>OX422223.1:456094861-458842361 GCA_949130495.1 Sambucus nigra | reverse complement strand
GAACATACATAACATTCTTTGTCTCTTTCTCAAATAACTTGACTAATATAAGATTTTTATTTTACTTTTTCAGAAGAGAAAATACACGGATCAACTTTCAGTTAACGAAAAGGGTAAAGGGAAAGAAAACCACCCACCTCACCCCCTCACTTGGTTTGATTTCTTTCTTCTGCAATGAATTTTAGTTTAATGAATTTCACTTTATAGTTTTAAAAATAGTATTTTACTTTTTCAGAAGAGAAAATACACGGATCAACTTTCGGTTAACGAAAAGGGTAAAGGGAAAGAAAACCACCCACCTCACCCCCATCACTTGGTGTGATTTCTTTCTTCTGCAATGAATTTCAGTTTATAGTTTTAAAAATGTCATAATTGCGAGTTTTGAATATTTGCATCTATTTAACATGTCAGGAATTATCTTATCGCATCTCGGGTCCGAGACACCGACGCGAGCGAGAAAGATCCCAACAAATGTTGTTTCCCTATCAAACAACTCCCACTATAGATAAACCATATTCTATGACTTCTCCGTGGTTAATCACCCCTACACCGCAATGTTTCCCTCGGCGTAACCAAACCCCCTTATCAAACAAGGGTGTTGTCATCCGGGATGTTTCGGAAGCAGACATCATTCTTAGAGGGGTATTTAAACAAACTATAATTAGGTATCAATGTTGTGGAAAGATATTGATGTTCTTTCCTTGGAGTTGAACATGCGGCTCAATGGTACCGATGTTGAAACTTTACAATTTTCAAATTTCCTAAACGAGGTATTTTTGTTCCCAATTAATATCACATCTACATATAGATTATTTTTTAATTCTTTACTAAAGAATGTATATTTTAATTCTTTACCAGATTGGGACAAACCCTGAGGAAACTGTCAGCATGTCATCGACATTACGCCGTTGTAAGAATGTTGAGGACTTAATAGGGGTCGTATATTCGTTGCGTTGAACGTGGAGGGCACTATTACATCTGACTTCCTTAATGAAAGGACAATGCTATCTTCCCGAAACGATGATGTAAATACCATTAATACTGTTGCACTTAATACTTTCCTAGGCGATGTAGTTACGTATTTCGCTGCTGATAAAATGTTCCCCAATGCAACTAACCAAGGCATCACCAACCAATTTCCCACGGAGTTTTTAAATGCTCTTAACCCATTGGGGTTGCCACTTTTTAAGTTGGAACTCAAAGTTGGATGTCCCATAATGTTGTTGCGAAATATTGCGCCCAAAGATGGACTTTGCAATGGAACCCGCTTAATAATCACAAGGTGTGCGGAGCACGTTATCGAGGCCAAAATTCTAACGGGGGATAAATTCGGTACGACTGTATTTATTTCGAGAATCTCCTTAACACCATCCTCTGCTGAAATGCCCATAAAAATGACTCGCCGCCAATTTCCAATCAAGTTTGCTTACGCAATGACTATGAATAAATCGCAGGGTTAATCTGTTAACTATATTGGGGTTGACTTGCGAACACCCGTATTCAGTCATGGCCAGTTGTACCTCATTTTTGTCACGTTACATGAGCGCTAACCGCATCTCGATCCTCCTTCCAAATGACGAAGGAAATTCAACAACAAACTTCATTTACCCGGAAGTTCTTTTATAATTACTTGGTGAGTAACGACTCGATATATTGTTTGCTTTGAATCAATTGTCATTCCAATAGAAATTAGTGTTCTTTCTATAAATTTCATCTATTTTTTATTCTTATAATAGGACAACAGATACCACTCGAAGAAGCCCCTCTTCATCTGAATTAATCTAGCTAAGAGGTACATTACGCATCAATCATCACGTATGAACAAATATGCTGCATATATGCAGAAGATGTATGCATATATGCAGCATACTGTATGTATATATGCATACTCATATATGCATATATGCATACAGTGATGGATCAAGCAGGTCTAAATTGGATCGAGTATAAATCTGGTGTAAAATTTCTTTACTAATTGTTTGGAGTTGCTATATCCAAAATAATGTCAAATGTCAAATGTATAAGGTCTCCATGGAGCATAGGTGCGCAACTGATTGAAGTAAGGTCTACCCTGGAACATCCAGGTTTTAAACGCCTTACTATTACTGTTATAAAATACGCATATGATATTGATAATGCAGAATCTGCTACTCATAATGAGGGTGTTTGATAAATATGACTCAGAAGAAAAGTATGGACATTCATAATGAGGAAGGTTGGATTGAAAATGATAACCCCGCTAACACGTCTATGGACATTCAATGCTGGCTTCATTTCAAACGGGAGGTTGCTATGCAGCCCTAAAGGACAAAACGTCTAATCCTTACACATTAGCCTCCCACAATGGTCGACATCATTGACAGAAACAAAGTGGTATGTGAGCAACTACATTTGAAAGATATCGGAGAAAAACATATGGATGAGAGATCATATTTTGTTAAATACATAACCGGTCAATATCTTACGAAAATTGATGTCGGGACTGACTTTGTTAGCCAGATCAGTTGCCAGAATTAAGTGAACTTTAAGGGAAAAGGCAGAGTTAAGGTGCATGCATATATGAAACCTGGCAGTGGCATGCCTATACTGCTGAACATGTACTATTAGTTTAGTTACTTTTATTTAAGACCTCTACGGTTAAGGTGCATACATAAATCATGAAATCAATATGTCATCATCAATATGTCATCATCATCATCATCAATATGTATATAAATCATGAAATCAAATTACTATAAATGTCATCATTAGTATGTGTTGTATTTGGTAGGAGGGTTTAAGCTTGAATTGTGTAGAAGGGTTTCTAAAGGAAAGATCATGATTATGAAAATGAGGAACTCATACAAGAAAACTCACCCCTAAAAAATTCCTTCCTTAAATTAATTATATTTTTACTTCCCCCTCCTCAAAATAGAAAAACCTCAAGATATTGAGTTTGGGTTAACTTGGAAAAATGCGGCACAATACGATAAGACTATTTTTTAACGGGCCGACGACCCTGTACAGGTTTGGGTACTACCCATATTAAATTGTATATATGTTGTTTTGGATGCTTTTTATTTTTTAAATCCTTTGAGATTAGTGAAAATACTACATAAAAATTTAACAATAGCATAACTGGTATTGATTCTGCTATTTCAAATCTTAGTGACAATTGTATTTTATGTTTTCATTTATCATTGAATGTGATTGTAGTTAATTTCAGAAGCACGGCCAAAATGACTTCATTAAGGGTTTAGACCTTAAATTTCACGATTTTGTTGCTTTATATTGGCTATGAATAGTGATTGTTATTGCTAATATTTTATAAATAAAGTCCTTGACAAATATTCAGAACATCTTGAATAGTTTTATCAAATAAATATGCTTTAGGATGAAAAATAGAGCTGTTGTGAATGTTGGTAAGATGAATTCATAAAAAAATTTAAATCTCATGCCCATGTTGTTAGCATTGCAATGGTTGTTTACTTGCTTAACAGTACTCGGCAATTGTTCAAGACATGTTAGGACTTAGTTTTCAAATCTGATTTGGGGCTTATGTGTGACAGTATTAAGGTCCGATTTCAGAAATTAGCAAGATACCCGAGTAAAAAAACCATTTTTTCCCTTCAATTACTTTTAGTTATTTTTTATTTATAATTATTTATTCTTATCAATCAAATTGTTGCTTTGTAGATCAACTCGAGTTGGAGAGGGTTGAGGTCGTGAGTTGAACAAAAAATAGGCAGGAGTCCGAGCTGGAGGTGTTGCGTGGCCGCGTTGTTCCATGTTTTTTTTTAAAAGGGGGTTACTTCTTTTTTGGTAATTGTATTTCAAAATGTTGGACACAACAAATTATACTTTCATCTTTTTTAGTATGCATAGTTGTGTGTATAATTACATTATAGGTTTGCATAATTTACGGTGAAGAATTTATTGGATGAATTTGGGCTCTTTGAATATTGTTTGATTGGTTGTTATCCCTTAAGAAGGGTGGATAGTTCAATAAATAAAGGAGGCTATGTCCAATTTTTTTTAAAATTGATATTTTGTTTATTTGAGGCACAATGTGCGATTGGTGAATATTGTATATTTCATGTTATATGTGAATTTATTTGGTGAATTTAGATTATTTCAATATTGTTGGACTATGTGTTATTTGTTAAGCGGGGTGGATAGTCCTACGAACATAGAAAATTATGGCTAATTTTTTTAAAATTACACTTTATTTTGTTGGGGAATGAAATTTTTTTCGTTTTGCAATTACGTACCTTGAAATTTTTTGCCATTTTACAATTACGAACTTTTAACATTTTCGCCGTGTCTTCAGGCACGGGCATTTCCCAAGTATATATATATATATATAGGGAGGGGTTCTCTAGTGGACCAAAAGAATTGACTTTTTAAGGGACCTTAATAAAAAATACATAATAACACATTAATTTTAATTCCTATAGTGTAATTGATCCGCGCTAGCAGTACCCGAGTCCCCACCTTTTCACCCCACTACCCCTTACCCCCCACCCCCCCCCCCCCCAATTCCCCCACCTCCCCCCCAATCACCACCATCACCATAGCAGCCCTTATGACAGCAGGGCTGCCATGGTGGTGGGTGATGGGTTGGGTGGGGGGTTGGGGATCGATCGACAAGCATGTTTGATACCGCTGGCGCAAACCATTTACACTATATGAATTAAAATTAATGTCTTATTATGTGTTTTTTGTTAAGGTCCATTAAAAAGTCCATTCTTTTGGTTCAGAGAGAGTGAGACTCTTGTAAACACTAAGTTTGCACAGGTGCTGACGAACACCTATTTTTTTCAAATACTACAAAATATATTTTTGCGTTGATTTTTTTATGTGATATTTAAACATTTCAACGGACCCATACAAAAAAAACAGTTCAAAAAATATTTTTTTTTTGCTATTTTAGAAAAATCGGTAAAACTTTTGCATCTTTTAATTGCTTTAAAAATTGCGAAAGTTTGACCAATTTTTTTCAAATAGCAAAAAAATGTTTTTTCAACTGATTTTTTTATATGAATTCCTTGAAATGTTTAAATACCACAAAAAAAAGCTCAAAAATATTTTTTTCCCCTATTTTTAAAAAATAATGTGTAAACTTAGTGTGCATAGGTGCCGACTCTCTCTCTCTCTCTCTCTGAATATATATATATATATATATATATATATATATATATATATATATATATATATATATATACCACATTTTAAGAGTACGAACCAGATATGTGTCACCTGACGGTGAGCTCAGAAAAGAGAGAGAATGTGCCTATAATTTAGGCGATAATTTCTAGGGGCACCGTCAGGTGACACATGATCGGACCGCATTCTTAAAATGCAGGTTGGTCTGCTCAAAAGCATTATATATATATATATATATACACACACACTTAGGCTCTAATGCGGATGCAACTTGAAAATTTAACTTGCGGACGGTTTTTTTTGTATTATTTAAAAAAATAGCAAACAATCAAATTTCGACTTGATTTTTTTCTGTGGTATTTAAATGTTTTAGGGGACCCCTATAAAAAAATGGCTCAAAATAAAATGTTTTACTATTTTTAAAAAATCGGTCAAATATATGTCAGTTTTAAAGAGCTTTAAAACCTGACATATGTTTGATTGATTTTTTAAAAATAGCAAAAAAATTCATTTTGAGTTGATTTTTTTATAAGGGTCCCCTAGAATGTTTAAATAACACAGAAAAAAATCAAGTCGAAAAATGTTTTTTTACTATTTTATAAAAATACGGAAAAATCCATTCGCAAGTTAAATCCGCAAGTTGCATCCGCATTAGAGTCGGCCTGTATATATATATATATATATATATATATATATATATATAGGCAGGCTCCTATGCACACTAAGTTTGCACATTACTTTTTTAAACTAGTAAAAAAAATATTTTTGAGTTGATTTTTTTTGTGTGATATTTCAACATTTCAAGGAACCCATATAAAAAAAATCCGCTCAAAAAAACTTTTTTTGCTAGTTTTAAAAAATCGGTCAAACTTTCTATGCTTTTAAGCCCTTTAAAAACTGCGAAAGTTTGACCGATTTTTTAAAAATAGCAAAAAAAGTTTTTTTCAGCTATTTTTTTTTGTGTGAGTCCGTTGAAATGTTAAAATATCACATAAAAAAATTGGTGTGCGCCAGCACTCAAAAATATATTTTTTACTACTTTAAAAAAGTAATGTGCAAACTTAGTGTGCACAGGAGCCTGCCTCTCTCTCTATCTCTCTCTCTCTCTCTCTCTCTCTCTCTCTATATATATATATATATATATATATATATATATATATATATATATATATAGCAATGAACTTGAGTTTGAATGCGTAAAAACTAAAGAACTTTACTAAGAGTAAAAATGGTGAGTAAAGCATAAACAAAAAAAATAGTTACTAAATGAAATAGTAATAAATAAATCAAGAGAAAAATGTAATACCTTGTATTTTTACGCATATTTATTTTATTATGAAATTATTGAAATTGGGATTAATTAATTCAAAGGGAGAAAATTTAATTTGTAGTTAATCCGATTTAATGGTAATAATTACTAGCGTGATGAGAGTTAGTAGTTATCGAAAATAATTTTGTTGAAATCATGTTGAGTAATAACAATGTTGAAAATTACGTAGTGAGTAACATAATGGATGGTTTTAGAAATAATATTATGGCCAGGGATGAGATACATGGCAGTTATGATATAATTATTTGGGAAGCGTGTATGAGTCGCGTCATTATTATGTGTTTGGGGGTTAAAAAGGTAAATTATTTTTATATAACTCGAATGACTATTTTGAGTGCGCGAGTGTGTCCGGAAGGGTCGAAATAGTCAGAAAACACTATTCGGGTGTTTTATTTGGAGTCTGGGGCATTTTAGCCCAAAACGACACCCCAGATGGGTATTTTAGTCTTTTGGAATTTTTGAGTAATTAAATGGACGAAAATTAGGGTTAATTAAAAGCTACGTGGGATAGAGGTCTGTCAATTTCAACTTACGTGAGAAAGAGAGGAATAACCAAAGAGGAAGGAGAACCATAGGAGAGGAAAGGGCAAACTCAAGAAATTTCACCCAAAAGTTGAGCCAAACTGTAGATCGTGATGAGGGGATCAACCATATATCAATTTCAAACCGAGAATCAGAAATCCATTCCAAGATAAGTGTTTATCTTGATAATTTATTTAACATATATTGTCACTGTTAAACTCTATTGACGATTTAGACATAATATGATGAAAATATGGGTTTCATTAGGTTTAATCGTAAAGGAACATAATATTTTGGTGATGGGTTACATGTAGAGGATTTACCCAATTTGTAGGCCATTAAATCTAGATATTTTATTCACAAATCACGTATTACATTAATGGTTTGAAATAATTAAAGTGTTGGGTTCATTATATGAGAATTCTTAGAGATTTTAGGAATTATTGGTTTCCCTTTTGAAAACATAAAGATTTGAATATCGATTTATGTTAGAATTTTCCCATAACGATTAGGGATAGTTTAGCACCATCTAAATTGATGTTAGACGAGATTTGGACTGAATTTGAGGTTTGGAATGTTGAGAAAAATCGAATTTGGGAAGAACTGGGCATATTCGTATTTTTCGTTAGAAGGCCAACCCAAGTCGTTCGAACGAGAAATCCAATGACCCTTCTAACGAGATGTTGAAGTTCGTTCGAAGTGGAAACTTCGTTCGAATGAGCTCATTCAAACGAGAATCCTGGAACTTCGAACGAGAATCCAAAACTTTATTTTTGGGTCTGATTGAGTTAAAATTCATCATAGGTTTATCCAAGAGAGTGTATTAACCTATGTGAGTAACGGGTGACTTAAATTCCAAAGTTTTAAAGGATTAAGGGTGTAATGACCCTCGAGGTATTGAGCTTGTATGGAAACCTATGAGAGAATGTGAGTCCTAGAGAGGTAATATATAAATGAATATCGTGGAGCGTAGAGACGTTAATATTACTTACGTATTATGGTAATTGGGTTGCGTGAATGCATATTAAGTGAGGTTATCCCATGTGAGTACACTAAGTTAAAATGAATAATATTTGTGCTAATTAACCAATTTAAGCCCTTGTTATATTAAATTTTTTTCTACTCGGGTTCTGACCCATTTTTCTGTAAATTACTTTTCTTGTTTTATTATTTTAGGTGCTCAACCACAGGGACACCAGACTGAGGAGATTCCATTAATTTGTCGAGTTGTAGTTGTTGTGGAAGCTACAGGATATTGCTAATAGATGATTTTGAGTCTGTTTCTCCTTATCTATCAGTCATTTATTTCAGTTGGACATGTCGTCCCTCCTATTTTACATTCAGAGATTTAGAGTTGTTTTATTCTATCATTAGACTTTGATTTCGTGTTATTAGATTTATTGTATGGGATTTTGACTGGATATGTTTACTCCAGTTCTTTATTTAAATTATGTTATTTCTTTCCGTATTGATATTGTGATGTATGGTGATGATTAAATATTTCCCTTTTCATACGATAGTTAATAACAAGATAAAATTTGACATCAACCTTTTTAAATATTAGGTGGTTAGTTTTTATTAAATAAAATTGATGACTTTCGACAGTGGTGCATAATCTGAACCAACCGGATATTCTGGTTTAATTTTATAAAGGACTGATCACCCGGTATTTAATTAGTCGGGGTGTCTCACAAAATTGAAGTCCCATTTTCTATACATTTGAAAAACACACTTTATTTATGGGATTTTGCTTCTTAATACCCAGTTTGCTACTATTTACACATTTGAAACCTTTAACTTCCATTAATAACTTTTAACCCACAACTTATGAAAAAATCATTTTACTTTCTACACGAGTTTCACACGCCTTAAAGTACCCATTAAAGTAAAAGATTTTTTTACTCATTTAGCTACTTTATCTTACATAGAAAAACATACTTTATTTTCATAAAAAGCCTAATACATCTCTTTTCACAAAATCATGTTATTTTCCATCAAGAACACAATTTAGCACATTTTATTTCATAAAATGTTTAAAGAATAAATTCTAGAATTCCTACACTACTAAAACTCATTTGAAATCACTTCTTTGAAAAGTCATTTTCATACAAAATGATAGGAATACAACTAATTAACGCATGTATGCAATGTAACTCATATTCTACACATATGAAGCCTAATATATGTAAATAAGTACACTGAAATTTAACACAAGATAAACTTATGTCAAGGTTAGTTTTTCCCACCTCTAAAGACTACAAATGGTGGTTTTAACGTTGATGTATGAAGAGAAACACCCACCTTCAAAGGTGGCTCAAGGGGTTACCAAAAGCTTCCTTTAGCTTGCTCTAATGGTGCTCCAAAGAAATAATGCCAAAGACCCACTTCAAGAAAATCCTTTTAAAAACCCTCCAACAACATCCAAGAATATCTCCTTATTAAACCAACAAGACCCATTTCAAGCTCTAAGACTCCTTCTTCCAAACCTTTACAAGTTGTTCCATCCTTGTGTGGAGCTATAATGTTATTTTTGAGCTACTTCAATGGAGTTCCTAGTGGTAGAATGTGGTGGTAAAAGGCAGCTACGAATTTTGAGAAACATTTTGGTTTCTTGAGAGAGCTTTAGTTAGAGATAAGAGATAAAATTTGGTAACTAGGATGCCCACCCACGAACCCATCTCTCTTTTTTATAAGTTAAAAGTGGAAAAATAGAAGTCTTGACCAATGTTTTAAGCAAGTGTATGCCCAAAAGAGTTAAACTACTCAAACCAAGGTCTGCTTCAAAGTTGAAAAGGGATCAGACAAAAAACCAATCAAACACCTAACAAAAATTATAGGAAAGGATCCCGAGTAAAATGTCTGTTACACAAAAGCGATCCCCACATCTGTTACACTAATAAACTCCCTAACTCTCCTTAGGTCCCTAGTACGGGTGTCTACAAATAAACTGTGGCCAACCCCGATCCTCATCGTGCAGGCGGGAGCGTGGAGGAAAGGATCCTTCAGGTCCCGCACGTCCCTCTCGGGAGCGCTTCAACCGGTGTCGTATGAGATGTGATGTAGAATTGCAGAGATATTCAGAGTCTCGAGTCTATTTTACTCAAAACAGATAAAACAAAAAGGGGAAGCCACCCCGAAGGATGGCATCCAAAGACATACTGGTGCATGCGAAACCAAATGATTCGAGAAGGGTTCGGAGGCTTAGTTACGAAATGGGAAGGTGTTAGGCACCCATTCCGACCTTTCGGTCTCTCATGAATATTTGCTATTTTCCTTTACGTTCCCCACCCCTGTGATATGTGTGCATGTGTAATATATAGAATGGAGGTTGGAATCCTCGACTTGTATCATGGAAAAGATAAAGCGAATCATCCGTAGGAAGATATAAGAATAATATTACAAAATAAAATTTACGCGATTACTCCTACATTGATCGTTATAATGGAACGATAACGCATGTGGAGTAATACGTCACTAGGAACGAGTATATAGATTATAGGGAAATTGTATTTAGAGAAAATTAAAAAAATAAGAGGAAAAGTGAGAAAAGGACTCGAGTCTCGGATTTTACCCCGAGATGCCTACGTAGCCTATAAAGGCATCAAAGTCCACGTAGTTCGCCTACAAAACGAGGGGTGGGATTTACCCCATAAATCCAAATGGGGGATCTCTTATTTGTATGTGTGTGTGTGTGTGTGTAGAAAAAGTGTCAATTTTGACCTAAGATTGGTGACGATCGAGGACCGGGATCAATTCTGACCCAACTGAGGTGACGATATAAGACCGAGGTCAATTCTGACCTAAAGAGTGGTGATGACCGAGGACCGAGGTCTATTCTGACCTAACTCAGGTGACGATCCAAGATCGGGGTAAATTATGATCCAATAGTGGTGACGACCAAGGACCGAGGTCAATTCTGCCCTAACTCAGGTGACGATCCAAGACCGGGGTCATTTCTGACCCAAGAGTGGTGACGACCGAAGCTCGAGATCAATTCTGACCTAACTCAGGTGACGATCCAAGACCGGGGCCAATTCTGACCCAAGAGTGGTGACGACCGAGGATCGAGGTCAATTCTGACCTAACTCAGGTGACGATCCAAGACCATGGCCAATTCAAACCCATGAGTGGTGATGACCGAGGATCGAGATCAATTCTGACCTAACTCGGGTGACGATCTAAGACCGGGGCCAATTCTGACCCAAGAGTGGTGACGATCGAGGACCGAGGTCAATTCTGACCTAACCCAGGTGACGATTAAGGACCGGGGCCAATTCTGACCCAAGAGTGGTGACGACCGAGGATCGAGGTCAATTTTGACCTAACTCAGGTGACGATCCAAGACCGGGGCCATTTCTGACCCAAGAGTGGTGACGACCGAGGACCGAGGTCAATTCTGTCCTAACTCAGGTGACGATCCAAGATCGGGGTCAATTTTGGACCAAAAGTGGTGACGACCGAGGACCAAGGTCAATTCTGACCTAACTCAGGTGACGATCCAAGATCGAGGCCAATTCTGGCCCAAGAGTGGTGACGACCGAGGATCGAGGTCAATTCTGACCTAACTCCGGTGATGATCTAAGACCGGGGCCAATTCTGACCCAAGAGTGGTGACGACCGAGGACCGATGTCAATTTTGACCTAACTCAGGTGACGATCCAAGACCAGGGCCAATTCTGACCCAAGAGTGGTGATGACCGAGGACCGAGATCAATTCTGACCTAACTCAGGTGACGATCCAAGATCGGGGCCAATTCTGACACAAGAGTGGTGACAACCGAGGATCGAGGTCAATTCTGACGTAACTCAAGTGACGATCCAAGATCGGGGCCAATTCTGACCCAAGAGTGGTGACGACCGAGGATGGAGGTCAATTCTGACCTAACTCAGGTAACGATCAACAATCGGGGCCAATTCTGACCCAAGAGTGGTGACGACCGAGGATCGAGGTCAATTCTGACCTAACTCAGGTGACGATCCAAGACCGGGGTCAATTCTAACCCAAGAGTGGTGACGATCGAGGACCGAGGTCAATTCTGACCTAACTCAGGTGACGATCCAAGATCGGGGTCAATTTTGGACCAAAAGTGGTGATGACCGAGGACCAAGGTCAATTCTAACCTAATTCAGGTGACGATCCAAGATCGGGGCCAATTCTGGCCCAAGAGTGGTGACGACCGAGGATCGAGGTCGATTCTGACCTAACTCAGGTGATGATCCAAGATCGGGGCCAATTCTGACCCAAGAGTGGTGACGACCGAGGACCGATGTCAATTTTAACCTAACTCAGGTGACGATCCAAGACCAGGGCCAATTCTGACCCAAGAGTGGTGATGAATGAGGACCGAGATCAATTCTGACCTAACTCAGGTGACGATCCAAGACCGGGGTCAATTCTGGGGTCAATTCTGACCCCAAAGTGGTGACGACTGAGGACGCAGGTCAATTCTGTCCTTACTCAGGTGACGATCCAAGACGGGGGCCAATTCTGACCCAAGAGTGGATAAAGATTGGATTTTGATTATGCTGGAGAAAGAGCTTTGTGATTTTGATCTGAGCTGGGGAGCTAATAGCTAGGGAAGATTTTAGGAGATCTCGCAGGGGGAACAACCTAATTTGGGTGCTATAGGAGAATTTCGCTGGGGGAAGTGATCAGGCGATCCTTAGAGATCCTCTGGAGCTTTGTCGGGAGGAGTTTCACTTGGATTTTGAGGATTTCGTTGTGGAAAGAAGGGGTTTCGCTAGAGGAAAAGAAAATTTTTCTTAGTGAAAATGTTAAAAATCCATCCTGGGATTTTTAGGAATTTTCTGAGGATTTTCCGGGGCTTTCTGGCATTTTTTGGGAATTTCAGTACGAAATTTGAGGTGGGGTGCCGGTCGGCATGGTATGAGGGGTGCCATTCGGTAGTGGCACGGACTTTTGGGCTACCCCCGGAGGGTGAGGAATCAGTGCCGATCGATATGGCAGGGGGAGGTTCCGATCAGCATAGCGCTTGGCATCCTATAAAAAGGGGGCGAATCCCTTCATTTTTTCATAGCTTCTTTTGCTTTCTCTCTACCTGCGATTCTTCTACAAATCGTTCTAGCGTTTCTATCTTCACGAAATGGCCGCCTTTGTGAGCACTGCAGTCCACCGGGAGTGGTTGACCATTGATGACTGGGCGAATGTGGATTGGAGGGACAGGGTGCCCCTTGCTTTGGAGAGTGAGAACTCCTTTGATGCGTTTGAGCCTGTTGGAGATGAGAGGACCTTGCTGCGGGAACCATCGCGTCATAGCTCATCGAGAGTGATTCCCGATGATTATGTAAGTAACATGACCTTTGGCACTCCTTTCTTTTTTGGTGATTTTCCTTTCTTTCTTGACTTTTGATGAGATTTTTCCTTTTTTCCAGTCTGATATTTCTTTCAAGAACATGCGCCCTCGTGGGACAACGGGGCTTAGGGATGTCTGGGAGCATCTCCCACCTGTGGTGTGTTGGATGGTATCACCAGCAGGTTTCGGGCGGTTGGCATCGGCGCTGGATGAGATGCCTCGTTCGACAGCGGTTTTGTGCGCTTTGGGAGAGAGGTGGTGGGACACTACCCACACCTTTCATTTCAGCTTCGGGGAGATGACTATGACACCCATAGATGTGCAGCACCTGCTGGGGCTGGATTGTGATGGAGAGAAGATAGATGTGGATCTCTCTTTACTGGTGAGTCCGGAGGCAGCGCATGCGGCACTTGGCGATGTAAGGAAGATTGTTTCTGAGGATTCAATTCAGTTGTCCCTGCTGATGGACGTTCTGCTGTGGAGGGTGATTGATGTGGAGGATGGGCTACAAGTGAGGCAGATGTCCTGGTCATTTATTTTGCTGGTATTAGGAGGTTTTATGGTGGCGTCGAGCGGTGACGTTGTCCATTTATGGTTCTTGCCGTACTTGAGGATGTTTTCGAACATCCCTTTCTATGATTGGAGGAGTCTGACCTTGGCGACCCTTTACTCTTCCCTGGATGCATTCATCCGGTGCTGTCGGTAGACCTTTACTGGGGCCACATACCTTCTTGAGGTATTCTTTAGTTTGCACATTTTCTTTTCATGCATTATCATTTTCCTTATGCGTCTGTTTTTGTTTACGAATTCAGGTGTGGTTCTATGAGGTGATTGGGTTCAATACCCCGCTGATCTCTTTGAAGGACGACACTGTTGGGGACTTCTATCGATTGTATCGATGGCGTAAGGCCAACCGACAGTCGAAGGGATCTCTCTCCCTGGAGGCGGTGCGTCAGGTTTTGAATGACCTGACAAGTGGTAGGGTAAGACTCTTTCCATTTCAGTCTTGGTTTTTTCACCTTCTAATCTTGTATTGATTTATGCTCGCTTGGAGATTTCAGGTGACATTTTATCCCTGGGGGACAGCTATTCAGGATGCGGGGGCGACTGGGGTGAACGCGTGGATGAGTCGCTTGCTGGCGCATGAGTTCGGCCATTTCGGGTACCTCGGGGAGAGGGAGAGGGTGGTTCGTGAGATAGCTGAGGAGGTGGTGGTGGTTCCACCCATGCAGCCTCCTACGTCTATGAGGCAGGAGCGACTGATGTCGGAGGATGAGAGGATTGCAGCGATGATCGACGAGTCCTACTTGTTATACATCGATAAGGTTGTGCCGTATGATTATATGGACTTTGTGACGAGCTGGTTAATGGCACCCAACATATATGATGTGTTGCCTTTCCTTCCTATGGGTTCGAGTCGGGCGGTGGGATCTTCTCACAGTGGTGGTGGTCCGTCGGCATCTGTGGCGGCGACGACCTCGGACGTCCTTTTTGTGCGGTTGCATACCCCTTCGTACAACATCCGACGAGCTGATGGAGGGATGGTGCCAATGTTTCACCGTCCTCATATGATGGATCCGGAGGAGCTGGGTTTAACAGAGGAGGTCCTCCGACCTACGATATACTTTTTTGTTCCTCTCTTTCTTTCTTATTTGTTTTGGTCATCCTTGCTTTGATATTGATTTTGCCTTTTCTTGCAGCAAGTTCGGGTGTCGACCACTTGGCTCAGGGATATCAGAGACTGGATATCTTCGGTGACTGCCCATATTCGGGACGCGGTTCCTGTTCCTTCTTTCTTGGTGCCATCCGCCTCGTCTGGAGAGGACTTTGGCTCTGATAGTGGTGGCAAGTCATCTCGCCGCAGGGGGAAGAGAGCACGTCACAGGGGTGGAAGCTCTTAGTGAGAAATAGAGAGAGAGATAGATATAGATAGATAGATAGAGAGAGAGAGAGAGAATGTGGGTTCGGGCTAAGTCCCGTTGTTCTTTGCTCTTTCTTTATTTCTTGCAAAATTGATGTAACACAGAACAAAATATACGCAATGCAATGGAGTTTTTTATTATCTTTTATTTATGATGAATGAATGTATGCACATGCGCTTTTTACTTTCCTGCTGAGACCGTAAAAAGGAATTTTCTTGGAATTTTGTGAAGGAAAGTTTTTAATTAAAAGGGAAAATTTTATAAGGAGAAAAATGGATTTTGAAATTCTGTTGAGAATATCAACTTATTTTTATTGAGTTTTCTGATTTGACAAAAGAGGAAAAGGGGGAAATTTCTAAAAATGGGGGGTTATCGATCGACAAGCACCCTGACCTGCCTATCGATAGTTCAGTCAAGTCCCATCAATTGAAAGCTTTGAATGGTACCATCTTTAGCCTTTGGTACCTTGTAGGGTAGGATTCCTTCCGATTTCTGCAAGGATTATGCCCTTTGTGAGGGATTTCAAGTATAAAAAGGGTAAGGGTGGAGTGTTTTCATCACACCTCTGCATTCTTACATACTTGCCCGGTATCTTTTAGACTTGCAAGATGGATCTCCCTGGTAGCAGCGAGTTTGCCAACTACCTCGAATCCTTGAAAGCTATGTGCTCTTACAATGTCGATTACGAGGATTTCAACATGCGCCGAGTCTCCTTGTGGCGCAATCGGCCTATTGAGTGGAACGTACTGACGACGATGGTACAATTATGGTACCCTGAAGACCATGTATTTTGCTTTGGATTAGAAGAAGTTTGTCCTACCTACGAGGAGTTTTCTGCCATGCTAGGTGTAAAACCTAGTGTTGCTGCGACTTTACCCGAATTTTCTCATTCTCCCGGGGATTTATTAGCCGGGCTTCTTCATATTTTGCCTTCGACGGTTAGATCATTGGTTGCTGGAGGAATGATCTCCCTCCCGACGGTGCTGCAGTCCGTGCATTTATAGGAAGTAGGTGATGCTGGTATGCTGGAGCCGTTGTTCTGGGCCTAGTTTCAAAATTGTTGCTGGTGACTGGGGAGATGCAAGTGGACCCACAACTTACAGCCATTACTTTATGAATGTCATACCGTCACAATCTTGCGACGGTGATACTGGCGGAGACCCTGAATGGACTGGATGCCTGGAGAGAAGGTCATTTTGACTTTTTAAGGGGTAGCCCTGTGATGTTGTTCTTGTGGTTGTCTGAAAGATTCTGCTTGGCGACTCCTCGAGAATTTCACTTGTCGACTGTACCCAACTTGTTTTCACGCTACTTCATCAGTGTTGGCCTATATGTTGAGAACTTGGAGAATTGGCTTATGGAGCATGGGGCTCGTGGGCTATATTGGTCATTGCCTTGGTGGGGAGAGTTGCAGCCTGTTCTGGAGCTAGGAGAGTATTCATATATGGGGGTAGTTGGTCTCAGACAGACCATTTTTTATTTCCCTTGGCGGCTTTTGCGCCAATTTGGCTGGGTGCAGGTCGTGCCCCCTCGGACCTCAAATTTCTTTTCAATGGAATATTTGACTGAGCGCCTGCGTCTGTTTCTTGGGTCTCTGTGAAAAAATCATCGTCCGTCGACCCGTCCCTCTCAATCTGTTAGGAAGGTTTGGCATGTCCCCAAAGAGTATATGAAGTGGTTGTGGAGGAAAGTAGTCAGCAAAATGTTGGCAGTGGAGACTAGACAAAGATGGTTTGTTTTATCTAACACCATGGAAGGGGGTGTTGTGGTCTTTTCAAATATGGTTAAGACTCATAGATCCATGGAATGTTTACGTCACTCTATTCAGACAGGGGAAACTTGGGGACCTCAGGATTTAGATGATGAGGGTGCGGGCTCTTCTGGTAGCTGTGGGTAGGACTCTTGGAGAGTTTATTTGTGTAACAGAGAATAGATGTGGGGATTTTATTTGGCTTTTTATGGTAGTAGGAAGAAGGGAGTTATCTGTTCCTTTTCTTATCTAATACGTATTGAAATTTCTAATTAGTGAAATAAATAAGTTTCTGATCATCCAGCTGTGCCTCTCGATGAATTTTGTATTTTGAATTATCTATACTGATCTCTAAGGCATACATAATCCTTTTGTTCAAGTATTTTTAGAATGAACCGCCGTTCTCGGAGGTAAGAAAAGAATAGTATTTTGTGAAAAAGAAAGGGCTGCACTCATGTGAGGTGGATGAGCTGCCTACGTACCTCTGGGGTTTTTAAAAATGTTTTTAAATAGTTTTAATAGAGGATCGGGCCCACGTAGTTATGGGTAGAGGGAAATGAAGAGTTTTTTTAATAATAGAAAGGGGATGAGAAGAGTCATAGCGCGTCAAGATTTCAGACTTAGGGGTAAAATTTCTTGAGACGGTCCAAGTTGACTGGATGAGCCATCTCCTCCCCATCTAGGTCAGTGAGCATGGCGGCACTGCCTGATAAGATTTTCTTCACAATGTAGGGACCGCTCCAATTGGGCTTGAATTTCCCTCTGGGGTCCCAGATGGGTTCTATTATCTCCTTGAGGGCTAAGTCTCCCTCTCGGACACCGCAGTCCTTGACTCTCTTGTTGAATGACCGCGCTATTAGACGATGGTACCCCTGTATGTGGTAAAGAGCATTTAATCTTCTTTCATCTAGGAGGGATAGCCCATAAAGACGGATTTGGCATCAGTCTTCTTCACTAACCTTTCTTTCGAGCATAACGCGTAGCGAGGGTATTTCCAGCTCCACAGGTAGGACTGCTTTCATGCCATAGACCAGGGAGTAAGGGGTAGCCCCAGTAAAGGTTCGGATTGAGGTTCGATAGCCCCAGAGGGCGTACGGGATCCCTTCATCCCAATCCCTACAACTTTCGATCATCTTGTTGATGATGGCTTTGAGGTTTTTATTGGCGGCTTCAACTGCGCCATTGGTCTGAGGTCAGTAGGGAGAAGATTTGTGTCTTTGAATCCCATACTCGTTAACTACTTCTGTGACTTCTACTTCGAAGTGCAGCCCGTTATCTGATACTAACTTGTGCGGGACCCCATATCGACAGATGATATTTTTCTTGAGGAATTTAGCCACTTTCATGGCGTTCAATATTGTGTATGACTTCGCTTTGACCCATTTAGTGAAGTAATCAATAGCGACCAGGATGAACTCATGTCCGTTTGAAGCCTTTGGTGTAACCTTCCCTATGATGTCGATACCCCAGGTGGAGAATGGCCAGGGAGAGGTCATGTTGTATAATTTTCGCGGAGGCAGGTGTTAAAGATTGGAGAATTGTCGGCATTTGAGGCACCTCTAGACACAGGCGGTGAAATCCTGGGTAATGGTGGTCCAGTAATAGCCCTGTCAGATGATCTTCTTGGCGAGCATATGACCATTCATGTGGGGTCCGCATTCCCCGCTGTGAACTTTCTGCATTATCTTCTCAATTTCGGCCCCTACGATGCAATGTAGATGAGTTCCATCGAAGTTCCTCTTGAGTAGAGCTTTATGACAGATAATGTGATGGGCATCCAGTCTTCATAGGGTTGTTCGATCTTTCTTATTGGAACGCTCGGGATACCTACCATGTTTGAGGAGGCACCAAATATCATAGTGCTAGCAATCGGCTAGTTCATGATCTTTGGTGGAGACAAGCTCAATATGGTAACAATGGATCGGTTTGTCTAGATTTTAAACTAGGAAGGGGGTCATTGTTATTCCCTCGGGCATGTCGACCAACGAGGCCAAGGTGGTGAGAGCATCGGCTAGGTTATTTTTTGCTCGAGGTAGGTAATGGAAGGTGATATCTCAGAACCGGGAGGATAACTCTTCTAAGTGGGCATGGAAGGGTTGGAGCTTTTCGTCCTTGACTTTCCACTTTCTGAGAACTTGACCGATGATGAGGGAAGAATCCTCGTAGACATCAAGGTATTGAATACCTTTCTTGAGAGCGACTTTGAGGCCCACTGTGCATGCCTCGTATTCCGTCATGTTGTTGGTGCAAGAAAAATCTAATTTAATGGCGATGGGAGTGTGGGAGTCATCTGGGGCGATCAGGAGTATCCCAATGCCATATCCCTTTTTATTGGCAGCGCCATCAAATAATATTTCCCATCGAAGGCGATCTTGGGTGGTGCAGAGGATATTTTCATCTGGTAATTCGGAGATCCAGACATCTGCTTCGTCTATGGGGTAATCAGCGAGGTAGTCAGAGATGGCTCTTCTTTTAACAGCTTTTTGTGTGACATACATGATATCGAACTCGGTTAGGAGCATCAACCATCGGGCCATTCGACTGGATAAGGCTGGTTTCTCAAATAGGTATTTGATGGGATCCATTCGAGATATAAGTTTTATATGGAAGGCGAGCATGTAGTGTCGCAATTTTTGGGTGACCTAGACAAGTGCAAAAAATGCCTTTTCCAAAGTAGTGTAGTTGACTTCGTACCCGACCAATTTGCGATTGGCCTAATATATGGCTCTTTCTTTGCGGGAGTCTTTAAGGTATTGGGCTAGGAAAGCCCAAGCTTGAGTGTCGATTATGGTTAGGTATAGGAGGAAAGGGAGACCATACTGTGGTGGCATGAGTATTGGAGGTTGGGTCAGATATTATTTGATTTGGTCAAAAGCTTCTTGGCAGGCCTCATTCCAAACCTTGGTTGAATCCTTTCGGAGGAGCTTGAAGATTGGTTCACAGATGGAGGTTAGTTAGCTAATGAACCGGCTGATATATTACAATTTCCTAAGAAAACCTCGAACTTCTTTCTTTATTCGGGGCGGTGGAATCTCAAGTATGGCCTTCAGCTTGGCAGGATCTGCTTCTATCCCCTTTTCGCTGACCATGAATCCTAAGAGTTTTCCCTTTATAACGCCGAAGACACACTTGTGTGGATTAAGTCGCGTCTGATACCGTCGTAGTCGTTCGAAGAACTTCCGGAGAGCGGGATCATGACCATCTCTAGTTTTGGACTTAATAATCATATCATCCACATATACCTCGACCTCTTTGTGAATCAAATCGTGCATGCCCAAACACTTGAAGGTTCTCAGAGGGCAAACATTCAAGGCGGATCCGTTATCGACAAGAGAGAGTGGCACAACCTTCTCCATAACTTCGATGGAGATGTTGAGTGCATGATTGTGATTTGGCCCAATTCTGGGGATTTCTTCTTTCGAAAATGATAGCATTCGGGTAGAGGTCAAGGATCCGACCAGGTTTACCACTTCTTCTGGTGTGGTAGATGGAAGAACTGTGGGTCCCGTCAGCAGCTTGATTAAAGCACTTATGTTCAGCTGGGAAGACATGAAAAGCCCCCATAGAGTGATGTTAGCTTAAGTTTTCTTCAGTTAATCGAGGATCTTGCTCTCCTCGATGGTCATCTCTGGAATAGGAAGGTTTTCAACGCATTTCCCTTTGTCATTTACTGGTAGTGAGTTTGGATCCTGGTAGTGTCTCCCTGATCTGGTCATGTGATTTACTGAAGAAGAAAAGAACATGAATCCCGTTTCCTCATTAATATCGAGTAGTTCTGCCACCATGTTTATTTCTCTGAGGAGTTCTTCAAATGATATCTTCCCACATAAGTCGGCTACTGGGCCAATTCTTCCTGAAGCTTGTTCTTTGCTCGAATCTTCGAATTCTTCCCCCCATCTGGTTGTAACAATCTTATCTTTCCATGTAAAGTCGATGCATTCCACAACTTCAATGGATTTTTCATACAGGTCTTCCCATTCTGTGGGGATATGTGCGATTAAAGGGACCAATCGCCCCTGCAGCTTCAAAGTGTCAAGCAACTTGGTGATACTACAAATGATATTGGTTTGCCCGAATAATCCTACCATAGCCTGGACAACATCATCTAGGCTGACTTCTTCGGTTGGTACCACCCATTTGTCTGAATATCGAGCCTATTTCTGTGCTTCCACGAACAGTGTACTAAATCTCTGGCAATCGATGACCATCTGTGAGGGTAATTTTAGCCCGAACTCTAGGAGTTGGTTTAATACCTCTGATAATTCTATACTTCCATTTTCAGAACGGGTACGGACAGCGATGCATGATATGGTAGGGAGTGACAGTGCCTGATCAGTGAGGCTAGTAGGGTGTAGGAGGAAATATGGGCAAATTTGAAGAGGTTTAGGAGAGTATATGGGTGTGATTTGAGTTGAGGGATCGAAATTTGGGTTTTCTTCTAAGAAGATGGCATTGGTATGATTCAGAAGTGGGTTGTGAGTAGTGTTTGGCTTAGGATTGGCTGGTGGGGCGATGGTACCCCGGTCAATAAGATCTTGGATTATGTTCCGAAGGTGAAAGCATTTGTCGATGGTATGGCCAGCAGTTTGGTGAAAGGCACAATGAGCATCAGTCTTGAAGTTTCTTGGGAGTTAATTTGGCAATAGACGGGGATCCAAGGGTTTAATGAGGTTTCGACTTAACAGGGCTTGGTAAACTTTGGAGAGGGGAGCATGGAGCTCAGTGTATTCCCTTCGGACGGGGGTAGGGAGACTTTCTGGTGCCCATGAGGTGGTTGGTTGAGAGATGTTATTAATGGTTGAGACTGTAGCACTGGCAGGCTTGCCATACTTTCTGGGGGTGAATTGCCCGGACACCTTCTTTGGTTCAACCTCTGTTTTAATGAGACTTTCCTTGATTTCTACTCCAACCTCTCTGAGAGCTCGGAAGTGGGGATAGTATTGTCCTCCCATCATCGCTCGGACATGGGGCAAGAAGTTATTCTTCACTATGTTGACCTGATCTTCTTTGGATGGTCAGTTGGTCATGGTAGCTGCTTGCTCCCTCCATCGGTTTATGAAGTTACTAACTGATTCTCCAGGATTCTGTTTGAGCAACTCTAAATCATGACGGGTGACCTCAAGCTCTTCGTTGTATTTGTACTGCAACATGAACTCTCGGGCTACATCCTCCCAACTACGGTTTCTAGATTCCTCAAGAGATAAAAACCATCGGAGGGCACTATCCCTTAAAGTTTGCTGAAATAATTGGACCATCACCTCCTCAGAATCCCCCAGTAGAGTCATGGAAGGATGATAACTGTGAAGATGAACAATTGGGGGTCCATTCCATTCCAACTTCTCGATATTTGGCATCTTGAACTTCTCGGGTAACCTCACTTTAGGATAAGGAGATATGTGGGTGTAGTCCATGTAATTCCCAGAGATCCTGACTTGGTCGAATTTCTTGGTGAGCATCTTGATATCCTCTTTGACTTTATTCAACTCTTCCTCCTTTGGATCAGCGACCATAGGCAGGTTAGCCACATGTTGGGCAATGTTTGGCATTGGAAGATGGGAAGGCGATGGCCCATTGGCAGGAGGGGCATGTGGAGCGTGCTGATATTCTTCAGAAACCCAGATAGGCTTGGGTGGACCCATATCACGAGGGAACAGGGCCTCGGGCTCTTGAGGAATTGGAACCTGGTTTCGTTGCATCCTCGGACCTCAGTTTGGAGGTTGTCAATCTTGGACACGAGCTGAGCTAGAATTTCTGTCAGATCTGGCTACATGACTAGTACTTGATCTGTATTCTCCATGGAAAGTGGATGGATTTCGGACTCGAAAGAAGTAGTAGAGGAACGGAGGAAACTCCGGGATGATTTGACTGAAGACCGAAGCCAAAAGGGAGCCAGGCCAAGGGCTTGCGATCGACCTGAGAAGGCGTGAGATTTAATTTTGAGAAAAGGGAGAACCATTTTTGGATTTTTTAGAAAGAAGGGAGAAATGTTTTTGGATTTTTGATAAAGAATGGAGAAATGTTTTTGGATATGAAACTCAGCATGATTATTATTATGTTCTCACTTGTACTTAATTTTCCTAAATGCAATGTCGGACGAGACCCGAGCCTGAAAAAGTGGGGTTTTTTAATATATGTAAAGCTATGGTTAGGACTTGTAACCAGGTTCACGAACTGAGTCCCGTTTTAAAAATGCGCAAAAATTAGGCGGCAAATCGACCCGAAATTTCGGCAGAGTTTCGGGTTGAAATCGGTAATCTAAAGTGCGTGTCCTAGGTTTGACACCTATATGCGGGTATGCAGTTGGTTGGGTGAATCGACATGGGTTCCCCCCTTTGACGTGACTTCCACGATATACGTCTTGCTCTTGTGGGCAATCGGTACACGTGGACAAGCCATTTGATATACCTGAGTGTACGTGAATTGCCTCACCATATACCTCGTGGGGACGATACGTGTGAGAGAAAATTCGATATACTCGGCGTACGTAAACGAATTCCCTGCGATATACCTACCGTCATGACTTTAGTTAAGCGGTACAATACGGGGGAACCGTTCGATATAAGTCGAAGGTACTTGGCCAATGGAAGGTGAGAGTCATATCACTTAGGCTAACTGCGACCTGCCGGACCATCTCCCATCACTAAGTGACCCTCCAGTTACTGGGTAAAATTTGGTCAATAGCAATGCTCTTTGGTGATGTTGTGTGAATCATGCATGATTCTCTTATTAGTATCTTATGATGAGAATGTTGTTCTTGATTATGCCAAACAGGGAGCAAAGTATAAGTACCCCAATAGGTACACCAAGTATGGATGGGTGATGTGTGCAACATGCGGATGTATTGTAATACCCCATAATTTTATTGATTTTTATTTAGGGATTAATTGAACTAATTGAGAATTAATTGGGAATTAATCCGGATATAAATACTAGCGATATGTGAGTTGGTATTTGATTACGATGTTAAAAATTAAATATTTCTGAGTATATATGGTAATATATGAGTATTGAAAATATTTAAATTATCGCGACGCAGAAATAAGACAAGTTGGAAATTTAGTTGGGACGCGCGCGTCAATCGCGTCAGGAATGAAAATATTTAAATTAAAAAAAAAATTGTATTTTTATCAACCGAATGATCATTTTGAGGGCGCCAACGTGTCCGGAAGCGTCGAAATAGTCAGAAAACACTAGCCGAGGGTTTAGTTTGGGTCCCGGGGCATTTTTAGGCCAAACCGACAACCTAGAAGGGTATTTTGGTAATTTTAAAAATATGGGAATTAAAACCCACGAATTTTGGGGTAAATTATAGATTATTAAAAGACCCATTAAGTCAATTATCATCCAAAAAGGGAGTTAGTGGGCTACGGGAGTTTAAGGGAGAGTTTGAAGAGGTTCCAAAAGAAACCTACAACCACCATCACCATTCTTGAGAGAATTCTGTAGAGAAAGGGGAGAAATCAACCTTCATTCACCAACATCAACTCTGGAGAAACAAATCTAAGGCAAGTGTTTTGATGTCATTATTTGCATTGAATATTTCCGCCATGTGTAGGGTAGAAAACTGTTTATGTTTTGGAAATTTTGATGAAGAACACCCAATGGATTATTGTGAAACTTGTGGTTTTGGGTAGGAATTCGCATGTAGAATGATAATGGAGGAATTAAATATACAAAACATAACTTTTGATGATCTGAAAACGGATTGATAAGGAGTCTTTAATTGCATTTAAACTCTAGGTTCATGTTCATAAGGTTTGGAGTGAAAAATTTGGAATTTATGTAAATTGCATGTTGATTTGGAGTATTTGAACCCAAAAATGTGTTAAGAAACGACCTAAGAGGATTTAGAGTGGTTTAGGGACATTAAAATATTATTGGGATGACCTTAGGGTGGATTTAGAGAAGGGAAGAATGAAGAAAAATGGATTTTGAGATTTCTGGGTGCAGTCTGCCATCTCGTTAGAAGACCTGCCCAGGTCGTTCGAACGACCTCGTTCGAACGAGCTTCTAACGAGATGACAGTACCCTTTCTAACGAGTTGGTAGTTCGTTCGAAGGCTTTCGTTCGAACGAACTCGTTCGAACGAGACTTCTAACGAGTTGACAGAATGGCCTTTTAGGCCTCATTTTTATTTCAAATGTCCAGTAGACTAAATATACGGAGTAATAACCTTCCCTTATTGACTAGTGGGTATAATTGTGAGATTGGAGTACGTTGAGGAGTAAAACTTAGATTCTTGTAGTAAAATGGACAACATTTGTGGATTAGGAAACCAGTACCTAATTATGACGTGAGAAGAGTTGACAACTTTAATGAATATGAGTCGGGGACTTGTAAACGTATGACATTAAATGATGGTATAAGAATGAGAAGTATACCTCTAATAATATATTAAGATATCAAAGAAGTGTGAATGCTTAGTATATGTAGTTATTTGTGTCTAACATATTTACCATGCATGCTATCACGGGAGGTTGGCGTTCGATCAGGGCCATCTAATCTTTGTGTGCCTACGGGGGGGGGGGGGGGATTTAGATTTGTACCTCGAGGACATAGGTCAGAGAAGGACTTATTGAGAAGTTAATAAGTTTGCTGATCATGGGAGCGTAGGTATGTGCGTGACCCATGTGATGTGAACTATGTTCGCCCCCATTATTTGTGATTGTTGTTTATTGAAACGATCCCTGAGAGATTCGAAATACGTGGTCCCTATGTACATGATGTATCGGGATTGGATAGCAGAGTATGTGTGCACCGCAGCTAAGTCTAGGGGTGCCATTATTGTATATTTATGATGAGAATAATATACTGTTAAGTGAAATGAACTGTCATGTATTAATGTAAGTGTGAATAATAACAACACTGTAGTAGAAGTTAAAAATGGAAAATCTCTAGTGAGTAGTATTATTAATTTTGGGAATCAAGAAGAAAAGTGAAACCCTCTGTTTAAATTAAGATGTCGGGAATTCAATCGTGAATCGTATAGTAATGTGAAATTGTGTATTGGACTAGTTAGATATGGGAATAACTAGAACGGGTACGGGTACGATAGGAGTGCACAATTAGTTGATGGGTGAGGAACTCATGTGAGTGCACGCACTATCATGTACTTTATATTCACTGTTTAATGATATTAAACACTTTCTATATTTTAAACTGTTTTCACAATCGGGCTCTGACCCGTTTGCTTCCAAATCTATTTTCTTGTAAAAATCTTTTTGGTGCCCAGCCACAAGGACACCAAGCATGATTTTCCCATTCCAGTAACGAGTTGTAGCTACTGTGGAAGTTATAGGACCTTGTCAATAGACGCCTCGACTTTCGATCTTGATTCCATTAGCAGATTTTCTCATCTGTTGGGCATGTGGCCCCATTTCCTTTAGAGACATTTTATCTATTCGATTTATTTCAGATTTTGGGTTGTAATTAATTAATGATTCAAACTTTGTATTTGTTTATTTCAGTATGCGGATTGTTGTGAGGAGTATTCCTACAGATTCATTATTATTCCATGGTTATTCTATTGTGACTATGCTGTGTTGGTTATGTTACCATTTCATAATTTAACTTATTGCATGATAATTGGATTTAATTAAAAAATTAGACAACTCACTTTTTAAATATTAGGTGGCGAGTAATTGGAAAAATGTTTTCGATAGTGATGCTATGAACTGAACCAACTTGACATTTTGTATTAATTTGAATAAAGGAGTAGCTACCCGATAATTAATTAGTCGGGGTGTCACAGGTGGTATCAGAGCATCAAGTTCTAGTGTCCTTAGGATCTGTACGGCTTGTTATGTTTTCGCTAAGCTTTCTTTGATGTAGAGCCCTATATTTTAGGACTGTTGTATTCTTTTGTGTTTGTTTCGCTCTTCAGATATTTTGAGATAATAGCTGCGAACTTATAGACTTTACTCTCATTTCAGATGCCTCCATGACGTGCACAGCGAGTTCCCAGTGATGCTCATCCCGAGCCACAGCCTGCACCAGTTCAGGGCACCGTGAATGCCGTAGAGGTTGCAATTATTGTAGCCCAAGCAGTAAAGGCCGCCCTAGCAGTTGTGCAGCAGGAACCACCTCAGGCACCGGTAGTCACGTCAATTCAGGCTCATGCATTCCCGTCTGCTTGGGAATGCGTTCGTGATGATTTTTAGAAAGCACACCCTCCGAAGTTTGCAGGTAGCTCCGACGTTATTGTGTCCAGTCAGTGGAGGAAGGACATTCAAAGGCACTTAAGTATGTACGAGTGCACGGATGTTCAGAAGAAGATACTGGATACTTTCAAGCTAGTAGAATCAACGTTGTAGTGGTGGGAGTCCATTACCACCGCGGAGGAGAGAGACGCCCTTTCTATTCAGGAGTTCTGGGTGCGGTTCGACCGCAAATATTTCCATCAACTGTTCACACTGAGATGAGGAGTAAGTTGATGAACCTCAAGCAGGAGGGAAAGACCGTAGCCAAGTATGAGGCTGAATTCACTAATCTCTTGAACATCGTGCCCGATGAGATTCCAACCGAGGAGAAGAAGATTCAGAAGTTCATGGATGGATTAACTTGGAGGATCCGTCAGCACTTGTTGGGAAATCTCTCGTTGGCCACTTATTTTGATGTGGTTAATGCAACATTGCTTCACTGCCAGGATCACCGCTTCCACATGTCTGAGAGTAAGAGATCAGGAGAGTCCAGCCATCAGGGCAGGACAGGGGGAAATGGTTCCAGCGGGGCACAATCTGCTCAGGTTCAGCATAGGAAGGGAGATCAGGGTTCCCCGTAGGGAGATTTTAATAGGTTCAGATCTGGGGGTTTCAGAAATGGATAGGGAGGTTTTTGCCATAGCCATCAGGGTCAGCCGAGCCAGCAGAAGCAGTTTTAGCAAGGCCAGCACGACCAGGGGAGGAATGGAAACAGTCACCAGGGCCGTGGGCAGCGGGGTCAGAGAGGGGGAAACTTTCAGGGAAAATTTTTCATTTGTGGTAAGATTGGCCACAAGCGTCAGGAGTGTCCTGATAGGGGCAGGGCACCATAACAGCAGCAGCAGGGTGCTCAACATGAGCCCTAGAGACCTATGTTTCCCGCCGCCCTCCCAGGAGCACCACAGATGCCAGCTTTGCCACCTATCCCAGCAGTTCCAGTCCAGCAGGGACAACTTCAGTACGAGCGAGTTTATCAACTCCAGCATGTCACCGTCCCACATGATCCACCTGCTATTGAGGGTATGTTCTCTATTCAATGTATTATGGGTCATATTTTATTTGATACGGGGGCCACACACTATTTCATTGCCACGAGATTTGCAGGCACTTTGGGGTTGTTAGTCACTGCAGAGAGCACGATTACTTGTGTAGATTCACCGTTGAGTAGGGGTTCTGTGATTTCCCTTATTTGTAGAGGTGTGGGTATAGAGGTCGGGAGGTTTACTTTACTCGCTGATATGTTAGTATTAGAGATGACTGAGTATGATGCGATTATTGGTATGGATTGGATAGTTGCATACCGAGCCATGATTAATTATTTTAGTAGGAGTATTTTATTTTCTATTCCCGGGCAGTAGATATTTTTAGTGGCGATGCCTCGCCCTGAGGGAGGATCGTCCACTCACTTGTACTATATAGAGGAGGAAACCTCTAAGGAAGTGGTGATACCACTCGATTCGATTCCAGTCGTTAGAGAGTTTACTGATGTATTCCAGGATATACCTAGATTACCGCCTAGTAGAGAGATAGATTTTGTTATCGACTTGATACCGGGCACTCGACCAATTGCCCGCGCACCTTACCGTATGGCTCCAGCAGAGATGAGAGAGCTAAGGGATCAGATAGAGCAATTTTTGGGTCAGGGGTTTATCCGAAGGAGTACTTCGCCAAGGGGTGCCCCTGTGTTGTTCGTAAAGAAGAGGGATGGATCGTTGAGGTTGTGCGTAGATTACCGGGAGTTGAATAAAATCACGTTACGGAATAAGTATTCGTTACTCCGAATCGATGACTTATTCGACTAGATGAGAGGAGCTTCCTTCTTCTCAAAGATTGATTTTCGATCGGGATACCATAAGTTGCGTATCAGGGAACGGGACGTCTCAAAGACTACTTTCTTGATGAGATATGGTTCCTACGAGTTTCGAATTATGCCTTTTGGCTTGACCAATGCTCCAGCCGTGTTTATGGACTTTATGAATAGGGTGTTCAGAGAGTTCCAAAACCAGTTCGTAATTGTCTTTATTGATGACATTCTAGTTTACTCCCAGATAGAAGAGGAGCACGCTGAGCATTTGAGACAGGTTTTGCAGACGCCGTGTCAGAACGAGCTATATGCAAAATATGAGAAATGTGGATTTTGGATGAAGGAGGTTCAGTTTTTGGGGCATATCATTTCAGATCGGGGGATATCTGTTGATTCGGGGAAGGTATCCGCGGTGAGGGAGTGGGGACAGCCCATGACACCGACTGAGATTCATAGTTTCTTGGGTCTAGCAGGATACTACAGGAGGCTTATTCGGGGTTTCTCAAAGATAGCGGGTCCTTTGACACATCTGACTCACAAATGTGTGCCATTCATCTGGAGCGATGCCTGTCAGTTGGCATTCCCAGACCGGGAGTTGAGTATCTAGTCTACACCGATGCGTCCTTGCAAGGACTTGGAGGTGTACTGCAGCAGGAGAGTCAGGTTATAGCTTAAGCTTCCCGTAAGCTTAAGCCTCACTAGAAGAATTACCCCACCCATGACTTGGAGTTAGCGGCAGTCATATTCGCTCTTCGGATTTGGAGACATTATCTCCTGGGGGAGAAATTTCGGTTGTTCACAGACCACAAGTCTCTACAATACCTCTTCACGCAGAAGGAACTGAATATGCGTCAACGTCGGTGGCTTGAGTTTGTGAAGGCAATATCACCTAGGGAAGGCTAATGTGTTAGAAGACGCGTTGAGCCGTAGGGTAGTAGATGATGTGGCCGAGGTGTGGAAAATTAAGTGGAAGGAGTTGGGACACCAGGATGCAGTGTCCCGATCATTCATGTCTGTGACGACTGTTACACCTCAGATTGTTACGAGAGTGATAAAGGCCCAGGAAAATGACTCGTTCTCTCAGGAGCAGATAGTACGATTACTAGCAGAGGGAGTCGAGTCCTATACCGTTAGTTCAGACAGGGGATTATGCTTCAATGGGAGACTGGTTGTTTTGGAAGGGGAAGACTTGCGACACGAGATAATGGCAGAGTTATACGGCTCACGGCTCACGGTTCGCGGTACACTTTGGTGGGCATAAAATGTACCAATATATGAGACGACAGTACTGGTGGAGCGAGATGAAGAGAGATATCGTCGTGTTCGTTTCTAAATGCGCCATTTGTCAGCTAATAAATATGGATCACCAGAAACCGACAGGACTTCACCTCTCAACTATAGTGCACACCTAACGTCTTCTACTTAGTCCACCTAGTCGTTATTTCCTAAGCTAACTAGACATAATTATCTAACCAACCATCAATAGATTTGGCTCCCCCTCATTACCCATACAGTACACTATCGTCGGACTAATAATTAACATCCCTCGTATGTTATTATAAAACCATTTTTAACATTTCACATATGTTATGATTACTCATTTCTAACATTTCCCATATGTTATCACTATTCCAATTCATTAAGTTTCACTACCTAATTCATACATTAAATATGCACTATCTATCTTACTACCATCACACATGAGTAAATTATTATACTTTTATATATTTAATACACTAATATATACAACTAAAGGCATCCCCCGGAAGGCTACCGTGATGCAATGCATACTCGGCTAGCAATTCATGTACCTCTCGTACCATAGTAAGAACTATCACTTTGGAATCTCATCCTTGAACCCTAAGTTAATTCAATGACAAATTGAAGGCGAACATAATTCTAAGACTCTGACTACGAACATACCCAATGTAGCCATACGACTTGCCGGTATCACTATATACACACAAACTGTAATCCTCCATAAGTTATATGCTCTGGGGCACTAATCCAATCCTCGCTGGAATTGCCAAGGTGGGTTCGTCCACTGCGCATGACCTCTATGATAGCAGGTTGCGTAGGTATGCTAACACATAATATAATCCATACAATAGGTTTTCACACAACCTGTATACACACACACACACACACACACACACACACACACACACACACTCAGTATGTATACATAAAACCTAAGATTTATATTTGTATGTAGTATCTATCGCTCGAATACTAACCGTACATTAAATCTACGATTATCAGTTCCTATCATATTTACCAGAGTATAAATTTTTACCCGAAGAGTCCAATTTACCCCTTATGGTAATTCAGTAGTTATTACACTCATACACTACTCGTGTAAGTCATATGTTCAGTCATACTCTCGGTGACCCATTCTCATTCTCTCGAATTCATTACGTTACATGTTAATCCCGATTAATCTTATCCTTAACTTCTCTCATATATAACTAAGTCCTAAACCCACCAAGGACTACTATCATCCAATATATTCCTCATTATGTTTTAAGGATGTCCCAAAAGTTTCCCAATTAATATTTCATAAGTTAAAGGCTTAAAAAGGTAAAGATTGTCAAATCTGGGCAGACCGAATCAATTCGCCCTTGTGATGGATCGATTCGAAAAGTGGCAGATCGTCTTTTTCGTTTAGTTTTTGCATTTTTCACCATTTTTCTTTAACCCAACTTCTATGATTCTTATTCATACTTCATTATAATTCTTCCTAACATCTAATATGATTATAATAATGATTTCCAATAAGTTTTCATAATTAAAACGTCATCATATCCATGTGTAACAAGATCAAACCATAAATTTCTTAATGCAAATGCTAGTTCCATATTTCACATGTGATTTTGAAGTCTTAGCGCATAATTAAAACTCCTAACATGCTTTCTAACAATTAACATGAATATCATCGAGTATCTCTTCTAAAATTATGTGCTCTTGATAATTTATCAATCTCCCAATATGGATATAATAACCAATTAAAATTTTACAAGATAAACACTTACGTCTAATGAAGATGATCTGATTTCATTTTTCTGATGATGATGTGTTTGTCTTCTGTTCCAATCCACAATCCAACGCTAATGGTGATGCAAGAACAAGGTTGACACTTTTAAGAATCCACTCCTAAGCTCCAAGAATGCTCTACCTTTCTTCTCTAATGGCCTTTCATAGTTTTCTATTCATCCGCTACATGCTGATATATGTGTTGGAAATTCGTATCTCCCTCAACCCTCGACTACCAAATGATTAAAATGCCCTCATATGGTGCTGAGTTGGTCTAAAATTGCCCCATGACCCAAATGTAATACACCGTATTTTCTTCTAAAATAATATTTAATATTTGTGGAATAAATTGCTATTTAATTATACTTGTGTGCGACTAATTTTATGTACACGGATGTGACATTTAAATGTAATGTAGAATAAATTCTTAATTTATGTGCGACACAGATTAAATGTACTTATTATTGACATAAAAAATTTAGAAACATATTTCGGGACTCATATGGGCTCGTTTGGACGATTTAATCCCTTAAAAATAGTCTTGGTTTAATACTGTATATGTTGGGTAATTTTTGGGCTAATTGGATTATGGATTCGGGGTCGTTTGGGGGTCCAAAAGTTGGGCTTTAGGCCGAACTCGTGATTAGCCACTTAATTAGAGTTTAAGTGTGGGTAAACCACTCCCCCACTATCAGTAGAGAAATCCTAGATTAACAGCTACAGAAGAGAAAAGGGAGAAATACCAAAGAAGAGAAAAGCGGCAAGAACAATGGAAATCAAGGGAGTTTTCAAAGGGCTTCTCCTCTACATAATTAAAGGAAAGAATTTTCTTGCTTAATTTATGGTTTCAATTTATTTCTTAATGCATATTATTTTCTCTTTTAAATTTTTGCGATTTAGGTATAAGTATGTTTGATTTGATAATAAAAGACACATGCAGAGGAATGATTCATATGTAGAATTTATCCCAAAAAGTAGGTATAAAAATGATTCATATGTAAAATGATTCATATGGGATTTAGGTATAAATTTTGGGTTGGTTTGGGACTTTGAATTGAGTTCTATATGTATACATAGTTTTGGGTTGTGAAGAAAAAATCAGGGTTTGTAAACCTTGACTGGACGAACTGTACAGGAGAAACAGAGAAAGGAAATAGACATGGGGCCGCTCAAACGACATCGTGGGTTGTTCGAGGAGTACATCGCCCTAGAGTGCTCTAGTGCTAATCGTCAAGAAGAGGGACGGATCTCTATGATTTTTTGTCTACTACTGGGAGTTGAACAAAGTCAATATCAAAAATAAATACCCGCTACCACGTATAGATGATTTATTTGACCAACTGAGGGGTGATTCATATTTTTTTAATATTTATTTGAGGGGGTACTAATAGTTGAGAGTTCGGGAGCTGGATGTCCCAAAGACAACCTTTCTTACTAGATATGGGTAGTACAATTTTTTGGTGATGCCATTCGGGCTAGCCAATGCGCCGACATTATTTATGAACTTGAGGAACCAGGTGCGTAGAAATTTTTTGGATCGGTTCGTTTTCGTGTTTATAGACAATATTTTGATTTATTCTCGGGTTGTTGAGGAGCATGATGAACATCTACGGATGGTCTTACAGACGCTTTGGGATCATATGTTGTATGCTAAGTTCGAGAAATAAGGGTTTGGGTTGAGAGAGGTACAGTTCTTAGGCCACTTCGTATCCAAGCGAGGGATATCCGTGGACCTAGGGAAGGTTTTTGTTGTGATGATGTGGGGGCAGCCTACTACACCCACTGAGGTGCTCAACTTCTTAGGATTGTCAAGGTAATACTGTCGATTCATTCGGGGGTTCTCCAAGATAGTCGAACCCTTAACAAATTTGGTGAGGAAGGGGGTACCATTTATTTGATATGAGATGTGCTGGCAGGCATTTGAGGAGATGAAGACTATATTGACTACAACACCAGTTTTGGTGTTTCCTCGGGTAGGGGTTGATTACAAAGTTTATACAGATGCATCCCTGAGGGGGCCTTGCGGGGTTTTTATGCAGGTAGAGAGATCGATAGTGTATTCTTCCTGAACTCTTAAGCCTCATGAGGGAAATTACCCCACCCATGACATAAAGTTAGTAGCCGTATTTTTTCCTTATGAGTATGGAGACACTATCTCCTGGGGGAGAAATTTTAGCTTTTCACAGAACACAAAATCCTATGGTATTTTTTCACACAATGGGACTCGAGCATGCGACATGGGTGGTGTCTAGAGTTTGTGAAAGACTATCAGTGTGACATTTAGTACCACCCGGGGAAAGCGAACGTTGTAGCGAATGCATTGAGTCGCAAGCCAATTTTTGAGTTAGCGAAAGTATGGAAGGCGGAGTGAAAGTCACTCCATGGGGACGATGACTTGACTTGAGGATTTATGTCAGTTCTCACCATCACCCCCTAGATAATTATTCGGGTGGTGAAGGCACAAGTGGGGAACCATCTTTTCCAGGAGAGGGTGAGATAGTTTCTAGCCAAGGGGGTGGAGCACTTTTCTATCGGGTCAGATGGAGATTTGAAATTCCAGGGGAGACTGGTTGTTTTGGTTGATGATGAATTAAGGCGATCCATCATGTTAGAGTCTCATAAATCACTTTTTACGGTACATCCCTGAGGGGATAAGATGTATCACGATAGGTGTCGTCAGTATTGGTGGGCCGATATTAAAAGGGATATAGCGGAGTTTATATCCAAGTGTGCTACGTGTCAGCTTATGAAGGTGGATCACCGACGTCCTATGGGTACTTTACAATCTTTGGAGATCTCGGTCTGGCAGTGGGAAAGCATCTCTGTGGACTTCACCACTGGACTACCTACTTCACAGAGGGGGCCGGATTCGATTTGGATGATTGTCGACAGATTGACAAAGGTGGCCCATTTCTTGCCCATCAGGATAGATTAGAGTTCCAAGTTGTACGCCAGACTTTTCCTTTTAGAGATTATTACGCTGCATGGACTACCACTCAACATAGTGTCAAATAGGGACAAGATGTCTGTGTCTCACTTTTGGAAGAGCTTTCAATAGGACTTAAGGTAGAGTTGATTTTGAGCACGTCATATCATCCTCAAACCGACGGGCAGACATAGAGGGTGAACTTAATGCTGGAGGACATGTTGCGTATATGTATTTTGGATTTTAAGGCGAGCTGGGAGAAATATTTACCTCTAGTGGAGTTTTCCTACAACAACAGCTACCAGTTCATGATAGGGATCACATTATTTGAGGCGCTCTATGGGAGACCTCGTCGTTCACCCTGATGCTGGTTAGAGGTGGGGGAGAACAAGTTACATGGGACAGACTACATTGAGGACACCTCAGAGAAGGTAGAGATGATTCGGGCCAGGATACGGATTGCCCAGAACAGGTAAAAAAGCTATATGGATGTGTATCGTAGAGATATATATTTCAATGTTGAAAATAAAATGTTGATTAAGGTGTCTCACATGAAGGTGGTGATGAGATTTCAGAAAAAAGAGAAGTTGGCTCCTCGATACATAGGACCATTCCATATTCTATAGAGGATTGGGCCCGTAACACATCGGTTGGTATTACCATAGCACTTTCAGCAGAAGCATGATACTTTTCACATATCTTCACTACAGAGATTCTTTAGAGATGAGGTGGCATAACATCACATTGATGTGACACCCCGCTTAATAAAATACCAGCTGATTAGTCCTATATCAAATTAAAACAGGAATCTCATTTGGTCCATTCTTAGCATCACTGTTGAAAAACTTATTAAAACTTACTAACCACCTAGTTTTAAAAAACAATGGTGCCAAATTTTTATCTTTATTAATCCAAGACAAAATAAATGCGGAATTTAAATTAAAACATCCAATGCTGATAGAATCAATCATCACATGGAACAATAAAAGTCTTGCCAAATAAACTACCGGCTAAAACTAAAACCAAACTAACTAACTGAGAGTAATAAATCCCATACAATCTTAAATGAAATAACTTGAAAGTACTGTGAGCAACATGCTCCAAATAACTGAGATAACATTCCTGAAATAGGAATAGAATGGAAGAAGCGTATATCCAAATCCTACAATATCCAGATATACTGCAGCTGCGAATCCCTAGAATGAATTCAAGCGTGGCATCCATGTGGATGGAAACCTAAAAGGTTTTGAAAATGTTTGATAGAAAGGGTTAGAACTGAAAATGTTTTGAAAATATTTAGCAAGTGATTAAATTGTAGTAATTTAAAATGCATGAATGCGCTTCATATTTTAGTTAGTGTCGCACTCTCTTGAGGACATGCTCACCCCCCCCCCCCCCCAACTAATGTGCACACCTAACGCTTTATTTATAACATGCCAAGTTATCTATCCTGTAACTAGCTCTTGTTATAACTCTTTCCTGACTGCCTATTCTAGGCTGAGTATATTTAATATATGATTTAGAAGTTATTTATCAACTTAACTTAGTTAATCATTTTTCTTGAAATCCATATAATGTTCACTAGTTATATAAATAACACAATTTTCCCCATGTATTAAATTACTCGTATATAATTATGTATCCCATTATATACGTAAAACCATATTACAACATTCACACAAATGTTGAATATATATATCCCCCATATATAATTAATAGAATTCACTTCATGTATTTGATTACCAATATAGAATTATTTATCCCATTATATACGTAGAACCATATTGCAACATTCACACATACGTTGAATATATACATAACCCATCCTATGTATTCTCTAAATTTCTATCGTCCCAGGTATACTCAGGCCCACCTGAAGTTCCGAGACAACTATGGTTCGCCGAATCGGAACTTAAATAATAAATGTAATGGAGGAGGACATATTCCCCCGAGTGAGAGGACATCATCCCAATGCCACACCTCTATAATTGGACATATGACATGGGGATATACTCGTCCTACTCCTTAAGCAAGGGGATTCACCCACATCGCGCAACCTCCCTTGATAGCACTAGAGTAGATAATTTAATTATATATCTAACTACTGATATTTATAAGCACACACAATATATATATTATGACACACCGCATATATATAATAATAAATTCTCGTCTTTACCATGTACAAATTCCGTAGCACTAGCCCAAAATATTCACGAGTCTATGGTCCGACTCTAATTTAATTAATCCGATCATTAATTAATTTAATACTTTAGTGTCACTCAACCAATACTCGTACTCGCTTACTTGGCCCGTAATTCAATATTACCCGAGTATATATTTCAAATCCAAATTAATTAATTTGTCTCCATAATTAATTTAATACCTTGGCGTCGCTCAACCAATACACCCGGACTCGCTCACTTGATTCATATGCAATTATTTTTGAATTTATTGCACCAATTACTTTCCCTTATAATTGTTAGGAATTCATGTTCCATATTTATTTTGAGATAAATAATCACTTTGGAATTTAATTCTAAAATTAATCATGTTTATATTAAAATCGATCGAACTGCCAAAATTCAGGGACCGTTGATCGATCGATCGATCAGGTACTCTTCTTCCCCGTGTTGTCTTTTTCCTCCATTGTTAACCCAACCAAGATTTTAGTTTCTTTGTTAGTATTCTCCGTTCACAATCAAAAATATTTACCCAGGAAAATAGGTTCTAATCATCCTAGCAACCTTAACTCAACAAAAAAATTCCCTGAATTCCAATGTTTTCCCGATTCGGATTTTATCCGGGTTTCAAACATCCAATAAAAATTAAGTGTCTATTATCAGAAGTTTAACATCAATTATTACTGGATTTAACATAGATTCATACGTCTATTCTCCATAATCGTAAAACACATTCAATTCCACTTTTAATTTCATCAAAGTGTTTAATTTATCGAAAACCCAGTTTCATATGAAAACCCACCCAAAAACGGATTTGTGTCACACCAACTATCATATGAATTGATTATCAAAATTTAATAATCACATCAATATAAGCACTTGCCTTGTGGGTTCATAGAGTCTGATCCGTTGAGGAAGAGAAAAGTTTGATAAAGAACACACACTTTGTTTCTTGTTTTGTCTCCAAAAAAATCCCCAATTTGCTCTCAAATTTCTCCTTCTATTCCTCTCTCAAAGTCTTAGGTGTGAAATATGATTTTTGCCGTTAATTGATCTAAGACTTAGGTTAATTATACTAAATCCCGTTTTTAGTCTAATGGGTCAAGCCCAAATGACCCGAACACCCCCGTGTGGGCCCGATTATGCCTAAAAATACCCCGAGACTCATTTACTACCCCTGGGTAATCTTTTCCGACTATCTCAGCCTATTCGGACTCAACCGTGTACTCCGAATTGACATCTGAAATAATTTATTACAAGTCACTATCCCACGCCTAACTAGTCTATATCCGACTCCCGTCTGAGATAAATAAATTCCACGTCACTAATACACGTTATGACGTAATTAAATTATTATTATTATTCTCTTAAAAATTTAAATCCCATAATTATTAACCATATACTCCCCCGATTAATATTTAAATTAATATTCACATAATTAATTCAATTAAATTACGACACACTAGTAATTTAAAATTATCTGCATTAATTAAAAATTAAATGCACAGAAATACGGGGTGTTACACACTTCCCCCGTTGCAAAGGAATTTCATCCCTGAAATTAGGTCATACCTACGGTGAATAACTCTGGATACTACTCCTGCATATCCTCTTCCCGCTCCCACGTAGACTCGCCAACGCTGTGATGAACCCACTGCACTCTCACTAGTGACACAACCTTAGATCGCAACTTGCACTCACTTCGATACAGAATATCTATTGGTCTCTCCTCATATGAGATGTCTAGCTGTAAGCCAATCTCCTCAAGTAGAATGTGCCATAAATCCCGCTCGCTTCTCCGATATTTCTTTAGCGATGCCACGTGGAACACGTTGTGTATCCGCTAAAGATGCTCTGGCAAACCCAGTCTATAAGCTACCGGTCCCACCCTATCAATGATAGGGAAAGGACTCACGTACCTCAGCGCTAGCTTCCCCTTCTTATCGAACCTCATCACTCCCTTCATAGGAGACACCCGAACCAATACCTGATCTCAGACTTCTAACTAGTCTGCCTATCCTAAGTTATCCGAATTCATCCCCGAATTAACTCTGTCTCCACTACACCAAAAACAAGAATCTCTCACGTTTTAAAACTGTCCCAGATCAAATCTGGCATAGTTTTGAACTGTGCCAGAATCAGGTGTTCCAAAATGGCATTTTTTTGGCACGGCTCAAAAGTGTGCCAGGTTTGGCCAAACAGGAACACTTCTGGCACACTTTTAAACCGTGCCAGAATTTGATATTTCTGGCACACTTTTGGCATAATTTTTAATTGTGCTAGATTCAGCACAGTTTAAAAAAAATTGGCACACTTTTAAAACATGCCAGAATTTAATATTTCTGGCACACTTATTCAGCATAGTTTAAAAAAATTTGGCACAGTTCAAAACTGTGCCAAAATATGATACACTTTTCCCACGATTTTAAACTCTGCCAAAGTTTTTATAAAAAGAAAAAAAAATTATTTGAAAGCACAAAATTCCCAAATTAAAAATATTGCACGTTGTTAATAACTAATGTACATACAAACTTCAAAATATTACAAGCCTTTAACAGTTCACAGGCCCAAAAAAATTGGGCCGAGTTTCCTTTATTTTCTGGATATTTCAAAACCTGCTAATACAAAACCTGCCTAACATAAAGCCCGCACGGCCACAAAATATAACAATTAACTTACAAAAGCCCGTACGGCCTTAAAAGTCAACAATAAAACAATAAAAGACCGCACGACCATGACAACAAAAAATGGAATCATGAATAAGCCCCTTGTTGTAAACCATTGAGTTCTCTGTATGTTCCACGAGAATAAATGCCAACGATAAACTGTTATCCTACAAACAAAAAATAGAATACAAAAAAGATACGATATTAGTAACCCAATAATTTACAAAAAAAATTTGCTCAAACTAAAAAATTACATATAGGAGTTAAATTTATCGTCATATTGTCAAACTGGGAGGACCGGGACTATGCGGCTAGTTCTTAAAAGTTACATTGGTCCCGTGTGAGGTGTTCGTGCCTCCTACGGGGTCGTTTGGGGGATGGTTTGATTTTTCACCCTTTAACGGCTTGTTTTTAAGTCAAAGTGTGATTTTCGCAAATTATCGTCATATTCTCAAATCGGGAGCCCCGGGACTACGCATTCAGTTCCTAAAAGTTACATTGGTCCCGTGCGAGGTGTTCATACGTCCTATGGGGTCGTTTGGGGGTTGGTTTGAGTTTTCACCCATTAACGACTTGTTTTTAAGTCTAAGTGTGATTTTTGTAAAATGTCATCATATTCTCAAATCGAGAGCCCCGGGACTACCCATCTAGTTCCTACAAGTTACATTGGTCCCGTGCGAGGTGTTCGTGCCTCCTACGGGGTCGTTTGGGGGCTGATTTGGGTTTTCACCCTTTAACGGCTTGTTTTTAAGTCTAAGTGTGATTTTTACAAATTATCGTCATATTCTCGAATCGGGAGACCCAGGACTACGCGGTCAGTTCCTACAAGTTACATTGGTAGCGTGCGAGGTGTTCGTGCCTCCTACGGGGTCGTTTGGGGGATGGTTTGAGTTTTCACGCTTTAACGGCTTATTTTTAAGTCTAAGTGTGATTTTTGCAAATTATCATCATATTCTCAAATCGAGAGCCCCGGTACTACGCGACCAGTTCCTACAAGTAACATTGGTCCCGTACGAGGTGTTCGGGCCTCCTACGGGGACGTTTGGGGGATGGTTTGGATTTTCACCCTTCAACGACTTATTTTTAAATCTAAGTGTGATTTTTACAAATTATCGTCGTATTCTCAAACTGGGAGCCTCGGGACTACGCAGCCAGTTCCTACAAGTTACATTGGTCTCGTGCGAGGTGTTCGTGCCTCCTACGGGGCTGTTGGGGACTGGTTTGAGTTTTCACCCTTTAACGGCTTGTTTTTAAGTGTAATTGTTGATTTTTACAAATTATTATCGTATTCTCAAACCGGGAGACTCGAGACTATGCGACCAGTTCTTACAAGTTACATTGATCCCGTGAGAGGTGTTCGTGCCTCCTGCAAGGTCGTTTGGGGGCTGGTTTGGGTTTTCACCCTTTAACGGCTTGTTTTTAAGTCTAAGTGTGTTTTTATGTCACGAATTAAACCTTTAAACATCATTAGTCATCAACGTTTCTATTTCCGATAATTAATATATGATTTGGGTTTTTCAGAGATCCGGTCAATCTACCATGTCAATTCAATTTTATACACAGCAATCAATGAAATTTCTTGTGAGCTTTGAATAAAAACGTTATTCCCAATAGCGGTACATTTTTTCTCATCAACCATTTAGTGTTTATTCTAAACATCTTATATAAATCATCAAAACCCTTTTTTATGTGGTAGCCCTCCTCAAAAATGGATTTTGATCACACCCACTATAATATGAATACGAAATTTCTATAATTTTGATTGAATGCAAGTTAACCACTTGCATGATAAGATTTGTAGGGTCTGGTTACTTTGATGTAGAAGATGAGTTTGACAAAAGCAGATCAATCCCTCTTCAAATTGGCTCCTAAAAGCTTCTCACTTTCTTCAAATTCTCTTCTCTTAAGTTCTTAGATTTAGAATGTGATTGACTGTTGTTCAACCCTCTTAAACTAAGGTTAAATATTTCCAATCCCGAAATTAAGCTAACGGGCCAAGCCCAGTTGACCCAAACACCCTTGTATGGTCCCGATTATGACTAAAAATTCCTCGGGACCCAATTACTACCCCTGCGTACATATTCCGACTATCTCGACCCTCTGTAATTAACCATAAACTTAAAATCATCATTTAAGTAACTTTACTAAAAATCTGTATCTCGACCTCAACATAGTTATACCCGAATCGCGGTTGAGATGTAATTAAAATCCCATTGTTTAACACACTACAATGTATACTTATTAATATGTATTATTTACTAAACACTTAGTAAATTTATCCTATTATATTAATCATTATCTCACCCGATTAATATTTAATGAACACACAATTATTTAGTTCAATTAAATTATGGCACGTGTGTAATTTATAAATACCGAAATTAATTAAATACTAAGATTCAAAAATACATGATGTTACATACTCCCCCTACAAAGGAATTTCATCCTCAAAATTTGATCATACCTGCGGTGAATAACTCTAGATACTGCTCTAGCATGTCATCCTCCCACTCCCATGTAGACTTGTCTATGCTGTGGTGCCCCCACTGGATTCTAACTAATGGTACCACCTCAAACTGTGGCTTACACTCACTATGATCCAGAATAGCCACGAGTCTTTCCTCGTACGATACGTCCGTCTATAAATCTATCTCCTTCAAAGGAACGTTCCAGAAAGATCGTTCGCTCCTCATGTACCTCTTCCACGATGCCACGCAGAATACGTTGTGAATTCGCTATTCATGCTCTGGTAAGCCCAATTTATACACTACTGGTCCCTCTCTAAATAATAGGGAAATGCCCCACATATCTCGACACTGACTTCCATTTCTTGATTAACTTCATGACCCCCTTCATGGGAGACAACCCCACCGACATTCGATCGCCAATCTCTAACTCAAAGTGTCTCCAATGTAATCGACTTCACTCTTCTGCTTGTACTGAGCTATTTGAATGCTTCCCCAAATTAGCTCAATCTTGGTAGTAGTCTCCCAAATCATCTATGGACTTAATAACTTGTTGTCCCCCACCTCTAACCAATAAACTAGAAAGAATGACAAGGCCTCCCATAAAGTGCCTCAAATGGTGCCATGCCAATGGTGAATTGGTAAGAGTTATTATACGAAAACTCTACCATTTGGCGGTACCTCTCCCAACCTCGTTCGAAATCAATTATCCACATCCTCATCATGTCCTTTAACATCGGATTAACCCTCTTACTTAGTCTGTTTGTCTGCGAATGGTATGCGGTACTCAATCGCAGGTCTGTGCCCATGGCCTCCAGAAAACTTTGCCAAAAGTGAGACACAAGGATCTTATCTCAATCAAACATGATGTCAATCAGTACCCCATGCAGCTTCAATATCTTTGCAATGAACATATGCGCATACTGTCGCATCTTGAAATCAATATGGACTGGCAGAAAATGGGCCACCTTAGTCAGCCAATTGTGACACCCTACTTAAAATAGTAACGGGTGGCCAGCCTAATACTAAATTAAATCAGGAATCTGAAGTGGATCATTCTCAGCATCTACTGTCGATACTAAAATAAACGTGGCAACCCACCCAAAACCATAATAAGAAGATGACAAAAATCAAAAAACATATAATGAACATCATTACCATAATAAAATAACTACTGAGTAATATAAAAATGCACTTACGTACAACAATAAAATGATGTACTCAATATAAAATACAACAAGTACAATAAGAGAAGTATACTCGAATATGTTGTCGGGTAATAGATAATACAACAAACCAGAGGAAAGAAATAAAAAATTTCTATATTACTCAACCTTGGGTATAAACCCGATACACAAAATGAATCCTATCTACATTTACAAATGGTAGGAAGTGACTATAACAAAATCTCGCAACAGTCCGCATCTGCTACGGCGATCAAGACACTGGAGAGAAAAGCATCACCGGTATCCTTACGGAGGGACACCTGTATTAAGCAATATAAATATATATATAGCAAGAGAGAAATATAAACGTGCCAGAGCCCGAGGTGTGAGAACGTTTATAGCAAGTGTATTAAATTACATAACAATTATAAATGCACAATTTCATAAATAAAATGGAGTCGCACTCTCGTGGAATTCAAACTCACCCCTCGACTAAGGCGCGCACCTAAACGTATGCATTTGAACCTTAATTGAACAACCCAGCGCTTTCTAGGGATAATCCAATATTAATCTACACATAGACTACAACCGCATAACCCACTAACTCAAGTATAACCAAAAATCTTCTTATTCTATTATACCCTAAGTTTATGCTCAAGCATATATATAAAATAATAACTTCTATGTACATACCCATACCTTACTAGAGTCCATCTGATTCTAATTATTAACTTAAACAAGTCCTTAATAAAAGAATAGGCACACACTAACTTCCTATTCTTATAAAACACTCTTTCACCATTCAACATATACCCGAATACCAAGGACTAAACTTCTCCCCACTCCCAACATTGTGTTAAGTTTTGTGCATGGGACGTCTCGCAAATCACAATCCAAATAAGGAACTCCCCTGATACACTACTCCTTGACAATGTTGATCTTCGGGATCCATTATGCCCTTAACACACATCCTATAACCTCAGCTACTTATTTTGAGTACCAACTCTAAGTACATAAGTAGGATCTCTCCTGAAATCTTTGGGGTCTATATAACAACCTTAGTCACTAAGTATGACCGTCTAACCCTAACGAGCTAGTACTCCTAATCACATAAAATTTACATTTTAGAATACTCATATAACATTCGCCTATTGGATATATATCATTACTCTAGATATATAATACAATCATTCAATCATATAACCAAGTACACATACCACACATAATGCGCACTTATAAATTTTCACAACACATACGGTTATGGGACATAAAATACTTCACAATGCTATCATCTTCCAGGAATTACTCACTTTATCCAGGGTTACCATATATTGGATTATTATCACACCGCCATGGTAATAAAATAAATCACATCCTATGGGAAGAGATCATAGTTCATAACCTTCATGTGAGAACGAATCATACCCAAGACTTCTCACCCCATAATAAAATCACACAAATAAATAATGGACGACTATGACCTGGGGACTATACGCACCCCGCTCCCCAAGCTAGGGGCCTTACCCTTATCGCGCAACTTCCCATGATAGCATGTGCTGGACATTCTCACACAATAAGTATATATATATCATTCACACTACAAGTATATATACACGCAATCACATCATATGTATAAACCATCACACAAGGTTTAAGCATTCACGCTTTATATACACCCATTTAAATAAATATCTCTCTCTATATATATACATACTATCTCCAATTAGTATATATAGGGGAAATAACTTCAGCTTCCTATATATAACCCTCATTATACTAGCCGTCGCTATAACGCATATCTTCCCAATTCATTTTAAATAATGCGGTCTTTCACTTGAAACATATTCGTCCATTTCTCTTATGATATGAATAGTCTCCCAATTGGATCAACAAGACGGATACTATCATATAACCGAATGTATATCACAATCCTCATTCACCCACCATCTATATCCGTATGCCCACCGATATGTAATAAATATCCTGGCTATAAGTACACACCTAACTAGTAGTCGGTAATCTATTTAATCCTTCCAAACTAAGATCTCGGTTCAGTTACTCATGTGAACCCTTAACACTATCGCATTTTCGATTTAATCCCTAAGTTCATTGTCACTAAGGATATTCGACCCCTATCTCACTGGTCTACCAATCAAATCTAAATAAAATCCTATCGCTAAAAGGGTTCGACACAAAAGTCGGCATAACAATCTTATGTCATAACTTTACAACTTCCTCGAAGAGTCCTCAACTTTTCATCATATATTAACTCACTTCTAATCTCCAAATAGGACTCCCATCCCTAATGAGATTCCCCTCTACATCGATGCGAAAAACTCTAATACATATGTATGTATGTTCCCAAAATAGCTCGATACGTCCCCACGATCACATCACGTGAGAAACCCCCAATAAATCTCCAGAACGTATCTCTCGCATCATATACGAATGTTTTAAATCGAGAAACTCAATCGAAATGGGGTAAAAAAATTTCTCAAAGAAGCCCTGTTTCCGAATCGATTCGCCCCTTATGCGAATTGATTCGGTCCAAAGGACCTATAAATCTGTCTTAGCCCGAATCGATTCGGCTTTGGGTCCGAATTGATTTGGTCACTCAGGCCTGAATGTTTACAATATTCTGAATCGATTCGTAAGGGGGCCGAATCGATTCGGCCTGTTCAGCAGGCTACGAAATGGCAATTTTTCTCCAAAACCTAAATTTCCCAAAACTCAAATCCATCCTCTTCCAACCCTCAATCTTCAACCCTAATATGTTTTTTATCATAAAAATCATTATATATATCATCCCTACTCATACTACAAACTCAAATCCATTTACAAACATCAAATGCAAGATTTAACCCACAAAATCAAAGTTTTGATATTTATATCCAAAATCCATGCTTTTATCCACAATTCATGAAATCAAATACACATATGAATTATTTAGCAAGATTAAACACTTGCCTCGAAGTTGTAGAGGTTGAATCGTCCATGAGATCGCGTATTAGCCAGAAATCTTCAAGATGTATCCTCTCTCTTCTTCCTTTCTTCTTCTTCTTCTTCTCTCTCTCTCTCTCTCTCCCCCCCCAAATGAGATTGGTTGATTTCATAAGCCTTTTTATCCTTTAAATCCTAAATTCCAATTTTAAATGATAATACACACTTTAAATGACTCGTTTACTCCAATTCGAGTCAAACTAATTTAAAATATTCCGGAACCAAAATAAATCCCAGGGACTGTCATTTTGACTATCTCGACCCATCCGGAATCAACTGCGCACTCCGAATCGTCATCTGAAATACTTTATATCATCTTCAAATTTTTACCTCAATTGCCACATTTTAAAATTCTCCGATTTAAATAAAATTTATTTCTCCCAAATAAATTAAATTCTTAGTCCTAAAATCATGGGGTATTAGAGACTTCCCCCTTACAAGAATTTCGACCTCGAAATTAAGTTAAGCCTAGGACTCCGAACCTCAACTAGTTCTTATGTCACCTACCCTCAAAACTGCTATACCTATTTCTCCCACTTCTCTTAGAGAATTACTTTAACTTTAAAAAAAATCAGATTAGCGAACCAGGGAGCCCATACACCCTGTACCCGAGCTTAACTCCTATATACATTACTCATCTCCACTCGCCTTAAATCAATATATAACTCTCAACAAATTAATCTACAACATCGTACTAAGTTGTAATTTTTATTTTAAATTTTCCAATGGTTGAACTCTTCTCAATTCCTGACATTCGCTATTTTCATGCGGGGGACATCTCGCAAGTGAAATCCAAAAAAACAACAATCTCAATACACTATTGTGTAACTCTATCGGGAATTATATCAGTTGAATCAGGACTAAGATTTTGTAAAAGATTTTTTTTTAACCATAGATATTACCCGAAGGCCTATAAAATAATATAATATAAAATAGTTTTGTGTCTTTCGACACACCAAATCAAACACCTAATGTTCAAAACACAATTCATCCATAAATACAATACTCTTTTTAACACCTAGTTCTAAAAACTAACATAACCATGAGCTAAATTCCTCGCTCAATAAAGATCCCACTAAACCCTGAATCTTCTCAGAAATAAAAAATTCTTTACAATACATCCAAGCATCGCCATAAGATAGGCCCGTCCAAAATGGAAAAATACACTCACGCGCCTCTAGCCTAACTATAAAAAATGATAACCATACCGATTACCACCAAACACGTTTTAACCGTTCGCACTCCCAAAACCTAAAAGCACAATTCTCTACTAGCCTGTCGCAAATTTATTCTCCTGAAAGATACCATCTAAGTGCTCCCTCTTGCTCACTACTCCCTTCAAGATAATCCTATACACCATATGGTTATAACAGCTAATCGCTCACTAAAACCTTACATGCAACGTTCCCAATACCGCGCAAAGCATAACCTAAACACATAGGAAAATAATTCACATACTACCTCCATGCTTCAACGGACTCGCTTCATCAATGGGTCCCTATCCTGAGTTCTCTTGCCCAGACTGGTCTATGAACTACTGTAGGGTTGCACATCCAAAACTTCCTCAAAGAACTACCCTTTACCTCTTCTAGGACAATCCCTCTTCCTATGGTCTAATTCTCCACCAAGAAACGCTTCCCAAAAAATCCTTCCTGTCCATCCTGAGGCACAAAATGCTATTACGACCCTCGATAATCTAGCCTATAACCCTGTCGCGACGATGACCATGCTTCGCTGGTATTAGCTCCTTCAGTCCTACTTGATGGACCCGAGTCTCCAAATTTCTTACTCCCTTTTTAAATGAAGGCAATACTCCTAACAACATGACAACGTCATGTTCATCACATCGGTAAAGGTCAGTAATGTCGGGTTTCCAAAACAAGTGCTGATGAATTCACTAATCTCATCCTCACAAGAACTTCACTATTAGTTCCTCCTCCATATATACCTCATCGGGCACAAAATTTGCCAATTTAGTAAATTCTTCTTTGTACTCAACCACCATTTTGATCAACTTGAGTCACCTCCAGTTATCTCTTCCTCATCTCCGTCTGAGTTGCAAAAGGAAAATATCTCTAGTCAAAGTGAACCCAAAATCGAATATGGGCATTTCATGTCTATCTACTCCGATGTGGTAGCTGATTCCCATCATTGGGGATTTGCCCCTAATAGTTTAAGGATGGCGAGAATTCATTCATGCACTTCACTTCATTCAACTTTTTGAAGGTACGTTTGTATATCCTTCTGCCACTACCCCAAAATATCTGGAGGAAGTCCTTTCTTAAAGGCTTCTCGTACTCTCTCCCATGTAGGTGTCCCTAGGTGGTCTTGAGCTATCGAAACTGCAGAATGATGTGCCATCACAGCAATGGTAGTATCAACAGCTTGTGCCACCATATCGCTAACCTCAGCTGCATTCACAGTCCCATGAGGCATGTGGGGTTCTATGTTCTCAGCCCCTCTATTTGCCTTGCCTGGACGACTTCTTCTCAGCGACGTCTGAGACCAGAACAACTATATCGGAACGTCATCCAAATTACTACACATCGCGGAAGAAAATAGAGGTGTAGTGAATAAAACAATCCTAATAATAGGGCTCTACATCAGGAACACTAACGGAAGAACACAGAAAATCCGCACGGATCCTAAGACACTAGAACCTGATGCTCTGATACAACCTGTGACACCCCGCTTAAAATAATAATGGGTGGCCAACCCTATACTAAATTAAATCAGTAATCTCAAGTGGATCATTCTCATCATCTACTGTTGATACTAAAATAAAAGCAGCAACCCACCCAAAATCATAATAAGCGGATGCCAAAAATTTAAAATCATATAATGGACATCATTCCCACAATAAATTAACTACTGAGTAAGATAAAAATGCACTCGCGTACAACAATAAAAGGATGTACTCAATATAAAACATAACAGGTATAATAACAGAAGTATACCTGAACATGTTGTCGGGTAATAGATAATACAACAAACCAGAGGAACGAAATATAAAAGTGCTATATTACTAAACCTTGGGTATAAACCAGATACACAAAATGAATCCTATATCGATTTACAAACGGTAGGAAGAGACTATAATAAAATCCGCAACAGTCCGCATATGCTCCGGCTCTCAAGACACTAGATAGAAAATCATCACCGGTATCCTTGCAATGGGACACTTGTATTAAACAATATATATATATATATATATATATATAGTAAAAGAGAAATACAAACGGGTCAGAGCCCGACGTGTGAAAGCAATTATAGCAAGTGTATTAAACTGCGTAATAATTATGAATGCACAATTTCATAAATAATATGGAATCGCACTCTCATGGAACTCAAACTCACCCCTCGACTAAAGCGCGCACCTAAATGTATGAATTTGAACCTTAATTAAACAACCCAACACCTTCTAGGGACAACCCAATATTAATCTACACATAGACTACACCCGTGTAACCCACTAACTCAAGTATAACCCAAAATCTTCTTATTCTATCATACCCTAAGTTTACGCTCAAGCTTATATATAACATAGTAACGTATACGTACACACCTATACCTTACTAGATTCCATGCGATTCTAATTATTAATTTAAACAAGTCCTTAATAAAAGAATAGGCACACACTAACTTCCTATTCTTATAAAACACTCTTTCACCATTCAACATATACCCGAGTACCAAGGACTAAACTTCTCCCCACTCCCAACATTGTGTTAAGTTTTGTGCATGGGACGTCTCGCAAATCACAATCCAAATAAGGAACTCCCCTGATACACTACTCCTTGACAATGTTGATCTTCGGGATCCATTATGCCCTTAACACACATCCTATAACCTCAGCTACTTATTTTGAGTACCAACTCTAAGTACATAAGTAGGATCTCTCCTGAAATCTTTGGGGTCTATATAACAACCTTAGTCACTAAGTATAACCGTCTAACCCTAACGAGCTAGTACTCCTAATCACATAAAATGTCCATCTTAGAATACTCATCTCACATTACAATCATTCAATCCTATAACCATGTAGGCATACCACACATAATATGCACTTTAAAATACTCACAACATATACTGTTATAGGACATAAAAATACTTCACAATGCTATCATCTTCCAGTAATTACTCACTTTATCCTGGGTTACTATATATGGGATTATTATCACACCACCATGGTAATAAAATAATTCACATCATATGGGAAGCGGTCATAGTTCTGAACCTCCAAGTTAGAACGAATCATACCCAAGACTTCTCACCCGAGAATAAAATCACACAAATAAATAATGGACGACTATGACCTGGGGACTATACGCACCCTGCTCCTCAAGCCAGGGGCCTCACCCTTATCGCGCAACTTTCCATGATAGCATGTGCTAGGTATGCTCACATAATAAGTATATATATATCATTCACACTACAAGTATATATACACGCAATCACATCATATGTATAAACTATCACACAAGGTTTAAGCCTTCACGCCTTATATACACCCATTTAAATAAATATCTTTCTCTCTATATTTATACATACTATCTCCAATCCGTATATATAGGGGAAATAACTTCAGCTTCCTATATATATAACCCTCATTATACTAGCCATCGCTATAACGCATACCTTCCCAATTCATTTTAAATAATGTGGTCTTTCACTTGAAACATATTCATCCATTTCTCTTATGATATGAATAGTCACTGAGACCTGAATGTTTACAATATTCTGAATCGATTCGGAAGGGGGCCGAATCGATTCGGCCTGTTCAGCAGGCTACGAAATGGCCATTTTTCTCCAAAACCTAAATTTCCCAAAACTCAAATCCATCCTCTTCCAACCCTCAATCTTCAACCCTAATATGTTTTTTATCATAAAAATCATTATATATATCATCCCTACTCATACTACAAACTCAAATCCATTTACAAACATCAAATGCAAGATTTAACCCACAAAATCAAAGTTTTGATATTTATATCCAAAATCCATGCTTTTATCCACAATTCATGAAATCAAATACACATATGAATTATTTAGCAAGATTAAACACTTGCCTCGAAGTTGTAGAGGTTGAATCGTCCACGAGATCGCGTATTAGCCAGAAATCTCCAAGTTTTATCCTCTCTCTTCTTCCTTTCTTCTTCTTTTCTCTCTCTCTCTCTCCCCCAAATGAGATTGGCTGATTTCGTAAGCCTCTTTATCCCACTACACCAAATCTGCCCATTTGTCAAGGTCATTGACCTTGACAAATTCACCTTGTCAAGGTCAATGACCGTGACATTTCGAGGTGAGACAACTTTTTTTGTCACGGTCGTGTCACGGTCATTGACCTTGACACAAAACTCGCGTTTTGTGTCACGGTCGTGTCACGGTCATTGACCTTGACACGTTTGTCACGGTTTAAAACCGTGACTAAGCCGCGACCCTTTTTAAAAAAATTGTCACGGTCATTGACCGTGACAAGCCCGTGACAAATGTTGTCAAGGACTTGTCACGGTCAATAACCGTGACAATTCTGGGCAGAATTTAAAAAAAATCTGCTGGCCAGTATGGCCACCGCCACTGCCCAGCAGTATATTTGTACCTGTTATAACAACGTTGTACCTGTTCCAAACATCATATATCCAACACAAACTAAAGATAATGCAAATATATATTCATGACAGTATAATCCAAATTTTCAAAGTAAAAATAATATACATGACGATATAATCCAAATATAATTAAAATGGACAAACTTAAAAATAATGTTACTACATGTCTTGGGTAAATGTGAGGAGGTGAGTAGGCCACACGACATACGAATTGACGCACCCACTAATATATGTCGTGCCGCATTGTTCACGCAACCACAGTAGGGAGTTCTCCTTCCCGGGTATAACATGCGTGACGAGCACCCTGGACTCCATCCCTTGAAGCCCACGTCCATGGACTATTCCACCCTCGATGATATCCGGTTCCCTCAACCCCCGCCCTATCCACTGGCCATCAAATATGTCCAATATGAACACGCTCGGCCAACCAATCGTCGATAATGGTCTGTTGGAGGGCGTCAAATAGGGAAGTGGATCGTCGAAGTACGAACGTGTCGGTGATGAAGCAGCGAGGTCCACATCCTCATCATCCGGCGCCTCGTCCTCCCGCACCTCCTCCTCCACCGCCTTCTCCTTCCCTTTCCCTTTACCTTTCTCTTTACGGTCTCCACCCAACGTACGCTTCATGAATGCGTACATATCTTGGACCGTCGCCTCCAAACGGGACAGCTTCGCGTCGTGTGAATCCACCGTTCGAGGAAACCCGGTGTCGCTCGTCTCCAATCCGATGATCCTAGATTTGGCCACCCGCGAGCTCACTCCCCTTGTCCTCCCCTTGCGATCAGAGCCAAGCACTTGGCTGAGTGCGTCTGTGGACAAAGATGCCTTGTCGGCATCAGACTGCGACTCATGCACTTCCTTAAGCTTTGCCTGAAACGACAAAAATCACATGATTAGTAAAATAAGTAAACTAAAAAATTATAACGTAATTAACAACAATTAAACTGTCGGATTACTTACAATCGTGGCCGCGACGCTCGGGGACACCTCCTTATCCTTCCCCTTCTTCGTCCGAAGAGCCACATAAGTATCGAGCCTATGTGGCTTACCCCCTGGCCCACTCCCTACCCCCTGAAATAAAATAAAGTAAAGTAAAATTAGTATCGGCCTCGCAAAGTAAAATAATATCCAATAATATATTTCTGTAGTTATAGATAAATTAAATATTACCTTCATCCTATGCTCCACCTCAGCGTAAGAGGTCCGGCCGGAGTAGTGCACGTCCGTCTTTTTAGCCCGATTTTCCCTCCCCGATTGGCGAGATGCCAATTGTCGATCCTCGATCTCATTGTCAATGAACTTTTTCCATTGTGCCAATGAGATCGGCTCCTTGGGCGGGACGGATCCGCGCCATTGTAAAATGGTCTCTCGTGTTTTTCCAAAGTACCGTGTCCGCATATTTTTTTTCCACGTCTTGCGTTGCTCCCTCAACTGCTCGAAGACGGAATCGCGTACCTTTGGATCCAAGTTGAATTGTTCCTGTCCAACAAATACAATGTTAGTTGCGAATAAATATAAATATAAATATAAATATAAATATAAATATAAATATAAATATAAATATAAATATAAATATAAATATAAATATAAATATAAATATAAATTGAAATTGAAATTGAAATATTCATATAAATATTACCTGTAGTGCCGCCCAAACAGCTAACTTGAGCTCATACGGCACCTCCTTCCAACTCATAAACCCCGGGCCGATGACCGTCTTTAGCAGCTCGAGGGATCTCGCTAAAAGCTCCGACTTGTTTTCGACGGTAATCCCAAATTTTCCATATTTGGGGAGCCTAGGGGCGGAGGAGCCCTCGTCGCCTCCGCTACCACCGAACCCAGACGACGACATCATCATAAACAGTATCATCATCTTCGCCCTAACATCTGAAGGAGACATTTTTGCTGTAAAAAAAATGTTATTAGTACAGATAAAAAAAATGTTATTAGTACAGATAAAAAAATGTTTCGTCTATATTATAACGTATGTGTAAGTTCCGTCAATACCACCCCCGCCACACGCACACACACACACACACACACACCACCCCTACCCACCCCACCCCACCCCCACCCCCGCCACACGCACACACACACACGCACACACACACACACACGCACACACACATATTTTGAATGAAAATATCAATTATTTATAAAATTGATGTCTACTTTTAGTGTTGTGTATATATGTTAGTCTACTTTTGCTTTTTTTTTTTTAAATAATCAATTAACCAAATTTCATAATAGTGAATAAGGGTTAATCCTAGCCATTGATTAAGTGTATTATTAGTAAGTACAAAAATTAAATATGGACTCTTAATCTAGGATATAAGGAGTATTTGTTAGTGAAATAATAATTTAGTGATAAAAACACACTCGAACACTACCAAGTTTTGACGACACGGGTCTCTAGAAAGAAAAACAAGCATTTCCAAATTACACGTCGAAATAATACATGTTGTATAATAATAATACAAGTGCTTGCTTTGCAATCAAAGGTATTTATCTTTAGGGGTTTGTAAATTTAGGATTTATTGTAATATGTATTTTGAAAATAGGACAACAAACATTTTATTTATGATTTTAGTCCCTATTTTTGAATAAAACCGCTGGCGCGGACCCATATTCATAAAACGTTAACCAATTATAAGGATAAAATTATCTTAAAATGATTGGTAGGGAATGTCTATGAGGTGGATGATAATTTATTTGATATTTTATTTTATTTCTTTTGGTTAGGTTATTAAGACTTTATTTGAATTGATATCTTAGTAATTATTATTTAATATTTATTTTGAGCAATTATCTTATATTATTATTATACAAACACATCGGGAAATACGCGTATGTGAAACTCTCCCTAATGTTTAGAATTTATAATTATTTGGCTAGCAGAGTTTGTTTTATAAAGTTACCATTAAGTTTACTATTGATGGGTTGTCTCTATCTTTCGATATCTATTTGTTTATCTCTATTTATATTGGAGCGTCTGGCCATGGTACATCGATTTTTCATATAAATTGAACTATAAAAATTATAAAATAATGCAAACAATATGTCTATAATGAAAATTGACTTTATCAAATAAATAAGTTCATAATTGAAATTATTACAAGAAGCATGATTTTAGTTTACTACCACAACATTTACAATGTAAACATTATGTCCATAATTGATTTATTTTTGTGGTGGGGTGGGGGTGGAGGGGTGGATATTAGAAGGCTACAAGGGATTTACCCATTTTGCTAAGTGTGTATGTGACATTACTTACTAATTTGGTGAGGTATTGATGAATTTCATTAAGTAATTGCTAATTTTATTAAGGTATATGTGAAGTACATAAAGTTTATGTCCAAATTTAGTAAGTTATATATTAATTTTATAAGGTATGTGCGAATTTTATACAATATCTGCGATTTTTGGTAAATTTTTCGTTTAAACTTCTATAATGTATATTTGAAAAGAGTAATATTAGGTATACCAAAAAAATGAACCCCAAAAAATAGACCCAATGAAATTTAACAATGCATTGAGTGATATTTTTAGTAGACTTCATGTGAACCCCACACACCAACCAACGTGTTGCTTACATTTCTCATTAGGTTCATTTGAATTTAAAAAAATATATTTTAATTTGGGTCAGTTATTTATTAATTTAGTAAGTAATTGCACATTTGTCCATGTAGCGAATTTCAAAAGTAAATGTCAATTTCATACTCACTACAGTATAGTAATGTTTGATAAATATTTTCTCTAATGTACATATATCATACAAGTAAACCACTCCAAAACTCTCACCCTCATATATGAGATCTAGGGCCTCTTTGGTTTTCTGTGTTTAAATACAATTCTGATAAAAATTTACGTTTGGCACACCTGATTTTTAAATACTGTATTAAAAGATTTCCGTGTTATAATTAAGTTTTTCAGAAAATAGCAAAAGGGTATTTTCTAAATTTTGTTTTTTAATTTTCACCACACACACACACACACACCCCACCCCACCCCACCCCACCCCCTCCCCCACCACACACCACCACACACACACACACACACACCACCCCAAACCACCCCCTGCCCCACCCCTCCACCACCCCCTCCCCCACCACACACCACCACACACACACACACACACCCCACCCCACCCCACCCCACCCCCTCCCCCACCACACACCACACACACACACACACACACACACACACACCACCCCACCCTCCACCACCCCCTCCCCCACCCTGCCCCACCCCGCCCCACCCTGCCCCACCCTCTGCCCCCCTCCACCACCCCCACCCCCTCCCCCACCCTGCCCCACCCCGCCCACCCCCCACCCCCTGCCCCCCTCCACGCACACACATACACACATATATATATACACATACACACAAATATATATATAAATGAAAGAGAGAGAGAGAGAGAGAAAATGGACCTGAAAGTAGAGAGAGAGAGAGAGAGAGAGAGAGAGAGAGCAGCATCGAGAGAGAGAGAGAGAAATGGAGGGAACGGCGCGGGAGGGAAAAAAGAAGGGGGATAGGGTTTTTGCTGCGAAGATTGTCACAGTCGTGTCAAGGTCTTTGACCGTGACAAGAATTTAAATAATTGTCACGGTCAATGACCGTGACAAGTCCGTGACAAGTAAATTTGTCACGGGCTTGTCACGGTCATTGACCGTGACAATTCGTTGTCACGGTCGTGTCAAGGTCAATGACCGTGACATAAAATGCGTGTTTTTTTGTCACGATCAATGACCTTGACAAGGCTGACCGTGACAAGGCTGGCCGGCTGAAAGGTGACAATTTGCCCATTTTGGTGTAGTGTCCTTTAAATCCTAAATCCCAATTTTAAATGATAATACACACTTTAAATGACTCGTTTACTCCAATTCGAGTCAAACTAATTTAAAATATTCTTGAACAAAAATAAATCCCAAGGATAGTCATTTTATCTATCTCGATCCATCCGGAATAAACCGCGCACTCCGAATCGTCATCCGAAATACTTTATATCATCTTCAAATTTTGACCTCAATTGCCAAATTTTGAAATTCTCCGATTTAAATAAAATTTATTTCTCCCAAATAAATTAAATTCTCAGTCCTAAAATCAAGGGGTATTACACCAATCCACTATCACCCAAATGGAGTCATGACCCCTCTACTATGTCGGCATCTCGATGATGAAATCCATCGAAATGCTCTCCTACTTCCACAAGGGAATATATAGTGTCTGTAGCATCCCTCAAGGTCGCTGGTTATCTACCTTTGCTGGTAGATATGTAACACATTTCAAGACAAACTCAGCTATGTCTCGCTTCATCCCTGGCCACAAATACTAGCTCCTCATATCCTTGTACATCTTATCCCCCCCATCGAGATGTACCACAAAGCTCGAACTGTGAGACTCAATCATCACTGCATGCCTCAAGTTATCATCCTCGGACATAATGAATCTCCCATTAAAGTGTAGGCCTCCCTTTGAGCTAACTAAGAATCTGCCCCCTCAGCTAATAGATGGCGTACACTATCTCGACAAAAATGATCCTCTGTCTGTGCTTTCATTACCCGTATAATAATATCGAGAGTGATAGCTAAAAATTACATGCACGCCTAGGCGATCTCATCGTCGTGTCGAAAATCACTCCAATTTTCCTTCTAGCCCTACATTAACGTCCCCATATTCTTCGGCGCAATGCATCTACTACCATGTTAGCCTTACCAAGATGATATTGAATATCAAACTTGAATTCCTTCATGAACTCTAACATTTTCCTCTGCCTCATGTTAAGATCCTTTTGTGTGAAGAGATACATCAGTGGTTTATGGTATGTGAATAGAATAAATTTCTCCCCCTGAAGATAGTACCTCTATATCCTCAAAGCAACCACAACTGCTTCCAACTCAAGGTCATGTGTGGGGTAATTCTACTCATGGTCTTAAGCTTTCTAGGCACATAAGCTATAGTCCTCTCCGTTTACTGTAACACCACCCTAAGTCCCTACAAGGATGAGTCAGTGTAGAGTCGATACTCCAGTCCTCCCCTAGGCAATGTGAGTGCAGGTATTGTCATCAATTTGTCCCTTAGTTCATCAAAAACTAACTGAGAGTGGTTAGTCCACATAAAAGATACCTCTTTGCGAGTTACATTCGTTAACGGACCCATAATCTTCGAGAAACCCTTTATGAAATGACGATAATAACCGTCCAACCCCACAAATATGAGAATAGTTGGTGTTGTGGGTTGTCCCTACTCCCTCGCCGTCGATAACTGAGATCAATAATAATTCCTCTGTTAGACACGATATGGCCAAAAAATTCACCTCTCGTAGCCGAAAACCACATTTCAATAATTTGTCATACAACTGGTGGTCCCATAAAGTATGTAGAACCATATGAAGGTGCTATGCATGTTCATCCTCAGAAGGAGTAGACCAGAATGTAGTCTATAAACACGATCACGAAATGGTTAAGAAACTCTCTGAATACCCTGGTCAAGAGATCCATGAACATTGTTAGCGTATTGGTGAGACCAAAGAGCATCACCCTGAACTCGTACGATCCATATCGTGATATAAAAGTGGTGTTAGGAACATCCTCTTGTCGAATGTGCAACTGATGATAACTCGATCTCAGATCAATCTTGGAGAAGTAAGGGCTCCTTTTAGCTAGTCGAACGAGTCATCGATTCAAGGAAATGTACACTTATTCTGTACTGTGACATTTTTCATCTCTTTGTAGTCTACACACAAGAGAATTGAACCATCCCTTTTCTTTATGAACAACATCGGTGCGCCCAACGATGATGTATTTTACCATATGAAACTCTTCCCAAGACTTGCTGAATCTGTTCTCTCAACTCCTGCATATCTGAAAGAGCCATATCGTACGGTTCTTGGGTAATTGGTATGAACGCGATGCTAATTCTATAATGAACTCAATACCTTGGATGAGTGGCAATCAGGGTATCTCCTAGAGTAAATACTTGAAATCCCTAGTGATTGAGATCCAGTCCAAAGTGATTACCACCTCCTACGAGGTCTCCTTCTTGATATTATAGAACTATATGCGTGATCCTCCTTCAAGAAGAGGCATCGCCACTAAGAACATCTCATGTTCAGAAATGGACAACATGATGGTCCTCTCAAAGGAAGCTACGGACACCCTATAGCCCGCCAACCAATCTATACCCAAAATAATAGTATACCCCTCCATGTCTAACATAAGAAGATCCGCTGCAAGACTTAGTCTCCTAACCACCATGTTTACTCCTCTACATATCGAGTGCATAAGTGACCGACTACCCCATGCTGACTCTACACACATAAGGTGGGTGTCGGTTGTCTCTAAAAGACCAGATGCACGTGAAAATCGAGTAGAAATGGAAGAATGTGACACCCCCACACCAAATAAAATCATACCCGCATGCCCATGGATAGGAAACGTACCCTTAACTATCGACAGCGCCTGAGTTGCTGGTGGTATGGCTATGTCCTGGATGTTATTCACACGCTGGTAATTCATCTACCCCTACGACTGTGGGGTTTGTGGAGCTGGTGTTGTCGGAGGCATCTATGCCTGCTGTCTCTAATGGGCACCCTGTTGTTGACCCCTACCTCTCTGTGGGAACTCTCTTTTCGTATGACCCGCCTGGCCACAAACATAGCAACACCCCTGGAAGTCACCCTGCCTCTGGCCCTATTGCCCCTATTAAGGCTGGCCCTACACTGTACCCTACTGACTGTGGCCATAATAGCCTTCCATATTGTTCCCTTGGCCCTGAAGGCTCTGGAGAACTTGCTGCTATTAATTAGGACCCTTTTGTCCATGCCTGAATCCCTGACCCTCAGGTCGATAGCCTCCCATCCTAAACCTCTTTACCTGATCCCCCACCGGGAATACTATCCCTATGTGACACCCCGCCTAATTAAATACCGGGCGATCACTCATTTATTAAATTAAAATCAAGGTGAACAGTTGGTTCATTCTTAGCATCACTGACGTAAAAATAAACTTTTCCAAATTAACACCCTAATTAATTAAGCTAAGTGTCAAAACCATTTTTTTTAACATTTCTGACCAATTTTATTTTTAAAGGAAAATTATTTATTTAATTATTAACAACATTTTCAATAAGTAAGAATCATACAACAATTAGGCTGGAACATAATCCAATTACTATAAACATTCAACATTCAAAGTCCCAATATTTAAAACTTAAAGTAAAACATCCATACTGAAATAAATCCCATAGTAACAGTACTAGGAATAACTGAAATACAAATGTCCCAATAAAATAGATAAATAGTGGAAACGGCGACACATGCCATTGAGTATGATAGATGTGGAATCAAGTAAACGAAGTCGTCTATGCAAGTGGCCTGCAACTCCCACCTAAGCTGCAGCACGTTCCTTTCAAGGGATCCTAAGCAAGACGCCCCTGTGGCTGGGCACCTGTAATACATACATATATATACAAGAGAGAGAGAGAGAGAGAGAGAGAGAGAGAGAGAGAGAAACGGGTCAGAGCCCGATAGTGTATGTGATTTAAAAATTATTAATCAAGTATTTAAATTGATACAGGCCAATGCAACAACATATTAGTGCGACACTCCCTTGAGAAATTCTCACCTCTCTTCTAATGTGCACACCTATCGCACTAACCTTCCCAACGGTTTGTCTTATCATTTATCGCACTACTCTTCCCAATGATTTAACTTATCTTAGATTACTCGTAAGATTCATAATTTAATTATTCCATTGTTTGAAAAGAATATTTCAATTAGTAACCAAAGTTCTCATTTTGACTTTATTAATCAATAAAGTTTTCAAATTTCATATTATACTTTATCAAAACAAGTAGTTACAATTTGAGTCATCAACCATGTCCTACATATCAAATCACAGTAGGCAGTTCCAGATTTCAGAATTTCATATATATATATTAACCTCTCGAAAATATATATATCATAACAGCACCCCAAATAATAACTATGGTGCGGGCATACTCTACTATCCAAACCCCATATCACTCACATTAAGGGGAATACAAATTCGGAATCACTCTCGAATTGTATTAACACATACTCAAACAATATTGAGGCGAAGTATAGATTCCAAGTCTCGTAGGACCGTCTGAACTATCACTGCGATAGCCTGTACCAAGGATGCCTATACACAAACAATATGAGGCGAAGCATAGATTCCAAGTCTATAAGAGGAAAGCACATACCTGCGTCTCTTAGGACCGTCTGAACTATCATTCCGATAGCCTGTACCAAGGATATCTATCTTCTAGGGTACAAGTCAATATCCCCCGTAAAGGTCCCATCGAGATAAGACTGTCCCAGCGCGAAAACCTCAGGGATAGCAAGTAGCGTGGGCATGATTTTCACACATAGATAGTATATGCATACACAATCATATAAATATGCTAATATTACCATATCAATAATGGGTAAATTCTCAATTCCCATAATTATGTCATTCGCATTTATTTCACATTATATAGTTATCACGTATAACCATTCACAGCTTACTTTAATTTGAGGAACTTTTCCACTTACTACATAACGCTTCAAGGATTCTATCCTCCCAATTATAAAATTCAGTAGGTATACACATTTGTCCCAAAGTAACTCTCTTACGTGTCTCTCTCTTTAAATCATAATTTCACTGACCCTTATGTAATTATCCCAAAATACAATCTTTGCCCGACATCAAGGGTCCCAAAATCTATTCACATGTCCTACTGGTCTTCCCTATCTCCCAAAACATTTTATTAAGGATGCCCAAGAAATATCTCACAATAATTTGAATTTAACTCATTTAAAAAGGAAATAGGAGTCTGCCAGGAGGGGTAAATCGATCGAGGTCTGGGGCTCGATCGATCGAACTTTCGATCGATCGAAGCTCTAGGATAGATCGATCAATCAACCAGGTTTGCGAAAACTGAAATTCTGCAGTTACGGGTTTCATCTCCAAACTTCAACAATTTCCATATTTTCAAATCCCAATCGTCCCAGAATTGATACTACTAACCTTATATCATCATATTAGGTATTTTCAACGTAAAGCATGTCAATTTATGTCACTAAACATGGATTAATCGTGCCATAATTCATTTAAACATACAAGAACCCTAGAAATCTCTAAATCATGGTTCCAATATGTTTTTCTAGAAATTCCTTCTTATACTACATTAAAATTTCGTGGATTATTCTCCTACATCACCAACAATTTCCAGAATAAGGTTTAAGTCATCACTACATGCAAATTCCTATCACAATTTAGGTTTTCTTCAATGAAATTCATCCCTAATCATCCCTAAACTAATATGAAGGATGCACCAACGAAATAAGCAAGATAAACACTTGCCTGGGATTTTCGATGTTCTGATTTGCAGATGTTTTTGGTGTGGTTGCGTAGCCCGTTGGGCGATCTACGCGTTGGTGGTGGTTGCGGTGCAAACGGGTGGATTTCGGGCCTTGAATTTTCCTTGAGAGCTCTCTCCTTCCTCTCCTATGGCCGTCACTTGTGTTTAGAGTTTCTAACCCTAGATGACAATCCAGATATCTGATATAACCCTTTGAATTTTCGTGGGTTTAATTACCCAAAAAGGTGAAATGTCCTAAATGCCCTCCCGAGGTACCAATTAGGCCTAAAAATGCCCCGAGACCCAAACTAAACCCCCGGGTACACTTTTCTGACTATCTCGACCCTTCCGGACGCGTTGGCACACTCAAAACGATCATACAAACGACTTATAAAATATTCACTTTTATTTATCAATATTTAGTCCCGACACGACACGGGCGCGTCCCGACTCAAATTTCCAAAATTATCATTTTATTCTCTCGTGACATTCAATATAATCAATATCATATATTACTTTGCTCAATAGTAATATTCAACAAATTTCTCATAATTACTAACTCTCGTTATGTTAATAATTATAACATAATTAATTTGGGGATTTTTATTAAATAATTAACTCACATTAAATTTAATAAATCCCCAAATTAATATAGCATAAAAATACGGGGTATTACATACTTCCCCCATAATAACGGAATTTCGTCCCGAAATTCGGAAAATAAGGCATACCTGGTAAAAACAAATCTGGATATCTCTCGCGGATATCGGCCTCGCGCTCCCAAGTGGATTCCTCCACATTGTGGTGCTCCCACTGGACCCGTACAAGTGGACCTATCTTTGACCTCAATCTCCTCTCACTGTAGTCTAGGATAGCCACCGGTCTCTCCTCGTATGAGCTGTCAGGCTGTAAGTCTATCTCATCTATCGCAATGTGAGTATGGGCCGTATCATCCCGAAGATACCGTCTCAACGATGAGATGTGGAATACCTCGTCAATGCGATGCAAATGTTCTGGCAGTCCCAATCTGTATGCTACCGGCCCAATCCTCTCGATGATGGGAAATGGTCCCACGTACCTTGGAGACAATTTCCCCTTCTTCCCGAACCTCATCACTCCTTTCATAGGAGATACATGCAGTAACACTTTATCCCCCACATTAAACTCCCGGAAGAACCGTTTCGCATCGGCGTAGCTCTTCTGCCTGTCCTGGGCTACTCGAATGCGACTCCTAATCATCTCAATCCTCGCGGAGGTTTCCTGAATCACCTCTGGTCCTAACAACTTGTTATCCCCCACCTCGAACCAATAAGTTGGAGAACGACAAGGCCTGCCATACAAAGCCTTAAATGGGGCCATACCAATCGTAAACTGATAAGAGTTATTATAAGTAAACTCTACCAGTGGAAGGTGTGGCTCCCAACCTCCTCCAAAATCAAGAACACACATGTGTAGCATATCCTCCAACATCTGATTAGTACGCTCTATCTGTCCATCTGTCTGTGGGTGATAAGCTGAACTCAGTCTCAACTCAGTACCCATAGCCTCCTGAAAGCTTTCCCAGAAACGTGACACGAAAATCTTGTCTCTATCTGATACAATATTCAGTGGCACCCCATGTAATCTGACAATCTCAGAAATAAACAACTGAGCATACTGACCCGTGGTATAATCTGTCCGCACCAGCAGAAAATGAGCCACCTTGGTCAAACGGTCTATAATCACCCAGATGGAGTCGTGGACCCGCTGTGATGTAGGCAACCCTGTAATAAAATCCATGGAAATACTCTCCCACTTCCACGCGGGTATTTCCAATGGCTGAAGCAACCCTGACGGTTTCTGATGGTCCACCTTCACCAACTGGCAGGTAGAACACTTGGACATGAACTCAGCAATGTCCTTCTTCATCCCACTCCACCAGTATTGCCTCCTCATGTCCTGGTACATCTTATCTCCTCCAGGATGTACTGGAAATCGGGACCCGTGAGACTGGGTCCTCACTGCATGACGTAATTCTGCTCCTTCTGGAACCACCAATCTCCCATTAAACCTCAAACCCCCATCAGAACTAACAGAGTAGGACTCGGCACCCTCAACTAAAAGTCGTACAATCTGCTCCTGGCAAAACGGGTCTGTGGTCTGTGCCTGTATCACCCTTGTAACAATCTCGGATGTGACTGTCATAACAGATATGAAGGAACGGGCTACTGCGTCCTGGTGACCCAACTCCTTCCACTTCGCTTTCCAGACATCCGCTACCTCGTTTACCGGTCTACGGCTCAACGCATCAGCAACTACGTTGGCTTTCCTTGGATAATACTGTATGTCAAACTGATAGTCCTTCACAAACTCTAACCATCTGCGCTGTCGCATATTCCGCTCTCGCTAAGTGAATAGGTACTGCAGTGACTTCTGGTCTGTGAACAAGAGGAATTTCTCCCCCAATAAGTAGTGCCTCCATATCCTCAATGCAAAAACAACCGCTGCTAACTCCAGGTCGTGGGTGGGGTAATTCTTCTCATGCGGCTTAAGCTTGCGGGAAGCAAAAGCTATAGCCTTCTCTTCCTGCTGAAGTACTCCCCCAAGTCCCCGTAAAGAGGCATCGGTGTAAACCAGGTACTCCGCACCCGGCTTTGGTAAAGCAAGGACTGGTGCTGAAGTAATCTTGTCTTTCAGCTCATCGAAAGACAACTGACAAGCGTCATCCCAAACATACGGTACCCCCTTGCGAGTCAGGTTCGTCAATGGACCTGCTATTTTGGAGAACCCCCGAATGAATCTCCTGTAGTAACCGGCTAACCCCAAGAAACTACGCACTTCCGTCGGTGTCGTGGGCTGTCCCCACTCCCTCACCGTTGACACTTTACTCGGGTCAACTGCTATCCCCTGCTCAGAAACAACATGCCCCAAGAACTGTACCTCTCGCAACCAGAATCTGCACTTCTCGTACTTAGCATATAACTGATGCTATCGTAGAGTCTGAAGAACCTGCCTCAATTGCTCGGCATGCTCCTCCTCGGAGTGTGAATATATCAAGATGTCATCTATGAAGACGGTGACAAACTGATCCAAGAACTCTCTGAATACTCGGTTCATCAAGTCCATGAAAATGGCTGGAGCATTTGTGAGTCCGAACGGCATCACCCTAAACTCATAGGACCCATATCTCGTCAAGAAAGCAGTCTTTGAAACATCCTGCTCTCTAATACGCAACTGATGGTACCCCGACCTCAGATCTATCTTCGAAAATAAAGTTGCTCCTCTCAACTGGTCGAACATATCATCGATTTGAGGCAACAGATACTTATTCCGTATCGTGACCTTGTTCAGCTCCCGGTAGTCCACACACAATCTCAGTGAACCATCTCTCTTATTCACAAACAAGACTAGAGCGCCCCAAGGTGAGGTACTCCTACGAATGAAGCCCTGACCTAACAGCTGCTCTATCTGATCTCATAGCTCTCGCATCTCTGCCGGAGCCTTACGGTACGGTGCGCGTGCTATAGGTCTCGTATCTGGAAATAAATCTATGACAAAGTCTATCTCTCGACTGGGGGGTAGGCCTGGTATTTCCTGAAACACATCGGAATACTCACGAACAACTGGAATCGAGTCTAACGGAATCATAACCTCCTTAGAGGTATCCTCCTCTATATAATACAAATGAGCGGTAGAACCTCCCTCTGGGCGAGGCATCGCCACTATAAACATCTCTTGCCCTGGAATGGCAAAAACAATGCTCCCACCGAAGCAATCAATCATGGATCTATAAGCTGCGAACCAATCCATACCGATAATAACATCACGCTCATGCATATCTAAGACTAAGATGTCTGCAGGTAATACCAAACTACCAATTTCTACCCCCACTCCTCGGCATATAAAGAAGATAAGCGACCCACTCCCTAGTGGTGAGTCTACACATGTCACTGTGCTCTCTGTTGTGGCTAACAATCCTAAGGCCTTCGCAAAATGTGTAGCTTTAAAACAATAAGTCGCCCTAGTATCAAACAAAACCCGACCCATAGTACCATGGATAGGAAACATACCCTCAATCGCGGGTGGTGCCTGTGGAGCTGCTGCCTGGTGGACGTTATAGACATGTCCGTACTGTAACTGCCCCTGCTACACTGGAGCTACTGGAAGGGCTGGTAGGGCTGGCACCTGGGCTGGAGCTGGGAGTGCAGCCGGAAAAAGTGGTCTCTGTGGCTCATTACGGGCACCCTGCTACTGTGGGGCCCTATCTCCCTCCGGACAATCCTAGCGCCTATGGCCGTGCCTACCACAACAAAAACATCGACCTTTGAAGTTTCCTCCCCTGTGACCCTGCTGACCACGGCCCTGCTGGCTGTTACCATTACGCCACTAGCCCTGTTGGCCCTGATGAACACGCTGTTGGCCCTGCTGCTGTCCCTGCTGTCGGTGTTGGCCTTGCTGGCCCTGATGATTAGGCTGGCCCTGATGGCCCTGCCTAAAACCCCTGAATCCCTACCTAGAATCACCTGAACGAAATCTCTTAGCAGGGTCCCCCTGATGGGAACTCTGCTCGTGCTGACGAGTCTGTCCATGAGATGGTGCCCCATTTGCACTATTACCCCCGGTCCTGCCTTGCTGGCTGGACTCTCCTACTCTCTTGCTTCCCTGCAGATGGAAGTGGTAATTCTGGCAATGTAGTAACGCAGCATTGAGTACATCAGTGAAAGTACTCAAAGATAAATTCCCTATAAGATGCTGACGGATCCTCCAAGATAACCCGTCCACAAACAACATAATCTTCTTGCCCTCAGTAGGTGCCTCATCTGGCACTATGGTGAGAAGTCTAGTGAACTCCTCCTCATACTCAGCAACGGTAGAATTCACCTGCTTCAAATTCAGTAATTTCCGCCTCATCTCAGTCTGCACGGCGGGTTGAAAGTACTTGCGGTCAAACCGCTCCCAGAACAACTGAATAGGGATCGTGTCCCTCTCCTCCAATGTGGTAGTGGACTCCCACCACTGCAAAGAGGCTCCCACCAGCTTAAAGGAAGCCAATAACTGCTTTTGCACGTCGGTGCACTCATACATACGGAGATGCCACTGGATGTCTTTCTTCCATTGGCTAACTGTGACAATATCGGAGCTACCAGAGAACTCAGGGGGATGCGCTTTCTGAAACGCATACCTAACCCTCTCCTATGCAGATGGAAGTTGTGCTGGTACTGGCGCCACTGCCTGAACCTGGGGTGGAGCCTGCTGAGTCACCGCTAGTGCGACATTCACCGCCTGAGCAACAATGGCGGCTACTTCATTAGCATTCATAGTGCCTTGTGCCGGAGCTGCTGGCTGCTCGGCCTGGGCACGCCTATCCTTCGGTGAACGTCTCGGAGGCATCTGAAACGTGAAGAAGTTTATTAGTCTACAGTCATTATCAAATCTCAAATAGCTGAAGACATAAACTTGAAAGCAAGAATACAACCATCCTATAATAGGGCTCTATAGCAATAACGTTAAGCTGAAAGCGAAATAAGCCGTACAGATCCTATGGACACTAGAACCTGATTCTCTGATACCACCTGTGACACCCCGCCAAATTAAATACCGGGCTATCACTCCTTTATTAAATTAAAATCAAGGTGAAAAGTTGGTTCATTCTTAGCATCACTGACGTAAAAATAAACTTTTCCAAATTAACACCCTAATTAATTAAGCTAAGTGTCAAAACCATTTTTTTTTAACATTTCTGACCAATTTTATTTTTAAAGGAAAATTATTTATTTAATTATTAACAACATTTTAAATAAGTAAGAATCATACAACAATTAGCCTGGAACATAATCCAATTACTATAAACATTCAACATTCAAAGTCCCAACATTTAAAACTTAAAGTAAAACATCCATACTGAAATAAATCCCATATTAACAGTACTAGGAATAACTGAAATACAAATGTCCCAATAAAACAGATAAATAGTGGAAAGGGTGACACATGCCCAATAAATGAGTATGATAGATGTGGAATCAAGTTAACGAAGTCATCTATGCAAGTGGCCTGCAACTCCCACCTAAGCTGCAGCACGTTCCTTTCAAGGGATCCTAAGCAAGACGCCCCTGTGGATGGGCACCTGTAATACATACATATATATACAAGAGAGACAGAGAGAGAAAAACGGGTCAGAGACCGATAGTGTATATGATTTAAAAATTGTTTAGCAAGTATTTAAATTGATACAGGCCAATGCAACAACATATTAGTGTGACACTCCCTTGAGAAATTCTCACCTCTCTTCTAATGTGCACACCTATCGCACTAACCTTCCCAACGGTTTGTCTTATCATTTATCGCACTACTCTTCCCAATGATTTAACTTATCTTAGATTACTCGTAAGATTCATAATTTAACGATTCCATTGTTTGAAAAGAATATTTCAATTAATAACCAAAGTTCTCATTTTGACTTTATTAATCAATAAAGTTTTCAAATTTAATATTATACTTTCTCAAAACAAGTATTTACAATTTGAGTCATCAACTATGTCCTACATATCAAATCACAGTAGGCAGTTCCAGATTTCAGAATTTTATATATATATATTAACCACTCAAAAATATATATATCATAACAGCACCCCAAATAATAACTATGGTGCGGGCATACTCTACTATCCAAACCCCATATCACTCACATTAAGGGGAATACAAAATCGGAATCACTCTCGAATTGTATTAACACATACTCAAATAATATTGAGGCGAAGTATAGATTCCAAGTCTCGTAGGACCGTCTGAACTATCACTGCGATAGCGTGTACCAAGGATACCTATACACAAACAATATCAGGCGAAGCATAGATTCCAAGTCTCTAAGAGGAAAGCACATGCCCGCGTCTCTTAGGACCGTCTGAACTATCATTCCGATAGCCGGTACCAAGGATGTCTATCTTCTAGGGTACAAGTCAATATCCCCCATAAAGGTCCCATCGAGATAAGACTGTCCCCGCGCGGAAACCTCAGGGATAACAAGTAGCATGGGCATGATTTTCACACATAGATAGTATATGCATACACAATTATATAACTATGCTAATATTATCATATTAATAATGGGTAAATTCTCAATTCCCATAATTACATCATTCGAATTTATTTCACATTATATAGTTATCACGTATAACCATTCACATCTTACTTTAATTTGAGGAACTTTTCCACTTACTACATAACGCTTCATGCATTCTATCCTCCCAATTATGAAATTCAGTAGGTATACACATATGTCCCAAAGTAACTCTCTTACGTGTCTCTCTCTTTAAATCATAATTTCACTGACCCTTATGTAATTATCCCAAAATACAATATTTGCCCGACATCAAGGGTCCCAAAATCTATTCACATGTCCTACTGGTCTTCTGTATCTCCCAAAACATTTTATTAAGGATGCCCAAGAAATATCTCACAATAATTTGAATTTAACTCATTTAAAAAGGAAATAGGAGTCTGCCAGGAGGGGTCGATCGATCGAGGTCTGGGGCTCGATCGATCGAACCTTCGATCGATCGAACCTTCAATCGATCGAAGCTCTAGGCTCGATCGATCGATCAAGCAGGTCTGCAAAAACTGAAATTCTGCAGTTACGGGTTTCATCTCCAAACTTCAACAATTTCCATATTTTCAAATCCCAGTCATCCCAGAATTGATACTACTAACCTTATATCATCATATTAGGTATTTTCAACGTAAAGCATGTCAATTTACGTCACTAAACATGGATTAATCGTGCCATAATTCATTTAAACATACAAGAACCCTAGAAATCTCTAAATCATGGTTCCAATCTGTTTTTCCAGAAATTCCTTCTTATACTACATTAAAATTTCATGGATTATTCTCCTACATCACCAACAATTTCTAGAATAAGGTTTAAGTCATCACTACATGCAAATTCCTATCACAATTTAGGTTTTCTTCAATGCAATTCATCCCTAATCATCCCTAAACTAATATGAAGGATGCACCAATGAAATAAACAAGATAAACACTTTCCTGGGATTTTTGACGTTCTGATTTGTAGATGTTTTTGGTGTGGTTGCGTAGCCCGTTGCGTGATCTACGCTTTGGTGGTGGTTGCGGTGCAAACGGGTGGATTTCGGGCCTTGAATTTGCCTTGAGAGCTCTCTCCTTCCTCTCCTATGGCCGTCACTTGTGTTTAGAGTTTCTAACCCTAGATGAAAATCCAGATATCTGATATAACCCTTTGAATTTTCGTGGGTTTAATTACCCAAAAAGGTGAAATGTCCAAAACGCCCTCCCTGGGTACCAATTAGGCCTAAAAATGCCCCGAGACCCAAACTAAACCCCCGGGTACACTTTTCTGACTATCTCGACCCTTCCGGACGCGTTGGCACACTCAAAATTACCATACGAATGACTTATAAAATATTCACTTTTATTTATCAATATTTAGTCCCGACGCGACACGGGCGCGTTCCGACTCAAATTTCTAAAATTGTCATTTTATTCTCTCGTGACATTCAATATAATCAATATCATATATTACTTTGCTCAATAGTAATATTCAACAAATTTCTCATAATTACTAACTCTCGTCACGTTAATAATTATAACATAATTAATTTGGGGATTTTTATTAAATAATTAACTCACATTAAATTTAATAAATCCCCAAATTAATATAGCATAAAAATACGGGGTATTAAACCCTAATGACTAAGAACCTACTGCTGCAGTGCCCTACTCCAACCATTCCCTCCTGACATGTCTGGCTAGCTCGTGTCACTCGTCTTTTGCTTCCCTTCAAATGGAATTGGTGGTCCTAGCATTGCATAAGTGCAACATTGACTACTTCTATATCAGTTTACAATGCAGGGTTAGATATCAAGCTTTTCCTGATCCTCCAAGCTAACCCATCCATAAACATTGATTTCTTCTTCTTTTATGTGTTTACCTCGTCTGGCATGAAATTATCCAAGCTGATGAACTCTTTCTCGTACTCAGCTACTGAGCTTCCCCCCCTGAGTAATATCACTGAACTTCATCCTCACCTCAATCTAGACAGCAGGCGAGAAGTATTTATAGTCAAACCGCTCACAGAACTCTAAAATTGACATAGTATCTTTCTCCTCCGCCATAGTAATAGACTTCCACCACTATAGGGAAGCTCCCACTGGCCTAAAAGTGGTAAGTAACTACTTTTGAGTGTCGTTTCACTCAAGCATTCGAAGATGGAGTTGTAGGGCCTTCTTCTATTGGCACACTACTAAAAATTTTTAGCTCCCCAAGAACTCCAGTGGGTGTCCCTTCTCAAAATCTTTTCTAAATTTCTTCCACGTAGATAGCCCCGGTTGGGCCTAGATCATTGGTGCCACTGGAAGTTATGGATGGTCCAGTGGGAAGTGACCTAGCATGGATGTAATTGTTTCACTGACAACCTATGTTACTATCTCTACCACCTATTCAATCATCACCATTCCCGGTAGTGGTTGCGATTGCGGTATCTATGGCTCTAGATGAGCCTCTCTCGCCTCATCTCTCATTGCTGCTCTAGCTGGTCTCCCTCTCTTAGGCGGCATCTAAAATTAGATTGATTTGTGTGAGTTCAAAGTCAATAAAAAATAGATAGCAGAAGTGTGATATCTTAACCACGTGAAGATAAAAGCAACAGTACTAAATAATAGGGCTATATGCCAAAAGAATGCTACGCTAAAATCGTAGTAAGCCATACAAATCCTATGGACACTAGAACTTGATGCGCTGTACCATCTGTGATGCCCTGCCCAATTAAATATCGAGTGATTAGTCCTTAAATAAATTTAAAGGAAATCTCATTTGGTTCATTCTTAGCATCACTGTCGAAAACCTTTTTAATTACTATTCACCTATTAATTAATTAAGCTGATGCCAAATTTTATCTTTCATTAAACAGATAACATCACATGGAATACAAATAATTAAGCTACAGACAATAATAGAGTCTGCAACAAAACTGAATAAATGAATGACTGCCGAATAAAACAATCAACTACAAATCTCAAATCCAAATAATAAATCCAACAGATAATAATTAAATCAAATACTAAATCTGAATATAAATGGGAAACACACCCAACTGGAGTAACTGGAACTGAATCCTAACCTAGGAATACAAAACTAAAGTGTCTACTCCAAATTCCGCATCCCTCCATAGTGTAGTAGGTATGCATCCCTGGAACATATCTTTAAGATTGGTGTCCCTATGGATGGACACCTAAAAGGTTTTGAAAATATTTTGCATGCGGGTCAGAGCCCAAATTCTTTTAAAAATATTTAGCAAGTGTTTAAAATGCAATAATTAAATATGCATGAATAGTCCATATTTAAGCTAGTGTCGCGCTCTCTTGAGATATTACTCACCCCTCAACAATAGTGCACACCTATCACTTCCTTTATAACCCACCTAGTTACTACCCCTTCTAACTAGCCTTGTTATAAATGATCCTAACACACTACTCTAGCCTGAGTAATCTTACCACTAATTTATAAGTTATTTTACTCATTAACTTAATTAGTCACGTATAATATAATTATATAACATTATCACTGGTTATATAAATAATACAATTTCACTTCATGTATTCTTACCCGTATATAAATATCTGCACTAACATATATGTAAATCTATACCACAACATTCACACACATGTCGTGTATAATATCCATCCTCTTGAGTAATAACTCACCGGATGCTTTATCTAAAATGTTGTCACCCCGAGTATACTCATGTAATACCCCGTACTTTTAAAGATATTTAAATTACACTGTAGGCATAATTTGGTAATTTGAGGAATTACTGTAAATAGTAATTCTAGAATTTATGACGTGATTTGATAATTTGAGGAATTACTATGAATAGTAATTCTAGAATTTATGAGTAAAATTAAATTAATTTAATATTAGAAAGTGAATAGTGTATATTAGTTTTCGAGTGTCGGATTAATATTTATAGGGATTATATTTTCTTACAGGACTAAGTATATGAGTGAATTATTTTTATTACATATCGTAGTTGGGTAAAGCGACAAAGGAAAATATTTTAATTAGAAAACACGCGTATTGGAATGTGATGGGTTTAATTAGTTAATTTTAGTTAAATGACTCGGATGGAGATTTCGAGTGCGCGGTTGGGTTCGGAATGGCCGATATAGTCAAAATAGAGTATTCGGGGGTAGTGTTTACATTCAAGTTAGTTAAGTCTCCAGGTTGTTCAGTAGGGTTTATTAAATTATTTCCCACCCACCAGTCTTTAAGAATGTTGATGTTTTTCCCATTCCCGACATTCCATTTGACATTATTTAAAGGGTTTTCTCGACACTTAAAAATACTTCTCCAGGTGTGAGAAGAACCATTTCTCTTATTCCATAATCTTGGGTTTTGGTCAAATTTATATTTATTGCTTAAGACGTCAGTCCATAATGACTTGTCATTATTCGCAAGTTTCCACCCAAGTTTGGTAACGGAGGCTTGATTATTTAAGCTACTCTTCCTTAAGCCAAGGCCTCCTTTAGCTGTGGGTCTACAAACTTTCTCCCAACTAACCAGATGGATCTTAGTCTTATCATTTTCTGTTCCCCATAGGAAATTTCTATTGAGTCTATCAATTTCATTACAAATTTTTACCAGAAGCATGACATTTTGCATGTTGTAATTAGGGATGGTGGATGTGACAGCCTAGATTAAGGTTTTTCTACCTGCAAGGGAAAGGAATTTATATTTCCAACCCGTTAGTCTTTTTTGAACTTTATCGATTATATCTTTAAATTGGGAGTTTCTCATTCTACCATGGACAAGTCTATTACCAAGATAAATTCCTAAATCATTAGTAAGACTCATACCAAACAAATGGCTCGCTTCTAAGGCCTCCCTTTTAGGGATATTAGGGGACGCAAATACTCTAGATTTATTAGAATTTATCTTTTGTCCAGAAACATGTCAAAACTCCTCCAGAGTATCAATGATCGCCTCACAAGAAAGATTTTCATTCTCAGTGAAAAGGATAAGGTCATTAGCAAAAAATAGGTGGGTGATGGGTGGACCCCTAGGGGAGGCCCTAATCCCTTTCCACTTATTACCTTTGACTTTTTCCAGGATCATAGCAGACATGTATTCCATGCACATAACAAAAAGATATGGGGAAAGGGGGTCTCCCTGTCGAAGACCTCTAGTGGGATCAAAGCTGGGGAGGGGGGAGCCATTCCATAGAATAGAGGTGGTTGTGTTTTTGACACAACTCATGATAAGTTTACTAAAATTTTTGTCAACTTTGAACCAATTAAGGACTCCCTCAAGGAAGTACCAATCCACTCTATCATAGGCTTTTTCAAGATCAATTTTTAAAATATAACCCCCCCTTTTTACCTTTAGAATTACTAAGAGTATGAATAATTTCTTGAGTGACAATAACATTATCTGAGGCCTATCTCCTAGGAAGGAAGCTGGCTTGATGTGGACTAATATTACGGCAAAGAATAGGTCTAAGCCTGTCAGCAATAATTTTAGCAAGAATTTTATAAGAGACATTACAAAGTGTAATAGGTCTGAATTGAGTAATGTTCTCTGGGTTGTCCACTTTGGGAACTAGAGTTATGAAGCTGTTATTCAGACTTTTAGGAAAAAATGTATCGCGGAAACATTTTTGGCAAAATTCATAGAGATTTTTAGCAATGGTATTCAAAAAATGTTTACAAAAAAGAGGTTGTACACCATCTGGGCTAGGAGCTTTAAGAGCTTTCATGCTAAAAGTATCTTTCCTAACCTCCTTCATTGAAAGAGGAGTAGTTAAGAACAAAATTTTATCTTCCAAAAAGCTCATTTTATCAAGATTACGTATTTGACTTTGAATGTCATAATTAAACTCAACTTTAAACAATGTTTTAAAATAATCATTTATATGATTAGATAAGATATTACCATTTTCAGTCTATTCTCCATTAATGTTGAGTTTCTTGATGCTATTTCTCCTACGTCTAATGTTAGTGGTTGTATGGAAAAATTTAGTATTTCTATCACCCTCGTTAAGCCATTGAACTCTCGACTTTTGTTTCCACATTTTTTCTTCATATCTAAGTAGAGTGTTAAATTCATAACAGAGGTTATTTTCTAGAATAAAGAGATTATGTGAGTAATACCTTTCTTGGGCTTTTTGAATGCCACTGAGACGCCTGAGTATACGTTTCTTATTTTTGAAAATATTACCAAAGGTGGTATTATTCCAACTAATAATATTCTCCTTGCAAATAATAATATTAGTATCAAGATTGACATTGTTATTCCATTTAGTGTTCACTAACTTATTAAAGTCATCTATATCAAACCAACAAGATAATAGTCTAAATGGTTTAGAAAAAGTAAAGCGGGGAGTAGTACCTTCCAGTCTTATGAAAATAGGGCAGTGGTCAGATGCGGTACGAGGAATGTTCTCCACACACGCCTCTGGAAATGCAAGGTTCCATTCCGCGTTAGCAAGACCTCTATCTAATCTGGTGAGCGTGTTTGCCATACCCTTCCGACTATTTGTCCAAGTTAGTTTCGATCCCGAACACACCAAGTCGGTAAGCTTGCATTTATTAATATTGTCAAGAAATGTAGAGTTTTTTCTATCATTCACCTGCTTTCCATAGCTTCTTTTCTCAGACTCGTCCACGTGATCGTTGAAGTCACCCGCAACCAACCAAGGAAGACTAATATTTTCAAAAATATCAATTAGATTGCCCACAATTTTCTGCGAAGGCGAGCGTGGGGGCTGGCATAAATCGCAGAGAAAATCCACTCCTCATAGTTACTTTTAGTAACCATAAGATGGATAACCTGTCTGGTTATATAAAGAGTTTCAAGTTTTATATAGTTCGGGTTCCAGGTTTCCCATATTCCCCCAAACCTGCCCACAGGTTCTGAAACCTCCTTATTAGAGAAGCCAAGATTCTAAAAAAAAAAACACCAGATTACAAATAGGGATGTGAGTGTCAAGGATAACCACAATGTCCGGGTTATATATTCTTTTCAGCTCGGTGATAGTGGGTTTGAAAAGGGGTTTTCCTGCCCCTCTATAATTCTAGATAATCGCAACCATAGATGGCATGTGTTGAATGAACGATTCCACATTAGTAGTCGTCCACATACATCTATTGGAAACTTCCTGATGTAGTTGGGTGTCCCTGAGTTTTTCCTCCACAATTGCTGTAACTATCTTCTCGTTTCCCCAAGTCTGATCCATGATGTTGACTGTGACTTTGGAGATTTTCCAGTTTACCTGAAATATGGCTGCCTCTTATATGTTCCCCATTAGATTGATTAGAACTTCTCCCTTGAATAATGTCTGGTTCTGGATTTGCACGTCCCCTAGTAAGGCTAGTGGAAATGGAAGTTCCATTGTCAATTTCCAACCACATCCTAATAAAGATGACTTTTCCTCCACTAATTTGATGCACTAAGAGCCAACCTCTACAGACGAATACCTGCTACATGTAATTATTTCTCTATTGATTACATGATAAAGTTTTTTCAATGAAAAACTAAAAATGATAAGTATGATGGTACAAGAGGACAAAATAGTACTTGCATTGTGAACAATAATTTCATTCAAAAGCATCTCACCCTTGGAAGGAAAAAAATTGTCCGGGCAAATCTGATTTGTGTTGAAAAAAGCACCTTTTTTTAAAAGAGGATTTGTCTGCACATATGGAAGGAGTCGAGGCAAATATCATCACCTTTTTTAAAGAAGGTCCTTCCTAAATAACAAAAGGTTTTATATTTTAACAATAATAAGTTTTTTTATTGTTCATAACCGATTTTAGTAACAGTTAATATTAAGTTCCTATGCGACAAATATATTTATATTTATTTCATCTTTTTTAATGTTTCAAACAACAATTAGGATCTGTTGGATTCAAAAGTGGGCAAAAGTGGATATGGCAAAAAAATTCATCGGTAAAATTTTCCATGGATATAATATAACAATTAGATGAAATTAATGTCAATCCAATTAGTTTATTTAAATATTTTTAAAACTTTTTTAAAATAGTTTTAAAAAATTTTGTATAAAACATTATTAAAACAGTTTTAAAATAATTTTTGTAGAGGGGGCTTGAAAGTAATCCAGAGATTAGAGATAATCCCCCCATTAACAACAGTGTTTGGGATTAAGGCAGCGAGGCAGCTCAGCGTGGTAACTTAGCGAGGCATCTCAGCGTGGTAGCTCAGCGAGGCAACTCAAGCGTGGTAGCTCAGCAAGGCAGCTCAAGCGAGGCAGCTTAGTGTGGCAGCTCATACTTTAGCTTGTTGTGTTGGTCACATTGTATCTTTGTTTATTTTGACTTTTGGCTATAATGACTATAATGATGTAACGCGTATAATGATTTTTAGTGTGAGGTCGAATAGGACTCACGAGAGACCATGCTTGGCAGGGCTTGGGAGATCTTTCATGCTCTATCGAATGACCTCGCCGTGGGAATTTTAGAGGGATTTGGTTTGGAGGATTGAGAAGTGAGGCACCGTTGGGGCTTGTCCTGACCATCTTAGCTACACCTGGTAAAACACCAAAAGACCATGATCGTGGAACCTCAAGCAAAGCAGCCTTGAGTTCCATCAGGCGTTGAGTTGTGGACCAAACAACCTTTTACTTAATGTCACATATACTGTACGTGATGTCACTAGCCAGCTAGAAAATGTCAAATCTACACTTGAGTAAACCACCATGGTATTTGAGGCTATCAGACATTTGGTGAGACACCTCTTTGACGATAGCCACCTGACACACACTGGTTAGGCAAAAGGCATGTCTTGGCAGTGGTCAGGCAAAAGTCATGTTTTGTTCGTCTAGAAATTCTTTCTGGCAAAAGATGTGTTCACCTTGACCCAACGAGGGAGAGAGAAGCAACGACCAGGGGAAGATGTAATGGCATACGTTCGAAGGTTTAGGGAAAGGTCCCTCGATGTGAGGGAGGAGGCCAGAGAATCCAAACTGTTGTACATCTGTGTGGAAGGACTGCATTCTGAGTATATCTACCACCTTATTAATGAGACGCGCGAGGGGGCTTTTGCGGTATTCCAAAAAGCAACAAGGAATATCTCGTTGATTGTATGACCAAACCCAGTGGTGGTGCCCATGATCTTTCGGCATCCGATACAACCTGTGGGAGCGAGGTCTCAGCCCCCACGAGTGGGATATACGAAAGGAACGGATGGGGGCAAAGTATCGAAGAGGGACAATAAGAGGAATTTGGGAGAGATAGGGAGGATCCAACACCATTAACTTGTACAGTAGAAGAGGTTGTCATCTGTTACAATGCCATGGTCCAAGGAGGAACGGTGTATGAACCGAAGGGCATCCTCATTGGGGAACTAGTTGCTGCAACCAGGGCGAATCCTAAATATTGCCAAATTCATCGAAAGATCCAACACCTAACGGAGAGTTATTTCACGATAAAGAAGAATCATCGACAAGTGTGTGAAGGTAAGAACATTGCAAATCCCTCCACAAAATGTTAACAACAACCTACTCCTAGAACATGGGGCCAATTTAGTGGTGGCCTATGACGAGGAGTTAGAAAGAAAAGCAAGGGGGCTAACGACGGAGCAGGAGGAATTTGAAGAATCTTTGGAAGATTGCACTAGGGGAGTGGCTAACATAGTGTTAGATTATGATGAAGAAAGTGCTAAAAATGTGGAAGACGTATATAGTGTTGAAGGTGAGGAAGTAGACCAAACTATAGAATATTGTGCAGTTTTAAAATCCCCAAAGTTTGCCTGGTTCTTCGACTAGGTAGGGATACCAAAGGAGAGTAGATTAGAGATAACACAAGCAATCCTTGATATTGCAAGGAAGAACGTAGTCCCTTCGCTGAGATGGAAGGGACCCGTGGCTAGGTTGGTAAAGAGATTTCTATTAAAGATAACTTTTAGCAATGCAGATAGGGCCATAAGATTCCCTCATAATAGGCCATTGTATGTGACTGCCCGCATCAACAGATTTAGCTTCGCAAGGGCTCTTATGGATGGGGGAGCCTCCATAAATATCATACCAATAAAATCTTTCCATGCAGCTAATATTTCAGAGGAGAGGTTAGTCCCCATGCTTTTGATAATTTCAAGTTATGACAACCTGTCTTCCAAGTCCATTGGTTATGTGAACATTGGGATCGTAATGGGAAATATGAGTTCCCGCATCAAATTCCATGTGATAGAGAGTGAGACTTCCTACCATCTGTTGATAGGAAGGGTGTGGATGCAAAACCAATGGATAGTTTTTTCTATGTATCACCAATGCGATAAGGCAAATATAAAGGGAACGAAGGTGACCATTAGAGCTACGAAGAGGCCCTTTGCTGTCGAAGAAGCTCACCTAGTAGATGCAACATTTTACACAGAACTGGAGGAGGACGTTAGAGTCCTAATGAAAAGAATAGAGGGAGTGTGGGTTCCCTCGATCGGAGAAAGGATAAGGCCCTTGAATGCGCAGAATAAGGAAGTTGCAATAAGTAAAGGAGTGATGGTAGAAGAAGCCCACTAGGTGGCCCTTCTTCCCCAAAACATCTCAAAGATAGGATGAGGCCTAGAGTGGATCTAATGGAGAATGAGGTCCAACAAAAAAACATGATAAGCCGATTCTCAGGAGGAAGAGTCGATGAGGCTTCAAGGTAAAAGAAAAGGAAGGGAGTTGCAACTACTAGCAGGCAGTGCAAGAAAGTTGTTACCGAAGAGGGAAAAGTGGTGTATCATTTATAATGGTGTGAATAGGCGACCAAAGAAGCTGATAATGAGGGTTAACCAATATATGAGTGTTTTTCGGTGGATTAACGGGGGAAATGTATGGTGATAGACAACTCCAACATACAGGAGTTTGTGGAAGATGTCGTCGAGGAACCAGACTACATGGCAAATCAATCGAAACCATAAGCACAAGAGTTGGAGAAGTTGAACCTGACAAAAGAAAGGGAGGATCCAAGGCCTATTTTAATCACGAAGGACCTCAGTAAGGAGAAACGAGAGGCCTTGGTTGAGTTAATTCGAGAGATTATAGACATCTTTGCATGGAAGTACACAGAGATAGAAGGGCTGGATGAGGAGTAAGCTGCCACAACTTGAATGTGATGCCTTCAGCCATTTCGATGAAGTAAGCAACGAGAACATACAAGCGTGAGCTGGACTTAAAGATCAAGGAAGAGGTCCAACACTTATTGATGGCAGGGTTCAACAAATCGATATAGCACCCACTCTGTCTGTCTAGCATTATCCTGGTGGGAATGAAAGACAAAAATAAAATAAGGATCTGTGAGGATTTCAGATACTTAAATAGGGCTTGTCCTAAAAACGAGTTCCCCTGCCATTCATCAATAAATTGATAGATGCAAAGGCTGGACACGAAATGTATAACTTCATAGATGGGTATGTAGGGTATAACTAGATCAAGATGGACCTCATAGATGCAGAGAAGATGGCATTTAGAACACCGTTGGGTAAATTCATATACAAAGTGATACCATTTGGGCTTAAGAAAGCTGGGGCTACTTACTAAAGAATAATGATGGCCATTTGCCATGACTACTTTCATAAATTTGTGGAATTCTATGTGGATAATTTGGTCATCAAATCAAGCGAAGAGGGGTATCATCTGAGTGATTTGAGGAAGGTGTTTGCCCAATGCAGGAAGAATAAGCTGAAAATAAACCCACTGAAGTGCGTCTTCGGAGTAACAAGTGGAAAGTTTCCAGGTTTTGTTGTTGATCGACAAGGAATATAGATAGACCAGGACAAACCGTGAGAGATCTTAGAGATGCCAAGTCCAAGAACGGCAAAGGAGCTGAAGAGTTTCCTCGGTAAAGTTTCCTACCTCAGGAGATTTGTGTCTGGATTAGCCAAAATAGCACACCCACTGATGAAACTTTTCCGAAAGAACACAAATTTCAAGTGGGAGGAGGTTCACCAGGAGTATCTCATTGGGTTGAAGAAGTTGCTCATTTCACCACATGCCATGGTTCTCGTAAGGGCAGGTATACCGTTACAACTATACCTCACATCCACCATGAGGTCTGTTAGAGCTATGTTATCATAAGAGATTGATGGGCAAGAACGACCAGTCTACTACCTCAGAAGAATCATATATGGGCTAGAGGTCAGGTATAGTAGCTTGTAAAGATATTGTTTAGCCTTAGTTTTTATAGCCTAAAAACTTAGACATTATATTCTATCTTTTACAATTCATATTGTTACCATATGTGATCCTATTAAGTGTTTTCTCGCAAGAACTATATTCATTGGTAGGGCAGCTAGGTGGTTCCTCTTCCTCTCAGAATATGACTTGAAGTGTGTGGTCCCTTGAGCAATTAAGAGCCAGGCATACGCAGACCTCTTGGCAATTTTCCCCTCTGGGACGTTTGAACTGCCTAGAGAAAGTATTTTAGGAGATGACTTACAGGACAATTACTTGAATGCAAGTGATGAAGAATAGACGATGTAGTTTGATGGATCTTCGGCAGAAAAGAGAGGAGGAGCAGGAGTTATTATTTCAAGAGGAATGGGGGAGATTTGTCTTTCCTACATGTTAAATTTCCCTTGTTCCAATAATAAAGCAGAGTATGAGGCGTTGGTACTGGTGTTGCTGGAGGCCCTTCGAAGGGTAATTCATTCACTTTGCATCAAGGGTGATTTGAACTTGGTGATTCAGTAAGTGAATGGAGAATATGCGTTGAAACACCTGAGTATGGAAACATATAAAATAATCATTCATAGGCTTCTCAGCCAATTCCATCAGACCAAGATCAAGAGACATCCTCAAATAATGAATTTCCATCCAGACGCCTATGCCACCATTGCTCAGAAGATGGTCATGAGAGACGATACAATAATAGTTATGATCCAACGAAGAATAACTCCCTCGATGGTACAGTTAATTCTACCAATGGAGGAGGATGCTGACTGGAGGGGGGAAATTAGAAAATAACTGGAGTCTGGGGAAGGAGCGATGGAACTGAGGGAATTAGCCCGATAATTTACAAATCAAGGAAACCTTTATTTTAGAAATGTAAGAGGATGGTTGTCAAAATGCATCGACCTAGAAGAAGCAGATAGGACTTTGAAGAAAACACATGAAGAACACTGTGAAACAATTGAAATACCTCTTTATAGGATAATTCAAAGGGAGGGATATTTCTGGCCTAGAATGAAATAGGATGCAACAAGGCTATAATGGAAGTGCGATAAGTGCCAACGATTCTTCGAGGAAGTAGAATGTCATTTTTTTGAAGATCAATTGAACTGGAGGCATCCCTATATTGGCTTCATTAAAGATGGAGTTGTACCAATAGAGAAAAATAGATGCGATGGGACTTAAGCGAAGGGGCTTGAGGTTCTACATTCAGGAGGGGCAACTTTATCGAATGGGCTACTGTATCAGGCAATTGCATTGTATCACAAAGGAAAAAGCGGTCGAAGTCCTCAAATAAGCGCACGATCCAGCTCACATAAGAGGGGCCACAATGTATAACCAGTTGAGGATATTGGGGTATTTTTTGCCAATGATGGAGAAGAACTCTGTTGAGTTCGTTTGAAAATGTAAGGATTGCCAACTTCATGAAAATGTGATCCATGCCCCATCCGGTGGATCTGCACTCCCTGGCGACGCCTTATCCTTTTCACACTTGGGCGTTTGACCTAGAAGGGGAAATATATCATTCTTTAAGGGGAAGATCTGGATATTAGTAGCAATGAAGTGCTTTACAAAATGGGCTGAAGCGATACAACTAAGAAGGGAAATAATAGGGGTGGTGAGCAGCTTCATCAAAGAATACATCATTTGCCATTTTGAGATTCCAAAGCTTATTCTCTCAGAGAATGGAACCCCCTCCTTCATCAATTCAGAGGTAACAGACAAGTACGCCATTATTCATCATACTTTAACAGTGGCATACCCAAAGGGAAACGGTCAAGCCGAAGTAACTAACAAAACCTTGGTTAATATTTTGGCCAAAATGATGGAGGAAATCCCAGGATCATGGGATGATAAGATACCAGCTGTATTGTGGTCCTATCGAACATTTAAGAGGAAGCCCATGAGGTATACTCCGTTCTCCCTTGTTTATGGGGTTAAAGCGATTCTCCCAGTAGAGTTGGAAGCTCCCTTTACTCGATATGGCTTACTAAGTAGGATGCTCCCTCATAACATACATGCACAATTGGAAGCACTGAACGAACACAGAGATAATTTAATGCAGAACTTTCAAATGTCTACGAAGCAGCTCTCTAGGGCATATGATAACTTGTTGAGACTAAGGATGTTCGTGGAGGGAGACCTCATTTTGAAGGCAGAAGTGAAGCACATCAGGGAACTTCTTCTACTTAAGTTTGTAGCAAATTGGGAGGGACCTTTCATTATAAAAGAAGCTCTTGATTCAGGTTATTTCTTAATTTCTAAGATGGAAGAAGACAAGCCATTCAAGATTAACAATAAATGGTTGAAAGCCTATCATGTGTAAGCAATTAAATTTAGACCATGGTTGTATCTAGCTATTGTTATGAATATGCAAGTGGTTTTATGTGCAACTCGAGCAGAAATAAAAGAATTATAGAACATTATAATATACGCAAATAGTGATAGCACAAAGAAATGGCATGGGAAAACCTACATCTTTTTAGTTCATTCACAAACTTTGGGGCATTACAAAATTGGGAGCTACTGCCCAAGAATTACATAAGAAGACAAAGGAAAATGAATACAAAAGTTCATTGGCCTAAGAGGAACCACAGGTCTGGAGTAGAGAAAAAATCTCCGGGAAGGCCCGAAGAAGCTGTTAGGCAAGACTGTTGGGCGTTAGCACAAACCTCTAATCTCGTTTATGCTTGTATACACTCGATAAGGAGTTTCTCTCATTTCAGCTTTGCCAGATGTAGAGCTTCTTCGATGTCCTCTACCTCCTTGTTGGCAGCTTCAAGTAGAAGTGCTAGCTCAGCCAACTTCGGTTCCTCAGCCCGTCGATCCTCTCTATGTTTCTTTAGCAGTTACCTCTGACTATCCAATCATTGACTCGTCAAAGTCTTTAAGTTCGCAATCAACCAGTCAAAATGGAAGCCATCTTGACCCAACTCCCTTAGATAGTCCAAGAATTAGTTGAGGAGAGGTCTGGTAACATCCGTGGTAGGAGTGATGATGATATCAGTAACACTGATCGCTATGACCTAAAGCCTATGGCTCATTATGGGGATGTTGGAACGCAGAGAATTCACAGTGAAAGTCTCAGGATGATGGCTTGCAAGCTTCTTAATTACCAAACGATGGATGACAGGCATTTGAGGAGAACGATGAAGGACCATGAGGCAAAAGTCATGAGGAGCTAAGTTGGGTAGAAGAAGCTCACAACCAGATTTGTTATCAGCAGCAGCACCAGTAGTGGAACCTTGGTCGTCGTGACTAGAATCTTCTAAAATAGTGGTTTCTTGATGGGGTGAAGCAATGGGCGAAAGAACTGGTGAAGATTTCTCTCCAGCCGAAAAAAATTCACGTGCAACCTTAGATAGGTAGAAGAAATAATAAGTTAGGTAAAAAATCTTCACGAGTGTTTTCATTGTTAAGTCACTGTTATAGGTGGAGTTTGCAAAAAATCTTAGCAAATGTTTTCATTATTAAGTCACCGTTATAGGTGGAGTTTGCAAAAAATCTTAACAAGTGTTTTCATTGTTAAGTCTCCATTATAGGTGGAGTTAGCAAAAAATATTAACAAGTGTTTTCATTGTTAAGTCACCATTATAGGTGAAGTTTGTGAAACAAGCATTTTTGTTGTTAAGTCACCGTTATAGGTGGAGTTTGCGAAAAGTTTGAGAAATGAGACTCTTCTAGATTGTACAATATCAAGAATAAAAGACAAACAACGAGAAACGAAGAGAAACTAGCGAAGTACCTCAGCAGTGGCTGGGGCAAGAACGAGAGTCACCAAGGAATCCATAACGGCGGGAACAGTTGGGGGCAGGCTTACTTCATCAGAAGCCCCAATGGCACCCTCAACCAAAGAAGCCTCAACATTCGGTAAATCCCTTCTCCAGTAAAAGGTACCAAGGCCAACATAGGAGTCTCACTTGAAGAGGACGTTCGACCTCCAAGTGATGCCCCAACGTTGGTGGATGCAGAAGAACCACCATGCTGGGCAGAAGCATCAACATTGGCCTTGGGAATATGCAGACCACCAAGAGAAGAGGGTGGGGTAAGATCTAGAGAAAAATACAAAAATGAAGCTAAGTGTTAGAAATGGGGAATAAGTACAGAAGAAGTGAGAAATACCTCTAAGTGTTACTTACCTCAGTTATGGTAGCGAATTGGGGAACTGCAGTTAGGGGTCTCGTCAACATAGTGGGAAGAAAAATGTTAGCTAACAAAGATGCCATTTCGACCTAAGGCATCTCGACATATTAAAGTTCAGCATGTTAAATAGAAAAAAGGGGTGGAAAAGAGAAAAGACGTCAAACCTAACAAGTGATTGATAATATGTTACCTCGGGGGAACTTTCTGCAGTTGGAACAATGGGCAGAAGAACCTTGGGCTGAGGTGATAATTCAGAAGAGGATGGGGGAGTTGTCTCTGGTTGAGAAGATATTCCCACAGACTCAACGCAATCACCCCCTGCAGCAGCATCCTTTTCACGTTGTGAGGCCAAACGACGGGAGTAAGTAAGACCGATCATAGGGGAACAGGGAGGGGTTACATCGATCTAAGAGAATCAAAACATCCCCCCACGAAAGGGCCCACAGGGGGGTTGGGTCTTTCTTGTTCAATGTCCTTCACTAAAGCTGTTAAGAGTTGAACATATGTAGCTTGCCTTAGGATGATGGGAGTAAGAACAATAACACACATACCTCGGATCTAGAGGGATAATGGGAGGATATATCCACTGGGGAAGGAGGAGATGAGGCAGCAATAGAGGGAGCTGGGGGAGATGTACATCCGAAACTCGTTTCCTATGGGACTTGGTACCCAAAGTCTTCTTGCTCGCACCTGCAGCACCAGTACTTCGAGGAACCTTTGAACCATTCTTTCTCTTTGACCATGGTTTCGTTGGATCTACCAAGATAGTGGGGAAGGCAGTAGAAGGAGGAACGACCCACCTCATCCTGAACTTTCCTTCTCAACTCCTCACTCGTTTCTGCAGACATGGGAGGAGGAACGGAGGCGATGGAGAATGCCTCCAAAGGAGTCTGAGACTTAGACTTTGAGTAAGTCCCACTCTTGGACTTCCTAATTTTTTTGGTTGGGAGGTCCCTTCGCCAGAAAATGCTTCGGTTGTAGGGGAAGGCTATTTGGGGGTTGCAACGGTCTTAGATTTGGGCGTGGTAGTATGGATCATTGGGAAATAAGAGGGTAGCTCGAAGGGCACTCAACTCCAATAATAGAGTTGCCCTTGAGGCCCAATTCCAAGGCAGAGAAAGAAAGAACTGTGGGATACTGGGGGGACTTTGTATGAACTCACGAATCATGGCCAGTTGCATCAAACGAAATTTGGTTTCATAAGAAGTAGATAAGTCCCCTTTCCTAATAGCACTGGGGAGGGTGACTCGACCATCCATAGTAGAGGTCACGCGAAATACCGCTGCAGAAAGGTAGAAGGTGCAAGCCTCAATAAAAGTAGCCCTCCTATTTGTTAACTAAAACACATGTCGAGGAGACCCCGGATCAAACCCAAACTGCCTCCTACACCTATCGGGGTTATAAGGTTCAGAAGTACATCCCCATTCAGTGATGGAAGGAAGAACCCCAGGAGTGAACAAAAGTACCGCGGTCTGGGAAGAATCTTCTACAACTGTAACAAAAGTGACCATTGCAGCTGCAGAAGAATAAAAATTCTAAGTATGGGCAAAGGTAGATTCTCCATGCGGCCTCATGACAAAAGAATCAAAACAGTCAAAAACTTCCATTATTTCCTTTTGACTCTGTTTTTTGTGGAAGCATAAGAGGCGTGGGGGTTTAATGCCTTGGCTCATGGGATAAGAGACAAACTTGGTAGAAATGGCAAGAAAAAGGGTATAGAGGAAAACCGTTAAGATAACGATATTGGAAAAAATGGCCAAGTTATAACGACCAAGGGACCGTTCCATGTCAAGATGGGTTTGATCTAGCCAAGTATAGAGGGATCCCAAAGCAATGGTGGTCAGACGAAGGTTGAAACCCCTGGCCAAATGGATAAAAATGTTTATAAGGTCCCTCCTGGGATGGTCGTTGGGTTTACCAGTCAAGAAGAAATGTAAAATCAAAACAAGAATATAGGCTGGTAGTTCCAAAGATGTACCTTTACCTTGGGCCATAATAGCAGTGGCATCCTTCGCAATCGGATCTTAAAAAAAATAGCTAATAAGGGGAGTAAATGTTGCCTTGTTGGAAGACCCAGTGCAGCGATGACAAATTCGATCTAGCTCAGCTCGGTCAGCGATCTCTTCGATATCCAAGGCCTCATCATGATAAGTAAACTCACCCATGGGCTCGAACCTAAGTAGCTCACGAACATCCTCCAACGAAATGGTGAACTCCCCCCAGGCAGCGAAAAATGTGTGAGTTGTAACGTTCCATTTGGAAACCAACACTTGGAGTGCAGTGTTATGCTTAGAAAGAGTGAACTTCCCAAGCCAGCTAGCTCAGTGAAGACCAACCTTGGCAAGAGATACATCATAAAACCTCTACATGTGTGCATGCCAGGCAGCAAAATGAGTCGATGATCTCCCAGGTTCTTTAAAATAGATCTTAGAGTAAGGGAAGTCGCCACGATCAAACCGAAAGCGTAGAATCCCCTCTCGAGGAAGAAAGCCCCACTTTGATGAATCTTCATCTTCATCACCCAACAGCAAAGGGTCGTACTTGACTGAAAAATGGCAGGTCTTATATGCATCAGAAAACTTATCATCCTTGCCAAAGATGGGAGACCGGCGGTAAAAACTTAGCGGCTCTTGACGACCAACATCCAGGGCGGTGGCACTAGTGGTGGCAGTAGGGGTGGAAGGTAGAGTATTGGTAGCAAACGTAGTAGGATTGCTTGAGGAGGACATTAAAGATGACAGTAGAGTACAAAGAAAATCTTAGAAAACACACCAGAGTAGTAACAATGTAGTGGCTAGAAAGCGAGGATGATTGAAGAGGAAAGGAATGAGGAGAAAAGGTTGGCAATAATGGATTTTTGGTATAATGTCTCTCTAGAGTAGACGAAATTTTAAAGAAGACGAAGAAAAGAGAAGTGTTTTAAAACATAGACGTTTGAATTCTTTCAACTCGTCTTTTGAGTTTCCCACCACCACACATCCAAAGCCACCTATAATCATTTCAAACAGACATGTGGCACTTCGGGAGGTGTCCTGACAGTTTAAAAGATGGCACCACATCATTAATGAAGTAATGCAGGGAGAATATAAAGGGTTTTCTTCCTAGGCAAGTTTGAGTTTTGGCGCCAATTTTTTTGTCAGACATATCCAATAACTCCCAACGAAAAAGCTATCCCAATGGTTCAAAAAAACTATGATGTTCCCTCCCCATAAGTCCAAACGTTGTTAAATTGTGACTCAGCTACATCGGGGATATTTTTTCTTTTTTGAATATAATGAAATGTTACAAGGGAGAATTTCACGAGTCTCAATGATAGGGCCTAACGAAAAACTCACTGCCTACAACTATACTCCACAATAACACAAACGGGAGAATTTCACTTTCCCAAAGTTAAAACGGGTATTTGAGAAAGTTAGTAGGTCTATCGGGAGAACTTCAAATAGTCAAGCCATAACGGTTAAACTCAGTAACAGAAAAAAATTGCGATGTCCCTTTGCCAAAGAGCCAATACATCACAGCGCTTTGACTCAAGTACATCGAGAAGAATTTTACTTTTTTCGGGAGGCGTTAACCGTAGTTGGTTGCAATGACGGAAAAGATGCCAGAATTTTTTCACACAGGGAAGGTTCATCGGATTGAGAGGTTTTCGTGCAAACATTTCTTATTTCCACAACAAATTTCTCCTCAAAGGGGAAAATGTAGAGCGGGCTTGAAGGTAATCCTGAGATTAGAGATAATCCCCCCATTAACAACAGTGTTTGGGATTAAGGCAGCGAGGCAGCTCAGTGTGGCAGCTCAGTGAGGCAGCGCCGTGTGGTAACTCAGTGAGGTATCTCAAGCATGGAAGCTCAGTAAGGCAACTCAAGTGTGGCAGCTCAAGCGAGGCAGCTTAGCGTGGCAGCTCATACTTTAGCTTGTTGTGCTGGTCACATTGTATCTTTGTTTATTTTGACTGTGGGCTATAAAGATTGTAATGGTGTAACGAGTATAATAATTTTTAGTGTGAGGTCGAACGCTACTCACGAGAGACCATGCTTGGCAGGGCCTGGGAGAGCTTTCAAGCTCTATCGAATGACCTCACCGTGGGAAATTTAGAGGGACTTGGTTTGGAGGATTGAGAAGTGAGGCACAGTTGGGGCTTGTCCTGACCATCTTAGTTACACCTGGTAAAACACCAAAAGACCCTGATCGTGGAACCCCGAGCGGAGCAGCCTTGAGTTCCATCGGGCGTTGAGTTGTGGACCAAACAACCTTTTACTTAATGTCACATCTACTGTACGTGATGTCACTAGCCAGCTAGAAAATGTCAAATCTACACTTGAGTAAACCACCGTGGTATTTGAGGCTATCAGACATTTGGTGAGCCACCTCTTTGACGACAGCCACCTGACACACCGTGGCTAGGCAAAAAGTCATGTCTTGGTATTTAAAGTTTGTGACGTGGAGCTAACTAGGCATCAGGCATTTAATGTTTATGACATAAAGTATGAGGGATGTCTTTCACAGTTATTAATGACTGAGTTACCTCGGGAGTGGTGTGGGGGCTATTTAAGGACCCCAACCACCTCTAGGGAGAGGATGTTCTTTTTGAGAATTCAGACATCATTACTAGAGAGAATATACATAAGAGAAAGATTTATTACAAACCAGAGAGTTTACTCACCCACCATTGTCATTTATGACGAAGCTTTAATACTTGACAGAGATCATTGAGGGTGGTTGGGTTATTTGGGTGCCTGCCAAGGTGTATCTAGGATGCTCATTTACTCTCCCCCTCTAAGCGAGTTGCTTCTAAGTTCATTATTATCTCCCGTGTTACACACGAGAGACTTGTGAGTTCAAACTGAGTTTATCTTTATTAAGTTGTGTTTGCGCGTCCTGCAGTAAGTCAATAGTGTTGCTAGTTAAAATATCATTACTATACTCAAAAGGGGTTACACCTCCATCTAATCTAAACTACACACTTGCAATTAAAACAATTTTTACAATATTCAAAACAGGTTTTTAATTATTCAAAACAATTGTTAAACCATTTACCAAAACAGTTTTATAAAACCTTAAAATAGGTTTTTAATAAACTAGTATTATAAAGCATTTTTTTTAAACAATTTTTAAATTATTTTTAAAACAATTTTAAAACATTTTTAAACAGTTTGAGAACAGGTTTTCAAATAATTTAAAAACATTTTTTTAATTTTTTTTATATAATAGTTTTTTTTTATTTGTAACAGTTTATAAAACTGCATTCAAAACATTTCAAATTTTTTTTATAAAACATTATTAAAGAAACTTTAAAAATAATTTTTAACATTTTTTTTACAATATTTTTATAAAACAGTTTTTAAAATAATTTTCACAATATTCGAAACAATTTTTTAATTATTCAAAATGGTTTTTAACTGTTTTAAAAAAGATTTTTGATAAAACATTTTTTTAAACAGTTTTAACATTTTTTAAAACAAGTAAAAAAATATTTTTTTATAAAACAATTTATAAAACATTTTTTTAAAAAAACAATTTTTTTAACAGTTTATAAAGTATTTTAGCATGAAAAAATAAAAAATCACTTGTAAGAATAGGCAAATTTGTTTGGCAATTATTTCTCACCCAAATAGCAAAGCAAAATTTGCTAACTTTTTATGCATTGGAGGTGTTGTACATGGACAAATAGCTTGTAGGAAAACTTTGCTATCAAACAAACCAAAAAGTGGGCAAATACGATAATTTTCCACTTATTTGCCATTTGCCATGGCAAATTTGGCTATCCAATGGAGCCTAATAATTTTTTTATTGTTCATATTCAATTTTAATAACAATTAATATTAAGTTCCTATGAGATAAATATATTTATATTTATTTCATCTTTTTTTTTTATCTTTCAAAAAATTCCATGTTAATTTTTTTTAATGTTTTTTGGGGTTTAGGATTCCATGTCTATTTTTTTATAATATTTTGGGGGTTAAGAATAAGAGAGGATGATATATTTGTGAGTGTTTTATCCGGTGAGACACTTTCTGAAATAAAATAGAGACATCTTGAACAAATCGGTTATCAAAAACATGTCGAACAACTTTTCGTCGAACAACCCAATTTTTATTACATTTGAATTCAAATTTTAGACTTTGCACAAAATCATTAGCATAGAGGTCAAATTTAACATTGAAACGACATTTTATTCTTAAAATAATTTAACATGTGTAATAATTAAATTGAAATGAATTTGGGCTGAAAACTAGATTCCTGTATTCAAAATTTGCTAAATCTCTTTAAGAAAATAATTGGGTTAATTATTCCGTGACCCTTCGAATTTTGATCCCATTTTCATTCCCCCCCGCCCACACTTTAATTTTCTATACTTAACACCGCCAACCAATAAAAACATGTCACTTTACCCCCATACACTAAAGGTATTAATTGTTGGACAAAAAATCACTCACGTGCGCTAAATTTGAAGGTATTTTGGTCAACCTTCTTGTTAAAATGATCAATTTATCATTCGAAAATTTAACACGATTACAGTGAAGGAGTAAAAAATGTGTTTATAAAAGTTAAGGAGGTTAAGCCTAGTAGATGAAAGTACAAGTGGTGAGGTGAAACTATGTGCAATATTTATGGGGTCAAACTATAAAATCCAAAAAAATGAGAGCATCATATTAATCTTTTATGTGATAGATAAACACTGATCATTTTCATATCAGTTTTGTATGGACCGTCACACCTTTTTTTCATTTACCTGTCTTAACCCCCGTAATTATACCTTAATTAAACTTAAACCCTTCGATGTTACAAGCATAAGCATGACAAATATGCCGTTGTAAACGCTCCATTTTATTTGACTTAGCTCCTATAATGATATCGTATTTAAACTTAAACGAGTCATTGTAAAAAAAATTAAAATAATCCAACATTATCAATCTTCCATCAAAAAACACTCTTAACCTATAATTTGAATTCACGCCTCAAATTTTTATTCATTAAAATACTTATATCTTTTTCACCAATATGTATTCCCCAAAATTTAAAATTCTAACCCAATATTATTTTTTACCGTTTACCCTAGTCTAGAAATTCCATTCTCAAACATGGATTAATGGTGGTATATTAAAACCCAGTGAGAATTATTTTCAACCCAACACGACATGGGTCGACTAAAATTATTAATAAATTAATATTTATCTCAACCAATATTACTTTATTCAACCTCTGGTGTCAAAGAAATTATTTTTAAACATCCAAATAAAATATAAAAATAATCACATAAAATACACTCATTTACCTTAAATCACTTGGAAAGATAATACTTTAAATTAATTGGGTAATGCAAATAATAATTTAATAAACATCATGCATTCTCTATCTGAAAACATATACCATTTACAAATGACTCCCTTTAAAGAAATTAGGATGATGGGTAACATTGTGCAAACAACTATGCATTCACCTGAAACACAAACTCTCAGCGTCCCAATATTGATCCCACCTATAATCAAATAAATACTACGGCTGAAAATTATTTATGGATGCGTCCGTTAAATACACACCCAAAAATTAAGCTTAAAGCAGGACTAGGGTTGTCCGCTGTATGGTAAAATCCCGTACCGTACAATTTTATACTGAATATTAGTGGTAAGGGTTTACATTTTTTACTTACCAAAATCGAAATTACCGATTTTTTTATGGTTGGTTTTAGTTTTAACTTTTAAAAACCGATTTACTGATTGTTCCGTACGAAAATTAATGTACCGATTCACTCAGTCCGTACTTCCAATGTTAAATTTGCAATAAATGCAATATGCATTATTATAATTATACTAAATATCTTGATGAGAAGTTAGAATTTGAAATGTGGTAATCCCTTCATGGATAAAAAAAAGTCCTCATTTGGCACACACACACACATATACATATCTCTCTCTCTCTCTCTCTCTCTCTCTCTCTCTCTCTATATATATATATATATATATATATATATATATACAAGTAACTCAAGGAAACTATAAAAAGAGCCACATAAAATGCATGGTCGTCTCCCCTCCCCCCCCCCCCCCCCCCCCCCCCCCACACACCTCGGAAACTATAAAAAGAGACACATAAAATGCATGGTCCCCCCCCCCCCTGTACTCACTATCTATTAATCTGTATTTATCCTTTTCCCCATCAAACCTAAACATCAAGTTTAGATTACCAAATATTATGAAAAATTGAGTCTTAACTCACTTCAAAACCACTCATTTACAATTCACAATGAACCAATTTACATCCCCAAACAATTTGGGCAACCGAACAAGTTTTGTGGATTGATCTAAACTAATCACTATTTAATCAAAAGTGACGAGATATAATTCAAGTACTCAACCATGGTCTACCCAATAGAACTTGTTAAATTCACCTATTATATATAACATGTTATTTTAAGAAACAACTTTTAAAAAGGTTCACTCATTCGCGACTTCCAATGTTATTTTTGCAACAAATGCATTATCCATTATTATAATTATCCTAATATCTTGAATATAAGTTAGAAGTGCGAATATGGCAATGTTATCTTTGATTAAATAGGCGTCTTTATTTGGCAAATAACACACACACACACACATGTATATGTATATCACCACCCCTCCCCATTTATCTCTTAATTGGTTTTTATCTTTTTTTTGTTCTGAGAGAACCTTAACAACAAGTTTAGATTACCAAACATTCTGTAAAGTTGAGTTTAAACTCATTTTAAATCCACTCATTAACACCTCACAATTAAGCAATTTAAGTAATAATTTTTTTTGACAGCCGAACATGTCTTGGAGATTGATCTAAACTATTCTTTGTTTAATCAAAAGTGATGATATATAATTCAAGTATTTAATCATGGTTTACCCAATACAACTTGTTACATTCACCTATTATATGTAACACATTATTTTATGAACCAACTTTTAAAGAGGTTCATTGATTCCAGATTTCCAATGTTAAATCCACAATGAATTCATTATGCATTATTCATTATTATAATTAAACTAATATCTTGATTGTAAGTTAGAAGTTAGAATGTGGTAATGCCATCTTTGATAAAAAGGAGTGCATGTATGTATATATATATATATACACACACACACAGATACTAGGGGTATGCCCGTGCCTGAAGGCAAGCTGATAATTTTGAAAAGCATAAAGTCATGCCTTGGTACGATGGCAAGTGCCCTCGCCAAAGCTACGATTGGTTTGGAGTTCGAGACACGGGAACAACCTCTTCATATATGGGGGGTAAGCAAGCCGACATTCGCCTATTCGAGATCCTACAGTTAAGGGTATTGCCCTTTAACTTAAGGCATGAAGAAATTTTTTCAAAATATCAAATCATGTATAATTTAAGTCTAATGTATTGTATTATAGTATCAATCGTGGTCAATTTTCTTGAAGGCATGACAAATACTTTCAAAGTATTGAATCGCCTAATTTTTATGTAAAATATTTTATATTATAATAAAAAAATGTCCGTTAATTTAGAAATTTTGGGCAGAAGTTCATTTGTTTATAGGACTATCCCAATGCCAAAACAAAATTAGATACCAAATTAAAAACACGTCTCTAATAGTTGTAAGAAGATGATAAATTACGAAATCTAAATGAACACAAGAGTTAATACTGATATCAACACCCCTAATTTATTATTTTAGATTTAATTCCCTGCAAATGAGGGCAACGTACACGAACAACACCAAGGAGTTTACATCATAAAGATAAATAATTGGCTTTGCATTGAAATGTCAAAAGAAGCCATTTCACTTCCAAAAATCAATAAACCAACATCATTTTTGGCTGAACAACGAACAACTCTGGGCATTTTTCGTATAGGGTGTTTTTTCTATCAAGTTCATGTGTTTTTTGTTTGGCGCTGCTATTCTCGATATGCAACTTTTTCAACTGTTTGAAAAAGACTAATGGGTTTACTACAGTTTCTCCAGCTCCATTTCTAGAATTTCCAATAGATTTGCTTCATTCCACCTATAAGCCCAATCTTATGCATTTTGATCCCAAAGGATCAACTTGATATATTTCACACCTGTAGAAAGAAACATATAAACTAAATAGCATGAAGCACAACCTGTATAGTACTACTGATACAATACGTTGAAAATAAGGTTAGAAAACATTAATTGCACATAATTCAACTTTTTTTTTTGTCTTGAGTTGAAAGAATAAACTTATTAACATACAACTTACAGTTATCTTAGAAACTATTTGTTATGAAATCATCTATAAGGACTAAGCTAATCCACAAAAGACCGGATTCAACAGCCACAATGATTGTAATTGGTTTCCATTTGAGTGCAATGACTGCATAGAAATAACAAATGTTAAAACTTAGTAACCTATATCCATTGATTTCTATCGCTTGTCGATGTCTTTACCTCGAGACTTTTGAATCCCCACATTGGTGCTAAATTTTATGGAGTTGCCAATATTCTTTCAAGCATTTATGATCTTCTTCTTCTTTTGACTAACTGAGTCATATGTTCTGTAATGATAATAGGATCTAGTCTACAACCATCATGCAACTTTGACTGATTTGCCTGTGTCCTTGTATCTACATATTGCTTTCTAATTCTGCCAATAATACCACTGAATTTAACAAAGTTGTATGGCATGGTAATATTGTGTATAAGGCCCATATCGAACTTATCAAACTCCCTTTGTACCATATATTTTTCTTTCACTACAGAATGTAAGATATAGTTAACATATTAATTATACTGTCGCGTATTGTTGCTGCCTCCATCATTAATGTTGGTGTTGCATATCATTGTTGCAGTTGCATTTTGTTTAAAGATGTTTCTGCTAAATGTTCGAAGATGCCCCGCTGCTGTTGAATGTTTAAAGAGATCAAACTCCTTGACTAGAAATTTTCTCAACAACGATAAGCATTAAATTAGATTTTATGTTTTCAAATAAACACATACATAGAGAAATAAAAGAGAGCAATATATTGTATGTTTTTCGGAGGAAGTCGTTGCTATTGAAGTTTCTCTAAACAAAGGAGGTGAAACATAGCTATCTAATGGTACGTTAGCTTTCTAATTAGAGGTCTACCTAAACCCTGCATCAACACAACATCAATGCAAAATATAGTTATCAGCCCAGAGACTGTCAATATTCAGCAGGCAGTTTGAGTTCAACCAATCAACTGTACATGTCCAAATAGACTATCAATGTTCTGCAGAACGAACCAAAGACAATGTAAAAAACTATCAGTGTTCAAAATTAATGTCTCACAAAATCTGTCATTTGCTTTCACATACGCATAGTAAGAAGCTAATTTTTTTATTAGTCCAACTATATGATGAACCAAGGAAGCATTGGTTCTGAATATATATCAAATGTTTGGAAGTACAAAATATATATTCAATTAGGTTTCGGCATATAAAAGATGATTTTTAAGTGGCAATCAAAATCTCATATTGTTGTATGTATACTCATGTCTATCAACACATTCTTCCTGCATACCAGGTTATGTAACTTACATCATAGTAAGACATTATCATACACCATTTTCCTGGAACACATGCGTAAGTAAATTAAACAAAATCGGTATTGAATCATAACTAAAAGAGGAGTGCGCAAGCAGAGGGGTTTACAAAACTACACAAGTACATTGTATAGAAACATCAACCCCATCAAAACATATGTATTTATTTGAGTAAAAAGAGAAAATGAATAGTTACGAATAACTGTCTTGAGCTCAAAATAACAGTGCACCATTTCTAGGGTTATACAATTCACACATTTGTATTAAAAATATTGGATTAAAAAAGATGGGATTAAACATATGGGCTATCAATCAATGAGAAAATATGGGATTAAAACAAATGGAACAATAATTCATTACCTGTTCAAGGCCGTAAGCTTTTTTACGGCAAGATATTGAGAGGATACTTGATAATAGGAGCTGCTGAGTGTTTGGGGTGGGGCTGTGTTTGTAGCCTTTAACTCACTCGATCGAGGAATTTTGTCTCCACTTTAATGAAAGTTTCGGATGAAATTCTTGAGATCGCTATCCATGTACTGTTGAAAATAGGGACGAAAAAAACTCAAATGAAAAAAACATTATAACATTCATGCTTTAATATATAATATAGAATAAATATACATATAGATAACTACAGTTAAGCAACAAAAAAGAAAGATAAATATTTACAATAGTATCTATATACAATAATGCCCTGGCACTTTTCAAACATCTTCTTGCATTTTCATGTATATATACTAAACAAATATTTTCAAACATCTCCAAACATCGTTATATGTATATGTACTACAACAATCTGTATATGACTTTCCAAATTTACTACAATTTATCAGTAGTATTCAACACCGTATTTATAACGTAAAGACTTTCCCTACATTACATGTCCTCATCATGTTAAACAACCCACTACATGAAAAATAAATAATATGCATGGTAAGAATTAATTCTCACCATTAATTGAATGAGTTCTCATGAAAACGGATGGATTCAAAAGGTGGAGTTGAATACCAATGATGAATTGAATTGAAATCCTTGATGGGCACCGATCAGTACCCGATTAAGCACCAAGAACTCCACTAATCCAGCAACTTCTTCTGATTGATCGTAACGCCATAAAGCAATAGTTTGCAGGATTTTCTTTTCGATGTCTTCACCAAGGTTGGTTGTTATATTTCCACTTGCATATTCTTTTGCAATAATTTTTGTAAAGCCAATCACTCCCGCTTTGTAGTACTGTAATTGGCCTGCATAGCATTGCCGACCAAACTAGCATCAGATTTTATGTTGATTATTATTCCCTTTCTATTTTTCGTCATGATTTTGGCTGCAACCTGACTTCAGAGAAATACTCCCGTAAGATTCAAATTAGCTCCAAGTTCAACCCCTCACTAATATTAGAAGGTGTCCTCAATTTAGAATTGGAAAACAATTATTATTTCAAAAAAGTTTAAGAAGACAAAAAATTAAAGTTAAGGTTATTCACAAATAAAAAATAATAATGAAAAATGAATACTCAAGTTTAAAAAAACAAATCATTGCATGGAGAGCCAAATGATTTATTAATGAAGAAAACATGTACAACCCGAAACCTAAGTTGCGGAATTATTTATTTCTCATCCATTCAAAAATGCATCCAGCCACAAATATGTGTTTTGTCAAACATCATTCATGAATTATGTAGAGTGGAATAATATACAAAAAGAGGAACAAAACCGAAATAAATAATTTTCTCAGTAATCACAAAGTGGTATACCTGAAATTTGGTCACAAAATATAACATGAACCCTAAAAACCCCTGAAACATGGAAACCCCAGAAATTTTCTCAGCAATCACAAGTGGTACACCTGATTTTAACTGTGATGTGGTGAATCAAAAAAATCCATGGGAGTGAAAAATTAGAAGAGGAAGTGATCGATAAAGATCGAGGAACTGATTGTTAGACTTGCAGAATAAATGAGCCCAAGATATGATCATATATTGATAGTCCAACTATTGTAGTCTAAGAAATTGAAATAAAGCCCTAAATATAGAGAAATCAAAATCACGAGAAGCGGAGGATCACACCTTAGACATAGGGGAGAGAGAGAGATGAGGAACATTCGAAGCCCTAGATTACAAAGCCTACAGGAAACCCTAAACAAAGAATCGAAGCCCTAAACTACAAAGCCAACAACAAGTCATAATTTTAGACAGACCAAATCGTGCTTAAAAAAACACCTAACCGAACTGGAACTTGAACATTAAAAATTAACATACCCACCGAATCGTGCTTTTAGACCTAATACAAAATTGTAAAACAACAAATAACAAAGACTACATGAAAAAATGGTAAATGGAAAAGAATAATGAGAGAGGTGCGTTACCTGTAAAACTTCAACAAAGAACAAATTAGTTCATACATTGAAAGAGAGAGAAGGAGAGACGTCAAGAGAAGCATGTTGGGAGAGAAGCTAAAGAGAAAGAAGATAGAATGTCGGGAAAAATAGTGAAATGAGAGAGAGAGAGAGAGAGAGAGAGAGAGAGAGAGAGAGAGAGAGAGAGAGAGAGAGAGAGAGGGAGAGAGAGAGAGAGGGAGAAAAACGAGACAAAAATGGTACAATCCTATTATACCCTTGTTTTTGAATTTTGAAGAGTAGGGGGAAACAAATTAGAATGTGTTAAAAGAGGGAGAAACTAAATATTTGAAGGGTCAAATTGGTAGTGCAAGAAAACTTATCTAGATGACATCATCTTTTCATCTTATGACATACATAAGTTTCCTAATTTATTATATATATATATATAGGGTGAACCCGTGCCGAAGGCACGGTGATAAATTTACTCCTGAATATTTCTGGATATAGCATAGTCATACCCTTGTCAATGCCACGGTGATAAATTTGCTCCCGAGTATTTGTGATTATAGAACACTCACACTCCCATCCCATAATTACCATCCACTGTTGTACACAACTTACTGTGTTAAGCCTAAGTCAGTGTATTGAACTTTTTGCACAAAATATTTTAAGCCTCAATCATCTCAATGAACCTTTTGCACATCACACAATGTTTTAAGCCCAAGTCGGTGTATTGAAGTCGGGGGTACGAACCTAGAATAGAGACAACACATAATATAAATAAAACGCTAGTTCAACAAACTTTATTTTCTCTTAGCATGGGATTGTGAGGTGCCATGTTGAGAGAGAGTTGCGGTGTTAAAATAATTCAAAATATTTTAAATAAGTAAAATTATTTGTTGGCTAGTGTCCAAGTAGTGAGCCAAAAAACTGGTGACCAAGTACTTTGGCGTGTTAATATATGTAAAGTACAAAGTACACTTATCGTCCCTATCAAATCATTTATCAAAGATTTTAGTCATTAAAATATATTACTTGTACCATTAAAAATCTTAATCAATAGCACTATTATTGTACTTGCACAACACCGGGAGCTAAAATAAATTACCTTTAAAAATAAATAAATAATTTATCTTTAAAAATAATACATATGAGTACTTATGAATGAACGTGACACTAGACAACCAAATCAAAACCCATAAACCATGAGTACCTTTCTTTTTGTAATAACCAAACAGGAAAAGTAAAACTGTAGTAAATGCCAAGCATAAAACCAAACAAGAAAAGTAAAATTGTATCCCGAGACAACCAAATCAAAACCCGTAAACCATAGTTGTATGTCATAGACAATGATGCACATTTCTTCCAATTCCTTAATCTACATAGTGAAGCAACAGAGAGGCCTAGCACCACACCAAACACGGGACTAATCAAATCCCCACTTAAGATACAAAAAAATCACTTCGATACTTCCAAATGCATTGCAATACGCTAACAATAAACCACCATATCTGAAATTTTCACGAACACTAAGAAAAAATAAACAATAAACCTGAAATAAAATAAAAACATCATACAAAGAATTTCAATCCACCATAAATATTCAAACTTAACCCATTGGAATTCGCGATTGTGTTGGTGATTTGGGTAAAGGCAAGGGAGATGTTTATTGAGGAATGTATATACTTGGAATGATGCCAATTATTGTAAAAAATAAAAATATAAAATGGAGCTTATTATCTATACTAGTAAACTCCTTTTCCCCGATCCCTAAGTAAACATATAAATATGAAAATATCATTAGATGATAACCTATTGTAGACCAAGAGAGAACCATAGGAACCCACTTTCCACAGCCTGTAAATAACAAAACTGTAAGTTTACACACAAAAACACAAAATTATATATTTTACACAACCAATAAAGAACATAACACTTGACAAATAAATTAAGCTTCGTCAATCATGTTGCAGACAATCAATATTTGTCACTGCATTGGAAGTTTTTATTTTACAAAAACACAAACTTTCCATACAGCTCACAAGACTAGGTGAAATTTGTTATTGAAAATTTCTAAAAACTAATTTACAAATTAGAACAATCCTAGACTCCGTATTTGTTTTCAGATCTCAACAATTTGCTATACCCATTTCACAATGTCAACACCATCGCACATGAGCTTCGAATGTGGCTTTATTTTTTTCCTTATAAACAATAAAATCAACGTCTAGAGATGAATTAGCACTTGAGAAAAGAATAAATACATTTACACACATAATGCAATTATTCATTTCAGAAAATAGATTTAGGTATTTATAAGAAACTGAGAGGAGAGAGAGAGAGAGAGAGAGAGAGAGAAAATTTAACATATACCTTGGCATAAAATGGAAAAAATCTGAGTGTAAAGGCCGTAAGGTGGTGTCTTGAGATGGGGTTACCTGAAAAAAAGAAAGGAAAATTGGTTTTACAGTGTAATCAGAAAACTTTTTCTCTCTAAGCGTGAAAAATGGGTTTTACAATGATGGATAAACGTGAAGAGAAAGATGGGTTTTGAGAGAGAAGGAGGATCAAAATCAAGAAACCCGATAAACCAAAAAACCAAATCCAAAATTCTAACGCCATCACCTGCTCTGCATAAAAAAAAGACATCACCTACTCTGCATCACTTCGCAACCTAGAGATATCCATTAATTAACCCTATTGAATGCCTTGCGTGCTAGAAGATCCATTAATCCTCAGGATCGAAGGAGTAATTTTGGGCACCTTTCGTACCATATCTTGTACCAGATCTCACCTCCAACCAACGGGAGCGGTTTGATTATGGATCCAAGAAGAGGTTTGATTACATGAGATTCGTAACTTTATGATCAAAGGCGTTGGCAAGGTAGCGAAGACATATGGACTAGAAACACATAAATCATTCAAAAGCGGTGGCACCCTGTGGAGAAAAGTTAGTAAACAAAACCAAATAAATAAAAAAGATCTGACTTCTCAGAGAGAAAACATTTACCACCATTAAAAACAATATGATCTGAACCTCTTTTTTCGCAGATTTTAAAGAGGTGTTTAGGAAATTATTAACACGCAACTATATGAACCCCAAAACGAAAATGAAAAGGAACTATCGAGTATCTGGGAGAGGAAGAGTGGGTGAGAGAGAGACGTGTTGGATGATTTGTGCAGATTTTTGTGAATATCATCTCAAGCCTTGTGCTGGTTTAAAGCGACAGAGATATGTCATCAAAGTGATTTTCATGAATAAATATTATGCTCCAATGGTATTCCTCAACTTGCATGTAGAGCCATCAGATTCAAGCCAATCAAGCTTTTCTCATTCGATCTCAACCGTTAGTTGATAAAGGCCAAAGTCATCAACTTTCGATCTCAGCCATTAGTTAGCCAATACCAAAAGTCCCTCCTGCTTTATTATATATATTATGACACCCCGCTTTGAATAATAACGGGTGGCCATCCTTATACTAAAATAAATTATGAATCTCAAGTGGATCATTCTCAGCATCAACTATCGATAGTAAATAGCATAGCTAACTACCCAATACTACGATAAACGGATGCCAAATTTTTTTTGAAACATACAATGAATCAACATACCAACAACATAATGACTACTAAAATTGGTAATGTAAATACACGTACCACAATAAAAGATGTACTCAAATAAAAACATCATAAGTATACAAAAGGAAATATACCCGAATATGTTGTCGGGTCACATACAATACAACATACTCAGGAGAGAAATATAAAAGTACTATATAAATAAACCTTGGGTATAAACTCTATATATAAAATGAATCCTATTTAGATTTACAAAAGATGGGAAGCGGCTATAGAAAAAATCCCATAACAGTCCGCATCGATTGCAGCTCCGAGGAAACTGGATAGAAGAGAATCATTGGCGTCCGTGCAGTGGGACACCTATAATATAATAAAATATATATAGCAAGAGATAAATATAAACGGGTCAGAGATCGAGGTTTGCAAACGTTTATAGCAACTGCATTAAAATGCATAATAATTATAAATACAAAATTTCATAATTAAAGTGGAGTCGCACTCTTATGGAACTCCAGCTCACCCCTCGACTAAAGTGCGAACCTAAACGTATGCACCTGAACCTCAATTTAGCTACCCGACACATTCTAGGGACAATTCAATATTAATCTACGCATAATCTTCACCCGCATAACCCGCTATCTCAACTATAATCCAAAATCTTCTCCTTTTAATGTATCCTAAGTTTAGGCCCAAACATATACATGTATACACATTTATCTTACTAGAATTTCTCGATTTGTAATCATTAGCATCATAATAGGCTCACATCATCTTCCTATTCTTATAAACAAATATTTTACTATAACCCAAAAATCCCGAATAATAAGGGAAAAACTTCTCCCCAATCCCAACATTGTTCTACGTTTCGTGCGTGGGACGTCTCGCAAAGCGAAATCCAGATAAGGAACCCCCCCTGATACACTACTCCTTGACAATGTTGATCGTTGAGATCCATTATGCCCTCAACACACGACCTATAACCTCAGATACTTACTACGAGCAACTATCTCGTACATAACGTGCACTCAAAAAATGTAGTACATATTCACATATAGGAAATAAAAATATACATCACAATGCTATCATCTTCCAGGAACCACTCGCTTTGTCCCGGGTTACCAGCCACCGGACTATTATCACACCGCCCTGGTAATTAAACAAATCATAATGAATGGGAAACGGTCATAGTTCCAAACCAGAAAGTGAGAACGAATCATACCCAAGACTTGTCACCCAGATTAAAAATCACGCAATAAATAATGGACGACTATGACCTAGGGACTATACACACCCTGCTCCTCAAGCTAGGGGACTCACCCACATCGCGCAACTTCCCATGATAGCATTGAAAGGGTATGCTAACACAATATATATATATATATATATATATATATATATACACTATCTCATGTTCGTATGTATGAAAGCAATGAATTTGGTTATATGTATATAACTCTCATTATACTAACCAATGCTATAACGCATACTATTCCAATTCATTTCCTTATACGATCCCTCACTTGAAACTTACTCATCCATCAGACTTATGATACGAATAGTCTCCCAATTTGATTCACATTAAGGATATTGATTCGTATCGAATATTGTATATTTCCGCCCGTTATCCTTATGCATTCTAGCTCTTTTATGGTCCTAAATGCCTATAATTATGCTCATTAACCAGACAACCTTGGATTTGGATATATACATGCTTTTCAGGGGTTATTTGTGCTTTTGTAGGTATTGGAACGCTAAAAGTGAGGATCCGTTGCATTTCGGAGAAGTTTCGTCGTTGGACGCTACTTCAAGGGCATTTTAGTCAATTCACATTTCTTATTCAGCTCTTGGAAAGTTCACGGATGCGTAGTTCATTGAGTTAGCATCGCGTGACCGCAAACGGTGCGTCGTTTGGAGTTCGGACGAAGAAGCTAGGCTCGTTTCCGTAATGGACCTTTTCCCCCTCATCATGGACCAAATGCAGCCTGAAAACAGAGTACCGGTCGACCGCGTCCCTGGGACCGGTCGACCGCGGTTTCAACTTTTTCCGTGGGAAGGAGACAGTATGCTTTGGCTTAAGGGACCGGTCGACCGCGCCCCTGCGACCGGTCGACCAGTAGTGCCAGATATTTCGGGCACTTTCCTCTTTCTTTCCTTTTTCCCTTACTCTTTCCCACTCACTATATAAATCCATTTTTGGTTTTAATATCAGATATACACGATTTTAGGTTAGTTTAGCTTAGGGTTTGGGGTTTTTTTCTTGGTTCTTCTTCATTTCTCTTTGGTTTGACACCCCATTTGGATTGTAAGTTGACTATTCATCTCCCCTACCATTTGAATATAGTTCTATTTCTTCATTTATTGCTTTCTAGTTAATTTACAAGCTTTCTAATTTAGGTTTACATGCTTTATTTACATGCTTTGATTACTTGCTTTGTAGTGTAATTTTACCGCGTTTATTTACCGCTTTCCATTTATCGCGTTTTTAACATGCTTTCTAGGTAACTTAAATTAGGTTGTGTTTGAATTGAACTCACTCGGGTTGACGCGTTGCTTTGCTTTGGTGATGGTGTTTACGGGTCTATTTCGGGTGCGTTGTCCTAGTTATTACGCCTAAGAGATTTGACGGGGCATATCATGTATGTCCCGTGCTTACGACCTTTCGCGCGTAATTTCCGGGATATTTGTTGACGCCAAAATCTTATTAGGCTTTTATGACGATTTAGGGCGTAACAACCCTTGATTTAATTAACTGTCGAAACGAGACGCACTTGTAATAACTCGTCGACCCATGTGACCATTTTATACTAATTAACTCGGGTGAGGGATATTCGACGCAACCTATAGTTTTTACTCTCTTTATTAATTTAGTTTAATTTCCCTCGCTTAGATTAATCTTTCCCTTTCATGCATCTTTTCTTTTAGTTTGTAATTCACCTTTTCCACTTTTATTTCGGAATATTAAACCTTATAAATTCTAACAACTCGTCTCTGTGGATTCTCGATACCCGACTTACCGCTTTACTTGCCCCGCAAGTGTAGTTGTAACTTAGGTTTTTGTATTGAGTTGGCGAAACGAAAACAACGATTAGCGTCTTTACACGCGCTACTTTTCGCGCTTGATCAAAATGGCGCCGTTGCCGGGGAATAGTTTGTTTTAGACTTTATTTGATTTAATATTTCATAGTATTTTCTTTCTATTTGTATTATTTTCTAATATTTTGCAGGACTTCCACATTTGAGCACTTAGAAACGCTTGAATTTTTCCCGCGCGCACTAACTTCGTGGAATCCGCCACTTCGAGCCATTTTTGGGGTAAGCATGTCTTATTCCAATTCTTTCGGTAATCCTTGTCATAATTCTCAAAATTCTCGCAAACCTATGACTTTCGGTGAATACTTAGAATCCCAAAGTATAACAAATTCAAATATGACTTTGGGCGAGTATAACGAAAGCCAAAACTTAGGTTATTGGAATTTTGATGATGATGATAATGATTTTGGGCCTTTACCTCCTTATAATAGGAATTTTGAAACGAATTCGAATAGTTTTCAAAATTCCTATAATAATGAGTTTTCGTTTAAGTCCGATGGTAATTTTCAAAGTTCCCATTCTAATGCATCCGCACCTCGACCCATGACATTCGGTGAGGGCTTGCGTATGTATGAAAATGAGAAAATTGAAAACCGCTATCGGGAAGAAAATCGTTCGTGGGAACATGAGTTGGATTTATTATTTGAGTCCGACGACGATTTTGCTTCCGAGACTTTTGAAGTCGAGGAATGTTTTGAACCAAATGAGGTACTTGTACCTACTTTGGAACAAGCCATTCTAGACTTTGCCCATCTCGTAATAGATATTGAAAGTGAGGATGAAAATGACGTAATATCTATTTGCAATGAAATGATTTCTTCTTTGGCCCCCAAAGAAGAACATTTCATTGAAAATGATATTATTTCCTTTGAAATTCCAACTTCATGCGATGTTGATTCATCTCATGAGTTTGAATTTCTTTCATCCCCTTTTTCGTTCTCTATTACCCCACCGGAACAAGTACCCGATGATTCGGTTTCAAACTTTAATGTTTTAAACCCTATCGCCGATGAGGAGTACTTTCTCGAGTCGCCCTCCATGATCGCATCTTTGCCTTTGTGTGCACCGCCTCCCATTCCAACTTCAAAATCATTGGGAGGATATTCGGCTTTTCTCGGTCCCCACTTGTTTTTGTCACCCGTTCAATCCAAACCCCCCATCGTCCCACCAAAACTTTTAATTGGCGATGGTTCATTTCTTCCGCCTTACACATGCCTTCCGTTATTAAAACGGAATTCATATTTTTCGGAGGGCATGCTTGTATGTGAGGGTACACCGGTTATCCTCCAAAGTCAAATCGTTCTTATGGTGGACCCTCAGCTATTTAGACTTCTAGTGTACAGTTAGTGTGAAGTCTAAATAGTAGATTGTATATAGTTAGCTTTTTATTTTTTCTTTCCTTTTTAATTTAGTCTAGTGTAATTAGTTAACTTTTTATTATTTGTTTTTGCTATGCTCGGTACTAACTTGTTTTGTAGATTCTTTGGACTTGTTCTTATGGGGATCGCTCCAATTTTGGGTAAAATCGCTCTTTTCCTCTCTTTAACTTGGTTCTTAATTCACATTGAGGACAATGTCAAGTTTTAAGTTAGGGGGTGTGGGATATTCTATCCATTTCTTATTTTAGTCCATGTTTTTGCTCACATGTTAGTTACTTAGTATGCTTTTCTTAGAAAAATTAAAAATTCCAAAAAGATTTTCTTTCTTTTTATCTTTTTTGGGCATTTTGCCTTTGTTTCCGATGATAAATTTCAATAATTGCCCGATCCAATAGACAACCCAATGATGCATGTTCTCGATTTTAGAAGTTATTAGACTTTAGTCTCGATTATTGATATTGTGAATAACTTCATGAATTAAACTTTAATCCCATGAGTACATGCATTTTTATGGTTATATTGATTTGGTTTAAGATTTTTATAACTCGGTAATCTTTTGTTGCATTGTATATACTTACACCGAGTAAGCTTTGTACCTTTCGTCGTTTGTGAGTGTATACACTATTCTTTTCTCATTGAAAACGTTCAATTCGTTGGTAATCTCTCTATTCTTTCATTTGATCGTTCATTAATTGAGTTCATACTTGAAATGTGTTACTTGAGCATGATTTTCATATATTGTTTTGATTCGAGAATTGCGTAAACTTTGTGAAATGATCATAGGCCCTCTTTGTTATATCACCCATATGAGCCTTGACCTCACCCTTATATGTTTACCCTCGTTAACCTCTTTGAGCCTAAATATAGCCTTTCGTTTCATAACCCAATTCCCATAACCAACTCTAAATTGGAGTTTTATACCATACATACACTTTTCACACCTTTGTTTGGATTGTTACTTGGGATTGAATGATGTTGTTATGATGTCGGTTGCAATTTAGGCATATGAGAGTTTGATAAGTAAAGAAAAGAAAGTAGTGAAAAACATGAAGAAAAAGAGAAAGCAAAAAACAAAAGAAAACAAATGACAAAAATGAGAAAAAGAAGAAAAGAAAAAGAAAGAGAAGTTTGTATATGTGTATATAGTTCAATAATCTTTGATTACTCTCCCTGATGATATATTTAATGCCTTTTTGGAAGTTATTTTCCAATTTTAATTTTGCCCGCATTTTACCATTATCCCTAGTTTTCATTCCGAACACTTTGAATCCGTACATACATTCCCTCGTTTGGTACTCTAAGCCTAGCCTACATTATAACCCTATACAAGTCCTATGTGATCTTAGGTTGATGTAATTTAAAAGTCATAATAGTTGTGATAATCAGTGAAAATGCATTTCGCCTCTTTTAGTGTGCGGTATCCTTTCATTGAGATTACAGTTTTTCATTTTATATATAGCGTTCTTCTTCTGTGACATGTGTGTGGCCTAGTTTCCATTTACATTTACTCTTTAGCCCGCATGTCCCGTGTGTTACCTCCCTGTTTCGAGTGAATTCGCTTGATGAGTGTAATGCCTGTGAGGATTGAATATATGCTTGCTTTAATGTTGATTATCCGGTTTATATAAGTTTTTCGTCAAATCACACTTTGCATGTGCTCGCTCCCCTCCCACATTTTAAGGTTTCAATTCTATGAGGTGCATTCTATAATGTTAATAATTTGGACTTTTGTGTGAATTCATTCACTTTGTTAATAATGCGTATGAAATCCTTTTCTCCATTGTGGGGCTTGTTGCATGTTGGGTTGGGCATATTTTGAGGAAACCACATGATGTTTGTGGGTATCATCCCTGAAAACCCTCACGAGACGACACTCGTCCACTAGGGTAACCTAGGGGTTTAACGGCTTATTGCATATGCTAAATGCAATCGTGTTCCCTACGAAAGTGGCAATTATATTTCGATGCATATATACATTTTGTACCGCCCTCTGTGGTCTGGTTTTCTTTGTTTCATTACTAGGGACTAGCAATGTGTAAGTTAGGAGGTGTGATTCGTATCGAATATTGTATATTTTCGCCCGTTATTCTTATGCATTCTAGCTCTTTTATGGTCCTAAATGCCTATAATTATGCTCATTAACCATACAACCTTGGATTTGGATATATACATGCTTTGCAGGGGTTATTTATGCTTTTGTAGGTATTGGAACGCTAAAAGTGAGGATCCGTTGCATTTCGGAGAAGTTTCGTCGCTGGACGCTACTTCAAGGGCATTTTAGTCAATTCACATTTCTTATTAGGCTCTTGGAAAGTTCACGGATGCGTAGTTCATTGAGTTAGCATCGCGTGGCCGCAAACGGTGCGTCGTTTGGAGTTCGGACGAAGAAGCTAGGCTCGTTTCCGTAATGAACCTTTTCCCCCTCATCATGGACCAAATGTAGCCTGAAAACAGAGTACCGGTCGACCGCGTCCCTGGGACCGGTCGATCGCGGTTTCAACTTTTGCCGTGGGAAGGAGACAGTATGCTTTGGCTTAAGGGACCGGTCGACCGCGCCCCTGCGACCGGTCGACCGGTAGTGCCAGATATTTTGGGCACTTTCCTCTTTCTTTCCTTTTTCCCTTACTTTTTCCCACTCACTATATAAACCCATTTTTGGTTTTAATATCAGATATACACGATTTTAGGTTAGTTTAGCTTAGGGTTTGGGGTTTTTGCTTGGTTCTTCTTCATTTCTCTTTGGTTTGACACCCCATTTGGATTGTAAGTTGACTATTCATCTCCCCTACCATTTGAATATAGTTCTATTTCTTCATTTATTGTTTTCTAGTTAATTTACAAGCTTTCTAATTTAGGTTTACATGCTTTATTTACATGCTTTGATTACTTGCTTTGTAGTGTAATTTTACCGCGTTTATTTACCGCTTTCCATTTATCGCGTTTTTAACATGCTTTCTAGGTAACTTAAATTAGGTTGTGTTTGAATTGAACTCACTCGGGTTGACGCGTTGCTTTGCTTTGGTGATGGTGTTTACGGGTCTATTTCGGGTGCGTTGTCCTAGTTATTACGCCTAGGAGATTTGACGGGGCATATCATGTATGTCCCGTGCTTACGACCTTTCGCGCGTAATTTCCGGGATATTTGTTGACGCCAAAATCTTATTAGGCTTTTATGACGATTTAGGGCGTAACAACCCTTGATTTAATTAACTGTCGAAACAAGACGCACTTGTAATAACTCGTCGACCCATGTGACCATTTTATACTAATTAACTCGGGTGAGGGATATTTGACGCAACCTATAGTTTTTACTCTCTTTATTAATTTAGTTTAATTTCCCTCGCCTAGATTAATCTTTCCCTTTCATGCATCTTTTCTTTTAGTTTGTAATTCACCTTTTCCACTTTTATTTCGGAATATTAAACCTTATAAATTCTAACAACTCGTCTCTATGGATTCTCGATACCCGACTTACCGCTCTACTTGCCCCGCAAGTGTAGTTGTAACTTAGGTTTTTGTATTGAGTTGGCGAAACGAAAACAACGATTAGCGTCTTTACACGCGCTACTTTTCGCGCTTGATCAGATACTATCTTATAACCAAATGTATATTACCATCATCCTTCACACACCATCAATATCCGTATGCACACTGACATACAATAATTATCCCGGCTATAAGTATAAATACAAACTATTCTAGTTGATGATATGTTAAAACATCTACTGTGATACCACTTGACTTCGAAAGCACATAAGTAAAAAGGGATTATCTCTAATACGTATAACCACTTCATGATAGTCCACCACAATCAAATTAATGTAATCCAACTATCTTTTAATCCTACAATCATTTCCTTAATAAAAGAGGCCACGTACCCTCATAAGCCATTCCTAAAATGGGTCTGAATACCGCCTTACTATCCTAAGGTATCAATCTCTTGATATTATAACCTAACCCTCTATAATACATTAACTAAGAAGGTCCCTAGGTTTTAGACCCAAAAGAAAAAGGGTAAAATAAAAATTCCATTTTGGGCTAAAAATAGAGTACCGATCAACCGACCCCTGAACCTCGGTCGACCGCGGTTCTGAAATTTTCCTTGCGAAGCAACTAATAAGCTTTTCCCTTGAGGCGCGGTCGACCGACTTCTTGGCCGCGATCGACGGGTCATACCAGATATTTCGGCCAATATTCATTTGGGACGAAACTTAACTCTCCAAAAACCCCATATATCACCTTCTAACCATAAATGTTCAACTCAATCATGTTTCTAACATCAAAACTCATAATATAAATCAACCCCACTAATTATAAAACCTCAAATCCATATGCACACCTCCAATGCAAGATTTAATACAAAAATCTAGGTTTTGACATATTAACCCAAAATTCCAACTTTCATCCACAAATCATGAAATAAATTACACATGTAGATTATTTAGCAAATTTAATCACTTGCCTCAAAGTTGTAGAGGTTGAATCTTCCTCGAAATTGTGTATTGGTCGGAATCCCCAAGCTTTTCTCCTCTTTCTCTCTTCCTGTCATTCTCTCTCTCTCTCTCTCTCTAGGGTTTTCTCTTTCTCACAAATGATATTGGCTTATTTCGTAAGCCTCCTAAGCCTTTAAATCATAAACCCCAACTTTAAATGATACTACACACTTTAAGTGACTCGTTTACTCCAATTCGAGTCAAACTAACTTAAAATATTTCGGAACCGAAATAAAATCCAAGGACAGTCATTTTGACTATCTCGACCTATCTGGGATCAATCGCTCACTCAGAATCGTCATCTGACATACTTTATAACATTCTCAAATTTTGACCTAAATTGCCAAAATTAAAATTCTCCAATTTTTAAATAAATATTATTTCTCCCTAATTAATTAAAATTCTCAGTCCTAGAAATCACGGGGTATTACATATATATACCCCAATTATACATAAATATTTTTTAAAATAGTAAAAACATTATGTTATGGCTTAATTTTTTTGTACGACATTTACATATTTCAGGAGAACCATATAAAAAAATCAACTAAAAATTACCCTTTTTTTCTATTTTTAAAAAATCGGTCAAATAGTCATAGCTTTTAAAATACTTTAAAAGGTGCGAAAGTTTGACTGATATTTTTAAAATAGCAAACAAAAATTATTTTGAGCTGATTTTTTTATATGGGTTCCTTGAAATGTTTAAATCCCACAATGAAATCTCAAGTAAAAAATATTTCTTTAATATTTAAAAAAATGGGTGTGCCCCAACAAATATGGATACTTGTTATGTATGACTCTCTCTCTCTCTCTCTCTCACTATATATATATATATATATATATATATATATATAGTGACTCAAAATTGACTAATTTGACAAAAGTATGAATTTGAGTAAAAGCAAAATATTTTTCAACAACTTTAACTAAAAGATTGGATGGTTCATTGGTAGACGCAAAAACCTATGGAAATATTGAAATTGACATATTTTGAGATTGAGATATGTTAGAAAGTTATTACCTATTATTATGGATTCAAAAGAGATTACTGAATATATCAATAATCTATTAGTTTTTTTTTTTGAAGCACAATTTATTCATTGTTAATCGTCGCAATTGTCAGGGTTCAAATAAAAATTACTAATTATATCAATTATATCTTTGTTATTTTTAAATACAATTTAGCATTGTTAATAGCCACAATTGTCATCTTTATACGTAATTACTCACTTAAATTTTGAGACTTTTGCCCCAACGGAGGGTGACAATTCTTTACATTGTTAACATAAACAAAAACTTAGGGTCCGTTTGGTACGCTACTCAAAAAACGTGATTTAAACGATGTTTTTAAATACAGTTTTAAAATTCAGTTTCTTGTGTTTATAATTATTGGTGTGCGTTTGGTAAAGTTGTTTTTAAATATAATTTTTTGAAAATTTAATAAAATTGACAATCATGTATATTTATATTGTACATATATATGTGTGAGTGTGTGTGCGTGTGTGTATATATAAACATATATAAAACTTTCGTACATAATGATACATGAATGCATACATATATACATACATACATACATCATAAATTATATACATGTACATTTAATATCATGTATTTTTAGGTATATTTAATGAAGTATGTTGAAATATATATATATATATATATATATATATGTTGCACGTATAATTCTCTATAAACTTATATACATAAATGAATTGATAATATTTTTTTAATACATATGTACTATATGTATATTTTATATTATTCCATATATTAATAATACATGCATAAAACTATATATAAGTATCATATATCTATTGATAATAATATTTAACTTTATATTATTCCATTCGTAATTTTATGTACATGTACATATATTTTTTTTTATTGTATACACACATATTAATGTATTATGTCTGTATATTATATATTAAGGTATAACTGCATTAAAATATTAAGAATGAATAATTTTGACATGAAAAATAAAAAACAGAAGTTACAAAACAGCCTAAATCTATTTTCTGAAAAACTTAATTACAACGCGTACATATTATAATTTTATATTTAAAAACAGATTATCAAATAAAATTTTTTATCAAAATTATATTTAAATACAAAAAATAAAATTATAATTACAAGCCAAAGAGTCCCTTATGGCCCGTTTGATTCTCTGTTCAGAAAACTTAATTTAAACACTGTTTTTAAATACAATTTTAAAATTCTGTGTTTATAATTATTGGTGTGCGTTTGGTAAACTTAATTTTAAATACAGTTTTTTGAAAATTTGACACAATTGGCAAACATGTTTATTTATATCATATATATGAGTGTGTGTGTGTATAAACATACATGATACATGAATGTATACATACATATAGACATAAATACATCATAAATTATATACATGTACATTTAATATCATGTATTTTTAGGTATATACATGCTATATGAATGTATATATACATACATACATACATACATACATACATACATACATACATACATCCTAAATTATATACACATAGATTTAATATCATGTATTTTTTGATATATTTAATGAAGTATGTTGGGGAGTTTTACTATATATATATATATATATATATATATATATATATATATATATATTGTATGTATAATTCACTATAAATATATAAATACATGAATTGATAATATTTTTTAATACATGTGTACTATATGTATATTTTATATTATTTCATACATAATTTTGTATACATGTACATATATATATTTTATTTATAAGAATTATACACATATTAATGCATTATGTATGTATATTATATATTAAGGTATAACTGCTTTAAAAAATTAAGAATGAATAATTCTTAGTTGAAAAATAAAAATCAGAAGTTATAAAATGCTCAAAATTTGTTTTCTGAAAAACTTGATTATAATACAGAAATATTATAATTCTGTATTAAAAAATAATTAACCAAACAAATATTTTTATCAAAATTATATTTATAAATAAAAAATAAAATTATAATTACAAAGGCCTCAATCTCAACGGATCAGAGTTGTTAAGAATTGAGTTAAATGCCGCACGAAACATGCCAAACATAAAACAAAACCTGATACCAACCACATCCTAATAAAGATTACTTCTCCTCCGTTAATTTGATGCACCAAGAGCCAAACTGCTGCAAGTAATTATTTCTCTATTGATTACATGCACTAGTCTTTTCGCATGATTTAACTTTTTTGAATAAAAAACTAAAACAGATGGGTATGATGTACAAGAGGACAAAATAGTACTTGTATTGTAAACAATAATTTCATTCAAAAGCATTCCACTTTATGGAAGGAAAAAAAATTGTCCGGGCAAATCTGATTTGTGTTGAAAAAAGCACCTTTTTTAAAACAGAATTTGTCTGCACATATAAAAGGAGTCCAGGCAAATCTCATCAACTTTTTTAAAAGAAGGTCCTTCCTAAATAATAATGTTTATCCACTTTCATACACATATTTTATATTTAGTATTTTAAATCTTACATTATATTATTATAAGTTTTATTAGGATAATATAATTTTTTATTGCATTGACTTACTAAACGAATATAAAAAACAAATATAAATAAATGTAGTGATACTCAATATTATATTATAACAATAATAAGTTTTTTATTGTCCATATTCGATTTTAGTAACATTTAATATTAAGTTCCTATAAGGTAAATATATTTATATTTATTTCATCTTTTTTAATGTTTCAAACAACAATTTGGATCCATTTGATTTAAAAGTGGGCGAAAGTAGATATGATAAAAAATTTCATAGATAAAATTTGCAATGACTATCAAACAATTAGACAAAATTAAAGTCAATCCAATTAGTTTAATTAAATATTTTTTAAACAGTTCTTATAAAACATTATTAAAATAGTCTTTAAAATAATTTTTAAAACAATTTTTTAAAGCATTTTGATAAAACCGTTTTTTAAAACAATTTTTACAATATTCAAAACAGTTTTTTAACTATTCAAAACCATTGTTACACCATTTACCAAAACAGTTTTATAAAATGGTAAAACATGTTTTTAATAAACTAGGTTTATAAATCATTTTTAAGCACTTTTTAACTTGTCTTTAAAACAATTTAAAATTATTTTTAAACTGTTTGAGAATAGTTTTTTAAATAATTTAAAAACAATTTTTAATTTTTTTTATAAAACATTTTTTTATTTATAACAGTAAAGACAACAGTTTTTTAACAGTTTTTAAAACATTTCAAAAAAAGTTTTTATAAAACATTATTAAAGCAGCTTTAAAAATAAACCGTTTTATAGAACAGTTTTTAAAACAATTTTTGCATTATTCAAAACAGTTTTTTACATTTTAAAAAAAATTTAAAAATATTTTTATAAAATAGTTTTTTTTATTTAAAATAGTTTGATAAAATAGTTTATAAAAGCGTTTTTATTTAAAAGAATTTTTTTAACAGTTTATAAAATATTTTAGCAGAAAAAAAAAAAACACTTGTAAGAAGTGACAATTTGTTTGACAATTATTTTTCACCCAAATAGTAACGCAAAATTTGTCAATTTTTTATGCATGGGAGGTGTTGTACAATGGCAAATAGCTTGTAGGCAAACTTTGCTATCAAACAAGCCAAAAAGTGGACAAATACCATATTTTTTCACTTATTTGCCATTTGCCATGACAAATTGGACTATCAAACAGACCGTAATAAGTTTTTTATTGTTCATATTCAATTTTAGTAACAGTTAATATTAAGTTCCTATGAGATAAAGTTATTTATATTTATTTCATCTTTTTTTTACCTTTCAAAAATTTCCATTTTAATTTTTTTAATATTTTTTTGGTTTAGGATTCCATGTCTATTTTTTTAATAATATTTTCGGGGTTTAGAATAAGAGAGGAGGATATATTTGTGAGTGTTTTATCCGGTGAGACACTTTTTGAAATAAAATAGAGACATCTTGAACAAATCGGTTATGAAAACCATGTCGAAGAACTTTTCGTCGAAAAACCCAATTTTTAATACATTTCAATTCAAATTTTAGACTTCGCACAGGATCACATGCATAGAGGTCAAATTTAACATTGAAACGACATTTTCTTTTTAAAACAATTTAACAAACGTAAAAATTAAATCAAAATGAATTTGGGCTGAAAATCAGATTCATGTATTCCAAATTTGCTAAAACTCTTTAAGAGAACAATCGGGTTAATTATTTCGTGACCCTTCGAATTTTGATCCCATTTTCACTTCCCCCCACCCACACTTTCATTTTCTATACTAACACCGTCAACCAATAAAAACATGTCACTTTACCCCCATACACTAACGGTGTGAAATTGTTGGACAAAAAATACTCATGTGCCCTAAATATTAGGGTATTTTTGTCCAACTGCTTGGGAAAATGATCAATTTTGCATTCGAAAATTTAACACCATTACACTCGAGGAGTAAAAAATGTGTTTATAAAAGTTAAGGAGGTTAAGCCTAGTAGATAAAAGTAGAAGTGGTGAGCTGAAACTATGTACAACGTTTATGGGGTCAAACCACCCAAAAAAAAAAGAGAATCATAATAATCTTTTATGTGATATATAAACACTCATATCAGGTGTGTATGGACTGTCGCATCTTTTTTCATTTACTTGTCTTAACCCCTGTAATTATATCATATTTAAACTTAAACCCTTCGATGTTACAAACATAAGGATGACAAATATGCCGGTGTCAACCCTCCATTTTATTTGACTTAGCTCCTATAATGATATCATTTTTAAACTTAAACGATTCATTGTAAAAAAAATTAAAATAATCCGACATTATCAATCTTCAATCAAAAACACTCTTAATCTATAATTTGAATCCACGCCTTGAATTTTAATTCATTAAAATACTTATATCTTTATAAGAATTATACACATATTAATGCATTATGTATGTATATTATATATTAAGGTATAACTGCTTTAAAAAATTAAGAATGAATAATTCTTAGTTGAAAAATAAAAATCAGAAGTTATAAAATGCTCAAAATTTGTTTTCTGAAAAACTTGATTATAATACAGAAATATTATAATTCTGTATTAAAAAATAATTAACCAAACAAATATTTTTATCAAAATTATATTTATAAATAAAAAATAAAATTATAATTACAAAGGCCTCAATCTCAACGGATCAGAGTTGTTAAGAATTGAGTTAAATGCCGCACGAAACATGCCAAACATAAAACAAAACCTGATACCAACCACATCCTAATAAAGATTACTTCTCCTCCGTTAATTTGATCCACCAAGAGCCAAAAGAGTGCATGTAACTATATTACATGCACTAGTCTTTTCGCATGATTAACTTTTTTGAATAAAAAAGATGGATATGATGGTACAAGAGGACAAAATAGTACTTGTATTGTAAACAATAATTTCATTCTAAAGCATTCCACTTCCACTTATGCGAGGAAAAAAAAATGTCTGGGCAAGTCTCATTTGTGTTGAAACAAGCACCTTTTTAAAAAGAGGATTTGTCTGCACATATAAAAGGAGTCGAGACAAATCTCATTACCTTTTTTAAAAGAAGGTCCTGTTGGTTATATTGGCATGAATAATGCTTCTTGCACCGATTTGAGTTTATCGGATTTCTCCGCCGGCTGATGTGTCAGCTGAGGTGGCATCCTAATGGCTTTAACTTTCATTTGATAGTTAAAAATATAGGCACCTCATTAAAATAATCTCTTATTTGTTTTATTGTTATACATACTATGCCTGAAAAATAATCCCAATCTTGATCCCACCTATAACCAAATAAATACTATGCCTGAAAAATATTTATGGATGCGTCCGCCGATTACACAACCAAAAATTAAGCTTAAAGCAAGACTAGGGTTGTCCGATGTATGGTAAAAACACGTACCGTACCATTTTGTAATGAAAATTAGTGGTATTGATTTACATTTTTTACTTACCGAAATCGAAATTACTAATTTTCTTGTGGTTGATTTTTGTTTTAACTTTTAAAAACCGATTTACTGACTGTTCCGTACGAAAATGAAATACCAAAATTAATGTACCGATAAACCCAATACATACTTCCAATGTTAAATTTGCAATAAATGCATTATGCATTATTATAATTATATTAATATCTTGAATAGAAGTTAGAATTCAAAATGTGGTAATCCCTTATTTGATAAAAAAAAAGTCCTCATTTGGGGCGCGCGCGCACGCGCATACACACACACAATCACACACACACACATATATATATATATATATTATGAGTTTGAACTCACTTAAAATCCACTCATTTACAATTCACAATGAACTAATCTATATCTCAAACAATTTGGGCAACCGAACAAGTTTTGTGGATTGATTGAAACTAATCACTATTTAATCAAAAGTGACAAGATATAATTCAAGTATTCAACCATGGTCTACCCAATAGAACTTGTTAAATTCACCTATTATATGTAACATATTATTTTAAGAAACAACTTTTAAAATGGTTCACTCATTCGTGACTTCCAATGTTATTTTTGCAATAAATGCATTATCCATTATTATAATTGTCCTAATATCTTGAATATAAGTTAGAAGTGTGAATATGGGAATGTTATCTTTGATTCAAAAAAGCATCTTTTTTTGGCAAATAATACACACACACACACACACACATATATATATATATATATAAGTATCTCCAAAAAATTATAAAAAGATTCAAAGAAAATGCATGGTCCTCTCTCTTTCCCAACACCCCTCCCCATTTATCTCTTAATTGGTTTTTATCTTCTTTTTTTTTTCTCAAGAGAACCTTAACAAAAAGTTTAGATTAACATTTTGTAAAGTTGAGTTTAAACTCATTTTAAATTCACTCATTAACGGCTCACAATGAAGCAATTTGAGTAATAAAATTTTATTGACAACCGAACATGTCTTGGAGATAGATCTAAAAATTTATTTGTTTAATCAAAAGTGATGAGAGATAATTCAAGTATTCAATCATGGTTTACCCAATACAACTTGTTACATTCAGCTATTATATGTAACACATAATGAACTAACTTTTAAAGAGGTTCATTGATTCCAGACTTCCAATGTTAAATCCACAATGAATTCATTATGCATTATTAATTACTATAACAATACTAATATCTTGATTATAAGTTAGAAGTTAGAATGTGGTAATGTCATCTTTGATAAAAAATAGAGTGCATATATATATGGTAATGTCATCTTTGATAAAAAAGAGTGCATATATACAGTGGCAGATCCAAGATTTTAGTCCAACCGGGGCTAAATTGATTCAAAAAAAATGTAACGGTACTAATAATTAATCAACTCATAAAAACCAACAATCGATAAAACATAAATACCGAATATGCCAAAATTTCATATCAATTCATCCATAAAAAAACAAATATTTTAGACTACATATTTCTATATACACAAATTTTTATATATACAAATTTTTATATACACAAATTTCTATATAAAAATTCCTTAGATATCAAAGCCATGTATAAAAAAACCACAAATTTCTTACAATTTATTTCTATTCTATATACACATTTGTGTATACACAAAAATCACATATAAAAAAAAAACATTACATTTCTAATAATATACACAAACAACAAACAAAGAACACACATTACATAATTTCTAAACCACAAAAACCATATTAATCATCTTATTTTATTCATCTCTCACAAAACCATATACAAAAAAAACCATTCATATAAGAAAATTTTACCTTAGTTGTGTAACTTGTGTTGACAGCAGGGGGGGGGGGGGCATGAGGCTGCTGAGCAGGGCCCGGAACGGACAGCTTGGGCGTGAGGCTGACCAAGTTGGGGCGGACGGAGCTTGGGTGGGGCGGCGGGTGGTGGCAATGGGTTACGGGTATGGAAGGGAGGGAGGAGAAAAAGATGAGAAATGGGTTTTGGGTGGGATGGGTTGGTTTCGTTGGGCGGCAGCGGCAAAGACAGAAATGGGTTTCGTTGGATTGGAAGGAACTTAAGCCAGCTGATATAGGTTAAAAATAATAGTGTTTTTACCTAAGAACCCTTTTTTTTTTTTTATATCTCAACCCGGGCGATGGCCCCGGTTAGGCTCAAGCTGCATCCGCCCCTGCATATATATATATATACACCCCAATTATACATACATACTTTTTAAAATATTAAAACATTATGTTATGGCTTAATTTTTTTATATGACATTTACATATTTCAGGAGAACCATATAAAAAAATCAACTCAAAATTACCCTTTTTTCTAATTTTAAAAAATCGGTCAAATTTTCATAGCTTTTAAAATACTTTAAAATGTGTGAAAGTTTGACTGATATTTTTAAAATAGCAAACAAAAATTATTTTGAACTGATTTTTTTATATGGTTCCTTGAAATGTTTAATTCCCACAATGAAACTCAAGTAAAAAATATTTCTTTAATATTTAAAAAAAAATAAGTGTGCCCTAGCAAATATGTATGTTTATTATGTATGACTCTCTCTCTCTCACAATATATATATATATATATATATATATATATATATAGAGAGAGAGAGAGAGAGAGAGAGAGAATGGCTCAGGTGAGGACCTTATTTGCGGTCCTCACTTACGGTCTAAAAATTCAGCAAACAAAAGCCTACAGTCTGAAAATAAAACTGCTGTTCTTTGGGTCCACCTCAATTAAACAAAAGTCACACAAGACAAACAAACACTTTCTCACCCAAAAAAAAAAAAAACTACGAAAGTGAGATCCAGCAAAACCAAAAAATTCCCCACCTGTTTCAGCTCAACCAAACTGCAAACCCAGGTGAGAAAGTATTCTTAGTTTTGTACTGTTGTTTTTCTTTGTGGTTGAATAATAAATCTATGGAGCATTTGCGTTTTTTTTCTTCTTAAAAGAAAAAGCCCTAGTTTTTTTTCTTATTCAGAACCAAGAAATCGTTGTAGCAATTGTTGAAGCCCTAGTTTTCTTGCAGTTGTTAAAGCCCTAGTTTTTTGTTTTTAATTTTAGTAGCAATTTCGTGCAATTTTTTTTTAGTAGCATTTGTTTTGGGGCATTTTTATTTTGCTGTTTTACATTTTCTTTTTGTCATTTTTTTTTTGTTGTTTTACATTTTAGTAGCAATTTTTTTTTTGCTGTTTTACATTTGTTTTGGGGCAGTGAAAAAGCCCTAGTATCTTGCATTTTTTTAAGATGTAATGCAAATTATTATTTATACTAAATTTATTTTAACTTTATTTCAGATAAAATGGATGATTCAAGTGTGGGATTGAACAAAGAAATATGGGTTGGTGATGTTATGCAGTTTGAGTTTGAAATTGAACAAAATGTGAATGTACAAAATGTGAATGTCCAAACTGAGATTGTAGGAGAGGAAATTTTAGTGGATTCAAATGTTAATGAATTTGATAGTGTTTTCAACCCTCAAGTAGCAATGGAAATTACTCGAAAAATTGGGCAAGAGTTCTAAACACTTGATGATGCTTGGGATTTTTATAATACATATGCCAAAGAAGCTGGATTTAGCGTTAGAAATTCATCTGTTAAGAGGAGCCGAGTAACAAATGATATCATTAGAAAGGAGTATGTGTGTTTCAAACAAGGAAAGACTAGCCTTGTAGCAAATGCAGATTCAACAAGACGTCGGGGCTCCATTAGAGAGGCTTGTAATGCAAAGCTTGCGGTTATAAGGTCGACATATGTGGTTAGTTTATTTTTTGAGGGCCATAGCCACCCATTAACCACCCCAAGGAAGACACATTTTTTGCGATCTCACCGTAATGTTTCCAATGCCCAAAAATGCTTAATTGAACAACTCGGTATGATTAATATTCCCCAGAATCAACAATTCAATTTTTTGGGAGTACAAGCTGGAGGGTTTGAGAACATTGGTTGCACTCAAAAAGATTTGTATAACGAAGCAAGGAATAGACGTAATGAAATTAAAGGCCACGATGGCGATATGTTGTACGAGTTCTTTAAATTAGAACAAGGAAAGAATCCGGTTTTTGTTTTTGAAATCGCAACGAACGAGGACCAAAGTATTAAGCATTGTTTTTGGGCTGATGCAACTTCTAGAAGGGCTTATAGTTATTATGGTGATGTCGTTATATTTGACACAACATACAATACTAATAGGTATGGGATGATTTTTGCACCAATTATGGGAGTTAACAATCACGGCCAAACAATTGTATTTGGGTGTGCATTCCTGAGTGACGAGACCTTTGAATCCTTTGTTTGGCTTTTTAATCGTTTTTTGGAAACCATGCCGGGCAACGCACCAAATATGATAATCACCGATCGAGATCCGGCAATGACAAAGGCTATATCAGAAAATCTTCCACACACCTGTCATAGGTATTGTAGTTGGCACATTTTGATGAAATTTCCTGAGAAGATTGATTCAGTGAAATTTAGTGCTTATCGGGGGGAATTTTCGGATTGCATATGGAACTCAGAGACAAAGGAAGAGTTTGACTCCAAGTGGATTGATATTCTTGTTAGGAGCGGTCTAAATGACAATAAGTGGCTTAATTCCTATATGAAATTCGCTCAAGATGGGTCCCGGCATACGTGAAACATGTTTTTTCCGCCAATATGTCCACTAGTCAACGGGCGGAAAGTGGCCATTCATTCTTTAAGAAGTATGTTTCCAAAAAGAACTCACTTGTTGATTTTATGATTCAGTTTGGTAGGGGGATAATGCGGCAACGTCATGAAGAGTTGCTTGCTGATCACCTCGATATGACAGAGAAGCCAAAACTCAAGCTCTCTCATTATGTTTTGGTGCAAATGGTTGACATTTATACTCGAGAAATATTTTATAAATTTCAGGATGAGATGTGGGAAATCTTTAATTATAACTTTGAAGTTGTGAATGAAGATGAAAACCAAATCGTGTATAAAATTCAAAGGAAAGAAAAGGTGCGAGAAATTATTTATAATAAGTGTTTGAATGTTGCCTCATGTTCTTGTAAGATGTTTGAAAGCTCGGGTATCCCATGTAGACATGTGTTAGCTTATTTGCAAAAGTTTCATGAATTTGACAAATTACCATGTCCATACATCTTAAGAAGATGGACTAGGGGAGCAAAATCTTCAATTGTTACCGATTCAAGTGGATTTGAGATAACGGATGACAAATCATACTTTCTTCAAAGGAGTCGTCTTATCCAAAGGTCTTTAGATGTGATTGAGAAAGCCCTCGTTAGTCCGGAAGCAATAGAAATTTATAATTATGCTTTGGTTAGGGCACTTGAGAAAATCAATGTAGTCGTAGGTCGTGGTACAAGTGGGACCGAGGTACGACCTATAATGGGGCCGTCTAATCCTATATTGGGTAATAAAGAACACATTTATAATGAACCGCAGCAAGTCAGGGCCAAAGGATATGGTAAGAGGATTAAAGGAGGAAAAGAGAAAGTCGGGAGAAAAGCCAAAAAGTGTAAAGAGAGACGTTGTAACGGGTGTGGCTTGGTGGGATAGGCGAACGATAAAAGGAATTGTCCACTTCTTATTAATACGTAAGATTTCATTAACTTATATGTCCTTTACTTATTTTATAAAAATATAACTTTTATTTTTTTTTAGGTTCGCGTCTGCAACTCAGGATGCAAGCTTGTATAGTGACGACTCCACATCCGGGGAATACTCAAACTAATTCCAATATTCAGCAAGTTTGTGGAGACAAGTGTTATGCAGTCCAATTCAGCAAGTGTTAAGTAGTCCAATTCATCATGTTAAGCAGTTCTTTTGTAATGCAATTCATCAAGTTCTTTTGTAATGTAATGCCAACTTTTGTAATGTAATGCTATCTTTTGTAATTAAGTAGTGTAATGCAATGCCATCTTTTGTAATGTAATGCCATATTTTAAGCAGTGTAATGCAATGCCATCTTTTATAATGTAATGCAATGTTTTAAGCAGTGAAATGCCATGTTTTTGTAATGCATTTCAGCACCCTATTTTAATACAATTCTGCTCTATTAAGCAGTGCTTCATTTAATGTATTTCAACACTTTTTTGGTTTGTAATGCCATGATTTAAGAAGTGCAATTCAGCACTTTTTGTAATGCAATTCAACACTTTTTGTAATGCAATTCAGCACTTTTTATAATGCAATTCAGCACTCTATTTTAATGCTATTCTAATACAATTCGGCACTTTTAAGCAGTGCAATTCAACACTTTTAAGCAGTGCAATTCAACACTTTATTCTAATACAATTCAACACTTTTTATAATGCAATTCAACACTTTTTGTAATACAATTCAGCACTTTTAAGTAATGAAATTCAGCACTTTTAAGAAGTGCAATTTAGCACTTTTTTAATGCAATTCAGCACACAATTCAGCACTTTGAAGAAGTGCAATTCAACACTTTTTGTAATGCGATTCAGCACTTTATTCTAATACAATTCAGCGCTTCTTATAATGTAATTCATCACTTTTTGTAATACAATTCAGCACTTTAAAGTAATGAAATTCAACACTTTTAAGAAGTGCAATTCAGCACACAATTCAGCACTTTGAAGCAGTACAATTCAGCACTTTTTGTAATGCGATTCAGCACTTTATTCTAATACAATTCAGCGCTTCTTATAATGCAATTCAGCACTTTTTGTAATACAATTAAGCACTTTAAAGTAATGAAATTCAGCACTTTTAAGAAGTGCAATTCAGCACTTTTTTAACACAATTCAGCATACAATTCAACACTTTGAAGCAGTACAATTCAACACTTTTTGTAATGCGATTCAGCACTTTATTCTAATGCGATTCAACACTTTTAAGTAGTGCAATTCAGCATTTTTTGTAATACAATTCAGCACTTTTAAGTAATGAAATTCAGTACTTTTAAGAAGTACAATTCAACACTTTTTTAACACAATTCAGCACACAATTCAGCACTTGCAATTCAGCACTTTTTGTAATACAATCCAACACTTTTATGTAATGAAATTCAGCACTTTTAAGAAGTGCAATTCAACACTTTTTTAATGCAATTCAATACACAATTCAGCACTTTTAAGCAGTGCAATTCAGCACTTTTTGTAATGCGATTCAGCACTTTATTCTAATACAATTCAGCACTTTTAAGCAGTGCAATTCAACATTTTTAAGTTGAATTCATCACACAAGAATCTCATCCAATCTCAAAGTAAACATATTTTCATTGACATTAAAACAAAGTACATTCTAATTCATTACATCCATTGTACACAAAGCATGACAACAACAACCGCGAACATCGTACAATATAATCGCTTTTGCATATCACATTTTTCATTGAGTTTTGCAAATTCCTTCTCTAATATATCACATTTCTCATTAGCTCTTGCATTCATATCCATCTCATTTGCAATCATTTGCTCCAATTCCTCAATTTTCATTGACAACTCGTTGTATCCGTCAACCGTTGGCTTGGGAATATCAACCCACTGAAAAAATCCGCAAGAACCAATTTTATAATTGGTACACCCCAAAAATCTTCTTCCCGGATTAGCAACTGTCTTTGATGTGCGCAATAAAGCAGAATGTCCACAATAACATGACACGTGTGAACTAGTTCAGCCACTTGATGCCATTACCTGTTAGAAAAAATAAGTGGCACATAAATTAGTTTGCATTAAATGAAGCACGAAATTGCTACTAAAATTGCACGAAAAATTGATGAATTGCCTGTTAGAATTGCCTGTTAAAATTGTTGAATTGTTGAATTGCCCTGTTAGAATTCTGTTAAAATTGCTGAATTGCCACTTTTAATGCACATACAATTCAGCACATACAATTCAGCACGAACCTGTTAAAATTGCTGAATTGCCCTATTTTAATGCATTACCTGTTAGAAAAATTGCACGAAATTGCTACTAAAAGAAAATATAAAACAGCAAAAAAAAAAGATGACAAAAAGAAAATGTAAAACAGCAAAAAAAAAAAAAAATGCCCCAAAACAAATGCTACTAAAAAAAAATTGCACGAAATTGCTACTAAAATTAAAAACAAAAAACTAGGGCTTTAACAACTGCAAGAAAACTAGGGCTTCAACAATTGCTACAACGATTTCTTGGTTCTGAATAAGAAAAAAAACTAGGGCTTTTCTTTTAAGAAGAAAAAAAACGCAAATGCTCCATAGATTTATTATTCAACCACAAAGAAAAACAACAGTACAAAACTAAGAATACTTTCTCACCTGGGTTTGCAGTTTGGTTGAGCTGAAACAGGTGGGGAATTTTTTGGTTTTGCTGGATCTCACTTTCGTAGTTTTTTTTTTTTTTGGGTGAGAAAGTGTTTGTTCGTCTTGTGTGACTTTTGTTTAATTGAGGTGGACCCAAAGAACATCAGTTTTATTTTCAGACTGTAGGCTTTTGTTTGCTGAATTTTTAGACCGTAAGTGAGGACCACAAATAAGGTCCTCACCTGAGCCACTCTCTCTCTCTCTCTCTCTCTCTCTCTCTCTCTAACGGACTAATTTGACCAAAGTATGAATTTGTGTAAAAACAAAATATTTTTCAACTTTAACTAAAAGAGTGGTTGGTTCATTGGTCGACACAATAAACCTATGGAAATATCGAAATTGACATATTTTGTCAAGAGATTGAGATATGTTAAAAATTTATTACCTAATATTATGGGTTCAAAAGAGATCACTGAATATATCAATAATCTATTAGTTTTTTTTGCTTTTTTGAGAACAATTTATTCATTGTTAATAGTCACAATTGCAGGGGTTCAAATAAAAATTACTAAATATATCAATTATGTCTTTGTTATTTTTAAGTACAATTTATCATTCTTAATAGCCACAATTGTCATCTTTATATTTAGTAAATAAATAAAAACTTACTCTCAACGGACGGCGACGATTTTTTACATTGTTAACATAAATAAAAACTTACTCTCAACGGATCAGAGTTGTTAAGAATTGAGTTAAATGCCGCACGAAACATGCCAAACATAAAACAAAACCTGATACCAACCACATCCTAATAAAGATTACTTCTCCTCCGTTAATTTGATGCACCAAGAGCCAAAAGAGTACTTGGAATTATTTCTCTATTGATTACATGCACTAGTCTTTTCGCATGATTAACTTTTTTGAATGAAAAACTAAAAAAGATGGGTATGATGATACAAGAGGATAAAATAGTACTTGTATTGAAAACAATAATTTCATTCTAAAGCATTCCACTTATGCGAGGAAAAAAAATCGTCCGGGCAAATCTCATTTGTGTTGAAACAAGCACCTTTTTAAAAAGAGGATTTGTCTGCACATATAAAAGGAGTCGAGACAAATCTCATCACTTTTTTTAAAAGAAGGTCCTGTTGGTTATATTGGCATATGACTAAAGCTAGAGAGTTTCATAACAAAATTTATTTGATAAATTTAGTGAATAAAATAAAAATGAAATTCACAATAATAAAGTATAAAGTTTTAATAAAGTGAATTTATGAAATGAGTTTTTTGTGGGTCTTTTTAAATTTATTCATTGGTATATATATTTATTTTGAATGAACTAAATAAGTTGAGGTATGTAGTTTAGTGGTAAGTTTATGGGGTTTGGTATTTGAGGTCATGGGTAAATCTGATCGTTGAATCCTAGGAGGTGTATGTTCACGAAGTTGACAGCTACAAATATCAACGGGCAATTTCACAATTTAGGACTTTGTGTCAAACACAAACTTCGATCGATAAGTCCTTCAAAATATATCTATTTCGAATTTGAGTTTTTTCATATATTCTGCAATCGTTATTTCCAACAGGTCCTTCCTAAATAATGTGTCCCCATTTTAGTACACATATTTCATACTCAATGTCTTAAAATCTTATATTTTATTGTTATGGATTCCGTCAGAATTGAAAGTATAACTCTTTATTGCCTTGTCTTAGTAGGCGGGTATAAAAAATGAAAAATGATGTATACACCGAAATTGTGCACCGAAAATTTACCGAATGTGCTTTAACAGTATTGTACTATGATGTGGGTCCCGCCAGGGTACAACCACTTAAAGCACAATTTCGGTAATTTTGGGGTAATTTGTGTGTGTGTGTATCATTACTCATAAAAAATAGGTATGAGAGTGTATGAGTGTAGTGGTACTCAATAACAAAAGGCTTTATATTTTAGCAATAATAAGTTTTTTATTGTTCATATTCGATTTTAGTAACATTTAATATTAAGTTCCTATGAGATAAATATATTTATATTTATTTCGTCTTTTTTTAATGTTTCAAACAACAATTAGGATCCGTTTAATTCAAAAGTCGGCAAAAGTGAATATGGCAAAAAATTTCATGAGTAAAATTTGCCATGGCTATCAAATAACAATTAGACGACATTTTAGTCAATCTAATTAGTTTATTTAAATATTTTAAAACATTTTTTCAAACAGTTTTTACAAAAATTATTAAAACAGTTTTTAAAATAGTTTTTTAAGACATCTTGATAAAACAGTTTTTTAAAACAATTTTTACAGTATTCAAAACCGTTTTTTAATTATTCAAAACAATTGTTAAACCATTTACCAAAACTGTTTTATAAAACCGTAAACACTACAAGAAAAAACACATTTCGCAACACAGAAACTATGTCGCGAAATGTATTAATTATGTCGCAAAAGACGTTTCATGACATAAGACTGCATGTCGCCCTTGTGTCGCGGTAGCCCCATCGGAATGTATTCGGCGACATACATATCTATGTCGCGGAATGTATATACCAATCGCGACAAGATACATGTCGCGAAATGTATATATTTACTAAAATATATATTAATATTTATTTTTTATATTAAATAATACCTCACCTTTCACGACATAATGACATGTCGCGGAATGTCGTTCTTTAGGCGACATGCCATACATGTCGCGAAATATCATATTATAAGCGACATACATATCATGTCGCGGAATGTCTTCTTTTAGGTGAGATGATAAATATGTTGCGAAATGTCATCTAATTAGGTAACAGTGTGTATCGCTAAATGTCATTTATAGTGCCACTAAAAGTCATTATTCAGAATTTGATTTGATTTTTAGCAACACCCACGTTATGTCGCTAAAAGGGATCTTTTTTCAATAAACAATCCCAAAAGAAGATTGCAAGATGCATCCATAGCAATTTAGCAATTTTCGCTAAAAGGGATTATTTATGTGCACATTTATACAGATTTTTCCATGATATAACCTGTATAAATGTGCATCCATAGTAATTTAGCATCCAAACTATGACATAAAATGACACCATATTCAATTCTACAATTCTTTGATGAAAGACAATTCATTCCATTCAAATGAATATGATTAACAAATGTTCAAAATAACACCAACTACGCGGTAAGTCTTCACATGTTACGTTGGTCTCGTGTGAGGTTTTCATGCCTCTTACGGGGTCGTTGGGACGTTGTTTTGGATTTTCACCCTCTAAAGTCATGTTTTAAGCCTAAGTCTAAATTTTGCAAATTATCCTTGTATTCTCCTAGTGGCTACGAGTCAAGTTCATATATGTTATGTTAGTCCCGTGGAAGGTGTTTGTACCTCTTACAGGGCCGTTTAGGTGTTGTTTTGGTATTTTTACACGCTAACGACATATTTTTAAACCTAAGTCTAGATTTTTGTAACATATCGTCGTATTCTCAAAACGAGAGTCTCATGACTACACGGTAAGTTCCTACATGTACATTGGTCTCATATGAAATTAGCCTTTTTTTCTAATTTTAAAAAATCGGTCAAATTTTCATAGCTTTTAAAATACTTTAAAATGTGCGAAAGTTTGACTGATATTTTTAAAATAGCAAACAAAAATTATTTTGAACTGATTTTTTTATATGGTTCCTTGAAATGTTTAATTCCCACAATGAAACTCAAGTAAAAAATATTTCTTTAATATTTAAAAAAAATAAGTGTGCCCTAGCAAATATGTATGTTTATTATGTATGACTCTCTCTCTCACACAATATATATATATATATATATATATATATATATACACACACACACACACACGGACTAATTTGACCAAAGTATGAATTTGTGTAAAAACAAAATATTTTTCAACTTTAACTAAAAGAGTGGTTGGTTCATTGGTCGACACAATAAACCTATGGAAATATCGAAATTGACATATTTTGCCAAGAGATTGAGATATGTTAAAAATTTATTACCTAATATTATGGGTTCAAAAGAGATAACTGAATATATCAATAATCTATTAGTTTTTTTTGTTTTTTTGAGAACAATTTATTCGTTGTTAATAGTCACAATTGCAGGGGTTCAAATAAAAATTACTAAATATATCTATTATGTCTTTGTTATTTTTAAGTACAATTTATCATTCTTAATAGCCACAATTGTCATCTTTACATGTCATCTTTATATTTAGTAAATAAATAAAAACTTACTCTCAACGGACGGTGACGATTTTTTACATTGTTAACATAAATAAAAACTTACTCTCAACGGATCAGAGTTGTTAAGAATTGAGTTAAATGCCGCACGAAACATGCCAAACATAAAACAAAACCTGATACCAACCACATCCTAATAAAGATTCAAAAATGCTATTGGAACATAATTTTTTTCCGAAAGTGAAGATACCGAATTAGGTGAAGAATTTCTATTGATTAATTTGTGGGATTCACGCCAGTGAAATAAGAAAATCGACTAATACCATGCTGCCATGTGTGTTTTCAATCCAAATTTATATCAAAAAAATGGGTCTACTAGAAGTACTCATAAAGATTACTTCTCCTCCGTTAATTTGATCCACCAAGAGCCAAAAGAGTACTTGTAATTATTTCTCTATTAATTACATGCACTAGTCTTTTCGCATGATTAACTTTTTTGAATAAAAAAGATGGATATGATGGTACAAGAGGACAAAATAGTACTTGTATTGTAAACAATAATTTCATTCGAAAGCATTCCACTTCCACTTATGCGAGGAAAAAAAAATGTCTGGGCAAATCTCATTTGTGTTGAAACAAGCACCTTTTTAAAAAGAGGATTTGTCTGCACATATAAAAGGAGTCGAGACAAATCTCATCACCTTTTTTAAAAGAAGGTCCTGTTGGTTATATTGGCATATGACTAAAGGTAGAGAGTTTCGTAACAAAATTTATTTGATAAATTCAGTGAATAAAATAAAAATAAAATTTATAATAATAAAGTATAAGATTTTAATATAGTAAATTTATGAAATGGGTTTTTTGTGGATCTCTTTAAATTTATTCATTGGTATATATATATTTATTTTGAATGAACTAAATAAGTTGGGGTATGTAGTCTAGTGGTAAGTTTATGGGATTTGGTGTTTGAGGTCATGGGTAAATTTAATCGTTGAATCTTGAGAGGTGTATGTTCACGAAGTTAACAACTACAAATATCAGCGAACAATTTCACCTTTACGAATTTGTGTCAAACACAAACCTCGATCGATAAGTCCTTCTAATTTTATCTATTTCGAATTTGAGTTTTTTCATATATTCTGCAATCGTTATTTCCAACAGGTCCTTCCTAAATAATGTGTACCCATTTTAGTACACATATTTCGTACTCAATGTTTTAAAATCTTATATTTTATTGTTATGGATTCCGTCAGAATTGAAAGTATAACTCTCTATTGCCTTGTCTTAATAGGCGGGTATAAAAAATAGGTATGAGAATGTGTGAGTGTAGTGGTACTCAATAACAAAAGGCTTTATATTTTAACAATAATAAGTTTTTTATTGTTCATATTCGATTTTTGTAACATTTAATATTAAGTTCCTATGAGATAAATATATTTATATTTATTTCATCTTTTTTTAATGTTTCAAACAACAATTAGGATCCGTTTAATTCAAAAGTCGGCAAAAGTGAATATGGCAAAAAATTTCATGAGTAAAATTTGCCATGACTATCAAATAACAATTAGACGAGATTTTAGTCAATCCAATTAGTTTATTTAAATATTTTAAAACATTTTTTCAAACAGTTTTTACAAAAATTATTAAAACAGCTTTTAAAATAGTTTTTTAGACATCTTGATAAAACAGTTTTTTAAAACAATTTTTACAGTATTCAAAACAATTTTTTAATTATTCAAAACAATTGTTAAACCATTTACCAAAACTGTTTTATAAAACCGTAAACACTACAAGAAAAAACACATTTCGCAACACATAAACTATGTCGCGAAATGTATTAATTATGTCGCAAAAGACGTTTCATGACATAAGACTGCATGTCGCCCCCGGCTCGCGGTAGCCCCATCGGAATGTATTCGGCGACATACATATCTATGTCGCGGAATGTATATACCAATCGCGACAGGATACATGTCGCGAAATGTATATATTTACTAAAATATATATTAATATTTATTTTTTATATTAAATAATACCTCACCTTTCGCGACATGCCATACATGTCGCGAAATGTTATATTATAAGCGACATACATATCATGTCGCGGAATGTCTTCCTTTAGGTGACATGATAAATATGTCGCGAAATGTCATCTAATTAGGCGACATTGTGTATCACTAAATGTCATTTATAGTGCCACTAAAAGTCATTATTCAGAATATGATTTGATTTTTAGCAACACACACGTTATGTCGCTAAATGGGATCTTTTTTCCATAAATAATCCCAAAAGAAAATTGCAAGATGCATCCATAGCAATTTAGCAATTTTCGCTAAAAGGGATTATTTATGTGCACATTTATACAGATTCTTCCATGATATAACCTTTATAAATGTGCATCCATGGCAATTTAGCATCCAAACTATCACATAAAATGACACCATTTTCAATTCTACAATTCTTCGATGAAAGACAATTCATTCCATTCAAATGACAGTACAAAAAAAATTGCTTTTTACTACGGAGGCTTTTGAGACGACTTAAATTGTAGTCTCTAAAACATACATTTTGAGACGGATAAAAATAACCCTCTCAAATACTAATATTATTTAAGACGGAATGTCACTATAAGAAAAAATATCATTTATGTCAGTTTAAAAATTAATGTTATGTCACACAAATATAAATTGACTTAAATGACATTCATTTATGTCAATTTGACTTTGAAGGTAAATTTTTATTTCAATTTAAGTAAAATTGAGATAAAATAACAAATCATTTATCTCATATTTATATACAGATGACATAAATATACCTTAATTATTTTACACCTTGAGTAAAAATTGAGATAAATAGAAAAAGGAGCGGGACTTTTTTTTTTCATTCCCGCTCCAAAATATGCTCCTAAAAATTCTTTCCCGACTCTCTCAACTCGTACAACTCTCTCCCTCTCTCGCTCTCGCTCGCACAACTCTCTCATCCCTTCAGCCCCCCTACCCTTTGCTGCCGCCGCCTCTCCCTACTACCACCCCCTCTCCCAGTGCCACAGTGGCCCGCTACCGAGCTCACCTCCAACCTCTTATCCCCACTGCCGATAGGTACAAATTAGGGGTTTCTATTTAGGTTTCAAATGGAGGGTTTTTTTGTTATTTAGTTTTGTAGATCTATATTTCTTACATGTTTAATCTCACTCATCGCCTTTAGGGGGTTTAATAATGGTTAAATCATTCAGATCATGTAGATTGTATTGTTTTGCATAGTTTGTAAATTGATGTTTAATCGATGTTTATTGTTGTGCTTTAAAATTTGCTATTATGGTGTGGTTTGTGAGAATAAGATTTTAGATTTTTTTTCTTTATGTACATATGATTTTTTTTAACATCGAATATAATGCCACATACATAGCTATTGAGGTGTAAGAATGCATGTGAACCCGTGATGGGTGATAGATTTTAAGCTTCATTAATTTTTATTCCTAAAAGGGTATTATATTCAAGCATAAACATAATTACTGAAAATATATTTTTTATGAACTTGCAATAGGTATACTTGAACTTGCAATATGTATACACCTTGGGAACTTGCAACATGTTTGTTAATCTCGCTATAATTGTTAAATTGTTTGTTGTAGTTTGTTATGTTTCTTTTAATTTATACATATGTTGAATATCTGCGACAATTTTTGTTAAAATAGTTTAGTTCATTAAGTTCTTCTCTTTTGTTTATTTTCCTTACAAAAGGTTCTTTTGTTGAGTATCTACAATAATATTTTGTTTCCTTTTCCTTTAGGATGTGATTTTATTTGTAATTTACAGCTGAAATAAACCATCTTTAGCATATGCATATGCTTCTATTTTGAGTGTTTTGAATCTTTTTATATTTTTGTTTAATGATTTGTGTGGATTTTGGGGTTTTAGATTTGCTATTAGTTTGAAATGTTATATTTGCCGTAAATATTTATATTTATGTCAATTATAATTTAATGGTTAGTTTTTATGTGAGTTATAATAAACTTGCTATAAAAAAATATTTATGTCAATTTTGTGTAGAAGTGTGATATACGTATTATAGTTTTATCCCTCCCAAATCAAAAGCCGAGATAAATGGAAAAAAGATCCGCGTTCATTCCGCTAGGATGAAAAATTGGGCGGGGCGGAAAAAGTCACTTTGAAAAAGGAAAGGAGCGGGCTCTTCTCATTTCCTTTCCTCAACTCTGTCACTCTCACTCACTCCCCAACTATCCCGATATCTCTCCCATCTCTAGTTATCTACCCCCACACCGATGATGCTATATATTCATGCTTCAACATCTCTTCGTGTTTTTAATCCAGTCCCGACGGCGGCGACTCCAACATATCCTCATTTTTTCAACCCTACGTAGGTATTAAATCAAACTACATATAGTTTATTCTACAACATTGCCAGGGTTTATATATGTGAATTCGTTGTGAATGTTCTGTAATATATTAGGTTCTCTCTTTATTTGTTGACGTTTTATAGGTACTAGTTTTTTTTTGCAAATTAGATTGTGCAATTTGTTTATGTCCATTTGAGCTTGCATTTACACATAAGTTTTCTTGAATTTTGTTGACATTAGTAATTAATATGGCTTTATGTGTATGATTTTCTTAACCGTAGTGAATCTACCAATATATGTTTTATGTTTCTTCTATTTCTTTCAAAACATTCTTTCATCTTCTAGACTCGCATTGTCTTCTATACAATAATTGTTAAGAAAATTTCTTGCTCTCTTAATCTTTTTGAAGAGTTGAAAGAAAATTTGTTAAAAGCACTTGAATTTAATGTAAAATTGATATGTAACTCTCATTGCCTTATGCTTATATGTCAAATCGATAGTTTGATTTGGGATGTTGATATGAAAATATGGGGCAATTTAGGGCTTCATTTTGATTTTGGTTAAGATTTATTTGAGTGATGTTGTCTTTAAATGTTAAGTTTGGAGAGTTGATGTTAAATGGAGAAGAAATTATAAGACACAATTTCATATTTTATTTGGTTTTATTGAACTCCTCGATTATAGATAATGTGAAACACTAAATGCATATTTTTTGTTGGATTTCATGTCTTAAAAATGGATGTATTGGTGCTAATTTTAGATGATGCACTGTTGTCTCAGTTTTACTACTTGACCAAAGGTGATTTGGGAAGACATTAGGTATCGCTACATTATGTTTGATAAATTGACCACGTGGGTGACTTTATTAGAGACTTCTTTGTGTGATTATGAAATCAATGCACAATATGTTGGGGGAAACATATTACTCTCCGAATATGCGTTTTGTGTGTATGGGTATGATAAAAATCAATTGAAATCTTTATTTACCCTTGGTGTATGTTTCTTACAATATTGTTTAAAATAAAATGTAATTTATTTTTGATATTTTGTTAAAACTTGGGTTTCGTTCAAACCTTATTTTAAGTAATTTGTTAATATATTTAGCAACTTCTTGCATCGAAAGCTCTATTATATTGATCATTTTTTTTCCAGATTTTGAGATAGGATCCGTGGTATGTTCGATCTTGGCTAACAGTATATAATAATTGCATTGACGTAGGTGGTTGTGTTGATTACTCATTTTCAGCTTTGCAAATTCTTTGCTTCATGCGTGATGAGTCATTCTCTTTGGAGTGTCTATTGATAAGATAAGTTTCTGACGCGATAAACTTAGGACCATGATTGGGGTTTTGTACTTTCATTTGGTGTACTTCATTCTTTATTTGTTTGTGGGGTATGCCTTGGGTACTTTAGTATTTGCTAATCTGCGTTAGCATCTATTTTGAGTATGTGAGCGGTCTTTGTACTTCATTCCATATTTGGTTTTGAACTATCTGTTAGGAGTCAGTGTCTATGTTTTCTACATATCTAGGTTTCAAATTGTTCGAATGATAAAATTGTGGTACTTTTGAAATGTCTAGTCCCTCACTAATTCTCTATGTGTTTTTTCAGAGTTTGATGAAACAAATCTTTTTCACTGCTCAACATTCGAGATTTCACGGGGGTGAGCTTCTTTGGATTTCTTATTATTCTCAAAGTAGTGATTTTTTTATTTCATTATTGCTCATGTTAATTCTACTATGTTCACACTAGACACTCACACGTTAATAATTATTTGTTTAAATATGGTTCATTTATGGAACATTGGTTTTAGTATAGATATGTTTTTGTGCATTAGGGATGTAAAATAAAAGCAAGATATTCTTCTGTTCATTTATTAAAAATGATTGTACATGGGTATATATAGCTGGGTCAACCATCTAATTGTACAGTTCTAAAAATAAGGAGAAAAACTATGTCAAACTTGTTCTACAAATAAGGAATACTAAAACAATTTGCTGAACTACTATTTAAAAAATGTTGACTGAAACTAACTCCTAATAATGAGGACTGAGACTAGACGACAAGCCAACACTCCCCCTCAAGCTGGACTGAAGATATCCAACATACCCAGCTTGCCAATCAAATCTGAAAAAACATCTTTGTAAAGCCCTTTTGTCAGAACATCAGCAAGTTGTTGTTGGTTTGGAACATAGGGCATGCAAATCAAACCACTGTCAATTTTCTCCTTTATAAAGTGTTTATCCACCTCAACACGTTTAGTTTTATCATGTTGAACTGGATTATGAGCTATGCTGATGGCAGCTTTGTTGTCACAATACAACTTCATAGGAACTTCATATTGTATTCTTAAATTAAAGAGCAATTTTTTAAGCCATAATAACTCACAAATACCATGTGCAACAACTCTAAACTCAGCTTCTACACTACTTCTTTCCAGAACAAATTGTTTCTTACTCCTCCAAGTTACTAAATTACCTCCAACAAATGAGCAATATCCTGAAGTAGACCTTCTATCAACGGCACTTCCAGCCCAATCCACATCTGTGTGGGCTTCTATATTGAGTTTATTGTTGTTTTGAAACATAATACCTTTCCATGGACTCCCTTTTAGGTACTTCAAAATTTGGTAAGCTGTCTGAAGGTGTTCTTCCTTTGGAGAGTGCATAAACTGACTTATCATGCTCACTAAGAAGGCTATATCCGGTCGAGTATGTGGCAGATAAATGAGCTTTCCCACCAATTTTTGATACCTCTCCAAATCAACACTTTTACTGCCCGGGTGTTCTCCGAACTTGCAAGTAGGGTTAATTGGAGTTTCAACTGGTTTACATCCTAACAGTCAAGTTTCCTTTAATAAATCTAGGGTGTACTTCCTTTGTGACACAAAAGTAACTTCCCTAGATCTGGAAAATTCCATTCCCAAAAATACCCGAGGGACCCGAGCTCCTTAATCTCAAACTTCTTAGTCAAATATTTTTTTAATTCTTCCAAACATACTTGATCATCACCGGTTAGAATAATATCATCCACATAAACGATCAAGATTACAGTCTTACCTTCTTTAGAATGATAATAAAACATAGTGTGATCTGCTTGACTTTGCTTTAATCCAAAACTTCGAATGGCCATAGAGAAACGATCAAACCAAGCTCTTGGTGATTGTTTCAAACCATAGAGTGACTTTCTTAATTTACAAACTGTGTTACCTCCACAATGTTCTTCAAAACCTGGAGGTATATCCATATAAACCTCCTCTTTCAGTTCCCCATTTATGAAGGCATTATTAACATCGAGTTGGTGAAGTGGCCAATTGAGATTTGCCGCAATTGATAACAAAACCCTGATTGTATTTAATTTGGCAACAGGAGAAAATGTCTCTCGGTAATCAATCCCGTAAGTTTGTGTGAAGCCCTTGGCAACAAGCCTTGCCTTATACCTTTCAATCGGTCCATCTGGATTGTACTTCACTGAAAAGACCCACTTACACCCGACAGGTTTTAAATTTGGTGGTCTACTCACAAGTTTCCATGTCTTGTTCTTCTCCAACGCCTTCATTTCTTTAAGAATCGCATTTTTCCATTCTAGAGCATATAAGGCCTCCTGTATATCCTTAGGAATTTCAACACTAGACAAATTAGTAGTAAAATCCCTCAAGTTGGAAGACAACTTGTGATAAGACACATATTTAGCAATAGGATGTTGAGTGCATGTTCTAGTACTTTACCTAATAGCTATAGGAACATCTAAGGTTGGATTTAAAGCACTGTCAGGATGATGAGATGAAACAAACTGAGGAATGGAGTAAGAAACTAGATTTTCAGCATTATCAATAATTTGATCAGATGATTGGTTGGCTACAGTGGTTGGAGCCTATTGAATCAACTTAGAATTTTTACTCTTGAACAAGGCAGGATATCAATGTTTCATATAAGAAAAACTTGGATGTCCTAAACTAAAATGTCATACTAAAATCTGATCTTCAATTGAAAAAATGGTACTACTAGTAATCTGGGCTTGTCTTTCATTTGAGGAGCTTTGGCTGAAATAATAGAGTCCATCAACCTCTTTAGCACTGCCAACCATCTTCCCCGAAGGTGTTTTCTGAAAAATACAGCCAGAATTTGAAAAAACAACGGAACAACTAGAATCGTGAGTAATTCTACTAACAGATAGTAAATCACAAGAGAATTTAAGAACATGGAGAATAGATTTTAACTCTAGATTCTTAGAAAGAAACACGGAACCTTTTCCTGCGACTGGAGAAAAAGTTCCATCTATAATTTTAACTCTCAAATTCCCAAAACAAGGAGTATAAGAAGAAAATAATTTTGAATCGTTGATCATATGATCAGAAGCACCTGAATCAATGATCCACGGTGCATGACTAGAATTAGAACTAAAGGCCCTAGGAATAATACCTTGATGTGAAAGAGTACGTGACGCGTTTTGAGAATGCTTGTTGAACATTTTCTTAAGGAACTCAAATTGTTCATTGCTAAATAGAGAGGGCTCATTACCACTTGACTCAATTACTGCTTGAACTCCGCTGGATTCATCAACAAGCCTTTGTCCCTTACGATTGAGAGGCTTTCCATGAAGTTTCCAACAAGTTTCTCTGGGGTATTGACGTCTGTTACAGTAGTCACACCATCTTCCCTTATCATCTCCGTTTTTTTCATGATCACAATAGAAATTCCAACATCAGATGCATTATCAAACTAAGAAGTTAATAATGTTGAGGTTTCAACACTAGGAGAGGACTTGGATGAACCTCCCATCATCACTACTTTCCTATTTTCTTCTCTTCTAACCTCAGAGAAAATTTCTCTAACAGAAAGGAAGTGGCACCTTCCCTAGAATTCGACCGCTCACATCATCTAAATCTGCATTGAGTCCAGCTAAGAACACAAATACCTGATCTTTCTCAACCACCTTGCTATACTGTGAACTATCAATGGAACAAGTTCACTCCAGATCATAGAACAAGTCCAATTCCTGCCATAATCCCTGGAGCCGATTGTAATATTTAGTCACGGTACAACCTCCTTGCTTAGTGCTTCGAATCTTGGTCTTAAGATCATACACCTGAGAGGAATTTCCTAGGTCAGAGAAGGTGTCACGTACAGAATCCCAAACTTCCTTAGCAGTAAGAAGAAACATATTATTTTGACCAATATCAGGCTCCATTGAATTGATCAACCATGAAATAATCATCTTGTTCTCTGAACACCAGGTTGCATAACCCAGATCCTTTTTCTCTGGAGCTATTGTTGTACCAGTTAAGTACACCATTTTCCCACGATCAGTGATGAAAATTTTCACTGATTGGGACCACTTGAGGTAATTCAACTCACTAAGAAGTTGAGTTGTAATCTGTAGAATTGATTTCTCAACAAAATTTTGATTTTTTTGAGAGGTTTGTAAGGTCTCTCCTCCAATGTCCATTGAATTATTTCAAACTATTCAACAGAAAAAGGGGGAAATAAAAAAATATTTAACCATAACCGAAAGCTATCCCAGTAAGGAAAGATCTGATACCATGAAAGCAGGTAAGTTATTGAAGATATTCTTCTATTCATTTATTAAAAATGATTGTACATGGGTATATATTGCGAGGTCGACTATCTAACTGTACATTTCTATAAGTAAGGAGAAAAACTAGGTCAAACTTGTTCTACAAAAAAGGAAGACTAAAACAATTTGATGAACTACTATTTAAAAAATGTTGACTGAAACTAACTCCTAATAATGAGGACTGAGACTAGACGACTAACCAATATAAAATTAAGTCTTGATCAGATTAATAACCCAAAACAGAGGGAATGCTGCTATAATGTGTGTAGTGGGGGTGTAGAGATTAAAGTTACCGAAAGTGTGTCATAAGTTTCAGTAGCCATTCTTCTTCTCATTTTGTGGCAAATCTGAAACACCACAAATAACTTTAATATTTAAGTTGTTCTTATGTCCAAGTATGATGTAATTCATAATGTCATTCTCTTAATTGTTTCTTTGGCTTGAACTTTCAATTTTTATGATAATATTTACAGTGTTGATATGCACTATATTCAATAGTTTAGGTTCAATGTTAATCCAAGAATGATTCAACTCTTAATCATCAAGTGGTGTGAACAACCTCAAACTTTGAAGGCTGTCAAGATGATATCTTTTCCCCATTCTCAATTCACATAACAAACTTATAGAATCATTAACTATGTGTTTGGGTGTTTTCAATAGTAAATCAGTTTATAGAGTAGAGAATCTAGGGCTTTTAAAGGCATGGATATAGGTAAGGAAATTCAGTTCCTTATCAATTGGATTTAAAAAGGGCCATCAGGATCTTTTTTGCACCTCTTTCTGGTGGATCTGGACCTCTACAATCTCACTGGAGCTCATGATATGGGTAAGATATACTATATAAAAGATTTATGGGTTCATTTCTTACTAATGGTGTAGGATGTTGGTAGGTCTGTGTTTGTTTTTGTTCTGTTTTATTCATCATGCTACATCTTATGAGAGAGAAAAGGGGGTGGGGGGGGGGGGGGGGGGGGATTTTGTTGATTGAATTCAGGTCATGTTCTTACATACTTCGTATGTAAATTGTTTGGGTGATTTTAGTGGGGTAGACATTTGGACTACAAATTTAATTTATTCCTTTTAGAAACTATTGAATCCTTGTTTAAATTATTCTTCAATTAGCCCAATGTTATTGAGAACCATTAGAGCCTTCAACCTTTTGATACTAGATTGGTTCTTAATGTTGACAGTGATCTCACCAGGAAGGGTGTAAGCAAGATTGTAAGCAAATTTAGACTAAGTTGTGAATTATATATTGATTATTGATGTTAGTTTACTTTTCCCTCAAGGATAACATTGCTTTGTAGGTTCACGACGATCAAAAAACACCATTTATGATGTATTGTTGAAAGGTAGAAGATGGTGTTGGAACAATACTACTAAGTCATAAATTGTTATTCTATTTACTAGTACAATCAAATTATCTTTTACGAAACAATGTTTGTCCCACAATATACAAAAATTGAAGAAAACCATGTTTGATGTCCCACTAATTCTAAAACAGAAACAAAATAAGATTATTTTAAAAGAATAAGCATGATTCTCATCAAATTACAAATTCTCTTTACTTAATAGTGGGGTAGAAACACATAGGACATGGCGACAAGTTTTAGCTGCTGTTATAATAGCTATGCTGTTTTATATATATATACAACAAATATATACAACATACCATGATATTAGCTATTATAACAGCTATGTTGTTGTTATAACAACTATGCTAGATATGTTGCTGTTATTAGATAAGTATTGTTATTTATGAATACATTCAAAACTTGCTTACTGTTTTGGATCTAATCAAGATAATTATTGGTATTTATGGTAAGTTTCTTCGTGTGATTACAACTGACAGGAAAAATATGATACATATGGTTATGGTAAGCACCAAATCTTATTCGTTTCTTTTTTGGAATTCAGATGTTTGGTACTCAACAGGTAGTATGTTTTACACTTACAAAAGCTAATGGTTAAATGGGCATTATGAGACCTATGTTGAATGAGCATTATGAGATGGATTCAGATTCTTTTATAACCTCTTTGTAAATTACTTTTGTCATTTCACGAGGATAAAAAAGAGGTATTTACAAAATATTTAGTTTCATACTCTTTATTTCAGTTTGTGGGAGTTTGAATTAATTTTGTGGCAGGGTTGTCATATATTTCTTTCCGTCATATTTAGAGTTGAATCATTTATTAAACTCGATTATTTTTTGGACTCAATTCAATATAAGACTGACTAGTCTTTATTATTATATATTTTTAAGAGCTAATACAAGTTGTAGTGCATATAGTCCTTAATCTTTTTACGTATATTAAGATTACAGTGTTGATTTATATATCTCAATTTGTAGTGCATATGCATATCTCTATTTTTATTTGTTGTTTAATGTACAAATCGAGATATATGTTTTTTGCTAGCTTTTTTGCCTTATTCATTTAATATATACATTGGTCGTGAAGGAATCCTATGGATAATTACATCCAGGTCAGAAGTATGAAGCGTGCTAGAGAATCATACAAGATCAGTTGGAGGGCCTCTTAGAGAGTGTTGAAATTGAGTCGACGCCGAATTACAATGATTTAGAAACGGTAAAGAAGCCCATATATATGCTGATATAATGATTTACAACGATTTAGAGGGTTGAAATTGGGTAATGCTTCTATATATATGCTATTAACTATATATTGAAAGATGATTATGCTGTTGTACTAACATTCAGTTTACGTTGAGAATGTGCTCTTTAGATCAAAGTATGTATGACACACAAGTGAAGTAGTAAGGTCGATATATGCTTCTATAACGATTTACAAGGATTTAGAAGGTTGAAATTGGGTAATGTTGTTATGTTCCAATTTATATTGCGTGTATTTTTTGTTGTAATTATAAAAAAGTAGGGAGCATGTATATATTTGGTGTTCACGTGTAGACTATGCTTACACGCACAGAAAATTTGAGTGAGCGAGCGAGCGCGCGCACACACATACATATTTGATTGCTCTGCACCATTACTCAGTTATAAATATAACATTATTTGTTTTTTATAGCCATATTTTTTTCTTTTGATTATTGACATCGTATCTTTGATAGGTGCCAGTGGTTGTTATAACTTGGATTTGCTACGCAAAAGTCAATACTGCCAAGCATTACGAGATATGGTGCAAGCTAATCGTTAAATCTCACAGCCTATTCTTCATAAGCTTGGAAATCAAAATCCACACCTGATGCGCCTCATACAAGAACATCAAGTTGACATTCTTCGATTGATTAATGTACCTGTTCAAAGAGAAGGGAAGGCCCTGGGAGAATTGGATAGAGCCATGCCACAGGTTGTGAGTGCCACACCTGACGAGCGCGAAGCAATTGAACATCTTGAAGCTATGGGTTTTGAACGAGCTTTGGTATTGGAAGTATATTTCGCATCACTACAAGAAAAAACATAATTTATGTCAGTTCGAAAATTAACGTTATGTCAGACAAATGTAAAATGACATAAATGATATACATTTATGTCAGTTTAGCTTTGAAGGTGAAATTTTATTTCAATTTAAGTAAAATTGAGATAAAAAATAAACTATTTATCTCATATTTATATAGAGATGATATAAATATACCCTTTGTATTTTTAGTTATTTTAGACTTTAACAAAAACCTGAGATAAATGAAAAAAAGAGGCGGAGTCTTATAAAATTATGTAGTGTTCTTTATGAAAGTTCATGTTTTTAGTGAAATTTTTATTTGTGAAGTGAAGAGGTTTGATTTCCTTAACTTTGGTATATCTTATATATGAAATAATATGCACCATATAGGAATAACTATTATATTGCTTCATTGTCTTGACTTATATAACAATATGCACGGATACATCACACATGTACCTCTATGATGATTGGATCGGTCCATATATGTATGTGTATGAAGCAAAATATGATCAAACAAGTGTCTGTTATCAAAATTATATGAATTCTTGAATATTCTTATACACTCAATGATTATTGTGTTTTGTGATCCAGTGTTTTGTGATTAGACATTTGGATCGGTGATTTCATTTTTTTGAACTCGTCTCAAATTGCATTCTGTTTCTCCCGGCGGCTCGTGTTGTCCCGGCGGCAGTGGAGGCTAGGGTTTATCCGCGCTCCACCACTCAAGAACCATTTTGCTCCCAGTCTCCATAGAAGCATACAAAGGTAAGGAATCAAAATACATATGGTTCATTACACAACTTTTATTGGTTTTGGATATTTGTGCATTTGCACTAATCGGGGTTGAAGTTTTATAGTTAGTAGGATTTTCTACAAATCAGATTTTACGATTTTTTATGCCCACGTGAGCTTGCATTTACACCAGTAATTTTCTTTGATTTTGTTGATACTAGTAATGAATATAGCTCGATTTGTGTGATTTTTTGTTTTTCTTTATCTACATTTACAATTTCATACAAAGAGAATATAATTGTGGAAATCATGTTGAAAATCCAGAAGAACTCATGGAAGAACTGTTTTGGTTGATCTCGATGAGTTTGATGATGATGTTATTATATCCTCCCCAAGGGCATTTGCAGAAGCTAAAAACAATTCCAGAAGAACTCATGGAAGAACTGTTTTGGTTGATGTAGATTCAGAAGAACAATCATCTAGGCTCATTGCTTACAGTCGCAACAATCGCAGAAGAGTTTCCGCAAACCAAAGAATTTCAGATCCTGGCCTTTACATAAACTTGGAAGGAAGTAGAACCTCAGTGAGAGAGAATGTACTAAGCGTGGCAGCACCGCCGCCACCGCCACCCAACGAGCCCACCTTCAGTTGTCCAGTTTGCATGGGCTCATTAGTTGAGGAGATGTCAACAAAGTGTGGTCACATCTTCTGTAAGGCGTGCATAAAGGCTGCCGTAGCTGTTCAGAGTAAATTCCCAACATGAAGAAAGAAAATCACTATGAAAAATACCATAAGGGTCTACCTTCCTGCCGCCAAATGAGTGCAAGGTATCAATTGTTTATAAAAGCTGCTACTTCCAAACTTTGGGGCTGCTGGAACAGACGGATGTTAGGGGGATTCAAAATTAAGAGTGAAGGCTACACATTGTATAGATCCAGGATTATTAATCAGTACTTCAATCAAATGAGGATAGCGGGCGAGGTTTCTAAGAGTTGAGAGCGCATGATTCATAACATCCTGATCAGGTATGATTCATTTTCTTAAAGAAAATATGAATGACTAGTACCATTTTCTTTGGATTGATTTTAAGATTTGTGAGCTGACATTGCATTATGGTCCTGGAGACAGGACTATAATATCATATATTGAGATCAATGTTTGAATCAATTACCTGGTTAAGAATTTTATTAAAGTAAATTTCTAGTAATTCCATTTTCTCTATGCCTTAGTGTCTTAAGAGATGATATGCATACTGTTTCTATCTCCCTCCCCGTTAGTCTTTACAACCCTCAGAGGTTCTTGTTCGAGTAATAATCTGTGAGAGTCTTGGCATGGGTAGCACATTAGTACACCTGAATTATTATAAGGGATGGACAGTTAGGAAAAGAAGTCCATCCCTCATCAATTGCGTTTCGTGACTACCCTTCCTTGTCTAATTTCTAGCTAGTATGCCGAGTGTTTTTGTGGATGACTTCCCTTCTTACGAGGGGAGTGTGAGGGTTTCGTGACTACCCTTCCTTGTCTAATTTCTAGCTAGCTAGAATGATTGAATTGTGATTATGTTCCGTAGCGTTTACATCAGTACTTTTGAGAGTATCATACAAATGTTTTTAAATTTGTGAGGCAACTGAAAAAAGAACCTAAAAATGAGATTGAAGGTCAGAATATCCCTTATTGGTTCTCTGATTGCATGTCATTTGACTATTTACTGCAATGTAAAATATTCCATTCTTTTAATGAGTGGATTTAGTTTTATTGTGACTTGCTAGGGTGTTTTATTTTGTTCGATAAATTTGATTATTTGTGGGAGTCTACTAATCATTTTCTATCACAGCCAACTCTTAAAGCTGCAAACAGACGAAGGATGGGAGAGATGAGGAAGTAGCTACTCTTCAATAAGAAATTGAGTAGTTTTTACTAATTCTGGTTCACTTTTAGGTTCCATTGTATTCTAATAATATTCTTCTGATCATTATTGGTTAGAATCAGACGGTTAAAGATGAGACTGCAAGTGCTGTAGAACAACTTCATGAAGCTGAATCTGAAGCAAAAGCTCTTCGCACAATGACGTAGAGAATGATTTTGACTCATGAAGAGATAGGTGTCCTTTAAAGTTGGCATGATTTGTGAGTAGCTGTTTAAACAGTACTTTTTTATACTGAAATTGTCCTTTTTCCTACATTTTAGGAGGAGGTCGTTCTGAAGAGGTGTTGGATTGCTCACTACTGGGCCTTAGCCGTATAGAATGGTAAGTTACTGGATATTGTATCTACTGCATTGAAAACGAAAAGTTCTAAAACTATATTAAAGTTAGAACTTTAATGGATCAAAAAAATTCTAAAACTATATTAAAGTTAGAGCATCCCACCAGCTGATTAGTATCACTATGAATTAACAAGTCACCGTGGACAAGTTGACCATCATGTAGTTTTCCAATCGCATCACAAATCTGAATTGCAATATCATTCATTCATTCTTCAACACCCTTGGATCTAAAGTCGAGGAAAATGTCGACAGAGGGACCCAATACATACTTGAGCATTAGGGATGTAGCACATGGTCTACTACATAGAGCACCGAAGTACAAACACCAAATCATCTAGCCTTTGTCATGCACCTAGCCTCCTGTTCGAGCAGTTGGATCAAGAAAACATGCATCGGGGCATTACTTCATGAGTTTTATTGCAAAAAAAATGAAAGATGTTTTGCATACTTTATTCATCAAACTTTTTTTGGGATAAAAACCCCCCATTGAGCTTTTTTTTGGGCTACCCCCCTCCCCCAAAGGTGTTAGGCCTGTAACTTATTTCAGAACTTCTGAGCTGTTCAAAATCGGATCTGATTTCCCAATTTTGGAACAATATATACACTTTTCAATTTCCAAAACTACAAGGAAAAATATTGAATCGGACATCATTTTGAAAATTCTGTTTTCCCTAATTTTTTTCTAGTGTTAGTATAATAAGGGAATACTCCTTAAGAATATTCTCCCATTATTTAGGTGTGTTTTAGTAGTGGTTACATTTTGTCTATGTTGGGCACCAATTCTTGGGACTTTATATATAGTCTTGTAATCCCTCATTTCAGGATAGTTAATGATGACTTCAGAGATTTGTTTTGTGAGTGTATCTAAGTTTTACACTGCCGTTTGATTCAAAGTATTTTACCTAGTAGATGATGATGGAGAAATTTTCTCCCTTACTTTGAGAGAGACACGTTACCATTAGGATTCGTGCTTTTCAGCTTCAATCTTGTAACTTAAGAAAAACTGAACTAAACGAATCATAACAATTTATTTATAGTTGTTGAGTCTATCGGAAAGATTGGGAAAAATCTATACAGGAGGTAACCAAACTAAAGATGAATCAATAACACGGTAAGGGAGTGTTTTGAAGTTGTCATCCATTTCAAAAATTCCTATGTCATGCCCTCTAATATATCCTTTGTTGTATTCTTCGTTGTTGTCACTAAAGTATATCGTATTTGTTTTGTACTCTGGATAATCAATTGTAGTGAAACACAAACTGTCGTTAAGACCTAAGAACAAGGTGTTACCACTTAAATCATCCATCCCCTTCCAAACTTTTTTCTCTTGGTCTAGTTTATAATCTTCAAATTTTGTGGTTCTATAGAAACAATAAGTAGAAGTGTTCTGGTTCTCGTCTCGAACACCACACTTTATGTGCCTAAAAATAAACAATAATTCATTATGAATTATTGCCAAGTATTTGTAATGGGATCACAAGAGCATACGAAATTCATAAGATAAGAACTACCCATCTCTTCCATGATCAAGGGATACTACATGGCCTACATACTACTCTAGTTTCAGGTGTAGATGTTTTTAGGCATATTTGATTTCATATTTTAGGCATATATCTACATTCATTCTAAGAAGAGGTTAATAGAGGCTTTGAATGAGGCAAACACTATGCAACCTTCATTATAATTGGGGCATACAATGTGTAGCCTTCACTCTAATCTTAATGGTTCACCAGTTGATTACACACTGTACACAATGTATGCTCTTTCTAATTACAAAGTGTATTCTCTGTTAATTAAACAATACTTGTTGAAGTTTAAACTTTCAATTACACAGTTTATGGATCATGCTTTCATCAACACCATCATGTATACTCTCGGTTACCCTCTTTTAATTTTAAATACATAGTTTATGTATTCATCTTCTAATGCTTACTTATATGTTTAATTTTTTCTCAGGTAAGGATTCTGCAGTTTGTGTATTCCATTTTTACCCATTTTTTTATTTGTTCAATTTTACCGACTCAAGATTAACCCGATAACAAATGGGGAAAAACGGGCCAGATAACAAATGGGGCAGAATGAACCAGCAACCCAATGACTGAAATCAGACCAACAGCAGCAAAACCAAGCACTACCAAGTGAAACCAAACAAACCAAGAACTGCTAAGTGAAAATTGACCTAGCACTGCCAAGTGAAAAGGGACCAAGCACTGCCAAGTGTTGATTCAAAGATGGCCGCAACTACCTTTCGTAGGAGAATTTTAAAAGGTTGCCCTGTATTTCAATTTTACATTTTGTTGGATTGGTTGTTACCCTTTGGGTGGATAGTCCAATAAATAAAGGAGACTCTGTCCATTTTTTTTAAATTGAGACTTTTTTTATTTGAGGCACAATGTAATTTTCTTTAATGAATATTGTATATTTCAAGTTATATATGAATTTGTTTGATGAAATCTAGACTATTTGAATATTGTTCGACTATTTATTATCTATTTACAAGGGTTGATTTAACTATAAATAATAGTTGTTAATTGATGGAGTAATGATTTTTTTTTTAAATTTTTATATCAACATTTATGTCAGTTTTGATAAAACTCTCATAAAAATTACTAAAATTGACATAAATGTGATGTTATTTATATCAGTTTTTGTGAAAATGTGATTAAAAACATGGTGAATACCGTAGTTTTTATGTGTGTTCTTAAAAACTGAGATAAATGTGATCTTATTTATGTCAGTTTTACGAACATTTATGTCAGGACTTTATATGTCAGTTTTGAAAAATTCTAAAACTGACATAAATGGTCATTTATGTCAGTTTTTGACTGACATAAATGATCATTTTTCTTGTAGTGTGTGCTAGCTATCTTATAAAGTGAATCTAATGTGACAGCATATTAAGAGCCGTCTCAAATCCTCCACCTTATGAGACGGCTAAAAAAATTCACTTTCCCACCTTCACGTTTTTAACTCCCGCCTTTGTGCATAGAAATGTAACCTTATACATAGAAAACAAAAAGGAAAAGAAAAAGTAAAGCAAAAGCTAAGCAAGCATCTCGTTTCTCTACCCGGAAAAAATGTCACCCACCTCGTTCTCCCTTACCATCGTCGCTCTCCCTAGACTTGTTCACTGCCATTGTCGCTCGCCCTAATCTCTGCCCTACCCTCACCGCTGGTAAGTGGTGTTCCTTTTTCTGTTAGTTGGGGTGAAATTATGGTAGTGTAGGTTGCTAGTTAGTTAGGGTTTCAACAATTGGGGTTAAGTGTTGAGATTTTATGGTTGAAGACATCAAATTAGTTTTCTTATATATTGATTGTCAATTTTCTTGTTTGGTTGTTAATAAAATGAAAGTAAAAGTAATGGAAAAGTAGTTTGATGTCTTGTTGATGTAATTAGTTGGTTATTGGTGTAGTTGGAGGTTTTTTTTATAGTAGAAATTGCTTATAATAATAGAATAGTAATTTTTTCTGCATTATATCATAATTATGATTTTTCAATGGCAATTGTATGTTTTTCATTGATGGGTATTTGACAGAGGAATTACATATGTTCATTGATATTTAAATATTTGATTTAATCCCAGGAATTCAAGTTATAGTATCCTCGAATTGATACGGCGAAAAGGTAAAGTAATTCTTGGTTATTGGTTAATATTATTGGATTGATTTGTAGTGGTGTTAGGAGGTTGAGGGTGAGCCAATTAAAAACCCGGATTGTCAATTGGTTGTTGTAGTATAGTTTTAAGATTAATATATGATAATATTTATATACTTGTTTGTATGAATTTTAGTTAGAATTATTGATATGTTTGTTTGTGTTAATTAATTCATGTCCTTTGAAAGTAGTTTATGCCATTAATTTGATTTACTATGTGATATGATTTTATTTTGTGATATATGTCATGGACCTAATTACTTCAAATATGCATCACCATTGAAAAAATTATCAATGTTATCCAAGTATTTCATAGGAATATGAAGCATGAACACAGATACGGGTGTCGTGTCCGACATGACACGGACACACCGACATAACAAATGTTTAAAAAAATAGGACACGACACAGCGACATAAATATATTTTTATACTTGTGTGTGTGTGTATATATATACTTTCATCTACTTTGCATTTCAAAAACAAAAATTAGTTGTGAAACTAATTTATTAAAATCAACATGGTTCAGTATTTCATAATGACAGTAAAATCGTAAGTCAAAGATATGCATTTAAATTAAGTGAGATGATAACCTCATTCTTTTAACTTTTCTTCTTCTTATTACTACACCCTTAAACTATTTAATTTTACAAGACAACATTATAATTTCTTAGTGTTATTTAATTTTGTCACCCCGCTGTGTCCACGAAATGACCGGGCCATGTTCGTGAAGTGTCCGGCTTTTTTTTTTTAAATGCCAAACAAGTTTGAAAAGCCACGCGGAGTGTCATACGAGTAGCAGGGTGTCCGACACGGGTACATCACCTTCGGAGAAGTGTTTGTGCTTCTTAGGTGGGAAATGTCCTTTTTCTCATTGGACTCAATTTTTAAATTTACTAGTAAACGTTTGTTTTGGGTGGGGACAAACATAAATTAAGTAGCATGGTTGCTGAAGTTAACTAGTATACATTTTTTATAGGGTTGAAAATGAGATTTAGGGGTCAAAACTCAAAATAAGAATGCGGAGGCTTAATAAGATACACGAACACCTTCAAAGGTATTAACGTATCCTGTGGAAGAGACGGTTTTGTCATTGGACACCTGGTTTCAGAAATTGATTAGGAAATGTTCTTTTGCATCTTAAAAATGGACTTTTGGAGGCGAAAACTCAAAACATTAATCGAGTATCCTTAAAATAGGCACGTACACAGCAAGACTCACAAAGGAAATATGCGGGAAGTGTCTGCTTCCTAATTGAACTCTAGTTTCCGAAATTGACATGTATATGCTCGTTTTGTGGTGTAAAATAGACTTTAGGGAGTGAATTGACTAGTACTGATTAGAAATTTGTTCAAGTCTGCTTTGGTTTCACTCATTTTGGAAATGATCTATTCTTTATTATCAGTTGTAGCAGGAGTTATTCTCGCCCTCAAATTCCACGGCGTCGCTGACCCCAACACGCCACTTTATAAATCGCTATCACTTTCTCTAACTATTTTCATTCCGGAATTTGATTTTATTTCCTTCCTATCACTCGGTCACACACATAAAGAAAGTTGGATCTTTTCAAAACAGACTAATATGTGTTTAAAGACCATAAGGGCTACGGGTTCATCAAACCAAAATATGTGAAAATTCAAGTAATGCATTGAATACATTAGATCCTCATTTATGAATAACTTTTTATAGTTGATAAATGATGAAAATATTATAATTGTATGTTGCTATTAATTCATTTTCCTCGGTGCCCCCTACTAAACCAAACATGTAGAGCATTGGAATTGTAATAGTTTGTGCCAACGTAAGGTTTTTTCAGTTACTCGGTACCTTTATGACGAATGTGCCTTTAGAGAGTTGATGCTTAATTATCCAAGAAGTGAAGAACAACAATATCTACATCGTCCCTAATCACACCCTAGGGAAAAGACTCATTGAATTCATGTATTGAATGAATTAGAGCCAATATGACAATCGCCACATTCTGTGCTTGAAGTAGTTTAGAGACTCCAACTATGGCTGTTTGGGGCAATTTGCAAGAGACGAATGGATTGTCGCTAGCCATCTTCCAATGGTGGCTCCATCTCTCATCAAGCAGGGGTTTCAAGATAGTTGGATATGAAAGTCTCTTTAAATTCCTTAAGTCAGCACATAAAAACTTATGTTCAGACCAAACAATAATCGAAATCATATACATGCTTTTATCAACGATTTTACCATTATACTAAATCAAAGCTGGTAGAGATGTGATCTATTAGATTTTCACACCATGGAGATGATAGAGGCACAAAGGTGAAACTAAATTAAAGCTGAAAAAAACATGATATTAAACTTCAAAACCCCCCATTTTGAAACTGAGAAAGCCAATTCCCTGTGTTTGAAACCCAAATCCTCTTTTAGATTTAAATAACACTAGCATTTGGAACGGCCCCCTATACCTATTGATTTTATCTTTTCATCAGTGGGAAGCAGATTGTTAAGAATTTTTCACATCGGGACTGAAAACTTAACTGAAATTGAAGAATGCCATATGAATTTTGAATTGAGCTGAGTTGGTTTCTTTGATCTACACACCTCCCATGCCGAAGAAATTGAGAAAGATCCATTATTATTTGGTTTCCATATCAGTTTATCAGGCTGATTCACCCATATTTCACCAAAATTAAAAATCTTAGATGATGTCTGAGCAGAAAAACAATTGTCTAGATTTTGTTTATCCCATTTCTGACTCGAATTCCAGAAACTGTTAATTATTTGGTCCTCCAGCACCTCCAATTTTTTTTATTCTTCAACTCCCTAATTATCCAGGAATATACTTATATCTCCATTCCTAATCTTCCAAAACATATGCTCTTCTGATATGCCTCAAGTTTCAACCATTCGGTTCCAAGAATGTTCTCCTTTTCTAATTGGGGCTGTAGAGGGGTATAAATTCCTACACTAAGCTGCCTTCATATATTGACCCCATAAAGAAGTTTTTTTTTTTTTAAATTCCACCACATTTTCATGCTTAAAGTAGTACTTATATCCTTTAAATTCCTTATCTCTAGCCCTCCTACACTGATTGTCCTTGTGATTGCTTCCCATTTACACCATTGGTATCTCTGATCTCCATTGGTAGAACTCAAAAAGAACCTTGCCATTAGACTATGCAGTCTGGTAATTACTACCTTAGGAGGACACATAAAAGATAAGAGGTATAATTGCATAGAGACTAACACTGATTTTATAAGCATAAGTTTACCTCCAGAAGAAAGACATTTTGCTTTCCAACCAATAAGCTTTGTTCTAAATTTTTGGACCATTCCTTCATAGTAAATAATCTTCTTTCTACCACTATATATAAGGCATCCAAGATAAGATATAGGACCATTTTTAATTTTCATTCTAGTAGTCTGCCTCAGAAATGATAAAGCACATGGTTTGATCTTATTTAATACTTCTAGATAACTTTTGGAGGTACTTATCAACTACCCTGAGACACTCTCATAGGAACTCAAAACATTCATAAGCTTCTTCATTTTTCTTCTCATGCCTGAGCTAAAAATGATCAACTCGTTAGGAAAAGCTAGATGATTGAATATTGGACCTCCTATAGGCATTTTATAACCAACATAAGAGGACTGCAAAGCAAGGTTGTGAAGGTTTCTTGAAAGAGCATATGCCATAACTCTATCATATGCTTTTGGCATGTCTAGCTTCATCATCATATTCCCTCCTATATTTTTTGAGTTGATTCTAGCCATACATTCTTGATCAAGCGCCACATTATCACTAATTGGTCTACCTTTAATAAAACATGATTGCATAGGGGAGATGATAGAAGGAAGGAAGTGAGATATCATGTCATTTAAGATTCTAGAAAAGATCTTGTTACAACCCATGACTGATGAGTCTACTGGCAAACCGACAACGCCTTATGATTTTGGTTCTGGGCATTTAAATCTTGATCAGGCAATGGACCCCGATCTTGTTTATGATATTACTAACGATGATTATGTCAACTTATTATGCTCAATTGGATATGGTTCAAAGACCATACAGGTTATTACAACAACCTCAGTGAGTTTCCCCAAGAAAATGCCTATGCCCGAGAATTTGAACTACCCATCGATTACAGCGTTGTTTTCAAGCTCAACGAAAGTGGAATCGAGCAAGACACTGATTCGCACTGTGACGAATGTGGGTCTGGAGAATTCGGTTTACAGAGTGAATGTTGAGGCCCCCAAGGGAGTGACCATAATGGAAGAGAGATGCTAGAAGGTCCTATGAAAGCTGGTGGAGTAGGAATGATACTGATCAATGGAATGTCAAACGGAGAAGGTCTAGTGGGGGACGCTCATCTTCTTCCGGCGTGTGCGGTTGGTTCCGACGAAGGGGATTCAATTAAATCATACGTTACATCTTCTCCACTAGCAACTGCAAGCATTAATTTCCTGGGCACAATGATTGGAATTAAACCAGCACCCGTGGTAGCTTCATTTTTAGGGAGAGGACCAAACGGGATGACTCCTGAGATATTGAAGCCAGACTTAATAGCTAAGGGAGTAAACATATTAGCTGCTTGGACTGATGTTGTTGGTCCAACTGGCTTAGATTCCGACTCTTGTATAACTGAATTCAATATACTTTCAGGTACTTCCATGTCTTGCCCTCATATAAGTGGAGCAGCGGCTTTGCTTAAATCCGCTCATCCAGATTGGAGCCCGACGGCTATTAGATCTGCAATGATGACCATCGGCAGAATTATGGACAATAGTTTACAACCCATGACTGATGAGTCTACTGGCAAAACGACAACACCTTATGATTTTGGTTCTGGGCATTTAAATCTTGATCAGGCAATGGACCCCGGTCTTGTTTATGATATTACTAACGATGATTATGTCAACTTCTTATGCTCAATTGGATATGGTTCAAAGACCATACAGGTTATTACAAGAACCCCAGTGAATTACCCCAAGAAAATGCCTATGACCGAGAATTTGAACTACTCATCGATTACAGCATTGTTTTCAAGCTCAGCGAAAGTGGAATCGAGCAAGACACTGATTCGGACTGTGACGAATGTTGGTCCGGTGAATTCGGTTTACAGAGTGAATGTTGAGGCCCCCAAGGGAGTGACTGTGACGGTGAAACCGGGGAAATTAGTGTTCTTGGAGAAAGTCAGGAAGCTGAGTTACTTCGTGACCATAAAGATGGATAGCAAGAATCTTGTATTGGGTGACACGGGTGCTGTGTTCGGGTCACTGTCTTGGATAGACGGAAAGCATGTGGTTCGGAGCCCCATTGTGGTGACTCAAATGGATCCGTTGTAATCCGTTCAATCGTGTGAATTGGACGCTAGTGAGTAGTAGTTAACTAATGGGTGAGAGTTTGATGGACGAATGGGATATCTTGTATGGTATAGTACAACTTTGCTACACTAGCATACGGTTTTTGTGTGTTCGTTGCTGCTTAGTTTTGAGGGGCTTTTTTCCTTTTTCCCCAGAACTGTACTTTTTATTTTGTTTGTTTCCCTGTTAATCTCATATTGTATAATATATTTATAGATGTTACTTGAAAAAAAAAACTTCTGTATACTAAATGGTCTAAGATCATTTAAGGATTGAGGGTGTTATATCTTTAGAATTAGAAATATTTTTGTTGTTGTACATATCTTAGGAAGACTGTTTCCTATAAAGAAGAACTGGACTCCATTCAGAATATCATCTTTTATGTCCTCCCAAAAAAGAATTGGAAGAAGTAGCCATTAAAACCATCCACCCCTGGATTACTCTGAGCATTTAATCCTTTAACAACTTTCTCTACTTCATCCATTGTTGGCCATTTGATTATAGAGGCATTCATATCTTCATTAATCAACATTGGAATAGCTTCCATCACTTTATTTTGGCAAGTTGCATCCATAATTTCTTCATCTTGAAATTGTTTAGAGAATTATTCTAGTGCTGCAGTTGGATCCTCCATGACCTGTCACTTTCTCACAGCAATTCAGCCTTTGATGAGGGCTTATTTGCAGCCCCTCTAATATAACAAATTCAGCATCAATATAACAATACCAACTCATACATAACTCGACTGACCGAGACCAAAATATAACAAGTAAAACTCACAAAGTAAAATGTCGGTTAGAGATCATTTTAGGCACAAAAAAAACTAGAGATCCCATTCTTACGTTTTATTTTTTCATTTATATCCCCTTACTCTTTTGTAACTTTAGAGAGAAAGTTAACCCAAGAATCACAAAGGCCTTAAAGGATGTTGCTTTGTTGAATTCCTGAAATAAGTATATACACAAAAACACAAGTTTTTGTGGGTTTACAAATCTCAAAAAAGGGTATGATTTTTTTTCTTCAATATCATCTCTAGGCTTTAATTTATCTGTTCCATTTATCGATTGATTCTATATTCACTGTTAGTTTCAGCTCAAAATTTTAAGCATTGATTTTGTTTCACTATTTTGGAATGACCTGTTCACCACCCGCAGCCGCCACCTCTGCCACCACAAGTGGGGGAAGCTCCTTGAGAGAATAATTTAGTTAGGCCTGTCATCGGGGCCACTGCCATCGGGCCCACCTCGAATGAATGGGCTTCCCTCACCTCGAATGAATGGGCCTACCTCACCTATTTGATTTTAAAGCATGAGCTGCTGAAGCAGTAAAGCAGAATTGCGCCCCTGTTGCGCACTTTTGCGCTCAATTGTGACAATCGCGCTCAACTGTGCACGCTGCAGAAGCACTTTTACACGCTTTGAACACTTGGATAGATTGTTTTAAAGGCCTGATTGACTTCTGCCTTCATTAAGGTGAAGGCTAATAATTTTGTACGGAAAGGTACCCTTTTAATTAGTCCATCATGATTGAGTCCTAAATGTGAAGTTTATATATTTTAGAGGGCATATAATTGACTCATGTAGCTTTAGCTATAGGTGTATTGACTAATCTAGATAGATTGTTTTAAAGACCTGTTTACACCCAAGAAGAATTCAAGAAAATATTTTCTCGATATTTTGCAAAATAACTATATGTGGATATAAGGGTGCAAGAAAATATAAATGCATGGAGTTTAAAGCATGTTTTATTAGAATTTGTTTGTCTCCATATATAGGATAAGAATTTGTTTTTCCAATGATGAACTTCATGCCGAATTTTTCAATAAGCCTTTAAAAAAGTCTTGGATAGAATACATGACTCAATCATGAGAATACATGTTCGTTCTTTTAGGCCTATATCTAGTTGTGTTGTTATTTATTATGCACTTCTTCAAATGTCGATCTTAGCTGGTACTCGGTATGGTGGGTGGGCTTAGTTGCTTTATTACTTCGTAAATCGGTTATGGGGCATTTCATTACTCTTTTTGTGGATGTTTTATTATTATAAGTATAATATTTCAGTCTTTAAGTCAGGTCATTGGTTCAGTTTTTAATCAGTCCGTTAAGTGTTAAATAGTTAAATCAACTTGGTTTTTAGTGTTTGTTCTTATTTTATATTTATATAATCATGACATCTTTGGAGCTGGTTTTTGTATTGGGTTTTAAACAAGTATTGTCCAAATATCCAAATCAAGTTAATGTTTCTTGACTTTTTCAGAACCATAGCTAATTGCGTTTTGTATCCCATTTATTGCAGGAAGTTTACTATCCTACGAGGACTTGTTATACTTATAGTTGAGCCTTTTATCGTTGGATATTTTGCATCTATTCTCTCGAACAAAGACCTTGTCGCTTATGTCCTCTTTGGTCTTGCTCTCAACCACAAGCAGGGGTGATACATATTCAAGTTAAATTTTGTTCATTATGTTGTCCAACGGTAAAAGGAATCGTAATGTGTTTATTTATTTATATTAGTTGTTTAGAAAAGTGTGGATATTTCTGTCGTTGTTTTTTAGTTAATTTTTATGTTTAAACAGGTTGGTTTTCATGAATAAATAAAGGTGACTCTGCCGATTTTTTTTAAAAATATTAAGTATTTTTAAAAGAAAATAATACGAAGATATACAAATTTGATAAGGTTTTTAAATATTGTCATCTATAGGAACTATTAAAAAAAATTACTTCTTTGTTTAAGGTAACTGACACTTAATAAATTTATTGCATGTGAAAACACTTTGTGGACAAGGCAAGATATTTGAGTCGTTTTGCTGGTGGTCGTATGCTTGAAGATTGCTAGTTTACTTTGCGTACATCATTTTATGTTAGGGATAGATGATTTTTTATGTATTTTTTCTAATGAGATGAGTGAAATTGTATAGAGAGATCTATGTTGGACACAATGTTTAAATTGTGTATTTTTTCTTTGTATGAACTTTAATTATAATTGAATGGAAAATTATATATTATATGTTGAAATTGGATGCAAAATATGTCATATTGTTTTTAAGAGGTTTTGTTTATAATTATATAGAGTATATTAAGGAATGGATGAAATTTTAATTTTGGTGCCAAAATTATTAAAGACGGCTTCTTTGCCGTCTCAAAAGGGTTCTATAAATTGGGGATTTTTTGAGACGGTTAAGTTATCGTCTCAAAAAATTCTTTGGGGACGTATGTTGGTGTCTCTAAAAAAAACATTAAAAGACGGATTTTTTGCCGTCTCAAAAGGGTCTTGTAAGCAATGACCTTTTGAGACGGCGTATTTCCCGTCTCAAAAGAACTTTTTTTGACGGCTTCTGCCGTCTCAAAAAGCTTTTAAAACGGGGGTCTAATACTACGGTCCTTTGCCGTCTCAAATGGCGTTACAAAAGGCTTTTGAGACGGCTAGAGGACTTTTTGAGACAGTTGGAGCACCGTAGTAAAAAGAAATTTTTTTTGTAGTGTGAATATGATTAACAAATGTTCAAAATAACACCAACTACAAAAATAATACACATTTCGCGAGAAACTTTGAGTCATCCAATCGACTAGCCCAATGATATCCAACGAAATCCATCATCAATCTGTGGCAAGAAAAAAATAAACACGTCTTAACCATAATTGGATTACATAATATGAAAAAAAAAATCTACTTTTATCATAAGTATGCCTCTTTTTGCTATTTTTGATAGTCGTTTTATATTTTTGCTCCTCGACGCTCAATTTTCAAATTCGGGTATGTTTGAATTAATCAATTTAGAATGCTTCATAATTTTAGAAAATTTCGACAGAGTTTTCTTTATTTATTCACGAAATCCAACCTGTTTTAACATTTAAAATTAACTCGGAGACATCAACAAAATCCATAAATAAATAATCAACAAATCCCTTTGAACAATGGTCTTACTTTAGTTACACGCTCCACCCCCAGTTCTCAACATGTTTCCTAAACTTATGTTTGAGTTAAACAATTTAAAACACTCAAAAATTTCAAAAAAATTCGAGAGGGTTTCCTTTGTTTATTCAAGAAATCCAACCTGTTTTAACATTTAAATAAACTCAACGACATCAACAAAAGCCATAAATAAATAATCAACAAATCTCTTCCAACGACTAAACATAAATAAGCTCATAAATAACTCAATCTATATAAAGGTTCACCCGTTGGAATATATATTCGGTTTTTACCCATTAACGACATGTTTTAAGCCTCGGTATAGATTTCTATAAATTATCATCTCATTCTCAAATCGGGAGTCCCATGACTACGTCGTAAATTCCTAGTGTTACATTGGTCTCGTGTGAGGTGTTCGTGCCTCTTCCAGGGTCGTTTGGGCGTTGTTTTGGATTTTCACCCTTTAAAGTCATGTTTTCAGACTAAGTCTAAATCTTACAAATTATCCTCATATTCTAAACCCGAGAGTCCAGTGGCTACGAGGTAAGTTTCTACGTGTTACGGTGGTCCCGTGGGAGGTGTTCGTGCCTCTTATGGGGCCATTTAGGGGTTATTTTGGATTTTCACCCTCTAACGACATATTTTTAAGCCTAAGTCTATATTTTTACAAATTATCGTCGTATTCTCGAAGCGAGAGTCTCGTGACTACGCGGTAAGTTCCTACATGTTACATTGGTCTCGTGGGAGGTGTTCGTGCCTCTTACGGGGTCGTTTGGGCGTTGTTTTGGATTTTCACCCTCTAAATCATAGTTTAAGTCTAAGTTTAGATTTTTGGAAATTCTCATCGTATTCTCCAACCGGATGTCCCATGACTACGTGGTAAGTCCCTACATGTTAAGTTTGTTTCGTGGGAGGCGTCTGTGCCTCTTACGGGGCCGTTTCAGGGATATTTTGATTTTTCACCCCTAACGACATATTTTTAAGCCCTAGTCTAGATTTTTGCAAATTATCATCGTATTCTCAAAATGAGGGTCTCATGACTACGCGATAAGTTCCTACGTGTTACATTGATCTCGTGTGAGGTGTTCGTGCTTCTGACGGGGTCGTTTGGGATTTATTTTGGATTTTCACCCTCTAAAGTCATGTTTTAAGCCTAAGTATAAATTTTGTAAATTATCCTCATATTCTCAATCCGAGAGTCTAGTGTCCATGGGGCAAGTTCATACATGTTACGTAGGTCCCATGGGAGGTGTTCATGCCTCTTACGAGATCATTTAGGGGTTATTTTGGGTTTTCAACCGCTAATGGTATATTTTTAAGTTTAAGTCTAGATTTTTTTAAAATATCATCGTATTCTCAAAACGAGAGTCTCGTGACTACGCGGTAAGTTTCTACATGTTACATTGGTCTCGTGTGAGGTGCTCGTGTCACTTACGGGGTCATTTGGGACTTGTTTTGGATTTTAACCCTCTAAAGTCATGTTTTAAGCCTAAGTCTAAATTTTACAAATTGTCATTGTATCCGTGACTACGTGGTAAGTCCCTACATGTTAAGTTTATCCCGTGGGAGGTGTCTGTGCCTCTTACAGCGCGTTTTAGGGGTTGTTTTGGGTTTTCACCCGCTAATGACATATTTTTAAGCCTAAGTCCTGATTTTTACAAATTATCGTCATATTCTTAAAGCGAGAGTCTCGTAACTATGCGGTAAGTCTTCACCTATTACGTTGGTCTTGTGTGAGGTTTTTGTGCCTCTTACGGGGTTGTTTGGACGTTATTTTGGATTTTCACCCTCTAAAGTCATGTTTTAAGCCTAAGTCTAAATTTTGCAAATTATCCTTGTATTCTCAACCCGAGAGTCTAGTGGCTACGAGGCAAGTTCCTATATTTTATGTTAGTCCCGTGGAAGGTGTTTGTACCACTTACAGGGCCGTTTAGGTGTTGTTTTGGTATTTTTACACGCTAACGACATATTTTTAAACCTAAGTCTAGATTTTTGCAACTTGTCATCGTATTCTCAAAACGAGAGTCTCATGACTACACGGTAAGTTCCTACATGTACATTGGTCTCATATGAGGTGTTCAAGGGGTCGTTTGGGACGTTGTTTTGGATTTTCACCCTCTAAAGTCATGTTTTAAGCCTAAGTATAAATTTTACAAATATCCTTGTATTCTCAACCTGAGAGTCCAGTGGCTACAAGGTAAGTTCCTACGTGTTAGGTTGGTCACGTGGGAGGGGTTTGTGCCTCTTACGGGGCCGTTTAGGGGCTATTTTGGGTTTTCACCCTCTAACGGCATATTTTTATGCCTAAGTCTAGATTTTTGCAAATCATTATCGTATTCTCAAAACGAGAGTCTCGTGACTACATGGTAAGTTCCTACATGTTACATTGGTCTCGTGTGAGGTGTTCGTGCCTCTTACGGGGTCGTTTGGGCGTTGTTTTGGATTTTCACCCTCTAACGTCATGTTTTAAGCCTAAGTTTAGATTTTTTGAAATTATCATCGTATTCTCAAACCGAAAGTCCCATGACTATGTGGTAAGTCCCTACGTATTAAGTTTATCACGTAGGAGGTGTCTGTGCCTCATACGGGGCCGTTTAGTAGTTGTTTTGGGTTTTCACCCGCTAACGATATATTTTTAAGTGTCTAGATTTTTAAAATTATCCTCCCATTATAAAATCAGGAGTCCCGTGACTACGTTGTAAATTCCTACATGATTTATTGGTCTCGTGTGAGGTGTTCGTGCCTCTTACGAGGTCGCTTAGGCATTATTTTGGATTTTTACCCTCTAAAGTCATGTTTTAAGCCTAAGCCTAATTTTTGCAAATTATCCTCGTATTCTCAACCTGAGAGTCTAGTGGCTACGAGGCAAGTTACTGCATGCTACGGTTGTCCCGTGAAAGGTGTTCGTGCCTCTCACGGGACCGTTTAGGGGTTGTTTTCGGTTTTCACCCGCTAACGATATATTTTTAAGTTTAAGTCTAGATTTTTTAAAATTATCATTGTATTCTCAAAACGAGAGTGTCATGACTACGCTGTAAGTTCCTACATGTTACATTGGTCACGTGTGAGGTGTTCGTGCCACTTACGGGGTCGTTTGGGCGTTATTTTGGATTTCACCCTCTAAAGTCATGTTTTAAGCCTAAGTCTAAATTTTACAAATATCCTTGTATTCTTAACCCAAGAGTCTAGTGGATACGAGGTAAGTTCCTATGTGTTAAGTTGGTTCTGTGGGAGGTGTTTGTACCTCTTACGGGGCCATTTAGGGGTTGTTTTGTATTTTCACCCTCTAACGTGCCTAAGTCTAGATTTTTACAAATTATCGTGGTATTCTTAAAACGAGAGTCTCGTGACTATGTGGTAAGTTCCTATGTGTTACATTGGTCTTGTGTGAGGTGTTCGTGCCTATTAGAGGGTCGTTTGGCCGTTGTTTTGGATTTTCACCCTCTAAAGTCATGTTTTAAGCCTAAGTTTAAATTTTACAAATTATCATTATATTATCAAACCGAAAGTCCCGTGTTTACGTGGTAAGTCCCTACGTGTTAAGTTTGTCACGTGGGAGGTGTCTATGCCTCTTACGGGGTCGTTTAGGGACTATTTTGGATTTTCACCCGCTAACGATATATTTTTAAGTCCGGGTCTAGATTTTTATAAATTATCGTCGTATTCTAAAAAAGAGAGTCTCGTGACTATGCGATAAGTTTTCCCGTGTTACATTGGTCTCGTGTGAGATGTTCGTACCTCTTACGGGATCGTTTGGGCGTTGTTTTGGATTTTCTCCCTCTAAAGTCATATTTTAAGGCTAAGCCTAAATTTTGCAAATTATCCTCGTATTCTCAACCCGAGAGTCTAGTGGCTACGAGGGAAGTTCCTACATGTTACGGTTGTTCCGTGAAAGATGTTCGTGCCTCTTACGCGACCGTTTAGGGGTTGTTTTAGGTTTTCACCCGCTAACGATATATTTTTAAACCTAAGTCTAGATTTTTGCAAATTATCGTTGTATTCTCAAAACGAGAGTCTCGTGACTACGTTGTAAGTTCCTACATGTTACATTGGTCTCGTGTGAGGTGTTCATGCCACTTAAGGGGTCGTTTGGGCGTTGTTTTGGATTTCACCCTCTAAAGTCATGTTTTAAGCCTAAGTCTAAATTTTACAAATATTCTCGTATTCTCAATCCGAGAGTCCAGTGGATACGAGCTAAGTTCCTACGTATTAAGTTGGTTCTTTAGGAGGTGTTTGTGCCTCTTACGGGGCCGTTTAGGGGTTGTTTTGTATTTTCACCCTCTAACGTGCCTAAGTCTAGATTTTTGAAAATTATCGTGGTATTATCAAAACGAGAGTCTCGTGGCTATGCGGTAAGTTCCTACATTTTACATTGGTCTCGTGTGAGGTGTTCGTGCCTCTTACCAGGTTGTTTGGCCATTGTTTTGGATTTTCACCCTCTAAAGTCATGTTTTAAGCCCTAAGTCTAACTTTTACAAATTATCCTTGTATTCTCAACTCGAGAGTCTAGTGGCTATGATGAAAGTTCCTACATGTTAAATTGGTCCCGTGGGAGGTGTTCGTGCCTCTTACGGGGGCATTTACACGGAATTTTGGGTTTTCACACACTACTCAACTCTACTCAACTCAACAAAGTCTTTTCCCAATTATTTGTGATCGGCTACATGAATCCTATTTTCCCATACCATTCTGTCTAGTGCAATATCTTTCGTTAAACTACATGACATCATGTACTTTTTTAGAATATCCAACCAAGTCAATTTAGGCCTACCTCTACCCCTTGTGTTACCATTAATACTAATTAAATCACTTTTTCTTACAGGAGCCTCCTTTGGTCTATGCTCGACGTGTCTAAACCATCTAAGTCGAGTTTCTCTCAATATATCTTCTATAGGAGCTACTTGTACCTATTTACGAATTTGTTCAATTTTAATTTTATCCTTTCGAGTTTTACCACAAATCCATCATAGCATTCGCATCTCCTCCACACTCATTTCTGCACATTTTGTTTCTTGGTTACCCAACACTCTGTCCCATATAACATATCGGGTCTAATGGCTGTCCTATAAAATTTACCTTTTAATTTCAAAGGTATACGCCTATCACACAAAACGTCGGTAACACTTCTCCACTTAACCCAGCCTGATCTAATCCTATGAGTAACATCATCACTAATATCTCTATCTTTTTGGATAATCGATCCTAAATAACAAAAATGATCATTTCTAGGTATCGCTTGACCCTCCCATTTCACCACATCTCCATTTGTCCTCCTATTACTATTAAAATTGCACTCCAAATATTCTGTTTTAGTTCTTCTTATTTTAAACCCTCTTGTTTCTAAAGTTTCTCTCCACAATTCCAACCTAACATTAATCCTTGTCTTAGTCTCATCCACTAAAACAATATCATCCACAAATAGCATACACCATGGCACCTCGTCTTGTATTTGTCCAGTCAACTCATACATAACAAGAGCAAAGAGATAAGGACTCAATGCTGAACCTTGATGTATACCTACCATAATTGAAAATTCACTACTTTCTCCGATTGATGTTCTTACTGTAGTCATAGCACCATCATACATATCATTGATCACATTAATATATCTGCGAGTCAGTCCTCTTTTATGTATAACCCACCATATTATATCTCTGGATATCCTATCATACACCTTCTCCAAATCTATAAAAATCATATGAAGATCCTTCTTTTTCTCCCTATACCTCTCCATTAATCTCCTCAATAAATAGATTGCTTCCATTGTTGACCTCCCAGGCATAAACCCAAAATGATTCTCATATACTGTTGTCTTAAATCTCAATCTATATTCAATCACTCTATCCTAAAGTTTCATTGTATGACTCATTAACTTAATACCACGATAATTTGAACAACTTTGTATGTCCCCTTTATTTTTATAAATAGGTACTAAAACACTTTTTCTCCATTCATCGGGCATCCAATTAGTCATTAAAAATCTATGGAATAGATTTGTAAGCCATGATACTCCATCCTCCCCTAAGCACTTCCAAACCTCAATAGGGATACCATTTGGTCCTAAAGCCTTCCTTGTTGTTATCTTTTTTAGAGCAATCATGACCTGTGTTGTCCTAATTCTGTGAAAAAATATATTTTCTCGAGTCTTCCTAAGTTGCTCTATATCTAGTCTACTACCATTATATTCATTTAATAACCTCTCAAAGTAGTATTTCCATGTTTCCATAATTTCATCGTCTTTGACTAAGACTCTAGAATTATCACTTTTGATATACTTAACGTTATTAAAATCTTTTATTTTTTCATGTCCCTAAGTTTATCAAGCTTATAAATACTTTTTCCCCTTCTTGTGTACCTAATTTTGTGTAAAGATCATCATACGCTTTTAACTTAGCATCCCTTACCACTTTCTTAACTTCCTTTTTTGCCCATTTATATTTCTCAAAATTCTCTTCATTTCTATTTGTTTGCCATGTTTTAAAGCACTCCCTTTTCATTTTTACTATATTTTGTACTTTTTCATTCCACCACCAAGTTTCTTTAGACTGTGGCCTCTTGGCTTTTGATTCTTCAAGAATTTATTTTCATATTCTCCTAATGCATGTGGCCATCTTATTCCACATTATGTTAGTCTCTTCTTCAGTATTCCAAGTTGCTTCATTTAATAGTTTATCTTTAAATAGTTCTAATTTCTCTCCTTTTAAGTTTCACCACCTAGTTTCTGGGTTAATCTTTACTTTTTGCACTCGTGATTGATTTTTAAAATTTATATCCAACACCATTATCCTATGTTGTGAGGTTAATCTCTCTCCCGGGATAACCTTACAATCTTTACACGTTAATCGGTCTCCTTTTCTAGTAATGAAAAAAATCAATTTGGCTCTTATGTGTTCCACTTTTATAAGTTATCAAGTGTTCAAGCCTCTTTTTAAAATATGTATTTACTAGTACAAAATCATATTGCATCGCAAAATCTAAGATAGACTCTCCCCCATCGTTCCTATCTCTAAAACCATATCCTCCATGAACTACATCATATCCTACATGATCTTCTCCTACATGGCCATTAAAATCTCCCCTTATATAGATTTTCTCACCTATGGGTATTTCTTGAACTAGTTCATCCATTTGTTCCCATAATTTTACTTTAGTATGATCATCTAATCATACTTGAGGTGCATAAGAACTAACAATATTAATTATTTTTTCACCCAATACCAATTTTACAAGTATAAGTCTATCACTTTTCCTAATAACGGTTTCAATATCGTCCTAAAAGTTTTTATCAACTATTATTTCAACTCCGTTCTTATTTCTATGTTTTCCTGTATAATAAAATTTAAATCTTGTATTATCTATTTCTCTAGCTTTCTCACCGACCCAATTAGTTTCTTGTAAACAAGCTATGTTGACTTTTATTCTTATCATGGTATCTACCAACTCCATCCCTTTTCATGTCATAGTCCTTATGTTCCTAGTCGCTAACCTAAGTCTAGTATCTTGGAGTAGCTTCTTTATCCACACACGTCTAGCTTGTTGTTGGAACCCTTGAGTATTTATCTCCGCATCCGGGCACCGATGCGACGCCCCTTACCTATTTTTTGAGACACCCGGTGGCAGGCGCAACATCCCTTGCCTATTTTTTGAGACACTCGATGGCAGGCGCAATGCATCGCTTAAGAGGATTGCCCTAGAATTAGCACATATATTCATAGGATACATGTTCATAAGGATCTGACAATGCGATAAGTTCCTACGTGTTACATTGGTCTCGTGTGAGGTGTTCGTGCCTCTTACGGGGTCGTTTGGGTGTTGTTTTGGATTTTCACCCTCTAAAGTCATGTTTTAAGCCTAAGTCTAAATTTTGAAAATTATCATCGTATTCTCAAATTGGAAGTCCCGTGACTGCGTGGTAAGTCCCTACGTATTAAGTTTGTCCCGTGGGAGGTGTCTGTGCCTCAAATGAGGCCGTTTACGGGTTGTTTTGGGTTTTCACCCGCTAACGATATATTTTTAAGCTTAAGTCTAGATTTTTTCAAATTATCATCCCATTCTAAAATTAGGATTCCCGTGATGACGTTGTAAATTCCTACGTGCTTCATTGGTCTCGTATGAGGTGTTCGTGCCTCTTACGGGGTCCTTTGGACATTGTTTTAGACTTTCACCCTCTAAAGTCATGTTTTAAGCCTAAGTCTAAATTTCACTAATTATCCTCGTATTCTCAACTCAAGAGTCTAATGGCTACGAGACAAGCTCCTACATGTTTCGTTGGTCATGTGGAAGGTGTTCGCGCCTCTTATGGGGCCATTTAGGGGCTGTTTTTGGTTTTCACCTGCTAACGACACATTTTTAAGCCTAAGTCTATATTTTTACAAATTAACGTCGTATTTTCAAAACGAGAGTCCCGTGACTACACGGTAAGTTACTACATGTTACATTGGTCTCGTATGAGGTGTCCACGCCTCTTACAGGTAGTGTGGGCGTTGTTTTGGATTTACACCCGTTAAAGTCATGTTTTAAGTCCAAGTCTAAATTTTACAAACTGTCCTCGTATTCTCAACCAGAGAGTCTAGTGGCTATAAGGCAACTTCCTACAAGTTACGTTGGTCTTGTGGGAGGTGTTCATGCCTCTTACGGGGCCGTTTAGGGAATATTTTTGGTTTTCACCCTTTAACGGCATATTTTGAAGTCTAAGTCTAGTTTTTTTCAAATTATCGTTATATTCTCAAAACTAGAGTCTCGTGACTATGCAGTAAGTTTCTACGTGTTACATTGGTCTCCTCTGAGGTGTTCATGCCTCTAACGGGGTCGTTTGGCCGTTGTTTTGGATTTTCACCCTCTAAAGTTATATTTTAAGCCGAAGTCTAAATTTTGCAAATTATCCTCATATTCTTAACTCGAGAGTCTAGTGCCTACGTGGCAAGTTCCTACATGTTAAGTAGATCCCGTGGGAGGTGTTCGTGCTTCTTATGGGGCCGTTTAGGGGTTGTTCTGGGTTTTCACCCTCTAACGGCATATTTTTAAGCCTAAGTGTGGATTTTTGCAAGTTATCATCGTATTCTCAAAACGAAAGTCTCGTGACAATGCGTTAAGTTCCTACATGTTACATTAGTCTCGTGTGAAGTGTTCGTGCCTCTTACGAGGTCATTTGGATGTTGTTTTGGATTTTCCCCCTCTAAAGTCTTGTTTTAGTCCTAATTCTAAATTTTGCAAATTAAAATTGTATTTTCAAACCGAAAGTCCCGTGACTACGTGGTAAGTCCCTACGTGTTAAGTTTTTCCCATGGCAGGTGACTGTGCCTCTTACGGGGCCGTTTAAGGGCTGTTTTGGGTTTTTCCCCACTAACGACATATATTTAGCCCTAAGTCTAGATTTTTGCAAATTATCATCGTATTCTCAAAATGAGAGTCTCGTGAATATGTGGAAAGTTTCTACATGTTACATTGGTCTCGTGTGAGGTGGCATTTTCTTTTTATTGTTACGCTTTAAAGTCATGTTTTAAGCATAAGTCTAAATTTTACAAATTACCCTCGCATTTTCAACCCGAGAGTATTGTGGCTATGAGGTAAGTTCCTACGTGTTACGTTGGTCCCGTGGGAGGTGTTCGTGCCTCTTATGGGGCCGTGTTGGGGCTTTTTTTGGATTTTCACTCTCTAACAGCATAGTTTTAAGCCCGAGTCTAGATTTTTGCAAATTGTCTTCGTATTCTAAAAACGAGAGTCTAGTGACTATGCGGTAAGTTCCTACATGTAACATTCATCTCGTGTGAGGTGTTCGTGCCTCTTACGGGGTCGTTTGGGCATCATTTTCGATTTTCACCTTCTAAAGTCCTGTTTTAAGCCTAAGTTTAGATTTTTAGAAATTATCATCGTATTCTCAAATCGAAAGTCTCATGACTATGTGGTAAGTCCCTACGTGCTACGTTTGTCCCGTGGGAGGTGTCTGTGCCTCTTACTGGGCCCGTTTTGGAAATGTTTTCAGTTTTCACCCGCTAACGGCATATTTTTAAGCCTGTCTAGATTTTTGCAAATTATCGTTGTATTCTCAAAACGAGAGTCTCGTGACTATGAGATAAGTTCCTTCGTGTTACATTGGTCTCGTGTGAGGTGTTCGTGCCTCTTATGGGGTCGTTTGGTCGTTGTTTTAGAATTTAACCCTCTAAAGTCATGTTTTAAGCCTAAGACTATTTTTTTTAAATTATCCTCATATTCTCAACTCAAGAGTCCAGTGGCTACGAGGCAAGTTCCTACATGTTAAGTTGGTCCCGTGGGCAGTGTTCGTGCCTCTTACGGGCCATTTAGGGGTTTTTTTGGTTTTCACCTGCTAACGATATATTTTTAAGCCTAAGTGTAGTTTTTTTATAAATTATCATCGTATTCTCAAAATGAGAGTCTCGTGACTACGCGGTAGGTTCCTACGTGTTACATTGGTCTCGTTTGAGGTTTTCATACCTGTTACGAGGTCGTTTGGGCGTTGTTTTTTATTTTCACACACAAAAGTCATTTTTTAAGCCTAAGTATAAATTTTAGAAATTATCCTCGTATTCTCAACCCAAGAGTTCAGTGGCTATAAGGTAAGTTCCTACATGTTACGTTTGTCCAGTGGGAGGTGTTCGTGCCTCTAACGGGACCGTTTAGGGACTATTTTGAGTTTTCACCCGCTAACGACATATTTTTAAGCCTAAGGCTTGATTTTTGTAAATTATCATCGTATTCTCAAAATGAGAGTCTCATGACTACGTGGTAAGTTCCTACGTGTTAAATTCGTCTCGTGTGAGGTGTTCGTGCCTCTTACTGGGTTATTTGGGCGTTGTTTCTTATTTTTACCCTCTAAAGCCATGTTTTAAGCCTAAGTTTAGATTTTTGAAATTATCTTCGTATTCTCAAATCGAAAGTCTAGTAACTGTGTGATAAGTTCCTACGTGTTAATTTTGTCCCTTGGGAGGTGTCTGTGCCTCTTATGGGGCCATTTAGGGGATGTTTTGGGTTTTCACCCGCTAATAACATATTGTTAAGCCTACGTCTAGATTTTGGCAAATTATCATCGTATTCTCAACTCGAGAGTCTCGTGACTAGGCAGTAAGTTCCTACATGTTACATTGGTCTCGTGTGAGGTGTTCGTGCCTCTTACGAGGTCGTTTGGGCGTTGTTTTGTATAATATGTCTATTTATTGTATAAACTTTCTTACATAATTAGTTGCTTTTTTTTGCTGCATTTTGGCCTTATTGTAACCTATATTTATTGTTTTATTTGGGCAGCAATATCCCCCTGTTTTAGTCCGAAATAATCAGTTATTTTGGGTAGATATTAACTGCTATTTTTGGGCAGAAAATAAACTATTTTTTCCCCCCGGTTTGGACTATTTATTTTGTTTTTTGGCCTATTTATTCGGGCCATTTTGCTAACATAATTACTTGCTTTTTTCTCTCTATTTTGGCCTTGTTTTAACTTATTTTTATTGTTGTGTTTGGGTAGCAACATGCCCCTATGTTGGGGCAAAAGAAGCCCTTATTTTCGGCATAAATTCACTATTGTTTTTGGCCAAAACATAAACTCTTCCCCCCCCCCCCCGTTTTGGATTATTTATGTTATTTTTTGGCCCATTTATTCGGGCCATTTTTCTAATGTAATTAGTTGCTATTTTTCTCTTCATTTTGGCTTTGTTTTGACCTATTTTTATTTTTGTATTTGGGCAGCAATATGCCCCTATTTTGGGCTAAAATAAACCCTTGTTTTGGGTAGAAATTAACTGCTATTTTTGGGCAGAAAATAAATTGTTTTTTTCCATTGTTTTTTATTATTTATGTTTTTGTTTTTTGGCCTATTTATTCGGGCCATTTTGCTAACATAATTAGTTGCTTTTTTTGCAGCATTTTAGCCTATTTATTTGAGCCATTTTGCTATTTAATGCTGTAATTTTTAAAGGGAAGTTGAGACTTTGAGAGTAAACATGTTTCATTTGCATTTTGATAGGCACCAGATGAACTCTCCTTGCCATGATTTCTCGAAAATGTCCCATTTTGCTCCAATAATGCCATTAAATTCTCAAATCTTCTATTCAGAGCAACGTTTAGTTCTTCAAAAGACGATATCTTATCTTTCAAGTTTCTCAACTCTTCATTATGAGACCGAAACTATGCTATGACTATTGAAGTGTTAGAGGGATTTGGATCGACACCAAATCCTCTCATATATCCCGACTTCTTCCCAAGTACCTCAATTGCTATCTCCTCCTGTGACATCGGAACTGAGTCGGGCTCCTTAATCTCTCATCTTGCTTTAGAAACTCGTCCTACCATTTTTAAAAAAAGTATATATATATATATATATATAAGAAAGTTTGTCTTATTAATCACCAAAAAGGATAAATGGGGAAAAAACTGAAACATATATGTGTCTCCTTGCACTTATCACTCATCCAATCATTTTTTCTCTTACTTCAATAAGATGTCTTTAAGAATTCCACAATACCAGGTTTCACTTCGATTTCATGCTCTTAAATTCAAAATTAATCCATGTAAGAATATAATCATACTAGTTGATGATGTGTGTGAAACATGTCTAATATGCACAATATCAAGAATATTATTGTGACACGTAAATTGAAATTGAATTTACGAAGGCTAAAATCAAGTTGAGAACTATATAATAATTTAGAAATTAATAAATGCATCACCTGGATTGACATCGCATCTACAAATGATCGTGATCCACATGCATGATTCCTAGGCAAATGTGCTCGTGCCTTTTTGTTTTGGTCTGGTCGCACCTTAAAACATAAATAGGAAAATTTATATCAATCATAATTTGTTAATATTACAATGGCAGTACAATATTCACATTGAAGAAAAAAATGTAAAAGTTGTGTGTTAAAGGTTATTAATCATAAATAGTAAAGGTTACCAAAAAAGCATTATCAGCCCAAGTGACATCAATCATGTAATCCCAGTCCTCTTGCTTAAACTCTGGATATGGTTTAATTTTGGGATTAACTCCATCCTCCATTAGATGTGAATAATGTGCATTCATCTTTCTCTTCTAATCACGGTATCTACTATGACACTTCCTACTAATGGAAAATCTAACATCCTTGTCATCATCATAATCCTCGATATCAAACTTATCCTATAATAGTAATGTCAATCCTTAATAAATGTTATATAAACATGATTTTAAATGAATTTATAATTATATTGAAAAATACTTGGACTCTCTGTATCGAGGGATCGATTTCATCCCAACAAGAGACGTTTTGAAGTTGGGCGACATTTCGGAACTCTATGCCAAGTTGTTTTGCAAATGTAGGAGCATGTAATCCCACTGGTGCTCCATCACTAAGTGGGACCTCAACTTTAAGCTTCCCATATCGGCGCACAACTTTCTCCATCATTTTTCCTATTGTAGGCCCCCTTACATGTTTCTTAGTAAGAGCTGAAAACAAAATTTAAAACGAGTGAACACATTATGTATTAACAACATTAAATTAAATATGTGTGCGAAAAAATCTAAAGATGTATCAAACACTGCAGGGGTTACAACCGCCTCAACTGTGGGTGTGGAAGAATGTGACAAAGTATCAAACATCACATGAGATACATCTGCCCCATCCATGGGTGTGGAAGAATGACGTGATCTTCTAACAGGGGTCGTGAATGAAACCTGACAAACAACATATAATCAATAATTGGTTATGACATTCATAACAATTGCCAAGAGTACGTGTTTTTAGATTTTAACTTTCATATGAGTGATAAAATCAAATTTAAATACACTTTCTAACACAAGATACCTTCTTTATTTGAGGATCAATACACTCATTATGGGCATCATCTTCAGCATCGTTGAAATGTATATACTCATCGTTGTCCTCATTCACATTTGTTGTTTTTCCTTACCCGAGGTCGCCTGCTTGTTCTTCTTAACCACACTCCTTATAGAATTTGCCAAATGACACACCCCAAGGGAAGTCATTCTCATTTTATTATTTGCAATATTCTTCAGTCTTTCTTTCTCATACGCTGACACCATATGGGTCGTATATCCAGGTTTGACCCATATTTTTTGTTTAGGGGGCATTTTTGCAACTACTAAAATAAAAGTGAAATAAAGTTGCATTATAAATAAAACATGAGACATTGATTAAATCAGATAGTATAAATTAAATTACAAAAAGGAGAAAACGCATAAACAATGACATAAAATGTAAACATACAACTTTGTTAAGAACATTTTCCATTGAATAAACACGAGTTACAAGATTACATGTCAAGATCTATATTAAGATCATATTAAAATTAATTTTCTCGTCATCCTTTTCCTTATATATATCCATTGCAATCATTTCATACTTGCCATCATTATACTCTTTAGTTAGTTCCATAATTCTATCACTTGAGATTGTGTAGGGATTAGAATTAGTCCTATGATGTTTAACATTACTATCCTCAATAAGAATTGGGAAAACCCCATTGGTTTCATCCTGTTGGAACACATCATTAGGTCCAAAAGATTCATCAAACTCTAACTCTGGTACATCTTAGGTTCTCCGGTGTTGGACTCGTTATATGATTTCCCAATGTGCGCCTAATTTTGTATTACTAACGTAAAAGACTTGTTGCACTTGACTTGGTGAAACAAATGGATCATCTTTATACCAACGACTTCGTACATAAATGCTTGTGAAATGTGCATTGGTTTGTATTGTTCTCGTACTACCGGTGTTGAACCATTTTTATTGAAACAAAACAACTTTATGCCCGTAAATGTATTTCATTTCCCAAAATTTTCATAAGTAACCATAGAAGTCAATTGCACATCCCTAGTGTTCCCCCTTAGATACCAACCCACTTTTCTGACTTCTACGATGATTGTCGCGGTCTCTAGTATGGAATCGAACTCCATTGAAAATGCAACCTGAATAAAGATTCACTATAACATTGGCACCATTTGCTAATGACTAGAGTTCATTAGTTGCTTCTGGAGATCTTTGTGTTCATAATAGATTAATCTGAGAAAAAACATATATAATGTGTTACATGTTCATGTTAAATGTTAATTGAATATATGTAGATTCATTAAATTATCTTACTCGCTCTTTGAACCACTTTAGAAATGTTTAACGTTGTATTTGAGTTATGTCACGTCCACTTTGATTCGTTAGTAGAAGAGTTTTGTGCTCCCTGTTTAATGAAATTTGGTTCATAAGTATATATATATATTAAAAAATATTTCAAGTTGTGCATGTGTAATTAATTTGAACATACAAGTATATATATATATTAAAAAATATTTCAAGTTGTGCATGTGTAATTAATTTGAACATACTCTAAATACAGTTCGACCTCATCGGTGTTATACAATACAAACCACTTAGCCATATTAAGCTCCTTCTCAAACACAATTGCAGCTCTTGTAATTTTTCCAAAAGGACGAACATTTTTAATGAAAATCGTCAACCCTGGGCCATATTCACCACCATCCTCATTTCATTCTTCTCTATTAAAAGCAGTTTCGACGTGAGTAAGGTACATTGAGAAAAAAGTGAAACACTATTTGACAATGTAAACCTCAGCAATGGATCATTCTGGTCGAGCGCTGTGATACCCCGCCCTAGAAAAGAAATATTGAATAATAAATTGATGATTTTATTCGAAGGAAAAATTTTATGAACAAATTTATAAGTGAATTACGCCAAAATGGCACGAAAAGTAATTAAGGAAAAAAAGAATCCCCACGTTACATGGTTCGCGTAGATGCCCATTTACGTCCTCATAGTCCTGGTAAGTATGTTGGTCAAGTTTGATGCAAAAATACCAATGAATAATTGTGACATGGTCACGCTTAATATAACGCGACTTTTGTCAGCATGCGTCGCACAAGATGAGAACTTGCATGATTTTTGTAGGACGTTTTATTGGGGTTAAAAATAATTTGACCATATTTATTGGATGCTAAACATAGGCCTAAGAGTGCCATGGGGTCAAAAGTCAAAAAATGAATAAATAAATAAAATATTATTATTTTTCGTCGAAAAATAAAAATGTTCGAAAAATTCGGAAAAATTCCAGATCGACTTAAAATATAATTTTGATCAACTTTATCTTCTTCGATATCTTCAGAAAATGTCATTTAGACCTATTTTAGAGCTATTTTCAATTGTAAAAATAGTAAAAATATTAATAAATTTGGGGTTTTATTTCTATTTTGGTTTAATCATAAGCCATCCATTGATTCAACCCCTAGCCTATACCTCCCTCACCAGCCCCTTTGAATAATCTCACCAATATTGGATGGGTGTAAGATTTTTGAAGTTAATTAATGAATTATGGGGTTATATAATGTATTAACCATGTGGGTTGATGAGAGAAGAAAGAAATCAGATTTTGATCACTCTCACACTCCCATAACTCTCAAACACTTGTGAAAATTCGTAGCTCTTACTTTTCCTCTCTAAAAAACCACCAAAACTTCATATTTGTGACATATTTACACCCCAAAACAACCACTCAAGTAGTATATAACTTAGAAAAATCTTGGAGCTTATATTTTGGAGCTAGAATTGGAGTTTTGGAGCATTTATTGGAGCTTAAATAAGGAGTTCCTATAGCACATATAAATGTCTCTTGGAGTATGCATTTGGTAACCCCTTGAGGCCACGTTTGAAGGTGGGGGTTGCTCCTCCTACACCACCATTTTGTAGTCTTAAGAGGTGGCAAAATATTACTTTGACTGACGTTTAGAGTTTGATAAGTTTTAGAATGATATTTACATATAGTAACTTGATATATGTAGTATTTTAGCTACTTTACAACTTTATGTTGTTTAGTCATCGTATCACCATTTGGTGTGTAGAAATGAGTTTTTAAAAAGTAATTTTTATGGGTTCAAAAGGTGGATAAATTTCATAATATTAACCTTGAACATTTTATGAAATAAAATGTGTTAAAATGATGTTTCAAAAGTAAATAATGTAATTTCATGTTTAGAAAAATATTGGGCTAATATAGGCCGTTTTTACGAAATAAAAATGGGACTTTCTTACCAAAATGATGAAGTAGAAGAAGAAATTGGGCCTTTACTTAAATGGGTGTTTTTGAGACGCATGAACTCATAATAAGAAATAATTGGGGTTGATATGAAAATAATCAAAGTATAAAATGATTACTCTTAAATTGATACTTAAGAGTAGTTAAAGAAAGTAAAGAAGGCCAAATGTGTATTTAAAGTGTGTACAACTTATTTTGAAAACATAAATGAAAATAAAGTCGTTTTATAAAATTTAGAATTTATTATTGAAATTATGTTGTAAATATCAGAAATACACTTTGAGAAGTTATGAATTGGTTTTTGAAAAAATTAATATGTTTAAACCCATTTAAAAGGATAATATTTGGGTGAAACAAATAGTAGTGTCATTGTCGTAAATACAGTGAATAGTATGCTATCAAGAAAATATTTGGCAATTAAATGTATTAATTAAAGTTTGATAAAAGGAGATTAATGATATATTTTTACTAAGTGAAAATAATGAGTTTCACTAAAATGATAAGTGTGAAATATGGGTAAAAATATAGTTTTTGACAAGTGTTAAGTGGTTAAAAGTGTTTTGAGAATTAAGTTGAAAAGTTAGTAACTATTTTGGGAACAACACTTGTTAAATGGCTAAATGCGTATTTGACAATAAATGGGTAAATTGGTAAATTTAGGTAAAGCGGAACATTTTTATGAAATAAAAATGTCAATGAATAGTTGGGAAGAAAAATGAAAGAATTGATTTTCCAAGTGAGAATAAATGTGAAAATTAAGAATAAAGTTGAAACACATGAAAAAAAGATAAGAAAGGATACTTGCATGATGCCAAGAATTATGGAGGGCATGACTCCCTAGTGGTGAAAGACCCCAAAGCCTGTACCGATGAGCATATGGCGACTGGAGACCGATGGTGTAGAGCCCCGTGAAATTCAGGAATAATGGCTAGACTCCAAGTCAAAGATTGATAATTCTTGTAATAAGAAATGAAGATTGAGAATATTCTTAAAATTTATGCGAATAAATATTTGAGATTTGTAAAAGGTTGAAAAAGGGAAATAAACAAGTTTTCGTGAAATAATAAATAATTTGTGTCGTGTGGAGTACAAGCTTCTCAATGAAAATGAATATTTTCCAAACACGGGGTGTGCGTGTCATAAAGATTGTTTTACTGAGAATATTAAAATAATGGCAAAGTAACTCTAGCGTGAGTTGATAAACGCTGAATAGATGAATATTTTCAAGAAAAGAAAGGTTTTTCATATAAATGTTTAACCGTGTGCCTTAATGGGAAAGAATGTGATTTTAAACAAAGATTACCCAAAATGACTATTTTGGGAAAGAAAAAGAGAATGAACGGGGAGAAATTATATTTTTGAAATAAAATGATTTAATACATCGGAGCATGTATTTTCAAAAGTATATATGTAGGTATATAAATATTTTAATGAGCATATAGTGAATGTGTATTATTTTCTGTCGTTCGTTTCTATATTGCATTTGTATAAATCCCACTGAGCCTTTCGCTCACTCCCTCCTCTTTGTTACGGCAGGTTGTATGCGGTTCGGTAATTTGAGAGCGTTATACAGGTAATATTTACTTGCACTAACGTTAGTAGCTCTTTTTACTTGGCCTTGGGGACACTTCCCTTGGGTCCCGCACGTAGTTTATTTTATATTTGAATCACATGCTAATAAAAGCGTAATCTTATGTATTAATAAAACTCAAATAGTAACACTATTGATGTTGTTCATTGCACCCCACACCTGACACTCGGATCGGATCAGGGTCGATCCTATAATAACCCTTAAATCCAATTCGGGTGTCATAAGCTCTGTTGGATACGTACTCTTTTAGCGTTCCAAGAAACCTTCAGAAAAACACTTCTAAAGTCAATATTACATATGTAAAACAATTAGGAAAAATATCTCCAAATCCGTAACAGAACATATTAATGTAACAATTACACTTTTAAAGTCAATATTCCATATGTAAAACAATTGGGAAAAATATATCCAAATCCGTAATAGAACTTATTAATGTAACAATTACCTTTTAATTAGGTACATCCATCTATATTTCAGAGGACCTGCAAGCTTGGCCTCGCGTGCTAAGTGAACCATCAAATGAACCATCACATCAAAAAAGCAGGAGGAAAAATCTTCTCCATCTTGAAGACTATCATAACAATTCGTTCTTTTAAATTCTCCATATCACTCTTCACCAGTGTCTTGGAGCACAACTCCTTAAAAAAATTACTCGAATCCGAAAGAGTAATATAAATATTCTTAGGTAGGTACTCTTGCTTCCCAATGGCAAGAAGTTGTTGAAGCAGGACATGGCAATCATGAATTTTTAGGCCCGTTAATTTAACAGCTTTTGGGGTCACACATCTCGAGATGTTCGCAGCATAACCATACGGATACTTGACCGATTTCGGGAATTCATATAAACCTTCTCTCTCATTCAGGGTCATGTACATGTCGTTATAGGCTTGATAAAGGATCCATCGGGATGGCTTTGTAGATGCAATTCTACCCTAATGCCCATATCCTCCAAATCAAGATGTGCCTTTTCAGTGTCTTTGTTCTTCCCATCCATGTTCAATATCATTCCAATCAGATTATCGCTTATGCTTTTCTCTATGTGCATAACATCAAGGTTATGGCAGAGCTTAAGTTTCTTCCAATACGGGAGCTCAAATAAGATGCTTTTCTTTGTCCAATTCAATTTTGTTTGATCACTAGGTCTTTTCTTATTATTTGGATGCTTCCCAAACTTGACATCTGGAAGGCGATCCAACTAACTAAGTACCTTTTCCATCAGTAATTCGAAGGATTTAGTTCGATGCTCAACCTTACCGATAAAGGCCCTACTCCTTCGCCAAGGGTGGTAATCTGGTAAGTAACATTTATGGCCCATGTATCGAATCTTACTTCTCAAACGTTGAGATAATGCGTCCTCATTACGAGGAGGACAAGCAAGATAACCTTTTGTGCCCTACCCAGACAAATTAGCGTATGCAAAAAATTCATTTATCGTCCACATTACAGTTGCGTGCATTCGAAAAGTTTCTTCACGAGAGGCATCATAAGTCAATACACCATTTTCCCACAAATTATTCAACTCATTGACTAACGGTTGCATGTAAACATCGATATCTTTCCATGGGGCCTGTGGCCCAGGAATAAGTATAGACATCGTGAAGAAGGTATCCTTCATGCACTTCGAGGGTTGCATGTTAAGGGGCATAAGTATCATGGTCACATTCTATAGGAGCCGTTTATGTTCCCAAAAGGGTTAAATCCATCGGTGGCCATACCTAGCCTCATATTTCAAGGATCACAAACAAACTCATGATAATTTCGATCAAAGTCCGTCCGTACCTCACTATTAGCCGGATGCCTCATGATCCCATCGTCCATGCACTTATCACTATGCCATCTGATGTCAGAAGCTATCTTCCTCTACATGTACAATCTTCATAACCTCGCTGTCAAAGGAAAGTAATGCAGGACCTTATGAGAGATTTTTTTACCATTCCCATCATTAAGTTTATATCTGGACTCCCCACATATCGGACATTATTCTAGATTAGCATTATCTTTCCAAAAAAGTTCACATTCATGTTTGCATGCATGGATGGTATCATATCCCAAGCCTAAGTCACGTAAGAATTTCTTGGCTTCGTAGCTTGACTTTGGAACCAAATTACCTTCCGGTAAAAGTTCCAACAATACCCCCATTGGCATATCGAATGACTTGTTGGTCCACTTGCCACTTACCTTCAAATTAAACATTGTAATCATGAATTTCAACAAAGTATACTTCTTGCAGCCTGGATACACCTCAATTGTGCAGCCACCGATTTTTCATTGTTTCGCACCTCCTCCTTTTGCGCACCATCAGTCGCCTCACCTGTATCTTATCCCCCCAATCACTATTCATGTAATCCCCCCTATAATAGTCTTCCATTAATTCGGGAAGCTCATCCCCATCCTCTTCTTCGTTGTCTTTAATTTCATTATCACTCTCATCATCTGATACATGGGTCTGACACTCGGGAAAAGATTCCCCGTGGTACACCCAATTCTTGTAAGATTCCATTATCCCGTGTCGGATTAAATGATTGTTTACCACTTCACCACTATGCCAATATCGATTCATATATTCATTACACAGACAACGGATAGTACCATTATTGCTCGTTTTGGTCATTGCAAATTCAACAAAAGCGCTCGCCCTCTCACGATATTGCTTACCTAATCTTTTCCTAAGAGTCTTCCAACTATTGTCCATCATATCTATTGTACCAATAATTAATAGATTATTTAACCATGATTAATTATTTTACTACATTATTGTTCGAACTAAAACACATAAAAGACCATTTAAAATACTATTCAATAATGTGAGGCTATATCCCGACAATGATGATTAAAGAGTGGATTACAATATACCATTTAAATAGAAGACTACATTTATTCCAAATAGCATATTCAAACAAGTATGCCTTGATTTTTTTTTAAAAAAGCATGCCTCAGATTATACTATGTATACTATGCCATCGTAAGGTTACCTAATGTTGTACTAAAAAAAACAATGCTCAAAGGTTGTGATAACATTACACACTCAATTTTACACAAACAAGCGATATTCAACGGACTCACTAATTTAGACTAATTTAACAATTCCAATAAAAAATATAAAATTTATTTTATGATTCTAATTGAAACAAATAACACAAAAATTTGAAATCAAATAAACACTAAAGATTTACAACTATCTAACAATTCCAAAACTACAATGAACTCCAACAAAAGTTCAGGCCATGAGTGTGTTGGGGAACTTGGGGGGGGGGGGGGGGGAGGGGGGGGGGGGGAGATACGGTAAAATAATTTAGAAGGTTTCTTCCAAAAATTGCACAGTGCATGGCATTTTTGTACTAAAAATTTCTAGATCTAATTAGTTTATTTGCTATACATTTATTTGCAGATCTAATTATTTTTTAATTTATTAGCTCTGTGGTTTTATTTCTTCTAATTTCTCTTTATGTTGTGTTGCTTATGTTTTTTTTTTCAGGTTGGGACAAATAGGTATACATTCTCTCTATTGTTTTAGGTATACCGTTGGACTACATTTTCTTAATTTATGTGTTTTTTTTTCATTCATTATATTGTACTGTGTATATTTGTGTACATATTGGAAATTTTGATTTAGGCACCCTTTAGTGTGTTTGGTGGTGCTAATTTTTTCTATCATTACTCAAATAAGTGATGTTTTTGGTGTTTTTGTAATCATTATTCGAATAGTGGTAGTGACAAATTAAAGAGTGCCTTTCAACACCACTAAGTAGTGCTACATGCAATTTAATAAGGGATTATATTTAGTATTGTTAGTGTTTACATTACTACTTTTTTATATTTTAACATTTTGTTGTGATATCACTTTATGTCCATTCCGTACATATAGATTTATTCCATTTTATTTATTGAAAAGAAATATTGATATCACTTTATGTGCGTTCCGTAGATATAAATTTATTCCATTTTTTTAGTTGAAAACAAATATTAAAGTTCTATTAGATTACATGATTTAGCATATCTGGGTTTATAGTCAGATAATTGCATAAAAGAAAGAAACAAAGAATATGAATCATATGTATGTTATATATGTTGAACTTGGTGAACCATTTCTCATATTTTTGTAACCCTTTCAAATGATGACTTAATAATTAACCTGCAAATGGGTAACGTGAACAACAATATTTTGTTTAGCCTTTTCAACACAACACTAATATTTATTCGACAATGATATATTGTATTGTCCTTTAATAATGTATATTTATAAAATCAATATACACTTGGCTAAATTATGATTTCTGGATTGATTTATTAAGAACAGTTCTTTTAGGACTGTTTGTTCTTTTAAGACTGTTTGATCATTCTTTTAAGACTGATCTGTTCTTTTAGGACTGTTTGGATGGATTATTTATAATTACTCTCTATGGGACTTATCATTTACCTTCATTAATTTATATGTAGGGTGCAACCCAATCTTACCAATGGAGATAAGTTTTGTGCTAAATGATGCGTGAATCATCAAGGTAAGAAAATTTAATTCATTCTAACAGGTTTCTACCCCAAACTTACCTCCTCTCTAATGTGATGATAATATATGTATAATTATGTTTTTGTAGCCAATTGATTACTCATTTGGATATTTGGTTGATTTTCTTATTATTTATTTGCGGTGCGATGGCTCAACGACCTTATCCGACTTATTAAACCACCAAATTTGTAGGTTCAAGTTGTTTATAAAGGTGACGCATTTATGTTGAAGTTTTTAGATGCGAAATTTATATTCAAGCTTTGGGACTAAAGTGAAGGAATTTAGGTAATTGGAATTATTCCATATTCTCTAGGTATATTTAAGGACACCTCTAATTTACGTAATGGATTTTTTTAATCAGTTGGGATATTGACTTGATTACATATAGCCTTGTTGTCCCACTATGATTAGCATACGATTTTATGTTCATTGAATAACAGTTAACAATGCTGCCCTACAATGCAGCCCTGTTATATTCAAGCTTTGGGACTAAAGTGAAGGAATTTAGGTAAATGGAATTATTCCATATTCTCTAGGTATATTTAAGGACACCTCTAATTTACGTAATGTATTTGTTTAATCAATTGGGATATTGACTTGATTACATATAGCCTTGATGTCCCACTATGAGTAGCATACGATTTTATGTTCATTGAATAACAGTTCACAATGCTGCCCTACAATGCATCCCTGTTTTGCCTTGCTTACAGTGGTTTTCCCAACAGGATTAATCGAGAAAGTAGTCTTATGCAAAGCGTTTAATGTAGACGAGTGCTTTGGATCCTTATTTGCTTTATTGATGTTATTTGGTGCATTGCTATTACAGAGATATGCATCGATTTTAATTTTAAGGACCATTCTCATTTTACTTTGCTATGTAGCTTTTCCACATGGAAATTAATTTTATGGTTTTGTGTGCAATTAGAAACACATTTTAGGGTATCATATGTTCAACTATGTTTGAGTTATATGAGAAAATATGGTGAAATTCCACTTATTGTGATTTTGATGCTAAATATTCCAACATTTCATTGCCCCCATATTCATGGAGTTACATGTGAATAAAGATATTATCGAAATGATGTATTTTGATGATGCTGACATTGTTTATAGCAGGGCGAATCCAGCTGGAGGTGCGTTCGGCCAGGATTATGAGTGATGTGGCCTAGGATTTTATCAGTACCGTGGCCTAGGATGTGCATGGGTTCTTACTCAAAATGATGTGCACATGTGCTTAGTTGTTATGTTTTTTTTGGTACCTGTTATATTTTTTTTCTTAGTTCTAAGCATTGTGGAATTGTGTTTTTGTTCCTTGGGTAGCATTTCTTCCGAAATATATAGTAGTGCATGTTTTTGGTACCTGTTACACTTATTCATTTTTATTTCTTGGTTTTCAGCCCTGGAGTAGAAAAAGAGGAGGGTGAGACAATAATGGGTGAGGAAAGCAGGGGGTAAAACAAAATATATGCTTTGGAATTTTTATAACTAACATATGCTTTGCAAGCTGCATATATGCATATATCTGCATTTATGCAGATATATTGCATATATGCACATATATGCATATATCTTTTATTGTTCTGGGGTTGCTTCGTTTATTGTCCTTTATATTAACTTCATTTTTCTTATCAAAGAGTTAATTTATATTGCAGGTAGTTCAAAACTTGTTCAGTTGCCTTTACAATTTTTAGCTCCCTTTCCTCCCATGGCAGGAGTTCTTGGCTGTTGTAGCAACTCGACTTCTTAAAGACCTCAGTTATGAAGTAATTGCCTAGCTTGATGACTCTCAGTTTATAAAAAGATGTTCAAGTTCTTCCATATTATTATAACATCTGCATACTAAAGAAATTTGCACTCCCAAATTCTTCACATTCCCCACCCCCCAAAACACTACATTACTGAGGCACTTCTAATTTATCCATTTTTCTGCATATAATACACAACACATGTCATATGCTTTCAATTTGATTCTTTTTTCACTAGCATTTAATTTTTTTAAAGTGCTTACTTTTGACTTTTGGTTTAAATGCAGAGATAAAGTACCCTAAAAACATCAGGAGAAGGAGTGGAACGCTGACAAAAATCATTAGTATGGAAGAAGGGACAAATATGTTGGATGGGGGGTATTGTGACAACCAAGATGAAGTATTTGTTAGATGAACTTGGGCTTTTTAAATGTTGTTGATGAATTTAACTTTTGAGATCCTTAAATATTGTTGGATTTGTTGTTATCCCTTAAGAGGGTGGTTAGTCCAATAAACAAAGGAAATCATGCTGATTTTTTTTAAATGGACACTTTGTTTATTTGATGTACGATGTGAGTTCAGTTGATGAATATTATATATTTCACGTTATATGTGAGTTTGTTTGATGAATTTAGATTATTTGAATGGTGTTGGACAATTTGTTATTTGTTAAGCAGGTTAGATAGTCCTATAAATAAGGGAGATTATGGCCAATTTTTTTAAATTACACTTTATTTTTTTTTGTTGGGGAATGATATTTTTGTCGTTTTACAATTACGTATTTTGAAAAAATTTCACGATTATGTACTTTCAAAATTTTCGCCGCGCTTTCAGGCACGGGTATTTCTCTAGTATATATATATATATATATATATATATATATATATATATTCAAGCGGCTCAAGGAAACTATAAAAAGCGCCACTTAAAATGCATGGTCCCCCCCCTCCTCCTTCCCCCTCCCCTTGTACTCACTCTCTATTAATCTGTTTTTATCCTTTTCCCCATCGAACCTAAACATCAAATTTAGATTACCAAACATTATGAAATATTGAGTTTAAACTCACTTCAAATTCAGTCATTTACAATTCACAATGAACCAATCTATATCCCCAAACAATTTGGGCAACCGAACAGGTTTTGTGGATTGATAGAAACTAATCACTATTTAATCAAAAGTGACGGGATATAATTCAAGTATTCAGCCATGGTCTACCCAATAGAACTTGGTAGATTCACCTATTATATGTAACATATTATTTTAAGAAACAACTTTTAAAAATGTTCACTCATTCGCGACTACCAATGTTATTTTTGCAATAAATGCATTATCCATTATTATAATTATCCTAATATCTTGAATATAAGTTAGAAGTGCGAATATGGGAATGTTATCTTTGATTAAAAAAAGCATATTTATTTGGCAAATAACACACACACACACACACACACACACACACACACACGCACACACATATATATATATATCCGAAAAATTATAAAAAGATTAAAAAAAAATGCACGGTCCTCCCTCTTTCCCACCACCCCTCCCCATTTATCTCTTAATTGGTTTTTATCTTTTTTTTTTCTGAGAGAACCTTAACAACAAGTTTAGATTACCATTCTCTAAAGTTGAGTTTAAACTCACTTTAAATTCACTCATTAACAATGAAACATTTAAGTAATAAAATTTTATTGACAACCGAACATGTCTCGGAGATTGATCTAAACTATTATTTGTTTAATCAAAAGTGATGAGATATAATTCAAGCATTCAATCATGGTTTGCCCAATACAACTTGTTACATTCACCTGTTATATGTAACACATAATGAACCAACTTTTAAAGAGGTTCATTGATTCCAGACTTCCAAATGTTAAATCCGCAATAAATTCATTATGCATTATTCGTTATTATAATAATACTAATATCTTGATTATGAGTTAGAAGTTAGAATGTGGTAATGTCATCTTTGATAAAAAAGAGTGCATATATATATATATATATATATATATATATATATATATATATATATATATATATATTTTAAAATATTAAAAACATTATGTTATGGCATAATTTTTTTATATGACATTTACATATTTTAGGAGAACCATATAAAAAAAATAAACTCAAAATTACCCTTTTTTTCTACTTTTAACAAACCGGTCAATTTTTCATACCTTTTAAAATACTTTAAAAGGTGCAAAAGTTTGACTGATATTTTTAAAATAGCAAACAAAAATTATTTTGAGCTAATTTTTTTATATTTATCCTTGAAATGTTTAAATCCCATAATGAAACTCAAGTAAAAAATATTTTTTTAATATTTAAAAAAAATATGTGTACCCCAGCAAATATGCATACTTATTATGTATGACTCTCTCTCTCTCACACACAATATATATATATATATATATTATAGTGACTCAAAATTGAGTAATTTGACAAAAGTATGAATTTGTGTAAAAAAAAAAAAAATTCCAACAGTTTTAACTAAAAGATTGGCTGGTTCATTGGTAGACGCAAAAAACTATGGAAATATCGAAATTGACATATTTTGAGATTGAGATATGTTAGAAATTTATTATCTAATATTATGGGTTCAAAAGAGTTTACTGAATATATCAATAATCTATTAGTTTTTTTTTTAAGCACAATTTATTCATTGCCAATAGTTGCACTTGTTAGGGTTCAACTAAAAATTACTAAATATATCGGTTATATCATTGTTATTTTTAAGTAGAATTTATCATTGTTAATAGCCACAATTGTTACCTTTATACGTAAATGCTCGCTTAAATTTTGAGACTTTGCCCCAACGGAGCAGAGTTGTTAAGAAATGAGTTAAATGCCGCACGAAATGGGCCAAACATAAAACAAAACCTCATACCAACCCGATCGTAATAAAGCTTACTTCCCTCCGTTAATTTGATGCACTAAGAGCCAACCTCTACAGACTAATACCTGCTACATATAATTATTTCTCTATTGATTACATGCACTAGTCATTTCGCACGATTAACTTTTTTGAATAAAAAACTAAAAAAGATGGGTTGGATGTACAAAAGGACAAAATAGGACTTGTATTGTAAACAATAATTTCATTCAAAAGCATTCAACTTAGGTGCCGTTTGACAATCCAATTTTGACGCTTGGAATTAAAATTGGAAGACCAATTGCAATTTCGTAGAATTCAAATTGGCATTCCAATTCCAATTTCAAACCTTGGAATTGAATTGCCAAACGATCCTTATAAAAGGAAAAAAAAATGTCCGGACAAATTTGATTTGTGTTGAAAAAGGCACCTTTTTTAAAAGAGGATTTGTCCGCACATGTAAAAGGAGTCGAGGCAAATAGCAAAATAACAAAAGGCCTTATATTTTAACAATAATAAATTTTTTATTGTTCATATTCGATTTTAGTAACAGTTGATATTAAGTTCCTATGAGATAAATATATTTATATTTATTTTATCTTTAAAAAATTTCCATGTTAATTTTTTAAAATGTTTTTTGATTTAGGCTTTCATGTCTATTTTTTTAATAATATTTTTGGGGTTTAGGAGAAGAGAGGAGGGTATATTTGTGAGTGTTTTATCCGGTGAGACACTTTCGGAAATAAAATGGAAACATCTTGAACAAATCGGCAATAAAAAACATGTCAAAACAGGACCCAATTTTTAATACATTTCAATTCAAATTTTAGAGTTTGCACAAAATCATTAGCATAGAGGTCAAATTTACCATTGAAACGACGTTTTACTTTTAAAACATAATAATAAATGTAACAATTAAATTAAAATGAATTTGGGCTGAAAATTAGATTTCTGTATTCAAAATTTGCTAAAACTCTTTAAGAAAACAATCGGGGTAATTATTCCGTGACCCTTCAAATTTTGAATCCATTTTCAATTCCTCCCACACACACTTTCATTTTCTATACATAACACCGTCAACCAATAAAAACATGCCACTCTACCCCCATACACTAACGGTGTTAAATTGTTGGACAAAAAATCACTCATGTGCGCTAAATATGAGGGTATTTTTGTCCAACTGCTTGTAAAAATGATCACTTTTTCATTCTGAAATTTAGCACCATTATAGCCAAGGAGTAAAAAAAGTGTTTATAAAAGTTAAGGAGGTTAAGCCTAGTAGATGAAAGTACAAGTGGTGAGGTGAAACTATGTGCAACGTTTATGGGGTCAAACAATAAGACCCAAAAAAATGAGAGCATCATAATAATCTCTTATGTGATATATAAACACTAATCGCTTTCATATTAGTTTTGTATGGATCGTCGCATCTTTTTTTCATTTACTTGTCTTAACCCCTGTTATTATATCATATTTAAACTTAAACCCTTCGATGTTAAGAACGTAAGGATAATAAATATGCGGGTGTCAACCCTCCATTTTATTTGACTTAGCCCCTATAATGATATCGTATTTAAACTTAAACGATTCGCTGTAAAAAAATTAAGACAATCTCACATTATCAATCTTCCATTAAAAAAACACTCTTAACCTATAATTTGAATTCACTCCTTGAATTTCAATTCATTAAAATACTTATATCTCTTTCCCCAATACGTATTCCCCAAAATTTAAAATTCTAACCTAAAATTATTTTTTAACATTAACCCAAGTCTATAAATTCCATTATCAAACATGGATTAATGGTGGTATAGTAAAACTTAGTGAGAATTATTTTCAACCCAACACGACATGGCTCGACTAAAATTATTAATAAATTAATATTTATCTCAACCAATATTACATTATCCAACCTCCTGTGTCAAAGAAAATATTTTTAAACATCCAAATAAAATATCAAAATAATGATATCACATAAAAATACACTCATTTACCTTAAAATCACTTGGGAAGATAATACTTTAAATTAATTGGGGAATGCAAGTAATAATTTAATAAACATCACGCATTCTTCTATCTGAAAACATATACCATTTACAAATGACTCCTTCTAAAGGAATTAGGATGATGGGTAACATTGTGCCAAACAACTATACATTCACACAAAACACAAACTCTTAGCGTCCCAATCTTGATCCCACCTATAACCAAATAAGTACTACACCAAAAAAGTATTTATGGATGCGTTCGTTGAATACAGACAAAAAAATTAAGCTTAAAGCAGGATTAGGGTTGTCCGCTGCACGGTAAAAACTCGTACCGTACCATTTTGTACTATAAATTAGTGGTAATGGTTTACATTTTTTACTTATCGAAAACGAAATTACCGAATTTTTTGTGGTTGACTTTTTTTTTGACATTTTGAAAACCGATTTACTGATTGTTCCGTATGAAAATGAAATACCGAAATTAATGTATCGAAAGTACCAAAATGATATTACCAAACTTACAAAATTAAAAATACCAAATTAATTAAATGAAGAATACCTATTGACTAAAGCCAAACACAATCACACTTTTAAATATTTTATATATTATTTATTTTGCTTTTAAGTGGCCAAACCCTTTAGTAACCCTTGGCTCAATATAAGATTTTACAACCCTTGGATCATTCACAATACAGTTTACACCAACAATATGGTTAATGATTCAGATTAAACACCATAAATTGTGGCTCTCTCTCATTTTACCTAATAATAGCCTCTCATCTCTGTTCCCTCACAGAACACTCATTTCGGTTGTCTACGTCAACCCACAATCCTATCAATTCATCATCTCGCTATGGCAATATATCGCATCAAACATTTTTTTGTTGTTTCTGGATTATTTTTGAATCATTTATGGTATAGGTGTTATTAATGAGTTTGATAACATCAAGATTGAACCAAAGTGAAATAAACGAGGTATGCAAGGCTTTTTTTTATGTTTCGTTTTTTTCCTTTTGTTTTTCTATTTTTAATTTTTATCTATTCTACTCTCTATGTCTTGGCAACAAGTGGATAATCATATTTTTTTTAGGATGAAACAATGGCGAGCAAGAAACAAAGAATGTTGGGGATTCTCATTTTGGTTTGAAATTTAATATGACGACCCGAGTTGGGATTTATTTGAGTTATTTGGACAATAGTGTAACTTGAATTGCAATTTGTGATGTTTATTTTTGAATTTAATGTTTATATGTAGTTATAGAGAAGCGACAATTATGTAGGTTATTTTCTTATTATTTTTTTTAAATATTGATATAAACATGTTTACATAAGTGGTACATTATTTACCGAGTACTACCAAAATTATCGTAAAGAGAAATTTATCGTATTTTCGAAAAAAATCAATTTTATCGCAAAAAATTGATTTTACAGATGTATCGTGAGGTTTGGTTTTGCTTAATTGGTAGTGTACCGGTTGTAAAATTATTAATTTTGGTTTGATGATTTTAAATTTGATTTGCTAATGGTATGCTCCATTTACTGACAAAATTGACCGAAACTGTGACAACCCGCTCACCAAAATAAGGGGTGGCCAGCCCAATACTCCAATATAACGGAATCATAGATGGAATCATTCTCAGCATCATAATAAAAATATAGAGTATCCAGGATAACCACCCAATATTTCAGTATAACGGGTTGCCAAAATTTTGAATTTAAAGAAAATAAAGTAAAACAAACAACCCAATTTCTTAAAAGATGGGGGAAGACCCAAGACATATATAAATAGTACAACAAGAATACAAATAAAAAGACCGAATATGATACCGGTCACCAACTGATACACCAATAATACACAAGTTCAATAAGTTACATATTACACTTCATTAAACATTTACAAAAGCTTGGGCCCCTAGCCCGAATAAAAGACTGGAACTTAACTAGAATGCAAAAATGGAAACGTTTATACCAATTGGGTCACGTAACACCCGCAATGCATCACGGCTCGCCGAGGACCTCGGAATAAGAATTCAAGCCAGGCATCCTTGCGGCGGAGTACCTGAGCGCAGACAAGATGCATATGTAACAAGAAATATAAACGGGTCAGGGTCCGGTTCTATATGATTACTAGATAAATAAAGAGTATGACAGTTATGAATAAAATCATGCTCAGAAGAATACCAAAAATCTATCTACGCAGTTCTAAAACATAAGTTAAGACAATAAAGAAAGACATGAGTTTAATTTAACTAAATAGGAGAAAATAAGAATTTACATAATTAAAACTTCTATCATATACCCCGATTCATGTCACAGTTTATTCCTCAACAGGAAAATAAATCTATAACTATAAGCTCTTTATGGCTTTTATCTCAATTTTAAGCTCTTTATGGCTCTTATTTTAATTACATGCCCATCCTGGCTTTACCATTCCTTAGCAGAAATATAATCAACATTAAATGCTCTTTATGGCAATTATCATACATCAAGTCCCACTTGATTTAGAATGGTTATATTCTTATGCATACAACGATTCTAAGACCGCCCCTCCGAGTTTCCCCACTGGGCGCGCCCCTAAATGACCATCATCTTCCAGGGCCTATCCATACAAGACAACCTGGGCTCATAACGCAAACGTCGGGAAGCAGCCATATGCCTGCGGGAAAGTCAGGACCACACCCGGAATCCCCTAACCAGCGCAGAAAAACATATAAAAACTCCGCATATGGCCTAGGACTATATCCACCCTGCATTCACTAGCCAGGGGGCATCACCAAGCGCACGAACTTCCCTTATGATGTCATTTAGAGAGGTGTGTTTAACCAAATTACCATTTATCATGTTAATGATTAAGTAAATTATCATTTACCATCATTTCCATATCCAATTACATTTTAGCAAATGTATATCCCATTTATCCGAAACCATATTCATTTATATGATATAAATATTTTGCCTTGTATAAAATCCGGAGCCGTACACATTTACATTGACATTTTGACCTCAAAGAATAAATAGACTTTCAATTATTCTCCCAAGATTCGTCGATAGATATAATAAACCATCAAGAATAACATAGCTCCAATGAGCTTCTAAGGTCTCCCAAACATAATAATGCATCCCCTAGTTTAATAGAAATCAACTAGAAGAAAGAGTGCCCTAACGTCAATAGGCCTAACCCCGGAAAAATCCCGCCTAAACCATTTCTAGACTAGGGTAGTATCCCAACTCATCAAGAACTCTAGGACTCTAAGTTTACTTCATGCAAGAAGGTTCCTAGATCCTATTAAAGAAAATAAACCTAGGAAGCAAAATAAGGTTTAAAGGTGAAAAACAGGGGACCGGTCGACCGGTCCCAAGACCGCGGTCGACCGCGTCTCAAGGTTTTGTCTACGGAGAAAAGCAAAATGCTCAAAATGGAATGGTCGGTCGACCGGTAAGGGGACCGCGGTCGACCGCGCAAGAATTTTATGCCTTTGTAGAAAAGCAGTAAACCTGCCCCCGATGGCCCGGTCGACCGGTCATAGCAGACCTAGGGTTCTTCCTTCTTCCAAAAGCTAAACCCAAATCTCAAATCTCTTTCATTTTGAACATAACCTACAACTTTTATCTACCCAAAGATTTTCCTACATAATTTATAACCATTAAAACCCACCCTTTTATCATCAAAACTAATATTAGGGTTTAAATCCCATAAATTTCCATTTTTGATTCATGAATACAAATACACAACTATCATACAAATTATTCATCTTATATCACATATTAGCAAGTAGAAAACTTGTCTTAGGGTTACAAATTCAGATTTCCTTGAGTAGCAGCAACAATCCATCTCCAATCTTCACTTTCTCTCTTCTTTCTCCACTTTTCTCCCAAGCTCTCTTTCTCTCATTTTCTCTCTAAGTGTAAGACATAAAATAAGGAAATTAGGGGATTTTAGAAGACTTAAATCATGGCTTAGGTTAAAATCCCAACTTAAATGATTAATACCACATTAAAATGACTCCCAAATACGCGTTTAAGCTAAAACCAGGTAAAAGTGCCCGAAACACAAAAATACAATATGGCACTTATTTTGACTGTCTCGCACCTCCCGAGACCAACTACACCCTCTAAACCGGCATCCGAAAATTTATTAATTATTTCGAGTTCCAATATCATTTAAATCAAAATGTCATTTAAAATACATGACATTATAAAACGTGCAACCTGATGATATTTACTTTCACCTACAGTAAATATGCATCAGTATAGTAAATATTAACTTTCAATTCATTCAATTAATATTTACCCCAGTCCCCACATTTTATATAATTACCTTATGCGGTTAAATTAATATAAAAAATGAGCCTCCCCGAATCGAGGGTTGTTACATACTCCCCCCCCTTAAGAGGGAATTTTGCCCCCAAAATTCGGGCATACCCAACTCTCAGAAAGGGTATACTACGATAAACTAGGATTCTACCATCCTAAACAAACCCCTCGTTATCGCAACGTCATAAATGGACCCGGATTAAGATCGACCTTATCGATCTCCTTCTACATCATTTGTGCTCTAGCATTGCACAAAGTGTTCCTCACTAACCATCGATTCTAGCTTCCTACGGCGGAAGACGATGCCCACATGACTGAGCAGCAATCGCCCAACCTCCAGAATCATGTTACATCTCCCCTCGGGGCACCCATACGGACTCTAAGTGGCTTAACCCCAACGCTACTCAACTTTCCCCCCGCATTGACGTATTTCATCAAGGTGTATGGCTTAAAAGCCGAATCTTTAAAGAAATGTCCCGAGACCAAACCAAGTCCAAGGAACATACTACCCGTTGGTTCCTTCCAACGAGTATGCGAATTACTCAACCAACCACGCTAGGTCAATCACGATGCTATGCCTTAGGAAATGATCCATAAGACCATTCCAAAAACCTAATGGTTGCACGGGAATCTCTATCCATACAAATACTTCTCCCATCCACTATGTATACTAAGGCGCCCGTTCAGGATATGTCTTTCAACCCTAAGTCAATTTCCTCCCATATATCCATCCATTTTAGAGCGGTAGGATATACGCCATTTCCATACGGTTCCCATTACTTCATGGAAACTTTTACCAAACCTCCGACACGAATATCTAGTCTCGGTCTACTCTAATTTAATAGGCACCTCCCACGGTTCGACCATTCCTCCATAAAGAGCGGGCCGTACTCATCCACATGAAGTTCGTCCTTAATGGCCGGAAATGCAACAGTCTGGTCAAGCGATTTACAATTTTCTCGAATATGATCATGACCAGAACGCTGCCAACAATTCAATGCAAACGTCTATGAATATACCCTTCTTCATTCCACCGATACTCTTCTTCGCACGAGTAGGTGAAATGGTCGATCACAGACCGGAATGCCCTCGTTACAGAGTCTTCCGAGTCATGCTCGTTTCATTTGGCTTTCCAAGCCAACACAAATATCTCTGACGGTTTTCTACTCGACGCACCTACTACCCCAATAGCATTCCCTTAGAGAATGAGAAAATATCCAATCACTAGTCCTTCTGAACTCCGAGCACCAACTCGATTTCTAGCACGACATATTGCAACAACTCGCTGCTAGCGAGAAAGAATAGATTTCTTGCCCAGGAAGTAGTGCCTTATCTATTTAAGGTGATCACTACCACGATGGAATTTTAATTCAACCATGGACTAACACTTCCCACAAGTTTAAGCTTGTGATATGCATAAGCAATGGGTCTATGCTCTAGTATCATTACTCCCCGACCTGGCAGAAGCTTCTCCATTACAACCACTCTCGAGCTCACTATCATGGGCTCAGGAGTGAGGGTCCACCCGTCCTTTTAACTCCCCGAAAGTGAAGTTCCAACGTAACACTATTTCTAAGAAAGGCCTCATCTATTACGGCCAAACCTACCAAACCTCTCGAGACCCCATAAATCTCGTTCCTAGGGATTTAATCCCAACCCACGACTTACTCGTGGTCCACTCCTCACCACCTTCCTGAATTAACATCTCATAGCCTAATAGCCCTAAAGTTTTAATTAATTCTAAGGTCGATCTATAGATATCCTATCTAAGTCGTATATATATGTAATACTAAGTATATCCCTAGTGTCCAAGACCTATCTCAACTCCCAACGTTCGTTCGATTTCATGCGTGGGACGTCTCGCCGAGGCGAAATCCAGACAAGGAACCCTCCCGTTACACTACTACCTCGCATCGTCGATCATTAAGATGTGACGGTCTAAAACACATAATCGGGATCAATAAATTTCAATTTGCAATCATTCAACAAAAATTGTACTTCTACGTCTTACTATGGCATTATTAAAGATTTTAACTGATCAGACATTCACTTCCTGTGAAGCCTTTCAAATACATATCTCCTTATATAAACATGGCCTTCTTATCAAGGCAAAGTCCCGAAGTCTCAATTCGACTTCGTATCTCAGTCTCCCTCACATCGATCAGAGGAGAGAACTGTATACAGTGCTTCTATCTCGCACTTCAATAGCCCTTAATCACTCTACTACGTGATTCTCGGCTAATCCTTCCAATCCCACTTCTAACAACAAAATAAATGAAATAAAAGAGAAAGAAAAGGATAGCGTCTCTCCAATCACAACATCGTTAAGTGTTCATGCGGCGGAGTGTCTCGCCGAAACGAAATCCAAACAAGGAACCCCTCCGACACATGCCTACTTAACTAGTTGATCTTGGAGATAAGCGTAACATGCATAAAGAAGACAAACAAATAATCAAACACTCACACAAGATAACTAAACGAATAACAAAATCTCCTACCTACCTCGATTCACCTCTATAAAGTCTCAACCTGTATCCAGGGGAGAAATCATAGAACAACTAGTTCCATTTTGAACTTAAAGTAAAATAGCCTTACAATTTTATTTGTTTGCTATCACCCCCAAACCAACCAAAATATCTTTACTCGCATATTATACATAAATAAGAGAAAGGAAAATAACATCTCTCCACTCCCAACGTTGTTAAGGTTCACGCGTGGAGCGTCCCGCAAAAGCGGAATCCAAACAAGGAACCCCTCCTATGCATTACTGCTTAACTTTGTTGGTCGTGGAGATAAGTCATAACATCCACATACAATGCAAACAAGCAATAAAACACTCAAACCAGGTAACACATATGACACATATACATTTAAAGTATCATCACTCGTTTGATAACGAGTGAAGAAAAGATAGAACTTCCATACCACGGAAGTCATATCAATACTCTTCCTATAACGGCGTCAATACAACTACAAGCTCAATATACACACTCGAATCTACAGTAGATATAATACTACTAAGTCTTATAATAAGGAATACACCACCCACTAATAAGGTGGAATTCTCATCAACATTCTTACCAACCACTCCGCATCCTAGCCATTACTCAAACTCTGGTCGACAACAGTTTACCCACGCAGTCCCTCTTACTTCCTCAATAAAAGAGGACACGCTCTGGGCCTCTTCTTCCTTAGTTCAATGAAACATTCCCAGGCGGGTGTCCACCAATGCGGTTTCATGATCACTGCCCCATCAGAAGTGTTAGCGACACTTATTCTGGGGTCTATCATTCCATTGGGGGGGGGGGGGGGGGGGGGGCTCTCACTTATACCTACCTTTCTTGAGTGCACGATTTCCCTAATCGCACAACTCTTCTTCACATGTCAGCCTCTAACCGAGCCTCGCGTGAACACTCGAGAATTCACCTCCTCCTCAGTCCAGTTATCCCAGAGAAACTTACGATAGAAAGTATCTATCGGTTTTCTCCCCGGGCAAAACTTCCGACACCCTCAAATATGGTGGCCACATTTTCACCACCTCTACACTACTCCTACGGGTGAAGGATTTTCCTCCATCCTACTTCAGGGAACTCCTCCACTCCAATCTAACGTCGCTTGAAATTTCAATCTTAGTACCACTTTCTACTTCTAGCGCTACTTAGAAAACTACATCAACTGTAATTAGCAGTCGTAGTAGCAAGACAAGGAAATGCTACAAAAGGGGAGCGACCTCCAAAACGATTCTCATCCCCGACCACAAATTACAGTCCTTAGTAGTTCCTGCTCAAGACGCCCTTCTTCAATCAACCTACTACTCTCACACGAAATGCGCAAGAGATTTTATAGATTCTACCTCAAGGCAGAAGAACAAAATCTCACAAGAGAAACCAACGATCTTAATCCTAAGGCTCTATGTCAAATCAAAAGCAACGCGAAAAACTTAAGGCGTTCACACACAGATTCCTAAGGACTCTAGAACCTGACGCTCTGATACCATCTGTGACAACCCGCTCACCAAAATAAGGGGTGGCCAGCCCAATACTCCAATATAACGGAATCATAGATGGAATCATTCTCAGCATCATAATAAAAATATAGAGTATCCAGGATAACCACCCAATATTTCAGTATAACGGGTTGCCAAAATTTTGAATTTAAAGAAAATAAAGTAAAACAAACAACCCAATTTCTGAAAAGATGGGGGAAGACCCAAGACATATATAAATAGTACAACAAGAATACAAATAAAAAGACCGAATATGATACCGGTCACCAACTGATACACCAATAATACACAAGTTCAATAAGTTACATATTACACTTCATTAAACACTTACAAAATCTTGGGCCCCTAGCCCGAATTAAAGACTGAAACTTAACTAGAATGCAAAAATGGAAACGTCTATACCAATTGGGTCCCGTAACACCCGCAATGTATCACGGCTCGCCGAGGACCTCGGAATAAGAATTCAAGCCAGGCATCCTTGCGGCGGAGTACCTGAGCGCAGACAAGATGCATATGCAACAAGAAATATAAACGGGTCAGGGTCCGGTTCTTTATGATTACTAGATAAATAAAGAGTATGATAGTTATGAATAAAATCATGCTCACAAGAATACCAAAAATCTATCTACGCAGTTCTAAAACATAAGTTAAGACAATAAAGAAAGGCATGAGTTTAATTTAACTAAACAGGAGAAAAGAAGAATTTACATAATTAAAACTTCTATCATATACCCCGATTCATGTCACAGTTTATTCCTCAACAGGAAAATAAATCTATAACTATAAGCTCTTTATGGATTTTATCTCAATTTTAAGCTCTTTATGGCTCTCATTTTAATTACATGCCCATCCTGGCTTTACCATTCCTTAGCAGGAATATAATCAACATTAAATGCTCTTTATGGCAATTATCATACATCAAGTCCCACTTGATTTAGAATGGTTATATTCTTATGCATACAACGATTCTAAGACCGCCCCTCCGAGTTTCCCCACTGGGCGCGCCCCTAAATGACCATCATCTTCCAGTGCCTATCCATACAAGACAACCTGGGCTCATAACGCAAACGTCGGGAAGTGGCCATATGCCTGCGGGAAAGTTAGGACCACACCCGGAATCCCCTAACCAGCGCAGAAAAATATATAAAAACTCTGCATATGGCCTAGGAATATATCCACCCTGCATTCACTAGCCAGGGGGCATCACCAAGCGCGCAAACTTCCCTTATGATGTCATTTAGAGAGGTATGTTTAACCAAATTACCATTTATCATGTTAATGATTAAGTAAATTATCATTTACCATCATGTCCATATCCAATTACATTTTAGAAAATGTATATCCCATTTATCCGAAACCATATTCATTTATATGATATAAATATTTCGCCTTTGTATAAAATCCGGAGCCGTACACATTTACATTAACATTTTGACCTCAAAGAATAAATAGACTTTCAATTATTCTCCCAAGATTCGTTGATAGATATAATAAACCATCAAGAATAACATAGGTCCAATGAGCTTCTAAGGTCTCCCAAACATAATAATGCATCCCCTAGTTTAATAGAAATCAACTAGAATAAAGAGTGCCCTAACGTCAATAGGCCTAACCCCGGAAAAACCCCGCCTAAACCATTTCTAGACTAGGGTAGTATCCCAACTCATCAAGAACTCTAGGACTCTAAGTTTACTTCATGCAAGAAGGTTCCTACATCATATTAAAGAAAATAAACCTAGGAAGCAAAATAAGGTTTAAAGGTGAAAAACAGGGGACCGGTCGACCGGTCCCAAGACCGCGGTCGACCGCGTCTCAAGGTTTTGTCTACGGAGAAAAGCAAAAAGCTCAAAATGCAATGGCCGGTCGACCGGTCGACCGGTAAGGGGACCGCGGTCGACCGCGCAAGAATTTTATGCCTTTGTAGAAAAGCAGTAAACATACCCCCGAAGGCTCGGTCGACCGGTCCTGGGACCGCGGTCGACCGGTCATAGAAGACCTAGGGTTCTTCCTTCTTCCAAAAGCTAAACCCAAATCTCAAATCTCTTTCATTTTGAACACAACCTACAACTTTTATCTACCCAAAGATTTTCCTACATAATTTATAACCATTAAAACCCTCCCTTTTATCATCAAAACTAATTTTAGGGTTTAAATCCCATAAATTTCCATTTTTTATTCATGAATACAAATACACAACTATCATACAAATTATTCATCTTAGATCACATATTAGCAAGTAGAAAACTTGTCTTAGGGTTACAAATTCAGATTTCCTTGAGTAGCAGCAACAATCCATCTCCAATCTTCATTTTCTCTCTTCTTTCTCCACTTTTCTCCCAAGATCTCTTTCTCTCTTTTTCTCTCAAAGTGTAAGACATAAAATAAGGAAATTAGGGGATTTTAGAAGACTTAAATTGTGGCTTAGGTTAAAATCCCAATTTAAATGATTAATTCCACATTAAAATGACTCCCAAATACGCGTTTAAGCTAAAACCAGGTAAAAGTCCCGAAACACAAAAATACAATATGGCACTTATTTTGAATGTCTCGCACCTCCCGAGACCAATTACACCCTCTAAAACGGCATCCGGAAATTTATAAATTATTTCGAGTTCCAATATCATTTAAATCAAGATGTCATTTAAAATACATGACACTATAAAACATGCAACCTGATGATATTTACTTTCACCTACAGTAAATATGCATCAGTATAGTAAATATTAACTTTCAATTCATTCAATTAATATTTACCCCAGTCCCCACATTTTATATAATTACCTTATGCGGTAAAATTAATATAAAAAATGAGCCTCCCCGAATCGAGGGTTGTTACAGAAACCCAGCCCTAAGTAGCACAGCGATACATATGTATGAGGCAAGTTACGTATATTCAACTAACATAATCTTCTGAAGGTACTTCTCCATTAATTATTATATTTCCTGTAGTCAAAGTATAAGATAGTAGTTCCATAATAGAATACATGAACAAAAGGGTTGCTTCTCGAGTGTTTGAGGGCAGGTTGTCTTGTCGTTTTTCCATACCAAATATATATTTTAATACATCAAAATAGAACCAAGTGAGACTGCCAGTGTGCTGTCCCTTTCCACACACAACACATACACACACACACACACACACACACACACACTAGTGTGTACCCGTGTTGATGGCACGATGATAAATTTATCCCGTAGTATTTGTTGTTAAAGGATACTCATACCTATGAAATGTGTTATTTTTTCTTTTCTAAAAACTTTGTAATGTCATGTATGATATTATTAATTTGAACCTGAATGGGCTAGTACAATATCCGTAATAACCATAATGATTGTTAATTATTTAGACAAAGAGTAACACAATCAACACATGCATTTGACGTCGTGTTATGCTTAATAGTTTTTTTTTGTATTATTCTATTTATTTAATTGTAAATATTATTAATTCTATTAGTTCATAATGGAAGAAAAACTATTAATTTGAGATTAGTTAAGCTTTAATATATGTCTCAAATAGAACTATAGAGGCTTTTGTTTTAGTCGATAGCAATGGCCCTGTCGAAATTTTCATCTGTGTATGATGATAAAATTAAAAATCCACCTATTAAACTCCACATATAACGTCGTTCATTTAAATTAAACTATATTTTTTTAAATGGGATAAAACTAAAATAATGTATAATAATTTTTTTAGTTAAATAACTTCATATATTTTTTCTAAATTTAGAGAATACCAATTAAAACCATTGAAAATCCGTTTGTTTTCCTTAATGTCTTCACAATAAATAATTATTTGAATTAGACTCTCAGTATAAGTGTGTTCAATACTTAGGTAGGATCTTGAAATGTCATTTAGGGAAATTATTACTATTTGAAAAATGGCTCGTATTAAGAATTACTATTATAATACTCGAAACTATTTTGAAATGACATTTATGATACTTCAGTATAATCTTTTTACTATTTTTGTGGAGTAGGATTGAAGATGAACAAAGGCATTTCTATGTCAATCCAAAAATATATGGTAGTTTATATAAAGAATATTAACTACAGAAAATAAGAATTTAGGAGACCAAAAAAGATTTAGGGGTGTGGATCGGTTTGAAACCGACCTATTTGGGACAAATCGAATCTAATCCAATTACAATCGGTTTCTAGGTTTTGCAATCCAATCCAAACCAACATTGAGTTAAAATCCAATCCAATCCAATCCAATCCAATTGTAATTGGATTGGATCGGTTTTTTTCAATCGATTTTTAGGTTTTGAATTTCAACCTCATTTTTCAGTCATTAATCATCTCAAACAAAAAAGATCGAACAAATTTGCAGTCTCTCAAACTTTTTTCTGTTTGTTTGTGTGTGTGTGTGTGTATGTGTGTGTGTATATATATATATATATATATATATATATATATATATATATATATATATATATAGAGAGAGAGAGAGAGAGTTACCGGCGGAGGAGGACCTCGTGATTAACAACAGTGATGATCGCCGATGATCGAGCATGAAAGGGGCGGTGGAGATCATCTCGTGAAAAGGGTGGTGGAATCAGCTCAACCGTAATGAGGATGGGAGAGGGAGAGGCAATGAGAAATGAATGGAAATCCGGTAGGTTTTTTTAGTAAGGGTATATATATTGGGAAATAAATGGGTATTGGGTAATGGGTGGGTGGGTATTATATTATTGGGTATTTTTTTAACTACATTAATTATAATTGGATCGGTTCGATTTTTTAATCGGTTTTGTTGGGTAAGATCTGAAATCGATCCAATAAAATCGATTTTTTAAAATCAAAATCCAATCAAATCTAATTGAGGTCGATTTTATAATTAGATTGGATCAGATCGGTGAGTTACATCGATTTTGTTTGGATTTTGCACACCCCTACTGACATTTACCAATTCCACTCTTCCATATAACTCTTCAAAGGGTTTTTGAAACCATAACACACAACAAAACTTATACATTAAAATAACCATTGAATAGCACCAATAACGTCATCTGAATACCTATATATGAAAACCTAGACATTAATTTCCTTGGAGATATATGGTGGTCACAGTTGGTATAGCAACAGGTGGGTCGACAGTGGAGTTGGTGTAGCAGCAGATGAGCAGTGTGTGCATTTATTTATGCATTTCATGGTATCTCATTTGATCTGGAAGAAAAAGAAGCGTTGAGAAACAGGAAAGCGAAAAAAATAGAAACACCAACTTGAGGTGTTATAATATTAACTGAATTTTATACCTCAATAAAGTTGTGCATCATCGACCATCTACGATCACCCATGTAGTGACACACATCAGTGAGTCTCCCATAATAATTCTTGGTAGTAAGCCACACATAAGTCCTAGGAAAGATAGAAAAAAGGATTTGTTGTAGGTGTATGAACTTCAAAATGTTTAACGAAAATGAGAGCGAGGAAGATGGTACATGAGTTTTGAAATGTGCATCAAAATATAATTTGAGAAACTATTCACATGTACAAAGAAAGGGAGAATACCTTATGAAAACGAGAGTTGGACGTCGCTTTTGATGATGGAGGGTCTTAAAGGAACTAATTTGCTGCCTTGTTAGTAGACTCAAGTTCCTTCTTAAGAATTTTTAGCGTCTTTGAACTGAAGTTGAATCTCTTGCAAAGACAATTGAACTTTTTTTCTTGAATGTTTGCTTCTTCCACATCAACTTAAAACCATAGCAAGTGCAATCCACACTGCAACTTAGATCCTTGTATGCTGATATTAAAAATAATTCCAAGAATTGAATTACACAATTAAAAAGGTTATGGGACACACTAACCCTCACGCATGTCTCTAGATCTAGTCATCAAGTTAGTTACGTAACTTGTTTTCGTAATTTATTTTTGGCAACTTAGAGAGCAACTGTCCCTCTAGCAGCCTATATTTAATTGTAACTATAACTGACATTATGCATATTGATACTGTTATAAATTGACGCACTCAAAAATTCAAAATTCAAAATATAGGTATATGTTTTAGATCTCCACAGAATTCAAAATATATATCCTTATATGCAGATATACAAAAGAATTCCAAGAATTAAATTACAAAATTAAAAAGGTTATGGGACACACTAACGCTCGTGCATTTCTCTAGATGTAGTTGCCAAGTTAGTTAGATAACTCGCTTCCCTAATTTATTTTTGGCACCTTAGAGAGAACTTGTTTGTCTAGCAGTCTATTATAATACCCTGTATTTCTGTAATTTAAGATTTAATTAATTTTGATAATTAATTCGATTATTTTAATTGAAATTATACGAGTGACGTAATTCAATGGAATTAAATAATAATGAGGTTATTAAATATTAATCGAGAGAGATAATGATATTTACTAAGTCAATAGTAAATGAATTATGAAAATTATTACTTGTAATAGCGAGTTATATTTACGTAATAGGATTTATCGCACCAGGGAGTCGCGTGTCAGACTAAATTGGGGTCGAGATAGAATATTTATTTAGAGTGACTCGGGTGATGATTTCGAGGTCATGGATGATTTCAGAAGGGTCGAAATAGTAAGAATAGTGTACCCAAGGGTGTTAATTGAGTCCCTAGGCAATTTTGGACTAATCTGGGACCGAATAAGGGTATTTTGGTCTTTTGGTAAAATGGGGTGGTGAGACCTACGAATTTACAACACTTATATCGGACGATAGAAGAGTGGGTCTCAGGTTAGAAACACGAAAATCTAACAGAGGTCATTAGAGAAGAAGGAGAGCCCAATCTTGGAGCTTAAGGAAGGATTCTTGAGAGATTCAAAGGGTTCTTGCACCACAAACAACTTGGGACGGAGATTGGAGGAGAAAACAATCAACCCAACATCTAATCCACGAAATCTGACCCTACAAACCAAGAGTAATTTGTTTATTGATATTATTTTTATGGTATAATGCCCATGTTGTGAGGGTTTCCTCATATGTTGTTTAAATACATGTTCTTGAAAGAAAAAATAAATTAAGTGCATGTTTGGGTCAGAATTTAGTGTAGTTTAATGGAACATCTGTAGAGGATATATAATATGAAATTGTGTGTTAATGAACACGAATTAAATTTGGGTTTAAGATGAAAATTAATGGAGAATATTGAAAACAAGAGTTTTTGATGATTAAATGGTTCAATCCGTTCTTGAGAAGGATTTGTAATGATTTGATGACAAAAACACGTTAGAAATAGTCCTAATGCATGTAAACATCGTTAGGGACAACTTGTGTTATGTTTGGTAAAGTATGATGGAAGTTATGGGTATAACATTGGTGAAAAACACAACTTGCCAATGAAGAAGACGAATAACAGGATTTCGAATCGCTTCGGGCTGTTGGAGAATCGATTCGGCTGCCTAGAAAATTGAAGTTTTTCCTATTTAAGCATAAAACTCCTAATTTTTTATCGGGTAAATTTTTAGAACTTTATTAAAATATAATGGGGGATATATTTTTTTGCAGTAGGCATATGAGAGGGTTATGGGCTTGGACTTATTGAGTGATTTGAGATGATAATGATATGGGCTTAAAGTGTATCATAATTCATTCGAGAGAATGAGAATACATTACGAATGATTTAAATGAATATGTGGTATAGTCCAATAGTGTATAGTTGGAACTGGATTAATGTAAGGGCTAACTAGGGCCCTTAGAGTAGAGAGAAATAATCGGTATAATACGATAATGAATTAAATCATAAAATAAAAAGTACGGTGAGTATGCGAGTGAATAATACTACGCACTATAAGTGACATATAGGTTGTGTGTATACCCACTGAATATATATATATATATATGTTGTGTGCATATCTGACATACCTACGCTGCTTGCTATCATCGGAGGTTTCCACTCAGTGGGCGATCCCACCTTGACGATTCCAGTGAGGTCTGGATTTGCGCCCCAAAACATAGAACTTAGAGTGGCTCACTATGTAATGTATAGTGGTGGGATCGTCGTGTCGTTTGAGTATGTTAGGTATGCACGTAGCCCAAAGGCTTAAAACTATGTTCGCCGCCATTGTTTGATATTTGATTTTTGGGTTCAAGGAGATGTTATCGAACCATTTGTCCCTATTTAGTACGAGAGGTATTTTGATTGATAGCAGAGTATTCCTTTATTTCAGGTTGGTCATTCTGAAAGATGCTGTAGTGATATATATATATATATATATATATATATATATATACAGATTGTAAGATAGTGTATATTTAAGGAATGAATTAAGTAGTGAAATTTAATTAATTGATTAAATGAGAAAATAAATGAAAAGCTAATTTCAACTCTTAAAGTACGAGGCACATTAATTATCAGATAAAGTACTCTATGGGCAGGAGATGAACTGAGACGTGAGAATAATCAGTTAGATACTTGAGTCAAGTTTGATTGGGTAGAATAGCTAGGTGGGCTAAGTAGAGAATGTATGGCGTGCACTATAGATGAGAGGTGATGAAACTCAAGAGAGTGTACATAATCATAACACGTGTAATTAATAACTAATTTCTAAACTACGATAAATTACTTGGTAAATATTTTCAAACCGTTTCGAGTACTAACTCTTGCTGTAAATACTATTTTCAAAACATTTTAGGTGTCTAGCCACAGGGGCGCCAGATTTGATATTCCGTTCCAGGGAGACGCAACTACGACAAAGGGGATGTTCACAAAATTTTTAGTAGATGCATCTATTTATCATTCCTAGTATAAGAATCCATTTCAGTTAGGGCATGTTGCCCATTCATTTCAGATTCAATATTTAGGTTATAGTTGGTTTGGTTGATTTATTAACTTTTGATTTTTAGTCGATGGTTTATTCAAAAAGACTTTATCTGTATTCATTTGATGGTTTGGGATTTTTATTATTATGTTAATGGTTTAACTTTTTCCGCATAATATATTTTATCCGTTAATGAAAGATAAATTTTTGACACCGATTTGATTAACTAATAGGTGATTAGTAATTAAACAGTTTTCGACAGTGATGCTAACAATGAACTAGATGAGAAAGCTGTTTTAATTTAATAAAGGCCTAACCACCTAGTAGTTAATTAGGTGGGGTATTGCAGATGGTATCAGAGCATCAGGTTCTAGTGTCCATAGGATCTGTATTGCTTACTATGATTTTAGTGTATCGTTCATTTGATATAGAGACCTATTATTAGGACTATTACATTTATCTTATGCATTTGATATTTGCGTACTTCTGCTATTTTATTGTATTGACTGTGAACTCATACAATTTGATTTGTTTTCAGATGCCACCAAGGAGAGAGCGAGTGGAGAGGGCAGAGGCTAGAGAGTGTTTAAGACACAGGTACCTCCACCACAACCACCACCAGGGACGATTTTGACTACGTAGGTGAAAGAGATAGTGATCCAGGAGGTCAATACAATGATAACAACTATGGTAGTCTATTTCCCTAAGCCTCAGGCACTGCCGCTAGTGGCACCCTTGATCCAGGCCCCAGCAGGGCCATCTACTTGGTAGAGGGTGGGAGAGATATGCCAAAAGGGAAACTCTCTAAGTTCTAGGGTAGTTCCGATGTGATTATGGGAGGTTCAGTGGAAGAAGAATGTCCAATGCCATCTGAGTATAATGGAGTGTATAGAGACTCAGAAGCAGATTATAGTTGTGTTCAGACTAGCCGAAGCAGCACTACAGTGGTGGAAGTCGATGGCCATCACTGAGGAGAGAGACTTGATGGCAATTATCGAGTTCTGGATGTGGTTTGATTGTAAATACTTTATGCCTATAGTTGAGATAGAGATGCATAAGAAATTCGGGTAGGTAACATAGGGTGACCGCTCAATAGCCGAGTATGAGGAGGAGTTCACCCGTTTGGATAATTTTATGCCCGACGACGTGAGAAATGAGGAGAGGAAGAATTCCATGTCCATGGATGGTTTGGCCTATAGGAATAGGGAACACTTGAATGAGAACCCCGTATTAGTGACATATATTAATGTTGTTAATGCTGCATTAGTACACTGTCAAGATCATCGCTTCCATGCAAAGGGAAGCAAGAGAGGACATGAACCTAGCTAGCCAGGCAAGGCCAATGCGGGTGGTTCCAGTGGAGCAGCTCAGCAGTAGACAAGCAGTTAGAAGGGGTAGGATTCCCAATAGGGGAAATCTTCTAAGATTCTGATCTGGAGGGTACCGATCAGGGGTAGGGATATATATAGGGTCAGTAGGGATGAAATCAGTAGTAGGTTCCTCAGGGCCAGCAAGGATAAGGGAATTAGGGGGGACGACAACAGGGTCGATGCCAGAAACATCAGGTCCACAAGAATAAGGTGTTCCCAAGGCAGTGTTTAATTTGTGGTCAACAAGGTCACAAGAGGAGATATTGCATACAATAGGGATGGTCACAACTGTAAGGTGCCTAGTAGGGGCAGTAGGTTCATTTACCCCTAGCTGAACTAGCACCACCATCCCCTCAGCAGCAATAGGGACAGATGCACTTTGGGTGCGTGTAGAACATTCGATATGTAGCCATGCCACCAGCACCACCGGTATTAGAGGGTAAGTTTCCTATTCACAGGCTTGAGGGTAGGTCTCTGTTTGATACTGGGACATCACATTCTTTTACTAAAAATAGATTTTCTAGAGCTAGTGGTTTAGTAGAGATCGACGATAGTCTCTTTATGTGTGTACAGTCATCGATGGGTAGTGGGTCATTGATACCCTTGATTTGTAGAGGAGTCAATATCGTTATAAGGAGACTGAGCTTGGAGTTAAACCTTCTTATGTTATATATCGAGGGTTACAATGTGATTCTGGGTATAGATTGGTTGGTGGGATATAAGGCAATGGTGGATTGCTATGAGAGGACCATTGTATTCTGTATTCCTAAAAAGGAGATGTTCCTAGTGGAGGTTCCTTTTTGTGAGGGAGGATCACGCACCCATTTATATTATATTGAGGAGGTTACCTCAAAGTGTATTATGATTTCGTTAGACTCGATTCCACTCGCGAGGGACTTCAAGGATATATTTGAGGAGATACTCGAATTGCCACCCAGTCGGGAGATTGAGATTGTTATAGACTTAGAACTGGGATCGAGACCGATTGCCCGATCACCATATCATATGGCCCCTTTAGAGATGCGTGAGTTAAGAGGAAATTTTTAGAATCTATTGGGTCAGGGTTTCATTCGGCGGAGTACTTCGCCATGGGGTGCACTAGTGCGATTTATGAAGAAGAGGGATGGTTCACTCCACTTTTATGAAGATTACAGGGAGTTGAACAAGGTCATGATATAGAATATATATCCATTGATGAGGATAGATGACTTATTTGATCAGTTGAGAGGGGGAGTGTACTTCTCTAAAATAGACTTGAGATCGGGGTATCATCAATTGCGCATTCGGGAGGAGGATGTCCTTAAGACCGCTTTTATGTCGCGACATGGATCCTACGAGTTCAGGGTGATACCGTTTGGGCACATTAATGCACTAGTAGTGTTCATCGATCTCATGAATAGGGGTTTCAAGGAGTTTCTCGACCAGTTTGTGACCACGTTCATAGATGACATTTTGGTCTACTATCATACTAAGGGAGAGCACGCATAGCAGCTGTGCATGGTTCTACAGACCCTACAGGACCACCAGTTGTATGACAAATTAGGGAAGTGTGGATTTTGGCTCAGGTAGGTACAATTTCTTAGCCACATCGTGTTCGATAGGGTGCTGCTGATCCGAATAAGGTATTGCTACTAAGGGAGTGGGGACAACCCACGACACCGACCGAGATTCACAGCTTTTTGGGGTTAGCCGGATATTATTGTCACTTCATCAAAGGGTTATCAAATATTACGGGTATATTGACAAACCTGACTCGCAAAGGGGTGCCATTTTTGTGGAGCGATCATTATCAGTTATCGTTTGATGAGCTAAAGTACAATTTGAACTCAACACCCATACTTTCTTTACCTAAGGGAGGATTGGAGTATCGAGTCTATACCGATGCATCCTTGAAAGGACTTGGGGGTGTATTGCAGCAGTAGTAGAGGTCAATAACTTATTCATCTCGAAAGCTTAAGCCCCATATTAAGAATTAGCTCACTCACGACCTATAGTTGTTGGTGGTAATTTTTTCTTTGAGGATATGGAGTCACTATCTTCTAGGGGAGCAATTTACATTATTAACGGATCATAAGTCACTTCAGTATCTCTTCATAAAGAAGGATCTAAATATGAGGCACAGGTGGGGCTAGAATTCATGAAGGACTACCACTTTGATATACAATATCATCCTGGTAAGGATAACATGGTAGCTCACGTGTTGAGCCAGAGACTCACTGAGGACTTAGTAGAGGTCTGGAAAGAGAAGTGGGAGGAACTTCAATATGATGATGACGTTGTTAGGGCATGTATGTTGATTCTAAATATCACCCCTGAGATTGCGATGGGGGTAATGAGAGCACAGGCAGAGGATCATTTTTGTTAGGACAGAGTACGATAGTTATTATCTAACGACGTAGAGTCTTGTACGATTAGCTCTGAAGGTGGCCTACATTTTAATTTGAGACTTATAGTGCTTGAGGATATGAACTTGAGGGATGCAGTGATGATAGAGTCTCTCAGTTCGAGGTTTGCGATATATCCCAATGGGGAAAATATGCACTATGATATGAGGAGGTAGTATTGGTGGTCTGGTATGAAGCGAGACATAGTAGAGTTTGTCTCAAAATGTGTGACTTGTTAGCTTGTGAAAGTTGATCACCATAGGCCTTCATGATTGCAAGAGCCACTTGAGATTCCCATGTGGATGTAGGAGAGAATTTCTACGGACTTCATTATAAGGTTGCCTACATCGCAGAGGGGTCACTATTCTATATGGGTGATAGTGGATTAGTTGACCAAGGTGACTCATTTCTTGCTAGTTCGCATCGACTACGAGATAAAAAAATGCACATATTTTCATTGCAGAGATATTAAAACTTCATGGAGTGTCGATTAATATTGTGTCTGACAGAGATAAGATCTTTCTGCCTCACTTCTGGTAGAGCTTTCATGAGGCCATGGGCACAACTTGCGATTTGAGTACCGCTTATCATCCACAGACAGACGACAAAACTGAGAGGGTTAATTAGATTATAGAGTACACGCTGAGGATGGGTATCTTAGATTTTGGGGGAGGATGGGAATGATATCTTCCATTGGTAGAGTTTGCATATAACAACTCTTAATAATTTATTATTAGTATGGCACCATTTGAGACACTTTATGGGAGACTTTGTCATTCGCCCGCTTACTGGTTAGAGGTGGGGTATAACAAGTTATTGAGGCAAGAGATGATACAGGAGACGACTGCCAAGATTGAACTGAACTGGGGATGTATACGAATAGATCAAGACAGGTAGAACAGTTATGCTCATATCGACAGGACATATGTGGTGTTTGAGGTTGGGGACCAGGTGATGGTTTGGGTGTCTCACATGAAAGTGGTCATGAGTTTAGGAAAGAAGGGGAATTTATCGCAAAGGTACATGGTTCCTTTATCGATCATTAAGAGATGGGGACCAGTGGCATATATATTGGGTTTATCAGAGCATCAACAATGGATACATGATGTGTTCCATGTGGCATCGCTGAAGAAATTTAGGAGGAACAAGAGGACTTTCTGGCATGTTCCGCAGGAGGAGATTGATTTGCAGCCAGGTATATTGTATGAGGAGATACCCATCGCTATTGTGGATCGTAGAGAGTGTAATCTGCGGCCTAAGATAGTGCCCTTAGTCAGAGTTTAGTGGGGACACTAGAACATTGACGAGTGTACTTGGGAGCGGTAGGATGACTGCCAGAGAAGTATCCAGAGTTATTCATAGCATGTATGACCTAATTTTAGGGATGAAATTCCTTTCTAAGGGGGGAATTTGTAATACCCCGTATTTATGCGTTTTAAGATTTAATTAATTTCGATAATTAATTATGTTATTTTAAATTAAATTAGACGAGTGACGTAATTTAATGCAATTAAATAATAATGAGGTTACTAAATATTAATCGAGAGAGATAATGATTAATATGATGTTATAAATTCACTAAGTGAATAGTAAATTAATTATGAAAATTATTATGTGTAATAGCGAATGATATTGGCGTAATAGGATACATCACAATCGAGATTCCCGTGTAAAATAAATTGGGATTGAGATAAGATATTTATTTATATTGACTCGGATGATGATTTTGACACCGGAAGGATCGAAATAGTCAAAATAGCATACCCAGAGGTGTTAATTGTGTCCCGGGGTAATTTTGGACTAAATCAGGACCGAATAAGGGTATTTTGGTCTTTCGATAAAATTAGGTGACGAGACCTACGAATTTAAAACATTTATATCAGATGATAGAAGAGTGGGGCTTGGGTTATAAACACATAAATCTAAGAGAGGTCATTAGAGAATAAGGAGGGTGACGCGACTAAGAACATATCTCAAAAGTGCGTACTCTCTAGGCTCAAGTGCAAGCCTGTCGCTCAAGTAATAATCCGATAAGTCGGGTATCGATCCTCAGGGAAATAGGACGACGGTGCCGTAATGAAGTTGGACAGACGAAGGAAACTTAACTTTGAATCTAAAGAAAAAATAAAAGATGATTTGATTTTGGAAATGACTACAATTAAATGCAATTTTTGAAAATGGTTTACTAATGAAATTCTGAATGCAATTATTCTACTGTAATATTTCGAACAACGTGATTAGAACCTTAACTATGAATGGAGAAAAATAGGTCGGGTTACAATCCCCCGCACCCTAGTAATTCACTTCATAGGATACTAGATTTAAAATCAAAGATTTAAATGAATCCGACTTTTTAATACTCCTAAGTATTACATATATGAGGGCTCATAGCCCGCACAGTACGTAAGCAAAGGTTGAATTAAAATTCGGTCTTTATCTCTCTTAAGTATTACACATATGAAGGATCGTAGCCCGCACAGTATGTAAGCAAAGGTTAAAATAAAGTCGTATCGTATGAACTACGACATAATTCATCTAATGTTTTTATTCCAACTCTATTTCCACTATTGTGAATTACATCGGGTGGGGTTCATGCACCTCAACCCTTGAAAACTTAGCCTGACATATGAAAACTTGAAGAAAACACGTTTGGAATGAAAGAAAACATTTTTACTACTGAATGAAGATGAAAAGAGATGAAGATGTTATTAGGAAAATAAATATTGCAGTAAAACAAGAATTAGAATGGTATTACTTGAATTGCAAACTGAAAGCAACTAGGGTTTATTATTCTTCTACTCCAAAATTGATTACAAAGCTTCCCTAACGAATTAGAAGACCTCTCATTAATGTTTGGGAGGAGTTATAATTTTTAACCTATGAAATATAAGAGTTTAAACCAAGTAGGATTGTAATTTTTACAAGTGGATAAGTTCGGATAATCGAGAACAGAACCAATCCTATTAAGGGGTTCGATTCAGTTCTGTCTTTGACAGCCTTTACAGAGAGTTATTCGAGCATGGGATCGGTTCTTTATTTCCCAGCTTCGGTTCAGTTCTGTTTTGACAGTCTTTACAGGAACATTCCTAGGATGGAATCGGTTCTTTTTCTTTCCCTTGGTTTTGGTTCCATTTTGTCAGCCTTTACAGAAACCTCTCCTTCTTGTGTTGCTTCAAAGTTTTTGGTGTGAAACTCGAATCGAATCACTGAACACCTGTGAAATAGTTGGAAAATACATGAAACTCGGCGTACTCATTAGAACTTGTCAATAGCAAAGATATGATATAAATTCACTTGAATTACACTATGCGGAGCGATAAAAGCCTCTAAATTAAGAGGATAAATAGGAAGAATTTATGCCTAATCAAACCCCCCTAACTTAGAACTTTGATCGTCCCGATTAATGTAAAAGAATAAAAACATGGTCTAACTCGAAAATGGGATAGAATACCTCTTTCGCGGGTGAGCGATTGCATTTAGCGTATGCAACAAGCCTTTAAACCCCTAGGTTACCCTAGTAGGACGAGTTGTGTATCATGAGGGTTTGCAGAGAATATACACAAAATTCGACTCAAAGAAAACTCAAAATATGCAAAAATTGTATAATTCAAACTTTTGTTGAAAATAGTCATCATGAAATCATGTTCAAGAGTCTCAAATCATTGTGCGCGTGTGTGAAGCCGATAATTTAATCGCGAATTTCCACTGATTGACCATTACATTACTTATTAAAAAATTCATTTTGATTTCAAAATCTCATGGAGTGCCCTAATAAACGAATCACTTAGAATGTGGCTTATTCTCTCGGTATGCGTGATTTATAAGAGTAAATGTAGTGGAACCAAGTTCACGCACACAAGTAGAAAGATGGAAATTTATGGTAATCGGATCTCATCGTTGGATTACGTATATAAGAAAATGGGAACATTGCCTCTAATTAGTATCTTTGACCTCTTTTATTATCTTTTTGCATTTTAGTTCTCCACGCAGTAACCAATTTCACAATTTTGGACTCGATTAGGACTTTTTCAGGTTGAAGATGTATTAGGTACTATGAGAATGGTAAGGCAAATCTGGAATTAGAAAGTTTTCTTATGATGTCTGTTAGCGCGTTTCCGGGCTTTTGCTCATTTTTTCTTCTTTTTCTATTTTTTTCTATTTTTCACGCTTTTTTTTTCTTGCTATTTTTGTTGAGCATATCTATTTTTTTCTTTCCCATTTTTTCTGCACTTTTCGCACTTAATTTCTGGGATTGTCCCCTTTTCACAATTTCGGGCCAATTGGGGATTTTCGGGTTGTCAAACGAAACGGAGAAATTTATTCGGCGGAATTTGGGTTACAAAAGGGTTAATTTTCTGCTACTTTTTCTGGTCAAAGCTTTTGGGTGACAAACGAGGGCCTACTTCATTGTTCAAAATACTAATTGCGTTACCATATGCGTTTCGAGATGAATTAAGTTCAGAGATCAATTTTGGCACTTTTTTCAAGGCAATATCACACACATTTTCCATAACCGATCAAAATAAAAGGATTTGAGATCTTCGACGACTTTTAAGATGTTGAAAACAACTTTGAGTTAAAAATGAAATCGAATTGATTTATAAATTTCACAAACGTGAAAGACTCGAATCTCACCGGGGTTGTTAATCTCCACATTTATTCGTTAAGTTGCCTACGTTCGCTCAATTTCCATCTTTGGTCAATTTCGGCTTTGTGTATATTGTTTTTAAAATTTGAGACTTTAAACCGACACTTACTGATATTTTTGAAAAATTTGAGTTCCGATTTTTATATATTTTGAAGAAAAATATTTTTGTGTTTTTCCAGATTTTATGATGTTTTTGAAATTTCTTGGCATTTTTGAAAATCTGTGAAGTTTTATAAAGACGCACTTGTCACCCCCTTAACTTAGACTTTTGCATTGTTCTCAAGAAAAAAAGACTAAAATCTAACTCAAAGTGAATTAAAAGTGAGAAATAAAGCAAACAAATGAAGCATAAATGCAACACTTTTATAGATAATTAACAACTGTGTTACAAAATCTAGGGAAGAATACACAACCAACAATGTTTAAACAATCACCACAAATACACAAACAGCTATCATAAACAAGGGCTTCATTGGGGCGGCGAATTTGAGTACCCGGTTGCATTGGGATCATAGAAGAAATTGGGGGGGGGGGGGGGGGTGGTCCACCGAAGTTGAGCTGGAATAAATGGGTTTAGATTTTGTGCATCATGATCGTGTACCTCCGGTAGGCGGCTTGATCTCGGTTATATTGGGTGATGAACCCGTCAAAACGGGATTCAATCGTTGCCAGGAGCCTACCAAAATTAGCACCCGGGGCTCAAAATCCGAATCATCATCCTCGTTGTATTCTTCTTATTCAGCCTTGCCCATCTCGACATCCTCAGCCACGGGCTCTTCAATCGAGATTTCCTCCTCGGCTCAAAATTAATCGTCTCCTGGGCTGCTCGAATGGCATCCCTTTGCTGGGCACTCCGAGTGCGTGATATATTCCCAATGGGCTCCGGGAGGTGTGGGAAAGCGTTAGGTGGATGGATACCAGCATCGAAAAGGAGGGAAGTTATGAGGCGGGCATAAGGGAGGGGCACTATACCTTTTTGCTCCCAGGACGCGTAAAGGATATCAGCATAAAGCATACGGGCCAAATTTAGGGTGAAATTGCGGTAAAAAATGTGGTACACGAGCGTGGCTTGGCGAGGTCACATCGTCGAGTCGTTGGTTGTTTGATGCAAGTTGGCGCACACTATATGGAAAGTAATGCGCGCCTTATCGTTTAGGCGGCCCACAGGGAAGGTACCCCGTTCCCAAATATCCTTTGGTGCGAGCCGGTCAATGCATTATTGTTTGGGAATGGTGGGGGCAATTGTTTGTTAGTCATAGATGTCCGAGTTTGGGACGCCCTTATCAGCAAGTTTGCGGGTAAGGATAGCTAAGGAGAATGGGATGGGGCGACCGTCGACAAAAGATTGGCACTCAAGCTCGCCCATGCTGACGAGAGAGCCATAGAAGGACCAGACTTCGTCCGACACTCGACATTGTGGGGCTCTTGGAGGTATTACGTCCACTCCCTCCGGCTAAAAAGGGTGGTGATGGAGCAGGGCATTTCGGCCCAATTGACGACTCGCTCAATATGTAGTTGGCTGGAGAGGCTGAAGAATCTTTCCCACCATACGCGCTCCACGTGGGAGCGGTATTCTACATTGTCGTTTGGCATAATCTCGGTGGACATGTATTTTGCGGGACGAGCGGGATTTTCCATAGGGAAAGCTGGGAATTTAGGAGACGAAAGAATTAGGATTGCAGAGAGGAACAGATAGAGTGGAGGTATGAGTGGAAGGGTAGGGTATAGGTGGTTTTTATAGGTGTTGGGGAGGGTTGGGTGGATGGATTTTTGGAGGGAAAGGGGAGTGAATGTTTTTTTTTTTCGGGGGGGGGGGGGGGGGGGGAGAAAGGGGAAGGAATGGAGGGAAGGGAGAGGATAGTGGGAAGGAATAGGTTCCTCGGGAAGAACCAAAATTGTAGAAACTAAACCGATCCGATTTAGGGGCGAATCGATCCGGTTCAAGTTTTTTTTTTATTTTGCGATTTTTCAAAACCGAAATGATCCGGTTAGGGGATTCGGTTCGGTTCCATCTATAGCAGAATCCTCCTCTCAGAATACTGCACTAGAATCCTACACTCAGAATTCCTGGATGCTTTCGCACTTATTCACCCCCTTGAATTTCTCGATGCCCTAATAAAATGTGCATTGGAATGCATGATCATAACCCTAACTTTACGTAACCTATATATGGACTCAATCTAATTTAGCGAAGCTCAACTATTATACACAAGAATTCACCCCATACGTGTCGGGGGTGAGACGACCTCTCTTTCAAGCTCATTCTACCCCTTAAACGGGGTCTGACAACCAGATGGTGTTGATCTCTTCTACGCACGCCTCAAGATATAGCTTTAGGCACTGTCCATTGACTTTGAACGCGTTCCCCCCCTTTGGATCTTCCAACTCTATCACTCCGTGGGGGAGTACGTTTCTCACAATGAATGAACCATTCCATCAGGACCGCAATTTACCCGGAAATAAATAAAGTCGGGAGTTATAAAGGACAACTTTTTGTCCCGATTGAAACTCTTTTTATCGGATAATCTTATCATGTGCTAGTTTCATCCGGAATTTTGAAATCTTGGCATATTCGTACGCATCATTGCATATCTCCTCTAACTCATTCAGTTGAAGTTTGCGGGCTTCACCGACTTTGTCCATGTCATAATTTAATCTATTAATGGCCCAATATTCTTTGTGCTCCAACTCAATGGGAAGATGACAAGGTTTTCCGTTCACAAAGAGAAATGGGGACATTTTGAGCAGGTTCTTGTATGCGGTATGGTAGGCCCATAACGAATCGTTCAATCGAAGGAACCAATCTTTCCAGTCGTGATTGACGGTATTTTCTAGTATGTGCTTGATTTCACGATTTGCCAATTTAGCATGTCTATTCATTTGTGGGTGATATGTAATTTCAACCTTATGAACGACACCATACTTTGTCACGAGCTTCGCGAATGGCCTATTGCAAAAGTGTGTGCCATTTTTGCTATTTATTGCTTTCGGAGCACCGAAGCAGGAAAGTATGTGTTCTTGTAAGAACCTAATCACCACCTTGTTGTTATTAGTCTTGGTAGATATAGCTTCCACCCATTTAGAAACATAGTCTACCGCGACAAGGATGTATAGGAAACCAAAAGATGGGGGAAAAGGGCCCATGAAGTCAATACCCCAGCAGTCGAAAATCTCAATGATGAGAATCGAGGTTAATGATAGCATGTCTTGTCGAGTAATCGCTCCCATACTTTGACATCTATTACAAGATTTATAATAATTTTTCACATCCCGAAAGATTGTGGGCCAATACAAACCGCATTGAAGAATTTTAGCGGCTATATTTTTCATGGAAAAGTGGCCTCCACATGGTTCCTAATGACAAAATTGGATGAATTTTTGGATTTCATTATCCGATATGCATCGTCGGATGATTTGATCGGTGGAATATTTAAAGAGCAATGGATCATCAAAGAAAAACATGCGCGACCAAGTGATGGACCTCTTCTTATGTTACAGTGTCTAATCGGGAGGGACAACTCCCGTGATAAGATAGTTCACTATATCCGCAAACTAGGTCAAAGAAGAGGTGGAAAAGAGTTACTCATCCAGGAAATATTCATCTATGGGTGTGGGAAGACTAGGTACGTCAGACGAAAGCCATGATAAGTGATCGACAAAGACGTTTTCTACTCTTTTTTTGTCTTTGATGGAGAGATTAAACTCTTGTAGGAGTAGGATCCACCTTATGAGGTGCGGCTTTGTGTCCTTCTTCGTAAGTAGATATTTTAATGCCGCATGATCGATGAAATAAGTGATGGGAGAACCGATGAGATATGACCGAAATTTATCGAGAGCAAACACCACCTCTAGCAACTCCTTCTCCGTGGTGGAGTAATTGAGTTGTGGTCTGGTAAGGGTTAGGCTAACGTAATAGATGATACGCGCCTTATTATCTTTTGTTTGGCCCAAAATAGCCCCTATTGCATAATCGCTTGCATCACACATGAGATCGAATGGTAAGGACCAATCCGGAGCTTGCATGATGGGAGCAGACACAAACATGTTTTTCAGTTTTTCAAAAGCGCTTTGGCATGCTTCCGTCAACTCAAATGGGGTGTCCTTCATAAAGAGATTGCTTAAGGGTCTAGCGATGACGCTAAAGTCCTTAATGAGTTGTCTATAAAACCCTGTGTGGACCAAGAAGGAGCGCATGTCTTTCAGAAATTTTGGTGGGGGTAGGTCAGCTATAACATCTATTTTTTCTCAATTGACTTCGATCCCTTTGGATGGCACGATGTGGCCAAGAACTATACCCTCGATTACCATGAAATGGCATTTTTCCTAATTCATTACTAAGTTCGTTTCCACACATCGGGCTAGTACTTTCTCAAGATTAGCTAAACATAGGTCGAAGGAGGTGCTAAAAACACTAAAGTCATAAATAAACACCGCTAGCCCTCTCTCAACCGTATCGCTAAATTAGCTCAACATGCACCTTTAAAAGGTCGCCGGTGCATTACACAAGCCAAATGGCATATGTTTGTAGGAAAACGTTCCAAAGGGGCAAGTGAATGTTGTTTTTTCTTGATCAAGTACATCTACCTCAATTTGGTTATATCCGGGATAACCATATAGGAAGCAATAATAAGGGTGTCCCGCTACTCTCTCAAGCATTTAATCGATAAATGGTAAGGAGAAATGGTCTTTTCTAGTTCCCGCATTGAGTTTCAGGTAATTAGTGCAAATGCGCCATCCAGTGGTGGTACATTGGGGAACTAGCTCTCCCTTGGCATTTTCAATCACAGTCATGCCCGACTTCGGGACGACTTGAATGGGGCTCACGCATTTGCTATCCGAGATTGGGTAGATAATCCCGACATCCAATAACTTTATAATTTCGGCTCTCACCACATCTTTCATTATGGGGTTTAGCCGTATTTGCCTTTCTCTCGAGGGTTGAACATCCTCTTTGAGATGAATCTAATGGGTGCAAATTAGGGGGCTTATACCCTTTAGATCATCTATACACCAACCAAAAGCATCTTGGTGCTTCCTCAAAATATGTAATAATTTACCCTCTTGCTCTTCATCTAAGCTAGAGGAGACAATAACATAAACTGTTTCACTTTCACCTAGGAAGGCATATTTGACATTGGAGGGTAGTTTCTTTAACTCGAGAGCCGAGAATGTGTCATTAGAGTGCACCATGTGTGCTTCCCTTGGCGGTAACTCTTCGAATCGAGAAACCCAATTAACATCTCTCGCGTCCTCGTCCGACGCTCTCTCATCGAGTAAGCTTCTAAACTCTTATATCTCCCTCTCAAATTCGATATAGGTTCTCTAATACTCATGATTAGAAGCTAGGCAAATTTCTAAGGCATCGCCATAGTAATTTTTATCCAAGTGTTATCCTATGATCTCCTCGATTAAACTCACCACTTGAAGATCATCTTCTTCACCTGCTTGTTGGGCTATGTTGAAGATGTTTGTTTCCAAAGTCATATTTCCAAAAGTGATTCGCATCTGCCCATTTCTAGTATTGATCACTGCGTTAGCCGTAGCTAAGAATGGGCATCCAAGGATGATGGGAACATGATTTTTTGAGGAGAAGGAGGTATCTGTGTCTCAAATGAAAAAATCTACTGGGAAGTAGAAAGTGTCCACTTGGACAATCACGTCCTCAACTAGACCCCTGGGAATCTTTACGGTTCGATCCACTAATTGGAGAGTGATCCTTGTGGGCTTAAGATCACCCATATTAAGTTTCCTATAAATCTAATAGGGGAGGATATTGACACTTGCTCCCAAATCGAGTAAGGCTTTTTCGAATTTGTTCCTTCTAATGATGCAGGAAATGGTTGGGGCACCAGGATCTTTATATTTTGGTGGGAGACCATTAAGAAGGGTAGAACTCACATTTTGCGCTAGAAACACATTATTCTTTACCTCCATCCTCCTCTAGACTATTAATAAATCTTTTATGACTTTAGCATATGATGGAATCTTCCATATTGCATCGAGAAAAAATAAGTTCAGCATTACATTCTTAAGCACTTCTAACATTTCTTCGCTTATGGTACTGTTATGGGCAGGAACAAATCTTTGAGGAAATGGTGCTGCGGTGGGTGGTTTCACTACTACCTTGGGCTCACTAGTGTCTTCATTATCACTCTCATTCAAGGGGACATCTTCGACCTCTTTCATGCCGTGTGAAATCTCCTTGTCTTTGGTTATATCGTGTGGAGGAGGTGATAAATCAATGACTCTCCCACTATGAAGAGTGGTCACAGCTTGACATTGCTCCTGATGTTCTGTAAAGGTGGAGCTTACACTAGTTTGACCTTAGGGGTCTTTGGCCCTGGGCAGGAAACTTTCCCTTCTCTTGGATACTCAACGATGATTGCAACTTTGAAATGTTCGCATTTATGTCGTTGATCATACGCCCATGTCTAGCAGTGACTGCATTTTGGGCAGTGATAAATTGGTTTATTATATGCTAGAGATTTCTCTGGGGTGGAGTGATATATGTCCTTGTAGGTGGTGGTGCTTGCACATGTCCTTGCATGTGTGGTGCCTGTTGAAAGTGAGATGGTGGAGGAAGGGAAACATGTGAATTAGGATTCATAGCTACATTTTGCTACCCATAGTTAAAACCAGGTTGGTTTTTCCAAAAAGGGTTGTAAGAATTCCCGTGCAGTGCATCGAAATTACCCTTTAATCCTCCTATACCACTCACTTGCTCTTGAAGCATAACATTGCTGGCGGGTATCGTTAGGCATTCCACTGTTGAATGTCCCGCCTCACAAATAGCACATACCCTCTAAATAGGGTTCGGGATGGATCCAGGTGGTCCTCTTGCACATTTGTCCAGTAATTCTCGCATTCATTTCTCAAGCACATCGAGTCGACTGTCCGTCATAGAATTTTTTTTCTACGTGAAATAGGCCGGACGCCGATGGAGTGGTGGTCGTTTGGCGAGTTCGATTATGAGAACTAGGGTAATATTTATCCCATTCTTGGGTATTCTCGGCAACATACCTCAGGTGAAGCACATCATCGTTGGCGTCTAATTCGACTAATGGACCATCACACATGGTTTCAACGAGTTTCTTGGAATTAATGTTCAGCCCATTATGGGAGAAGGAAATGATTTGTAGTTTATCAAGTCCATGATGGGGGCACGACATAATTAACTTATTAAAATTCTCGTAACATAGATTGAGCGACTTATTTTCTTATTGTCGAAAAGTTTGAATTTGAGCCTTGATGGAGTTCGTTCGATGTGTAGGAAAGAATTTCATGAAAAATTTAGATTGCAACTCATTCCAGGATGCAATCGAGTTTTGAGAAAAAGACCATAGCCAGGTCTTACTTGTTTTTTAGTGATAATGGGAAGAGTTTGAGGCGGATCACCTCTTATGTGCAAGTTTGATCACTAAGGGTCTCATGCACATCCTCAAATTCCCTCATGTGGAGATATGGCTTTTCAGATTCCATCCCATAGTAGTAGGGGAGCATCTAGATCATCCTATTTTTAAAACGAAATTTCCTTGCATTATATAGGTGTAAAATACATCACGAAGTGACAGTGAGTTCGGGATATAAGATTTCTTTCAAAGGGCGATACAGGGCTTCTTCCTCACCGGCGGCTGCACTACCATATATTTTACATCTCTCTCTCTCTCTCTCTCTCTCTCTCTCTTAATGACTCAATATACTCACTTGGTATGCTCGAGGTGTGCTCTGAAGTGTGTCCTAAAAGGGAAAACGAAGTGCTATTTATGATAGAGTGCAATGGTGTCGACAATGGAACCCAAAATTGTGGAACGTTATGAGCGTGAGGGCTACGAGGGTTGTACTCAACTATCGGGTTTTCGTGAATGCGGGTTGGAGTATTATGTAGAGTTGGAGTGAGTTCAGAATTTTGCATTAACGGTATTATGAGAGATGATGAGGAATATTTTTGTGCTTTTAAATTTTCGTATGTTTTTGGATTTTTGGAAATTTTTGGTCAAAGTTTGAGATTGACTTGATCTAATCCTAAGTTTACATAAGTCCCCAGCAACAGTGATAAAAACTTGACTCGACTAAGAATGTATCTAAAAAGTGCGTACTCTCTAGGCTCAAGTGCAAGCCTGTCGCTCAAGTAATAATTCAATAAGTCGGGTATCGATCCTCAGGGAAATAGGACGACGGTGTCGTAACGACATTGGACAGATGAAGGAAACTTAACTTTGACTCTAAAGAAAAAGGAAACGATGATTTGATTTGGGAAATTACTACAACTAAATGCAATTTTTGAAAATGGTTTACTAATGAAATTATGAATGAATTATTCTACTGCAATATTTCGAACAACGTGATTAGAACCTTAACTATGAATGGAGAAAATTAGGTCGGGTTACAATCCCCCCCACCCTAGTAATTCACTTCATAGGATACTAGATTTAAAATCAAAGATTTAAATGAATCCGAATTTTTAATACTCCTAAGTATTGCATATATGAGGGCTCATAGCCCGCACAGTACGTAAGCAAAGGTTGAATTAAAATTTGGTCTTTATCTCTCTTAAGTATTACACATATGAAGGATCGTAGCCCGCACAGTATGTAAGAAAAGGTTAAAATAAAGTCGTATCATATGAACTACGACACAATTCATCTAATGCTTTTATTCCAACTCTATTTCCACTACTGTGAATTACATCGGGTGGGGTTCATGCACCCCAACCCTTGAAAACTTAGCCTGACATATAAAAACTTGAAGAAAACACGTTTGGAATGAAAGAAAACATTTTTACTACTGAATGAAGATGAAAAGAGATGAAGATGTTATTAGGAAAGTAAATATTGCAGTAAAACAAGAATTAGAATGGTATTACTTGAATTGCAAACTGAAAGCAACTAGGGTTTATTATTCTTCTACTCCAAAATTGATTACAAAGATTCCCTAACGAATTAGAAGACCTCTCATTAATGTTTGGGAGGAGTTATAATTTATAACCTACGAAATATAAGAGTTTGAACCAAGTAGGATTGTAATTTTTACAAGTGGATAAGTTCGGATAATCGAGAACTGAACCAATCCTATTAAGGGGTTCGATTCGGTTCTGTCTTTGACAACCTTTACAGAGAGTTATTCGAGCATGGGATCGGTTCTTTATTTCCTTGCTTCGGTTCAGTTCTGTTTTGACTGTCTTTACAGGAACATTCCCAGGATGGAATCGGCTCTTTTTCTTTCCCTTGGGTTTTGTTCCATTTTGTCAGCTTTTACAGAAACCTTTCCTTCTTATGTTTCTTTAAAGCTTTTGGTGTAAAACTCGAATCGAATCACTGAACACCTGTGAAATAGTTGGAAAATACATGAAACTCGGCGTACTCATTAGAACTTGGAAATAGCAAAGATATGATATTAATCCACTCGAATTACACTAAGCGGAGCGATAAAATCTTCTAAATTAAGGGGATAAATGGGAAGAATTTATGCCTAATTAGAGAGACCAATTTTGGAGCTTAAGGAAGGATTATTGAGAGATTCCAAGGGTTCTTTCACCACACACAACCTAGGAAGGAAGATTGGATGATAAAATAATCAATCCAACATCTAATCCTCGAAATCATACCCTACAAACCTAGTGGCAAGTGTTTATTGCAATTATTTTGATGTTATAATGCCCATGTTGTGAGGGTTTCATCATATGACGTTTAAATACATGTTCTTCGATGAAAAGAGTTAATTGAATGCTTGTTTTGGTAGGAATTTCATGTAGTTTAATGGAACATCTGTAGAGGATATTGAATATGGGATTGTATGTTAATGAACATGAATTAAATCTGGGTTTATTATGAAGCTTAATGGACAATATTGAAAACTTGGGTTTTTGATGATTAAATGGTTAAATCCATTGTTGAGAAGGATTTGTAATGATTTGATGATAAAATCACGATAGAAATAGTCTTAATGCATGTATAAATGGTTAGGGACAATTGGTGTTATATTTCGTAAAGTATCATGGAAGTTATGGGTATAACAATGGTGAAAAATGCAACTTTCCAACGAAGAAAACGAACAACAGGTTTTCGAATTGATTCGGCCTTCTAGCGAATTGATGTAGCTTCCCCTGAAAACTGAAGTTTTTCCTCTTTAAGCCTGGAACTCCTAATTTGTTATAGGGGAAATTTTTAGGACTTCATTGAAATATAATGAGGCGTATATTTCATTGCAGTAGGCCTATGATGGGGTTATGAACTTAGACCTATTGAGAGATTTGATATGATAATGATATGGTTTTAAAGTGTGACGTAATTCATTCAAGAGAACGATAATACATTAAGAATGATTTAAATGAACTTGTGGTATAAACCGGTAGTGTATAGTTGGAATAGCTGCCAAATTCGTGTAAGGGGTAACTAGGGCCTTACAGTAGAGAGAAAAACTTAGTATAATATGATAGTGAAATTCGAATATGATCGGTACCAAAAACTTAGGATAATTAACAACATGTCATCATCTTATAGTCAAAATCAAATCATGCTAACATTATGATGCTTCACCTATACCCTCACTGGTGGTGACCACCTATCTACATGCTTACTTATTACGGCCCAATTCTAGTGACAAGTCTTTTCAAATCGTATCATACATTTAAAAAGGAAAAGATGTTGGACTCATTCGAACGAGACTTCCATCTCATTAGAACGACAACAACGAGAAAATATAATTTTTAAATAAAAAATCCTGCCTCGTTTTTAAATAAATAAAAATAAAATAACTCCCAAATAAAATGCAGAAATCCAAGTAATAAAAAACATAGAATATACCATAATTACATGAACACATGGAGTACGACTGAAGATAAATATGGATCATGATGAAGCATTTGTGTTGCGGGTTTGTAGATGCATGTTGATATGAATTCATATCCCTGACATCAAGTGTGATCATGGAAACAACGTGATATGCCAAGGCAGGAGTAACGGGATATGCCATATCTAATGAAATCTAGATGATATGGGAAAATCCTAGAATCTAGGGGTAATGTTAGAAAATTTTCCCTTACAAATCTCTGTGACACCCCGACTAATTAAATACCGGGTAGCTACTCCTTTATTAAATTAATTCAAAATGCCAAGTTGTCTCAGTTAATAGCATCACTGTCGAAAACATTTTAATATTACTAACCACCTAGTATTTAAAAAAAAACAAGTGGCCAAATTTTAATTTAAGTCTGATTAAACATGCAACAAATGTAATGAAGAAATAAACAACACCATTCACCATACTGAAGTAAAACGAATAACCATCACATAACAGTAAATAAAGTCTGGAGGAAAAACTCCTCACTACAATCCCATAACTGAAATAAATAAACTGAACAATACATGCTAAAGTCTGAAAACTGAAATGTAAAAGATGTCTCTAAAGAAATGGGCAACACGCCCTACAACTGATAGATGGTGACTCTGGAATCCAAAAGATAGAAGCGTCTACATGCAAATCCCTGTAGCTTCCACAAGCAGCTACAACTCGTCACCTGAATGAGTATCCTATGCTTGGTGTCCTTGTGGCTGGGCACCTAAAATGGTTTTACAAAGAAAAAGAGATTTGAAAAGCAAACGGGCAGAGCCCGAATGTGGAGTTATATTTTAAAAACCTGCAAGTGCTTTAAAAACATTTAAAACATTAAATGCAAAGTACATGTTAGGACGTACACTCGCATGATATTCTCACCTCTCGTCTAACTGTGCATTCCTAACGTAAGTACCTATCTATAACGACCCATACTACTAGCTAAGTGACAACATAACTAGCTAGACTGCCAAAGGTCCTACCCATATTACTCGGTTCCATTAACATATAACGCTCGAAATTTTATAGGGATTTAACGCGAACTCAGATACTCAATATGCAATATATATAATTATCAGTTAACTCGTTATATTTCTCGAAACAACATCGTAATAAATATACAACATTAACATGAGGATTCCCATTAATTTAAATGTATATTATCACATCGTAAATATACAATATAAGCACCCCGAGAACTAAGTTGCGGTGCACACATACTCTGCTATCCATCCCGGTACATCACGTACATAAGGATTACATATTCCGAATCTCTCTGGAATAGTCTACCGATAAAAACATCACAAATAATGGAGGCAAACACAGTCACCATCACATGGGTCACGCACATACCTACGCTCCCATGATCAGCAGACTTATTAATATCAAATAAGTCCTTATGTGACCTATGTTCATCGAGGTACCAGTCTATATACCCCCCGTAGGCAGACAAGGATTAGAGGGTCCTAAGCGAACGCAACCTCCCGTGATAGCAAGTATGGTAGGTATGTCATACACACAATCCATATACTAAGTAAACACACATCTTAGTAATACCGTATTTTAATCGTAGTACGTATCGTATTCTCGCACTAACTATATTTATCACAATCTATACTATTCCGGTTTGTAATTATACGCGCTATACTTTCTCACTTCGTAGTAGACACTCACGTCTCAACCCAAACCGTACATGTAACACAACTCTCGTATATAAATTCCTCCTCATAAATACCCAAATGTCCCAAGTCTATCACTAAAACATCAAAGAAATGCTATCTATATCCTCGAACAAGTTTACGAGTCTCCAAAAATCGAAACAGTCCAAAAAGGACCAAACTGTCAACTCGTTAGAAGTCTCGTTCGAACGAGTGTTCGAACGAGTTTGGACTGTCAGCTCGTTAGAAGTCTCGTTCGAACGAGACTGTTCGAACGAGATCCAGTTCGTTCGAACGAACTGTCCCTTCTAACAATATCTCGTTCGAACGAGATATCAAACGAAATTCCTACTCGTTAGCAACGACTGGTCAACTCGTTAGAAGCTCGTTCGAACGAGTTCGTTCGAACGACCTGGGAACTGTTTCTAACGATCTACCAGATTCGGCCCAGATTTTTTTCCAATTCATTTTTCACCATTTTTATCACTTCTAATCTCTTCCAAGGTTCATCCCAATAACGTTTTAGGGTCTCTAATTCGTCCTAAACATATTTACATCATTTCCTAACATGTTTTCAAGGATTGAATCATCATAACATCAACTAGATTTACAAATCTCTACACTTTTCCCAATTTCTCTAGAACATGAACCCTAGGTTTATATCATCATCAAATCCCAGAATTTATTTTGTTTTAATTCCTACAAATCACAATTAATATACGGGAAATCATCTACCTATCATACTACATGCAATTCTCTTCACAATTATCAAGTTCTAAACTCCAAACTACATGGGTTTTCATTATCTTCCAAGAACAGTTGTAATTTATCAATTTTCTAACATGGGGGAAACATTCTACGAATTTAAATATAATTAAAACACTTTCCTTGGTTTGATTTCTAATTTTGGTGTAGGTTTGGTGAAGATTCTGCAGAGTTTCCTCTCTCTCTAAGCTCCTTCTCCAATGGTGGCTTAAGGTGGCTAGGGTTTGATTTGGGGAAGATTGTAAACCTAATGACAACCTACGTAGCCTTCTAGGTTAATATGGGTTGGTTAATGGGCTTAATGGGTTTAATTCACATCAGATTTACATCTCTAATTTTCGTCACTTTTAATTCCTAAAAATGTAAAATTACCAAAATACCCTTTATGATGCCGGTATGGCCTAAAAATACCCCGGAATCCAAACTATACCCCCGGCTAGTGTTTTCTGACTATCTCGACCCTTCCGGACGCGTTGGCGCACTCAAAACGACCATACGAATTATAGATTTTAAATTCACTTTTATTATCAAAATATTACCCTGTGACGCGACGGTCCCACGCGTCTCGACAAAATTTCTAAAATGCCGTATATAAATCTCACGACAAATTTCATAATACCAAATACATATATAATCATATATGCACATAATCAAATACCAATTCGCATCTCATTAGTATTTATAACCCGGATTAATTTCCAATTAATACGCATTTAATTAATTAATCCCAAAAATAAATATAGTCAAAAGTTTGGGGTATTACATACTTCCACCCTAATAACTGAATTTCGTCCCGAAATTTGAAACTAGAAAGTACCTGCTAAAAATAGCTCTGGATAACGTTCGCGCATCTCATCCTCGCGCTCCCATGTGGACTCCTCGACATTGTGATGTCGCCACTGAACACGCACTAACGAGACTATCTTTGACCGCAGTTTCCTCTCGCTTCGGTCCAAAATAGCAATTGGCCCCTCCTCGTAGGAGCTATCCGGCTTGAGATCGATGTCCTCCACAGCAGTGTGAGAATGAGCCAAATTATCTCTAAGGTATTTCCTTAGTGAGGAAATATGGAATACATCGTGAATCCGATGCAAATGCTCCGGTAACCCGAGTCTATACGCAACCGGTCCGATCCGCTCAATAATAGGAAACGGCCCCACATATCTCGGTGCCAACTTCCCCTTCTTCCCGAAACGGATAATCCCCTTCATCGGAGATACCCTAAGCAAAACCTGGTCTCCCACTTGGAACTCCCTGAAAAACCTCTTCGCATCAGCATAACTCTTCTGCCTGTCTTGAGCGACCCGAATGCGACTCCGAATCAACTCAATCCTTGCCGAAGTATCCTGAATCACTTCCGGCCCAAGTAGTTTGTTGTCCCCTACCTCCAACCAACATGCTGGGGAACGACAAGGCCTACCGTACAATGCGTCGAATGGAGCCATACCAATCGTGAACTGATAGGAGTTGTTGTAAGCAAACTCCACCAGTGGAAGGTACTGCTCCCATCCACCCCCGAAGTCAATAATGCACATGCGTAGCATGTCCTCCAACATCTGATTGGTGCGCTATGTCTGCCCATCAGTCTGCGGATGATAAGCCGTACTCAACCGCAATTCCGTGCCCATGGCCTCCTGGAAACTCTCCCAAAACCTCGAAACAAATATCTTATCTCTGTCAGACACGATATTTAGGGGCACACCGTGAAGTCTCACAATCTCTGAAATGAAGAGCTGGGCATACTGTCCCGTAGTGTAGTCAGTCCTTACGGGTAAGAAGTGAGCGACCTTGGACAACCTGTCCACAATTACCCAAACGGAGTCGTGACCCCTCTGCGACGTAGGCAACCCCGTGATAAATTCCATGGATATGCTCTCCCACATCCACACCGGGACCTCCAACGGCTGTAGCAATCCTGCTGGTCTCTGATGATCCACTTTTACGAGCTGACAAGTGGCGCATTTCGAGACAAACTCAGCGATATCTCTCTTCATACCGATCCACCAATACTGCCGTCTCATGTCTTGGTACATTTTGTCCCCTCCGGGATGTACCGCGAACCGTGAGCCGTGTGACTCTGCCATCACATCGTGCCACAATTCTTCCCCTTCCGGAACTACCAATCTCCCATTGAAGCGTAATCCCCCGTCTGAGCTAACGGTATAGGACTCGGATCCCTCTGCAAGTAATCGAACTATCTGCTCCTGACAGAACGAATCATTAGCCTGTGCTCATACTACCTTCGTGATAATCTGCGGTGTAACGGTCATCACAGACATGAAAGATCGGGCCACTGCATCCTGGTGTCCCAATTCCTTCCACTTAGCTTTCCACACCTCTACCACCTCATCTGCTGGTCTGCGGCTCAACGCGTCTGCTACCACGTTAGCCTTACCCGGGTGGTACTGGATGTCGAACTGGTAGTCCTTCACAAATTCAAGCCACCTACGCTGCCGCATATTCAATTCCTTCTGCGTGAACAGATACTGTAGTGACTTGTGGTTCGTGAACAGCTGAAACTTCTCCACCAAAAGATAGTGCCTCCAAATACGTAGGGAAAATACCACTGCTGCCAACTCCAAATCATGCGTGGGGTAATTCTTCTCATGAGGCTTAAGCTTACGGGAAGCATAAGCTATGGCCTGTCTCTCCTGCTGTAATACACCTCCAAGCCCTTGCAAAGACGCGTCGGTGTAAACCAAATACTCAACTCCCTGTCTCGGCAATGCTAACACAGGTGCTGAGGTCAATTTGTCCTTCAACTCATCGAATGCCAACAGACAGGCATCACTCCAAATGTACGGCACACCTTTATGAGTAAGATGTGTCAAAGGACCTGCTATCTCCGAGAAACCCCGAATAAACCTCCTGTAGTATCCTGCTAGACCCAAGAAACTACAAATCTCCGTTGGTGTCGTGGGATGTCCCCACTCCCTCACCGCTAATACCTTCCACGGATCGACAGATATTCCCTGGTCGGAAATAATGTGACCCAAGAACTGGACTTCCTTCAGCCAAAACCCACACTTCTCATATTTTGCATACAGCTCGTTCTGACGAAGTGTCTGCAAAACCTGCCTCAAATGCTCGGCGTGCTCCTCCTCCGTCTGAGAGTAAACCAGAATGTCATCAATGAAGACAATGACAAACTGATCTAGGAAATCCATGAACACTCTGTTCATCAAGTCCATAAACACTACTGGAGCGTTGGTCAAGCCGAAAGGCATAACCCGAAACTCATAAGAACCATATCTCGACAAGAACGCAGTCTTCGAGACGTCCTCCTCCCTGATACGCAACTGATGGTATCCCGATCTCAAGTCAATCTTCGAGAAGAAAGAAGCTCCCCTCAACTGGTCGAATAAGTCATCGATTCGAGGCAACGGATACTTATTCCGTATCGTGACCTTATTCAACTCTCGGTAGTCCACACACAATCTCAGTGAACCGTCCCTCTTCTTCACAAACAAAACTGGAGCGCCCCAAGGTGAGGTACTCCTGCGAATAAAGCCTTGTCCCAACAGCTGCTCTATCTGATCCCGTAGCTCTCTCATCTCAGCTGGAGCCATACGGTACGGTGCACGTGCTATAGGTCTCGTACCCGGTAGCAAATCTATAACGAAGTCTATCTCTCGACTGGGTGGTAAGCCTGGTATCTCCTGAAACACATCCGAATACTCCCTGACAACTGGGATCGAATCTAAAGGAATAACAACCTCCTTAGAGGTATCCTCCTCTATGTAATACAGATGAGCGGTCGATCCTCCCTCTGGGCGAGGCATCGCCACTATAAACATCTCTTGCCCCGGAATGGCAAAAATAATGCTCCCGCTGAATCAATCAATCATGGCCCTATGTGCTACGAGCCAATCCATACCGATGATCACATCGTGAACATGCATGTCTAACACTAACATGTCTGCAGGCAATACCAAACCACCGATCTCTACCCCCACTCCCCGGCATATAAAGAAAATAAGTGACCCACTCCCTACTGGTGAGTCGACACACGTCACTGTGCTCTCTGCCGTAGCTAACAATCCTAAAGCTTTCGCGAAGTGTGTAGCTATAAAACAGTGTGTAGCACCCGTATCAAATAACACCCGACCCATAGTGCCATGGATAGGAAACGTACCCTCGATCGCGGGCGGTGCCTGTGGAACTGCAGCCTGGTGAACGTTGTAGACACGTCCATACTGTAGCTGCCCCTGCTGAGCTGGGACTGCCGGAATGGGTGGCAGTGCTTCCATCTGTGGCGGTGCGGGAAGAGCGGCGGGAAACATAGGTCTCTGTGGCTCCTGGCGAGCACCCTGCTGCTGCTGCTGTGGGGCCCTGCCCCTATCAGGACAATCCTGCTTCTTATGGCCAGTCTTGCCACAAACAAAGCACTTCCCCGGGAAGTTCCCTCCCCTCTGCCCCTGCTGTCCCCAGCCCTAGTGGCCGTTACCATTCTTCCCCTGGCCCTGATGAAACTGCTGCCCATTCTGTCCCTGTTGGCCCTGATGGCCGTTTGGACCCTGATGGCCTTGACGAAAACCTCCCTGTCCCTGCCTGTAGTTCCCTGACCGGAACCTCTTATTATCCCCCTGTTGGGTACCTTGCTCATTCTGTCTCTGCCCCTGGCCAGATTGTGCCCCGTTGGCACCATGTCCTCCAGTCCTGCCCTGATGGCTAGACTCCCCCGACCGCTTGCCCTCGGCCATATGAAAACGGTGGTCCTGGCAGTGCAATAATGCAGCGTTAACCACATCAGAATACGTGGCCAACGATAGGTTCCCTAGCAGATGCTGACGGATCCTCCAATTCAACCCATCGGTGAACTTCTCTATCTTCTTCTTCTCTGTTGGAATCTCGTCCGGAACGATATTCAACAGGTTAGTGAACTCGGCCTCATACTCGGCCACTGTCTTGCCCTCCTGCTTCAAACTCAACAGCTTCCTCCTCATCTCTGTATGAACTGCGGACGGAAAGTACTTGCGGTCGAACCGCACCCAGAACTCCTGGATCGTGAGGGTATCCCTCTCCTCCGCGGTGGTAAGAGACTCCCACCACTGTAGTGCAGATCCCACTAGCTTGAAAGTAGCTAGCACATGTTTCTGAATATCAGTGCACTCATGCATCCTCAAATGCCTCTGTATGTCCTTCCTCCATTGGCTCGAGACTACCACGTCTGAGCTACCTGCAAACTCTGGCGGATGCGCTTTCTGAAAAGCGTCTCGTACACGCTCCCAAGCAGACGGGAATGCATTAACCTGTGCTGGCGCGGCAACCGGCGCCTGAGGCGGTGCCTGCTGAATCACGGCAATCGTGGCATTTACCGCTTGGGCTACTATAGCAGCAACCTCAGCGGCGTTCATCATACCCTGAACTGGAGCGGGCTGGGGTTCGGGCATTGCATTCCTGGGAACTCGTCGTGCACGTCGTGGAGGCATCTGAAATAAGAACAAAGTTTATAAGTTCGCAGTTTATAAACTTAAAATAGCTGAAGAACGAAGCATACACAAAAAGAGTACAACAGTCCTAAAATATAGGGCTCTATATCAAAGAAACGTAGCGGAAACATAATAGCCGTACAGATCCTAAAGGACACTAGAACCTGATGCTCTGATACCACCTGTGACACCCCGACTAATTAAATATCGGGTACCTACTCCTTTATTAAATTAATTCAAAATGCCAATTTGGCTCAGTTAATAGCATCACTGTCGAAAACATTTTAATATTACTAACCACCTAGTATTTAAAAAAAACAAGTGGCCAAATTTTAATTTAAGTCTGATTAAACATGAAACAAATGTAATGAAGAAATAAACAACACCATTCACCATACTGAAGTAAAACGAATAACCATCACATAACAGTAAATAAAGTCTGGAGGAAAAACTCCTCACTACAATCCCATAACTGAAATAAATAAACTGAACAATACATGCTAAAGTCTGAAAACTGAAATGTAAAAGATGTCTCTAAAGAAATGGGCAACATGCCCTACAACTGATAGATGGTGACTCTGGAATCCAAAAGATAGAAGCGTCTACATGCAAATCCATGTAGCTTCCACAAGCAGCTACAGCTCGTCACCTGAATGAGTATCCTATGCTTGGTGTCCTTGTGGTTGGGCGCCTAAAATGGTTTTACAAAGAAAAAGATATTTGAAAAGCAAACAGGTCAGAGCCCGAATGTGGAGTTATATTTTAAAAACCTGCAAGTGCTTTAAAAACATTTAAAACATTAAATGCAAAGTACATGTTAGGACGTACACTCGCATGATATTCTCACCTCTCGTCTAACTGTGCACTCCTAACGTAAGTACCTATCTATAACGACCCATACTACTAGCTAAGTGACAACATAACTAGCTAGACTGCCAAAGGTCCTACCCATATTACTCGGTTCCATTAACATATAACGCTCGAAATTTTATAGGGATTTAACGTGAACTCAGATACTAAATATGCAATATATATAACTATCAGTTAACTCGTTATACTTCTCGAAACAACATCGTAATATATATACAACATTAACATGAGGATTCCCATTAATTTAAATGTATATTATCACATCGTAAATATACAATATAAGCACCCCGAGAACTAAGCTGCGGTGCACACATACTCTGCTATCCATCCCGGTACATCACGTACATAAGGATTACATATTCCGTATCTTTCAGGAATAGTCTACCGATAACAACATCACAAATAATGGAGGCGAACACAGTCACCATCACATGGGTCACGCACATACCTACGCTCCCATGATCAGCAGACTTATTAATATCACAATAAGTCCTTCTATGACCTATGTTCATCGAGGTACCAGTCTATATCCCCCCCGTAGGCACACAAGGATTAGAGGGTCCTAAGCGAACGCAACCTCCCGTGATAGCAAGTATGGTAGGTATGTCATACACACAATCTATATACTAAGTAAACACACATCTTAGTAATACCGTATTTTAATCGTAGTACGTATCGTATTCTCGCACTAACTATATTTATCACAATCTATACTATTCCGGTTTGTAATTATACGCGCTATAATTTCTCACTTCGTAGTAGACACTCACGTCTCAACCCAAACCGTACATGTAACACAACTCTCGTATATAAATTCCTCCTCATAAATACCCAAATGTCCCAAGTCTATCACTATAACATCAAAGAAATGCTATCTATATCCTCGAACAAGTTTACGGGTCTCCAAAAATCGAAACAGTCCAAAAAGGACCAAACTGTCAACTCGTTAGAAGTCTCGTTCGAACGAGTGTTCGAACGAGTTTGGACTGTCAGCTCGTTAGAAGTCTCGTTCGAACGAGATCCAGTTCGTTCGAACGAACTGTCCCTTCTAACGATATTTCGTTCGAACGAGATATCAAACGAAATTCCTACTCGTTAGCAACGACTGGTCAACTCGTTAGAAGCTCGTTCGAACGAGTTCGTTCGAACGACCTGGGAACTGCTTCTAACGAGCTACCAGATTCGGCCCAGATTTTTTCCCAATTCGTTTTTCACCATTTTTATCACTTCTAATCTCTTCCAAGGTTCATCCCAATAACGTTTTAGTGTCTCTAATTCGTCCTAAACATATTTACATCATCTCCTAACATGTTTTCAAGGATTGAATCATCATAACATCAACTAGATTTACAAATCTCTACACTTTTCCCAATTTCTCTAGAACATGAACCCTCGGTTTATATCATCATCAAATCCCAGAATTTATTTCATTTTAATTCCTTTAAATCACAATTAATATACGGGAAATCATCTACCTATCATACTACATGCAATTCTTTTCACAATTATCAAGTTCTAAACTCCAAACTACATGGGTTTTCATTATCTTCCAAGAATAGTTGTAATTTATCAATTTTCTAACATGGGGGAAACATTCTACGAATTTAAATATAATTAAAACACTTGCCTTGGTTTGATTTCTGATTTTGGTGTAGGTTTGGTGAAGATTCTGCAGAGTTTCCTCTCTCTCTAAGCTCCTTCTCCAATGGTGGCTTAAGGTGGCTAGGGTTTGATTTGGGGAAGATTGTAAACCTAATGACAACCTACGTAGCCTTCTAGGTTAATATGGGTTGGTTAATGGGCTTAATTGGTTTAATTCACATCAGATTTACATCTCTAATTTTCGTCACTTTTAATTCCTAAAAATGTAAAATTACCAAAATACCCTTTATGATGCCGGTATGGCCTAAAAATACCCCGGAATCCAAACTATACCCCCGGCTAGTGTTTTCTGACTATCTCGACCCTTCCGGACGCGTTGGCGCACTCAAAACGACCATACGAATTATAGATTTTAAATTCACTTTTATTATCAAAATATTACCCCATGACGCGGTGGTCCCACGCGTCTCGACAAAATTTCTAAAATGTCGTATATAAATCTCACGACAAATTTCATAATACCAAATACATATATAATCATATATGCACATAATCAAATACCAATTAGCATCTCATTAGTATTTATAACCCGGATTAATTTCCAATTAATGCGCATTTAATTAATTAATCCCAAAAATAAATATAGTCAAAAGTACGGGGTATTACAATCTCCTCCAATGGATATGCCGATACAAACATAATAATTATGAATTATGAAATAAAGTCCTATATAATATTTTAATACCCTCCCAAAACCCAAAACTTTTAATGATATCAAAATATGACAATCTTTGAAAAGCTTCAACATTTTTAAACTTAAATTCTTAAAATCTTCACCTTCCTTTGATCTTTGGATACAAGTTCATCGAGTGTAATATGAATGAGATCTTCAAATATACCTACACACATAAGACAAGAAGATAATACTCGTAAAGTGCAAAGGGTTTGATATAAATGATAAGAATATAAATTATCAAACTACCACTCCCCCATAATAATCCCCACCCACTTTTATAATGTCAGAATAGACAAGGAAGGGAAAAATAAGCAGTAAAAGAGGGTATGCCACAAAACAATCTAACTATTTTTTATTTAAATTTTTTTTTCAGTATAAGAGATATAACTTCAACACAAACCATGAACTAACACTAAGATAACAGAGTCGTGAAAGCATAGTGATTGGGTGTGAACAAATTTGATTGGAAAGTGAACTCAATCAATCATAACATATGTGCATGATGGATATTTGATACTCCTAATCAATGAACTCAAAATCTTCCTTAGTTTCAAAAACGTTGAACTTATATGCAATTGACTCAATCTATTTGACAAATCAAAGTCTAAAATGATTCTCACACCAATAATGCCCAAAAATAGTATATATTTGAGCAATTTTTTGACATATGCAAGCCCATTGATCTTGTACTTTAAGTCCATCAAAATCCTCTCATAATATGAAAACTTTCTCAGAGAAATTTGAAGCAATTAATGCCCTTGTGAAATAAAGTATGAATGATCAATCAAAATGGGCCGACAGTCTTATTTTTATGCGCCACTAATACTTTAGGGATCTTTTAAATTGCAAATGGTGACTTTTCATGCAGAGACAACTTGTCTTTCATAACCCCTTTCCATTGCTTAACATATGAAATTTTTTCAAAAATAATGTAAATTCGGGCAATGGTTTTTACAAGCACACTCTTCCATCTCTTATTATGGATATTTTGTTTATATTCAAGATTAAGATGAAAATACCTTGACCGACATGCAATAGACAAGTGCAATAGAAAAATAAATTTGTGCATGTGTGCAGTAAAGGAAACAATGAGCCAAACAAGTAGAAATATATCAACTAATGACAACTCATTGACTCTAACACGTTATAAAGCACATGTATGAGATGATGTTTTGAATCGAAACACTAACAAAAAGTCACATGGATAATGTAAGATATCGTGACTTCGCAATCCAAAATGTTCATTCATTTAAGGTGTTAAAAGACTACAAAAATATTTTTGAGTTTTTAAAAAATATTATAAAAAAAAAACATTTTTTCCGTTTTCATTTTTTTTAAAAACAAACAACATTTTTTGGATTTTTCTAAAATATGAAGAACACAAATAAGATAATATAGAATAATACAAATAGTATAATCTAGAAATAGGAATCCATATTATGAACATGAATAACCATCCTATGCTAGATAAAGTAACCAACACTCAGTCAACTGTGCAAATACGTAAGGACATCCTCATAATCTTGAATCTAAGGGCATCTAAAGGTTTCGTGAAAATATTGGCTAAATACTAGTTGGTGGGAACAAAACTCAAGGACATCATCCTCTCCTCAACTAGGTCTCTGATATAGTGCTCGTGTATCGTAATGTGTTTTGTGCACGAATACTGGACTAAATTTTGAGATATGTGCATCCCACCCATGTTATCAAAGTAAATAGTCATGATATCCTACGAAATGCCATAATGATCCAACATTTGCTTCATCCACAAGATTTGTGTGCAACTAATCCCGACGACGATGTACTCTGCCTCCGAACTAGACAAAGAAATGTAGTTCTTCATCTTGTTCAACCAAGAGATAAGATCACTCCTAAAATAGAAACACCTGCCTAAAGTGCTCCTACATCCATTTACATCCCAGTCCCAATTGGCATTTGAATACACAGATAATCGGTCATTGGTACTAAAGGAATACAAAAGGTAGTATGAGAAAGTCCCACTCATGTATTTGATGATTCGTGTAAGTGCGAGTAAGAATGACTCTTTTGAGGATACCTGATAACACACACCCAATCCAACACTAAAGGCTATGTCGATATGGCTAGCAGTGACATAGATTAGATTACTTATCATACTACGATAAAGAGTCTACTCAAGAAACTTACCTGAAGTGTATTTGCTAAGTTTAGTCGAGGTACTCATATAGGTGCGTGAGTGCTTAGCGAAGTTTAACCTAAACTTGTTTACAAGGTTTCTTGCATATTTCGATTGGGAGATGAACATCCCATCCTCTAGCTAGCGAATCTAGAGACGAAGGAAGAATGTAAGCTTACCAAGCATGCTCATCTCGAGCTCACTTTTCATCTCCTCCTCAAAGTTAAAAGCATGGAGGGAGCACGTAGATCCAAAGACTATTTCGTCCACATAGACTTGGGAAACCAAAATATCACCATATGCTATCTCAATAAACAATGTCTTATTAACTCCCCTCTCTTGAAGCCATGAGCTAAGAGATAGGAAGTAAGTCACTCGTACCAAGCACAGGGTGCTTGCTTCAAACCATACATGGCTTTCCTCAATGTTAAACATGTCCTGGGTGCTTAGGTTCTTGAAAACCTTTTGGTTGTTCCACATAAACCTCCTACTGTATAATCCCATTTACAAACACACTTTTAACATCGATGTGATATAACTTGAAGCGCAGATGACATGTGATGGTGAGTAGTAAGTGGATAAACTCAAGCTTCATAACATGAGAAAATTCCTCCTTAAAGTCTATACCCTCAGTCTATGTGTAGACTTGAGAAACCAACCTATCCTTATCACAGAAAATAGTACCATTTTCATCCATCTTACTCTTAAAGATCCTCTTGGTATCTCTACTATACCAAAATACTAATTACACGGTAAAGTTGTGTAAGTGGTTATGATACCAATTTGAGAGTGTCCTACGGTCCAATGGTATTAACTTATTTAATTAAATGATGATCAAAACTAGTTTTAAATACTTTAAACCCTAGAACATGAAACTATATGATTGAAAATAATAAAATATTCAAGCGTGCATTCAAAGCGGGTAAAATAGGATTATAGGAAAAATCCCATTCAGGGAAAAACCTCTTCTTATTTCACTTATACGGTTTGTAAATCACAACTTACAAAATTACAAGTGAATGAAAACATTTCAGATAAATGCCCGTAGGTGCCTTTCATCTTCTTTAGCAATGGTTCCCACAAGAGCCACATGGTCAGTAGTGAAGACATCTTCCTCGCAAGAATAACTTCAGTATGAAGTGTGTGAGAGTTACAAAGTGATTCACAAAAGTATTTGGGAGGATGAAGTGTGTGAATCAAAAGGGTGTTTGGCCTTTATAAAATCAAGACTTTGTGTAGAATATCTGCAGAAAATGGATTGTTATAAGTCTTACAAAAACCCTACAAAACACCAATTTTTATAGCTTGACACAAAAATTGAAGCGGTGTGCGTTGTTCAAACAACTTTAGGGTCTCATTCGATTGAAAAATTAATCTCATTCAAAATACACTAAGGTTGTTTCTAACAACGGCAAACATTACGCCATCATCTGAGGTTGGTTTGATAAAGGCCACCAGACGAGACTTCGAACAAATGTTGGAATCATTCGAATGAGACTACAATCTCGTTAGAATGACGGTGGTGGGGAAGAAATTTATATAAAAATCCATCCTCATTTTGAAAGAAATAAAGATAATATAACTCCCAAATAAAATGCAAAAATCAAAGTATTTCAAAACATAGAATATACAAAAATTATATGAAGATGTGGAGTACAATCGAAGAGAAATTTACCGCATGATGAAGTGGTAGTGGTGCACGTTAGTAGATGCACGTTTCTATGGTTCAGATCATTGATGTCACGTATGACTCTAGGGATGATTTTTTATGAAAAGCTAGGACTAACGGGATAATCGATAACTAATGAAATCTAGATCCTGAGGGAAAGTCCTATAATCTAGGGGAAATGTTATGAAATTTTCCCTTACAAATCAACCCATATGGCTATGCCAGTACAAAAATAAAAAATTTGAATTATGAAATGAAGTCATATACAATATTCTAATACCCTACCAAAACCCACAAGTGGAATGATATCAAAATATGACGACCTTTGAAATGCTTCAACATCTTTAAACTTATAATCTTCAAATCTTACAATTCCTTTGATCTTTGGATACTTTGTATTAATCTAGGGTAATATGAATGAGATCTTTAAATGTACTTACTCAAATAAGATAAGAAGAAAATACTCGTGATGTGTAAAGAGTTTGAAATAAATGATAAGCATAGGAATCATCAAACTCGCACACCCCATAGATCGTTATCCCTATTTCATGATGTCCGAAATAGACAAGGAAAGCCAACATAAGCAGTAGAATATGGTAAGTCACAAAAAATCAACTATATTTCACTTCCCTTTTTCGGCCAATAATAATCGCATCTTCTCCTGATAAGAAGAATCTCCTTCCTATGAATTCACAACCTTTAAAATGATGTTTTGTGTGATGTTAATCACCACCATATAAGACTTGATGACATTATCCTCTTGACAAAGACCATCCCATTTCTCTTTCCAAACCACCCCTAACTACCTTGCATGCTTATGACTCAATCCATCTTTCCCAACGATAGCCTTTATTGGATGACACTAATTGTCGAACTAGTAATATTTCACGAATTCAAGACACCTACGTTGCCTCATATTCATCTCCTTTTTAAGTTAAAAGATATTGTAGTGACTAGTGGTCCATGGACAAATTGAACTTCTCCCGCAATAAATAATTCCTCTAAATACTCAATGAAAAACAACAACTTCTAACTCCCAGTCATGTGTGGTATAGTTCACCTTATGGGGATTAAGCTTATGAGATATAAAAGCTATAGAATTCTCCTCCTACTGTAGAACTCCTCCAAGTCCCTATAGGGATGCGTCGTTAAATATAAGGTGATCCACTCCTTCCCTATGCAATGCGGGCACAAACATTGAAGTTAACTTGTCCTTTAGCTCATTAGAAGTAAAGTGGTAGTAATCATGCCACACAAAAGGCAAGCCCTTGTGAGACAAATTCATCAAGGGACTCATAATTTTCTAAAATCATCTGATAAATCGACGGTAGTAACTAAGTCACCCAAGGAAACTACAAACCTTTATGGGTGTCATGGTCTAGCCCCACTCCCTCACCGCTGACATTTTACTTGTATCCATCAAAATTCCCATATCGGAGACTATATGACCCAAGAACTATACTTCCCATAACAAAATTCCACATTTATCAAACTTTGCATACAACTTATGATTTGATAAAGTTTAAAGAACCATTCACAAATGATCTACGTGTTCCCCCTATGTCTGAGAATAAATCATTATATCATCTATGAAGACAATGACAAACTGATCTAAGAAATCCCTAAGCACTCAATTCATGAGATCGATAAACTTTAGGTGTATTAGTTAGCCCAAATTGAATTACCCTATGTTTATAATACGTGTATCTCATAAAAAATGTGGTCTTAGGACATCCTACTCCTTGATTAGCAACTGATGGTATCCATACCTCAAATAAATCTTCGAGAAGTAGGTTCCTCTGCTCATCTAATCGAAAAAAGAACTGATACAGTGAGACGAATACTTATTCCGGATCATGGATCTATTCAACTCCCAATATTCAATACACAACCTCAATGATCTAATTTCCTTCTTCACAAATAATACGAGCACCCCAAAGTGAGGTAATTATCTGGATAAATCCTTGCACCAAAATTTACTGAATCTAATCTCTCAATTATCATATCTTTACTGGTGCCATATAGTACCACGCTTATGATATCGATCTAGTCTCCAACACTATGTCTATCACAAACTCTATCTCATCGGTAACCCCACTATCTCTTGAAATACAATAGTAAAGTCCCTAAACATAGGGATCGAATCTAATGAGACGAAGGCATGTTTTGAAGTCTCTACCTTAATGTAAAATAAATGAGTTCTAGACCCTCCTTGGAGATGAAGAATTGCAACAAGAATTATATCCTTCCCGGAATAAAGGAGCCAATAGTCCTAATATAACTGTCCATCATCGCTCTATACGTCGCTAACCATTCCATCATTAATAAAACATCATACTTGGACATGTATAAAATGAATAAGTCTTCTACAAAACATATCCTCCCAATGTAAACTCCCAATCCCCTGTAGATGGAATGGATGAGAGCCCCGCTACCCAACGATGAATATACACAGATCATATTATCACACGTCGTGTTCACTAAACTTAACTCTTCCGCGAATCTAGTTCTAGTAAAGAATTTTTACACTATCGTGCCAAATCATACTCATCCTATGTGCTCATGAATAAGAAGCATACCCTCAAATATTGACAGTTCTTATAGAACAACGGCCTCACGTACATTATAGGCATAGGCATACTGCAATTGTCCCTACTGAGGTGGCATTGTTGGAACTATTGGCGGAGATGATAGTTGTGGAATTTTTTATCCCATATTTGAGAATGCCCTGATTAATGACCTTATAGACATACATGTATTACAATTGTTTATTAGCCTTTGTCCCTACTATCCCAGACGCGGATACATTCATTAATGGCCTTGTTGGCCCTGTTATCCTCGGCCCTCGTGACCTCCACTCTACATGTTATTGGACATGATGGCCCTCCATGTACCCACTATCAACCGATCTGAACCTCTTAGACGATTCCTTTATTGGTAACCCCCTTATTACCTTCGTTGTTGTTATGGTTCCCAAACAGTACTGCTGCCCCAATATTCCCATATTGGTACGAATCTCCTTACCTCTTTGATCCCTTCATATGGTAGAAATGATTCGGTCAGTGTAGCAATGCGACATTATCGACATTAGTATGAGTTTTTGATGTCAGGCTACCCAGCAGATGCTTCCAGATCCTCCACGTGATCCCATCCATCAACATCATAATTATCTTTTCATTGGTGTTTACTTCATATGGCATAAAGTTTTCCAGATTAGTGAACTTCTCCTTGCAATCAACCACTATTCGTCATTCCCACTCAGTTTGTACAGCTAATGGGAAAAAATTATGGTCGAATTTTACCCCAAACTCCTAAATCGACATCTTATCCCTTTCCTATGATGTGCTAAGCCACTCTCACCACTTCAAAGTAGCCCTAACTATATTAAAATTAACTAGTACCGGTTTCGAAATGTCTCTGCGCTCAACCATGAGAGTATGCCTTTGAATATTTTTCTTCCATTAGCTTGCCGTAACTACATCTTCACTCATCTGAAACTCTGGTGGGTGGACCTTTTGGAAGGCCTCCTTAACTTATTCCCATATGGACTAGAGTGTGTAAGTTAGCACTGGTACCTCCATTGGTCGCTATGGCTGCGCATGAGCCAAGGTTGTAATATGGATGTCATTATACCGTTAACTACCTGTACTACGATTTTTGTGACCTCTGTTATAGTTACATTCCCTGTGGTGGTTTGCAGCTCTGACTGAGCCTCCCTCTCTGCTACCCATCTTACTTCCCTCCCTGGTCTCCCTCTCGTGGTGTTTGACATCTGAACCAAACCAAAATTATATGAAATCCCATTTAAATATATTACAATATAAAAATAATGAAAATGCACAATAGGGAAACAATGGTTCAAAACTTACTGCTCTACATCAATGGAACACAATGTTGAAAATGTAGTAAGTCTGCAGTGTGACACCCCACCTATTTCAATAATAGGTGATCAGTCCTTTATTAAAATAAAACATGAATCTCATCTGGTTGATTCTTAGCATCATTATCAAAAGTGTTTTAATTACTAACCACCTATTATTTAAACTACCCGGTGCCAAATTTTATCTTTCATTAATTATCGAAAAGTAAATCACTCAAAGTAACAAAATAAAAATAAACCATCACTGTAATAAGTCTAAAGGAGAATAAATTAAAATCCAAATACCAAATACACCAAAAGTTATACAATAATCCAATACAATCCAAACTAGATGAATTAAATAAAAAATGAATGTAAAGAGTATTATACAAAGGGTGACATTACCACTAATAATTAGAATGCAGCCTAACTAGAATCCTAAAGATAGAATCGACTACTTAAAACTTGCAAGCCTGCACATCTGCTACAGCTCCATAAATCTTGGAAAGAGTAATCCAATTATGCGTCCCAATGGTTGGACACGTATATTGTTTGAAAATATTAGATACGGGTTAGAGCCCAAATCCTTTTGAAAACATTTTGCCAGCTTAGTAATGAAAATGTAAAGATATTTTCCGTATTTAAACTAGTAGCACACTCACATTTGACGACACTCGTTCCTCTTCTAATGTTTTAACCTAACATATCTTCTTACCCCTCCTAGTTAACCTACCCCACCTAACTAGCCTCCCCACTAATCTCACCAAAACACACTACCTTGTCCTAAGTGTATTACTTATCTATGATTTCTTAATTAGCTTACCCTTCTGCTAATTTTTTCTCAATGATATTATCACAAATTTACTTTCATAACTTACTTCGGTTATTAATAAAAATTCACACTTAAGGACTTATACTCTTATATAATTATCTCCATCATTATATAGGTATGTTGTAACACATCAAATATATATACACATATATAGCTCACTATATATGTAACTACAATGCCATTTAGTAGTTCATCACTGGATGCGAAATAACTAGCATGCTATCAAGCTCATGGAATGCCCACCAAGACCTGGGCAATCGGGTCGGAATCTCACAACCGAACGAAAAATGAAAATGAAAAATAGAGGCGATCATGACCTTAATTACATTACCACATTATTTTGTGGGACACTAAACCAATAAAGTATTCCATGCACAGACCTATGACCCAGAGGAACAGTAACACCTTTGTTGGGATTCACTAGTGTGACCTCCCACGACGCGCAACCTCCACTGATAGCATTTTCGCTAGGACGGGTATGCTTAACATAAATATCATACACACGGATGTTATTATTATTCATATATATATATATATATATATATATATATATATATATATATATATATATATATATATATATATATATATATATATACCATCCTTATCTCGTATATATACGTATCACAAAATCTAAATAATTCGTTCCTACACCCGAAGCACTAGCCTAAATGTGTCGAGTAATTACCCTCATTTAATTGATTTCGAACATATTTTAATTTTTTTGGACAATAATCCCTTTTCGAACAACCCGTAAGGTATGTTACCCAGATTCCCGATCGAATTCATTAATTTATATTTCTGAGCGTTATTCGCACTAACCACCCATAAGTTCTTACCCTGAGTTTTATTCCAACTATCCCAAGGTGATATAAGGTCCCTAAAATATTTTTACACATGTCCTAATTTCATATACGAACACCCTAAAATATCCTAAACCCCAATGAAATTAATAAACCTATTAGAAAAGGGTATTGGGCTAAATAGTGTAGTTGGACCAATTTAGCTAAGGGCGAACTGCTTCACCCTTGTACGCTGCGCATGCCACGACTACTAGTTTTTTCATGAGGTATACCTAGATTTTTACCCCCAAACAAGTCCCAAATTTCATCCCAAGGCATAATATCATTACTCTATCAACTAAAAGCATAAATATGCATATTTGATTGTCTCGATTCATCAAACGCCCAATTCAAATCACGGGCATTAATCGTTACTTTTTTCAGCATCAATTATCTCTTAATTCTAATGAAATTTCCTAGTTTCGTCGGTCAAGATCACACCTCTTTTTTTATTCAATTTCATATTTTTTTCTTTCAATAACAATATATATCCTTTTCATTCTTAGTTTTATCTAGGAAGAGCCTACTTTCATGTGGAATTCATTGTAACAAGATCATCAAGAATCTTCCTCAATTTTACCTTTCTCAAAACTCACTTATATGTTAACTCCCACCCTAAAACTTGTTACATGTCTACCAAATGTTGGTATAAACATAAAACTAAAAAAACCATCAGAAAAGTTTAATCACTTGCCTTATATGTAGAAGTAATTATGGTTTTCTTCTTCTAGGGTTGAATATAGCCAAAAACTCCTAACGATTTGCCTCAAATTAAGCCTCCCCCTTGAATCCCTTATTTTTTTCTTCCTCCTTTCTCACCAGTTTAGCTGTCAAATGTTTTAATATGTAAAGTGCATACCTCCTAACTCTAAATCTATTATTTGAGGATTTAATCCCAAAATTATGTTAATCCCATAGTGTAAATTGACCCGGATGCCCCCAAGTGAGTCTCGACAAGTCTAAAAAGTACAACCCCTGAACACCTAATTATGACTATCTCGACCCATCCCGAATCATCCACGCACTCAAATTCACCATCTGATTCATTAAACATTAATTTACTATCTTATTCCGAATAAGATCCTATCGACCCGTCGCTTTTAGTCACTTACGACACACTAAAAAATAATTAAATTTTATTTACTTATCACATAAGTAAATATAATATCTCACGAGTAATTATAATAACAAATAAATATTACTCCATTTCTCTCTAGTTAATTTTCATTCAATTCAGTCTATCTTTCAATTTAATTAAATTACTTAGACAAGTGTAATTTAAATATTTCGAAAAATTCGGGGAGTTACATACTTCCCCCTTACAAAGGAATTTCTTCCCCTAAATTCGGATAAGCCTGATACTAAGAACTTTGAGTACTTACTCACACTATACCCTCATGTTCCCAAAGTTAAATTATGAAGGCATTTTGGTGTCCCCACTATACACCCACAAATGGTACTCTCCAACCCAAAGGCCTATACAGGACTGTTCACACCTAGTAACCAGTATATTCTAGTATCTTTTTGTTGATACGCTACCTCATCATTCTTAACATCTCATTTTGGAAGTTACACACAATGCATTGCGAACCTATAAAAAATACTCCAGTAGGATGAGCCTATACACCCTCGACTTTATCATTTCAAAATCGAAGAAATGTCCAAACATCTATAGATGCTAACTCTCCACTTTTCCAATCAAAAAAATTCTTCTCCTGCAATTCATCTACACTTAACACTTGACCACAATTATCAGACTTTGAAAACTTCAGTTCACAATGACATAACTCATACAAAATTTCTCTCTTCACATAAATTAACCCCTTTATTTACCCAATCCTTGCTGATGGACAATGAATTATGTATGGACAATTTTTCCATCCTCCCACCTTTGTCCAACCAGAAAGTGGACGATAATGTTTTTCGCACAAAGCCTAAAAAGGTGCCTTGCCAATATTAGACCAGTACGATTTCTAACATGGAACTCTACCGAGGGTAAGTATTCCTCCTAATTACTCAAAATTTAGAATACACACCCCTCGCATTCCCTAATATCTTAGTCACCCTTTTCGTCTACTCCTAGATCAACGGGTGATATACGTTGCTCAAAATGCAAGTTCATCACCCTTACCTCTTGACAATCCCTATCAAAGATGGAACCCAATAATGTTGGACCACACCAGGTTCTAGCTCATTCTCTTTCTTCCATGAAATGTTGGTCACATTGCCCAATCGCATAACTCACCCAAATTAGCTATATATATTCCATCCCGATCGACCAATTCCATAACCCAAGGAAATCCTTACCTTTTCATGAGGTTGGTAACCCAACACTGAACTCAATCAGTTTGCCTACTCATTCTGTCACTGGAATCACTAGTATTGCAAAATTTCTTATTGATTGTCTCGGACCAACCCGTTCCCTTCTGATAAGTGGTGACGCTGGAGGAAAATTTGTTATTTCTCGCTCCACATCGATCCATAAGATTTGTATCCCACGTTATGTAGTACAACTTACTCCCCTTCCTAGGGTACGCCAAACATTGTGACCCATGCTCCCACTCCATAACTGCGCACCTTGACATTCTTTCTTGTCTTATAAAATCAACATCTTATTTATGTGCAAGCCATCCTTAGAATAACCGAGTATGAATCCTCTCTAATTCCCAAAACTGTTGGACACTCCCTTGACCAGAGAGACCCCTAGACTTTATCTCCAAAATCTTCGACCCCATCTCGAATTTGATATCTCTCCTTATTGCATATAACTGGACTATCTTCTTCCTCAAGTAATGTTCAACCAATATTATCTTTTCCAACTCTGCTTTTAGATGCCTCACAGGCATAAGAATCAACACATTTATTAATCCTTCCTCTTATGTCGGATGATATTGAAAATCGTACTAACCAGAGTGCCCATGCACCCTATATACCATGTATATCCCGCATAATTACAATAGATGTATAACTTATATGTCTAACTTGATCTTCGTATGCTCACCATGGATATATAGCATACTCAATTACCCAACTAATCGTCACTTAATTATTCTCGATATTGCCCCACCTATCACCTCGTCTGGCAAAAGTTCCCAGTGGTTCCTATAATGCACTATCCGGCTCCATTGTCTTTATATCATAGACTAGTTATGAGCTCCAAGTGTTTTCTCCACACTCACAAAGATTAACATTTTAAATTGATGCCCTAATTCCTAACAATGTCTTTGAACTCAGACACACATAACCAGGCACCCAATCTCCTATTCCCAGAACTATGATTCTAATCTTCCCCTCCCACATCTCTAAAGGAGTCATACATTGTAGCGCTCTCACTATCACTAAGTCCTCAATTCTTAATTCAATATCGAGCTCAATATTTTTGCTCGACAGTAAACCCGATATACTCTGAATCACATTAGTAAAGTCCCTATGCACCGGAATGAAATATAACAAGATATCTATCATTTTTAAAGTCTCATCTACTATACAATATATATGCAGGCTCAACCCTCTTTAAGGTGAAACTTAAAAAAAAAAAAATCCTCCTATGGAATAGTGAACAAGATAGCCTTATTATAACAATCCACCATCAATGAAACCATATCTAACCAGTGCAGACCTAGGATAACTTCATACTCGCATAATTCATCTCTCTAAAATAAGTAGATATGCAAAAACATATCCTCTCAATGTCCACACCCACTCCCCCATAGATGGAACTAAAGAGAACCCTGATACCAATTGGTAAATATATATACCTAGAAGTGATATTAACAATAAATCCTCTAAAATCGTCTCATGTGCGAATATAGTACAAACAAAAAGAGAGTGATATACCTATGCCACGTAAAAATAAACCCATTTACCCAAGGATAAAATCGTACCTTCAATAGCCAATAAAACTAGCTTCTCACTTAGTTCTTAGATGTAACACTCCCGTTGGAACTGACCCAAGAACTCTTGTCATGGTTTCTATTATTGGGAACCCTATTGTTAATCCTCCACTGCCTCGTTGTGGCAATGTATCTTATGGTAACTAGTCTCCCTAGAAATAAAATAATGACCAACAAAATCCCCCTGCCTCTAGCCCTAGTGGCCAAATTGAGGTTTTACCCTAGATCACTATGGACAAGTTCAACACATGTGATCTTGCACTCCATATATAAAACACCTCCCTATGAAAACCCCATGTCTCTGTCCCCACTGGACATGTCGAGGCTACCTTACTCTCTGGAGTAGGTAGACTCAACCCTGATGGTTACCCTAGTTATTCCCTTAGCTCCGTTATCACTAGACAACACCGTTCTAGCCCTGATGGCCCTGTCAGAGTCAACATTCACTCGATCATAATTTCCCTAATTTGAATCCCTTTACCGATTATCCCTTATGTGGTGTCCCATTAACACCCATACGTTCAGTCTTTCTCTACTGGATGGAGTCTCTAATTCTCTTCTCTCCCTTCACATGGAACCATTGATATTGACCTTATAAAAGTATGACATTAACGACATCATCGTAAGTTATCCAAGTTGCATTTCCTATAAATTTTGGCGTATTTTACCCATGAGTCCATCATAACCTTAAGGAGACATTTTCTCCTCCATATCCACCTCGTCGGTAAGAAGTTTTCTAAACAAGCACATTATTTCCCATACTCATCCACTATTCGGATTTATCGTAATAAGTACTAAAATATCCTTTGCATCTCCGCTTAAATAGAAGATGAAAGTATTTACAGTCAAACCGCACCCCAAATTCGTCAATATTCATGGTATCTCTCCTCAGATGTGGGGATTAACTCTCGTTACTACAATGTTGCTCCTATGTGTTTAAAGATCTCCCAAAATTAAATCATAAGTTTCATTAAACTATAGCATACACAATTTCCTTTGGATGTTCTCCGTATATTGGATAGCTAACACATGTCCCCACATTCCCCAAGCTCTCCCGAATGGCCCTTATAAAAAGCCCATCTGACCATCTCCCATACCGATCATACTGAGTGAGTCTGAAGTGGAAGCACTGTCTACTGTGGCAGTACTTAGGGAAACTAATACACCTTAGTGGTCATCATAACATCGACTCAAGGAGAAATAATAGTGGTGACTTCTACTGGGGTCACCGTTCCTAGAACACTCTGCGTCTCTGGTTGAACATCTCCTCGTGTAGTCCTCCTACTGGCTCTTTGTGGTCGTCCGTTATTATTAGGTATATTAAGCCCAATTGAAATCGTACATGATCCTCTTCAAATATTTGTAATAACAGGAGAACATAGGTTGTAATGTAAATAAACAGTCCTAAGCATAGGGCTCTACATCAAAGAGAAAGCAACTGTGAAAACCTGGTATGTAAGGACACAAGTCTCCGATTGAGTCTCAATGTTGTTTTGGCTCAATTGCGGATAAAAACATTTGAGTCATAGGATAGTGTTCAATTTTATCCATTCAAGCCTATGACATGTTAGTTGAAGACGTAGCAGTCAAGTTCATAAAGCTTCATCAAATGACGTGCTTGTTGTGCCTCATTTATGGGTTAACAACATTGGTTCCATTACTCTTAAGGTGTGAATGCATTTTAAATATATATTGGAGCTTGGAATAATTTTTATTGGGTGTAATTTTTTTTTTAAATTGAGGTTTATTTTCAGAAGGTTTTATTAAAACTTTAAAATAAAGTTTCTCGTCTAAAAATCGAAATTTAGACATTCTGGAAGTTCGTTCAAATTGTCGTTCGAATAAGTTTTTCGTTCGAACAAGAATGTCATTCGAATGAGGTTTTCTAACGACCGTTCACTGGAACTTCGTTCGAAGTATCGTTCGAATGAGACTTCGTTCAAATGAAAATCTCGTTCGAATGAGATTTCCAGCGGGAATTTTAATTGGAAGTTTTAAGCAGTTTTCACCTCTCTCCCACTACTTTTTCCCCACTAACTTTTGACAGACTTAAAATTTGCGGGAACCAACCTTTTCAATCTAACTTTTTCATATCCTTCCATCTCCTAGAGAGAGTTTTAATAGTACATTTTTCTATGAAAATATTCATGTTTTGAGTGTCTATTTTTCAAGAAAAAATCATTAAACACTCCTGTTTTCACCCAATGGTTTTGTTTATCCAAGTTTCTTAATATATATAAATATATACTTTGCTTGGAGTCTTGGAACCGGTTTTATCTCTACCATTGGAAGAGTGTTTGGGTTTACTTATAAATCCCTCAAAGAAGAAGAAGTTTGTTTTGGCTACGGCATTCTCACATGGTGAAAGGCACCATGTGTGGTTGACGATTGTTCCTAAAGCCTCATTGGTGGATTCCAAGGTTCCGGTGGAGTTCGGGATTATCAACTAAGCGGAGGTCGGTACAAGAAGGAGCATCGGAGCTTGAAGGGAGTTGAGTTGAGTGTTGTAAGTCTTTTTGCTTGTACTTGTAAAAATACCATACTTAGGGGACTTAAGGCTAGGGTCGTCCGAGGTTTTTTCCCGTTGTGGGTTTTTCCTCGTACATCGCAGCGCAGTGGTTTGTGATTTATTTTATCTTTTGCAAAACTCACCTTAGATGCATGCTTAGGTAAAAAGAAAAAAAAATGGTTTAAATCACTACTTGTTTAATTTGGTGCATGTTTTATATTTGGGTAATGTTTAATTAATTTAATTCAAGTCATTAGTTTTATTGGTTAAAATTTCGATCGCCTAATTATAAAAAATGAATAAATCTTTTTAGGCAAATTTACTAGGACTTGGATTGACTTAATACGTTTAAGTGAAATTAAAATGTTTGTGTGTAAAATCTAATTTCACTTTGTTTCATTTTAATTTAAAAGAAATTAAAATATGTTTTTTTGTGTTGTGTTGAACCATCTGTCTCTTTTTGTAGTAAGATTTTAAAAATTGGGGGTCCTTTTATTAAGATTTAAAATTGGTGGCTTGTCACACTTTCAAATTGGTATCAGAGCCAAAACGATAAATTTCTTCGTTAAGATCCTTTTTAATATTTTTGGCTAAAATGGAATATTCCCCATTTTCAAAATTTCCTATTTTTTATGGTTCTAATTACGCGCATTGGAAAGCGCGGATAAAATCGACACTAAAATCTATCGAAGATAGGGTTTGATTATCTGTGGTTAACGGGTGGTCCCCACCTATACATTTAGTAGATAATGAGCGTGTTCCCAAACCCGCCGATAGATGGGGTGAGATTGGATTTAAACTATCTAATTTTAATTTTCGAGGTTTAAATGTCTTGTTTAGCGCGGTCACACCGAACGAATTCCGTCGCATTATGACGTGTGAAACCGCTAAAGAAGCTTGGAATATTTTAAAACTCACTCATGAAGGTACTAGTGTCGTAAAAGCTATAAAACTCCAAAACCTCACCACTCAATTTTAAACCATCAAAATGAACGAAAAAGAAACTTTTGATGAATTTTATGCTAGATTTTCCGATATTGTTAATTCATCTTTTAATTTGGAATAGAAAATACCCGACAACCGAGTAGTAAAGAAAATTTTAAGTCCCTATCCGATAGATTTATTCCTAAGGTGACCGTGTTAAATTCTTTACCCACTCTAGACTCTATGAAATTAGAAGAGCTCGTAGGTGATTTACAAACCTATGAACTAGACATGTTTCCCTCCAAAACTGAAAAGAAAATAGAAAAGGGCGTTGCTTTGAAAGCCCGAAAGGAGGAAAAACAAGTAGTAGAGTGTGAAAGTGATAGTGACTTGGAAGATATGGCCTTGTTTGCTAGGAAATCTCAAAAATTTCTTAAATTTAACAAAGATAAATTTAAAAATGATTTAAAGAAATTTGAAAATTCTAAGTATGAAAAAGCTGAAAAGATCCCTAAATTTCCTAAAGAAAATTTTGATAGGGACGAGTCAAATAGGAGTTTTGGTTGTGAAGGGTATGGCCATAGGGATTTTGAGTGCCCCACTAAACTAAGGAGAGAGGGTAAGAAGCCAATTTCCTATAATGTCACCCTAAGTGATAGTGATAAGGAAGAGGGACCCAATATCCCCACTAAGCCCAACTTTGTGGATTTTATGGAAAGTCATGTGAGCACCGATAATGAATCTTCCCATATATATATACGAACACATGACACTTCCGAGGTCAAAGTTTATGATTCTCTTATTTTTTATGGTTGTGAGAGTGAAGAAGAAAGAGAGAGTGAAAATGAAGAAAAGGTTAATGTGAGTGAACTTCAAAATGCTTTTCAAGAACTATATGAAGAATCTATTAAATTAGAAAGAGCAAATTTGAAGTTAGAATCTAGTTTAAGAGAGCGTGTCAAGGTCGTTGATGATAGTGTGCTGGTTAAAGACCTTAGGACACGTGAGAGAGCTCTTTGTGAGAAGCTTGAATTTATAGATGGTGAGAGAGATATCCTTAGGGTTTAATGGTGTCAATGAAAAAGGATCTTCTCGAGTTTGAAGGGAGAATTTTTTTTCTAGAGTCTAAAATTTTAGAACTAAAAAATAAATTAAAATACTCTAGTAAAGTCAAATTATATTTGAAGTGTTGTTCGGAGAAATTAGATAAAATATTAGGAATAGGCAAAATTAAAAATGACATTTGTGGTTTAGGCTTCGGTACTTGTAATGAATTAACTCATAAAGACAAAACCAATGTTTTAGGACATTCCTCTAGGAACATTATTATAGATCATTCCTCAGGTAAGTCTTTTCGGCGAGTCTTTAGGTGCTCACATTGTAGTCGAAAAGGGCATCTTAGAAAATTTTGTTTTGATCTTAAACGAGGTCCTAGAAAATCCCAATGTAAGGCAGCCAAGATTCCTACACCCTAAGATAGTGATTCGTCATTAGTTTGGGTTTGGATTTCCGACTTAATTGCTTTGCAAGATAGGATTTTTTATTCTCATTTACTTTCACGTGCTTCCTCACTTTCTAAATCTAAAGGTTTAATATGTTAGTTATTTGCATACTCTAGCTTTTTTGTAATACCCCGTACTTTTGGCTATATTTATTTTTGGGATTAATTAATTAAATGCGTATTCATTGGAAATTAATCCGGGTTATAAATACTAACGAGATGCGAGTTGGTATTTGATTATGTGCATACATGTTTTGATATATGTATTTGGTATTATAAAAATTTGTCGTGAGATTGATATACGGCATTTTAGAAATTTTGTTGAGACGCGTGGGACCGCCGCGTCACGGTGTAATATTTTGATTATAAAAAGTGAATTTAAAATCTATAAACCGTATGGTCGTTTTGAGTGCGCCAACGCGTCTGGAAGGGTCGAGATAGTCAGAAAACACTAGCCGGGGGTGTAGTTTGGGTCTCGGGGTATTTTTAGGCCATACCGAGAACTTAAAGGGTATTTTGGTAATTTTACATTTTGAGGAATTAAAAGTGACGAAAATTGGGAGTTTTAATCTGATGTGGATTTAACCCACTAAGACCATTAACCAAACCATATTAACCTAGAAGGCTACGTAGGTTATTAGAAGAGTTTTCTAAGTTTCCCAAATCAAACCCTAGCCACCTTAAGCCACCATTGGAGAAGAAGCTTGGAGAGAGGGAATTCTGCAGAAAAACTCTATCAAACCATCATCCAAACTCAGAGACAACCAAGGCAAGTGACTTTATTCCATTTAATTTCAAAGAATGTCCTTTCCATGTTAGAAATTGAAGAATTTTAATTGTTCTTGAAAGTTGAATGAAAACCCATGTAGTTTGGAGTTTAGAACTTGAATATTTTGAAGAGAATTGCATGTAGAATGATAGGTAGATGATTATTCTCATGATAATTGTGATTAGAAGAAATTATAACGGATTAAATTCTGGGATTTGATGATGATATAAATCTAGGGTTCATGTTCTTGATAAAATTGGGGATAAGTATAAAATCTTGTGATTTAATGATGTTTAGGATGCATTAATGCCTTAAAAGATGTTAGTTTATGACCTAAGCATGTTTTAGTATGATTAGAGGACTTAAAACATTGTTAGAACGAACTTTGGAGAAGACTTGAGGTGTTAAAAATGGTGAGAAACGTAACTAAGAAAATCTGGGACGAAACTGGCAGGTCGTTAGAAGCCCCTACCCAGGTCGTTCGAACGAACTCGTTCGAACGAGCTTCTAAAGAAATGACCAGTCGTTCTAATGAAAGGGAGCCTCATTCGATAACTTCGTTCGAACGAGATCTCATTAGAAGGGACAGTTCGTTCGAAGGAACTGGATCTCGTTCGAACAGCCTCGTTCGAACGAGACTTCTAACGAGTTGACAGAGGGATCTCATTCGAAAAGTCTCGTTCGAACGAGACTTCTAACGAGTTGACAGTTTGGGCCTTTTTGGACTGTTTTGATTTTTGGAGTCCCGTAAACTTGTTCGAGGATATAGATAACCGTCCTTTGATGAGGTAAGGATAGATTTGGGACTTTTGGGTTATTACGAGGAGTAAATTTATATACGAGAGATTTAATTGAATGAACCGTTTGGGTTAAGACGTGAGTGTCTACTACGACGTGAGAATAGGTTATGGCGCGTATGATGATAAACCGGAATAGTATAAATTGCGATAATTATAAGTTAGTACGAGAATGCGATATGTACTACGATTAAACTACGGTATTACTAAGACGTGTGTTTACTTAGTATTGGTATATGAATTATGTGTATGACATACCTGCCATACTTGCTATCATGGGAGGTTTGCGTTCGCTTAGGGCCCTCTAATCCTTGTGTTGCCCGGATTTAGACTGGTTACCTTGATGAACATAGGTCATAAAAAGACTTATTGGGATATTAATAAGTCCGCTGATCGTAGGAGCGTAGGTATGTGCGTGACCTATGTGATGTGACTGTGTTCGCCTCCATTATTTGTGATGTTGTTATCTGTGAGCTATTCCTGAGAGATTCAGAATATGTAATCCTTATGTACGTGATGTACCGGGATGGATAGCAGAGTATGTGTTCACCATAGCTTAGTTCTCGGGGTGCTTATATTGTATATTTATGATGTGAATAAAATACTCTTAATTAATGGGAACCTTCATGTTAATGTTGTGAATATAATTACGGTATTGTTTCGAGAAATATAACGAGTTAATTGACAGTGTTATATATTGCCTATTGAGCATCTGAGTATACATTAAACCCTACTTAATTACAAGCGTTATTATGTTAATAGAATCGAGTAATAAGGGTAGGACCTATGAGAGTCTAGCTAGATATGTTGGTACTTAGCTAGTGGTTGGTGTCGTTATAGATGGGTACTTACGTTAGGAGTGCACAGTTAGACGAGAGGTGAGAATATCATGTGAGTGCACGTCCTAACATGTACTTTGCATTTAATGTTTTAAATGTTTTTAAATCACTTGCAGGTTTTTAAAATATAACTCCACTTTCAGGCTCTGACCCGTTTGCTTTTCAAATCTATTTTTCTTTGTAAAACCATTTTAGGTGCCCAGCCACAAGGACACCATGCATAGGATACTCATTCAGGTGATGAGCTGTAGCTGTTTGTGGAAGCTACAGGGATTTGCTTGTAGGCTCTTCTATCACTTGGACTCCAGATTTATTATCTATCAGTTGTAGGGCATGTTGCCCATTTCTATTAGAGTTACATTTCCATTACAGTTTTCAGACTTTGGCATGTATTGGTTTAGTATTCAGTTTATTTATCAGTTGTGGGATTTGTAGTGAGGAGTTTTTCCTCCAGACTTTATTTACGCTATGTGATGGTCTTTCTATTTACTTCAGTATGGTGAATGGTGTATTTATTCTTTATTACACTTGTTGCATGTTAATCGGACTTTAATTAAAATTTGGCACTTACTTTTTAAATACTAGGTGGTTAGTAATCATAAAAATGTTTTCGACAGTGATGCTATTAACTGAGCCATCTTGGCATTTTGAATTAATTTAATAAAGGAGTAGCTACCCAGTATTTAATTAGTCGGGGTCTCACAGGTGGTATCAGAGCATCAGGTTCTAGTGTCCTTTAGGATCTGACGGCTTATTATGTTTTCGCTACGTTTCTTTGATATAGAGCCCTATATTTTAGGACTGTTGTACTCTTTTGTGTATGCTTCGTTCTTCAGCTATCTTAAGTTTATAAACAGTGAACTTATAAACTTTGTTCTTATTTCAGATGCCTCCACGACGTGCACGACGAGTTCCCAGGAATGCAACGCCCGAACCCCAGCCCTCTCCAGTTCAGGGCATGATGAACGCCGCTGAGGTTGCAGCTATAGTAGCCCAAGCGGTAAATGCCGCGATTGCCGTTGTTCAGCAGGCACCACCGCAGGCGCCGGTTGCTGCGCCAGTACAGGCTAATGCATTCCCGTCTGCTTGGGAGCGTGTACGTGACGCTTTTCAGAAAGCGCATCCGCCAGAGTTTACAGGTAGCTCAGATGTGGTAGTCTCGAGCCAATGGAGGAAGGATACGCAGAGGCACTTAAGGATGTATAAGTGCACGGATGTTCAGAAGCAGGTGCTAGCTACTTTCAAGCTAGTTGGATCTGCGCTACAGTGGTGGGAGTCTATTACCACCATGGAGGAGAGGGATACTCTCACGATTCAGGAGTTCTGGGTGCGGTTCGACCGCAAGTACTTTCCGTCAGCTGTTCATACGGAAATGAAGAGGAGATTGATGAGTCTGAAGCAGGAAGGCAAGACTGTGGCCGAGTATGAGGCCGAGTTCACAAATCTGTTGAATATCGTTCTAGATGAGATACCAACAGAGAAGAAGAAGATTGAGAAGTTCACGGACGGGTTGACTTGGAGGATCCGTCAACATCTGCTAGGGAACCTATCGTTGGCCACTTATTCTGATGTGGTTAACGCTGCATTATTACACTGCCAGGACCAACGTTTTCATATGGCCGAGGGCAAGAGGTCGGGGGAGTCTAGCCATCAGGGCAGGACTGGAGGACATGGTGCCAGCGGGGCACAATCTGGTCAGGGACAGAGACAGAATGAGCAGGGCTCCCAGCACGGGGATAATAAGAGGTTCCGGTCAGGGAACTATAGACAGGGACAAGGGGGTTTCCGTCAGGGCCAACAGGGACAAAATGGGCAGCAGTTTCACCAGGGCTAGCAGGGCCAAGGGAGGAACGGTAACGGCCACCAGGGCCGGGGACAGCAGGGGCAGAGAGGAGGGAACTTCCCAGAGAAGTGCTTTGTTTGTGGCAAAACTGGCCATAAGCGACAGGATTTTCCTGATAGGGGCAGGGCCCCACAGCAGTAGCAGCAGGGTGCTCGCCAGGAGCCACAAAGACCTATGTTCCCCGCCGCTCTTCCCGCACCGCCACAGATGGCAGCATTGCCACCCATTCCAGCAGTCCCAGTTCAGCAGGGGCAGCTACAGTATGGACGTGTCTACAACGTCCACCAGGCTGCAGTTCCTCAGGCACCGCCCGCGATTGAGGGTACGTTTCGTATCCATGGCACTATGGGTCGGGTATTATTTCATACGGGTGCTACACATTATTTTATAGCTACACACTTCGCGAAAGCTTTAGGATTGTTAGCTACGGTAGAGAGCACAGTGACGTGTGTCGACTCACCATTGGGGAGTAGGTCACTTATTTTCTTTATATGTCGGGGAGTGGGGGTAGAGATTGGTGGTTTGGTATTACCTGCAGACATGTTAGTGTTAGACAAGCATGTTCACGATGTGATTATCGGTATGGATTAGCTCGTAGCTTATAGGGCCATGATTGATTGCTTCAGCGGGAGCATTGTTTTTGCCATTCCAGGGAAAGAGATGTTTGTAGTGGGGATGCCTCGCCCAGAGGGAGGATCGATCGCTCATCTGTATTACATTGAGGAGGATACCTCTAAGGAGGTAGTGATTCCTTTAGATTCTATCCCAGTAGTCAGAGAGTATTTGGATGTGTTTTAAGAGATACCAGGCTTACCACCCAGTCGAGAGATAGACTTTGTTATAGATTTTCTACCGGGTACGAGACCTATAGCACGCGCACCGTACCGTATGGCTCCAGCTGAGATGAGGGAGTTACGGGATCAGATAGAGAAACTATTAGGTCAGGGCTTTATTCGCAGGAGTACCTCACCTTGGGGCGCTCCAGTTCTGTTTGTGAAGAAGTGGGACGGTTCACTGAGATTGTGTGTGGACTACCGAGAGTTGAATAAGGTCACGATACGGAATAAGTATCCGTTGCCTCGAATCGATGACTTATTCGACCAGTTGAGAGGAGCTTCTTTCTTCTCAAAGATTGACTTGAGATCGGGTTACCATCTGTTGCGTATCAGGGAGGAGGATGTCTCGAAGACTGCGTTCTTGTCGAGATATGGTTCTTACGAGTTTCGGGTTATGCCTTTCGGCTTGACCAACGCTCCAGCTGTGTTTATGGACTTGATGAACAAAGTGTTCAGGGATTTCCTAGATCAGTTTGTCATTGTCTTCATTGATGACATTCTGGTTTACTCTCAGACAGAGGAGGAGCACGCCGAACATTTGAGGCAGGTTTTACAGACACTTCGTCAGAACGAGTTGTATGCAAAATATGAGAAGTGCGGGTTTTGGCTGAAGGAAGTCCAGTTTTTGGGACACATTATTTCTGACCAGGGAATATCTGTTGATCCGGGGAAGGTATCAGCGGTGAGGGAGTGGGGACAGCCCACGACACCAACTGAGATTCGTAGTTTCTTGGGTCTAGCAGGATACTACAGGAGGTTCATTCGGGGTTTCTCAGAGATAGCAGGTCCTTTGACACATCTGACTCGTAAGGGTGTGCCATACATCTGGAGTGACGCCTGTCAGTTGGCATTCGATGAATTGAAGGATAAATTGACCTCAGCACCTGTGTTAGCATTGCCGAGACCGAGAGTTGAGTATTTGGTTTACACCGATGCATCTTTGCAAGGACTGGGAGATGTATTACAGCAGGAGAGACAGGCCATAGCTTATGCTTCCCGTAAGCTTAAGCCTCACGAGAAGAATTACCCCACGCATGATTTGGAGTTGGCGGCAGTGGTATTTGCCCTACGGATTTGGAGGCACTATCTTTTGGGGGAGAAGTTCCAACTGTTCACGGACCACAAGTCCTTACAGTACCTATTCACGCAGAAGGAATTGAATATGCGGCAGCGTAGGTGGCTTGAGTTTGTGAAGGACTACCAGTTCGATATCCAGTATCACCCAGGTAAGGCTAACGTGGTAGCAGACGCGTTGAGCCGTAGGCCAGCAGATGAGGTGGCAGAGGTGTGGAAGGCTAAGTGGAAGGAATTGGGACACCAGGATGCAGTGGCCCGATCTTTCATGTCTGTGATGACCGTTACACCGCAGATTGTCACGAAGGTAGTACGGGCACAGGCCAATGACTCGTTCTGTCAAGAGCAGATAGTTCGATTACTAGCAGAGGGAGCCGAGTCCTATACCGTTAGCTCAGACGGGGGATTGCGCTTCAATGGGAGATTGGTAGTTCCGGGAGGGGAGGAATTGCGACACGGGGTGATGGCAGAGTCGCACGGCTCACGGTTCGCGGTACATCCTGGAGGGGACAAAATGTACCAAGACATGAGACGCCAGTATTGGTGGAGCGGTATAAAGAGAGATATCGCTGAGTTTGTTTCGAAATGCGCCACTTGTCAGCTTGTAAAAGTGGATCATCAGAGACCGGCAGGATTGCTACAGCCATTGGAGGTCCCGGCGTGGATGTGGGAGAGCATATCCATGGACTTTATCATGGGGTTGCCTACGTCGCAGAGGGGTCACGACTCCGTTTGGGTAATTGTGGACAGGTTGTCCAAGGTCGCTCACTTTTTACCCGTAAGGACTAACTACACTACGGGACAGTATGCCCAGCTCTTCATTTCAGAGATTGTGAGACTTCACGGTGTGCCCCTAAATATCGTGTCTGACAGAGACAAGATATTCGTTTCGAGGTTTTGGGAGAGTTTCCAGGAGGCCATGGGCACGGAGTTGCGGTTGAGTACGGCTTATCATCTGCAGACTGATGGGCAGACCGAGCGCACAAATCAGATGTTGGAGGACATGCTACGCATGTGCATTATTGACTTTGGGGGTGGATGGGAGCAGTACCTTCCACTGGTGGAGTTTGCTTACAACAACTCCTATCAGTTCACTATTGGCATGGCTCCGTTTGAGGCATTGTACGGTAGGCCTTATCGTTCCCCAGCATGTTGGTTAGAGATGGGTGACAACAAACTTCTTGGGCCGGAAGTGATTCAGGATACTTCGGCAAGGATTGAGTTGATTCGAAGTCGCATTCGGGTAGCTCAAGACAGGCAGAAGAGTTATGCTCATGCGAAGAGATTTTTCAGAGAGTTCCAAGTGGGGGACCAGGTTTTGCTCAGGGTATCTCCTATGAAGGGGATTATGCGTTTCGGGAAGAAAGGGAAGTTGGCACCAAGGTATGTGGGGCCGTTTCCTATTATTGAGCGGATCGGACCGGTTGCGTATAGACTTGGACTACCGGAGCATTTGCATCGGATTCACGATGTGTTTCATATTTCCTCGCTGAGGAAATACCTTAGAGATAATTTGGCTCATTCTCACATTGCTGTGGAGGACATCGATCTCTAGCCGGATAGCTCCTACGAGGAGGGGACGATTGCTATTTTGGACCGAAGCGAGAGGAAACTGCGGTCAAAGATAGTCCCGTTAGTGCGTGTTCAGTGGCGATCCCATAATGTCGAGGAGTCCACATGGGAGCGCGAGGATGAGATGCACGAAAGTTATCCAGAGATTTTTTTAGTAGGTACTTTCTAGTTTCGAATTTCGGGACGAAATTCAGTTATTAGGAGGGAAGTATGTAATACCCCGTACTTTTGGCTATATTTATTTTTGGGATTAATTAATTAAATGCGTATTAATTGAAAATTAATCCGGGTTATAAATACTAACGAGATGCGAGTTGGTATTTGATTATGTGCATACATGTTTTGATATATGTATTTGGTATTATAAAAATTTGTCGTGAGATTGATATACGGCATTTTAGAAATTTTGTTGAGACGCGTGGGACCGCCGCGTCACGGTGTAATATTTTGATTATAAAAATTGAATTTAAAATCTATAAACCGTATGGTCGTTTTGAGTGCGCCAACGCGTCCGGAAGGGTCGAGATAGTCAGAAAACACTAGCCGGGGGTGTAGTTTGGGTCTCGGGGTATTTTTAGGCCATACCGACAACTTAAAGGGTATTTTGGTAATTTTACATTTTGAGGAATTAAAAGTGACGAAAATTGGGAGTTTTAATCTGATGTGGATTTAACCCACTAAGCCCATTAACCAAACCATATTAACCTAGAAGGCTACGTAGGTTATTAGAAGAGTTTTCTAAGTTTCCCAAATCAAACCCTAGCCACCTTAAGCCACCATTGGAGAAGAAGATTGGAGAGAGGGAATTCTGCAGAAAAACTCTATCAAACCATCATCCAAACTCAGAGACAACCAAGGAAAGTGACTTTATTCCATTTAATTTCAAAGAATGTCCTTTCCATGTTAGAAATTGAAGAATTTTAATTGTTCTTGAAAGTTGAATGAAAACCCATGTAGTTTGGAGTTTAGAACTTGAATATTTTGAAGAAAATTGCATGTAGAATGATAGGTAGATGATTATTCTCATGATAATTGTGATTAGAAGAAATTATAATGGATTAAATTATGGGATTTGATGATGATATAAATCTAGGGTTCATGTTCTTGATAAAATTGGGGATAAGTATAAAATTTTGTGATTTAATGATGTTTAGGATGCATTAATGCCTTAAAAGATGTTAGTTTATGACCTAAGCATGTTTTAGTATGATTAGAGGACTTAAAACATTGTTAGAACGAACTTTGGAGAAGACTTGAGGTGTTAAAAATGGTGAGAAACGTAACTAAGAAAATCTGGGACAAAACTGGCAGGTCGTTAGAAGCCCCTACCCAGGTCGTTCGAACGAATTCGTTCGAACGAGCTTCTAACGAAATGACCAGTCGTTCTAAAGAAAGGGAGCCTCGTTCGATAACTTCGTTCGAACGAGATCTCGTTAGAAGGGACAGTTCGTTCGAACGAACTGGATCTCGTTCGAACAGCCTCGTTCGAACGAGACTTCTAACGAGTTGACAGAGGGATCTCGTTCGAAAAGTCTCGCTCGAACGAGACTTCTAACGAGTTGACAGTTTGGGCCTTTTTGGACTGTTTTGATTTTTGGAGTCCCGTAAACTTGTTCGAGGATATAGATAACCTTCCTTTGATGATGTAAGGATAGATTTGGGACTTTTGGGTTATTACGAGGAGTAAATTTATATACGAGAGATTTAATTGAATGAACCGTTTGGGTTGAGACGTGAGTGTCTACTACGACGTGAGAATATATTATGGCGCGTATGATGATAAACCGGAATAGTATAAATTGCGATAATTATAAGTTAGTACGAGAATGCGATATGTACTACGATTAAACTACGGTATTACTAAGACGTGTGTTTACTTAGTATTGGTATATGAATTATGTGTATGACATACCTACCATACTTGCTATCACGGGAGGTTTGCGTTCGCTTAGGGCCCTCTAATCCTTGTGTTGCCCGGATTTAGACTGGTTACCTTAATGAATATAGGTCATAGAAAGACTTATTGGGATATTAATAAGTCCGCTGATCGTAGGAGCGTAGGTATGTGCGTGACCTATGTGATGTGACTGTGTTCGCCTCCATTATTTGTGATGTTGTTATCTGTGAGCTATTCCTGAGAGATTCGGAATATGTAATCCTTATGTACGTGATGTACCGGGATGGATAACAGAGTATGTGTGCACCACAGCTTAGTTCTCGGGGTGCTTATATTGTATATTTATGATGTGAATAAAATACTCTTAATTAATGGGAACCTTCATGTTAATGTTGTGAATATAATTACGGTATTGTTTCGAGAAATATAACGAGTTAATTGATAGTGTTATATATTGCATATTGAGCATCTGAGTTTACATTAAACCCTACTTAATTACGAGCGTTATTATGTTAATAGAACCGAGTAATAAGGGTAGGACCTATGAGAGTCTAGCTAGATATGTTGGTACTTAGCTAGTGGTTGGTGTCGTTATAGATGGGTACTTACGTTAGGAGTGCACAGTAAGACGAGAGGTGAGAATATCATGTGAGTGCACGTCCTAACATGTACTTTGCATTTAATGTTTTAAATGTTTTTAAAGCACTTGCAGGTTTTTAAAATATAACTCCACTTTCGGGCTCTGACCCGTTTGCTTTTCAAATCTATTTTTCTTTGTAAAACCATTTTAGGTGCCCAACCACAAGGACACCATGCATAGGATACTCATTCAGGTGACGAGCTGTAGCTGTTTGTGGAAGCTACAGGGATTTGCTTGTAGACGCTTCTATCACTTGGACTCCAGATTTATTATCTATCAGTTGTAGGGCATGTTGCCCATTTCTATTAGAGTTACATTTCCATTACAGTTTTCAGACTTTGGCATGTATTGGTTTAGTATTCAGTTTATTTATCAGTTGTGGGATTTGTAGTGAGGAGTTTTTCCTCCAGACTTTATTTACGCTATGTGATGGTCTTTCTGTTTACTTAAGTATGGTGAATGGTGTATTTATTCTTTATTACACTTGTTGCATGTTAATCGGACTTTAATTAAAATTTTGCACTTACTTTTTAAATACTAGGTGGTTAGTAATCATAAAAATGTTTTCGACAGTGATGCTATTAACTGAGCCATCTTGGCATTTTGAATTAATTTAATAAAGGAGAAGCTACCCGGTATTTAATTAGTCGGGGTCTCACATTTTTGTTCTTCATATTATATATCATTACTAGGTGTATGCATGCTTAATCATTTTGTAGTCTATGCTCCAAGCTGAATCACATGCTAGAATTATGATTCTTGTTTATCTTTTGTATTATACTTCTTTCATTTTATTTTGCATTAAATGAAAAATACAAAAAAAAAATGTTTATTATTTGTGCTTTATTTTTTGGTAATTTAATATTAATGAAAAATACAAATGATTTTTGTGTGTCTTTTGAGTATATAATTTTATTTTTTGCTAAAAATTCTCAAAAACTCAAAAAGATTTTCTTCATGTCTATTATTTTAGTTTGACACACTCTATGTGGAATATACTTGTGTTTGAATCCCTTCTTTTTTGCTTCCACGTGGTTAGAACTTTTGGTTTAGATTGTCAATCCTTATTATGTTCTTAACCATGCTTACAGGGAGTAGTTGGATTTTATGTTGTTATAATGGATTCTATTTTTATATGCCTCAATTCACACATGCACGAGCTCACTTGAATCTATAACTTTATATGTATATTTGAGCTTTGTGAGGTGTTCTCGTTTCAATCTTGTCATCTACATATTTATGACCTAGGAGGACTAGTGCATCTTAAAATCCGTTGCAAGGGAGATTTGTGTGAGATATTAAAAATGATATATATGAATGTGCACGGGGAAGGGCTCCGAAAGGAAAAATGTTCCTTTGCGAGTAAGCCACCGTTTGCTGGGACCTAAAATAAATATGTGGTCCATTGGCCTAAAAGAAAAATATGGCATTAAAAAGAAAAATAATTGCCAATGCCTATGTTTAATTGATATATTCATTAAACAATATACATGCTTATTGAGGGAGATTGGATGGTATATCAACGGTTTGCACAATGTCCATTTATCCTAGTTGTACTTTCAATGTCATGACTTTATTGGTTTGTAAAATCATCAAAAGTCTAGGCTTGTATGCATTATGTATGTTTGTTCATTGAGTTCAATTTATATTGTCACATGAGGATAAATTCAAATGTGATGAAGTTTGCAATCAATTGAGAACTCCGTGAACATGTTTTAAGTGATTGGGTCTAAATTTAATTGTTCATATGACACATTTTTGCCATACGAGCATAAAAAACTTATTATATTTTGTGTCATTTGTGATTTTTTTTTATATATATATATATATATATATATGTGTGTGTGTGTGTGTGTGTGTGTGTGTGTGTGTGCATTATTGGTATATTTGGAGTATGTATATATATGATATTTTTTTTGTCTTTGCCTTGCTTTCTAGTCCGTCTATACTTGTACTTCATAATTGGTATCTATCTTGTTGCATTCTTTGTTGATATCATGATTAATACTTTATGTATTATATTGGTATCATTTTATTTTATCTTAGTTAGTATCCTTCATTCTTTATATGGATTAGTTATGCTTTTTTTGCCCATATCCTTTCATGTTCCTATCACTCTTAGCTTCATCGTGTTTAAATTAGATTTTATCCTTTGTCTATTCCAGAACAAAAAAGGGGGAGAAATGGGTTTCTAATCCTGTTATTATCTTATCCATGTTTAGGAGATTTAACTGAGGGGGAGCCGCGACCTTCTTAGGTAGATCACATTTGTTAAAGTGGAGAACTAATTTAGGGGGAGTTTTAATTTTATTTGCATTCAATATTTTGATATTCCCTATGAATTTGATAGTTTTCTTAAGTGTGCAAGAATTCTTCTAAATGTCAACTTTCATCGACAAAGTTATTTTATCCTTGGGTCTTGAGTCAAGTTTGGGTGGGATGTATGAGTCTAGTAGAGCTTGACGGCCCTTTAGGATTTTTGTTGGTTTTTGTCCCGGAATAGCCAAAGGGGGAGATTTGTAAGGACATAAGTCTCCGATTGAGTCTCAATGTTGTGTTGGCTCAATTCCGGATAAAAACATTTGAGTCATAGGATAGTGTTCAAGTTTATGCATTTAAGCCTATGACGTGTTAGTTGAAGACGTAGCGGCCATGTTTATAAAGCTTCATAAAATGCCGTGCTTGTTGTGCCTCATTTCTACGTCAACAATATTGGTTCCACTGCTCCTAAGGTATGAATGCATTTTAAATATATATAGGAGCTTGGAAAATTTTGTATTGGGTTTAAATTTTTTTAAACTGAGGTTTATTTTTAGAAGGTTTCATTAAAACTTAATAATAAAGTTTTTGGGCTAAAAATCGGAATTTAAACATTCTGGAAGTTCGAACGAGGTTTTGCCAATGTCCTGCCACTGGAACTTCGCTAGAAGTATAGTTCGAACGAGACTTCGTTCGAACGAAAATCTCGTTCGAACGAGATTTCAGGCGGGAATTTTAATTGGCAGTTTTTCACCTCCATCCCACTACTTTTTCCCCACTAACTTTTGACAAACTTAATATGTGTGAGAACCAACCTTTTCAATCTAACCTTTTCATATCCTTCAATCTCCTAGAGAGTGTTTTGAGATCACATTTTTCTATGAGAAGGTTCATGTTTTTAGTGTCTATTTTTCAAGAAAAAATCATTAAACACTCCTATTTTCACCCAATTGTTTTGTTTATCCAAGGTTCTTAATAAATATATACTTTTCTTGGAGTCTTGGCACCGGTTTTATCTCTATCATTGGAAGAGTGTTTGGGTTTACTTATAAATCCCTCAAAGAAGAAGACGTTTATTTTGGCAGCTGTATTCTCACATGGTGAAAGGCACCATGTGTGGTTGACGGGTTGTTCCTAAAGCATCGTTGGTGGATTCCAAGCTTCTAATGGAGTCCGAGATTGTCAACTAAGCGTAGGTCGGTACAAGAAGGAGCAACGGGTCTTTAAGGGAGTCGAGTCGAGTGTTGTAAGTCTTTTTTCTCGTACTTGTAAAAATACCATACTTAGTGGACTTAAGGCTATGGTCGTCCGAGGTTTTTTCCCGTTGTGGGTTTTTCCTCGTACATCGCGGCGTAGTGGTTTGTGATTTATTTTATCTTTGGCAAAACTAACCTTAGATGCATGCTTAGGTAAAAAGATAAAATTTGGTTTAAATCACTACTTGTTTATTTTGGTGCATGTTTTATATTTGGTGCGTGTTTAATTAATTTAATTCAAGTCATTAATTTTATTGGTTACAATTTTGTTTGCCTAATTATAAAAAATGAATTACTCTTGTTAGGCAAATTTACTAGGACTTGGATTGACTTAATATGATTAAGTGAAATTAAAATATGTGTGTGTATAATATAATTTCACTTTGTTTCATTTTAATTTAAAAGAAATTAAAATATGTTTTTTTGTGTTATGTTGAACCATCTCTCTCTTTTTGTAGTAAGATTTTAAAAATTGGGGGTCCTTTTGTTAAGATTTAAAATTGGAGGATTGTCACACTTTCAGGGTAAATCCTCATAGATCCTAAGAACACTTGAACCTGATGGTCAGATAACATCTATGACACTTTGCTAATTTTAATCACGGGTGATCAGCCCTTTACTAAAATAGGAATCTTATCTGGTTCATTCTTAGCATCACTACCGAAACCATTTTAATTACTAACCACCTATTATTTATACAAGATTGGGCCAAATTTTATCTTTCATTATTTATCGAAAAGTAATCCAATAAAAATAAACCATCATTGTAATAAAGTTTAAAGACGAATAAATTAAAATCCAAATACCGAATACACCGTTGGTGACAAAACCACCCAATACAATCCACACTAGCTGAATTAAATAGAAACTGAATGTAAAGAGTGTGATAAAAGGGTTGGAATGCCCATTAAAACTGGAATGCGACCTAACTATTATTACAACGATAAAATCAATAATTTCATAACCTGCAAGCCTCCACATTTCCCGCAACTCTGTAAATCCTGGAAAGAATGATCTCACTTGGCATCCCTATGGATGGGCACCTAAAGGTTTTTAAAATATTTGATACGGGTCAGAGACCAAAACCTTTTGAAAAGGAATTTTCCATATTTACACTAGTAGCCCACTAACGTGAGATGACCCTCACCCTTAATCAAATGTGTGCACCTATCGTAAGCTTCTTACCTCTCTTAGTTAAGCTACCCCTCCTAACTAGCCTCCTCGCTATTCTCACTAAAACACCTTACCCTGTATCAAGTGTATTATTTATCTGTGATTTCTTAATTAGCTTACCCCTCTGCTTAATTTATTCTCAATTATATTATCACAATTTTTCTTTCATAACATACTCCAGTTATTAATAAACATTCAAACTTAAAGACTTATGCCCGTATATAATAATCTCCACCATTATATACGTGTGCTGTAACACATCAAATATATATACACATCTATTGTTCATTATATATCTAATCCCAATCCCTCTAAGAATTTTCTCACTTGATGTGAAATCATTAGCATGCAATCAAGTTCCTGGAATGTCCGCCATAACCTAGGAAACCGGGTCGGAATCTCACCACTAAACTCCAAATGAAAATGAGAATTAGAGGCAGTCACGCCATAAGTCCATGGGTTATAACCAATACATATTATGCCACAGGACTCCAAACCTACATAGCGTGGTAGTGCAATGACATATGACCTAGGGGAATGGTACCACCTCTGTTGGGATTCACTAAAGTGACCTCCCACGATGCACAACCTCCATCGATTGTATATCCTCTAGGATGGGTATGTCTCAAATAAATATCATACGTGCATATTATTATTATTATTCATATATATAATTTCCCTATGTTGTGTGTGTGTATATATATATATATATATATTTCACACAATCTGACTAATTTGTGCCTTACACCCAAAGCACTAGCCTAAATGTGTCGAGTCTACCCTCGACTCTTAAATATTCAATTATACTCGTTTACTTGATTTCATAAATATATTATTATTTATGGAGATTAAGGCCTTTCTGACCAGACTGTATCTATGTTAGCTAAATTCTCGATTGAATTCATTAATTTATATTTTCGAGCATTATTCACACTAACCAGCCATAATTTCCCACCCAGGGTTTTATACCAACAATACCAAGGTGATATAAAGTCAGTAAAATATTTTTCCACAAGTCCAACTTTCATCTGTAGACACCCCAAGAAAATTAATAACACTATTAAAAAATTGACCCCGGCTAAACGGGGTAGCCGAATCGGTCCGGCCATGGGGCGAATCGGTACCCCCTTTACGCTACCCAGGTCGGGGCTGATATTTTCTTCACCCATTTTTTCCAAATTTTTACCCCAAACAAGTCCCAATCCTAATCCCAAGGCATGGTATCATTACTCAATGAAAAACAAACATAAATATGCCTATTTGATTGTCTCAATTCATCAACAACCAATTCTAATCATGGGATTTGATCATTACCTTTTTTCAGCATCAATTATCTTTTAATTCTAATGAAACTTCCTAATTTCATAGTTCAAGATTGCAACCTTTTTTTATTCCATTTTAGATTTTTCCATTTAAGAATAATATATATCCTTTTCATTCTTAGGTTTCCCTAGCAAGAACCTACTTTTCATGTGTAATTCATTCTAAGATGATCGTCAAGAGTCATCATTAATTTTGCCTTTCTCAAAACACATTTACATGTTAATTCTCACCCTAAAACTTGTTACACATATACCAAATTTTGATATGAACATAAAACTAAAAAACAATAAGTAAGTTTAATCACATGCATTATATGTAGAAAGAATTATGATTTTCTTCTTCTAGGGTTGAATTTAGCCAAGAACTCCTAACGATTTGCCTCCAATTGAGCCTCCCCCTTAAATCCTTTATGTTTTTCTGCCTCTTTTATCACCAGCTTAGCTCACATATGTTTTGATATGTAAAGTTGTTGCCTCCTAACTATTAACCTCTTATCCAGTTCCTGACTAGTCTAAAAAGTCCGCTGAACCCGATTACAATCCCCGAGTACCTAATTTTAAGTATCTCAAACCATCCCCGAGCATTCACGCACTTGAAATCACCACCTGAGTCGCATATCATCAATTTATCATCCTATTCCGAATAAGATGTTGTCGACTCGTCGCTTTTAACCACTTACAACGTACTATAAAATAAATACAATTTCATTTACTGATCACAAAAGTAATTATAATACCACGTAAATATAACTCCATTTCCCTCTAACTAATATTCATTAAATTCAGTTTATTTTTCAATTTAATTAAATTACTTGGACATGTGTAATTTAAATTTTCCCAAAAATATGGTGGGTTACACGTACGAATCCTAAAGGACACTTGAACTTGATGATTTGATACCACCTGTGACACCCCGACAATTCTAATACCGGTTGATTAGGCATTTATTAATTTAAATGAGAATCAAATATGATTTCATTCTAAGCATCATTGTCATACCATTTTGATTACACTCATAACCTACTAAACCGGTTTCATTTTCCCCATTAACATATTTTTCAATTGAGCATAACCATCATAAAAACAGAAAAACATAAATACAAGGACAATACTCGTTAATAACATAAAACTGAATATACCATCAGAATCGATAAGTAAACGTATTGATAGACAGGGTTTTGCTGTGGCGCGAGTGTCACCTACGTGTCGATCATTTTATATTCGGCTCACCTGAACTATACAAAAACCTAAATTACAAATACACTCAATGGGTGAGTATAGCGGTAAGTCGGGCATCGAAAAGCCACATAGACGAGTTGCTAGAATTTATAGAATTTTATACTCCTAAATAAAAGTTTAAAAGAAGATAATACAAAAAAGGGGAAAAGATGCATAAAAGGGAAATATTAATCTAGGCGTGGGAAAATAAAGCTAGAAAAATAAAGCGAGTAAGAACTATAGGTTGCGTCGAATGTCTCTCACCCGAGTTAATTACTATAAAATGGTTACATGGGTCGACGAGTTATTACAAATGCGTCTCGTTTCGATTGTTAATTAAATCAAGGGTTGTCATGCCCCTAAATTCGAATAAAGTCTAATATGATTTTGGTGTCAACAAACACCCCAAAAATTACGTACGGAATGTCGTAAGCACGGAGCATACATGATATGCCCCATCAAATTCCTTAGGCGTAATAACTAGGACAACGCACCCGAAATAGACCCGTAAGCACCATCACCAAATCCAAGAGATCAATCTGACACAACCTAGACTAACTTAGCTAGAAAGCATGGTAAATAACATGTATTGAGAGAAAGAAAGTAAACCTAATTAATTAAAGAAATAAATAGAAAGAAATAAATAATTAAAACTAAATATCTAAGCAAGAAATTAAACTAAAACAATGGAAGTAAAGGAAATTCGTCTACAATAATACACTCACATACATCAAAGTGGGTAAAACACCCAAAGGAAATGGAGAAGGGAAAAGCTCTCCTTACAAACCCTAAACTATTTTAAAAGGCAAGATATTTCTCTCAAATGAGAGAAAAGAGTATTTATACAAAACCCCCAAAATGTCAAACTTGTAAATAAAATGGCTGAGAAAAATAGGGATCGATCAATCGATCCATTTGATTGATTGATCGATCAATGAAATATCTGCCCACTATAAAGCTCGAAGGAAGAAAACTGAAGGATCGATCGATCGATCAAGCAGGTCTCAGCCAAGTAGCCTCCTATTTTGGTTTAATTGGGTTTCTCTTCTGCTAAATTGTCATAACTTCTTCGTTAAGGATCAAATTCGTGCACTATTTGCGGCCATACAAAGCTTTCGAGGAGATATAAAACTTCCGTGTAGACGTTGGGCCAGGTGCCCAAGTTTTTAATTGACCAAAATGGCCTTGAACGTGCGATTGCATACGGAAATTATCCAGATTGCGTCTGAACTTCACACTTAGCATCCAAATACCTATAAGAGCTCAATTAACGCCCGAAAAGCATGTTAACATAGAAATTCGAGGTTGTATGGTTAACCAGCATAAATATAGGGAATAAGATACCAAAGAGGGTAAAATTCGTAGGTTCAAGGGGTGAAATATGCACTATTTGCGTAATATCACACCCTCTAACTTACACATTGCTAGTCCCTAGCAATGAAATATGATACACCAAGAACAACAATCAAGCTAAAAGAAGGATACGAGTACACAAATATGGTATAAAAGCATAAGGCCACTTTCGTGGGCGATTCGATTGCATTTAGCGTATACAATAAGCCGTTAAACCCCTAGGTTACCCTAGTGGATGAGTGTCGTCTCGTGGGGGTTAGCTGGGATTATACCCACAAACATCACATGGTTTCCTCAAAATATGGCCAATCCAACATGCAACAAGTCCAACAATAGAGAACAAGATTTCATACACATTATTAACACATTGAACGAATTCTGACAAAAGACCGAAATCATTAACATTATAGAATGCACCTCATAGAATTGAAACCTTAAAATGTGGGAGGGGAGCGAGCACATGCAGATTGTGATTTGGCAAAAACTTATATAAACCGGATACTAAATAAAGCAAGCATACATTCAATCCTCATGGGCATTACACTCATCAAGTGAATTCACTCGAAACATGGAGGTAACACACGAAACATGAGGGAATAAAGAGTAGATGTAAATGGAAACTAGGACGCACACATATCACAAATGAAGAACACTATATGTGAAATTAAAAATGTAATCTCAATGAAAGATACCGCTCATTAAAGCAAGCATATATTATCAAAACTATTTAAACATTTTAATTGCATCTACTTAAGATCACAAAGGACTTTAATAGGGTTATAATGTAGGCTAGACTAGGGTACAAAATGAAAGGAATGCACGTATGGATTCAAAGTGTTTGGAATGAAACTTGGAATAATAGAAAAATGCGGGAAATAGCAAAAATTGGAAAATAAAATCCAAAAAAGAGATTAGATATACAAATGGGGAGAGTAATCAAAGCTTATTGAACTATATACACAACATTTACAACTTTCTCTTTCTTTTCTTTTCTTCTTTTTCTCATGTTTTCTTTTGCTTTTTGCTTTCTCTTTTTCATCATTTTTTTCACTTCTCTTTTCTTTAATCTTCACTCTCTTATGCCTAAATTGTAACCGCAACACAACAACAACATTAAATCCCATGTAGCATTCCAAACAAAGGTATGGAAGGTGTATGTATGATTCTAACTCTAATTTGGAGTTGGTTATGGGATTTGGATTATGAAAAGAAAGGCTAATATTTAGTCTCAAAAGGGCTGATGAGGGGAGACATATAAGGTGAGGTCAAGGCTAATATGGGCGATATAACAAAGATGTCCTATGATCATTTCCTAAAGTTTACGCAATTCTCGAGTCAAAACAAAAAATGAAAATCATGATCAAGTAACACATGTCAAGAAATAAACTCAATTATTGAACGATCAATGAAAGAATATAGATATTATCGACGAATTCAACATTTTCAAAGACGAAAAATAGTGTATACACTCACAAACGACGAAAGGTACAAAGCTTACTCAGTGTAAGTATATGCAATGCAACAAAATATTATCGAGTTATAAAAATCTTAAACCAAATCAATAAAGCAAGAAAAGTGCATGTGCTCATGGGATTAAAGTTTAATTAATGAAGTTATTCATAATGTCGATGATTAAGACTAAAGTCTAATAACTTCTAAAATCGAGAACATGCATCATTGGGTTGTCAATTGAATCGGGAAATTTTTGAAATTTATCATCGGAAACAAAGGAAAAATGCCCAATAAAGGAGAAAAAAATATTTTTGAAATTTTTGAAGAAAAGCATACTAAGTAACTAACATATGAGTAAAAACATGGACTAAATAAAGAAATGGATAGAATATCCCACACCCCCTAGCCTAAAACCTGACATTGTCCCCAATGTAAATTAAGAACCAAGTTAAAGAGAGGAAAATAATGATATTACCCAAAATTGGAGTGATCGCCATAAGAACAAGTCCAAAGAATCTACAAAACAAGTTAGTACCGAGCATATAAAAAACAAATAACAAAAAGTTAACTAATTACACTAGACTAAATTAAAAAAGAAAGAAAAGCTAAAAAAGAAATAAAGAACTAAAGAATAAAAATCTAACTATATACAACCTACTATTTAGGCTTCACACTAACTATACACTAGAAGTCTAAATAGCTGAGAGTCCATCGCAAAAACGGTTTGACATTGGAGGGTGACCAATGTACCCTCACTCTCAAGCATGCCTTTCGAAAAATATGAATTTTGTTTGAACAACGGAAGGCATGTGTAAGGCGGAAGAAATAAACCATCGTCAATTAAAAGTTTTGGAGGGACGATGGGGGATTTGGATTGAACGGGTGACAAAAACATGTGGGGGCCGAGAAAAGAAGAATATCCTCCCAAAGATTTTGAAATTGGAATGGGAGGTGGCCCACACGAAGGCAAAGATGTGATCGTGGAAAGAGACTCGAGCAAGTACTCCTCATCAGCGAAAAGGTTTAAAATATTAAAGTTTGGAACTGAATCATCAGGTACTTTTAAAGGTGTGATAACAGAAAATGAAAATGGGGAAAAAAGAAATTCAAACTCAAGAGATGAATCATCATCACCTGAAGATTGAGTTTCAAAGAAAATAAGATCATTTCAATGAAATGTTCTTCTTTGGGGACCAAAGAAGAAATCATTTCATTGCAAATAGATACTACATCATTTTCATCCTCACTTTAAATATCTATTACCCAATGAGCCAAGTCAACAATGGTTTGTTCCAAAGTAGGCACAAAGTCCTCATTTAGTTCAAAACATTCCTTGACTTCAAAAGTATCGAAAGAAAAATCGTCGTCGGAGTCAAATAATAAATCCAACTCATGTTCCCAACAACGATTTTTTTCCTGATAACGACTTTCAATTTTCTCATTCTCAAGCATACGCAAGCCCTCGCCAAAAGTCATAGGCCGAGGCGCGGATTCTTGAAAATGCGAACATTGAAAATTACTATCGGACTTATACTCTAACTCATTATTATAAGAATTTTGAAAACTATTGCAATTCGTTTCAAAATTCCTATTATAATGAATCAGAGGCCCAAAATCATTATAACATCCTCAAAATTCCAATTACCCAAGTTTTGACTTTCGTTACACTCAAATGATTACCGAAAGAATTGGAATAAGACATGGGTACCCTAAATTTGGCTCGAAGTGGCGAAGTACACAAAGTAGATGCGTGCGGGCAATTCAAGCGTTTTTAGCTGCTCAAATGTAAAAGTCCTGCAAAAAGGTTAGCCAAAAAATACAAATAAAAAGAAAATAATACAAAATACTTGTAGAGGGGGCTTGCAGCTCAGCATGGCAACTCAAGTGTGACACCTTGGTGAGGCAGCTCAGCGTGGCAACTCATATTTTAGCTTGTGGTTTTAATCACATCGTACTTTCATTATTGATTTCTGTAAGCTTTAACGATTGTAATGACGTAACGATAATAACTAAAGGGTTTGTATGAGGTCAAACGGTACTTGCGAGAGACCAGGCTTGGCAGGGCCTGGGAGAGCTTTCATGCTCTATCGAATGACCTCACTGTGGGAACTTTAGAGGGACCTGGTTTGGAGGATTGAGAAGTAAGGCACCGTTGGGGCTTGTCCTGACCACCTTAGATACACCTGGTAAAACACCGAAGGACCCCGACCGTGGAACCTCAAGCGGAGCAGCTTGGAGTTCTATCGGGCATTAAGTTATGGACCAAACAACCCTATGCTTAATGTCACATCTACTATGGGTGATGTCACTAGCCATCTAAACGTTGTCAGACATACACTTGAGTAAACCGCTGTGGTATTTGGGGCTGTCAGGTAGTTGGTGAACCACCTCTGCGACAACAACCCCCTGACACACAGTGGATAGGCAAAAGGCATGTCTTGGCATTTAATGTTTATGACGTGGAGACAACTAGTGCATCAGGCATTTAATGTTGTGACATAAAGTATGAGGGATGCCTTTCATACTCTTTAATGACTGAATTGCCTCGGGGGTGGTGTGGGGGGCTATTTAAGGACCCCAACCACCTTTGAGGAGAGGATGATCTTTTTGGAGAATTAAGAAAAAGAGTCATTGCAAACTAGAGAGTTCACTAACTCACCATTGTCATTTATTGCGAAGCTTTTAATATTTGACAGAGATTCTTGAGGGAGTTTGGTGTGTTGCTACCTGCCTACCAGGATGTACCTAGGGTGCTTATTTTCCCTCTCCCTCTAGCTAAGTCACTTCTAAAGTTCATTATTATTCCCTGAGTCATACACGAGAGGCTTTGCGAGTTTAAACTGAGTCCATCTTCATTGAGTTTTGTGTGTGTGTTTCCTATAATTAGTCTAGGGTGTTGGCTAATTTAACCCGTGGTTACCATACTCAATAGGGGTTACGCCTCCACATATATAATCTAAAGTACCCTCTTACATTTGGCGACTCTGCTGGGGAGGCATCCTCCTAGAGAAGGAGTATGGCGCAGGATAACGCTACTAGAAGACTCAATTTTGATGACATACAGCATAATGAAGAACAAGCTGCAAGGGAACAGGAGGCCTTAAGAGATGGGGCTCCTCGGGGAGAGATACCGCTGGCTCCAATAACGATAGGCGTCCCAGGGGCTGCACAACCCTCCACGAGCGTAGGGCTGGGACCTACCCAGATGGCGCTCCTCATGAGCAAATTTTACGAGTTTTTGCAAACCCCAGTAGCTTCCACTATGCTGGGAGGATTGGAGACTAGTGCCTTCGTGACACCAGGAGTGGCCCCAGGGGCCCCACCAGGGGCAGGCGTTACGGGAGCGGTACCAGCAAGTGTACCCTCTGTTGTGAATCCCACTATGGGCGGCTCAGGCGTTTCAATGGCGCAACCGATAACGTTCGCTCCAGTTGCAACAAGCGCTCAACCATCTGCTCCGTTGCAGGTGGCCCCAGTGGCCTCGCCCTTGGAAGAGATGAGAAAAGAGATGCAGAAGGAGATGCTGAAGTTCATGCAGTCTTCCTCGCAGGCTGTGGGCGAGGTGGCAGCAGTCTACGACGACTTCCGGACACCTTACCCCCAGGAGTACAATGACGAACCCTACCCGAAGGACTATATTCCCCCTACCTTTGAAAAATATTCAGGGAAGGGGGGGAACCCGAAGGAGCACATCAAGCGTTTCGTCGAGCACCTGGGGGCGCATTGCAATGACAAAAAGCTTAGGCTGAGGGAGTTTTCCAAATCCTTGACTGATAAAGCCTACACTTGGTACTCTCACCTGCCTCCCAATAGTGTCTCCACGTGGGAGGAGATGCACGTGTCGTTTGTCCGAAAGTTCTTCTTGGCAGAAGATGAATTCACCCTAACCCAACTTGGCAGGGAGAGGCAAAGGCCAGGAGAGGAGGTAGTGGCCTATATCCGAAGATTTAGAGAAAGGTCCCTTGACGTGAGGGAAGAAGCTAAGGAGGCCAGGTTACTACAAATTTGTGCTGAGGGATTACTTCCTGAGTATATCTGTCACTTGATCAATGAGACACGCGAGGGAACTTTTTCAGCTTTCCTAAAATCTGCAAGAAATATATCGTTGGTGGTGCGACCTAGCCCGGTAGTAGCCCCCATGATGTTCAGACAGACATTACAACCCCTCGGGGGAAGGACACAGGCCCCACGGGTAGGATATGTCGAGAGAGAAGATGGGGGCAAGGCTCAGAGGAAGGACAACAAAAGAAAGTTCGGAAGGGATAGGGAAGACCCGCCACCGTTGCCTTGTACGGTGGAGGAGGCTATGAGTTGCTATAACGCAATGGTCCAAGGCGGAACGGTTTACGAGCCAAAAGGTGTCCCGATAGAGGAGCCCGACGTGGCAACTAGGGCCAATCCCAAATATTGTCAGGTGCATCGAAAGGTCCAGCATCCAACAGAAAGCTGCTTCACGCTGCGAAGAATCATAGACAAGTACGTGAAGGCGGGAACGCTGCAAATTCCCCCACAAAACGTTAACAATAACCCGCTCCCAGCGCACGGGGCCAATGTTGTGACGGCCTATGATGAAGAGGTAGAGCGAGAGGGGAGAGGGGCAACGAGGGAGTTCGATAAAGCACTTGAGTATTGCACTAGAGGAATGGCCAACGTAGTTCTGGCGTATGATGAAGCAAGTGCTAGGGACGCAGAAGACGCCTATAGCGTTGAGGGCGAGGAAACAGGTCCAATCATAGAATACAGCGCAGTTTCAAAATCCCCAAAGTTCGCTTGGTTCTTCGATCAAGTGGGGATACCAAAGGAGAGCAGACTGGAGATAACTCGGGCGATCCTTGACATCGCGAAGAAGGACGCGGTTCCCTCGCTGAAATGGAGAGGACCCATGGCGAGGCTGGTAAAAAAGTTCCTATCAGAGGTGACCTTCAGCGATGCAGATAGAGCTGTAAGGTTCCCTCATAACAGGCCCTTGTATGTGACGGCCAGTATCAACGGGGTTAGTTTTGCAAGAACGCTTATGGATGGGGGTGCTTCCATCAACATTATGCCGATCAACTCCTTCCACGCAGCTGATATCCCAGAAGAAAGGTTGGTCCCCATGCCTCTGGTAATCTCAGGGTATGACAACCAATCTTCCAAATCCATTGGGTATGTGAATGTGGGAATTGTAATGGGAAATCTGAGTTCCCACATCAAGTTCCATGTAATAGAAAGTGCAACTTCCTATCATTTACTAATAGGAAGAGTATGGATGCACAATCAAGGTTTAGTTCCTTCAACATATCATCAATGCGCCAAGGCGAATGTTAAAGGAACAGAAGTGACCATTAGGGCTACAAAAAGGCCCTTCGCCATCGAGGAAGCTCACTTTGTGGATGCGGCCTTTTATACGGAGTTGGAGGAAGATGCTCGAGTCCTAACAAGAAGAATGGAGGGGGCATGGGTTCCCTCGATCAGAGATAGAATGGGGCCTCTGAACGAGCAAGGCAAAGAAGCCGCGAATAATGAAGGGGTGGGGGCCAAAGAAACCCATCAGGTGATCCCTCGACCCCAAGGTACTACGAAGCAGCTCAAAAACAAAGTAAAGCTTAGAATGGATCCTGTGGAGCATGAGGTCCAACGGCAAAGCGTGCTGAGTCGCTTCTCAGGAGGAATAATCGCTGAGGCTTCGAGAGAAAGGAAGAGGAAGGCCTTGGCAACAGCTACCAGCAGGCAATGCAAGAAGGTGATCACTGAGGAGGGGAAGGTGGTATACCGTTTATAACGATGTGAGCGGGCGGCCGAAGAGACCGAGGATGGGGCTGACCCGTTATATGAGTGTTTCTTGATAGATCAACAGGGACAGTGTATGGTGATAGACAACTCCAACATACAGGAGTTCGTGGAGGAGGTCGCCGAAGAACCAGACTACATGGCAAATCAACCGAAGCCCCAGGCACAAGTGTTGGAGCGGTTGAACCTGGCAGAAGAAGGGGATGACCCAAGGCCCATCTTCATCGCGAAGGATCTCGGTAAGGCGAAGCAAGAAGCCCTGGTTGGGCTAATCCGGGAGTTCATAGATGTCTTTGCGTGGAAGTATACCGAAATGGAAGGGCTAGATGAGGAAGTGAGCTGCCACAAGTTAAACGTGACACCTTCAGCCATCCCGGTAAAACAGGCAACAAGAACTTATAAACCTGAGTTGGATTTGAAGATCAAGGAAGAGGTTCAGCGTTTATTGGCAGCAGGATTCATCAAACCAATACAGCATCCCCTGTGGCTATCTAGCATTGTGCCAGTAGGGAAGAAGGACAAGAATCAAATAAGGATCTGTGTGGATTTTAGAGATTTGAACAGGGCTTGCCCCAAAGATGAGTTCCCTCTACCTTCCATCGATAGCTTGATAGATGCCACGGCTGGACATGAGATGTATAGCTTCATGGATGGGTACGTTGGGTACAATCAGATCAAGATGGACCCCGTAGACGCAGAGAAAACGGCATTCAGAACCCCGTTGGGCAATTTCATGTACAAAGTAATGCCGTTTGGACTTAAGAACGCGGGAGCCACTTATCAAAGAACAATGATGGCCATTTTTCACGATTTCCTCCACAAATTTGTAGAATTCTATGTGGATGATTTGGTCATCAAATCGAAGAAGGAGGAGTCCCACCTAAATGACTTAAAGAAGGTGTTTACTCGATGTAGGAAGTATAAACTAAGGATGAACCCATTGAAGTGCGTCTTCGGAGTAACATGTGGGAAGTTTCTAGGCTTTGTGGTTGATCGACAAGGGGTGCAGATGGACCAGGATAAACAACGCGCGATCTTAGAAATGCCATACCCAAGAACGGCGAAGGAGCTGAAAAGTTTCCTCGGTAAAGTCTCCTACCTTAGAAGATTTGTACCAGGATTGGCCGAGGTAACACACCCGTTGATGCAACTGCTGCGAAAGAACACAAAGTTCAGGTGGGAAAAGGATCACCAGGAGTCCCTCGATGAGTTGAAGAAACTGCTCGTGTCACCACAAATCATGGTTCCTCCACAGGCAGGAGCACCGTTGCAGCTATACCTCACCTCCACTACAAGGTCCGTTGGAGCTTTGCTGGCACAGGAGATCGACGGGCAAGAACGGCCAGTGTATTACCTCAGTAGAATCATACATGGGCCGGAGATTAGATATAGCAGCCTAGAAAGGCATTGTTTGGCCTTAGTCTTTGTAGCACAAAAACTTAGACATTATATGCTGTCTTTTACAATTCATATTGTAACTAGATGTGATCCTATTAAGTACTTGTTGGCTAGAACTATCTTGATTGGCAGGGCAGCTAGGTGGTTCCTTATTCTCTCCGAATATGATTTAAAGTGTGTGGTTCCTCGTGCTATCAAGAGCCAGGCGTATGCTGATCTGTTGGCAATCTTTCCATCAGGAACGTTTGAACCACCTAAAGAAGACATTCCGGGAGACGACTTACAAGCCAACTATCTGGACACAACCGAGGAGGAATGGACGATGCAGTTCGACGGGTCTTCGGCTGAAAAAAAAGGAGGGGCAGGGGTCATCCTTTCAAAAGGAACGGAGGAAATTTGCCTTTCCTACAAACTAGATTTCCCTTGCTCCAATAACGAAGCAGAATACGAAGCGTTGGTGCTAGGGTTGCTGGAGGCTCTTCGAAGGGGAATTCGTTCACTCTGCATCAAGGGTGATTCGAACTTAGTAATTCAGCAAGTTAATGGAGAATATGCGTTGAAACACATGAATTTGGCACCATACAGAACGATCATTCAAAGGCTCCTCAGCCAGTTCCATCGGGCCAAAATCAGAAGACATCCCAGAACAATGAACCGACATCCAGACGCTTATGCCACTATTGCTCAAAAGATGGTCATGAGGAGCGATACGACTATTGTTACGATCCAACGAAGAACAGCTCCTTCGGTGATACAGTCAATACTACCGACGGAGGGAGACGCGGGTTGGAGACGAGAGGTCAGGAAGCAACTGGAGTCTGGCGAAGGAGCTATGGGACTCAGAGAGTTGGCCCAATACTTTACAAACCAGGGAAATCTTTACTTCAGAAATGCAGGGGGATGGTTATCGAGATGCATTGGGCCAGAGGAAGCAGAGCGGAGGTTGAAGAAAACACATGAGGAGCACTGCGAAACAACTGAGATACCTCTTTATAGGAGAATTCAAAGAGAGGGATATTTTTGGCCTAAAATGAAACAGGATGCGGCAGAACTACAACGGAATTGTGATAAGTGTCAGCTATTTTTCGAAGCAGCTGAGTGCCATTTCATTGAAGCCCAAACAGACTGGAGGCGGCCCTATATCGACTTTATTCAGGATGGAATTGTCCCAACGGAGAAATTGGATGCGATGGGGCTAAGGCGAAGGGCCCCGAGGTTCTATATCCAAGAGGGGCAGCTTTATCGAAGGGGGTACTTCAACAGGCCGTTGCGTTGCATTACAAAAGAAGAGGCAACTGAGGTCCTCAAACAAGCCCATGACCCAGCTCACATGGGAGGGGCCAAGTTATATGATCAGCTGATGACGTTGGGGTATTATTGGCCAACGATGGAGAAAGACTCCGCCGAATTTGTCCGAAAATGCAAGGCTTGCCAGCTTCATGGAAATATGATCCATGCCCCATCGGTGGACTTACACTCTCTGGCAACGCCTTATCCTTTCCACACTTGGGCGTTCGACCTCGTGGGGGCGATACATCCTTCGTCGAGGGGTAAGATATGGATACTGGTAGCAACGGAGTGCTTTACAAAATGGGCTGAAGCAATACCACTTAGAAGGGCCACGGCTGGAGTAGTGAGTAACTTCATCAGAGAGTATATCATTTGCCGTTTTGGGATCCCAAAGGTCATTCTCTCAGATAATGGGACTCCCTTCGTCAACTCAGAAGTAACGATGCTCACAGACAAGTACTCCATTGTTCATCACACTTCAACGGTAGCATACCCGAAGGGGAATGGTCAGGCTGAAGCAACTAACAAAACTCTGGTTAATATCTTGGCTAAAACGATGGAGGACTTTCCAGGATCGTGGGATGACAAGATACCAACAGTGTTGTGGGCCTATCGAACGACGAAGAGGAAGCCCACAGGGTACACTCCGTTCTCCCTTGTCTATGGGGCTGAGGCAATTCTTCCAGTAGAGTTGGAAGTTCCCTCGGCTCGATACGCCTTGCGAAGCAGCATGCTCCCTCAGAACAGGCATGTGCAGTTGGAGGCATTGGATGAACACAGAGACAACGCGATGCAACATTTTCAAATGTATACAAAGCAGCTCTCTAGGGCATATGACAACATGGTAAGACCAAGGAGGTTCGTGGAGGGAGATCTCGTTTTGAAGGCAGCAGTGAAACACATTAGGGGACTTCCTCTGCCAAAGTTCGCAGCCAATTGGGAGGGGCCTTTCATCGTGAACGAAGCTCATGATTCAGGTTATTGCCTAATTTCTAAGTTGGAGGAAGATAGGCCATTCAAAATTAACAATAAATGGCTGAAAGTATATCATGTGTAGACAGTTCGTTTGTACCATCGATGTATTGGGTCTCCTTATTATGAATATACAAGTTTTACTGATGATATGAAATATAGACATTGATATGAAAGCAAGCATAACTCAGAGATAAATTAAACAAAGTACATTCTTCCATTCATTAAAGAAGAGAGCATTACAAGCAAAATAGGGAACTACTGCCCAGGAATTACATGAATGAAAGAAAGAAAATATGTACAGGAGTTTTACTATGCTAGGAGAAACCACAGATCCGGGGAAGAGAAAAAATCCCCGGGGAGGCTCGAAGAAGCTGATGCAAACGAATTTTGAGCGTTGACAGCAACCTCTAGCCTGGTTTGCACCTGGGCGCGTTCAATAAGGAGCTTTTCCCGTTTTAGCTTAGCCAAACGCAGAGCTTCTTCGGCTTTCGTTACTTCTTCATCGGCCGATTCCAAAAGAGGTGCCAGCTCGGCTAACTTAACCTCCTCAGCCCGTTGGTCCTCCTGGTACCTTATCAACACTTCCCTCTGGCCGATCAGTTGCTGGTTCTTCAAAGTCTTCAGATGCGTGATAAGCCAGTCAAAACGGAAACCATCACGCCCCAACTCCTTCAGAAAACCTAGAAATTGGTTGAGAAGGGATCTGGTAACACTGGCAGTGGGGGTACTAGCAATTTCAGCAACAACGATCGCCATGCCTTGCAGCCTGTGACTCATCACATGAATATTTGAGCGCAGGCAATCCGGTGTGAAGGTCTCAGGATGGTGATCCACCAATTGTTCAATCACCAGCCGATGGTTGACGGGCATTTGAGGAGATTGCCGAAGCACCATGAGACAGAACGAGTGAGGAGCTAGGTCGGGAAGAGGGACCTCACACCCAGATTCGCTCTCAACTGCAGCACCAGTCGTAGAACCTTGATCATCATGAATAGAATTTTCCGAAGCATCAGGTTCTCGGAAGGGCGAGCCTACAGGTGAGAGGACTGGGGGCGAATCTCCCCGAGCAACCTGAAAAGAAAAGCCCAAATAAGGTGGAGTTTATTGAAAAAAACTTAACAAGCGTTTTCGTTGTTAAGTCACCGTTATAAGGGGGAGTTTATGAAAAATCTTAACAAGCGTTTTCGTTGTTAAGTCACCGTTATAAGGTGGAGTTTATGAAAAATCTTAACAAGTATTTTCGTTGTTAAGTCACCGTTATAAGGTGGAGTTTGCGAAAAAAAATCTTAACAAGCGTTTTCGTTGTTAAGTCACCGTTATAAGGTGATGTTTATGAAAAATCTTAACAAGCGTTTTCGTTGTTAAGTCACCGTTATAAGGTGGAGTTTATGAAAAATCTTAACAAGCGTTTTCGTTGTTAAGTCACCGTTATAAGGTGGAGTTTATGAAAAATCTTAACAAGTGTTTTCGTTGTTAAGTCACCGTTATAAGGTGGAGTTTGCGAAAAAAATCTTAACAAGTGTTTTCATTGTTAAGTCACCGTTATAAGGTGGAGTTTTATGGAAAAAAATCTTAACAAGTGTTTTCGTTGTTAAGTCACCGTTATAAGGTGGAGTTTTGTGAAAAATCTTAACAAGCGCTTTCGTTGTTAAGTCAACATTATAGGATGGAGATTATGAAAATCTTAACAAAAGATAGGAGGAAAGATATACCTCAGTCACAATGGGAGCATTCGAGGCAGCCTCAGGGACAGGAACCGTTGGGGGAGCAATTATTAACCCAGATGCCATAACGGGATCCCTGGACGCAGAAGCCTCCACGCTTGTCCAAACTTGATCACCCGTGTAGGGCACAAGGGCAAGCATATGGGGTTCATCACGAGAGGACACGGAGCCCTCAAACAAAGCCACATCAGGAAGGGGTGTAAACACACCAACCTGGGCCCTCACTACAGGAGTTGATGCAAGATCGGGAGAAAACTGTGCACAAAGCCAAGTGTTAGAAAAGAAGAATGGGCACAGAAAATATGAAGAAATAGCTCGACGTGTTGCTTACCTCAGTTATGGTGCTAAACAAAGGAATGACAGTCGGGGGTCTCATCAACATCGTTCGAAGAAGAATACTTTCCAACAACGAAGACACTTCAACCTGGGGTACCCAAAACATATCACAATTCAGTAAGCCAAATAAGGAAAGAATATGACTGAAAGAACTACAACAAACAAATTACAGATCACATCATACCTCGGGTTCACTCTCCTCAGTAAGTACAAGGGGCAGAGGAACCTCGGATGAGGCCTGTAAATCTGAAGGGACCAAAGGTGTTATCTCGGGAGATGCCACTTCGGGCAGGGTCATCGCTTCAGGCGAGGAAGCACTCGCAGGGTCAACGGCATCACCTCCCGCAATGACATCCCTCGCACGTTGGCTGACTAAACGACGAGAATACGTAAGCCCTGTCATGGGGGAACGGGGAGGAGTCACATCGGTATGAGATACACCGAAGCGTCCCCCCACAAAAGGGCTCACGGGAGGACTGGACGAGTCTGGTTTTTCTATTTCAACCCCCTGCAAAACAGTTGTCAAAGAAAGGGGGCGAGGGATAAGCATACACACAAGCAAAGACAGTCATCCTCAAGCAAAAAGGGGATAATAATTAAGTCAGCAATGCATACCTCCGATTCAGAAGGAGAACGAGAGGGCACAACCACGGGCGAAGTGGGAGGAGTGGCAGCAATTGAGGGGGCAGAGGTTGATTGCACCTCAGGGGTCAGGCGTACTTCAGGAGTCCGTTTCTTCTGGGACTTGGTGCCCAGAGTCTTCTTTCTCGAGCTAGCTGCACTAATGCTGACGCCTTGAGGAACCCGGGAACTCTTCCTCTTTTTGGCCGTTGGCTCTGAAGGATCCACCACCACCGTGGGGAAAGCAGCGGGGGAAGGGGCAACGACCGCATGCCGTTGATACTCAGCATGTATTCGGTCCAGTTCTGCCTGGGCCTCCTTCCTCACACGCTCAGCCATCTCAGCAGGCATGGGAGGAGGAACGGATGCTATAGGAAGAGCTGCCACGGGAGTTTGGGGCTTCTGGGACTTCGACTTTGATTTTGATGTCCCACTCTTGGCCGTTCTTGCTTTCTTAGCAAGAGGTTGAGAAGCCCCCTCATCGGTAGTAGCTGCAGCAGAGGGGGCAGCCTTCTTTGCAGCAGCAGTTTTTGACTTAGGCGTGGCAACTGGGACCATGGCACAAAGTGGGGGAAGCTCCTTGGGAGGTGCTTTGTGGGTTGAACTTAGAGGGAACTCTATCCCAAGCACAGAGTTGCCCTTTAGCCCCAACTCTAGGGCAGAAAATGAGCAAACAGGAGGGTACACTGGCTCTTGCTCGATGAACTTAGCAATTTCAGCTAGTTGTCTTGGCCAATATTTGGTGGCAAAAAGAGGGGTCACATCCCCACGCCTAGTAATACTAGGAATGGTGACACGCCCAGCCATTGCTGAGGATATCCCCCACGCAGCAGTTGAAGAAAACAATGAACATGCCTCGGCAAAGGAGACTTTGGGGTTTGACGATTGGAAAACTGGACGTGGCACCCCCTGGTCAAACCCAAACTGACGGCTGCATCGGTTGGGGTTGTAATGCTCGCTCGAGTATCCCCACTCGGTGTATGAGGGCAGATATCCAGGAGAAAGAAGAAGAACTACGGCCAGCGAGGGGTCCTCGATGTCAGGAGAGGGATCCCGTATCATTCGGGCATCAGGATGAAAAAACTTACAAGTGTGAAAAAAGGCCTCTTCTTGATAAGGCCTCATAACGAAGCTCTCAAAACGGTCAATCACTGAAATCAACTCCTTTCGGCTTTGCCTCTTATGGTAAATAAAGGACCGAGGAGGCAGAATTGATTCAGCCGAAGGAGGTCGGTTGGACTTGGCCGCTACGGCAGGAAAGCGGAAGTAAAGAAAGCTAGTCAGAAGCACGCTATTGGCGAAATTGGCTAGGTTATAACGACCAATAGAGCGTTCCATGTCGAATAAAGTCCTGTCTAACCAGGTGTACAAGGATCCCAGGGCAATTGCAGCCAGGGGAAGCTTTATGCCTCGAGCTAGGCGAAGGGACAGGTTGATGAGGTCTCTTCGGGGCTGATCATTAGGCTTGCCCGTCAAAAAGAAACGGGACAAAATCACAAGAATGTAAGCGGCAAGCTCCAACGAAGTACCTTGACCAGGGGCAGTTGATGAAGAGCTGCCTTCGCTGGAACTCTGGAAGAAATAGTTGATCAGGGGAGAAAAAGTAGCTTTGTTGGAAGAGCCGATGCAGCTTCGGCATATGCGATCCAACTCAGAACGATCCGCAGTCTCTTGAGCATCAAGAGCTTCATCGGTGTAGGGCTCATGGCCTGTTGCATCGAGGCCCAAGAGCTCACACACATCCTCCAGAGTTATGGTAAACTCACCCCAGGCAGCAATGAACGTATGAGTATCCACGTTCCATCGAGAGATCAAGACAGGAAGGGCAGCATTGTTCTTTGAAATGGTGAACTCACCAAACCATTTAGCCCGTTGCAGTCCAATCTTGGTAAGAATATCAGCATAGGAACTCTGCATGTGCGAGTTCCAGGCAGCAAAGTGGGCGGGGGATCCCCCGGGTGCTTCGAAATCAATGTGGGACCATGGAAAGTCCCCTCGCTCTAAGCGAAATCTCAGAGTTCCTTCTGGGGGCAAAAATCCCCACTTAGACACCTCTTCGTCTTCATCACCCAGCAACAGGGCGTCAAACTTGGAGGAAAAGCAAACAGCCTTACAGGCAACAGCAAAGCCATCACCCTCCCCAAAAACGGGAGAGCGACGGTAAAATCTCAGCTGCTCTTGGCGAGCAGCACCCCGGGCGGAGGCAGCAGTGGTGGTGGCAGACGGAACACTGGTGGCAGAAATGGTGGGGTCGCTTGAAGACGCCATGGCAGAAATGGTGCTTGAAGCCGTAACAAAGAAGGTTTTGAGAAAAAAGGGATTGAAGGCAACACTGGAGACGAACGATCACAAGTAGTGATTATAACTCTCTGCAACAATGGCGTATCTACCTCTCTCTCTCTCTTTATAAGAACAGAAGCGATAGTCTGAGGAAAGGAGGTAACAATGAAGTAGGAAAGAAGAAGTAGAAGCAGACCCTTTAGGCCCACGTGGTTAAGGTTCAAAGTATTTTGGAAAAAATGGCTGTTGAGACTTTCGAGTTTGGCGTTTAGATTTTCCCACCCTCGCACGTGCACGGCCGCCTGTAATCATTTCACAAGAACACGTGGCACTTCGGGAAGTGCTGTGACAGTTGAAAAGACAGCGCACGTCACTAATGAAATGATGCATAGAGAACAGGAAGCGTTGCCTTGCTCAGCAAGTTTGAGTTTTGGCGCCAATCTCCTTGTCAGACTTACCCAACGGAGCCACAACGAAGAAGATGTTCCAACGGTTACACAAAGAAAAATCCATCAAGATGAGCCATTTCGTGCAGACATTTCTTGTCCCAATAAATCTCTCCACGAGGGGGCAAATGTAGAGGGGGCTTGCAGCTCAGCATGGCAACTCAAGTGTGACACCTTGGTGAGGCAGCTCAGCGTGGCAACTCATATTTTAGCTTGTGGTTTTAATCACATCGTACTTTCATTATTGATTTCTGTAAGCTTTAACGATTGTAATGACGTAACGATAATAACTAAAGGGTTTGTATGAGGTCAAACGGTACTTGCGAGAGACCAGGCTTGGCAGGGCCTGGGAGAGCTTTCATGCTCTATCGAATGACCTCACTGTGGGAACTTTAGAGGGACCTGGTTTGGAGGATTGAGAAGTAAGGCACCGTTGGGGCTTGTCCTGACCACCTTAGATACACCTGGTAAAACACCGAAGGACCCCGACCGTGGAACCTCAAGCGGAGCAGCTTGGAGTTCTATCGGGCATTAAGTTATGGACCAAACAACCCTATGCTTAATGTCACATCTACTATGGGTGATGTCACTAGCCATCTAAACGTTGTCAGACATACACTTGAGTAAACCGCTGTGGTATTTGGGGCTGTCAGGTAGTTGGTGAACCACCTCTGCGACAACAACCCCCTGACACACAGTGGATAGGCAAAAGGCATGTCTTGGCATTTAATGTTTATGACGTGGAGACAACTAGTGCATCAGGCATTTAATGTTGTGACATAAAGTATGAGGGATGTCTTTCATACTCTTTAATGACTGAATTGCCTCGGGGGTGGTGTGGGGGGCTATTTAAGGACCCCAACCACCTTTGAGGAGAGGATGATCTTTTTGGAGAATTAAGAAAAAGAGTCATTGCAAACTAGAGAGTTCACTAACTCACCATTGTCATTTATTGCGAAGCTTTTAATATTTGACAGAGATTCTTGAGGGAGTTTGGTGTGTTGCTACCTGCCTACCAGGATGTACCTAGGGTGCTTATTTTCCCTCTCCCTCTAGCTAAGTCACTTCTAAAGTTCATTATTATTCCCTGAGTCATACACGAGAGGCTTTGCGAGTTTAAACTGAGTCCATCTTCATTGAGTTTTGTGTGTGTGTTTCCTATAATTAGTCTAGGGTGTTGGCTAATTTAACCCGTGGTTACCATACTCAATAGGGGTTACGCCTCCACATATATAATCTAAAGTACCCTCTTACAATACTAAATCAAATAAATTCTAAAATAAACTCCTCCCCAGCAATGATGCCATTTGATAGACAGGGTTTTGCCGTGGTGCGAGCGTCACCTACGCGTCGGGCGTTTTATATTCGGCTCACCTGAACTATACAAAAACCTAAATTATGACTACACTCAACGGGTGAGTATAGAGGTAACTTGGGTATCAAAAACCGACAGAGACGAGTTGCTAGAATTTATAGGATTTAATACTCCTAAATAAAAGTGTAAAAGAAGATTATACACAAAAAGAGAAAAGATGCATAAAAGGGAAATATTAATCTTGTCGTGGAAAAATAAAGCTGGACTAATAAAGCGAGTAAAAGCTATAGGTTGCGTCGAATGTCCCTCACCCAAGTTAATTAGTATAAAATGGTTACATGGGTCGACGAGTTATTACAAATGCATCTCGTTTCGACAGTTAATTAAATCAAGGGTTGTCACACCCCTAAATTCGCATAAAAGCCTAAAATTTGGTGTCAACAAATACCCCGAAAATTACGTACGCAAGGTCGTAAGCACGGAGCATACATGATATGCCCCGTCAAATCCCCTAGGATTAATAACCAGGACAATGCACCCGAAATAGATCCGTAAATACCATCACCATAGCCAAGCAACCTGTCAACCCGAAATGAGATCAATCCGACACAACCTAGACTAATTTAGCTAGAACGCATGGTAAATAACATGTATTGAAAGAAAGAAAGTAAACCTAATTAATCAAAGAATAAATAACAAGAAATAAATAACTACAACTAAATATTTAAGCATGAAATTAAACTACAACAATGGAAATAAAGGAAATACAACTACATTAATAAACTCACATACATCAAAGTGGGTAAAACGCGCAAAGGAAATGGATAAGGGCAAAATTGTCCTTAAAACCCCTAAACTAATGTAAAATTCAAGACATTTCTCTCAAATGAGAGAAAAGTGTATTTATACAAAAACCCCCAAATAGGAAACTTGTAAATAAAATGGCTGAGAAAAACAGGGGATTGATCCATCGATCCCTTTGATCGATCGATCGATCAATGAAATATCTGCCCACTATAAAGCTCGATGGAAGAAAACTGAAGGATCGATCGATCAATCCCTTTGATCGATGGATCGATCAAGAAGGTCTTAGCTAAGAAGCCTCCTATTTTGGTTCAATTGGTTTTCTCTTCCGCTAAAATCGCCGTAACTTCTTCGTTATGGATCATATTCGCACACCCTTTGCATACACGTGAAGATTACAAGGAGGGATATACAACTTTCGTGTAGATGTTGGGCCAGGTGCCCAAGCTGTGAATTGACCAAAATGCCCTTGAACATGCGATTGCGTACGAAAATTAGCCGGAATGCGTCCGAACTTCATACTTAGTATCCAAATACCTATAAAATCTCAATTAACCCTTGCAAATCTTGTTAACATAAAAATATAAGGTTTTCTGGTTAGTGAGCATAAATATAGGGAATAAGATACCCGAGGGAGATAAAATGCGTAGGTTCGAGGGATGAAATACGCAATATTTGCATATTACCACATATATAAATTAGTACTAGAATAAGAAGAAGATGTATATGTCTCAAAAGAGATATCCTAACAATCTTCTGACAACATGCCAAAATGGAAATATTGAATTACTATGTCCTACCTAGATAGAAGGAACTAACGCAGCTATAATCAAATCTCTCATAATACACAACTACTACAGACATTAGCATGATGGAATGACTAACCCTATGGTCCCATTCGTGGAACACCCGGGGGTTTGAAATTATTTAACAATGTGTCAAAGCCTAAAACATTTGAAAAATATTTTAACGTATTTACATGCTTTAAAGGTGAAGGAGCAACGCCACCTCTTATCTACAGTGCACACCTAACACATTAATTTTGTTATCCTAATCATGAAAGCTAGCGTAACAAGGAAAATTATCTTTAACATAACAAATCCCGCCAATACTTACTATTAGAAAATATGCACTACATTCACTAAGTATATCCTCATAATTGTTACATAGCTACACACATGTTATAAACAGATAATCACACAACCCCCTAATATGGATATAAATGTACATCAGTAACTATATACCTATACACAACATCCCCAAAGAAGGGCCTCATGAATGCATACCTCATGTGCTATTACGATCCAAGCACCCCATGTACCACAACTGGGCCATCAAGTTGTAATCTCACCAATAAAACCCAAAAATGTAAACACCAACAATGGAGACAGCCATAAACATACGTCTAAACATCACAACCATACTATTACACGAGGAAACAACCAATATATATCCTCACTTATGATTAGTGGGAAGGCAACAATACTATTACCCAAGAGGAAACAACCCAGTACATGTATAATACCCCGTACTTTTAAAGATATTTAAATTACACTGTGGACATAATTTGGTAATTTGAGGAATTTCTAGGAATAGTGATTCTGGAATTTATGAGTGAAATTAAATAAATTCAATATTATAAAGTGAATAGTAAATATTAGTTTTCAAGTGTCGGATTAATATTTTCATGGAGTATGTTTTCTGACGATACAAACTATATGAGTGGATTATTTTTATTACATGTTGCAGTTGGGTAAAGCAACAAACGAATATATTTTAATTAAAAAAACATGCATATTGAACGTGTTGGGTCTAATTAGTGAATTTTAGTTAAGTGACTTGGATGGAGATTGCGACTGCGCCGTTGGGTTCGAAATGGCCGAGATAGTTAAAATAGGGTATCCAGGGGTAGTGTTTGGGTTCCGGGCATTTTTGGACTAGTAGGGACTCATAAATGAGTACCCGAGTCATTTTACAATTGGGTATATACCTAATTTCGGGTTTAATAAGAGGTAACCCTCATTTATTTCCCAAAACATTCCCTAAGAGAGAGAGAGAGGTAAGAGATAAGGAAGAGAAGAAGAAAAAGGGAAGAGAAGAAGGAAGAAAAGGAATTTTGGGCCAAACTTCGCGGGATTCGACTCGGGGTCGTCGGATTTAATCCACGAGGCAATTATTTAACTTACTTTATGAATGGGAGTGTTAATATCTCATATTGTAGTTGGTATAAAACTAAATATTTTTAGGTTGAAATTTCATGGATCAAACGGGTTTTCGGAAGATTAAAATGGATATAACGCGATTAATACCAAAATTGGTTTATTATGGATTTGTTGGATTTACTTGAATATTGGAAGAATTTGATCCCTAAATTATGCTACGAATTGTTCTAGGATGACTTATAGTAGTTTGGGAACCTTAAATTAGGGTTGGAATGAGTATGGGTTGAATTTGAAGAAGGGAAAATTGGAAAAACGAATTTGGAAGATGAACTGTGCATCTATAGAAATCTCATTAGAAGTCCAGCCCAGGTCGTTCGAACGAGACTTCGTTCGAATGAGACATCTAACGAGGTTCCAGTGACCCTTCTAAAGAGTTGGTAGTTCATTCAAACGAGCTCGTTCAAACGAGATCCCCTGGGTCTTTTAACAAGATTCTAGAATGACTCTTTAGGCCCGATTTTTGTTCCAAACTTCTCGTATGCCTATTTAAATGAGTGCTAGGCCTGTAGGAACTAAAAATCTATAAGTGTGCGGAGATTATGTCAACCCTTGGAAAGAGGGAAAATGTATAAAACTAGAGGGATGTGAAAAATACAAAGGAGAATACATATGAATAAAGTATGAGGATAATAGCAGATATATTACTTACTGTGAATATTAGGCTACGGGAAAAATGAACGAATTTATATAAGTTGTGGGTATACTTATTGCTAAAATTATGGGAATACGTATTGGGATAGTATTTTAAGTGTGTGACTGCTTATATTATTACGAATTGAAATATTCGAGGCTATTGGCTATCTCTATAAGAGTTTGGACATTATGGCCATATTATATTGAGAAGAGATATAAATAATTTATATACGATGTCGTTAATGTATATATATTATGAGACGAATGAATATATCGGGGTTGTTGATATTATCATTATGCGGTGAGAAAAACTCGGGAATAATATATCGAGGATTAGTCAAAATCAATAGATGCATAGGATATTCGAGATATAAATATACTACATAGGGGATTTATTATACCGGTTGTGCGTATGCCCGGATGTTATTATATACATGGGTTAAATAATTACCTATGGGGAATTATGTATACGTGAGACAAATACCTATCGTTATAATATGGTTGTGTGAATACCTAACTGATGATATATTTATATAAGTGGAATGTGTACCTATATTATTGTTTATTATGTGTATGACATACCTACCATACTTGCTATCACAGGAGGATGGCATTCGAAAGAGGACAATCTTCTCCTGTGTTGCCTTCGGGGTGATTTTAGATATGGTACCTCAGAGCATGGAACCTAGGTACGGGCTATCTGAGAGAATGATAGTGTTGACGACCATATGGGTGTGTATGTATGTGCGTAGCCCATAGGCTTGGAACTATACTCGCCTCCAATATGTGTGATTTGTAATGATACATTTCCTGAGTGATGTGGAACTTGTAATCCTTTAGTATGGGCTGTACTTGGATTAGATAGAAGAGTATATGTGCACCGTTGTTATGCTTATGGGTGCCGGATATGGATATATGTATTGAGATTAACAAATATGTGTACTTGAGATAATCCACAGATGCTTAGTAAATGAGAACGATGAAGCTACTTATATTATAGCTCAGTGGATGGATTATTATACTTGTTGTGAATAGTATACTAATATATATTAGATAAGATATCATATAACGTAACCTTGTATAAAAAGGTAAAATAATGAATAAAGTGTGATACTACTTTCGGTAAATGAATATCAAGATTTATGCGATTATGAATAATAGGTTCTAATGAGAACTAAATGTATATATGAGATAGGTACTCAATATAATATGAATGCGTACTCCAATTTTTATGAATTATTTGGAGATGGGCAGATACATTAGTTAGGCAGGGTAGCTTAACTAGGTTATTTAAAAGATATGCGATAGTTGTGCACTATTAGAAGAGGGGTGAGGTGTATCTCATGAGAGTACGATACCAGTTTAAAGATGAGAAATATCATATCTAAAAAAAATATTAATTTTAAGCACTTGCTAAAATATTTTCAAAACTCAGGCTCTGACCTGTTTCTCTAGTTTCCCCTGTCTTGCTATATCTATATATATAGGTGTCGAGACACATGGACGCCTGAATGATAATTCCTTCGAGTCAGACGTTTGCTGCAGCAGCTATGCATGCAAGCAGATTTATTGTAGACACTTCTATCATTGAGATCTAGGTAGGATGTATTCTAGAAACATTCAGGTTGATGGCCCAATTGTACTCATTTATTCTTTTACTGCCCTTTTTGTGATTCATTCGATTTGGTTGTATTATTGTACCGAGTGTTCGGTTAATTTATTTTATTTCATTTCAGTTATTGCATATATACCGTTGTAATTGTTTTATTTAAATGGTTTGGTTAAAAATATTAGTTAATTAAAAATTTTGATGCCGGCCTAATAAGATATTAGTAATTAAATTGGTTTGCGACAGTGATGCTAAGAATGGACCATATGAGACTCCTGTTTTAATTTGATATATGAGTGATCGTCCGGTATCTTATTAGGCGGGGTGTCACAACATGTTGGTCAACACCAGGGAGGATTGCCAACAATGTGCAACCTACTAATGATAGCACTACCGAATGGGTATGTTTCAAACAGATAAACAAAAATCACATATATAGGTAAACTCGCAACACACACACACACACACACACACACACACACACACACACACATATATATATATACACACCGTACTGACTACGTATGGGAATCCCATAATGTAATAGCCTACTAATCCCAAAGTTCGAAAAGACTTATTGATTTTCAATTATGTGTACATTCGATTGTTAACTAACTCATCTCACTTGAATCCAACTAATAGATGGCTTAAAACACATACCAACCCTTTAATAATGTTCTAAGGAAATCCCAAGCCATTTAAGTAACTTGTACGCCCATTTTCCCAACACAGACATTCCCAAAATAACGGAATAACAAATCTGGAAAAGCTAACAAACCGAATCGATTTGCTTGGGAGATCGATCCAGTTCGCTCAACCTAACTGATTCGCTCCCCCATCGAACCGGTTCGGTTCGCGGGGTTTCCCTTCGTCTTTAAATTTGGGCTTACACCTACCATGTCCATGAATGGAGGTCCCAAGCCTCCTTAAATAACTAATTATGATCCTAATCATATAATAATCACCCCATATGTATTTTAAACACAATTTAAACCCAAATCAAATTTTTATTCAACCAAATATTCTTATTTATTATTTCGATTCACATATTTTAAAATATATCTAGTGTTTAATTTATTACCCCAAAACACCCATCAAATTTTATCTCTTTCGTTCAATATATACATATTTAATCTCTAAATTGTAATACCCCGTATTTTCATGATATCTATTTTTGGGGATTAATTGAATTAAATGTGTATTAATTAGAAATTAATCCGGATAAAAATATTAATGAGATGCGAGTTATATTTGATTATAATTTGAATACTTGTCAATATATGAATATTGGAAATATTGAAATTGTCGCGAGATTGAAATACGGTAATTTGGGAAACTTTGTTGGGACGCACGTGACAGTCGCGTCAGGAATATAATTATTTGAATTAAAAAGTGAATTTTATTTTTATCACCCGTATGGTCATTTTGAGTGCTCCAACACGTCCGGAAGGGTCGAAATAGTCAGAAAACACTAGCCGGGGGTTAAGTTTGGGTTCCGGGGCATTATTGGGCCATACCGGTAACTTATAGGGGCATTTTGGTAATTTCAAAAATCTGGGAATTAAAACCCACGAAAATAAGAGATAAAAATCTGACTCTTTCTTTATCCACTAAACCCACTACTTACACTAAGGGACTTAATGGGCTACGGGAGAAGTTAAGTTATAATCCTAACTTACCAAAAACCAACCACACCTCCATTGTCATCTTCCTTAGAGAAACTTGTAGAGAGAGAGAGAGAGAAGAGACTTCTGCAGAGAGAGAGAGGGAGAACAACTTAGCCTTCGAGACTCAACATCAAATTCAGAGAAAGATTAAGGCAAGTGGTTTAATTACAATTGATTCAAAGCTATGCTCTTCCATGTTTAGGAATTATCGAATTTATCTTGGAAGATGATTTAGACCCATGAATTGGAAGTTTAAAACTATGAATTATGTTAGGGACTGCATGTAGTAACAATCTGGACGAATTATGAACTCAGAATTATGACCCTTGATGATTTAAAAACGGATTTATGAAGAAGTTTATTAATGTTCTTGAAAGAAATAGTAATCTGGAATTCTTGATGAAGATTTGATCCATACAAAGCCCTTGAATGATGAATTATTGGTTTTAGAACGTTATTAATGTTGTAGGATGGTTATATGATGATGCTATAACGTTATATTAGAGATTCATGCATTAAAAGTATGTTTTGGGTTGATTTGAAAACTGCAAAACGAAGCAGTCCGTAACCATACCTGGTGCAATCGATCGATCGACATTCATCAGTCGATCGATCGACCACCATAGATCGATCGAAGGAAAAGGTCGATCGATCGACCTTCCCAGAATGAGTAAAGTTTTTCCCTATTTAAATTTTAATGATGTTAACCCTTGATTAATAATATTGGAGACCATATGAATACCCTTAACCTTAAGGAAGACCAGTAGGCTTGGTTATGAGATTTGGACCTTAATTAGAATTCAATTTGAGGAATTATTCTAAAACTAATGAAATTCAATAAGTGAGTAAATATTTGGGTTAATAGTGTAAATTTGAATACTTTGATGAAATGATGTTTGGGGCAGAGATAAGGACCTTAGAATTAAAGATGCTATACGTGGGAATAATGGGAACTTAATAATCTATTTTACATAGGTTTTAAGTATAAGAAACTACGACGTTAGACGTGTCGACAGTTTAACTTTTATATTATCGGGAGACGTAAAATATACAAATTTGGAATAATGGTATAAAGATGCAGAGTATACCTTTATTAATATTGAATTATCTAAGATGTGTGATGCTTAGTATATGATTTCTATATGTATGACATACCTACCATACTTGCTATCACGGGAGGTTACGTTCGCTTAGGGCCTTCTTATCTTTGTGTTGCCCGAATTTAGATTGGTACCTCGAGGACATAGTTGAAGAGAACGACTTATTTGTGAGTTAATAAGCCAGCTGACTATGGAGCGTAGGTATGTACGTGACCATGGATATTTATTCCAACAATTACGGAGAGATTCGGAATTTGTAATCCTTATGTACGTGATGTAGCGCAATGGATAGCAGAGTATGTGTGCACCGCAGCTTAGCCTTTGGGTGCTTGTATAGTATATTTATGATGTGAATAATATGCGGTTAAATGAAAAGGAAATTGCTATGTTAATTGTGGGTATAGTAATTGTAATATTAGGAAAAGATAAAAGGGGACATGTATCAATAAATGGTTTTGATTAATAATTGGGAATTCGAGAATTAAAGTATAACTCTCTATTTAATTGTTAAGGTTGGAAATTAAACGTGAACCGAGTAGGAGTGTTAGAAACTCTTTGGAATTAGATAGTTATGAGAAAACACATGAATGGGTAAAGGAACGTTAGCAGTGCACAGTTAAACAAGAGGTGAGTATTTCATGTGAGAGCACGTCCTAACATGTACCTTGCATTCATTGTTTTAATTATTATTAAAGCACTTGCTGTTTTTAAAATACTCTCCACATTCGGGCTCTGACCCGTTTGCTTTCAAATCTATCTTTTTGTAAAAACCATTTTTAGGTGCCCAGCCACAAGGACACCATGTTTAGGATCCTCATTCAGGTGACGAGCTGTAGCGGTTTGTGGGAGTTACAGGACATTAATTATAGACGCTTCATCTATCTTGACTCTATACTCAGTATTTATCAGTTGTAGGGCATGTCGCCCATTTCTTTTAGAGGCATTTCATTTATTTCAGTTATTCAGAATTCGGGCATGTACTTAATTCAGAATTCAGACTTGTCTTATTATTTTTAGTTGTGGGATTGCTGTGAGGAGTTTTCCTCCGGACTTATTACTATTGTTGGTTATTTCATTACTTCATTATGGTGAATGGTTTTATGTTGTACTTCCATTATTCTTTTTGCATGTTAATCAGATAACTTAAAATTTGGCAACTTACTTTTTAAATACAAGGTGGTTAGTAATCATTTAAATGTTTTCAACAGTGATGCTATTAACTGGATCAACTTGACATTTTGTATTAATTTAATAAAGGAGTAGCTACCCGGTATTTAATTAGTCGGGGTGTCACAGTTGGTATCAGAGCATCAGGTTCTAGTGTCCTTTAGGATCTGAACGGCTTATTATGTTTCCGCTGAGCTTTCTTTGATGTAGAGCCTTATATTTTTGGACTGTTGTATTCTTTTATATTTGCTACGTTCTTCAGCTATTTTAAGTTTATTACTGCGAATTTATAGACTTTATTCTTATTTCAGAATGCCTCCACGACGTGAACCACGGATTCCCAGGAATGCAACGCTTGAACCACAGCCCGCACTAGTTCAGGGCACGATGAACGCCGCTGAGGTTGCAGCCATAGTATCCCAAGCGGTAAATACTGCATTAGCCGTAGTTCAGCAGGAACCACCTCAGGTTCCAGTTGCCGCGCCAGTTCAGCCATATGCATTCCCGTCTGCCTAGGAACGTGTACGTGATGCTTTTCAGAAAGCACATCCACCGGAGTTTGCTGGCAGCTCCGATGTTGTTGTTTCGAGTCAGTGGAGAAAGGATATGCAGAGGCACTTGAGGATGTATGAGTGCACTGACGTTCAGAGGCAGGTACTGACTACTTTTAAGCTAGTGGGATCTGCACTACAGTGGTGGGAGTCTATTACCACCGCAGAGGAGAAAGATACTCGCACGATTCAGGAGTTCTGGATGCGGTTCGACCGCAAGTACTTTCCGTCTGCTGTTCACACGGAAATGAGGAGGAAGTTGATGAACCTTCGAAAAGAGGTTAAGACCGTGGCCGAGTATGAGGTCGAGTTCACGAATCTGTTGAATATCGTTCCGGATGAGATACCGACAGAAAAGAAGAAGATTGAGAAATTCACCGACGGGTTAACGTGGAGGATCCGTCAGCATCTGTTAGGGTACCTTTCGTTGGCCACTTATTCTGATGTGGTTAACGCTGCTTTGTTACACTGCCAGGATCATCGCTTTCATATGGCTGAGGGCAAGAGATCGGGAGAGTCTAGCCATCAGGGCAGGACAGGGGGAAATGGTGCTAGCGGGGCACAGTTAGCTCAGGGTCAGTATAGGCAGAGCGATCAGGGTTCCCAGCAGGGGGATCATAAGAGGTTCCGATCAGGGGGTTTCAGGAACGGACAGGGAGGATTCTGAAATGGCCAGGAGGGTCATAACGGCCATCAGGGCCAGCAGGGTCAAAATGGTCAACATCAGCAGTTTCACCAGGGCCAGCAAGGCCAGGGCAGAAATGGTAACGGCCACCAGGGCCAAGGGCAGCAGGGACAACAAGGGGGAAACTTCCTGGGGAAGTGTTTCATTTGTGGTAAGATTGGCCACAAACGTCAGGATTGTCCTGATAAGGGCAGGGCCCCGCAGCAGCAGCAGAGTGCTCGACATGAGCCACACAGGCCACTTTTTCCACCTGCTCTTCCAGCTCCAGCCCAAGTGCCAGCACTACCAGCCATTCCAGCAGTTCCTGTGCGGCAGGGGCAGTTACAGTATGGACGTGTCTATAACGTCCACCAGGTAGCAGCTCCACAGGCACCACCCGTGATTGAGGGTACGTTTCCTATCCATGGTACTATGGGTCGAGTTTTGTTTGATACGGGGGCAACGCATTGTTTTATAGCTACACATTTTGCGAAAGCCTTAGGGTTGTTAGCTACGGTAGAGAGTACAGTAACGTGTGTAGACTCACCTTTGGGGAGTGGGTCACTTATTTTCTTTATATGCCGGGGAGTGGGGGTAGAGATTGGTAGTCTGGTATTACCTGCAGATATGTTGGTATTAGATATGCATGTTCACGATGTGATTATCGGTATGGATTGGCTCGCTGATTATAGAGCCATGATTGATTGTTTCGGTGGGAGCATTGTTTTTTCCATTCCGGGGCAAGAGATGTTTGTAGTGGCGATGCCTCACCCAGAGGGAGGTTCGACCGCTCATTTGTACTACTTAGAGGAGGATACCTCTAAGGAGGTTGTGATTCCTTTAGATTCGATCCCAGTTGTCAGGGAGTATTCTGATGTGTTTCAGGAGATACCAGGCCTACCACCCAGTCGAGAGATAGATTTTGTTATAGACTTATTGCCAGATACAAGACCTATAGCACGCGCACCGTACCGTATGGCTCCAGTTGAGATGAGGGAGTTACGGGATCAGATTGAGCAGTTGTTGGGTCAGGGGTTTATTCGGAGGAGTACTTCACCATGGGGTGCCCCTGTGTTGTTCGTGAAGAAGATAGATGGTTCACTGAGATTGTATGTGGACTACCGGGAGTTAAACAAGGTCACGATACGGAATAAGTATCCGTTGCCTCGAATCGATGACCTATTCGACCAGTTGAGAGGAGCTTCTTGCTTCTCAAAGATTGATTTGCGATCTGGATACCATCAGTTGCGTATCAGGGAGGAGGATGTCTCGAAGACTACGTTTTTATCGAGATATGGTTCTTACGAGTTTCGGGTTATGCCATTTGGTTTGACCAACGCTCCAGCAGTGTTTATGGACTTGATGAATAAGGTGTTCAAGGATTTCCTAGATCAGTTTGTCATTGTCTTCATCGATGATATTCTGGTCTACTCCCAGACAGAGGAGGAGCACGCCGAGCATTTGAGACAAGTTTTGCAGACGCTACGTCAGAACGAGCTGTATGCAAAATATGAGAAGTGCGGGTTTTGGTCAAAGGAGGTCCAGTTTTTGGGACATATTATTTCCAACATGGGAATATCTATTGATCCGGGGAAGGTATCCGCGGTGAGGGAGTGGGGACAACCCACGACACTGACTGAGATCCGTAGTTTCTTGGGCTTAGCAGGATACTACAGGAGGTTTATTCGGGGTTTCTCCACGATAGCGGGTCCCATGACACATCTAACTCGTAAAGGTGTGCCGTTCATTTGGAGTGATGCCTGTCAGTTGGCATTCGATGAGTTGAAGGACAAGTTAACCTCAGCACCTGTGTTAGCATTGCCGAGACCGAGAGTTGAGTATCTTGTTTACACCGATGTGTCCTTACAAGGACTTGGAGGTGTACTGCAGTAGGAGAGTCAGGCCATAGCTTATGCTTCCCGTAAGCTTAAGCCTCACGAGAAGAATTACCCTACCCATGACTTGGAGTTAGCGGCAGTGGTATTTTCCCTTCGTATTTGGAGACATTACCTTTTGGGGGAGAAGTTTCGATTGTTCACGGATCATAAGTCCCTACAGTACCTATTCACGCAGAAGGAGTTGAATATGCGGCAACGGAGGTGGCTTGAATTCGTGAAAGATTATCAGTTCGATATCCAGTATCACCCGGGGAAGGCTAACGTGGTGGCAGACGCGTTGAGCCGTAGGCCAGTAGATGAGGTGGCAGGGGTGTGGAAGGCCAAGTGGAAGGAGTTGGGACACCAGGATGCAGTGGCCCGATCATTCAGGTCTGTGATGACCGTTACACTGCAAATTGTCACGAAGGTGGTAAAGGCACAGGCAAAATATTCGTTCTCTCAGGAGCAGATAGTTCGATTACTAGCAGAGGGAGCAGAGTCCTATACCGTTAGCTCAGACGGGGGATTACGCTTCAATGGGAGATTGGTAGTTTCGGAAGGGGAAGAATTGCAGCACGAGGTGATGGCAGAGTCGCACGGCTCACGGTTCGCAGTACATCCCGGAGGGGATAAAATGTAGGCGACAGTATTGGTGGAGCGAGATGAAGAGAGATATTGCCGTGTTTGTTTCAAAATGCGCCACTTGTCAGCTAGTTAAAGTGGATCATCAGAGACCGGCAGGACTTCTACAGCCATTGGAGGTCCCAATGTGGATGTGGGAGAGCATCTCCATGGAATTTATAACGGGGTTGCCTACGTCACAGAGAGGTCATGACTCCATTTGGGTAATTGTGGACAGGTTGACCAAGGTCGCTCATTTCCTACCCGTAAGGACAGAGTACACTGCGGGATAGTATGCCCAGCTCTTCATTTCAGAGATAGTGAGACTTCATGGTGTGCCCCTAAATATCGTGTCTGACCGAGACAAGATATTTGTTTCACGGCTTTGGGAGAGTTTTCAGGAGGCCATGGGCACATAACTGCGGTTGAGTACGGTGTATCACCCGCAGATCGATGGGCAAACTGAGCGTACAAACCATATGTTGGAGGACATGCTACGTATGAGTATCATTGACTTTGGGGGTGGATGGGAGCAGTATCTTCCACTGGTGGAGTTTGCTTACAATAACTCCTACCAGTTCACCATTGGCATGGCTCCATTTGAGGCATTGTATGGTAGACCTTGTCGTTCCCCAGCATGTTGGTTTAAGGTGGGGGACAACAAACTACTTGGGTCGGAAGTGATTCAGGATACTTCGACAAGGATAGAATTGATACGGAATCGCATTCGAGTAGCTCAGGATCGGCAGAAGAGCTATGCTGATGCGAAGAGATTCTTCAGGGAGTTCCAAGTGGGGACCAAGTTTTGCTCAGAGTATCTCCTATGAAGGGGATCATGCGTTTCGGGAAGAAAGGGAAGTTGGCACCGAGATATGTGGGGCCATTTCCTATTATTGAGCGGGTTGGACCGGTTGCGTATAGGCTTGGATTACCGGAGCATTTACATCGGATTCACGATGTATTTCATATTTCCTCGCTAAGGAAATATCTTAGAGACGATTTGGCTCATTCTCACATTGCTTTGGAGGACATCGATCTCCAGCCGGATAGCTCCTACGAGGAGGGGCCGATTGCTATTTTGGACCTAAGTGAGCGGAAACTACGGTCAAAGATAGTTCCGTTAGTGCGTGTTCAGTGGCGACATTATAATGTTGAGGAGTCCACATGGGAGCGCGAGGATGAGATGCGCGAACGTTATCCGGAGTTGTTCTTACCAGGTACTTTCTAGTTCCGAATTTCGGGACGAAATTCAGTTATTAGGGGGGAAGTATGTAATACCCCGTATTTTCATAATATCTATTTTTGGGGATTAATTGAATTAAATGTGTATTAATTAGAAATTAATCCGGATAAAAATATTAACGAGATGTGAGTTAGTATTTGATTATAATGTGAAAACTTGGCAATATATGAATATTGGAAATATTGAAATTGTCGCGAGATTGAAATACGGTAATTTGGGAAACTTTGTTGGGACGCGCGTGACAGTAGCGTCAGGAATATAATTATTTGAATTAAAAAGTGAATTTTATTTTTATCACCCGTATGGTCATTTTGAGTGCGCCAACGCGTTCGAAAGGGTCGAAATAGTCAGAAAACACTAGCCGGGGGTTAAGTTTGGGTTCCGGGGCATTGTTGGGCCATACCGGTAACTTATAGGGGTATTTTGGTAATTTCAAAAATCTGGGAATTAAAACCCACGAAAATAAGAGATAAAAATCTGACTCTTTCTTTATCCACTAAACCCACTACTTACACTAAGGGACTTAATGGGCTACTGGAGAAGTTAAGTTATAATCCTAACTTACCAAAAACCAAACACACCTCCATTGTCATCTTCCTTAGAGAAACTTGTAGAGAGAGAGAGAGAGAGAAGAGAATTCTGCAAAAAGAGAGAGGGAGAACAACTTAGCCTTTGAGACTCAACATCAAATTCAGAGAAAGATCAAGGCAAGTGGTTTAATTACAATTGATTCAAAGCTATGCTCTTCCATGTTTAGGAATTATCGAATTTATCTTGGAAGATGATTTAGACCCATGAATTGGAAGTTTAAAACTATGAATTATGTTAGGGACTGCATGTAGTAACAATCTGGACGAATTATGAACTCAGAATTATGACCCTTGATGATTTAAAAACGGATTTATGAAGAAGTTTATTAATGTTCGTGAAAGAAATAGTAATCTGGAATTCTTGATGAAGATTTGATCCATACAAAGCCCTTGAATGATGAATTATTGGTTTTAGAACGTTATTAATGTTGTAGGATGGTTATATGATGATGCTATAACGTTCTATTAGAGATTCATGCATTAAAAGTATGTTTTGGGTTGATTTGAAAACTGCAAAATGAAGCAGTCCGTAACCATACCTGGTGCAATCGATCGATCGACATTCATCAGTCGATCGATCGACCACCATAGATCGATCGAAGGAAAAGGTCGATCGATCGACCTTCCCAGAATGAGTAAAGTTTTTCCCTATTTAAATTTTAATGATGTTAACCCTTGATTAATATTGTTGGAGACCATATGAATACCCATAACCTTAAGGAAGACCAGTAGGCTTGGTTATGAGATTTGGACCTTAATTAGAATTCAATTTGAGGAATTATTCTAAAACTAATGAAATTCGATAAGTGAGTAAATATTTGGGTTAATAATGTAAATTTGAATACTTTGATGAAATGAGGTTTGGGGCAGAAATAAGGACCTTAGAATTAAAGATGCTATACGTGGGAATAACGGAAACTTAATAATCTATTTTACATAGGTTTTAAGTATAAGAAACTACGACGTGAGACGTGTCGAAAGTTTAACTTTTATATAATCGGGAGACGTAAAATATTCAAATTTGAAATAATGGTATAAAGATGCAGAGTATACCTTTATTAATATTGAATTATCTAAGATGTGTGATGCTTAGTATATGATTTCTATATGTATGACATACCTACCATACTTGCTATCACGGGTGGTTACGTTCGCTTAGGGCCTTCTTACCCTTGTGTTACCCGGATTTAGATTGGTACCTCGAGGACATAGTTCAAGAGAGAGACTTATTTGTGAGTTAATAAGCCAGCTGACTATGGAGCGTAGGTATGTACGTGGCCATGGATATGTTGAATTATGTTCGCCTCCAGTTTTGTGTGTGGTGTTTATTCCTACAAATCCCGAGAGATTCTGAATTTGTAATCCTTATGTACGTGATGTACCGGGATGGATAGCAGAGTATGTGTGCACCGCAGCTTAGCCTTTGGGTGCTTGTATAGTATATTTATGATGTGAATAATATACGGTTAAATGAAAAGGAAATTGCTATGTTAATTGTGGGTATAGTAATTGTAATATTAGGAAAAGATAAAAGGGGACATGTATCAATAAATGGTTTTGATTAATAATTGGAAATTCGAGAATTAAAGTAGAACTCTCTATTTAATTGTTAAGGTTGGAAATTAAACGTGAACCGAGTAGGAGTGTTAGAAACTCTTTGGAATTAGATAGTTATGAGAAAACACATGAATGGGTAAAGGAACGTTAGGAGTGCACAGTTAAACGAGAGGTGATTATTTCATGTGAGAGAACGTCCTAACATGTACCTTGCATTCATTGTTTTAATTATTATTAAAGCACTTTCTGTTTTTAAAATACTCTCCACAGTCGGGCTCTGACCCGTTTGCTTTCAAATCTATCTTTTTGTAAAAACCATTTTTAGGTGCCCAGCCACAAGGACACCATTCTTAGGATCCTCATTCAGGTGACGAGCTGTAGCGGTTTGTGGGAGTTACATGACATTGATTATAGACGCTTCATCTATCTTGACTCTATACTCAGTATTTATCAGTTGTAGGGCATGTCGCCCATTTCTTTTAGAGGCATTTCATTTATTTTAGTTATTCAGAATTCGGGCATGTACTTAATTCAGAAATCAGACTTGTCTTATTATTTTTAGTTGTGGGATTGTTGTGAGGAGTTTTCCTCCGGACTTATTACTATTGTTGGTTATTTCATTACTTCGTTATGGTGAATGGTTTTATGTTGTACTTCCATTATTCTTTTTGCATGTTAATCAGATAAATTAAAATTTGGCAACTTACTTTTTAAATACTAAGTGGTTAGTAATCATTTAAATGTTTTCGACAGTGATGCTATTAACTGGATCAACTTGACATTTTGTATTAATTTAATAAAGGAGTAGCTACTCGGTATTTAATTAGTCGGGGTGTCACATAAATTCTTTATGTGGGTACCTTGTTTAAATTGCCTTGGCCCAAATGAGTAGCCCGATGAAGCCTTATCAAAGATAGGGAAAATTCGGCGCAAAATCTAAGGTCTCATAAACAACTATTTCAACGATGACCCATTCAACCCTTAAAATCTCTCACGAGATATTCAAGGGATTATGGACCAATGTAGGGGTGCACAACACCCCTACACTTCGATAATTACATGTATATATTAAACACCTTAGCTCGGGGGAAAGGGCATGAAATTATAAACACTCCCCTCGAGAAAAGAGAAATATAATCATAGAGCACCGCCGTGGATGTAGGCAATTTTCCGAACCACGTAAATATTGTGTAGTGTGTGATTGCAGTTATTTTTTGTTCTTTACTTTTTTCGATGATCGCATTTTCTTATACTTTGTGTTGAGATTAATTTTCAGCACAGTTGGCGCCGTCTGTGGGAAGAGGTTGTTATTCCTTTAAGAAATCCTTCACCAACAAGAACTAAGAATGTCTAGTCATAGCATCAATGCCCCTCATGCAGGGGATATTCAAGAGCAACCTTCCCCTCGCACGGTTAGGTCTAAAGTTCGATGCTCAAACCCAAGGCCTCGCCCAGAATGACAGGCCTCAGAAGAAAGTTAGAGACCAACTAGGTCCACTCAAGTTTCTAGGCTAATCGACGCCTACGAGGCCTGGCTCTAAGAAAAGAGGAATCCACTCGCAAGAAAGAAGTTGAAATTGCTTGCCTCAAGAGGAGACTGGAGAAGATGGAGAGAGAACTCCATCGTAGCACAAGGCAAAGTCATTATTGCACTCGTAGCCCTCAGGCTATCCGATCTCGCAGCCAAGGAAGGAGATCGAGATGTGGATCTCAAATAATTAAGGGACACAGACCAGATGAAGACTTACCCGAGCAACAACAATCATCTCATTATTATAAGAACCCAAGTTGAGGAAACGATGACATACAAAATTTGGTTCGAAGAGAAATGGACCAACACCCATCACTCGACCGGAGAGCTAGCGAGGAAAGCTCTCAGGACCCATGTGAAATCTAAGTTCTGAAGGGATATAGAAGAATAATAAGACCCAAAGAAGTTCACAATGCCTAGGTTCGAGATCTACAATGGAAATATCGATCCCATCAACCATGTCAGGCAATACAGGCAGGATATGACCCTATGGAACTATAAGGACGCATTGATGTGTCGAATCTTTGCATCAAGCTTGCACAATGTGGCTCAAAAGTGGTTCAAAAAACTCCTTCATAGATCCACTAAAAACATTAAATCCCTGGCAGAGATCTTCACAACTCGCTTCATTACCAGTAGCTCGCTTTATTACTAGCACCTCCCGCCCAAAGAGGTATTAGAAACTGTTCGACAAGGTCAAAGACTGCTCAGAACAGGTCACCGTGGCATCTTTTAAGATTGGTTTACCTAGTTCTTTCCTCTTACACCAACCCCTCATGAAGAAGGAGGCCATAGCCATTGACGACTTGAGGGCTCAAATTGAAAAATATGCTAAAGTTGAATATGTGACCCATCTCAGTGCTGGGGGAAATGGTCGCGCTAAGTTCGCCAGAAAGGGCAACGATAAAACTAAGAATCAAAAGAAATGAAGAAAGAATGGAGGCAAGAGAGGCCCTAAGAATGGGAACAAGAATGATGCCTCGAAGGCATTTCAAGTAGTGAATACAGTTTTAAAAGAAAGAATCCATAAGATTCTTGCAATAATCAAAGATGAACCGTTTATTAAGTGGCCTCGTAAGATGGGTGGAGACCCTTCAAAGAGGAGCAACGCACTGAGATTTGATTTCCACAAAGAGGCGGACACAAAATCAAGCGTTGCAAAGCCCTCAAGTCTCACCTTGAAGAGTTATCTCAAACTAGACACTTGAGCGAATTTATGTAAAAGAAGGCAGAGAAGGTAGCTGTCAGTGGAGAGTAAAGAACCCACAATGTGCTCAGGGAAGATGTCGGTTATGAGTTCACTATAATTCATGGGGAATCTGACCTCAAGTAGATTCAAGGAAATACATCTCGGATGGAATCTAAGAATCTTACAACAGTAATGCAAGCTTTTCAAATCGATCCAGCCAAAATGCTAATAGAAAAGTGTCGACAAGAGCAGAGGATGTCGACTACAGCAAGCACATCGTGTTCATATATGAGGACCTAATGGGATTAAGAACCCCATATCATGATGCGTTGATCATTATACTCAGGATAGCTAATTATGATGTCGACAGGTTGCTTGTCGGCCAAGGTAGCTCATCCAAAGTAATGTACCTTGACCTGTTCAGGAAATTGAAATTAAGCATCGCTGACCTAAAAGAAGCCCCCGTTCCTGTAGTTGGTTTCGCTGGGAAAGTAACCATCCATTTGGGAAAGATCTTCCTGCAATCAGGGAAGGATATATCTAAAAAATTATCGAGTTTCTTATGGTTGACATTGACTCACCCTACCAGGCAATCCTCGGTCGAGGATGGCTGCACGCGATGAAGGTCGTCCTCTCCACCTACCATCAGAAACTCTAATGTGTGACTGAACAAAGAGTGGTGGAGATCCATGAAGATCAGGAGATGGTGAGAAAATACTTTATAGAAACCATTCATCCTAAGCCAGAAAAGAAGTTAAAAAAGGCAAGGAGAAGGTCCAACATAGGAAGGTTTGATACCTTCCAAAAAGCAGCTAAGATATGGAAGACTTGGAGTGGAGGAGACCTGGATCCTCCCCTCTAAGAGGGTCATTCAGGACCTAAAGGAATTTGCAGTTGATGGCGACAATAAATGTAGGATATTTTTTATCGGAGCTTCTCTCATAGATCGAGAGAAGAAGGAACTGATAGTACTTTTACGGGATAACTTAGAAGTTTTTTCGTGGGAACCCTACGAGCTGCTTAGGATTGATCCTAGTGTGACTTGTCACCGACTGCACTTTGATCCAACTTTCATGCCGATCGCATAAAAGGCACATCGGACTGCACCTGAAAAGGCAAAGGATGTGGAGAAGGAAGTGGAAAAATTGTTGGATGAAGGATCTATATAGGAAGTTGAATTCCCCAAGTGGTTATCCAACCTAGTAGTAGTCCCAAAGAGCAACGAAAAGTGGAGAGTCTGCATCGACTTCACTGGCTTCAACAACGCATGCCCTAAGGATTGCTTCCCCCTCCCAAAGATTGATCAGCTGGTGGATGACATTGTAGCACATGAATGGATGACCTTCTTAGACGCATACTCCGAGTATCACCAGATCCCTCTGTATGAGTCAGATCAAGACAAAACAACATTTATAACTACAGTTGGGTTATATTGCTACAAGATTTTGCCTTTTGAGGTAAAAAATACAGGAACGACCTACCAACGATTGGTCACCAAGATGTTTAGAGACAAAATGGGAAGCACTAAGGAAGTCTACATCGATGATATGATCATCAAGAGAAATCTTAAAGAATCCCACCTCTCTGACCTATCAAGAACCTTAAAAATCCTCAGGAAGTACCGAATGAAGCTCAATGCAAGTAAGTGCTCCTTCGATGTCCAATCAGGAAAATTTCTTGCATACATGGTCAGCAAGAGAGGTATTGAAGCCAACCCAGACTAAATTGATGCCATCAATAGAGTGCAGCCCCCCGTACGATAAGAGACATGCAGAAGCTCACAGGGATGCTCTCTACCCTAAATCGATTCACCTCAAAAGGCATCCAAAAGGTGCCAACCGTTCTTTGAATTATTGAAAAAAAGCAGAGATGTGGAGTGGAACGAAGACTGCTCGAAGGCATTAGAGGGGCTCAAAGCTTACCGAAGCACACCCCCCTTGGTCGTAATCCCTCAAGAGAATGATCCTTTATATTTATACCTTGTAGTATCCAGCCATGCTGTAAGTTCTACACTAGTATACGAAAAAATAGGGATCCAACACCCATTCTATTACGAGAGTAAAACTCTACTGGACATCAAAAAACGATACCTAGCACTAGAAAAGCTTGCCTTTGCACCAGTGGTAGCCTCAAGGAAATTAAAACATTACTTCGAACCCCAATCTATCATCGTACTTATATCCCACCCTCTTAAAGCAGTACTGAGAAAAGCAGACCTATCAAGTAGACTATCAAAATTGTCAGTCTAGCTCGAGCAATTTAACATTTAGTTCCAGCCGAGGAATCCCAACAAAGGACAGGTCCTCGCTGTCTTCATCATAAATTTTACAGGAGAACATCCTTGAGACCAACCCCAAACTATTCATCAGATGGAATTTTCCTCGGTATCAGGCATCTGGAGACTATTCATTGACATTGCCTCCAATTCCAAAGGGGCAGGAATAGGCATCATATTGATTAACCTTGAAGATGCAATACTCGAGAAAGGAATCATGCTTTGATTTGAAGCCTCCAATAATAAAGCGGAATATGAATAACTGATTGCAGGCCTATAAAAAGTATGAGCGCTTGGAGCAAAGAAACTCTAAGTGTTCGGTGACTCGCAGTTAGTCTGTAACAAGATTAGTGGTGATTTCAATGCTAGAGATGACAGGATGGCGACCTACCTTACCACGATAAAGCAATTAATGGACAACTTTGAACAAGTTAGCGTCCAATAGTTTCCCAAAGGACAAAACAACAAGGCTGATGCCCTAACAACTTTAAGCTCAACAATCAATTATGACTTGAAGAGAACAATTTCGACTAATTTCCTCTCCCCGCCAAGTGTAAACCAGATCGACGAGCCACCAAATGTGGGGCATGTTATCCAGATTGAGATAGACCCCATTTAGATGGACCCATTAAGGGATTATTTGAAGGATGGTACTCTACCAAACGATAAGAAGACCACTCATCAGATAAGAGTCAAAGTTGTACACTTTCACTTATCTTCTGAGGGCAACCTATATAAGAGATCATTCACTGGTCCTTACCCACAATGCGTTCATCCGAAGGATGTCGAGCTAGTTCTGTGTGAACTCCATGAGGGAATCTCTAGAAGTCATGTTGGGGGCAGTTCTTAGCTTTTCGAGTAATGAAGGAAGGCTATTGGTGGCCATACATGCAGAAACATGTTGGGATATATGCTCATAAATGTAAAAAGTGCCAACTTCACGCACCTATGGTTCACCAACCAGCGAGTGACCTAAAGTCACTTACTAGCCCATGACCTTTCGCCTAATGGGTTATGGACATCGCCGGCCCTCTTCTTACCGTGATCGGTAATCACAAGTATTTGTTGGTCACTACAGATTACTTCACCAAATGGATAGAAGTAGAGCCATTAGCAAACATTAGAGATGCGAACATGATAAGATTCATATGCAGGAACATTATCACTCTTCCTGGGATCCCCAAAATCATCATCACTGACACGAAACCCGGTTTAAAAGTGTACTCTTCTAAAGTTTCTACAACAACCACGGGATTAGGAACTACTTCAGCTCTGTGGCATACCCTCAGAGAAACGGACAATCTGAAGCTTCCAATAAGATAAAAATAACCCCTGACTTGCCTTCAGGGCTAACTGGTTTATCCCTATGATTGACGACATCTGGCGATCAGCTGGTAAGACTGCTCTTTCGAGCACTACCGGAGCTGGTTGAGGGGAAAGTGCAACAGAAACCCCCTCTGGTAAGGCAGACACAGGCACCAGACACTGTCCTGCCTTGGTTCTCATATCTTATCTCCTCCTTTCTTCTTCTCTCTCCTTATTCCTTCTCTCTTCCTCTTTCTTCTTCTCCTCTTCCCTCTTCCCTCTTTCTCACTAACACATCCTCTTTCATATTCCCTTCTTGGTCATGAGCCAAAATCTGGGAGCTAGTGGCAGTATCCCCACTCCTCGACTTCTGCTTCTTCAACCTACGAGCAAGTGACACATTGTCTTTATCATCATCCTAGATCATATTTTTCCTAGAAGGAGCCATAGTTTACTCATTGGAGCTTTCCAAATCCTTCAAATCCTCCGGAACCTCTGAACCCTCTAAACCCTCCTCTTAACTAGAAGATTCTTCACCACTTGAACTCTCCTCTCTATAACCACCCTCAGCTCCACTTTCGTGAGTTATCTCACTCTCTTCACCAGAACTACTTTCATCCTCATCTAAATGAATAGGTTCAACAATAACCTCTTCTGTGATATTTAGATGAGGAATAATATCTACAGGTCGAGCGATAAAGCTGGACCCGATGATCTTGTACTCCAAAAGGAATGCAGCTGATCGTGGATGCTCACTTTTATCCAAGTATTCCCTGATCTTCCAAGCCTTGACCAGCCCAACAACTCGAATTTTGTAAAGTGCAGGATCTAAGTTCTTTGTCTTCACTGAAAAAGCAAACGAGGAAAATATAAGAAAGGCAGTACACTAACAAAAAATTAATGAGCAGAATAAGATCTATGCCAACCAATGTACTCCTCCCTATTAAATGGAATCATAGGTCCCTTGTACCTCATCCCTTTAGTTTGGGGAGGGAACTTCCAGTTCCTTGAAATAAACCCCTCTTGCTAATAGTCCTTATGGGAATCAGGTAGGTTCAGTGCCAATACCCTGTCAGGACTCCTAGCTTTCAAATAGAGGAGACCAGAGCTTGTTCGAGAGAAGTAATAATAATGACAAAGTCCAACAAAATCTAGATTGGTGACTTAGAGCTAATTGATTTTATGTACACCATTGATAATCTTCCAAACATTTGGAGAGAACTATGCAAGAACTATATAGAAATAACTAAAGAAGTGGAAAAACAAGTTATTTGGGGGAAAAGTCAGACTCCCTTGGGATAATAGAAGAACATGAATCCAGTGCCCATCCTCAATGTCTATAACATTACGAGGGACAGGGGCACATTCAATGTCAGCCTAGTTTAGAATATTGTAAAACATCCTAAACTCGACTATCGACCTATTTCCTATTCTTGTCATCATAAAAGAAAAACCCTAGCAGAGATAATGAAGAAATTACAACAAAAAATAAAGGAGAAGAAATTTGGAGAACTTACGAAGTAAGAATCAGCTTGAGATGATGCAAAGCCACAAGCCAAGAAGATGGGAAGATAAGGAAGAGCTCGAAGATGAAAAAAGACCTAGAGATGAGAGGATACGGTAAGAAGCTTAGGATATCTTAAGAATTTGAGGGTTTGTGAAACGATACCAAAATATGGCTTCATTAAAACAAGTTTAAACCCTCTCAATCATAATGCACAGAGAACGAAGAAAATTTGTCGCATGAATCTGCTGAAGAAAGACGTTTCGATCCCCAAAGTACTATGTAATTCACAAAAATGACATCAAGGCTATTATTTAAAATTATTGATCCCAAATTATGACCCAAAATTTTTAGGGTGAATGGTGGGTACCTCGTTTAAATTTCCTTGGCCCAGATGAGTATCCCGATGAAGCCTTATCAAAGATAGGGAAAATTTGACCCAAAATCTAAGGTCTCATAAACAAATAACTCAACGATGACCCATTCAACCCCTGAAATCTCTCACGGCATATTCAACGGATTATGGACCAACGTGGAGGTGCAAAACTCTATTAAACCCCTCTGCCCGGGGAAAAGGGCATGCAATTATAAACACTCCCCTGGAGAAAAGAGAATACAATCATAAAGCACCGTCATGGACGTAAGCAATTTGTCGAAGCACGTAAATCTTGTGTTGTGTGTGATTGCAGTTATTTTATGTTCTTTATTTTTTCTGGTGATCGCATTTTCTTACAATTTGTGTTCAGATTAATTGTCACCATACTTTCATAGTAATCCTCAATCGAATTAATAAGTTAAATAAAAAATGAGTCCTCTTAATAGTCCCCACGATTACATGCTTAATTTCAGATTCAACTCTTCTTAATTATGAACATAATTAAGTGAAAAATGAAAATTCAAAGTAAGTTATCAATGGCCTTGGTGGATGATTGTTCGAAGCTTGACATGTTCTGGTTGACTTGAATTGAAAATGTTATCTCTCTTCTCCAAGCCCCCTTCCTATTCTTTTCTCTTTTCTCTTGTTCTCTCTCTTAATCCTATTAAAAAAATATTAATGGAAACTGCTATCCACCCCCACTAACCCACAATACCCAATTTTAGATCCCTAATTTCGTATTTGGGTTAAGCCCTAAAGTTAATTGGATGACTATGCCCTTATACGAGCCATTTTATGTCTAAAAAGCCCTTGAACCCAACTATAACCCCCGAATACATATTCTGAACTATTTCGACCCATTTCGGATCACCAACGCACTCAAAAAGGTCAACCGAGTTACCGAACTAAAAATATTCGACAATTACATTAACTGGGCTTAGCACATTCGCACAGTACATGTGACCCTTAAACCCTTTAATCCGTCGTTCACTCACCAAAGGACATCATATAATATTTATCACATCATTATTTACTTATAACATCCAAGTAAATAATTTAATCCGTAAATATTAATCCCAAAACTTACGAATTAATATTGAAATCAAAACTAATTTAATTACCCAACTAAATATAAATTGGGTGCCTATGTCGAATAAAATGCTCTTAAAAGTATGGTGTATTAGAATATTGATTGGAATAATTCTACCTTATCGATATTAACAAATCATATAAAATAACTATAAATATTCTCTCTTACAAAGAGATAATTAAATATGTCTTTAAATAAATAACAATCCCCTTATTATTTAACTCATTCTCTTAAAATACAAAATGAAAAAATAATTGTACGATGTGTTAACTTCTATTACAGTTAATTGTTTAGTACCATCTTGAAACATTACTCTAATTACGTTATTGAAATGACTTATTTGAATGGAATAATGGTTTATACTACAATTATGGGTAAAATTCTTTCCAATCAATTATGTTTTAATAAAAAAAAATTGAGTGCTGAAATGAAAATAGGAAAAACAATACAACAACTTCAATATAAGCAATGATGACATATTCATATTTTCAATATTCGAAAATATTTTGTATAGTCAAGTGTGGTCGACATGTGTATAAATTATTTGTACAAAAAAAAATATTTAGTGATTTAATAATGGCTCTATTGTAAAACAATGTTTTTGTCAATAATATAAAATTTCATGAAGTTTTTATTATCAAATTTTACGAAGCCATGCATGATTTAAAAAAATAGTGCTCCTTAAATAATCATACGGTAATATACGTCAAAGTTCTAATAAAACTAAAATTCCAATAATTGTGTATAGAACTTACTATATAGAAAAATATAATATTTATTTTCATTTTAATATAATAAATTTAACTTATGAATTCTTCAAATGTCACCGCGATGTTTTAATTTGAAGATACATTCCAGAGGGTACAAATAAATCGATACAAAAATACAAAAAATCCATGCTATTGTAGTTTATTATTACTATTAAACGATTAATTTTGTAAATATGATACACACACACACACACATGCACACACACACAAAATTATTTGAAAAAGCACAATGATGGCTGAGATCCTTTCCCGAAAAATGAACGTCTACGATTGCTCCTCAAATTTCAATATCCCCCCTAAAGTTCACCTCTCTCCTACCTGCCTCGGTAAACACATTGGGACAGTCAAAATATCCCATTCTCTCTGTCTCTCAATAAAATGAGTACTCTATTTCTCTCAAACCCCCTCACTTTCACCATCTCCAAGAAACGACGACACTCTCACCATCTATGAGGAACGACGACGCATGGAGAAGGTACAAGCACATCAAACCCTCTCTCTCTCAAACCCTATTTTTTTATGGTTTCATGTTCAGTTTTGCATCTCACTACTGTTTAGAATCTAAACTAAGGTATTCAGTTTTGCATCTCACTACTGTTTCGGTTTTTCAGAATTGGGGAAAGCTGTGGCAAGGAATGACTATCCACACCGCTCTCACATCATGCACATTATACAACCAGGTAAGTTTATCTTCGTATTTTGAGTTGCTTTAATTTATTTTTTATTTTGAGGTATTGCACGTGCTTCTTTGTGGGGTTATAGATTCTATATTTTATATTTTTCTAATCAGTTTTCTTTTTTCTTTGATTTGGCATTCCAGTTTTATTTGCTACTATGGATTCTATTAGCCATTTTTTGTAATGTTGTATATCATGATGAAACTAAGTTATTAAAGTTGTGATTGAGTTCGTGAATGTGGGATCCCTCATTCATTACAGTTTTGCCTAATGTTTAGATATTGTGGAGACATTTAAATCTTCTATTGGAACAACCTTTTGGTTGCAAGTTCTTAAGAATGCATCAATAAATTGTAATTTTGATAAAATAATATGTGGATTTGTTATTTTATCATAGACACTACAGAGCACCAAATATCGAGTTAGCTCACTTTAACATAGTTGTGTATTGAAGGTATTCATTGTTCTATGTTAACCTATCAATGTATTTGGCTATTTTTTTTGTCTTATTATTCTTCGTGAAGTATTACTAGAAGTATTGAGTTTACAATGCTAATAAAAATCACGCGAGGTTTTGCAACGCTAGGAATTAAAGAATGTTTCAAATTGTTGGTTTATTTTAGTGATTGGGTTTAATATAAGTTTTGGGCGTTGCTAACTTCAGGTGTAATCAACTGAACATATTCTAGAATGCATAATGTGAGGAGTTATTGTAGTTGTTTAGAATGAAACGACAAACATATTGCCCCAACTAAAAAAAGATAATATACTGATCTGTTTGTTTTATTTGATTTGAGTTTTAATTCTAGAATTAGAACTATACATACTTAGATTTGGTGTCCCAAAGTTTTCATGAATGTTCAATATTGATATTGATGCAATTTGTCTACATAAATCGTTCTTCACATGTATTAGAAGACGATAAACAATGGTACTTATTACATCCATCCTCAGTCTCTCAACTAGCAGTTAGCCCTGTGTATCAGAATACAAGTTTTCGATGTTTAATTTTCACAATTGTTCGATGTATTGGTGTCCTCTAATCCTCTAATATTGACTTTGTCTTTGATGATTTATATGTAAGTAATAATGATGACAGTTTACATCTATATAATATGGTTTGCGAATTTTTAATGGTAAATTATAATATTTTTAAATGTGTAAATCTTTTTGTTTTCCTTTACAGGTGCCTTTGTTTTTATCCCAAAGTTACTCAAAAAGTAGCCTTCTGCTGCTAGGAATGGAATTTCATCATCAAAATGTTTGGTATAAACATTAACTTCTCCTTGCAGAATTCTATGATTATTTCTTGGTTACTGAACAGATCTCAACATAACTTTAATAGGTTTTTGTTAAATTTTCTACCTATTAATATTTGTTGGGAGCTTTAGAAGATTAGGAACAATGCTTTTCCTGAGGGCATCAAATTATCTCATTTTCTTTTCATAAAGAATGTTATTAAACATGTTCAAAACCTATCCCACTATATCAAATTTGAAAATAGGCTAAACAGCGTGGACTCTCACATTGCTCAGCCATTTCAGATCCAAATCACTCAGCCTAAGCATCTTTTAAAATGTGTTAAGTGGATCAAGCCTAAGCACCTTTTACATCCGTGGAACTGTTCTTTGGAATAACTACCATTTAACATTGTGATCCTTAATTTCTCCTGTAGTTATGCATACTTAATTTTCATAAATGAATAGGCTTCCATCTGCCATTCGCAGCATTGTAATTGTTATTTAGTAGATTTGCAATTTTCTATTCATTGCTGAAATTAATAGGGTACAATTTCCACCCTATATTTTGTTTAAGTCTTTTAGTTTAATTGTATTGCTATTGAAGTTGATACAATCGTCAATTTTTTTAAATTTAGCGAATGATTTAAGTTTTCTTTTTGAAATTTTGTTTTACAGACTATTTGGATGCCGAGCCTATTGTCATTCACCCTGGACGTCAAACTAGCGCCAGAGTTAAACCTCATTACTCTTTCAAAATCTGGACCAACATGAGACTCTAATAGGTAATGCATTTTCATTTTTTTCATGGTTTATGAGTTTTGATGTATTATGTTTGATAATACATATACTTAAATATTATTTTTCAGTTTAAAGATATATTATTTTTGATATGTTTGTGGCAGCATTGTGTTGTATAAATCTTCTTTGTTTCCCACGAAATGATTATGTTCTTCAATATGATAATATGACATACATAAAAGTGTTATATTTGTGCAACATTATGTTACATTTGGAACCATACATGGCCTAAGAAACAAAACTAAGGTTGTGGCACTATGTATTCCTTTAAAATGTGTGCACTGGTTTTAGAAAGTAAATTTGGTATTTTTTAACAGTTTTTGTGTGCTATTAGGGACTATGCATTCCATTAAAATGTGTATTGTTTTATTGAGATTGGCTTTGACAGACCTTAGTAATGTTGAAAAAATATGTATCCTATCATATGTACTCTTGGAGATGGTTGTAGTTAGGCTTTTGTATTCAGTTGTATTATCAACTAATATTATGTACCCCTGTCAATGAGACTCATTTTAAAGAGTGGCACTCAATGTAGCCCCTGTCAATGGCACATTATTTACATCATCTGTGTAAATATGAAGCAATGTGAAACTATTTACCCATGTTTTATTATATGATAGGAACCTTTTTACTTATTTCCTTATTTTGAATGATTTATATTTTCTTTAATATGTTGCATGAACAATGTAGCAGGGAAGGCTCTTGTAATGTTTTGGATTGTTGGAATTTGTCGGTCACTTTTTGGATCTAAACACAAAAAACTAAATTTCAATTTGGATTTTAAGCCACAAACCCCTTATACTTGAGGTTTGAAATTTGAACATAAACCCCTAAATTTTGAGATGGTTTGAAAGTCTACTTACAATTTGATTAAATTATATGAAAGTCTACTTACAATTTGATTAATAGTAACACCATTTGGTACTCTACCTACGGCATATACAATGCCATCGGGTTCACTGACCATTGTTGTTATAGTATGTCGAGGAAGGTTCAGCTTTATTTGGGGCTTATGTGATGCTAGACCTGCATGTGTCCACAAGTGGGCTTATTGAAAACTATTCTTATGTTTACTGGATATAAAACTATTCTCATCATTAGCCACGGGTCATGAGTTGTAGCAGTAAAAGTTGTTCCAATAAAGGTTATATATGATTGACCTACTTCGCAGCTTCGATATATTTGAATAAATTGAGCAGCTTCTGTTACTGTAAACCCTGTCTTTTCAATCAAAGCATTCCCAAACACACGTGCCTTCTAAAGACTCATATCATCAGTAGCTGTAGCAATATATACTCTTGGGGTGAAACAATATATTTGCAGCACTGATAGGAGATTTGGCATATCAGTTGTGTGACCCCTGAACCCAAAACAATGAGTGTACTGACACGTTGTGGATGCGTCGTAAGAAAGGGTTTGCTGCTTCCATATATAACATACAGGACACAGATCACAATGAAGGTGATGGTGATAGTGATAATAGTGAGAAGAATGAAGACACTAGACGCCATCTATAAAAGTAACAGTTATTGCCTTTCTCCATTTGTAGAAGACTCCGTTTCTTAGTTGGTTAGAACAGATCTATAATGGGGTTGGCAATCCTTGATCGCCGATGAGGTAGTTGGCCTTCCAACTAGATTCGTTGGTGATGGAAAGCCTCTTTTCCTTATACTTTTTTCCCTAAACTAATAATATTTTTTTCTTCTGTATAACAATGTGGAGTTGATTTGCAAATTGAGTTTGTGCATTTAGGGAATTTGACGGCCACCCCTACTTTCCTGGAGGGATTCTATTAATTATCACTAACTATTGAAACATTCCCTCTCAATTTAGAAATAGTTAGATACATAACATTTGTTATTTTTTTGGTAGGAATTTTTAGGGCACCCATGTTTAAACTCACAGTTTGTTCTCTGAATTTGTATAATATTTGTTAGTTCCACTAATTCCAACTAAACACTCTCTATTCATATATAATTATTTTTCTGTTTTCATTTATTAGGAACATACCTTAGCCGACACTAAATGAAATATTAAGGTCTCATTGGTTGCCTCACTGCCAGGCTTGATATGGCTTCCTCATGTCTGCTATCAGGTAAGCATTAGGTCTACTTTTTTGACTATTTTTTTTTTTCATTTCACTCATTTGTGTTGGTCATCCCTCTTTTGACCATTTACTTCACAACTTATTATTTTTGTTTGAATTTGATTGCTTATGCATTAATGATATTATTTGGGCATATCAACCTAATTCGATTGTTGCATTTTTATTGCATTTCAGTATAATATCATCAATAATAATTGGATCCTGAGCTGTAAGACTAAATAGAAGACCACTTTGCAAATTAGGTGATAGGAAATATTTTGGCAGTTTTTCTAGGTTTGCACTTTAGTAACAAGGCTTCATTAATGATCCAATATTCCATAGTATTTTGCATACAACCCTGATCACTTTGGAGATCCCATTTCTTATATTTTAATGTTGGGGACTCTCTTGATTTTAATTACTAGATTATTCAATGCATAGGAAATTCAGTACACTCTAAAAATATGTTCTGAGTTTTAAGTCAAGTCATCGGATTTTAATATCATTAGTGATCTAATTTAAATTGACAAATACACAGTTAGCCATCTTTTTTAGCACCCTTAAGGCAGTACTAAGATGTAATTGTGAAGATGTTCACGTATGTACAATTATTAAAATTTGACGATGTTTAGAATTTTAATTGTGTCATTTATGAGGCGGGGAACAACAGACAGTATGAGCTACTACTTTTGGTACATTGTGATCTACTACTTCTTTCTTTAATTGTGTCAACTATTCTCTTTAAGGTTTAGACAAAATTTCTTGATTGGCAGTTTTTTTATTCACAGGTTATAGCTTTTAGTTGAAATCTTATGCCATATCCTTTAGTTGAATTGTTATCTCATAAAACCTATTTTATGATAATAATTTCTGATAAAGATTTCTGATAACAGCTTTTATAAGAATTGTTATCTCAAAAGTATTAATTTTTCTGCTCTTGGTCCAAGGGAAGGAATTTCAGGTTTCTGTGGAGCAAGAGGCTACAATATTACTGGGGATTTTGGGATGGGCAGAGAGGTGTAAAACCAGTAGTTCCCCGTGAAAATTCTCTAAACATGGCTGCACCACCATTTTATGCTACCAAATTGGTCAAGGAACCGATTGGTAGCCAATCACCTGAGCGGCTTAAGAGATCACGGTCTTTAAATGTTGCTAATTCAACGAGAGAGCCTATTAAGGAGAGAAAAATAAGACCCGAAGGGTGCCGAATTCTCCTGAGAAAATGGGAAATAAGTGGTCAGTTGTTACATGATAGCAAGGATTTGGAAGAGGCTATTGTTATTGCAGTTTTGGTATCGAGCAGCAAATCAGGTAAGGTGGTTGGAAAAAGCACCAGTAATGTTGGTTTTGTGAGTTTTAGTCTGCCTACTCAAGGTTATGCCTACTCAATGTTCTCACATTCAAGTTGTTTTAGGGTTGTTTTTTCATTTTTTTGGCATTGATCAATTTTTTCAGTGAATATTACGAGACGAGTTAGTAAAGCTACTGTGGATAATTGAAAGGAAAGCGACTAGAGTTTTCCTTGCCTTGGTGAATTTAGGGAATTTTCCCTTCTCACGCTGTCGATATTTTATGTGTCAGGTGAAATAAGCTTCTTTTTATATATTGGATGTTCAGTTTGTTTTGCCAATTTTATATATATGGAAACTTAACATCCAAATAAGCTTATTATTAGTGATGAGATGATAGAAACAAATAATCATATTATTAGTTAAATGTGTATATCTTAGGAGTCTTTGTAATTGTGAAAAAACAAAATCTAAACTCAATTCTTTTGCAAGTAACTTAAATAAATGGTAGGCCATCAACAATACTTACATTCAAGTTAGAATTGATTTAAGTCATCTCAAAATCTCCCAAATTATATGTTTGTAATTGATGAATGCATGTACAAAGCTCCCAAGTTATTATTGATTTAGACAGGCAACTGATATAGGTCCTCAAGTTAAATGTTTCGAACTGATAAAGGAATATAGAAATCTCACATTATATCATTGATTTAGGCATGTAATTGATATAGGTAGGCCAAGTTATATGTTTGAAATTGAGGAAGTCATTTACAAATCTTCCAATAAAAGTTGAAGGTGTGCACAAAGAATCCTATGAAGTTCATAAAATTATCAATTCTAAGCAGTGATGTAGGTTGTACATAAATGTTCTGGAGTTTTTATTGATATTTGGCAAAATGTTAGATATTAAACACAAATAGCAAAGAGAATGCACGTGGCAATCCAAATGCCAAGGTAAAAATTTGTCACACTATGATTTCAATCTCAAATATTGGTTTTTATTGGTAAAGACCTCATGGAAAATGGGCCGTTGTAGACATAACACTTTCTTTTCTTTAAAATCCATTAATGTTATTTATCAAATGTTTTTTTTTTTGTTATGTGCCCTGTTGACGCGATAAATAGGGCATTATATTTTGTTACTTGCGTTGGATTGTATTAATATTTGTATCGTGAGAGTTATATTTGGTTATGTAGGTTTTTACATGCTAATAAGGTCAAGCATGTAGTTTATTTTTAAAAATTACAACCGTTCCTTCAGGCACGGGCATCCCCTAGTATATACACACACACACACACACACACAGAGAGAAAGTCTCCTGTAAGGACTCCTTATGGTGCAGACCCAATACATACCATTTTTTAAAAATAGTAAAAAAATGAATTTTTTGATGAAACTTCATGGTGAGAAGACCATCTCCAATTTTATTCGTCGAACAATTCAATAAAAAACCCGTTAAGATGATGTGATACGTAAAAAAAATCGTATAAATAAGCATTTTCAACCGTTGAAATGTTGAATTGGCGTGAGTTGCTTAATTGATTGATTTTTTTAGAAAACTTCATGGATATGATCTTCTCACTATAGAGATCATATCCATGAAGTTCTATCAATAAATTAAATCAAAAAATGGGTGAGATGATCCCCAAAATTTCAACGGTCGAAAGTGCATATTTATACCATTTTATTTACATATCACTTCATCTCAACAATTTTTTTATTGAATTTTTTGATGAAAAATATTGAAGATGATCTTCCCACCATGGTAATCATAACCATGAAGTTTCATCAAAAAAATTATTTTTTTCTATTTTAAAAAAATGGTATATAACGGAGTCTACACCATAAGGAGTCGTAACAGAAGAGGGACTCTCTCTCTCTCTCTCTCTATATATATATATATATATATATATATATATATATTCATTTTTTTAAAGTAGTAAAAAAAAATTGGTTGATTTTTTTATGATATTTCAACTATTCAAGGGACCCCACAAAATAATTACCTCAAAATTTGTTATATTAAAAATATCAATCGAACTATATCAGTTTTAAGTTCTTAAAACTCACATAGTTTGACCGATTTTTTTTAAATAGTAAACAAACTCATTTTGAGATGAGTTTTTGTGATGTCCATCAAATGTTTACATACCACAAAAAATATTAGTTTTACTATTTAAAAATATTGTTCCCCACAGGTGGTATGTGTGAGAGCCTGCCTATATATATATATATATCTTTGTGTGCTTGTGTGTGCATGTACACTGACTTTTGGGAAAAGGAAAAAAATCGCAATCCATCATTCAGTTCTTTAATAGTAAAAATGACAATAATGTCTCTGGATTAAAGGCCCATTTAGACCACAAATAACTAGAATTTGGTAGGAGGATAAATAATTACTTAAAGGATGGGTGAATTAGGGAATATAAGAAAGTTTACGGGTTGGTTAAGTGTCAATGCATTTCACTTAATGATTCTATGTGAATGGGGGCACACCCCAAAAAATTCAATAAGTGGGGTTTGAATGAAAAGAAAAATAAACATAGGTAACATCCAAAATGACCATTTAGTTATATCAGTTGCAGAAGACTCAAAGAGTCTAAAAATCCTTGTTGCGTGTTAAAATATTCATCCAAGTGGGCTAATGAGATAGGGACACTTGTCCTTATACACATCTTGCTTAGAGCTTCACATATACTTGGTTGGCCCCAGAGATTCTTGGTCAGCCAATCGGCCTACCATAACTAGGAAGTTGAACCATCAAGAAAAGGAAAGCTCACACACATAGGGCTATCAATAGCCATTCAACACGTGCATTTAAAGATCAATAGTCTCATGTATGGTGTATATTATTGAATGTATGAAGGCATTCCACCCCTTAGTCTCCTAACCACTATAAATACATCATATCCATTGGCACCTCCCACACCCCGCAACATGTTTTCAAGCCTAAGTGTGTCTATTTTTAAATTCGTGTCGAATCCTCAAACAAAGAGTCCCATGTCTACAAGACCAATTTTTACATGTTACGTTAGTTGTCCACGAGGTGTTTCTGACACTCACAATGTCGTTTCGGTTCCGTCTCCCCCCCCCCCCCCCCCCCCCGGGGCACATTTTCAATCCTAGGTGTTATTATTTAGAATTTGTGTCCTATTCTCAAATCAAGAGTCCCACGGATATGCGGCCGAATTGTATGTATTACTTTGGATGTGGACGAGGTGTCCATACCAGTTGAGGTGTCGTTGGGAGGGCTCGACGCCCCGCCGCACATTTTGAAGACTAAGTGTTCTTGTTTTTTAATTTGTGACTTATCCTCAAACTGGGAGTCTCATGGTTACATGTCTAGTTTTTACCTGTTATGTTGAATGCGTATGAGGTGTTCGTGATGCTCACGGTTCTATTTGGGTGTCGTTAGGGGTGCCACGTCCACCCCAGATAGGTTTTCAAGCCCATATGTGCTTACTTTTGAATTCGTGTCCAAACCCCAAACCAATAATCTCTTGGATTCAAAATCCATTGCTCCGTGTTAGGTTTGATGTGCACGAGGCGTTTGTTCCACTCACGATTCTGTTGGGGGTGCCCACCCCCCATGGCATGTTTTGAAGCCCAAGTGAGCCTATTTTTGAAATTGGGTCTTATCATCAAACTGAGAGTCTTGTGGCTTCGTAACCGATTGCTACGTGTTATGATTGATGCGCATGAGGTGTTACTGCCATTCGTGGTGCCGTTTGGTCTCTTTTGGAGTGTCCCCCATCCCGGGGCACATTTTCAAGCCTAAGTGAGCCTATTTTTTAATTCGTGTCCTATCTTTAAATCAAGAGTCCCGTGACTGCATGGTCGGTTGCTGCGTGTTATGTTATCCGTGATCGAGGTGTTAGTTCCACTCTCGGTGCCATTAGGGTGCCATTGGGGGTGCCCCCCTCGGGCACGTTTTCAAGCCTAAGTGTGCTTATTTTTTTAATTTGTGTCCTATCCTTAAATGGGGAGTCCCACGGTTGTGCAACCAATTCCTACGTTTTAGGTTGGATGCAGATGACATGTTTGTGCCACTTACAGTACCATTTCAGTGCCGTTGGGGGTGCCCTCTCCCAACGGCACATTTTTTTTCCTAAGTGTGCATGTTCTCGAATTCGTGCCCTGTCCTCAAACCGGGAGTCCCGAGGTTGTGTCGTCAGTTTTTATTTTGTACATTCTATGCGCACGAGGTGTTCATTCCACTGACAGAGCCACTTGGGGACCCCACCGTAGACCAAATTTTCAAACCTAAGTGTGGCTATTTTCAAATTTGTGTGCAATCCTCAAATCGAGAGTCCCAATATTGCGCGACCATTTGCAAAAAGTAACGTTGGATGTACACGAGTTATCCATGCCACTTGCGATCCTATTGGAGGTGTTGGACCCTGCAGCATGTTTTTAATCCTAAGTGTGTCTGTTTTCAAATTCATTTTATCCCCAAACCATGGTATCCGCGGTTGCTAGGTGTTATGTTGGATGTGCACGACGTGATCATGCCACTCATGGTGCCATTTGGGTTCCATTGGGGGTGCCCTCGACATATTTTCAAGCCTATGTGTGCTTGGTTATGAATCCGTTTCCTATACTTAAAACGAGAGTCCCAAAGTTGCGCAAATAGTTGCTACGTATTAAGTTCGATGGGTACAAGGTGTTTCTACCACTCGTGGTACCGTTTGGGGGCCGTTGGGGTTCCCCTCGACTTGTTTTCAAGCCTTAGTGTGTCTTTTTGTTGAATTCATATCATATTCTTAAACACGGAGTCCTGTAGTCGCACGGTCGGTTGCTTTGTGTTACGTGTGATGCGCTGGAGGTGTTCGTTCCACTCACAGTGGAGTTTGGTTTCTATTAGGGGTGCTCGCCACCCCATAACCCGTTTCCAAGCCTGAGTGTGCCTTTTTTAAATTGGGTTCCAATCCTCAAATTGAGACCCCCTCGGGTACGAATCTTACTTCTACGTGTTACACTGGATGCAAAGGAGGTGTTTGTTCCACTCCTAGTATCATTTGGGTGACTTTGGGGGTTCCCACTCCCTTATAACATGTTTTGAAGCTTAAGTGTGCCTATTTTTGAATTCTTGTGCTATCCTCATTCCGGGAGTTCCGCGGCTGTGTAGTCGATTGTTGCATATTAATTTGGATTTTCTCGAGATGTTCGTACCACTCGCGTTTCCATTTGGGCGTCGTTAGTGGTGCCCTCCCCCCATGGAACATTTTCAAATCTAAGTGTTCTTGTTTTAAAATTCGTGTCATATCCTAGAACTGAGAGTCCCGTGGTTGTGCGATCGGTTTCTATGTTTTACCTTTGATGCGCATGAGGTGTTCGTGCCACTCACGGTACCGTTTGGTGCCGTTGGGGGTGCCCTCACCCCGCAGCACATTTTTAAACCTAAGTGTGCGTCTTTTAGAATTCAAGTCCTATCCTCAAACCAGTAGTATTACGGCTGTGCGATTGGTTTCTATGTATTAAATTGGATGTGCACAGAGTTTTCATACGGCTAGTGGTATTTTTAGGGTGTCGTTGGGGGGTTCCCCCGCCCAAGGAATGTTTTCAACCCTAAGTGTGCATGTTTTCAAATAATTTTCCAATCCAAAAACCGATAGTTCGACGTTTGTGTGACCAGTTTCTAAGTCTTACGTTGGACACGTATGAGGTGTTCGATCGAGTCATGATGCCGTTGGGGGTGCTCGCCCACCCACGACACATTTTCAAACCTAAGTGTACCTATTTTAAAATTCCTATCCTATCCTCAAATTGTGATCCCCATGATTGTATGGTCAGTTTCTATGTGTTACGTTGGATGCGCACATGGTGTTTGTGCCACTCACAATGTCGTTGGGGGTGTCGTCCCCCTGCATCACTTTTTCAAGCCTATGTGTGCATATTCTCGAATTTCTGTCTTATCCTTAAATCGGGAGGCTTGCGACTACGCGTTCTGTTGTTAAGCATTACGTTGGACACACATAAGGTGTTCATGCCACTCTTGGTGCCTTTTGGGTGTTTTGGGTGGTGCCCACCCACCTTTAGCACGTTTTCAAGCCAAAGTGTGCCTTTTCTCGAATTTGTGTTTGGGTCCTATCCTCCTGTAATAGTGCGGCCAGTTGATACGTGTTAGATTGGTTGCGCATGAGGTTTTTGTGTGACTCCGAGTGACATTTGGTGTGCCCCCCCTCCGCGACACGTTTTCAATCCCAGTGACATTTGGTGTGCCCCCCTCTGCAGTTGTGTATCCAGTTTCTACATGTTACCTTGGATGCGAATAAGATGTTCATGCCACTCGCGGCACCCTGTTAGTGCCTTTGGGGGTCCCCACCACCCCGCGCACATTTTCAAGCCTAGGTATGCTTGTTTTCGAATACGTTTACTATCCTCAAATAGGGAGTACCGAGGCTACGCGATTGAGTTCTACATGTTACAATGGATTCAAAGGAGTTATGCCACTCGCGGCTATATTTGGGTGCCGTGGGGAGTGCTCGACCACCGGGGATCGTTTTCTTGCCTAAGTGTGCCTATTTTCAAATTCGTGTCCTATCCTCAAACCGATAGTCTTGTGGTTTCATGGACAATTGCAACGTGTTATGTTTGATGCGAACTAAGTGTTCGCGCCACTCTAGGTGCCATTTAGGTGCTGTTGGGGGTGCCCCCAGTGGCATGTTATTAAGCCTATTTGTGCCGGTTTTTTAATTCGTGTTATATCCTCAAACTGAGAATCATACGGTTGCACAGCTAGTTGCAACGTGTTAAGTTGGAAGTGCACTGGGTGTTTATTCCATTGGTAGTGCCATTTGGGTGCCCTTCCCTTGCGAAACATTTTCAAGCCTAAGGGTGCTTGTTTTCAAATTCGTGTCGAATCGTCAAATCAGGAGTCCCACAACTTCAGAGATTATTAACACATGTTACGTTGGATGCACATGAGGTGTTCATACTATGTGGAGTGCCGTTTGGGTGCCGTTGAGGGTTCCCGCCCCTTGTTGAACATTTTAAGCGTATGTGTGCTTATTTTCGAATTCGTATCCTATCCTCAAATAGAGAGTCCTGCGGCTTTGTGCACAGTTGTTACTTGCTACGTTGGATGCGAACGAGGTGTTCATGCCACTTAAGGTGCTGTGGGAGGCACCTATCCCCACCGCGGAACTTTTCAAGGATAAGCGTGCATGTTTTTGAATTTGTGTCATATCATCAAACTAAGAATCATGCGGCTGTGCAATTGGTTGCTCCATTTTATATTTTATGTTCACGAGGAGTTCCTTCCACTCGAGGTGCCATTTGGGGGCCATTGGGGGTGCACCTCCCCCACCCCCGTGCGACACATTTTCAGGCCTAAGTGTGACTGTTTTTGAATTCGTGTCCTAGCCTCAGACCGATAGTCCTGTGGTTGCGTGGATGGATACCACATATTATGTTCGACACTCTCAGTGCCGTTTTAGTTCCATTGGGGGTTCCCGCACCCCCACCCCCTCTACATGTTTTGAATCCTATGTGTGCCTTTCGAATTCGTGTCCTATCCTTCAACCAAGAGTCCCATGGTATCATGGCCAGTTGCTATGTGATACGTTGGATGTGCACAAGGTGTTGGTGACACTTGTGACACATTTTCAAGCCAAAGAGTACCTATTTTTGAATTCATGTTTGGGTCCAATCCTCAAGGTTGAAGTCCAGCAACTATGCATCAAGTTGGCACGTGTTAGTTTCACGCGTATGAGGTCTTTGTACTACTCGCGGTGTCATTGGTGTAAGGACACAAGTCTTTGATTGAGTATTAATGTAGTGTTGGCTCAATTTCAGACAAAAATATTTGAGTCATAGAATAGTGTTCATGTGTATCCATCCAAGCCTATGACATGATAGTTGAAGACGTAGCGCCCAAGATTAAAGCACCATCTAATGCCGAGTTTCAACATGTTTTCCATTTACTCCTAAGGTATTAAAGCATTACATATTTATATAGGCGCTTGGAACAATATTTATTGGGTGTATTTTTATTTTAAACTGAGGTTTATTTTCAGAAGGTTTCTTTAAAACTTTAACATAAAGTTTCTGGGCTAAATATCGAATTTTAAACATTTCAGAAAGTCGTTTGATATGTTCGTTTGAACGAGTTTGCCAATGATATTTCCCTTATGTCCACTGGAACTTCGTTAAAAGTATCGTTCGAACGAGACTTCGTTCGAACAAAAATCTCGTTCGAATGAGATTTCCGACGGGAAAATTATTTGGCATTTTTGGCAGTTTTTCACCTCATCCCACTACTTTTTCCCCACTAAATTTTGACAGATTTAATATGTGGAGGAACCAACCTTTTCAAGCCAACTTTTTCATATTCATTCATCTCCTAGAGAAAGGTTTAGAGAGTTCATTTTAAAATGAAAAAGTTCATGTTTTGAGTGTTTATTTTTCAAGAAAAAATCCTTTTACACTTTTGTTTACACCCATAGTTTGTTAATTCCAAGTTTCCATATAAATATCTTTCTTGGAGTGTTTGGCACCAGGTTTACTCTACTGAGTTGAAGAGTTCATTTGGGTTTACTTTTAAAACCCTAAAATAAGAAGTCTCGTTGTTTTGTTGCGGCATTCTCACATGGTGAAAGGCACCATACGTGGATGACGGTTGACCCTGAAGCCACATTGGTGAATACCAAGGTTCCGATTCAGTCTAAGATTGTCAACTAAGTGGAGGTTGGCACAAGAAGACGCATCAGGGGCTTGAAGGGAGTCAAGTTGAGTTGATAAAGTCATTTGTCTTGTACATGTAAAAATACCATACTTAGTGGACTTAAGGTTAGGGTCGTCCAAGGTTTTTTCCTCGTAGATCGCGGTGTAGTGATTTATTTGTTTATTTTATATTTTACAAAATTCACCTTAGATGCATGCTTAGGTAAAAAGATAAAATTTGGTTTAAATCACTACTTACTTAATTTGGTTCAAAATTTAATTTTTTTATATGTTAATTTAATTCAAGTCATTAATTTTAATTTGATAAAAATTGGTTTGGCCTAATTTGCAAAATGAATTAATATTGTTACGAAAATTTCTAGAACTTGGATTGAATTAAGTAGTTTAAGTGAAATATGTATTTGTTGATTAATTTAATTTCACTGTGTTTAAGTTTAATTTTAATTTAAAATGAAATTAAAACTTGTTATTTGTGTGTGTCGTATTGAACCATCTCGCTTCCACATCTTCAAAGGAAATTACTTTTTGTAATAAGATTTAAAATTGGGGCCTATCGTGTTTTTAAATTGGTATCTTAGCCAAAATGATATATTACTTCGTTAAGATCTTTTAAACTATTTTTGGCTAAAATGGAATTTTCCCCATTTTTAAATTTCCTATTTTCGATGGTTCTAATTGTGCATATTGGAAAGCGCAGATGAAATCGGCGCTAAAATCTATCGACATGAGGGTTTGGTTGTATGTAGTTAATGGGTGGTCCCCACCTACACATTTAGTAAATAATAAGCATGTTCCCAAACCCGCCGATAGATGGAGTGAGAATGAATTTAAACTATCTAATTTTAATTCCCAAGGTTTAAATTCCTTGTTTAGCGCGGTCACAACAGATTAATTTCATCGCATTATGACGTATGAAACCGCTAAAGAAGCTTGGGATATTTTATAACTCACTCATGAAGGAACTAGTGTCGTAAAAGCTTTGAAACTCGAAAACCTCAGCACTCAATTGGAAACCATCAAAATGAATGAAAAATAAACTTTTGACGAATTTTATGCTAGACTTTTTGATATTGTTAATTCATCTTTTAACTTGGGACATAAAATACCCGACAACCGAGTAATATAGAAAATTTTAAGGTCGCTACCCGATAGATTTATTCCTAAGGTGACCGTGTTAAATTCTTTTCCCACATTAGCCTTTATGAAATTAGAAGAGCTCGTAGGTGATTTACAAACCTATGAACTAGACATGTTTCCCTCCAAAACTGAAAATAAAATAAAAAAGGGCGTTGCTTTGAAAGCCCGAAAGGAGGAAAAACAAGTAGTAGAGAGTGAAAGTGAGAGTAACTCGGAAGATATGGCCTTGTTTGCTAGGAAATTTCGAAAATTTCTTAAATTTAACAAAGATAAATTTAAAAATAATTTTAAGAAATTTGAAATTTCTAAGCATGACAAAGTCGAAAAGATACCTAAAACTCCTAAAGAAAATTTAAATAGGGATGAGTCAAATAGGTGTTTTGGTTGTGAATGGTATGGCCATAGGGCTTTTGAGTGCCCCACTAAACTAAGGAGAGAGGGTAAGTAACCAATTTCTTATAAAGCAACCCTCAGTGATAGTGATAAGGAAGAGGGACCCGATTCCCCCCACTAAGCCCAAATTTGTGGCTTTTATGGCTAGTCATGTGAGTGATAGTGAGCACTCCTCTATTGATGAAATTTTAACAAATGACACTTTTGAGGTGAATGTTTATGATTCCCTTATTTTTTTATGGTTGTGAGAGTGAAGAAGAGGCATAGAGCATGAAAATGATGAGGTTGATGTGAGTGAACATCAAAATGCTTTTCAAGCATTAGATGAAGAATCTATTAAATTAAAAAGATCTAATTTGAAGTTAGAAGCTAGCACTACACCAAAAATGCTAATCTGGCACGCTGAGGGAAGGAGATTCTGGCATGGTTTTAAACCGTGCCAGAATCTGGCACGGTTTAATCATAAACTGGCACGGTTTAAAATAGTGTCAGATTCTGGAACGGTTCTAAACCGTGCCAAATATGAGTTCACTTCATTAAATAAATAACACCCCAAAATTTGAAGGGGAACCAAAATTTCAAGAGACAATCTTTATTTTTTTCAAGAGACTAAATCTCCCTCTCTCTCTCTCTATACCCGGCGACTCCCCATTCCACACTACTCGGCGACCCCGATCGAAGCTACCCGCTGCCGCCTGTTCAGCGTAGCCTCCTGCCACCGCCTCTTCATCGCAACCTCCCGCCGCCGCCTCTTCATCGCAGCCTCTCACCTGTTGTCATCAGAGAATTCTGGCTTCAAACCGAGCTGCTCCATCCTTTCAAACGCCTCTACGACCCTCGCTCTTGTGTATCTCCGAGAGTTTCTCCGCCTCCAGGGATATTTGGGGGTCTATGACAACAATATTTTTGTCTACAGAATCAATACAAACTTGGGCCTTTCAAGTCCATCGTGGATTGTTCTGGAACTTCCATTAACTGAGGAGAAAGTTTGACATAACAGTTTTATAGAAATCAAGATGGATCTTCAATTTGGTGTCAGAATGATGAAATTTTGATCTTTCATGTTTTTCAGTGAACTAATCTCAACGACAGGTATGTTATTTAGTTAAATATTTAAATGTTTTTCATTCAAATGTTTAAATCATTTAAATTAAACGTTTATGAGAATTCTGTGTTCCTTCAAAGATTTAAATCATTTAATGTTTGGAGTACTTTTGTGTTCAATTGTAAATATTGAGGAAATTAACACTGTTCATTCTTAGGAGTATTTTTTTTCTCAAATCTTTAAATGTTAGAAATATTTAGTGGTATTTTTTGTTCAATGTTAGAAATTAGGGGTATTGTATTTTTCTATTCAATATTTAGGGCTATCGTATTTAGTAGGGACAACAATTTTAGAGACGAAACGAAGAGACGCTACGAAATGACGTGAAATTGACTCAATATGTCGTGTTCGTATCATGCCATAATTATGAGTCGTGTTAGTCATGTTATCGTGTCTTGTCGTGTTAATCGTATTTTTATTCGGGTTATCGTGTCTATTTATGTCCAATTTAGTATTTAGGGAAATGGTAGAAATATTTAGGAGATATTTCAAATTTCAATGTTAATTTTTCATTTAATTTTCAATGCTAAAGTACAATTTTATGATAATATCAATGTTGAACCTAAAAAAATCGTTGCGGGGCCTACCTCCCCCAAACCCCCGACATTGCTTGAAAATTTTCGCACCCCCTTACCAAAAATACTGGGTCCTCCACTGTCCATACTCCATGATCCACACTACCCGGCGCTCATCCTCACTGTCGCCTCCATCATCCACAATATTTATGAAATCAAACCAACACAGGTATTTCAATCATCACGATGCGTACACTTGTGTATGTGTATATATATGTGTGTGTGTGATTATAGATTTTCTTTTTAACTCCTCTGTGACTTGTTGATGAATTGATTATTCATGTATGTGGAGTTGGTAGGGAAGAAATGAAATACATATAGCATTTCTGTCATTGAAGCTTGAGGAAAAATCATAATATTAATTGCCAAAACGCAGTGTGTGTTTTCATGTTTTCCTTTTTACAGCCCTGCGTCTCGTTGATGAGTTGATTATCTGCGTGTAGATTTGCAGCTGGAAGGGTGGAAATGAAATAAAAATGAGATTATTTCACTAAAACTTTAGGGGGAAAAATGAGAAATAAAGGTCTATAGAGAATTTTATAATTAGAATTAGAATTAATTACCAAAATGCGTATGTGTGTGTGTGTGTGTGTGTGTGTATATATGTTTGTATATTGTCATTTTAACACCTTAGTGTCCCATCAATGAATTGATTGTTTATGTATATATGTGTGCGTGCACATAGTGTGTGTACTTGAAGGCGGAAGGGAAGAAGTGCACTAAAGATCAGCTTTTGATTGGTATGATTATGTATATTTGCACATGTATGTATATACATGTAATTATACACTTTAAATTTATTAGCTCTATGTTTGGTTGATGAAATAGTCCTAAAGCCGGAATGTTGTTGTGAGCAATCACCGAGGGCTTGGGGGCATATCAGTAACTGTAAGTAAGTATTCACTATATGTAATTTTTTTTTTATTGTCGAGTGAGAAACCATTCAATAAGTTTCTGTAATTGAATTATATATAATGATGTAGTTAGCATCCATTTGGACTGTTCACTTGTGCTAAGGATTTAGTTAGCATGGATACAAGGGTAAGCTTATTGTTCATACCCTTTGGACTTGACTTCTTTCTAGTTTATTCTCTGGTTAACTTTGATCACATTAACGTATTTTAGGTCAGGATATTAGCAGTTTATATGTAAAAGTAGCTTCAGAGCAAGGCCAAGGCCAAGGAATTACAAGTAATGTAACTTTCACATGCAGAATCCCACTAACTCGCTACTGGACAGGTAAAGCTCTAGTATTATATTTTACTTCTAATAAGATATATAGTTTATATATGTGCAGTACTTTATATATGCGTGTCCTTTAGTGTATATATGGTTATGGGGTTTAACACTTTTTTTAATTAGGTGTTTTAATATTTGAAGTTTTGTTATGGAAGTAAAATTAAAGTTACGTGATCTTATGCTATTAATCAAGACGTAATTGGCTCAACTATGAGAAACTCTATAAGAATATTTACTTATTATTTGAAGTCACAAAGCAAAAAACTTTAGTTGTGTGAGCATTCCCACATCATTACACCTCTTTCAATGATAGGAGTTATAATGAATGGAGTTTGAATAACATGTGTTAGTTTTTCAAAATTATGCCTGTTGATAGTAATTATGCCTTACACTATTGAGATTTAGTACAAACGATTAATGACCCCTCGCAGTGAGTCCATATTGACATAGAAGTATAGCTTATTATGGACATGAGCTTTTTACTCATGTGGTCATGAGGTGTATAGCCATTGGACTGTTATAGGTGATTTTACCCCAAACAAGCTCCCAAACGGCCCCGTAAGAGGCACGAACACCTCACACGGACCAACGTAACTCGTAGAAACTGGTCGCATAATCCTGGGTCTCTCGGTTTTAGAGTATGACGATAATTTGCAAAAATCACACTTAGACTTGAAAACAGGCTGTTAAAGTGTGAAAACCCAAACCAGCCCTCAAACGACCCCGTACGAGGCACGAACACCTCGCACGGGACCATTGTAACATATAGGAACTGACAGCGTAGTCCCGGGACTCCCGGTTAGAGAGTATGACGATAATTTGCGAAAATCACACTTAGACTTGAAAACAGGCCATTAATGGGTGAAAACCCAAACCAGCCCCCAAACAACCCTGTAGGAGGCACGAACACCTCGCACGAGACCAATGTAACTTGTAGGAACTGACCGCGTAATCCCGGGTCTCCCATTATGAGAGTATGATGATAATTTGCGAAAATCACACTTAGACTTGAAAACAGGCCGTTAATGGGTGAAAACCCAAACCAGCCACCAAACAACCCCGTAGGAGGCACAAACACCTCGCACGGGACCAATGTAACATGTAGGAACTGACCACGTAATCCCGGGTCTCCCGGTTAGACAGTATGACGATAATTTGCAAAAATCACACTTAGACTTGAAAACAGGCCGTTAATGGGTGAAAACCCAAACCAGCCCCCAAACGACCCCATAGGAGGCACGAACACCTCGCACGGTACCAATGTAACTTGTAGGAACTAACTGCGTCGTCCTGGGTCTCCCGATTAAAGAGTATGACGATAATTTGCAAAAATCACACTTAGACTTGAAAATAGGCCGTTAATGGGTGAAAACCCAAACTAGCCCCCAAACGACCCCGTAGGAGGCGCGAACACCTCGCACGGGACCAATGTAACTTATAGGAACTGACTGCGTAGTCCCGGGTATCCCGGTTTGAGAGTATGATGATAATTTGCGAAAATCACATTTAAACTTGAAAACAGGCCATTAAAGGGTGAAAACCCAAACCAGCCCCTAAACGACCCCATAGGAGGCACGAACACCTCGCATGGGACCAATGTAACTTGTAGGAACTAATCGCGTAGTCCCAGGTCTCCCGATTTGAGAGTATGACTTTAATTTGTAAAAATCACACTTAGACTTGAAAATGAGCCGTTAAAGGGTGAAAACCCAAACCAGCCGCAAACGACTCCGTAGGAGGCACGAACACCTCGCACGGGACCAATGTAACTTGTAGGAACTGACCGCGTAGTCCCGGGTATCCCAGTTTGAGAGTATGACGATAATTTGCGAAAATCACACTTAAACTTGAAAACAGGCCGTTAAAGGGTGAAAACCCAAACCAGTCCTAAAATTACCCCGTAGGATGCACGAACACATCGCTCGGGACCATTGTAACTTGTAGGAACTGACCGCGTAGTCCAGGGTCTCCCGGTTAGAGAGTATGGCGATAATTTGCGAAAATCACACTTAGACTTGAAAACAGGTCGTTAATGGGTGAAACCCCAAACCAGCACCCAAACGATCCCGTAGGAGGCACGAACACCTCGCACGGGACCAATGTAACTTGTAGGAACTGACCGCGTAGTCCCGGGACTCCCGGTTTGAGAGTATGACAATAATTTGCAAAAATCATGCTTAGACTTGAAAACAAGCCGTTAAAGGGTGAAAACCCAAACCAGAACCCAAACGATCCCGTAGGAGGCACAAACACCTCGCACGCGACCAATGTAACTTGTAGGAACTGATTGCGTAGTCCCGGGTCTTCCCATTTGAGAGTACGTTGATAATTTGCGAAAATCACACTTAGACTTGTAAACAGGCCGTTAATGGGTGAAAACCCAAACCCGCGCCCAAACGACCCCGTAGGAGGCACGAACACCTCGCAGGGGACCAATGCAACTTTTAAGAACTGACTGCGTAGTCCCGGGTCTCTCGGTTAGAGAGTATGACGATAATTTGCGTAAATCACACTTAGACTTGAAAACAAGCCGTTAAAGGGTGAAAATCCAAACCAGCACCCAAACGACCCCGTAGGAGGCACGAACACCTCGCACGGGACCAATGTAACTTGTAGGAACTAACCGCGTTGTCCCGGGTCTCCCCGTTTGAGAGTATGATGATAATTTGCCGAAATCACACTTCGACTTGAAAACAGGCCGTTAAAGGGTGAAAACCCAAACCAGCCCCCAAACGACCCCATAGGAGGCACGAACACCTCGCACGGGACCAATGTAACTTGTAGGAACTGACCGCGTTGTCCCGGGTCTCCCCATTTGAGAGTATGATGATAATTTGAAAAAATCACACTTAGACTTGAAAACAGGCCGTTAAAGGGTGAAAACCCAAACCAGCCCCCAAACGACCCGTAGGAGGCACGAACACCTCTCATGGGACCATTGTAACTTGTAGGAACTGACCGCGTAGTCCTGGGTCTCCTGGTTTGAGAGTATGATGATAATTTGCAAAATCACACTTAGACTTAAAAACAGGCCGTTAACGGATGAAAACCCAAACCAGCCCTCAAACGACCCCGAAGGAGGCACGAACACCTCGCACAGGACCAATGTAACTTGTAGGAACTGACCGCGTAGTCCCGGGTCTCCCGGTTTGAGAGTATAAAGATAATTTGCAAAAATCACACTTAGACTTGAAAACAGGTCGTTAAAGGTTGAAAACCCAAACTAGCCCCCAAACGACCCCTTGGGAGGCACGAACACCTCGCACGGGACCATTGTAACTTGTAGGAACTGACCGCGTAGTCCCGCGTCTCCCTGTTTGAGAGTATGACGATAATTTGTAAAAATCACACTTAAACTTGAAAACAGGCCGTTAAAGGGTGAAAACCCAAACCAACCCCAAAACGACTCCGTAGGAGGCACGAACACCTCGTACGAGACCAATGTAACTTGTAGTAACTGACCGCGTAGTCCCGGGTCTCTCAGTTTGAGAGTATGACTATATTTTTCAAAAATCACACTGACACTTGAAAACAGGCCGTTAAAGGGTGAAAACCCAAACCAGCCCTCAAACGACCCTGTAGGAGGCACGAACACCTCGCTCGGGACCATGGTAACTTGTAGGAACTGACCGCGTAGTCCCGGGACTCCCGATTAGAGAGTATGACGATAATTTGTGAAAATAACACTTAGACTTGAAAACAGGCCGTTAATGGGTGAAAACCCAAACCAGCACCCAAACGACCCCGTAGGAGGCACGAACACCTCGCACGGGACCAATGTAACTTGTGGGAACTGACTGCGTAGTCGCGGGTCTCCCGATTTGAGAGTATGACGATAATTTGCGAAAATAACACTTGGACTTGAAAACAGGCCGTTAAAGGGTGAAAACCCAAACCAACCCCCAAACGACCCCATAGGAGGCACGGACACCTCGCACGGGACCAATGTAACTTGTAGGAACTGATGGCGTTGTCTCGGGTCTCCCCGTTTGAGAGTATGATGATAATTTGCAAAAATCACACTCAGACTTGAAAACAGGCCGTTAAAGGGTGAAAACCCAAACCAGCCCCCAAACGACCCCGTAGGAGGCACGAACACCTCTCACGGGAACATTGTAACTTGTAGGAACTGAACGCATAGTTCCGGGTCTCCTGGTTTGAGAGTATGATGATAATTCGCAAAATCACACTTAGACTTGAAAACTGGCTGTTAAAGGGTGAAAACCCAAACCAGCCCTCAAACGAGCTCGTAAGAGGAACGAACACCTCGCACGGGACCAATGTAACTTGTAGGAACTGACCGCGTAGTCTCGGGTCTCTCGGTTTGAGAGTATGACGATAATTTGCAAAAATCACACTTAGACTTGAAAACAGGTCGTTAAAGGGTGAAAACCCAAACCAGCCCCAAACGACCCCGTGGGTGGCACGAACACCTCGCACGGGACCATTGTAACTTGTAGGAACTGACCGCGTAGTCCCGGGTCTCCCGGTTTGAGAGTATGACAATAATTTGTAAAAATCAAACTTAGACTTGAAAATAGGTCGTTAAAGGGTGAAAACCCAAACTAGCCCCAAAACGACTCCGTAGGAGGCACAAACACCTCGTACGAGACCAATGTAACTTTTAGTAACTGACCGCGTAGTCCCGGGTCTCTCAGTTTGAGATTATGACTATAATTTGCAAAAATCACACTGACGCTTGAAAATAGGCCGTTAAAGGGTGAAAACCCAAACCAGCCCTCAAACGACCCTGTAGGAGGCACGAACACCTCGCACGGGATGAATGTAACTTGTAGGAACTGACCGCGTACTCCCGGGTCTCATGGTTTGAGAGTATGATGATAATTTGTAAAAATCACACTTAGACTTGAAAACAGGCCGTTAAAGGGTAAAAACCCAAACCAGCCCCCAAACGGCCCCGTAGGAGGCACGAACACCTCGCACGGGACCATTGTAACTTGTAGGAGCTGACCGCGTAGTCCCGGGTCTCTCGGTTTGAGAGTATGATGATAATTTGCAAAAATCACACTTAGACTTGAAAATAGGTCGTTAAAGGGTGAAAACCCAAAACAACCCTCAAACGACCCCGTAGGAGGCACGAACACCTCGCTCGGGACCATTGTAACTTTTAGGAACTGACCGCGTAGTCCCGGGTCTCCCGGTTAGAGAGTATGACGATAATTTGCGAAAATCACACTTAGACTTGAAAACAGGCCGTTAATGGGTGAAAACCCAAACGACCCCGTAGGAGGCACGAACACCTCGCACGGGACTAATGTAACTTGTAGGAACTGACTGCGTAGTCCCGGGTCTCCCGATTTGAGAGTATGATGATAATTTGGGAAAATCACAGTTAGACTTGAAAACAAGCCGTTAAAGGGTGAAAACCCAAACCATCACCCAAACGACCCCGTAGGAGGCACGAACACCTTGCACGGGACCAATGTAACTCCTAGGAACTGATTGCGTAGTCCCGGGTCTCCCCGTTTGAGAGTATGACGATAATTTGCAAAAATCACACTTCGACCTGAAAATAAGCCGTTAAAGGGTGAAAACCCAAACCAGCAGGCAAACGACCCCGTATGAGGCACGAACACCTCGCACGGGACCAATGTAACTTTTAGGAACTAACCGCGTCGTCCTGGGTCTCCCCGTTTGAGAGTATGATGATAATTTGCAAAAATCACACTTAGACTTGAAAACAGGCCGTTAAAGGGTGAAAACCCTAACCAGCCCCCAAACGACCCCGTAGGACGCACGAACACCTCGCACGGGACCAATGTAACTTGTAGGAAATGACCGCGTAGTCCTGGGTCTCTCGGTTTCAGAGTATGGCGATAATTTGCAAAAATCACACTTAAACTTGAAAACAGGCCGTTAAAGGGTGAAAACCCAAACCAGCCGCCAAACGATCCCGTAGGAGGCACGAACACCTCGCACGGGACTAATGTAACTTATAGGAACTGACCGCGTAGTCACGGGTCTCCTGGTTAGAGAGTATGACGATAATTTGCAAATATCACACTTAGACTTGAAAACAGGCCGTTAAAGGGTGAAAACCCAAACCAGCCCTCAAACGACCCCGTAGGAGGCACGAACACCTCGTACCGGACCGATGTAACTTGTAGGAATTGATCGCGTAGTCGTATATGCAATTTTTCTTCTTGTATATGCAATTTTTTTGATTGAATATGATTTTTTTTAAAATGACTTGATTACTAATATTGTATCTTTTTTTTGTCTTATTTTTTTTGTAGGATGACATTCAATCGTTAGCTTTTATCCACTTGGAATGCATGAAGAAGTCAATGGTTTACAACAGGGGGATTGTGTATTTAGTGTCGTTAATATTCAGGATTCTATTTTTTGTGTTATGGCCGAGCAGGCTTCAGTAGTTTTATGGTTTATTTTTATGGTCGTGATGGCTATAGTAGTTTTATTATTGACTTTTATGGCCGTGTGGGATTTATATGGGCAGATTTTATGTTAGCAGGTTTTGGAATGCTCAAAAAATAGAGGAAACTCTGCCCAATTTTTTTTTGATATGGGAACTATTAACTCTTGTAATTTTTTGAAGTTATTGTCGACTTTTATGGTCATGTGTTGCTTTATATTGGTATTATCTCTTGTAATTTTTTGAAGTTTGTATGCACATTAGTTTATCAACAACCTGCGATATTCATAATTTGTGAATTTTCTTGATTTTGTTTTTGCAAATAATAAATATTTTTCCTACCGAATTTGGAATTCGCAGATTTTCTAGATTTGGTTCCTATTATTATTTTTTTTAATCAACTGAAAAATGTGGCACGGTTTTAAACCGTGCCAATGCATAAAAAATGAGAACGCTTATAAAACAATTTGGCACGCTTTATAACCGTGCCAAAAGCGTGCCAGAAAATAGATAATTTGGCACGGTTTTGGCGTGTGCCAAAAGCGTGCCAGATTTAACATCTGGCACGGTTTAAAAGCGTGCCAAAAGCGTGTCAGATTAAAAAAATTGTCACAGTTTAAAAGTGTGACAAAAGCGTGCCAGTTTGGAAAATCTGGCACGGTTTTAAACCGTGCCAGAAAATCTGGCATGCCTGATTCTGGCACGGTTTTAAACCGTGCCAGTTTCCTATTTTTGGTGTAGTGTAGTTTGAGAGAGAGTGTCAAGGTAATTGAGGATAGTGTGTTGGTTGAAAACCTTAGGACACGTGAGAGAGCTCTTCGAGAGAAGCTTGAATATATAGAAGGCGAGAGAGATAGCCTTAGAGGTTTAATGGAGTCAATGTAAAAGGAGATTCTTTTATTTGAAGAGCGGAAATTTTTATTACAGTCTAACATTTTAGAATTAGAAAATAATTTAAAAGACTTTAGTAAAGTCAAATTTTATTTGGAATGTCGTTCAGACAAATTAGATAAAATATTAGGAACAATCCAAATTAAAAATGACACGTGTGGTTTAGGTTTCGATACTTGTAATGAATCAACTCATAAAGCCAAAACCAATGTTTTAAGAGAATCTCCTAGGAAAGTCTTTATAGATCATTCCTTAATTAAGTCTTTTTGTCGAGTCTTTGGCTGCTCACATTGTGGTTGAAATGATCATCTTAGGAAAATTTGTTTTGATTTTAAACGAGGTCCTAGAAAATTTCAATGTAAGGCAACCGAGGTACCCAAGATTCCTACACCCCGAGGCCGTCTTTCGTCATTAGTTTGGGTTAGGATATCCGACTTGGTTGCTTTGCAAAATATGATTTTTGTTATCATTTACTTTCACATGCTTCCTCCCTTGAAAAATCCAAAGTTTGAATGTGTTAGTTGTTTGCATACTTTAGCCTTTTGTGCTTCATATTATAAATCATTGCTAGGTGTACGCATGTTTAATCATTACTCTAGTCTATACTTCATGCTTTATCACATGCTTGAATTATGATCATTTTTTATCTTTTGTATTATATTTTTTTCATTTTAGGTTGCATTTCATGAAAAATACACAAAGATTTTTGTTTATCATTTTTATTTTATCTTTTTATAACTTAGGCTTAATGAAAAATACAAATGATTTTTGTTTGTCTTTTGGAGTAAATATTTTTGTTATTTGGTTTAAAAATTTAAAAAACTCAAAAATATTTCTTTGTGTGTATTTTAGTTTGACACACTCTTTGTGGCATATACTTGTGTTTGAATCCCTTCTTTTCACTTTCATGTGCCTAGAACTTTTGGTATAGATTGTCAATCCTTAAAATGTTCTTTACCATGCTTATATGGAGTAGTTGGATTGTCTGTTGATATAAAGGATTCTATTTTTATATTCCTTAATTCACACATGCACGAGCTCACTTGAAACTATAACTTCATATGTATATTTGGGCTTTGTGAGGTGTTCTCCTACAAATCTTGTCATCTACATGTTATGTGACCTAGGAGGACTAGTGCATGTTAAAATCCGTTGCATGTGAGATTTGTGTGAGATATAAAAATAATATATATAAATGTGCACGGGGAAGGGTTCCAAAAGGAAAAATCATCCTTTGCGAGTAAGCCACCATTTGGTATGGACCTAAAAGAAATACGTGGTCCAAAGGCCTAAAATAAAATATGGCATTAAAAAGAAAAATAATTGCCAAGGCCTATGTTTAATTGATATATTCATTCAAACAAATATATATGCTTATTGAGGGAGATTGGATGGTATATCAACGATTTACACAATGTCCGTTTATCCTAGTTGTACTTTCAATGTCATGACTCTATTGGTTTGTAGAATCATAAAAATTCCATGCTTGTATGCATTGTGTATGTGTGTTCTTTGAGTTCAATCTATATTGTCACATGAGGTTATATTCAAATGTGATAAATTTTGCAATCAAATTAGAACTCCGTGAACATGTTTTAAGTAATTGGGTCTAAATTTAATTGTTGCTAGTTCACACCCCAACAATTTCGTTTCCGTATGACACATTTTTGCCATACGAGTGTGAAAAGCTTATTGTATTTTGTGTCATATGTGGTGTTTATACGTAGTATATGTGCGTAAGCGTTACTGATATTTATTATGTTCTCATATATGAGGTACTCTGTTTGTCTTTGCCTTGATTTCTAGCCCATCTATGCTTCTACTTCATGATTGGTATCTATCTAGTTGCATATTTTGTTGATATCTCATGCTTAATTCTTTATGCATCATATTGGTATCATTTTCTTGCATCATAGTTGGCATTATTTATTCTTTGTATGGATTAGTTATGCTTTTTTTGCCCATATTCTTTCATGTTCTTATCACTCTAAGCTTCATCGTGTTTAAATTAGTTTATATCCTTTGTCTATTCCTGAACAAAAAGGGGGAGAATGATAGGGGGAGAAATGGTATCTAATCCAATTATAATCATACCTTAGTTTGGGAGATTTAACTTAGGGGGATTCGTGACCTTCTTAGGTAGATCATTTGATAAAGCGGGAGAATTAATTTAGGGGGAGTAATTATTTTAATTGAATTTAATATTTTGATATTCCCTATGCGTTTGATAGTTGGCTAAGTGTGCATGAATTCTTGTAAATGGAAACTTTCATCGACAATGATATTGATCCTTGGGTCTTGAGTCAAGTTTGGGTGGGATGTTTGAGTCTAGTAGAGCTTGACGTCCCTTTAGAATTTTTGTTGGTTTTTATCCCGAAATAGCCAAAGGGGGAGATTTGTAAGAACACAAGTCTCTGATTGAGTCTTAATGTAGTGTTGGCTCAATTCTGAACAAAAACATTTGAGTCATTGGATAGCGTTCATGTGTATCCATCAAAGACTATGACGTGATAGTTGAAGACGTAGCGACCAATTTTAAAGCTTCATCAAATGCCGATTTTTAATATCTGTTCCATTTTCTCCTAAGGTATGACCGCATTACATATTTATATAGGAGTTTGGAACAATATTTATTGGGAATATTTTTATTTTAAACTGAGGTTTATTTTCAGAAGGTTTCTTTAAAACTTTAACATAAAGTTTCTGGGCTTTTATCGAATTTTAAACATTCTTGAAAGTCGTTCGATATTGTCGTTCGAACGAGCTTGAAAACGATATTTCCCTTATGGCCACTGGAACTTCATTAGAAGTATCATTCGAATGAGACTTCTTTTGAATGAGATTTCTAATATGTGTGGCAACCAACTTTTTCATATTCCGTCATCTCCTAGAGAGAGGTTTAGAAAGTTCATTTTAAAATGAAAAAGTTCATGTTTGGGTGTTTATTTTTCAAGAAAAAATCCTTATACACTTTTGTTTACAACCATAGTTTGTTAATTCCAAGTTTACATATAAATATCTTGCTTGGAGTGTTTGGCATCGGGTTTACTCTACCGAGTTGAAGAGTTCGTTTGGGTTTACTTCTACAACCCTCAAGGAAGAAGTCTCGTTGTTTTTTGCGACATTCAAACATGGTTAAAGGCACCATGCGTGGTTGACGGTTGTTCCTGAAGCCAAATTGGTGAATACCAAGGTTCCGGTTGAGTCCAAGATTGTCAATTAAGCGGAGGTTGGCATAAGAAGACGCATCAGGGTCTTGAAGGGAGTCGAGTCGAGTTGAGTAAGTCATTTGTCTTGTACTTGTAAAAATACCATTCCTAGTGGACTTAAGGTTAGGGCCGTCCGAGGTTTTTTTTCCGTTGTGGGTTTTTCCTCGTACATCGCGGCGTAGTGATTTATTTGTTTATTTTATCTTTTGAAAAATTCACCATAGATGCATGCTTAGGTAAAAAGATAAAATTTGGTTTAAATCACTACTTACTTAATTTGGTGCAAAAATTAATTTGGGTAAATGTTAATTTAATTCAAGTCATTAATTTTAATTTGATAAAAATTGGTTTGGCCTAATTTGCAAAATGAATTAATATTGTTACGCAAATTTCTAGGACTTGGATTGAATTAAGTTGTTTAAGTGATATATGTATTCGTCGATTAATTTAATTTCACTGTGTTTAAGTTGAATTTTAATTTAAAACGAAATTACAATTTGTTATATGTGTGTGCTGTATTGAACCATCTCGCTTTCGCATCTTCAAAGGAAATTACTTTCTGTAATAAGATTTAAAATTGGGGCCTATCGCGTTTTCAATTGGGGTTTCCCCCCCTCTCATGGAACGTTGTCGAACCTAAGTGTGCATGTTTCAGAATTCATGTTCCATCATAAAATCAAGGGTCCCACGGCTGTACGCTCGGTTTTTATGTGTTACGTTGGACGCACATGTGGTTCCACTCCCGGTGCCGTTGGGGGTGTGGGCTGCCCGCCACATGTTTTTAGGCCCAAGTGTGCCTATTTTTGAATTCGTGCCCTATCCCCAAACAAGGATTCCCTCCATTGCGCGAATTATTGCTACGTGTTATGCAAGATGCACACAAGCTGTTTGTGCCACTTGCGGTAGTAGTTGGGGGTACGTTTCCCTGCCCCTTCCCCCCGCGACATTTTTCAAGCCTAAGCGTGCCTATTTTTTAATTCACGTCCTATACTCAATTTGGGAGTATTGTGGTTGTGCGGAAGGTTTCTAGGTGTTACATTTTACGCACAAGCAGTGTTTATGTTGCTCACGATTTCATTTGGGTGTCATTGGGGTCCCCCCTGGGGGGGGGGGGGGGTGCTCGTTTTCAACCATAAGCATGCATATTTTTGAATTCATGTCCTATCCTCAAATCGGGAGACCCAGAGCTGCACAACTGGTGCTACGTTTTATGAAGGATGCACACGCGGTGTTCATGTCACTCTCGGTGTCGTTGGGGTTGCTGCCCTTAACCCCGCTCACCCCCGAAGCATGTTTTCAAGCTTAAGTGTTCCTATATTTGAATTCGTGTTTGAGGCCTATGTTCAAGCCGGGTAACCCACGGCTACACGTATAGTTTCTACATGTTACGTTGGATGATCACTATGTGTTTTTGCCACTCGCGATTTCCTTTGGGTGCCATTGGGGTCCCCCCACCCCCGTCGCGGCACATTATCAAGCCTAAGTATGCCAATTTTTGAATTCATGTTTGCATCATATCCTCAAACCGGCAGTGTCATGGGTGTGCCGATTTCTACGTATTATATTGGATGAGCATGACATGTTTGTGCCACTCGCGGTGCCGTTTGGGTGTTATTGGTGGTGTTCGGCCCCCGCTGCACGTTTTCAATCCCAAATGTGCCTGTATTCAAATTATTATCGTATCCTCAGGCTGATAGTTCCACATATGCTCTATCGGCTGCTACGTGTTACATTTGATGCGCATGTGGTGTTCGTGCCACTTGCAGTACCATTTGGGAGCCATAGAGGTTTCCGAGCGCCCCTCGCCCGGCGGCATGTTTTCAACCCTAATTGTGCATATTTTCAAATTTGGGTCCTATCCTCAAAGGGGGAGTTTCGCGGATGCGTGACTAGTCGCTACGTGTTACATTAGACGTGCACGAAGTGTTTATGCCACTCGCGGTGTGGTTTGGAAGCGGTTGGGGTGCCCCTAACACGTATTCAAGACTAAGTGTACCTATTTTGAATTCGTGTTTGGTTCCTATCGTAAAAATGGGAGTCCCACGGTAGCGTAACCTTCTTCCACGTGTTATGTTGGACATGCACGAGGTGTTTGTGGCACTATCAACACCGTTTCATGCTGATGTATGTGATCGCCCATTGTGGCACATTTTCAATACTAAGTGTGTATTTTTACGATTCATTTCCTATCCTCAAACTGGGAGTCCCCCGACTGTGCATCCAATTGGTAGGTGTTATTTTAGATGCAAAAAAGGGGTTCATTATACTCTACGTGTCATGGGGGGGGGGGGGGGGGGGGAGGGGGGGGGCTGCAATAAATTTTCACGCCTGATTGTGCCTGTGTTCGAATTTGTGTTTGTGTCGTATCCTAAAATCGGGAGTTCTGCGGCTTTGCGAACAGTTGCTACGTGGACTGTGCATGCGGTGTTCGTGCAACTCGTGATGCCGTTGGTGTCCTCCCCACGATACATTTTCAATCTTAAGAGTGTCTATTTTCGAATTTGTTTCCTATCCTTAAACTGGGTGTGTTGTGGGTGTGTTCTTGGCTGGTACTTGTTATGTTGGATGCGCGTAAGGTATTCATGCCATTTTGGGGTCCTGGGGGGTGATTTCCCCCTGCGATATTTTCTCAAGCCTAAGTGTGCCAATTTTCGAATTTGTTTCCTATCCTTAAATTGAGAGTCCCACATATGCGTGGTTTGTTGGTATATGTGTCGTTTAGTGCTGTTGGGGGTGCCCGTACCCCCACCCCCATGGCATATTCTCAAGCCTAGGTGTGCTTGTTTTTGAATTTATGTCCTACCCTATAACCGGGAGCCCCACGAATGTGAAGCCAGTTGTTACGTGTTATGTTCGAAGCGCACGAAGTGTTTGTGCCACTTGTGATGCTATTTGGGTGCCATTGGGGTTTCTCGCCCGACACTGAATGTCTTCAATCCTAGGTGTGCATGATTTCAAATTCATGTCCTATCATCAAACCGAGAGTCATGTTGCTGCTCGGTTAGAGGCCTTGTGTTACGTTATACATGCATAAGGTGTTCGTGCCACTCGTGTTGCTATTTTCGTACCATTGTGGTCCCCCTCACCGCTGGGCATGTTTTAAAGCCTAAGTGTCGTGACTGTGCAACCGGTAGTAACGCATTACGATGGAGACGTATGTGGTGTTCCTACCATTCACAGTTCGTTTAGGTGTTGTTGGGGGGGGGGGACATTTTCAAGTCTATGTGTGCCTATTTTTAAATCATGAGATATCCTTAAACTGTGACTCCCGTGGATACACGAATGGTTATTATGTGTTACATTTGACACGCATGAGGTATTCGTTCCACTCACAGTACTGTTTGGGTGTCATTGTTCCCCCCTCACCCCTTGGCACGTTTTAAAGCATAATGTGTGCCTATTTTTGAATTCATATCCCAACCTAAAACCTAGAGTTCCGCAGCTACATGGTCAGTTGTTACGTATTACGTTGGATATGCAAGAGGTGTCCGTGCCACTTGTGGTGTTGATTGGGTGCCGTTGGTGGTGCTGTCCACCCCGCGGCACGTTTTCAAGCCTATATGTGCCTATTTTCAAATTATGTCCTATCCTTAGACGAGGAGTCCCACGGCTGCGTGTCCAGTTCCTACGTGTTACATTGGACACGCATGAGGTGTTCATATCACTCGCAATGCCATTGGTAGTGCCTTCCATGGAATGTTTTCAAGCCCAATTGTGGTAATTTTTTAAATCATGTCCAATTATCAAATCAGGTGTCTTGCGGCTATGCAACTTGTTGCTACGTGCTATGCTGGATGTCCATGGGGTGTGCATGCAACTTGTGGTTTTCTTTTGTGCCCTTGGAGGTCGCTGCACGTTCTCAAGCCTAGTGTGCCTGTTTTCGAATTTGTGTCCTATCCTCAAACTGGGAGTCCCGTGGAAGTGTATCCGATTGCTATGTGTTACGTTAGATGCGCACAACGTGTTCCTTCCACTCGTGGTCCCGTTTGGTTTCATTAAGGGTGCCCGCCCTCGCAAAATTTTTTTAAGGCTAAGTGTGCATGTTTTCTAATTTGTGTCCCATCTTCAAATCGAGATTCCAATGTGTACGGGTCCATTTGTTATGTGTTATGTTGGAAGTGCACGAGGTGTTCGTGTCCCTCGCGCTGCTGTTTGGGTGAAGTTGGGCGTTCCCATCCTATCTTCAAGCCTATGTGAGCTAGTTTTTTTAATTTGAGTTCCTATTCCCAAACTTGGAGCCTTGCGGCTGCGTGGCTAGTTTCTTAGTGTTAGGTTTGACATGCACGATGTGCTCATGCCACTCGTGGTACTATTTGGGTGTCGTTAGGGCCTCTTGGCACATTATTAAGCCTAAGCATTCATGTTTTTGAATTCATGTCCTATCCTCAAATCGGGAGTTCCACAGTGGTGCGGTCGGTTGCTACGTATTATGTTGGACGCCCATAAGGTGTTCATGCCACTCGCTATTCCATTTGGATTTATGTTTGTGGTGCCCTTCCCTATGCGACACATTTTCAACCCTAAGTGTGCATGTTTATGAATTCATTTTTGGGTCATATCCTCAAATTGGGTGTCCCGCAGCTACACGGGTGGTTTCTAAGTGGTACATTGGATGCGCACGATGTATTCATACAACTTGTGGTGCCATTTGGGTGCCCTCCCTCGTTACACATTTTCATAGCCAAGTATTCCTATTTTTTAATTCGGGTTTAGATCATATCCTCAAAACCAAGAGTGTCATGACTGCGCATACAGTTGCTTCATGTCAAGTTGGATGCATACGTGGTGTTCGTGCCACTCGTGATTGCTACATGTTAAGTTAGATGCGCATATTTTCAATCCTAAGTGTTCCTATTTCCAAAATCTTATCCTATCATCAAATCGAGTGTCCCACCGTTGCACGACTAGTTACTACGTGTTACGTTGGATGCATACGAGGTGCTCATTCCACTCACGGTGCCATTTGGGCATTTTTAGGGGTGCCCCCGACACGTTTTAAAGCTTAAGAGTGTCTATTTTTGAATTTCTGTCATGTCTTCAAATCGGGAGTCCCACGGCTACGTGGCTAGTTGGTACGTGTTACATTGGATGCGCACAACATTTATATTCCACTCTCGGTGCCATTTGGGTGTCGTTGGGGGGTGTCCTCCCTCCCGCGGCACATTTTCAAGCCTTTACGTGTCTGTTTTAGAATTCTTGTTTGGCTCCTATCTTCAAATCGGGAGTCCTTCGACTGCGTGACATGATGTTACATGTTACGTTGGACACGTAAGAGGTGTTCTTACCACATGGGGTGCCATTATGGGTGACCCCCAACGGCATATTGTTAATCATAAGTGTGTCTCTTGTTGAATTATGTCCTATCCTCAAAGCAAGAGTCATGCCGTTGTACAACCGATTACAACGTGTTACATTTGACACGCACGCGGTGTTTGTGCCACTTCCCAGGGCATCCATGACCCTTTTTGGTCATGGATCTGGTCAACCCAGATGTTAATATAGTCATAACCAAAGTTTAATACCGGTTGGCCACGGCTAGGGCTGTGACCATACGCTAGATTTGGTGGTGTCCACCTCGAAGCTTGGGAGTGGAAAAGATTCACTAAACCAATGATTGAACTTCTGACTGCTTCACCTATCCAAAATGGGCAAAAAACTCCATGGTACCCTTTAGCAGTTTGGTATTTTTCAAACTATTTATAAAACTGCCACAGAACTATCACACTAGTGAAAAAATTACATGTTGTGACGGTTGGCGGTCGACCTATCCTTTGACTAAATCATCAAGCATGGAGCATTGGGGGCCTTTGTTAAGGGTTAAAATATTCATCCATGTGGGCCAATGAGATAGGGACACATGTCCTCGTAGACATCTATCTAACAGCTTCACATATACTTGATCGGTCAATCTCCCGCCCACTACTACGAAGGTGAACCATCAAGAAAAGGAAAGGTCCCACACATGGGAGTTATCAACAACCATTCCACACGTGCATTTAGATATCAATTATCTAGTTTATTGTATATGGGTGTAAATGCTTGTATGTATAAAGGATTTCAATCCCTTGGTCCCTAACTACTATAAATACATTATATCCCTTAGCTAAATGGACGAACAAGTGAACATAACGAGATTTCACTACATTTCGTGTAACAACCCCTCAACTGCAATACTATAACCATGGATTTAGGCTTTTTCCTAAGATGAACCACATTAAAAACTCTTATTGACTTTCTTGTCTTACTGAATTCTTATATGTTTTTATCTATAACCATAGATTTGTATTACAGGGCTAAGATTATATCCATACCAAATTTGGAAATAAATAATAGTAAGGATTTTTCTTCACGAAAAGGGAAAAATACACTCTTTGAATATCATATATACTCAACTTTACAAAGCCTAATGTTAATATCAGAAATAAATATGACAATATAGTTTCTATAATGATGATTATATGATTACTTTAAGATAATTTAATGTTTTATTGAGCACAGTTAAGAAAAATAATTCATCTCATAACATTCATATTTTTTTAGGGACTTCAAGAGGACAGTGCACCGAGATAGATGAATTGTCATGGTCCTTGATCGTAGTTAAAAATAATTTCCTTGGTCAAGGACCGTGAAGCATGAGGGAATAAAAAAAGGCTTCTCACAGTCCTTAACCACGACAATCATTTGTTATAACGAACTTTTTACCTGGTCTTTTTAGCCAAAACCAAATGGTGATAAAAAACCATGTATTATGACAATTGGTGCCTTGTCATGATATTGTCACGATCAAGGACCATAACACGCTTGATAATGTCATATTTCTTTCACGGACCTAGATCACGATAAGTTCTTAAAAAAATTGTGAGTGACTTGAACAAATGGTATACATTAATAAAACCAAATGAGCAATTAAATTAATCAAATCAATATAATAACTCATAATTAATCAAACCACTTAAATTACACTCACATGAGTTTGAACTAAAATGTATAATATAATTTTATCGACAATTAAATATAAGAGCTCAAAATGCATCTAAAAGGTGCGTCAACCAAATGACATATGGCCGCCCCATTGTCATCGATGTGTGGAACCCTACCTTGATCATTTAACTACGTGACTTCAATCTCTATCTCGGCATCCCAAGAATCACTTTTACCCGGGAATCATAATCCTATGGTGGGGACCATTAACCAAGGGGGCACACAAATTATTTTATCCCTCTGCAATCCTTGATCCATTATATGTGTTGTAATACCGCGTATTTTTGGTAGCTATCAAATGGTTATTAATTGTGGGAATAAATAAATAGTTTTAAAATAACTAATACTTGAGATAATTAGTAATAATAAAATGCCTCTTTAGATGATGATTGAATTTTCATGTTATATGTTATACTTAGTTAATCAGTGTAATTAATTAAGTTTGACTATTTTTGCTTAGATCTGTTTTAAGTTGAGCTCAGGAGATAAGTATACGCTTATGCTATGTTTTATACTATTCAAATTAATATTTTGAGCTTATCCGGAGGCTAAAAAATAGGCCTAAAAGGAACCTACAAATTCCAGGATTTGTTAAGAGTGTTTGACTTCATTTGTTAAGGAACTTTGGGAGAAGAACAACTTGGAATCAAACATATAGAGATTCACCATTCACACTTTCACGTTAATTGGGACCAGGTATATTGTTAGACGTGCAATGATTATATCCATTCCACCAAATGGAATCTCCTATTGAGAACATATGTTGATTGGTCGTCATTTGACTACGAATTAACAAAGTCAGCCTCATGCATGAAGCAGATAATGCATAATCAGAATCAACCTGACAGGCACAGACGTCACATGTAAGGATGGCAGACTAAATATAAAAATAATATGGGCATCATTAATTTCGTTTGACCACAAGCCAAACCCATCTTATCACGTCAATGAATGCAAACAATCTAGCCAAGACAGTCTAGGGGTAGATGATGAGGGTATTTTGGATTGAATTAGATCGAACGGGATAATTATTATATTTGGCCTGATGCCATTTCCCTTGTCCACCAAACGATGGATAGTTGTGAAGCAACGTAATCAGTACGATAGTTAAACACCACCTACTGGAGGACGATCGATGGCTTCAATCGTATGGGCTTGGTCAAGTAGTTGTTATTCCTAACGCATTTCACATTCCATATATAAGTTGACCTCTATCATTTTAAATAGGAAACGTGGCTAGAAACGAACAGGTGTCCCACTTAGTTTAACTACTCTCAAGATATTGAGGACCCAAGTAAGAGTAACGTTGTAAGGTCATGTATAAAAATTCCGCATGGATATTCATGTACACTGCCTCTCTATAAATCCTTTAACTAATAATAAGACTACCCCCTCCCTTTACCCCGTGGACATAGGTCACTCTAATCGAACCAAGCTAATATCTTTTACTGTATTATTAGCTTCTTTTCTAATATTATAATTTATCATTGTGTTCTGAGTGAGAATCATACTTTACCCCCCCAAAAATTGTTTCATATATCTCTTATTTGAAGCATAGTTCTTAGCTTTTCGGTTGTAAAAAATATGGCTTGGTTTTAGTTGCTCGATTGCAGGAGATGTTGGTCCCACCCTTATAGGATCAAGATAGTTGTAATCAAGTGCATGTGGTCTCCTTGAAGAGTGGATGTAGGGTCACGAATTTTCATATGATCAACTACAAATCTTATGCATTTATTTTTCACTTTACCCGTTAATCTTTCGTTATATTTATTTTTGGGAATATTTAATTTTTATTCCTCATGATTATTTAATTTTTAACTTTTATGATTATTAATTTTTATCTAAACTAGTTTTTAACAATAAAATAATATATATTTTTTTCAAAAAACTGACTTTACCCATCATCTGGTTATTTTATGGACAATAAAAACAATAAGTCACTCTTTAATCGTATGTTAGAAAAAATAGTACATTCTTTTGGTCATGTGTAATGTGACGATTAAGGGTGAACACGGTTCAAGTTTGTTAAGTTATAGTATTAATCTAGAACTAGAACTGGGGGTGAACGGTTTCATATTTTTGGAACATGAAACGAATGTGATTATGTCCAAATTAAAGCCAATCCAAACCATCGATTCATGGGTTCGTTCAGATCGGTTCTCAGCAACCAAAACATAATTAAAAATAATTTTATTTCCTAAAGTGAAAGTTTTAACTTAATACATATATTATCTTCGTCATTCTATCTTTCAATAGTTATCCTTTGATATAGAAAAAATTGTTTAGATTTTGATTTCTTACTTTTAATATTGTAAATGTCACAAATATTTTGGTGGGAACAAATAATGCTCGACATCCCCATAACTAGGAAATAAACTAAAAAGAAAGGTAAAACTTTGTACCTTTATATATTCCTTTTTCAAAAGCTAATGGCATTTAAGCACACATTATACATATAATCCAAATTACAAGCCTCAGAATTAATTTGAAATCTTTAAATAAAAGAGAGAATGTAATATTTTTCATATATATAAAACTTTAAAACATCTTATAATAGAATCTGTTCCGATTTGGCACTATTTTTTGGTTCGATTCTATATCGGATTGATTTATGATTTGTTTTGATTTGGGTTATTGTTGGAACTGGGACCCGAACTAAAAACATTGGTTTAGGGGTTTTTAGAACCAAAACCAAATCAATAATGTCAAAAAGACTTGATCCAACCCAATGCACCTAATTTGGTTTCGTTTATCGATTTTTTATTCCCATGAACACTTACAGTGAGGATGAGGATACTTGGGGCGATTATATACTAGATTTATTCTTAAATTCTCGTTATCACAAATACTTATTTCAATTATATCTAACACAAATATTCCCCAAGTCTTAAACCTAAAGTTCTACGATTATAAAACCAACCAAATTTACACGATCACTTTTAAGTGAACACCTAAATCACGATGCAAACAACTAGCAGGCATAATAATATATTTTTGGGAGCTTGACAAATGAAAATTGTTTACATAAGAATTACCTTGTTGGTTCTATCAAAAAAATTATTTATTAGTTTTATTCGTATATGTAGTAAAAAATTCAATACTTGTTTTGATATGGGACCTATTAGACCAAAATATGTTTTCATGACTTTTGTTAGAGACAAAAAAGAACTCTTAAAGAATATTTGACTACACATTTAGTAAAGGAAGCCATTGAGTAAAATTTCATTTTTATCCATAAAATGTAATGTTTTCTTATACTAACTTAAAAGGCGTGTAAAACACAAGTAACCTCTTTTGACACTTATACCCCCAAAAGATTAAATAATTGCAAAGGTACCATTAATTCATTTAATGGTATTAAATAACTAATTTCCATCCTCCCTTCAAAACTAACGGATCATCTTCCACCCTTTAATTTACTCCTTATGTATCCCATTTACTCAAAAATATGAAACGACCACATTAACTTTAGGTTGATTCAGTACCATGAGAGAAAATAAATAAATATATCAAACTCATATTCTTACATTCAAGGTTCAAGAGAAAACAATGATTCATATATGGTGCTCTAGTAAATTAAAGTTACAAAGATTATGTAATCTACTTTTCCATTCCTTTTTTGTTTTATAGTGCTGCCTACAACCATTTGATAATATTTTGGTTCAAAGTGTTTTCATTTATTTTCTTTTATGGAGTCTCTTTACATGTAGTTTTTTCGTATTAAACTTCGATTTGGTTTTGTAAAAAGTTTGCAAAAATTTCCCAAAGCCCTTAAACCCGGTATAAAGTATCATTAAATGTTTTTTCATAGAGATATAGTTATATTAGTTATTCAAAATACACATAGTTTACAAAAGACTAGAAAATGATCGAGCTATTCACAAATAAGGAATTCCTTGTTGACCATGTAGAGAATCTTCCTACGTCTATGAATTTTTTAAACATATTATGAGAATGGGTGTGAATTTTATAAACTACGCAAGAACATAAATGAAAAGATACAACTTTGAACCGAAACTTACATTATATGCCATATTCGTGTCGGATATTTTTTACATGAAGTTGTATGGTGTTGTATTTGTCTTAAAATTACGAGTCGTGTCTTGTCGTGTGAATCGTGTTTTTAGTGGGGGTAATTGTGTCTATTTATATTTAATTCAATGTAACTGTAATACCCCGTATTTTTATGGCTTTTAAAATTGGGGATTTATTAAATTTAATTGAGATATTAATTTAAAATTAATCCGGCATTTTATTTTAAATATTTACTAGCATGACGAAAGTTAGTAATTATTGAAAATTTGTTGAATATTACTGTACGAGTAAAGTAATATATGAGATTGATTTTATTAAAATTGTCACGCGAGAATAAAATGGCAATTATAGAAATTTAATTCGGGACGTGCCTCTCTCGTGTCAGGAATAAATTATTATTATTAAAGTGAATAAATTATAAGTCATTAGTATAGTCGTTTTAAGTGCGCCAAAGTGTCCGGAAGGGTCGAGATAGTCATAAAAGTGTATTCGGGGGTTTAGTTTGGGTCTGCGGGCATTTTTAGGCCTAATTAACACCCCGGGAGGGTATGTTAGACATTTTGTATTTTCGGGTAATTAAACCCACGAATTTTCTTAGTATTTATAAGCCATTTAGAATTGTCTCTTGGGGTTAACAAACACAAAGCCTAAGCAAGCCCTTAGAGAAGAAGGAGAAGAGATTAGAGAAGAAGGTGAAGAGATTTGAGAAGAAGGTGAAGAGTTTTCAAGCAATCCAAGGCTCAGAACTCACCCGATTTCATCGCCGCCACCGCCAAAACATAGATCGCATGACGAGGAATGCATCCATATAATTTTCATCAACAAATCATACCCTTGAATCCGAGGCAAGTATCTATCTTGCTAATTTCCAAGTTAATATACTTTCCATGTTAGTCTAGGAATAAAAATCATATGTTTTAATGGAAGAATTTTATATTTTGGAAGACAAATTATATGTGTTGTAGGGAGAACCCATGTAGTCTAAAATCTTGATCATATGTAGAGTATTACCCATGTATTTATTATAATATTTGGGAAGAAAATCTTGATTAAAGTAGAGGCTGGTGATTATTCATGCAAAATTTGGTTTTATAAAGAGATTTGAGTTTAAACCCCTTTTTGATTGATTCGTTGAGGATTTATTGATGTCGTTATGTTAGAACTTGTTTATGTACATTGCTTATACACTTGGATTACTTTGATGGGAGTTTGGGATGAAATTATAGAGGTTTGGAGGGGTTAAAATGGTTGAACCCGTAGGCTGAATATTGCAGAAAACTGGGCAAAAACTGCTTGATCGATCGATCGACTCCAGAACATTGATCGATCGATGATCGATCGATCGACCCCATTTACTCGATCGATCGACCCCTCCTGGAAAACTTCATATTTTTCCCTTTTTGTTTAGTTCGGTTAAAATGTGTAGGAACCCTTGATTATCATTGATAGAGTATAATTGGTTATTAAGATGACCAAGAGGGTCTAAGTATACTCCGTTGAGTGAAATTAATATGCGATGAAATTGTGGGTTAACGAGGAGACATTCATACATTAGGAATTGTGCGTACGTGTATTAAAAGATTGAGACTCATGAAAGATTTAGACTAGAAGTTAATGTAATACCCCGTATTTTCATGCTATATTAATCTGGGGATTTATTAAATTTAATGTGAATGGTTATTTTAATAAAAATCCGGAAATTAATTATGTTATAATTATTAATGTGACGAGAGTTAGTAATTATGGGAAATTTGTTGAATATTACTTATGAGCAAAGTAAAATATATTATATTGGTTATATTCAAGGTCATGAGTGAATTAAATGACTATTTCGAAAATTTAAGTCAAAACGTGCCCGTGTCACGTCGGGACTAATTTTGTTAAATAAAAAGTGAATATTTTATAAGTTATTCGTATGGTCGTTTTGAGTGCGCCAACGCGTCCCGAAGGGTCGAGATAGTCAGAAAAGTGTACCCGGGGGTTTAGTTTGGGTCTCGGGACATTTTTAGGCCTAAATAGTACCCCGGGAGGGCATTTTAGTCATTTTCCATAATTGGGTAATTAAACCCACGAATTTCAGCAACCTATATCAGCCATTTAGGTTAGCCTTTGGGGTTAGAATATCCAGAAATCAAGTGACGGACATTGGAGAAGAGAGGAGAGAGCTCCAAGGCAATTCAAGGCCAAAAAGTTACCAGTTTACACCGCCGCCACCACCACCGCGTAGATCGCGAGACAAGGAACGCAGCCATACCAAAATCAGCCGTGAATCAAAATACCAAAAATCCCAGGCAAGTATTTGACTTGCGTATTTCGTTAATGCAATCTTCATATTAGTTTAGGATTGTTTAGAGATGGAAACTATGGGAGAAAACTCAATTTGTGTTAGGATAATGCATGTAGTTTTGATTATATGGAAATTCTGGAATCCTTGCCATGTAGAGGAATATAACCCACGAAATTTTGATGATATATTAGCTGGAATTTCTGGAAAAACGGAGTAGAACCTTGATTTAGGAAAAACTCTAGGGTTCTTGATGATTAGATGGGATTTTGGGTTAATTAACCATGTTTAATGTTGGATATATACATGCTTTACGTTATAAACATATGGTATGTTGTTATAATGATATTAGTAGGATTCTTGGTACGATTAGAATGGAAAAATATGGTTTTGGATGAAGAAACTTAGTGAAACCCATAACTGCATTCTGCAGAAATTTTTCGCAGACCTCCTGGCAGACTCCTAATTCCCTCTTTAAATGAGTTAATTTCATATTTTCATGATATAATTCTTGGGCATTCTTGATAAATTGATTTGGGAGACATTGAGGACCAGTAGGGTATATGAATAAATGTTGGAACCTTTAATCTTCAACGAGAATGGTATTTTTGGGATATTTACTTTAGGTTGGTAGATTTATGAATTTAAAGGGTGAGGTGCGTAAGAGAGTTACGTTGGAATCTAATAAAGTCACTTACTGAATTTCAGATTTGTGAGGATATAGTCCACGAGTGTCAGGTAATAAGTGAGAAAACCCTTCGAGTTAAGGATAGGAATGAAACCTTATACGTAATTCTATAAATGTGAAATTAAGAATAAATGGTATAATTATGGGTGACGAGAAGAACCTATTTTAATATGATAAAGTGGTATATTTATATGATTGTGTGTACATATATTATATACATGTGAAAAACATACCGCGCTACTTGCTATCCTTGAGGTTACCGCGCTGGGACAGTCTTATCTTGATGGGACCTTTATGGGGGATATTGACTTGTACCCTAGAAGATAGATATCGGTGGTACAGGCTATCGAATTGATAGTTCAGACGGTCCTAAGAGACGCGAGCATGTGCCATCCTCTTAGAGACTTGGAATCTATGCTTCGCCTCGATATTGTTTGTGTTTGTGTTAATACAATTCGAGAGTGATTCCGAATTTGTATTCCCCTTGATTTGAGTGGTATGGGGTTTGGATAGTGGAAGTATGCACGCACCATAGTTTTTATTCGGGGTGCTGATATATATATATATATATATATATATATGAGATTATGAAATTTGAAACTACCTGCTGGGATTTGATAAGTGGGACATGGTTGTTGACTCAAATTATAAATACTTGTTTTGAAAAAAAAAAGTATAATATGTCACTGTAAAACTTTATTGATTTTATAAAGTTAAAATGGAGAAATTTGGTTACTGTTTGGAACATTCTTTTTAAAATGGAATCGTGAATTGTAAATCTTACCAGTAATCTAAGTTAAGTTAAATCTTTTAGAAAGACTAGTGCGATAAATGTTAAAGAAAACTGTGGGGAAAGTTAGTGCGATAGGTGTGCACATTAGAAGAGAGGTGAGATTTTTTTCAAGAGAGTGTCGCACTAATATGTTGTTGCATTGGCCTGTATCAATTTAAATACTTGCTAAACGTATTTTAAATCAAACACACTTTCGGGCTCTGACCCGTCTCTTTTTCTCTCTCTCTAGTATATATATGTATATTTTTCAGGTGCCCAGCCACAGGGGCGTCTTGCTTAGGATCCCTTTAGAGGAACGTGCTGCAGCTTAGGTGGAAGTTGCAGGTCACTTGCGTAGACGGCTTCCTTAATTGACTCCACTTCTAGCATTGTCATTTATTGGGCCTGTGTCGCCCTTTCCATCATTTCATTTGTTATTGGGACATTTATATTTCAGTTATTTCCAGTATTGTTCTATGGGATTTATTGAGTATTGATTTGTGATTTTTGTTTCATATGTTGACATTCGATTGGCGAATGTATTATATTATTTGGTTTATCGTGGTGTGATTCTTAATTGTAGAAATGTTGTTTTAAATAAATAAATCTTTTTTTTTCTTAAATTAAAATTTGGAAAGTTTGTATGAAAATGTTTTTGACACTTAGCTTAATTATTTAGGGTGTTAAATTGGAAAATTTATTTTTATCGACAGTGATGCTGAGAATGAACCAACTATTTACCTTGATTTAATTTAATAAAGGAGTGATCGCCCGGTATTTAATTAGGCGGGGTGTCACAGGTGGTATCAGAGCATCAGGTTCTAGTGTCCATAGGATCTGTACGGCTTATTTCTCTTCCAGCGTAACTTTATTGCTATAGAGACCTATTTTAGGATTGTTGTATTCTTGCTTTTATGTTTAAGTATTCAGCTATTCGAGATTTGATAATAACTGTAGAATAATAAACTTGTTCACGTTTCAGATGCCTCCGAGACGTGCTCCGAAGGATAGGCGTGCCCAGGCCGAGCAGGCAGCCGCTCCGGCACAGGGTACTATGAATGCAAACGAAGTAGCCGCCATTGTTGCTCAGGCGGTAAATGCCGCGATAGCGGTGATTCAGCAGGCTCCACCCCAGGTTCAGGCAGTGGCGCCAGTACCAGCACAGCTTCCATCCGCATGGGAGAGGGTTCGAGATGCTTTCCAGATAGCGCATCCTCCTGAGTTTACTGGTAGCTCCGATATTGTTACAGTCAGCCAATGGAAGAAAGACATCCAGCGGCACCTCCGTATGTATGAGTGAACTGATGTGCAAAAGCAGTTATTGGCTTCCTTTAAGCTGGTGGTAGCCGCATTACAGTGGTGGGAGTCCACTACTACTTTGGAGGAGAGGGACACGATCCCTATTCAGTTGTTCTGGGAGCGATTCGACCGCAAGTATTTTCCACCCGCAGTACAGACTGAGATGAGACAGAAATTACTAAATCTGAAGCAGGAGAACCTTACTGTAGCTGAGTATGAGGAGGAGTTCACGAGACTTCTCACTATTGTGCCGGATGAGGCACCCACTGAGAGCAAGAAGATTTCACTGTTTGTCGACGGGTTAGCTTGGAGGATCCGTCAGCACCTTATTGTAAATCTATCCCTGAGTACTTTCACTGATGTACTCAATGCAGTGTTACTACATTGCCAGGATCACCGCTTCCATCTTCAGGGAAGCAAGAGAGCAGGGGAGTCCAGCCAGCAGGGCAGGATCGGGGGTAATAGTGCCAGTGGGGCACCAACTCATGGACAGACTCGTCAGCATGAGCAGAGTTCCCATCAGGGGGACCCTGCTAAGCGAATCTGTTCAGGTTATTCTAGGCAGGGATTCGGGGGTTTCAGGCAAGGCCAGCAGGGTCAACACCGACCACACGGACAGCAGCAAGGCCAACAGCGTGCACAACAGGGCCAGTAGCATGGAGGTAACGGCCAGTAGGGCCGTGGACAGCAGGGTCAGAGGGGCGGTAACTTCAAGGGCCGATGCTTTGGGTGCGGAAAACATGGCCATAGGCGCCAGGGTTGCCTAGAGGGCGATAGGGCCCCACAGCAGCAGGGAGCCCGTAATGAGCCGCAGAGACCACTTTTTCCACCTGCCCTCCCAGCTCCAGCCCTACCAACCATTCTAGCGGCTCCAGTGCAGCAGGGACAATTGCAGTATGGACGTGTCTATAACGACCACCAGGCAGTAGCTCCACAGGCACCACCCGCGATTGAGGGTATGTTTCCTATCCATGGTACTATTGGTCGAGTTTTGTTTGATACGGGGGAAACTCATTTCTTTATAGCTATGCATTTTGCGAAGTCCTTAGGGTTGTTAGCCACAGCAGAGAGCACCGTGACGTGTGTCGACTCACCACTGGGGAGTGGGTCACTTATTTTCTTTATATGCCGGGGAGTGGGGGTAGATATTGGTAGCTTGGTATTTCCTGCAGACATGTTAGTCTTAGACATGCACGAGCATGATCTGATTATTGGTATGGACTGGCTCGCAGCTTATAGAGCCATGATTGATTGCTTCGTTGGGGGCATTGTTTTTTCCATTCCGGGGCAAGAGATGTTTGTAGTGGCGATGCCTCGCCCAGAGGGAGGTTCGACCGCTCATTTGTATTACATTGAGGAGGATACCTCTAAGGAGGTTGTGATCCCCTTGGATTCGATCCCAATTGTTAGGGAGTATTCCGATGTGTTTCAGGAGATACCAGGCCTATCGCCCAGTCGTGAGATAGACTTTGTTATAGATTTATTGCCAGATACGAGACCCATAGCACGCGCACCGTACCGTATGGCTTCGGCAGAGATGTGAGAGCTACGAGATCAGATAGAGCAGCTGTTAGGTCGGGGCTTCATCCGTAGGAGTACCTCACCTTGGGGTGCTCCAGTCTTGTTTGTGAAGAAGAGAGATGGTTCACTAAGATTGTGTGTGGACTACCGGGAATTGAATAAGGTCACGATACGGAATAAGTATTCGTTGCCTCGAATCGATGATCTGTTCGACCAATTGAGGGGAGCAACCTTCTTTTCGAAGATAGATCTGAGGTCGGGGTACCATTAGTTACGTATTAGAGAGCAGGATGTTTCAAAGACTGCCTTCTTGACGAGATATGGATCCTATGAGTTTAGGGTGATGCCGTTCGGACTCACAAACGCTGCAGCCATTTTCATGGACTTAATGAATCGAGTATTCAGAGAGTTCTTGGATCAGTTTGTCATCATCTTCATAGATGACATCTTGATATATTCACACTCTGAGGAGGAGCATGCCGAGCACTTGAGGCTGGTTCTTCAGACCCTACGAGAGCAATAGTTGTATGCTAAGTACGAGAAGTGTGGATTGTGGTTGCGAGAGGTACAGTTCTTGGGCCATGTTGTTTCTGAGCAAGGGATAGCAGTTGACCCGAGTAAAGTGTCAGCGGTGAGGGAGTGGGGACAGCCCACGACACCGACGAAAGTGCATAGTTTCTTGGGATTAGCCGGATACTACAGGAGATTCATTCGGGGATTCTCCAAAATAATGGGTCCATTGACGAATCTGACTCGTAAGGGGGTACAATATATTTGGGATGACGCTTGTCAGTTGGCTTTTGACGAGATGAAAGACAAGATTACTTCAGCACCAGTCCTTGCCTTACCGAAACCGGGTGTGGAGTACATGGTTTATACCGATGCATCTTTACGGGGACTTGGAGGTGTACTCCAACAGGAGGAGAAGGCTATTGCTTTTGCTTCCCGCAAACTTAAGCCGCATGAGAAGAATTACCCCACCCACGACCTGGAGTTAGCAGCGGTCATCTTTGCATTGAGGATTTGGAGGAAATATTTATTGGGTGAGAAATTCCGTTTGTTCACAAACCACAAGTCACTGCAGTACCTGTTCACTCAGCGAGAGCTGAATATGCGTCAGCGCAGGTGGTTAGAGTTTGTGAAAGACTATCAGTTCGAAATACAGTATCATCCGGGGAAGGCCAACGTAGTTGCTGATGCGTTGTGCCGTAGACCGGTAGACGATGTAGCGGACATCTAAAAAGCAAAGTGGAAGGAGTTGGGTCACCAGGACGCAGTAGCCCGTTCTTTCATATCCGTTATGTCAGTCACACCCGAGATTGTTACGAGGGTGATACAGGCACAGACCACAGACCCGGTTTGCCAGCAGCAGATTGTGCGACTTCTAGCCGAGGGTGCTGAGTCCTATTCTATTAATTCTGATGGAGGTTTGCGGTTTAATGGGGCATTGGTGGTTCCAGAAGGAGCAGAGTTACGTCATGAAGTTATGACTCATTCCCATGGGTCCCGATTTGCAGTACATCCGGGAGGTGATAAGATGTACCAGGACATGAGGCGACAATACTGGTGGAGTGGGATGAAGAAGGACATTGCTGAGTTTGTGTCCAAGTGTTCTACCTGCCAACTGGTAAAGGTGGACCACCAGAAAACGTCAGGATTGCTTCAGCCATTGGAAGTACCCGCGTGGAAGTGGGAGAGTATTTCCATGGATTTTATTACAGGGTTGCCTACATCGCAGCGGGGCAATGATTCTATCTGGGTGATTGTAGACTGTTTGACCAAGGTGACTGATTTTCTGCCAGTGCGGACAGATTATACTACGGGTTAATATGCTCAGTTGTTCACTGCTGAGATTGTCAGATTACACGGGGTGCCCCTGAATATTGTGTCAGATAGAGACAAGATTTTTGTGTCACATTTCTGGGAAAGCTTTCAGGAGGCTATGGGTACTGAGTTGAGGTTGAGTTCAGCTTACCACCCACAGATAGATGGACAGACAGAGCGTACTAATCAGATGTTAGAGGATATGCTACGCATGTGTGTTCTCGATTTTGGAGGAGGATGGGAGCCACATCTTCCACTGGTAGAGTTTGCTTATAATAACTCTTATCAGTTTACGATTGGTATGGCTCCATTTGAGGCTTTGTATGGCAGGCCTTGTCGTTCTCCAACTTGTTGGCTCGAGGTGGGGGATAACAAGTTGCTAGGGCCGGAAGTGATTCAGGAGACCTCCGCGAGGATTGAGTTAATCAGGAGTCGTATTCGGGTAGCCCAGGACAGACAGAAGAGCTACGCCGATGCGAAACGGTTCTTCTGGGAGTTTAATGTGGGAGATCAAGTGTTATTGCGTGTATCTCCTATGAAGGGAGTGATGAGGTTCGGGAAGAAGGGGAAGTTGGATCCGAGGTACGTGGGACCATTTCCCATCATAGAAAGGATTGGGCCAGTTGCATACAGGTTGGGATTGCTAGAACATTTACATCGCATCCACGACGTATTCCACATCTCGTCGTTGAGACGATATCTTCGGGATAACATGGCCCATACTCACATTGCGATAGATGAGATCGACTTACAGCCTGATAGCTCTTACGAGGAGAGACCGGTGGCTATCCTAGACTATATTGAGAGGAGATTGAGGTCGAAGATAGTTCCCCTTGTGCGAGTCCATTGGGAGCATCATAATGTGGAGGAATCCACTTGGGAGCGTGAGGCAGATATGCGCGAGAAATATCCAGAGTTGTTTTTACCACGTATGCCTTATTTTCTGAATTTCGGGACGAAATTCCGTTATTAGGGGGGAAGTATGTAATACCCCGTATTTTCATGCTATATTAATTTGGGGATTTATTAAATATAATGTAAATGATTATTTTAATAAAAATCCAGAAATTAATTATGTTATAATTATTAACGTGACGAGAGTTAGTAATTATGGGAAATTTGTTGAATATTACTTATGAGCAAAGTAAAATATATTATATTGGTTATATTGAAGGTCATGAGTGAATTAAATGACTATTTTGGAAATTTAAGTCGGGACGTGCCCGTGTCACGTCGGGACTAATTTTGTTAAATAAAAAGTGAATATTTTAAAAGTTATTCGTATGGCCATTTTGATTGCGCCAACACGTCCGGAAGGGTCGAGATAGTCAGAAAAGTGTACCCGGGGGTTTAGTTTGGGTCTCGGGGCATTTTTAGGCCTAAATAGTACCCCCGGGAGGGCATTTTAGTCATTTTACATAATTGGGTAATTAAACCCACGAATTTCAGCAACCTATATCATCCATTTAGGTTAGCCTTTAGGGTTAGAATATCCAGAAATCAAGTGACGGCCATTGGAGAAGAGAACAGAGAGCTCCAAGGCAATTCAAGGCCAAAAAGTCACCGGTTTACACCGCCGCCACCACCACCGCGTAGATCGCGAGGCAAGGAACGCAGCCATACCAAAATCAGCCGTGAATCAAAATACCAAAAATCCCAGACAAGTATTTGACTTGCGTATTTCGTTAATGCAATCTTCATATTAGTTTAGGATTGTTTAGAGATGGAAACTATGGGAGAAAACTCAATTTGTGTTAGGATAATGCATGTAGTTTTGATTATATGGAAATTCTGGAATCCTTGCCATGTAGAGGAATATAACCCGCGAAATTTTGATGATATATTAGAAGGAATTTCTGGTAAAAACAGATTAGAACCTTGATTTAGGAAAAACTCTAGGGTTCTTGATGATTAGATGGGATTTTGGGTTAATTAACCATGTTTAATGTTGGATATATACATGTTTTACGTTATAAACATCTGGTATGTTGTTATAATGATAGTAGTAGGATTCTTGGGACGATTAGAATGGAAAAATATGGTTTTGGATGAAGAAACTTAGTGAAACCCGTAACTGCATTCTGCAAAAAAAATTCGCAGACCTGCTTGATCGATCGATCAAGCCTAGAGCTTCGATCGATCGAAGGTTTGATCGATCGACCCCTCCTAGCAGACTCCTAATTCCCTCTTTAAATGAGTTAATTTCATATTGTCATGATATAATTCTTGGGCATTCTTGATAAATTGATTTGGGAGACATTAAGGACCAATAGGGTATATGAATAAATGTTGGAACCTTTAATCTTCAACGAGAATGGTATTTTTGGGATATTTACTTTAGGTTGGTAGATTTATGAATTTAAAGGGTGAGGTGCGTAAGAGAGTTACGTTGGAATCTAATAAAGTCACTTACTGAATTTCAGATTTGTGAGGATATAGTCCACGAGTGTCAGGTAATAAGTGAGAAAACCCTTCGAGTTAAGGTTAGGAATGAAACCTTATACATAATTCTATAAATGTGAAATTAAGAATAAATGGTATAATTATGGGTGACGAGAAGAACCTATTTTAATATAATAAAGTGGTATATTTATATGATTGTGTGTACATATATTATATACATGTGAAAAACATACCGCGCTACTTGCTATCCTTGAGGTTACCGCGCTGGGACAGTCTTATCTTGATGGGACCTTTATGGGGGATATTGACTTGTACCCTAGAAGATAGATATCGTTGGTACAGGCTATCGAATTGATAGTTCAGACGGTCCTAAGAGACGCGAGTATGTGCCATCCTCTTAGAGACTTGGAATCTATGCTTCGCCTCGATATTGTTTGTGTTTGTGTTAATACAATTCGAGAGTGATTCCGAATTTGTATTCTCCTTGATTTGAGTGGTATACGGTTTGGATAGTGGAAGTATGCACGCACCATAGTTTTTATTCGGGGTGCTGATATATATATATATATATATATATATATATATATATATATATATATATATATATTATACGAGTAGTTAATATATATATATATATGAGATTATAAAATTTGAAACTACCTGCTTCGATTTGATAAGTAGGACATGGTTGTTGACTCAAATTATAAATACTTGTTTTGAAAAAAAAAGTATAATATGTCACTGTAAAACTTTATTGATTTTATAAAGTTAAAATGGAGAACTTTGGTTACTGTTTGGAACATTCTTTTTAAAATGGAATCGTGAATTGTAAATCTTACGGGTAATCTAAGTTAACTTAAATCTTTTAGAAAGATTAGTGCGATAAATGTTAAAGCAAACCGTGGGGAAAGTTAGTGCGATAGGTGTGCACATTAGAAGAGAGGTGAGATTTTTTTCTAGAGAGTGTCGCACTAATATGTTGTTGCATTGGCCTGTATCAATTTAAATACTTGCTAAACGTATTTTAAATCAAACACACTTTCGGGCTCTGACCCGTCTCTTTTTCTCTCTCTCTTGTATATATATGTATATTTTTCAGGTGCCCAGCCACAGGGGCGTCTTGTTTAGGATCCCTTGAGAGGAACATGCTGCAGCTTAGGTGGAAGTTGCAGGTCACTTGCGTAGACGGCTTCCTTTATTGACTCCACTTCTAGCATTCTTATTTATTGGGCATGTGTCACCCTTTCCATCATTTCATTTGTTATTGGGACATTTATATTTCAGTTATTTCCAGTATTGTTCTATGGGATTTATTCATAATGGATTTGTGATTTTTGTTCAATATGTTGACATTCGATTGGCGAATGTATTATATTATTTGGTTTATTGTGGTGTGATTCTTAATTGTAGAAATTTTGTTCTAAATAAATAAATCTTTTTTTTTCTTAAATTAAAATTTGGAAAGTTTGTATGAAAATGTTTTTGACACTTAGCTTAATTATTTAGGGTGTTAAATTGGAAAATTTATTTTTATCGACAGTGATGCTGAGAATGAACCAACTGTTTACCTTGATTTAGTTTAATAAAGGAGTGATCGCCCGGTATTTAATTAGGCGGGGTGTCAAAGTTAAGTGAGGGTATACCTACTGATAATTATACTTAGTGAGAGAGAATACTTATAGTGACGAGAAGTAAGAATGAAGTAAATAATAAATGAGAATAAAAGAGACGAATCCGTTTTGAGGAATAATTAAGTAAAATTTATGCTAAGCACGGATGACAGTAATTATGGGTCGTGGATGAACCTAATTTGGAACATATGAATATTTATATGTATCACTTTGTGATTGTGCATATATTATGTATCTTTGTATGACATACCTAGCTTACTTGCTATTGATGGGAGGTTTACGCGTGAGGGCAGTTATATCCTGATGAATCCATGGGATTTTTTATTTGCCCTCGAGAACATAGGACTATGAAAGACTTATCAATGAGTTGATAAGTTCCCTGACTATGGGAACGTAGGTATGTGCGTGACCATGGGTATGAGAACTATTTTCGCCTCCAATTTTTGTGTTGATATTTGTGGTTCAAGGAATCTTTACCAAACCTATAGTCTCCTATATAGTGATATGATGTATTGGGACAAGATAGCAGAGTAATGCAGCACCGCAACTGTGTTTCGGGGTGCAGTATAATATATATATATATATATATATATATATATATATATATATATATATATAATATAGTCAATATATGTATATTCATGTGATGATATCTACTATGTGGCTAAAGTAGAAATGTAAGATATTTATGTATTAAAACACTTAGTTGAATTGAATTAATAAGGGACTTATCCATATTGAATCTAAATGGATATATATATGTTTATAACATCAACATATGTATTATAAGGTTAATACGTGGGAATAATTTGGGCTATAAAGAATGGATACATGTGGTTAATCTAGTTAGGGTGGGAACTATAACTAGGATGTCCTAGATGTACGGTAGGAGTGCACACTATATGAGAGGTGAGGATTCTCAAGAGAGTGTCGAATACTAATATGGTTGTGATATTAGCCGGTAAGCATTTTAAATACTTGTGAAACTATTTTTAAAACTATTTTACACTCGGGCTCTGACCCATTTTCTGTCATTTCCTTCTCTCTTGTATATATATGTATGTATTACAGGTGCCTAGCTATAGGGGCGCCATGGTTAGGGTCTTTGGATTGGACGTGCTACAACTTATGTGGGAGTTGCAGGCCCTTGATTTAGACGACTTCCTCATTGAATCAGTTCCTACTTTAGATCTTCATAGTTAGGGCATGTGTCACCCGATTTCCTATTCCGTTTAGATCTTATCAATGATTTATGTTCATTTATATTTTTGGTATTCAATACTCCTTGGAAGTTAACTCTTGTCAGGATGATTTCATTTATGGTTCTTATACTTGGTTTGGATTATATCGATGGTTTAAATTCTTGTGTGTAAATTGCCATCCTTAGTATTTATGTGAGTCTTAACTTTTGGGTATTAAAATTGTTTTTGGTATTTAATAAAGGTAAAATGAGGTTTTAAATGGTTTTGACACTTAGCTTAATTATTTAGGGTGTTCAACTTGGAAATATTATTTTACGAAAGTGATGCTGAGAATGAACCAACTGTTCACCTTGATGTTAATTAAATAAAGGACTGATCTCTCGGTATTTAAATAGGCAGGGTGTTACAGGTAGTATCAGAGCATCAGGTTCTAGTGTCCTTTAGGGTCTGTACGGCTTACTATACTTTCAACTGAGTGTTACTTTGTTTTATATAGAGCCCTATGTTTAGGATTGTTGATTTCTATGGTAAGATTCCATTCTCCTGCTATAACGTATATATTAGTGAATATTATTTGCGTTCGGATGACTTCGTACAAGAAGTATGGTAGATGAGGGCCATTGGACGGATAGCGGAGGTCGTACTTAGGAGGTTATGAAATATGTTCGAGGATGATGACCGTAGTCGAGGTCACCCCTATTATGGCACGAGAGGCCAGGCCTGTAAAGACGGTTAGGATGCAGCCTACAAATTCCAAGTGCTGCTACAGTTGAAGGTGGTGCCAAATTAGATTCACCCAATGTAGTACGCTTGGGAGAGGTTCAAATGGAAAATTGAGGAGAGTCATCAGTAGAAGTTCTAGAAATACGGGAATTGGGTGTGTTACCCAACGAAGGCAATTATGACAACCCGCGATCCGAGATAAGGGTTGGCCAGCCCGATACCCAAATATAACAGGAACCATGGATGGATATCATTCTCAGCATCATAAAATATAAACTGAGTATACGGGAAAACCGCCCAATAAATCAGAAAACGGGTTGCCAAAACATTTGAAATTTAAAATGCAGTTAAGAAATTTAAATTAAAACAACCCCATCTTATAAGCAAGTGGAATCCCACACGAATATATATATATATATATATATATATATATATATATATATATATATATATATATATATATATATATATATATATATATATATATATATAATACAAATAAGACGAATGTATACAACAGGACCGAATAGGCTGTCGATCCACAGCAACATACAACGAAGTACAATAATTTAATTATCTAACATAATACATTCATTAATCAAATAGAAAAGGTTGGGCCACACGCCCGAATATAAGTCCCGATCATATCTAGAACACAAAGATGAAAGCGTCTAATTCAATATCCTATAATAACCCGCAAAATCTTACAGCTCGTCGAAATCAATGGAATGGGAACATCAAGATTGGCGTCCTTGCGGGGGAGCACCTGAGCGGATACAATCATATACACGATAAGGAAAGTAAACCGGTCAGGGCCGGGTTCTATATAATCACCAGAAGAAATAAAAAGCATGATAGAAATGAACCGTTATGCATGAATGATAGGGATGATAAATTTACATTAAAATTTAACTAAAGGATGAAATGAAATGTCATTTACATAAAAGAAAGAAAAGTAATAACTTAAATTTAAAACCTTTCCTCATTTATCAAATTTCCATTACCTTTTGTATTCCTTAATAGGAATAAAACCAGTTATTAACTTCCATAGTTAATTATCTTACCATTTCATCTTTCCATTCCTTAATAGGAATACCATTAATATCAAGTGCACTTTATGGCACTTATTTCATTAATCTCATTTCCGTGCTCTTTATGGCACATATCCATGCTCTTTGTGGCATTTATCATACGCTCTTTGTGTCATTTATCAACCATCAAGTCCCACTTGATAAAAATATAGTTATATTCATATATATATAACGATTCTAAGACCGCCCGTCCGGGTTTCCCCACTGTGCGCGCCCCTAAATGACCATCATCTTCCAGGGCCTACCATAAGACAACCTGGGATCCTATAATGCAAGACGTCGGGAAGCGACCATGTGCCTGCGGGATAGTCAAGACCACACCCGGAATCTCCTACCCATCGCAGAAAATATATACATAACAAACGCTCACATGGCCTAGGACTATATCCACCATACATTCATTAGCCAGGGGGCATCACCATGCGCGCGAACTTCCCTTATGATGTCATTTAGAGAGGAGTGTAACAGTAAATTAACATTTACATTTAATCTCATTAATATATTCAATATTCATTACCAAATTCCATTTCCATCATTCATGTGATTAGTTCTTTTTATTTGAACCTATCATCATTAAACTACTGGGTTCATTCTATTTGAACCAATCATCATTAACACAATTTGGGTCCATTTTAGTTGAACCTATCATCTTTAAGCATTTGGGTTCATTATGCGAACCTAGTTCCCCATCGAATATCGTCATTAATATTCCTCAAATTACAAGTCCCGACTAAATCTCGAAATGATCATTATGATCCTACAAGTCCCCAAAGTTCATAAAATTTTGATAAGCCCTTAAGTCTCCGAACATGGGCCTACAACCCTTATCCTCCTATTAAGAAGTAACAAAAGAGTGATGCCTAAACATCACTTTGGAACACCCCCTCCTCTGGACTTAACCCCAAGTAAAATCCGTTTCACTCTAGGGTGACAACCGGACTCAACTAGGACTCTAAAAGCCAAGGTTTACTTCATTCAAGAAGATTCCTAAAACCCTGTGAAAAGAAAAGATTTAAAAGCAAAAGTAAAATTTTGGGAAGAAAACAGGGGACCGGTCGATCGGTCCCAAGACCACGGTCGACCGTGTCTCAAGTGTTTTGCCTAAGAGGAAAAATAGAAAAGCTCATTTCGGAAGGGCCGGTCGACCGGTAAGGGGGACGCGGTCGACCGCGCCTCAACATTTATGCCTTTGAAAGGAGGCAGTGTGCCCTCTCCCGAAGGCCCGGTCGACCGGTCTGAGAAACGCGGTCGACCGGTCATTGCAGACCTAGACCAAAACTCTCCATTTCTTCTTCCAAAAACCAAATCCCATATCATTTAATGGAACTAATACATCACAAACATGTCTAATTACCATCATTTACAATATTAATCATCCAAACCAATTTCCAAGGGTTAATACCCATAAATCCAACAAAACCCTAAAATGATTAAACACAACAAATTCATAACTATCACAACTAATTACTCTCCTTAAATCATATAATAGCAAGTAGATAACTTGCCTTGAGGTAGAAAATTAGATTTGAGGAAGATGCAAGCAAGATCCAAGCTCCAATCTCTCTTTTCTCCAAAGCTCTCTTTTTTCTACTTTCTCTCTCTAGGTTAACAATTATGTGTGTTGGAAGAATAGAAATAGGATAGGGGACCTAAACGTGGCTTAAGTCTAAAGAGCTCAACTTAATGACTAATACGCGATATAATAAATCGCAACTACACATTTAAGCTATAACCAGTCAAAAGTGTCTGAAATGCCAAAATACAATATGACACTTATTTTTACTGTCTCGCACCTACCGGGACTAACTACACTATCCAAATTATCATTTATAAATTTTATACCTCATTTTAAGTTTCGATTTCATATCAAACCAAAATTTCATTTTATATCTTATGACACCATAAATGACCACATGGATATTTTTACCTACTCATCAGGGAAACATACAACATTTCAGTAAATATTAACCTTCTCCATATTAAATTAATATTTACTCAACATCCATCATTTTATAATTAATTACTATACATAGTAAATAAATATAAAATATGCTATCAAACGTGAGGGTTGTTACATAATCCCCCACTTAAGAGAAAATTTTACCCCTAAAATTCAGGTATTCCTCGCAAGAAGAAATGCGGATACTTTTCCCGCAAGTCATCCTCGCGATCTCATGTCGATTCCTCGACACTATGCTGACTATCTTGCAACATAACTAAAGGTACAACCTGCAATCTCAATCGCCGGTCTCCACGCTCTAAAATAGCAGCCGACTACTCCTCATAAGGAACGTTAAGATGCATCTACTTCAAAAGAAATGTGCCTAAGAGCACCAATCACATATCTTGTACTACTATACAAGAGAGATATGGAACACGGTATGAACTTGCTGCAAATGTTTCGGTAAAGCAAGTTAATAGGCTACCGGACCCACCTTAGCATTCATAGGAAAGGTCCAATGTAAAGCGGTGAAAGTCTTCTTTATAATCAAAATACTTAATGCCCTTCATAGGCGATACTCGCACCAACACTTGGTCCACCTATCTCAACTCCACATACCTTCTCCCCGCATCGACGTAGCTCTTTTGTCGATCTTGGTTATACGAATGCAATTCCGAATGAGCTCAACATACGAAGAAGTACCTCGTATCATTCCAGGTTCGAGAGACATATCAACTCGCACCTCTAACCAACAAGCAGGAGATCCATAAGGTCTACCATACAAGGCTGTATAAAGCGCCATCCCGATAGTGAATCGATACAAGTCATAATAAGCGAATCCAACTAGTGGGAGATACTGTTCCCAACTATTCTTAAAGTTAAGTATACACATAAGAAGTATAATCCCCAACATATGGTTTATCCTTTTTTTTTGTCTGGCCATCTGTTTGAGGATGATAGGAAATACTAAACTTCAATCCGATTCCCATGGCTTTTTAGAAACTTGCCAAAAGTGAGAAACGAAAATCCTATTTCAGTCGGAAACTGTAATCAAAGCACCCCACGCAATACAACGACATCTCCATGCCCGACCACTACTACTGGCGGCGCATAACTTGACACATGATGTCGTTACCCGGATGTAACGCAACTTTAGAGCCGCTAGATTCCACCATTTTTGTCCTTCTCATTTGGGACAAAGATTCTCTTATGGAAACGTACCCCACCCTCAAAGTCAATAGAGTAGGGGTATGTTCCCTTAATCAGCAGCTTGTATATGTGGTCTTAACCACTCTTGTCTCTCCTACGACATCTTGCAACAAAATATTGCTTGAACGAAGGTTTAAATTCTGCCCAGGAAGGAGCACCTTCTTTTCCATACGGCGATCACCCCCACGATGAACTTAAATTCCAGTGTGGGATAATGCTTCTCACAAGTCTTAGCTTATGAGGCTCATAAACATTTGGTCTATGCTCCAGTATTATTACTCCCACTCCTGGAAGAGGCTTGTCAATTGAATCCACCTTCGACCTTAACAACATGGCTCAGGGGTGCGACTCAATTCACCCTTTTCGTTACCTCCGTAACACTCTACTACGAGAGGCCTCATCTCCTTCGGCTTTACCAACCAAACTTCTCAAAATCTCATACTTCTCATTATCAGGGAACCAAATCCCTCTTAGAGTTAACACACGACTAATTCATGGTCAACTCCCAACAGCCCTCCTAAACTAATGTCTCATACTAAAGGCCCTATATCCCAAAAATCCTAAAGTCTACCTACCTATACTATACCCTATGTAAGTCGTATACACCTAATACTAAGTATATCCCTAGTGCCCAAGACCCTTCTCAACTCCCGACATTTGCTCGGTTTCGTGCGTGGGACGTCTCGCTGAAGCAAAATCCAAACAAGGAACCCTCCCGTTACACTACTACCTCGCGTCGTCAGTCATCAAGGTATACAGGTCTAAGACACATGTTCAGGACCGAAAAGATTTTACTTATATACATTATCGTATAAATAACTGAAGATTTAACAAATCAAACAAATTTAAACTAAATCCCTATAATTATATATCCCACAATATAGGTACCTTTTTAAATAGCCTTCTTATCAAGGCATAACGCGAAGTCTTAACTCGACTTCGCATCCCAGTCTCCCTCACATCGTTCAGAGGAGAGAACTGTATACAGTGCTTCTATTTCTCACTTTAATAGCCAGTAATCACTCTTCTACTTGATTCTCGGCTAAACCTTTCCACCCATCTATTAACCAACAAAAATAAATTAAGGTAAAATAAAATTAGCTAACAGAAGAAATAACAACATCTCTCCACTTCCAACGTCGTTGGGGTTCACGCGTGGAGCGTCCCGCAAAAGCGGAATCCAAACAAGGAACCCCTCCTATACGCTACTACTCAACTTTGTCGGTCGTGGGGATAAGGCATACAAATCACATCATACCCGACCATTTTAAGGACGAGTAAATCGGCCTCAAAGCATAAAGCACTACATTAAATCCCTATATCTACATAAACAAGGAATTTATCGAATAACCACTCATAGGAATCTCAACGCTAGTAAAAATACTCTCAGCATATCTTATCAAATATGTTGTCTGAGAAGAGCTCATAAAATAGATGAGCGCGTAAAGCCTTCATCGAATAACACACAACTCAAGTGTCCCTGAGTAAAATTTACCCTCCTATAACGGGAGGTGCCGGCAGAGCAGGAGGAAGCATAGCCTCCTAAATTTGACAAATACCATAATATTGTAGTTGTCCCTGCTGCGAAGGAACAACCATAATAAGTACCAGAGGTGGAAACTGAACATATGGCTGCTGCGGAGCCCTAGGAAATTGTCCCCTAATCACCTGAGGACACTCCATCTTATAATGACCCGCCTCCCAACAATGGAAGCACCGTCCCTTTATATCCTCCTGACATCGACCCTTGTTATTTCTAAACTGGGAAATACCTTGGCCCAAAGGGTCTTTACCTCCATGACCACCCCGACCTGCATGTTGCGAAGCACCTTGACCGTGCCTACTGTTATTGCCACTCGCAATAAACCTTCCAAAACGTTGTCTCTTAGATGAAACCCCTTGTCGAGGGTCCCTCTTTCTATGATTACTACCCAAAGGTTGGGATGAGGTAAATGCTCCTCCTCAAGTCTCATACCCTCTAGGTTTCCCTTCTTACCCCACGACAATAGCTTTCTTGCTACCCGGTGTATATAACCGATGCTCATGGCAATGGGGTGAGGCTGCATTCATAACCTCAACAGAAATTTATAAGGCTTGATTACGCCGCAATTGATGCTGGATTCTCCAGTCTAGACCTTACATAACCTTTGAGATCTTCCTATCTTCCGGAGCCACTTCATCTTGGACGAAATTCACAAATCATGAATACCCCTCTTCATGTTCCGCCACAGATCTCTCTCCTTGCACAACATCCCGGAGCTTCCTTTTCATCTCCCAATGAACTGCGGGAGGAACATACCCATGATCGAACAAAGCCCAAAACACAATGATCGTCATTGTGTCTCTCTGCTCTGGCGTGGTTATTGTTTCCAACCAGTATAATGCAGATCCGACTAGCTTAAAAGTGGCAAGGAATTGTTTCTTTCCTCGCTACATTCCATCATTTGAAGGTGGCGTTGTATGTTCTCATTCCATGTAGTTGGCTATAATAACATCCGTGCCTCCCTCGAATTCCGTGGAATTGCCCTTTAGAAAGGGCTCCCAAACCCTTTAGAAAAGACTCACAGAGAAGGTCCCATAGGAGCTTGAACGTCATGAGCCCATTGTTGAGCCTGTGGAAAATGGTTGGGCCTCTGCGGTCATGGCGGTGTTAACCGATTGAGTTACTATGCTTGCTACATCCGCAGCGTTAATAGTCCCTTGTGGAGGCGGTCGAAAATCTACCTCCTCTTCTACAACCCTATCACGTCTCGCTGGGCGACCTCTCTAGGCGACATTTGAGATGAAGAAATAATAGAGTTAAAATACTATTTGAAACTATCTATCTTGCAGAAGATCGCAAACATAGACAACTACCCAATCCTAACCTTAGGCTCTATATCAAAGAACGCTACGGGAGAATGTGACGAATCCACATAGATCCTAAAGACTCTAGAACCTGATGCTCTGATACCATCTGTGACAACCCGCGATCCGAGATAAGGGGTGGCCAGCCCGATACCCAAATATAACAGGAACCATGGATGGATATCATTCTCAGCATCACAAAATATAAAGTGAGTATACGGAAAAACCGCCCAATAAATCAGAAAACGGGTTGCCCAAAAGTTTAGAAATTAAAAATGCAGTTAAGAAATTTAAATTAAAACAACCCCATCTGATAAGCAAGTGGAAACCCACACGAATATATATATATATAATACAAATAAGACGAATGTATACAACAGGACCGAATAGGCTCTCGATCCACAGCAACATACAAAGAAGTACAATAATTTAATTATCTAACATAATACATTCATTAATCAAATACAAAGTTTGGGCCACACGCCCGAATATAAGTCCCGATCATATCTAGAACACAAAGATGAAAGCGTCTAATTCAATATCCTGTAATAACCCGCAAAATCTTACAGCTCGTCCAAATCAATGGAATGGGAACATCAAGACTGGCGTCCTTGCGGGGGAGCACCTGAGCGGATACAATTATATACACGACAAGGAAAGTAAACCGGTCAGGGCCGGGTTCTATATAATCACCAGAAGAAATGAAAAGCATGATAGAAATGAACCGTTATGCATGAATGATAGGGATGATAAATGTACATTACAATTTAACTAAAGGATGAAATGAAATTTCATTTACATAAAAGAAAGAAAAGTAATAACTTAAATTTAAAACCTTTCCTCATTTATCAAATTTCCATTACCTTTTATATTCCTTAATAGGAATAAAACCAGTTATTAACTTCCATAGTTAATTATCTTACAATTTCATCTTTCCATTCCTTAATAGGAATACCATTAATATCAAGTGCACTTTATGGCACTTATTTCATTAATCTCATTTCCGTGCTCTTTATGGCTGATATTCATGCTCTTTGTGGCATTTATCATACGCTCTTCGTGGCGTTTATCAACCATCAAGTCCCACTTGATAAAAATATAGTTATATTCATATATATATAACGATTCTAAGACCTCCATTCCGGGTTTCCCCACTGTGCGCGCCCTTAAATGACCATCATCTTCAAGGGCCTACCATAAGACAATCTGGGATCGTACAACGCAAGACGTCGGGAAGCGGCCATGTGCCTGCGGGATAGTCAAGACCACACCCGGAATCTCCTACCCATCGCAGAAAATTATATATAACAAACGCTCACATGGCCTAGGAATATATCCACCCTGCATTCATTAGCCAGGGGGCATCACCATGCGCGCGAACTTCCCTTATGATGTCATTTAGAGAGGTGTGTAACAGTAAATTAACATTTACATTTAATCTCATTAATATATTCAATATTCATTACCAAATTCCATTTCCATCATTCATGTGATTAGTTCTTTTTATTTGAACCTATCATCATTAAACTACTGGGTTCATTCTATTTGAACCAATCATCATTAACACAATTTGGGCCCATTTTAGTTGAACCTATCATCTTTAAGCATTTGGGTTCATTATGCGAACCTAGTTCCCCATCGAATATCGTCATTAATATTCCTCAAATTACAAGTCCCGACTAAATCTCGAAATGATCATTATGATCCTACAAGTCCCCAAAGTTCATAAAATTTTGATAAGCCCTTAAGTCTCCGAACATGGGCCTACAACCCCTATCCTCCTATTAAGAAGTAACAAAAGAGTGATGCCTAAACATCACTTTGGAACACCCCCTCCTCTGGACTTAACCCCAAGTGAAATCCGTTTCACTCTAGGGTGACAATCGGACTCAACTAGGACTCTAAAAGCCAAGGTTTACTTCATTCAAGAAGGTTCCTAAAACCCTGTGAAAAGAAAAGATTTAAAAGCAAAAGTAAAATTTTGGGAAGAAAACAGGGGACCGGTTGACCGGTCCCAAGACCGCGGTCGACCGCGTCTCAAGTGTTTTGCCTAAGAGGAAAAACAGAAAGCTCATTTCGGCCGGGTCGGTCGATCGGTAAGGGGGACGCGGTCGACCGCGCCTCAACATTTATGCCTTTGAGAGGAGGCAGTGTGCTCTCTCCCGAAAGCCCGGTCGACAGGTCTGAAAAACGCGGTCGACCGGTCATTGCAGACCTAGAACAAAACTCACCATTTCTTCTTCCAACAACCAAATCCCATATCATTTAATGGAACTAATAAATCACAAACATGTCTAATTACCATCATTTACAATATTAATCATCCAAACCAATTTCCTAGGGTTAATACCCATAAATCCAACAAAACCCTAAAATGATTAAACACAACAAATTCATAACTATCACAACTAATTACTCTCCTTAAATCATATAATAGCAAGTAGATAACTTGCCTTGAGGTAGAAAATCAGATTTGAGGAAGATGCAAGCAAGATCCAAGCTCCAATCTATCTTTTCTCCAAAGCTCTCTTCTTTCTCCTTTCTCTCTCTAGGTTAACAATTGTGTGTGTTGGAAGAATAGAAATAGGATAGGGGACCTAAACGTGGCTTAAGTCTAAAGAGATCAACTTAATGACTAATACACGATATAATAAATCACAACTACCCATTTAAGCTATAACCAGTCAAAAGTGCCCGAAATGCCAAAATACAATATGACACTTATTTTGAATGTCTCGCACCTACCGGGACTAACTACACTATCCAAATTATCATTTGGAAATTTTATATCTCATTTTAAGTTCCGATTTCATATCAAACCAAAATGTCATTTTATATCTTATGACACCATAAATCACCACATGTATATTTTTACCTACTCATCAGGGAAACATACAACATTTCAGTAAATATTAACCTTTTCCATATTAAATTAATATTTACTCAACATCCATCATTTTATAATTAATTACTATACATAGTAAATAAATATAAAATATTCTATCAAATGTGAGGGTTGTTACAACAATTTATTCAACGAATTGGACATATAGTGGAGTGTGGTTAACTAGAATTGAAAATTTGAGGTAAATTTTTTCTTGACTCATCAGAGCAAAGTTATAATAGTGGGAGTCAACAACCACCGCCCACGAATGAGGGTAAGTTTTCTATCTATGGAGTTATAGGGGGTGCATAATGATTAACATTAGGACCTCACATTCATTTGTATCTATTAGAATTGCGTGGACTATAAGGTCACTAAACGTGGCCATTGGAACTATTATTTATGTAGACTCACCGATGGGTAGTGGGACGCCTATTATTTTCTTGTATATATCAAAACGTTAGTTTAATTTTATCGAGGATTTACTTATTATAGTCATATCCGAGTAAGATGTGCTTATCGACATGGATTGGCTTATTGTATCTGGAACCAAGATTGATCGTTATAGCCAGCATATTGTTTTTGATATGAGATTGAATAAGTAAACTTTTATAAATAGATAAAACCTGTTGGGATGTTATATACTATAAACTAAGGACCTGAGGAGTTTCGAGGTCCGACTATTTTAGGTAGTGGTGTATCGAGGGTGTTCCTTGTTTGGATTTTGCTCTACGAGACACCCCACACATGAAACTAAAGAATGTTGGGAGTCGAAGTAAGTTAGGTCTTTAGAATATGAGTTTATAAAATGTGCCCTTATCTATGTATATATATATCACTGTTTTAAAAACCCCGCCTAGGATCCGCCTAGGCACGCTTAGGCTTAAGGCTTAGGAGAAACGCCTCGCCTTAAGTTTTTTACGCCTTATTCTTGGTAAAACCCTTAAGATGTACTTTTTTCTAAAAACAACAATGCTTTAGTGAAATGATATCACATTTTAAAGAACTTTTTTACTAACCGGATCATTATTTCATCCAAAATAATCCAATAGTATTTTAATTTGCATATATTCGGACATATTTTTATAATATGTATAATTTTTGTATTTTAATAGCCTTGTTATGGTTTAAAAATATTAAAATATATTAAGAAGTCCTAAACGCCTTTTCACGCCAAGGCCCGCCTAGGCTTCTAAGGCTTAAGGCTTGACCTCCACGCCTCGACCACGCCCCGCATTTTTTAGAACCTTGATATATATATATATATATATATATATATATATATATATATATATATATATATATATATATATATATATATATATATATATATATATATATATTGATCATAGAGTTATGAGTTGTAGCATGATTTGAGGAAAATGAAATCGCCAAATGAGAATGTGGAAATCATAGATATACGAATTGTAGACTAGGTAGTCAGTTAATTAAGGGTAACCTTACAGAGGAATCACATTAATTTAGATCTTATGATGGAATGTACACACATTGGGTGTATGGGCGCCCTTGATATTTTGATTGTAGTATTTTCCATATTTGTGTCACCGTAAGTATTCTTGAGGTTAAAGAAAGTAGAAGTTGTGACTTCCAGATATAGTTGTTTGATGACTTAGGATCGTTACTCCCCATAATTTTTCCATGATGATGGCATAGTTCGGATTTGGGTAGTTTAACTCAAGATAATTTAAACTAAATGGTAAGTCTTGTAGTATAACATTAGTGGGGGTATTCGGTAATGTACTATATGGGTGGTACGACAAAAATTACATGAAATGTGAGATTAATACCCGGAGATGTCCTTACCAATTACGCTTTATTTTTTCAAATTTTGGGACAAAATTCCTTTATTATGGGGGAAGTATGCAATACCCCGTATTTTTATGGCTTTTAAAATTTGGGATTTATTGAATTCAATTGAGATATTAATTTAAAATTAATCCGGCATTTTATTTTAAATATTTACTAGTGTGATGAAAGTTAGTAATTATTGGGAATTTGTTGAATATTACTGGATGAGTAAAGTAATATATGAGATTGATTTTATTAAAATTGTCACGAGTGAATAAAATGGCAATTATGGAAATTTAATTTGGGACTCGCCTGTGTCGTGTCAGGACTAAATTATTATTATTAAAGTGAATAAATTATAAGTCATTCGTATTATCATTTTGCGTGCACCAAAGTGATCGGAAGGATCGAGATAGTTAGAAATGTGTACTTGGGGGTTTAGTTTGGGTCTCGGAGCATTTTTAGGCCTAATTGATACCCCGGGAGGGTATTTTAGACATTTGGTTTTTGGGGGTAATTAAAACCACGAATTTTCTTAGTATTTATTAGCCATTTAGAGTTGCCTCTTGGGGTTAACAAACACAAAGCCTAAGCCAGCCATTAGAGAAGAAGGTGAAGAGATTAGAGAAGAAGGTGAAGAGTTTTCAAGCAATCCAAGGCCTAGAACTCACTCGATTTCATCGCCACCACCACCAAAACATAGATCGCATGACGAGGAACGCATCCATATAATTTTCATCAACAAATCATACCCTTGAATCCGAGGCAAGTATCTATCTTGCTAATTTCCAAGTTAATATACTTTCCATGTTAGTCTAGGAATAAAAATCATATGTTTTAATGGAAGAATTTTATATTTTGGAAGATAAATTATATGTGTTGTAGGGAGAACCTATGTAGTCTAAAATCTTGATTATATGTAGAGGATTACCCATGGATTTATTATAATATTTGGGAAGAAAATCTTGATTAAAGTAGAGGCTGGTGATTATTCATGCAAAATTTGGTTTTATAAAGAGATTTGAGTTTAAACCCCTTTTTGATTGATTCGTTGAGGATTTATTGATGTCGTTATGTTAGAACTTGTTTATGTACATTGCTTATACACTTGGATTACATTGATGGGAGTTTGGGATGAAATTATAGAGGTTTGGAGGGGTTAAAATGGTTGAACCCGTAGGCTGAATATTGCAGAAAACTGGGCAAGAACTGCTTGATCGATCGATCGACTCCAGAACATTGATCGATCGAGGATCGATCGATCGACCCCTCCTAGAAAACTGCGTATTTTCCTTTTTATTTAGTCCGGTTAAAATGTGTAAGAACCCTTGATTATCATTGATAGAGTATAATGGGTTATGAAGATGACCAATAGGGTCTAAGTAGACTCCGTTGAGTGAAATTAATATGAGATGAAATTATGGGTTAACGGGGAGACATTCATACATTAGGAATTGTGCGTACGTGTACTAGAAGATTGAGACTCGTGAAAGATTTAGACTAAAAGGTAAGTGAAGGTATACCTACTGATAATTATACTTCGTGAGAGTGACTACTTCGAGAGACGAGAAGTAAGAATGAAGTAAATAATAAATGAGAATAAAAGAGACGAATCCGTTATGAGAAATAATTAAGTCAAATTTGTGCTAAGCACCGATGATAATAATTATGGGTCGTGGGTGAACCTAATTGGGAACATATGAATATTTATATGTATCACTTTGTGATTGTGCATATATTATGTATCTGTGTATGACATACCTAGCTTACTTACTATCAATGGGAGGTTTACGCGTGAGGGCAGTCATATCCTGATGAATCCATGGGATTTTTGATTTGTCGCTTGAGAACATAGGACTCTGAAAGACTTATCGATGAGTTGATAAGTCCGCTGCCTATGGGAACGTAGGTATGTATGTGACTCGTGGGTAGGAGAACTATGTTCGCCTTCAATTTTTGTGTTGATATTTTTGGTTCGAGGAATCTTTACTGAACCTATAGTCCCCTATATAGCGATGTGATGTATTGGGACAAGATAGCAGAGTAATGCAGCACTGCAGTTGTGTCTGTAATATAGTCAATATATATATATATATATATATATATATATATATATATATATATATATATATATATATATATACATGTGATGATATCTACTATGTGGCTAAAGTAGAAATGTAAGATAGTTATGTATTAAAACAATTTGTTGAATTGAATTAATGAGGGACTTATCCATGTTGAATATAAATGGATATATATATGTTTATAACATCATCATATGTATTATAAGGTTAATATGTGGGAATAATTTGGGCTATAAAGAATGGGTACATGTGGTTAATCTAGTTAGCGTGGGAACTATAACTAGGATGTCCTAGAGGTACGGTAGGAGTGCACACTAGATGAGAGGTGAGGATTCTCAAGAGAGTGTCGCATAGTAACATGGTTGTGATATTTGCCGGTAAGCATTTTAAATACTTGCTAAACTATTCTTAAAACTACTTTACACTCAGTCTCTGACCCATTTTCTATCATTTCTTTCTCTCTTGTATTTATATGTATGTATTACATGTGCCCAGCCATAGGGGCATCATGCTTAGATTCTTTGGATTGGACGTGATGCAGCTTATGTGTGAGTTGCAGGCCCTTGATTTAGACGACTTCCTCATTGAATCAATTCCTACTTTAGATCTTCATAGTTAGGGCATATGTCGCTCGATTTCCTATTCCGTTTAGATCTTGTCAAGGATTTATGTTCATTTATATTTTCGGTATTCAATACTCCTTAGGTGTTAACTCTTGTCAGGATGATTTCATTTATGGTTCTTATACTTGGTTTGGATTATATCGATGTTTTGAATTCTTGTGTGTAAATTTCCATCCTTATTATTTATGTGAGTCTTAACTTTTGGGTATTAAAATGGTTTTTGGTATTTAATAAAGGAAAAATGAGGTTTTAAATGGTTTTGACACTTAGCTTAATTATTTAGGGTGTTCAAGTTGGAAATATTATTTTATGAAAGTTATGTTGAGAATGAACCAACCGTTCACCTTGATGTTAATTTAATAAAGGACTCATCACACGATGTTTAATTAGGTGGGGTGTTACAGTAACATTTAAAAAATCATGTTAGTCGTGTTGGGTCTTATTCGAGATATGTTCGTATTAAATTAGGGTTGGTTTTTGGTCGGCTTGGTCAGTAAATAAAGTATACCAATACCATACAAACTTTGAAATCATCAAACAAAAATGACCTCTTTTACTAGCCAGTACACCAGTCTATAAAACCAAGACTAAACCATGCGGTACATCGGTAAAATCATTTTTTTGCTATAAAATCGATTTTTCAAAAAATACTGTAGATTTCGGTAAATTTATTTTGGCGATAAATTTGGTTCTAATTGGAACATAATGATAATTATTTTGGACCACTTACCTAAACCTTTTTATATGCGTAATTAAAAAAACATAAAATAAGCTACATAATAGCGTCGTCTCCATAACTGTATATAAACATTAAAGATCAAAATAAACATCACAAATTGTAATTCCAGTTACACTATTGTCCAAATAACTCGAATAAATATCAACCCGGGTCGTCATAGTAAATAGAAAATCAAATAGTTAGAAATATGAATCACCATTGATTTTCTTAGCAAATAGTAGTAAGGTAACTCTAACTAGTCGATTAGAGTTATCGAGTTGAGCGAGTCGCAACTCGTAATAATACCCATGCGAGGTAGTAGAGAGGAAGGGTTGTTTTGTGAAACGAGAGACGTAAAACTAACCCTGGTATTTTTATAAGTGGTGTGGGTAATTATGACAACCCCTCCTTTTAAATCTAATTCAGTTAGCTACGCCCAATTTAGCTTTTGGCCAAGTTATCAATACGTTGATAATAGAAACAAAAACAAAACACGCCATATCAACTATAGGATTCACAAGTAAACATGTACACTCACATATGTGTAAACATGTACACTCCCATACGTGTAACCAAAACACACCATATCAATTATAGGATCCACAAGTAATATCAACATTGGATATAAATTGCCCAAACATATGGGCCTACAAATAAACTGAGTAAAGTGCATAATGTAAACCTCTCATCACTCTCAAATATCTAACAAAGGGAAATATTTGATACAACACTCTAAGAAAGAGTGAAAAAACAAGATAATGACCAATGTCCACCACTATAGGATCCTAAGAATAGATTTGAGGTCATCCAGCTCCACAGTCTACTGTCCAGCGGGGTGAGGACCTGTATAATACATATATGTAAGAGTGGGGAGAAAATACATAGAAGGGGGCGTCAACACCAAGACAATCTATACATTTTTAAGTTATACGCATGATGAATTAATACTCAACATAAATTGTCTCCAGTAATTAAGTCGTTGAATCAACCAACCAATGCTCCTATATAGTGACTACCCAACTCGAACCTGAGTAAAATGTAGTCTCATATCATATCGTGATTAATCATTATTAATCCCATTTCATTATTTAACATATCATAATATTTCCTTCAGGTATAATATCAAGTGTATCGATTCAGGATATTATGTTCAAAACTCAAGCAAAATATCTCACACAACAAATCATAATATCTCACATAACAAAATTTACATCATTAATTTACTAATTAAGCATCAAAATAATTTCAAGGTTATATATCCCTGATAATCATAGGTATATTATCAAGTTAAAACATTAAGGACACCACCACAATTATCTTACTAAAAACTTGAAAAACCTTAGCACTCTTATTTCAACAACATTTTGCCCAAAAATATAAAACGCATATTTTAGGCTTTTCTGATACAGTTTCGATGCAACTTAAAACTAAAAAGTTGTTCAAAACATGATTTTATATAGGAACACTAAACACATTACCATTTTATGCTTTAAATAGGCCCCAAATCAACATACAATGTTTGACCCTTTTTTCAGATTTGTATGAGTTCTATTCATTTCTAGTTGGATGCATCCTAAATCATTTACATATTAATTCGACCTCAAAAATTTCAAGATTTAGGAATTCAAATCATTTTCATACACTTTTTCATCAAACATTTAAGATTTAACTATCTAGACTAGCTTGCCTTTGCTTTGTGTAGGGAGGTGTTGGTGAAGAAGGCGACCCAGTTCCAAGATACAACCTTCTTCTTCATCATATTCTCTTTGAGATATCTATATTGTCTCTCTCTCTACCAAAACCCCGGCCTCTTTTATGTGTAGTGAGAAACGAAGAGTTCTCCTCTGACTTTTCTGTTTATAAGTAGGGTTAGTATAATTACAAAAATGACAACTACCCAATTTAAGACTTTCAATCCTTTTACGAGTTAATTTGCTTCAAATATTTAAGTCGCGTATTCGTATCGCGGTGAATTCATTTTTACTTCTCATTTCCAAACAATTCGAATATATATACAAATATAATTTCGCAACATATTATTTTTCAGCTGGGATTTTATTCAATTAGTTCAATTTCAATTAAGTAAAAAATATGGGGTATTACATTCCCCCCCTTCACGAATAAGATTTTGTCCTCGAAATCGAAAATAAAAAAAAATCAAGTCAAGCCAAGTCATGTAAGGTAGTTTCGCACGTAGCTTCCGTGAAGAGATGTGGGTGACTATTTTGCAAGTCATCATCTGTCTCCCATGTGGACTCAGACTCATCTTGATCACACCACATAACATGAACAAGAGGAATAGATTTTGAACTCAACTGCTTCTCATGACGATTTAGTATCCTAATAGGACTCTCCTCGTAGCTCCCGTTAGGCAGCATCTCAACCCTGTCTAAATCTATGGGTAGGTGTGAGTCATCGGGATGCAAGAACTTTGTCAATATGGAGACATGAAAAACATCATTTAGCTGCTAAAGATGGTTGGGTAGGGCTAAACGGTAGGAAAATGTCCCCACCCTTTCCAAAAATTTAAACATACCCATATATCGTGGTGAGAGGTTACCTTTGTCACCAAATCAAACATACCTTCAATAGTACCTGGTCCCAAATGGTAAACTCTAACTTTCTTCACCTTGTTTCAACATAAGTTTTATGATGATCCCGTGCGGTCTTCACTCATTGATGAATCAAGTCAACTTTTTTTACAGTATCCCTGGAAATATTAGAACCCAGCATTCGATGCTCTCTGAACTCTAACCAATGTATAGGCAATCAGTAAGGCCTTCCCTATAAAGCCTCGTATGGTTCTATGCCAAATATTCGCTGGTAACTATTGTTGTGTGCGAACTCTTCCAATGGAAAATGCGTATCCAAACCACCTTTGAAGTCCAATCCACAAAGTCGTAACATGTCCTCCAAAATCTAGTTCACCCGCTCTGTTTAACAATCAAATTGGGGGTGGATCGCTGTACTTAAACTCAACTGAACTCTCATTGCCTCTTGAAGATCGCCCCAAAATTGCGAGATAAATACACTGCCATGGTCAGAGATGATGCCATGCGGTACCCCATTTAACTACACAATCTCGATAATAAACATCCTGACATACTATTTTATGGTATAATATGTCCTCACTAGAAGTAAATTAGCCACCTTTGTTAGTTTGTCGACGATGACCTGAGTCGAATAATGATTGCAGTGCAATCTTGGTAACCCAATAATGAAATACATGTAGATGCTTTCCCATGTCCACTCGGGATTGGACAACAGTTGCAACTCCCCTCCGCCTTTACAAGCTGGAAAGTGGAACACTTTGAGATAAAATCGGTTATATCACACTTCAACCTAACCCATCAATACATACGGTGCATGTCCTAATACATCTTATCACCTCGGAGGTGAAAAGTGAATCTAGATCCATGCGCCTCAGACAGTAAGGCCTTCCACAAGTCGGCATCACTTGGTATAAAAATCTATCCCTGATAATGAAGTCCCCCGTCTGAACCAATCGATAAACCCTGGATACCCTCGGACATCAAAGCCTTCACCTTCTCGTGGAAAAATTCATGAGAAGATTCAACCTTTACAACCCGCTCAACCATAGATACTGATATATACACAATCTTCAAAAATACTGTGTCAACATCAAGGCTACCCAACTCCTTCCATTGAGCTGTCTAAAATTTTGACAATTCAACACTTTCCTCCACATACAAGGCAGACAAAGATGATGTTGGTCTTCGACTTAACACATTAGTAACCAAGTTTACCTTACCCAGGTGGTTTGGTATGGCAAACTAGTAGTCCTTCATATATCCCACCCATTTACTCTATAGCATGTTAAAATTATTCTATGAGAGCAAGTACTGAAGACTCTTATGGTCGGTGAACAACATAAACTTCTCCCTAAGTAAGTAGTACCTCCACAATTACAGAGAAAAAATAACTATCACCAACTCTAAGTCATGAGTCAGATAACGATCCTCATGATGCCTCAATTTCCTCTTCCAGCAGAACAACTCCTAATGCATCAGTGTACACACAATACTCAACCCTAACTTCTGACAACATAAGGACTGATGTTAACGTAAACTTCTCCCTCAAAGTGTTGAAAGCCTCATGTCACTCAAAACTCCAAACGAAATCAACGCCCTTCTTTCTCAAATCGATAAGTGGACTTATAATCTTCGAGAAACCTTGGATAAACCTCCGATAGTAACCCGCTAGACCCATAAAACTACAAATATATGCTGACGTAGTTGGATTCCCCCACTAGACAACCTTCGTAACCTTGATAGGAATGACGACAATCCTAGCCTCCATCATAATGTAGCCCAGAAACTGCACCTCTCGGAGCCAAAAACCTCACTTGGAGATCTTAGCATAAAGTTAATGATCCCTCAAGGTCTAAATATCCAATTGCAAAAGTTCGAGATTCTTATCCTCGGATCGTTAATAGATTACAATATCATTAATGAACATAATAATAAACTGATCCTAGAATGGCCTCAATACATGATTCATCAAATCCAAGAATACTGTAGGTGCATTGGTCAAATACAAATGGTAATACTCGAAACTCGTATAAACTATACCAAGTTAGGAATGTTATCTTCGGGACATCCTCTTCGCTAATCCTTAACTGGTGATAATCGAAATGCGGATCAGTTTTCAAAAAAGAACAAAGCATCCCTTAGCTGATCAAACATATGATCAATGTGAGGTAACATATACTTTTTCTAAACTGTCACCTTGTTCAAATCATGATATTCGACGCACAATCGAAGTGAACCATCCATTTTCTTCACAAAGAGCACTGAAGCTCCCCAAGGTAGGGTAACTTATGAATTAAAACTTGGCCCAACAGCTACTGAATATTTTTGTTAGGCTCCCTCATTTCTAAGGGTGCCATACGGTATGAGCCCCTGGTAATGGGTCTCATTCCTAGCACTAACTCTGTGTAAAACTCTATCATAAGAGCTGGAGGTAAACTAGGAACCTCGACGAAGATGTCCACGAACTCCCTCACTACAAGGATCGAATCCAATGAAATGGACACCCCATCAGGATAATTCTCCTCGATGTAAAATAAGTGTGTGATGGATCCACCCTTCAGAATAAGCAATGTTATGAGGTACATCTCTGGATTAGGAATGGAAAATGTGATCGCACTCCCATGACAATGAATTTGGACGTGATACACAGAAAATGAATGAAGCCCTAAAATCATGTCATGAGTATGTATATCAATCAAAATATAGTTGACGGAGAAGTGAAGTCTCCCAATATTAATCGCAACCCTTTTACAAATGTGGTGAAGGTCCGTACAAACTAAAGGTGTACTCACATAGGCGAATATTGCCTCCACAACGTCTGTGATTCTCGACATCTTAACAAACCCATAACTAATAAACGAGTCTGATGCATCAGTATCAAACACTACTCTATCATGAGAAATTTAGACAAAATACTTATTATGAATCGTAGGTGGTTGCACCTGCGGCTCAACTGGCTGAACATCATATACACGCCCATGGCACAACTGCGGCTAAACTGGAATCGCTAGTGCTGTTGGTGGGAGTACATGTTGCTGCTTTGCTTTATATCCCTATGCCTATCCTCGAGGATAAACCCTCCTCGTGTTTCCATTATCACTGCACTGGAAGCATTCAATATGAGCCCCATCCCGTGGTTGTTGCACTGAAGCTTCGATGTTGAGACGATTGGACCAACGTTGATCTCTCGCACCTTGACTCGAGTGGCCCTGTTGGCCACTCTCTGTATACCTAGCCCTATTACGGTTCACCCTGAACTGCAATGGCTTGAATTGAATGATCCTAAATGGCATGACCGTGCTATCCCTAAGCCTATAACAACCTCTGAATCCCTTGGATTGATGACCTCCTTACTGTTGGCCCCCTTGTGAGCCCTGTTGGACAATAACTATGACCACCTAGGGCCTACCATGCTAGCATGTGTCCCCTCGCTTGTTACCACATGATCAGAATGATCATTGTAGTAATGCAATGTTATAGTCATCGCTACCTCATAATTTTCAAAGATAAATTCGCCAGTAAGAACCCTCGAATTGGCCAAGGTAGCCCCTCTATGAACCTCTAAGTAGTCAAATCCTCATATGCATGTACATCGAAAGAGAAATCTACCAATGAGGCAAACTCTCGCTCATACTAAAAAACTAAAGTAGTCTGCTTCAAGGTATCAAACTTTGCCTTGAAATGCACCCAAAAGTTAGTAATAGTCATAACATCCCACTAAGCTATAGAAGTAATGGACTCCTACCAGCATAATGCATCCCCAGTTAGATGGAAGGTACCTAAAATATATTTCTGCACGTATGTGCAGTCAACAAATCTCAAATGCCTGCATCTATATCACTTCCACGGAAGCTCCTCCAAGCGGCCCACATCACCGACGAACGAAGGTGGAGGCCACTTCGCAAACTAACTCATAACAGATGCCTAGGTCGGCTACATAACTACTGGCGCTTTTGGCTCCAACTGATACACTACATTTGGTGCGATGAAAACATGTGATGTCGATATTGGTGCTAGCACTTGTGCGTGCGATGGCTACGCCAAAAATTCTTCTGCTATTGTTGTAACTACAACTTGTGTTATGGTCATCAAGTCATCCTAAGAAAAACCTGCTATTGTCCCCTGTGTGGGGTGGTGGCTGCTTCTCTCAAGCATGCGCCCGTCCTACAACTCCTGCTAGTCTACCGATGCATCTCCTTATCTTAAGAGAGTAAGCAAAGAGTATGGGAAGTAGAAGGAAAAGTTTAAATTAATCAGGTACGACAATTTAATGTTATGAGTATATATCACACCAAAAATCCCAACTCCCGACAAAAGTAAACCCTTGTGCGTGGAAAATCTCGCAAGTAAAATCCAAACAAGGAACCCCTCCCATGCACTCCTGCACTGACAGTCGATCATATCAGATCAGTACCTTGAATCATCATTGATGTCGCAGAATACAAAGCCTATTCGAAGCTCTAAGTATCAAATAAACGTTGCTCGTGAAATCTCATGGATGCCCTCAGATCCCTAAAGGCTCTAAAACCAGAGTGCTCTGATACTAACTGTGACAACTCCTCCTTTTAAGTCTAATTATCTTAGCTACACCCAATTAAACTTAGGTCAAGTTGTTAATATGTTGATCGTATAAACAAAAATAAAATAAATGGAGTAAAGTAAACATGTACACTTTCGTACGTGTAACCAATACACGCCATATGAACTATGGGATCAAAAAGTAATATCCACACTGAATAAAAAATGCATAAACATACGAGCCCAAAAATATACTAGGTAAAGCGTTTAATGTTAACCTCTCAACAATCTCAAATCCCTAACAATGGATAATCTCTGATACCACACTCGAAGGAAAAGTGGGAAAAAAAAGATAAGGACCAGCGTCCACCACTACATGACCCTATGAATAGGTTCGAGGTCATCCAGCTCCAAACATGTTAAAATGAATACATTGTAATGTGTGATTGATTAGGTTAGGTTTCGATCGACTGCCATGTCGTTAATTCGCTTCAAACATTTAGGTCGCGTATTCGCATCGCAATGTAATCATTTTAACTTTTCATTTCCAAACATTTCGAATATATTTACGATTCTTTTAATATTATCTTTTTCCAATATTATCCGTTTATTAATATTTTATCGCAAGGTATTATTTTTGTGTCGTGATTTTTTTCAATTAGATCAATTTCAATACAGTAAAAAATGTGGGTTATTACCTGAATGATCCAAGGATTGGAAAATATTGTATTAATCCAAGAGTTGAATACAAAGGTTGACCACTTAAAAAAGACAAAGAACCTACAAAATTAGTGTGGTTGTGTTTGGCTTTAGCCCTTGGGTACTCATATTTGATTTAATTTGGTATTTTCAATTTGTTAAGTTCAATAATATTATTTTGGTATTTCATTTCGGTATGGTATAGTGAGTAAATCGGTTTTTAAAATGTTAAAATAAAAACAAACAAAAAAAATTCAGTAATTTCAGTTTCGCTAAGTAAAAAAAAGTAAACCATTATTACTATTTTTCTGTACAAGACGCTATGATACGTGTTTTTACCTTACCGGAAACACCCCTATATTAAAAAAATGAAGTCGTGTCTTCTCGTGTTTGTGTCAAAATATAAAGTCGTGGCATGTCAAAATATGAAGTCGTGTCTTATCGTGCTTGTGTCATATAAAAAATATGAATTCATGTCGTATGATTCGACCCAAAAACACGAATTGACACCCTTATTATGAGTGGCATGCTTCTAAATGTATTCGTGTAGAGAATTAGTATTGGTTAATTTTCCCTTCAAAATTTATCTTTGCCTTAGATTTGGACTATAACTCTTTAGCTCTTTGTTGTTTGACACTACCCACGCATTTTTGTAAATATTACATAGGAAAAAAGTCTCTCCTATGTGGCTCTTACACCTAGTTTCATTGTTGTTAATAAATTGTCAACAAAACTAAAAGCGGTCACTTTTAAGGATACTTTTCTTTTAACAACACAAAATCACGTAACTAATAATTTTGGCAATGAAAAAAATTAGCATTCATGTATATCCTTTGTGGGTATTGGCGAAATAGCTATTTTGTGACAATGAAGATTTTTTTTCACTAAAATATAGTAGAGAAATATATTTTTTGATGAAAAAATACTACGATCTTGATGGTCCAAAAATCTCTTAATACTATAAAATGCAAAACAAGGCATTTATTATGCTTTGCAATTAGCCTATCCACGTGGCACATCATTTCACTATAAATCTTCTGAGGATGACACGTGGCATTGACATAAATGCAAATCTATATTACCCAATTTCCTCCTAATTGCTACTTAAGAAACGTTGGAGATTGACAGTTAAAATAGATGTGGGTGTTCAATGTACCACATAAAAAAATGTGGATGTGGGTGTTCAATGTATCGCCCAAAAAAAACGTAATAAATTAAATGCTCAGCCCCAAATCACTTAATTATTAGTTAGGGTTTTTCTTAATGTTTACATGTCTACGTACTTCAAACCTTGCTCTTCATTGTAGTTTTCTTTTGGGGAATATCAAAGGTAACACAGATTACCAAACAAATACCCAACTCATTCTTTAATTCTGCCCTTTCTCTTTCTTCAATAGATCCTTTCTTTTTCTAAATTAAAAATCACAACACCCCACTCTCTCCCCTATAAATTGATGGACGACCATCCTTTTTTACACACTCTCTCTCTCTTCATTCTACCTATTTCACATCTTTGTTGGCAGTGCCTTATAAACTTGGGAAAAAAATTAAATGGGTTTCTCGTGAGAGAGTCCTTTTATTTTCAATTATAATAAAGCATGATTTTTTTTCTTTCATATATTTCATCAATCCCATGTTTGTTTATAATATGGATATTTCTGTTTTTCACAGGAATGGGAGAAAGTGAGTTATAAAGAAAATTGGAGAAAATTGTTTTCACCTGATTTGTTTTCCATGTTTGTTTACACTACGTATCTTTTTGTTAATAACATCCATCTTTTTTGTTTTCAAAAATATGAAAGTCATTTTCTATTTTTACCGGAGAAAATGGTGCTTCTTCTCTCTCTCTCTTGCGAATATCTTCCTATTCTCCTTCCCATTGTTGGGTATGTGAAGAGAAAGCTGTGAAAAGCTTTTGTATAGACTTGGGTGAAGTCTTTATATCTTTTGCAGTGAGTTTGTTAGGTAGCGAGTGAAGAAGCCCAGGGTACTTGAGAAAAAAACAGCCAAGCAAGATACATAACTAAACAAATTAAGTGGGTATTTTTTTTTTCATTTTACACTGTGTATGATTTTTTTTATTGCTTCAAATGTATTGATTTTTTTTCTCACTCACCATAATATCTTAACATCCTAATATCATATGTTTAATATAATTTATAATCAATTTATAAATGGTGCTTTGGATTATTTTTCTAATTTCTTTGCTGCCTTTTCACATTATGCACTAAACTGCTTTCTTAATAATAAAAAAAAGAACATGTTGAATTGAGGGTAGTTTAATCTTTTTTTTTTCTGTAAGTTAATGTTTTAATCATATTTTTAAAGGTATTGTGTTAGTTGTGGTGTGCCAGTATTTCAAGGGGATCGTTGTCGAGTTTTTAAAATGAGAGAACCTATAAATATAAAATAATCTCGGGGGTTTATTGGTATTTACACTTATTTTTAACAAACATAAAACTATGCTAAGTAAATTAAATCCATTAAACCCCAATATGACCAATTATCAAGCCGAATTATTATATTTTGTCGGTCATAATTGATTTTGTTTGATGGAGTACTTTACCCTCCACTACATGTAAAACAATTTTTATACTTATTATTATTATTTTGGTGCATATTTTTAATAGGCACTCTACTTCAGTAAATGTTATGAACAAATTGGAAACATTTTTCTATTTATTTATGTGCTTTTATATTTAACTCCCCCCATTCTCAGTGCTTATTTTCCTTTAATTTAGATTTATTTTTTTAAAATTTGATTAGGGAAATTTCTAATTTAACTTATCGAGTATTAGTTTTAGAATCATTCGATGAAAAGTCCATTAACATTTTTTAAAAACAAACTCACATTGAAACTAAACTTGTATGCAAAAATTGTTATAATTTAATAGTATGCTATCTTGCCTCAATAATGATGACACTTTTTCAAGAGAATTTTTATTTTTAACTTTGTATACACGTTCCCATAATTCGCGCATCGCGCGGATTTACACCTAGTTAAATGAAATTTTTGTGTACAACAGAGGTTGTAATGCTATTAATGATAATGGCTTACTTGATAAAATTTAAGAGAATAGTGTTTTACTTATACAAATATGAAGAACTCTTTTCAACCGATTTTTTATTAGTTTAATTTGGTATATTATTTTTCTTGTTCAGTTTTTTTCATTTGAAATCATCCATCTTTTGTTGCTTTACTTTATGAATTAATTATGCACGGAACACCGTCCCATGTTTGTGGTAATTACATTTTTTGTTTTCTTTTTAATAGTATGATTTGTTTTTGTTATTTAAATCGTCAATTATGTATTTGGTTTTCCATTATGTTAGATTGTTCTGAGATGATGGTTTGTATGGATATATGCTAGACATTCATTTTTTGTATAATATACCGTTAACACCATAATAATTAATTATTGCTAATACCGGAGTGATGTAATACCGTCTCACAATTCATTATCCAAATGATGTAATACCGGAATAATTATTGCTAATTTAAATGTATTTGTTTGAAGAGATAGTCATCACTGTTTGAAGGGATAATCATCACAATTCATTATCCAAATTAATAGTGTAACACTCTAATACATGACACGTGAGCTAATGAATGAATTTGGACTCGAAACTTTGGCTATAAAAAGCCAAAGTACGAACCCCTAAGACACAACTCAACACTTCCCACTGCTTCCCAAAACAAGTATAGCAAGATGAAAGTGGTAGCAACAATATTATACCTAGTTGTTCTCGCAATTTGCGGGCTTGGAATCCATGGCGCCCACCCAACCCACGGTGCCCCTCCAACCGTCTATCCCTCGGTTTCCTTTAATTTGACGGAGGCCAACTCGAACGAATACAGACACTTCCTACAGGAACTGCGAGGGAAAGTGATACTGGGAAGCCATAGAGCATTTGATCTGCCAGTACTGAACCCCGAATCTAAAGTGTCGGATTCGGATCGTTTCGTTCTGGTCCGTCTCACCAATCCCAGCCGCGAAAAAGTCACCTTGGCAATAGATGTGGTTAACCTTTATGTGGTGGCTTTTAGCGCAAATGACAGGTCGTACTTTTTCAGCGGCTCTTCGGAAGTTCAAAGGGAGAATTTGTTCGTGGATACCACTCAGGAGGATTTAAACTTCAAAGGCGACTATACTAGCCTCGAACACCAGGTAGGTTTTGGAAGGGTGTATATCCCTCTAGGACCGAAATCACTAGCTCAGTCCATCTCAAGTTTGTCGACATACAAATCGAGTGCTGGAGATAACAAGCGTCTAGCCAGAAGTCTCCTTGTGGTGATTCAAATGGTCTCCGAAGCGGCCAGGTTCAGATACATTCAGTTACGAATCCAGGCAAGCATAACTGATGCTAAGGAATTTACACCAGACCTTTTGATGCTGAGCATGGAGAATAAATGGTCGTCTATGTCCTCAGAGATCCAGCAGGCTCAACCAGGAGGAGCTTTTGCTCAAGTGGTAAAGCTTCTAGATGAAAGGAACCACCCCATCGACGTAACCAACTTTAGAAGACTCTTTCAGCTGACCTCTGTAGCGGTTCTTCTCCACGGATGCCCCACGGTAACTAAAATGCCCGCTTACATAATTAAAATGCCCGTTTTTAATGGAGGCGAGGACGAAGAAAGGTGTTCGGTAGTAGAAGAAGTAACAAGGCGCATCGGTGGTCGGGATGGATTCTGTGCGGAGGTGAAGAATGGGGACGAGAAGGATGGGACTCCCGTCCAGCTGTCGTCGTGTGGAGAACAAAGTAACCAACAATGGACGTTCAGCACAGATGGAACAATCCAGTCGTTGGGCAAATGCCTGACTACCTCAAGCTCTGTCATGATATACAACTGTAAAGTTGTTCCTCCAGAATCCACTAAGTGGGTAGTATCTATTGACGGCACCATCACCAATCCTCGCTCAGGACTCGTCCTTACAGCTCCTAAAGCTGCAGAGGGAACCCTCGTGTCTCTGGAGAAAAATGTCCATGCCGCTAGGCAAGGTTGGATTGTGGGAAATGTAGAACCCCTCGTTACTTTTATTGTGGGATATGAACAAATGTGCTTGGAGACTAACCCTGGAAACAATGATGTATCGTTGGGGGATTGCTCTGTCAAAAGTGCATCAAAAGTGGATCAAAAGTGGGCACTCTATGGCGACGGCACCATCCGTGTAAATAATGATCGTAGCCTATGCGTCACCTCCGAAGGCAAAAGCTCCAATGAGCCCATCATCATTCTCAAGTGCCTAGGGTGGGCTAACCAACGCTGGGTATTCAACACCGACGGTACCATCTCAAACCCCGATAGTAAACTAGTTATGCACGTGGATCAAAACGATGTCCCTCTTCGAAAAATCATTCTCTCTCATCCCAGTGGGACTTCTAACCAGCAATGGATAGCTAGCACCCATCCAGCATAGGGAAGTCGTTATGTACTACCTTCTACCCACATGAGGGTATAGCATCACCCATGCAGCTTAGAGAAGTCGTTATGTACTACCTTCTACCCACATGAGAGTATAGCATGATTAATCGGCTACCATTAACATGCTTATACATGTTAATATTAAATAAATGTGGATGTTTGAGTGTTAAATAAATGTGGAGTTTTGAAATATCCAATGCTTAATTGTTGTCCTTGTTTTAACTTTTCAACATCATAGTTTTTTTTTTTTTTTTTTTGGGGGGGAGGGGGGGGTGTCCCTAAGAAAACAAAAAAACTATTGAAGAGAAATCACTTGCATCTTCCTCCCGCATCATCTTGAGTTGATGAGTTGGTGGTGTAATACCCATAAATTTTTTGAATAACTAATTAATTAAAAATATTTATTTAACTTTTATATCTATTTGATACTTTTATTTTTTGATTAAAAATTAACAATGTTGGATTTTATGAAGTTTAATGCAACTATTTAAATGATATATGGATTCAATAAATCAAGTATGAAAGGAACTTATATGTACACTTTTAATTAATAAATATTTATGTGAAATTTATTGATTTTTTTTGGGAATAATTTTTAAATTAGGCAAGTGACATGTTAGAAAAATTTCACATTTTAATTTAGTTTTAAAATATTTTAGGAAGTGATAATGATACACTAAATAGGTTGATATGTGAACGTATTTTATGTGTTTAAATTGATTAGAAATAATAAAAATGGAATGAGAAAGAATATTGGTTGTTAAAAATCAATATGGGAGTAATGTTCAATTAATTAGGCATTTATGAATGGATTTCAAGGGCTAAATCGGAAAATGATGCGAGGAAGAGTGGAGGCAATTATTTTTTTATTTGTTTTCAGGGTATTTTAAATATATCTACTAATGTATAAAATATTCTTAGGGTTTGAGGCTCTTAGACACCTTTTAAGGAGATAATGATACAATTAATTGCGGATTTGTGATGATAGGTTTAAATGCAAAAATGAAGGGAGAAAGTGTAAGGGCCAAATATTAATATATTTTCAATAGTTGTAGGGTTATTTTAGACCTACCTACTGATATTGAAAAATGTGTAAAGGTTTACGACATTTAGGCATGTTGTAGTGAGGGAATTATAGAAAATTGAGAGAGAAATTATTAGAAAAATTAGATTAACTTGAGAAATGTATAAATAAAAGGAGGACGGGTGCAATATGATATTAAGTAAGAATATGGATAACAAGGTAAAATGAGGAAATGGAAAACCTTCATGGTTTCATGGGCTTAAGAAGAAGCGGGTTAAAGAAACCAATAAGAAAGAAGAAGAATTGGATTTCTAATATATTTTCAAGAAAGCATCATCATCATCATTCCTATACTTTAAGGCAAGTATTCTTCTACTATTTCCATCAAATATTAGATGTTTTATATATTGCCTAAAGGATTACTAACCTAATTGGAGAGAAAGAACCTAGTTGTGAAATCTACGCTCAATATTCTTAACCTTTTTATGGGCGATAAATTTATAATTTCATATATTTTATATCAAAATATATACCTTTTAATCATATTTTAACACATTTAATAAATTTTAGAGTCATTTCAGTATTTAAGAAAGAAAATGCATGTTTAAAAGAAATTTGAATTAACAATGATATTTTATAAACTATAGGGGTAAAATTATAATTTCATAAACTTCATGGACCCTAAGTAATTTTAAAGAACCCTAGATGAATTTTTTTAGGCCCCGCACTTACTCTTTGGTAGACAATCAACAATAGACACCTCACATATCATGGCACACAAATGAAAATCATTAGTATAGTGAGTTTTTCGAGGTTTCGCACACATCATAATTGTCAGAACTTTCAAATATCAAAATTCTGATATAAATCCATTAAAATGGCGAAGCTTGTTTAGGTCTCGCAGATAGAATGACACTATAAATCATTCATCTCTAATTATCGTTATTTAACTTATGTATTTATCATGTTATGGTTAATTATATTAGTTTCTCATTAGCCCCCAGATACATTTGGGCATCATAAAAAAATCAATCCTTAGCGAATAATCTATAGAACTCCAATACCATATTTCCCTTTCAGTCCCCCGCCTAGGAAAACACCCAAAACCATAACCATACCCTAGTATCATGCCTAGAATAAAAGGAAGTAATACGTATTGCCTAGACGCACAAATAAGAAATACCAAACAATAATAAAGACCACTCTCTAGTCTCATACCTAGAAAGCAACAACCATAAAACTTCAATACTCTTCGATTACCATACATAGAAAGTATTAACTATAATTAATACACGTGAATGTATAAACTAGTGTCCGTAAACCAAATGTCTCATTTAATCTCATATCCTTTTATTTTGTATTCATACAAATCCTATTTCATAGAAATTAATTTAATCTAATAATGTGATATACACATCTTACGAAATTCTCAATATGTTGACCAAGTCCCATTTTCAGTTTGGGTGAGATTTTACAAAAATAATATATAAAATGACTGCAACATGATAGTTTACAACTTTCAACAACATTTTTTTTATGTTCTAACCGTTATTACTAAGCCCAATAATCTAATCATATGGGATTTTAAGTATTAAACCCAATTTCATAAAAACATATTTTTAATAATCACTACAAGACAAAACAACATAGGCATCACACGAGGTATATCGCCAATAGTCATAAAACCATTCAACAATATGAATATAAACATCCACTATAACTAAACTTAAAGAGTATTGATTGCATAAATAAAATAAATCAAATAAACTCTTAGTATCTAGAATACGATAATCTAAATACTTAATTGAGATAACACAAGTAACGACTAATAATAAAATTGTTCAACTACGAGCATCATTCCCAAAATGAAACACTGAACTGAATACTTATCTAGATAGAAATGAGGGAGGCATCTAATCAAGCCCTGCATCAACCCACAACTGCTACAACGTTGTCTAGATTCAAAGGAAAAGCTATCCTTGGCGAACATATGGTTGAGCACATAAAGAGTTTTGAAACTATTTTTGATACATTTGAGAGCCCAAAACATTTGAAAAACTATTGCAAGTATTTAAATGCAATAATAATAAAAGCAACAAGAATTGTTCACGTTCTCCTAGTGTCGCACTCACTTGAGATTATACTCGCTCCCTCAACTCATTTATTTTAATCACCTTGTTACTCTACCTTGACCTAAATACTCTCACAATCCTTAGCATACTCCAATCCGCTAACCATCTAGCCCATTCGTGTCGCCCATATTATACTTCATACTAATGCTCGAAGAGTTATCTACTTGTGTGTAATGATTTACATACTATTCAAATGCCCAAGAGCCCAAATGTCTCCAAACTCCCGACACTTATTAATTTTCATGTGTGGGACGTTTCCCAATCAAAATCAAAACAAAGAACCCTCTCGATACACTACTACTTAGCTTTGTCGATTATCGAGATCCATAGGCCCAATAAACATTGTCAGAACACTCAAAAAAACTACTCCAAAAGTTACTAAAGGAGTTACTAAATCTAATTTCTCGATTCCGCATATTTAAAGGAGTTATAGGATCCATACTACCCATATAACACCTCATACAAATGTATTACGTGGCTAACACGCAAGTTATAATTTAAGATTTCTCAAATTTATTTATAGCACTACTCAGACAATGTAATCATACGCTAGGCGTAACTTGATATTCACACAAACATTTGACCATACCATCCCAAGGCCAACGAGTGAGGATCTCACAACTAAACTTAAAATCGCAAACACATATTTGAGGTTGTCATAAGCATACATCTGTGAGTTGAAACCATACCACATTACCCTAACCCGACTCAAAACTCATCTATCCTCACACACGAATAGTGGTCGTGTAATAATATTATGACCTGGGGAAAATCCAATAATTGTTGTTCAATGCTAGGGCGGACTGACCACTACGCGCAACGTCCAACGATAGCATATTAAAGTAGGTATGTTCATATAAATTCATTCACACATAAACATATATACCGGTGACACTCAATACGTATATATATATATATATATATATATATATATATTTCACGGAATCCATCCCTAGTTAGTCGAAGACACTCCCCAAGTCTTTTTGGAATAGGTTAATATGAGTTTCAAAAATTCCTCCCACGAGCTCCTTTTTAATAGGAATAAATATAAGAGTCAGATCCCATTAGAATTCTTAAAAATCACACATTTCCCCAATTTTATTATTCTCATAGATTAATTCGTATACTAAAACGGTTATTACTCCCTCCACATATGTCCAACTAAATCGATTCAAAGCTCATTGCACATCAAAGATCCATACATTTCTTTAAATCTATGTCTTGTTGTCTAATTCAAAGTATAAATAAATGGCATGCATTTGAAGTGACGTCAAATTTCTAACAGATACATCAATTAAACTAATAAATCATGCAATAATAAACCCTATTTTCAATATTTTATCTTTCTTCTCAAATAATTCCATAACAAATATTTATTATTCAATTAATAAAATATTGAACATGCAATTATGCATAGATTCATCTCCTAACAATTTATTCATTCGAAACATGAATTTGTACAGTTTTCCCAACCTAAAATTTTTGTTCTTCTACCCCAAATTACATGAACGATTGAAACTACATATGTATATTAAAGGAAGTAAATACTTACTTTAAAGTGATGGATCCTGGGATTTATCTTATTAACCTTATCTGTCGATGACAATCTTCAACCCAGGAATGATTGTTAATCTCCTCGTATCTTATTTTCCTCTTATTTTCTCCCTTTTTCTTCACTTTTCTCACTTTCTCTCAAACCATAGCCTCCATGGGTGGATAGACAGTAACCCCATTCTTTCTAGACTTCTTATATATTAGCCTTAAACACTCAAATATCGAAACAGGCCACCCTCTTAAGCAAAACTACATGTATACCCTTCTATGGTTCACACTTAGTTTAAAAAGCCCCGAGAACCAAACTATAACCCCGAGTATGTATTTTCCACTATTTCGACCCATTTTGGACCATCGACGAACTCAAAATTACGATATGAGTTACGTAACATAAAATTTCACCTCATTCCCATCACAAATCTACCCGCGTGTCCCAAAATAAATACCGATAAACCTGTTGCCTTAACTTACTTATGACGTAGCATAACTTAATTCGTTATTACATACTTATAACACAAGTAAACATAAGTATATATAAATATGAGTCCATTTATTATGTAATTAATATGTATCTAAAGCAATTTATTTCTAGGTAAACTAAAAATAAGATCAAATGTGTAATTTAAAATACTTTAAAAATAGCGTGTTACATACTTCCCCCTAACAATGGAGTTTTGTCCCCAAAATTCAAACATGACTGGTACGAAGAGATTCAGATACTTTTCTCTCATGTCATCCCCATGCGCCTAAATCGATTCCTTGATAAAATTATGGTGTCCCAACTGTATTCTCACTAACGGTACCATCTTTGACCAAAGTTTCACTCACTATGGCCCAAAATGGCGATAAGTCTCTATTCGTAATAAAAATGTCCAACTACAAACCCGTTTGCTCTAACATTGTACACTGATATACCACACCATCCCTCAGATACCTCATCGATGAAGACACGCGAAACACATCGGGAACCAATGCTCTAGTAAAACGAGCCTATACATAATCGGTCCCTAGCTTCTCAATAATGGGAAATCATTATATGGAGAGGAGTCAAATTCCCTTCATGAGAGACACCTAAAATAACATATGATCACTAAAGTCAAACTTTAAATATCTTCTGTTTGCAATGGCGTAACTCTTCGGACAATCTTGAGCTACTAGAATATGACTATTAATCAACTCAATCCTTGCCAACGTATCTAGAATTAAGACTGACCTGATAAGCTTATTATCCTCCACCTATAAACAACCAGAAACCAGATGACATGGTTTCCCATTTGAAGCCTCGAAAAATGCCATACTAATAGTAAATTGGTACGAGTTATTATACGCAACTCTGGTAAAGGTAAATATTTCACCTGAACTAGCTTTAAAGTCTTGAATACACATCCTCAACATATTTCTAACATCAGATTCACTTGATTAGCCAACCCATCAGTCTGAGGTGAATAATTGTGTGCTCAAAGCAACTTTGTACCCATCGCCCCCTAATAACTCTACTAAACGTGGGACATGATAGTATCTTGATAAAAAATAATGTCAGGAAGGACCTCATACGTGTCAAGCATAACTCGTATCAACTAGCCCCATAGTCACCGAACTTCTAGTTTGAGAATAGAACATATATTTGAAAATAGGCACACTTAGGCTTGAAAAAAATTGCGACTGGGTGAAAACCACCAACAGATCCCCAAACAGTACTGCAAGTTATACAAACACCTCGAACATGTCCAATGTAACATGTAGCAACTGAATGCGTAGTCGCGAGACTCCCTATTTGAGAATAAGACATGAATTTAAAAATAGGAACAGTCAGGCTTGAAAACATTGTGCATGTGGGCGGAAACCACCTGGGGCTCCCAAACGGCATCACGAGTGGCACAAACGCCTCGTTCGTGTCCAACGTAGCAGATATCAACCAATCGTGTAGTCGTGAGACTCTCTGTTTGAAAGTAGGACTCGAATTTATAAATAGTCACACTAAGGTTTAAAAAGACGCCACCACTGGTAGAAACTACCAACCACCCCCAAATGGTATGGTGAGTGGTACGAAGAACTCGTACATGTCCATATTAAGATGTGGAAACCGTCCGCGTAGTCATGGGACTCTTGATTTAAAAAGAGGACCAGGATTTAAAGGTAGGTCCACTTAGGCTTGACAAAATATGCAACGAGTTAGCGAAAATAATATATATCCCCCAAATATCACCGTGAGTGGTAAGAGCACCTCATTCGTGTCTAACGTAACACATAATAACCAATTGCTTAGTTATGCGACTCCCTGTTTGAAAGTAGGAACCTAGTTTACAAATAGGCACACTTAGGTTTTAAAATATGTCACGAGTGATTAAAACCACAAACAACAGCCAAATGGTAATGTGAGTGTCATAAACACCTCATGCATGTTCAACATAACACGTAGCAACCAGTCGCAAAGTCCTGAGACTCCCGATTTATATGTAGGATTCGAATTTAAAAATAGACACACTTATGCTTGATAACGTGCCGTGAGTGGGAGGAAGCAACCAATAACCCCCAAAAGTACCACGAGAGGCACAAACACATCGTACGTGTCCAACATTACATGCAGACTTGGGATGCATAGTCGTGAACTCTCGGTTTGAGAATATGCACACATAGGCAATAAAACATTTCACGAGTGAGAGAAAACCAGAAAGAGACAACAATCGGTACCACGAGTAGAACGAACACCTAGTGTTTGTAATGTAACACGTAGCAATAGATCGTGTGGTCACAAGACTCTCAGTTTGGGAGTAGGACCCAAATTTGAAAATAGGCATACTTAGGCTTGAAAAGGTATCGCGGGTGGGAAAAAACCACGAACAACCCCCAAACATAACCGCGAGTGGAACGAACACCTCGTGCATGTCAAACATAACACGTAACAACTGTCCGTGTAATTGCATGACTCCCGATGTGAGAATTGGAGAAAAATTTGATACTACGAACACTTAGGATTGAAATGTGCAACGAGTGGGCTAAAAGCACCAACAACCCGAAATGGCATCACGAGTGGCATGAAAACCTTGTACATATCTAATGTAACACGTAGCAATCAATTACATAGTCACGTGACTTTCGGTTTGAGAATAGGACATTAATTTAAAAATTGGTACACTTAGGCTTCAAATGAGAATGCGAGTTGACAAAAACCACCTACAATACCGAAACTGCACATCAAGTGTCATGAACACCTCGTGTGTGCCAACTTAACACGAAGCAATCGATAGTATAGTCGTAGGAGTCCTGACTTTAAAATAGGACCCATATTTAAAAATATACACACTTAGGCTTAAAAACGTGCTATGGGTAGACAAAAAGAACCCCCCAAGAGATATCATGAGTGGAACGAACACCTCATGTGTGTCCAATGTAATACGTAGAAACCAGTTGTGTAGTCATCGAAATCTCGATTTGAGAATATGATCTCAATATTAAAAGATGCATACTTAGGCTTTCAAACATTAAGTGAGTGGGCGAAATCCAACTACAACCCCCAAATGCCACTACGTGTGGCACGACCACCTCGTGCGTGTCCAACATAATAAGTAAAAACTGACCGCGTAGTCGTGGGACTTCTACACTACACCAAAATGGGCAAATTGTCACCTTTCAGCCGGCCAGCCTTGTCAAGGTCATTGACCGTGACAAAAAAACACGCGTTTTATGTCACGGTCATTGACCTTGACACGACCGTGACAACGAATTGTCACGGTCATTGACCGTGACAAGCCCGTGACAAATTTAATTATCACGGTCTTGTCACGGTCATTGACCGTGACAATTAGTGTCACGGTCAATGACCTTGACACGACCGTGACAACTTTTCCAGCAAAATCACTTTCCCCCTTCTTTTTTCCCTCCCACCGTTCCCTCCCTCTCTCTCTCTCGACTCGACGCTGCTCTCTCTCTCTCTCTCTCAGGTCCAATTTCTCTCTCTCTCTCTCTTCCATTTATATATATATTTGTTTGTATATTTATGTGTGTATGTATATATATATATATATATGTGTGTGTGTGTATGTGTGTGCGTGTGTGGGGGGTGGGTCGGGATGGGGCAGGGTGGGGGAGGGGGTGGTGGAGGGGGGCAGGGGGTGGGGCGGGGTGGGGCAGGGTGGGGGAGGGGGCGGTGGAGGGGGCAGGGGGTGGTGTGGGGTGGGGTGCAGTGTGTGTGTGTGTGTGGTGGTGTGTTTTGGGGGAGGGGGGGAGGGGGTGGTGGAGGGGGCAGGGGGTGGGGTAGAGTGGTGTGTGTGTGTGTGTGTGGTGGTGTGTGGTGGGGGAGGGGGTGGTGGATGGGGCAGGGGGAGGGGGTGGGGTGGGGTGGGGTGTGTGTGTGTGTGTGTGTGGTGGTGTGTGGTGGGGGTGGGGTGCAGTGGGGGAGGGTGGGGGAGGGGGTAGTGGAGGCGGGGAGGGGGTGGGGTGGGGTGGGCACACCTACGCGACGCACACCTACGCACCTACGGACACACACACCCCACCCCACCCCACCCCCTGCCCCCCTCCCCCACCCCCTCCCCCATCATTGTGTGAATAGGTATGAGATCATAATTTGGAGGAATTCACGTCCAAGAAATAATTTGGATTCCCTTTAGGGTCTTATGTCTTGAATTAATCTGAGGGGGTGGGGGTGGGGGTGGGGGCGGGGGTGGGTGGGGTTTTGAATATTATTTACATTCAAAATAAATAATTGATAATAGTTGGATAATAATTGGATAATAATTGTTTTTATACCTATAGAACAGCTTAGATAGTGTGTGTGTGTGTGTGTGTGTGTATGTGGTCAATACATGAATTTATTTTTGTATTTGAATTATCCCATGAATTTATTTGTGTATTTGAATTATCCCATGAATTTATTTGTGTATTTGAATTAACCCATTATATGAAACATACTTGAAATTAAATATAGTGTGCATAGATACTAGCATTCTAGTTCTTATGCGTACGCATTCAATAACCCTTAGACCCGTTCGAGAGTCATTACCCCTGTAATGAGATCTCTCGAATTGTCCCGTTTGGACAGTTTGAGACTGTATAATTTTTGTATAATATTCTTATTGGCTTAAAGTTGTTACTTTTGGAGGAAGTTCTGCAGTCGTATCTTAATGTTCTCTGGGTACATACTAGATTGACAAGTGTGACTATTATTTTAATTGACCAATTGAAATAACACTCACACCTGCCAATCTACGTCGTGTACTTGGAGAACTAAGGGGATTTGCGTAGGTCTATTATGCAAATTAGTATTACCTTCTCCCTCTTGTGTGAGAAGGTAGTGAATCGAGAACACATAGTGGCCGCAAAATTGGCTGTGAACGAAGCGATTTGCGTATTGGATAAGTACTTTCCCCCAGCATTCTTTGACATAAGTGTTCACTTGTTGGTACACCTATGCGACGAGGCACTTCTTTGTGGTCCAGTTAGATATCGGTGGATGTATCCGTTTGAAAGATTGATGAAAGTTTATAAAGATTACGTCAAGAATACGCGATATATTGCAGGATCAATTGCAGAGGAATACATCACCGTGGAGTCATCAATATATACTCGGGAATATATGACTGACTCTACCAGCGTTGATGACACTGATGAATTCCTCGATGATGGTGGTAATGTGATGGGAAAACGAGTGAAATTAACGAGTTTGCAACATGAACAAGTAGCTCGTTATCTATTTGACACACATGAAGATGTCGAAGAATGGAAAAAGTAAGTTTCGAATATTATAATGTTTAACATTATTTTAGATTATTTTATACATGATTAATTTTGTAATATGCAGTAAATATGAAGCCTGTGAGAACAATAAAAGACGAAAAACAGTGGTACAATCAGACAGCGAATTTAGGCTATGGTTGACACAAGAGGTAATTACAATGAAAACAGTCGTTATATAACGTTACATTACACTCATATTTTACCACTAATATAATTAATTTATCTATATTCTCAGCTCCTAAAGATGGGTGATGCGACATCAAGGCTTGCTCGTCTAGCCACTGGACCCTTGTTCGTGGCACAGGAGTACAAAAAATATCGATTGAACGGTTACATTTTCGGCGCTAAAGTGTACGAGGAAAGTACAAATGTACAGAACTCGGGTATTTCATACAAGGCTCTTACTTTCTTTCGAGCAAGCGCAAAAGATAAAAACCTCGTTGAAGCTGAAATGACTTACTATGGTGTAATTCAAAATATATTTGAATTGGATTATATAAGCTTCAAAGAGGTTGTATTTTACTGTGAATGGGTAAGAGTTGAGGATAAAAATGCTTCTAAAGTTGATCCTGTCACCAATTTAATCATGGTTGACTTGTCCAAGTTGAAGAGCAACGACCACGTGAGCGATGAGTCGTTTGTTTGTGCATTTCAAAAGGTTAAGCAAGTGTTTTACTCGGAGTATATCACCAACGAGCCGTTGTCAATTGTCCAACACGCGCCAAGGCGTCTAAATAGTAATGTGGATGACTTGGCTGCTCCTACCGAATATCAATCCATTTTTGATGATAACCCGAATTTGAAACAATTTTTCAATTTGTAATAATTATTTCAATTTGTACCGAAACATCCATTTTTAATGCTTTTACTTGATCTGCACTTTATCATTTTCACTCTTGTGTAGTGTGCGTGTGTGGAGAGGAGATTAATACATAAATATTCCAACTACATCTAAGTTTTGTTTATACTAATCCATGAATATACGCTTCTTACCTTTAATAGGTGATTAGTACATAGTTATTTGGGGTGTCCTATTTGTGGAGAGGAGACTGAATCTCTTCGTCTATCCGAACACTAAGAAATGCCATAATCCTATGGAGCGATGCTCTGCAAATTCCTCCCAACCGTTATGTAGCCAAACATCACCGGTTGAAGTTGTCAATTCCACCTTCCATACCCCACCACTTTCCATACCCCATTCAAAGGTGGAGTTGACAACTTCAACTGCTGATTTTTGGCTACACAACGGTTGGAAGGAATTTGCAACGCATACCTCCATAGGATTATGGAATTTCTTAGCGTATAGATATGAAGAGAATTATAATTGACACGATTGCCCGGGGTACATTAGTTGGAATGAGTTGCCATATGAGCTCAAGTTAGCTGTTTGAGTGACACTACAGGTAATGTATTTATATTTATATGTCAATTTCGATTTCGATATCGATTTCAATTACAATTTATATTTATCTATATTTGAGGGGCGGATACTAATTTTACTTTATTTCAATTCAGGGGACAGGGAGTGGCCCTAAGGGTAGGCCACATATGCTCTATACTTATGTCGCTATTCGGACGAGAAGGGAAGGATAAGGAGGTGTTCCCGAGCATCGCGGTACAAAATCTCTTTTCCATGCAAATAGTTTGTAGATTTGAGATAAAATGATGGTGATGTTGTTTCTTTTTAAATAGTTTCTTATTTGAATATATATTTGGATTATCTTTAGTTTGTTCGGATATATGATGTGTGGAACAGGTACAACGTTGCTATAACAGGTACAAATATACTGCTGGGCAGTGGCAGTGGCCATACTGCCCAGCAGTTTTTTTTTAATTCTGCCCAGAATTGTCACGGTCATTGACCGTGACAAGTCCCTGACAATTTTGTCACGGCCTTGTCACGGTCAATGACCGTGACAATTTTTTTACTAAGGGTCACGGCTTTGTCACGGTCATTGACCATGACAAACGTGTCACGGTCATTGACCCTGACACGACCGTGACAAAAAAAGTTGTCTCGCCTCGAAATGTCACGGTCATTGACCTTGACAAGGTGAATTTGTCAAGGTCAATGACCTTGACAAATGGGCAGATTTGGTGTAGTGCTATTTGGAGGATAAGACCCAAATTAGAAAGTAGACATTCTTAGGCCTTAAAATGTGTCATGAGTTAGCGAACACCACCAACAGTCCGTAAACGTCATCGAAAAATGGATGAACACCTCGTAGGTGTCCAACATAACATGTAGACTCTGCCGGGGTGGTCATGAAATCCTAGTTTTAGAATCGGACACAAATTTGAAAATAGGCACACCTAGGCATAAAAACGTACCGTTGGTGGGCGGAAACCACCAAGAGCTACCAAATGGTATCGTGAGTGAGAGGAACCATTTGGGAATAGGACCACATGAAGTAATTATCCGCATGGTCGGGGGGTTCCCAATTTGGGAATAGGACCTAAAAATGTGGCGCGAGTGAGAGGAACCACCAATTCCCCACAAATGGCACTGTGAGTGACACGAACACCTCGTGCGTGTCAAATATAACACGTAGCCACCTATCGTGTAGTCACGTGACTCTTAGTTTGAGAATATGACCTGAATTAGAAAATATTCACAATTGGGCTTGAAAACTTTTTCGGAGTGGGCGAAAACCACTAATAGCCACAAAATGGTCCTGTGAGTAGCGAGAACATCTCATCCACATCCAACGTAACACATAAAAACCGTTCGTATAGTCGTGGCACTTTCGTTTTGAGATTAGGACCTAAATGTAAAAATAGAAACACTTAGGACTAAAAACATGTCACGAGTTTACGAAAACAAAAAATAGTCTCTAAACGACAGTACGAGTTGCATGAACACCTAATGCGTGTCCAACGTAATAGGTAGCACCCAACCATTTAGTCATCGGAATATCAGTTTGAGAATATGACCCAAATATGAAAATAGGCACACTTAGGCTTAAAAATATGTCGTGAGTAGGCCAAAACCACCAATAATCCACAAACAGTAGTGTGAGTGGCACAAACACGTCATGCATATTCAAGGTAACACGTAGTAACTGACCGCATCATCGTGGGACTCTCGGTTCGAGGAAAGGACCCAAATGTGAAAAATAGACACACGCGCTTCAAAAGCATGCCACGAGTGGGCATACACCACTAAGATCTTCTAAATCGCACCACGAGTGGAATGAAAACCTCTTGCATGTCCCACATAACACGTTGCAATTGGTCGCATAGTCATGGGACCCCCGATTTAATAGTAGGATCCACATTCTAAAATAAACACACTTAGACTGTAAAGTGTGTTGTGATTGAGCAAAAAATGCCAACAACCGCCCAACGGAAACGTGATGGCATGAACACCACATTTTTGTCCAACATAACATGTAGAAACCGATTGTATAGTTGCGTTTCTTCCGGTTTGGAAATAGGACTTGAATTTCAAAATAGTCACTCTTAGGCTAGAAAACGGGTCACGAGTGAGAAGAAACAACAAATAACTCAAAAATGACACTACAAGTTGTACGAACATCGCTTCTATTTCCATCATAACACGTAGCAATCGGTCGTGTAGTCGTGTTATTCTCAGTTTGAGAATAACACACAAATTGGAAAATAGGCACATGAGTTTTAGAGTGTGGCCCATATTTTAAAATATGCACACCTAGGTAACAAAAACCATGATGCAAGTACGCATAAATAACTATCATCCCCAAACGGTACCGCAAGTGGCACGCACACCTCTTACGTGTCCAATTTAATACTTAGCAACCGACCACGTAGTCGCGGGACTCCCAGTTTGAGAATAGAACCCGGATTTGAAAATAGGAATACTTATGCTTAAAAGCATGCTGCTAGTGATAGGAAACCACAATGATCCCCCACACAACACCGTGAGTGGCATGAACACCTTGCAGTAACTGGCCACATATTCGCATGACTTCCTATTTGAGAATGGGAACTAAATTTGCAAATAGGCATACTTTGGCTTGAAAACATGTCACGGGTGGGCAAAAACAACAAACAATCACAAAATTGTACCATGAGGGGCACAAAAATCTTGTGCGTATCCAATGTAAAATGTAGCAACCGACCATGTAGTCACGAGACTCCCCGTTTGAGGATAGGACCCGAATTGGAAAATACACACTGGCTTAAAAAACGTGTCGCGAGTTGGATAATACCACCAAGAGCCCCCAAACGGCACCACAATAGGTACAAAAAACTCACCCATGTCCAACTTAATGCAAACCAACCGATCACATACTTTATGGGACTCCCAAACGACAAAATGAGATACACGACCACCTCGTGCTTGTCCCATGTAATATATATCACATTGCTGCATAGTTGTGTGACTGCCGGTATGGGAATATGATCTGAATTTGAAAATTAATACTCTTAGGATTGAAAACATTCCATGAGTGGTAGGAAACCATATACATCTCATAAATGACACTACGAGGTGCACGAACACATCGTGCATGTACAACATAACACATAGCAACTGGTTGCATAGTCGTGAGACTCACGATTTGAGAATAGGACACGAATTACAAAATAGGCCCACATAGGCTTGAAAATGTGATCCGAGTGGGTAAAAACCACTAACAACCCCCACACGGTAGCTCGATAGAAACGGAAATCTGGTGCTTGTCTAATGTAACTGTTAGAAATCGATCGTGTAGTCGCGCAACTCCTTATTTTCAAAAAGCACCAGGAGTTGAATACATGAACACTTACGCTTGAAAATGTGCTGTGAGTGGGCAAAAACAACCAACGGAACCGAAACAACAATGAGAGTGGCACAAACACCTCGTTCGTGTCGAATGTAAGTTGTAGCTACTATTTGTATAGTTTCATGACTCCTTATTTGAGAATAGGTCACAAATTTTAATATAGACACTCTTTTGCTTAAAGTCGTGCCGCGAGTGGGAGAAAACCACTAACAAACATCAAATGGCACAAAAAGTGGCACAAACATCTTATGTGTGTCCAACATAACACGTAGCAACCGGCCTTATTGTTAGATGACTCTCGATTTTGTAGTAGGACAAAAATTTAAAAATATGTACATTTAGGTTTAAAAACGTGCTCCAGGTGGACAAAAATCATAAGAACCCCCAAACGGCATCGCGAGTGTTACAAACACCTCATGCGTATCCAACCTTACACAGCAACCGATCATGTAATCGTAGGACTCTATATTTCATAATAGGACCTGGATTTTAAAATAGACACACTTAAGCTTGAAAATGTGCCATGAGTGGGAATAAACAACCATGATCCCCCCAAATGCACCACGTATGTGCACGAGCACCTCGTATGTTCCCAACATATCATGTAGAAACCGACTGAGTAGTGGCATGACCATTGGTTTGAAAATAGGCACACTTGGGCTTGAAAATGTCCCAGGAGTGGGTGAAAGCACCCGATATCCACCAAACAACAATACGAGTGGCATTAACGCCTCATGCATGTCCAACATAACATGGAGCAACCAACTGCATTGTTGTTGGACTTTCAATTTTAAGATAGGAGTCGAATTTGAAAATAGTAACACATAGGCTTCAAAAGCGTGCAGCGAGTGGGTGGAAACAACCAATAACCTCCAAAGGGCACCACGAGTGTAAAAAAACCGTGCATGTCCAACGTAACAAGTACCAACCGATTGGGTTATCGTGGGATTCTTGATTTGAGAGTAGGATTCGAATTTGGAAATTGACAAAATTAGGCTTGAAAATGTGTCATGATTTAGAAGAAAACACCAAAATCCCTCAAATGATAACTCGAATGTCATGAACACCTTGGCCGTGTCACACATATCACGTAGCAATAGACTTCATACTTACGCATATCTCAGTTTGAGAATAAGACCCGAATTGGAAAATATACAAACATAGGCTTGGAAACATGACACGATTGGGAGGAAACAAGAAAAAATAAGTGGCCCTACGAGTGGGACAAACACCTTATGTAGCCAGCCATGCAGTCCAATGTAACACGTAGAAAACAACCGCATAGTCGTTGGACTTAAAATTTGAGAATAGGACCCAAATTTGAAAATTGGCACACTTATGATTGAAAACGTGTTATGAGTTTACGAAAACACCAAATAGCCCTGTGAGTATCCAATGTAATAGGTAGTAGCCAACCATGCAGTAGTCGGAATCTCAGATTGAGAATATGACCCAAATTTTAAAATAGGCCTACTTGGGCTGGAAAATATACCGCGAGTGGCCAAAAACCACCACCAACCAACAAACGGTAGGGCGAGACCAATGTATCACATGGAAATAACCTACAAACTCCACTACGAAAGACAGAAATACCTCGTACGTGTCCAACGTAACACATAGCAACCGACTGCGTAGTTGCAGGACTTCAAGCTTGAGAATAGGAACCGAATTAGAAAATAAGCACACTTCGGTTAGGAAACGTGCTAGAGTGGGCATAAACCACCAAGAACCTCCAAACAACATTGTGAGTGAAACGAACACCTTGTACGTGTCCAACGTATCATACAGAAATAATATGCGTAGTTTCGTAACTTCCGATTTGAGAATAAGATTCGACTTTGAAAATACAAACTCTGAGGCTTAAAAACCTGTCATGAATTAGAAAAAAGTAGTAATAGCCCGTAAACGGCACTGCAAGTGGCACAAACACGTCATGTGTGTCCAATGTAACATGTAGTCAGTGGCTATATAGTTGTGTGACTCTTGGTTTTAGAATAGGATGCAAATTTAAAAATAGGCACACTTAGGATTAATTACACACTACGAGTGGGTGAAAATTACAAACCAATGCCTAAATCGTATTGCGAGTGATGAGAACACCTCGTGCATGTCCAACATAACACTTAATAAACTGACAGTGTAGTCACGGGACTCTCGTTTTGAGAATAGGACTCAAATTTGAAAATATGCACACTTAGGCTAAAAAATATACAATGAGTGGGGAAAAAAACAAGAACCCTAAAATGTCATCGCCAGTGGAATGAAGATCTCATCCATGTCCAATGTAACACGTCCAAATTGATCACATATTTTTGGGACTCTAGGTTTGAGAATATAACCCAGATTTGAAAGTTGGAACACTTAGTCTTGAAAATATGTCGTGAGTAGGAGGAAACCACCAATAACCTGCAAATGGCACCGATGTGGATCCTTTTTTAAGAATAGGATCCAAATTTGAAAATAGAAACTCTTAATCTTGAAAATGTGTCACAAGCGGGTGAAATGATCCGACATCTCACAAACGGTACCATGTGTGACACGAATACCTCATACGTGTCCAACGTAACATGTAGCAATGAACCACATAATTGTGTGACTCCCGATTGAAGAATAGGACCCGAATTTGAAAATCGACACACTTGGTGTTACACCCATATGTCTCCAAACCCTAAAGCAAGGCTACCAAAAAATTTAATGATGCCTAACATTGAGAAGTTTGGGGGTAATGGTCCTCCAATTGTTCATCTTCGAATATATCAGTGAGCCATGACTCTCATAGGTGACTCTGAGGAAATAATGGCTCAGATGTTCTAGAAAACTCTAAAACACAAAGATCTTTATCAGTTCCTATTCCTTGAAAAATCCAAAATTCGCAGTTGGGAGGATGTTGCCTATGAATTTATATCTCAGTACAAATACAACGAGGAGTTGTAGGTTGCATGCCGTGATTTGAAAAATCTCAAGAAGAACCCAAGATAAACTATCATCAATTTCATAAAAAGGTGGAGGGAGAAAGCAACCCCCATTTCCAACCGGGGTTCCAAAAAGGAGCAAGTTCGTATTGTAAAGGAAAACTTCATACCCCACATCTAAGAGATGATGGGAGGACAATATTACCCCCATTTTTAGCCCTCCGAGAAGCAAGAGGGGATATTAAGGAAAGTATTGCCAAGATAGAAGTTGAGCTAAAGAATGTATCCAAAAAATTCACTCTAAGAAAATATGAGAAGCGTTCCAATACCACATTTTTAACAATTAATAATATCTCCAAGTCTGCCACTTCATGGGCACCACTAAGTCGTGTTAACCCAATCAGGAAAGAATACACTAAACATCATTCTCCTCTCTCTAAAGTCAACCAAGCCCATATAAACAATGGTTACGATCATTCTAAGCATCGACAATAATGACCAAATGTCCTAGTCACATGGATATGAAATGATGGAGGTTCCAAGAACACCAATATGCCACATCAAATATGTAAAAAAAAAAATTATCGAAAATATTTTTGGCTTTTTAAACATATTTTCACTCAAATAAAAGAAAAATCTTTGTGGTTTTTCAAAAGTTTTCTCAAAAATAAAATCCTTTTGTATTTTTCATTAGGACTCAAACAAATGAAAAATATAATATAAAATGATACACAAGTCATTATACTAGCAATGAATATATCATGAAGAAAACTAGCATATGATAAATAAGTCAACACTATCATCCTTTAGATTTAGAATGGGAAGAATCAAGTGCACCCAAACGTGAATCATGAAGTTTTACTCCTAAAACCACTAAATCCTATTTCCTAACCCAAGTAGGTGTAAAACAACGCATGGGGGTTTGGGGAACCGGGGAAACTTTATTCTTAAACTTCATAAGAGCTTGTCTAAGGTCATAACAATAATGCCTAAGGTGACCTTTCCTACCACAAAACATGCAAGTATAGTAATGGTGGGAATAATTACCTATATGTGGACCTTTTCTAATCATCCCAGTGTTTCTCACACTTGCGGGGGGGAATGGGAACAATTTTCTCATCAAAACCTATACCTCCCCTATCTCACTTAATTTGGACGGTGCCTAAGATCTTATCTAACTTCTACGATCTAGCCTCCAAATAAAACCTAACTCTTGACGAGTCTTTCAACTTCACTTCCAAATCATTGATCTTAGACTCTAGCAAATGCCTAGACTCATCAAAATCTAAAATATCCTTTTTCAAAGACTCCATCAAACCACGAATATTATCTCTCTCAATCTCGACATAATCTAATTTCTCCCTAAGAGTCTTCTCTCATACCCATAGATCCTCAATCAAACTATCATTATTTTCTATGGCATGCTCATTCAACTTAGTTTGCAGTTTTGCATTTGCCTTTTTCACCTTAATCGTCTCGGCATACAACTCATTAAATGCAACTTGCAATTATTTCACATCTACCTCCTCTTCATCACTCTCTTCACCCTCACTAACATGAGATTTACTTAAAACCACCTCGGAAGTGTCATTCACATGAGAATCGTCATCGCTCAAATGACATGCCATAAATGCAACAAAGTTATGCTCAATGAGGGAACCCTCTCCCTCTTCCAGATCACTATCACTTAAGGTGGAACTATATATAATGGGTTGCTTTCCCTCTTTCTTCAGTCAAGTGGGACACTCCTTAACTTTGTGACCGTACCCCTCACACCCAAAACACTTATCCGATTCATCTCTCTTAGGCTTATCAGACTTATCCTTAGAGGTGGGATCAACATTGTTGTTCTTGAGTTTTTCAAACTTCTTGGCATCTTTCGATTGCTTTTGAAATTTGATAAATTTTCTAAATATTTTTTCCAACAAAGAAACATCCTCAAAATTAGAATCAGAATCGGAAACCGAAAGTTTAATTTCCTCCTTTCAAATTTTCAAAACAATAACCTTTTCTTTCTTAGTCCCTTGCATGGAGGTAATCATGTCGTTTTCATAGGTTTGTAAGTCACCTACAATTTATTCTAGTTTCGTGGACTCTAACTTACCCAAGGAGTTTAAAATAGTCACTTTCACATCAAACCTACTAGGCAATGACCTAAGGATTTTATTAATGACACGGTTCTTAGGAGTTTTCTCACCTAGGTTAAACGACGAGTTGATAATATTGGACAACCTAGCATAAAAATCATCAAAACTCTCACTCTCTAACATCCTAATGGTCTCAAACCGTGTAGTAAGATTTTGAAGTTTCGACCCCCTAACCGTGTTAGTGCCCTCGTGAGTGAGTGCCAAAATATCCCAAGCCTCTTTTCATATTTCACAAGTCATAATTCAATTATATTCTTCCGGTGTGACATGTGAAGAAATAATGTGCAAACCCTTAGAATTATATTGTGAAGTCTATGTTCAGTTTCGGTCCATGAGTCGACAAACTTTAAATTAGTGACCTCACCTAAAATAGTGACAGGGGGTGTCCATCCTTTCTCAGTTACTATCCACACACGCTCATCAATAGATTTTAATGCACTTTTCATTCTCATCCTCCAATAGGTGTAATTAGTGCCATAGAAAATAGGAGTTCGAAAAAGTTTGTTATTTCTCAAATTCATCTTTGAAAAAAAATGGCATCACAAAATAAATAAATTATGTTTTCTTGCTCAAAAACCAATTTGAAAGAGTGTCCCTACACGGGTGTGTTTGAAATCAAATTAATTTTGACAAAAAATTATCCAACTTTTAATTAGCACCAAACTAAGTTGTGAAAAACCAATTTTTTACTTTAAAACAATTTTATCTTGATTAATGCCAAACATGCATCTAGTTATTAAAGCATGTAAAGTAAAGTAAAGAATACTCACAACGTTGGATGTAGGAGGAAACACCTAAGACGTGAAAAAATCTCGGACGATCCAAGACAGACAATCACTATGAATGTGGAATTACAAAGAACAGACAAAAGGCTCACTCAGCGACTCGATGCCCATGGGTCTTGACACTCTTCTGATCTTTAACCACTCCACTCACAATGCCCATGAAGAAAATCCTTATTCCACGATACTTGTCCACAACACACTCATCCACATAATTCTCAGTGTCCACCGAATGACTTTGATACGTGTACGATGTTGAATAAGAAGTCCTTTTCTTTTCTTCACTGCAAAACCCAAATGTCCAAGTATAGAACAAACCTTCTTCGTGCAACAAGATCACATAAACATAGAGTAATGATAACTTAGATCTTTACAAACTCCAAGGGTGTGTTTAAGCTTTGAAACCTTAGAAAACCATGTGTAAAACTTGTATTGGATTGAAAACTGTTTTCTAAATTGCAGCTCTTTCAAATTCTGATGAAACCATGCTTTAAATAAGATTTTAAGTCGGCGCCTCAAAAAATGTATCGCTCGAACGAGATTGCCAGTCCCTCACGCGATATGGCTATCTCACTTGAATGAACAGAATTGTCATTTGAACAGCGCACGTGTCAATTTTACTTTTTCTTTAAAATGTTTCTTCAAAAGTGATCCAATTAAGTAAAACTCTTTTTCGAGCATATTAAAATAAAATGTAGTGTAAAACATTTAAAATATTTTAAACTATGTTTTCTTAAAAAATTACATCCTTATCTTTTATAAAAACAATTCCAAATCTCATTAACAATATACATTCATGCCTGTGTGATCTCGCAATGCAATTACCTTGAAGATGAATAGACATGTACCAATTAAACTTCGACATGATTAAATCTTTGAAGCTTTGCTGTAACGTCTTCAATTTCATCAATACGTCATAGACCAAGTGGGATCGTGACAAAAATAAAATCTCCCTGTAACATATTACAAACACAGGTTTGTTTATGAAATTAAGTCAAAACAATACATGGACTCAATTGGAAATTTATCTCCTTACATACCCTTATATAAATATATTGAAAAGGAAAAGGAGGATGCTAAAGGAGTACAAATAAAAAATTAAATAATAAATGCATATATCCATTAACAACATTTCCTTGTCTACGTATCTTACCTTCCTAATTGCAGTTGCAAGGGTCATCAAGCTATGGTTTTTATGGTAATCTCCCTTAAGCCATACAGCTTCTGCATTTGGTTGTGAAGGTCTTTTACTTCAATCTAGATTTACAAAGTTCTACAGAAACATCATTATAAATAGTTATAATCATGAGTTTATTGCTCTTCTTAATCTTTTAAATTAGTGCTGTAGAAAAAAAGATTTGCTTTACCAAGCTTTCCATAAATGACCTCACACAATAAGAATTTTCTCAAGGAGTGCATTCTATTTTATGTGTTATGAGCAAAATTGCCACAAATAGTTAAACGATGATTTATCAATAACCATCAAATAGATAAATTCCAATCTATTTTATAGACCAACCTTATTATTTGGTGAGAGCTTGAGCTAGTTGTGACATTCCGCCTAATAAAATATCGGATGATCAGTACTATATCAAATTAAAACAGGAGTCTCGGTTGGTTCATTCTTAGAATCACTGTCGAAAATCTTTTTAAAATTTACTAACAACCTATTATTCAAAAGGTTTGTTCCAAATTAGATCTTTTCCTTTTATTTAACCAATAACAACAACGCACGAAAATATAATATAAAACATGCCATACACAATCAAATAGTGTAATATAGGAATGAATAATTCAATACTCTGAGCGAATAAACATTCGACTAAAAATCTAACTACAAATAATTAAACCAACAATCCCATAATAAATCCAAATATGAAACTGGAATAACTGGGGGACCTGCCCTAAATGTATCTGAGACAGAAATAAATTCCTAATATAGGAACAATGAAATGAAGTGTCTAATCAAAGCTCCTACGAGCTTCCACATGTTCCACAGTTGTGTGTTTCTAGAATAGATATCAAACATGGCATCCCTATGGCTGGACACCTAAAAGGTTTTGTAAATAGTTTTATAGCAAGGGTTAGAATCGAAATTATTTTGAAATTATTTAGCAAATGATTAACTTGCATTAATTAAAATGCATGAATGCTCTTCATACTTAAGTTATTGACACACTCTCTTCAGGACATACTCACCCCACCACTACTATGCACACCTAGCGTTCCTTTTATAACCCCTAATTAAACTACCGCGTCTAATTATCCTTGTTATAATTTCTCCTTTCCATACTACTCTAAATCGAGTATTATTAATAACAATAATTTATAAGTTATTACTCAAATTAACTAACTAAATCCGTTATTAAATAAACCATACAACAATCTCACAAGTTATAATAATAAATACATTCGCATAACATGTATTTTCACCCGCATATAATATCCTACCCAATTATATAGGTATAGCTATGCGCTGACAATCCCATACTTGTTGAATAATTGCATATATATAAATATTCCATCCTCATGAGTACGGAATCCTCACCAGATGTTTCCTCTAAAATGCTATCACCCCAGGTATGCTCACTTAACCCGGATACCCCAAGTCAGAATCACTCATGATCTTGGTGAAAACATAAGCGTAGTGGAGGGCGTCATATTTCCTACCAGAAAGTGAGATCAACCCTTACCCATAATTTGGACTCTACGACCTAGGGATATACTATCCCTTCTCCTCAAGCTAGGGAAGTCATTCACATCGCGCAACCTCCTAAGATAGCACTAGACAACTTCAAATATATACATATATATATATATATATATATATATATAAAATAAGGAGTAGAATAGTTGGTACTATTCCATAAGTTGACAACTTAATCAGAGGCTAGGATTGATTCTTAAAAAGTTGAATCCAATGGTGGAGATAAAAAAGAACTCTCATTTACTCTTTAGTCCCTTCACTATTTGATTTTCTTCTCTTTTCCATCACTTAATTTCATATCCCATCCTTACTCAAAATTCAAACAAAGGTTAAATTAGTAAAATAGACATAAGCCGCTCACTACACCCATATTCCTCTATCTCAATCTGTATAATTTCTCCTCTCTCTCTAGATTAGCAGCCCTCTATCCTCTCTCTATCGAACCACACAATCTATTAGTTTGGGGGAAATTAAGGGTTTGTGTTGATTCATAGCTTATACATATGTAATCGTTAGCTATTGTAATAATCGTCATTTGTTGGTTGGAGAGTTTTTTTGGGACAAGAGGTCCTTATGGCTTGATTTGTGTTAAATTTTAGGTTTTGTTCTTAGATTTAGGGCTTTGTAATATAGATTTTCTTATGGTGGTACAATGTTTAGGTTTTGTCTACAGATTTACGGCGATTTGTTAGTTGTTATTTCTTATGTTTTTGTTGTTTATTTGTTTATTTGCAGATCAAGAGAGCTATAATCTACAATTTTGCAAATGTTCTTTTGTTGTTTATTCGAAGGTAATAATTTTCATGTACTAATCTATGACCTGATATTGATTAAACAATTAGCGGCACTTTTTTTAATCTTTTTTGCATTCATTATTGACGTGGTTGTTCTTATGGTTTTATGCAATATTTAGTTTTTTCTGGAATTTTATTTGACCATCAAATGTTTTGAATGTACAGTCAATTCTATGCCATACCTATATTAGGATTAGCCTTTGTGTCTGAACTAATTACTTTTGAATTTACAGAAATCTCTTGCTATATTGTCCAAACACTATAGCAATAAACATTGAATCAAATTGGATATGCAATCTTTATTTTTGGATATTTTGGGGTTTAATTTAAGTTAATTAATTTTCAACGTGTTTTTTTCGGTGAAATTGTAGCAAACTGAGTTCCCCTTCATCCACCCAAGCACTTATGGAGGTTTCTTTGTTGTTCTTCGAAAGCATGCCAATTAATGCTAACCTCCGTTGGTAAAGTTCCTCAATTTCTCTATTCTCTGTTTTGTTCCAATTCGAGTATATGAACTTCATGTCAATTCAATGCTTCCCAGCAATGATAAAAAATCACCACCCAGTGTCCTTGGTGCCTTTGCTCACTTTTGGTTGTTACATATGAATTATCGACACTTATTTTATCTTATATGTTTGGTAATTTATCGTAATGTTCAACTCTTAACAGTTTCTGATTTGTGTTACATTGTTCAGAAATGCGACCGTCATGAATACTGTTGTATGTGTTATGTAGGTTGGAAACCCTCCCTCCAGTTTTGGGCATGGAGATTGAGTGTATTTTTTTGTTAATTTGGATAACATTTTACAAAAATTGAGGGGTTGATTTATGATTGGTACATTAGTGTTAATGTTTTATGTAATAACATTCTATACGAATACATATATAATTCTTTGCATTTTTTTTGGATAAATGATTTGATTTTTTTTTACTACTATGTATTTGTTTAATCCAGAACATTAGTCTAGCTACAGATGATCAGGAACTTAAGCATTATTAGTTAAGATGTTTATACATATTGTTTAAATGATGATTTGTTTGGCTACTGATTTGTGTTTAGCTTATCATTTGAGTTTTTATTTTCCCCCAAGGTACTATTAAACATCAACTATAAACAATGATCTTGAAGAGGTAAAGTTTTGGATGGTAAGTTCTTAGTCTCTACTTTAATTGGCATGCTCACCTATGGGATTAATAACACCTAAATCAATATCTACATGTCTGACATATTTGTGTCTCTTTTGGATGGTAAGTGCTTAGGCTATGTTTTAACTATTTTGCTTTATGATCTACATGCATGCTAAAGGAATGGTAGTTGATGATGAATACATTCTAATGGTATCGGCAAACATAAATCAGAGATCTTTGGATGGTTCAAGAGACATGAGAATTTCTGTGGGTGCTTATCAACCAAATCACACATGGGGGTTGAGAAGAAGAGTCATCCCCGTTGCCAGGTCTGAAACTCGAATTTATCCCCTTGCTTGATAAAGATAATATGAAATATTATGGAGGGGGTCCCACAACATGCATAAAATGATGGTACATTTTTCTTAATGCATTGTACACTTGGGTGGATGCCCTTCATAACTTTTGTGTTTCCCTTAGCAACCACTGTAATGAAGTGACAAATTATACAGAGTCTATTTCTGTTGAAAACTTGATGATGAATGCTATGGTAGTTTTTGAGGCTATATTTGCTAGAGAATGGATGAAAATGCATTAACTGAAGCTTTAAGATCATTTATAAAATAAAAAAAATGAATAGTTATTATTTTTTATTAATTTTATTTTTTATTATCCTTTTATTCTTTTATTTTTTTGGGTGGGGAGGGGGTGGGGTACAATCAATAGATTTAGTTACAAAAGCAATTTCCTCAAATTTGTTGATTATTCGTTCAATATTATGGTAAACATCAACATGAACTTTGTTCTGCTAGTCTAAATGTCATAGCACCGTTTTTCTTGGCAAAGTTTCACACTATTTTTCTTTGTTCTTTTTGCAGTTTTACGACAACAATGCTTTTGTTATTCAAAGATTTATGACATCAGTTCTTTTAGTGGGTTTTTGACAACAGGTTTATGACAGCAGGTTTATTTTCACTGTCTATATATTCTATGATTCAGCGTGTATATATTTCAGGAGGTCTCTTCTCATGTGTGATTATCTATGTTTATGTTTATCCCCTATATAAAGAAGAACTTAAAAAATTTTAATTTTGATTTTGTTTTCTACTAACTTACATTATATAGTACAAAATGAGATTTTATGACTATGAATTTTTTTAATCACTGAGTTTTCAAATGTTTTTAATCACCGATTTTTATGAAATTTTATTTATAATACTAATTTGTAGCCTTCAAATGAGTTTTTAAATGTTTGTAATATGATGGCCTTTACATTTATTTACTTATATCCCCTGTACTACATAGTGATCTTTCACTTGATATATGTTTTGTATCTCGACATTGATGAACGATTGAGAAGTTCTTGATCCGAATTTATCACCGTAGTAAAGGGTCAATACAATAGGAATAAAAACATCATCGAGTTTTTTTAAATTCAGTTTAGAATATGTATATATATTCTATTTTTTTGTTCGTAGAATGAAAATATACTTTTACTAGAATGTTGAGTGTATTTAGAGATGGCTATAAATAAGATGAACATGCTAAGTATGAAAGGAAACCTATTTTTCCATTATGTAATTTGTTTGCATTCTTGGTTTAATTAGTTTTCCAAACTTACTTGGGCCTTTTGTATCCCACGTACCTTTAATCGTCTTTCCAAAAGCATAATCAAGTATTTTTTTTTATTAAAAGGTTGCTATCTTACTTTTTTACTCTAATTAGACAATGATATGACTTCAATTTGTATATTACCTTAATAAGTTTCAAATTTATTGAAATTGTTTTTTTTTTCAGTTTACTGTGAAGGTAAATCGGTCCGGGCATCCTACTTTTCTCAAACCTTCAAACTGTTACAAAGAAACTTGGTATTGAGATGTCGCTGACCAGAGATGGAAGGGAGAGTCCTCCCATTTCAAATCTACTATAGGAAACTATTGTTCATATCGTATACTAGATTTGATCTCAAGTTGTCTGATCAATTCAATCCTCTAAAATCTTACAACAATCCTCTAATGTAGTTGATCTATGATTGTTATGGGTTAATGTTTGATGGGTGATGTGATATTGATAGTCGACGAAGCGTCTTGAAGTTATGGTATGATCGCAAAAGATCAGTTTAGTATGGTTGTCGATGGCCATACCCCCTTTTAGTATTATGTGCTTAGTCAAGTTTTAATTAAAGATTGCTACAATTGAGCCTACATTGTCCGTAATTGAGTTAAGTATATTAGAGCCTACATTGTCCGTAATTGGGGTTCCCAAATGCACCCTTAATAGTACACGTGTAAATGACAGTCTAATTTTTGAATTCTTCTGTAATGTAGAGCTCTGAGTCAAGTGGGACATTTGGTCGACGAGGGAACTGCTTAGAGTTACCTCCTAAAATCCATTTAAACATGGAGCTGAGGTTTGTGTTTATTCATGATCATATATGCCGTATCAAGTGTGTAGTCTTAGAGAGTGTTTGTGTTCCATTTATCTAAGAGGTAATATGCCTTATCAAGTGTTTAATGCTGAATTTATTTGATCAAAAATTGTTATTCTTATTTTTACTTATCAAGGATAGTAGTATGTCGAATTACCTAAGAAGTAATTTGCCTTATCAAGTATCATAGTATGTCGTGTCAATTTTGGTACATTTTCTTTATTCATGCTTAACAAATGAACTGATATACATGATATACCTGTTATGGAAGTGGTTCAGGTATAGCATGTATATCATATATATCATGCTATAACAGTGTTGAGGATCAAACTAGCATGGTTATGGCGGTATGGCAGTATAGCATGCTATAATAGGTATAACATGTGTATTGGAAGCACTGCCAATCAAAGCAGTGTCAAGGATAATTTGCAATATGTTATTGGTGAGGGTGGATATGGGGCTGTTTATGGAGGTTGTTTAATGAATGCAGCTCAGGTGGCTATTATGAAACTCCTCAACAATCAGTAAGTTACTCTAAAATGCTTCTTTTAGTTTCCGCACAACTTAAAGATATTCATATCAGCAATTCTTTGTTTTCATTTATAAAGCGTGCCCCACATGGGCGGTCAAAGTTAGGTCCCCAAATAATTACTTTGAAGAAATCCAATGTTTGAATTATATAGTTTAGTTTTTTTTTAAATAGTTCTCATTATGACGCTGTAATGCTATGCTGATGTACATGGTATCATCAAGCCTAATCTACTTCATAGAAGGCATGAAGAGATAATTTTTTTATGGTAATAGAAAATGTTCTGAAGAGCAACAAGATGGGTGGTTTGAGGGGAAATAAATAAGTAATCCATGATTTGAATGGCAAGAGAAATGTCAAAAAAAATGATGTCAGTTATAATAGGGAACTGGTCAAATAATTCTACTCTGTAGCATCAGGCAAGGGATCCTTATTCACAACAAACTTCTGAAAGTTGTCTCTATAACAAGTCATATAAGTCCTCCACTCATACATGCTTAGGATTCAAAATATCCACTCTTCTTTAATAGTCAATATACATCATCAACATTATTTGAGTTCACACTACAAAATATCCACCCTGAACAATATCCACTCTATATAGTATCCACATTATTTGAATTCTAAATTGACAAATATTATGAATTCCCCAAGCTTAAATGAGATTTAACCAAATCCCGACCTCAATAGTAGTGAATGTCTTGATGCAAATCTATTATTTGGAGACTAGTAATTAAGAATCTTATACAACTTAGTGCCTAATATATTTCGCAATTTTTTTTTGTTTGATAATATCTATTGTTCTTATTATGAACTTTTAAATATGATTTCCATTCTCTATATTTTTCATACCCCTGCCAGTAGTGTTTATTATTTGTCAAATCTTATAGGAAGTACGGGTGGAAAAGGTTATCAGCATCGACGAATGTTCCAACCATCTACTTTCAAAATTGGGTAGAATCTGTGGGACTTTGACTCATAAACAAATGATTGTTTCCTTGGCTTGACCCTATAGGCAAAGCCAAGTGTTTCAATCTTGTGTAATAAATTTTTTTTACAGGGTTATATGTTCTATTCACATTATTTTTTCTTTTTATAGATGTATTTACATAACTCTTTCTTGAAGGCTTGTATTAGTACTTTTTGCAGAGGTAAACCTACAGTCTAAAGGTACAAGAGAGGTGAGTTAGTTGGCTTCATTAGAAAAATGCTAATGCGAAATGTTTTATTTAGATTGGCATGTGTTATCTGATCGAACTCACCTCTAATTAGTAGGTTATCTGATCAGTAGGTTATACGTAATAAGTAGGTTATCTGATCAGTATGTTATCGCTACTTAAGTCCTATCAACGATAAAATGTTTATTTATGTTCTGATTGCAGATGAATCACACTTTCTGAAGAATTCCCAAGAAAATAACTCCTGATGGAATTTGGCATGATGATATGCTGCAATAACTGTCTATTGTAATACCCCGTATTTTTGTGATATTTATTTATGGGATTTATTGAATTAAATGGGTATTAATTGAGAATTAATCCGGATAAAATACTAACGAGATGTGAGTTGGTATTTGATTATAATGGGTATTATTTGATTATAATGAATATTGAATATATTGAATTTTTCGTGAAATTGAAATACGGCAATTTGGAAATTTTGTTAGGACGCATGTGACAGTCGCGTCAAGAATATAATTATTTTAATTAAAAAGTGGATTTTATTTTTTATCAACCGTATGGTCATTTTGAGTGTTCCAACCTGTCCGGAAGGGTCGAAATAGTCAGAAAACAGTAGCCGGGGGTTTAGTTTGGGTCCCGGGGCATTTTTAGGCCATACCGACAACTCAAAAGGGTAGTTTGGTAATTTCGGAATTTTGGGAATTAAAACCCACGAAAATTAGAAGTTAAAATTTGATTTAGTCTTTACCCACTAAACCCACTAACAACACTAAATGACGTAATGGCCTACGGGAGTTATTGGAAATTTTTTTAAGAGGTTCCTAAGGCAACCTCTAAACCACCATTGTCATCTTCGAGAAGAACTTGTAGAGAGAGAAAGAGAGACGAGAATTATGCAGAGAGAGAGAAAGAAATTCAACCTTCTTCAACCAATAACAAAAATCTGAAGAACATAAGGCAAGTGGTTTAATTACGTTAATTTCAAGTGAATGTTTCTTCCATGATTAGAAAATTATATAATCGCATTATATTGGAAGATTTATAAAAACCCATGAGATTGGAGTTATAAATTCAGATTTTGATATAGGTTTGCATGTAGAATTGTTATTGGGTGAACTTAAATAATTACTACTCCTTATGTTACAAAAACGGATTTATTTATGGAAATTTATGATTTTATATTCTAGGGTTCTTACTCATAAGATTTGGGGAAAAACTTTGGGTGATTTGATAATTAGGTGTTGTATAGGAAGATTTATCCCATGAATGTGTTAAAATACGACCTAAGTATGTTTAAGAATGATTAGAAACCTTGAACTACTGTTGGAATGATGTTTAGATGAGATTAGAGGTAAAGAAATTTGGGAAAAATGAGATAGGAGAATCCCGGGCTCGAAATTGTCACCTCGTTAGAAGGCCTGCCCAGGTCGTTCGAATGAGCTCGTTCGAATGAGCTTCTAACGAGTTGACAGTTTTACTTCTAACGAGTTGGATGTTGGTTCGATGCCTTTCGTTTGAATGAGATCTCGTTAGATGCCCACTTCGTTCAAACGAACTCTCGTTCGAACAGCCTTGTTCGAACGAGACTTCTAACGAGTTCACAGTTTGGCCTTTTTGGCCTGATTTGATTTCTAGTGTCCCGTAACCTTGTTTAATTGATGAGATAACATTCCCTTGATGACTAATTGATATAGTTGGGATATTTGGGGTATATTGAGAAGTAAAACATAGAAGTGTGATTTGAACCAAATGAAAATTGTGGATTAGGACGTGAGTGACTAATTACGATGTGAGAATAATTGATGATTCAAATGTTAGTATTAACCGGAGATATGTGAATTTCGTAACATTATAAGTTGGTATAAGAATGAGAAGTATACCACTAATAAATTATGGTAATTACTAAGATGTGTGCATGCTTAGTATATGTATATGATTTTATGTGTATGACATACCTACCATACTTGCTATCACGGGAGGTTTGCGTTCGCTTAGGGCCATCTAATCTTTGTGTGCTTACGGGAGGATTTAGATTGGTACCTCGAGGACATAGGTCAGAGAAGGACTTATTGGGAAGTTAATAAGACTGCTGATCGTGGGAGCATAGGTATGTGCGTGACCCATGTGATGTGACTGTGTTCGCCTCCATTGATTGTAATTGTTGATATCTGACAACGATTCCTGAGAGATTCAGAATGCGTGATCCTTATGTACGTGAGGTACCGGGATGGATAGCAGAGTATGTGTGAACCACAGCTTAGTCTCGGGGTGCTTGTATTGTATATTTATGATGCGAATGATATACGGTTAAATGAACAGACTTGTCATGTTTAATTATGAGAATAATTTATAGTAACTCCTTGAGAAGATAAATAAGGGGATAACCTCCAGTAAATGGTAATGCTAATAATTGAGAATCCGAGTTGAAGTAAAGCTATTTATTTAAGTGATAACATTGGGAATTCATATTGTGAATCGAGTAGAAAGGTTAGAACTTATGTCGGTTTAGTTAGATATGAGAATCACTTGAATGGGTACGGTACGTTAGGAGTGCACAATTAGTCGAAAGATGAGTATTTCATGTGGGAGCACGTCCTAACATGTATTTTGCATTCATTGTTTTAATGTTATTAAAGCACTTGCTGTTTTTAAAATACTCTCCACTTTCGGGCTCTGACCCGTTTGCTTTCAAATCTATTTTTGTAAAAACCTTTTTAGGTGCCCAGCCACAAGGACACCATGCATAGGAATTCTACTCAGGCGACGAGCTGTAGCTGTTGTGGAAGTTACAGGGCTTTGACAGTAGACGCCTCTTTTCTAGTTTTGACTCCATATTCAGTTCCATCATTTGTAGGGCATGTCGCCCATTTATTTTAGAGACATTTTATATTTCAGTTATTCAGATTGTGGATTGTAATTAATTGAGGATTCAGACTTGTTTTATTATTTCAGTTGTGGGATTTTTGTGAGGAGTATTTCCTCCAAAATCTTTATTACGTGTTGATTACACTATTGGGACTTTATTGTGTATGGTTACGTTATTCGTTTATTCTTCACTTACTTCATGTTAATCAGATTTAATTTAAAATTGGCAACTCGCTTTTTAAATAATAGGTGGTTAGTAATCATTAAAATGTTTTCGACAGGGATGCTATTAACTGAACCAACTTGGCATTTTGTATTAATTTTAATAAAGGAGCAGCTACCCGGTATTTAATTAGTCGGGGTGTCACATCTATCTACATTCCATCAAACATGATGCACAAGTTTGTCCATAGAGATTCCATTGGCAACGCTTGCATGCACATCTATGGGGGTAGGTTTTTTATTTCTAAAAAAAATGTTGTTTGTTATTTTGTTAAAGTGATTCATGTTTTAAGATCTAATCCATTTTTTCTGTTCTGTTTTGTAGATTCATGCTCAATTTGATATTCTTTTGCAGAATGAGGTAACTTGGCATGCAGCGTTCATGTTTTATTATCTAGAAGTTAGTATAAGTTATTCTAATTTGATCATTATTGTGAGGGGTCATAGGGTGGAGTAAGAGCATAAATGAGTGAGCATAAAGAGAATAAGTTAGTATATGTTTGGTGTATTATATATTAAATTACCTTTGTTTATTGCGATGATTGATATTAAATAAGCCGTGTTTTACTCTATATTATGTTAATTTTCTCGCAGACCATTTAGTTAATTAAAATAGCTTTGTTTCGCTCTATTATATGTGAATTAGGTCTGTTGTTTGAGAATTTGTAGTTAGGGATACTATTTTAGAACTCGGCCCCCACGATGTCAACGTTGGGGTTTGAACATCGTTTTGGGGGGGTTTGATTTTTTTTTTTGTGTTCGTATTTGTTTTTCCAGGTGCATAGTATATTACACTCTTTTTTTTCTTATGTGTTTCTTCAAGTTCTATGGGATACTATGTGTTGGTACAAGCTCTCTTGCCCGTCTGTTTCGAGCCTCCCCTATCTTGGGTAATTTGAGAAGCAACTCAGATAGTGTTTGCCCGTTTCTTTTATTTTTCCATTGAAATTCATGTTATTTGTGTAATTTAAAAAGCAACTCAAATAGTGTTTCATTTTTTATCACATCTCCTATTTTATTCTATATACCCAGCTTTTAATATGATTTTTGTTGGAGTCGTATATGTTATAGTATATCACTTGACAAAAGTTTATACCACTATCACATGATGAAACTAATAGTTTTTAAAATTTTTGGTGCCGGTTCCTAATGTGAAATCTTCATTACTTTGATGGGATTACCGTGCAAGGAAGTTAGTTATTGATATCTACAATTGAGTTTTTCAAGGTGGGGTATTGAAGATTTGAAGTTTAGTACTACTTTTATCCCCATGAAAATGATTTTTAGTTTTCAAATTTGATATATATGTGATTTTTTAAGATACTTGTTTTGTAGAAAAATTTTGTTAGATGAATTTTGTCTCTCTGAAAATGTTGGATTAGTTGTTATCCCTCAAGCAAGGTGTATATTCCAATAAATAAGGGAGATTGTGTCCATTGTTTTAATTGACACTGTATTTTTTTGATGCACAATGTGAATTCGATTGATGAATAGTATATATTTCAAGTTATATGTGAATATATTTGACAAATTTAGACTATTTCAGTGGTGTTGGATTATTTGTTATTTATTAAGTAGGGTGGATAATCCTATAAATAAAGGAGATTATTGCCATTTTTTTTAAATTACACTTTGTTTTGTTGGGGAACGAAATTTTTACCATTTCACAATTATGTACTTTGGAAATTTTTGTTGTTTTACGATTACGTTTCTTAGAATTTTTCTCTGTGCCTTCAAGCACGGGCATTCTGCTAGTATATAATAAATGAATTGGCTAACCTGCGCCCAATACCCAAGGCACTAGTGTAAATTATACTCGAGTTTATATTTGCACTCGTGATTTAATTAATATCACATAATTAATTAATTAATTAAGTAGTGTTATGAAACTTTTCTCCCCGGATATGCTCACTAGGCGAGCAATTTAAAGCATATTTATTTATTTCCCCAAATTCCTCCCAATATATTTCACCCCCTTATGTCCGCTTAAAAAATCTTAATACCATCTTCAACAAGTCCTAGGTACTAATAAATAATTAAATCTGCATGAATTAAATCCCCTTAGAAGTCCCCTAAACAATTTAACAATAATCAAAGAACATCTGTCGAAAACCCTATAGGCTCAATCGATCGACTCCCTGGGCTGATCAATCGATCGACCAGGTGCCCTTCTTCTCCAGCTTTTTATTTCGGCCATTGTTGAACCCTTAAGCTTTTTTATTCATTATTAAAAATTTACTCAATCCCAATCAACATTTAATCCGCAAATAACTTGGTTCTAAACATCCTAGAGACCATAAATCCTATATCGATTTTCATTATTTTCCAAATTTCTCGATTTGGGTTTTCATCCGGGTTTTAAATAACCAATTCAATTTCATCACTATCACTCGAAATTAATCATCAATATATACTGGTTAACTCTCTAAAACCTGATTTCATCAATCCCATACTATAATTTATCATCAATTGGGTAATAAATCTACACACAACACCATAATTTAGAAAGCCTATTTTAATTGAGAATATACATCCCAAAAATGGATTTTAGATACACACACAATGATATTAATTGAATATCACTACTTTAAAAATTACAACAAGTTAACCACTTGCCTTAGGGCTCATAGTGTCCTAAATACTTTTGTGTAGATGATGGAAGAACACATCGATTTCCTCCTCGATTTAACTCCCCAAAATCCCCAATTTTTCTCCAATTTCTCCCTCTAGTTTTCTCTCAAACCCTTATGTTTAGAGTTATGTTAATTGTAGTTCAATACTCTTATAATTAGGTTTAAAATTCCTAATCACGTTTCTGGCTAATGGGCCAAGCCCAAATGACCCGAATACCCCCTTTTGGGCCCGTTTATGTCTATAAATGCCCAGAGAGCCAATCACTACCTCGGGTACTCTTTTTTGACTATCTCGACCGTACTGAAACCAACCATACACTAAAAAATTCCATCTGAAATATTTTATAATATTTTCAAATTTTTCGAGTTCAATTACGACACAAAAATAATCCGAATAATTAAATATAACTTTGCCCAATTTAAATAGATCCGCCAATTTAAATAAATTCTCCAAATCATATATTGAAATTTCACCCAATTAAATATGTCATATTTCTCCCAAAATAATTAAATACTAAATCCTCATAATTACGGGGTGTTACAATAGTATCGTTTTGAAGTATTAGTTTAAGACATTGAGAGCGATGTAGATGTTGTGTGAACCCATCCAACACCAAACATATATTCCAGTTTACCTCAACCTCGTATCAAAATAAAAAATCTACACAAAATTATGAATTAGTTCAATCTTCTATAGCTATAAGAAAGGCATGGCATGTCAACTTATGAATAACATGGTTGTAATATAGTCCAACCATCAAAACAATTTAGTTAAGATAAAAATGGCTATAAACAATAACCAATGATAAAATAAAAAATAATTGTACGTCGAATCATGGTTTGTAGGTTTCTACTTTAAACTAATTGTAATTCAAATTATCAGTATACGTGCTAAGATGTTAGAAGAGGACATGTTCGTGTGGAAGTGCGCTGCTAATGAATGGCAGTGTTATCACTGCGTAAAGTGCTTTGTTGATTAAGTTTTCATTCGCTAGTAAAAATCATAAGAATATAGCGTTCTAATGTTATTTTAGTGCATTTAAGAAACTTGGATTCACTTTATATCAAAGCATGCACAAAATGGTAGCAATACTACGGCCACCCCACTATTTATCTAAATTAAAAATATAACCCTCATGTGAAAGTGAAGAAAATAACATATTGGCATTACTAAGAAAATGCAGTTATAATATGAAAATACAGTTCAAATGATCCTAAAAAAATATATATCTAAAAGAAGAGAATACTTGTAATAGAAGAGTAAGTATTGACCATTTGTTTGTGCTCTATGCATTATTAGTAAAGAAAAGTATTGTAAATTTAAAATTGGTGATAATTTTTTAAATGAACAGTCAATGTCACTCACATGATCAAGGAATAAACAAATGTTTGTGACCAAATATTAGTTTGAACATCAACTAAAATCTCACCACCAGTAATAAAGTGTTCTAATGTTTTTCTGATTGAGGTGAGCTGCTAATAATAGACCCCTCCACAACCCTTGCAGAGTTTATTTCCATCTCTAAACTTGATATGGTTTTATCCAATGTACTATCATTAGACACGCTTTCACAAAACCAATATGAAGATAAAATGAAGTATTTATTAACAATGAAATTAAAAAGAACAAAGACCTCACGGTATTTTATTGTGTGGCTTAGAAATATTCGCAAAAATGTAGTTAGATTCACGATTTACATCCTTTGAATTCAGCTAGAAGGTAAAAACAAATCCGATCTGAAAGTACAAATAGATTAACGAATGAAAAATATAGGAAATATAATTTCAAAAAAAATGTGATAAGATAATATACACACTATTTAAACCTCCTAAACTGTCAAAACAATGCAATTACTTTGAATATTTTGAAGCCTCATAATTGTTTAAACCTCATTTCTCTATATCTGATGAGCTTAATGTAAATACTTATAATAAAAGAGCTATCAAAACAATCACGTGTCCTTTAACTCTCATCAGAGAGAGAAGGGTCGTTAAGGTTCATTGACTATCGAGAGTTGAATAAAGTCACGATACAGAGTAAGTATCCATGCCCCAAATCGATGACTTGTTCGACCAGTTGAGAGGAGTTGAATTCTTCTCGAAGATAGATTTGAGATAAGGATGTCATCACATACAGATTAGAGAGCAGGATGTGTCGAAGACTGTTTTCTTGACGAGATATGGGTTCTATGAGTTTTGGGTTATGGCGTTTGGACTGACGAATGCTCCTACCATATTCATGGACTTGATGAACAGGGTGTTCAGAGGGTTCTTAGATCATTTTGTCATTGTGTTCAAAGATAAATCCTGATTTATTCCCATATCGAGGAAGAGAATGTTGAAAATTTGAGATCGATCCTTCAGAGTCTACGAGAGCATCAACTATATGCCAAGTATGAGATATGCAGATTCTGGTGGCGAGTGGTGCAGTTTCTGGGACACATTGTCTTAGATTTGGGGATATGAGTGGACTCGAGAAAAGTGTCTGCGGTGAGGGAGTGAGGACATCCCACGACACCGATGGAGGTGCATTTCTTCTTGGGATTAGCTGGTTATTACAGGCGGTTCATTTGAGTGATTTCAAAGATTCCAAGACCATTGACAAATTTGTCTCACAAAGGGGTTCCATTCACTTGGGATGATGCTTATAAGTTGGCTTTTGATGAGATAAAGGATAATTTGACTTGGCCATAGATTCTTGCTTTCCCCAGACCAGGAGTGGAGTACCTAGTGTATACTGACACTTCTCTATAGGGACTTGGTGGAGTACTTCAGTAGGAGGAGAAGGATATAGGTTATGCCTCCAGCAAGCTTAAGACTCACGAAAGGAATTACCCCACCCACAACCTGGAGTTACCAATAATGGTGTTTGCCCTGTGGATTTGGAGACACTACTTGTTGGGGTAGAAAATTTTCCTATTCACAAACTACAAGTCACTGCAATACTTGTTCACTCAGCGGGAGTTGAACATGAGGCAGTGCAGGTGGTTGGAGTATGTGAAAGATTACTAGTTTGAGATACAATACCGCTAGAGGATGGGTATCAAAGTTGCTGATGTGTTGAGCCGTAGGCCAGTAGATGAGGTGGCAGAGGTATAGAAGGAAAAATGGAAAGAGCTGGGATATTAGGATGCAGTGGCCCGATCCTTTATGTTCCTCATGACGGTCACTCCCAAAATTGTCACGAGAGTGATACAAGCCCAAGTTATTGATCCATTCTTCCAGGATCATATTATACAGCTCCTAGCTGAGGGAACAAAGCCCTATTCAGTGAGTTCATATGGGGGTTTGTGATTTATTGGCAGATTGGTGGTTCCAGAGGGGGACGACTTACATCATGCAATGATGTCCGATTCGCATGGGTCACGATTTGTGGTACATCTCTAAGGGAATAAGATATACCAGGATATAAGGTGGAAGTACTGGTGGAGTGGGATGAAGAAGTACATTGCGGAGTTCATGTCTAAGAGTATTACCTGTCAGTTGGTAAAGGTGGACCATTAAAAACCATCAGGGTTACTTCAGTTGCTTGAGATCCCTATGTGAAAATGGGAGAGAATTTCCATGATTTCATCATAGGGTTGCCTACATCATAGTGGGGTCACGCTTCTATATGAGTGGTGGTGGATTGATTGACCAAGGTAGCTCATTTTCTACCTGATGCTGATAGACTAACAATATGGGAAAGTATGCTCAGTAATTTATTACTGAGATAGTGAGGTTGCATGGAATGACCTTGAATATCATGTCCGATAGGGTTAAGATTTTTGTGTCACTCTTCAGGGAGAGATTTTAGGAGGCTACGGGTATCAATTAGCGGTTGAGTACGACTTATCACCCACAGGCTGATGGGCGGACTTATAATACTAGTCATATGTTGGAGGATATGTTGCATGCGTGTGTACTTGACTTTGGAAGGGGTTGGGAGCAGTACCTTCCACTAGTGGAGTTCACTTGTAATAACACTTACCATTTTGCGATTAGCATGGCCCCATTTTACTCATTGTATGACAAACCTTGTCATTCTCCAACTTGTTGGCAAGATGTGGGGGACAACAAGTTACTCAGGCCAGAGGTGATTCAGGACACGTCAGCCAGGATTGAGATGATCAGGGGTCCCATTCGGGTAGCCCAGGACAGGAAAAAAAACTACATCGTTGCAAAGAGGTTCTTCAAGGAGTTCATCATGGGGGACCAATTATTACTATGAGTGTCCCTTTTGGAAGGAGTAATGAAGTTCGGAAGGAAAGGAAAATTGACTCTGAGGTACATAGGACCATTTCTCATTATCGAGAGGATCGGACCGTGGCATACAGACTTGGGTTGTCAAAACACTTGCACTGTATTCACGATATGTTCCAAATTTAGTCCTTGAGACGGTTTATTCGGGATGAGTTAGACCACACCCACATTGCGATTAAGGAGATTAATTGCAGCCCGACAGTTTTTACGAGGACAAACTTGTGGCTATCCTAGGCCATAGCGAGAGGATATTGAGGTCAAAGGTGGTTCCCCTAGTGCGGGTTCAGTAGGAGTATCATAATGTAGAGGAGTCTACTTGGGAGTGAGAGGAGGATATGCGTGAGAAATATCCAGACTTATTCTTACCAAGTATGCTTTACTTTTTGAATTTTGGGGCAAAATTCTTTTATTAGGGGGAAAGTATGTAACAAACCTTATTTTTATCATATTAAATAATTTTGGGATTAATTATTATTGTTGGATTACTTAAATTAATAAGGCAAGAAATTTATTTGTTAATTAATTCGGATTAAAATAAATATTAACTAGTGTGCCAAGGGTTAATACTTATTAATGAAATTATTTAATATTACTGTGTGAATAAGTAATTTGGAATTATAAAATTTTATTGATTGTGGGAGTATGAAATATGACAGTTGGTATTTTAAGTTACGACGCGTGTGTGAGTCGTGTCGGGACTAAGTATATGGAATAAAAAGATAATTTATTTTTAAGTAACTCGTATGGTCATTTTTAGTGCGCCATTGAGTTCGAACATGTTGAGATAGTTAGAAAACTCTACTCGGTTATTTTATTTGGACTCCGAATTTTTTTTAGGCCTAACCGGCACCCTGTATGGGTATTTTTGTGCTTTGAATTTTTGGGGAAATAATATGGAAGAAAATTAGAAATAAATAAAATAGGGTAAAAGTGGATGAGAGGGTGTTTGTCAGTTCTAAACCTATAAGGGAGATAAAGAGAGATTCATATAGGAAGGCGGAGGGAGCCCATAGGTCTTCTTGGTGCATAACTTAAGAAATCACACCAAAAATCCCACCAAAGCATAGATCGAAAGACGAGGAGCAACCCCATACCAATTTCATTAGTGGATCAGAACATCAATTTGAGGCAAGTGTTTCTTTCTTTCTTTCTTTTAGCACCATTTAAGCTCATGTTAGTGTAGGATAATAAAAACCATGTTTATATATGATTTTGAGGAAAGTAGGAGATGTAAATTCTTAATATGATTTAAAAATAAATATAGGTTGATTCATTCATTTACGTAGAGGAAAAACCATGAAGTTTTATATCAATTGATGGATGAATCTGTTGTAATACCGCGTACTTTTATAGATATTGAAATTACATAAGTGGCGTAATTTGATAATGAGAGGAAATTACTGTGAATAGTACTTTTAGAATTTATGAGTGTAATTTAATAAATTTAGAATATAAAGGGAATAGTAAATATTAGTTTGCAAGTATCAGATTAATATTTACATGGATTATTACGGGACGAAGTATATGAGTTGGATTAATTTAATTACATGTTGCAGTTGGGTAAAGAGACAAAGGATAATATTTTATTGGATAACACGCGTATTGAGATGTGTTGGCTTTAATTAGTGAATTTTAATTAAGTGACTCGGATGGAGATTTCTAGTGCACAGTTGGTTTTGAAATGGTCGAGATAGTTAGAATAGAGTATCCGAGGGTAGCATTTAGGTTCCGGGGATTTTTGGATTAGTAGGGACTCGCATTTGAGTATACGAGTCAGTTTTGGGTATAATAAGGGATAATCTTTATAAACCCTTCCAAACCTTATTTCTTTCACATTTCATCCCTAGGAGAGAGAAAGGGAAGAGATAAAGGGAAGAAGAAAAGAGAAGAAGGAAGAAAAGGGATTCAGGGCCAAACTCCGCAGGATTCGACTCGCGGTCGTCGGATTTTTTCCACGAGGTAAGTGCTTACTTGATTTATTCTTTTGAGTGTGTATCTCATATTATAGTTGTGTTAATAAACCATAAATATTCTCGGTTTTTTTTTAATCAAAACGGGTTTTTCGGATGTTGAACGATTGAAATCGGATAAACTCTCATATTAGGAAAACATTGGGATTTCTAGAAATTAGCTGTTGATTCTTAGTTCTAGGACGATTATAACCTATTTTCCTTGAATATATATAGTTGTTTGTGATTAAATAAGGTTGGGAGAAGAAACAAAATCTTCGAGGTATGTTAATGGATGAAACAGTCTCGGAGAAGGCGATGAATAGTAACCTTTCGAATCGTTCGGCTCTTTGTTCAAGAAATGAAATTTGTAGATCTTTTTGATACAGTTGTGTGGGAGCCGACCGCGTATTTTCTGATTTTTTTTGAATTAGTAATGATTTTTCTACGGAAGGGTGTCCGAGGTAGAAATTGTTAATCAGAAATCAATCTTGACATTGGGAGAAAACTATTGATGTATTGTTAACTCTTGATGATTTCTAGTGTTAAACCCATGTTAATGGTGTGTAGAAATGGTGAGAAATGATAAACTTGGGTTTTAATGATTTTAGAGTTTAAATCTATGAGAAATGGTTTAATACCACAAATTAATTGATGTGTTATTTATAAGTAATTGTTATGATGATTATAGTGTGGTTGGTTGAGAAAAGAAACAAAAAAAGGAGAATGGGTTGATATTTGGGTATTTTGGAGAAGATGAAATCTCCCTAACACTGAGCTCCGAACATGGTGAATCGATAGGGGTCTAGACTGAATCGATTCACATAAGGGGACGTATAAGGCTTTCTCATGCCAAATTGATTCGGATTGAGACCGAATAGATTCACCTTTGAGGACCTTCTTACATAACACTTTTCGAATCGATTCAGATTCAGACCGAATCAATTCGCTTTTTCGAATGATTTGCATTAAGAGCGAATCGATTCGCCTTTGCTGAATTTGTCAATTTTCTTCCCTCAAGTTCATGGTGAGTGTAATACCCCGTATTTTTATGCTATATTAAGTTGGGGATTTATAAAATTTAATGTGAGTGAATTATTTAATAAAAATCCGGAAATTAATTATGTTATAATTATTAACGTGACGATAGTTAGTAATTATAGGAAATTTGTTGAATATTACTAATGAGCAAAGTAATATATTATATTGGTTATATTGAATGTCATAAGTGAGTTAATTGACAACTTCGGAAACTTAAGTCGGGACGTGCTCGTGTTGTGTCGGAACTAAATTTTTGATAAATAAAAAGTGAATATTTTATAAGTTGCCCGTATGGTCGTTTTGAGTGCGCCAACCCGTCCGGAAGGGTCGAGATAGTCAGAAAAGTGTACCCGGGGGTGTAGTTCGGGTCTCGGGGCATTTTTAGGCCTAATTGGTAACCCGGAAGGGCATTTTGGTCATTTTACATTTTTTGGTAATTAAACCCACGAAAATTAGAAGGGTTATATCAGATATTGAGGTTGTCACCTAGGGTTAGAGCACCCAAAACCTAGAACGACCATTAGAGAACAGAGGAGAGGGCTCTCAAGGGATTCCAAGGCTCAAAACTCAACGGTTGGCACCGTCGTCACCACCAACGTGTAGGTCGCGAGACGGGGAACACAACCACACCAAAATCAGCCGTAAACCGGACTTTTGAAAATCCCAGGCAAGTTTTTATCTTGCTTATTTCGTTGGTGCAATTTCCATATTAGTTTAGGAATGATTAGGGATGAAATATATGGAAGAAAACCCAAATTGTGATAGGAATTTCCATGTAGTAAAGACTTAAACCTTATTCTGGAAATCTTTTGTGATGTAGAAGAATAATCCATGAAATTTTGGTGTAATTAAGAGAGAAATTCTGGGGTAAAACAGATTAGAACCATGATTTCGAGATTTTTAGGGTTCTTGAGTTTTAAATGATTTTCGATATGATTAATCCATGTTTAGTGACGTAAATTGACATGATTTGCGTAGGATGTGTATCATATCATGTTAGGATGTTAGTAGTACAAGATTTTGGAGGTTTGGGGATGTAAAACTTGAAATTGGATGAGAATAGGTCTTAGAACCCGTAACTGCAAATCTGCAGAAATCGCAATACCTGCTTGATCAATCGATCGAGCCTAGAGCTTCGATAGATCGAAGGCTCAATCGATTGAGCCCCAAACCTCGATCGACCGACCCCTCCTGGCAGACTCCTATTTTCCTTATTAAATGAGTTAAACTTAATTTATCATGAAATAATTCTTGGACATCCTTAATAGAATGTTTTGGGAGATAGGGAAGACCAGTATGCTATATGAATAAATATTGGGGACTTGTAATGTGAGATGAGGATTTGCATTTTGGGATAATTACTTAAGGGTCGATGAATTTATGTATTAAAGGGTGAAGTGCGTAAGAGAGTTACGTTGGAACATAAAAAGGACACCTACTGAATTTTTACTTGGGAGGATAGTGTCCACAAGTGTCATGTAATGAGTTGGAGAGACCCTTCGAGTTAAGGTTAGTGAAGAACCCTTATAAGAAATACTTAACGTGAAAAGTAAGGATAAATATTATAATTGTGGGTGATGAGAGAAACCTATATTGATATGATAACAAGTGGTATATTTATATGATTGTGTGTGCATATATCATATACGTGTGAAAACCATGCCCGCGCTACTTGCTATCCCTGAGGTTACCGCGCTGTGATGATCTTATCCTGTGTTGCCTTATGGGGGATATTGATTCGTACCCTAGTATATAGATATACTTGGTACAGGCTATCGGAATGATAGTTCAGACGGTCCAAAGAGACGTGAGGGTATGTACTGACCTCTTAGAGACTTGGAATCTATGCTTCGCCTCAAATGTTGTTTTAAATGTGTTGATACAGTTCGTGAGTGATTTCGAACTTGTATTTCCCTTAGTGTGAGCAATACGAGGATCGGATAGCAGAGAATGCCTGCACATTAGTTTTATTTGGGGTGCTGTTATAATATATATATTGTACGAGTAGTTAATATATATATGAAATTATGAGATTTGGAACGGCCTACTGTTATTTGTAAATACTTGATTGAAAAGTATAATATGACACTGGGAAACTTTATAAATTAATGAAGCTAAAATGAGAGTTCTGCTACTAATTGGGATTATTTTTTAAACAATGATATTGTTCGGTTTTGAAATCTTACGAGTAATTTAAGATAAGTTAAATTATTGGGAAGGTTAGTGTAATAATATGATAGGACAAACCGTTGGGAAGGTTAGTGTGATAGGTGTGCACATTAGATGAGAGGTGATAATTTCTCAAGAGAGTGTCGCACTAATATGTTGTTGCATTGGCCTATATCAATTTAAATACTTGCTAAATGAATTTTAAATCATACACACTATCGGGCTCTGACCCGTTTCTTTTTCTCTCTCTCTTGTATATATATGTATGTATTACAGGTGCCCAGCCACAGGGGCGTCTTGCTTAGGATCCCTTGGAAGGAACGCGCTGCAGCTTAGGTGGGAGTCGTAGGTCTCTCGATTAGACGACTTCGTTCATTCGGATCCACTCGTAGTACTTTCATTTAGTTGGGCATGTGTAGCTCTTTCCATTATTCCGTTGTTATTGGACAATTGTATTTAAGTTATTTCCAGTACTGTTACTATGGGATTTATTCAGTTTGGATGTATTACTTTAGATTTCGCATGTTGATATTCGATTGACGAATGTTTTAAATTAATTGGATTATGTTCCAGGTTTATGTGGTGTGATTCTTACTTATTTAATGTTGTTAATAAAATAAATAATTTTTCTTTTAAATAAAATTTGGAAAGTAATGTTTTAAAAATGGATTTTGACACTTAGTTTAATTAATTAGGGTGTTAAATTGGAAAATTTATTTTTCGACAGTGATGCTGAGAATGAACCAACTGTTCACGTTGAATTAATTTAATAAAGGAGTGATCGCCCGATATTTAATTAGGCGGGGTGTCACAGTGAGTCAAAGTATAACTTAGAGATTATTGTAGGGGATTCTAGATGTGATATTAGGACTCCAAGATGACGGAATTAAGAAGTGATATATATTATATATACGAGTATTATTACAGTATATATAGGACTTTTTTATAAATATATTGGTATGTAAAAGATAAATTTATGCATGTTTATACCTCCAATGCTATCTAGGGAGGTTGCGCAATGTGGGTGAATCCCCTAGCTTACAGAACGGGGTGAGTATATCACAAGATTATATCGTCCAGGATACCGGTGCGATATTTTTATCCCACTTTCAGGAGGGAATATGATCGCCTCCACCGTTTTGTATTTTTACCATGATCATGAGAAAGCCTGACTTGGTACCAGGGTTAAGTTGAGGAAACTCGGATGTGGATGGGAACTTTGAGACTGCATCTTCGAGTTATAGCTCGGTGGGATGGTTATTATACTCATGATTGTAAAACAGGTATAAATATATTTGTTGTTTATAGGATATGATTTGTATATGAATATGAGATATCATTTAACTTTATATGGTGTAAAGTAAAATGAATAAGATGTTATTTTCCTTCCGGTCGTTTTATATCCGGAGTAAAATACAATGGTAAATTGTAGGTTCAAGTGAGGACTATTTATATAAGAATGTTATATGTTAAAGTTATAATGGTATTTAAAACTAGTGAAAGTTATTGTATATGTTCAGTATAGTTTTATATAGAATCAAGGACTATATATATATATATATATATATATATATATATATATATATATATATACCACAAGGATGATTATATCAACTAAACTCTTATGTAGTATCTTACGATATAACATATTATATCACACAAGGTAGGTGATAGTTATAAGGAATTAGAAGATGGATTAAAGAGATTATTTAGGCGGGGTAGCTTAACTAGGTTGTTTAAAAGGTATACGGTAGGTGTACACTATTAGAAGACGGGTGAGGTGTATCTCATGAGAGTGCATACAAGTTTAAATATGAGGGTTTTCATATGTTAAATTATTTCTTTTAAGCACTTGCTAAATATTTTCAAAACTCAGGCTCTGACGTGTTTCTGTATTTTTCCCTCTCTTGCTATATATGTATATATATAGGTGTCCAGACACAGGGACGCCTGGATGATGATTCCTTCGAGTTTGTCATTTTCTACAGCAGTTGTGGATGCATGCAGGTTTACTATAGAGGCCTCTATCCTTCTAATCTAGATATGAGGTAGTGTAGAAGAACTCGGGCCTATAGCCCAACTGTATTCATTTATTTCATTACCGCATTTTACTGCGGCATTCGATTTGGTTCTATTATTCATTACCAGTGTTCATTTATTTTTTTTATTTCAGTTGTTTCTTATAAACTGGTGTGATTGTTTTGGATAAAAATATTAGTTAATATAAAATTTTGATGCCAGCCTAATAAGTTATGAGTAATTAAATTAGTTTTCGACAGCGCTGCTGAGGATAAACCATATGAGATTCTTGTTTTAATCTGGTAGAGGATTGATCACCCGATATTTTATTAGGCGGGGTGTCACAGATGGTATTAGTGCATCAGGTTCTAGTGTCCTTAGGAATCTGTACGGACGTACTACGCTTTCAGCATGGATTTCTATTTGATATGGAGCCTGATGATTATGATTGTTGCTTGCTATTATGAGATGTCATTCTCTTGCCATTAAGTAAGATTATAGAAAATATTTTGCATGCTCGGTTTAGACTCATGTGTTGATCGACGAAGGGCGACTAGGGAAGGACGTTGCGAGCTCAGCAGGAGGCGGGGCTAAGTAGAAGCTATAAGTTGAAGTTGGGAATGAGGACCATAGAAGAGGTTACAACCCTTGAGGAATTGTCATGGATTGCTGCAACGACTAGTAAAGTATAGTAGTTATAATTATCTACGTCCCACTGTAGTAGAGAGTGGTGCGAAACTTGAATTACCCAGTGAAGTTATATTGGGAAAAAGTTTGGATGGTCTTTGATAAGGACCATGCGTTGAAGTTAAGTTATACGGAGTTTGTTTAACATTATCCAAAGGAAGTAGAAGGCTCAGAGTCTTTGGATTGGAGCAGAGTATGGAAATGCCCAAATGTGAAAATTTGAGAAAATTCTTTACTCGTTGGAGCAATGTTGAAATGGTGGGAATAGTGGTCACCATGAGTGCGGGAGAAAAATTTTTTGGCTCATAGAGGAATCTTATAGATGGTTTTAACTGTTAGTTCCTTCGGTTTATGAGCAATTAAGAGAATGCAGTTTCTGGGTTACTCACATAAGGATCGGTCAGAGGCCGACGGTGAATAAAGAGTGACATGCATAAATGAACTTTGTACCGAATTAAGGCAGGTACGATGAAGAAAGAGTCCTTATGTGGAATGATAGGCTCACTAGTTAGTGTTGCTAACATGTATGGAGAATTTATGTTCGTGAAACCCCACTGGTGCATCCGTCCGGGGATTAATTGAAACAAGGCAGTTGAGGCCGATAGTATGTTTCCTTTTTAGTCGGAGGAGCTGAGGGAACTATGAAAGTGATTGTGAGGATAGAGGCTATTAGTGTTCAAGATACAAATAATTTAACATGGTCAGGGTGGCCAGTAAGGGGGAATCAGGTGAGGTGGAGTGTTGAACCAGCCGGTTAGTCCTTGACCAATAGAAATTAAAGGACAAGAATATGGTGTCGAGATGGGGCATTGATAGTGTCATAGTATATTTTATGTGTCTAGATAGTGTCACAGTATTTTGTTAACCCTAGATTCGTGTGCGTGATTCGAGTTTACTGGTAGTATCGGTAACATTATATAGTGTATATCTATATATTTTTCGTGGTAACGGGGTTCTATTTTCTTCATTCGTTATTGAAATTGTAGTTGGTATTTTGAGCTCATAGTTGGGCTTGCACTGCTCATTTGTATGTGTTATATATAATAAGCATTTGATTGGTCGGAGCGATAGCAGGCTAATGATTGTATGACTATCGTATCTGTGGTTCCAGGGTAGAACTGGTTATTTTTGCGATATCTCACCTGGATACGGGTTCAGCTCGCTATTTATTATATGTTTAGATGGAAGCTCAATGGGTAGATGTTTTATTTTCCCAATTTTAGTCCTTGGAGACCTTATAGATATGATTTAAGGTATGCTAGATTTATAGTTAAGCTCGTTGTTGTTTGCGCAAAGGACTTAGTGTTAGTACAAGCGCTTTGTGGTTTGGCTCCTTAAAAGAGGTAGGAGTTCAGACCACATTTTGTTGATATATATGATGGGATTTCCCCGATTGCATATTTGAAGCTAACAGACCTCCACGACCGACAAAGTTAAGTGGTAGTGTATCGAAGGGGTTCCTTGTTTGGATTTCACTTGCAAGACACTCCACGCACAAACCTTAACGACATCGGGAGTGGAGAGATGTTATGGGATGCAAGGATGTTGGTTTTGATGATAAGTTACCTAGTGTGAAGATAACATTATAAACTGAGAGCCATCTCATGGTTGGATGGTTATGGAGATGGAAGTGCTATGTAAAAGTATTGAAATGGTTCTCAACCCATAAGTAATGGGTGATGTAAGATTTAGAGAATTGATTTGAGTCACATACCCAGGTCTTGTTAAAAGGAATTTTTGAGGTAGTATGCTTTGGTTATGATGTTAATAATACTTGTGCAGAGTATACGTGCCCCGATTAGTTAGACTTTCCATTTCTCCGAGATGGAAGGACATAAAGTTATAAGCGCTTTAGTCTTTTAGAACATCCCGTTGGTGTGCCTTAGGCTGTTATATCTTGATGATCGACGATGCGAGGAAGCAGTGTAATAGGAGGGTGCCTTGATTGGATTTCACTTTGCAAGACATACCACACATGAAACCGAGTTAATGTCGGGAGTTAGGAAAGGTTTTAACCGCTAGGGATATAATTAGATAGTACTCATCTTACATATGTAGGAAAACACATCGATCTTAGGACTAGCATGGAATAAGGCTAGTGTGGCAAGTGGCATTGATGTAGGAAGATTGTAGTGAGTTAACCATAAGAAGAATGGTGGGTTAACCTTAAGAAGGATTAAATTTCCAGGGAAGGGAAGAATTGAATTTATAGTTATTAAGGTTGGGAGTACCCTTGTTACATGTGTGACATTTGCAGTAGTTGTGCCGATGTGCACGAGTAAAAGGGTTTGTGGGCACCTTGGTAAGTCGATTTTATATATCGTCTGAAATAGGAGAGGCGTAGTATATAAATATGAAGAATATGTTGTGGGGTAGTTATAAACGGATTTTCATTTACAGTTTGATGGATTAAATGAGGTGTGAGGTACGCGATAATCCAATTTTATAGGTGAAATAAGTGTTATCACACCTAAGATAAGCGATAAGACGACGGGAGTAGTCAAGCGCTATTGTAGTTTCCTTTTTAAGGGAAATTCTACATCCTGTTGTAGATGAACGGACGCTTAGAGTTACGCCTTTATGATAAGATAAATACCTTTGAGCTACGATTATAGTCTCGTTTTATTTATATGCGATTATAGAAGCACGAGGTGTGAGGTGTCGTCGTTGTAGTTAGCCTTACGACCGACGTAGTGTTTATGCGTATAGAAATTTAGTTAACTTGTGGTTAAGCTAGTAAATTAGAGTAAAAGCCTTGAGATAGGGGGGGTACCGTAAACGAGCATATGGTAAGGTACCATTGGGTTAGTACCTTTCGATTTCGGTGTATTAGAAAATAGTGTGAATAGCGATCAAATGTTGGTGGTACAGGATGTATTTGAATTTAGAGGATGAAATTCCATTGTAAGGGGGGGGGGGGGGGGGGGGAGTATGTAATACCCCATAGTTCTATAGATATTAAAATTACATAAGGGCGTAATTTGGTAATTAAAGGAAGTTACTATGAATAGTATTTTTGAAATGTATGAGTGTAATTTAATAAATTTAGAATATAAAGGGAATTATAAATATGAGTTTGCAAGTGTCGAATTAATATTTGCATAGATTATTACAGGACTAAGTATAAGAGTTGGATAAAGAGACAAAAGATAATATTTTATTAGAAAACACGTGTATTGAGATGTGTTGGGTTTAATTAGTGAATTTTAATTAAGTGACTCTTAAGGAGATTTTGAGTGCACGGCTGGACTCAGAATGGCTAAGATAGTCAGAATAGAATATCCGAGGGTAGCATTTAGGTTTCGGGGATTTTTAGACTAGTAGGGACTCGTATTTGAGTATATGAGTCAATTTTTGGTATAATAAGGGATAAGCTTTATAAACCCTTGTAACCCTTATTTCTCTTACATTTCATCCCTAGGAGAAATCAAGGGAATAGAGAAAAGTAAGAAGAGAAGAGAAGAGAATAAGGAAGAAAGGGGATTCCGGGCCAAACTCCTCGAGATTCGACTCAAGGTCGTCGGATTTTATCCACGAGGCAAGTGTTTACTTGATTTAGTGTGTATCTCATATTATGTTTGGTGTTAATAAACTATAAATATTCTTGGGTTGGGTTTTCTTGAATCGAAATGGGTTTTTCGAAAGTTGAACGTTTGAAATCAGATAAAATATCATATTAGGAAAACATTGTGATTTCTAGAAATTAGTTGTTGATTCTTAGTTCTAGAATGATTATAACCTATTTTCCTTGAATATATATAGTTGGTTGCGATTAAATAAGGTTGGGTGAAGAAACAAAAATATTGGAGGTATGTTAATGACCGAAACTGTCTCGGAGAAGACGATGAACAGTATCCAACGTCCTTTCCGAATCAATTCGGCTAGGAAACGAATCGATTCGGCTCTTTGTTAAAATAATGAAATTTTTAGATCTTTTCGACACGGTCGCGTGGGCTCCGACCACGTATTTTTTTTATTCTTTTTTATTAGTAATGATTTTTCTACGAAAGGGTGTCCGAGGTCAAAATCGTTAATCAGAAATCAAACCTGACATTGGGAGAAAACTATTGATGCATTATTAACTCTTGATGACTTCGAGTGATAAACCCATGTTAATGGTGCGTAGAAATGGGAGGAAATGATAAACTTGGGTTTTAATGATTTTAGGGTTTAAATCTAAGAGAAATGGTTTAATACCACAAATTAATTGATGTGTTTGTTATGAGTCAGTGTTAGGATAACTATAGTGTTGTTGGTTGAGATAAGGAACCACAAAATGGAAAATGGGTTGATATGTATGTTTTGGAGAAGATAAAATTGCCCAAACAGTGAGCTTCAAACAAGACAAATCGATTCGGGTCTAGACCGAATCGATTCGCATAAGGGGACCTGTAAGGTTGTCTTAGGCCAAATTGACTCGAATTGAGACCGAATAGATTCGCCTTTTCAGGAGCTGCTTGCAGAACACTTTTCGAATCGATTCGGATTCAGACCGAATCGATTCTCATTAAGAGCAAATCGATTTGCCTTTAATGAATTTGTCATTTTTCTTCCCTAGAGTTCATGGGGAGTTAAATTATAACTTGGAGATTATTGTAGGGGATTTTAGATGTGATATTAGGACTCCTAGATGACGAAATTGAGAAGTGATATTTATTATATATACCAGTATTGTTACTGTATATATATACGACTTGTTTATAAATATATTTGTATGAAAATGATATATTTACGTATGTTTATATCTCCAATGCTATCCAGGGAGGTTGCGGAAAGTGGGTGAATCCCCTAGCTTACGGTGCAGGGAGAGTATATCCCTAGGTCATATCGTCCCGTATATGGGTGACATATTTTTATCCCACTTTAAGGAGGGAATATGACCGCCTCCACCGTTTTGTATTTCTACAATAATTATGAGAAAGTCTGACTCGGTGCTAGGGTTTAGTTGAGCAAACTCGGATATGGATGGGCACTTTGAGACTGCATCCTCGAGTTATAGCTCGGTGGGATGGTTATTACACTTATGATTGTAAAGTAGGTATAAATATACTTGTCTTTTATAGGATATTTCTTGTATATGACTATGAGATATCATATAACTTTATATGGTGTAAAGTAAAATGAATAAGATGTTAATTTACTTCTGATAGTTTTATATCCGGAGTAAAATACAAAGGTAAATTGTAGGTTCAAGTGAGAACTATTTATATAACATTGTTATATGTTAAAGTGATAATGGCATTTAAAACTTGTGAAAGTTATGGTATATGATCGGTATAGTTTTATATAGAATCAAGGACTATATTTATCACAAGGATGGTTATATAAAATAAAATATTTTGTAGCATCTTATGTTATAACATATTATATCACACAAGGTAGGTGATAATTATAAGGGTTTAGAAGACGGGTTAAAGAGATTAGATAGGAGGCATAGTTCATAATATCATTTGGTGATCTAGGCATAGTCCCAAAACTCAAAAAATTCCAATTTTTACCCAATTAGATTTATACAGTTATTTTGCGAGAGGAAACTATCATTTGGTGATCTTAGCATAGTTCATAATATTTTGAAAGGTGAATTGACCTTGGAAATTTTGAGAGAGTGAATAACCGAAATAATTATATTATAGGTAGTAAAGAGAGAATACTACGTATGGAAAATATATGTATGGGTTGGGTGAATACCTCAAATTTTAATAGGATGTGGGAATGTCTATTTTATAATTATTATTATTTGTATAACATACCTACGCTGCTTGCTATCCAGAGGAGGTTTTCGTGTAGTGGATAGTCTTATCCCGTGTAACCCATTGGGAGGATATTTGACTTGTACCCTGAGCATATGAACTTGGATATGTACTATCTAAGACATAGGATATTTTCGACGACTGAATGTGAGCGTAGGTATGTGGGTGACCCATTTGGCTGAGGAGTATGCTCGCCTCCAATATTTGAGTTATGAGATTTATGGTTCCTGAGAGACGCTGAGTAAATTATCCTTTATGCAGTGAGAGATGCACCGGGACATGAAAGCAAGGTATGCATTGCGCCTGCAAATATGGAATTTATTGGTAAGCAAAGTAATTTCAGTGGGTAAAAGATTTACTAACAGAACAGTGAATATAATATGTGGTTATTTGGGATATATTATTTTAATAACATATTTTATGGGCGATAAGGGTTATTCCTACGATAAATAAGTAGAAATATAAGCCTATGACTCAGTTGGGAACATTATAGATAACTAGGTTAGGATAGACGAACGTTAGGCGTGCACAGTACTAGAGAGGTGAGAATCTCATGTGAGAGTTCAAAACTAACATGCACATAATACTTGAATTATTGAAAATTTAAACACTTGCTAAAACAAATATTTTTACAACTCGGGCTCTAACCCATTTCTTACTATTCTTCTCCCTTTTGCTATATATATATATATATATATATATATATATATATATATATATATATCAGGTGCCCAGCCATAAGGGTTATCGAACTTAGATGCGGGGGTCGTTTAGCGAGCTGCATTAGTTGCGGGAGTTGCATTTCCTTGCACTTAGACGCTTATGTCACTTCATTTTACTCTATTAAGGTATTTCTCGCAGGGCATGTTACGCCCGTTCTCAGTCGTTCATTATATATTATAATCAATTTATTTTTGTGTTTTATTTCTGATACACTTGATGATTTTACGGATTGTTAGTTTGAAATTTTAAACAGGAATGTTTTATCCAGTCTTATTTATTTCAGTAGATGTTTCATGTCTAGAATTTATGATATTCATGTGGAATGTAGGTAGATTATGTTTTAGAGAATGTGAATTTATTAATGGATTAATTGGGCATAATTAATTTGGAAAATGTTTTCTCAGTAGATTAATTATTTATTGGGTGATAAATAAAAATTAAATATTTTCGACGGTGACGCTAAGAATGAATCCACCGAACATTCTGTTTTAATTTTAATAAAGGACCGATCCCCCGAAAGTTAATTAGATGGGGTGTCACATAAACATGGTTATTAATGGATGTAATTCACCAATAACAAAACCATGAAGTAATACCTTTATTTCCCAATAAAGATATATGTAAATTAAGAAATAATTCACATAAAAGGATGGGTTATCATAGTGAACAAATTCTCCATATTTGAATATTTTCCTTTTTGCAATATTATATTTAAACTAAAAATTAGAAAAATGTAATAACAAATATATTTCTACATATCACACATATAAACTAAAAAAATCAAAACTTATGCATAATTGTGTATATATCAATCGGTTTCAGTACATACCATATTTATACCATCTCGTATTTATTGATAGTTCTCATTAGAACCTAAGATTCATATTCATATAAATCCTGATATTCATTTACCGCAAGTAATATCACACTTTATTCATTCTTTTCACTTTATACAAGGTTAGGTTATATGATATCTCATCTCATATATATAAACAATATAATATACGCAACAAGTATATTAATCATCCACCGAACTATAATATAAGTGGCTTAGCCATTATCATTTACTAAGCATCCGTCGATTAATTTAAGTAGACATATATGTTAATCACAATGCATATATATATATATATATATATATATATATATATATGGCACCCCTAGGATTAGTTGCGGTGCAGTCATACTCTGCTATCAAATCCCTGTACATCACGCACATAAGGATCACGCGTTCCGCATTACTCAGGAACCGTATCAATATAAATCACACATATTGGAGGCAAACATAGTTCACATACCCATGGGTCACGTACATACCTACGCTCTTCAACAAATATATTAATGATGAATAAAGCGTAACAACACGAGTACAACTATTCAAATCAAATGCAAATCTCAAAGCATTTCTCACTAAATTTCTCAACAACACATTAACACGGTCACTGGGCCTCACCCTATCCGCATATACTTTATCAAGCCATAGCCCGGGAAGTAGGAATTTTGGCGGGTGGCCAACCTCTGTGCCATATTAAAATCTCATGACAAAGTTCTCAACAACAATATAATGATGCCACATGAATCAAAATAATTCAACAATTATTTCTCCAGATTTCAAAGAATTTAACAATTCAAATATGAGTTCAATTAAACACGAAATCAACGGAATAAACTCTCGAGTGATTTAAAGGAGCATATTGTGTAAAACCCCATACCTTAAAATAATTGCATGAATCGTTATACAAAAATCATCCTTAAAATCTGATCGCACCATCGCGTTCATCTTGTAAAAATAATCAAATCATCTTCTAGCCCCAACACGAGATAACCCTAAATAGTCCTATTTTAAAAATTAGGTATTTACGGTCTAGTCCTTGGATTAACAATTTTGGACAAAAAAACCGGTGAACCAAATTTTAAACGACTAGGTCCAACATATAAATACCCCAATTTAAAAAAATAATAAACCTAATCGGCTATTGGAGTTTTCTCTGCAACTAACGACTATTCTCCAAAATCGAAAATAACATCAATCTTATGCTTTGATCGTCTGTCCTATAATCGATTACAGTGTTCTTAATCGATTCTACCTGTATCACTTGGCTCTATCATTTGTAAGTTTATCTTTATCAGCAGTTGATTTTTCTATTTTCGATCGATTATAATAAGTATATGTCCTTTGTTTTGATTCAGGAGACTCATTGTAATATTCATTCATGTGATTGAATAACTTTTTATATGTTATATATGTATATGTTTTTAATTTGTGTTTTTTATGCATTTATGTTTGGATTCTTAATAAATAAGTTATATTTATCAATATTCATAATTGTTAGTTGAATGTACTGAATGAATATTATTGATGTTTCATTTTAATTTTGAGAGTCCTTGATTTTGATTTGGTATTGAATCATTTATTGATATAGGTCCGCGCCAGCATAAATAACCAGTTCGATATCAGTTTTCAAAGTACACGTAGTATTTATAAAGTACACGTGATTGATTTTTTGATAATATGTGTGTGCTTTATTGCTTCATGTATAGGTTTTTAAAAAGTGCCTGTAAGTTTATATTAATTATAAATAAATATTTTGATATTTCAAGCATTAAATTATTGTGCACATTTTTAGAATTGTTGACCTTGAAGTAAATGTTTTTCGTCTCTGTTTTACTGCCAGACATTATGGTAAGTAGTGTAATAGCAAGGTGTTGTTATTTGGATAATATGGGTTGTATTGAAATATTTGAATATAGCTCATTAGATTTCATATGCAATGAGTTGTGTATTAGGTTTACTAATTTGAGAAGTGGGAGGTTTTCATTAAGGTATTCATTTGGGGATGAATGTTGGTTCATGTTGGTTTGTGACAACGATGTTTGTTGTATGTTGCGGTCCCAATTGATCGTAAAAGCTAATTTCATTTGGATATATGTGATTGATTCATTACCATTTCCATGTAATACATGTTGTGAACGGGTTGACTTCTCTAATCGATTTTTTGAAGGGGTTGACTGCAGTAATACAAGTTCTGAGAGGGTTGATAGTGGTGATACAAATACACAGAGGTTAGAGTCTTTATCATCAGGCACTAAAAATGATTTTAATAGTTGCACTGAAAATGACTTTTATCTTGGAGGTGTGGATCCAAGTAAGTCGAAAGTCTATCTTTCGAATGATTGGAAGACTTATATAAGTCATGAGCAGCAGTGTTTTGAAGGAGGTGTAGTGGAATTTCGAGATAAATTGTGAAAGTATGCCGTTGAGGTTGGGTTCAAGTATGTATTTTTGAAGAATGATAAAACTCGAGTGACGGCTGAATGCTCTAAAAAGACTACTGAGAATTGCATGTGGATAATTCATGCTTCATTATGTACAATAAATGGATACTTTTACATACATGCAATGAATAATGGGCATACATGTAGAGGTGTCTTTCGTAGTCCGTCAGCCAAAATGATAGCCTCCAAGTTGGTTTCAACATTGGTAGCTGATGATCTTAGAGATAACCCGCTATTGAGACCAATTGATGTAGTTAGAGATATGAAGAGGAATTATGGTCTTGATATAGCTTATCAATATGCATGGTGTGCGAAAGAGATGGTTGCTGTTGATATACATGGTGATGAAAAGGTTTCTTATGCATTAATGAATAATTATCATGAACTTCTATTGCAGTATAATCCTGGGTCGCATTGCATCCTTGACGTGGATCATGAGACTAAAAAATTCAAGAGAATATTTGTAATGCTTAGAGGATGTATTTATGGATTTCAATACTGCAGACCTGTTTTATTTCTTGATGGTTCCTTTTTGAAGAGCCGTTATCATGGAACAATACTATCAGCTACTGCAAGGAATGGGAACAATGGTAAATGAATTGTAAATATTTTATTTTGTGTATTGCATTAATATTTTGTTTGTTCCATTCCATATCATCAAAATACAAGCATAAAATATAAAATACCTTTGAAGGTTTTTGTTTTAGTTCACGTGTACTTTTCATTTTTCTGCGTGTATTGTCATTATGTGTAATACTAAGTAAAGTACACACATAGTACATTTCCGGTACACGTGATTTTTTTTTTTAATTTCAAGTGTACTTTTCATTTTTATGCGTGTACTTTGATAATGATCATTTTATGTGTAATAATAAGTAAAGTACACGCATTTTACATATTAAGTACACATGAATGTTTTTGTTAATGTCACGTGTACTTTTCATTTTTATGTGTGTACTTTGATGATGATTTTATGTGTAATAATAAGTACACGCATTTTACATGACAAGTACACGTGATATTATGTTGAATACAAACTAAAGTACACGCATTTTACATGTCAAGTACACGTGAATGTTTTTCTTAATTTCACGTGTATTTTTCATTTTTATGCGTATACTTTGATGATAGGTGTTGTTATTTAGAAATAATAAAGCAAAGTACATGTTAAAAATGTAAAGTACCTTTGAATGTTTTTGTTTAGTTCACCTGTAGTTTACATTTTTATGCGTGTATGTTGATGTTAGTCTTGTTAATACTAAAGCCAAGCAAAAGATTAGAAAGTAAACGTGCATGTCTTTTTATCTTTATCATGTGTACGGTACATTTTTATGTTTTGTCTTGTTATTTACAAACAATTTAAATTAAACACATAATATATTTCCCATGTGTTTTAGGGTCTGCGCCAGCAGCATCAATATACAAAGTGTTGTACATGGATATGTTATTTATTTTAATTTTGATATATTTTTATATTTCTGGACTTTTTCCTGTTGCATATGCTATTGTTGATTCCGAAACCGAAGATAACTGGATGTGGTTTCTAGTCAATTTGCATAGTGCAGTAGTTGAGCAATATCGAAACATAACATTTATATCAGATCGAAAAAATGGATTACTTGAAGCTGTTTCGAGGGTCTTCCCGTTGTCTGCACATTCCTACTGTGTACATCATTTACAAGGGAATATAAAAAAGAAAATTCATGGGAATTGTGCTGGATTTCGAAAGAAAATTGTTAAAAAAAATTTTTCTTGTGCATATGTTGTCTTATTAGATGTATTTCACAAGAATATTGAAGCATTGAAGAAGGAAGGAGGAGCTGCTATTGCCGATTTCATTGATAGTTTGCCTCCCGAGAATTGGTCCTATGCATATTTCCCTGGTAAACGATATGGTGACGTGGCATCTAGTGTTACGGAGTCATTCAATTCACGGATATTGGAGGAAAGGCATTTACCAGTAATGAATATGCTTGATAAATTGAGAGTGAAGATTATGAATTTCAATGCAAACAAACTTGTTGAGTCTGACACTTGGATAAATGAGCTATGTCCTTTTTTTCAAAAGTTACTGAATGAAAATTGGAATAAAAGCCGACATTGGACTATTAGTCGCTCAAGTCAAAATGTATTTAAAGTTCATTCAGAAGTGCAAGCAGCAGTTGACTTAGGAGAAAGGACTTGTTCTTGTAAGAGTTGGCAGATTAGATGTTTTCCATGTTCTCATGCAGTTTGTGTTGTGCGGAGGAAAGGGACCAGTATTTATGATTATATTGAGGAGTACTATAAGGTATCTTTCTACAGAAAATCATACTCGATACCTATAGTTCCTCTTCCTGATTTGATTTCCTTAAATATTCCTATTCCTGAAAATCCATCTATCCTTCCACCAATGACTAAGAGATCGACAGGCAGGCCAAGAAATAAGTGTATAAAGTCTTCTGGTGAGATCACAATAAGGGAAGTTACTTGCTCGAGGTGTAGTAAAACGGGTCATTACAGGTCTACTTGTAAGGAACCCATTTGATTATTTTTAAAATTGTTGAATTCATTCATTTTAACCATTTGATTGAATAAATTAATTAATAAACCATTTGTTTCACATAAATGAATGTAATTTATTTTTAAGTCTCATTCTTTAGTTTTTTTTTGTGTTGTTGTACACATATTTTTCATAAAACATACATGTACTTAATTAAATATACATGTACTTTATTAAGTACACGTATATTAATAAAGTACACGTACGTAATTACGTATTAATAAAACATACATGTACTTAATTAAATGATATATCTAGGATCGGAGGCAAGATGATGATCAAAACTGGGATTAAATGCCAAAGTCCCCAAGAAATTTTATCAATGCGTGTCCTTAATTAAATATACATGTACTTTATTAAGTACACGTGTATTAATAAAGTACACGCATTTAAAAATGGATTTGGTCATGTGTGTACTTTACTTAATGTATAAGAATGAAGTACACGCATAATATAAATATAATATGCGTGTACTTGATGAAATGCGCGTGTACTTTATGAAGTAAAGGCATTGATAATTAAAGTACACGCATTTAAATATATGTGTACATGCATGTTTTAGCAAAGTACACGTATATTGATATGACAAAAATCTAATTCAGTATACGTGTACTTTATGTATTCTGCATGTAATTTTATCAAGTAGACGTATATAAATGCATGCACTATTTGGAAAATGGTTTTGGATATTACAATGTGCTTGTACTTTATAAAAGACATTTGGGCCACTCATATTTGTAAACTCATATGGTTATTATGGTCCGCGCCAGCGGCATTATTACACAGGCATTTCAATAGGTGTGTACTTTATAGACTATGCGTGTACTTTATAAAGTACACGTGTAATATATAGAGTACGCATTTATATAATGTTTTGGGACACCAAATTGAGTACACGCATTATTATACAGGTATTTCAATAGGCGTGTACTCTATAGACTATGCGTGTACTTTATAAAGTACACGTGTAATATATAGAGTACACGCATTTATATAATTTTTTTACATGAAATGATTGTGACACCCCGACTAATTAAATACCGGGTAGCTACTCCTTTATTAAATTAATTCAAAATGCCAAGTTGGCTCAGTTAATAGCATCACTGTCGAAAACATTTTATTATTACTAACCACCTAGTATTTAAAAAGTAAGTTGCCAAATTTTAATTAAAGTCTGATTAACATGCAACAAGTGTAATGAAGAATAATAATACCATACACCATACTGAAGTAAAAAGAATAACCATCACATAATATAAATAAAGTCTGGAGGAAAACTCCTCACTACAATCCCACAACTGAAATAAGAAATCCGAATACTAAAACAATAAATGCCAAAGTCTGAAAACTGAAATGGAAAGATGTCTAATAGAAATGGGCAACATGCCCTACAACTGATAAATGCTGAAACTGGAAATCCAAACGATAGAAGCGTCTAAAAGCAAATCCCTGTAGCTTCCACAAACAGCTACAACTCGTCATTAGAATGAGAATCCTATGCTTGGTGTTCTTGTGGCTGGGCACCTAAAATGGTTTTACAAAAATAGATTTGAAAAGCAAACGGGTCAGAGCCCGAATGTGGAGTTATATTTAAAAACCTGCAAGTGCTTTAAAAACATTTAAAACATTAAATGCAAAGTACATGTTAGGACGTGCACTCACATGATATTCTCACCTCTCGTCTAACTGTGCACTCCTAACGTAAGTACCCATCTACAACGACACAAATCACTAGCTAAGTGACATAGAATCTAGCTAGACTGTCATAGGTCCTACCCTTATTACTCGGTTCTATTAACATTATAACGCTCGTAACTAAATAAGGATTTTACATAAACTCAGATGCTCAATATGCAATATATTACTCTATCAGCTAACCCGTTATGTTTCTCGAAACAATACCGTAATTATTTTCACAACATTGACATGAAGGTTCTTATTAATTAAGTGTATATTATTCACATCATAAATATACAATACAAGCACCCCGATGTAATACCCCGTACTTTTGACTATAATTATTTTTGGGATTAATTAATTAAAATGCGTAGTAATTGGAAATTAATCCGGGTTAAAAATACTAATGTGATGCGAGTTAGTATTTGATTATGTGCATATATGATTATATATGAACTTGGTATTATAAAATTTGTCGTGAGATTTATATACGGCATTTTAGAAATTTTGTTAATAAAAGTGAATTTAAAATCTATAATCCGTATGGTCGTTTTGAGTGCGCCAACGCGTCCGGAAGGGTCGAGATAGTCAGAAAACACTAGCCGGGGGTATAGTTTGGGTCCCGGGGTATTTTTAGGCCATACCGGCAACTTAAAGGGTATTTTAGTAATTTGGTATTTTTGGGTAATTAAAAGTGACGAAAATTGGGAGTTGTAATCTGATAAGGAATTGACCCAACCAACCCTTTATTAACCCCATAAGCTACGTAGGTTATCATTTAGTCTTCCAACTCTCCCAAAGCAAACCCTAGCCACCATAGCCTTTTGGAGAAGAAAGCTTGGAGAAGGAGAGAGAGAGAGGAATTCTGCAGAGATTCTTCACCAAATCAACACCAAATCCGGAATCAAACCAAGGCAAGTGATTTATTCCATTTAAATTTCAGAGAATGCTTCTTCCATGTTAGATTATTCATAAATTTTGTATGTTCTTTGAAGATAATGAAAAACCCATAAGATTGGAGTTAGTAGTTTAAATTTTGGGATATAGGTTGCATGTAGAATGTTACTGGAAGATTATATTAAGAGAATTATCGACTTTTGTTATACCAAAAACGGATTTAGATGAAGTTTATGACTGTTCTTGAGATAAAATCTGGAAACTAGGTTTTTGATAAAGATTGATCCATATGTAGCCTATAGTTGTTGAAATATTGATTTGTGGACGTTAGTAATATTGTAGGATTGTTATATGACATTACTATAACGTTATATTTGAGAATCATACGTTAGAAATAAGTTTTGGGACGTTTTCAAATCTGCAGAACGAAGCAGTCCGTAGCCATACCTGTTCGATCGATCGATCGACATTCATCAGTCGATCGATCGACTAGATCGATCGATCGATATTCATAGGTCGATCGATCGACCTTCCAAGAATGAGTAAAATTTTCCTTAATTTGATTTTAATGGTGGAAACCCTCGGAGAATATGTTTGGAGAACTTATGAATACCCTCACCCTTAAGGAAGACCAGTAGGTGTGATTATTATAGTGAACTTTAATTAGAATGCAATTCGAGGAATTATTCTAGATTGTTGAAATTCGTTATGTGAGATAATATTTGGGTTAATAGTACAAATTTGAATAAGTTGATGAAATAAGGTTTGGGGCAGAAGTAAAGACCTTAGGTATAAAGATATTATGGGAACTTAGTAGTCTATTCGAGATAGGTTTTAAGTTTAAGGAACTACGACGTGAGACGTGTTGGTAATTTAACTTTATATTAACGGGAGACTTGAAATACATAAGTTTGGAATAATGGTATTATGATGTAGCTTATACCTTATTAATATGGTGATATCTAAGATGTGTGAATGCTTAGTATATAGTTTATGTGTATGACATACCTACCATACTTGCTATCACGGGGGAGGTTTGCGTTCGCTTAGGACCCTCTAATCCTTGTGTGCCTACGGGGGGGATATAGACTGGTACCTTGATGAACATAGGTCATAGAAAGACTTATTGTGATATTAATAAGTCCGCTGACCATGGGAGCGTAGGTATGTGCGTGACCCATGTGATGGTGACTGTGTTCGCCTCCACTATTTGTGATTTGTGTTATCTGAACTATTCCTGAGAGATTCGGAATATGTGATCCTTATGTACGTGATGTACCGGGATGGATAGCAGAGTATGTGTGCACCATAGCTTAGATTGCGGGGTGCTTGTATCGTATATTTATGATGTGAATAATATACATTAAAGATATGGAAATCCTCATGTTAATGTTGTGAAAATATTACGGTATTGTTTCGAGATATATAATGAGTTAGCTGATAGTTATATCAATGGCATAGTTAGTAACTGAGTTTACGTTAAACCTCTATTAAATTACGAGCGTTGTTATGTTAAATTAACCGAGTAAAATGGGTAGAACCTTTGGTAGTCTAGCTAGTTACGTTGTCACTTAGCTAGTGGAAAGGGTAGTTATAGATGGGTACTTACGTTAGGAGTGCACAGTTAGTCGAGAGGTGAGAATTTAATGTGAGTGCACGTCCTAACATGTACTTTGCATTTAATGTTTTAAATGTTTTTAAAGCACTTGCAGGTTTTTAAAATGATTTCCACTTTCGGGCTCTGACCCATTTGCTTTCAAATATATTTTCTGGTAAAACCATTTTAGGTGCCCAGCCACAAGGACACCAAGCATAGGATTCTCATTCAGAAGACGGGCTGTAGCTGTTTGTGGAAGCTACAGGGACTTGCTTTTAGACGCCTCTCTCATTTGGATTCCAGTCTCATCATCTATCAGTTGTAGGGCATGTTGCCCAATTCTATTAGACATTTTTACATTTCAGTTTTCAGACTCTAGCATGTATTGCTCAGTATTCAGTTTTTAGTTATTTACTTCAGTTTACTTATCAGTTGTGGGATTTGTATTGAGGAGTTTTTCCTCCAGGTTTTATTTACATATTGTGATGGTTATTCTTTTTACTTCAGTATGGTGAATGGTGTTATTTAGTTATTCATTACTCTTGTTGCATGTTAATCAGATTTAATAAAATTTGGCACTTACTTTTTAAATACTAGGTGGTTAGTAATAATAAAACGTTTTCGACAGTGATGCTATTAACTGAGCCAACTTGGCATTTTGAATTAATTTTATAAAGGAGTAGCTACCCGGTGTTTAATTAGTCGGGGTGTCACAGGTGGTATGAGAGCATCAGGTTCTAGTGTCCTTTAGGATCTGTACGGATATTATGTTTCCGCTACGTTTTCTTTGATATAGAGACCTATATTTTAGGACTGTTGTATTCTTTTGTGTATGCTTCGTTCTTCAGCTATTTTAAGTTTATAAACCGTTAACTTATAAACTTTGTTCTTATTTCAGATGCCTCCACGACATGCACGACGAGTTCCCAGGAATGCAGTGCCCGAACCCCAGCCCGCTCCAGTTCAGGGCATGTTGAGCGCCGCTGAGGTTGCAGCTATAGTAGCTCAAGCGGTGAATGCCGCGATTGCCGTTTTTCAGCAGGCACCACCACAGGCGCCGGTTGCCGCGCCAGCACAGGTTAATGTATTCCCATCTGCTTGGGAGCGTGTACGTGACGCTTTTCAGAAAGCGCATCCGCCAGAGTTTGCAGGTAGCTCAGATGTGGTAGTCTCGAGCCAATGGAGGAAGGACATACAGAGGCATTTGAGGATGCATGAGTGAACTGACGTTCAGAAGCAGGTGCTAGCTACTTTCAAGCTAGTTGGATCTGCGCTGCAGTGGTGGGAGTCCATTACCACCGCGGAGGTGAGGGATACCCTCACCATTCAGGAGTTCTGGGTGCGGTTTGACCGCAAGTATTTTCCGTCCGCAGTTCATACAGAGATGAGGAGGAAACTGATGAGTTTGAAGCAAGAGGGAAAGACAGTGGCCGAATATGAGGCCGAGTTCACTAACCTGTTGAATATCGTTCCAGACGAGATTCCAACAGAGAAGAAGAAGATAGAGAAGTTCACTGATGGGTTGAATTGGAGGATCCGTCAGCATCTACTAGGGAACCTATTGTTGGCCACGTATTCTGATGTGGTTAACGCTGCATTGTTGCACTGCCAGGACCACCGTTTTCATATGGCCGAGGGCAAGCGGTCAGGGGAGTCTAGCCATCAGGGCAGGACTGGAGGACATGGTGCCAGCGGGGCACAGACCGGTCAGGGGTAGAGACTGACTGAGCAGGGTGCCCAGCAGGGGGACAATAAGAGGTTCCGGTCAGGGAACTACAGGCAGGGACAGGGAGGTTTCCGTCAGGGCCATCAGGGTCCAAACGGCCAGCAGGGGCATAATGGGCAGCAGTTCCATCAGGGCCAGCAGGGCCAAGGGAGGAACGGTAACGGCCACCAGGGCCGGGGACAGCAGGGGCAGAGGGGAGGGAACTTCCCAGGGAAGTGCTTTACTTGTGGCAAGACTGGCCATAAGAAGCAGGATTGTCCTGATAGGGGCAGGGCCCCACAGCAGCAGCAGCAGGGTGCTCGCCAGGAGCCACAGAGACCTATGTTTCCCGCCGTTCTTCCTGCACCGCCATAGATGGCAGCATTGCCACCCATCCCAGCAGTCCCAGCTCAGCAGGGGCAGCTACAGTATGGACATGTCTACAACGTTCACCAGGCTGCAGTTCCACAGGCACCGCCCGCGATCGAGGGTACGTTTCCTATCCATGGCACTATGGGTCGGGTGTTATTTGATACGGGTGCTACACACTGTTTTATTGCTACACACTTCGCAAAAGCTTTGGGATTGTTAGCTACGGCAGAGAGCACAGTGACGTGTGTCGACTCACCATTAGGGAGTGGGTCACTTATTTTCTTTATATGCCGGGGAGTGGGGGTAGAGGTTGGTGGTTTGGTATTACCTGCGGACATGTTAGTGTTAGACATGCATGTTCACGATGTGATCATCGGTATGGATTGGCTCGTAGCATATAGGGCCATGATTGACTGCTTCAGCGGGAGCATTGTTTTTGCCATTTCGGGGCAAGAGATGTTTGTAGTGGCGATGCCTCGCCCAGAGGGAGGATCGATCGCTCATCTGTATTACATAGAGGAGGATACCTCTAAGGAGGTTGTTATTCCTTTAGATTCGATCCCGGTTGTCAGGGAGTATTCAGATGTGTTTCAGGAGATACCAGGCTTACCGCCCAGTCGAGAGATAGACTTCGTTATTGATTTGCTACCGGGTACGAGACCTATAGCACGTGCACCGTACCGTATGGCTCCAGCTGAGATGCGAGAGTTACGGGATCAGATAGAGCAGCTGTTAGGGCAGGGCTTTATTCGTAGGAGTACCTCACCTTGGGGCGCTCCAGTTTTGTTTGTTAAGAAGAGGGACGGTTCACTGAGATTGTGTGTGGACTACCGAGAGTTGAATAAGGTCACGATACGGAATAAGTATCCGTTGCCTCGAATCGATGACTTATTCGACCAGTTGAGAGGAGCTTCTTTCTTCTCGAAGATTGACTTGAGGTCGGGATACCATCAGTTGCGTATCAGGGAGGAGGATGTCTCGAAGACGGCGTTCTTGTCGAGATATGGTTCTTATGAGTTTCGGGTTATGCCTTTCGGCTTGACCAACGCTCCAGCAGTGTTTATGGACTTGATGAACAGGGTGTTCAGAGATTTCCTCGATCAGTTTGTCATTGTCTTCATTGATGACATTCTGGTTTACTCTCAGACAGAGGAGGAGCACGCCGAGCATTTGAGGCAGGTTTTGCAGACACTTCGTCAGAACGAACTGTATGCAAAATACGAAAAGTGCGGGTTTTGGCTGAAGGAGGTCCAGTTCTTGGGTCACATTATTTCCGACCAGGGAATATCCGTCGATCCGGGGAAGGTATCAGCGGTGAGGGAGTGGGGACAGCCCACGACACCAACAGAGATTCGTAGTTTCTTGGGCTTAGCAGGATACTACAGGAGGTTTATTCGGGGTTTCTCGGAGATAGCAGGTCCTTTGACACATCTTACTCGTAAGGGTGTGCCATATATCTGGAGTGATGCCTGTCAGTTGGCATTCGATGAATTGAAGGACAAATTGACCTCAGCACCTGTGTTAGCATTGCCGAGACCGGGAGTTGAGTATTTGGTTTACACCGATGCGTCCTTGCAAGGACTGGGAGGTGTATTGCAGCAGGAGAAACAGGCCATAGCTTATGCTTCCCGTAAGCTTAAGCCTCATGAGAAGAATTACCCCACGCATGATTTGGAGTTGGCGGCAGTGGTATTTGCCTTACGGATTTGGAGGCACTATCTTCTGGGGGAGAAGTTTCAGCTGTTCATGGACCACAAGTCCCTACAGTATCTGTTCACGCAGAAAGAGTTGAACATGCGGCAGCTTAGGTGGCTTGAGTTTGTGAAGGACTACCAGTTCGACATCCAGTACCACCCGGGTAAGGCTAACGTGGTAGCAATCGCGTTGAGCCGCAGACCAGCAGATGAGGTGGCAGAGGTGTGGAAGGCTAAGTGGAAGGAATTGGGACACCAGGATGCAGTGGCCCGATCTTTCATGTCTGTGATGACCGTTACACCGCAGATTGTCACGAAGGTAGTACGGGCACAGGCCGATGACTCGTTCTGTCAGGAGCAGATAGTTCGATTACTTGCAGAGGGAGCCGAGTCCTATACCGTTAGCTCAGACGAGGGATTGCGCTTTAATGGGAGGTTGGTAGTTCCGGAAGGGGAAGAATTGCGGCACGATGTTATGGCTGAGTCGCACGGCTCACGGTTCGCGGTACATCCCGGAGGGGACAAAATGTACCAAGACATGAGACGGCAATATTGGTGGAGCGGTATGAAGAGAGATATCGCTGAGTTTGTCTCGAAATGCGCCACTTGTCAGCTTGTAAAAGTGGACCATCAGAGACCAGCAGGATTGCTACAGCCGTTGGAGGTTCCGGTGTGGATGTGGGAGAGCATATCCATGGATTTTGTCACGGGGTTGCCTACGTCGCAGAGGGGTCACGACTCCGTTTGGGTAATTGTGGACAGGTTGTCCAAGGTCGCTCACTTCTTACCCGTAAGGACTGACTACACTACGGGACAGTATGCCCAGCTCTTCATTTCAGAGATTGTGAGACTTCACGGTGTTCCCCTAAATATCGTGTCTGACAGAGACAAGATATTTGTTTCGAGGTTTTGGGAGAGTTTCCAGGAGGCCATGGGCACGGAATTGCGGTTGAGTACGGCTTATCATCCGCAGACCGATGGGCAGGCAGAGCGCACCAATCAGATGTTGGAGGACATGCTACGCATGTGCATTATTGACTTCAGGGGTGGATGGGAGCAGTACCTTCCACTGGTGGAGTTTGCTTTCAACAACTCCAATCAGTTCACGATTGGCATGGCTCCGTTTGAGGCATTGTACGGTAGACCTTGTCGTTCCCCAGCATGTTGGTTGGAGGTGGCAGACAACAAACTACTTGGGCGGGAAGTGATTCAGGACACTTCGGCAAGGATTGAGCTGATTCGGAGTCGCATTCGGGTAGCTCAAGACAGGCAGAAGAGTTATGCTGATGCGAAGAGGTTTTTCAGGGAGTTCCAAGTGAGGGACCAGGTTTTGCTCAGGGTTTATCCAATGAAGGGGATTATGCGATTCGGGAAGAAGGGAAAGTTGGCACCGAGGTATGTGGGGCCGTTTCCTATTATTGAGCGGATAGGACCGGTTGCATATAGACTTGGACTACCGGAGCACTTGCATCGGATTCACGACGTGTTCCATATTTCCTCGCTGAGGAAATACCTTAGGGACAATTTGGCTCATTCTCACATTGCTGTGGAGGACATCGATCTCCAGCCAGATAGCTCCTACGAAGAGGGGCCAATTCCTATTTTGGACCGAAGCGAAAGGAAACTGCGGTCAAAGATAGTCCCGTTAGTGCGTGTTCAGGGGCGACATCACAATGTCGAGGAGTCCACATGGGAGCGCGAGGATGAGATGCGCGAACGTTATCCAGAGCTGTTTTTAGCAGGTACTTTCTAGTTTCAAATTTCGGGACGAAATTCAGTTATTAGGGGGGAAGTATGTAATACCCCGTACTTTTGACTATAATTATTTTTGGGATTAATTAATTAAAATGCGTAGTAATTGGAAATTAATCCGGGTTAAAAATACTAATGTGATGCGAGTTAGTATTTGATTATGTGCATATATGATTATATATGAACTTGGTATTATAAAATTTGTCGTGAGATTTATATACGGCATTTTAGAAATTTTGTTGAGACGCGTGGGACCGCCGCGTCACGGTATATTATTTTGTTAATAAAAGTGAATTTAAAATCTATAATCCGTATGGTCGTTTTGAGTGCGCCAACGCGTCCGGAAGGGTCGAGATAGTCAGAAAACACTAGCCGGGGGTATAGTTTGGGTCCCGGGGTATTTTTAGGCCATACCGGCAACTTAAAGGGTATTTTAGTAATTTGGTATTTTTGGGTAATTAAAAGTGACGAAAATTGGGAGTTGTAATCTGATAAGGAATTGACCCAACCAACCCTTTATTAACCCCATAAGCTACGTAGGTTATCATTTAGTCTTCCAACTCTCCCAAAGCAAACCCTAGCCACCATAGCCTTTTGGAGAAGAAAGCTTGGAGAAGGAGAGAGAGAGAGGAATTCTGCAGAGATTCTTCACCAAATCAACACCAAATCCGGAATCAAACCAAGGAAAGTGATTTATTCCATTTAAATTTCAGAGAATGCTTCTTCCATGTTAGATTATTCATAAATTTTGTATGTTCTTTGAAGATAATGAAAAACCCATAAGATTGGAGTTAGTAGTTTAAATTTTGGGATATAGGTTGCATGTAGAATGTTACTGGAAGATTATATTAAGAGAATTATCGACTTTTGTTATACCAAAAACGGATTTAGATGAAGTTTATGACTGTTCTTGAGATAAAATCTGGAAACTAGGTTTTTGATAAAGATTGATCCATATGTAGCCTATAGTTGTTGAAATATTGATTTGTGGACGTTAGTAATATTGTAGGATTGTTATATGACATTACTATAACGTTATATTTGAGAATCATACGTTAGAAATAAGTTTTGGGACGTTTTCAAATCTGCAGAACGAAGCAGTCCGTAGCCATACCTGTTCGATCGATCGATCGACATTCATCAGTCGATCGATCGACTAGATCGATCGATCGATATTCATAGGTCGATCGATCGACCTTCCCAGAATGAGTAAAATTTTCCTTAATTTGATTTTAATGGCGGAAACCCTCGGAGAATATGTTTGGAGAACTTATGAATACCCTCACCCTTAAGGAAGACCAGTAGGTGTGATTATTATAGTGAACTTTAATTAGAATGCAATTCGAGGAATTATTCTAGATTGTTGAAATTCGTTATGTGAGATAATATTTGGGTTAATAGTACAAATTTGAATAAGTTGATGAAATAAGGTTTGGGGCAGAAGTAAAGACCTTAGGTATAAAGATATTATGGGAACTTAGTAGTCTATTCGAGATAGGTTTTAAGTTTAAGGAACTACGACGTGAGACGTGTTGGTAATTTAACTTTATATTAACGGGAGACTTGAAATACATAAGTTTGGAATAATGGTATTATGATGTAGCTTATACCTTATTAATATGGTGATATCTAAGATGTGTGAATGCTTAGTATATAGTTTATGTGTATGACATACCTACCATACTTGCTATCACGGGGGAGGTTTGCGTTCGCTTAGGACCCTCTAATCCTTGTGTGCCTACGGGGGGGATATAGACTGGTACCTTGATGAACATAGGTCATAGAAAGACTTATTGTGATATTAATAAGTCCGCTGACCATGGGAGCGTAGGTATGTGCGTGACCCATGTGATGGTGACTGTGTCCGCCTCCACTATTTGTGATTTGTGTTATCTGAACTATTCCTGAGAGATTCGGAATATGTGATCCTTATGTACGTGATGTACCGGGATGGATAGCAGAGTATGTGTGCACCATAGCTTAGATTGCGGGGTGCTTGTATCGTATATTTATGATGTGAATAATATACATTAAAGATATGGAAATCCTCATGTTAATGTTGTGAAAATATTACGGTATTGTTTCGAGATATATAATGAGTTAGCTGATAGTTATATCAATGGCATAGTTAGTAACTGAGTTTACGTTAAACCTCTATTAAATTACGAGCGTTGTTATGTTAAATTAACCGAGTAAAATTGGTAGAACCTTTGGTAGTCTAGCTAGTTACGTTGTCACTTAGCTAGTGGAAAGGGTAGTTATAGATGGGTACTTACGTTAGGAGTGCATAGTTAGTCGAGAGGTGAGAATTTAATGTGAGTGCACGTCCTAACATGTACTTTGCATTTAATGTTTTAAATGTTTTTAAAGCACTTGCAGGTTTTTAAAATGATTTCCACTTTCGGGCTCTGACCCATTTGCTTTCAAATATATTTTCTGGTAAAACCATTTTAGGTGCCCAGCCACAAGGACACCAAGCATAGGATTCTCATTCAGAAGACGGGCTGTAGCTGTTTGTGGAAGCTACAGGGACTTGCTTTTAGACGCCTCTCTCATTTGGATTCCAGTCTCAGCATCTATCAGTTGTAGGGCATGTTGCCCAATTCTATTAGACATTTTTACATTTCAGTTTTCAGACTCTAGCATGTATTGCTCAGTATTCAGTTTTTAGTTATTTACTTCAGTTTACTTATCAGTTGTGGGATTTGTATTGAGGAGTTTTTCCTCCAGGTTTTATTTACATATTGTGATGGTTATTCTTTTTACTTCAGTATGGTGAATGGTGTTATTTAGTTATTCATTACTCTTGTTGCATGTTAATCAGATTTAATAAAATTTGGCACTTACTTTTTAAATACTAGGTGGTTAGTAATAATAAAACGTTTTCGACAGTGATGCTATTAACTGAGCCAACTTGGCATTTTGAATTAATTTTATAAAGGAGTAGCTACCCGGTGTTTAATTAGTCGGGGTGTCACACCCGAGAACTAAGCTGTGGTGCACACATACTCTGCTATCCATCCTGGTACATCACGTACATAAGGATCACATATTCCGAATCTCTCAGGAATAGTTCAGATAACACAAATCACAAATAGTGGAGGCGAACACAGTCACATCACATGGGTCACGTACATACCTACTATCCCACGATCAGCGGACTTATTAACATCCCAATAAGTCTTTCTCTGACCTATGTTCATCGAGGTAACCAGTCTAAATCCGGGCAACACAAGGATTAGAGGGCCCTAAGCGAACACAAACCTCCCGTGATAGAAAGTATGGTAGGCATGTCATACACACAATTCATATACCAATACTAAGTAAACACACGTCTTAGTAATACCGCAGTTTAATCGTAGTACATATCTTATTCTCGTACCAACTTATAATTATCAAAATTTATACTATTCCGGTTTGTAATCATACACGCCATAATTAATTCTCATGTCGTAGTAAACACTCACGTCTCAATCCAAACGGTTCATTGATTTAAATCACTCGTATATAATTTACTCCTCATAATATCCCAAAAGTCCCAAATTTATCCATATATCATCAATGGGATGCCATCTCTATCCTCCAACAAGTTTACGGGACTCCCAAAATCAAAACAGGCCAAAAAGGCCCAGACTGCCAGCTCGTTAGAAGTCTCGTTCGAACGAGGCTGTTCGAACGAGATTGAACTATCAGCACGTTAGAAGTCTCGTTCGAACGAGACTGTTCGAACGAGATCCAGTTCGTTCGAACGAACTGTACCTTCTAACGAGATCTCCTTCGAACGAAGTATCGAATGAAATTCCTTTTCGTTAGAAGCGACTGGTCAACTCGTTAGAAGCTCGTTCGAACGACCTGGGAATGGTTTCTAACGAACGACCAGTTCGAGCCCATATTTTCTAAGTTACGTTTTTCATCCATTTCTACTCCTCAAATCTTCTCCAAAGTTCGTTCCAACAATGTTTTAAGTTCTCTAATCATCCTAAAACATGCTAAGGTCATAAACTAAGGTCTTTTAAGGCTTTAATGTACCCTATACATCATTAAATCACAATATTCTATACTTTTCCCCAATTTTTATAAGAACATGAACCCTAGATTTTTATCATCATCAAATCCCAGAATTTAATCCGTTTTTGTTACAACCAACATACATTAATGCCAGAATAATCATCTCTATGTAATTCTACATGCGATTTGTCCTCAATATTCAAGTTCTAAATCCAATTAACATGGGTTTTCATTCAACTTTCAAGAACGATTAAAATTCTTCAATTTTCTAACATGGAATGGACATTCTCTGAATTTAAAAGTAATTAAACCACTTGCCATCGATTTCTGGTTTTGATGTTGATTTTCTCTCTCTTTCTGCAGAATTCCCTCTCTCCAAGCTTCTTCTCCAATGGTGGCTTAAGGTGGCTAGGGTTTGTTTTGGGGAAACTTAGAAAACCTAAATGATAACCTCCGTAGCTTAATGGGTTAATATGGGTTGGTTAGTGGGTTTAGTGGGTTAAATCCACATCAGATTAAAACTCCCAATTTTCGTCACTTTTAAATCCTAAAAATACGAAATTACCAAAATACCCTTTTTTATTGTCGGTATGGCCTAAAAATACCCCGGGACCCAAACTACACCCCCGACTAGTGTTTTCCGACTATCTCGACCATTCCGGACGCGTTGGCGCACTCAAAACGACCATACGGATAATAGAAATAAAAATCACTTTTATAATTAAAATAATATACCATGACGCGGCGGTCACACGGGTCTCAACAAAATTCCCAAATTGCCGTATATAAATCTCACGACAATTTCATAATTCCAAATTCATATAAAAACATGTACGCACATAATCAAATACCAACTCGCATTTCGTTAGTATTTTAAACCGGATTAATTTCCAATTAATACGCATTTAATTAATTAATCCCAAAATAAATATAGCCAAAAGTACGGGGTATTACATACTTCCCCCCAAATAATAGAATTTCGTCTTGAAATTCGAAACTAGAAAGTATCTGATAAAAACAACTCTGGATAACGTTCGCGCATCTCATCTCGCGCTCCCATGTGGACTCCTCGACATTATGATGTCGCCACTAAACACGCACTAACGGAACTATCTTTGACCGTAGCTTCCGCTCACTTCGGTCCAAAATAACAATAGGCCCCTCCTTGTAGGAGCTATCAGGATGGAGATCGATATCCTCCAAAGCAATGTGAGAATGAGCCAAATCATCTCCGAGATATTTCCTTAGCGAGGAAATATGAAATACATCGTGAATCCGATGCAAATGCTCCGGTAACCCAAGTCTATACGCAACCGGTCTGATCCGCTCAATAATAGGAAACGGCCCCACATACCTCGGTGCCAACTTCCCCTTCTTCCCGAAATGCATAATCCCCTTCATAGGAGATACTCTGAGCAAAACCTGGTCCCCCACTTGGAACTCCCTGAAAAATCTCTTCGCATCAGCATAACGCTTCTGCCGGTCTTGAGCTACCCGAATGCGACTCCGTATCAACTCAATCCTTGTCGAAGTATCTTGAATCACTTCCGGACCAAGTAGTTTGTTGTCCCCCACCTCCAACCAACATGCTGGGGAACGACAAGGCCTACCGTACAACGCCTCAAATGGATCCATGCCAATCGTGAACTGGTAGGAGTTGTTTTAAGCAAACTCCACCAGTGGAAGGTACTGTTCCCATCCACCACCAAAGTCAATAATGCACATGCGTAGCATGTCCTCCAGCATCTGATTGGTGCGCTCTGTCTACCCATCGGTCCGCGGATGATAAGCCGTACTCAACCGAAATTCCGTGCCCATGGCCTCCTGGAAACTCTCCCAAAACCGCGAAACAAATATCTTGTCTCTGTCACACACGATATTTAGGGGCACACCGTGAAGTCTTACAATCTCTGAAATGAAGAGCTGGGCATACTGTCCCGTAGTGTAGTCAGTCCTTACGGGTAAAAAGTGAGCGACTTTGGACAATCTGTCCACAATTTCCCAAACGGAGTCGTGACCCCTCTGCGACGTAGGCAACCCCGTGATAAAGTCCATGGATATGCTCTCCCACATCCACACCGGGACCTCCAACGGCTGTAGCAATCCTGCCGGTTTCTGATGATCCACTTTTACAAGCTGGCAAGTGGCGCATTTCAAAATAAACTCAGCGATATCTCTCTTCATACCGCTCCACCAATACTGGCGTCTCATATCTTGGTACATTTTGTCCCCTCCGGGATGCACCGCGAATCGTGAGCTGTGCGACTCTGCCATCACCTCGTGTCGCAATTCCTCCCCTTCCGAAACTACCAATCTCCCATTAAAGCGTAATCCCCCGTCTGAGCTGACGGTATAGGACTCGGCTCCCTCTGCTAGTAATCGAACTATTTGCTCCTGACAGAACGAGTCATTAGCCTGTGCCCGTACTACCTTCGTGACAATCTGTGGTGTAACGGTCATCACAGACATGAAATATCGGGCCACTGCATCCTGGTGTCCCAACTCCTTCCATTTAGCCTTCCACACCCCTGCCACTTCATCTGCTGGCCTGCGGCTCAACGCGTCTGCTACCACGTTAGCCTTACCCGGGTGGTACTGGATGTCGAACTGGTAGTCTTTCACAAACTCAAGCCACCTACGCTGCCACATATTCAACTCTTTCTGCGTGGACATGTACTGTAGGGACTTGTGGTCCGTGAACAGTTGGAACTTCTCCCCCAAAAGATAGTGTCTCCAAATCCATAGGGAAAATACCACTGCTGCCAACTCCAAATCATGAGTGGGGTAATTCTTCTCATGGGTCTTAAGCTTACGGGAAGCATAAGCTATGGCCTGTCTCTCCTGCTGCAATACACCTCCAAGTCCTTGCAAAGACGCGTCAGTGTAAACCAAATACTCAACTCCCGGTCTCGACAATGCTAACACAGGTGCTGAGGTCAACTTGTCCTTCAATTCATCGAATGCCAACTGACAGGCATCACTCCAGATATATGGCACACCCTTACGAGTAAGATGTATCAAAGGACCTGCTATCTTCGAAAATCCCCGAATGAACCTCCTGTAGTATCCAGCTAGGCCCAAGAAACTACGAATCTCAGTCGGTGTCGTGGGCTGTCCCCACTCCCTCACCGCGGATACTTTCCCCGAAACAACAGATATCCCTCGGTCGGAAATAATGTGTCCCAAAAACTGGACTTCCTTCAGCCAAAACCCGCACTTCTCATATTTTGCATACAACTCGTTCGGACGAAGCGTCTGCAAAACCTGCCTAAAATGCTCGGCGTGCTCCTCCTCTGTCTGGGAGTAAACCATAATATCATCAATGAAGACAATGACAAACTGATCTAGGAAATCCCTGAACACTCTGTTCATTAAGTCCATAAACATGGATGGAGCATTGGTCAAACCAAAAGGCATAACCCGAAACTCGTAAGAACCATATCTCGACAAGAACGCAGTCTTCGAGACATCCTCCTCCCTGATACGCAACTGATGGTATCCCGATCTCAATTCAATCTTCGAGAAGAAAGAAGCTCCCCTTAATTGGTCAAATAGGTCATCGATTCGAGGCAACGGATACTTATTCCGTATCGTGACCTTATTCAACTCTCGGTAGTCCACACACAACCTCAGTGAATCGTCCCTCTTCTTCACAAACAAAACTGGACCGCCCCAAGGTGAGGTACTCCTGCGAATAAATCCCTAACCTAACAGCTGCTCTATCTGGTCTTGTAGCTCTCTCATCTCAACTGGAGCCATACGGTACGGTGCGCGTGCTATAGGCCTCGTATCTGGCAATAGGTCTATAACAAAGTCTATCTCTCGACTGGGTGGTAAGCCTGGTATCTTCTGAAACACATCTGAATACTCCCTGACAACCGAGATCGAATCTAAAGGGATCACAACCTCCTTACAGGTATCCTCCTCTATGTAATACAGATGAGCGGTCGATCCTCCCTCTGGGCGAGGCATCACCACTACGAACATCTCTTGCCCCGGAATGACAAAAATAATGCTTCCACTGAAGCAATCAATCATGGCCCTATATGCTGCGAGCCAATCCATATAAATGATCACATCGTGAACATGCATATCTAATACCAACATATCTACAGGTAATACCAGACTACCAATCCCTACTCCCACTCCCCGGCATATAAAGAAGATAAGTGACCCACTCCCAAATGGTGAGTCGACACACGTCACTGTGCTCTCTGCCGTAGCTAACAATCCTAAAGCTTTCGCGAAGTGTGTAGCTATAAAACAATGTGTAGCACCCGTATCAAATAATACCCGACCCATAGTGCCATGGATAGGAAACGTACCCTCAATCGCGGGAGGTGCCTGTGGAACTGCAACCTGGTGGACGTTATAGACCCGTCCATATTGCAGCTGCCCCTGCTAAGCTGGAACTGCTGGAATGGGTGGCAATGCTGCCATCTGTGGCGGTGCGGGGAGAGAGGTGGGAAATATAGGCCTCTGCGGCTCCTGGCGAGCACCCTATTGCTGCTTTTGTGGGGCCCTGCCCCTATCAGGACAATCCTGACGTTTATGGCCAGTCTTGCCACAAACAAAACACTTCCCTGGGAAGTACCCCCCTCTCTGCCCCTGATGTCCCCGGCCCTGGTGGCCGTTACCGTTCCTGCCTTGGCCCTGCTGGCCCTAATGCCCGTTCTGCCCCTGTTGGCCCTGATGGCCGTTTGGACCCTGATGGCCCTGACAGAAACCTCCCTGTCCCTGTCTGTAGTTCCCTAATCGGAACCTCTGATTATCCCCTACTGTGAACCCTGCTCATTCTGTCTCTGCCCCCTGACCAGGTTGTGCCCCGCTGGCACCATGACCTCCAGTCCTGCCCTGATGGCTAGACTCCCCCGATCTCTTTCCCTCGGCCATATGAAAACGGTGATCCTGGCAGTGTAATAATGCAGCGTTAACCACATCAGAATACGTGTCCAATGAAAGGTTCCCTAACAGATGCTGACGGATCCTCCAAGTCAACCCGTCCGTGAATTTCTCAATCTTCTTCTTCTCTGTTGGTATCTCATCTGGGACGATATTCAATAGGTTCGTGAACTCGGCCTCATACTCGGCCACTGTCTTTCCCTCTTGCCTCAGACTCATCAATTTCCTCCTCATTTCCATATGAACTGCGGACGGAAAGTACTTGCGGTCAAACCGCACCCAGAAGTCCTGAATAGTGAGAGTATCCCTCTCCTCCATGGTGTTAATAGACTCCCACCACTGCAGTGCAGATCCAACTAGCTTGAAAGTAGCTAGTACCTCCTTCTGAACATCTGTGCACTCATACATCCTCAAGTGCCTCTGCATATCTTTCCTCCATTGGCTCGAGACTACCACATCTGAGCTACCTGCAAACTCTGGCGGATGCGCTTTCTGAAAAGCATCACGTACACGTTCCCAAGCAGACGAGAATGCATTAGCCTATACCGGCGCGGCAACCGGCGCCCGAGGCGGTGCCTGCTGAACTACGGCAATCGCGGCATTTATCGCTTGGGCTACGATAGCTGCAACCTCAGCGGCGTTCATCATGCCCTGAACTGGAGCGGGCTGGGGTTCAGGCGTTGCATCCCTGGGAACTCGTCGTGCACGTCGTGGAGGCATCTGAAATACGAACAAAGTTTATAAGTTCATTGTTTATAAACTTTAAGATAGCTGAAGAACGAAACATACACACAAAAAGAGTACAACAGTCCTAAAATATAGGGCTCTATATCAAAGAAAACGTAGCGGAAACATAATAGCCGTACAGATCCTAAAGGACACTAGAACCTGATGCTCTGATACCACCTGTGACACCCCAACTAATTAAATACCGGGTAGCTACTCCTTTATTAAATTAATTCAAAATGCCAAGTTGGCTCAGTTAATAGCATCACTGTCGAAAACATTTTATTATTACTAACCACCTAGTATTTAAAAAATAAGTTGCCAAATTTTAATTAAAGTCTGATTAACATGCAACAAGTGTAATGAAGAATAATAATACCATACACCGTACTGAAGTAAAAAGAATAACCATCACATAATATGAATAAAGTCTGGAGGAAAACTCCTCACTACAATCCCACAACTGAAATAAGAAATCCGAATACTAAAACAATACATGCCAAAGTCTGAAAACTGAAATGGAAAGATGTCTAATAGAAATGGGCAACATGCCCTACAACTGATAAATGCTGAAACTGGAAATCCAAACGATAGAAGCGTCTAAAATCAAATCCCTGCAGCTTCCACAAACAGCTACAGCTCGTCATCAGAATGAGAATCCTATGCTTGGTGTCCTTGTGGCTGGGCACCTAAAATGGTTTTACAAAAATAGATTTGAAAAGCAAATGGGTCAGAGCCCGAATGTGGAGTTATATTTAAAAACCTGCAAGTGCTTTAAAAACATTTAAAACATTAAATGCAAAGTACATGTTAGGACCTGCACTCACATGATATTCTCACCTCTCGTCTAACCGTGCATTTCCTAACGTAAGTACCCATCTACACCGACACAAATCACAAGCTAAGTGACATCGAATCTAGCTAGACTGTCATAGGTCCTACCCTTATTACTCTGTCCTATTAACATTATAACGCTCGTAACTAAATAGGGATTCAACGTAAACTCAGATGCTCAATATGCAATATATTACTCTATCAGCTAACCCGTTATGTTTCTCGAAACAATACCGTAATTATTTTCACAACATTAACATGAAGATTCTTATTAATTAAGTGTATATTATTCACATCATAAATATACAATACAAGCACCCCGAGAACTAAGCTGTGGTGCACACATACTCTGCTATCCATCCCGGTACATCACGTACATAAGGATCACATATTCCGAATCTCTCAGGAATAGTTCAGATAACACAAATCACAAACAGTGGAGGCGAACACAGTCACATCACATGGGTCACGTACATACCTACGCTCCCACGATCAGCGGACTTATTAACATCCCAATAAGTCTTTCTCTGACCTATGTTCATCGAGGTAACCAGTCTAAATCCGGGCAACACAAGGATTAGAGGGCCCTAAGCGAACACAAACCTCCCGTGATAGCAAGTATGGTAGGTATGTCATACACACAATTCATATACCAATACTAAGTAAACACACGTCTTAGTAATACCGTAGTTTAATCGTAGTACATATCGTATTCTCGTACCAACTTATAATTATCACAATTTATACTATTCCGGTTTGTAATCATACGCGCCATAATTAATTCTCACGTCGTAGTAAACACTCACGTCTCAATTCAAACGGTTCATTGATTTAAATCACTTGTATATATTTTACTCCTCATAATATCCCAAAAGTCCCAAATCTATCCATATATCATCAAAGGGTTGCCATCTCTATCCTCGAACAAGTTTACGGGACTCCCAAAATCAAAACAGGCCAAAAAGGCCCAGACTGCCAGCTCGTTAGAAGTCTCGTTCGAACGAGGCTGTTCGAACGAGATTGAACTGTCAGCTCGTTAGAAGTCTCATTAGAACGAGACTTCTCATTATTATTATTATTATTATTATTATTATTATTATTATTATTATTATTATTATTATTATTATTATTATTATTATTATTATTATTATTATTATTATTATTATTATTATTATTATTATTTTATAGTCTAAGGGAAAAGACAAACATTAAATAAAATGAGAAATGGTGTAACCAATTATTAAATGAGAAAAATAATTTGGTAATCTAAGAAAATGAAACGTTTAGTCTAACGGGGTAGACGACAGGAAATATGAATTTAATCATTAAATAATTTAAGTACTAGACGGGGGTCACATGTTATTAAATGTAAGGAACTGCACTTAGTTTATGAATATTTAGAATTTATATTTTGAAATCAATTCGGGGATGGGGGTGTCAGACACGAGGAACCACTTATAGTTAGTGCATAATGGAAATTGCTTATTTTTTACTTGGATGGTCAAATAATGTAAGCTTACACTTGATAATCATTTTGGGAGACGAGTAGGAATGCTTCTAGACGAGAGGTGAGGTACACGTTACATGTGAGAATCGATGTGAGACGTGAAATATGAGATAGTAATAAATTGCATATTTATTGGTGAAGAATTCTCGCACATCTCGGGCTCTGACCCAAATTATAAATGTTTTTTCCCCAATTATTCTTAATGATAGGTAATGTAGGACTGACGATAGATCAAGCTTGAATTTACATTGGGCGTAGTGGATTCCACTCCATTGACTCTTGTATAGATTGTGCTTCAGTCGCTTTGTCATTTTATTTCATGCTGGGAAGTATTTTGGGCATAAGACCAAGTGTTTATTTATGTTAGTTGAATTTACTTTTACATTATAGACATTGTATGGTGACGCAATTTTTATTTGTGTTTTTATTCATTGTGGATTTTGATACAAAATAAAGAATGTTTTATTCCTTTAGTGCTGAGAACAATATAAATTGTTGTTAAGTCCCATCGGTTGCGTATCTTGCTTGGTCGGCCTTTACGTGAGAAAATGGGGGTTGTTAAAGTTGGTATTAGAGCTCGGTTCTAATTTCCTTAGGGTCGTGTCTGAGATTATCGTGTTCTATGTTGCATCTTTTAAGAATTATTGTATTCTTTGTGATCGGTTACTACCCATTCGGGAAAGGATTAGATTAAAAGAGAGAGAAATAAAAACCTTAGTGTGGGTCAGTTGTTAGAATTGCGAGGAGATGGGGAATCTGGAGCCTATTAATTTATAGAAGACATTAAAGAATTGGAGGACATGGAAATATACACTATGGCGTTAATAGATGTTATTTTGTGTAAAATAGGACCCATGTCAAGATGGGAATCGAATTACAGATAAAATTATTTGGGAAAGAGAGACTAGTGACAGTATCTGTGGTAAATAAGGTGTTTTTTCTACTTTGGACTATATGGAAGATATTTTGTGTAATATTGGGACTTAATGTTCACTTGTATTTTATTAATACCTTTGAAAGGATAGAATTTGTATTTGAGGAGAATATTGTACATTGAGAGATGTGGGTGCGGAGGAATATTACTGTAACAACCCAGGTTTTTGAGAAGATATTTTATATTATTTTGCCCGATGGGCTAATTTCATAAAATACGGGAAATGGGAGTAAATATTATTTTCCATGAGATTTAGGGATAATATTTAATATGTTTTGTCTATTTACCGTTATGAGAAGGTAAATAGCATTATATTGTGATATATTGCGTCGTTATATGTAAAACGACGATTGTGACTCATAAATAAATTGGAGTATAATTAACTAAGTAAAATGGATTTAGAACATAAAATTTGTTCAAATTTTCCTGAATGCCAAAATATGGGGTGCGGTTGTTTTTAGAATAGTCGAGATAGTCGAAATAAGTGCCAAGATGTATTTTTGAGTTTCGGGCACTTTTGGGGTGTTATGACTCAATTATGTGGATACGAGTCATTTTAATGGTGTATTAACAATTAAAAGAGGGAATCTATGTTTTAAGACCCGGTTAAGTCTCCCACCGCTTTTATTTCCCTCATTCTTGTTTTAGAAGCCAAGAGAGAGCGAGAGAAGAGAGAGCTTGGGAGAAATGGAAACGAGAGAGAAATGGATGATTTGGGCTGGATTTCGTTGCTACTGGAGGAGGATCTGAGACTACAACCTCGAGGCAAGTTTCTTTCTTGCTAGATGTTAATTTAATGCGATAAATTGCATGCATAGTTAATTTTTTGATATTTAAACCCTAAATGGGTTCTTTGTTGATTTTGAGAATTTAACCCCTATATCTTAGTTTTAACTTGATTTGAGGAATATATAGTAGTTATTAATTGTGTAGAAACAATTTGGGAGAATTTTTTGTTGTAGATGTTGGTTAAAATCAAAGAATTGGGGTTTTTGGAATTTTAGGGTTGTTCAATCCGTAGCCCAAACCGGGCAAATTCCTAGGCCAAATCGATTCAGCTCCCAGGCGAATCGATTCGGTTAAGGGGTAGGCTACAAGTCTGGGAAACTGAATCGATTTAGGATTGGGCCCAAACTATTCGGCTATTATAGAATGTCAGTTTTTGCTCACCCAATCGATTCGACTTTTAGGCGAATCGATTCGCAAGGGCGAATCAATTCTGCCCAAGGGGCGAATCGATTCGGTTACCCTATTTTTGTGAGTTTTTCCTAGTTTGATTTTTAGCCCTTTTTCTTTTAGGTCCATGGTTTAGGGACCTTCCTTTGGGAAGCAATGGAGATTCCTAAAGGGATGTTTTGGGTAGACTAATGTCTTAGGATGATATGGGATAATAGGGCTTACCCCGACGGTTAGTTTGTATATGTTAATGTCCGAATAATATAGGAAGTTAACCTAAAGATAAATTGCAGATAATATGTTAATGTTGAGAATTTTGGGAGTCCATAATTGGTGAAGATTCACTTTGATGGTTTATGAAATTATATAAACTTTTGGAGACTAGTTCGAGGATGATGGAACTTCGGGTCTTAGGTCATTAATAAAATATGACTTAATCCGAATGAAATTCATATTCTAAAACTTGGTACTAAATGGATAAGTAAAAATGATTTTGAGAACGTAAAAGTGAATGTTTTCAAAAGGAAAAAGTAATCTTTTTCATAAATGTTAATTTATGATTACACACCTCCCTAAATCGCTATCATAAGGGAAGTTGCGTGTGTATGGTGATGCCCCCTGGCTAATGAATGCAGGGTGGATATAGTCCTAGGCCATATGGGCATTATTTTACTGCGCTGGTTAAGAGATTCTGGGTGTGGTCTTGACTATCCCGCACGCATATGGCCGCTTCCCGACGTTGGTAGGTTCCCAAGTTATCTTGTTTGATGGGCCCTGGAAGATGATATCCATTTAGGGGCGCATCCAGTGGGGAAACTCGACGGGACGTTCTTAGATAAATTTAAAGCAATCCATGATAATTAATTGGCTTTAATTACATTTCCCAGATGGAAGAAGGGAAATGGGATTTATGGTTTGGCTTCGGATACATTTCCCTGATGGAAGAAGGGAGATGGAAGCATATGGTATGTAAAAGTATTTTTATGATAATAAAACTTTCTTTAAAAATGGATTTTCCTGGATGGAAGAAAGGAAATAAAATTGGTAAAGAAAGTTTTGTAATGATAATGAATTGGTAAACATTTGATAAATTGTTGTACAATTTACATATATTCCTTAAGAAGAAATAGGAATTGTGCCTTAAGAGGGTGAATGAAATTGGTTATGTGTACATAATTAGATTTGTATGTATATATTGATTACGTGCTGAAGAACCTTGCCTAGAAGTAGTGTATCAGGGGGGTTCCTTGTTTGGATTTCGCTTTGTGAGACACCCCACGCACGAACTTGGCATAGTGTTGAGACTGGGGGGAAGTTTAAGCCTCAGTACTATTTTCAGGGAAATTAAATTAGATGATAATACACCTCAATATTGTACTTAGGTCTAATGGATATCGACGATCAACCTTGCCTAAGTAGTAGTGTATCGAGGGGGGGGGGGGGTTCCTTGTTTGGATTTTTCTTTGCGAGACAGCCCACGCACGAATAGGGCATAGTGCTGAGACTGGGGAGAAGTTAGCCCTTAGTACTTGGGTTAACTAGAGCATCTCATGATATTGCACTAGGTTGTGATTTTAGAATGGGAGGCAAGAAATATTATGTTAACTGCGAGAGAATTACGCACTTAACTGTCATGCATTTTAGTCACACGGGAATCATATCAAACTGAGCCCTGACCCATCTATATTTATTTGTTTCTGCATATACTCCTTGCCATACAGGTGCTCTATCGCATGGACACCCGTATTTACACTTCCATTCCGATTGTCATGGAGCTACGGCATATTGAGGATGTTGTAGGTTATTTGTATTAGACACTTATTTCCATTGTACTCTAGTCATGTTCAGTTTATTTATTCGGGCGTGTGGCCCAAAGCATTGCACACATTTATTATAATGTAATATTTAATGTGTAATACTCGGTGTAACTAATTGTATTGGTCTGTTCACCGACAGCTTATTCGATGATTACTTATTATATTGTCACTCTTTATCCGTTGATTTTTTATATCCACCGTTTTTGCAAATGGGGTTGTCTAAGTGTTTTTCTTTAATTTTCAAAATTTTAAATTTGACGGTCCGTTTTCTAAAATTATTGGTGGTTATCTCATACTATTATTTTAATCGGCAGTGATGCTGAGAATGGACCACCTATGATTCCTGTGATTATTTGAGTATTGGGCTGGCCACCTATTATTTTAGTAGGCGGGTTGTCACAATTACTTCATTGGAGTATGGATACACAAACATGGATATTGTCATATTTATATATACTTTAAGCTTATTTGATAGCTATTTTGAAGTACGATATTTTTCCTAAGAAGATAATTACATTTACCAAGGATATATTTATTTTATATGGACTTTTGTGAGTTGTGATCATGTCTGAAAGACTAGATTGATTAGAATTGGTTTCTGCCATAGTCATGAGGATTATTGTGTGAAATTTTTTATGGGTGATCCTAGTTTTGAAACAATAAATTCTGATTGGAAATTAAGTCATTCAAGAACCTTTAAAAACTTCAGAATGCTTAGGGAAGCAATAGGTGATTATGATTAAAAAGTTTTGAATAACTCAAAGAAGTAGATACGTGTGAATAAACTCAAATTTATGGAATAAATCGAGCGATGCACAGGTGGGAGCAAAAGTCTTTTATGATGGGGAAAATCGAGTAGGAGATCACGTGACGGTATAATTTGGGAAAGTATTATCTTATCAAGTATAGGCAACGAGTAGAATTAAGTTTAGGGATAGCTTTGGTGTTTGAGATCGTATATGATCAAGTGAAATGTTAGTATAGTGATGTTTATTCTATTAATGGGAGACCTGAGTAGAATGTGTACGCCTTTGGAGACTTAGAAATGACTCATGGCATTATAAATTAAATACGGGTAGAAAATGTCTTATCTATATTGTGGAAATTATGATATCAAGTATAGTAAGGTTCGTTGACTCTATAGTAGTTTAGTATAACTCTTATAAAGAAATAAGTTGTTGGATTGAAAAATTGCAAATAGTGAAAATTATATGAATAGCATAAATGGTTATTTTTATTTTTCCCTTGCCTTGGACCAATGGACCAAGATGACATAATAAGCCGTACCATAGTGTATCAGAGGGTTTGTTTGGATTTCGCTTGCGAGACGTCCCACGTACGAAATTGGCAAAAGTAGGGATTTGATGGTAGTCGCATAATAAGATGGTTATTTTATGTACGTATTTGTTATGGATATGCTTGGTATCAGTGGTACATATTAGATGTATATATGGCATTCATATTTGTTAATGGTACATGTGTTCATGTTTACAATGTGAAATATAATGGCTCCTCAGTGATGTTATGATAGGCATAGATGAGCCTTTTCATTTACCTCATAAGATATGAGTATGGACTAATTGGGTATAAGTATAATTTAACGGTGCACATAGTATATAACTTTATGTTACCTTGAATTTCGAGGAAGAAATTCCGTTGTAAGGGGGGAGAATGTAATACCACGTACATTTTTGGAATAAAATAAAAACTAATTAAGGATTAAATTAATTCGGTGAAATTAATTAATTTGTAATTTTGAGTAATTAAACTCTATATTATTCAAAACGTTTAGTATTTGACATTAATCATTTGGAATAAATCAAACAGGATCTGCCTTTTTATAAAACGTATTTGGGTGTGTCACGACACAATTCTAAAATATTTTTGGGATAAAATACTTGGAACGCACGTTGAGAGGTAATACGAGCTCGTTTGGGTATTTTAGTCCCTCCGATATGATCCTAGGGTATATATATAGATATATGAGTTGGGTAGTTATCAGGCTAGTTAGATATTGTATTTGGCTTCATTCGGGGGTCCAAAGTTGGGGCTTAAAGCCCAACTCGGGAATTATGAATAATATAAGATTTGAGGGAAAAGGAAAAAAACTGCCCAATACGATCAAAACCTAATCCAAGAATCCCCACTTCAAGAGAGAGAGAGGAACAAAGGCTTATGACGAGGAAGAGCACCCTAGGAGGAGGAAAGAGGCTTCTCTTCACAATTCCGGTCAAGGATTCTCTTGCCGTATTTATTCAATTTGTACTATTTACATATAAATGTTTAATCCATGCTTAGATTTAAAGTTAAATCATATTTTGAGATTTCTAAAATTTAGGCCTTATTATATTTGATTTATTGATGATTAATGACAAATGAAGAAGAAGGAATTAATATGTAGGAATAATGTTAGAAATTTGGTATTGAGAATATAATTTTGAATATAGATTTATTAAAGTTTGATGACAAATTGGGAAAAATTTAAATGATTAAATGTATGGATTTTTACATAAATTTGTGGACTGAAATCTTGTTGTAAATCCCCATATGAATACCCATTTGTTGTTGAAATTTAACAACGTTGTAACTAGAGGAATGCCTAAACTTTAGAAGCCTTAAAAGATACGACCGACTAAATTAATTTACATAAACATTGGAAATTGTTAGTGATTTGTTTTATAACTACTATTGCATTCATAGGGATTTCTCGATTTAAAACTAGGTTCGAAGTTTTGAACTATGACGAATGGAATTGGAGTAGTGTTGAAAGGAAAAGACAAGGGGTTTCTCAAACGGCGTCGGTGGTCATTCGAGCGATGCACCATGTCACGCGAACGAGAGCCCAAGTCGCTCGAGCGATGAGGGAAATCTTCTCTCTCCCCGTCACTTTTTACTGTAGCCTTGTTTTCTAGGTTTTCATTATTGATTCCCCAATTGATTTACACTCAATAAGAGAAGAAAAGTTAACTAAGAGGAAATTTTTATTTATTAGTTAATAACCTGATGGAACAACGTTGTACCCACATTTTAGTGAATAATAATTGCGAGTAACTAGACGGTCAAGTAATTATTGTATGGAATGGAATTGTATTATTTTTTTTAAAAAATGCTTATACCGAGAGAGTAAGAGATGAAAAATTTATAAATGTGTCCACTTATTTAAGGGAAATTTAGTTAGATCACGGGCCCTAGAAGTGAGTTCGAGCATTTTGGTTGAGTGTTACCCTTTTAATAAATTAATTTACTATGATTAATAAAATTTCTGTAACAACCCTTACTTTTGAGCAATTTATTTTATATTAATTCACCATGTGGGGTAATTATATAAAATATTGGATAATGGAGTAAATATTATTTTGACTAATTTAAAGGATAATGTTTACTAAATTTTGCGTATTTACTATTGAGTGAATGTATATAGCATCATGTTATAATTTGGAGTGTCGTGGTGATTTAAACGACATTTATGGTTTAAAATGAAGTTGTAACTTCAAATGATTTATATTATCCCGAATACCAATTTAGAGGGCGCGGTTAGTCCTGAAATAGTCGAGATATCAAAATAAGTGCCACATTGTATTTTTGGGTTCCGGCCACTTTTGATAGGTTATGACTTAATTATGTAGTCATGAGTCATTTTAATGCTGTATTAACATTTAAAGATGGGAATTAACGCTAAGGGGCACGATTAAGTCTTGCAACCCTCTTATTTCCTAAGTGTATGCTTCATAAACCTAGAGAGAAAGAGAGAGTAAGAGAATTTGGGGAAAAAGAAGAGAAAGAAGGAGAAGAGGAGAGATTGAGATGGAATTTGTTATACTGGAAGAAGATCCTACACTACAACCTGAAGGCAAGTTTCTTACTTCCTAATATATGATTTAAGGTGAATAAATTGTAGTGATAGTTATGTATTGGAATCAATTGAACAAATATGGGTTTTAAAGAATTTGTGGTGTTTGAACACTCAAACATTGTTTTAGATAGTAATTATGTGGATTATAGTTGTTAGAATTTATCTAGGAGTGTTTCGGTTGGATGATTGATGTATGGTGTGGACAAGATGGAAGAGAAATGCGGTTGAGAAAATTTGGGGTTACTAAACTCCATAGTCGAAACAGGGCATTCTGGCCTAGACAAATCGATTCGCCCCTAGCGAGTCGATTAGCTAAAGGGGTAGGCTACAGGTCTGGGTTGGGCGAATCGATTCAGATTATCTGAATCAATACGGTAGTATGCAGAACGTTGGGTCGTCTTGATTGAATCGATTCGACCCTATCCGGATCGATTCGCTTTCAAGACCGAATCGATTCGTCCCTCGGCCAATCGATTCGGAATTACTGACGTTTTAGGATATTTTTCTAACTTAGCCTATAACCCTTTTCTTGTAGGTTTTGGACCTAGTAAATTTCTCTTAGAAAGTAATAAAGTGTTTTAGATACTTATATTAGGTATGTCACAACACTAGATTAGAAAGGGGATACTTGTGCTTATCTCGGGGATTATTTAATTGACGTTAGGGTAGTTCTTTCTTGAGTAAACTAGTTTGAGACTAGGGAAGAGTAGGATTATATAATTGTTGAAATTTAGAGACATGATTGAGGTATACTACACTTGGTGACTTATAGTAACTTCATTATTTTTTGGAGACTAATTTGGGGATTTGTTAAACGTTGAGGTTTATAATGATGACATTAAATGCTTATGGCTCCGGATAAAAATGTAAAGTATATTTCAAAATGGTAATAACATGTGAATGATAATTTGTATATACACACCTCTCTAAATGCTATCATAGGGGAAGTTACGCTCATAAGGTGAAGTCTCCTGTCTAGTGAATGCAGCGTGAATATAGTCCTCGACCATATGACCAGTTATTATATATTGTTTGATTATTGTTCGAAGTGAGGTAATTCCCGGTGTTGTTATGACTCACTATTGATGGTATGTGGCCGCTTCTTGACGTCATGCGGTGTAAGACGCCCAGGTTGTCTTGGCGATAGGCCCACGAAGATGATAGGTATTTAGGGCCGCATCCATTGGAAAAACTGTAATACCCCCTATTTTCTGTAATATTTATTTTTGGGGATTAATTGAATTAAATGCGTATTAATTGGAAATTCATCCGGATAAAATATTAACGAGATGTGAGTTAGTATTTGATTATAATGTGTATTTATGGCAATATATGAATATTGGAAATATTAAAATTGTTGTGAGATTTAAATACGGCAATTTGGGAATTTTATTGAGACACGTGTGACCGCCGCGTCGTGGCATTTTATTATTTTAATTAAAAAGTGAATTTTAGTTCCACTAACCGTATGGTCATTTTGAGTGCGCCAACGCGTCCAGAAGGGTCGAGATAGTCAGAAAACACTAGCCGGGGGTTAAATTTGGGTCCCGGGGCATTTTTGGGCCATACCAGTAACTTATAGGGGCATTTTAGTAATTTCAAAAATTTGGGAATTAAAAGTGACGAAAATTGGAAATAGAAATCTGACTTCTTTAACTCACTAACTACACTAAGAGATTATATGGGCTACGGGAGAAGTTGAATTATAGTCTCAACTTACCAAAAACCAAACACACCTCCATCACCTCCATTGTCTTCAACCTTGGGAAGAACTTGTAGAGAGAGAGAGAAGGAAGAGAATTCTGCAGAAAGAGAGAGGGAGAACAACTTAGCTTTCAAGATTCAACACCAAATTCAGAGAAAGATTAAGGCAAGTGGTTTAAATTCATTTGATTCAAGCTATGTTTTTCCATGTTTAGGAATTTTCGAAATTAATTTGTGGTGATGATTTAGACCCATTATTGGAAGTTAAAAGCTTGGAATTATGTTAGGGATTGCATGTAGTAATATTCTGGACGAAATTTATGTTCTAAACAGAACCGTTGATGATATAAAAATGGAATTTAGAAGTAGTTTATTGATGTTCTTGAATGAGGAAGAAAATCTGAAAATCATTATGTAGTTTTGATCTGAACAAAGCCTTTAAAGGATGAATTATAAGTTTTAGAATGTTAATACTGTTGTAGGATGATAGTATGATTTTGTTGTAACATTACCTTGGAGTTTTGACGCTTAAAAATGGTGTTTTGGAACGAATTGGTAACTGCAAAACGATGTAGTCCGTAACCAGACCTGGTGCATTCGATCGATCGATGTTCTTCAGTCGATCGATCGACCAACATCGATCGATCGAAGGTAAAGGTCGATCGATCGACCTTCCCAGAATGAGCAAAGTTTCTCCTTAATTATATTTTAATGGTCATAATATTTGAATGATATTATTGGAGACCTTATGAATACCCTTAACCTTAAGGAAGACCAGTAGGCATGATTATGAGATGGGACCCTAATTGGAATTTAATTTGAGGAGTTATTCTAAATCAATGAAATTCGACAATTGAGATAATATTTGGGTTAATAGTGTAAATTTGAATAATTTGATGATATAAGGTTTGGGGCAGAAGTAAAGACCTTAGGTGTAAAGACGTTATATGGGGAAAAATAGGAACTTAATAGTCTATTTGAGATAGGTTTTAAGTTTGAGAAACTACGACGTGAGACGTGTCGACAATTTAACTCTATATTATCGGGATGCTTGAAATATATGATGTGGGAATAATGGTATAAATATGTAGAGTATACCTTCATTAATATTGAATTATCTAAGATGTGTGAATGCTTAGTATATGATATTTATATGTATGACATACCTACCATACTTGCTATCACGGGAGGTTACGTTCGCTTAGGGCCTTCTTATCCTTGTGTTGCCCGGATTTAGATTGGTACCTCGAGGACATAGTTTAAGAGAACGACTTATTTGTGAGTTAATAAGCCAGCTGACCATGGAGCGTAGGTATGTGCGTGACCATGAATATGTGGATTATGTTCGCCTCCAATTATGTGTGTGGTGTTTATTCCAACAATTCCTGAGAGATTCGTAATTTGTAATCCTTATGTACGTGATGTACCGGGATGGATAGCAGAGTATGTGTGCACCGCAGCTTAGCCTTTGGGTGCTTGTATTGGATATTTATGATGTGAAAATATACGGTTATATGAGAAGGAATTTACTATGTTAAATTGTGAGTATAATTATGGTCATGTTATGAGAAGATTAAAGGGAGCGTATATAAAAAAATGGGTTTGTTAATAATTGGGAATCTGTTAATTAAAGTAGAACTCTCTATTTAATTGTTAAGGTTGGAAATTAAACGTGAACCGAGAAATAGTGGTAGAAACTATTAAGAATTAGATAGTTATGAGATAACACATGAATGGGTACATGAACGTTAGGAGTGCACAGTTAGACGAGAGGTGAGCATCTCATGTGAGAGCACGTCGTAACATGTATTTTGCATATACTGTTTTAAATATTTTTAAAGCACTTGCAGGTTTTTAAAATATCTCCACATTCGGGCTCTTACCCGTTTGCTTTCAAATCTATTTTTCTTGTAAAACCATTTTAGGTGACCAGCCATAAGGACATCATGCATAGGATACTCATTCAGGTGACGAGCTGTAGCTGTTTGTGGAAGCTACAGGGATTTGGTCTTAGACGCTTCTACCATTTGGATTCCATATTCAGTATTCTTCAGTTGTAGGGCATGTTGCCCATTTCTCTTAGAGACGTCTTTCCATTTCAGTTTTTCAGACTTTGGCATATATTGATTATGTATTCAGTTTAGTGATTTCAGTTTGTGGTATTGTAGTGAGGAGCTTTCCTCCGGACCTTATTTACATTATGTGATGGTTATCCTATTTACTTTCGTTATGGTGAATGGTGTTATTATTCTTCGTTACACTTGTTTCTTGTTAATCAAACTTTAATTAAAATTTGACAACTTACTTTTTAAATACTAGGTGGTTAGTTATAATAAAATGTTTTCGACAGTGATGCTATTAACTGGGCCAACTTGGCATTTTGATTTAATTTAATAAAGGAGTAGCTACCCGGTATTTAATTAGTCGGGGTGTCACAGGTGGTATCCGAGCATCAGGTTCTAGTGTCCTTTAAGATCTGTACGGCTATTATGTTTCTGCTACGTTTTCTTTGATATAGAGCCCTATATTTTAGGACTGTTGTATTCTTTTGTATATGCTACGTTCTTCAGCTATTTTAAGTTTATAACTGCGAACTTATAAACTTTGTTCTTATTTCAGATGCCTCCACGACGTGCACGACGTGCAGCCATTATAGCCCAAGCGGTAAATGCCTCACTTGCCGTAGTTCAGCAGACACCGCCTCAGCCGCCGGTTGCCGCGCCAGTACAGACAAATGCATTCCCGTCTGCTTTGGAACGTGTACGTGATGCTTTTCGTAAATTGCATCCGCCAGAGTTTGCAGGTAGCTCAGATGTGGTAGTCTCGAACCAGTGCAGGAAGGATATGCAGCGGCACTTGAGGATGTATGAGTGCACGGATGTTCAGAAGAAGGTGCTAGCTACTTTCAAGCTTTTTGGGTCTGCATTGCAGTGGTGGGAGTCTATTACAACCATAGCAGAGAGGGATACTCTCACTATTCAGGAGTTCTGGGTGCGGTTCGACCGCAAGTACTTTCCGTCAGCTGTTCATACGGAAATGAGGAGGAAATTGATGAGTCTGAAGCAGGAGGGTAAGACCGTGGCCGAGTATGAGGTCGAGTTCACTAATCTGTTGAATATCGTTCCGGATGAGATACCGACAGAATAGAAGAAGATTGAGAAATTCACCGATGGGTTGACATGGAGGATCCGTCAGCATCTGTTAGGGAACCTTTCGTTGGCCACTTATTACGATGTGGTTAACGCTGCTTTGTTACACTGCCAGGATCACCGCTTTCATATGGCTGAGGGCAAGAGATCGAGAGAGTCTAGCCATCAGGGCAGGACTGGAGGACATGGTGCCGGTGGGGCACAATCTGTTCAGGGGCAGAGGCAGAGTGATCAGGGTTCCCAGCAGGGGGATCATAAGAGGTTTCGATCAGGGGGTTTCAGGAACGGTCAGTTAGGATTTCGAAATGGTCAGCAGGGTCATAACGGCCATCAGGGCCAGCAGGGTCAAAATGGTCAACATCAACAGTTTCAGCAGGGCCAGTGGAGGAACGGCAACGGCCACCAGGGCCGGGGGCAACAGGGGCAGAGAGGGGGGAACTTCCCGGGGAAGTGTTTCATTTGTGGTAAAATTGGCCACAAACGACAGGAGTGTCCTGATAAGGGCAGGGCCCCACAGCAGCAGCAGCAGGGCGCTCGACATGAGCCACAGAGGCCACTCTTCCCACCAACTCTCCCAGCTCCAGCCCAGATGCCAGTGCTTCCAGCGATTCCAGCAGTTCCTGTGCAATAGGGGCAGCTACAGTATGGACGTGTCTATAACGTCCACCAGACATCAGTTCCATAGGCACCGCCCGCGATTGAGGGTACGTTTCCTATCGATGGAACTATGGGTCGGGTATTGTTTGACACGGGGGATACACATTGTTTTATAGCTACACATTTCGCGAAGGCGTTAGGGTTGTTAGCCACCGCGGAGAGCACAGTGACGTGTGTCGACTCACCATTAGGGAATGGGTCACATATATTCTTTATATGTCGGGGAGTGGGGGTAGAGATTGGTGGTTTGGTATTACCTGCGAACATGTTGGTATTAGATATGCATGTTCACGATGTGATTATCGGTATGGATTGGCTTGCTGATTATAGAGCCATGATTGATTATTTCGGTGGGAGCATTGTTTTTTCCATTCCGGGGGAAGAGATGTTTGTAGTGGCGATGCCTCGCCCAGAGGGAGTCTCGATCGCTCATTTGTATTATCTAGAGGAGGATACCACTAAGGAGGTTGTGATTTCTATAGATTCTATTCCAGTTGTCAGGGAGTATTCTGATGTGTTTCAGGAGATACCAGGCCTACCCCCCAGTCGAGAGATAGACTTCGTTATAGACTTGTTACCAGATACGAGACCTATAGCACGCGCACCGTACCGTATGGCTCCAGCTGAGATGAGGGAGGTACGGGATCAGATTGAGCAGTTGTTTGGGCAGGGGTTTATTTGGAGGAGTACTTCATCGTGGGGTGCCCCTTTGTTGTTTGTGAAGAAGAGAGATGGTTCACTGAGATTGTGTGTGGACTACCGGGAGTTAAACAAGGTCACGATACAGAATAAGTATCCGTTGCCTCGAATCGATGACCTATTCGACCAGCTGAGAGGAGCTTCTTGCTTCTCAAAGATTGATTTGCGATCAGGTTACCATCAATTGCGTATCAGGGAGGAGGACGTCTCGAAGACTGCGTTCTTATCGAGATATGGTTCTTATGAGTTTCGGGTTATGCCATTTGGTTTGACCAACGCCCCAGCAGCATTTATGGACTTGATGAATAGGGTGTTCAGGGATTTCTTAGATCAGTTTGTCATTGTATTCATCGATGATATTTTGGTTTACTCCCAGACAGAGGAGGAGCACGCCGAGCACTTGAGGCAAGTTTTGCAGACACTGCGCCAGAATGAGTTATATGCAAAATATGTGAAGTACGGGTTTTGGCTGTAGGAGGTTCAGTTTTTGGGGCATATTATTTCCGACCGGGGAATATCGGTTGATCCGGGGAAGGTATCCACGGTGAGGGAGTGGGGAAATCCCACGACACCGACTGAAATCCGTAGTTTCTTGGGCCTAGCAGGATACTACAGGAGGTTTATTCGGGGATTTTCGAAGATAGCAGGTCCTTTGACACATCTGACTCGAAAAGGTGTGTCGTTCATTTGGAGTGATGACTGTCAGTTGGCATTTGATGAGTTGAAGGACAAGTTAACCTCAGCACCTGTGTTAGCATTGCCGAAACCGGGAGTTGAGTATCTTGTTTACACCGATGCGTCCTTACAAGGACTTGGAGGTGTACTGCAGCAGGAGAGTCAGGCCATAATTTATGCTTCCCGTAAGCATAAGCCTCATGAGAAGAATTAACCTACCCATGACTTGGAGTTAGCGGCAGTAGTATTTGCCCTGCGTATTTGGAGACATTACCTTTTGGGGGAGAAGTTTCGATTGTTCACGGACCACAAGTCCCTACAGTACCTGTTCACACAGAAGGAGTTGAATATGCGGCAGCGTAGGTGGCTTGAGTTTGTGAAAGACTACCAGTTCGACATCCAGTATCACCCGGGTAAGGCAAACGTGGTGGCAGACGCGTTGAGCCGTAGGCCAGCAGATGAGGTGGCAGGGGTGTGGAAGGCAAAGTGGAAGGATTTGGGACACCAAGATGCAGTGGCCCGATCTTTCATGTCTATGATGACCGTTACACCACAGATTGTCACGAAGGTAGTACGGGCACATGCTAATGACTCGTTCTGTCAGGAGCAGATAGTTCGATTATTGGCAGAGGGAGCCGAATCCTATACCGTTAGCTCAGACGGGGGATTACGCTTCAATTGGAGATTAGTGGTTCCAGAAGGGGAGGAATTGCGACACGAGGTGATGGAAGAGTCGCACGGCTCACGGTTCGCAGTACATCCCGTAGGGGACAAAATGTACCAAGACATGAGACGTCAGTATTGGTTGAGCGGGATGAAGAGAGATATTGTCGAGTTTGTTTCTAAATGCGCCACTTGTCAGCTTGTAAAAGTGGATCATCAGAGACCGGCAGGACTGCTACAGCCGTTGGAGGTCCCAGTATGGATGTGGGAGAGCATTTCCATGGATTTTATCACGGGGTTGCCTACGTCGCAGAGGGGTCACGACTCCGTTTGGGTAATTGTGGACAGGTTGTCCAAACTCGCTCATTTTCTACCCGTAAGGAACGACTACACTACGTGACAGTATGCCCAGCTCTTCATTTCATAGATTGTGAGACTTCACGGTGTGCCTCTAAATATCGTGTCTGACAGAGACAAGATATTTGTTTCGTGGTTTTGGGAGAGCTTCCAGGAGGCTATGGGAACGGAATTGCGGTTGAGTACAGCCTATCATCCGCAGACCGATGGGTAGACCGAGCGCACAAATCAGATGTTGGAGGACATGCTACGCATGTGCATTATTGACTTCGGGGGTAGATGGGAGCAGTACCTTCCACTGGTGGAGTTTGCTTACAACAACCCCTATCAGTTCACTATTGGCATGGCTCCGTTTGAGGCGCTGTACGATAGGCCTTGTCATTCCCCAGCATGTTGGTTGGAGGTGGGGGACAACAAACTACTTGGGCCGGAAGTGATTCAGGATACTTCGACAAGGATTGAGTTGATTCGGAGTCGCATTCGGGTAGCTCAAGACCGGCAAAAGATTTATGCTGATGCGAAGAGATCTTTCAGGGAGTTCCAAGTGGGGGACCAAGTTTTGCTCAGAGTATCTCCTATGAAGGGGATTATGCATTTCGGGAAGAAGAGGAAGTTGGCACCGAGATATGTGGGGCCGTTTCCTATTATTGAGCAAATTGGACCAATTGCGTATAGGCTCGGATTACCGGAGCATTTACACCGGATCCACGATGTGTTTCATATTTCCTTGCTAAGGAAATATATCATAGATGATTTGTCTCATTCTCACATTGCTTTGGAGGATATCGATCTCCAGCATGATAGCTCCTACGAGGAGGGGCCGATTGCTATTTTGGACTGAAGTGAGCGGAAGCTGCGGTCAAAGATAGTTCCGCTAGTACGTGTTCAGTGGTGACATCATAATGTCGAGGAGTCCACATGGGAGCGCGAGGAAGAGATGCGCGAACATTATCCAGAGTTATTCTTACCAGGTACTTTCTAGTTCCGAATTTCGGGACGAAATTCAGTTATTAGGGGGGAAGTATGTAATACCCCGTATTTTCTGTAATATTTATTTTTGGGGATTAATTGAATTAAATGCGTATTAATTGGAAATTATTCCGAATAAAATATTAACGAGATGTGAGTTAGTATTTGATTATAATGTGTATTTATGGGAATATATGAATATTGGAAATATTGAAATTGTTGTGAGATTTAAATATGGCAATTTGGGAATTTTATTGAGACACGTGTGACCGCCGCGTCGTGGTATTTTATTATTTTAATTAAAAAGTGAATTTTAGTTCCATTAACCGTATGTTCGTTTTGAGTGCGCCAACGCATCCGGAAGTGTCGAGATAGTCAGAAAACACTAGCCGGGGGTTAAATTTGGGTCCCGGGGCATTTTTGGGCCATACCGGTAACTTATAGGGGCATTTTAGTAATTTCAAAAATTTGGGAATTAAAAGTGACGAAAATTGGAAATAGAAATCTTACTTCTTCTTTAACCCACTAACCCACTAACTACACTAAGAGACTATATGTGCTACGGGAGAAGTTGAATTATAGTCTCAACTTACCAAAAACCAAACACACCTCGATCACCTCCATTGTCTTCAACCTTGGGAAGAACTTGTAGAGAGAGAGAGAAGGAAGAGAATTCTGCAGAAAGAGAGAGGGAGAACAACTTAGCTTTCAAGATTCAACACCAAATTTAGATAAAGATTAAGGAAAGTGGTTTAAATTCATTTGATTCAAGCTATGTTTTTCCATGTTTAGGAATTTTCGAAGTTAATTTTTGGAGATGATTTAGACCCATATATTGGAAGTTAAAAGCTTGGAATTATGTTAGGGATTGCATGTAGTAATATTCTGGACGAAATTTATGTTCTAAACAGAACCGTTGATGATCTAAAAATGGAATTTAGAAGTAGTTTATTGATGTTCTTGAATGAGGAAGAAAATATGAAAATCATTATGTAGTTTTGATCTAAAAAAAGCCTTTAAAGGATGAATTATAAGTTTTAGAATGTTAATACTGTTGTAGGATGATAGTATGATGTTGTTGTAACCTTACCTTGGCGTTTCACGCTTAAAAATGGTGTTTTGGGACGAATTGGTAACTGCAAAACGAAGCAGTCCGTAACCAGACCTGGTGCATTCGATCGATCGATGTTCTTCAGTCGATCGATCGACCACCATCGATCGATCAAAGGTAAAGGTCGATCGATCGACCTTCCCAGATGAGTAAAGTTTCTCCTTAATTATATTTTAATGGGGGTAATCTTTGAATGATATTATTGGAGACCTTATGAATACCCTTAACATTAAGGAAGACGAGTAGGCATGATTATGAGATGGGACCCTAATTGGAATTTAATTTGAGGAGTTATTCTAAATTAATGAAATTCGAAAATTGAGATAATATTTGGGTTAATAGTGTAAATTTGAATAATTTGATGATATAAGGTTTGGGGCAGAAGTAAAGACCTTAAGTGTAAAGACGTTATATGGGGGAATAATAGGAACTTAATAGTCTATTTGAGATAGGTTTTAAGTTTGAGAAACTACGACATGAGACGTGTCGACAATTTAACTCTATATTATCGGGATGCTTGAAATATATGATGTGGGAATAATGGAATAAAGATGTAGAGTATACCTTCATTAATATTGAATTATCTAAGATGTGTGAATGCTTAGTATATGATTTTTATATGTATGACATACCTACCATACTTGCTATCACGGGAGGTTACGTTCGCTTAGGGCCTTCTTATCCTTGTGTTGCCCGGATTTAGATTGGTACCTCGAGGACATAGTTCAAGAGAACGACTTATTTGTGAGTTAATAATCCAGCTGACCATGGAGCGTAGGTATGTGCGTGACCATGGATATGTGGATTATGTTCGCCTCCAATTATGTGTGTGGTGTTTATTCCAACAATTCCTGAGAGATTCGGAATTTTTAATCCTTATGTACGTGATATACCGGGATAGATAGCAGAGTATGTGTGCATCGCAGCTTAGCCTTTGGGTGCTTGTATTGTATATTTATGATGTGAAAATATACGGTTATATGAGAAGGAATTTACTATGTTAAATTGTGAGTATAATTATGGTCATGTTATGAGAAGATTAAAGGGAACGTATATAAAAAAATGGTTTTGTTAATAATTGGGAATCTGTGAATTAAAGTAGAACTCTCTATTTAATTGTTAAGGTTGGAAATTAAACGTGAACCGAGAAATAGTGGTAGAAACTATTCAGAATTAGATAGTTATGATATAACACATGAATGGGTACAGGAACGTTAGGAGTGCATAGTTAGACGAGAGGTGAGCATCTCATGTGAGAGCACGTCGTAACATGTATTTTGCATATACTGTTTTAAATGTTTTTAAAGCACTTGAAGGTTTTTAAAATATCTCCACATTCGGGCTTTGACCCGTTTGCTTTCAAATCTATTTTTCTTGTAAAACCATTTTAGGTGCCCAGCCACAAGGACACCATGCATAGGATACTCATTCAGGTGACGAGCTGTAGCTGTTTGTGGAAGCTACATGGATTTGCTCTTAGACGCTTCTACCATTTGGATTCCATATTCAATATTCTTCAGTTGTAGGGCATGTTACCCATTTCTATTAGAGACGTCTTTCCATTTCAGTTTTTCAGACTTTGGCATATATTGATTCTGTATTCAGTTTAGTTATTTCAGTTTGTGGTATTGTAGTGAGGAGCTTTCCTCCAGACCTTATTTACATTATGTGATGGTTATCCTATTTACTTTCGTTATGGTGAATGGTGTTATTATTCTTCGTTACACTTGTTGCTTGTTAATCAGACTTTAATTAAAATTTGACAACTTACTTTTTAAATACTAGGTGGTTAGTAATAATAAAATGTTTTCGACAGTGATGCTATTAACTGGGCCAACTTGGCATTTTGATTTAATTTAATAAAGGAGTAGCTGCCCGGTATTTATTTAGTCGGGGTGTCACAAAAACCCGGAAGGATGGTCTTAGAATTGTTATGTGATGTGATTATTATTCTTATTAAAATGGAAATTAAGATTAATGGTAAAGCATTTTATGAAATAAAATGGCTTCGAATAAGTTTTCCAATGAGAAAAGGAACGGTGAAGTGAAATTGTGTAAAAGTGAAATGGAATCTCAATAAGTATGATATTATCCATATTCTCATGCATAAATGATTACTGATCATTATCATTGATATTTCTCTAGGTTGTGCTCTTAGATTGATAGGTGAGAATTCTTATCATTATTTGTGGAGAGCGATACAAGCATATTCAAGATGATTAAGCATTCATAATTGTCATGTAGTTTATTCACTTAGTGATCATTTTAAATTGACCCTTGAACCGTTTATATCTCTTTATTTTGCATTAATCTTATATTCGCCCAGGTGCTCCGCCATAAGGACGCCCGTATTGACTTTTTTATCCTAGTGTCCTGGAGCTGTAACACCTTGCGGATGTTATGGGATATTTGATATAGATGCTTCCTTTTTTTTTTGTATTATAGTTATGATCGGTTACACATTGAGGTGTATTTCCCAAGTTTTGTACTTGTATTATATAATGTGATATTTTATTTTAGTACTCGGTGTAACCTAATTGTAAAGATGTGTTAACTGACATCATATTCGGTTATTTTGTTCTATATGATTACTGAGATATTATATGTATTTACTTTTATCCACCTTCTTTTAAATTGGATTGCTTAAATTAATTTTCATTAACTTACAAAATAAATTTTGATAATCCGTTTTGTAAAATAATTTGTGGTTATGTCCTGTACTTTTTATGTTACTGTGATGCTAAGAATGGACCATCTATGATTCCTGTAATTATTGAAGTATTGGGATAGCCACCTCTTATTTTAATAAGCGGATTGTCACTGATGGTCTCAGAGCATTAAGTTCTAGAGTCTTTAGGATCTATGCGAACTTGTCACGTTCTACCATAGCTTTCTTTGATATAGAGCCTTATTGTTTGGACTTTTTTGTTTATCTATATTGGTGATCTTCGACAGAGATAAATTGTTCTTAATAGTATTCTAATTCAGTTGTTTCTTCGTCTCATATGCTGCCTAAGAGAGGTCACCCTGCGAGAAGAACTAGAGTTACCGAAGATAATGTAGAATCCCCACCGCTATAACAAGGCACTATAAATGTTACTGAGGTAGCCAATATTGTGGCCCAGGTTGTCAATGCGGCGATGACTGCCGTATTTCAACAAATTCCCCAAGCCCAACAACCAAGGGTTCAGTAGGTGTAAGCCCCTGCGGGACCTTCTCCATGGGAAAGAGTTAGAGAATTTTTTTTGAAGGGTCATCCCCTAGAATTTCAGGGTGGTTCCAATGTGATAGTAGCTAACCAATGGAAGAAGGATATGCATCGTCATCTTCACTTGATAGACTGTAGTGATGAACATAAGAAAATCCTTTCTACTTTTAAATTAGTTGGGGAAGCCTTACATTGGTGGGAGTCGATGACCATGCCATAACAAAGAGTTACCATGACTATAACTGACTTTTGGGTTTTATTCGTCCGAAAGTATATTCCACCCACATTTCTAAAGGAGATGAGGAGGAAACTTCAAGATGTAGTTAAAGGTGAACGTTCGGTGGCAGAGTATGAGGAGGAATTCACTCGTTTGGCTAGTTTGACGCCGGATGTGGTAACTCCAGAGGAAAGGAGAATATCAAAGTTTATAGGGGGCTTACATTGGAGGATACGTTAATGATTTCTGGGAAATCTAGCTTTACAAACATTTGGGGATGTGATGAACACCGCATTACTTCATTGTCAGGATCACCGGTTGCATGTACAAGGAAGTAATAAAGTTTCAGTTATGGGACAATCGAGTAAGCCGAGAAGTAATGGTGCTAGAGGAGCACTACCCTCGTCCCAATCATTGGGAGGTAAGAAAAAGGAAAGGGACACCCAGCAAGGGAATTTGTCCAAAAGACAGCATTTTGGGGGATCTAATTTCGGTAGTAGTAGTTTCAGGCACGGTCAGGGTGCCTAGCAACAAGAACAAGTAGGTCAGGAATGTCGGGGTAACAATGGGGGTCGAGGCCACCCCGACCAAGGCTTTGGGACTTAAAAAATAATAGAAGACGTAATTAGGAAAATATGGTGGGTCATTGTTTTCAATGTGGGGATCTGGGTTATTATATGAAATTTTGTCGCAGTTGGTTGGGGGATAGTTTCCTAGAATTCCACAGAATCAGCAGGCACAGCTACCGCCACCAGTACCTAATCCAGCCATCCCTCCACAACAGGGAAAATTACAGTATGGACGTGTGTACCATATACAGGATGCTATGCTTCCTCCATCCCCGCCAACTATCGAGAGTAAGTTTCCCATTCATGAGCATATGGGTCGTGTATTGTTGGATACGGGTGCGACACACTCGTTTATTTCTATAATTTTTTCTCAATCGACGGAATTAATTAAATCTGCAGAGAATACTTTCACTAGTGTCGAATCGTCTATGGGTGATGGTTCACTCATTTTCTTTATTTGTAAAAGAGTAGGAATAAATCTTGGTAATTTGTGTTTTGAGGCCGATTTACTTGTCCTAGATATGGTCGGGTATGATGTAATCCTGGGTATGGATTGGTTAGTGAAATATCGTGCGATAGTAAATTGTTATGGGATGAGTATAGTCTTTGTCATTCCAGGGCAAGAGATATTTTTAGTGGTTATGCCTCATTCAGAGGGAGTTTCTAGAACTTCTCGTGACATAGTCGTTTCTCTACATTCGATTTCTGTGGTGAGAGACTTTGAGGATGTTTTTCAGGAGATACCAGGTTTGCCTCCAAGGAGGGAAATTGAGTTTGTAATTGACTTAGCACCAGGAACATGGCTAATTGCTAGGGCTCCGTACCATATGGCTCCTGTTTAAATGAGGGAGTTAAGAGATCAGATTAAAAATTTGTTAGAGTAGGGGTTTATTAGGGGAAGTACGTCACCGTGGGGTGCTCCTGTGTTATTTGTTCAAAAAAGAGATGGTTCTCTCCAGTTGTGTGTTGATTATCGGGAGTTGAATAAAGTTACCATCAAGAATAAATACCCACTACCTAGAATCAATGATTTGTTTTATCAACTAAGAGGAGCGTCGTACTTCTCTAAAATAGATTTGAGGAATGGGTATCATCAGCTGCAGGTTAGAGAGTAAGATGTGTCCAAAACTGTGTTCTTAACTAGATATGGGTCCTATGAGTTTTTGGTCACGACTTTCGGGATAACCAATGCTCCTGCAGTATTTATGAACCTTCTGAATAGAGTGTTTCAAGACTTCTTAGACCAGCTTGTTATCATGTTTATTGATGACATCCTAGTGTATTCTCAAACTGAAGCCGATCATTCTAGGCATTTATGGTTGATCCTACAGACGTTAAGGGATCATCAATTCTATGCCAAATTTGAGAAGTGTGATTTTTGGCTATGGAAAGTGCAGTTTTTGGGTCACATTGTCACAGTTGAGGGCATTTCGGTAGATCCGAGTAAAGTTATCGCGGTGAGGGAATGGGATTAGCCCATGTCACCTATAGAGATTCGTAATTTTCTAGTTTTGGCTGGCTGTTATCGCAGATTTATCAAAGGTATTTCTAAGATTGCTAGCCCTTTGATAAATTTAACTCGGAAGGGAGTGAGGTTTGTCTGGGATGATTCTTGTCAAGTAGCTTCTGATGAGCTGAAAGATAAGTACTTGTGTTACCGAGGTCGAGGTTAGAATATCTGGTCTTTTCGGACACATCTATACAAGAGTTGGGAGGTGTGTTACAGTAAGAGCAGCGAGATATTGCTTATTCTTCTCGCAAGCTAACGCCCCATGAGAAAAATTATCTAGTACATGATTTGGAAATTGATGCAGTGGTTTTTTCCTTGAACATTTGGAGACATTACCTCCTGGGAGAGAAGTTTAGTCTTTTCACGGACCATAAATCATTGCAATATTTGTTTTCGTGAAAAGATTTAAATATCCGACAGCGTCGGTGGTTGGAGTTTAAGAAAAGATATTAATTTGATATTCACTATTACCCAGGTTAGGCTAATATAGTGGCGGATGCGTTGATTTGGAAACTCGAGGGGGAGTTAACACTGGTATGGAAGGCTAATTGGAACGAACTTAGCTAAGAGGATGCGGTGGCAAGGGCGTTTATGTTAGTATTAACCGTTACACCTACGATAGTGGCAAAGGTTGTGGAAGCTCTAGGTAGGGAAAAAGATTGTCAGGACCATGTACGCCAACTATTAACGGAGGTAGCGGAATCCTACTCTATAAGTTTTGAGGGTGGATTACGTTTACACAGGATACTTGTTGTCCCGGATGAGGTGGATTTGAGATGGGCCGTAATGACAGAATTCTATGGGTCCAAATTTGCAGTACATCCTAGTGGAGACAAAATGTACCAAGACATGGGCCGTCAATATTAGTGGGCAGGTATGAAATGGGATATCTCTGAATTTGTCTCCAAATGTACTACTTATCAGTTAGTGAAAGTAGATCATCAGTGACTGACGAGATTGCTACAACCCTTGGAAATACCTATATGGACGTGAGAAAGCATCTCGATGGGTTTTATAATTGGATTGCCAATTTCACAAACTGGTCATGATTCCATTTGGGTTATCGTAGATCGCTTAACTAAGTCAGCACATTTCTAACTAGTACGTACGGATTACAATGCATCTCATTATGCCCGGTTATTTATTTTTGAGATTGTTAGACTCCACGAGGTGCCCATTAATATCGTCTCCGATCGAGATAGATTTTTTATTTCCCACTTTTGGCAAAGTTTCCAAGAAGCTATGGGAACCCAATTGAAGTTGAGTACCTCCTGTCACCCTCAAACAGATGGGCAGATGGAAAGATTCAACCAAATGTTAGAGGACATCCTCAGAATGTGTGCTTGATTTCAAAGGAGGTTGGGAATAGTACCTTCCAATGGTCGAATTTGCTTATAAACATTTGTACCAATTCACTATATGTATGGCAACCTACTAAGGATTATATGGCCAACCATGTAGATCACCTACATGTTGGTTGGAAGTATGGGATAATAAATTCCTTGGACATGAAATGATCCGAGATACTTCTTTAAATATTGAACTTATTCGTAATCTGATTCGAATCGCTCAAGACGGTCAAAAAAGTTATGCTGATGCGAATAGAAGGCATGTGGAATTGGAGGTTGGAGATCAAGTTTTGATACGAGTATCACCAATGAAGGGTATAACGCGATTCAAAATGAAAGGAAAGCTTGCGCCACATTATGTTGGCCCTTTTCCCATTATTGCTATGGTAGGCCCAGTAGCTTATGAACTTTCTTTATCGGAACATTGTGGGTACCCGAAATAAGAATGACGGGCCTGGACGAGTAGCCCAATTGTGGCATCCCAAAGTCTAGATCCTCCATATCTTAATCGATTATGATTCAGTCTCCTCACATGTTCCCATTAAGAGAGGTTCTAGGAAGAGATGGAAAACGTAGGGGAGTCCAACACCCCCACTTACTAGAATGAACATGTATAAAATTAACCTTAGGTCCGGGGCAAAGGACACACTATATTCTCTGTAATCACTCTCCGGAGTATATAGAAATAACACTGCTGCACCACCATGGACGTAGGCACCTCTTTACTGAACCACGTACATCCTTTGTTGTGTGATTGGCATTTTGCATTCCTTATTCTTTCTTGGTGAATGCGTTTCTCTTATCTATTTATGTTGCATAATAATTTTCACCACAATTGGCGTCGTATGTGGGAACGTTTATCTTCCCTGAGAAAGCCCACACCGAAAAAGGAGTTCGAAATGTCTGGTCATAGTTATAATGCTCCCTAGGCAGGAGATATTCAAGAACCTCCTTCTCCTTCCAGGATTAGGTTTGAAGTTCGGTGTTCAGATCAGAGGGCTTGCCCAGAAAGGCCATCCTCAGAAGAAAGTTATGGACTAGTGAGATCCACGGAGATATCCAGACTGATTGATGCATGCGAGGCGAGGCTCTAAGAGCAGAGGAAGTCTTCTTGTAGGCACGAGGTTGAGAATGCTCGCCTCAAAAGAAGATTGGAAAGAATGGAAAGATAACTCCTTCGTAGTACCAAGAAACGTCCGTACCACACTCTTAGCCCTCAGGCGAGAAAGTCTCACAGCCAAGGAAGGAGACCCAAGCGCGGATCCCAAAGAGCTGAGGGAAAGGAGTTGGAGGACAACCTGCTTGAGCAACTGCGACTAGATCGCAGTCACTGAAACCCAGATCGCAGCTACGAGAACATACGAAGTCTGGTTCGAAGAGATATGGACCAACACCCTACCCATCCCGACACCAGATCGACCCGAGAACTCGCTAGGCGAGCTCTCAAAACTCAGATGAAATCACCTTTCTCGAGGGAAATCTAAGAAGAAAAATCCCCTTAGAAGTTTGCTATTCCAAGGTTCAAAATTTGTGACGGTAAGACTGATCCCATTGATCACGTCAGACAGTACCGGCAGGCCATGACCCTCAGGAACCATCGAGACGCACTAATGTGCCAAATTTTCCCCTCGAGCCTGCATTATATGGCGCATAAATAGATAGAACGTCTCCCTCACCGGTCCATCAGGTGTTTTAAATCCTTGGCCGAGATCTTTATGACCCGATTCATTACTAGAATCTCCCATCCCAAAAGGATGGATGCTCTGCTGACAATGAAAAAGACACCCCAAGAGACCCTCCGAGACTACACAAAGAGGTACTAGGTGTTGTTCAACGAGGTCGAGGACTGTTCAGAGCAAGTGGCAGTGGCCTCTTTCAAAAATGGGCTACCCAGCTCTTCCCTTCTGTACCAATTCCTGACGAATAAAGAGGCCATGACCATCAATGACCTAATGGCCCTCATCGAGAAATATGCCAAAGTTGAAGATGTGACCTACCTCAGCACAAGTGAAAATGGTCAAACTAAGATCGCTATCAAGGGTAGTGATAAGATTGAGAACCCGAAGAAAGGTAGGAAAAATTGAGGAAAAATGGATCCAAAAATGGAGGCAACAATGATGTGTCAAAAGGATTTCAAGCGGTCAACAATGTCTTCAAAGAACCAATTTACAAAATTCTCGTAAAAATTAAAGATGAGCTATTCATCAAGTGGCCCAGGAAGATGGGAGAAGATCCCTCGAAGAGGAACAATTCACTGAGATATGCTTTTCACAAAGAGGGAGGACATAAGACTGAGCATTGTTAAGCCCTTAAGTCCCACCTCAAAGAGCTGGCCCAGTCCGAGAATCTGAATGAATTCGTGGAGAAAAAGGCAGAGAAAGTTACTGCCCATAGAGGAGTAAGGCCTGAAACGTAATTGAAGATGATGCTGGCTATGAATTCGCATTAATTAATGGGGCATCCGATGCTAAACAGATTCAGGGAAATTCAGCTCGCATGGAGGTAAAAAAGCTTACAGTAGCGATGCAATGTTTTCAGATTGATCCAGTGAAAACGCAGTCTGGAAAATGTCAGTGAGCAGATGACGTCGACAATAGTAAGCATATCGTGTTTACATATGAAGTTCTGGTGGGAGTGAGAACCCCACATTACGATGCTTTAATCATTACTCTAAGAATAGAGAACTATGATGTTGACAAATTCTTGTCGACTAAGGAAGCTCGTCCGAGGTGATGTATCTCAACCTGTTTAGAAAATTGGAATTAAGAATCGCCAACCTAAATGAAGCTACCGTCCCTTTGGTTGGCTTCGCTGGAAAGATGACTATGCCCTTGGGAAAGATCGTGCTGCCAATAAGGGCAGGAAATGTTTCTAAATGATCAAATTTTTGGTGGTGGACATTGACTTGCCATACCAGGCTATCCTCGGTAGAGGATGGCTACATGCAATGAAGGCAGTTTCCTCGACCTACCACCAGAAGCTCAAGTACGTGACCGAGCGAGGAGTAATGGAGATCCCTGGCGATGAAGCATTGCCAAGAAGATGCTTCATAGTGTATATCTTCAAAAAACAAAAAAGAAGGCTGATAAGTCCAGCGAAAGAATTGAAGAACAAGAATGTCTGATACCATGGAAATAGCAATTAAAGTTCGGAAGACCCAGAGTAGAGGAGACCAGGATCCTCCCCTCCGAACGGGTCATCGAGGACCTGGAGGATGTCGCAGTTGGAGATAGCGATGATAACAATATTTTCTTAATTGGAGCTTCTCTCACAGATCAATAGACGACGAAATTGACGGCCTTGCTAAGGAACAATATAGTCGGCTTCGCATGCGAACCATACAAGCTGATCGAAATTGATCCTAGTATGGTTTTTCATCAACTGCATGTCGATCCCACCTTCAAACCAATCGCACAGAAAGCACGGTGAATTGTACCTGACAAGGCAAAAGCCGTGGAAAAAGAAGTTGAAAAACTGCTGGATGGAGGATCCATACGGGAAGTACAATTCCCCAAATGGTTATCTAACACAGTAGTAGTTCCAAAAAGCAATGGGAAGTGGAGAGTTTGCATTGACTTCACTGACCTCAACATAGCGTGCCCTAAAGAGAATTTCCCCCTCCCAAAAATTGATCAACTGGTAGATGCCACTGCAGCTCAAGAGAGAATGAGTTTTCTGGATGCATACTCAAGGTATCATCAGATCCCTCTGTATACCCCAGACCAAGACAAAATAGCATTCATCACCATAATTGGGTTATACTGCTACAAGGTCATGCCCTTCGTGCTAAAAAATGTAGGGGCAACCTACCATCGGATGGTAACCAAGATGTTCAAGGACCATATGGGAGACACCACGGAGGTCTATATCGATGACTTGCTCATTAAAAGCAAGAATAAAGAAGACCACCTCTCACACCTATCAAGCACCTTCGAAATCCTAAGGAAGTAATGAATGAAAGTTAACTCTAGCAAGTGTTCTTTCGGTTTACAGTTAGGAAAATTTCTTGGGTACTTGGTCATTAAGGGAGGCATCGAGGCTATCCCAGACCAAATCGATGCAATAAATAGGGTACAGCCTCCTCGAACAATCTAGGATGTACAAAAACTCACCGATATGCTCGCTACCTTAAATCGCTTTATCTCTAAGTCCTCCGAGAAGTGTAATCCCTTCTTCCCGATTCTAAAGGGAAATAAGACAGTAGAATGGAACCCAGATTGCTCACAGGCATTGGATGAGCTCAAGGCTTACCTTATCTCCCCACGTCTGCTCGTCATTCCATAGCAAATAGATTCTTCGTTCTTATACCTCGTTGTTTCCAACCACACTGTCAGTTCCGCATTGGTGTGCGAAATCGCAGGGATGCAACAACCCATTTATTACGTGAGCAAGACCCTACTAGACGTCGAGCAGAGATACCTACCACTAGAGAAGCTCGCCTTTGAACTAGTAGTGCCTTCGAGGAAGCTGAAGCACTATTTCGATGACCAAACTATAATCGTCATTACATCAAACTCCTTTAAAGCAATCCTGAGGAAGGCGGATTTGGAGGGGCATACTGTCTAAATGGTCAGTCGATCTCAGACAATTTGACATCTAACTTCAACCAAGGAGCGCAATCAAGGGGCAGGTACGTGTTGATTTTATAGCCGAATTCACAGGCGAGTAACCTCCCAACCAACCTCGAGCAGCGAGACAAAAGGGGAACGATGCGATGGAGTAAACCTGGAAATTATTAATTGATGGAGCCTCCAACTCAAAGGGGGAAGGAGTAGGCATTGTCCTCATTACTCCAGAGGATACAATTCTCGAACAAGGAATCAGGATTAGATTTGCAGCCTCCAACAATGAAGCAGAATACGAAGCCTTAATAGTCGGCCTCTAGAAGGCGCACACTTTTGGAGCAAAGCATTTACAGGTGTTTGGAGATTCTCAATTAGTCTCCAATCAGATAAGTGGATACTACAATGCAACAGATGAAAGAATGGCAGTGTACCTCGCCTTAGTGAAAAGACTAATGGCGAGCTTCGAAGAAATCAATGTCCAGTAGTTTCCCAGAGGGCAGAATAGCCATGATGACGCCCTAGCAGCCCTGAGTTCAGCAGTCGATTCTGACTTAAAAAGAACAATCCCCATCGATTTCCTCGCTCATCCGAGCATTAACCTTAATAGCAAGCCGTCAGGTGTTGAATAGGCAATCTAGATAGGGTCAGGTCCCAGCTGGATGGACCCCTTAAAGAACTATTTAAAGGATGGCACGCTCCCAAATGACAAGAAGACCGCCCACCAGATAAGAGTCGAAGATGCTTGTTTTCACTTATCTCTAGAGGGCAACCTATACAAGAGATCCTTTTTCGATCCCTACCTTCAATGCGTTCACCAAAGGAATGTCGAGCAAGTTTTACATGAGCTTCACGAAGGAATTTGTGGAATCCATATCGAAGGAAGATCTCTAGCTTTTCGAGCAATGAAGGAAGGCTATTGGTGGCCATATATGCAAAGGGACTCTGCGGTGTATGTTTGCAAATGCCTGAAATGCCAACTTCACGCCCCTATGGTCCACAAACCTACTAGCGACCTAAAATCATTGTCCAGCCCATGGCCATTCGCCCAATGGGGAATGGACATCGTAAGACCACTTCCTACCGCCACCGGTAATCGCAAATATCTGTTGTTCGCAATTGACTACTTCAGTAAATGGATCGAGGCGGAACCCCTAGCTAACATCCGAGATGCAGATATTATAAGGTTCATATGGAGAAATATAATCACCTGTTTTGGCATCCACAAAACCATCATCACTAACAATGGAACGAAGTTCGAAAGTGGTTCCTTTCATAGTTTCTGCGATAAGCATGGAATCAGGCACCATTTTAGCTCGGTGGCCTATCCTCAGAGCAATGGCCAAGCCTAGGCTTCCAGCAAGACAGTGATCGATGGATTAAAGAAATGATTAGAGCGAGCCAAAGGCGCGTGGGTAAATGAATTACCACATATTCTATGGGCCTATCGAACCACTCCGCGATAAGCAACGGGGGAACCCCATTTTCACTAACATATGGAATGGAAGCAGTCATCCCATTAGAAGCAGGCTTGCCAATAATGAGGTCCAGCCTTATCGACCATGGCCATAATGATGTAGCATTGCTCGCTGAGATCGACCTAGCCGACGAGCATCGAGAGCTAGCCCTAGTAAAACTAGCGAGATATTAGCAACAGCTTGCGAGGCATTATAACAAAAGGGTCAACCCAAGGGCATTCCAAGTTGGGGACTATGTCCTAAGGAAAGTCCTGGGCAGTGGAGTAAAATGATCAGACGACAAGCTAGGGACAAACTAGGAAGGACCATTCAAGATAATTAGAGACAACCTGCAAGGAGCCTATCACTTGGAAACGATGGAGGGCAGAGAGATACCCCGAGCGTGGAATGCAGCCAACCTTAAGAAATTCTATTTCTAGATTCTTCTTTTGATCTTTGATTGTGAAACTGGAAGTTCATTCCCTTATCATTAATAAAAAGTCGTTTGGCAGTTGCATTCTACGAAGTATCAGTCAACTAATTTGGATTTTTCGAGCTATCAATTAATAGACTTTACAACTCACACACCCTTTCCAAGTGAAAGGCACACTGATCATTACATCATATCATGGAAATAACCCTCCTCGGGTTTTCATTATGAAACACGAAAGACCTCTCTTAGCATTACCCCTGGCAATATATGAAGCCCTACAGGAGATCCTTAGGCAATATGGCCAAGTCAAAATTGGTCACCAAATAGTGTTTGGTTGAATAAAATCCTGATCGAATAAAACATCCAACACCAGGTGTGTCCTCGCCAATTTCCACACTTTGGCCAAAGGGAGTGTGACGACACAACCTAAAAGCTAAAGTGGGGCAGAATGGTATCTCGTTGGCATACTGGACTGGAAGGACACTTACTTGATAATGCGAACATGGAAATCTAGTCAGCCAAGAGAGGCTCATGATTATTGAACAAAGATGAGAAAAATATAAAACAACTTGTTTAGTCGGCAAATTCGCCCAAAACATAAATTTTATATTAATTCATCATATTTACAATAATTCCAATACATGTTTAGTCAACGAGCTCGCCCAAAACATTCACATTACATCACCTCAATATAAAATATACAAAGTTACTACTGGAAAAATCTTAATGAGGATGAGGACTTTGAGTAAGGTAATCAGCCACTTGAGATGTTCCGCCATCATTAGGATGGGGAACTAGCTCCCCCTCAACTTCCTTCGCATTCGACTCCAATAACTGTCGAGCGATGGCATCGATGGGGATCCATTGATCATCTTTCCAGAAGGGATTAGGCATCAGGGTGGAAGGAGAAATCTCATAACAATACCAGAGCATTGAGTTCCTCGGGATGTGTAGCTCCCTCAAGGCACTCAACCATCCCCAGATGAAGGTAAGCTCTTCAAACTCTATCAGCCTCGTTAGAGCATCTAGCCAACCCTGATTGTGACCAATGGCCCATACTCGTCGAGGTTCTTTCTTAAACAAGTGACTCAACCGAATGACATCCCTCTAGAGCCCAACAACAATCACATATGCTCGCTAGACATCACCACGAAGCTCTTCCATTTCCCTAGATGAACCCCTAGTTTTCCTGCCAGCTCGTAGAACGATTGCAGTAGTAGGTCCTTGTAGCACAGGAGGAACATCGCCCAGACCAGTTCTAGATCGCGATCAGGAGGAACCTCATAAAACTGCAGTAGAAGTGCTCGGCGCGTGCTCCCTGAGTCACGATACCTCTCTCATCAAAGCTTCATTCTCCTGCTGAAGAACCTCCCCAACTTGGTTGATCTTGAAAGCATCTAGAAGCTTCGCCCTTAATGTATTCACCTCCTCATAGACTGAAGCACTAACTTCTTCCATCTCTTGAAGCCTGTCCTTCAGCTTGGCCATAAGCTCAGACTGATCTTTATACTTTTGATTCCTTGATCTAAGAGATTTTCTAAGCTTAATAAAGGCTTGGCGAACCTGAGGAATTGCATTGGGACCAAGAGTCCAGCCCAATTGAGAGGTGGAAGGAATATACTCTTCTGCATCAATCAACTACAAGGCATAAAAGAGCAAGGAAAGACAGATTCATTCAGCACACTAAGGGAATGAGAAACCTTTTTCATTTCATTAATAAGGGTCAAAGTATATCCAGCAACAAAAAGAAAAAATTTCAAATAGAAAAAGCAAAGATACAAGGTAGTCCTAGAAGTAAAAATTAACTAGCAACCTCAGGCTGCCCAGAAGTTGATGACTGTTTCCCTTTATCAGCATCATCAGGAGCACCCCCTCAGTAGGGGCAACCTCTGTCGCCATAATAGGGTGAACATTAGCAGGAATTGTCTGGGAGATAGGGTCAGCGCCTTCGATAGCTGGGGAAGGGACTTCATCCATAACTGGCCTCGGCCCTGGGACATGCTCATCAAATAGAGGAGATGTAGCATCCACTCTTGCAGCTAAGAGGGCCTTGTTCTAGCCCTTCTTGAAATTCAGAGGGCTAATGCAGCCTATCTGAACCTTAACATCCTCGTATGCGGTAGCCCAACCAGAATTATATGAGTCTTCCCTGGCAGTGACCACCTCAGACACCTTCTTCTTCAGCTCCTCAGATAGCACTCTGTTCTCTTCCACGATAGCCAACTTGCTCGATCAAACCAGGTCATAGGCTTATCACAGCTCGTTTAATTCTTTAACTATTGCGTCCCTCTCCCGATTGGCATTAGTAAGAGACAGGTCGGATGATATTCGAGAAGCATCAACGGCCTTAAGACCATCCTCGAGCTCTATACCCCTCAACCTCAAGGCAGCATTTTATTGCTCCAGCTCACCATTTCTCTTCACCAGCTCATCGCGAGAACGATAGAGCACGGTGAAGTTGGTCACAAACTGTAAGAAGAAGAAGACATCAGAAGAATGAAGTGAGGAAATATATTAAACTATTAGATAAAGGATAAGATCTTACCAAAGCTAGCCTCTGACTAGCTTGAAGGGCCAATTGATCAGACCCCAACCCCCTTTGGCGATTTGCAGGAAGAACTTCCCTCTCGAGCAGCGCAGGGGCCAATTGAGGACAAATAGCAATTGAGGCCCCTCGGGCCGTGCGTACACAGGAACGAAGGGCTGCCCAGCCTTCGTCCTCGATTCCAACTTTCACCTCTCCTCCTCTTTCTCTTTCTCTATTCTCTTCTTCTTCTCTGCCATCCCCTTCCTCTCTTCCATCTTTTTTCTCTCCTCATCCTTCTCTCCCTCTCTCTCTCTTTCTTAACTGTTCTTACTCTTTCCTCTTCCTCTCCTACTCCTGAGTAGAAGATGGAGAGCCAGTAGCTATAGCCCCGATACTGGATTTATTCTTCTTTGACCTCTGAGCAAGGATCACGTGATCATCATCGTCATCATCCCAGATCAAGTTTTTCCTGGGAGGAACCATCTCCTCGCTTGAACTGCTAGATGTGCTCGAAGAATCTCGGGCTTCAGGAACTTCTTCCGAATCAAAAGAGATACCACCACTGGAGCTCCCCTCACCAAAATTGCCTTCGATACCACCTAAAATATCACTCTAAGAACTGCTCTTCTCCTCGTCCAACTGGATAGGATCAGCAGCAGTATCCTCAGAGGTGTCAAATTTAGGGATACTGTCTACCGTCCTCGCTGTAAAGCTGGAACTGACATTTTTGTACTCGAGCAGGAAAACAGCAGACCGGGAATGCTCGACGTCGGCTAAAGGCTCCCAGATATTCCAGGCCTTGATCAACTCAGAATGGTGAACCTCACTGAGAGCAGGTTCCAAGTTCTTCGACCTCGCAGAAGAAAAAATAGTAAAAGCCAGAAAGATCACAAATTAGTAAAGAAATTGAATGGACAAGGCAAAGTCTACCTATGTATTATTCCCCATAAAAGGGAACTGAGAACCTATTAGATCTCGACCCCTCAAACTGGGGAGAAAAGTGCCAATTTCTAGCAAGAAATCCCTCTTGCAAATAGTCCTTATGGGAATCAGGTAGGTTTACTACCAATACCCTGTCAGGACTCCTGGACTTGAGATAAAGAACACCATAACTAGTTCGATAAAAAGAATAGCAAAAGCAGACCTCGACGAGCCCTAACTTGGTACCATATAACTGATTTATTCTATGAACACCATTAATTATCTTCCACACATTGGACGAACACTGGGAGGAAAAGTAAGACCCCCTTGGGAAAGCAACAAGACATGGATCCATTGGGCACCTTGTATCTCTCTAACATTTCTAGGTGGAGGCACACGCAATCTCTACCCACTCTGGAATATTATAGAACTTCCTAAACTCAGACACTGACCTATTACCGATCTTTTCCATTACGAAACCCTAGAAAACTACAAATTCAAACAAAAAATACAAAGAGAAGGAACATGAGACTTACAAGATGAAAGTTCGACTCGAACAATGAAGAATCGTGAGCCCAAATGACAGGGAAGCAATAAGAATGGAGACTGAGAGAAGAGAACGTGAATCGCTAGAGCTCATAGAAAATAGGAGAGTACTAGGAAGCTTGAAACGACGACTGCTCTGAATAAAATCTTTAAGTGTCACTAGTCATAGTGCACAGACCACGAAGCGGGTGCCGCCAGAATCAATCCTCAAACTTTGGGAAGAGTTTCACGATGTACGAAGGAACCATTATGAAAAATCATTTAAATTTATTGAGCCCAAAGCATGGCCCAACAAACTTAGGGGAAATTGTGGGTACCCAAAATTAGAATGATGGTCCTGGACGAGTATCCCAATTATGGAGGCCCAAAGTCTGGACCCTCTATATCTTAACCGATTATGATTCAGCCTCCTCCCATGTTCCCATTAAGAGAGTTTCTAGGAAGAGTTGGAAAACGTGGGGTTGTTCGACACCCCCACTTACTAGAATGAACATGTATATAATAAACCCTAGGTCCGGGCCAAAGGACACACTGTATTCTTTGTAATCACTCTCTGGAGTATATTGAAATAACACACACTGCACCACCATGGACGTAGGGACCTCTTTGTTGAACCACGTACATCCTTTGTTGCGTGATTGGCATTTTTCATTCCTTATTCTTGCTTGCTGATTGCGTTTCTCTTATCTATTTGTATTGCATAATAATTGTCACCACAAACACGTACAACAAATTCATGACGTGTTTCATGTTTCATCCTTGAAAAGTACAAGAGGTGTGAGTAAGCTCACTGGCACATTCCTTTAGATAATATCGAATTGCAGCCCGATATTTCATACAAGGAACATCTAGTTGCAATTTTAGATCATGGGGAACATAGGCTAAGGTCTAGAGTGGTGTCCTTGGTTCGGTTCCAATGGGGACACCAAAATGCCGAGGAGTCAATGTGGGAGTGTGAGGATGATATGCGAGAAAAGTATCCACATCTCTTTTTACAAGGTACGCCTAAATTTCGAGTGTAAAATTCCCTTATAAGGGGGTAGTATGTAATAACCCTAACTTTTGAGAAATTTATTTTATATTAATTCACGATGTGGGGTAATTATATAAAATATTGTATAATGGAGTAAATATTATCTTGAATGATTTAAAGGAAAATGTTTACTAGAGTTTGCATATTTACTACTGAGTGAATGTAAATAGCATCATGTTATGATTTGAAGTATCGTTGTGCTTTCAAATGACATTTATAGTTTAAAATGAAGTTGGAACTTCGAATGATTTGAATTATCCCGGATGCCAATTCAGAGGGCGTAGTTAGTCTCGAAATAGTCGAGATAGTAAAAATAAGTGACATATTGTATTTTTGGGTTTCGGACACTTTTGACAGGTTATGACTTAATTACGTAATTATGAGTCATTTTAATGGTGTGTTAACATTTAAAGATGGGAATTAATGCTAAGGGGAAAGATTAAGTCTTCAAACCCTCTTATTTCCTAAGTGTATGCTTCCTAAACGTAGAGAGAAAGAGAGAGTAAGAGAATTTGGGGAAAAGAAGAGAAAGAAGGAGAAGAAGGGAGATTGAGTTGGAATTTGTTATACCGGAAGAAGATCCTACACTACAACATCAAGGAAAGTTTCTTACTTGCTAATATATGATTTCAGGTGAATAAATTTAGTGATAGTTGTGTATTGGAATCAATTGAACAAATATAGATTTTAAAGAATTTGTGGTGTTTGAACCCTTAAACATTGTTTTAGATAGTTATTATGTTGATTATACTTGTTAGAATTTAAGTAGGAGTGCTTTAGTTGGATTATTGATGGATGGTGTGCACAAGAGGGAAGAGAAATGAAGTTGAGAAAATTTGGGGTTATTAAACTCCATAGCCAAAACTGGGCATTCTAGCCCAGGCGAATCGATTCTCCCCAAGAAAATCGATTCGCTAAAAGGGTAGGCTACGGGTCTAGGTTGGGCGAATTGATTTGGATTATCCGAATTGATTGGAAGTACGCAGAATGTTGGGTTGTCTTCACCGAATCGATTCGTCCCTATCCGAATGGATTCTATTTCAAGACCGAATCGATTTGTCCCTGGGAGAATTGATTTGGAATTCCTGCTGTTTTAGGATATTTTTCTAACTTAGCATGTAACCCTTTTCTTGTAGGTTTAGGACCTATGAACTTTCTCTTAGGAAGTAATAAATTTTATTAGAGACTTATATTAGGTATGTGACCACACTAGATTACAAAGGTGATAATTGGGCATATCTCCGGAATTATTTAATAGACGTTAGGGTAGTTCTTTCTTGAGTAAACTAGTTTGAGACTAGGGAAAAGTAGGATTATATAAATGTGGAAATTTAGAGACGTGACTGAGGTATACTACACTTGGTGACTTATAGTAATGTCATTATTTCTTGGAGACTAATTTGGGGATTTATTAAACATTGAGGTTTATAATGATGACATTAAAAGCTCATGGTTCTGGATAAAAACGTAATACATATTTTAAAATGGGAATAACATGTGAATGATAATTTGTATATACACACCTCTCTAAATGCTATCATAGAGGAAGTTACGTGCATGAGGTGAAGTCTCTTAGCTAATGAATGTAGGGTGAATATAGTCCTCGACCATAGGACCAGTTATTATATATTGTGTAATTATTGTTCAAAGTGTAGTAATTCCGGGTGTGGTCATGACTCACTCTCGAAGGTATATGGCTGCTTGTCGACATCACGCGATGTAGGATGCTCAGGCTGTGTTTGTGATAGGCCCTGGAAGATAATAGCTATTTAGGGGGCACATTTAGTGGGAAAACACGGAAGGATGGCCTTAGAATCGTTATATGATGTGATTATAACTATTCTTGTTTAAATGAAAATAGAGATTTAGATTTCTGGTAAATCATTTGATGAAATAAAATGGCTTGAAATAAGTTTCCTACTGAGAAAAAGAACGGTTAAGTGAAATTGTGTAAAACTGAAATGGAATCTCAATAAGTATGATATTATCCATATTCTCATGCATAAATGATTATTGATCCTTATCATCGATATTTCGATAGGTTGTGCTTTTAGATTGAGAGCTGAGAATTTTTATCATTATTTGTGGAGAGCGAGACAAGCATATTCATGATGATTAATCGTTCATAACTCTCATGCACTTTATTCGCTTAGTGATCATTTTAAACCGGGCCCTAACCTGTTTATATCTCTTTATTTTGCATGAATCTTATATTCGCCTTGGTGATCCTCCGCAAGGATGCCTGTATAGACTTTTCTATTCAAGTGTCTAGGCGATGTAACACCTTGCGTATGTTATGGGATATTTGATATAAATGCTTACGTCTTGTTTTGTATTCTAGTTATGATCTGTTACACATTCGGGCTTGTTGACCAAGTTTTGTGCTTCCATTATATAATGTGATATTGTATTTTAATACTCGGTGTAACCTAATTGTAAAGGTATATTAACCGACAGCTTATTCGGTTATTCGGTTATGCCTTAATTACGTAGTTATGAGTCATTTTAATAGTGTATTAACATTTAAAGATGGGAATTAATGCTAAGGGGATCAATTAAGTCTTGAAACCCTCTTATTTCCTAAGTGCATGCTTCCTAAACCTGGAGAGAAAGAGAGAGTAAGAGAATTTGGGGAAAAAGAAGAGAAAGAAGGAGAAGAGGAGAGATTGAGTTGGAATTTATTATACCGGAAGAAGATCATACCCTACAACATCTAGACAAGTTTCTTACTCACTAATATATAATTTAAGGTGAATAAATTGTAGTGATAGTTGTGTATTGGAATCAATTGAACAAATATGGGTTTTAAAGAATTTGAGGTGTTTGAACACTTAAACATTGTTTTACATAGTTATTATGTGGATTATAGTTCTTAGAATCTATGTAGGAGTGTTTTATTTGGATTATTAATGGATGGTGTGGACAAGATGGAAGAGAAATGAGGTCGAGAAAATTTGGGGTTATTAAACTCCAGGTCAAAACTAGGCATTCTAGCCTAGGTGAATCGATTCTCCCTAAGAAAATCGATTCATTAAACGGGTAGTCTACTGGTCTGGGTTGGGCGAATCGATTCGGAATATCCGAATCAATTCGGAAGTATGCAGAATTTTGGGTCATCTTGACCGAATCGATTCGGCCCTATTCGAATCGATTCTATTTCAAGACAGAATCGATTCTTCCATGGGCGAATTGATTCGGAATTCCTGCTGTTTTAGGATATTTTTATAAATTATCATGTAACCCTTTTCTTGTAGGTTTAAGACCCCGGAACTTTCTCTTAGGAAGTAATAAAGTGTATTAGAGACTTATATTAGGTAGGTGACCACATTAGATTATAAAGGTGGTACTTGGGCTTATCACGGGGATTATTTAATAGACGTTAGGGTAGTTCTTTCTTAAGTAAACTAGTTTGAGATTAGGGAAGAGTAGGATTATATAATTGTGGAAATTTAGAGACATGATTGAGGTATACTACACTTGGTGACTTATAGTAATGTCATTATTTCTCGGAGACTAATTTGGGGGTTTATTAAACGTTGAGGTTTATAATGATGACATTAAACGCTTATGGCTCCGGAAAAAAATATAATGCATATTTTAAAACGGGAATACCATTTTAATGATAATTTGTATACACACACCTCTCTAAATGCTATCATAGGGGAAGTTACGCGCATGAGGTGAAGTCCCCTAGCTAGTGAATGCAGGGTGAATACAGTCCTCGACAATAGGATCAATTATTATATATTGTGATATTATTGTTAAAAGTGAGGTAATTTCGGGTGTCGTTACGACTCACAGTCGAAGAAGTATGGACGCTTCCCGACATCACGCGTTGTAGAATGCCCATGTTGTCTTAGTGATATGCCCTGGAAGATGATAGATATTTAGGGGCACATTTAGTGGAAAACCCTAAAAGGATGGTTTTATAATCGTTATATGATGTGATTATAACTATTCTTATTAAAATGGAAATTGAGATTGATGGTAAATCATTTTATGAAATAAAATGGCTTCAAATAAGTTTCCTAATGAGAAAACGAACAGCTATGTGAAATTGTGTAAAACTGAAATGGAATTTCAATAAGTATGATATTATCCATATTCTCACGGATAAATGATTATTAATCATTATCATTGATATTTCGCTAGGTTATGCTTTTAGATTGTGAGGTGAGAATTCTTATCATTATTTGTGGAGAGCCAGACAAGCCTATTCATGATGATTAATCTTTCATAACTGTCATGCACTTTATTCACTTAGCGATCATTTTAAACCGGCCCTGGCCTGTTTATATCTCTTTATTTTTCGTGCATCTAATATTCGCCCTGGTGATCATCCGCAAGGACGCCCGTATTGACTTTTGTATCCCAGTGTCCTGGACCTGTAACACCTTGCGAATGTTATCGGATATTTGATATAGATGCTTCCATCTTTTTTTGTAATCTAGTTATGGTCAGTTACACATTTGGGCATGTTGACCAAGTTTTGTGCTTCTATAATATAATGTGATATTGCATTTTAATACTCGATGTAACCTAATTGTAAAGGTCTGTTAACCGACAGCTTATTCAGTTATTCAGTTATGACTTAATTACGTAGTTATGAGTCATTTTAATGGTGTATTAACATTTAAAGATGGGAATTAATGCAAAGGGGCACAATTAAGTCTTGAAACCCTCTTATTTCCTAAGTGTATGATTCTTAAACCAAGAGAGAAAGAGATACTAAGAGAATTTGGGGAAAAAAGAAGATAAAGAAGGAAAAGAGGAGAGATTGAGTTGGAATTTGTTATAACGAAAGAAGATCCTGCACTACAACATCAAGTAAAGTTTCTTACTTTCTAATGTATGATTTAAGGTGAATGAATTGTAGTGATTGTTGTGTATTGGAATAAATTGAACAAATATGGGTTTTAAAGAATTTGTGGTGATGGAACCCTTAAACATTGTTTTATATCGTTATTATATAGGTTATAGTTGTTACTATTTATGTAAGAGTGTTTTGGTTGGATTATTGATGGATGGTGTGGACAATGGAAGAGAAATGAGGTTGAGAAAATTTGGGGTTATAAAACTCCATGGCCGAAACTGGGAATTCTAACCGAGGCGAATCAATTCTTCCCAAGAAAATCGATTCGCTAAATGGGCAGGCTACATGTCTGGGTTGGGAAAATCGATTTGGATTATCTGAATCGATTCTGCAGTAGGAAGAATGTTGGGTCATCTTGACCGAATCGATTCGGCCCTATCCGAATCGATTCTATTTCAAAAGACCGAATCGATTCGTCCCTAGGAGAATTAATTCAGAATTCCTATTGTTTTAGGATAATTTTGTACCATAGCATGTAACCCTTTTCTTGTAGGGTTAGGACCTACAAACTTTCTCCTAGGAAGTAACTAAGTGTATTAGAGACTTATATTAGTTAGGTGACCACACTTAATTAGAAAGGTGATACTTGGGCTTATCTCGGGGATTATTTAATAGACGTTAGGGTAGTTCTTTCTTGAGTAAACTAGTTTGAGACTAGGGAAGAGTAGAATTATATAATTGTGGAAATTTACAGACATGATTGAGGTGTACTAAACTTGGTGACTTATAGTAATGTCATTATTTCTCGGAGACTAATTTGGGGATTTATTAAACGTTGAGGTTTACAATGATGACATTAAACGCTTGTGGCTCCAGATAAAAATGTAATGGATATTTTAAATGGGAATAACATGTGAATGATAATTTGTATATACACACCTCTCTAAATGCTATCATAGTGGAATTTACGCACACGAGGTGAAGTACCCTAGCTAGTGAATGCAGGGTGAACATAGTCCTCCACCGTAGGACCAGTTATTATATATTGTGTGATTATTGTTCGAAGTGAGGTAATTTTGGGTGTGTTTATGACTCACTGCCAAAGGTATATGGCCGCTTCCCGACATCACGCAATGTAGGATGCCTAGGGTGCCTTGGTGATAGGCCCGGGAAGATGATAGCTATTTAGGGGCACATTTAGTGGGAAAACCCGAAAGGATGGTTCTAGAATCATTATATGATGTAATTATAACTATTCTTATTAAAATGGAAATTGAGATTGATGGTAAATCATTTTATGAAATAAAATGGCTTCAAATAAGTTTCCTAATGAGAAAAAGAACGGTTAAGTGAAATTATGTAAAACTGAAATGGAATCTCACTAAGTATGATATTATCCATATTCTCATGCATAAATGATTATTGATCATTTTCATTGATATTTCGCTTGGTTTTGCTTTTAGATTGGGAGGTGAGAATTATTATCATTATATATGGAGAGCGAGAAAAGCTTATTCATGATGATTAATCGTTCATAACTCTCATGCACTTTATTCACTTACTGATAATTTTAAATCGGTCCCTAACCTCTTTATATCTATTTATTTTGCATAAATCTTATATTCGCCCTGGTGATCCGCCGCAAGGACGCCCGTATTGACTTTTCTATCCGAGTGTCTTGGAGTTGTAACACCTTGCGAATGTTATTCGATATTTGATATAGACGCTTCCATCTTTTTTGTATTCTAGTTATGATCAGTTACACATTCGGGCGTGTTTCCCAAGTTTTTTGTTTGAATTATATAATGTGATATTGTATTTTAATACTCGGTGTAACCTAATTGTAAGGGTCTGTTAACTGACAGCTTATTCGGTTATTAGGTTATGATTTAATTACGTAGTTATGAGTCATTTTAGTGGTGTATTAACATTTAAAGATTGGAATTAATGCTAAGGGGCACAATTAAGTCTTGAAACACTCTTATTTCCTAAGTGTAGGCTTCCTAAACCTAGAGAGAAAGAGAGAGTAAGAGAATTTGGGGAAAAAGTAGAGAAAGAAGGACAAGAGGAGAGATTTAGTTGGAATCTGTTATATCGGAAGAAGATCCTACACTGCAACATCAAGGAAAGTTTCTTACTTGCTAATATATGATTTAAGGTGAATAAATTGTAGTGATAGTTGTGTATTGGAATCAATTGAACAAATATGTGTTTTAAAGAATTTGTGGTGTTTGAACGCTTAAACATTGTTTTATATAGTTATTTTGTGGATTATAGTTGTTAGAATTTATGTAGGAGTGTTTTGGTTGGATTATTGATGGATGGTGTGGACAAGATGGAAGAGAAATGATGTTGAGAAAATTTGGGGTTGTTAAACTCTATGGCCGAAACTGTGCATTCTATCCCAGGCGAATCGATTCTCCCCAAGCAAATTGATTCGCTAAAGAGTAGGCTACAGGTCTGGGTTGGACGAATCGATTCGGACTATCCGAATCGATTTCGCAGTATGCAGAATGTTGGGTCGTCTTGACCGAATCAATTCGGCCCTATCCGAATCGATTCTATTTTAAGACCGAATCGATTCGTCCCTGGGCCAATTGATTCGGAATTCCTGTTGTTTTAGGATATCTTTCTAACATAGCATGTAACCCTTTTCTTGTAGGTTTAGGACCTAGGAACTTTGTCTTAGTAAGTAATAAAATTTATTAGAGACTTATATTAGGTATGTGACCACACTAGATTATAAACGTGATAATTGGGCTTATCTCCAGGATTATTTAATAGACGTTAGTGTAGTTCTTTCTTGAGTAAAGTAGTTTAAGACTAGGGAAGATTAGGATTATATAATTGTGGAAATTTAGAGGCATGATTGAGGTATACTACACTTGGTGAATTATTGTAATGTCATTGTTTCTCGGATACTAATTTTGGGGATTTATTAAATGTTGAGGTTTATAGTGATGACATTAAATGCCTATGGCTATGGATAAAAACGTAATGCATATTTTAAAATAGGAATAACATGTGAATGATAATTTGAATATACACACCTCTCTAGGTGCTATAATAGGGGAAGTTACGCGCATGAGGTGAAGTCCCTTTGCTAGTGAATGCAGGGAGAATATAGTCCTCGACCATAGGATCAGTTATTATATATTGTGTGATTATTTTTCAAAGTGAGGTAATTTCGGGTGTGGTTTTGACTCACTGTCGAAGGTATATGTCCACTTCCTGACATCACGCGATGTAGAATGCCCAGGTTACCTTGGTGATAGGCCCTGGAAGATGATAGCTATTTAGGGGCACATTTAGTGGGAAAACCCGAAAGGATGGTTCTAGAATCGTTATATGATGTGATTATACCTATTCTTATTAAAATGGAAATTGAGATTGATGGTAAATCATTTTATGAAAAAAAATGTCTTCAAATTATTTTCCTAATGAGAAAAAGAACGGTTAAGTGAAATTATGTAAAACTGAAATGGAATCTCAATAAGTATGATATTATCCATATTCTCATGCATAAAAGATTATTGATCATTATCATTGATATTTCGCTAGGTTGTGCTTTTAGATTGAGAGGTGAGAATTCTTATCATTATTTCTGGAGAACGAGACAAGTTATTCATGATGATTAATCATTCATAACTGTCATGCACTTTATTCACTTAGTGATCATTTTAGAACGGGCGTTGACCTGTTTATATCTCTTTATTTTGCATGAATCTTATATTTGCCCTGGTGATCTTCCGCAAGGACGCCCGTATTGACTTTTCTATCCCAGTGTCCTGGAGAAGTAACACCTTGCGGATGTTATGGGATATTTGATATAGACGCTTCTTTATTTTTTTGTATTCTAGCTATGATCAGTTACACATTCGGGGGTGTTGCCCAAGTTTTGTGCTTGTATTATATAATGTGATATTGTATTTTAATACTCGGTGTAACCTAATTGTAATGGTCTATTAACCGAGAGCTTATTCATTTGTTTTGTTGTATATCATTGCTGACATATTATCTGTCTTTATTTTTATCCACCTTATTTTAAATTGGATTGTTTAATTATTTTTCATTAACTTACAAAATAAATTTTGACAATCCGTTTTCTAAAATAATTGGTAGTTATATCGTAGACTTTTTATATTATTGTGATGCTAAGAATGGACCATCTATTATTCCTATAATTGTTGGAGTATCAGTCTGTCCATCTCTTATTCTAATAAGCGAGTTGCCATAATTTCATGCTTCGGAAATTGGCTTAGGTATTATGGGCGACTGTTACGGGAGTTAGGCATGGGTTAGTCGGTTTAATTTATTATATGTATAAAATTTTATAAAAGGGTCTTTGACATAATAGTGGTATTTTGTGCAATAAATTTTGAAGGATTTAGATATGGACCGAATGACTGATTTTCGGTGTGGTAGTTGGGTAATACTACTAAATTATATTAGAAGATTCCTTATATATGTAAATATAATCACTTTTCCCATAATTAGCTAAGTATTTATTTATGTAAATATAAACCTTGATGAGAAGTTATCAGGAAGTGTATAATTATTAACAATCTGGAATGATTAAGGTGTTAGTCAAGAGGAAAAAAAAGCTAAGATTATTAAATGTGTGGGCAAGGTTAGTTTGGGAATAACTATATCGATAATTTTTCCAAAATGTTAGTTTGGGAAATATCTATGCATAGGTATTTAATGAGTAATAAATTATGAAGCAAGTGTGATTTAAGTCCATAGAGGATTTTATGGATTGTGTTATATGGTTAAGCTAAGAAGGCTATCATTTATATGGATTGGGATATCATTGGATTAAAGTAGTTATAGAGTAACTACTTAAACATATTATATTATATTATGTTGACATACATGTGGACCATCCTATCGACTTGGGGGTTCGCACATCGGCCCGTGTACCACTCGTCGGCACAGGTAGGCTTGACAATGTGCAGGCCATATATGTTCTACTTGGAGGCTCCATCCACTAGAGCTAGGGTTGATGTTGACCATTCCTATAGACCTCGGGGTATGGGATGTATATAGGTGTCCTATGTAGGAACCGCCCGCAACTTATGAATGTTTTATGTTGTCTTCTTAGAATAAGGGATTCCTTCGAACCTTATCAATAGATCATGAACGAGACACCAACGGTAGATTCCCTTATGCATAATATATATATATATATATATATATAATATATGGAGTAGGATGTTTTTACTATTCAATAAGTTGACAACTTAATTAGGGGTTGTGATGAAGCCACCTAAGCAAGAAACGAACGCCTTAGATTGATTTGGCCAAGCGAGAAGGTAGCTTTGCTATGCACCTGATTTTACCTCTTTTGCCTTTTCCTCTTTTCTCCCCTCTTTATTTCGCTTCCCTCTCTTTATTTCATTCCCCTTATTCACTTTATTTAAAAAACAGGGGTAATATCATAACCCTCCACAAACACACCCATTATCCTCATTTTGGACTCAAACCCCAAAGCACTCTCCCTCTCTCATCTCTCTCGATAGTAGCACCGGCTTCTCCCCACTCAACACCAAATGATCTCATTTCTTCTTTATCTCTCGGCAACAACCCTTCCTTCCACCTCTCCAGCGTTTCCCCTTCTCTCTATCCGGCGGCGCTGAAAAAGGAAATAAAGAGGTATTCTTTCTTCTGTGTATCCGGTTTATAACTTTTTTGTCAAAAAATTTGGGGGTTTTCTTTCCAAGTTCACTTATCTCTCTCTCTCTCTCTCTCTCTCTCTCTCTCTCTCTCTGATTAGAGTATTTTTTTTCTTCAATATTTCAGGGTTTTGGGTTTTTAAAAACTATCTTTCATGGTTAGAGTATGTTTTTCTTCCACATTTTAGGGTTTCGAGTTTATAAATTTTGAAGGTGTTTCGTGGGTGCAGGTGCTTGATGAAATGTCTAAGAGACATGGGAAGTAAATTAGGGTTTTGTTCAATGTTGACACTATTATTGTTTATTATGTAGTAATAAGTTGAGATTTGTGGGTATTTTATTTCATATTTAAACTATTTAAACCCGAGATGTCTTTCTGACTTTTTTTTTGGGTTTTGCCTTCTCAAATTAATAAATGAACTATTTAGGCTTTGGGTTTAAGATTTTTTTTTTTTGTTTACGATTATTTTCTTTCAGATTATTAATAAAGGGCATTGTTCATAATTGGGTTTGGTTTCAGATTTTTTCTTCAAAATAGGTTTCATTTCTAAAATAAATTTTGTGATGATTATAGTTTTGGGGCTTCTCAACTCATTGGAAATGAACATTGTGACCCATACTCCTCTCTATTTGAAACGCAATGTACACTCTCATTACTTCTCTGGTATTTTTTTTCTTTGGTCTTAAATCCGTTTATGTTTTCTTAAGCATTCCATTACTTCTCTGGTACTTTTTCTTTTATTGTTACTATCATTGAAGTTTTTTGGAAGAGGTCAGTAATGGACATAATCCATGGACGTTTGACTTTCTTTTTCTGCTTATTTATTATCATGTTGACATTTACTAGTCATGCTTCTAACATATTTTCAGGTTGACATGTTTTCATTTAGTCCTAAATATTACAATGCCAATGAACTTTGATGTAATACCCCGTATTTTCCGTGTTATTTATTTTTGGGGATTAATTTAATTAAATGTTTATTAATTGGAAATTAATCCGGAGAAAAATATTAACGAGATGTGAGTTAGTATTTTATTATAATGTGTATACTTGGCATTATATGATTATTGGTAATATTGAAATTGTCACGTAATTGAAATACGACAATTTGGGAATTTTGCTTGACGCGTGTGACCGCCACGTCATGGTATTTTGTTATTAAATTAAAAAGAGAATTTTAGTTCCATTAACCGTATGGTCATTTTGAGTGCGCCAACGCATCCGGAAGGGTCGAGATAGTCAGAAAACAATAGCCGGGGATTTAATTTGAGTCCCGGGGCATTTTTGGGTCATACCGGTAACTTATAGGGGCATTTTGGTAATTTGCATTTTTGGGAATTAAAAAGTGACGAAAATAGAAATTACAATCTGACTATTTCCTTAACCCACTTAACCCACTAACTACACTATATGTCAATATGGGCTACGGGAGAAGTTGATATACCATTCCAACTTCCAAAAACCATAACACACCTCCATACTCCATCATCTTCAACCTTGGGAAGAGCTTGAGAGAGAGAGAGAGAAGGAAGAGAATTCTGCAGAAAAACAGAGGGAGAACAACCTAACTTCAAGATTCTACACCAAATTCTGAGATAAATTAAGGCAAGTGATTTAAACTCTTTTGATTCAAGATATGTTTCCATGTTTAGGAATTTTCGAAATTGATTTTTGGAGATAAATTAGACCCATGAATTGGAAGTTAAAGGCAATGATTTATGTAGGAATTGCATGTAGTATATTCTGGACGAATTTATATGTTATAAACAGAACCTTGATGATCTAATAGTGGAATTAGAAGAAGTTTGATGATGTTCTTGAATGGAAGAATTCTGGAAATTATTTTGATGTAGTTTTTATCTAAACTAAGATTTTAAATGATGAATTATGGGACTTAGAATGTTAATACTGTTGTAGGATGTTAGTATAATGTTAGAGTAACCTTATCTTGGAGTTTCATGCTTAAAAATGGAGTTTTGGGTCGAAACTGTAACTACAAAACGAAGCAGTCCGTAACAGACCTGGTACAATCGATCGATCGACATTCATCAGTCGATCGATCGACCACCATAGATCGATCGAAGGCAAAGGTCGATCGATCGACCTTCCCAGAATGAATAAAGTATTTCCCCTAATTAAATTTTAAATGGTGTTAACCCTTGGATAATATTATTGGGACATTGTGAATACCCTTAACCTTAAGGAAGACCAGTAGGCATGATTATGAGATTGGACTTTAATTGGAATTTAATTTGAGGAATTATTCTAAATTAATGAAATTTGTTATGTAAGATAAGATTTGGGCAAATAGTGCAAATTTGAATAAATTTATGGAATAAGATTTGGGGCAGAAGTAAAGACCTTAAGTATTAAGATGTTATATCTGGGAATAATGGGAACTTAATAGTCTATTTGAGAAAGGTTTTAAGTTTAAGAAATTACGACGAGAGACGTGTCGACTATTTAATTTATATATTATGGGGATACTTGAAATATATGGAATTGGAATAATGGTATAATGAAGTAGAGTATACCTTTATTAATAATGAGATATCTAAGATGTGTGAATGCTTAGTATATAATTTTATGTGTATGACATACCTACCATACTTGCTATCACGGGAGGTTTACGTTCGCTTAGGGCCTTCTTATCCTTGTGTTGCCCGGATTTAGATTGGTTACCTCGATGAACATAGGTCATTGAAGGACTTATTGAGATGTTAATAAGTTTTGCTGATCGTGGGAGCGTAGGTATGTGCGTGACCCATGTGATGGTGACTGTGTTCGCCTCCACTATTTGTGATGTTGTTATCTGAACGATTCCTAAGAGATTCGGAATGCGTGATCCTTATGTACGTGATGTACCGGGATGGATAGCAGAGTATGTGTGCACCGCAGCTTAGCCTTTGGGTGCTTGTATTGTATATTTATGATGTGAAAATATACGGTTAAATGAGAAGGAATTTACTATGTTAAATTGTGAGTAAAGTTATGTTAATGTTTTGAAAAGATAAAAAGGGAACTTTTATCAAGAAATGGTTTTGTTAGTTATTGAGAATTCGGAAATTAAAGTAGAACCCTCTATTTTATTGTTAATGATGGAACTTATAACGTGAACCGAGTAGTAGTATTAGAAGCTCTTTAGATAGTTATGAGATAACACATGAATGGGTACAGGAACGTTAGGAGTGCGCAATTAGACGAGAGGTGAGTATCTCATGTGAGAGCACGTCCTAACATGTATTTTGCATATACTGTTTTAAATGTTTTTAAAGTACTTGCAGGTTTTTAAAATATCTCCACATTCGGGCTCTGACCCGTTTGCTTTCAAATCTATTTTTTTGTAAAACCATTTTAGGTGCCCAGCCACAAGGTCACCATGCATAGGATCCTCATTCTGATGACGAGCTGTAGATGCTTGTGGAGGCTACAGGGATTTGCTTTTAGACGCTTATATCATTTGGATTCCTTATTTAGTATTCCTCAGTTGTAGGGCATGTTGCCCAAATTCTATTAGATACATTTCCATTTCAGTTTTTCAGACTTTGGAATGTATTCATTTAGTATTCAGTATTTCATTATTTACTTCAATTGTGGGATTGTGTTATGAGGAGTTTTTCCTCCAGAATTATTTATATCATGTGACGGTTATTCTATTTACTTCATTATGGTGAATGGTGTATTTACTCTTGTTTTAAATTGTTTATTGTTTGATATTCAGACTTTAATTAAAATTGGCAACTTACTTTTTAAATACTAGGTCGTTAGTAATAAAAAAAAATGTTTTCGACAGTGATGCTATTAACTGAGCCAACTTGGCGTTTTGATTTAATTTAATAAAGGAGTAGGTACCCGGTATTTAATTAGTCGGGGTGTCACAGGTGGTATCAGAGCATCAGGTTCTAGTGTCCATTAGGATCTGAACGGCTTGTTATGTTTCCGCTGAGCTTTCTTTGATGTAGAGCCCTATATTTGAGGACCGTTGTATTCTTTTGTTTATGCTACGTTCTTCAGCTATTTTAAAGTTTATAACTGCGAACTTATAGACTTTATTCTTATTTCAGAATGCCTCCACGACGTGCACCACGAGTTCCCAGGAATGCGGCGCCAGAACCACAGCCCGCACCGGTTCAGGGCATGATGAACGCCGCTGAGGTTGCAGCTATTGTAGCCCAAGCGGTAAATTCCGCCATTGCCGTTGTTAAGCAGGCACCGCCTCAGGTGCCGGTTGCCGCGCCAGTTCAGGCAACTTCATTCCCGTCTGCTTGGGAACGTGTACGTGAGGCTTTTAAGAAAGCGCATCCGCCAGAGTTTGCAGGTAGCTCAGATGTGGTAGTCTCGAGCCAATGGAGGAAGGATATACAGCGGCACTTAAGGATGTATGAGTGCACGGATGTTCAGAAGCAGGTGCTAGCTACTTTTAAGCTAGATGGATCTGCATTGCAGTGGTGGGAGTCTATTACCACCGTAGAGGAGAGGGATACTCTCACTATTCATGAGTTCTGGGTGCGGTTTGACCACAAGTACTTTCCGTCAGCTGTTCATACGGAAATGAGGAGGAGATTGATGAGTCTGAGGCAGGAGGGCAAGACCGTGGCCGAGTATGAGGCCGAATTTACTAATCTATTGAATATTGTTCCTGATGAGATACCAACAGAGAAGAAGAAGATTGAGAAATTTACCGACGGGTTGACATGGAGGATCCGTCAGCATCTTTTAGGGAACCTTTCGTTGGCCACTTATTCTGATGTGGTTAACGCTGCTTTATTACACTGCCAGGATCACCGTTTTCATATGACCGAGGGCAAGAGATCGGAAGAGTCTAGATATCAGGGCAGGACTGGAGGACATGGTGCCGGTGGGGCAAAATCTTATCTGGGGCAGAGACAGGTAGAGCGGGGTTCTCAGCAGGGGGATCAAAAGAGGTTCCGTTCAGGAGGTTTCAGGAACGGTCAGGGAGAATTCCGGAACGGCCAGTAGGGCCAGCAGGGTCAAAATGGTCAGCATCAGCAGTTTCAGCAGGGCCAAGGGAGGAACGGTAACGGCCACCAGGGCCAGGGACAGCAAGGACATAGAGGAGGGAACTTCCCAGGGAAGTGTTTCGTGTGTGGCAAGACTGGCCATAAACGACAGGACTGTCCTGATAGGGGCAGAGCCCCACAGCAGCAGCAGCAGGGTGCTCGCCAGGAGCTGCAGAGGCCTATGTTTCCCGCCGCTCTTCCCGCACCGCCACAGATTATTCCAGCAGTTCCAGCTCAGCAGGGGCAGCTACAGTATGGACGTGTCTATAACGTCCACTAGGCAGCAGTCCCACCAGCACCGCCCGCGATTGAGGGTACGTTTTTTATCCATGGCACTATGGGTCGGGTACTGTTTGATACGGGGGCTACACATTGTTTTATAGCAACACATTTTGCGAAGGCTTTAGGGTTGTTAGCCACAGCGGAGAGCACAGTTACGTGTGTCGACTCACCTTTGGTGAGTGGGTCGCTTATATTCTTTATATGTCGGGGAGTGCGGGTGGAGATCGGTGGTTTGGTATTACCTGTGGACATGTTGGTTTTAGATATGCATATTCACGATGTAATTATCGGTATGGATTGGCTCGCTGATTATAGAGCCATGATAGATTGCTTCGGTGGGAGCATTGTTTTTGCCATTCCGGGGCAAGAGATGTTTGTAGTGGTGATGCCTCGCCCAGAGGGAGGCTCAACCTCTCATTTATATTACATTGAGGAGGATACCTCTAAGGAGGTTATGATTCCTTTAGATTCGATCCCAGTTGTCAGGGAGTATTCTGATGTGTTTCAGGAGATACCAGGACTACCCCCTAGTAGAGAGATAGATTTTGTTATAGACTTGTTACCAGATACGAGACCTATAGCACGAGCACCGTACCGTATGGCTCCAGCTGAGATGAGGGAGTTACGGGATCAGATTGAGCAGTTGTTGGGTCATGGGTTTATTCTGAGGATTACTTCACCGTGGGGTGCCCCTGTGTTGTTCGTGAAGAAGAGAGATGGTTCACTGAGGTTGTGTGTGGACTACCGGGAGTTAAACAAGGTCACGATATGGAACAAGTATCCGTTGCCTAGAATCGATGACCTATTTGACCAGTTGAGAGGAGCTTCTTGCTTCTCAAAGATTGATTTGCAATCTGGTTACCATCAGCTGCGTATCAGGGAGGAGGACGTCTTGAAGACTTCGTTCTTATCGAGATATGGATCCTACGAGTTTCGGGTTATGCCATTTGGTTTGACCAACGCTCCAGCAGCATTTATGGACTTAATGAATAGGGTGTTCAGGGATTTTCTAGACCAATTTGTCATTGTCTTCATCGATGATATTTTGGTTTACTCCCAGACAGAGGAGGAGCATGCCGAGCACTTGAGACTAGTTTTGCACACACTGCGCTAGAATGAGTTGTATGCAAAATATGAGAAGTGCGGGTTTTGGATGAAGGAGGTTCAGTTTTTGGGGCATATTATTTTCGACCGGGGAATATCGGTTGATCCGGGGAAGGTATCCGCGGTGAGGGAGTGGGGACAGCCCACGACACCGACAGAGATCCGTACTTTCTTGGGCTTAGAAGGATACTACAGGAGGTTTATTCGGGGTTTCTCCACGATAGCGGGTCCCATGACACATCTAACCCGTAAAGGTGTGCCGTTCATTTGGAGTGATGCCTGTCAGTTGGCATTTGATGAGTTGAAGGACAAGTTAACCTCAGCACCTGTGTTAGCATTGCCGAGACCTGGAGTTGAGTACCTTGTTTACACCGATGCGTCCTTACAAGGACTTGGAGATGTACTGCAGCAGGAGAGTCAGGCCATAGCTTATGCTTCCCGTAAGTTTAAGCCTCACAAAAATAATTACCCTACCCATGACTTGGAGTTAGCGGCAGTGGTATTTGCCCTTCGTATTTGGAGACATTACCTGTTGGGGGAGAAATTTTGATTGTTCACGGACCACAAGTCCCTTCAGTACCTATTCACGCAGAAGGAGTTGAATATGCGGCAACGGAGGTGGCTTGAATTCGTGAAAGATTATCAGTTCGATATCCAGTATCACCCGGGGAAGGCTAACGTGGTGGCATACGCGTTGAGCCGTAGACCGGTAGATGAGGTGGCAGAGGTGTGGAAGGCCAAGTGGAAGGAATTGGGACACCAGGATGCAGTGGCCCGATCATTCATGTCTGTGATGACTGTTACACCGCAGATTGTCACAAAGGTAGTAAAGGCACAGGCAAATGACTCATTCTGTCAGGGGCAGATAGTTCGATTATTGGCAGAGGGAGCCAAATCCTATACCGTTAGCTCAGACGGGGGATTACGCTTCAATGGGAGATTGGTGGTTCCGGAAGGGGAGGAATTGCGGCATGAGGTGATGGCAGAGTCGCACGACTCATGGTTCGCGGTACATCCCGGAGGGGACAAAATGTACCCAGACATGAGACGTCAGTATTGGTGGAGCGGGATGAAGAGAGATATTGCCGAGTTTGTCTCAAAATGCGCCACTTGTCAGCTCGTAAAAGTGGATCATCAGAGACCGGAAGGACTGCTACAGCCATTAGAGGTCCCGATGTGGATGTGGGAGAGCATCCCTATGGACTTTATCACGGGTTTGCCTACGTCGCAAAGAGGTCACGACTCCATTTGGGTGATTGTGGACAGGTTGTCAAAAGTCGCTCATTTTCTACCCGTAAGGACAGACTACACTGCGGGACAGTATGCCCAGCTCTTTATTGCAGAGATAGTGACACTTCACTGTGTGCCCTTAAATATCATGTCTGACCGAGACAAGATATTTGTTTCACGGTTTTGGGAGAGTTTTCAGCAGGCCATGGGCACGGAATTGCGGTTGAGTACGGCGTACCACCCGCAGACCGATGGGCAGACCGAGCTCACCAATCAGATGTTGGAGGACATGCTACGTATGTGCACCATTGACTTTGAGGGTGGATGGGAGCAGTATCTTCCACTGGTGGAGTTTGCTTACAACAACTCCTATCAGTTCACCATTGGCATGGCTCCATTTGAGGCATTGTACGGTAGACCTTGTCGTTCCCCAGCATGTTGGTTGGAGGTGGGGGACAACAAACTACTTGGGCCGGAAGTGATTCAGGATACTTCGGCAAGGATAGAATTGATTCGCAGTCGCATTCGGGTAGCTCAGGACAGGCAGAAGAGTTATGCTGATGCGAAGAGATTCTTCAGAGAGTTCCAAGTGGGGGACCAGGTTTTGCTCAGAGTATCTCCTATGAAGGGGATTATGCCTTTCGGGAAGAAAGGGAAGTTGGCACCGAGATATGTGGGACCATTTCCTATTATTGAGCGGATTGGGCCGGTTGCGTATAGACTTGGGTTACCGGAGCATTTGCATCGGATTCATGATGTGTTTCATATTTCCTCGCTTAGGAAACACCTTAGAGATAGTTTGGCTCATTCTCTCATTGCTGTGGAGGATATTGATCTCCAGCCGGATAGCTCCTACGAGGAGGGGCCTATTGCTATTCTAGACCGAAGTGAGCGGAAACTGCGGTCAAAGATAGTTCCGTTAGTGCGTGTTCAGTGGTGACATCATAATGTCGAGGAGTCCACATGGGAGCGCGAGGATGAGATGCGCGAACGTTATCTAGAGTTATTCTTACCAGGTACTGTCTAGTTCCGAATTTCGGGACGAAATTCAGTTATTAGGGGGGAAGTATGTAATACCCCGTATTTTCTGTGTTATTTATTTTTGGGGATTAATTGAATTAAATGTTTATTAATTGGAAATTAATCCGGAGAAAAATATTAACGAGATGTGACTTAGTATTTTATTATAATGTGTATACTTGGCATTATATGATTATTGGTAATATTGAAATTGTCACGTAATTGAAATACGACAATTTGTGAATTTTGCTTGACGCGTGTGACCGCCACGTCATGGTATTTTGTTATTAAATTAAAAAGTGAATTTTAGTTCCATTAACCGTATGGTCGTTTTGAGTGCGCCAATGCGTCCGGAAGGGTCGAGATAGTCAGAATACACTAGTCGGGGGTTTAATTTGAGTCCCGGGCACTTTTGGGTCAGACCGGTAACTTATAGGGGCATTTTGGTAAATTGCATTTTTGGGAATTAAAAAGTGACGAAAATAGAAATTACAATCTGACTATTTCCTTAACCCACTTAACCCACTAACCACACTATATGTCAATATGGGCTACGGGAGAAGTTGATATACCATTCCAACTTCCAAAAACCATAACACACCTCCATACTCCATCATCTTCAACCTTGGGAAGAGCTTGAGAGAGAGAGAGAGAAGGAAGAGAATTCTGCAGAAAAACAGAGGGAGAACAACCTAACTTCAAGATTCTACACCAAATTCTGAGATAAATTAAGGCAAGTGATTTAAACTCTTTTGATTCAAGATATGTTTCCATGTTTAGGAATTTTCGAAATTGATTTTTGGAGATAAATTAGACCCATGAATTGGAAGTTAAAGGCCATGATTTATGTAGGAATTGCATGTAGTATATTCTGGACGAATTTATATGTTATAAACAGAACCTTGATGATCTAATAGTGGAATTAGAAGAAGTTTGATGATGTTCTTGAATGGAAGAATTCTGGAAATTATTTTGATGTAGTTTTTATCTAAACTAAGATTTTAAATGATGAATTATGGGACTTAGAATGTTAATACTGTTGTAGGATGTTAGTATAATGTTAGAGTAACCTTATCTTGGAGTTTCATGCTTAAAAATGGAGTTTTGGGTCGAAACTGTAACTACAAAACGAAGCAGTCCGTAACAGACCTGGTGCAATCGATCGATCGACATTCATCAGTCGATCGATCGACCACCATAGATCGATCGAAGGCAAAGGTCGATCGATCGAACTTCCCAGAATGAATAAAGTATTTCCCCTAATTAAATTTTAAATGGTGTTAACCCTTGGATAATATTATTGGGACATTGTGAATACCCTTAACCTTAAGGAAGACCAGTAGGCATGATTATGAGATTGGACTTTAATTAAAATTTAATTTGAGGAATTATTCTAAATTAATGAAATTTGTTATGTAAGATAAGATTTGGGCAAATAGTGCAAATTTGAATAAATTGATGGAATAAGATTTGGGGAAGAAGTAAAGACCTTAAGTATTAAAATGTTATATGTGGGAATAATGGGAACTTAATAGTCTATTTGAGATAGGTTTTAAGTTTAAGAAATTACGACGAGAGACGTGTCGACTATTTAATTTATATATTATCGGGATACTTGAAATATATGGAATTGGAATGATGGTATAATGAAGTAGAGTATACCTTTATTAATAATGAGATATCTAAGATGTGTGAATGCTTAGTATATAATTTTATGTGTATGACATACCTACCATACTTGCTATCACGAGAGGTTTACGTTCGCTTAGGGCCTTCTTATCCTTGTGTTGCCCAGATTTAGATTGGTTACCTCGATGAACATAGGTCATTGAAGGACTTATTGAGATGTTAATAAGTTTTGCTGATCGTGGGAGCGTAGGTATGTGCGTGACCCATGCGATGGTGACTGTGTTCGCCTCCACTATTTGTGATGTTGTTATCTGAACGATTCCTGAGAGATTCAGAATGCGTGATCCTTATGTACGTGATGTACCGGGATGGATAGCAGAGTATGTGTGCACCGCAGCTTAGCCTTTGGGTGCTTGTATTGTATATTTATGATGTGAAAATATACGGTTAAATGAGAAGGAATTTACTATGTTAAATTGTGAGTAAAGTTATGTTAATGTTTTGAAAAGATAAAAAGGGAACTTTTATCAAGAAATGGTTTTGTTAGTTATTGAGAATTCGGAAATTAAAGTAGAACCCTCTATTTAATTGTTAATGATGGAACTTATAACGTGAACCGAGTAGTAGTGTTAAAAGCTCTTTAGATAGTTATGAGATAACACATGAATGGGTACAGGAACGTTCGGAGTGCACAGTTAGACGAGAGGTGAGTATCTCATGTGAGAGCACGTTCTAACATCTATTTTGCATATACTGTTTTAAATGTTTTTAAAGCACTTGTAGGTTTTTAAAGTATCTCCACATTCGGGCTCTGACCCGTTTGCTTTCAAATCTATTTTTTTGTAAAACCATTTTAGGTGCCCAGCCACAAGGTCACCATGCATAGGATCCTTATTCTGATGACGAGCTGTAGCTGCTTGTGGAGGCTACAGGGATTTGCTTTTAGACGCTTATATCATTTGGATTCCTTATTTAGTATTCCTCAGTTGTAGGGCATGTTGCCCAAATTCTATTAGATACATTTCCATTTCAGTTTTTCAGACTTTGGCATGTATTCATTTAGTATTCAGTATTTCATTATTTACTTCAATTGTGGGATTGTGTTTTGAAGAGTTTTTCCTCCAGAATTATTTATATCATGTGACGGTTATTCTATTTACTTCATTATGGTGAATGGTGTATTTACTCTTGTTTTGAATCGTTTATTGTATGATATTCAGACTTTAATTAAAATTGGCTACTTACTTTTTAAATACTAGGTGGTTAGTAATAAAAAAAAATGTTTTCGACAGTGATGCTATTAACTGAGCCAACTTGGCGTTTTGATTTAATTTAATAAAGGAGTAGCTACCCGGTATTTAATTAGTCGGGGTGTCACATTTGACTTGAGTTTGGCACACGAATTTTTCATTGGCCCCAAATGCTCCACAACATACACAAAATGTACTTTTCCTCTGATTGTCATAAAGGATGGATATGAGTGTCACATATTAGAAAATACAAGAATAATAGTATTGTAATTTTTTTGTTTCAATAATGGATAAATCATATCAATTTCACGTCTGTTACTTATCATTTTATTTCCTATCATCGTAACGTTTCTATAATTGGAATGCTGCTCTTTTCTCCGGATGATAGTTTATATTTGAATAAATCGTTAGATTTTCACTCCAATCAATGTGAATTATGCGACATATTTTGTGTAATTAGCTTCACAACTCTACCATTAGAGTAATAGTGATTTCTTTTTATGTTTAATTTTATGTTTTTGTGGATTTTGATCTGTTGGTTTCACCTTTATTTCAATCTATATCATTACATTTGGGAGACACTTGAATTTTGTTTGTTAAAATGTTGTAATGGTCTAGGTGAGATTACTTATAATAGTGTATCCATAAATGTAAAGCTACACATATCATACTTCAAAAGCCCTACACAATATGACACATATTTATGGATAATGTATTAATTTGTCTAAATGTGATGATGTAAATAATGCTTTGGGTCAATTTTTTCAGACATTAGGATGCTGCACTTCTCAATTAAAGACAAACACAACAGAGGATATTTGAGAGGGTAAACACTGTAGTTGGCCACTTCAAACAGTGAATTTCATATGCATTTTTTCTACTTTTATCTTTAAAAAATTGCATGACATCTTCCATTTGTTCCAACTATGTGTCATTTTTACAGATAACTTAATTTAGGAAGATAAGTGTTGATATATGTTTGGTTGATACCAACTCACTTGAGTTGTACCTAGATGAGATTTTATATTTTATTTTATTTTAATTTGTAAGTTTAGTCACCATAGTTGCTGAACTTTTGGCTTTATGTTGTCAAGTTGAGTTGAGGAGGCGTGCTTAAAAAGTTTGTAAGTTGTAATTCCTTGATTTTAAATTTCTAAACGTGCAAGTGTTGCATTTGGAAAGAAAAGGTAATACAAGTTCCAAGACATACATATTGCTATCTTATACACCAAATAAGTTCCTCAAGGACACGATTCATATTAAATTTATTTTAATTCATAGCATTCAAGGTTTTAGTTGATTGAATTCACGAGGTTTCTTTTTCATGATAAGTAATGGTGATACTACTATTGTATTGGGTAAATATATAAAAAATTACCATATTTTAATTAAGATTTATTTATATTGCATTTGTATTTTGGTACTTTTAAAATAAGCTTTCAACTACAAGAGTTTTTAACAAGTGAGATGATCATCTCATTTGTTTTGGTCTTAGTATTGCATATTGTACCCTTGATTGCACCCAAAAGTAGGTTCTTACAGAGACAATGCAATTAATCATATTACAGAATTCAGATGCTTGAGATGTATAAATTTCCTGTGATTTTCTGATATTACAGAGGGTCATGTTATCAAGTCTTTTGATGTATGATATGTAGTTATCCAGATTTTACCCTAACATTGCTTTAGGATTTGATAGGCTCAAAAGTAATACACTCTCCTCAATGAGAGTATCAACGACATCTCAATACTCAATTTCTTTATGCAACTTCAAATTAGAATAGCCTCTTCCAGATTCTTCATGCATGTAGCCTTCTCAATAATGGGAATAGCTTCTTCATGTCTACAACCCTCTCAAAAATGGGAACTGAGCGAACTTCGAATCGAGTTTCCAAATTCATCTTTTTTGTTTTGTTTTCAGGTAGATTTTGGTGTTAATGGAATTCAAGGTATTCCTATGATTAAAAAGCTGTACAATAGCTGTACATCATCAACTTGGAAGGTGACTGTAAAGACTCATCTACCATAAGCATTTGGGATCTTCACATCACCAAGTATTCTGCTCTCAAATATGCTACCGATGCTGTCTTCACTGTGCTACGAGTAGAACAAACTATAATGGAAAAACTAGTAGCCAGTCCTGGTAAGAGGACTAAGATGGCTGCCAACATATTATTTTGAGTTATTGCTTGCATCTCTACATGCCCGTCCTTGGTTGAGCATGGTTATCTTCCTCTATGCCGGAGATTTGGTTAAAGATAGTTTTGTTTTTCATGAAATAGACACAGTTGATTGTAAATGTCACTTAATTTTTCTTTGTTTGTAAGATTTGGTGGTGGTGATGATTGAGGCTCACAAGCTAATGAGACTCAAAATTATAGGTGTGCCTCATACCTGTAGCAGCCAGACTCATAGCTTCATACCTCTAACAGCTAGCCTTATACCTGTAGTAGCGCTATAGCTAATGAGGCTCAATATTATAGGTGTGCCTAATACATGTAGCAGACAACCTCATACCTGTAGCAGCCTCATAGGTGTACCTTCATAACTAATTTGTTTAATGTTTGTTACTAATTTGTTTAAAGGTCGTTTGTTACTAATTTGTATAAAGGCTGTTTAATTTTTGTATAGACTTGGATGTGGATGGTGGGTTGCGGATGAATGGTTATGCCCTCCTGATCGGATTTGTGAGGTGTTATTTCTGTAAGCTAAGAGATAGAGAGATGAAGAGAAACTTCCACCATCACTTCATCTCTGTCTAATGGTAAGTTCGTTCCCTTATCCCCTCTCTCCATATCCCCCATAAACACATATTAACTTGATCTATTGCCTCCGATTCTTCTAAATCTTTGTACGTTGCTAGAGTCGAGAAAATTGATTTTGACAGTAAAGGCGCAAATGTCAGAGTCCATGTCCACGTCCGTTGGTATTACCGTGCCGAGTAACAAATCGGCGGATGCCGTCAATTTTTCGACAACAAAATCACAAAATCTCCTATCATTATGATATTCAAAGAGGTCATACAGTCGAAGGTAAGTGATGGTTCATGCTTTGAAGACCTATACAATTCTTGACGCCATATTTTGATTATTTTCTTTTTTCCTTGATGCTATTTCAGTTATGCTCATCAGTTATGCTATTTCTGTAAGCTAATCTCTGTCTATTCTATGTAGCTCTACTAAATCTCATTGTCTTTAGATCCTCAGCTGAAGCTAAATACCGCGGTATAGCTCAAGGTATACATGTAACTTTCTCAGGTTGAATCGATACTGATTGGAATCATTTACTGATTACTATTAGTTTATACTTTTTACTATTATTTGGTTATCCATTTAGGATAATTTTGTCATTCCCAGTGTCGTTCCTCAATTGAATGGCGAAGATGTGGCTGGACAGATAATTTTAAGCCACGTTCCAGTCTACGCGAGCTCTTTTATGTTACTTTATTTGTGGCTGGACAGAGAATTTGTTTTGTTACTTTAGATCAATTCATTTTCTTTTTCTTTAAATTTAGCTTATTTATTCTTATAATTTTTTCTTGAAAGATGAAATTCATTTTTTTTGTGCTTTGGTTTTACAGATTGACGATCAGTGACTGTAGGGAGCTATGGAAGCTAACTTGATTTGTAATTAGAAACTAATAAGTGTAAATGGGAAACAAATTTTTTCCTTCTTCGATTCTACATATTTGTTCTTATCTATTTTGTTGTTTCCTTTTTCAAATTCATTAGTTTAATGTTTTTATGACATGAATAGTTTTATGACATGAATAGTTATAGATATATAGTTTTAGAATAGTTGTAGATGTATAGTAAATGCGTTCAATTTCATTACTCATTTATGCAGCATATATGCATACTCATATATGCATCTTCATATATCCAGCATATATGCATCTGCATATAAGCATTCTCTATGGCATCGCGCTTCAATATTGAAAGTTATTTGTTGTTCTCATGGAAGTCCTATACTGTTTTTTTAATAGTGGAGTTACAGTTATTTGTCCTTAACTTCTTCATTTCTCTTTTATTCCGAGTTTAGTTGGGCAAAATTACTTTTGTGTTTCAGTGTCTTTGTAATATGGTATGAATTTACAAGAATTTGAAATGACTTTCTATTTGGATTTTGTTGATTTGATTGTTTATAATATTTTTTTATTCCTATTATTCTATCCTTGAAGATCAATCACCAAGTGCACAAGTTGTGTCAATGAAACTTGCTTTGCAGAAATCTCAGAATTCTGAATTCAAAGGTGCACTAGGTAATCTTTTTTTTCAAACTGAAGCATATGTTTAACGAGCTTACTTTCTTTTTTTTTGTTCTAAAAGAAGTTATACATTATCTAGGGGACATACAATATCCCCGCAACATCATTTGATTTGAAGGGTATGTTTGTACGTTTGAGTTATTAAATACATTTTTTGAAACCGAAGTAGATGGCTCATTACATGACTCATGTATATCATACCTAAATGACTACTCATATATGCAGATATATGTATATATGCATCTCGCATATATGCATATGCATATATATGCATATGCAGATATATGCATATATGCAAGATGCATATATGCATATATCTCATATATCTGCATATATGTTGCATATAATGCATATATCTACATATATGTTGCATATAATGCATATATCTCATATATATTCATATATGTTGCATGCTACCCAGTTTTATTATCATATTCTATTAAAAAAATCGTAAAGCTATTTGGGGTAGGAGAGCTATTTGGGGGCGGGAAACCACTATCTTCATCACAGATGGGGAAACTGATATCTGCAGGTTATACTTATCTCTCTTCACTTGATTCCATTTCTCATTCCCATCTTGCTCAAGGTATTTCTCTATACATGCGTACATATTGCATTATTTACAACATCCAATATCTCTTTTTTATTTTTGTTGTGGATTCACCTCTTTTTTTTCTGCTAATCAACCTCTGCTCATTTGTTGTGATTTTTCCTGAGTAGAACTAAAAATCTCAGACAATGAAGCAGTTGACATCCTCAAGGTTGCATCACATGAGAGTAGACTTGACAGCACTGGTGGAAGTCATGCTATTGTCAATGGTATTTGATTTCTTTTTATTGGATAGTTGTGTTTCTTTTTCCAACCAAGTAAACAAATTCTGTGGAAATATAGTACCTTTTTAATTTGATTCTCCATGACTTATTTTTTATATCATTGTTTTATACACTGATATATTTTTAGACAAAAAAAAAATAGGTCATGCATGTATAGTTCGGGTTATGATAATTCATTTTGTTTTTGTTGCAATATAGTACCTTTTTTAAACAAAAAAATGAATGAACTTTGCACATTCTACATCATTGTGCGTGCGTGTATAGTTCAACATACTTCCTTTTGTAATTGAGTTGGATTTATAATATGGGAATATAGGGCCCACTGTAAATGAGGTTGATGAGGTTGTTGGCCTTTCTTGCAAATTTTGTTGAGAAATGGAAGTGCATGTATAATTAGACTTTCTCGACTATTCTTTTATGCAATATCTTCTACATGTTGGTAGATTTTGAATACAAGTTGATCTATTTCTTATTGGAATGGAAATTTATTCATAGGAGGCACAATTATTGAATCATGTTTATCTGACCACACAGTCGGTTATTCTATTGGGTTTTGTTCTTGAAAAATATCAACAAAAAATTCGAGTTGATCTAAAATATTGTGTTCTTTGAAATTTCGAGTTGATTTAAAATATTGTATGCTTATTCAGTTGGAGTAATTAAAATTTTGTATGCTCATTTAGTGAATTTGTATTAAAACTCAACGATTTTTGTTTAAATTTAAATTGTTGTCAAATCTTTTGGTTTTGTAGGACTTGGTTGTCAAGTTGACGTGACGGAGATTTAATGGTATCGGGAGTATCGACATGTATCGTATTTTGATTTTGATTGATAAATTGTGTCTCTTTGAATATTTTTGTTGGGTTATTTTTTATTTCTTAAACAGGGTGGTTAGTCCTATAAATAGAGGGAACTCTACACAATTTTTGAAAAATTGTTTACAATTATTTATGCTATATAATAAATATGTCCGACTTAAGTATTGGTTGTGTTCTCATCAATTGACTTGAATTGATAATTTTGTTTACACGATGTTTAGGATGGTTTATTGGTACTATTGTTGTTGTATTTTCTTCTTTCTCAAATAGGGTGGGTAGTTTTATAAACAAAGAAAACTCTCCAAAAATTTTAAATTGTCTAGACATTATATGCATTATATATAAAACTTTATAACTTACATTATTTACGACTTAACGCTTTGTTTTGTTGGGGGAACGATATTTTTTCCGTTTTACAATTTTGTACTTGGGAAATTTTCACCGTGTCTTCAGGCACGGGCATTCCGCTAGTATATATATATATATATATATATATATATATATATATATATATATACACACACGCACACACACACACACTAGGGTATGCCCGTTCCTGAACGCACGTTGATAATTTTGAAAACTATGAAGTCGTGTATAATCTATATTATAAGTGTAATTTTTCAATGTACTGAATGGTGTAAATTTAAGTAGTCTTGAATCTTGTATAATTAAGTAAAAAAGGTTTTTTTATGACACATATGTAAAGAGTTAAAAAAAAAATTTACAACACATGAGTCTAAATAGTTTACAACACATCTGCCTGTTCCTGAAGGCACATCGCTAGTTTTAAAAAATGTACGTCATTGATAGGACCAAACGTCGCATTTATTTCGTAACAGGTAAATAATTTTTTAGAGTTAATTATACAATGTCATGTGACATGTTCATAAGTATTATTATCATGTATTCTCATTTTAAACGTGTTTTTACTCTAATTAAATTGGGTGTAAAATTTGTTAAGAATTCCAAATTGTGTGTAAAAATTGTCATAAATTTCTATGTAAAATACAGATAGTGTTGCACAATTTAGAAAATTTGGAATTAATTTTATTTTATTCATATAACTATTCACCCTTTTTAAGAAAGAAAAAATAGCAAACATCAACACTAATAGTCTATCTTGAAACTTGTGCAAACATCATCGATTTAACTTACCTAATAGTGAACGAACATCAATACGTCAATAAATACATGGAATTAGTCTTCAAACTCGTATAAAGAACATCGTATTTATAGTTCATAGGGCATGCTCAACAACATAAATAACAAAAGTAATATTTATTCATTATCGGATAAGAGCAATGGGAAAGTTCTCAATTTTCAATATTTTTTGTAGCACCACAAATTAAATACAAATGTCCCCAATGATGCTTGCCCAAACACCATATACATATTAAAGTCCATCCAACACCAAAAAATGAAACAAAAATTTCGGAACACTCAAAGGCACACAATCCACCTAAACCACTGCTACCATATGCTCTCCCCTACCCTCCCAAACCCTTACTTACCCACCCCCTGACCTCAAACCTGTTACGCAACCCTCCACCACAGCGTTGCCTATCCAACCTTAGTTCACCCAAAACCCCACTCACATATACCTCTTCCCATAGAGCTTTCTTGGACATGTGAATATCAATTTCTATCCTTCTCTCCCACTGACCCTTTGAAATTGACTCAGAAACTGTGTGCCCAAATTGATGATCATTAAACTCACCTTGTCCTTGAAGTTTTTTAAGCTTCTTTTTCAGTTGGGTATTCCAGTAATTCTTTATAGCATTATATGTTCTTTGGGGGTATGAAGCTATAGCTGCTCATCTAGACCCACAATAAATTTTCCAAATATTAAATAAAGCAACATAATCTCACTTCCACCCACATAAACACTAAACAATAGCATAAAATGTAAACATGATAATCTTATTTTCCTATCCTATTGGGATTTGGAAAACTATTAATAGATCCAGCCCAATTAGGAAAGTATGAGGTTATCCATGACTTCAGATTATAAAAAATGATTATATATTATATATATAAAGAGAGAGGTGACATTAATATCTGTTACCAAAAAGAGCTTGGAGATGCATGATCATAATGTTAGATCATAACTTGGCCAAATGTCAATGCCGAAATATTAGAGCTGTAACACCCAAAACATGATATACCGGGTAAAGTGTAGTAGGGACAGTTTCGATACAAAAGAACAACATTAATTTTTCCACATTAATTCATATCAGGCAGTTTCTATACATAATAATAGACTATGTCATAGCTAGAGCAATACCAATCATCTAGATAATTTCTCTATGATTATAGAAACAAATCAGAAGCCATTTAACAACCTTTTGGCTTGTAGTAATTTGGGGGAGAAGAGGGACACCTTTCGGTCATATGTAGGTATGGTTCAATCGTATTATATCCAGTAAATTCCATTCGATACTTCCATTTAATTTGACAGAAAACCAACTTCACTGTGTCCCCATCATTGCACCACTTTGGCAGTCTGCTTGAATTTTTTTCAAAGAAATTGAGAGTGTGACCATACTTTATTGTAAAATCGATAACTTGAATGGAGTATCTAATTATATCAAAAAGTCCTTATTCCTTGTACATTTCAAGAATGAAAGTAACACGGGAAGTTAACTTCCCATCATTGTAGATCCAATCATCTCGTTCAAGGTTGTCATAAAGGGACATCGTATTTCCAATAACAAAGATAACACAAAATCCGATTATAGGTATATGAATTACCTTTGCAACATAATTAGGAAACCTTGTACAATTACATTTAATGAATGGGACCTAGAAGATTGAAGAGGAATAATGGTTAATGACTATATGCAGTCTCAATGGTAATGACTATTGAGAGCTGAAATTGATCTTTGTTCATTAATAGTGAGATATAGAGGAGTGTGTATATACCGTTTGAAGAATCTATAGGATAATTGTGAGTTTATCATACGTTTGCGAGTAACTTATAATGAATCTTCAGTTAATAAACATCAAAATATAGATATCTTACATTTACGTTGACAAAGCAATAAGTGAGTATTGAATGTTAATTACTTGAGTTTCTTTGGGACATACTAATAATAAATAGAAGTTGAATTAGGAAGATTCCATACTCAATACCCAATGAATGTACATACGTAAATTCTACGTCGAAAATTAGTACCCTCGGTACATACATTCTTTTATGGACAATCCCATACCAAAATTCAATAAGTTTTTACTTTAACTAAATTTATTTTGACAATTGATAATTTTAGTTATCAAATTATTATTTTTAGTCATTAAATAAACATATTTAAGTCTCCACAAAATTTAAAAAATGGTGAAAGAGCCTTTTTCTTTAACAAATTTACCTCGGAGATTAGCAAATGTAATTTTCTAGATCCAGTGCCACATCCACCTCATACTGGAATTTTTTAATGTTTAGTTTGCTTTTTTCAATTGCCATTGATGATTATGCCTTTTCAGTGGGCAAAAGTATTAGCAGAAAGATTATGCATTAGAACTATTAGAAGTTTTAGCAAAATTAGCAGAACAACAGTAAGAGCAGAACAGTAGTATGAGTAGAGACACTTCCATAAGGGATTACTTTCATATAAACACTTAGTGAAAAGTAATAATGCCAATGCTCTGGAAGTCTTTTAGACTGAAGTTTTACATACTTGACGGCATTTTGAATGAGCAGAAGATCAATCAAAAAAAAATTCCTTGGTCCCATTCGAATTCCCAGCTCTTTTAGGTCAATGTATCCCATCTGCCTTAGTGCGGTCATATCCATTTTCTTATCCTTGAAATTTACGGCTTATTTTTCCAGGCCCAGTGAGTCTGACAGGTCTTCAACAATATGTTGTTCGCCAACTCTGTATGGACTTTTTTGTATGCCACTGCCAATTGGAGGAGTTGGAGCTACCAAGGATGCCACTGCATTTGGAGGTCCATCAGTTATATCCGGTTTTAACATAAAATATGGTATGCCCATGGGACTTGAGAGTATAATAATATCTTTGCTCATTTATAGAACAATTCTACCATTAACATATGCCCAGATTACTGGCCGTCTATGTACTTCTTCATCATTCCTTGGTGATGAGAAGCTCGCCAAAGTGTTGCATAAATTTGAACCAATATGACATAAACAAAAAATTCACTTAGTATTGATATAAATAACCAATTCACTTACTGTTGATATAAACAACTAACATGATATAACTATTGTTGTTAACTGTTGTAATGATTCACTTACCTAAATAACCAATTCGTAATTAATTCGCTTAACCTTACTATAACTTCCAGCTGCCTCACTGGTACTGCAGTTGATTCTCCATTTTCATTTGCTTATCGCCTCATATCTTGTCTAATTTTCACATTACTCTCCTGCAACAATGTGGCTGCTAAATCTGATATAGCTCGACAATATTGAATATACCACTTGAGCCAGTTGTCTTCTTTTGAAGGTCTTGTGTCACCAGTGGTCGCAAACACCGGCTTCATATGTTTTTAAGACCTTGTCGTGGACCCCTATTGTAATGGGAAAAATGAGTTAGGATGTAAAAAAAGTTAAAATAAAACAAAAGAAAAACTATATATGAATAACTAAATAATATTTATAAAAATTACTCTATATAAAAAAAGTATATCCACTAAAAATAAATATAGGAATAATATGGAGACCTTCTTCTGTCATATCCCATTTCCCCAGTTTTGTTGTATCCCATATCCCATATCCCTAGTAATTTGGAATCAAAAACCACAAATAGTGCATTACTCTATATATGAACCATTTAAACTATTTAGTAGTTATAAGAGAGAATTTAGAATGATAGTGTTGCATAATTAAGAAATCATTAAACTATTAATGACATTATATTAGTTAAGCTATATGATGGTCCGCTATCTAACCAAAATTAAGAAATCTGTATTGTAAGCACTTCCTTTTATTTGTGTGAAACATTTCATACTGATAGTGCGTTTAATCTAATCTATAAGCATGTAATGGAAGGAGGAAATGGTACCATAATAAAAGAATGACATATACTGTATGGTGAAAGAAAAGAACATGTGTCCTTATGAAGTGCATGAAGCTTTATTATATGTAAATTTAGCTATTTTAATACCCCAATATTGGGAACATTGTATCTTTTTTATATTTTATCTACTCCAGAAACAAATAATACTGAGAAAGTCATGTTGGCATCAAATAATGCTTCATAATAAATGATGAAATAACAGAACACCATGTCTGGAATCTTTGTCTATTATCTGAATTTTTTGCAGGTTGATTGAAAAAATAAGCAATTACCTATGTGATTGAATAGATGAAAAACGTAATAATACAATGAATCACCAAAAACAACAGTAAGCGGGTAGCTTATTTTTTATGTATAGATGGAGAGGAATGGTTCTGCCACACAATCTTCCAATCAAACTTTCTATACACAAATTTTATTTTTTTACACTGATATATATTTAGAAACCTAAAAATAAAATCTATAGGCCATACCTTAGGCAGATTTCTTGAGCCCCATATAAAAAGTATGCCCAATCAGTCCTTTTCCTTTTATCCTTTGATTTCTTAGTCAGACTTTGAATGCCATACCTTGATTGATTATTAAATCAAATTTGTCAATGACCACATAGAGTGAGCAAAATGACCACATAGAGTACTTGAATCTTAATGGTAGCATAAATTCGAGCAATTGTGCATCTCAAGATTTTGTGAATCAAACAAAGACTAATTCTCGTCTCAAGGTTTGAAATCATATTTATCAACACGTGTCATTAAGTAACCATTTAGTTTCAGACTAAATATCTCACATTTTTAGGTGAAAAAAAAAGGTTGAAAAGTATTCCCTGTTAAATTGTCTTTTGAGTGAAACTAATAATAACATAATTATTTTATACAGATTCATTATAGTGTACATAATGGACTACCTTTATGAATTTTCATATCAAAAGCTCCATGATCCACCCTCGCGAAGAACATCAAAAGCTAAAGAAGACCTCCATATGGACTCTGCACCGATCCCAATCCACTAACTATTCCCTTTAACTCAAACCAATAAATCGTCAAAGCAGCGGGATCATCCACCGTCATACCCAACACTAAAATATTAAACATCAAAAAGGAGAAAATGTCCATAGAAAATAAAAAATCAGTTGGCCATTTATTCAAACATGTAAAATACTACCTCCTTAAGGTCACGCACATACTACATGTTAAAGGAGGAAACTCCAGTTACTAAACTAATGAGGTTGAACTGCATTCTTCCTAATTACCACACCACTGTATTTCTTGTTTTCTCACCCATTTTTATGGAATCTAAATTAAAAAATTGGAAAGAATACGAAGTTAAAATGTTAAAAGAGAAAAACAGACTAAGATCAGTAATGTTGCAAGAATATGAAGTTAAAATGTTGAAGGAATACAACCATATATACCTCAGGATGTTCCTTGAAGTTGAAAAGTTTCTACCACTCTCCATTCACAGTCCCGATATGGTCATTTTTTTCGATCTCGCAGAGTAAAAGAACACATGAATATAATATGGAAACTGAAAAAAAAGCATTACAGTAGAAAGACATTTATACAAAAAACACATTTATATAAAAATTGAATCAAGTGCATTACACAATTAAAAAAAAGCTAAATTTCTTCAAAACCCATTATTGTGAACCCATTATTGGGAAAAACATGAAGATTGTAAACAATGTTGGTATCATAACACACAAAATTAGATCATAATTAAACCCTCAAAATAATGTTGGTATATTTCGGGTCTTGTTAAACAGTTAATCTGAATGTAAAGCCTCAACATCAACCCGATTGACAAAAACTTTCCAAAAACCAAATTTATCCGAAAGCATAGAATCCAAATACAACCCTTCTATCCAAAAGCATAGAACCCAATGACACCGATTTTAATTTCTGAATATACAGCTTCTCCCTTTTCTATTGATAAAGGCAACATCAATTAGAAACTAAAATAGAAGAGAAAACATAGTAGAGAGTATACCTCATATAGATTGAACCCGAAAAACAAATCGATTTCAACTATCCCAAAAATGACAAAACTACAAACCCTAAAACATCAAATATAAATGTGAATGAGTGAGATAGAGGATTTACACAAACCCATAGATTTTGAACCTGTAGGAGTGTAGAGAGAGAGAGAGGTACCGATGGAAAGGAGTATGGGGCTTTAAGCTATATAGATGTGTGAGAGAGAGAGGCAACGGCGGAAAGGAAAATGGGGCGGCGTCCGCTGAGAGGAGGGCGGGGAAGCGGGTGAGGGAGAGGGAGAGGGAGAGGGAGAGAATGTGGATATAGGTAGGGTTTTAGGGGCTACATCAGATGAGTGAGAGAAGATAACTAATACCTTCAAAATGTAGAAGTGATAGAGAATGGGGCTGAGGAGAGGGTATACTATCGTGAAAGAAGGGAAGGGTAGGTGAGAGAGTACAAAAAGAGAGAATTTACCAAAATAGTCCTTATGTTTGAATTAAATTAGAAGAGGGGGGATTAAGTATTAAGAAAGAAAAAGAGGGGGAATCCAAAATTTGCAAGGGCAAAATAGGAAGTGCAAAACAAATTCATCTTGATGACATCACTGTTCTATCTTATGACATACATAAGTTTCCTACATTATTACATAGATATACGGACATATAATTATTTTCCCATTTACCCATTGTGGAATCCCTTATATGGGAATGTTTTCCTTTTTATCTAAAGATTTAGACATTGTTTAATGATGATGAAATTGGTCTAATAAAATGGTGTGGATAATTTACGACGAATATGAGTCCTAATGAATAATAACGAAAATAATAATAATAATTAATAATAATGAAAATAATAATAATAATAATAGTAATAATAATAATAATAGTAATAATAATAATAATAATAATAATAATAATAATAATATTAATAATAATAATAATAATAATAATATTAATAATAATAATAATAATAATAATAGTAATAATAATAATAATAATAATAATAATAATAATAATAATAATAATAATAATAATAATAATAATAATAATAATAATAATAATAATAATAATAATAATAATAATAATAATAATAATAATTGGATAGTCTAAGGGAGCAGACGACCATTAAATATAATGAGAAATGGTGTAACCAATTATTAAATCAGAATAGAATTTTTGTTATCAAATAAAATGAAACTTATAGTCTAACGGGTGGAAAACAGTAAATATGAATTCAATCATCAAATAATTTAAAGAACTAGACGATGGTCACAAGTTATGATATGTTAGGAACTACACTTAGTTTATGTATATTGTGAATTTTATATTATGAAATCTATTCGGGGATGGGGGTGTCCGACATGAGGAACCATTTATAGTTAGTGCATAATGGAAATGGTTTATTCTTTACTAGGATGGTTAAATAATGGAAGTTTACAATTGGTATTCATTTTGGAAGATGAGTGGGACTGCTTCTAGATGAGAGGTGAGGTACTCGTTATATGTGAGCGTCGATGGGGGAGACGTGAAGTATGAGACAATAAGAAATTGTGTATTTATGGGTGAAGAATCCTTTCACACCTCAGGTTCTAACCCAAATTATAAGTGTTAATGATTGGTAAAGCATGACTGATGATGGATCAGGCTTGCAGTTGCATTGGATTTAGTGGCTTCCGCTCCGTTGACTCTCGTATAAGTTGTGCTTGAGTCTCTTTTTCATTTAACTTCATTCTGGGAAATTGTACGAGCATACGCTCCAGTGTTTATTTATGTTAGTTGTATTTAGTTTTACATTATGGGCATTGTATGGTGACGCAGTGTTTATTACTCATCTAAGAAATTTTGTTTAGTGTTTTTGTTCATCGTGGATTTTGATACAAAATAAAGAAATTTGTTATTCCTTTAGTGCTGAGAATGGTATAAATTGTTGATAAGCCCCATCTTCCGCGTGTCGTGCCTGACCAGCCTTTACGTGAGAAATTGGGGGTTATTACAAATACCCAAGGCGATTTCATTAATCTCAACGTAATTTAATTATCTTGAATGGATTTTTAAATAATTGAATAAAATGGTGTATAATAGAAAGTAATTTGTAAACCAAGAAATCAAATTTAGTAATAAGTAAAATCATTATCAAAACTTTTAACTAATTTTAAGTGAAAATAAATTAAATATAGAAACAAATCTTAATGAGGAGAAAAATTTATTTAGAAATAAAATTACATTAAACTAGAGATGAATCCCTACAGTAAAAATTGGACGATAAACAATGACCCCAAATGGCGTTTTTATAAGCGTAGAAGTTTAGAATGAGGGTAAAACAATAAATACAAATATTTTTGGCCAGTTTACTAAATACTGAATAAAATGGAATGAGGAAGAAATGGGAAAAAAATGCCCTTTAAAATAGGAATGGTGCTATTTCTTTTGTACAAAGAATATTTGGATTTTTATTCATATTTAATTCCATTCCTTTACAACCAGACAACCCACATTTTTTATAATCATGATGACTCCATATACATATATATCTCCTACTTCAGTCTAGGATTCCATATTTTCACATTTCATCGAAAACTTTATCATATAACCTAGGATTCATGTGTTGCTTCACCTGACGCGGCCCTCCATTCATGGTCAACATATTTCTAGAAGTGTCGGGTTAAAAGGTTTGAGTTTTATGTTATCCTCAATATTTGGCTTTTTACTTGTCATGATTCAAACTTTGACACTCTATAATTTCTATGTTTGATATCGCATTAACTCGTCGTTTGAACCCAAACATTTCTTTATTCAAGGTCCAGATTTTTCTTGAAGAGCTGCCCATGTGAAATTAACATCTTGCCCATGGAAGTACATTTTCGGGTATTTCATGATTTGAATGATTCCAAGCCTTATCATTAACTTCCCAAACCATGTAACCCTAAAAAAAAACCTTAAAATCGATTAATCATGAAAGTCAAGGTTATACAACTAATAAGTATAATACACGGACTTTAGTGAGTATGTGAGTATAATAATGCATTGAAAATGGGTAATAAAATATCATATTTGGCACTAATCACCCCCTCACCATCGTGTTGGTAGTTTTGAGTAAAAAAGTGAAAGATATGTCCATGTCAAAGTTCATTACTATACACATGGATTATAAAAAGGATATATATCCACTTTCGCGAGACGCATGGTCGCATTTAACTTGTTTAACAAGTCATTAAACCCCTAAATTTCACTAATGGACGACTTTTTTCTCGTGAGAGTTTACAATTTTGATACTCACAAACATAAGATTTTTCTCAAAATAGGTCCCTATTCTACAAACACAAAGCTCGAATACATTATAAGATTTTAACAAGATAATAGAAATGAGTAGAAGGTTTCTCCAATAGTGCCTTTACAATAATAACTATGATAAATTAATTCAGTAGATCATATATTGACTAAGTGTGGTATTTGGCAAAAAATAGATAAGTGCTATTCTTTTCGTCATTTAGTGACTTAGTGTTTATAATGAAAAGCACTAGCTCAAAACATGTCGGTGATTACACTAAAAAAATGAAGAGATTTTGAATTGGTGTATGTCACTCATGATGTGTAGGCATAAAGATTAATTGTAAATGGAAGTAGAGCTTTACACATGTAAGTGACGAAAGACATTTATATAAAATGAGAAAACATGATATCAGCATAGGATGCCATTTTCTATGTGTTGTAAAAATATAATCTTTTTAATGTGGAAAATCATGTTAATCCCCGAGATCATTACAAGATTTTTCACGATGAAAAATGTGTACATGGATGATAAAAGTCAACACCTTTAAAAAATTATTTTTAAAATGGTGAACTTGAAGACTTATTCTTTTTCTTCAGTTTTCTTTCGAATTCATTGCTATTTTTTAATTCATCGTTTATATTTTTTTTCTTTTTTTTCACTTCTTTTGTTTTTGTCCAGTCCCTTGTTCACTTTATGTTTCCTTTTTAATGAATTTTCAAGGTGTTGGTGAAGTGGATGTAATGGGGAAATGAATTACCTTTTATCAAAAGCGTTGTGTTCAAATTTTACTAAACATAGTTTGGGCACGTTTCAAAATGAATTGGGACCTCGTGTAGGTTTTCTAGATGGTTTAAATTCGTCGTAAGGTATCATCATAACTTTCGGGGAGGTATTGCCCCAATCCAAGTATTAATTTGGGATCATTTGGGGGTCAAAATGTGGGGGCCATTACGAAACTCGAGATTACCATTTATTTTAAGTTAATTATTCATTAATAAATTATTTACCATCCACCACAACATAGTTACTACTTAAAGAAGAAATATTAACTGGAGATTAGTAAGACTTATTGGGGGTAGTTATAGTATTAATTACCTATACATAATAAGTGATTAAAATATGTATTTATTAAACAGTGTGGACATACCCATATTCATGGAGGGCTTATCAGTTGGGTTTATGTACATCTCGAGATCATAGCACATGTCTTTATAAGTGGGCTAGGCATTGTGTATGTCATTATTTTAGGTACTATGTAATAGCACCACTTACGAGGAGGTAGATATAGATGTTGTGATCCATTGGTAAAGACCACACAATGGTGTACTGCGTCGGGGCAGAGCCACTTATATGTGATTTGTGATGTTTATTTGGATGAGGGACAATTATGAAATTATCCATAGAAAACGAACGGGACACTGAATATAGATTTCGTTATGTTTCATATATATGTAACGACATATATAATTATATAAAGTAATTACGAATAATCATTTTAGTTTAATTATGTACACACTTGATGTTGAACCTAATATTAAGTATTACATAATGGATGTTATGTGTAATACCCCGTATCTTTATGGCTTCTAAATTTCAGGATTTATTAAATTTAATTGAGATAAATTAATTTTATTTTAATCGGGAAAGTTATTTTAAATATTTAGTAGCGTGATGTGAGTTAGTAATTATTGGAAAAATTTGTTGAATGTTACTGGATGAGTATAGTAATATATGTGATTTATTTTATAAAAATTGCCACGTGTGAATAAAATGACAATTATGGAAATTAAGTCGGGACGCGCCTGTATCGTGTTTGGACTAAATTATTATTATAAAAAGTGAAAATATTATAAGTTCACCGTATGGTCATTTCGAGTGCGTCAAAGTGTTCGGAAGGGTCGAGATAGTCAGAAAAGTGTACCCGTGGGTTTAGTTTGGGTCTCGGAGCGTTTTTAGGACTGTTTAGTAGCCCGGGAGGGCGTTTTGGACATTTCGTAATTATGGGTAATTAAACCCACGAATTTTCTCGGGTTATATCAGTTGGTAAGTTTTGTCTTCTAGGGTTAAGATAACCAAAAACAAATGACGGCCATTAGAGAGGAAGATGAGAAGTTTTCCAAGGAATTCTAGGCCAAGAACTCCTCCGGTTGCACCGCCGTCGCCGCCAAATCGTAGATCGCGCGAAGGGGATCACAACCACACCTTTTTCTTCCAAAAACCAGAGACTAAATTTCCAGATAAGTATCTATATTTATTTAATCAAGTTAATGCATCTTTTTATATTAGGCTAAGGTTGATTAAAATTAGTGTTCTTGAAGAAAACCGTTAATTGGAGAAAAAAAATGCATGTTGTAGAGGTAGAGATCATGTTTCTTGAAATCCATTTCACATGTAGAGGTTGAACCAAGAATTTCCATTATATGTAATACCCCGTATTTTTATGGCTTTTAAATTTAAGGATATATGAAATTTAATTGAGATAAATTTATTTTATTTTAATCCAGAAAGTTATTTTAAATATTTACTAGCGTGATGTGAGTTAGTAATTATTGAAAAAATTTGTTGAATGTTACTGGATGAGTATATTAATATGTGCGATTTATTTTATAAAAATTGCCACGTGTGAATAAAATGACAATTATGAAAATTAAGTCGGGACGCGCCTGTGTCGTGTCGCGACTAAATTATTATTATAAAAAGTGAATAAATTATAAGTTGACTGTATGGTCATTTCGAGTGCGTCAAAGTGTTCGGAAGGGTCGAGATAGTCTGAAAAGTGTACCCGTGGGTTTAGTTTGGGTCTCGGAGCGTTTTTAGGCCTATTTAGTACCCCGGGAGGGCGTTTTGGACATTTCGTAATTATGGGTAATTAAACCCACGAATTTTCTAGGGTTATATCAGTTGGTAAGTGTTGTCTTCTATGGTTAAGATAACCAAAAACTAATGAAGTCCATTAGAGAGGAAGAGGAGAATTTTCTAAGGAATTCTAGGCCAAGAACTCCTCCGGTTGCACCGCCGTCGCCGCCAAATCGTAGATCGCGCGAAGGGGATCACAACCACACCTTTTTCTTCCACAAATCAGAGACTAAATTTCAAGGCAAGTATCTATGTTGCTTTAATCAAGTTAATGCATCATTTTATATTAGTCTAAGGTTGATTAGAATTAGTGTTCTTGAAGAAAAACGTTAATTGGAGACAAAAATTGCATGTTGCAGAGGCATAGATCATATTTCTGGAAATATATTAAATATGTATAGGTTGAACCATGAATTTCCATGGTATTAGGGATAGAAAATCGGGAAAAGAATGGAAGAAAACTAAGTTAAAGAAAAATTAGGGTTCTTGAGAATTATAACGATTTTTACCCTTTTATCATGTTATAGATGATGAAAATTCGAATGTGTTACATAGGATATTGTTTATATGGGTATACAACACTTCTAGTATAAGTGGTTGAGAGTTGGGAATTGAAACATGATGAGTTGGAGGATTTTGGGGTAAGATTTCCGTAGCTGGGTTTTCTGCAGATTCTCCATAACTGCTTGATCGGGTTTTCTGCAGATTCTCCATAACTGGAAAACTGGATTTTTGGCTCGCGTTAGCTTTATCCGATTTTATACGTAGTAAACCTTGATTAGGGTTGCTAGAACATAATGGGACATAATAAAGACCACTAGGGTCAAGATAAACCCCGTTAAGTGAACTTTAATTTGAAGGGAAATAAAGGGGAAAACAGAGAGACATTAATACTCAGAAAATCATACGTGCGTTAATTTAAAATCGCTATGTCTAGGAAGTTGAAATAGAATGGAAGTGAGGGCTTACGAAAATTGTACTTAATTAAAGATAAAACTTCAAGGGACGAGAGGTGAGTTTAGAATGGCTTAATTACGAGAATAAAATGAACAAGTTCGTTATATGAAATAATCGAGTAGAATGGTTAATAACAGAGAATTATAATTATGGGTCGTGAGCACGCCCGATTTAATAATGTGGATGTGAATACATATATTATATATAGGACCGTGTGATTATGCATATATTATTTCTGTGTAAAAATCGTACCCGGGCTACTTGCTATTACGTGGGGTTTTCGTGCCGGGACAGTCTTATCTCGATGTGACCTTTATGGGGGATATTGACTTGTACCCTAGAACATAGTATTTCCCTGGTACATGCTATCTAATTGATAGTTAAGACGGGCCTAAGAGACGTGTGGGTATGTTCTGACCTCTTAGGACCGGGATCTATGCTTTGCTCCATTTGTATGTGTTTGTGTTAATGCAGTTCGAGAGTGATTCCGAACGAGCATTTCCCTAAATATGTGTGATATAGGGACTTGATAGCAGAGTATGCCAGCACCATAGTTTTTATGTGGGGTGCCATTAGTATATATGTATTATGTGACACCCCGACTAATTAAATACCGGGTAGCTACTCCTTTATTAAATTAATCCAAAACGCCAAGTTGGCTCAGTTAATAGCATCACTGTCGAAAACATTTTATTATTACTAACCACCTAGTATTTAAAAACTAAGTTGCCAAATTATAATTAAAGCCTTATTAACATGCAACAAGTGTAATGAAGAAATAAATAACACCATACCATACTGAAGTGAAACGAATAACCATCACAATATGCAATTAAAGTCTGGAGGAAAACTCCTCACTACAATCCCACAACTGAAGTAAATAACCGAATATTAATACAATACAAAACAAAGTCTGAAAACTGAAATGTAAAAGATGTCTCTAATGGAAATGGGCAACATGCCCTACAACTGATAGATAGTGACTCTGGAATCCAAAAGATAGAAGCGTCTACAAGCAAATCCCTGTAGCTTCCACAAACAGCTACAGCTCGTCACCTGAATGAGTATCCTATGCTTGGTGTCCTTGTGGCTGGGCACCTAAAAAGGTTTTACAAGAAAAATAATTTGAAAAGCAAACGGGTCAGAGCCCGAATGTGGAGATATTTTTACAAACTTGCAAGTGCTTTAAAAACATTTAAAACATTAAATGCCAAGTACATGTTAGGACGTGCACTCACATGATATCCTCGCCTCTCGTCTAACTGTGCACTCCTAACGTAAGTACCTATCTATAACGATACAAACCACTAGCTAAGTGCCAACATATCTAGCTAGACTGTCATAGGTCCTCCCCTTATTACTCGATTCTATTAACATTATAACGCTCGTAATTAAGTACGGTTTAACGTAAACTCAGATGCTCAATATGCAATATATATATCACTATCAGTTAATCCGTTATGTTATTCTCGAAACAATACCGTAATTATATTCGCCACATTAACATGAAGGTTCCTATTAGTTGAGTGTATATTATTCACATCATAAATATACAATACAAGCACCCCGAGAACTAAGCTGCGGTGCACACATACTCTGCTATTCATCCCGGTACATCATGTACATAAGGATCACATATTCCGAATCTCTCAGGAATAGTTCAGATAACACAAATCACAAATAGTGGAGGCGAACACAGTCGCATCACGTGGGTCACGTACATACCTACGCTCCCACGATCAGCGGACTTATTAACATCCCAATAAGTCTTTCTCTGACCTATGTTCATCAAGGTACCAGTTTAGATCCCCCCCCGTAGGCACAAAAGGATTAGAGGGTCCTAAGCGAATGCTACCTCCCGTGATAGCAAGCATGGTAGGTATGTCATACACACAAATAATATCAATACTAAGTATACGCGCATCTTAGTAATCACCGTAGTTTAAATGTAGTACTTTTCTCATTCTAGTACCAATATAATTTACACACTTTATACGCTACCGGTTTATAATAATACGCGGCATAATATTATTCTCACGTCGTAGTAGACACTCACGTCACCACCCAATCAGTCCATTATTTAAATCACTCATATATAATTCACCCCTCATAATATCTCAATGTCCCACATCTATCAATACAACATCAAAGGTTTCTTAACTCTAACCTCGAACAAGTTTACGGGACTCCGAAAATCAAAACAGTCCAAAATGGCCCAAACTGCCAGCTCGTTAGAAGTCTCGTTCGAACGAGTGTTCGAACGAGTGTTCGAACGAGTTTGGACTGCCAGCTCGTTTGAAGTCTCGTTCGAACGAGACTGTTCGAACGAGATCCAGTTCCTTCGAACAAACTGTACCTTCTAACGATATCTCGTTCGAACTTGATATCGAACGAAACTACCCCTCGTTAGAAGAGACTGGTCAACTCGTTAGAAGCTCGTTCGAACGACCTGGGGACTGCTTCTAACGATTGACCAGTTTCGGCCCAGATTTTTCCCCATCTCGTTTTTATCCATTTTTCTCACTTCTAATCTCTTCCAATGTTCATCCCAACAACGTTTTAGGGTCTCTAAATCATCCTAAACATATTCAAGTCATCTCCTAACATGTTTTACAAATCTCTACACTTTTCCCCAATTTCTCAAGAACATCAACCCTAGGTTTTTATCATCATCAAATCCTAGAATTTAATCCGTTTTAATTTCTTCTAATCACAATAATCATGAGAATAATCATCTACCTATCATTCTACATGCAATTCTCTTCAAGATTTTTACATTCTAAACTCCAACTACATGGGTTTTCATATTCCACCAAGAACAAACATAAAATTCGAATTTTTCTAACATGGAAAGAACATTCTTTGAAATTAAATGGGATAAAGTCACTTGCCTTGGTTTGATTTCTGATTATGGTGTAGGTTTGATGAAGTTTCTGCAGAATCTCCTCTCTCCAAGCTCTTTCTCCAATGGTGGCTTAAGGTGGCTAGGGTTTGATTTGGGGAATTTAGAAAACCTAATGATAACCCCTGTAGCTTAATGGCTTAATATGAGTTGGTTAGTGGGTTTAGTGGGTTAAATCCACATCAGATTAAAAATCCCAATTTTCGTCACTTTTAATTCCTCAAAATGTAAAATTACCAAAATACCCTTTATGATGCCGGTATGGCCTACAAATACCCCGGAACCCAAACTACACCCCCGGCTAGTGTTTTCTGACTATCTCGACCCTTCCGGACGCGTTGGCGCACTCAAAGCGACCATACGGATTATATATTTTAAATTCACTTTTATAATAAAAAATATTACACCGTGACGCGGCGGTCCCACGCGTCTCAACAAAATTTCTAAAAATGCCGTATATAAATCTCACGACAAATTTCCAAATTCCAAATTCATATAAAATCATATATGCACATAATCAAATACCAACTCTCATCTCGTTAGTATTTTAACCCGGATTAATTTCCAATTAATTCACATTTAATTAATTAATCCGATAAATAAATATAGCCAAAAGTACGGGGTATTACATACTTCCCCCCTAATAACTGAATTTCGTCCCGAAATTCGAAACTAGAAAGTACCTGCTAAAAATAGCTCTGGATAACGTTCGCGCATCTCATCCTCGCGCTCCCATGTGGACTCCTCGACATTGTGATGTCGCCACTGAACACGTACTAACGGGCCTATCTTTGACCGCAGTTTCCTCTCTCTTCGGTCCAAAATAGTAATCGCCCCCTCCTCGTACGAGCTATCCGGCTGGAGATCAATGTCCTCCACAACAATGTGAGAATGAGCTAAATCATCTCTGAGATATTTCCTCAGCGAGGAAATGTGAAATACATCTTGAATCCGATGCAAATGCTCCGGTAACCCAAGTCTATACGCAACCGGTCCGATCCGCTCAATAATAGGAAACGGCCCCACATACCTCGGTGCCAACTTCCCCTTCTTCCCGAAACACATAATACCCTTCATAGGAGATACTCTGAGCAAAACCTGGTCCCCCACTTGGAACTCTCTCAAAAATCTCTTCGCATCCGCATAACTCTTCTGTCGGTCTTGAGCTACCCGAATGCGACTCCGAATCAGCTCAATCCTTGCCGAAGTATCCTGAATCACCTCCGGCCCAAGTAGTTTGTTGTCCCCCACCTCCAACCAACATGCTGGGGAACGACAAGGCCTACCGTACAATGCCTCAAACGGAGCCATGCCAATAGTGAACTGATAGGAGTTGTTGTAAGAAAACTCCACCAGTGGAAGGTACTGCTCCCATCCACCCCCAAAGTCAATAATACACATGCGTAGCATGTCCTCCAACATCTGATTGGTGCGCTCTGTCTGCCCATTGGTCTGCGGATGATAAGTTGTACTCAACCGCAATTCCGTGCCCATTGCCTCCTGGAAACTCTCCCAAAACCTCGAAACAAATATCTTGTCTCTGTCAGACACGATATTCAGGGGCACACCATGAAGTCTCACAACCTCTGAAATGAAGAGCTGGGCATACTGTCCCGTAGTGTAGTCAGTCCTTACGTGTACAAAGTGAGCGACTTTGGACAATCTGTCCACAATCACCCAAACGGAGTCGTGACCCCTCTGCGACATAGGCAACCCCGTGATAAAGTCCATGGATATGCTCTCCCACATCCACACCGAGACCTCCAACGACTGTAGAAATCCTGCTGGTCTCTGATGATCCACTTTTGCAAGCTGACAAGTGGCGCATTTCGAGACGAACTCTGCGATGTCTCTCTTCATACCGCTCCACCAATACTAGCGTCTCATGTCCTGGTACATTTTGTCCCCTCCGGGATGTACCGCGAACCGTGAGCCGTGCGACTCTGCCATCACATCGTGTCGCAATTCTTCTCTTTTCGGAACTACCAATCTCCCATTGAAGCGTAATCCCTCGTCTAAGCTGATGGTATAAGATTCGGCTCCCTCTGCAAGTAATCGAACTATCTGCTCCTGACAGAACGAGTCATTAGCCTGTGCCCGTACTACCTTCATCACGATCTGCGGTGTAACGGTCATCACAGACATGAAAGATCGGGCCACTGCATCCTGGTGTCCCAATTCCTTCCACTTTGCCTTCCACACCTCTGCCACCTCATCTACTGGTCTACGGCTCAACGCGTCTGCTACAACGTTAGCCTTACCCGGGTGGTACTGGATGTCGAACTGGCAGTCTTTCACAAACTCAAGCGACCTAAGCTTCCGCATATTCAACTCCTTCTGCATGAAGAGGTACTGTAGGGACTTGTGGTCCGTGAACAGTTGGAACTTCTCCCCCAAAAGATAGTGCCTCCAAATTCGCAGGGCAAATACCACTGCTGCCAACTCCAAATCATGCGTGGGGTAATTCTTCTCGTGAGGCTTAAGCTTACGGGAAGCATAAGCTATGGCATGTCTCTCCTGCTGTAATACACCTCCAAGTCCTTGCAAAGACGCATCGGTGTAAACCAAATACTCAACTCCCGGTCTCGGCAATGCTAACACAGGTGCTGTGGTCAATTTGTCCTTCAATTCGTCGAATGCCAATTGACAGGCATCACTCCATATGTAGGGCACACCCTTACGAGTCAGATGTGTCAAAGGACCTGCTATCTCTGAGAAACACCGAATAAACCTCCTGTAGTATCCTGCTAAGCCCAAGAAACTACGAATTTCCGTTGGTGTCGTGGGCTGTCCCCACTCCCTCACCGCAGATACTTTCCCCGGATCAACACATATCCCTCGGTCGGAAATAATGTGACCTAAGAAATGGACTTCCTTCAACCAAAACCCGCACTTCTCAAACTTTGCATACAGCTCGTTCTGACGAAGTGTCTGCAAAACCTGCCTCAAATGCTCGGCGTGCTCCTCCTCTGTCTGGGAGTAAACCAGAATATCATCAATGAAGACAATGACAAAATGATATAGGAAATCCCTGAACACTCTGTTCATCAAGTCCATAAACACAGCTGGAGCGTTGGTCAAACCAAAAGGCATGACCCGAAACTCGTAAGAACCATATCTCGACAAGAACGCAGTCTTCGAGACACCCTCCTCCCGGATACGCAACTGATGGTAACTCGATCTCAAATCAATCTTCGAGAAGAAAGAAGCCCCTCTCAACTGGTCGAATAAGTCATCGATTCGAGGCAACGAATATTTATTCCGTATCGTGACCTTATTCAACTCTCGGTAGTCCACACACAATCTCAGTGAACCATCTCTCTTCTTCACGAAAAACACAGGGGCACCCCACGGTGAAGTACTTCTCCGTATAAACCCCTGACCCAACAATTGTTTAATCTGATCCTGTAACTCCCTCATCTATGCCGGATCCAAACGGTACGGTGCGCGTGTTATAGGCCTCATACCCGGTAGCAAATCTATAACAAAGTCTATCTCTCGACTGGGTGGTAAGCATGGTATCTCCTGAAAAACATCCGAATACTCCCTAACAACTGGGATAGAATCTAAAGGAATCACAACCTCCTTAGAGGTATCCTCCTCAATATAATACAGATGAGCGGTCAATCCTCCCTCGGGCGAGGCATCGCCACTACGAACATCTCTTGCCCCGGAATGGCAAAAACAATGCTTCCACTGAAGCAATCAATCATGGACCTATAAGCTACGAGCCAATCCATACCAATGATCACATTGTGAACATGCATATCTAGTACCAACATATCTGTAGGTAATACCAGACCACCAATCCCTACTCCCACTCCCCGATATATAAAGAAGATAAGTGACCCACTCCCCAATGGTGAGTCGACACATGTCACTGTGCTCTCTGCCGTAGCTAACAATCCTAAAGCTTTCGCGAAGTGTGTAGCTATAAAACAACGTGTAGCACCCGTATCAAATAATACCCGACCTATAGTGCCATGGATAGGAAATGTACCCTCAACCGCGGGCGGTGCCTGTGGAACTGCAGCCTGGTGGACGTTATAGACACGTCCATACTGTAGCTGCCCCTGTTGAGCTGGAAATGCTAGAATAATCTGAGGCGGTGCGGGGAGAGCGGCGGGAAATATAGGTCTCTACGGCTCCTGGCGAGCACCCTGCTGCTGCTGCTGTGGGGCCCTACCCCTATCAGGACAATCCTGTCGCTTATGGCCAGTCTTGCCACAAACAAATCACTTCCCTGGGAAGTTTCCCCCTCTCTGCCCCTGATGCCCCCGGCCCTGGTGGCCGTTACCGTTCCTGCCTTGGCCCTGTTGGCCCCGATTCCCGTTCTACCCCTGTTGGCCCTGATGGCCGTTTGGACCCTGATGGCCTTGACGGAAACCTCCCTGTCCCTGTCTGTAGTTCCCTGACTGGAACCTCTTATTATCCCCCTGCTGCGAACCCTGCTCAGTCTGTCTCTGCCCCTAACCAGATTGTGCCCCGCTGGCACCATGTCCTCCAGTCCTGCCCTGATGGCTAAACTCTCCCGACCTCTTGCCCTCGGCCATATGAAAACGGTGGTCCTGGCAGTGTAACAATGCAGCGCTAACCACATCAGAATAAGTGGCTAACGATAGGTTCCCTAGAGGATGCTGACGGATCCTCCAAGTCAACCCGTCCGTGAACTTCTCAATCTTCTTCTTCTCTGTTGGTATCTCATCTGGAACGATATTCAACATGTTCGTGAAATCAGCCTCATACTCGGCCACTATTCTCCCCTCTTGCTTCAAATTCATCAACTTCCTCCTCATTTCCGTGTGAACAGCCGACAGAAAATACTTGCGGTCGAACCGCACCCAGAAATCCTGAATAGTGAGAGTATCCCTCTCCTCCATGGTGGTAATAGACTCCCACCACTGCAGTGCAGATCCAACTAGCTTGAAGGTAGCTAGCACCTATTTCTGAACGTCTGTGAACTCATACATCCTCAAGTTCCTCTGCATATCTTTCCTCCACTGGCTCGAGGCTACCACATCTGAGCTGCCTGCAAACTCTGGCGGGTGCGCTTTCTGAAAAGCGTCACGTACACGCTCCCAAGCAGACGGGAATGCATTTGCCTGAACTGGCGAGTCAACCGGCGCCTGAGGTGGTGCCTGCTGAACAACGGCAATTGCGGAGTTTACCGCTTGGGCTACTATAGCTGCAACCTCAGCGGCGTTCATCATGCCCTGAACTGGAGTGGGCTGGGGTTCAGGTGTTGCTTCCCTCGGAACTCGTCGTGCACGTCGTGGAGGCATCTGAAATAAGAATAAATTTTATAAGTCTACAGTTATAAACTTTAAAATAGCTGAAGAACGAAACGTACACACAAAAAGAGTACAACAGTCCTAAAATATAGGGCTCTATATCAAAGAAACGTAGCGGAAACATAATAGCCGTACAGATCCTAAAGGACGCTAGAACCTGATGCTCTGATACCACCTGTGACACCCCGACTAATTAAATACCGGGTAGCTACTCGTTTATTAAATTAATTCAAAACGCCAAGTTGGCTCAGTTAATAACATCACTGTCGAAAACATTTTATTATTACTAACCACCTAGTATTTAAAAACTAAGTTGCCAAATTTTAATTAAAGCCTGATTAACATGCAACAAGTGTAATGAAGAAATAAATAACACCATACCATACTGAAGTGAAACGAATAACCATCACAATATGAAATTAAAGTCTGGAGGAAAACTCCTCACTACAATCCCACAACTGATGTAAATAACCGAATATTAATACAATACAAAACAAAGTCTGAAAACTGAAATGTAAAAGATGTCTCTAATGGAAATGGGCAACATGCCCTACAACTGATAGATAGTGACTCCGGAATCCAAAAGATAGAAGCGTCTACAAGCAAATCCCTGTAGCTTCCACAAACAGCTACAGCTCGTCACCGAAATGAGTATCCTATGCTTGGTGTCCTTGTGGCTGGGCACCTAAAAAGGTTTTACAAGAAAAATAATTTGAAAAGCAAACGGGTCAGAGCCCGAATGTGGAGATATTTTTAAAAACCTGCAAGTGCTTTAAAAACATTTAAAACATTAAATGCAAAGTACATGTTAGGACGTGCACTCACATGATATTCTCACCTCTCGTCTAACTGTGCACTCCTAACGTAAGTACCCATCAATAACGATACAAACCACTAGCTAAGTGCCAACATATCTAGCTAGACTGTCATAGGTCCTCCCCTTATTACTCGGTTCTATTAACATTATAACGCTCGTAATTAAGTGGGGTTTAACGTAAACTCAGATGCTCAATATGCAATATATATATCACTATCAATTAATCCGTTATGTTATTCTCGAAACAATACGGTAATTATATTCGCAACATTAACATGAAGGTTCCCATTAGTTAAGTGTATATTATTCACATCATAAATATACAATACAAGCACCCCGAGAACTAAGCTGCGGTGAACACATACTCTGCTATCCATCCCGGTACATCACGTACATAAGGATCACATATTCCGAATCTCTCAGGAATAGTTCAGATAACACAAATCACAAATAGTGGAGGCGAACACAGTCACATCACGTGGGTCACGTACATACCTACGCTCCCACGATCAGCGGACTTATTAACATCCCAATAAGTCTTTCTCTGACCTATGTTCATCAAGGTACCAGTCTAGATCCCCCCCGTAGGCACACAAGGATTAGAGGGTCCTAAGCGAACGCAACCTCCCGTGATAGCAAGCATGGTAGGTATGTCATACACACAAATAATATCAATACTAAGTATACGCGCATCTTAGTATTCACCGTAGTTTAATTGTAGTACTTTTCTCATTCTAGTACCAATATAATTTACACACTTTATACGCTACCACTTTATAATAATACGCGCCATAATATTATTCTCACGTCGTAGTAGACACTCACGTCACCACCCAATCAGTCCATTATTTAAATCACTCGTATATAATTCACCCCTCATAATATCTCAATGTCCCACATCTATCAATACAACATCAAAGGTTTGTTAACTCTAACCTCGAACAAGTTTATGGGACTCTGAAAATCAAAACAGTCCAAAATGGCCCAAACTGCCAGCTCCTTAGAAGTCTCGTTCGAACGAGTGTTCGAACGAGTTTGGACTGTCAGCTCGTTAGAAGTCTCGTTCGAACGAGACTGTTCGAACGAGATCCAGTTCGTTCGATCGAACAAAACTACCCCTCGTTAGAAGAGACTGGTCAACTCGTTAGAAGCTCATTCGAACGAGCTCGTTCGAACGACCTGGGGACTGCTTCTAACGATTGACCAGTTTCGGCCCAGATTTTTCCCCATCTCGTTTTTATCCATTTTTCTCACTTCTAATCTCTTCCAAAGTTCATCCCAACAACGTTTTAGGGTCTCTAAATCATCCTAAACATATTCAAGTCATCTCCTAACATGTTTTACAAATCTCTACACTTTTCCCCAATTTCTCAAGAACATCAACCCTAGGTTTTTATCATCATCAAATCCCAGAATTTAATCCGTTTTAATTTCTTCTAATCACAATAATCATGAGAATAATCATCTACCTATCATTCTACATGCAATTCTCTTCAAGATTTTTACATTCTAAACTCCAACTACATGGGTTTTCATATTTCACCAAGAACAAACATAAAATTCGAATTTTTCTAACATGGAAAGAACATTCTTTGAAATTAAATGGGATAAAGTCACTTGCCTTGGTTTGATTTCTGATTATGGTGTCGGTTTGATGAAGTTTCTGCAGAATCTCCTCTCTCCAAGCTCTTTCTCCAATGGTGGCTTACGGTGGCTAGGGTTTGATTTGGGGAATTTAGAAAACCTAATGATAACCCCCGTAGCTTAATGGGTTAATATGAGTTGGTTAGTGGGTTTAATCAACATCAGATTAAAACTCCCAATTTTCGTCACTTTTAATTCCTCAAAATGTAAAATTACCAAAATACCCTTTATGATGCCGGTATGGCCTACAAATACCCCAGAACCCAAACTACACCCCCGACTAGTGTTTTCTGACTATCTCGACCCTTCCGGACGCGTTGGCGCACTCAAAACGACCATACGGATTATAGATTTTAAATTCACTTTTATAATCAAAAATATTACACCGTGACGCGGCGGTCCCACGCGTCTCAACAAAATTTCTAAAAATGTCGTATATAAATCTCACGATAAATTTCCAAATTCCAAATTCATATAAAATCATATATGCACATAATCAAATACCAACTCGCATCTCGTTAGTATTTTAACCCGGATTAATTTCCAATTAATTCACATTTAATTAATTAATCCCATAAATAAATATAGCCAAAAGTACGGGGTATTACATATTACATGAGTGATTGGTATATATATACTTATTTATGGAAACTTTGCACCATAGATTTTATGTCGGGTGCCGTTTGTATATATATTATAAGTGTAACTAATATATATACGTATATCTATATGAGAACTTTCTACTGAGTGAAATATCAGTTAAGTAAAGTATGAAATTCTTCAACTTCACTATAGGTATTCGAAAGCATTATAACGATACGTAATTATTCTAAATAACGTAAGAAATCTTGAAGAGATATATTTTTCTAAAGTGAATACCATAACCTGAATTTCATGTGTCAAAACTTATGTAGAATAAGTTAGAGAGATATATGGGATTCATTAGTACGGTAGACGTACACACTGGATGAGAGCTGAGAATTCTCAAGAGAGTGTCGCATACTAATATGATTGTTGCATTAGTCGGTAAGCATTTTAAATACTTGCTAAACTATTTTTAAAATTGGTTTACATTCGGGCTCTGACCCGTTTGCTATTACCTCTGATCTCTTGTGTGTGTGTATATACATATATTACAGGTGCCCAGCCACACGGGTGTCATGCTTAGGATTCTTTGGATGGAACGCGCTGTAGCTTTTGTGGGAGTTGCAGGCCATTGCTTAGACGACCTCATTGTTGACTCTACTTCTGGTTCAGTTTTATTTAGTGGGGCATGTGTCGCCCTTTTCCATTATTTAGTTGGTTTTGTCAGAGATTGTAATTCTTTTACTTTCAGTATCTTTATTTCAGGATTTATTACTGTCAGAATGTTTTCCTTTAGTGTTTTAAACTTGGGATTTGTTATTGATGGTTAAACTCTTGAATGTTCATTTATATTATTATACTTAATGTGTGAATCTTAAAATGTTAATGGTTAAAGGTTCTATAATTGGATTTAATAAAATGGAAATAAGGTTTTAAATGGTTTTGACACTTAGCTTAATTAATTAGTGTGTTTAAATTTAAAATTTTTAATTTGCGACAGTGATGCTAAGAATGAACCAACTGTTCACCTTGATTTTAATTTAATAAAGGATTAATCGCCCGGTATTTAATTTGGCGGGGTGTCATAGGTGGTATCAGAGCATCAGGTTCCAGTGACCTTTAGGATCTGTGCGGCTTATTATGCTTTCAGCGTTGCTTCATTTGATATAGAGCCCTATGTTCAGGATTGTCGATTTCTTTGATGAGAATCCGTTCTCCTACTATAACATGTATACATTGGTTAATTATAGTTTCGTTCAGATGCATGCGTGTACCTAGCGATGACGGATGTCAGAAGAGGACCGTTAAGCGGACATCAGGAGGGAGGGCTTAGTCGAGATTATAAAATATATTCGAGGATGATGACCATAGTCGAGGTCACCTCCATTATGGCACGAGAAGCCAAAACTAGAATGGTGACTAAGGCACAGCCATGATTTCAAAATGTTGCTATTGTCAAATGAGGTGCGAGAGTAAACTAACCCAATGTGTTACAAAACGTGTAGAGAACTTTCAGTGGTAAATTCTAGAAACACAGAAATTATGTTTGTTTACCAAATGACGTAAAGTATCCAAAGGTTTAGATATAGGACGGAGTGTGTCTAACTGAAAGTGAAAATTTAGAGAAAATTTTTCTTGGCTTTCGAGACGAAGTTATATTGGTGTGAGTCAACCACCAATTTTATAAGTGGAACGCTATGTCTATAGGAGGACCTTAGGTACAATATTGACCGTATGTTCCTTCATTAGATGTTCAGGATTAGAAGTGAACTTTGTCCTGAACTCATCACAGGAGGACATGACAGAGGTCCATTTGTGAATATGAATCTTAACCGTTAGCGAATTTTGTATCGAAAGATGTAGATACAAGTGGAGGAAACAACTCCAAGTGGGAGATCGACTAGTAATTATAGTTGATAACACTCAAAGAGGAAATTCTAATGGACGGTCGAATCAGAGGTTGACAATGTTCTATTTTGTCAATAAAGATGATATTGATCCTTTGTGTTGGAAACTAAAAGAATCGAAGAATTTAGTCAAGAATAAGACTGAATACAACGGTGGTGGTGTAGCACCACAAAGGGGTGTGGATACACATAAGGGGACCCATTTAAATGATTCGAATAGTTGAATTTTTACCAAGTGATGGTAAATTCAGCAGGGACTATTATAGACAGTGACATGTCCTTTAGGGTCTAAAAGGCTAAGGGAATAACCGGGGTAACCAACAAGAATCGAGTCTACTAAAAGTCCGAGAGAAGGACAACCCTAACCTGGTTAGTAGGACAGGTAATAAGTGGATTATGTGTTGAGGTATTTCGTGCGAAATGAGATCGCACGCGATAATCTGTTCCGAAGTGAGTAAAGGGACAAGAATACGGTGCCTAGTAAAGGACAATGATTAAATTAGTTTTGTTTTGGTTTGGGAAGACGTGTTACGTCCATAAACCATTTGTGCAGTCAAGACGATTGCCAAGGTGGATGTATAAGTTGTATCCTCATAGGATAATGCGTGTTTTTGTGACACGAGCGAGTCACTATATTTTGTTCATTGCTAGATTAATATGTGAGATGAGTTTAATACATATAATTATAACGTTATTATTATGTGAATATTTTTCCCTAGCGTAGTGTGATTTTTCTTTAGTGTTATATGCAGAGGATGAATGAGTATATTAACAGTGTTATGTACTTTATTGAGGATTACTCATTATAGTGATGCGATATGCGAGTATGATATTATCTGTGTTATAACGTTATAGAAATGGTTAGTACGATAGTGGGAAATTATTGCAAGGCTATCGGAGTGGTTGCATTAGTGCAGTATGTTTTTGTTCTGGCGAGGCTTCACCTGCAAGAAGGTCAGACTCGCACTTATATTATCTATCCCGAAGACTTCGGAAGGGATAGTGGGCTCGCGATATTCGATACCGATGTACGTATGGACTTTATCATTATGATTTAGTATGTATCAGGATTATCGTTGAGCGAAATGATTTAATTCAGTATTATGTTGAGCAATCAGGACTTGGTAATAGGAAGAGTGTATTATTATATCTATCCTCTAAAGATGTGGGAGTTAAGAGTGATACCCCTATTGTTAGGGAAAGGGATTTCGAGAATTCTGATTGTATGTATTCAAGGTTTATGGAATGCAATTACTACCATCCAATACTGAATGATAGTGAAATTGGTGAAATGTTCTTTGTTAAGTGTAAAGGAAATGAAACTTTTCTGTCAAGAGACGGAATAAAGGGGTACATGCTATGGACAAAGGACCTAACGGATTTCGAAAATCGATAATGCTAGGTAGTAGTGTATCGGGGGGGTTCCGTCTTTGGATTTCGCTTTGCGAGACATCTCGCGCATGAAACTTAGCGTAAGGTTGGAATTAGGGAGATGTTGGTCACTAGTCCATGAGTTTGGTACCTCGATCGTTCTAGGGGTAGGTAATTACATCTATAAGTTAGAAGTTAAATCATGAGTTAAAGGCCGTGGAGCTGATTACGTGGTAAGAAAGCATTAAAAGTTATCCTCACGAGTTGAAGGGTGGAATGATGATAAGGAGAATTTAAAATTTTGATTTTTGGGGTGATTGAAAGTACCCAAGGTTGTAATCACGTTGCAAGCATTAGGGAAAAACAAAGAACTGGTTATTAGGTGAGAAGCGTATGTGATGCTTACGCTAGTATGCACGGTTAATAGTGTGTGTATACATCCAGGTTAACTAATGTTAAAATCGTCTGAGATGAAGGGACGCGGTAATAGGCGTGTGAAATATTTTTTTGTAGGACTAGGATAACGAAGGGGAAGTGATAGAGTGGATTAAACATCACATGAGGGGCAATAACCCATACATAAGTGTGCAGTTAGAATAGCACACCCTAATTTGATTAGATGCCGTGGGAAGCCATTTAAGAAGGGGTATTCCTTGAATAGAGTAGAATTTAATTATTATGAAGAACACTCAGAGCGGAGTTATTATTAGTCAAGTGTGAGAGCGAACATACGCATACGAAGAGTGATGATGTTAGTATGGTTTAAAAGATTCAGAAGTGCGCATCGTGGAGGAAAGAGCAAGGGTCGAGACTTTTGGCATACACCAAGGAAGGAAGGAGAGTATTACGTGTCACTTAATGTGAGACATTTCATGGTAAAATCGATGTTTAGCGGGACGTAGTGAGTAGTCTCTACATGCACCGCCCATAGGTAGGGTTCGGTTAGAAGAGAAAAATCAACCAGAGAATTTTTGTGTTTATTGACAATTCCTGAAATGGGAAGAGGCCGGTAAAGTCCTTGGATGGGTTACCATCCACAAAACAAGATCAAAGGTTCATCCGAACATGTGAATTAAGTCTCCCAAGAAGGAAGTGATTGATATTCCTTTGGGGTGGTTTACAATATTAACTAGTGTGGCCCAGACTTCCTTTGAAAGGAAGGATCGCGCCGATACATGGTCTGGTACAATATTAATTTCTGAATTGGGATGAGGTTTGTGAGTACCACCTTTGATATGGGATTTCGGGAACCAACGGAGGTAAGGTTTCATTTCGAGTAGGATGTATCACCCTTAGCCAGGTAATAGGAGCAAGGTGATTAAAGATTAGTGGAGCCACGTGAAGGAAATTTTGGAATCTTAGTATGGTGTTTTCAGGATTCCTCTGTAAAGTCACTCGTACATGTTAGTAGCGTACGAGGTGCTTATTAAGGTTTTGGTGTGGAAGCACCTCGACTATTCTCCTTCCGTATATTTAGGGGTGAGTCGATAATCAGAGTTTTGGATCGGTCGAGAATAATCCGATAACTATGATGGAATTCCACGACTGTTTTAAGTGAAAAAGAGTGGTCAAATGTTTGTATGGTATTTCTCAGAATGGGAATTTGTATATAAATAAAACCGAGTGGTTGTCATGTAGTGAGGTGCGGCCTCCCAATGATAGTGATATAATGTAAAATGTATAGGCGTGACCTATGCGAATGCTGTCGGTTAGGAGCACCATGTGAAGTGTCTCTAATGAGATTGTTAAACAAGCTTGCTGTGAGGCGGGGCTATAGTGATTAAGCGCCTTACTATGTAGATAGTTTGCATACTGAAAATATATCCAGATTTTTTCTACCAGGTAGGCCTTATTTTCCAAATTTCGGGACAAAATTCCGTTATTAGGGGGGAAGTATGTAATACCACGTATTTTTATGGATTTTAAATTTAAGGATTTATTAAATTTATTTAAGATAAATTAATTTTATTTTAATCCGGAAAGTTATTTTAAATATTTACTAGCGTGATGTGAGTTAGTATTTATTGGAAAATTTTGTTGAATGTTACTAGATGAGTATAGTAATATATGCGATTTATTTTATAAAAATTGTCACGTGGGAATAAAATGACAATTATGGAAATTAAGTTGGGATACGCCTGTGTCGTGTCGGGACTAAATTATTATTATAAAAACTGAATAAATTATAAGTTGCCCGTTTTCTCATTTTGAGTGTGCCAAAATGTCCGGAAGGGTCGAGATAGTTAGAAAAGTGTACCCGTGGGTTTAGTTTGGGTCTCGAGGCATTTTGGACATTTCGTAATTATGGGTAATTAAACCCACGAATTTGCTAGGGTTATATCAGTTGGTAAGTGTTGTCTTCTAGGGTTAAGATAACCAAAAACTAATGACGGGCATTAAAGAGGAAGAGGAGAATTTTTCCAAGGAATTCTAGGCCAATAACTCCTCCGGTTGCACCATCGTCGCCGCCAAATCGTAAATCGCGCGAAGGGGATCACAACCACACCTTTTTCTTCCAAAAATCAGAGACTAAAGTTCCAGACAAGTATCTATATTTCTTTAATCAAGTTAATGCATCCTTTTATATTAGGCTAAGGTTGATGGAAATTAGTGTTCTTGAAGAAAAACGTTAATTGGAGAAAAAAATTGCATGTTGTAGAGGTAGAGATCATATTTCTGGAAATCCATTTCACATGTAGAGGTTGAACCATGAATTTCCATGGTATTAATGATAGAGAATCTAGAAAAGAATGGAAGAAAACTAAGTTAAAGATAAATTAGCGTTCTTGAGACTAATAAAGATTTTTACCCTTTTATCTTGTTATAGATGATGAAAATTCGCATGTGTTACGTAGGATATTATTTCTTTGGGTATACAACACTTGTAGTATAAGTGGTTGAGAGTTTGGTATTGAAACATGATGAATTGGAGGAGTTTAAGGTAAGAGTTCCGTAGCTGGGTTGTCTACAGATAGGCCATAACTGCTTGATCGATCGATCGAGCACAGAGCATCGATCGATCGATGGATCGATGGATCGATCGATCGACCCCCTTTCCTCGATCGATCGACCCCTCCTGGAAAACTGCATTTTTGGCTCGCGTTAGCTTAATCCGATTTCATACGTAGTAAACCTTGATTAGGGTTGCTAGAACATAATGGGACATAAGAAAGACCAGTAGGGTCAAGTTAAACCCCGTTAAGTGGAACTTTAATATGAAGGGAAATAAAGGGGAAAACGGGGAGACATTTATAGTTAGAAAATCATACGTGCGTTGATTTAACAATCGATATGTCTAGTAAGTTTAAATAGAAGGTAAGTGAGGGCTTACTGAAATTGTAGCTAATTAAAGACAATAGTTCCAGAGACGAGAGGTGAGTTTAGAATGTCTTAATTACGAGAATAAAATGAACGAGTCCGTTATATGAAATAATCGAGTAGAATGAGTAATAACAGATAATTATAATTGTGGGTCCTGAGCACACCTGATTTAATAATGTGGATGTGAATACATATATTATATATATGACATTGTGATTGTGCATATATTATTTATGTGTAAAAATCGTACCCGGGCTACTTGCTATTACGGGGGGTTTTCGTGCCGGGACAGTCTTATCTCGATGTGACCTTTATGGGGGATATTGACTTGTACCCTAGAACATAGTATTTCCCTGGTACAGGCTATCTAATTGATAGTTCAGACGGGCCTAAGAGACGTGTGGGTATGTACTGACCTCTTAGGACCGGGATCTATGCTTTGCCTCCATTTGTATGTGTTTGTGTTAATGCAGTTCGAGAGTTATTCCGAATGAGCATTTCCCTAAATATGTGTGATATAGGGACTTGATAGCAGAGTATGCCAACACCATAGTTTTTATGTGGGGTGCCGTTAGTATATATGTATTATATGAGTGATTGGTATATATATAATTATTTATGGAAACTTTGTACCATAGACTTTATGTGGGGTGCCGTTTGTATATATATTATAAGTGTAACTAATATATATACGTATATCTATATGAGAACTTTCTACTGCGTGAAATAGAAGTTAAGTAAAGTATGGAATTCTTCAACTTCATTATAAGTATTCGAAAGCATTATAACGATACGTAATTATTCTAAATAACGTAAGAAATCTTGAAGAGATAGATTTTTCTAAAGTGAATACCATAACCTAAATTTCACGTGTCAAGACTTATGGAGAATAAGTTAGAGATATATATGGGATTCATTAGTACGGTAGACGTGCACACTAGATGAGAGCTTAGAATACTCAAGAGAGTGTCGCATACTAATATGATTGTTGCATTAGTCGGTAAGCATTTAAAATACTTGCTAAACTATTTTTAAAACTGGTTTACATTCGGGCTCTGACCCGTTTGCTATTACCTCTGATCTTTTGTGTGTGTGTATATACATATATTACAGGTGCCCAACCACACGGGTATCATGCTTAGGATTCTTTGGATGGAACGCGCTGTAGCTTTTGTGGGAGTTGCAGGCCATTGCTTAGACGACCTCATTGTTGACTCTACTTCTTGTTCAGTTTTATCTAGTGGGGCATGTGTCGCCCTTTTCCATTATTTAGTTGGTTTTGTCAGAGATTGTAATTCTTTTACTTTCAGTGTCTTTATTTTGAGGTTTATTACTGTCAGGATGTTTTCCTTTAGTGTTTTAAAGTTGGGATTTGTTATTGATGGTTAAACTCTTGAATGTTCATTTCTATTCTTATACTTAATGTGTGACTCTTAAAATGTTAATGGTTAAAGGTTCTATAATTGGATTTAATAAAATGGAAATAAGGTCTTAAATGGTTTTGACACTTAGCTTAATTAGTTAGGGTGTTTAAATTTAAAAAATTTAATTTGCGACAGTGATGGTAAGAATGAACCAACTTTCCACCTTGATTTTAATTTAACAAAGGATTGATAGCCCGATATTTAATTAGGCGGGGTGTCACATTATGTTACCTCCTATGGGTAGTATCTTAGGGGTTTCTCTAGGATTTGAAAGTACATGCGTAGATGATTAGAGTCAGGATATAAGTCATGCAAGACGCATCGAATATTATCTTATCGTTATGATTATCATGCTTTCATAACTGGGTCTTAGGTTTTTATACATATAGTATTGCACATAGATATGGGGTGAGATATATATTAAATGTTATTATCGAGGGACACTGCATGCTTTGAATTAACTGCATCATTGAATTTTAATTTCGTAAGATAATTCTTGTAACTTTAGGGCACTGGCCCAAATTATAAAAATCTTTTCCCCCCCAATTTCGCCTTGATAGGGGCAACATGTCTTTTAGGAGATTAGACTCATGATCACTTTGCTCATCAGTTGTTCGTATCATTTTATTTTAGTTTTGGTTATTATTTACCTTCTAGTTCTTTTATTATTTGGAGGTTGTATGGGTATAAGCCCTAGGTTTATTTTCTAGTCCTTTGAGACCAGTCGTACTTATGTTTGAAATTAGTTACCATCTGGATGTTGGACTTATTATTTGTTATATGTTTTAAACTATATTAGTTGTATCGTGCCTGTTGTTTTAAAATTTTAAATGTTTGAATATGGTTTGATTCTGAGATTGATATAGATTCATAGACAAGCCCCACTTTCGGTTTTATGTCTGGCCAACCTGAATGTGGAAAATGGGGGTTGTTATAGCTGGTATCAGAGAATCCATGTACTAACATCCTTCAAATTTATATTTCCTTTGTTACATTTTTCATTGCATTCATTTATATGTAGATCCTAGTATTAGGAATCATTGTATTCTTTGCAATTGGTTTTTAAGATGAAATTTGTTTTCTTTTGGATGGAAAATGGTAGAAATGGTAGACCATAACATCCCATCACCCAGGAAACTGAGGTGGGGGATTAATAGGAGCTGCAGACACACCAACAGCAACCCACCTAGGGTTACTCTACAAGACATTGCTATGATAATGACGCATGTGGTATCTATGGTGATCACCTCTATGCTACAACACTCCCATCCTCAACAACAGCAACCACCACCGCCACCCCCACGACAGGTGGTGCTACCCGTTAGGGCATAGGGATTAATATGCCAATTCACTAGAAGAAGAATATTCAATGTCACTTAACAATATTTGAGTGCATGCCGGTGCATAAGAAGATGTAACTTTATTTCAGCTACTTGGAGTAGCCTTATAGTTATGGGAGTCTACCACCACATCGATGGATTGGAACATGTTGACAGTTAATGAGTGTTGGGTAAGGTTTAATGGAAAATATTTCCCACCAGCTAAGAAATGACATATGTGGAAGAAGTTCATGGACCTTAAGAAGGAGGGTCATATGGTAGAGAAATAAGAGAAGGATTTTATCGCATTGTATTTGTTTTCTTGAGATGAGGTAAACACAAAAGAAAAAAATTGGAGAAGCTTATGGAGGGATGACTTGGCACATCAAGCAATTATTTTTAGGAAATTTGACCTTTTCTACTTACATTAAGATGGTTATTAATGCTTTACTGCATTGATAGGATCATAAAGCATTTCAAAAAATTGAAGGGGAGAAAAAACTAAACTGAGAGACGTCAAATTAATAAGGTAAGACAAATGGTAATGAAATATAGAGGTATAAGGGTTTCGATGATCAAAACGAGCAGGGAAAATCGGTCCAGGGCCAACACTAAAGAGGCCATCATGTCCACTAGTAGTGGGGATGATGCTAGTTGGTCCAATAGGGAAAACAACCATATAAACGTTAGTTTGAATGAAAATGTAATGATTGTGGAGCGAACAAACACTTTGCAAGGAAGTTACCTTAAGGAAATAAGGTGGCAAGGGATATAGGGGACAACAAGGGTACCAAACACCCTAGGGGCAACGTCAACCACTGACGACCCAACCAACTGCGGTAATGCTAGAACTACCAGTGCTACCCTCCCCACCTCGGGGACTAGAGCCATAATTATATTTTGGGTGTGTTGATCACATCTCCCCTTGAGAGGGACCAACACTAGCATAGGAAGATGATGGTATATTTACTGTAAGGCATATTTGGTTCTAGTGTATAATACCTAATTCTTAATATTACTATGTTAGTGAACCGAGGATTGTAAACTTATGTTTTGTCATAGTTCTTTACATTGATTCACCCGTGAGTAGAGGGGAACGTAAATGTTTCGAATGTAGAGGTATAAGGATTTACATTGGGAGACTTAGGTTTGTAACAGAGTAATTTGCATTAAATATTTCGGTGTATGACATTATCCTAGGGATGGGTTGGCAATCTACTTTCAAGGCTTGTGTTGATTTTTATGGAATCGTTTAGATTTTGTGGTCAAGTATAAAATGTCTGGTTGGAAAGTTTTGTTCACCATTCCTATGAGAACTATTATGGAAATTATCATATTTTGGGTCTAGTTATGGTAAGATGGATGGCGATGTAAACCCGGGTTAGTACGATGACATTGTGAAGTTTGGTACACTTAAGAGAAAGTGGCGTATTAATGTGATAGTAAGGATTTTGAGGAAATATTTGGGGGAAGATACATTTGGATTAAAGAGCGTCAAGTTTATGTTGCGCTAATATTGGGAAAGATTCTTTTGTATTGTTGAACCGTTAGTGATTTCAATGAAAATAATTTGCGAGATTTTGGACCTAGGTCTAGGGTCACCGTGTGATTCCAGAATATGAAAGGTGACAATTCAATTAGAAAAAATTGTATGAGGGTGATGTGACTAATGCATCATAGACATGTGTGAATTCATGTATCAATGATGGTTAAAGCTTATGGATAGGAAGGTACAGAATATGAATTGTGGAGAAAGTAGCGTTTGACCAATGATGGTTCGATGGAGTTTTGTAAACCAGATATAGTGATAGTTATATCAGCATTAAGATTATACCTACGGGTTTTGCATGAATTGAAAGTGTTTCCTTATCCAGAGTAGGCACAATAATGTGAAGACTTTCGGAATTTTTATTTACAAATTTCTTGAATTATAGATACAACAAATTTTCTACTCGGGGTATCAACATAGATTAGATGATAATCATGTAATACTTTAAAGAATGAGTAAATGTGATGATTATTCGATGATGGATTTATTTTAATAGGTAAATATATGCATAATGAGAAGCATTTGTATTGTAAAATTTTTGGGTTCCTATGAGAAATTTATGGCCACCGATGACATTATGTAACAACCCAGAGTTTTGGGTGACTATTTTATATTATTTTGCCCGATGGGCAAATTTTATAAAATAGGGAAAGTTGGAGTAAATATTAATTCCCGTGATATTAAGGGATAACATTTACTATGTTTTTCCTATTTACCGTTATGAGAAGGTAAATAGCATTATATGGTACTTTATTATGTCGTTATATGTAAAACGACAATTATGACCTACATATAAAATTGGGTAAAATTAATAAAATAAAATGAAATTGGAACACAAAAATAGTCCACGATATTCAGAATGCCAAAATAGGGGGTGCGGTTGTTTTTAGAATAGTAAATATAGTCTAAATAAGTGCCCAATTGTAATTTTTGAGATTCGAGCATTTTTAAGGGGTTATGACTCAATTATGTGGATACGAGTCATTTTAGTGGTGTATTAAAACATAAAAGAGGGGGATTATGTTTTAAGACCGGTATAAGTTCCCTCACCCCTCTTATTTTCTCATTTTTCATGTTAGAATCCAAGAGAGAGAGAGAGAGAGAGAAGAGAGAGTTGGGAGAAATGGAGAAAAAGGGAGAAAATGGAAGATTTGAGCCGGAATTCGTCTCTACCAGAGGAGGATCAGAGACTACAACTTCGAGGCAAGTTTCTTACTTGCTAGATATTGATGTAATGTGATAAATCTGCATGTATAGTTAGGTTTTGGAGGTTTAAACCATAAATGGGTTTTTGGTTGATTTTTGTGTTTAATCCTAAATCTTTTATTTAAATTTGATTTGAGGTAAATAAATTAGTTACATGATGGGTAGAGATGATTTTGTAGTAATATTCGTTGTTGTGGTTGGGTGAAATAGCGGATAAAATCTTAGAGGTTTTGTTAATGGCCGAAACAACTTCTCGAGGCAGAAGATGTCCACCAGGATCGATCGATGGCTAAGGGTCGATCGTCGACCCCTTCTGAAAAGGTGAGGTTTTTCTTGATTTGTTTTAGTCCTTTTCTTCTAGGATTCGAGGTTTAGGAACCTTCCTTTGGGAAATAATAGGTATTCCTAGAGGGTTGTTTTGGGTAGACTAATGTCCTAGTCTAGAATGGGATATTTGGGCTAACCCCGAGGGCTAGTTTGCTTAGGTTAATGCCCGAATAATATAGGAATTTAAACTAAATGTAATCGGGTGATAAAATACTAATGTGAAGCTTTTGGGAGATATTCCTTAAGGGAGATTCACTTTGATGGCTTATTAAATTATATGAGTTTTTGGAGGCTTGTTTGAGGATGATGGCACTTTGGGTCTCAGGTCATTAATAAAATATGACTTAATAAATAAGAAATGTATATTTTACATTGTGGTAAAAAATGAATAAGTACGAATGATTTTGAGAATGTAAAAATGGATGTTTTCAAATGGAAAGGAAAATGATTTTTTTATAAATGTTAAAAGGTATGGATACACACCCTCTCTAAATCTCTATCTTAAGGGAAGTTCGCGCATTGTGGTGAAGCCCCCTGACTAATGAATGCAGGGTGGATATAGTCCCTAGGCCATATGAGTGTCTGTTGTTTATTTTCTGCGATGCGTAGGTAATTCCGGGTGTAGTTATGACTACCCCGCAGGCATATGGCCGCTTCCTGATGTTTCGGTAGGATCCCAAGTTGTCTAAATGATAGGCCCTGGAAGATGATAGCCATTTAGGGGCGCGCATAGTGGGAAAACCCGGACGGGCGGTCTTAAAATCGTTATATATATAACTACATATATATATAACTATTCTAAATCAAGTTGGACTTGATGTTTGATAAATTCCGTAAAGAGCATGATGAAGTGCCATATAGAGCACGAGGAAAATGTCACAAAGCGCATATGATGATGATTATATTCCCGTTAAGGAAGAGATTTTTACAAAGTGTAAAATTGAGATAAAATGCCACAAAGAGCATAAAAACTATGATTATATTTCCTGATAAGGAACGTAAGTATGAAATGAATTAGTATACGATGAAATTGACTTGGTAAACATTTGATAAAATGTTGTACCATTTATATTAATCTTCCTAAAGAAGAAATAGGAATTATGTTTCTAGATGATAAATGGATTCAATTTATGTCTCTTGCATAGCTGTAGATGTGACCTCCCATGGACATGCATACATATACATATACATATTAATTTCGTGATGGGGGTCTAATGGATATCCAAGATCAACCTTGCCTAAGTAGTAGTGTATCGGGGGGGTTCCTTGTTTGGATTTCTCTCTGCGAGACACCCCACGCACGAATAGGGCATAGTGTTGAGACTTGGGAAAAGTTAGCCCTTAGTACCTAGGTTAACTAGAGCATCACATGATATTGCGCTAGGTTGCTTTTAGATTGAGAGGTGAGCAATGTTATTGTTAACTGCGAGAGAATTATGTACTTAACTGTCATTCATTTTAGTCACATGGCAATCATATCAAATCGGGCCTTGGCCCGTATATATTTTTTTGTTGGGCATGCAATTCTTGTCCATCCAAGTGCTCTACCGCGAAGACACCCGTATTGACATTTCCATTCCAGTTGTCATGGAGCTATGGCATATCGCAGATGTTATAGGGTATTTGATGTAGACGTTTCTTTTCTTTGTACTCTAGTTATGTTCAATTTATTTATTTGGGCATGTTGCCCAAACATTTCATTCATTTATTATTACTGTGATATTAAAGTGTATACTCGGTGTTATTATTTGTATTGGTCTGTTAACCGAAAGCTTATTCAATGATTATTTCTTATATTGTCATTCTTTATCCGTTGAATTTCGATATCCACCATTTTTGGCAAAATGGGATTTTCTAAGTGTTTTTATTTTACTTACTAAATTTTTTAATTTGACGGTCCATTTTCTAAAATGATTGGTGGTTATCTCGTACTATTATTTTAATCGACAGTGATTCTAAGAATGGACCATCTATGATTCATGTGATTATTAGAGTATTAGGATGGCCACCTATTATTTTAGTAGGCAGGTTGTCACAGATGGTGTCAGATCATTAGGTTCTAGAGTCCTTAGGAATCTGTGCGGACATATTTCACTTTCAGTGTTATTTTTTATTTGATATAGAGCCCTAAGATTAAGATCGTTGATTTCTCTCTTTTTTTTCTTTCGTTCTCTTGCTATAGTATAAGAACCTCAAAAATCTTTTGCACATTCGTGTGAGACTCGTAAGTCGTCAGATGAAGGGCGTTAAGGGAGGACGTTGTGAAGGCATCATCAGACGGGATTACTAAGATCTGTAAGCTGTAGTTGAGGATGAGGGACGCTTTAGAGGTTGCTCCCTTCGTAGCATTTGTTTAATATTGCTACCGTGACTATTGAGTACAGTAGACATAATTTTTCAAGTATCGCTGCCAGTAGATTGTCGAATTAAGTTTGGAACTTCAAGCGTCGCCAACTTAAAGATGAGAGGTCCTTGGTGAGGGTCGTTTGTTATATTTAATCCAGATGAAGAAAGTATAAGGCCCAGGAGTTTGGTCCTAGAGTGTGGTATAGAAGTGTCCAAGTGCAAAGATGGGAGCAAAATCTTTCACCCATATGAGTAAAGTTGAAATGGCGGAGATGGTAATCGCCATATTTTGGTGGAACGGGAAGTTTTGCCCATAGAGAAACCCGGTAGATATTTTCAACAACAAATTTATCTGGGATGATGACAAAGTAGATTCTCAAGTATTCACGCGAGGTTTGGTCAGAGGCTCACAGTGAATAAAGGGTGTTACGGTTAAGGAAACTGTGCATCGAAATAAGGTTGGTACAGGGAGAGAGAGACTTTCAATGGAAATGATAGGCTCACAAATAAGTGTTGCTAACACTTCAGGAAATGTAATGTTCTTGAGACCCCATCGGTGGACATCCACTCGGGGAAGGCTCATTGAAGTAAGGCAGGGGAGGCCTATAGGATGTTCTCTTTATTAGAAAAGTCAAGGGAACTATGTGAGTGATTGCTATAGTACCCTGATATTTAAGTAGTTGGTTCAGTTAAGACTAGAATGATGTGTCTAGCAACCATTGGTAATGGCCAAAGAGATTGGCAAGTATGTTGGTGGGAATTCTACCTTAGTTAAGGGTGGCGTATTCCTTATGATAAGATGGAGTAGTATTGTATTTACCCTGGATTCGAGAGTGTATATTGGGTCGTGGACCGATCGGGGTATTTATATGACTTCTGTAGAAGGGAGTTCCATATTTTCCTCACTCATTATAAATTGGGTGTTGGTAATTTATACATTTGTGTTCTATGTACTACTCGTATTATATGTGCTACGAGTGGGGATATTCTTGGATTGGTTGGTGCGATAGCAAGCGAATTAATCGCGAGGTTATTCTATTTTTAGTTCTAGAAAAGAGCTAGTGGTTCTATAATATTTCTTCTGGATACAAGTTGAGACTTTATAGAGGTGATTTATGGTATGTAGGTAGTTTTCATTATTTGTTTTACTTGATTGATTGTTTGCTTTGTGTATGCATGATTATTGCATTTTCTTTTCTTTTCCTTTCTTTCTTTCTTTCTTTCTTTGTATTTGTTTGGTGAGATGCTTTATTTTCTTTCTTTCTTTCTTTTCTGTTTCTGTCGGTTAGATGCTAGGTTAGAAAGTTTAGTCGAGAATCACGTAATTGAGTGATTAACGAGATAAGTTCAAGTGCGAGATATGAGCATAGTAATAGTCCTTCCCTCTGATCGATGTGGGGGAGACTTGGATAAGATAGTCGGATTGAAATTTATGATTTTGCCTTTATGAGAAGGCCATTTAAAAATATGTATGTACATATATTGAGATAAAGCATTGGTGGCATTTTATTGAAAGTAAATGCCATATTAGTTAAATTTTCCATTAACTGAGTTGGTAGGACTTAGAAGTAGAAGTAAATTAATAGGGTTATTAGTTAGAGCCATAGCAATCCTGATCATGTGTCTTCGATCGTTACTTATAGATGACTGATAATGCGAGGTAGTAGTGTAACGGGAGGGTTCCTTGTTCGGATTTCGCTTTCGCGAGACGTCCCACGCATGAACCCGAGCGAATGTCGAATGTTGAGAATGGTATTGGACACTAGGAATATTATTAGGATAATACCTATACGACTTAGATAGAATATATATATCGACTTTAGGATTCTTAGGATGCTAGGCCCTTAGAGCATGTGATGTTATTTTAGGTAGATGGTAGGGAGTTGACCCCAACCGGTTTGTGGGTTAACTCTAAGTATCATTAGGTCCCTAGAATGGAGAAGTACGGGATCTCGAGTGATTTGAAATGTTAGGCCATAGATGGTAGGGCCTCTCTTAGATAGAGCGTTACGTCGGTAACCTAACTTTTGGAGGAGTTAGAGGATGAGCTGACTTTCACTCCTGCACTCATGTTGTTAAGATCGAGAGTGGATCTAACGAATGAGTTTTTGCCCGAAACGGGAAGTATTAATACGGGAGCATGGACCCATTGTTTATGCGTCTCACAAATTTAAATTCGGTGAGAAGTATTATCCCCCGCTAGATATAGAGTTCATAGCGGTAGTATTTGCCTTAAAGAATTAAAGCACTACTTCCTGGGTAGGAAATTTGTCTTTTCACGAGCAACAAGTTCGAGTTCGTAAAGGACTATTAAATGGAGATTCCCTTTCGCTAAGGAGATGCGAATAGGAATAGTAGATGCGCCAAGTAGAAAACCACCGGAGAGATTAGTGAAGGCATGGAATGCCAAGTGGAACGAGCTTAACCGAAGGGATGCTATATCAAGAGCGTTCATGTCTGTGGTTGACCGATTCACCTACTAGTGAGCAGAGACTAGTGGCGGAATGAGGAAGGATAGGAGTAATAACTTTTATGGATTGGATTTTCGTACTATAGTTCGGATCGTTTCCTATAATTATGGTGCCGTGTGTGTCGCCTAGTTCAGTTGGCTGTGTGCCTTGCATGTTCGTTGGAATGGAACCAGCGGATAGTATATTTCGTAGACTTGGAGTGGTCTGGGAATATTTTTTCTACGATTGGGCTCATTGAGCCGCATAATTTCAAGGGCTATGCCAATGCGAATAGAAGTAAGTGGTGTTGGGGTTGAGCGATGTAGTATTAGTGCAGTTATTCCCTGCCAAGGGTATAACGAGTTTTGAAAAAAAGGGGCAATTTGTGCTGAGATGTGTAGGTATCTCCTTCCGTAGTAGAATGGTAGGATCGATAATTTATGAGGAACGGTTTGCTACTATGTTGGAGCACAAAGAATGTAGACTGAGATCGAATAGCGATGACCTTAGTCCGAGTCCAATGGGGACACTGCACTATCGAGGGGTTTGCCAGGCTTTTTAGAATGATAGTTTAGTATAGTATACCTTTATATGGTTATACTGTATGCCTGAATTTTGAGGACAAAATTCCCTTCTAAGGGGGGGAGTATGTAATAACCCAGATTTTTGGGGGACAATTTTATATTATTTTGCCTGATTGGCCAATTTTATAAAATTGGGAAAGTTGGAGTAAATATTATCAAAAGGCATAACCCGAAACTCGTAAGATCCATATCTCATTAAGAACGCAGTCTTCGAGACATCCTCCTCCCTGATACGCAACTGATGGTATCCCGATCTCAAATCGATCTTTGAGAAAAAGAAGCTCCTCTCAACTGGTCAAATAGGTCATCAATTCGAGGCAATGGATACTTATTCTGTATCGTGACCTTGTTCAACTCCCGGTAGTCCACACACTATCTTAGTGAACCTTCCCTCTTCTTCACAAACAAAACTAGAGCGCCCCAAGGTGAGGTACTCCTGCCAATAAAGCCCTGACCTAACAGCTGCTCTATCTGATCTCGTAGCTCTCGCATCTCTGTCGGAGCCATACGGTACGATGCGCGTGCTATAGGTCTCGTATCTGGCAATAGGTTTATAACAAAGTCTATCTCTCGACTGGGGGGTAGGCCTGGTATCTCCTGAAACACATACGAATACTCCCTGACAACTGGGATCGAATCTAGAGGAATCACAACCTCCTTAGAGGTATCCTCATCTATGTAATACAAATGAGCAGTCGAACCTCCCTCTGGGCGAGGCATCGCCACTGAAAACATCTCTTGCCCCGGAATGGCAAAAATAATGCTCCTGCTGAAGCAATCAATCATGGCCCTATAAGCTATGAGCCAATCCATACCGATAATCACATCGTGCACATTCATATCTAATACCAACATGTCTGCAGGTAATACCAAACCACCAATATCTACCCCCACTCCCCGCCATATAAAGAATATAAGTGACCCATTCCCCAATGGTGAGTCGACACACGTCACTGTGCTCTCCGCTGTGGCTAACAACCCTAAAGCCTTCGCAAAATGTGTAGTTATAAAACAATGTGTAGCCCCCGTATCAAAAAATACCCGACCCATAGTGCCATTGATAGGAAACGTACCCTCAGTCGCAGGCGGTGCCTGTGGAACTACTGCCTGGTGGACGTTATAGACACATCTATACTATAGCTGCCCCTGCTGAGTTGGGACTGCTGGAATGGGTGGAAATGCTGCCATCTGTGTCGGTGCGGGGAGAGCGGCGGGAAACATAGGCCTCTGCGACTCCTAGGGAGCACCCTGCTGCTGCTGCTGTGGGGCCCTGCCCCTATCAGGACAATACTGTCGTTTATGGCCAGTCTTGCCATAAACATAACACTTCCTTGGGAAGTTCCCTCCTCTCTGCCCCTGCTGTCCCCGGCCCTGGTGGCTGTTACCGTTCCTCCCTTGGCCCGGTTGGCCCTGCTGAAACTGCTGCCCATTCTGCCCCTGTTGGCCTTGATGGCCATTTGGACCCTGATGGCCCTGACGGAAACCTCCACGTCCGTGCCTATAATTCTCTGATCTGAACCTCTTCTGATCCCCCTGCTGGGAACCCTGCTCACCCAGTCTCTGCCCCTGAACAGATTGTGCCCCACTAGCACCATGTCCTCCAGTTCTGCCCTGATGGCTAGACTCTCCCGATCTCTTTCCCTCAGCCATATGAAAGCGGTGATCCTGGCAGTGTAACAAAGCAGCGTTAACCACATCAGAATAAGTGGCCAAAGAAAGGTTCCCTAACAGATGCTGACGGATCCTCCATGTCAACCCGTCGGTGAATTTCTCAATCTTCTTCTTTTCTGTCGGTATCTCATCTGGAACGATATTCAACAGATTCATGAACTCGGCCTCATACTCGGCCACAGTCTTACCCTCTTGCTTCAGATTCATCAGTTTCCTCCTCATTTCCGTGTGAACAGCTGACAGAAAGTACTTGCGGTTGAACCGCACCCAAAAGTCCTGAATAGTGAGAGTATCCCTCTCCTCCACGGTGGTAATAGACTCCCACCACTGCAGTGCAGATCCAACTAGCTTGAAAGTAGCTAGCACCTGCTTTTGAACATCCGTGCACTCATACATCCTCAAGTGACTCTGCATATCCTTCCTCCACTGGCTCGAGACTACCACATCTAAGCTACCTGCAAACTCTGGCAGATGCGGTTTCTGAAAGCGTCACGTACACGTTCCCAAGCAGACGGGAATTAATTTGCCTGTACTGGCGCGGCAACCGGCGCCTGAGGTGGTGCCTGCTGAACTACGGCAATTGCGGTATTTACCGCTTGGGCTACAATGGTTGCAACCTCAGCGGCGTTCATCATGCCCTGAACTGGAGCGGGCTGGGGTTCTGGCGTTGCATCCCTGTGAACTCGTCGTGCACGTCGTGGAGGCATCTGAAATAAGAATGAAGTTTATAAGTTCACCGTTTATAAACATAAAATAGCTGAAGAACGAAGCATACACAAAAAGAGTACAACAGTCCTAAAATATAGGGCTCTATATCAAAGAAAAACTTAGCGGAAACATAATAGCCGTACAGAGCCTAAAGGACACTAGAATCCAAATGCCAATTAAATACCGGGTAGCTACTCCTTTATTAAATTAAATCCAAATGCCAAGTTGCCCAGTTAATAGCATCACTGTCGAAAACATTTTAATGATTACTAACCACCTAGTATTTAAAAAATAAGTTGCCAAATTTTAATTAAAGTCTGATTAACATGCAGTAAAAGATTTAAAGCAAGAATAATATCACCATTCACCATAACGAAATAATAGAATAACCATCACATGATATTAATAAATCCGGAGGAAAAACTCCTCACAACAAATCCCACAACTGAAATAAGTAACGAAATACTGAATACTGAATTAATACATGCCAAAGACTAAAAAAACTGAAATAGAAAGGTATCTAATAGAATTTCGGCAACATTCCCTAGAACTGAAGAATACTGAATATGGAATCCAAATGATAGAAGCATCTAAAAGAAAACCCCTATAGCTTCCACAAATAGCTACATCTCGTCACCTGAATGAGTATCCTATGCGTGGTGTCCTTGTGGCTGGGCACCTAAAATGGTTTTACAAAAAAAAATAGATTTGAAAGCAAACGGGTCAGAGCCCGAATGTGGAGATATTTTTAGAAACCTGCAAGTGCTTTAAAAACATTTAAAACATTAAATGCAAAGTACATGTTAGGACGTGCACTCACATGAAATTATAACCTCTCGTCTAACTGTGCACTCCTAACGTCAATACCCATCTAAAATGACACAAACCACTAGCTAAGTGACATCCTATCTAGCTAGATTGTCATAGGTTCTACCCTTATTACTCGGTTCCAAGTAACGTTATAACGATCTCAATTAAATAGGGGGCTTAACGTGAATTCAGGTTCTCATATAAAAGTAATACAACTCGTTATAGATTATCCCTTTTATATTATTCCATAGTTATACACACAATACCATATGAAAGTTCTCATTTTACTAAGTGTATATTTTCCACAACATAAATATACAATATAAGCACCCCGAGACTAAGCTGCGGTGCACACATACTCTGCTATCCATCCTGGTACATCATGTACATAAGGAATCACGTATTCCGAATCTCTCAGGAATAGTTCAGATAACACAAATCACAAACAGTGGAGGCGAACACAGTCACATCACATGGGTCACGCACATACCTACGCTCCCACGATAAGCAGACTTATTAACATCCCAATAAGTCCTTCTCTGACCTATGTTCTCGAGGTACCAGTCTAAATCCCCCCCGTAGGCACACAAGGATTAGAGGGTCCTAAGCGAACGCAAGCCTCCCGTGATAGCAAGTATGGTAGGTATGTCATACACATAAAATTATATGCTAAGCATTCACACATCTTAGATATCACAATATTAATAAAGGTATACTCTACATCCTTATACCATTATTCCAAATTATATATTTTAAGTCTCCCGATAATATAAAAGTTAAACTGTCGACACATCTCACGTCGTGGTTTCCTATACTTAAAACCTATCTCAAATAGATTATTAAGTTCCTATTATTCCCACATATAACATCTTTATTCCTAAGGTCTTTACTTCTGCCCAAACCTCATTTCATCAAATTATTCAAATTTACACTTTCATCTCAAATATTATCTCACTTATCAAATTTTATGAATTTAGAATAATTCCTCAAATTGAATTCTAATTAAGGTCCAAGTTTCATAATCATGCCTACTGGTCTACCTTAAGTTTAAGGGTATTCATAAGGTCTCCAATAACATTTACCAAGGGTTACTACTATTGAAATTTGAATAGGGAAAAACTTTACTCATTCTCGGAAGGTCGATCGATCGACCTTTTTCCTTCGATCGATCGATGGTGGTCGATCGATCGACTGATGAACATCGATCGATCGAATGCACCAGGTATGGCTACGGACTGCTTCATTTTGCAGTTTTCAAATAATCCCAAAACATACTTTCAATGCATGATTCTCTAATATAACGTTATAGTAACATCATACAACCATCCTACAACATTAATAACGTCCTAAAACCAATAATTCATCAACCAAGGGCTATATATGGATCAATCTTCATCAAGAACCCTAGTTTTCTAATTCTTTCAAGAACATTCATAAACCTCTTCTTGAATCCATTTTTGTATCACATAAGGTAGTAATTCCATTAACTCAATCTTCCAGTAACGTTTTTACATGCAGACCTACATCCAAAATTAAACTAACAACTCCAATTTCATGGGTTTCCCTTTATCTCCCAAACAAGAATGATTATTAAGATTTCTAACATGGAAGAAACATTTACTGCATAAAATGTAAATTAAACCACTTGCCTTGATTCTATCTCTGATTTTGATGACGATTTCCTCTCTCTTTCTGCAGAATTTCCTTCTATCTCTCTTTCTCCAAGCTTTCTTCTCCAATGGCTATGGTGGCTAGGGTTTTGTTTTGGGAAAATTTTGGAAACCTAATCTAATAACCCCCGTAGCTTATTGGGTAAATAAGGGTTGGTTAGTGGGTTTAGTGGGTCAAATCCACATCAGATATAATTTTCTAATTTTCATCACTTTTAATTTCCAAAAATACAAAATTACCAAAATACCCTTTATGTTGCCGGTATGACCTAAAAATACCCCGGGACCCAAACTAAACCCCCGGTTAGCGTTTTCTGACTATCTCGACCCTTCCGGACGCGTTGGCGCACTCAAAACGACCATACGGTTAATAAAATTTAAATTCACTTTTATAATTAAAATAATTATATCCTGACGTGGCTGCCACTCGCGTCCCAATAAAATGTCCAAATTGTCGTATATCAATCTCACGACAATTTCATAATTCAATATTCAATTATCATCATATATACTCAATATAGTCAAATACCAACTCATCATCATATATACTGAATATAGTCAAATACCAACTCACATCTCGTTAGTATTTTATCCGGATTAATTCCCAATTAATTCTCATTTAATTAATTAATCCCAAAAATAAATATCGCCAAAAATACGGGGTTTTACAGTAAATAGCATTATATGGTATTTTATTGCATCGATATATGTAAAACGACGGTTATGACCTACATATAAAATTGGGTAAAATTAATAAACTAAAATGAAATTGGAACACAAAAATAGTTCACGTTATTTGGAATGCCAAAATAGGGGGTGTGGTTCTTTCTAGAATAGTCGAGATTGTCGAAATAAGTGCCCAGTTGTAATTTTTCAGATTCGGGCTTTTTTAAGGGGTTATGACTCAATTATGTGGATACGAGTCATTTTAATGGTGTATTAACACTTAAAAGAGGGGGATTATGTTTTAAGACCCGCATAAGTTCCCTCACCCCTCTTATTTTCTCATTTTTCATGTTAGAAGCCAAGAGAGAGAGAGAGGGAGAAGAGAGAGGTATGATAAATGGAGAAAAAGGAAGAAAATGGAAGATTTGAGCCGGAATTCGTCTCTACCGGAGGACGATCAGAGACTACAAACTCGAGGAAAGATGGGTGAAAATGGGGTTTTGTTAATGGAATACTTGGCTGAGATTCAAAGTAAGAAATAGGTGTATTATATATCTCTGAATATAAATATCTGATTTAAATGAGAAATCGGATTATAAATTGGTCGAATTTAAATATGTAAATTGGCATTGTAGAACAACGTTAATGGCGATTTATGGAAAAACCCATTTCGAAAGTTATGACATAAGTTGAGAAATTTATGTACTAGAAGGTGTATATGATGTATAGGATCAAGGTTCAATATGTTTATGTGATGGGATGACTTGATTAGAGGTTGAAATTAAGGTTTACAAACCTTGAATTTTCTTTAATAGTGGAATTCAGTGGGGGAAGAAGAGCTGTCACCAAAGGATCGATCGGGGGCCATCCATCGATCGACGATGGTAAAACCTTGGCAAGTCATGCAGTTTGATACCTTGCCTTGTTTTCTTTTTAGATTTTTGGTTATAATTTTAATTGGTAAAAATTATAGAGAAATTAATAGCTAGGGGCTCAATAGATAGTTATTAGGAATGTGCAATCTAAGTTAAGAGTTGAGACTCAAAGTGAGAATTTTCGGTGAAACATATTCAATTTAATTATGGACCAAGTGGGCGAGTTCGGTTATTATTGTAATTATAGGTAAATATAATTGGGAAATTTGATGGAGATGAATGTGTGACACATTGTGGGCGAATATGTGGGAATGAAATTTTGAGATGTAATAATGGACCAAGTGGGCGAGTCCGGGTATGTTGGTTAAGTTACACCAAAGTATTAAATTAATTATTGAAGGAGTAAATTAATTTAGAGTCGGAACATAAACTCGGGAAATAGTAAGTTACGGCCTAAGTGTGCGAGTCCAAGTATAATGGTTGGGCGACACCAAGTATTAAATTAGTTAATGCGAAATTAATTAAATTAGAGTCAGACTGTAGACTCGGGAAAGTATTAAATTAATTAATGTGAAATTAATTAAATTAGAGTCTGACTGTAGACTCGGGAAAGTATTAAATTAATTAATGTGTAAATTAAGTAACTGAGATTCGGACCACAGACTCGGATTGGTATTAATTAATTTAATGTGTAAATTAATTAAATGAGAGTCGAATCATAGACTTGGAAAAATTTCAAATAAATTAATGTATAGATTATTTATATTAGAGTCAGACTGTAGACTCAGGAACGTATTAAATTAATTTATGTGTAAATTAATTAACTGAGAGTCGGACCACATACTCGGAATGGTATAAATTAATTAATGTGTAAATTAATTAAATGAGAGTCAGACCACAAACTCAGATTGGTATTAATTAATTAATTAATTGAGGGTCGGACCATAGACTCGAGGAAAATATTATATTAATTGAGGTGTGAATTAAATATATTAGAGTCGAACCACAGACTCGGGATAATGATAATTTAATAAGTGAGAAAATTTATTTAGCTGAGTCAGGCAAGAGACTCCGGAAATTAGAGGCTAGTGTGACGGGTTGTGAGTACACGGTGAAGCCGGGGTTTATATTATATATTTACGGTGTAGTGATAGTATATATATATGTGTGTGTGTATTTCTAGTGTGTGCTTATAAATATCATTGATTAGATATTTTTTTAATTTATATACTCTAGTGATATCAAGGGAGGCTACGCATTGTGGGTAAATCCCCTAACCTGATGAGTAGGGTGAGTATATCCCCAGGTCATAGCGTCTGGTATATGGGTGAGGGGCTTGCCTCGCTTTCATGGAAGGAATATGACGACCTCCACTTCGTTTATGTTTTGGGCCAGGTTGGTGAACGATTCCAACTTGGGTAACAAGGTTATGTGATCTCACCTAGTGGGATAGCACTTTAGAGGGAATCAATCGACGAGGGTATACTCGAAGGGATGGATTTACGTATGATATATGTGTGGATGATCTAGTAAAGGTACGTATATAATTGTATTAAATATTATATGCTGGTAATAATACTGTGTGTGATGTATTTACTTTATATAACTTGTGAAACAGTTATATGTTATTATTTAAGAAGGAATTAATTAAGTTAGTTGGTGAGACAACTTATAATTTATGAATAATTATACTCGGGTTAGAGTAATATGGAAAGGAAAGGTTATACTAAGACTAGTTGGATGGGGTAGTACAACTCGGTGGGGTTAAGGTAACCGTTAGGTGTGCACATTAGTGGATGGGCGAGAATGTCCTCAAGGGAGTGCGACACTATCTTATATATGAAGTGCATTCATGCATTTTTATTACTGCAGTTAATTCACCTGCTAAATATTTTCAAAATGTTTTGGGTTTTAGCCCTTGATATAAAACTATTTTAAAAACCTTTTAGGTGTCCAGCCACAGGGACGCCAGGAATGATATTCTATTCCAGGGACATGGAGTTGCGCCATATGTGGATGCTAGCAGGAATTTGGATTATACGTATCGCTCATTCATTTCTAGAGTAGGAATCATTCATCAATTCGAGTTTTATTTAGTTCTTGTCGCCAGACTTCTAAGTACAGTTTTCAGATGGATTTAATCAGGTGTTGGATGTTTGTATTGGATTATTTTCACTTTGGTGGCCGATGGTTTATTTAGCAAGTTGTGTAATTAACTATTCAGTTGAGTTTTATTCAGTTGTGTGAATGGTTTATATTTATTTCCGCATGTACTGTTTTGTTTACTTAAAAAGTTAAAATTTGGCACTAACTTTTGGAATACTAGGTGGTTAGTATGTTTTAAAAAGTTTTCGACAGTGATGCTAAGGATGAACCAACTGGGATTCCTTTTTTAATCTGGTATAGGACTGATCATCCGGTATTTTATTAGGCGGGGTGTCACAGATGGTATCAGAGCATCAGGTTCTAGCGTCCTTAGGATCTGTGCAACTTTTCACGTTTCGGCTTAGATATCTTTTATATAGAGCCCTATTATAGGCTTGTTGTATTCTCATACGTATGCGATTTAAGTTCTTCTGCCAAATATATATTTGAGAGTGAACCCATACGATTAAGTTCTCATTCCAGATACTGCCTAGGAGAGGGAGCAGCTAGGGCAGCAGGGGGAGTTGATACTATAGAGGCCCATCAGGAGCAAGAGTTACTGCAACAACTGGCAGAGATGATTTCGACAGCACGGGTAACTGAATTAGTGGCGTAGGAAGTTGAAGTGACGGTGGTCGCAATGACAGGGTACTTTCCATGGGATCCGCCATAAGTGTTAATGGCACCAGATGTTCAGGCCCACCCTCGGCTGTCGGGGTGGCAGCAAGTACGAGAGGTTTTCATAATGGGCATCCACAATAGTTTCGAGGGGGTTCATATGTAGTGGTAGCGTGTCAAGGAAGAGAGATATCCAGTGTCACCTATGCATGGGAGATTGCGATGAGGTACGAAAGCAAATGCTAGCCACTTTTAGTTTAGTAGGAGTAGGGCTACAGTGGTGGGAGTCGATCACCATAGTTGAGGAAAGGGATACACTAGCTATTCAAGAGTTTTGGGTGAGGTTCGACCGCAAGTATTTTTCCCCTAGAGGTTGAGACCTAAATGAGGAGAAAAAAATTAGTGAGGTGGCTCGGGGAGGCCGGTCAGTGGCCGATTACGAGGAAGAATTTAATCAGTTGGAAAATTTTGTACCGAATGAGGTAAGCGATGAAGAGAGAAAGGAAGTAAGGTTTGTGGATGGGTTAGTCTAGAGAGTCAGACAACATTTTTATTGGTAATTATGCATCAGTATCTTGTACCAATGTCATTAACGCAGCACTCCTGCACTACCAGGAATATCGCTTCCACGTGAAAGGAAGCGGTAAGGGAGTGGAAACTGCGGTCTTGTGTTCTCACATTTTATCCCGGAAAGTAGGGGTGTTTACTGAAGTGAATCAGGGTGGTTAAATTTATTTTCGTGCTGGAAGGGATAGATCGGGGTTTATTTAGTGCAAGAACTAGCACTAGTAAAGGTGCGGTATTTTATGTTGTCTTTGGTAGTATAAGGGTAGGCGTATATACTTTTGTGCTAGGAGACAAGTATTTTGGGGTACATGCTATGGACTGAGGGTCTAACGGATATCAACGACCGACAATGTTAGGTAATAGTTTATCGGGGGTTTCCTTGTATGGATTTCGCTTTGCGAGACGTCCCACGCATGAAACTTAGCGCGATGTTGGAAAGTGGGGAGATGTTTGGTCGTTAGTCCATGGGTTGGGTACCCCGAGCAGTATATATATATATATATATATATATATGACTGCTGGTTAGAAGTTATATTACGGGTTATGACTAGCATAGTTGGGTAACTTTCGTGCGGTAAAGCACGTGGATAGGGTGTATGGGCACCCGGGTTAATTAAGGCAACTTTTGTGCGGTCAAGCACGGATAAGGGTGTATGGGCTCCCTAGTTAATTAAAATGCATAACTGTGGGACTTAGAGTTAAAAGCGGGAGAGATAGATATAGCGGGTTTAGAGACGCATGACAAGAGAGTAATATTTGAAGCTTGGAACACTAGGCTTATCTTAATTTCGAGGACAAAATTCCTTCGCAAGGGGGAGAGTATGTAACACCCCGTAATTTTGAGGATTAAATATTTAATTATTTTCGGTGTTATAAAAATATTTAAATTTCAGAAACATAAATTCAAGAGTTGGAGAATTTATTTGAGCGAGCCGAATTATTTATTATTGGCGACTTTAAAGTTTAATTGTCTGAATTAATGTGTGTCGCGTTTTGAGGTCAAAATTTGGAAATGTCAAAAAGTATTTCGGATGACAATTCTGAGTACGCCGTTGAGTCCGTATGGGTCGAGATTGTAAAAAAATAGTACCTGGGGATAGTAATTAGGTCTCGGGGTATGTTTGGTCTTAGTCGGGCCCACACGGAGTTATTTGGTCCATGCTAATTAGGCCCATATGGCCAAAAACGGGATTAAGTGTTTTTAACCTAATTGAGGGACTAGGAATGAAAGTAAACACAAACTCTAAATCTAGGGTTTGAGAGAGGCACTGAGGAAAGGAAACCAAGAGCAATTTGGAACTTTTTGGAGATAAATTAAGGGGCAAAAGTGAGGGTTCGTCAACAAACCATTACCTACAACGAATCAGACTCTACGAGCTATTTCAGGCAAGTGGTTAACTTGATGTAATGATAGATTTATGATATCCAATTCATATTTTAGTGATGTGAAAACTAAAATTTGTTTTTTGGGTATAAATGGGTGAAAATGGGGTTTTGTTAATGGAATACTTGGCTAATATTCAATGTAAGAAATAGGTGTATTATATATCTCCGAGTATAAATATCTAATTTAAATGACAAACCGGATTATAAAATGGTGGAATTTAAATCTGGAAATTGGCATTGTAGAACAAAGTTAATGGAGATTTATGGAAAAACCCATTTCGGAAATTGTGAGATAAGTTGAGAAATTTATATTCTAGAAGGTGTATATGATGTATAGGATTAAGGTTCAATATGTTTATGTGATCGGATGACTTGATTAGAGGTTGAAATTAAGGTTTAAAAACCTTGAATTTTCATTAATGGTGGAATTCAGTGGGGGAAGAGGAGCTGCCATGAAAGGATCGATCATCGATCGGGGGCCATCGATCGATCGATGATGGGAAAACCTTGGCAGGTCGGGCAGCTTGATACCTTGCCTTGTTTTCCTTTAAGATTTTTGGGTATAATTTTAATTGGTGAAAAATTATAGATAAATAAATAGCTAGGGGCTCAAAAGATAACTATTAGGAATGTGCAATCTAAGTTAAGAGTGGAGACTTCAAGTGAGAATTTTGGGTGAAACATATTCAATTTAATTATGGACCAAGTGGGCGAGTCCGGTTATGTAGGTAATTATAGGTAAATATAATTGGGAAATTTGATGGAGATGAATGTGTGACACATTGTTGGCGAATATGTGGGAATGAAATTTTGAGATGTAATAATGGACCAAGTGAGCGAGTCCGGGTATGTTGGTTAAGTGACACCAAAGTATTAAATTAATTATTGAGGGAGTAAATTAATTTAGACTAGGAACGTAAACTCGGGAAATAGTAAGTTACGGGATAAGTGAGCGAGTTCTGGTATAATGGTTGGGCGACACCAAGTATTAAATTAGTTAATGTGAAATTAATTAAATTAGAGTCAGACTGTAGACTCGGGAAACTATTGAATTAATTAATGTGAAATTAATTAAATAAGAATCAGACTGTAGGCTGGGGAAAATATTAAATTAATTAATATGCAAATTAATTAACTGAGTGTCGAACCACACACTCGGATTGGTATTAATTAATTTAATGTGTAAATTAATTAAATGAGAGTCGAATGATAGACTTGGGCAAAATTCATATAAATTATTGTGTAGAGTATTTATATTAGTGTCGGACTCTAGACTCGGGAACGTATTAAGTTAATTTATGTGTAAATTAATTAACTGAGAGTCGGACCATAGACTCAGATTCGTATAAATTAATTAATATGTTAATTAATTAAATGAGAGTCAGACCACAGACACGGATTGGTATTATTTAATTAATGCGTAAATTAATTAAATGATCGTCGGACCATAGACTCGGGGAAAATATTATATTAATTGAGGTGTGAATTAAATATATTATAGTCGGACCACAGACTCGAGATAATGAAAATTTAATAAGTGAGAAAATTTATTTAGTTGACTCAGGCCAGAGACTCAGGAAATTACATGCTAGTGTTACGGATTGTGAGTACACGGTGAAGCCGGGGCTTATATTATATATATATATATATATATATATATATGTGTGTGTGTGTGTGTGTGTGTGTGTGTGTGTGTGTGTGTGTGTGTGTGTGTGCTAATAAATATCAGTGATTAGATATTTATCTAATTTATATACTCTAGTGCTATCAAGGGAGGTTGCGCGTTGTGGGTGAATTCCCTAGATTGAGGAGTAGGGTGAGTATATCCCAAGATCATAGCTTCCGGTATATGGGTGAGGGGCTTATCTCTCTTTTCAAGGAAGCAATGTGACCGCCTCCACTTCGTTTATGTTTCGGGCAAGGTTGGTGAGCGATTCCAACTTGGGTAACTAGGTTATGTGAGCTCACCTAGTGGGATAGCACTTTAGAGGGAATCAACCGGCGAGGGTATATTCAAAGGGATGGATTTACGTATGATATATGTGTGGATGTTCTAGTAAAGGTACGTATATAATGGTATTAAATATTATATGCGGGTAATAATATTGCGTGTGATGTATTTACTTTATATAACTTGTGGCACAGTTATATGCTATTATTTAAGAAGGAATTAATTAAGTTAGTTGGTGAGACAACTTATAATTCATGAATAATTATACTCGGGTTAGAGTAGTATGGAAAGGAAAGGTTATACCAGGTCTAGTTGGACGGGGGAGTTCAACTAGCTGGGGTTAAGGTAACCGTTAGGGGTTCACATTAATGGAGGGGTGAGAATGTCCACAAGGGAGTGCAACACTAACTTATTTATGAAGCGCATTCATGCATTTTAATTACTGCAGTTAATTCACTAGCAAAATATTTTCAAAATGTTTTGGGTTCTAACCCTTGCTATAAGTCTATTTTCAAAACCTTTTAGGTGTCCACCCACAGGGACGCCATGATTGATATTCTATTCCAGGGACATGGAGATGCGGCATATGTGGATGCTAGCAGGAATTTGGATTAGACGCAACACTCATTCATTCCTAGAGTAGGAATCAATCATCAGTTCCAGTTTTATTTAGGGCTTGTCGCCACACTTCTCAGTACAGTTTTTAGATGGATTTATTCTGGTGTTGGATGTTTGTATTGGATTATTTTCACTTTGGTGGCCGATGGTTTATTCGGCAAGTTGTGTAATTAATTATTCAGTTGTGTTTTATTCAGTTGTGTGAATGGTTTATATTTATTTCGGCATGTACTGTTTTGTTAATTAAAAAGTTAAAATTTGGCTTCTGCTTTTGGAATACTAGGTGGTTAGTATGTTTTAAAACATTTTCGACTGTGATGCTAAGGATGAACCAACTGGGATTCCTGTTTTAATTTGGTATAGGACTAATCACCCAGTATTTTATTAGGCGGGGTGTCACAGTTTAATGTAAGTCATTGACACAAGTTAAAAATTTTATGGTTAACGTATTGTTTCGTGTTTTCCTTGTACCAATGTATTTCAATAATCGACCAAGCTACGTAGTAGTGTATCAAGGGGGGTCCTTGTTTGAATTTTGCTTGCGGGACATACTCTGCATGAAATTTACCAGGTGCGGGGATTTAAGAAGCGTTAATGTGCTAGAATGATTTTTTTAATATGTATACAAGTGTGGATATATAACGCATCAGGTGACGTTGTATTACACGAGTTAAGGACAACGGATCCATGTAGTGCAATGATGATACCATTTAGTATTGGTTACACCACTAGTAGATTAAGTGGACAATCTCAAGAAGAACTAAATCACAATCAGCTTGATATTCGAGTATATTCTTCCGCGTGGATGTTAATTATATGTATGATTTCCGTTTTTATGTATGTGGGTTAGCCGTATGTGATGTTTGTGTGCGTGTATATGTGATATGTGGCGTATGGGCATCCCGATCCCACTATGGTAGGCATAAATTGATATTTTTCATTTATGACATGGGGTACTAGTATAGGCTAAGCGAGTAGAAACCTTTGATATTCGCGCAGTTTAAGTTTTGATGGTATACTTAAGCAAATTTCGAGGATGGAATTCAATTATCTGGTGGGAAGAATGTAATATCCCGTATTTTTATTATAAATTAAATGAGTGGAAATTAAATGAATTTGGTAGAACTTAAATAAATAAATTCATGAAAAATAAGCTTGTTGAAGTTACATGATGATTTGATTCATTTATGCATGATGTATTTACTTGTAGAAAATAAATCGCATGTTAATAAAATTATTATTGTGTGGGGTGTGAATTTTGGCAAACATAATTTGGGCAACTTTCAGGATGATTTTGGGGATCGTATGGGTGTTTTGGACATTTAAAATTAAGTTTGGGGCATATGTGCACCATACGGGGAGTTATTAGGCCTATCCCGGTATGATTTCGGTCTCATTTTATGATCCAATTGTGGGGGTCATTATGTAAGTTGGGATTAATGTTTATTTTAACACCATTAGTCATTAAGAAACCGTTTCCCATCCACCTACACTCAAGCCTAGAAGCCCCGAACCCAATTGGAGTAATTACCAATGTTAGAGAAGGGAGGAACATCATTATCCAAGAGAAAGAGACAGTCAATCCTTAAATTAAGGAAAATATTCTCTGGCTAAATTAATTATCAGTATGTTTGTCAATTTAATTGTGTATTTTTCATATAAATGTCTACATTAAAGTGAATGAATTGAAGTTCTATGATTCGAATAAACCTCATGAAGATTGAAGAAGAACTCTGAAACTATAGTATTTTAGGATTTGATTAATTGGTGATAAAATTGGAAATTGAATAATCATGTTGATTGGGAATGAGATCTTAGAACTCAAATTGTAGGAATGTTAGTTCTATTGTAAATCAAATAGAAATAAATTTTCTTTAATGAGTAAAAAGAAAAAAAGATTAAATCAACCTTAAAACATACATGGGTGATATCGTTTTAAATTAGAGTTACCTGTTCTGATACCAATTTGAGAATGCATGGGTGATATCGTTTTAAATTATTTCAGAAATTTCAAATTTAGACTTATTTAATTGGAATCTTGTTTAAAAAAAATTAATTCAACCTTAAAACATACATGTAAGTGTCCAAATCATGTCAACACAAATAAATTGCCAATTCATAGATTTCAGGAACAACCAGAAAGGAAAAACCTTTTATTTCACTTAAATATACTCAGAATGATTACAAGAAAAATATGAAACATGTATCCGCAGATAACCTAAAGAACACATAGTTATGAATCATTAATGGAATTCTACATCAACTCCATAAGACAACAAGTTTCACCCACAAGTACTTCTAAAGATCGTAGTCGTAGTCAGAACAGTACGTCCCTCAAGTGGCAAATAGATCAGTAGTAGGAAATCTTCCCTCCAATAGAAACTCCAACAAAGATGTATCTTGGGTTCCAAAATACTTCACATAAACTATTTGTATGATTTGTGAATTGAAAAATGAAGTTAAAACTCTAAAAAGTGAGAAGACAAAGGATTTTGGGATATAAGTTTCGTATATTGAAAAGTCTAAGTTCTTATAATGAGAAATGAAGTTGGACAAAATAATTTATAAAAAAATGGAGACGGCTTTGTCGCTCATACGAGAACTAGATGTGGCTCGAACGAGGTGTTATGTCACTTCAACGACATCACGCGACATGCCGATGTCACATGAACGACGAGAAGATATCGTTCGAAGGATCAGAGCGTCAAATATTATATTTTTATAAATTTGGCCTAAACTCTTGTTAAAAATTCCATTTGACGAAAAACAATGCCTCAACACTTAGAAAATATTTTAGAAAATATCCCAACACTTTCAATGAACCATTATGGTACTTAAACACATCCTTACCAAAATCTATCTCGTAGAGGCCTCTTTGTTGAAGAATGTTGATATTCGGACCGGTCTTGATACATGATTGATCTTGAATAAATCTTCGGGAGTTGTAGTGGTATATGACATATTTTAATGCAAATAGGACTCTATAAAATATGTCTCACATATCTCCCCCTATGTTTAAACTGGTACAAACTAAAAACATTATGAATTATAAAAAACATTCCTAAACAAATCTAATACTCTCCCAATAATCCAAAAGTTAAATGGTTCTAAAGATGTTTGAACTTTATAAATATTCTTCAAAATCTTCAACTTCAAAATTTATTGTGTCATCATCAGGGTGTGCAATAAGATCTTCAATTATACTTGCACACCAAACAAGAAAGAAATAACTTTGTGACGTATCAAATTTGAAATTAGATATCTAATAATAATAATCAAATCTCCCCCGTAATGCAAACTCCACCATAAAATCATATTTTTTTGACGAAAAGAGTAAACAAAATAAACATGGAGTGTCACGACACACATAACAAATAAGACTCAAACTACCTCATGAAAAGGAGTAACTAAAAAACATCCACAAACTTGTTTTGCTTTTTCAAAAACTTTTCAAACAAAAATGTTAAAAAAAATCTCACTCCATGAATATATACTAAAACAACCAAAATGTTTATATTGAATGAATGGGTGTGAACAAATTAAATAGGTAATAAAGCTCAACCAAGCATATGTGGGGTGTATATTTGGGCAGACATATTTTTGGGCAAGTTTCAGGATGATTTGGGGGATCGTATAGGTGTTTTAGACATTTAAAATTAAGTTTGGGGCATATGTACCCCATATGGGTAGTTATTTGGCCTATCCGGGTATGGTTTCGGGCTCATTTTGTGATCCAAATGTGGGGGTCGTTATGAAAGTTGGGATTAAAGTCTATTTTAACTCCACTAGTCATTAAGAAACCGTTTCCCATCCACCTACGCTCAAGCCTAGAAGTCGCGCACCCAATTGGTGTAATTACCAATGTTAAAGAAGGGAGGAACATCATTATCCAAGTGAAAGAGACAGTCAATCCTAAAACTAAGGCAAATACTCTCTAGCTAAATTAATTATCAGTATGTTTGTCAATTTAATTGTGTATTTTTTCATATAAGTGTCTACATTAAAGTGAATGAATTGAAGTTCTATGATTGGAATAAACCTCATGAAGATTGAAGAAGAACTCTGAAACTATAATATTTTAGGATTTGATTAATTGGTGATAAAATTGGAAATTGAATAATCATGTTGATTGGGAATGAGATCTTAGAACTCATATTGTAGGAATATTAGATCTATTGTAAATCAAATAGAAATAAATTTTCTTTAATGAGTAAAAATAAAAAAAAGATTAAATCTTGGAAACTTTTGTTTTATAGTGCGAATTTCGTAGCAAAAATCGTCATCAAATGAATTGATATGTTTTTTTAGATTATTTTCATGTAGAGATCTGTTTTTTTTTTTTGTGATTGGGAAAGGATTAAAGTTCTTACATAGGGTTCGGGTGAAGGTTAGAGACACTCTGGATGAAGGGAGAAGCCATAACCTGGACATTTATTCCCCATGGTTTGTCAACAAAATTGAACTGGTTCACAGGGAGGGGGGACGTTGTTCGCTGACTGAACGTATTCGTTTAGCTTCCAAACTGGTTCGGTTGGCTAAGATGGTTCCCCTTTCTATGTTTTTTTGTGGATCGTTTATTGTTCGACATGGAATATGGAGTCCCGAAGTTAGAATTTGTTTAATAGAAATATAAGGGGAACATTAGGAAATAACTTAACTTAAACGGTTACGAATTATGTGTAAGGGTTGTTTCACTATTTTAGTTGGGAATTTAATAATTAACTAGTAGGTTAATTCTTAATGAAGAAGTATTAATTGGAGATTAACAATACTTCTTGGAGATAATTATAGGATTAATTACCTATGCATATTGTGACACCCACCTATTTCGATCACTGGTTTTTAATCCTTTACTAAACGACAATTTTTTCCCACAAACATCAAATTCAAACTATTTAAATCAACCTGACTATAAATTGTTCCATCAAAGAGGGGCATCCAATTATAAAAGTGCTCCATCGGAAAAATTCTGATTTTTAACAGAACAGATTTTTCAAAAAATTCAATATCACACAAATTTTGCGGAAATCGGACTACTCGATAAATTAGAGTTACATGTTTTGATACCAATTTGAGAATGCTTGGGTGATATCTTTTTAACTTATTTCAGAAATTTCCAATTTCGACTTATTTAATTTGAACCTTGTATAAAAAAAATTAATTCAACCTTAAAACATACGTGTAGGTGTCCAAATCATGTCACAACAAATAAATTTCTAATTCATTGATTTCAGGAACAACCATAAAGGGAAAACCTTTTATTTAACTTAATTAAACTCACAATGATTACAAGAAAAATATGCAACGAGTATCCATAGATAACCCGAAGAACACGTAGTTATGAATCGTTAATGGAATTCTGCATGAACGCCATAAGAGAACAAGTATCACCCACAAGTACTTCCAAAGATCGCAGTCGTAGTCAGCACAGTATCTCCCTCAAGTGGCAAATAGATCAGCAGTAGGAAATCTTCCCTCCAACAGAAACTCCAACAAAGATGTATCTTGGGTTCCAAAATAATTCACATAAACTATTTGGATGATTTGCGAATTGAAACACAAAGTTAAAATTCTAAAAAGTGAGAAGACAAAGGATTTTGGAATATAAGTTTCATATATTGAAAACTCTTAGGTCTTATAATGAGAAACGAAGTTGGACAAAATAATTTATAAAAAAATTGAGTCGGCTTTGTCGCTCATACGAGAACCAGATGTCGCTCGAACGAGGTGTTATGTCAATTGAACGACACCACCCGACATGCCAATGTGGCATGAATGACGGGAAGATGTCGTTCGAACGACCAGAGCGTCAAATATTATTTTTTTATAAATTCGGCCTCAACTCTTAGTTAAAATTCCATTTGATGGCAAACAATGCCTCAACACTTAGAAAATATTTTAGAAAATATCCCAACACTTTAAATGAATCGTTAAGGGACTTAAACACATCCTTACCAAAATCTATCTCGTAGAGGTTTCTTTATTGAAGAATGTTGATATTCAGACCTGTCTTGACACATGATTGATCTTGAATAAATATTCGGGAGTTGTAGTGGTATACGACATATTTTAATGCAAATAGGACTCTTTAAAATATGTCTCACAGATCTCCCCATATGTTTATACTGCTAAAAACTAAAAAGATTACTAATTATAAAAAACATTCCTAAACAAATCTAATACTCTCCCAAGAATCCAGAAGTTAAATGGTTCTAAAGATGTTTGAACTTTATAAACAATCTTCAAAATCTTCAACTTTAAAAATTATTTTATCATCATGAGGGTGTGCAATAAGATCTTCAATTATACCTGCACACCAAACAAGAAAGAAATACCTTTGTGACGTATCGAATTTGAAATTAGATATCTAAAAATTATAATGAAATCCCCCCCGTAATGCAAACTCCACCATAAAATCATAATTTTTTTGATGAAAAGAGTAAACAAAATAAACATGGAGTGTCACGACACACATAACAAATAAGACTCAAACTACCTCATGAAAAGAAGTAACTAAAAAACATCCACAAACTTTATTTATTTTTTCAAAAACTTTTCCAACAAAAACGTTAAAAAAATCACACTCCATGAATTTACACTAAAACAAGCAAAATGTTTATATTGAATGAATGGGTGTGAACAAATTAAATAGGTAATAAAGCTCAACCAAGCATATGTGGGGTGTAAATTCGGGCGTACATATTTTTGGGCAAGTTTCAAAATGATTTGGGGGATCGTATAGGTGTTTTACACATTTAAAGATAAGTTTGGGGCATATGTACACCATATGGGAAGTTATTAGGCCTATCCGGGTATGATTTCGGGCTCATTTTGGGATCCAAATGTGGGGGTCATTATGTAAGTTGGCATTAAAGTTTATTTTAACTCCATTAGTCATTAAGAAACCGTTTCCCACCCCCCTAGACTTAAGCCTAGAAGCCCCGCACCCAATTGGAGTAATTACCAATGTTAGAGAAGGGAGGAACATCATTATCCAAGAGAAAGAGACACTCAATCCTTAAATTAAGGAAAATATTCTCTGGCTAAATTAATTATCAGTATGTTTGTCAATTTAATTGTGTATTTTTTCATATAAATGTCTACATTAAAGTGAATGAATTGAAGTTCTATGATTGGAATAAACATCATGAAGATTGAAGAAGAACTCTGAAACTATAATATTTTAGGATTTGATTAATTGGTGATAAAATTGGGAATTGAATAATCATGTTGATTGGGAATGAGATCTTAGAACTCAAATTGTAGGAATGTTAGTTCTATTGTAAATCAAATAGAAATAAATTTTCTTTAATGAGTAAAAATAAAAAAAAAGATTAAATCTTTGAAACTTGGGTTTTTATAGTGTGAATTTCGTCACATAAATCGTTATCAAATGAATTGATATGTTTTTTGGATTATTTTCATGTAGAAAATTGTTTTTTTTTTGTGATTGGGAACAGATTAAAGTTCATGCATAGGGTTCGGGTGAAGGTTAGAGACACTCTGGATGAAGGGTGAAGCCATAACCTGGACATTTATTCCTCATGGTATGTCAGCAAAATTGAACTGGTTCACAGGGAGGAGGGAAGGGGTTCGCCGACTGAACCGATTCGTCTAGCTTGCGAACTGGTTCAGTAGGCTAAGATGGTTCCCCTTTCTATGTTTTTTCGTGGATTGTTTATTGTTCGACATGGAATATGATGTCCCGAAGTTAGAATTTGTTTTATAGAAATATAAGGGGAACGTTAGAAAATAACTTAACTTAAACGGTGACGAATTCCGTGTAAGGGTTGTGTCACTCTTTTAGTTGGGAAGTTAACAATTAACTACAAGGTTAATTCTTAATGAAGAAGTATTAATTGGAGATTAATAATACTTCTTAGAGATAATTATAGGATTAATTATCTATGCATATTGTGACACCCACCTATTTCGATTACGGGTTTTTAATCCTTTACTAAACGACAAATTTTTCCCACAAACATCAAATTCAAACTATTTAAATCAACCAGACTATAATTTGTTCCATTAAAGAGGGGCATCCAATTATATAAGTGCTCCGTTGGAAAAATTCCGATTTTTAACAAAATAGATTTTAAAAAAAAATCAATATCACACAAATTTTGCGGAAATAGGATAACTCAAAAAATTATAGTTACCTGTTATGATACCAATTTGAGAATTCTTGGGTGATATCGTTTTAAAATATTTCTGTAATTTCCAATTTAGACTTATTTAATTGGAACCTTGTTTAAAAAAAATTAATGCAACCTTAAAACATACATGTAGGTGTCCAAATCATGTCACAACAAATAAATTGTTAATTCATAGATTTGAGGAACAACCACAAAGGGAAAACCTTTTATTTCACTTAATTATACTCAGAATGATTACAAGCAAAATATGCAACGAGTATCCACAGATAACCAGAAGAACACGTAGTAATGAATCATTAATGGAATTCTACATCAACTCCATAAGACAACAAGTATTACCCACAAGTACTTCCAAAGATCGCAGTCGTAGTCAGCTCCGTACGTCCCTCAAGTGGCAAATAGATCAGCAGTAGGAAATCTTCCCTCCAATAGAAACTCCAACAAAGAAGTATCTTGGGATCCAAAATAATTCACAAAAACTATTTGGATGATTTGTGAATTGAAACACAAAGTTAAAACTCTAAAAAGTGAGAAGATAATGGATTTTGGAATATAATTTTCGTATATTGAAAGTCTTAGGTCGTATAATGAGAAATGAAATTAGACAAAATAATTTATAAAAAAATTAAGTGGGCTTTGTCGCTCATACGAGAACCAGATGTCGCTTGAACGAGCTGTTATGTCACTTGAACGACATCACCTGACATGCTGTGGCATGAACGGCGGAAAGATGTGGTTCAAACGACAAGAGCATCAAATATTATTTTTTTATAAATTTGGCCTCAACTCTTGTTAAAAATTCCATTTGACGAAAAACAATGACTCAACACTTAGAAAATATTTTAGAAAATATCCCAACACTTTAAATGAACCGTTAAGGGACTTAAGCACATCCTTACCAAAATCAATCTCGTAGAGGCTTCTTTGTTGAAGAATGTTGATATTCGGACCTCTCTTGATACATGATTGATCTTGAATAAATCTTTGGGAGTGGTAGTGGTATACGACATATTTTAATGCAAATAGGACTCTATAAAATATGTCTCGCAGATCTCCCCCTATGTTTATACTGGTATAAACTAAAAACATTACTAATTATAATAACCAATCCTGAACAAATCTAATACTCTCCCAAGAATCCAAAAGTTAAATGGTTCTAAAGATGTTTGAACTTTATAAACATTCTTCAAAATCTTCAACTTCAAAATTTATTTTATCATCATCAAGTTGTGTAATAAGATCTTCAATTATAACTGCAGACCAGAAAAGAAAGAAATACCTTTGTGATGTATCGAATTTGAAATTAGATATCTAAAAATTATAATCAAATCTCCCCCATAATGCAAACTCCACAATAAAATCATAATTTTTTAAGGACGAAAAGAGTAAACAAAATAAACATCGAGTGTCACAAATGTAATACCCCGTATTTTTGGCGATATCTATTTTTGGGATTAATTAATTAAATGAGAATTAATTGGGAATTAATCCGGATAAAATACTAGCGAGATGTGAGTTGGTATTTGACTATATTGAGTATATATGATGATATATGAATATTGAATTATGAAATTTGTCGTGAGATTGATATACGGCAACTTGGACATTTTATTGGAATGCGTGAGACAGTCGAGTCTGGATATAATTATTTTATTAATAAAAGTGAATTTAAATTATATTAACCAAATGGTCGTTTCTAGTGCGCCAACGCGTCCGGAAGGGTCGATATAGTCAGAAAACACTAGCCGGGGGTTTAGTTTGGGTCCCGGGGTATTTTTAGGCCATACCGGCAACATAAAAGGGTATTTTGGTAATATTGTATTTTTGGGGATTTAATAATGACGAAAATTAAGAGTTTATATTTGATGTGTATTTGACCCACTAAACCCACTAACCAACCCTTAATGACCCATTAAGCTACGTAGGTTATTAGGATTAGTTTTCTAAGTTGCTCCCAAAACAAACCCTAGCCACCATAGCCATTGGAGAAGAAAGCTTGGAGAGGGAGAGAGAAGGAATGCTGCAGAAAAAGCTTTACCAAATCAACACCAAATTCAGAGACACTCGAGGCAAGTGATTTAATTCCATTTAATTTCAGAGAATGTTCTTTCCATGTTAGATTATTCAAATTTATGTTTGTTCTTGGAAGATAATGAAAAACCCATGAGTTTGGAAGTAGAATACTAAATTTTGATGAAAGGATTGCATGTAGAATCATATTTAGAGGACTAATCTCATATCGATATATCTTGTAAGACACAAAAGGGGATTTAATTGGATAAATTAAGGATCTAAAAATTTTAGGGTTCATGTTCTTGAAAAATTGGGGAAAAGTGTAGAGACTTGTGATTTAATGATGTTTTTTAGGACGAATTAATTCCTTAAAACATGTTAGGAGGTGACTTTACTATGTTTAGGATGAATTGGAGACCCTAAAACGTTGTGGGGATGAACTTTAGAAGAGGTTTGAGGTGTTAAAATGGATGAAAAACGAGATTGGAGAAAATCTAGGCCGAAACTGGTCCCTCGTTAGAAGACCTCTCCAGGTCGTTCGAACGAGCTTCTAACGAGTTGACCAGTCACTGAAAACGAAAGGGAATTTAGTTCGATAACTTCATTCGAACGAGATCTCGTTAGAAGGTACAGTTCGTTCGAACGAACTGAATCTCGTTCGAACAGCCTCGTTCGATTTGTACTTCTAACGACCTGGCAGTTTAGGCCTTTTGGCCTGTTTTGATTTTTGGGAGTCCCGTAAACTTGTTCGAGGTTAGAGATAACATTCCTTTGATGATGTATTGATAGATTTGGGACATTTGGGTTATTATGAGGATTAAATTATATACGAGTGATTTAAATAATGGATAATATGGGAATTGGACGTGAGTGTTTACCACGACGTGAGAATAATTTACGGTGCGTTTAATTATAACCGGGATTATATAAGCTGTGTAACTTATAAGTTGGTACGAGAATGCGATATGTACTACAATAAATACGGTAATTACTAAGATGTGTGTTACTTAGTATTGGTATATGATTTGTGTGTATGACATACCTACCATACTTGCTATCACGAGAAGTTTGCGTTCGCTTAGGGCCCTCTAATCCTTGTGTTGCCCGGATTTAGACTGGTTACTTCGATGAACATAGGTCAGAGAAAGACTTATTGGGATGTTAATAAGTCCGCTGATCATGGGAGCGTAGGTATGTGCGTGACCCATGTGATGTGACTGTGTTCGCCTCCATTATTTGTGATGTTGTTATCTGAGAACGATTCCTGAGAGATTCGGAAGGCGTGATCCTTATGTACGTTATGTACCGGGATGGATAGCAGAGTATGTGTGCACCGCAGCTTAGTCTCGGGGTGCTTATATTGTATATTTATGTTGTGGAAAATATACACTTAGTAAAATGAGAACTTCATATGGTATTGTGTGTATAATTATGGAATAACAAAAGAGATAATCTAGAACGAGTTGTATAACTTTTATATGAGAACCTGAATTTACGTTAAGCCCCCTATTTAATTGCGATCGTTAGAATGATCATGGGAACCGATTAATAAGAGTAGAACCTATCACAGTTTATCTAGATATAATGTCACTTAGCTAGTGGATTGTGTCATTTTAGATGGGTACTTACGTTAGGAGTGCACAGTTAGACGAGAGGTGAGAATTTCATGTGAGTGCACGTCCTAACATGTACTTTGCATTTAATGTTTTAAATGTTTTTAAAGCACTTGCAGGTTTTTAAAATATCTCCACATTCGGGCTCTGACCCGTTTACTTTCAAATCTATTTTTTTGTAAAACCATTTTAGGGGCCCAGCCACAAGGACACCATGCATAGGATACTCATTCAGGTGACGAGCTGTAGCTATTTGTGGGAGCTACAGGGATTTGCTTTTAGACGTTTCTTTCATTTGGATTCCTGATTCATTATCTATCAGTTGTAGGGCATGTTACCCATTTCTATTAGAGACATCTTTCCATTTCAGTTTTTCAGACTTTGGCATGTATTAATTCAGTATTCAGTTTAGTTATTTCAATTTGTGGATTTGTAGTGAGGAGTTTTCCTCCAGACATTATTTACATTATGTGATGGTTATTATATTTACTTCGTTATGGTGAATGGTGTTATTATTCTTCATTATACTTGTTGCATGTTAATCAGACTTAAATTAAAATTTGACAACTTACTTTTTAAATACTAGGTGGTTAGTAATCATTAAAATGTTTGATGCTATTAACTGGACCAACTTGGCATTTTGAATTAATTTAATAAAGGAGTAGCTACCCGGTATTTAATTAGTCGGGGTGTCCCAAGTGGTATCAGAGCATCAGGTTCTAGTGTCCTTTAGGATCTGTACGGCTATTATGTTTCTGCTAAGTTTTTTTGATATAGAGCCCTATATTTTAGGACTGTTGTACTCTTTTGTGTATGCTTCGTTCTTCAACTATTTTAAGTTTATAAACGGTGAACTTATAAACTTTATTCTTATTTCAGATGCCTCCACGACGTGCACGACGAGTTCCCAGGGATGCAACGCCCGAACCCCAGCCCGCTCCAGTTCAGGGCATGATGAACGCCGCTGAGGTTGCAACCATAGTAGCCCAAGCGGTAAATTCCGCAATTGTCATAGTTCAGCAGGCACCACCGCAGGCGCCGGTTGCCGCGCTAGTACAGGCAAATGCATTCCCGTCTTCTTGGGAACGTGTACGTGATGCTTTTCAGAAATCACATCCGCCAAATTTTGCAGGTAGCTCAGATGTGGTAGTCTCGAGCCAGTGGAGGAAGGATATGCAGAGGCACTTGAGGATGTATGAGTGCACGGATGTTCAGAAGCAGGTGCTAGCTAGTTTTAAGCTAGTTGGATCTGCACTGCAGTGGCGGGAGTCTATTACCACCGTGGAGGAGAGGGATACTCTCACTATTCAGGACTTTTGGGTTCGGTTTGACCGCAAATACTTTTTGTCAGCTATTCACACGGAAATTAGGAGGAAGTTGATGAATCTGAAGCAGGAGGGTAAGACAGTGGCCGAGTATGAGGCCGAGTTCACGAATCTGTTGAATATCATTCCAAATGAGATACCAACAGAAAAGAAAAAGATTGAGAAATTCACCGACGGGTTGACATGGAGGATCCGTCAGCATATGTTAGGGAATCTTTCGTTGGCCACTTACTCTGATGTGGTTAACGCTACTTTGTTACACTGCCAGGATCACCGCTTTCACATGGCTGAAGGCAAGAGATCGAGAGAGTCTAGCCATCAGGGCAGGACTGGGGGACATGGTGCCGGTGGGGCACAATCTGTTCAGGGGAAGAGACAGGGTGAGCGGGGTTCCCAGTAGGAGGATCAGAAGAGGTTCAGATCAGGAAATTACAGGCACGGATAGGGAGGTTTCCGTCAGGGCCATCAGGGTCCAAACGGTCATCAGGGCCAACAGGGGCAGAATGGGCAGCAGTTTCAGCAGGGCCAGGGGAGGAACGGTAACGGCCACCAGGGCCGGGGACAACAGGGGCAGAGAGGAGGGAACTTCTCAGGAAAGTGTTTTGTTTGGGGCAAGACTGACCATAAACGACAGGATTGTCCTGATAGGGGCAGGGCCCCACAGCAGCAGCAGCAGGGTGCTCGCCAGGAGCCCAGAGGCCTATGTTTCCAGCTGCTCTCCCCGCACTGCCACAGATGGCAGCATTGCCACCCATTCCAGTAGTCCCAGTTCAGCAGGGGCAGCTACAGTAAGGACGTGTCTATAACGTCCATCAGGCAGCAGTTCCACAGGCACCGCTCGCGATTGAGGGTACGTTTTCTATCCATGGCACTATGGGTCGGGTATTGTTTGATACGGGGGCTACACATTGTTTTATAGCTACACATTTCGCGAAGGCTTTAGGGTTGTTAGCCACAGCGGAGAGAACAATGACGTGTGTCGACTCACCATTGGGGAATGGGTCACTTATATTCTTTATATGCCAGGGAGTGGGTGTAGAGATTGTTGGTCTGGTATTACCTACAGACATGTTGGTATTAGATATGCATGTGCACGATGTAATTATCGGTATGGATTGGCTCGTAGCTTATAGGGCCATGATTGATTGCTTCAGCGGGAGCATTGTTTTTGCCATTCCGGGGAAAGAGATGTTTGTAGTGGCGATGCCTCGCCCAGAGGGAGGATCGACCGCTCATCTGTATTACATATAGGAGGATACCTCTAAGGAGGTTGTGATTCCTTTAGATTCTATCCCGGTTGTCAGGGAGTATTCAGATGAGTTTCAGGAGATATCAGGCCTACCCCTAGTCGAGAGATAGACTTCGTTATAGACCTATTTCCAGATACGAGACCTATAGCACGCGCACCGTAACGTATGGCTCCGTGAGAGATGCGAGAGCTACGAGATCAGATTGAGCAGCTTTTAGGTCAGGGCTTTATTCACAGGAGTACCTCACCTTGGGGCGCTCTATTTTTGTTTGTGAAGAAGAGGGACGGTTCACTGAGACTATTTGTAGACTATCGGGAGTTGAACAAGGTCACGATACGGAATAAGTATCCATTGCCTCGAATCGATGACCTATTTGATCAGTTGAGAGGAGCTTCTTTCTTCTCGAAGATTGATTTGAGATCGGGATACCATCAGTTGCGTATCAGGGAGGAGGATGTCTCGAAGACTGCATTCTTAACGAGATATGGATCATACGAGTTTCGGGTTATGCCTTTTGGTTTGACCAACGCTCCAACAGTGTTTATGGACTTGATGAATAGGGTGTTCAGAGAGTTCCTTGATCAGTTTGTCATTGTCTTCATTGATGATATTCTGGTTTACTCCCAGACAGAGGAGGAGCACGCCGAGAATTTGAGGCAGGTTTTGCAAACGCTGCGTCAGAACGAGCTGTATGCAAAATTGGAGAAGTGCGGGTTTTGGTTGAAGGAGGTCCAGTTTTTGGGACACATTATTTCCGATTAGGGGATATCTATTGATCCGGGGAAGGTATCCGCGGTGAGGGAGTGGGGACAGCCCACGACACCGACTGAGATTCGTAGTTTCTTGGGCCTAGTAGGATACTACAGGAGGTTCATTCGGGGATTTTCGAAGATAGCGGGTCCTTTGACACATCTTACTCGTAAAGGTGTGCCGTTCATTTGGAGTGATGCCTGTCAGTTGGCAGTTGATGAGTTAAAGGACAAATTGACCTCAGCACCTGTGTTAGCATTGCCGAGACCAGGTGTTGAGTATTTGGTTTACACCGATGCATCTTTGCAAGGACTTGGAGGTGTACTACAGCAGGAGAGACAGGCCATAGCTTATGCTTCCCGTAAGCTTAAGCCCCGTGAGAAGAATTAGCCCACGCATGATTTGGAGTTGGCGGCTGTGGTATTTGCCCTACGGATTTGGAGGCACTATCTTTTGGGGGAGAAGTTCCAATTGTTCACGGACCACAAGTCCCTACAGTACCTGTTCACGTAGAAGGAATTGAATATGTGGAAGCATAGGTGGCTTGAGTTTGTGAAAGACTACCAGTTCGACATCCAGTATCACCCAGGTAAGGCTAACGTGGTAGCAGATACGTTGAGCCATAGGCCAGCAGATGAGGTGGCAGGAGTGTGGAAGGCAAAATGGAAGGAGTTGAGACACCAGGATGCAGTGGCCCGATCTTTCATGTCTGTGATGACCGTTACACCGGAGATTGTCATGAAGGTAGTACGGGCACAGGCTAATGACTCGTTCTGTCAGGAGCAGATAGTTCGATTACTAGCAGAGGGAGCCGAGTCCTATACCGTTAGCTCAAACGGGGGATTACATTTCAATGGGATATTGGTGGTTCCGGAAGGGGAAGAATTGCGACACGAGGTGATGGCAGAGTCGCACGGCTCACGGTTCACGGTACATCCCGGAGGGGACAAAATGTACCATGACATGAGACGGCAGTTTTGGTGGAGCGATATGAAGAGAGATATTGCTGAGTTTGTTTCGAAATGCGCCACTTGTCAGCTAGTAAAAGTGGATCATCAGAGACCGACAGGACTTCTACAGCCGTTGGAGGTCCCGGTATGGATGTGGGAGAGCATATCCATGGATTTTATCATGGGGTTGCCTACGTCGCAGAGGGGTCACGACTCCGTTTGGGTAATTATGGACAGGTTGTCCAAAGTCGCTCACTTTTTACCCGTAAGGACTGACTACACTACGGGACAATATGCCCAGCTCTTCATTTCAGAGATTGTGAGACTCCATGGTGTGCCCCTAAATATCGTGTCTGACATAGACAAGATATTTGTTTCGCGGTTTTGGGAGAGTTTCCAGGAGGCTATGGGCATTGAATTGTGGTTGAGTACGACCTATCATCCGCAGACCAATGGGCAGATCGAGCGCACAAATCAGATGTTGGAGGACATGCTACGCATGTGCATTATTGACTTTGGGGGTGGATGGGAGAAGTACCTTCCACTGGTGGAGTTTGCTTACAACAACTCCTATCAGTTCACTATTGGCATGGCTCCGTTTGAGGCATTGTACGGTAGGCCTTGTCGTTCCCCACCATGTTGGTTGGAGGTGGGGGACAACAAACTACTTGGGCCGGAAGTGATTCAGGATACTTAGGCAAGGATTGAGTTGATTCGGAGTCGCATTCGGGTAGCTCAAGACCGGCAAAAGAGTTATGCTGATGCGAAGAGATCTTTCAAGGAGTTCTAAGTGGGGGACCAAGTTTTTCTCAGAGTATCTCCTATGAAGGGGATTATGAGTTTCGGGAAGAAGGGGAAGTTGGCACCGAGATATGTGGGGCCGTTTCCTATTATTGAGTGGATTGGACCAGTTGCATATAGGCTCGGGTTATCGGAGCATTTACACCGGATTCACGATGTGTTTCATATTTCCTCGCTAAGGAAATATCTCAGAGACGATTTGGCTCATTCTCACATCGCTTTGGAGGATATTGATCTACAGCCTGACAGCTCCTACGAGGAAGGGCTGATTGCTATTTTGGACCGAAGTGAGAGGAAGCTATGGTAAAAGATAGTTCCGTTAGTGCGTGTTCAGTGGCGACATCATAATGTCGAGGACTCCACATGGGAGCGCGAGGATGAGATGCGCGAGCGTTATCCAGAGTTGTTTTTATCAGGTACTTTCTAGTTCCGAATTTCAGGACGAAATTCTGTTATTAGGGGGGAAGTATGTAATACCCCGTATTTTTGGCGATATTTATTTTGGGGATTAATTAATTAAATGAGAATTAATTGGGAATTAATCCGGATAAAATACTAGCGAGATGTGAGTTGGTATTTGACTATATTGAATATATATGATGATATATGAATATTGAATTATGAAATTTTTCGTGAGATTGATATACGGGAATTTGGACATTTTATTGGGACGCGTGAGACAGTCGCGTCAGGATATAATTATTTTATTAATAAAAGTGAATTTAAATTCTATTAACCGTATGGTCGTTTTGAGTGCGCCAACGCGTCCGGAAGGGTCGAGATAGTCAGAAAACACTAGCCGAGGGTTTAGTTTGGGTCCCGGGGTATTTTTAGGCCATACCGGCAACATAAAGGGTATTTTGGTAATATTGTATTTTTGGGGATTTAATAATGACGAAAATTAAGAGTTTATATCTGATGTGGATTTGACCCACTAAATCCACTAACCAACCCTTAATGACCCATTAAGGTACGTAGGTTATTAGGTTTAGTTTTCTAAGTTGTTCCCAAAACAAACCCTAGCCACCATAGCCATTGGAGAAGAAAGCTTAGAGAGGGAGAGAGAGAAGGAATTCTGCAGAAAAAGCTTTACCAAATCAACTCCAAATTCAGAGACACTCAAGGCAAGTGATTTAATTCCATTTAATTTCAGAGAATGTTCTTTCCATGTTAGATAATTCAAATTTATGTTTGTTCTTGGAAGATAATGAAAAACCCATGAGTTTGGAAGTAGAATACTAAATTTTGATGAAAGGATTGCATGTAGAATCATATTTATAGGACTAATCTGATATCGATATATCTTGTAAGACACAAAAAAGGATTTAATTGGATAAATTAAGGATCTAAAAATTTTAGGGTTCATGTTCTTGAAAAATTGGGGAAAAGTGTAGAGACTTGTGATTTAATGATGTTTTAGGACGAATTAATTCCTTAAAACATGTTAGGAGGTGATTTTAATATGTTTAGGATGAATTGGAGACCCTGAAACGTTGTGGGGATGAACTTTATAAGTGGTTTGAGGTATTAAAATGGATGAAAAACGAGATTGGAGAAAATCTGGGCCGAAAGTGGTCCCTCGTTAGAAGACCTCTCCAGGTTGTTCGAACGAGCTCATTCGAACGAGATTCTAACGAGTTGACCAGTCGCTTCTAATGAAAGGGAATTTTGTTCGATAACTTCGTTCGAACGAGATCTCGTTAGAAGGTACAGTCCGTTCGAACGAACTGAATCTCATTCGAACAGCCTCGTTTGAACGAGACTTCTAACGAGCTGGCAGTTTAGGCCTTTTGGCCTGTTTTGATTTTTGGGAGTCCCATAAACTTGTTCAAGGTTAGAGATAACATTCCTTTGATGATGTATTGATAGATTTGGGACATTTGGGTTATTAAGAGGAGTAAATTATATACGAGTGATTTAAATAATGGATAATATGGGAATGAGACGTGAGTGTTTACCACGACGTGAGAATAATTTATGGTGTGTTTAATTATAACCGGGATTATATAAGCTGTGTAACTTATAAGTTGGTACGGGAATGCGATATGTACTACAATAAAAACGGTAATTACTAAGATGTGTGTTACTTAATATTGGTATATGATTTGTGTGTATGACATACTTACCATACTTGCTATCACGGGAGGTTTGCGTTCGTTTAGGGCCCTCTAATCCTTGTGTTGCCCGGATTTAGACTGGTTACTTCGATGAACATAGGTCAGAGAAAGACTTATTGGGATGTTAATAAGTCCGCTGATCGTGGGAGCGTAGGTATGTGCGTGACCCATGTGATGTGACTGTGTTCGCCTCCATTATTTGTGATGTTATTATCTGAGAACGATTCCTGAGAGATTCGGAATGCGTGATCCTTATGTACGTGATGTACCGGGATGGATAGCAGAGTATGTGTGCACCGCAGCTTAGTCTCGGGGTGCTTATATTGTATATTTATGTTGTGGAAAATATACACTTAGTAAAATGAGAACTTCATATGGTATTGTGTGTATAATTATGGAATAACAAAAGAGATAATCTATAACGAGTTGTATTACTTTTATATGAGAACCTGAATTTACGTTAAGCCCCCTATTTAATTGCGATCGTTATAATGATCATGGGAACCGAGTAATAAGAGTAGAACCTATGACAGTTTATCTAGATATAATGTCACTTAGCTAGTGGTTTGTGTCATTTTAGATGGGTACTTACGTTAGGAGTGCACTGTTAGACGAGAGGTGTGAATTTCATGTGAGTGCACGTCCTAACATGTACTTTGCATTTAATGTTTTAAATGTTTTTAAAGAACTTGAAGGTTTTTAAAATATCTCCACATTCGGGCTCTGACCCGTTTGCTTTCAAATCTATTTTTTTGTAAAACCATTTTAGGGGCCCAGCCACAAGGACACCATGCATTGGATACTCATTCAGGTGACGAGCTGTAGCTATTTGTGGGAGCTACAGGGATTTGCTTTTATATGCATCTTTCATTTGGATTCCTAATTCATTATCTATCAGTTGTAGGGCATGTTGCCCATTTCTATTAGAGACATCTTTCCATTTCAGTTTTTCAGACTTTGGCATGTATTAATTCAGTATTCAGTTTAGTTATTTCAGTTTGTGGATTTGTATTGAGGAGTTTTCCTCCAGACTTTATTTACATTATGTGATGGTTATTCTATTTACTTTGTTATGATGAATGGTGTTATTATTCTTCATTACACTTGTTGCATGTTAATCAGACTTAAATTAAAATTTGACAACTTACTTTTTAAATACTAGGTGGTTAGTAATCATTAAAATGTTTTCGACAGTGATGCTATTAACTGGACCAACTTGGCATTTTGAATTAATTTAATAAAGGAGTAGCTACCCGGTATTTAATTAGTCGGGGTGTCACAACAAACACACGTAAAAAATAAGACTCAAACTACCTCATGAAAAGGAGTAACTTAAAAACATCCACAAACTTTTCCAACAAAAAGGTTTAAAAAATCACACTCCATGAATTTACACTAAAACAACCAAATATTTATATTGACTGAATGGGTTTGAGCAAATTAAATAGGTATTAAAACTCAACCAAGCATATGTGGGGTGTAAATTTGGGCGGCCATATTTTAGGGCAAGTTTCAGGCTGATTTGGGGCATCGTATAGGTGTTTCAGACATTTAAAATTAAGTTTGGGGCATAGGTACACCATATGGGGAGTTATTAAGCCTATCCGGGTATGGTTTCGAGCTCATTTTCGGATCCAAATGTGGGGGTCGTTATGTAAGTTGGTATTAAAGTTTATTTTAACTCCATTAGTTATTAAGAAACCGTTACCCACCACCTACACTCAAGCCTAGAATCCCCGCACCCAATTGGAGTAATTACAAATTTTAGAGAACGGTGGAACATCATTATTCAAGAGAAAGAGATAGTCGATCCTAAAACTAAGGCAAATATTCTCTACCTAAATTAATTATCAGTATGTTTGTCAATTTAATTGTGTATTTTTTCAAATAAATGTCTACATTAAAGTGAATGAATTAAAGTTCTATGATTGGAATAATCCTCATAAAGATTGAAGAAGAAGTCTGAAACTATAATATTTTAGGATTTGATTAATTGGTGATAGAATTGGAAATTGAATAATCGTGTTGATTGGGAATGAGATCTTAGAACTCATATTGTAGGAATGTTAGTTCAATTGTAAATCAAATAGAAATAAATTTTCTTTAATGAGTAAAAAGAGAAAAAGATTAAATCTTGGAAACTTGGGTTTTTATAGTGTGAATTTCGTCGCATAAATCGTTATCAAATGAATTGATATGTTTTTTAGAATATTTCCATGTAGAGAATTGTTTTTTTTTGTGATTTGGAACGGATTAAAGTTCATACATAGGGTTCGGGTGAAGGTTAGAGACACTCTGGATGAAGGGAGAAGCCATAACGGGGAACATTAGGAAATAACTTGACTTAAACGGTGACGACTTCCGTGTAAGGGTTGTGTCAGTATTTTAGTTGGGAAGTTAACAACTAACTAGAAGGTTAATTCTTAATGAAGAAGCATTAATTGGACATTAATAATACTTCTTGGAGATAATTATAGGATTAATCACCTATACATATTGTGACACCCACCTATTTCGATCACAGGTTTTCAATCCTATACTAAAGGTCAAATTTTTCCCACAAACATCAAATTCAAACTATTTAAATCAACCAGACTATAATTTGTTCCATCAAAGAGGGGCATCCAATTATATAAGTGCTCCATCGAAAAAATTCCGATTTTTAACAAAACAGATTTTTCAAAAAAATCAATATCACACAAATTTTGCGAAAATAGGATAACTCGATAAATTAGAGTTACCTGTTATGATACAAATTTGAGAATGCATGGGTGATATCGTTTTAAATTATTTCAGACGTTATTTAGACTTATTTAATTGGTACCTTGTTTAAAAAAAATTAATTCAACCTTAAAACATACATGTAGGTGTCCAAATCATGTCAGAACAAATAAATTGCTAATTCATAGATTTAAAGAACAACCACAAAGGTAAAACCTTTTTATTTCACTTAATTATACTCACTATGATTATAAAGAAAATATGCAAAGAGTATCCACAGTTAACCCGAAGAACACGTAGTTATGAATCATTAATGGAATTCTGCATCAACTCCATAAGGCAACAAGTATCACCCACAAGTACTTCCAAAGATCGCAGCCGTAGTCAGCACAGTACCTCCCTCAAGTTGAAAATAGATAAGCAGTAGGAAATCTTCCCTCCAATAGAAACTCCAACAAAGATGTATCTTGGGTTCCGAAATAATTCACATAAACTATTTGGATGATATGTGAATTGAAAAACAAAGTTAAAACTCTAAAAAGTGAGAAGACAAAGGATTTTGGAATATAAGTTTCGTATATTGAAAAGTATAAGTTCATAATGAGAAATGATGTGGGACGAAATAATTTATAAAAAAATTGAGTCGACTTTATCGCTCATACGAGAACTAGATGTCGCTCGAACGAGGTGTTATGTCACTTGAACGACATCACCCGACATGCCAATGTCACATGAACGACGAGAAGATGTCGTTCGAATGATCAGAGCGTCAAATATTATTTCTTTATAAATTTGGCCTCAACTCTTAGTAAAAATTCCATTTGACGAAAAATAATGCCTCAACACATAGAAAATATCCCAACACTTTAAATGAACCGTTAAGGGACTTAAACATATCCTTACCAAAATCTATCTCTTAGAGGTTTCTTTGTTGAAAAATGTTGATATTCGGACCTGTCTTGATACATAATTGATCTTGAATAAATCTTCGGGAGTTGTAATGGTAAACGACATATTTTAATGCAAATGGGACTCTATAAAATATGTCTCACAGATCTCCCCCAAGTATTATACTGGTACAAACTAAAAACATTACTAATTATAAAAAACATTCCTAAACAAATCTAATACTCTCCCAAGAATCCAAAAGTTAAATGGTTCTAATGATGTTTGAACTTTATAAACATTCTTCAAAATCTTCAACTTCAAAATTTATTTTATCATCATCAGGGTTTGCAATAAGATCTTCAATTAAACCTGCACACCAGAAAAGGAAGAAATACATTTGTGACATATCGAATTTGAAATTAGATATCTAAAAATTATAATCAAATCTCCCCCGTCATGCAAACTCCACCATAAAATCATAATTTTTTTGACGAAAAGAGTAAACAAAATAAACATCGAGTGTCACAAACACATGTAACAAATAAGACTCAAACTACCTCATGAAAAGGAGTAACTAAAAAACATCCACAAACATTTTTTTGTTTTTTTTCAAACTTTTCCAACAAAAATGTTAAAAAAAATCACACTCCACGAATTGACACTAAACAACCAAAATGTTTACATTGACTGAATGGGTTTGAGCAAATTATATAGGTAATAAAACTCAACCAAGCATATCTGGGGTGTAAAATTGGGCGGCCATATTTTTGGTCAAGTTTCAGGATGATTTGGGGGATCGTATAGGTGTTTTAGACATTTAAAATTAAGTTTGGGGCATACATACACCATATGGGGAGTTATTAAGCCTATCCGGGTATGGTTTCGAGCTCATTTTCGGATCCAAATGTGGGGGTCGTTATGTAAGTTGGGATTAAAGTTTATTTTAACTTAGAGTTACCTGTTATGATACCAATTTGAGAATGCTTGGGTGATATCGTTTTAAATTATTTCAGACATTTCAAATTTAGACTTATTTAATTGGAACCTTGTTTAAAAAAAATCAATTCAACCTTAAAACATACATGTAGGTGTCCAAATCATGTCACAACAAATAAATTGCTAATTCATAGATTTCAGGAACAACCACAAAGGGAAAACCTTTTATTTCACTTAATTATACTCGTAATGATTACAAGCAAAATATGCAAAGAGTATCCGCAGTTAACCCGAAGAACACGTAGTTATGAATCATTAATGGAATTCTGCATCACCTCCATAAGACAACAAGTATCACCCACAAGTACTTCCAGAGATCGCAGTCATAGTCAGCTGAGTACCTCCCTCAAGTTGCAAATTGATCAACAGTAGGAAATCTTCCCTCCAATAGAAACTCCAACAAAGATGTATCTTAGGTTCCCAAATAATGCACATAAACTATTGGGATCATTTGTGAATTGAAAAACAAAGTTACAACTCTTAAAAGTTAGAAGACAAAGGATTTTGGAATATAAGTTTCGTATATTGAAAAGTTTTAGGTCTTATAATTGAAAATGAAGTTGGACAATTTTTTTTTAAAAAATGTAGTCGGCTTTGTCGCTCATACGAGAACCATAAGTCCCTCGAACGAGGTGCTATGTCACTTGAACGACATCACCCGACATGCCAATGTCACATGAACGACGAGAAGATGTCGTTCGAAGGATCAGAGTGTCAAATATTTTTTTTTTATAAATTTGGCCTTAACTCTTAGTAAAAATTCCATTTGACGAAAAACAACGCCTCAACACTTAGAAAATATTTTAGAAAATATACCAACACTTTAAATGAACCGTTAAGGGACTCAAACACATCCTTACCAAAATCTATCTCATTGAGGCTTCTTTGTTGAAGAATGTTGATATTCGGACCTGCCTTGATACATGATTGATCTTGAATAAATCTTCGGGAGTTGTAGTGGTATACGACATATTTTAATGCAAATATGACTCTATAAAATATGTCTCCCAGATCCCCCCTATGTTTATACTGGTACAAACTAAAAACAATACGAATTATAAAACAGATTCCTAAACAAATCTAATACTCTCCCAAGAATCCAAAAGTTAAATGGTTCAAAAGATATTTAAACTTTATAAACATTATTCAAAATCTTCAACTTCAAAATTTATTTTATCATCATATGTGTGTGCAATAAGATCTTCAATTATACCTGGACAGCAGACAAGAAAGAAATAACTTTGTGACGTATCGAATTTGCAATTAGATATCTGAAAATTATAATCAAATCTCCCCCGTAATGCAAACTCAACCATAAAATCATAATTTTTTGACGAAAAGAGTAAGCAAAATAAACATGGAGTGTCACAACACACATAATAAATAAGGCTCAAACTACCTCATGAAAAGGAGTAACTAAAAAACATCCACAAACTTTTTTTGTTTTTTCAAAAACTTTTCCAACAAAAATGTTAGAAAAATCACACTCCATGAATTTACACTAAAACCACCAAAATGTTTATATTGAATGAATCGGTGTGAACAAATTCAATAGGTAATAAAACTCAACCAAGCATATGTGGGGTATAAATTTGGGCAGACATATGTTTGGGCAAGTTTCAGGATGATTTGGGGGATCGTATAGGTGTTTTAGACATTTAAAATTAAGTTTGGGGCATATGTACCCCATATGGGTAGTTATTTGGCCTATCCGGGTATGGTTTCGGGCTCATTTTGTGATCCAAATGTGGGGGTCGTTATATAAGTTGGGTTTGAAGTTTATTTTAACTCCATTAGTCATTAAGAAACCGTTTCCCATCCACCTACACTCAAGCCTAGAAGCCCCGCACCCAATTGGAGTAATTACCAATGTTAGAGAAGGGAGAAACATCATTATCCAAGAGAAAGACACAGTCAATCCTAAAACTAAGGCAAATATTCTATGGCTAAATTAATTATCAGTATGTTTGTCAATTTAATTGTGTATTTTTTCATATAAATGTCTACATTAAAGTGAATGAATTGAAGTTATATGATTGGAATAAACCTCGTGAAAATTGAAGAAGAACTCTGAAACTATAATATTTTAGGATTTGATTAATTGGTGATAAAAATGGAAATTGAATAATCATATTGATTGGGAGGGAAATCTTAGAACTCAAGTTGTAGAAATGTTAGATCTATTGTAAATCAAATAGAAGTAAATGTTCTCTAATGAGTAAAAAGAAAAAAGATTAAATCTTGGAAACTTGGGTTTTTATAGTATGAATTTCTTCACATAAATCATTATCAAAATAATTGATATGTTTTTGAGATTATTGCCATGTAGAGAATTGTTTTTTTATGATTGGGAACAGATTAAAGTTCATACACAGGGTTCGGGTGAAGGTTAGACACACTCTGTATGAAGGGAGAATCCATAACATCGACATTTATTCTTCATGGTTGGTCAGAAAAATTGAATTGGTCCACAGGGAGGGGGGAAGTGGTTCGCTGACTGAACCGATTCGTCTAGCTTGTGAAGTGGTTCAGTTGGCTAAGATGGTTCCCCTTTCTATGTTTTTTTCGTGGATCGTTTATCGTTCGACATGGAATATGATGTCCCGAAGTTTGAATTTGTGTTACAGAAATATATGGGGAACGTTAGAAAATAACTTAACTGAAACGGTGACGAATTCCGTGTAAGGGTTGTGTCACTATTTTAGTTGGGATGTTAACAATTAAATAGAAGGTTAATTCTTAATGAATAAGTATTAATTGAAGATTAATAATACTTCTTGGAGATAATTATAGGATTAATTACCTGTACATATTGTGACACTCCACCTATATCAATCACGTGTTTTCAATCCTTTACTAAACGTCAAAATTTTCCCACAAGCATCAAATTCTAACTATTTAAATCAACCAGACTATAATTTGTTCCACTAAAAAGGGGCATCCAATTATATAATTGCTCCATCAGAAAAATTGCGATTTTTAACAAAACAAACTTTTCAAAAAAGTCAATAACAAATAAATTTTGCGGAAATAAGATAACTCGATAAATTAGAGTTACTTTTTCTGATACCAATTTGAGAATACTTGGGTGATATCGTGTTAAATTATTTCAGAAATTTCCAATTTAGTCTTATTTAATTGGATCCTTGTTTAAAACAAATTAATCCAACCTTAAAACATACATGTAGGTGTCCAAATCATGTGACAACACATAAATTGCTAATTCATATATTTCAGGAACAACCACAAAGGGAAACTCGTATATTTCACTTAATAATACTCGCAATGATTACAAGAAAAATATGCAACGAGTATCCGCAGATACCCCCAAGAACACGTAGTTATGAATCATTAATGGAATTCTGCATCAACTCCATATGACAACAAGTATCACCCACAAGAACTTCAAAAGATCGCAGTCGTAGTCAGCACAATACCTCGCTCAAGTGGCATTATAGACTAGCAGTAGGAAATCTTACCTCCAATAGAAACTCCAACAAAGATGTATCTTTGGTTCCAAAATAATTCACATACACTATTGGGATGATTTGTGAATTGAAAAATAAAGTTAAACTCCCAAAAGTGAGAAGACACAGGATTTTGGAATATAAGTTTCGTATATTGAAAAGTCTGAGGTCTTATAAAGAGAAATGAAGTTGGACAAAACAATTTATAAAAAAATTGAGTCTAGCTTGCAAACTGGTTCAGTTGGCTAAGATGGTTCCCCTTTCTATGTTTTTTCGTGGATCATTTATTGTTCAACATGGAATATGATGTCCCGAAGATAGAATTTGTTTTATAAAAATATAAGGGGAATGTTAGGAAATAACTTAACTTAAACGGTGACGAATTCCGTGTAAGGGTTGTGTCACTATTTTAGTGGGGAAGTTAACAATTAACTAAAAGGTTAATTCTTAATGAAGAAGTTTCAATAGGAGATTAATAATACTTCTTGGAGGTAATTATAGGATTAATTACCTATACATTTTGTGGCACCCCACCTATATCAATCACGGGTTTTCAATCCTTTACTAAACGTCAAACTTTTCCCACAAGCATCAAATTCAAACAATTTAAATCAACCAGACTATAATTTGTTCCACTAAAAAGGGGCATCCAATTATATAATTGATCCATCAGAAAAATTGCGATATTTAACAAAACAGATTTTTCAAAAAATTCAATAACAAACAAATTTAGCGGAAATAGGATAACTCGATAAATTAGAGTTACTTGTTCTGATACCAATTTGAGAATACTTGGGTGATATCGTTTAAAATATTTCAGAAATTTCCAATTTAGACTTATTTAATTAGATCCTTGTTTAAAACAAATTAATTCAACCATAAAACATACATGTAGGTCTCCAAATCATGTGACAACAAATAAATTGCTAATTCATAGATTTCAGGGACAACCACAAAGGGAAAACCTTTTATTTCACTTAATAATACTCACAATGATTACAAGAGAAATATGCAACGAGCATCCGCCGATACCCCCAAGAACATGTAGTTATGAATCATTAATGTAATTCTGCATCAACTCCATAAGAAAACAAGTATCACCCACAAGTACTTCCAAAGATCGCAATCGTAGTCAGCACAATACCTCCCTCAAGTGGCATATAGACTAGCAGTAGGAAATCTTACCTCCAATAGAAACTCCAACAAAGATGTATCTTGGGTTCCAAAATAATTCACATACACTATTGGGATGATATGTGAATTGAAAAACAAAGTTAAACTCTCAAAAGTGAGAAGACAAAGGATTTTGGAATATAAGTTTCATATATTGAAAAGTCTTAGGTATGATAATGAGAAATGAAGTTGGAGAAAACAATTTATAAAAAAATTGAGTCGGCTTTGTCGCTCATGTGAGAACCAGATGTCCCTAGAACGAGGTGTTATGTCACTTGAACGACATCACTAGACATGCCAATGTCGCATGAACGACGGGATGATGTCGTTCGAACGACCAGAGAGTCAAATATTAATTTTTTATAAATTTGGCCTCAACTCTTAGTAAAAATTCCATTTGACGAAAACAACGCCTTAACACTTAGTAAATATTTTAGAAAATATACCAACGCTTTAAATTAACCGTTAAGGGACTTAAACACATCCTTACCAAAATCTATCTCGTAGAGGCTTCTTTGTTGATGAATGTTGATATTCGGACCCGTCTTGATACATGATTGATCTTGAATAAATCTTCGGCAGTTATAGCGGTATAGGACATATTTTAATGTAAAGAGGACTCTATAAAATATGTCTCACAGATCTCCACCTATGTTTATACTGGTACAAACTAAAAACATTCTGAATTATAAAAAAAAATCCTAAACAAATCTAATACTCTCCCATGAATCCAAAAGTTAAATGGTTCTAAAGACGTTTAGACTTTATAAACATTCTTCAAAATATTCCACTTCAAAATTTATTTTATCATCATCAGGGGGTGAAATAAGATCTTCAATTATACCAGCACACGAGACAAGAATAAAATACCTTTGTGACGTATCAAATTTAAAATTAGATATATAAAAAGTATAGTCAAATCTCCCCCGTAATGCAAACTCCACCATAAAATCATAATTTTTTTACGAAAAGAGTAAACGAAATAAACATGGAGTGTCACGACACACATAACAAATAAGACTCAAACTACCTCATGAAAAGGAGTACCTAAAAAACATCCATTAACTTTTTTTGTTTTTTCATAAACTTTTCCAACAAAAATGTTTGAAAAATCACACTCCATGAATTTACACTAAAACAACCAAATTGTGGATGTTGAATGAATGGGTGTGAATAAATTAAATAGGTAATAAAACTTAACCAAGCATATGTGCACGATGCATATGTGTACTCCTATCGAATGGACATAAAAAATATCCTTAGGTGTAAATTTTTTGAATTTTGATGACATCGACTAAATATTATCTACAAATCAAAGCGTAGGTTATTTTCACACCAATAACATTATATTTAATGTCATTTCGAGAAATTTTCAAAGGGTGTGCAAACCAATTGATATATTTCCAACCGAACTCCCTCATATATAAAAAAAATTATATATCCAAAGAGGTACTAAATTCTCAACCTAGAGAAAACCTATTGGCCCAAAATTTTGGCATATGATTCTTTTTGTTGCCTTAACGTTTTGTGCAGGCTCTTTCAAAATGGTGGCTTTCAGGACGAGATTATTCTTGACTCTCAGCCCTTTCTCGTGCACTCATAATTTTGTCATCTTAAAAAATTTCCTCACGGGCAATGGATCTTACATGGACTACTTTTATGGTTATTATATTTTGTTCATTTTTAAAGTCAGAATTGAGAGGAAAACACTCGACTAACATGTGATAAATAAGAACAATGGTTAAACAAATCCGTGCACATGTGTAATAAAGGGAATCACGAGTCAAACATGTAGGGAGTAACAAATATTTACATCTCAATGACTCCAAACAATGTAAAGAACATGGATGACAAGATATATTGTCTCAAAACACTATTAAATTTTCATATGGATATGGAATGAAATTGTGACTCGGTCACCTTACTGTGTATTCATAAACAGTGTAAAATAAAATAGAAAACTCTTTTTGAATTTAAAAAAAAAAAATTATCAAAGTAATTTTCCTTTTTTCAAAATTTTTTATGAGAGAACAAAAATCTAATAAAAAGTATAGGAGTTATGACACTAGAAAACATATTACATCGAGCATGAATAGCTTATGGCAAACAAATCATGCAAGTAATCGACAATATGGTATGGCAGGAGACGAATCATGTGCAAGTTGTGAGAATCAACTAGTGTCCCATCTAGGACCTCTAAAAGTGATTTCATAACCCAAATAGATGTGAAACGTCATATAGAGAATTTGGGAGTGACGAGAAAACTAGACTTCAACTTTCTAGGACCTTCTTGAAGATAAAAACAAAATCGCCTAAGGTGACTTTCCCTACCATAATCCGAGCATTTGTAAACGGGTGGAACGACACCTATGGGTTGAAATTTTCAAATGTCCTTAGGATTGATTGACCCTATAGATTAAATAATGGTAATGGTTTTAGAAATGGAAGTATTAGAAACATGTGAGCCACTACCATTGCTAAGAACACTACTCAAGTCTGTCAAATCATTTTTTAACACCAAAATTTTTTACTCAAGAAAAAAGTTAGACTCTTCCAATTTTAGGGATTCCTTCTCTAAATTTTAAATTATTCCAAGAAGGTTGTCATGTTATCCCTTAAAAATACTCGCACTTATCCCGAAGAGTCTCCTCACGTGCAACAAAATAATTGATTAAGATATTTTTACCCTCATTAGCACAAACACAAACCCTAGAATTTTTAATGTCCTCTAATTCTTTTCTAAAAATAGGAATCTATCATAACTCTCCTTTTTGGACAATTCTAAACCAATAAAGTCATGGTCCAAAGAAACAAATTTCTCATGACAAAAATATCTTTGATTTTAAAATGTTTGGAAAAGATCTATAGCAGATTTAAAAAGTTAATTTTCTTTTTCCAAAACTTTAATTCTTTTTGCAAACGTCAAATTAAACCGATTTAAATCATCAAAACTATAATTTGTGAAATCAAAGAGGGGCATCCGATTATATAAATGCTCCATCGGAAAAAAAAAATGCGATTTTTCAAAAAGTATCAATATACACCAATTTTGCAGAAATAGGAGTACTCGATGAATTAGAATAATTTTCTCTGATAAGAATTTTATGTCGCTTTTTGAAATTCGCAAATTTCCAATTTATACTTATTAATTGAAGGGGATTTAAAAAAAAAATTTAAGCCACCCTTAAAACATACATCTATATGTCCAAATCATGCCATTAACAAAAAATTGCTAATTCACAAAATTTAGACGTAGATGAAGTGAATAACTCTAGATACTTATCTCACATGTCATCCTCCCGCTCACACCTTGACTCGTCCACATTATGGTGCCCCCACTAAACTCAAACTAATGGTACCACCTTAGATCGTAGCTCACTCTAACTAAAATCAAGTACAACCACTAGTCACTCCTCATACGAGATATCTGGCGCTAAGTTGTTCTCCTCTAATGGAATGTTCCAAACCTATCTCTTACTCCTTCGGTACCACTTTCGCAATGACACGTGGAACATATCGTGAATTCTTCATAAGTGACCTGGTAAGACCAGCATATACAAAACTGACCCCGCCCTCTTAACAATAGAAAAAGGTCCCACATACCTCTATGCTAGCATGCCTTTCTTGTTGAACCTCATGACTCCTTTTATAGGAGACACGCACACCAAAATCTAGTTACAAATCTGCAACTCTATTTTCCTCTTGTCTGTATTCACGTAACTGTTCTGCCTGAGCTACACGAATACGTCCCTGAATTAGTTCAATCTTGGAAGTAGTATCCTGAATCATCTCCAGACCTTATAACATATTATCCCCCACCTCTAACTACTAAGTGAGTTGACGACAAGTCCGTCCGTACAATGCCTCAAATGGTTTCATGCCGATAGTGAATTAGTAAGGGTTATTATACTCAAACTGCACGAAATGAAGGTAGTTCTCCCATCCACCCCATCGATTCAAACAATTTCTCAAATTTCCAATTTATACTTATTAATTGGAGGGGATTTAAAAAAATAATAATCCACTCTTAAAACATACGCCTAGGTTTCCTAATCATGCCATCAACAATAAATTGCTAATTCACAGAATTTAGGAAAAACCCCAAAGGGAAACCTTTGATTTTACTTTAATACTCACAATGATACTAAGAGAAATATGCAATGAATATCCACATATAACCATAAGAATACGTAGTTATGAATCATTAATGGAATTCACCATCAACCCCATAAGACAGCAAGGATCACCGAAAAGTACTCCTAAAGAATCCAGTCATTCTCAGCCAATACCTCCCTCAATTGGCACATATATCAACTATAGGAAATCTTTTCAACAAGAGAAACTCTAGCAAATATGTATCTTAAGTTCCAAAAAAATTCACATGACTATTGGGATAATTTGTGAATTCAAAAACATAGTTAAAACTCTAAAAAGTGAGAAGACAAAGGATTATGCAAAAGCAGTTTCGTGTATTGAAAAGTCTCAGGCCTTATAATGAAAAACAAAGTTGGACAAATATATTTATAAAAAAATTGAGTAAACACTAGGCCCAAACGAGAACCAGGTGTCGCTCGAATGAGGTGTTATGTCGCTTGAACGACATTGTGCGATAGGAAGATGTCACTCGAAGGACTAGAGACTCAAAAATTATTTTTTAACAAACTCTGCCTCAACACTTATAAAAAATTCCATTTGACGAAAATGAATTGTTAAGGGTCTTAAACACAACCTTACCAAAATCTATCTCGTAGAGGCTTCTTTGTTGAAGAATCTTGATATTTGGATCCTTCTTGATGCATGATTGATCTTAAATAAATCTCGAACGATGGTAGCAGTATTTGACATATTCTACTATAAACATGACTATGCTAAATATGTATTTACAATACGTTAATTCCACATACAATCCCTTGAGTTCCTCACCTCTCAACTATAGTGAATACCTAATGTATCCTATCTAGCTATGCTACCTTGCCTAACTAACCATCTGTATCTAACTAATTATAAAATCTTTCTCTCTTTATACCATCCATACGATGCACTACCATACTACCAATAATTTATATTAACCGCATATTATTGTTAATTTGTTTATTAAGCTTCTTTACTTAAATTACCTTTGAATACACGCAATCCATATTTTCTACCGTCACACTTAAACAGAATAGTAATACTTATATATATATATGCGTCACACTACAATATATACGAGTATAACATTCTCATGAATGATCACCGTTATGCTTGCATATGCTGTTATCCACTCTTTACACCTTTTGTACCAAATCAGGGACTATCGATGAAAAAATATCCCCTCAAACCATTATTCAAACAACAAAAAATCAAGGTGAACACAGTTCTAAGCCGCTAATATAGGAACATACCTACCCTGCCCAAATGACATGCCATTCCCACATATACACAACACATAGTAAGAATCCATATGCTTAATTTTCTTGGGCACACATCCATTCCTCACTTGAATATTCATAGGTATGTTCAAACACTTAACCAGAAATAAAATAGGTATGCACACAACCTATATATGGATATATTCAGTATAGATATACACAAAACCCATAGTATATTTTGTACGTGGTATTTATCTCTTAAGAATACTCATAATACTAATAATTCTTACATAATGTTTTATTTGTATTTTTTATTTTTCATTCAATACTCGAAGGGTCCCAAGTATCTCGTAAGTAATTTTATTAGGTCATACATCACTATACTTCAGGTATAAGTCTTATGTTATCGTTCACTCTTCCCGTAACCCGAATTGCGAATTCCTGATATGCATCTAAAGCGGTTAACTATTGTCGGTCCCAACACCAATTTTACCATCACTATAGTTAAACGATCCTTAATTATATGTCTACAGACATTCTATAATCCTTTAAATAACTAATATAATAACACCCACATTTCCCGTGATTAATTTCATGACAAAGTATAATTTAAAAAGAAAATTTCACAAAGTTTGGGCAGCCAAATCGATTTGATAGGGGTTTTCAATAAATTTGACAGGGTTTTCGAATTGATTAGCCCATTGAATTGATTCGATCTTCAAACCGAATTGATCCTCACCTGACTAAATCATTTTCACCGTGCTCTTACGAGTTTTCACATTCAAATGTCAACAAGACTCCATGAAACTTCCTCAAATTCCCATCTAACATACTTAAACATTAAATATGCATGTACGGACAATTTGTAATGTAAATAACACATCAAGACTCAATAAATATACCCAAGAATAGAGTAAAACCCATACTTCATCAGAAACCATAATTTATGTGGTCTTGATGCATATTAATCCTTCACCCATATTTCGTTCATGTTAATCATTCCATATCCTCTAAATTCACGTTATCTGCATACATGGAAATGTTCTACGTGAATTCCTCCTCCAAATCGTGAGTTCTACCCACCCTAATCTTAAGAATCGTCACTATAATGATGAATGGAAAAACCTACACTACATGGTTATTATAACATGCTCAAAGTAATGGAAGATAAACACTTTATTTTATTAAACATGTCTGATTTTCATTCTGAGATGGTGGGTATGTCCTTTCCTTTCTCTAATCTCGAATCTGGCAATGTTCGTGGTGCGAAATGGAGTGAAATGGCCTAGGTTTCTTTTCCTCTTACTCTCACACGGACTACTCTCTCTCTAAAGAGTTGTAACCCTAGCCTCACACTCAAATCAACTTATATAACACTTTAATTTTTTCAGAGTTCCTTTTACCCTAAACTCCTAAATGATTGAAATGACCTTACGTGGTGTTGATTTGGTCTAAAATTTCTTTGTGACCCAATCTATACAGTCAATTTCACTATTATAACTATTTCAATCCATTCACTGTACAAAAATTCCCTATATCGACCTCATATCGTATACACGCGACTTTTGATCGAGATATAACGTAGTGACATTGATCTCACTCGTTATAGCGTAAAATAATTATTTACTATTGACTTAGTAATTTTATTCTATTAAAATTAATCATTATCTCTCCCAATTAATATTTTACTAAACACATAAATTTTAATGCAATTAAACTACAACACACGTGTAATTTTAAAATACATGAATTAATAAAATTTTAATTACTTATAAATACGGGGTGCTACATATATACCCCCTTACTAAGAAATTTTGTCCTCAAAATTTGCACGTAGATGCAGTGAATAACTATGAATACTTATCCCGCATGTCATCCTCCCGCTCACACCTTTACTCATCCATATTATGGTGCCCCCACTAAACTCAAACTAAGGGTACCAACTCAGATTATAGCTCACTCTCACTAAGATCAAGTACAAACACTAGTCACTCCTCATACGAGATATATGTCTCTAATTAGGTCTACTCTAATGGAATGTTCCAAACTTATCTCTTGCTCCTCCGGTACCTCTTTAGCGAGGACACATGGAACATATCGTGAATCCATCATAAGTGATCTGGTAAGCCCGACCTATACACAACTAGTACTGCCCTCCAAATAATAGAAAAAGGTCCCACATAACTCGATGATTGCTTGACTTTCTTATCAAACCTCATGACTCCTTTAGTACCAGACACCCACACCAAAATCTAGTCAGAAATCTCCATCTCTATTTGCCTCTTGTCTACATTCACGAAATCTTTTGCCTGTCTTGAGCTACATGAATACGTCCCTGAATAAGTTCATTCTTGGAAGTAGTATCCTGAATCATCTTCGGCCCTAATAACATATTATCCCCCAACTCTAACTAGAAAGTAGGTTAACGACAAGGCCGTCTGTACATTTCCTCAAATGGTTCCATGCCGGTGGTGAACTATTAGGGGTTACCATACCCAAACTCTACCGAAAGAAGGGACTACTCCATCCACCCCTAAAGTCAATTATAAACATCCTCAGCATATCGTCTAAAATTTTATTAATTCTCTTCGACTAACCATTGTTCTGTGGGTGATCCATTGTAATCAAATGTAAATATGTTCCCATACCCTCCTGAAAACTCCCCAAAAAATTGGCAACATTATCAGACACAATATAATCGAACCCTCGTGTCACCTCACTACCTCTGCAATGAATAACTATGAATACTACCTATTCTCATTATCCATATGAACCAATCGAAAATTGGAAACAATAGTCAAACGATCCACTATCACCCAGATGGAGTCATGACCTTTCTGTGATGTCGATAACCTGAAATTAAAATCTATGGAAATGCTCTCCCTCTTCCACACTTGAATCTCTAATAGATGAAACATCCATGATGGTCTCTGGTGGTATAGATTAACTAGTTTCCAAGTTACGCAGTTCGAGAGAAACTCAGTTATGTCCTGCTCCATCCCCGACCACCATTGATGCCTAGACATATTATGGTACAAATTCTCCCCAATGGGATGAACCACAAACCGCGACGTGTGAAACTTTATCAACAATTAATGTCTCAAATCCCCATCGTCAGGAACCACGAGTCTCCCATTGAAGCACATGTATCCCTCAGAACTAATATAAGAACTAGTATAATAAGATTCTGCCCCATCCGCTAGAACTAATATAAGAACTAGTATAATAAGATTCCACCACCCACATAATGACCTTAGGAGTGATAGCCGAAATGTTCATACAAGATCTGATGACCTCATTGTCAGTGTGTCGTGTCTTTTAGACTGACTTTGTCTTTAGGAACCACCCATTAATCTAATTCTCGAGCCCATTTCTGAGATTCCATGAATAGGATATCGAATCTTGAGAAATTGGCGGTCATTTAGAAGGTAAGTTTATCCCAAATTCTAGAAACTAGTTCAGTACGGTGATAATTCCATGTCTTTTCCTTTGGAATATGTATGAGAGCCTATACATGCCTTTGTAAGGAAAGACAGGGTGTGATCGGTAAAATAGGTAGGGTGTAGTACAAAGTATGTGAAAACGATTAGGGGTTTGGTTAAGTGTATAGGTTTGATGAGAGATTTATTGGGTGTGATATGGGTGGATGGATAAAATTTTTGATCATCTTTTTGGAAGAAATCATTTTTAGGATTCGAAAGTGGATTGCAAGTGGTGTTAGGTTTTGGATGGGCTGGTGGGGCGATGGTGCCCCTGTCAATTAGACCTTGGTTTAGATTTTGGAGATGGAAACTTTGGTCAGTTGTTTGGTAGGCCATTATGTGGAAATCACAATGCACATTAGATCTGAATTATTTACGAAGTGGGTTTGGTAGTGGATAAGATTTTTGTTTAACAAGGCCTAGTAGACTTTGGTGAGAGGAGCATGAAGCTCGGTGTATCCTTTTCTGACTGGATTGGGATGCATTTTCGGTTCCCCTGAGGTAGAGGTTTATGAGATATTATTGATAGCTGGGAGTGCAATGCTAGAAATTTTATCATACTTCCTCAGAGTGAATGACTCAATTTCTATTTTTGTAACACTTTACTCGATCTCCACTCCTACTTCCCAGAGGGCTCGAAAGTGTGGGTAGTACTATCCTCCCATCATCGCTCGAATATGGGGTAAGAAGTTCCTCTTCACAATGTTGACTTGCTCTTCCTCGAAAGGCCGGTTTGTCATGGTGGTTGCTTTCTGCCTCCATCTTGCTATGAAATTACTGATAGTCTCCCAAGGGTTCATCTTGAGGAGTTCCAGATCATGACATGTAACCTAAAATTCTTTGTTGGACTTATATAGTGACATGAATTCATGGGCAAAATCCGCCCAATTGTGAATTCTATATTCTTCAAGGGATAAAAATCAACAGAGAGTGTTATCTTTTAGGATTTATTAGAGCATCTGGGCCATTATTTCCTCGGATGAAACTAGTAAAGTCACGACTCGCTGATATCTTCAAAGATGAAAAATTGGGGGTCCGCTGCCCCTAGTAAAGTCATGACTCGCTGATATTATTCATGATTATTGATTAGTGTATTTTGGAGATAGAATTTTATTCATGATGAATGTTATTATAATAAGTAAGAATTTATAAGTAAGTAAACCTAGCATGGAGATTATACTAAGCATGAATACGTGATTTGTGATTATCTACAGGTGAGTGTGTTATAGTGAGCCTAAGCATGGATCAACTACAAGTGGTGTGTGATAGGTGGGCTGTAACAACCCTCACTTTCAAGAGCCCATTTTTATATTTATTTACTATGTGTAGTGATTAATTATAAAATGTCAGAATGTGGAGTAGATATTAATTTAATATGAAAAAGGTTAATATTTACTAAATTGTTGTATAGTTACCTTGTGAGTAGGTAAAAATATCCATGTCGTGATTTATGGTGTCATAAGATATAAAATGACATTTTGGTTTAATATGAAAACGGAAGTTAAAATGAGTTATAAAATTCCCGAATGATAATTTGGAGGGTGTAGTCAGTCCCGGTAGGTGCGAGACAGTAAAAATAAGTGCCATATTGCATTTTGGTATTTCGGGCACTCTCGACTGCTTATAGCTTAAATGTGTAGTGGCGTATCACTTTATCGCGTATTAGTCATTTAAGTTGGGAATTTTTGACTAATGACCCGATTTAGTCTGGCTAGCCTTATTATTTTCCCTCATTTCTCTTAAAACACAATTAAGCCCTACAGAGAGTAGAGAGAGGAAGAGAACTTGGGAGAAAAAGATAGATATTTGGATATTCAAGCTTGGATTGTTATTTTCTTCTTCATCAAATCAGATTCTTGCAAGCTTGAGGCAAGTTATCTACTTGATACTATGTGATTTAAGTAGAATAATTAGTTTTGATAGTTGTGAATTAGTTGTGTTTAATCATTTTAGGGTTTTGTTGGATTTATGGGTCTTAAACCCTTAGAAATTGATTTGGATGATAAATGTTGTTGATGATGGTGGATAGATATATTTATGATGTATGGGTTGGAACTTATGAGCTTGGTTTGTTTGGTTTTGTGTTTGGGTAGAAAATTTGGAGTTTAAGACTCCATAACCATTCTTGTCATTTTCGCAGGGGCGAATCGATTCGCATAGAAGCAGCTTCCCAGGTCTGTGTTCCCGAATCGATTCGGGTTAAGGCCGAATCGATTCCGCATTTGTAGAAACTTGAAATTTTCTTTCGAACCGATTCGCTTTCAGACGAATCGATTCGCTAGGGCGAACCGATTCGGCCCTTAGGGCGCATCGATTCGGTTTCTGCAGTTTTGTGTTATTTTCCTTTTTAACTTTTATCCTTTTTCTCTATGATTAGGTCCTAGGAACCTTCTTGAATGAAGTAAACATAGAGTACTAGAGTATTAGTTGAGTTTGGTCGCCACCCTAGACTAGAATTGGGTCATCTGGGGTTTATTCCGATGAGTTATAAAGTAATGTTAAGGCACTACTCTTCTTAATTGAATTTTTAGGAGTTAGGAAGTTAAATGCCCATGCTTGGAGACTTAGGGGTTTATCGGAATCCTATGAACTTTGGGAATTGTAGGATCATAATGTCTATTTGGAGACTAAGCCAGGACTTGTAAATTGAGGAATACTAATGACGATATTCGATGAGAATAGGTTCGAATAAAATGAACACAAACTGTGTTAAAGATGATTGGTTCAACTAAAATGAACCTTGTTGTTTAATAATGATAGGTTCGAATAAAAATAACCAAACACATGGATAATGGAAATGGAATTTTAGTATGGTAATTGAAAATGAAAATGATATTTAAAATGGTAAATGTTAATTTACTTAAACACACCTCTCTAAATGACATCATAAGGGAAGTTCGCGCTCTTGGTGAAGCCCCCTGGCTAATGAATGCATGGTGGATATAGTCCTAGTCCATATGCGGGGTTTTTATATGTTTTCTGCGCTAGGGAGGGGATTCCGGGTGTGGTCTTGACTCTCCCGCAGCCATATGGCCGCTTCCCGACGTTGCGTTATGATCCCAGGCTACCTTGTTTGATAGGCCCCTGGAAGATGAATGTCATTTAGGGGCACGCCCAGTGGGAAAAGTCAGAGGGGCGGTCTTAGAATCGTTATATGTATGAGAATATAACTTTTCTGCATCAAGTGGGACTTGATGGATATATGCCATAAAGATCATGTATACGTTCCATAAAGAGCACGGGTTAAGATATGTGCCATAAAGTGCAGTTGATATTAATGGTATTCCTATTAAGGAATGGAAAGATAAAATGAAAAGATAATTAACTATGGAAGTTAATAAATGAATGGAAATTATATCTTCTTGATTAAACAAAATAAATCGTTTTAGTCCTAAAAAGGAATGTAAGGAGATATGGCAATTGGATTTATGAGCAAAGGTTTTAAATTATTCACTTTTAAATTTTCTTTTGTAATTATGTTACATTTCATAATTAGTTAAAATATCTTAATTTGTAATTGTAGTTTAACATGCTAGTTATCATACCATATTATCATCCTTATCATTCATGCATAGCTGTTCATTTCTAACATGCTTTTTATTTCTTCTGGTGATCATATAGAACCCGGCCCTGACCTATTTATTTTCCTTGTTGTGCATATGATTGTATCCGCTCAGGTGCTCCTCCGCAATGGCGTCCGGTTTGACATTCCTATTCCGTTACTTTTGACGAGCTGTAATATTTTTCGAATTATTACAGGACCTTAAATTAATCGTTTTCTTCTTTGTATTGTAGATATGATCGGTTCTTTTCTTCGGGCGTGTGGCCCAAACTTTTGTACTTGTTTAATGAATGTAATAAGTAAGATATCAAACTGTTGTACTGTGTTGTATGTAGCTATGGACCGACAGCCTATTCGGTCCTTTTGTATACCTTAGTGATTGATGTAATATATATATTTTTGTGGAATTCCACTTGCTTATCAGATTGGGTTGTTCAAATTTAATTTTCTTAACTGGTTTTAAATTTCTAAAGTTTTGTCAACCCGTTTTCTGATTTATGGGGTGGTTTTCCCGTAGACTAAGTTTTTTCTATGCTGAGAATGATATCCATCCATGATTCCTATTACGTTTGAGTATCGGGATGGCCACCCCTTATATCGGATCGCGGGTTGTCACAGATGGTATCAGAGCATCAGGTTCTAGAGTCTTTAGGATCAATGTGGATTCGTCACGTTCTACCGTAGCGTTCTTTGATATAGAGCCTAATGTTAGGACTTATTTATTTTCTATATTTGCGATCTTCTGCAAGATAGATTGTTTAAATAGTATTCTAACTCTATTGTTTCTTCATCTCAGATGACGCCTAAGAGAGGTCTCTCGGTGAGATGTAATAGGGTTGTAGAAGAGGATGTAGGTCCTCCACCGCCGCCACAAAGGACCATTAACGCTGCGGATGTAGCAAACATAGTGGCTCAAGCGGTTAATGCCGCCATGACCGCGGTGGTACAATAATTACCACGGGCTCCAGATGTTTAAGATCCTATGAGACCTACTCCGTGGGAAAGGTATAGAGAGTCCTTTCTAAAGGGAAATCCCCCAGAATTCGAGGGAGGTGAGGATGTTATTAAAGCCAATAAATGGAGAAAGGACATGAAACTCCGCCTTAGAATGATAGAATGTAGTGAGGAGAGAAACAAGTCCTTGCCACTTTTAAGCTAGTCGGATCTGCGTTGTACTAGTGGGAGATAATAACCACACCAGAGCAGAGAGACACAATCACGATCACTGAATTCTGGGCTTAGTTTGATCGTAAGTATGTTCCTCCCACAGTTCAAAGGGAGATGAGACAGAAGCTCGAGGATGCTGTGCGAGGAGAGAGATCTGTGGCAGAATATGAGGATGAGTTCACTAGGTTGGAGAGTTTTGTCCCGGATGAAGTGGCTCCGGAAGATAGGAAGATCTCAAAGTTTATGTGAAGTCTAAACTGGAGAATTCGGTAGAAATTCCTAGGGAATCCAGCTTAGCGAATTTTTGGTGGAATTATGAATGCAGCATTACTCCATTGCCGGGAGCATCGATTATATACGCAGAGTAGCAAGAAAGCTGTCGTAGTGGGGCAAGCAGGAAATCTTGGAGAACTTGGGATTAGAGTGGGAGCATTTCCCTCATCCCAACATTCGGGTAGTAAGCAGAAAGAGAGGGACCCTCAGTAAGGTGTTTCGTCTAAGAGCAACGCTTGGGAGGGTTTATTGCGAGTGGAAATAACATTAGGCATAGTGAAGGTGCCTTGCAACATGTAGGTCCGGGTGGTCATGGAGGTAAATACCATCTGGGCCAAGGCATTACCCAGTCTATAAATAACGGGGGTCGAGGTCGAGAGGATATGAAGGGACAATGCTTCCTATGTGGGGAGGCAGATTACTTCGATGGAGTGTCCTCAATGGATTGGGGGTTAGTTTCCTAGGGCTCCACAACAGCCATATGTTCAGTTTCCACCTTCGGTACCTATTACGGTTGTTCCTCTGCAGTAGGGACAGCTACAGTATGGGCGTGTTTATCAAATTTAGGAGGCTATGTTTCCTCCAGCTCTGCCGGCACTGCCAGTTATTGAGGGTAAATTTTTTTTTGGAGGTACTTGAGTTATGTGTTATTCGATTCGGGTGTTACGCGCTCATTTTTTTATGAGCACTTCTCAGACTAGAGATTTGATAAGATCTACTGAGAGTATTTGTACTAAAATTGAGTTTTCTACGAGTGATGGTTCGCTCAATTCCTTGTTTGTGAACATATAGGGATTTCTTGTGGTACTTTGTGCTTTGAGGACGATTTACTCATCCTTGACATGGTCGGGTATGATGTGATTGGTATGCCTTATCTCCACGACCGACAAAGTTGAGTAGTAGCGTATAAGAGGGGTTCCTTATTTGGATTCCGCTTTTGCGGGATGCTCCACGTGTGAGCCTCGATGACATTGGGAATGGGGAGATTTTATTCTTTCTTCTTTTAGTTCATTTCATTTTATTTTATTTTATTTTATTTTGTTGGTTAAGAGATGGGTGGATAGGTTTAGCCGAGAATCACGTAGAAGAGTGATTAATGGCTAATAAAGTGGGAAATAGAAACACTGTATATAGTTCTCTCCGCTGAACGATGCGGGGAGACTGGGATGCGAAGTCGAATTAAGACTTCAGGTTATGCCTTGATAAGAAGGCTATTTAAAAAGGTATATATATATATGTTGCGGGGTATATAATTATAAGGCTTTATGGAAAGTGAATGTTTGATTTGTTAAAGCTTCAGTTATTTAAATGGTAATGTATATAAGTAGAATCTTTTCGGTCCCGAACATGTGTCTTAGACCTGTATATCTTAATGACCGACAACGGAAGGTAGTAGTGTAATGGGAGGGTTCCTTATTTTGATTTCGCTTCGGCGAGACGTCCCACGCACGAAACCGAGCAAATATCGGGAGTTGAGAAAGGTCTTTGGAACTAGGGCTATACTTATATTATGCATATACGACTTAAATAAAATATAGGTAGGTAAACCATAGGATTGTTTGGACATAAGACCTTTAGTTTATGTGACGTTAGTTTAGGAGGGCTGTCGGGAGTTGACCACGAACAGATTGTGTGTTAACTCTTAGAGAGATTGGTTCCCTAGTAATGAGAAGTGGGAGATTTTGAGAAGTTTGGTTGGTTAGGCCGAAGGAGATGAGGCCTCTCGTAGTTAGAGGTTACAGAGGTAACTCAGCTTTCGGGATGAATAGGGTGATTTGATTCTCACTCCTGAGCTCATGTTGTTAAGCTCGAGGGTGAATTCAGTTAACAAGTCTCTGCCAGAATGGGAAGTAATAATATTGAAGCATCGACTTATTGTTTATGCGCCTCATAATTTTAAACTTGTGGGAACTATTCTCCCATGCTTGAATTAAAATTCATCGTGGGGGTGATCGCCGTATGGGAAAGAAGGTACTACTTCCTGGGCAGAATTTAGTCTTTCGTGCGAGCAACATTTCATTGCAAGATGTCGTAGGAGAGACAGGAGTGGTTAAGACCACATATACAAGCTGCTGATTTAGGAAACATAACCCTTCTCTATCGACTTTGAGGGTGGGTGCGTTTCCATAAAAGAATTTTTATCCCAAATGAGAAGGACTTAAGAAAGGAATAAATGGTGGAATCTCACAGTTCTAAGGTTGCGGTGCATAAGCGTAATGACTAATGTGTCAAGTTGTGCGCCGCCAGTATTGGTGGTCGGGCGGAAAGAGGTTGTTGAACTGCAAGGCGTGCCTTCAATTGTAGTTTCAGACTGAGGCAAAACTTTCATTTTCCCATTTTTGGCGAAGTTTACAAGAAGCCATGGGAACCGAATTGAGATTAAGCACCCCTTATCCTCCTCAAATAGATGGCCAGACCGAAAGGGTAAACCATATGTTGGAGGTTATGATCTTTATGTGCGTGATTGTCTTTAAGGATGGTTGGGAACAATGTCGCCCATCAGTTGAATTTGCTTATAATGATTCGTAAAAGTTCACTGTTGGGATGGCGCCTTGTATGGCAGGCCTGGCGGTTCTCCCTCTTGTTGGATGGAGGTGGGAGATAATAAGTTCCTTGAACCTGAAATGATCCGGTATATTTCTCCAAAGATCGAGCTCTTTCGGAATTGCATTCGTATATCTCAAAATCAACAAGAGATATGTCTATATGGGGAGAAGGCAGTTGGAGATTGAGGTCGGGGACCAAGTGTTGGTGCGAGTGTTGCCTATAAAGGGCATTAAGCGTTTTGATTTGAAGGGAAACTTGCAGCGCATTACGTTGTACATTTCCTATCAGTGCTAAGGTGGGTCCGATAGTTTATTAACTTTCTTTACCAGAACAATTGCAGTATGTTCAGGACGTGTTCCATATCTCGTCTGTAAAGAAGTGCGAGAAATGAGATGGTCCCTTTTGGCACCTTCCTTTGAGGATATTGAACGACATTTTTTATGAGAAGCGTGTCGGTCGCAATTATAGGATATGATGTGTGGCGATTGAGATCGCGGGTAATACCTTTGGTTAGGATGCAATGTAGTCATTTTAGTGTTGAGGAATTGACATAGGAGTGCGAGGATGATATACGGGAAAGTATCCACATCTCTTCTTGCAAGGTACGCTTGAATTCTGGGGGCGAAATTCCCTCACAAGGGGGGGAGTATGTAACAGCCATCACTTTCGAGAGCCCATTTTTATATTTATTTACTATGTGTAGGAATTCATTATAAAATGTCAGAATGTGGAGTAGATATTAATTTAATATGAAAAAAGGTTAATATTAACTAAATTATTGTATAGTTACCTTATGAGTAGGTAAAAATATCCATGTGGTGATTTATTGTGTCATAAGATATAAAATGACATTTTGGTTTAATTTGAAACTGGAAATTAAAATGAGTTATCAAATTTCTGAATGATAATTTGGAGGGTGTAGTCAGTCCTGGTAGGTGCGAGACAGTGAAAATAAGTGCCATATTGCATTTTGGTATTTCGGGCACTTTTGACTAGTTATAGCTTAAATGTGTAGTTGCGTATCACTTTATCGCGTATTAGTCATTTAAGTTGGGCATTTTAGTCTAATTCCCCGATTTAGTTTTGCTAGCCTTATTATTTTCCCTCATTTCTCTTAAAACACAATTGAGCCCTAGAGAGAGTAGAGAGAGGAAGAGAACATGGGAGAAAAAGAGAGAGATTTGGAGATTCAAGCTTGGATTGTTATTTTCTTCTTCATCAAATCAGATTCTTGCAAGCTTAAGGCAAGTTATCTACTCGCTACTATGTGATTTAAGTAGAATAATTAGTGTTGATAGTTGTGAATTAGTTGTGTTTAATCATTTTAGGGTTTTGTTGGATTTATGAGTATTAAACCCTTAGAAATTGATTTGGATGATAATTGTTGTTGATGATGGTGGAAAGATATATTTATGATGTATGGGTTGGAATTTATGAGCTTGGTTTGTTTGGTTTTGAGTTTGGGTAGAAAATTTAGAGTTCAAGACTCCATAGCCATTCTTGGCATTTTCGCAGGGGCGAATCGATTCGGCCCCTGGGGAGAATCGGTTCGCATTAAAGCAGTTTCCCATGTCTGTGTTCCCGAATCGATTCGGGTTAAGGCCGAATCGATTCGAATTTTACAGGAACTTGAAATTTTCTTCTGAACCGATTTGCTTTCAGAGCGAATCGATTCGGTTTCTGCAGTTTTGTGTTATTTTCCTTTTTAACTTTTATCCTTTTTCTCAAGGATTAGGACCTAAGACCTTCTTGAATGAAGTAAACTTAGAGTCCTAGAGTATTAGTTGAGTTTGGTCGCCATCCTAGACTAGAATTGGGTCATCTGGGGTTTATTCCGAGGAGTTTTAAAGTAATGTTAAGTCATTACTCCCCTTAATTGAATTTTTAGGAGTTAGGAAGTTAAATGACCATGCTTTGAGACTTAGGGGCTTATCGGAATCCTATGAACTTTAGTAATTTTAGGATCATATTGTCTATTTGGAGTCTAAACCGGGACTTGTAAATTGAGGAATACTAATGATGATATTCGATGAGAATAGGTTCGAATAAAATGAACCCCAACTGTGTTAAAGATGATTGGTTCAACTAAAATGAACCCTGTTGTTTAATAATGATAGGTTCGAATAAAAATAACCAAACATATGGAAAATGGAAATGGAATTTTGGTATGGTAATTGAAAATGAAAATGAGATTTAAAATGGTAAATGTTAATTTACTTAAACACACCTCTCTAAATGACATCATAAGGGAAGTTCGCGCGCTTGGTGATGCCCCTGGCTAATGAATGCAGGGTGGATATAGTCCTAGGCCATATGAGGGGTTTTTATATGTTTTTTGCGCTAGTGAGGGGATTCCGGGTGTGGTCCTGACTCTCCCGCAGCCATATGGCCGCTTCCCGACGTTGCGTTATGATCCCAAGCTGCCTTGTTTGATAGGTCCCTAGAAGATGAATGTCATTTAAGGGCACGCCCAGTGGGAAAACTCAGAGGGGCGGTCTTAGAATCGTTATATGTATGATAATATAACTTTTCTGCATCAAGTGGGACTTGATGGATATATGCCATAAAGATCATTTATACGTTCCATAAAGAGCACGGGTTAAGATATGTGCCATAAAGTGCACTTGATATTAATGGTATTCCTATTAAGGAATGGAAAGATAATTAACTATGAAAGTTAATAAATGAATGGAAATTATATCTTCTTGATTAAACCAAATAAATGGTTTTATTCCTAATAAGGAATGTAAGGAGATATGGCAATTGGATTTATGAGCAAAGGTTTTAAATTATTCACTTTTAAATTCTCTTTTGTAATTATGTTACATTTCATAATTAGTTAAAATATCTTAATTTTAATTGTACTTTAACATGCTAGTTATCAAACCATATTATCATCCTTATCATTCATGCATAACTATTCATTTCTATCATGCTTTTTATTTCTTCTGGTGATCATGTAGAACCCGGACCTGAGCGGTTTATTTTCCTTATTGTGCATATGATTGTATCCGCTCAGGTGCTCGTTCACAAGGGTGCCCGGTTTGACATTCCTATTCCTTTGCTTTTGACGAGCTGTAAGCTTTTGCGAATTATTAGAGGACCTTAAATTAGACGTTTTCTTCTTTGTATTGTAGATATGATCGGGTCTTTTCTTCGGGCGTGTGGCCAAAACTTTTGTACTTGTTTAATGAATGTAATAAGTAAGATATTAAACTGTTGTACTGTGTTGTATGTAGCTGTGGACCGACAGCCTATTCTGTCCTTTTGAATACATTAGTGATAGATGTATTATATATATTCTTGTGGAATTCCACTTGCTTATCAGATTGGGTTGTTTAAATTTAACTTTCTTAACTGGTTTTAAATTTCTAAACTTTTGTCAACCCATTTTCGGATTTATTAGCTAGTTTTCCTGTAGACTCAGTTTTTTTTTATGATGAGAATGATATTCATCCATGATTCCTATTACGTTTGAGTATCGAGCTGGCCACCCCTTATCTCAGATCGCGGGTTGTCACATGGGGATGGATTTATGTGACAAGTGGTGGTGTGTGCTAGTGACACGTAATAATGGATATCCTAAGTGGTGTATGCAACATCTGGATATTAGTAATCCTACGTGTAAGTAGTGTGAATTGTACATGAATAATATTTACATGGGTGTGAGTGAGAAATGGCATAAGCATGAGGTGGATATATGCAAGAAATAACTGAGGTGAAAAAGAGAACATAAATGTAGGTTCATACGAACACAAGAAAATGATAACACCCATCCAAACAGAGTTAAGCCCTCTTAAAATCAATTCCCCAACGGGGTCGCCATTGTGTCCATCGCAAGGTCTAAATCTTCTTCCTTCCCCTCTCCTTTCAGTGCGCTTCTCGAGAGGGACGAAGAGGGAGGGGAGGAAAGAAGATAAATCTCATGCGCCACAACACTTTTATTCAAAGGGGGAGCGCTTTGATCATCGTAGATGTGGGGTGATGTAATGAGATTGAGTCACCGACCAATTTTGCACAAAACAGGAAAATGAACAAGTTTCTGCCTTGAGAGACAGAATTAAAGACTAACTGATACTTTCGAAACCAATAGTTCGGAGGTTCAGGGGCTAACTTACGAAATGGGAAGGTGTTAGTCACACATTCATACCTTTTGATCTCTCATGGGCTTGTGTTACTATTTTCCATAATTTCTTTGTGAAATGTGTGTGCGTGTATATATAAATGGAGATCGAAATCGCTCGACACACATCATGGAAAATATGGAAGGAGTTCATTGAAGGAATGTTTCCAAAATAATATCTTAGAATATATGATATGTATGATTATTGGGATATTGGTCGTTATGAGGAAATAACAATATATGTTGGATAAAACGCACCTGGTGTTCTTGCCACTTGTGGTGCCGTTTGTGAGCTATTGGTGGTTGTTTGCTAACTCACGACACATTTTCAAACCCAAGAGTGTCTATTTTTAAATTCGGTTCCTTTTCTCAAACTAAGAATCACGTGACTACGTGGCTAGTTGCTAGATGTTACGTTGTACACATAAGAGATGTTCTTACCACTCGCTCTGATCTCTGGAGGTTCTTGTCTGCTTTTTCCCACTCGTGGAATAATTTCAACTCTAAGTGTGCCTATTTTTAAATTTGAATCATATTCTAAAACTTGGATTCCCACGACTATACGGTAGGTTTCCACATGCTATGTTGGACACATAGGAGGGGTTCTTGCCTTTTTCAGTACCATTTATGGGTTGTTGGTTATTTTCACCCACTCATGACACGTTTTCGAGCCAAAGAGTGTCAATTTTCAAACCCGGGTCCTATTCTCAAATTGTGAGTCATGCACCTATGTGGTTGGTTGTTATATTTTATGTTGGACACGTTACTACGCTATATCAGGTGTTCGGTCCCCTTGCGGTACTTCTTATTTGGTATTTGTGTTTTTTTCCCACTCACGGCATTTTTTTAATCCTATGTGTTCCTATTCTCAAATGAAAGTCCGATTCTCAAACTAGGAGTCATCTAACTATACGGACAATTTATATATGTTACATCCATCACGCACAAGGTGTTCATTCCTTTTGCTGTTCTATTCAGGGGTCGTTGACGGTTTCTGCCCACTCGCGATTTGTTTTTAAGCCTAAGTGTGCCTAATTTAAAATCTATGTCCTATGCTGAGGTTGAGAGTCCCGCTATTACGTGGTCAGTTGCTACATTTTAGATTCGATATGCACGAGGTGTTAGTTCCGTATGCAATTCTGTTTCAGGGATCTTGATGTTTTTGTCCCACTCACGGCACATTTTCAAGCCTAAGTGTGCCCAATTTGAAATTCGAATCCTATTATAAAACCAGGAGCCCCATGACTATGCGGTCAGTTACTACATGTTACATTGGAAACGCATGAGGTGTCAATGCCACTCGTAGTAGACTTTGTGGGTTGTTGATGGTTTTTGCCCACTCGCAATTAATTTTCAAGCCAAAGTTGGTTGATTTTCAAATTCAGGTCCTATTCTCAAATAGGGAGTAACAAAATAACACAGCTGGTTACTACATGTTATATTGGACACACACGAGGTGTTCGTACCAATCGTGGTGTCATTTGTGGGCTATTGGTGGTTTCCACAAACTTGTGGCACATTTTCAAGCCTAAGAATGCCTTTTCCAAATTCAGGACCTATTCTCAAACTAGGAACGACGTAACTATGATGGGAATGAAAGGTGGAAAAGAATTTCACGTAAGAAAACTTCACTGATGGTAGAATAATTTTTTTGACATCACTGATATTAATCGATCTCTGGTCTCCCTTGGTAATAAGCGCATGCCCTCCTTATATAGGGTAGGCACGATCGGCATAGTCCTTGCCCTTCCAATCAGTATGTGACCCTAGACACATAACTGATAGGTCGTGAAATGGACCTGCAATTTGTCAGTCTCGTGTAATTTTTTAAACAAAAATCATAGATCGCAATATACAAATCTAAATCAAACATGGGGCATACAGTTAGAAAGGTAATACAGAGACCTTTAATAATCCTTTGGGAAGCTCCCGTGTTTAGGAGTTGACTTAGGGTTAAACAGTGCTCGAAAGAGACCATTGGTCCTTTCAACAAGATATAGTCGAGAGGTAATTAGTTGTTCATCCAAACCATAAGTCCAAATCACATACATGACCTTGATTAGGTAGAGACCAATTATGATGGTCGAGGTCAATTATGATGACCTTATGTAGGGAATGACCAATTCTTAGGGTCGCGGGCAATTTTGAGGACCATAAGTATGAGCCACCGATTCTAAGGGCCGAGGTAAATTTTGAGGACTATAAGTAGGAGAAACCAATTATGAAGGTTGAGGACAATTCTAAGGACCTTAAGAAGGGAACGGCCACATCTGAAAGTCGAGGTCAACTCTGGGGACCTTAACTATGGAGTGACCAATTCTCAGGGTCGAGGTCAATTTTAAGGACCTTAAGTAGGGAATGCCTAATTCTGAGGGCCGAGGTCTATTCTAAGAAGCTTAAGTAGGGATGGACAAATTCTAAGAGTTGAGGTAAATTTTGAGGAGCTTAATTAGGCACGTGGGGGAGTAAGTCTCCTGGGAAATTTTGAACTTACATTTTTTGAGTCTCTACCAGGGAAGAGACATTTTTCTAGGGATTGCGGCTTTTGAAAAGAATAGAAACTCTTTCTCTGGAAACTCAACTCAGGGAAATAATTGATAATTTGAGGTTCTAGGTTTCATTTTTGCAATGTGTTTCTAGGAACGGATGTTAGGGATTTAATATCTACTTGAGAAAATTGGAGTTTTTAGTTTCTGAATTATTGCTGGGAAATGAGTATCTCTACTGAGGAGCACTGGATTTCTTCTGAGTATTAGCTTTTGGGGGTTTTCAAGATAGCTGTGGTGTGTTGATTTTTAGATGAGGATAAAATATTGTATTAATCCAGCAAGGAATTTCGGAGCTCAAAAATGCTTTTTTTAGAAAACAAATGTTCCAATATTTATTTCGCAATTTTAGGAATTTTCTGGGAAATTTTGTGATTTTTTTGCCATTTTCGGTGATTTTTTGCATGGAATTTTAGACAGTTTTTTACCTTTATGTTGTAGGGTTTGCCAACAAGCAGTGACACAATCTTTTGGGTTACCTTGGGAAGGTTAAGGGAGAGTTCCAATCAAAGGGTGTTAGGGGACTGTCGATCACCAAAACTCGTAGCCTCTTATAAAAAGGGGTGAAATCTTTTCATTTTTTACAACTTTTAGCTTTTCTATCTTCTTCTTCTCTCTTATACTATCTGCTCTTGCATTATTTTCTCATTTAAGACAAGAAAATGATGGATGTTTCATGTAGCGAGACTCACATAACATGCGTGGGTGTTAACTATTGGGGGAACTTGGAGTGGCAAGCTAGAGTGCCCTTACAATTAGGCAACGAGATTGCTCTCGACCTTTTCGAGCCTATTTTTGATGATCAAAATTTTCTGGTATGTTAGGTTGTCTGTTTCTCGAGTTTAGGTCATTTGACGACTGCGTTGGATGAGACACCAAGATCTACGACCATTTTATGTGTTTGGGGGGAGAGGTGGTGGGACAGTACCCACACCATACACTTGGGTTTCCATTAATGTCCTACAGCTGCTGGGGATAGACTGCGAGGGGACATAGATATATGTAGACTAGTCCCTTATGGTGACATCGGCGTCGGGGGATGAGGCGTTTGATGATGTGAGGTATATATTTTGGAGGGCTCAATACATATTTGTCATCTTCGAGAGATTTTTTTGAGTCGAAAGATTGATGCTACCGACAGGCTATAGGTAAGGTAGACGGGCCATTTATTTTTTTCTTTTACCGTTAGGAGGGTTTTGTGGCGTTGAGCGGCGGCGACGGCCACTTATGTTTTTTACCATACTTGAAAGTATTCTCGAATAACCTTCTCTTTGACTCGCGGAGCCTTACATTGGCGACTCTTTATTCATTTATGGATGATTTAAGCTGGTGTTATCGGTAGACTTTCACTTAGGCCACTTATCTTCTGATGGTATTTTTCTCTTTGCATTTTTCCATTATGCGTTTTCTTCCATTTTATTTTCTATTTCTTATGATTGTTGACTATTGACCTTTTGCAGACGTGGTTCTATGAGATAATTGGATTTAATGCCCGTTTGATTGGGTTGTGTGATTATTCAGTGGGGAACTTCTATCGGATGTACCAGTAGAGGAAGTCAGATTGGGAGTCGAAGCAGCATCTGTCCTTGTTGGTAGTACGTCAGGTCTTAAATATCCTGACGAATGACTAGGTAATTTCTAATTTTCTCTTTTTAATAATTTTCTTCAGTGTTCTCTATATTTGTGCAAGTATTGACGTTATTTGTTAAAAATGCAGGTAACTTTCTATCCCTGAGGGATAGGCATCCAGCATACGAGGGTGATCGGTGGGAATACGCATATGCATCGGCAGCTAGCGCAAAAGTTTGGTTACTACTGGTATCTAGGAGAGAGAGTAGTCCGATAGATCATGGAGGGCAAGGTAGAAATCATACCAGAGATTCCTCAAAGATGTATGAGGCGGGTTTGAGAGATATCGAATGAGGCTAGGGCGATGATAATGGTTGACAAGCCCTATTAATCATATAGGGACACAATGGTGGCTTACAATTATCTTGGCTTCATGATGAGCTGACTGATATCATCATCAATATACGACATGGTGAATTTGCCTCCGCATCCTAAGACTTCAGGCAGGGGGACGAGACAGCCAGTGGGGTCTACCCATAACACTGGTGGTGTGTCGATGTCAGCGTCGATAGTACCATCAGAGGTTCAATTTCTATATCTTGATCCTCTTTCCTATAATATCCTACTTGTTGGAGGAAGATCATTGAGCATGAAACATCTCCCTAATGTGATCGACCCAATAATGTTGAAGCTTACGGAGGACATCCTTCATCCAGAACTATGTCTTTTGTTTATTTATCCTTTGTCTTTTCGATTTATCTTTTTTCTTCATACTGACTGATTTGCACTTATATTTTTCATATAGCTTGTCCAGGTGTCGACTACTTGGATAAGGGACATCCGAGACTGGGTATCTTCTGCGATGGCTCATATTCGAGATTCGATCCTAGTTCCTTTCAGTCTTCTTCCATCTTTTTCATCAGAGGAGGGATTTAGATCAAGTAACAGAGGATTCTTAACTCATCGCCAGTGGAAGCGCGTGTGTCGCAGGGGTGGGGGATTATTGAGAGATATAGGGAGAATGTGTGGGGTTTCAGGTTGAGTCCTGTTGTTTTTCTCCTTATTTTTTTTGTAAAAAATGTAATGATGATAGCATATATGAAATGAATTGGATTTTATTCAATTATCTTTGGTTTAAATGACATAATCTACATGCATTTTTTACTTTGTTTGCTGATACACTAAAAAGGATTAGAATTGCTCAAGAGAAAAATTATTTTAAGACGGGATGAGTAAAAATATGGAGAGAAAAATCCTAAATTCATTGGAATAAGAGTTATTTTTATTGAGTTTTTGACTTTCACAAAAAAGGAAAGATGGAATTTTCTAAAAATAGGGGGATGTTGATCGGAATATCCTAACTCTAACTATCGTCAGGTCAGTCCAATCAAATCACCCAAACCTTTTTTTCACTTTCTTAAGCTACTAGTGCATTATAGGGTAGTCTTTTATTATGAGTTTTCCTTTCTTTGTTTTTGGCAAAAAATTTCAAGTATAAAAGGGGGTACGGTGTAGAGGTTTCTTCACCCACTCAATTTTTTTTCTCTTGCTAACTTCTGATTCTTTCCATGTTTAACACTACGGTGGGGGTAGTGGTTTTCTCTAGGATGGTTAGGGCTTCTCATTCCAAGGAGTGCCTTTGTTATACCACCTAAGAAGCGGAAGTTTAAGGGCCTAAAGAAGGAAATGAAGATGTAGTTGGTTCCTTTGGAAGCTGCGGGTAGGGTCTTTTTTTAAAGATGGTGTATTTTTGTGCCGCTTTTCGGTGTTTGGTTATGTATTTTGTTATGAGAATAAATTTCAGAAGGTTTTCTGAGTTTGTTTAGGAGTATCTTAGTTTGATTTATTTTTAGGACAGTCAGGTTGGCGGGTGCATTTGTTCGACTCCAAACAATGAAATTTTGTGTAATTGTACTGAATTTTACTATAATGGAATTAAAAGCATTTTAATTAAATTATTCGTTCGACTTGATGATTTTTACATTTGAATTATCTATATCAAACGCTAAGGCATACATAATCCTTTCGTTCATGTATATGAAAAAATGAATTGTCGTTCTCGGAGGTGTGAAAAGAATAGCATTTTGTGAAAAAAAGGGGATCGTGCACTTGTAAAGCATATAACCTGCTTACTTACCTCTGCGGGTTTTGAAAATTTTATGATTTTCAATTTGAGGGAAAAAAATTTAGAGGATCATACCCCACGTAGTTATGATGAAAGGGAAATTATTTTCTTTAAAGAATAAAATGGGGTGAAAGGAGTCGTAGGCGCCGAGATTTTGGACTAGGGGTAGAATTTTTTGAGACAGTCTAGGTTAACTGGATTCTCCAACTCTTCTCCGTTAAGGTCACTGGGCATAGCGACGCCACTGGATATGATGTTCTTCACGATGTAGGGGCCAACCCATACGGGTTCTGTGATTTCTTTTAGTGTTAAGACCCCTTCGCGGACATCACGGTCATTGAATCTTTTGTTGAAAGATCACTCTATCCAACTATGGTACCCTTGTATGTCATATAGAGCCTTTAACTTCCTTTCGTCTAAGAGAGACAACTCTAGGAAATGTCTTCGATGCCGATATTCTTCATTGAATTTTTTCAATCATGATTCATAATGAAGAAATTGTATCTTAACGGGTAAGACCGGTTCAATGTTGTACACCATAGAGTAACATTACACCAAAATGATAAAATTGTCACCTTTCAGCCGCCCACCTTTGTCAAGGTCATTGACCGTGACACAAATCACACGTTTTGTGTCACGGTCATTAACCTTGACACGCCTGTGACAAAGAATTGTCACGGTCATTGACCGTGACAAAGAATTGTCAAGGTCATTGACCGTGACACAAATCACACGTTTTGTGTTACGGTCATTAACCTTGACACGCCTGTGACAAAGAATTTTCACGGTCATTGACCGTGATAAGGCCGTGACAAATTTACTTATCACGGACTTATCACGGTCAATGACCATGACAATTATTTGTCACGGTCATGTCAAGGTCAATGACCGTGACACAAAATGCGAGATTTGTGTCACGGTCAATGACCTTGACACGATCGTGACAACTTTTGCAGTAAAAAAAGCCCTAGGCTTCTTTTTTTCCCACCTTTTTTAGTTTTGCCCCTCTCTATCTCTCTAAGCAATTTCTTCTCTCTCTCTCTAAGGTATATTTTGTTCCTCTCTTTCTCTTTCATTTCTATGTGTATGTGTATGTGTATGTGTATGTGTATGTGTATGTGTATGTGTATGTGTATGTGTATGTGTATATGTGTGTGGTGGTGGGGGAGGGGGGAAGGGGGTAATGGGGGTGGGGTGGGGGGGAGGGGGGTATGTGTATATGTGTGTATATGTGTGTGGTGGTGTGTGATGGGGGAGGGGGTAAGGGGGTAGTGGGGAAGGGGGTTTATGAGTTGGAAGGAGGTGCCATATGAGCTCAAGTTAGCTGTTTGGGCGGCACTACAGGTAATATATTTATATTTATATGAATATGAATATTTCAATTTCAGTTTCAATTTCAATTTCATTTTATATTTATATTTATATTTATATTTATATTTATATTTATATTTATATTTATATTTATATTTATATTTATATTTATATTTATATTTATATTTATATTTATATTTATATTTATATTTATATTTATTCGCAACTAACATTGAATTTGTTGAACAAGAACAATTCAACTTGGATCTAAAGCTACGCGATTCCGTCTTGGAGCAGTTGAGGGAGCAACACAAGACGTGGAAGAAAAATATGCGGACACGGTACTTTGGAAAAACAAGAGAGTACATTATACAATGACGCGGGTCCGTCCCACCCAAGGAGCCAATCTAATTGGCACAATGGCAAAAGTTCATTAACAATGAGATCGAGGATCGACAATTGGCATCTCGCCAATCGGGGAGGGAAAGCCGGGCAAAAAAGACAGATGTGCACTACTCCGGCCGGACCTCTTACGCCGAGGTGGAGCATAGGATGAAGGTAAGATTTAATTTTTCTATAACTAGAGAAATATATTATTCTTCATTATTTTACTTTGCGGGGCCGCTACTAATTTTACTTTATTTTATTTCAGGTGGTAGGGAGTGGGCCAGGGGGTAAGCCACATAGGCTCGATACTTATGTGGCTCTTCGGACGGAGAAGGGGAAGGACAAGGAGGTGTCCCCAAGCATCGCGGCCACGATTGTAAATAATCTGACAGTTTAATTTTTGTTAATTACATTATAATTTTTTAGCTTACTTATTTTACTAATCATGTGCTTTTTGTCATTTTAGGCAAAGCTTAAGGAAGTGCATGAGTCGCAGTCTGATGTCGATAAGGCGTCTTTGTCCGCAGACGCACTCGGGCAAGTGCTTGGCTCTGATCGCAAGGGGAGGACAAGGGGGGTGAGCTTGCGGGTGGAAAAATCTAAGATCATCGGATTGGAGATGAGCGACGCCGGGTGGCTCGAACGGTGGATTCACATGACGCGAAGGCGTCCCGTTTGGAGGCGACGGTCAAAGATATGTATGCATTCATGAAGCGTACGTTGGTCGGAGACCGTAAGGGTAAGAGGAAAGGGAAGTAGAGGCGGTGGAGGAGGAGGATTTGTGGGAGAACGATGAGGAGGAGGATGAGGCGCAGGAGGACGAGGATGTGGACCTCGCTGCTTCTTCACCGTCATATGTGTATTTCGATGATCCACTTCCTTATTTGTCTCCCTTACCCAGACCATTTTCGACACTTGGTTGGTCGAGCGTGTTCATATTGGATGTATTTGATGGCCAGCGGAAAGGGCGAGGGTTGAGGGACCCGAATATCGTCGAGGGTGGAATAGCTCATGGACGTGCGCTTCAAGGGATCGAGTCCAAAGTGCTTGTCACGCATGTGATACCCGGTAAGTAGAACTCCCTATTGTGGTTGCACGAACAATGAGGCACGATGTATATTAGTGAGTGTGTCAATTCGTATATCGTGTGGCCAACTCACCTCCTCACATTTACCCAAGACATGTAGTAACATTATTTTTAAGTTTGTTCATTTTAATTATATTTGGATTATATCATCATGTGTATGATTTTTATTTTGAATATTTGGATTATATCTTCATGAATATATATTTGCACTATATTTAATAATTTGGACATATGATGTTTGAATAGGTACAACCAACATTGTTATAACATGTACAAATATACTGCTGGGCAGTGATAGTGGCCATACTGCCCTGCAAATTTTTTTTAAATTCTGCCCAGAATTATCACGTATATTGACCGTGACAAGTCCTTGACAAATCTTGTCACGGACATGTCACGGTCATTGACCGTGACAATTTTTTTTAAATATTGTCACGGGTTTGTCACGATTATTAACCGTGACTAAACTTGTCACGGTCCATGACCTTGACACGACCGTGATAATTCTAACGAACTTGTGAAGGTCAATGACCGTGACACGTTCGTGACAAAAATTTTCTCGCCCCGAATTGTCATGGTCATTGACCTTGACAAGTCCAATTTTTCAAGGTCAATGACTGTGACGATAGTGCAGATTTGGTGTAGTGTAAGGGGTAACCCAAGTAGATGGTATAACTGAAGTGCAGTAACCCCAGTGGGCGTAAGGGACTCAATTGGCCAAATCTTGACAACTTTCGGTCATCTTGCTAATGAATGCTTTGATGTTCTTATTAGTGTCTTCACTACTGCATTAGTTTATGGTCGATAGGAAGAATATTTATGTCTCTGAATCCCATACTCATCAACCAATTCTCTAAATTTTGCTTCGGAATGTAACCCATTGTCTAACACTAGCTTATAGGGAATCCCATATCGATAGATGAGGTTTTTTCGGATTACTTAACTACCTTTTTGGCATTCAATACTTTGTATGACTTGGCATCGACCCATTTGGTGAAGTAATTAATAGTAACTGAGATTAACTCATGCCCATTGGAGGCTTTAGGTCTTTGTTTACTTATGATATCGATGCCCCATGTGAAGAACAGTTAGGGAGAGGTCATGTTGCACAATTATCAGTGAGGCGAATGCTAGTGATTGGAAAACTATTGGAATTTAAGGTATATCTAGACATATGGAGTGCACTATTGAACAATGGTAGTCCAATAGTAACTCTACTGTATAATGTTCTTGGCAATCATATGGCCATTCATATGGGGTCTGCATTCTTCACTGTGGATCTTTTATATTATTTATTCAATGTCAGACCCTATGATACAGTGTAGGTGAGTTCCATCGATGTTCCACTTGAATAGTGGTTTGTGGCAGATAATGTACTAGGTAACTAGTTTGCGGAGGTTTGCTCGGTCTTTCTTATTGGCATCTTTAGGGTACCTATTGTGATTGAGGAGTCACCAAATATCATAATACCACCACTCGTTCAAATCATAGTCCTTTTCTATGACGAAGTCAATGTGGTAGCTGGGATTGGTTTATCATTATTTTTTACTAGGAAAGGGGCCATCGTTATAACTTTGGGCATGTCGAGCACAAAGGCTAGAGTAGCAAGGGTATTGACCAAACTATTGCTTATTTGGGTAAACTAGTGGAATGTGATATCTTGGAACTGGGAGGCCAACACTTTTAGGTAGGTGTGGAAGGTTAAAAGCATCTTATCTTTAACTTTTCATCATCTAAGTACCTAGCCGATGATGAGGGAAGAATCCCCGTAGACATCTAGGCATTGGATTCTCATTTTGAGAGTGTCTTTGAGTCCTACGATGAAAACTTCATATTCGGTCATGTTATTGGTGCACCGGAAATCTAGTTTAATGGAAATGGGAGTGTTAGAGTCATCACGGGAAATCAGGAGTATCCCAATACCGTATTAATTTTTGCTGGAAGCGTCATCAATAAATATTTGCCCATTGAGGTTTTCCTTAGAGTTGAAATGGATATGTTCATTGGGGAATTCGAATATCTAAGCATTGGCTTCTTCCATTGGGTAATCAATAAGGTAGTTTGAGATGGCTCTCCCTTTCATTACTTTTCACGTGACATAATTAATACTGAATTCGGATAATATCATCAACCATTTGGGCCATTTGACTAGATGGGATAAGTTTCTGAATAACATATTTGATAGGATCCATTTGGGCCACAAGTATGATGGGAAAAGTGAGCATGTAATATTGTAATTCCTGAGTGACCGAGATAAGGGCGACACATACTTTCTCTTAGGAAGTGTATCTGACTTCACATATTGCCAATTTGTGGGTGACATAGTAGATGTCCATCTATTTATGGGATTCTTTAAGTTATTGGGATAGAGAGGCCCAGACTACGGTGTCTGTTACAGTCAAATATAGGAGTAGAGGGAGACCAGGTTATGGTGGCATGGGTAATAGAGGTTGGGTAAGATACTGCTTGATTCAGTTAAAGGCTTTCGAAACGAGCTCTTTCCTGACTTTGGTTGAATCCTTTCAGAGGAGTTTGAAGATGGGTTCACATTTAAAAGTCAACTAGTTGATGAACCTACTAATATACTATACTTTTCTAAAAAATACTCGGACGTCCTTCTCCGTTAATGGTGGTGGCATTTTGAGTACGGCTTTCGGTTTGGCAGGGTATTTTTTAAGCCCTTTCTCTCCAACCGTGAATCCAAAAAGTTTCCATTAGTAATGCCAAAGACACATTTTTATGGGTTAGGTTGCATCTGGTATCATTGCAGTTGTTCGAACAACTTTCAAAGGGAAGGAATATGACATTCTCGAGTCTTGCATTTAATGATCATATCATCTATGTAGACCTTAACTTCATTACGAACCATGGCAGCCCTTTGGTAGCTATATCCTATATTTTTTAGACCTAATGGCTTAACTATGTAGTAGAAGGTTCCCCAAGGGGTGATGAATGGTTTTTTTCTTGATGATTAGGGAGCATCTTGATCTTATTGTGTTCAAAAAACTCATTGATGCTTGACTTGAGAGAATGATTAGCCACAATGTCCACAATCGTGTTGATATTGGGTAGCAAGTAATCATCATTCAAAGAGGCTTTGTTAAAATCTTGATAATTAACGCACATTCGGACCTTCCCTCCTGATTTCAGCATGGGTACAATATTGGATAACCATGAGGGATATTCAATCAGTCGAATGAAGCATACATTTAACTATTTGATCATATCTTCCTTACCATGAGCGATAATTTAGTGCAGAGCTTTCGCAATTTCTATTTAACCGGTTTACATTCTGAGTGAGTTGGAATCTCGTTAAGCAATTTCAGGATCAATGTCATCGTAAGACGATGAGAAGATGTCCATAAACTCCTTTAACATCTCTTCGAGTTTCACGCCCTTATCCTCATCAAGGGTGGACCCAATCCTAATCTCGTGCAGTTGGCTACTAGAATAGAGATTAATAATAACAGTTTCATCTTCATTAATATGAATGTAGTTATGTTTTTATTGTTAACCTTATTAATATCAATTAATAATTCTTCATTTCCAAAATTTTCATTATTAAGATTTTGATTAGAATCAAGACAATTAATGTAAGGCACAACTAGATACTAAAAAATTTAATTTATTTCATTCTTGGGAAAATAGAGTTAAGAACCTCGTTAAAAGAGGTCTCGATTACATTGTGTTCAGATAATAGAGAAGAAAGAGAAGAGGAAGAAATAGGATAAACATCTAGGTTGGGTTTCATTTCAGTAGGTGCAATTGGAACAACATTCTAGTAGAGGAGGGGTTCATCAATAGTCATGATCAGGATTAATGGATTTGATGATGTAGCACCTGAGTGGATCATGCAGAGTGTCAACCCAGTGTCGGCACATTAAATGAATCCTCGGAGTCACTTTCTTGAGAAACCTCGGTAATAACTATAGTCTTCTCGATGAGTGCTCACATATGATGCAGAGAAATTTTGACCAATGTGTAGTTGTCTTAGAAGGAGATATCCATTCCTGTCTTTATCTTTTTGTCCGCATGATCATACCATGGTTTGGGAAAGTCGTACAAGGGAAAATCCTCGCCTAGTTTGATGAACCTCCCATTCAAGGATTCTCCAAAAATAGTCTTTGAACTTTATAACCTTCGCTTCAATAGGGGTTAAAGGAGCATTCTGAGTTCATCTGATGATGGTTAATAACCTAGGCCACATGGAGTAAAAGCCTTCTTGAAGATTATGCATTATAGTATTCCCTATTATCGTTGTCATAGTCCCAGTTTGAGCATGAAGTGCATATTCTTGAACATATGTATGACATTGACATTACCCTGAGGACTGTGCTCTGGACAAACTTGATCCTTGAAATCATTCCCTGCTGGGAGTGGAAGTGGTTCGATTCAAAAGTTAGAAATAAGCATGTCATTTATCCCATGCTATATTTATAGTATTACATTGATAGTGCTAGAGTTCTGAGTATTACCATCGTCTCCCAAGATGGTGATTACCTTCCCCTTGATGAAGAAAATTAGTTTTTATTAGAGAGAGGAAAATACCCCTTTGATACTGTAAAAGCCATGGTTGACAGTGCAATAGGTTGAATTAGGATGGAATAGCTAGTCCCTAATGTGAGCTTTATGGATCCCATCACCTCTTGATGAGTGTTGTCATAATAACGCACTGCATGGATGTTGGAGCAAGGTCTCTTTCTTTAAAACCCAACCAGTTGAAGGTTATTAATGGGAAAACATTAGTTGTTTATCCGTTGCCAATGAGTGAGAGAGGGACTCTCATCGCAATTACTTTAACAAAGCTGTTGAGAGCACAGCTATGATTAGGACCAAACTTTAGGATTTTTTCTTTAAAAATGGAGAGAAATATAATTAAGGTTAAGGACCTGATAGGGTTCATGAGGCACGGTGGAAGGAGGGACTGTGGGCCTAGTAAGTAATTTTATTAAAGCATTTCGGTGTAGCTGGGAAGACATAAAGAGTCCCACAAAGTGATGTTAGCCTTAGTCTTCTTGATCTAGTCGAGGATGTTACTTTCCTTGATAATGTATGATTTAGACATTTTTATTGACTCACAAATCTAGTCATATGGTTCATGGAGGAGGGAAAGAACAAATAACAGTTTCTTCATTTGTCTCAAGATGTTCGGTCACATTATTGATCTCTCCTAGCAGATATTCAAACAATATCATCCCCTATACCCTCATCACTAGGTTATCCTTTTCCCAGATTGGCTCCCCATCTGAACTATCAAACTTACCCCTCCATATAGTGGCAATGATGTCATCCTTCCACGAGAAGTTGATGCAATCCCCAAACTCAACGGCTTCTTCGTATAGATATTCCCACTTAATAGGGAGATGAATGAGTGAAGGGATCAACTACCCCTATAGCCTTAAGTCATAGAGTAGCTCGGACATACTACAAATCTCATCTTTCTGTCAAAAAAATGTCTGCCATATTCTTGACTACATCATCTAAATTGATTTCATCGACAGGTACCACCCAATTATCTGACTCTCGAGCCCACTTATGGGCCTCCATAAATAGTGTGATGAACTTTTGAGAGTCAATTATCATTTCATAGGTCAATTTTAGCACAACTCTAGGAGATGGTTTAGTAGCGCTTGTAATTCTTTATCTTTCCCTCCGTAACTAGTAAGAACCACAATGCATGCTTTTGTAAGAAGTGATATGGCCTAATCGACAAAACTGATATGGTGTAGGAGAAAATATCGGCAAACATTAAGGGGTTTAGTTGAGTATACAAGTATAATGGGTGATTTACTGGGTACAATCTGGATAGATGGGTCGAATTCTGCATTATTTTCTAGGAAGATAACATTTGTATGGTTTGCATGTGGATTGTGAGTGGTGTTTTTCTTAGGATTAGCCAGTAGCGTGATTGCACCCTGGTTAATCAAACCTTGGGTTACATTCCAGGGATGGAAGCACTTATTAGTAGTATGGATAACATTCTAATGGAAATCACAATGGGCATCGAGTTTTGAAATTTTTGGGAAGTGGGTTGGTAATGGACGATGGTCCAACGAATTGAAGAGATTTTGGCTCAATAGGGGTTGTTTCGATGTTGATATTCATTTTGATTCGAATTTGTTTATATGCCATCAATGCAAACATGCACAAGTTTATACGAATGTTTGACTTCTCTTGCATATTTGAATTCGGGGAGGTGTTCTTATCTCAATCTTATCATCTATGCATAAGTAGACTTAAGGAGAAGTGTGTATGTAAGAATCGTTTACCGTGCGAATTTGAATTGGTACCTAATTGAAACAATGATGAGTGATTCATGGAAAAGGGATGTGAGAGTTCAAAATTAACTCGTCATGAAAGCCACCATTTAAAAGAGCCCAAAAGAGAAATCAATATGCTAAGAAAAAGGGCCAATAAGATTTTCTCTAAGATGAGAATGGTAGAAAACTCAAAAGAAAATGAAAAAGTATGTTTATGAGGGAGTTTGGTTAGAGAAAATTTAAACGGGTCTGCACAACTAATCTTAATGTTGAAATATTGCAATTTGACACTATTGTTTGTAGAATCGTCAAAATTCTTGATTTGTGTGCATGTAGTATGTTTAGTTCATTAAGCTCACACTTTAATTGTCATATGGCTATGATAAAGTTTGATGATTTATTGCTATCAATTAGAGGTTATTGATCTTTTCGAAGTGTTGGATTTGTGACTCATTTGTTGTAGTTTCATGCCCATTCATTCCATGTCCATGTTTAAGCACATAAGTACAATTTTTGTATGTAACTAGCATTTTTGCGTTTTGTGTTAAAAGATTACTGTCTTAGCAATGTTTTTCTGGTATCAGGCCCTTCCAGTGTGATTTTTTTTGAAATTTTTTCACTGGGCAAAAATATATGATATTTCTGGGAATCTAGAAAAGTTTGGCATGTCGCAAGAAGTCGTTCGAGCGACATTACCATGTCGTGAGAAGACTCGTTCGAGCGACGTCCTCATCTCGTTTAAGTGACGTCCCTGGCTCGTTCGAACGACAGTCTAGGAATATTCTTTATTCGTGTTTGCAGTCCACTGGTTTATTTTGTGATATCTTTGGTACTGCTGGAAGCTTTCTGGACTGAGTGGTTTATATGTAGATTATATTGTTTCAATATTGATATTTTGCATATGATTCCATTTATCACACCTAATTAGTTTGCTATATTCTTTGTGTGATTTCTAGTTTACTAGGTACTAATTTGTCATTAGTTGATCATATTTACCTAGTTGTTTCATGATTATCTAGCGATTTTTATTTGGTATATCTTCATGCTAGATACTTGTTGATTTGTTTATCTGTTCACCGTATTGTCTATTCGAGACAAAAAGGCGGAGAGATGTATGTGATGTAGGGGGAGATTTGTTGATCATGTTTTTTATTACATATTTTACAAATTGGTTGTGCAAATTGGTATCATTTTGTTGCTCAATTGTTTAACAAATGATTTTTTAGAGTTTATTCATATTGGTATCTGTTGTAAAATTGGTATCATTTGGATATATATATATTGGTTTCATTTGTTCCACCATACTTAACTGGGTATTTGTTTGTTTGTTTCATGTGTGAAGGTATGCTTCACAGATTCGAGATTTCAAGTCTATATCACATTCAGACAGTTCATGCTTGTTGGTGCTTCTTATACTAGTCTGTGTTCTGTAATTTTTGACTTTGGGTTTATGGGATTGGATTTATGCTTCATACGACTTGACGGCCCGGCTTATGCATTTCACTAGTTTAGTTTTGTCCCAAAATAGTCAAAGGGGGAGATTTGTAAGGACATAAATTTCCAATTATGTCCCTTCATTCTTTTGACTTAATTTTGTGAATCTACTGTGTTTGTAATATGTCATAGGAAGATTTTATTTTTTTTACGATCCCACTTGGTCTGTGACGTATTGAAGAAATTGAAGACATTGCGGTAAAGATTTACAGAATTAATCATGTCGAAGTTTAATTGGTGCAAGTTTATTCATCTTCAAGTTAATTGCATTATGAGATTACACAGGTATGAATGCATATTGTTAATGAGATTAGCAATTGTTTTTATAAAAGATAAGGACATAATTTTATAAGAAAAATTATTTTAAAATGTTTTAAAAGTGTTTTAAATGTTTTACACTACGTTTTATTCTAATAAGATCGAAAAATAGTTTGACTTAATTGGATCTCTTTTAAAGAAACGTTTTAAAGAAAAAGTCAAACCAACATGCATGCCGTTCAAACAACAACTCTGCTCATTCGAGCGAGATAGCCATGTCACACGAACGACTGGCCTCATTCGAGTGAAATGTTTTTTGAGGTGCCGACTTAAAATCCTATTTGAAGCGTGGTTACGTCGGAATGTAAAAGGGGTGCAATCTGGAAAATAGTTTTCAATCCAGTACGAGTTTTGCACATATTTTTCTAAGGTTTCCAAGATTAAACACATCCTTAGAGTTTGTAAAGATCTGAGTTGTCATTACTATATGTTTATGTGATCTTTCTGCACCAAGAAGGTTAGTTCTATACTTGAACATCTCGGTTTTGCGGTAAATAAAATAAAAGGACTTCTTGTTTGACATCGTAGACATACGTGGACGTGTGTGTTATGAACATGTATCGTGGAAGAAGGACTTTCTATCTGGACACTGTGAAAGGAGTGGTTGAAGATCAAAAGAGCGTCAAGACCCATGGGGATCGAGTCGTTGAGTGAGTCTTTTGTTTATTCGTTGTAATTCCACATTCATAGTAATTGTCTGGCCTGGGCCGTTCGAGATTTTTTTTCGTCTTGGGTTTTTCCTCGTACATCCAGCGTTGTGAGTATTCTTTCCTTTACTTTACATGCTTTAATCACTAGATGCATGTTTAGTATTAATCGAGATAAAATTGGTTTAAAGTAAAAAATTGGCTTTTCACAACCTGGTTTGGTGCTAATTAAAAGTTGGATAATTTTTTGTCAAAATTGGTTTAATTTGAAACACACTCGTGTAGGACCACTCTTTCAAGGTATAATTATCTTATGACAACGTACAACCTTATAATTTCTCTTCATTATATGAAAATTTCTTTTTTCCCTACCTAAGACAAGGCGTGTAAGGAACAGAGGTATCATCTTTTTTCCCTATATTGCAATTTTGTAGTTTCGATATTTTTTAAGTATTATATGAAAAATTCTCATGCATTGATTCAATTAATCTAAAACCTGCTTGCAATCTAGAATGCCATTGGTTGCATTATCGCCTGAAGATCTCACCAATGCAGAGTGGTATTTTTTGGTTTGCAATGTATGTTTGATATAGGTGAATTTTTTCCACCACATCCAAAATCTCTAATTAAAGATATTTACAAGTACTGTTCTCATATTTTCTATTAAAACATTTAAGTGCAATTGGATCTAGCTTCACTCTTTTTGTTTCAGCGTGCCAGGAAGAATACTAACAAATGGTCTTTAATAGATCTTGAGATACAAATGTTTAAGTTAATCATGTTTATGTTTGGTACTGATTTTTTAGATATAAAGTTAGTTTTTGTATATTTATTATAAAGTTGAATTAACATGTCTATTTTTTGTTGTTTAGTTTTCCAGAATATGACAAATACGAGAACGTGTCAATTAGATACCAGAGTTTGGGACCCCATTTAGCTTTGATTAGATTGAAAATTTATAATTTTGTTTAGGTATTATTTTTATCAACATTTTGTTTGTAAAGTTGTTAGTAATGATTTGGTTTATACAATGTCCGGTATGGACTATTTGTATAGCTAAGTAGTTTTAGTTTCTTAAATAAGTTGATAGTCCTATAAATAGGAGAAATACTGCCCAAATTTTCTAAATTTTGTATAGATTTTTATATTGTATAAAAAAATTGTACAATTACAAGTCCTTGTAGACATGGGTTTTTTGAAATGTTCGTCCATGCATTCACAATTTATATTATATATAGTTAGGCTTTGAATGTGTGTGTCAGGGAGATATAGATAAAAGAGAACATATTATAACGCTAAACATATAAGGACATAATCACTAATAATATGAAATAAAGATTATAAAATTTTGAATTCTTATGAAAATTCAACTCAAATCTGCAAGCACACTTGTATCTCACTAGTTAACCAATGTTGTCGCACTAAAATTGGCCTGAAAGAAGACGAATTGGTCGTTCTCCTTTGGATCAGGTTGATCAAGATCCAATTCAATACCATGGACTATTCAACCCTAAATGGCGAGCAATGTTATGACTTCATGACAGTCTCAGGTTACTTTAGCTTTGGAATAGATTTGTTTGTTTTCCTAGTAAATTTCAATGGATGATAACATTTTCGTTAAGGTGTTAGTAAGGGAAACTATAAAATTTTGGTTTTGGTATACTATAGGTTGGGAGATATGGAGCAAAATATTATAAAGAATGGTAGTAGACACAATCGGATATGAAAGAGAGTAAAAGACTTCATAAATAATAATGCCATTACATTTGCTAGTTGATCGGAAGGGGAAAGATCAAAGGGCTTTAGCTATGAGTGCTTGTGTGTGTGTGTTTCTTAATGTAATTGGGAGGAAATAGTTTTTATTAATGGAAATTTAATCCTCTAATACTATCGTATTAGAGGTATAATATATATATTAGGTGTATCATGTGCAATGTGTTTGCTACGCAATTGTGGTAGTCATTTCTCACATAAGTTGACCAATATTCACGTAAGTTGATTCTTTTCGATAGAATAAACATCCACCCAAGACTCCAATTTCAATCATCAACACATATACCCCTCTCATGATCTATTCTAACCAAATTTTTGGTAACCCCAAGTTCAAACTCATATACATATATATGACCCTAGTTTTACATTGATTGACCGAATGACAATAATATAAAAGAAAATCAATTTATTACAAAATAAGATAAAGTATAATACAAATATCAAACAATATTAAATCATTTTAGTATTCCAAAAAATCCTTGCAGACTATTTATTTATTTATATAAAATAGGCAAAGAATAAATTTATTATTATTGAATGAAATAATATGAGTACTAAAATTGAACAACCAAAACGAGTCTCTATCTTAACTATGGAATTTAAACAAGTGTTTGTCCACTAAGACAAAATGGCAAGAATATACAAACAGTTGACAATGGATCCAATCTACTAATAAATTTTAGTATACATAAACCAAATTACGAAATAAAGGACAACATTAAATCATTTTCTCCTCAACATAGTGTTATTGCTATTAAAAGGAAGCAAGTGATATAGTCATTTATTTTGTTGAAATATAAAGTGACTACCCATATTTACCAACATTAAACAATGGTATTCATACAAATTGAAAGATTTGTGCTTTTAAAACATTATTTAAATTGACCAACGGATCAACCAACCCATATTTGTTGTAATTCCATCTCCCCCGATGTCGTGGTACGTAACTACAGTTGCTATAAATATTACAGGTCTTTAGACATAAAGAGATCGGACCTAAAAAAGTTTTAAAGTATGCTACTCTTTAATTATTATATCTGCATCTTCCTTCTCATTCATCTTATACAATCAACTCTTCTCCAACACAAAGCAGTAGAAGATTTATATGGTTAACCGTACAAAGCTAATATTATTTTTAACCATAGATAGAGTCGAGTTTTTATAAAAAAAACAAATAAATGATCGCTATCAGAATAACTGAACTGGGCTAAACAAGGTTTGTTTTGGGTCGGTTTTAGCTGATTTCATTCAAGCTATTTTTCTGCACACCCCTAGTGGAGATGCTCCTAAATGGCTCAAGAGGGAATTGAATATACGTGTCAATGTGCAGACCTAAGCTATAAGGAATAAATAACCTGTGTCTTTCATTTTATATTATTAGTATGTATATATTACCCATTTCCCTAGTGAATATGGGGCATATATATAATGGGTCCTGACGGGTCCTTAATGCACATTTATAAACCAAAATATAATATGGATTATTTTTTGCTTCAAAAGATGGGCACATACTACACATTAACATTTTTCGTACACAAAATATTCATTGTTCACGGGGAAAAAGCATAATATATATATATATATATATATATATATATATATATATATATATATATATATTTGTGTGTGTGTGTGTACAGAAAGTCTCCTGTAAGGACTTCTTATGGTGCAGCGTCGATACATACCATTTTTTTAAAATAGTAAAAAAAATGATTTTTTTTATGAAACTTCATGGGTATGATCTACATGATAGGAAAATCATCACCAATTGTTTTCATCAAAAAATTCAATAAAAAATCGTTGAGATGATATGATAAGTCAAAAAAAATATTATAAATATGCATTTTCAATCGTTGAAAGTTTCGATCGGCGCCAGCCACTTGATTGATTTAATTTTTTGATGAAACTTCATAGATATGATGTTCTCATTGTCGAGATCATATCCGTGAAGATTCATCAAAAAAATTCTATCAAAAAGTGACTGAGATGATTGCTAAAATTTCAGTGATCGAAAATGTATATTTATACATTTTTTTAAATATAACATCGTCTCAATGGTTTTATTATCGAATTTTTTGATTTGGAGATGGTCTTCTCGCAGTGGACATCATATCCATGAAGTTTAATCAAAAAAATTATTTTTTAACTACTTTTAAAAAATGACATGTACCATGATCTGCACCATAAAGAATCCTTATAGGAGCGGGTCTCTCTCTCTCTATCTATCTATCTATCTATCTATCTATCTATATATATATATATACACACACACACTATGGTATGCCCGTGCCTGAAGGGACGATGAAAATTTTCAAAATACGTAATTGCAAAATGACACAAATTTCGTTCATGACACCAACTCGAATGCCTACAATAGATCTTGAATCGTCACATGCCCAATAAATATTAGGCAAGAAGAAAAAAGTTGTATATAAATAAAATAATATTTGACATTTTTTGTATGTAAATAAAATAATACTTGATATTTGTATGATAAAATTGTCTATAAATGAACTTCCATTCATCAATTGGTTAGTTATTGACAACATGAAGCATTGGTTTTAGTATACAAATTTGTTAACCGCATCAAAATTGGGTATAAAATTTGATGTAAAAATTGTCGCGCATTTTCATGTTAAATTGGGTGTCAATAGTGTTCTCATCTTCTTAGTCATCTATTTTCATGTTAAATTGGGTATTAAAATAATAATCATGTTAGTGATGTCATGTTGTGCTTGTGTTAAAAAAAATCATGTATGATGAAAATCCATGTATATATTACATTCTTGTGACATGAATGATAAAATAGGGTCGCCATCTTGATCACTTAAATTTATGTGCCAATAACACTATCCAACAAAACTTATGAACCATCATAACCTTTTTAGCAATTATACTATAACGGAACTAATGAACGAAGATATGACGGGCACATTGAACCCCAAATATCTTTTCAAGCATACTTAGTAGAGTTATGGGAAGAAGAAAAATATATATTTAGTACAATCACTTTATGCATAAGAGGATAAATACATTAACAAAATAATACTACAGTATTTGAAAATAGTTAATTGCACTAAGAAATTAAGCAATATCGATCAAAACAATAATAATTCAAATGTTTAAAGGAACTAAATCAAACCAAGTTTTCGATAGGAACCAATCTTTTCATTAGAATGATATAGTGATTAAGAAATTAATGAAAAATATCAATCCTATCAACCAATTCATATTCACAAAAACATCACCACACAATTCAAAACCTGAATATTCACCCAACCCACTCCCCCCGTGATTTAAAATATGAAGTCAAAACCAATTTGAAACTAAAACATCTCTGTATACCGCTATCTTTTTCTGTTGAATTCCTTGACAAAATGAATAAAAAAAATTAACTCCACTTGCATTAAACAATCATAAACAAGTACAACATTTACAATGTTTCTTATACTGGTTTGTACACATGTTAAAGAAAGTAAATTTCAGCATCTAGTGTTTAATATGAGAAATGGTTAATATAATAAAACAAATTAAACAATAGGATATATGTTGTGTATGCACAACCTGCTACAAAGTCATCTAACCCTCTGCTTCCTTATCTTCACAATCAACAATCTGAATAACTTCACCATTCACATGTCGATATTCATTTCGAACAGCTGTCCGCGTATTTTTAAACTACAAAGGTCATGGACATTGTAGTCCAATATTAAACATCGTCCCCAACTCATACTTCTAACATTTTTAGAAATTTCGTAAAGAAATGCAGCCCAAGAAGTATGAATTCTTGCTTCCGTACTGCCATGATTGTTGGACGAATTCTTGAAGATTAAACCACCACGTCCTCTTAAAGTGGTGATGAATAAATGTATGCTTACGTGCTGGCAGCCGAACAACTCCCCCACGTTGTGTCCGTTGCTCATAAATGAGATTGAATAGGTTTGGTGGCTAACTTTGTTACCTGCATATGAGGACCAATCCATATTTATATGCGAGGAAGTATAAATATTTCACATGGAATTCAATAAATAATAAATAATTCAAAACTTCGGAAATAAAACTTTCACAATATAGTTTACGCGAATCAAGGTATAAAGTACCTGAATCATCGATAGAGCAAAGAAAACTGAAAAGCCCCCCAGCTAAATCGAGTAAGAAATCCTTTAAGTTGAAGTTAGGAAGGGGATGGAGGTCTTTGTGAAAGTAGGAGGGTTTTTTGGAGATCTTTCGCATGTCTTCTTCGACCAAGAGATCCATCAACCACTTCGTATAATCAATAAGATCATTTATACGCCTGCACCTCTAAAAACCAGAAGAGAGAATTCAATAAAATCAATAAGATCATTCATTTGGTATAATCAATAAGATCATTTATTTCTACAAAGATGAACAGATTGAACCTCTCATTTTCGAAGCATTTAACGTCATGTTATGAATCCATCACTCCCACTGCCATTATTTTTGTATCAGATCTGCTTGAAATTTTTTACACATGTACAATGTTGCACGAAAAAAAATTAATATTGGTTAGTATAATTGTAAAACCCACTCCGTGAACCACTCAAATGACCTAAAAATAAAGATCCGAACTAAACACCAATGCTCCTACCGACCTAAAAAATGATATAATATAAATAAGCCCTTTAGTTCTGGAAAAAAAATACCATGTTAATACCACAAAACTAGAACTAATTGAATTATACATTCTAAAAAACACAAAAGACAAAAAATTATATAGTGTATGAAACTAAAAAATCTCCCACTCCAAACTATATTCCACAAAAAAAAAGAGATTTCTCGAACCATTGAAATCAGCTCCAATAAATAAACTGACAGTTGAGAATTTAAAATTTCATTTACTGTATCAGGTCTCTTATTTATGTTCAACCTAGTAAACAAACTGACCCATATTTTTGTTTGTTGTGGTCACTCTGTTATTTGTTTGTTTTTGTTGGTCGCTACGCATTTGATATTATAGCAATAGAACTAATGCAATGATACAAGCATAAATACCATATAATATATGCATACCGTATAATATATACAAACGTACAAACCATGTTCTTATTTGTTGTGGTCACTCTTTAATTTGCTTGTTTTTGTTTGGTAGGTATTTGATATTATGGCAGTAAACTAATGCGACGATACAATCATACATACCATATAATATATACATGGATATATTACAGAAAATGATATCATCTGTGCAGACTGACACTCATCGCAGGCAGAGGGATTTTTACACCAAATGATATCATATGTGCAATGATTCCCCCAAACATCTCAATATTGTTCTAGTAGAGGTTTCAGCTAGAAGGCATAGTCTTAGCTCCTATATGCAGATGTTGTCAAAGTCATTTAGAAAGTTTCAACCATCTATTCCTAAATGGTCCAATTTCCAGTTATGTTTAGACTTTGTTTGGTAATTTATTTGTCCTCAAAGTGCAAACTTCCTCATTCCATCAATTATTTATGACTTGGTGGCTTAGAATTTACATCAAATATCTTTTTCTCATGTTCCCAGGAAGTATTTTCAGGGAAATATGGATTGGAAGAAATCAATGTAGTTATGAAGGAGTTAAAATTGGTAGCTTGAGGATCATCAACAATATTTTTAACTTCATTTAAGTTTGCTCATCAAAATGTGAACCCCATTATAAACCATTTGTATCGATTTTATTAATGAGCTGATACAAAATTTCAAACATTATCTGTTCAAACTTAGTATATAAAAGTGATAATCCATCTATAAATAGAAGAGTGAGAACGATATCGGTTCATCAATTAGCAGAGTATACTAATTTATACAGCAAATTACTGATAATCCATCAATTATCAGTTTTGTACACATTATAAATTATTGTAAAACATTATAAACATATGTAATTAGTATAATGTAAAACAAACTGATAATCCATCAATTTCAGATGTTTATAATGTGTAATTAGTATACTAGTTTGTACTAATTACGGTAATGTTTATAACATGTACAAATTAATATTTGTAATTAATATCAGTTTTGTAATTTGTACAAATATTTGTAATTAAAAGAAACCTATAGTTGAATGAGAAAAGTACTACGAAACATAAAGATTTCAAAAGTATTCTTGTGTCAAAGGGTAGTCTGTGAACATGATAGAATTAAAGAAAATCAGCAAATTCATACCATGCGAGGCCCTTAAAGGATGCGTTTCTAGCGATGGCCAACCACTTCTCCCCAAAGGTTGACTCTCCATCGTTGTCATTCACGGCAGTGAAATATTCTCCTCCCTAGAACATAAATCTGGGGATCACACTTGCATATATTTACAAAAAGAGAGTAAATGAACAACCCTTTACATTTCGGGATCGTACTTAAATAGATAAGAAAATAAATTACAACATGTAAAGCTAAATTCTCATACATAATTAATCAAAGAGAGTAGGTGACGTCATTCAAATCAATGACAAAATTATATCACCATCAAGTTAAAAGAAATTAATACGCATACAAAATGAAGGTATGGTCGAACCTGACAATCGACATATAGATGAACTAAATATGTGATATCTTTATATTTGGAAATGGGTTCAACTGCCCACGTAGTAAACCTATACAATGAACCTGGCACTCGAGTGCAGCGAATCAAATTCTGTTGCTTCTGTTGTAGGTAAAGGAGAAATTGGAAATATCAAAATAACATCAATTGAAGGTCATCTGACAATAACCAATAAAATAAATTGAGATTGCAAATAACATTTATTCCATGTTATTCTTAGCCTATGATATATTTGTGGGGTTAGCTATTAGTTTCTATGATATTTATTATATTTTCATGTAAATTAACATCGTAATAAATATGTATTAGACCTAGTGGAACAAAAAAATGTAAAGATGTCGACTCTTAATTTTGCTACATAAACCATGGTAATAAGATGAACTCCATTTTATCAAACAGGCAATGTGTCTATGTTCCAATGAAGTTATGTCAAGTAAGTATTAAATATATGATAATATAAATTAATTGAAAAATTAGCCAAACATGCTTTGAAAAATGACTCTCCGTACATAATCCACACTTTTGAGTCAAAGAAATGACATTTTTTAGGTGAACACAAAGGCCTATCAACAACAATAGCCAGACTAATAAACTTAAAATTATAGTTTACCTCAACCAAATTCTAAATTAGGACAAAGATCCAAGTTTCCAACTTATGATTCCTGGAAAAAAATAAAAAGAAAGAAACATATCATATCAAATTCAATTCGTATGTAATAGTTCCCTGGTCACCAACAAATGGAAAAATTAAGGATGAAAATAAGGATGACATAATACCTGTGAAGACCAATATTTTTGACCCAAAAACTGGATATGAAAAACCTATTATGTTTTCCATTCATGATGAAATTCGTACAATTAACACATTGGCTGATCTCGTAAACTGAAGACAGTATGTACGGATGCTTATGGTTAAGTACGCGTGCTTTAAAGTACGTATGCCTTAGGTCTAAACCTCGTAATCACATTCGTGTGCCAATTTGTAAGTCAGTGAAATGCACTTGCATATGAAGCTCCCTTCGAAATGGGCCACGATAGATTTTCTGCAAAATGAAACATAATTCCTCCTTAATTGCAGTAGAAACATCAGCTCTTTTCAAACCTAATTCCTCCTCAATTGTAGGCCGCTACAAATGATTATAATGTACATATAAAACAAACCATAATAGATCTTAAACAATATTACAATATTAGAAAAATCTAATGAAAATGAAATAATATTGAAGGTAAGTACTGCTGAAACAACTACTTAATTTTGGTTAGAAGTAACTGCTGAAGTAGATGATACATTTTACCCATCATTTTGACCCCAAAATTAATCCTTAAAACATAATTTTAAAAGATACACTTGATGCAAGTTCCTTACCATTCTAAATGTGATTGGTCTCACATATACCTATTGTAAGTTCCTAAAACATAAACCCAAAAGTGACCTATTAAGCATTGCTAAATAATATACATGCTACATTTGTGTCATATCTAATCGTAAAATTGCAAAGATAAAATGAATTGGATCAACCATATTTAAAAAAACAAAATGATTTCATCCCATTTTTATACAATATCACAAAAAGGAAAAATAATATATAAAATGAGAGAATGTGATCAAATCTAACACTAAAATCAATAATCTGAAGAGAGGTAAATGAGAATTGATAACTAAATATAAGTTTAGTACCTCATTTAAATGAAAAATACTTGGGTACAACATCCCCTATCAAGTTCTTCATTATGCCCACGTTGATGTTGAAGAGGTCATACCGGGCTTCCTCTTAACACCATCCTGTAGCAGTTGCTTGTGGACAAAGAAGACATTGTATAGTTGAGAAGAAGCAGTAGTAGAAGTAGATTTTGGACTGGGATGACATCATGTCACACTAGCATGATGTTCCATTTTATGGTGTGACTAATAACAATAGCATAGTCAGCAAAAGCTCTAACCAAGGCACCATGATCACTAACATGGTGTTCAATAGTTCAAACAACAACTAAGTCAGGGATAAATCTAAGAGGAATGATATTTCCCAACATGCTATTGACCTTCTTTAAAAAAAATCAATGTCATTGATAATCAAATCTCTCAATCAAACACGTAGGTAGATATAGGATTACCATAAAATGAGGTGATAGGTTCGGTTACTAATGCTGAGAATTGAAATATGAAAGTCTGAGCAAGCCAAATTGTATTCTTTCAAAAATCTAAACATGAAAGAAAATCGTAACAGTTTATAATCACAACAATCAAAATGTGAGGTAATGGGGTTTAATTTCAACATAAAAAAGTTCGCATAGGTCTAGTAAATGTTTATATCATCCCCTACGTGTAATGTGTATATGCAATTATCAAATTCAATATAGCTTCAAAGCCTACGGCAAATTTGTAAGTAAAAATGGATAGTAACAAAACTAACAAAAAAATTAAAATGGGAATTTCCAAACATTCTCCCCACTTAAATCTCGCCTTAGATTAAAGAAAACTGAGAACCTCACCTGAAAGTAACCCACAATACACAATGTAAATTTTGTGTCGAAAAGTAGTATTGGAAGCAAATTCATCAAAACAAAACATAGTGGAAGTAAGTACATCAAAAGAATACATCACATATATATCTTGAATACAAAATATAAACAAATATACTTCAGGCGGGGGAGAAAATATTTACAAAACTAAAAAAAAATAACAATTTTACCTTTATCATTGTTACTACTAAAACATAAAAGGAAAAAGAGGATTCCTCCCAAACACTACAGGACACCACTGCGAACGAACATAAATACTACAACAAATCACCCTCACCATCACATTGTAACACCCCATGATTTTTGAGACTAAGAAATTAAATTTTTGGGAAAATAAAATTTAATTAAATTGGAGAATTTTAAAATTTGGGAATTGAGGCCCAAAAATAGAGAATGTTTCAAAGTATTCCGGATGATGATTTTGAGGGTACCATCGATCCCGGAAGGGTCGAGATAGTCAAAATGACTGTGATTGGGTTTTATTTCGGTTTCGGATTATTTTTACATCAGTTTGACTCTAATTAGAGTAACCGAGTCATTTAAAGTGTGTATTAACATTTAAAACTGGGTTTATTGTTTTAAGGTTTAAGAGGCTTACGGATGAAGCCATTCTCATTTGAGAAAAAGGGATAAAAAGCCCTAAAGAAAATAGAAGAGAAGAGAGAAAAGAGAAAAAAGAAAAGAAGAAGGAAAGAAGAAGAAAGGAAGAGAGAGAGAGAGGAAGGAAAGCTTGGAGATTTTGGCCCAAAATGCGACATCGAGGACGATCCAACCTCTACAAAATCGAGGCAAGTGTTTAATATTGCTAAATAAGTCATTTGTGTATTTTATTTCATAATTTGTGGGTTAAACAATGGATTTTTGGGCATTAATATCAAAACCTAAAATTTTACGTTAAATCTTGAAATCAATGTTTAAACATGGGTTTGATGGTGTAGAAATTGCTGGGATCACTTTGGGTTGATTTATCTGCTTAGAATCATGTTGTGATAAAGATTTGGAGGTTAGATGGAAATTTTAGGGTTTTAAATTCGTTGGTTTTGTTAAGAAATGGAAATCAGCCAAGACAACTGGTATGGCAGGTCGACTGCAGTCTGGGGACCTGTCGAATGCGCCTCAAGAGAAAAGACTACTGCATTTCTTCGTAGGCAAAATTTGGACCCGCGGTTGATCGGGGGTCTGGGACCGAATGACCCGTCCCCTGTTTTTAGCCCAAAGTTTGGAGATCTTTATTTCCCTTTTTCTTTTGGAGTTTATTCTTAGGGGCTTTCTTAATGGGCTTATTATGGAGGGTTATGATATTCGATTTAGGGAATAGGGCCCTAGGTTGAATAGGTGCTTGCGGGCCTATGTTAAATTGATTTAGGATGTTGGGATGCCTCTTTTAGTAATGAAAGGATTATGGGACTGAAGTGATTGGTGGATTGTTTTATTATGATAGAGGGGGAAACCCCATTGGGATTGAGAATCCTAATTATAGATCAAAAGTATAGAATAAATGGGAGGTTAAGAACCCTTAGAGAGAGTAGCGAGGGCATGTTGTAAAATTCTAGGCCGATATTTATATCGAATCCTTATAAAGATAGGATATTATTAAGATAAAATTTGGGGCCCAATGAAAGAGAGTGGCCACATACCCTTAGTAATGATAAAATTTAAGAAATGAATTTGAGAGATCTTAGACTAGGGGATTCATAAAAGTGATTGAGCCCTAGTCGAAATTGAGAGCAATGGGATCATATTACCAACTAGAAGTAGAATGTGTAAATCTAGTTGGGGGTAGATGTTGTTTATCAATGTGTGATTTACATTGGGTATTTTCCCTGACATATGGGATTATTTGATGAAGGTAGGACTGAGCTTGAGGCTTATAAACTATTAGTTATGTGTATACAAGTAGTTGAAATTATTACTAGATTCATCAATGTGCTCTCGGATATGGATGGTATGTGTAGTGATGGTTTCCTACACCAAACTTTGGGTGATAACCCTAATGTTGGATTTATATATTGTGACACCCCTACTAATTAACTACCGGGTAGCTACTCCTTTATTAAATTAATACAAAATGTCAAGTTGGTTTAGTTAATAGCATCATTGTCGAAAACATTTTAATAATTACTAACCACCTAGTATTTAAAAAGTGAGTTGTCAAATTTTAAATTAAATCTGATTAAAATGCAATAAATAAATTATAAAAAAGTTAACATAACCATTCACAATAAAGTCTCAATAGAGTAACAAACAAATAATAATGAGTCTGGAGGAAATACTCCTCACAACAATCCCCAATACTGAAATAAATACAAGTCTGCATCTTAAATTAATTACAAACCAAAGTCTGAATAACTGAAATAATAAATGTCTCTAAAGGAAATGGGCGTCATGCCCTACAAATGATAAAACTGGTAATGCAGTCAAAACTAGGAAAGGAGGCGTCTACTGTCAAGGCCCTGTAACTTCCACAACAGCTACAACTCGTCACCTGAATAGAATTCCTATGCATGGTGTCCTTGTGGCTCGGCACCTAAAAGGTTTTTACAAAAAAAATAGATTTGAAAGCTAATGGGTCAGAGCCCGAATGTGGAAAAATAGTTTAAAAATAGCAAGTGCTTTAATGACATTAAAACAATGAATGCAAAATATATGTTAGGACGTGCTCTCACATGAACTACTCACCTCTCGACTAATTGTGCACTCCTAACGTACCGTACCCATTCAAGTGATTCTCATATCTATCTAGACCAAAATAGATTCTAACCTTTCTACTCAATTCGCACTCTAAATTCCAACACTATCAATTAAATAAAGAGTCTTACTTTAATTCTCGGATTTCCAATTGTTCTCAAAACCATTTACTAGAGGTTATCTCCTTTTTATCTTTCCAAATCGTTATTATAATTATACTCACAATTAAACGTGACAAATCTTTCCAATTAACCATATATTTTTCTCATCATAAATATACAGTACTAGCACCCCGATACTAAGCTGAGGTGCACACATACTCTGCTATCCCATCCCGGTACATCACGTACATAAGGATCACGCATTCCGAATCTCTCAGGAATCGTTCTCAGATAATAGTAAATCACAAACAATGGAGGCGAACATAGTTCACATCACATGGGTCACGCACATACCTACGCTCCCATGATCAGCAGACTTATTAACATCTCAATAAGTCCTTCTCTGACCTATGTCCTCGAGGTACCAATCTATATCCCCCCCTCCCCCGTAGGCACACAATGATTAGATGGCCCTAACGAACGCAAACCCCCCTGTGATAGCAAGTATGGTAGGTATGTCATACACATAAATTCATTTATACTAAGCATGCAAACATCTTAGTATTTACCATATTTTTATTATTGGTATACTTCTCGTTCTCATACCAACTTTTAATGTTACACAAATCATATGTCCCCGGTTTGTATGTATTTAAGTCATCAATTATCCTCACTTAGTGATTAGTCACTTGCGTCCTAATCCACAAATTTCATCTAGTTCAAGCCACTATTGTATATTTTCCTCCTCAATATATCCCAAATCTTCCAAATATATCTATTAGTTAATAAGGTAAAGTTATCTCATCATTTAAACAAGGTTTTGGGACACTAGAAATCAAATCAGGCCAAAAAGGCCATTCTGTCAACTCGTTAAAAGTCTCGTTCGAACATGGTCATTCGAATGAGAGTTCATTCAAATGAAAGGTTTCGAACAAAATACCAACTCGTTAGAAGGCAGACTGTCACCTCGTTAGAATCTCGTTCGAACGACCTGGGCAGAGCTTCTAACGAGATGGCAGTTTCGAGCCCAAAAATCTCTAATTCGTTTTTTCTCAATTTTCCTCTTCTCAAAACTCATCCAAAAATCATCCCAACAGTGTTTTATGGTTCTTAAACATTACTAAACCTTCTTAGGTCATATCTTAACATAATTTGGGGTCCAATCTTCCTAAACAACATATAATTATCATAACTCCCCAATTTGCCCCCAAACCCTATGAGTATGAACCCAGAAATTTAATGTCTTCAATTTCCCTTTATAAATTCATTTTTACACCATAAAAAGTTGTATTTATTTCAGTGCAATCACCCAATAACATTCTACATGCAATCCCTATATCATAGCCTGAATTTCTATCTCCAAATCCATGGGTTTTCATCAAACTCCCAATATAATGAAATTATTTTAAGTTCTAAGCATGGAAGAAACATTCTCTTGAAATTAACATAATTAAACCACTTGCATTAGATTGTTCTTTTGAATTTGACGTTGATGAAGGGGTTGATTCTCTCATTTCTCTATGAATTTTCTCCTAAGGTTGAAGATGGTGGTTATTGGCTCTTGGAACTCCTCTTCCCACTTCTCTCAAAACTCCCGTAACTACTCTCTCAACTTCTTTTATGGTAATGGGTTAAGTGGTTACTAATTATCCTCTAATTAAGTCCCAAAATTCGTTGGTTATAATTTCCAAAATTTCAAAATTACCAAAATGCCCTTTTAATTTGCCGATTTAGCCTAAAAATACCCCGGGACCCAAACTAAACCCCCGGCCAGTTTTTCTGCCTATTTCGACCCTTTAGAACTCGTTGGCGCACTCAAAATGACCATTCGGTTGATAAAAATAAAATTCACTTTTAAATTCAAATATTTACATTCTTGACGTGACTGACACGCGCGTCCCAACAAAATTTCCCAAATTGTCGTATTTCTGACTCGCGACAATTTCAATATTTTCAATATTCATATATTGCCATATATACACATTATAATCAAATACCAACTCAGATCTCGTTAGTATTATATCCGGATTAATTCTTAATTAATTCACAATTAATTTAATTAATCCCATAAATAAATATCGATAAAAGTATGGGGTATATATATATATATATATATATATATATATATATATATTGTTTGGGAGACTATTCATCATAGGATAATGGATGAATATGCTTCAAGTGAGGGATTGTATTCACATACCGAGGTAAAGTAAATGAGTTGTGGTGATGGCTTGTATATTGAGGATTATGTATACTTATAGCCGAGTGTGTGTGTATATATATATATATATATATATATATATATATATATATATATATATATATATATATATATATCTTATACATATGAACGAGAATTAGTTTGTATATATAGATATATGGATATGTGAATATATATGTATATATCTATATCGATATGAATATATGGATATATTTATCTTGTGAACATACATGGTATGGATATTTAAACCTTATATGATGGTTTAATGGTTGATCATATGATGGGATCATATGGATGTGTGTATATTGTGCATGTGAACCATATACATACTTATGTGGTTAAGCATACCCCGTTCATGCTATCATTGGGAAGTTTCCGCGCAGAGGGTGAGCATCCTAGCTTGAGGAGTAGGGTGTGGATATTCCCCAGGTCATAGTCGTCCTGTGTGTTATTACGTGATTGTAACAACCCAGGTTTTTGAGCGACTATTTTATACTATTTTGCCTGATGGGCTAATTTTATAAAATAGGGGATGTTGGAGTAAATATTATTTCCTGCGAGACTTGGGGATAATATTTACTATGTTTTGCCTATTTACCATTATGAGAAGGTAAATGGCATTATATTGTGTATTATTGCGTCGTTATATGTAAAACGACGGTTATGACTTAGAAATAAAATTGGGTAAAAAAAAATTAATGAATTTAAAATGAAATTGGAACACAAAATAGTTCACATTTTCCCGAATGCCAAAATAGGGGGTGCGGTTGTTTTTAGAATAGTCGAGATAGTCGAAATAAGTGCCCAGTTGTAATTTTTGAGATTCGGCCATTTTTAAGGGGTTGTGACTCAATTAGTGGTTACGAGTCATTTCAGTGGTGTATTAGTAATTAAAAGTGGGGGTTTATGTTTTGAGACCCGTATAAATCAAGCACCCCCTTTATTTTTCTTCATTTGTGTGAGAGAAGCCAAAGGAGAGAGAGAGAGAAGAGGGAGTTGGGAAAAATAGAGAGAAAGAGAGAAAATGAAGATTTTGGGACAGATTCCGTCGCTACCAGAGGTGATCCGAGACTACGAACCTCGAGGCAAGTTTCTTACTTGCTAGATATTAATTTAATGTGATAAATATGCATGTGTAGTTAAGTTTTGGGAGGTTTAAACCATAAATGGGTTTTGGTTGATTTTGGGTGTTTAATCCTAAATCTTATAGTTTAATTTGATTTGAAGAGAAATAATTGGTTATTTGATGTGTAGAAATGATTTTATAGTAGTATTTGTTGTTGTGGTTGGGTGAAATAGAGGGTAGAAGCTTGGATGGCTCGTTAATGGCCGAAACAGCTTCTCGGAGAAGAAGCTGTCCACCAGGATCGATCGATCGAGCTTGGGGGATCGATCGATCGAGGCCTTCGATGGATCGACGGCCAGGGGTCGATGGATCGACCCCTTCTGAAAAGGTGAGGTTTTTTTCCTAGTTTTGTTTTGCCCTTTTCTTTTAGGTTCGAGGTTTGGGAAGCTTCCTTTGGGAAGTAACGGGGAGTCCTAGAGGGTTGTATTGGGTAGACTAATGTCCTAGGCTAAGAGTGGATATTTGGGTTTACCCAAGGGCTATTTTGTATAGGTTAATGTCCGAATGATATAGGATGTTAACCTAAAGATAAATTGGAAGTTAAAATATTAATGTTGAGCTTTTGGGAGACACTCCATTATTTTGAGGTTAGTGGCACTTTGGGTCTTAGGTCATTAATAAAATATGACTTAATAAGAATGAATTGCACATTTTAAAACTTGGTGCTTAATGGCTAAATGAATGATTTTTGGAAAAGTAAAATTGGAAGTTTTCAAAATGGAAAAGGGTAAAGTTTTTCATAAGTTCTAACTTATGGTTACACACCTCCCTAAATCGCTATCATAAGGGAAGTTGCGTACATGTGGTGAAGCCCCCTGGCTAATGAATGCAGGGTGGATATAGTCCCTAGGGCATATGGGCATTTGTATTACTGCGCTGGTTAGGGAATTCTGGGTGTGGTCCTGACTTTCCCGCAGGCAATATGGTCGCTTCCCGACGTTGGTAGGTTCCCAGGTTGTCTTGTATAGATAGGCCCTGGAAGATGATATCCATTTAGGGGTGCGTCTAGTGGGGAAACCCGAAGGGACGGTCTTAGATTTATGAAAGCAATTCATGATAATGGATTGGCTTTAATTACATTTCCTGGATGGAAGAAGGGAAATGGGATGTGGTTTGGCTTCGGATTATATTTCCCGAAAGAAAGGAGGGAAACGGAAGCATATGGCATACAAAAGTATTTTTATGATAATAAAAATGACTTTTGATTACACTTCCTGGATGAAAGAAGGGAAGTGGGGTTTTATGAAAAGGGATAAAGCACTTTTTATGATAATAAAAACTTACTTTAAATTATATATTCTTCCTGGAGGGAGGAAAGGAAATAAAATTGGTAAATCAGTTTGACTTGGCAAACATTTGATAAAATGTCGTACCATTTATGTATATTCCTAAAGAAATAAATTAGGAATTGTGCCATTAGATGATGAATGGGTTTTATTTTTATTTTTTTTCTTTGTGCAGCTGTAGATGTGACCTCCCACACATATGCACACACATATACATTTATTGATTATTTCGTGCTAAGGATCTAATGGATCTCGACGATCAACCTTGCCTATGTAGTAGTGTATCGGGGGGGGGGGGTCCTTGTTTGGATTTCGCTTTGCGAGACGCCCCACGAACGAATAGGGCATAGTGTTGAGAATGGGGAGAAGTTAGCCCTTAGTGCTTAGGGTTAACTAGAACATCTCACGATATTGCGCTAGGTTGCTGCTAGATTTAGAGGTGAGAAATATTATTGTTATCTGCGAGAGAAATACGCACTTAACTGTCTTGCATTTTTAGTCACATGGTAATCATATCAAGCCAGGCCCTAACCCGTATCTATATTTCTTTATTTCTTCATATTCCTTGCCGTTACAGGTGCTCTTTCGCATGGACACCCGTATTTACATATTCCATTCCAGTTGTCATGGAGCTACAACATATTGCGGAATTTGGAGGATACTTGTAGTAGACGCTCCTTTCTACTGTACTCTAGTTATGATCAGTGTATTTATTCGGGCGTGTTTGCCCAAGGTATTGCACTCATTAATTATATTGTAAATATTGAATTGTAATACTCTATGTATTATTTTTATTGGTCTGTGCACGGACAACTTATTCGGTGATATTTATTATATTATCATTCTTTGTCCATTGATTTTTAATATCCACCGTTTTACAAATGGGATTGTCTAAGTGTTTTTCTTTTACTTTCAAAATTTTAAATTTGACAGTCCGTTTTTCTAAAATGATTGCTGGTTATCTCATACTATTATTTTAATTGACAGTGATGCTAAGAATGGACCATCTATGATTTCTGTGATTATTGGAGTATTGGGCTGGCCACCTATTATTTTAGTAGGCGGGTTGTCACAGTGATTTATATTTTTGGGGTGAGACGTGATGGCTATGTTTCGTCTCATTTTCGATTAGGATCTATGACCGCTTCCCGGTACGTCATGTGTGTGAGTTTACCACGAGATGGGTGTCGTTGAGCCCCACCATAGTGGTCCTCAGTTGCTACGTGAGCCGGGCACTGGGAAGATGATAGCATTGTGCAGTTTATGGGCGCTATATATAGTCGGGTATATTATTGTGCATGGCCATTGTACATCAGATGTGATATGTACACTTGGTCATGGGTATGGATGACGGTATATATATATATATATATATGGTTAGAATAAAATGCCTATAGATATATATATATATATATATTTATATATCCTATAGATGAAAGGATATGGAATTTTGTGGAGTACATCTTGGATGATTATGGTGTACTAGATTGATGGAGGTTGATGTATCGCATTTAAGGAACATTTCGGTTACATCATGCCAAGGATATTATTGTAGTTTGTAGTTGTTTTCATATTGTAGTCTAAAATTTAGTTGTAGTAGTAGTATAATATGGTACACATGGCATTATGGATTTCTAGGATCGACATTGTCAAGGAGTAGTGTAACGGGGTGGTTCCTTGTTTGGATTTCGCTTTGCGAGACACCCTACGCATGAAACGTAGTGCAGTTTTGAGATTGGAGAAACGTTTTGTCAAATGATTTTGTGTAACATGATGGATCTCTAGGATCTACGTTGTCAAGGAGTAGTGTAACGGGGTGGTTCCTTGTTTGGATTTCGCTTTGCGAGACACCCCACGCACGAAACGTAGCACAATGTTGAGATTGGAGAGAAGTTTTGTCAATAATAACTTGTATGCATGTTCTTAGAAAGTAAATCTTATGATTCAACCCAAATATAAATGGGTAATGTTTTAAGAATTATAATTAAATAAATTATAAACCAAAATCCATTAAGCCTAATATGGCATATTTTATTTGTAAAAATAATTAAGTGTGTTGAGAAAGGGGTGGATTCTTGGGTTAAGATAGGAAGGCAAATTCTCGTGGGAATAGGCGGGGCCTATGATAAGTTAGGTCGTCCTTATAAATGGGGGTAATTTAACTAAAATTAGAGGACGTGAATTGGTGCGCGCCTCTAGATGAGAGATGAGTTGGGGTTTCACGAGAGTGCGATTCCACTTTAATTATGAAATAAGGGCACCGATATTTATTATGCACGATTAACACACTTGCTAAATATTTTTCACACTCGGGCTCTGACCCATTTACTATATATATATATATATATATATATATATATATATATATATATATATATATTACTACAGGTCTCCTACCGCATGGATGTCGGATGACCTTTTATCCAGAGTCTTGGGAGCCGTGACAGGTGCGGACTGTTGCGGGATGTATCTTGTAGTTGCTTCCTACTTCTTGAAAAAAATCTAAGTAGGATTCATGTTGTATATCGGGTTTATACCCAAGGGATATTTATAGATGTGTATATTTATTTCATTTTAGTCATTGTATTGGCTGTGACCTGACAACTTATTCATGTTTACTTCCTTGTGGTATATTCAGTTGTAGTCATTTATTTCATTTATTCTAGCATTTCATTTATCATAGTTCTTTCATGCATCTTTCTTTCCTGTATTAGTAGTTTTACAGTGTAGGTTTGTTGTCTGTTGCATATTTTATTTTATTTTAACATCTCGCTTGTATCATATCTGGTAGTTAGTCCTATATTATATGGTACTGACAGTTGATGTTGAGACTGGACCATCTGAAACTCCTGATTTAATATAGTATAGGGCTGGCCACCCGTTATTATTTTAAGCGGGGTGTTACACACATGTGAATAAGAGATAACAAACGAAGGATGTGCACAACAAAATAATAACAAACGAAGACTGCCTTTCTCAGTAAGAGAAGTAACAGGCGTTTAAAGAATATGAAAGAGAGTGAGAGTTAATAGTATCAAAATACTACAATACGATTACAAAATAATGTGTGTATCCACTCAATAGTCAAGGCTATTAATGCCCAATATAGGACACCCCAACATACTATCATACACAAACACAGTGTCCGTACATATGAATTCACACATTTCCTTTTTGCTTTATTAAGAAACATTCATAAAAATTATGAAGTTGGGTGGTTAAAAGTAAAGTATGTTTAACAAAGATGATAATATAATAGGAGAATATTTTGGCCAGACATTGTAAAACCAAGCAAATAGATTTATTGGTGAAACAAAAGCAGTAATTGTTTAAGGAATTTGAATTTTCCTTGGGAATTCATCTCCCAAAAATAAACAAAAAAATGTTTGTAAATCAAACATGTATCCCCGAAGTCATGGCCATGGTCAAAGACGTTTCTAAAAATTAGAAATCGACATGAATAAAGACTAAAAGAACCCACTCACGTTGCCAAATGAAAAGATTGTAAATAAATATATTCAGAACATTCTGAGGGTATAGAAACAGAGTATTTTAATCAAACCAATTCCAACCATTTTGAAACCCAACAAATAAAGGTAAAACTCTAAATAGACAACCACACCTAACACTGAAACCAAGTATAAAATAAAAGAGAGAAAAATGACCCAGAATATTGTTAGATCCGTAAAATGTAAAGTAACATTAGTTGCTTGGATACCTGAAATTTAGAATATTTAAAACATAAACACTAATAAAACTAGATGTAAAAAACTCCTAGAAAATATAGGGAGATAGAGAACAAATAGTATACTTGAAATCGTGGATTGGATATGCAAATATATGCGGCTGAGTTAAAAACACAAAACCAAGATAAAAGAAAAAATTTGATTTCTAATATTCAAAAGAACATAAAACCAAAACCAAGATAAAAGATTCAAAATGTGCTTGTCTGTGGTGTCTTTCAATGGTGAAGAATATGGAGATTCGTAAAGATGGAGTTTCAAAAAATCCCCAAAAAGATAGGGGAAACAAAATGAAGAGTAAGTCAAGAAAAATTATTCCATGAAATCGAACTGCATGGGTGGAAGCGTGAGTCAAGAGTCACCAGATGGACGCATGGAAGAATGGTAGAAAAAGAAAGAGGGAGATTGTTAGGGTTTTGGATCTCATAGAGAGGAGACAGAGAGTCGATAGGGGATGACGGCAAAGGGCATAGGGGCGTAGTGAGAGTGAGGGTCTTTTGTGTTAGAGACTGATTATGTTGTGGGGGTAGGGTTTGGTGGGATAAAGTGATATTGGAAAATTGATCTCAACCCTTCAATTTTCACACGTGGCTTCAATCTCAACCACAAAATGTTTTCCAAACTTATGAATAGTGAAAACACCATTGCTCCTTATTTTATATATATATATATGGATTGTTTCATAGCATTTATTATTTCTAAGTTCGACTTTTTTCATGTCAAATCCTAGCATTTTCTAAGTTGGACTTTTTGATAGCATTTATTGTTTAGGTGTTTAATCATGGATTTGGATGTTTAATAGAGGTGTTTGATATACAAAATGAATCATTTTTAACCCAAAAAAAGTTTGTGATGAAAAAACCAGTTTTAACAAAAACGAAAAAAAATTGGTTTCAAAAAATTACGTTATAATAAGAAAAGTAGTTTGTAACAAAGTAAAAAGAGTTTATAACAAAAGAAAAACAATTTATAAGAAAATAACAGTTCTAACAAAAGAAGAAAAAAAATTGACAAACAAAAAAGTTTATAACCAAAAAATACTTTTTTAATAAAAATAGTTTTTAAGAAAATAAAAACAATTTTAATGAAAAAAAACTCCATTTTCAAAGAAAACATCGATTTTAAACTGGAGGGAAAAGTTATTTTTTTTTTTGGGGGGGGGGGGGGGGGGGGGGGGAATTGCTTTGCTATATTATGAAGAAATCTTTACCCATAGAAGTGGGAAAAGATTGTCAAATTTTAATGTTGACATGGTTTCTCATGAAAAAAATTTCATGGCAAAGGACAAATGCTTCATTTAACCCCATTTACTATATTTGTTATAACAAATAAGGAGTATCAAACTCACCCTAAGCCTTTGTCTCTCATGATTGAATAGTAGAGACTTTTCAAATAATTTGTGATCTAAATGTTTTTGTCTATGTCATTCATAAATCTCTATTAAATTTGAGATACCACCTTCTCAAAATTTCTCAGACACGCTCTCAATATTTAGCATCTTCCTTGTGTTTTGGTCCTTTTTCCTCGAATTGTAGTTATATAAAAAAAGGATTTTATGGTCTAGTCCCTTGACTAGACATTTTGGATGTTTTAATTAGGTCAAAAAAAATTTAAACAACCAGGCCCATATATATATACCTTTTCAAGACCTTCGTTTATTTTGTTATCATTGACCTAAGAAGCGATTGATAGCTCCCTCAATAACTTATGATCTTCTTCCTTCTTTCTACTTCCCTCTAACCACCTATTATTCTTCTTTCTTTTCATTCTCTCAAATAACAAATGCATCAATGTAACAACCCGAGTAATTTTTGGGGTATTTTCAAAAAAAAGAGGAAAAATAAATTTTTATTTTAAATTATTTTTGTTGGATAAATATGTTGGTTATAATTTTAGAAGAATAAAATTTCTAGTGGAATCGAAATAGGATATAAAATTAGGTTTTTATGATAGTTTTAAGTTTAGCCTTAAATTAAAAAAAAAAAACATTTGTCACGGAATTAGTTCGTGACTAATAAAAAAATTGATTTTTAGTTAAATGGTATGAAACGAAGGAAAAGGCAAGTGGCAGCGTACCTGTTCGATCGATCGATCAACCTAGGGAGTCGACCGATCGACCCCTCCAGAAAACGTGAGCAGCAAGCATTTTAAAGAGTTTGGCTTGTTTACAACTTGTGTTTTTACCTTACAAAATAAGGTCGTGGGTGACCCTTTGTAACAACCCACTCAAAATAATAATGGGTGGCCAGCCCTATACTACATTAAATCAGGAGTTTCAGATGGTCCAGTCTCAATATCAACTGTCGGTACTATATAATATAGGACTAACTACCCGATATCATATAAGCGAGATGTTAAAATTAAATAAAATATGCAACAAACAACAAACCAACACTATAATCTACTAAGAAAGAGAAGAAAGACGCATACAAGAACCATGATAAATGAAATGCTAGAATAAAATGTAATAAATACCTACAACTGAATGTGCTACAAAGAAGTAAACCCGAATAAGATGTCAGGTCACATCCAATACAATGACTGAAATGGAATAAATATACACATCTATGAATATCCCTTGAGTATAAACCCGATATACAACGTGAATACTACCTATATTTTTAAAGAAGTAGGAAGCGACTACAAGATACATCCCCAACAGTCCGCACCTTCCATGGCTCCCAAGACTCTGGATAGAAGGTCATTCAGCATCCATGGAGTAGGACACCTGTAATAATATATATATATATATTTATATATATATATATATATGAAGGCAGGAAAGAAAAGTAAACGGGTCAAAGCCCGAGTGTGAAAAATATTTAGCAAGTGTGTTAACCATGCATAATAAATATTGGTGCACTTATTTCATAATTAAAGTGGAATCGCACTCTCGTGGAACCCCAACTCACCTCTCATCTAGAGGCACGCACCTATTCGCGTCCTCAAGTTTTAGTTAAATTACCTCCATTTATAAGGAAAACCTAACTTATCATAGGCCCAGCATATACCCACGAGAAATGCCTTCATAACTAAACCCAAGAATCCACTCTTTCTAAACAAACTTAAGTATTTATTTAAAAACTTATATACCTTATTAGGCTTAATGGATTCCGTTTTATAATTTACCAATTATACATTTAGTAAGTTACCAAATATGGATATGGGATGAAACATATGATTTAATTTCTAATTAATAAGCATGCAAAATTATTCTTGACACAACTTCCCTCCAATTTCAATGCTGCACTGGTGTCTCGCAAAGCGGAATCCAAACAAGGAACCACCCGATTAAACTACTCCTTGTCAACGTCGATCCTGGCGATCCATTATGCCACACATATATATTGACAGAATTTCTCTCTAATCTCAACAATGTACTACATTTCGTACGTGGGGTGTCTCGCAAAGAAAAATCCAAACAAGGAACCACCCCGTTACACTACTCATTGTCAATGTCGATCATAGAGATCCATAATGTCGTACCTACCATATTATGCTACTACTACCACTAACATCTCCAATAATATCCTTGGGATGATGTAACCGAAATATTCCGTAAATGCGATACATCAACCCCCTTCAATCTAGTACACCATAATCATCCAAGATGTACGCCACAACGATACCATATCCTTTCATCTATAGGATATATAAATACATATATACTGGAATTTTTTTCTCACCATATATATACATATACCAATCATCCATACCCATGACCAAGTGTACATTGTCATATCTGATGTACAATGGACATGCACATAATCCACTCGGCTATATATATCGCCAATAAAACTGCATCAATGCTATCATCTTCCCAGTGCCCAGCTCACGTAGTAACTGGGGACCACCCGGTGGGGATCAACGACACCCACCTCGTGATAAACTCACACACACGACGTCCCGGGAAGCGATCATATCTCCAAATCGACAATGAGACGAAACATACCCACCACGTCTCATCCCAAAAATATAAATCACATAATAACACACGGGATAACTATGACTTGGGGAATATCCACACCCTGCTCCATAAGCCATGATGCTCACCCTCTACGCGAAAACTTCCCAATGATAGAATGAGCGGGGTATGCTTAACCACATAAGTATATATATCGTTCACATGCACAATATATACAAATCCATATGATCCCATTATATGATCTAATATTAAACCATCACATAAGGTTTAAATATTCATACCATGTATATCCACAACATAAATATATCCATACAGTCTTAACTATATAGATATAAATATACACATATATTCACATATCCATATATCTATATATACAAACTATATAGATATAAATATACACATATATTCACATATCCATATATCTATATATACAAACTATATCTCGTTCATGTATAAGATATCTTAACTCGGCTATAAGTATACATAATCCTCAACATACAAGCCCTCACCACAAATCATTTAATTTATCTCGATATGGGAATACACTCCCTCACTTGAAGCATATTCATCCATTTTTCCTATGACGAATAGTCTCCCAAAAATTTCATGTATCTATATCAACCATTAGGGTTATCAACCTAAGTTTAGTGTAGGAACCCATCACTACACATTTCATCTCTAAATTGAAAGTACATAATTATCTGTAACTATCCTAACTAGAATTCATGTTAACTCTTATTCTAGTCGATAGTACGATCCAAATCGTTCCCCATTTCACCTATGGTTCGATTGATCTTATGAACCCTTACTCCCATTGGGTTACCGATATTTCCTTGATTTAAACATTTATAAGGCTACGTGACCCCTCTCTCGCGTTAGTCCCCAATTATAACTTAATAGAATCCTATCGATATAAGGATTCAACATGAACATAGGCCTATCATTTCCCAACATACCTAAGAGTTCCCATTATTAATACACGCGTAAGTAAAAAGGACTATCCCTATACCATTTATAACCATTTCATGATAATCCACCTCTATCAAAATAAAACAATCTGTCAAATAACTTTAGTCCCATACTCCTTTCATTACTAAAAGAGGCATTCCATCCTCCGAAATCAATTTATCATAAGCCCGTAAGCCCCTATTCAACCTAGGGCTGTTTTCCCTTAATCTAATATCATAACCCTTCATAATAAACCATTAAGAAATCCCCCAAAGATAAAACTCCAAAAGAAAAGGGAAAGGAAGAAATCCAAGTTTTGGGCTAAAAAAAGGGGACCGATCGACCGGTACCAGACCCCCGGTCGATCGCGGGTCCAAATTTTGCATACGAAGAAATGCAGTAGGCTTTTTCCCTAAGGCACGCTTGACCGGTCCCCAGACCGCGATCGACAGGCCATACCAGATATTCTTTCCGATTTCCCTTTCTCAACAAAACCCATGAAATTAATACAATAAAATCTCCATTCTAACCTCCAAATCTTATCACAACATGGTTCCAAGCAAACTAAATCAACCCAAAGTTGATCGCAACCATTTCTACACCGTTAAACCCTTATTTAAATATTTATTTCAAGATTAAACCCAAAAAATCTAGGTTTTGATATTTATACCAAAAATCCCATTCTTTAACCCATAAATTATGAAATAAAATACACAAATGACTTATTTAGCAAGATTAAACAGTTGCCTCAGATTTGTAAAGGTTGAACCATCCTCGGTGTTGCGTTTGGGCCGAAATCTCCAAGCTTTTCTCCTCCATTTTTTCCTTTTTTCTTCTTTCTTTATTCTTTCTCCATCGAGGGCTTTTTCTCTCTTTCTCTCAAATGAGAAGGCTTGATCCGTAAGCCTTTAAATCCTTTAAAACAATAAACCCAATTTTAAATATTAATACACACTTTAAATGACTCGTTTACTCTAATTCGAGTCAAATTGACTTAAAAACATTCTGGAGCCGAAATAAAACCTAGGGACAGGCATTTTGACTATCTCGACCCTTCTGGGATCGATAGTACACTCAAAATATCATCCGGAATACTTTGAAATGTTCTCTATTTTTGGCTCCCAATTCCCAAATTTTAAAATTCTCTAATTTAATTAAACTTTATTTTCCCAAAAATTTAATTTCTCAGTCTCCAAAGTCAAGGGTTGTTACATACTTCCCCCCTTATAAAAATTTTGCCCACGAAATTTAAGATATGTCTAGGACCTCAATCTCATCTAGTCCTTACATCAACCTTCAGGATTACTATACCGATCCTTCCTTGTTGTCACATCGAACCAAATAAATTTTAAAGCAACTACTACCCAGGGCGCCCATACACCCCGTACCCGAGTTTCCACTCGTAAAATTATAATCAGGCTCCATTAGCCTTAAATCGTATTATAACCCTCGGCAATATGATCTTTAGAAACATATTAAATATATAAAGGTTTAAAAATTCCCAATGATTGAACTCCTCTCAATTCTTGACGCTAACTACCTTCGTGCGGGGGAGGTCTCTCAAGCGAAATCCAAACAAGGAACCCTCCCAGTACACTACTATGTAGCTAGGTCGGGGATTGAGATTAGTTTAACCAGGGTTAAGGATTTATAAAAATAAGGATTTCCATATTTTAGATATAGCCCGAGGGCCTATACAACAATACAATATAAATAAATTATGCGTCTTTCGACACGCCAAACGAACACCTTATGTTTAGGACACAGGTCCTCAACAAATACAATACTCTAGCCAATACCTAGTTCTCAAAACTAGCACAACTATGAGCTAATTATCCACTCAACATGAATCTGCCAACCTGAACCTCTCAAGTACAACAATTCTTCTACATCACATCAAGACCTTTGGAATACTAAAACTTCCCTATCCTAGCTTATCCATAAAACAGAAGCCTTATATTCGCTACTTAACAAAATCCAATTATCCTCACCTCCGAAATTCACTAGCACAACTCCCTACTATTTCTTTACGAAAAGGTGTATTATCTCCAAAGATGCCTTACAAAGGCCATACTTACTCACTCCTTCTTCCAAGGAAATTCTATACACCCTAATGGTGTAACGGCTAACTACTCATCATACCTTACGCGCGACGTTCCCAACATCACATAAAGAGTAACTTAAACCCAAAGAAAGGTATTATACCTTATACTTCCATAATCCAAAGGTTTCACCTCATCCAAGGGCCTCAATTCAAGACCCTCTACTTCGTCCAGGACAATAATTACTCCTAAACCTATTTCTCCACAAGAAAAACACCTTCCTCAAAGTCCTTCCTAACCATCTTGAAGGACAAAACGTGATTACGACTATCGAAAACTCCCTCAGTCCTACTCACGAACCTGAGTCCCCAATTTCTTACTCCCTCTTCCCAAAAGACAATACTCCCGATATTGGGGCAACTCCACACACCTTTCATCGGGAAAAGTCACCAACACCAGGTTTCCTAACAAAGGTGACGAGTTTATCCATCTAAGCCTCCCAAGGACTACACTACTCTCTCCTCCTTCTCACCTCACTGTCCAATATTCGCCATTTGATTAAGTTCACCTCTCATACCCAACCACCTATAAGTCATCCTGAACCACTACTACAGTTCTATTTCTTACTTCTGCCTGAATCGAGGAAAAAAAATACCCCCGATCAAAGCGTACCCAAAATATATTATGGGTATTGCATCTCAAATCTTGTCCTTTCCTAGACGACATAATCTAGGCGACGTCTGAAACGGAAGTAACTGTTATCAGAACGTCGATCAAGTGAATATATTTAGCAAAAAAAGATATTCGCAGTGAACACAACAGTCCTAATAGTAGGGCTTTATATCAAGAACATTAATGGAAGAACGCATAAATCTCGCACAGATCCTAAAGACTCTAGAACCTGATGCTCTGATACCATCTGTAACAACCCGCTCAAAATATTAACTGGTGGTCAGCCCTATACTACATTAAATTAGGAGTTTCAGATGGTCCAGTCTCAACATCAACTGTCGGTACTATATAATATAGGACTAACTACCCGATATCATATAAGGGAGATGTTAAAATTAAATAAAATATGCAACAAACAACAAACCAACACTATAATCTACCAAGAAAGAGAAGAAAGATGCATACAAGAACCATGTTAAATGAAATGCTAGAATAAAATGAAATAAATAACTACAACTGAATGTTCTACAAAGAAGTAAACCCGAATAAGCTGTCGGGTCACAGCCAATACAATGACTGAAATGGAATAAATATACACATCTATGAATATCCCTTGGGTATAAACCCGATATACAACATGAATCCTACCTAGATTTTTAAGGAAGTAGGATGCGACTACAAGATACATCCCGCAATAGTCTGCACCTGCCACGGCTGCCAAGACTCTGGATAGAAGGTCATCAGGCATCCATGCGGTAGGACACCTGTAATAATATATATATATGCAGGCAGGAAAGAAAAGTAAATGGGTCAGATCCCGAGTGTGAAAATATTTAGCAAGTGTGTTAACCGTGCATAATAAATATCGGTGCACTTATTTCATAATTAAAGTGGAATCGCACTCTCGTGGAACCCCAACTCACCTCTCATCTGACGGCGCGCACCTATTCGCGTCCTCAAGTTTTAGTTAAATTACCCCCATTTATAAGGACAACCTAACTTATCATAGGCCCAGCCTATAACCACGAGAAATGCCTTCGTAACTAAACCCAAGAATCCACTCTTTCTAAACAAACTTAAGTATTTATTTTAAAACATATATACCTTATTAGGCTTAATGGATTCCGGCTTATAATTTACCAATCATACATTTAGTAAGTTACCAAATATGCATTTGGGTTGAAACATATGATTTAATTTCTAATTAATAAGCATGCAAAATTATTCTTGACCCAACTTCCCTCCAATTTTAATGCTGAGCCGCATTTCGTGCGTGGGGTGTCTCGTAAAGCGAAATCCAAACAAGGAACCACCCCGTTACACTACTCCTTATCAATGTCGATCCTGGATATCCATTATGCCACACATAAATATCGACAGAATTTCTCTCTAATCTCAACAATGTACTACATTTCGTGCGTGGGGTGTCTCGCAAAGCGAAATCCAAACAAGGAACCACCCCGTTACACTACTCCTTGTCAATGTCGATCATAGAGATCCACAATGCCTTACCTACCATATTATGCTACTACGACCACTAACATCTCCAATAATATCCTTGGGGTGATGTAACCGAAATATTCCTTAAATGCGATACATCAACGCCCATCAATCTAGTACACCATAATCATCCAAGATGTACTCCACAACGATACCATATACTTTCATCTATAGGACATATGACTATATTTATACAGGCATTTTGTTCTCACCATATATATACATATACCAATCATCCTTACCCATGACCAAGTGTACATTATCATATCTGATGTACAATGGACATGCACATAATCCACTCGGCTATATATATCGCCGATAAAACTGCATCAATGCTATCATCTTCCCAGTGCTCGGCTCACGTAGCAACTGGGGACCACCAGGTGGGGATCAACGACACCCACCTCGTGATAAACTCAAAAACACGACGTCCCGGGAAGCGATCATAGCTCCAAACTGGCAATGAGATGAAACATACCCACCATGTCTCATCCCAAAAATATAAATCACATAATAACACACGGGACGACTATGACCTACGGAATATCCAGACCCTGCTCCATAAGCGAGGATGCTCAACCTCTGTGCGAAAACCTACCAATGATAGCATGAGCGGGGTATGCTTAACCACATAAGTATATATATCGTTCACATGCACAATATATACACATCCATATGATCCCATCATATGATCTAATATTAAACCATCACATAAGGTTTTAATATCCATACCATGTATATCCACAACATAAATATATCCATACAGTCATAACTATATAGATATAAATATACACATATATTCACATATCCATATATCTATATATACAAACTATATCTCGTTCATGTATAAGATATCTAAACTCGGCTATAAGTATACGTAATCCTCAATATACAAGACGTCACCACAAATAATTTAATTTATCTCGATATTGGAATACAATCGCTCACTTGAAGCATATTCATCCATTTTTCCTATGACGAATAGTCCCCCAAAAATTTCATGTATCTATATCAACCATTAGGGTTATCACCCTAAGTTTAGTGTAGGAACCCATCACTACACATTTCATCTCTAAATTCGAAATACATAATTATCTATAACTATCCTAACTAGAATTCATGTTAACGCTTACTCTAGTCGATAGTATGATCCAAATGGTTCCCCATTTCACCTTTGGTTCGATTGATCATATGAACCCTTACTCCCATTGGGTTACCGATTGTTCCTTAATTTAAACATTTATACATCTACGTGACCCCTCTCTCGCGTTAGTCCCCAATTATAACTTAATAGAATCCTATCGATATAAGGATTCAACATGAACGTAGGCTTATCATTTCCCAACATACCTAAGAGTGCCCATTATTAATACACGCGTAAGTAAAAACGACTATCCATATACCATTTCTAACCATTTCACGATAATCCACCTCAATCAAAATAAAAGAATCCGCCAAATCACTTTAGTCCCATACTCCTTTCATTACTAAAAGAGGCATTCCATCTTCGTAAATCAATTTATCATAGGTCCATAAGCCCCTATTCAACCTAGGGCCCTATTCCCTTAACCTAATATCATAACCCTTGATAATAAACCCATTAAGAAAGACCCCAAATATAAAACTCCAAAATAAAATGGAAATAAAGATATCCAAGTATTGCGATAAAAACAGGGGACCGATCGACCGGTCCCAGACCCCGAATCGATCGCGGCTCCAAATTTTGCCTAGGAAGAAATGTAGTAGGCTGTTTCCCTAAGGTGCGATCGATCGGTCCCCAGACCGCGGTCGACCGGCCATACCAGATATTCTGGCCGATTTCCCTTTCCCAATAAAACCCATCAAATTAATACCCTAAAATCTCCATTCTAACCTCCAAATCTTTATCACAACGTGGTTCCAAGAAAAATAAATCAACCCAAAGTTGATCCCAACCGTTTCTACACCATTAAACCCTTATTTAAACATTGATTTCAAGATTAAACCCAAAAAATCTAGGTTTTGATATTTATACCCAAAAGTCCATTCTTTAACCCACAAATTATGAAATATAATACACAAATGATTTATTTAGCAAGATTAAACACTTGCCTCAAATTTGTAGAGGTTGAATAATCCTCGATGTCGCGTTTGGACTGAAATCTCCAAGGTTTTCTCCTCCCTTTCTTCCTTTCTTCTTCTTTCATTCTTCTTTCTCCCTCTAGGGCTTTTTCTTTCTTTCTATCAAATGAGAAGGGTTGATCCTTAAGCCTTTAAATCCTTGGAAACAATAAAACCAATTTTAAATGTTAATACACGCTTTAAATGACTCGTTTACTCTAATTCGGGTCAAATTGACTTAAAAACATTTTGGAGCCGAAATAAAACCTAGTGACTGGCATTTTGACTATATCGACCCTTCCGAGATCAACGGTACACTCAAAATCATCATCCGGAATACTTTGAATTGTTCTCTATTTTTGGGCCCCAATTCCCAAATTTTAAAATTCTCTAATTTAATTATAAAAAAAATTCCCAAAAAATTAATTTCTCAGTCTCCAAAGTCAAGGGTTGTTACACCCTTTTTGGCCGAAAACATGTTTTTAATTCCTCTCTTTTATACACATTTTGTCCCTTTTTATTTATGCATTCAACCTTAGGTTTTTGGAGGTGTTCTTGGGGCAGTTTTGAGGTTGTTCCTGGAGGAGTTTTTGGTGATATTTGGATCAGATTTTTGATGGATTATTCTATGATTTATGGGCAGACTTATCTTGGTTCTTTTGGTGGTTTGAGGTATGGGTTTTTACACAATATGATCCTAAATCTCCCGAGTGTTATTCCCGTTGTTTTCATGTGATTATTGGCTCATATTTGAATTGATAAATTCATTTGAAAATCTGGAAATATTTGTTGTAATCTAATTTTGATTCATGTGGTATTATTATTGTGTTGAGCATGTTGTCATGAGATTTTAATAGGGCACTGAAGTTGGCCACCCATCAATATCCGATTTTCGGATATGCTAAAAAAATGCATAGGCACGGTACGGTGGTGAGGCCTGGTGACCCGGTTAATGTGTAATTGAGAAATTATATTCATATAATTGCTATTATGATTCACATTTTATTTTAATATTTGTATTCGTATTGTTACGTTTTATTCACCGCTAATATTTGTTGAGAATTTTTCTGCCGTATTGTGTACTTCCCCATGGTTTCTTGTTGTGGAATGTTAGCGCGGATTTTGGGGCGCTATGGAGATTGATTTTTAGTGAGGAATATTTTGGGAAGAATATTCGGGAATACAAGTTGAGAAGATTGTATTTATTTTGATGTATAGAGCATTGGAGATTTGCATTTTATTTTCGAGTTAGATAGTTATTGTTTATAATTCGAGAGACTTGGTATTTATTTAAAAATATGGATTTGTAGTTCTCTTTTTTATATTGTGGGATTTTTAGATGCTCTATACCTTGTTGTTTGTGGATTTAGTTTGTTTTATCGATAGTAGCGCTCCGTTCGCATAGGTTATGAATCCGCTTAGCTTCCGCATTGTCGATTCTTGATTCCCTTTGTTGATTCCTACTCCTTAAGGTGGACGGTCTAGCATACGTGTTAGATGTGTTTCTAGGAGATGTGAAGTTTGAGTTAAGGGCATTGTAGTGACTGAGTTTAGAATTAGTAAGCTTGATATGAGGATCCTTAAAATGGATTTTGGAGATGATAATTATTTTGGATATTTTAGTAGAGATGTTTGGTACCGTATGTATCGATTTTTGATGTTGAGATTTAATTTGAGGATGTTAGCATTTTTGTGACTGTCGAATATAGGATCGAGTGGGGGATTTGTGAGAGCGTGTGGTACGTCGTTATTTTCATAGTTATGCGTATGCATATAGGCAGTATATAAATTATTTTGTTCTTCATGGGGTAGGTGCGCGTAGGATTGGGTGTATGGGCACCCATTTATGACATTCTACTGGTAGGCATATGTGAGCCTTATTTTCTTTTTGCGAGATATATGTGTTGATGTGTATGCTTCATCTAATTTTGGGGATGAAATTCTTTTCTAGTGGGGAAGTACGTAACACCCCGTGTTTTTATAATTGATTTATTTAATTAAATGGGAATTTCTGAGAAAAAATAAAAAATAAAATTTAAGATTTTTTTATTTTTATTAATTAATTATGTTGATTTTATTATTTGGAAAGTAGAATTTCAAACGGAATTGAAATCGGATTTAAAATGTAGTTTTTATGAGAGTTTTAAGTTTAGCCAAAAAAAAAAACAAGAGGAAAAACATTTGTCATGGATTTAGTCCATGCCTAATAAAAAATTGATATTTAGTTAAATGGTATTAAGTAAAGGAGAAGGATGGTGGTCGCGTACCTGTTCGATCGATTGATCGACTATGCCAGATTTAAGGCGGTTCGGTGATTTTATTTGTAGTGTTAGAGTGGGATTAGGATTCCTAATTAGTATATAAGACTAATAATCTGTAGGGGGACTTCTCATAATCACTTTTTCTCAAATTTTTCACCAGAAAACACTTCCAAATATGTTTCCTCTCAACCATGTTCGTCAACCTCCAACAAAATCAAGTTTTTGTCACATGTTTTGGGAGGGTTATCTGGGGCTTAATCAAGATTGATTCAAGAACACTTCTTTGCGAATTTTTTGAGAGGAATCCAGATTTCTAATCATATTTTCAACACGATCTTCACAGACATGAATACTCTATTCTTTTTCTTTAGTATTATGCATTTTAAGTGTCGCCTAAACACTTAATTACATGCTTTCTTAAAAACAATTAGTAACTTAATTAGAAAAAGTGGACACTAACTATGGGTCTGTTTTTATAAAATATTTTAATCTAAATAATATTCATAACCCTTGGGTACGTAGGATTCATAAGTGATTTTTGGTTTTATTGGTGTAGGTTTCATGTAGAAAAACCTAGTCTTAAAATAAATGGATTTGGGGGCGTATAACTCATGTAATTTGTGTTGAAACAATAAAATTAGAAGTTTGATATTTTAAATGATGAAATAGCGATTTAATTAATTTAAATAAATAAATGAGATTAATTGGAGGTTTATGACGAGGTGATAATTAAATTATGATTTAATTGAATTGGACTATCATGTGTTGTTTTATACGTTTATTAATTATGCTTGTTTGTGTGACTTTTTGGTATTATTTTGTTGCCTTTTTGACGATGGATTGTTGGGTAATTTTTCTCTCCCTATACTTTAGGATTCCTTATAGGTATGAGACTAGTGGGTAGGCCTTTTAATTATTTACGCCTTCTAGGTATGAGACTAGTGAGGGTAGATTATCGCGTTTTTATCATCTTGGGGGTGGGCTGATTTCTGGTACTTTTTCATCGTTACGCTAGCTTAGGCATGAAACTAGGTCGAAGTTTAAGATAGAATTTTTCCTATACATAGGGTAGGACATAATAACAACTTAGGGACCCTTAGTTATGGGACTAAGAGGTATTTTGAGGATCTCACGTCGATTAAAAAGGTGGGTGATTATAAATTAAGAAATTGAGAATTAATGCCTAAGATAAAAACGGTTATTAAAATTTGTGGCGACATAATGTGTCGGGGACGACTGTTTAAACGGGTCAGAGGAAAATTTACGTCATGTCATGTGTGGAACCTTGTCATTTGTCGGGGCCGACAGTTTAAACAGTTTCGAGGACGATTCACAAGGGGAAGTGTGACACTTTAATAAAAAAAAGTGAGAACTATAAAGTTGGTTAATTTAATTAAATTAACATCGTGGAACTTGGGAATTTAAAATCATATTGGTGTGCCTTTATGAATGGTAATTTCTGCGGGTAGTTAGTGATTTATATTTATCGCGTTTAATCATCTCATTTAATTTAAAATATTATATTGTCATATTTATTGTGTATAATGCTACTGTCTGGATTCAAGGATCCTATTTGAGAGGTGTAGTGTGTCTTCTTGCTCGGGGCTTTGGCTCTGACCCATGCATTGACTAATCTTTTTCAGGATTATAGGAGAAGCTCCATAAGTTTATCGGAGTTATCATTTGGAGGTGCAACTGGAGTTATTTATTTTATGGCATAGTTTAATTAGACTTTCTTTTCCAGTCGTATTTAATTATGAGATATCATTGGAGTTTTATTGGGTCATTCGGTTCCAAAGTTGTTTAGAGGATTTATGTTGGATTATTTAGATATTTATTATTCAGATTTTATTTAATCATTTTTGGCGATTGGATTTATTCAGAGTTAGCATGTGATGGATCTTTTATCGCTTAGTTGTTTATGATCATTTGAGATTGATTCAATTATTTATCTTATGGGCTGATTATTTTTGTCTCATATCTGTCTCATGCTAAGAATGGTATTTATTTAATTCACGCCCGACATAGTTCGACGGAGGTGGCTGGCCACCCCGTCTGTCGAATTTTGCGGGGTGTGACAATCAATTCTTTCAAAAAATCTAATACTTTAATATTATATCTGTGTCCTTCTCTCCATAAAGTGAGTACATAAATAAATTTACCTCCTACAAGTTTTCTTATTTTTACTAGTGAATAAATTAATTTTAACCTACATTTACCTCAATCATAATTCTATCATTTGTAAGTTTATACTTCAACAACAATTATTTTGTACGTCGATCGATTACAATAGTTGTATGTATTTGGTTTGATTAAATGAAATCACTATAATTTTGTAACAACTGTGCTGGAATAACTTCAATACTGATCGAATAATTTAATTGTGTGTTTTGATTATGTGCTTTTTAAATTTATATGAATATTTTTTATTTTTTGTTTTCTATATATTTATGTTTTCATTGTGTGTATTTATGCATAAACATAAAACATCAAAATATTGTGTTTTGGTTTTCGAAAAACTTCTGTATGTGTATGTTTTGATTAGGTGTTTCATATGTTCATGTAGATTATGTTATATTGTTGTGTCATAAAGCATAAATTACAGACAAAGGTATATAGCTCACAAACAAATTATAATAAAGTACGTATATACATGTGTAAATTACACGTTAAATTATACTCCTTTATTCTCATTATGTGTTTTCACAATATCTTGACAATAATGTGATGTGTGTGTACTTTGTTACTTAATTTCATGACTTAATAGACTTGTCACATTTTAATTGGGCATATTTTTAAAGTCAGTGCTAGCGGAATTATCAAAACCTGACCTTTAACCAAAACATTTTTTTTAACTTAATATAGGTCAGAATGGAAATTTGTAGAATTACGAGGTATTGTTATTTGGAAAATTTGCCTTGCATTGAAATATTTGAATACAACTCATTATATTTCATATGTAATGATCTGTGTAATCGGTTTATGGGTTTCAAAATTGGTATTTTTTCATTAAATTACTCATTTGGTGATGAAAGTTGAATCATGTTGTATTATCATAAAGATATTCACTATATGTTGTGGCCTCAACTAATCATCAAAGAAAATTTTATTTTGCACATATCTTCGATCCAAGATCTTTCCCATTAATAGAAGCCGGGAACGAAATGGATGTACTTATTGAATCTGTGTCTGGTTGGGTGGACATATCCAAGTTGAGATAAGGTTACCTACAGTGATACAAGTAGATTTTACTAGCTAAAAATGATTTTTTAGTGGTGATGAAAATGATCATCATCCACTGCAATTGATTATTGTAGTGGTGTTGACAATGATTTTTATCTTGGAGGTTTGGAAATGAGTAACTCAAAAGTTTATATTTACAGTGATTGGAAGACATATATAAGTCATAAAGAGCATTATTTTGAAGAGGGTGTTCTTTAATTTCAAGATAAATTGCGATAATATGATGTTGAGGTTGGGTTCAAGTATGTATATTTGAAGAATGATACAAATCGGGGGACAATAAAGTTCTTTAAAAGTAATACATAGAAATGTATGTGACAAGTTTATACTCCATTAGATTCAATAAATGGGTACTTTTATATACGAAGTTTGAATAATCAACACACTTCTAGAGTTGTCTATCATAGACCAAGTTAGTTTCAACATTATTAGTTGATGATGCTTAGGAAAAAACCATTGTTGAGGCCAATTAATTTAGTCAGAAATATGAAGAATAAATACGGTCTTCATATAGTGTATTGTCATGCATGTCATGGGAAATAGATGTATGTTGCTAAGTTACATGGTGATAAAAAAGATTTCTATGCACTAGTCGACGATTATAAGGAATTTCTTTTACAATATAATCGAGGATCACATTGCATTCTTGATGAGGAACTAGAAAATAAATTATTCAAGAGAATTTTTATAATTTTGGGTGGATCAAGTTATGGATTTTTAAAATACACGCACGTCAAAATGAGAAAGATGAACTGTAGCATAAAGTAAAGGGTGTTTATCAACCTTTTTGTATTTTATGTTTAGTCCAAGACTTTTTATTTAATGCTAAAAGTATATCAAAAAATTAAAAAAATGGTAGAGGAGCGTCGCTAGAGAGGAATTTAAAAACTAAGAGAGTATTGTGTATATGTATGCTTGTGGGACTAATTGGGTTACTACATTTTTGAAACAGTGATGAAATGACAAATCCACTTGTTGTTCTTGGCCGAAAATCTACTATTTTGTCGAGATAATTAATTAGAAATACATGTAGAGCATAATCCTAGTCAAATGTGTTCATTTAATAAATATTGTTGATTTATAGCGTCAAAAACAGTCTAGATGTGAAATTTGAATTGGAAAATAGAAGCATCATCGTAAAATGCAGAGGAACGGGTCATACAAAATCATTTCTACCTTTATCAATGTCCATCTCAACTAATTTCTTCAAAACATTCGTAATTTTTTATTTTACCATTTTTTATCTTGATTGAAATATCAAATGAGAAATTTAGGTTTTGGAACAGTGTCATCTAATCTCTTTTTAAGGTTTATTGAATTTTGTCGCTCCTTTGTTAGGATCCCAAATATCTCTCACTTATATCTTTTTGGTTAATTTGGGTAGGTATCTTCATATTAAAACTTTTCAACTCCGTTTTGTAAAGCATAACAATACAGAGATTATTTTCTTACTTTTCTTGTGTTGTAATTCTACTATCTTGTCGCTTCATTAAGCATTGAAAAGCTCCCAAAAGGGTTTTTTCTTCAATAACTCGGCATGTTTCTCGTTAACTTTTTTGATAATATAACAAAAATCATGTTAATAGCTAAAGACATTAAACTTATACTAGACGAATTTATTTTTGGGCCTTGTAGATTTCTTGTTCTTCTTAGAATCCTTCTTATCACAGCTTATATCCTTCTTTGAGTTTTTAATAGGTTTTTATGGACCACTCTTTGCATTTCCCTTTCGATCTTTTCTGTGTTTTCCCCATTGTGATTTTACGCATAAAATTTAAATTACAATCATATATCAATAAAGTGCACGCTTAAAATCATAAAATACATGCAAAAAGAATGAAGTCCATGCACATTTCAATAAAATACACATATCAAAACATAAAGTACATGCACATTGCAATAAAATACACGCATCAAAACATAAATTACATGCACATTGTATTGAAGTACAAGTATATTTTCTTATAGTACACGCTCTTTTAACAAAAGTAAATGAACTTTTCATTGAGCACGTAAAATATTCATTAAGAACATCAGACTAATCTTCACAAAATACAATAATAGTTTAGTAAAAGATTTCAATAAACAAATTCGTTATTGTCTCATTCATGGTAATGAATAATATATGTTGTATTATAAGATATAAACCAAGAATGACTTTTAGTAACATATGGAAAAATGATATAATAGCTCCACGTTAAACGTGCCAGTATTTTCAAAAACTCATAAGCAATACTATTCAATTTATTTTGTTAAATCATTGGATTTTAATGTTATTATTTGAAACTTTTGTACATCAAAAATACACTTTACGTCTTCGTAGTATTTGTAGAAAGTAAGTAACTTTTTCGGAAAGATTAAGGAAGTGCACAACTCCTTAAGTGATGTCGATAAGGCAGCTTTGGCAACGGATGAACTAAACCAAATGCTAAGGCGGGATGAAAAGGGATGTACTCGGGGGATGGCACACAAGATGGGAGAGTTGAAGATAAAAAACACATAGAAGTTTGACAAATTGGTGAGAACGATGCAAAATATGTTTGCTTATGTCAAATGTTCTCTTATCACCAAGGTTGAATCCAGCTCAAGGAAGGCCAAGGAGAAAGTGGTGCATGATAGGACCACTGCTTTGTCTTTCACACCATCACCCTGACCGATTTCCCCCTTATAGCATCCCAAACCGAACTTAAGGTTAAGTAAATAATCACCCCGATCTATCTCGCATGTTAATTGTGAAGTGCAATGGAACAACCAAACTAATGTTTCTAATACAGTTTTATTAACGTTTAACGTTACACAAATTAACATGTGATTCCAATACTCATCAACTACGTGATAGGGCCCAAGAGAAATTCCCCCAATGCCAAGTAAATAGATCTATTAATAGTAAATGCAAATAATTACAAACCTATACAACGCGCTCAAAATAATCGGATATCATACAACCTACCATAATAAATTCGGGGAGTGAGTCGAATGCTCAGTCGAAACTTATTCAAATGTATTATAGAAACGAATGACAAAAATAAATTGCATACGCTACAACTGGAAGCAAGTGAAAATGCATATATATCTACACATATACCTTTGAAAATACATGTCGGAATGTAGTAGACCGTTTTTTTCCTAAAATGTTATTTGACACCATTCATTCTCCTTGTTTTTTCATAATAATGATTTTGTATCTTTATGCTTGAAAGCCTTTCATTTACTTTCAAAACGTTTATTACTCAACGTTCATTAACTCACACCAGAGTTATTAATCATTAACAAATACTTTGTTTTAAAACACGCACACATCATATTAGAAAAAATTCACAAATCATTGAAAGCCTTATACATCACACACATTTGTGTTATTATGTGTTCAAACCTCACTAGGTAGCTTAATTACACATTAAGCCACCTTACTTTACCATTTCATTTTCTTAGGGACATTAATTATTATTCGCAAATTACTTGTCCACATTATATTATCCAGAACTTAAACATTTACACATGTTTGTTTTTGTTAATCTTATAACCCGTTTCTTATCATGTTCCAAATAATACCATTATCTTTTTTTCGAAATACCTCAATATCTCTGCAATTCACGTTCTTAACACGGTTGGTTCCAAACACCATATGGTAACTACGTGATGGGTTTCTCTCCACAAGGGATGTCATGCCCTTCTTAATTATATATTGGCATCATCTAAGTGTTACTTTATCTTTTCAATGTGTTCAACATTATTCCAATGTTCACATTAATCCACATTTACGAGATGAACCCAAATGACGTGAGTTAACCATACGTTTTTCCATTAACAATTAAGTCCTTTATTTACACACATTGATTATATACCAAAAATCATTCATGTTTAGGGACTTAATTCATTTTCACCCCCACTAGTGTAAAAACATTCATCAATATTTTTATTCCTTAAAAATGTTCCACTTTAGGTAAATTACAGATTTACCCATTATTTACGAAAACTAACAATTTTTTCCTTTAACGAGTCTTATCTCCCAAAAATGGTTATGGAGTTTCCAGCTTAACATTTAAAACACTTTTACCAATTTTTAACATTTTTTCAATACCTCATTTCAGTATACTTTCACATTTGTGACTTCAACACCTTTAATACTTAAAATAACACTTTTTCATATACCAAAGTCCCATTTTATAGACGTTTGAAATACACACTTCATTTATGGGATTTTGAATCTTAATACCCACTTCGCTACTATTTACACATTGGAAACCTTTAACTTCCATTATTAACTTTTAACCAACAACTTATGGAAAATCCCCAATTTCCACATATATTTATACATTAAAACCATTTTACTTTGTAGACAAGTTTAACACACCTTAACGTACGCATTAAAGTGAAAGCTCATTTTTCCTCACCTAACTCCATTATTTCACATAGGAAAACATACTTTATTTTAATAAAATGGCTTAATTAAGCCTAATACATCCCTTTTTCAAAAAACCGTGTTATCTTCCATCAAGAACGTCATTTAACACATTTTATTTAATAAAATGTTTAAAGAATACATATAAAGTTCCTACACTATTAAAACCCATTTTGAAATCACTTCTTTGAATCTCATTTTCATACAAAATGACAGGATTGCAGCTAATTAACCCAAAGATGCAATGTAACTCGTATTCAGCACATATTAAGACTAGTATATGTAAATAAGCAAACTGAAATTTAACAAAAGATAAAGTTATGTCAAGGTTAGTTCTTCCCACCTCTAGGAACTCCAAATGGTGGTACATAAGTTTGTCTTGGAGGAGCAACCTCCACCTCTAAAGGTGATCTCAATGGGTGAGCATGCAATGTGCGATGCCGATTTAAACTATTTCACAAATCCACAATTTAGACTTGTTTAATTGGAGTCAATTTTTAAAACAAATTAATTCATCCCTAAAGCATGCATCTAGGTGTGGGTGAATCAAACCATCACAAATAAAGTTGCTAACACATAGATTTCTGGAAAAAAAAAACTTTTCCGGTAAAAACTTTTATTTAAGAATGAATTAATAAATCCCAACTTACAATTACACAATGACATTCGAACTGATCACTCCTCTAAACAATCACATAAACATGCAGTCCGGAGTGAACAAAAACCGCAACTCCAATTCAACAAGGAACACCCACGAGCACTCCCAATTGGCATGCAGTCAAGTTAGCCTAGTACCTCCCTCAAGCAGCACCTAGATATTTAGTAGGTTATCATACCTACAAGAGAAAATCCAACAAAGATGTATCTTGGGTTCCAAAACAATTCACATAAAGATTGGGATTTTTGTGAATTGAAAACAAATGATTAAACATCCTAGACGAGGGAAGACAAAATTCTTCTACTGAAAAACGGAGTTAAATGACCAATTTATAAAAATAAAAAATAAGTCGGTCAGATCTCTCGAACAAAATGAGGATCTCGGTTGAATTAGGACACGAGTCTATTGAACTAGCTTCGCACGAGACTGCTATGTCATTTGAATGATAATAGCAGGTCGCTCGAATGACCTTTAAAGAAAAATAATTGTTTATTTTACAAATTAGTCTAGAGGTCTTGGAAGAACTATTTTGATGAAAAACAACGCCTCAACACTTTCAAATTACTTTAGAAAAATATCCAAATACTTATAATGAACCATTAAGGGACTAAAAGACATCCTTACCAAAGTTTGTCTCGCAAAGGCTTCTTTGATGAAGAACTTTGATATTTGGATCCATCTTGCTACGTATATGAGATGGAACATTTTCTTCGACAGTGTTGCGGTATACAACATACTCAAATGTATTTGAATTTATTTATAATACGTCCTTACAAATATCCCCCAATGCCTACGTGGGTACAAAAAAACATCCAAATTATCAAAAAAAGAACTATACAAATATTGTGACCTCCCATGAACCCAAAACTGGAAAGGTACTCGAAATGATAGTCTTCGAACATTTCTTAAAAAATCGTCAACAATCGTCAAACCTCCAAAATTTCTTTGTCATCATCAGGGTGTGGAATATGATCTTAAATTGTACACACAGTAGATAAGAAATAAATACCATCAAGACATATCTGTAACACCCCGTCTAAAATAATAACGGGAGGACAACCCTATACTATATTAAATCAGGAGTTTCAGATGGTCCAGTCTCAACATCAACTGTCGGTACTATATAATATAGGACTAACTACCCGATATCATATAGGCGAGATGTTAAAATTAAATAAAATGTGCAACAGATAACCAACTAACACTACTAATAAAAGAAAGAAAGATGCATGAAAGAACTAAGATAAATGAAACGCTAGAATAAAAATGAAATAAATAATTACAACAGAATATACTACAAAAAGTAAACCCGAATAAGCTATCGGGTTACAGCCAATACAATAACTGGAATGGAATAAATATAAACATCTATAAATATCCCTTGGGTACAAACCCTATCTACGATGAATCATACCTGGATTTTTAAAAGTAGGAAGCGACTACCATCAAAGTCCCGCAACAGTTCGCACCTGTCACGGCTCCCAAGACTCTAAATGGAAGGTCATCTGGCATCCATACGGTAGGACACCTGTAGTAATATATATATGTACAAGCAGGAGAGAAAAGTAAACGGGTCAAAGCCTGAGTTTTGAAAAATATTTAGCAAGTGTGTTAACCATGCATAATAAATATCGGTGCACATATTTCATAATAAAAATGGGATCGCACTCTCGTGGAGCCCCAACTCACCTCTCATCTAAAGGCGCACACCTATTCGCGTCCTCAACTTTATTAGTTAAATTACCCCCATCTTATTAGGACAACCTAACTTATCATAGGCCTAGCCTATACCCACGAGATTTACCTTCCTACCATAACCAAAGAATCCACCCCTTTTTCTAAAGACAATTAAGTATTTATTTTCAATCATATGTGCCTTATTAGGCTTAGTGGATTCTGATTTATAATTTAACCAATTATAATTTAATAAGTTACCCAATATGCATTTGGGTTTAAATATATGATTTAATTTCTAATTAATAAACATGAAAAATTATTATTGACACAACTTCCCTCCAATTTCAACGCTGCGTTGCGTTTCGTGCGTGGGGTGTCTCGCAAAGCGAAATCAAAACAAGGAACCACCCCGTTACACTACTCCATGTCAACGTCGATCCTGGAGATCCATTATGCCACACAAAAATATCGACATAACTTCTCTCTACTCTCAACAATGTACTACATTTCATGCGTGGGGTGTCTCGCAAAGCGGAATCCAAACAAGGAACCACCCCGTTACACTACTCTTTGACAATGTATATCATAGAGGTCTATAATGTCGTGCATACCATAATTGGCAGAAATTTTCTCCAATTTTAACACTGCATTGCGTTTCATGCGTGGGGTGTCTCGCAAAGCGAAATCCAAACAAGGAACCACACCGTTACACTACTCCTGGACAATGTCGATCCTAGAGATCCATAATGTCATGTATACAATATAATACTAGCACTACTACTAAAACTCCAATAATATCCTTGGGATGATGTAACCGAAATATTCCTTAAATGCCATACATCAACCCCCATCAATCTAGTACACCATAATCATCCAAGATGTACTCTACATAGATTTTATATCCTTTCATATATAGGATATATAAATATATATATATATATATATATATATATATATATATATATAGGTATTTTATTCTCACCATATATATACATATACCAATCATCCATACCCATGACCAAGTGTACACATCATATCTGATATACAATGGTCATGCACATAATCCACCCGGCTATATATATCGCTGATAAAACTGCATCAATGCTATCATCTTCCCAGTGCCCGGCTCATGTAGCAACTGGGGACCACCTGGTGGGGATCAACGACACCCACCTCGTGATAACTCACACACACGACGTCCCGGGAAGCGGTCATAGCTCCAACTGGCAATGAGACGAAACATACCCACCACGTCTCATCCCAAAAATATATCTATTGTATAATAACACACCGGACGACTATGACCTGGGGAATATCCACACCCTGCTCTATATGCCAGGATGCTCACCCTCTGCGCGGAAACTTCCCAATGATAGCATGAACGGGGTATGCTTAACCACATAAGTATATATATCGCTCACATGCGCAATATACATACATCCATATGATCCCATCATATGATCAAATAGTAAACCATCATGTACGGTTTAAATATCCATACCATGTATGTCCACAACATAAATATATCCGTATATTCATATTTATATGTAGATATATGTACATATATTCACACATCGCTACATCATTATATATACAAACTAATTCTCGTTCATATGTATAAGATATATAAACCCGGCTATAAGTATACATAATCCTCAATATACAAGCCATCACCACAATTTCCTTTAAATTTACCTCGATATGTGAATACAATCCCTCACTTGAAACATATTCAATCATTTTTCCTATAATGAATAGTCTCCCAAAACCATATGTATATATCTATACATATATATCCAACAATTGGGTTATCACCCAAAAGTTTGTGTAGGAATCCATCACTACACATTCCATCCATCTTCAAAAGTACATAGTTTCCATTAGTACTATTTAACCATAGGCACATAAATGACTTAATAGTCTAAAACCTCAAATTATTCCAACCTCGTTTCAAGTATTGGAATCTCAATGGTCACATCCACACAATTACGTGTAAAGTATCCTAATTAGAATTTTTGCTTCCGCTCGTTCTAGTCGATAGTACGATCCCAATCGTTCCCAATTTCACGTATGATTCAATTTATCTTATGAACCCTTACTCCTATTTAGTTATCGATTGTTCCTTAGTCTAAACATTTCAAAGGATATAAGACCCTTCAATCTTTAAGAGTATGTGACCACTCTATTCCATTCAGCCCCAAATTGTATCTTATCAATATCCTATCCTTATAAGGATTTGACATAAAAGTCGGCCTAAAAACTTCAAAACATACATGGATATTTCTTATCCAATTATTTCTAGAAGTCCCCACTATCATATACTAAGCGAGAGACCCCCTATAAGTCACCAAAAGATATATCTTACTTCATAAGTGAAAGCCCCATATCAATAAACCCAACCAAATAGGGTTTGAATTCACTAAAGAGAAAATTCCTCAAAAATGCTCTGTTTTTGAATCGATTCGGCCCCTTGGAATCGATTCGGCTCAACAACGAATCAATTCGGCCCATTCAAATCGATTATGTCCAAGGGACCTGAGATTCTGCAACCCTCCGAATCAATTCGCTAGGGGCGAATAGATTCGATCCTAAAGACCTGAGACTTCTGCAACCTGGAGAATCAATTCGATGGGGGCGAATCGATTCGGCCAGTTTAGAAAGCCACGAAATTGGTTGTTTTTCTATAACCCAAAATTCCCCAAAATTCGATTTACACTACTTCCAACCCTTAATCTTCAATCCCAACATAATTTCCAACATCAAAACACATCCTAAATTTAACCTCATCAATTTATATCCCTTAAACCCAATTAAAATCTTAAATTTCAAGATTTGAACCAAAATTTAGGTTTTGATGTTTATACCCAAAATACATTTCTTTAACCCACAAATTATGAAATAAAATACACAAATGACTTATTTAGCAAGATTAAACACTTCCCTCAGATTTGTAGAGGTTGGATCGTCCTCGATGTCGCGATTTGGCCGGAAATCTCCAAGCTTTTCTCCCTCTCTCCTTTTCTTTCTTCTTCTTTCTCTTTTCTTTCTTTTTTCTCTCTTTTCTCAAAGGAGAAGGCTTCATCCGTAAGCCTTAAATCCTTTAAAACAATAAACCCAATTTTAAATGTTAATACACACTTTAAATGACTCGTTTACTCCAATTCGAGTCAACTGACTAAAAAAATATTCCGGAGCCGAAATAAAACTCAATGACAGTCATTTTGACTATCTCGACCCTTCCGGGATCAATGGTACCCTCAAAATCATCATACGGAATACTTTACAACATCCTATATTTTTGGACTTAAATTCCCAAATTTAAAATTCTCCGATTTAAATTAAATTTTATTTTCCCAAAATTTAATTTCTCAGTCTCTGAAATCGTGGGGTGTTACAATCTACCCCCCTTACAAAAATTTCGTCGGCGAAATTTAAAATACACTTAGGACCTCAATATCATCTAGTCTTAACATCAACTCTTAGGATCACTATACCGATCCTTCCTGGTTCTCATGTCGAACCATATAAATTTTAAAATCACTAGCTACCCATGGCGCCCATACACCCTATATCCAAATTTCCACTCGTAGAATTATAATCAGGCTCCATTAGCCTCTAATTGTAACATAACCATCGGCATTATAATCTATAACAACATACTAAATATATATAAGTTCGAAAATTCCCAATGGTTGAACTCTCCTCAATTCGTGACACTAGCTACCTTCGTGCGGGGGAGGTCTCGCAAGCGAAATCCAAACAAGGAACCCTCCCAATACACTACTGTGTATCTAGGTCGGGAATTGAGATTAGTTGAACCGGGGCTAAAGTTTTATAAAAATATTTTCATATTTTAGATATTGCCCGAGGGCCTATACAACAATACGATATAATTTATATTCCGCATCTTTCGACACGCCAAACAAATACCTTATGTTTAAAACACAAGGCCTCAACACATACAACACTTCTAACCACTACCTAGTTCTCAAAACTAGCACAACTAGGAGCTAAATTCTCTGCTCAAAATAAATCCACTAAACTCTGAACGTTATGAAATTCCTCTACATCACATCAACACCTTTCCATAAACTAAGTCATTCCCTCAATGAACCAATAACCTTTACAATTTACATTCCCCCAAAATCAATAGAGCCACTCTCTACTAGATCCTTATAGGACGTTTTACTATTTCAGAAGATATCGCATCAAGACCACACTTGCCCACTCCTTCTCAAGGCCTAATTCTCCTTAAATAATTTTCTTCCTCATAAATCCTTCCTAACCATTTTGAAGGACAAAACGCGATGGTGACTTTCGAAAACTCCCTCAGTCCTACACAACGAAACTGAGTCTCCAAATGCATTCTCCCTCATCCCCAAAGGAAATATACCTGATATTGGGGAGACTACACCTTCTTCATATCGGTAAGAGTCACCAACATCAGGTTTCCTAACAAAGGTTAACGGGTTTCTCAACCTAAACCCCCTTAGGACTACGCTACACACCTCTCCTCGGACTTACCTTACTAAGTCCAAGATTCACCATTCGAGTAAATTTCCCTTTCTAACTCAACCCCTGATAAAAAACCCTGAACCACTGCTAGATATCTCCTCGATATCTCCTACGGAATCGGGGAAAACAAATACCCCCTATTAAAGTGTACCCAAAATATGCTATGTGTATTGTACTTCTAATCCTATCCTTTCCTAAACGACAAAATCTAGGCGACGTCTGAAACGAAACGAGAGAAACTGTTATCAAAACGCCAATAAAGTGAATATACTTCACAGAAGAAAACAACGCAGTGAACACAACAGTCCTAATTGTAGGGCTTTACCTCAAGAACGTTAACTGAAGAATGCAGAAAACTCGCACAGATCGTAAGGACTCTAGAACCTGATGCTCTAATGCCATCTGTAACTTCCTGCCTAAAATAATAACGGGTGCCCAACCTATACTATATTAAATCAGGAGTTTCAGATGGTCCAGTCTCAACATCAACTGTCGGTACTATATAATATAGGACTAACTACCCGATATCATATAGGCAAGATGTTAAAATTAAATAAAATGTGCAACAGATAACCAACTAAAACTACTAATAAAAGAAAGAAAGATGCATGAAAGAACTAAGATAAATGAAATGCTAGAATAAAAATGAAATAAATAATTAAAAAAGAATATACTACAAAAAGTAGACCCGAATAAGCTATCGGGTCACAGCCAATACAATAACTGGAATGGAATAAATATAAACATCTATAAATATCCCTTGGGTACAATCCCGATCTACAATGAATCCTACCTAGATTTTTAAAAGTAGGAAGCGACTACCATCAAAGTCCCGCAACAGTTCGCACCTGTCACGGCTCCCAAGACTCTGGATGAAAGGTCATCCGGCATCCATGCAGTAGGACACCTGTAGTAATATATATATATGTACAAGCAGGAGAGAAAAGTAAACGGGTCAGAGCCCGAGTTTTGAAAAATATTTAGCAAGTGTGTTAACTGTGCATAATAAATATCGGTGCACATATTTCATAATTAAAATGGAATCGCACTCTCGTGGAGCCCCAACTCACCTCTCATCTAAAGGCGTGCACCTATTCGCGTCCTCAACTTTATTACTTATATTACCCCCATTTTATTAGGACAACCTAACTTATCATAGGCCTAGCCTATAGCCACGAGATCTACCTTCCTAACTTAACCTAAGAATCCACCCCTTTTTTTAAACCCAATTAAGTATTTATTTTCAATCATATGTGCCTCATTAGGCTTAGTGGATTCCGATTTATACTTTAACCAATTATAATTTAATAAGTTACCCAATATGCATTTCGGTTGAAATATATGATATAATTTCTAATTAATAAACATGCAAAATTATTATTGACACAACTTCCCTCCAATTTCAACGCTGAGCTGCGTTTCGTGCGCGGGGTGTCCTGCAAAGCGAAATCCAAACAAGGAACCACCCCGTTACACTACTTCATGTCAACGTCGATCCATTATGCCACACATAAATATCGACAGAACTTCTCTCTACTCTCAACAATGTACTACATTTCGTGCATGGGGTTTCTCGCAAAGCGAAATACAAACAAGGAACCACCCCGTTACACTACTCTTTGACAATGTCGATCATAGAGGTCCATAATGCCGTACATACCATAATTCGCCGAACTTTTCTCCAATTTCAACACTGCACTGCGTTTCATGCGTGGGGTGTTTCGCAAAGCGAAATCAAAACAAGGAACCACCCCGTTACACTACTCCAGGACAATGTCGATCCTAAAGATCCATAATGGCATATATACAATATAATACTACCATCACTAATAAAACTCCAATAATATCCTTGGGATGATGTAACCGAAATATTCCTTAAATGCGATACATCAACCCCCATCAATCTAGTACACCATAATCATCCAAGATGTACTCTATATATATGTATATATATATATATATATATTTTATAGGTATTTTATGCTCACCATATATATACATATACCAATCATCCATACCCATGACCAAGTGAACGCATCATATCTGATGTACAATGGTCATGCACATAATCCACCCGGCTATATATATCGCCGATAAAACTGCATCAATGCTATCATCTTCCCAATTCCCGGCTCACGTAGCAACTGGGGACCACCTGGTGGGGATCAACGACACCCACCTCGTGATAACTCACACACACGACGTCCTGAGAAGCGGTCATAGCTCCAACTGTCAATGAGACGAAACATACCCACCACGTCTCTTCCCAAAAATATATCTATTGTATAATAACACACCGAACGACTATGACCTGGGGAATATCCACACCCTGCTCTATATGCCAGTATGCTCACCCTCTGCGCGGAAACTTCCCAATGATAGCATGAGCGGGGTATGATTAACCACATAAGTATATATATCGCTCACATGCGCAATAAACATACATCCATATGATCCCATCATATGATCAAATAGTAAACCATCATATAGGGTTTAAATATCCATACCATGTATGTCCACAACATAAATATATCAACATATTCATATATATATATAGATATATGTACATATATTCACACATCGCTAAATCATTATATATACAAACTAACACTCGTTCATATGTATAAGATATATAAACCAGGCTATAAGTATACATAATCCTCAATATACAAACCGTCACCACAATTTCCTTTAAATTTACCTCGATATGTGAATACAATCCCTCACTTGAAACAAATTCAATCATTTTTCCTATGAGGAATAGTCTCCCAAAACCATATGTATATATCTATACATATATATTCAACATTAGGGTTATCACCCTAGAGTTTGTGTGGGAATCCATCACTACACATTTCATCCATATTCAAAAGTACATAGTTTCCTTTAGTACTATTTAACCATAGGCACATACATGACTTAATAGTCTAAAACCTCAAATTATTCCAACCTCGTTTCAAGTATTGGAATCTCAATGGTCATATCCCCACAATTACGTGTAAACTATCCTAACTAGAATTTTTTCTACCACTTGTTCTAATCGATAGTACGATCCCAATCGTTCCTAATTTCACCTATGGTTCAATTTATCTTATGAACCCTTACTCCTATTTAGTTATCGATTGTTCCTTAGTCTAAACATTTCTAAGGATATGAGACCCCTCACTCTTTAAGATTATGCGACCACTCTCTTCCATTTGGCCCCAAATTGTATCTTAACAATATCCTATCCTTATAAGGATTTGACATAAAAGTCGCCCTAAAAATTTCACAACATACATGGATATTTCTTATCCAATTATTCCTAGAAGTCCCCACTATCATATACTAAGCGAGAGACCCCCTATAAGTCACCAAAAGATATCTCTTACTTCATAAGAGAAAGCCCCAAATCAATAAACCTTACCAAATGGGGTTTGAATTCACTAAAGAGAAAATTCCTCAAAAATGCTCTGTTTCGGAATCGATTCGGCCCCTCCGAATCGATTTGGCCCAACAGCAAATCGATTCGGCCCATTCGAATTGATTCGGTCCAAGGGACCTGAGATTCTACAACCCTTCGAATCGATTCACTAGGGGCGAATCGATTCGGTCCTAAAGACCTGAGACTACTGCAACCTGGCGAATCGATTCGGTGGCGGCGAAACGATTCGGCCAGTTTGGAAAGCCACGAAATTGGTTGTTTTTCTATAACCCAAAATTCCCCAAAATTCGATTTATACTACTTCTAACCCTTAATATTCAATCCCAACATAATTTCCACCATCAAAACACATCCTAAATTTAACCTCATCAATTTATATCCCTTAAACCCAATTAAAATCTTAAATTTCAAGATTTGAACCAAAATTTAGGTTTTGATGTTTATACCCAAAAACCATTTATTTAACCCAAAAATTATGAAATAAAATACACAAATGACTTATTTAGCAAGATTAAACACTTCCCTCAGATTTGTAGAGGTTGGATCGTCCTCGATGTCGCGATTTGGCCGGAAATCTCCAAGCTTTTCTCCCTCTCTCCTTTTCTTTCTTCTTCTTTCTCTTTTATTTCTTTTTTCTAGCTTTTCTCAATGGAGAAGGCTTCATCCGTAAGACTTAAATCCTTAAAAACAATAAACCCAATTTTAAATGTTAATACACACTTTAAATTACTCGTTTACTCCAATTCGAGTCAACTGACTAAAAAAATATTCCGGAGCCGAAATAAAACTCAATGACAGTCATTTTGACTATCTCGACCCTTCCGGGCTCAATGGTACCTTCAAAATCATCATCCGGAATACTTTACAACATCCTATATTTTTGGACTTAAATTCCCAAATTTAAAATTCTCCGATTTAAATTAAATTTTATTTTCTCAAAATTTAATTTCTCAGTCTCAAAAATCGTGGGGTGTTACAATATCGAGTTTGAAATGATATAAGAACAAATTCGTCAACAATAAATTATCCCCCATACTACAAACTCCCCCGTAAATTCATAATTCGTGAATCTCCCACTTTTTATTTGTTTGAAATAGACAAGGAAAAGAATAGATCAAAATAAACATGGAGTGTCACGACATTCATAAAAAATATGTATCAAACTACGCTCAAGCAAAGGGGAACTCAAAGGCTTCCACAAACTATATTTTGAATTTTCATTTAAAAAAAATGTAACAACAAAAATCATATGCCATGAATAACACTAAGATAACCAAATCGTGGATATGGAACTAAGGGGTGTGGACAAATTCAATAGGTAATAAAACTCAATCAAGCATATGTGCACGATGCATATGTGTACTCCTAAAGAACAAATATATAAAATCATCCTTAAGGGTAAAAACATTGAATTTATATGACATCGTCTTAATCATACCAACAAATCAAAGTCTAAATGCTTCTCACACCAATAATGTCCAAAACTGTTTAATGCCATTTCCATGAATTCATCATTTTTCATCTTAAACATATTTTCCATGGGCAATGGATCTTACATGCACTATTGTTATTGTTCTTATATTATTTCATTTGGTTCACTTTAAAAGGCTTAATTGAGATAAAAGCACTCGACCAAAATGTGAGAGATAACAATAGTCAAACAAATTTGTGCACGTGCGCAACAAAGGAAAGCATGAGTCAAACATGTAGGAAGTAATAACTAATTACATCTCAATGACTTCAAACATTGAAATGCATATGGATGACATAATATATTCTCTCAAAACACTATCAAATTAGCATATGAATAAATGGAATGAAATTGTGACTCGGTCATCCTAAATGTCCATTCATAAACGGTGTAAAACAAAATACAAAAATGTTTTTGAATTTTCTAAAAAATATATTAAAATAAAATCTTTTTGTATATTTCAAAAGTTTTATAAAAAAATCTAATACACAAAGTACATGTGTCATAATCGTTGCAAAAATATATCATGAAGCACAACTAGCGAATGACAATCATATCATGCAAACAAGTACTCATAATAAATAGCAAATGACGCATTATGTGCACATGTGAGAATCAACTAATTTACCATCTCGCTCCTCAAAAAGTTTCCAAATCCAAATGGATGTGAAACGTCGAATAGGGATTTTGGGAACCACAGGAGTACTAGATTCAACTTCCAAGGATCTTTTCAAAGATCGAAAAAAATGACTAAGGTGACCTGTCCTACAACAATGTGAGCATGGGAAAACTGGAGGAACGACACCTATAGGTTGAACTTTTCTAACTTCCTAGGTATTGGTTGTCCCTTTCAAACAAGTAATTGCCTTGGGTGTAACAGGAGAAGTATTAGAACACGACGAACCATTACCATTTCTACCAACATTGCTGAAGTCATTCAAATCAATTTCCAACTCCAAAATTCTTTACTCAAGCAAAGAATTAAACTCTTCCAATTTTAGGGATTCCTTCTTCAAATTATCAATTATTCCCCAAGGGTTATCACATTCTCCTTTAATATATGCACACGTATCCCTAGGAGTCTCTTCACATGCGATAAATTGATCAATTGAAATATTTTTATCCTCTTTGGCACAATCACAAACACTAGAATTTTAAATGTCCCCCAATTATTTTACTAAAAATAGGAAGCTTTCATCACTCTCTCTTTTCGACAATTTCAAAGAAATAAAGTCATGGTCCAAGGAAACAAATTTCTCATGATAAAAATCTCTTTGATTTTGAATCGTTTGCATAATATCCATAGCGGATCTAAAAAGATAATATTCTTTTTCCAAAAAATCGATTCTTTTTGCAAACATCAAATTCAAACTATTTAAATCATCAAAACTATGATTCGTGCCTTTGGGCGGGGAGGGGATCCGATTACTTTTGAGCTACATCGAAAAATTACGATTTTTAACAAAATAGATTACCAAAAATATGAGTATCATAAAAACTTATGTGGAAAAACAAGGATCACTCAATTTACTTGGAGAAACCCGATTTAATACCAATTTGAAAATTCTATGTGCAATTCCAATTTAAACTATTTTGCAAATTTCCAATTTAGACTTGTCTAATTAGAGTCAATTTTTATACAAAATTAATTCATTCCTAAGACAAGAATCTAGGAATGGGTGAATCAATCCATCAAAAATAAAATTGCTGACACATTGCTTTCCGGAAAGAAAACATTCGGGTAAAACTTTTAATTCCACTATGAATTAATTAATCGCAACTTATACAATTACCTAATTGTGACACCCCGACTAATTTAATACCGGGTAGCTACTCCTTTATTAAATCAATACAAAATGCCAAGTTGGTTCAGTTATTAGCATCACTGTCAAAAACATTTTAATAATTACTAACCACCTAGTATTTAAAAAGTAAGTTGCCAAATTTTAAGTTAAGTCTGATTAATATGCAATAAAGGAATAATGAAAGAACAACATAATCCATTCACCATAATGAAGTAATGAAATAACCAACACATAGTAATAAGAGGTCCGGAGGAAAAACTCCTCACGACAATCCCACAACTGAAAATAAAATGATAAGTCTAAATCCTGAATTAATTACATGCCCGAAATCTGAATAATTGAAATAAATAAAATATCTAAAAGAAAGGGGCGATATGCCCTACAACTGATAATATGCTGAATTTGGAATCAAAGTAGATGAAGGGTCTACTAGCAAGGTCCTGTAACTTCCACAAGCAGCTACAGCTCATCACCTGAATGAGGATCCTAAGCATGGTGTCCTTGTGGCTGGGCACCTAAAATGGTTTTTACAAAAATATATTTGAAAGAAAATGGATCAGAGCCCGAAAGTGGAAAACATTTTGAAAACAACAAGTGTTTTAATAACATTAAAACATTAAAGGCAAAATACATGTTAGGACGTGCACTCACATGAAATTCTCACCTCTCGACTACATGTGCACTCCTAACGTACCGTACCCATCTACATGAGATACATAACTAACCAAACCGTAATAAGTTCTACCCCTTACTACTCGATCCCCATATTACATTCTAGCGCTATCAAATAAATAGAGGGTTTACTTAAACTCAGATTCTCAATTAGTACTACGATTCACTATTGTTTAACCAGTTATGTTATTTCAAAACATTACCATAAATATATACACAATATCATCATGAAAGTTCCCATTAATTAATTGTATATTATTCACGTCATAAATATACAATACAAGCACCCCGAGACTAGCTGCGATGCACACATACTCTGCTATCCATCCCATCACGTACATAAGGATCACATATTCCGAATCTCTTAGGAATAGTTCTCAGATAACAACATCACAAATAATGGAGGCGAACACAATCACATCACATGGGTCACGCACATACCTACGCTCCCACGATCAGCAGACTTATTAACGACCCAATAAGTCCTTCTCTGACCTATGTTCATCGAGGTCACCAATCTAAATCCCGCGCGTAGTCAACACAAGGATAGATGGCCCTAAGCGAACGCAAACCTCCCGTGATAGCAAGTACGGTAGGTATGTCATACACATAAAATCAATACATCTACTAAGTATACACACGTCTTAGTAATCACCATAATATATTGGTGGTACACTTCTCATTCTCGTACCGACATATAATACTACACAATTTATAAGTTCCCAATTAATATAATAAATTAGGCCGTGAATAGTTCTCACATCGTAATAGACACTCACGTCCTACTTCATATTTTCCCTTAGGTTCAAACTACACTACTAGGTTTGACCCCTCATTATATCCCAACATCCAAAATATCACAATTAATCATTAAGGGAAGGTTATCTCTACATATACACATGGTTACGGGACACTCGGGATCAAAACAGGCTAAAAAGCCTAAACTGTCAACTCGTTACAAGTCTCGTTCGAACGAGGCTGTTCGAACGAGAGTTCGTTCGAAAGAACTGGGCTATCTAACGAGATCTCGTTCGAACGATATTATCGAACGAACTTCACCCTCGTTAGAAGTCAAAGGTCAACTCGTTAGAAGCTCGTTCGAACGACCTAGGTAGGTCTTCTAACGAGTGGCCAGTCTCGAGCCCAGAAATCCTTATTTCATTTTTTCCCAATTCTCTTCACTTCTTATCTCCTCTAAATGTCATTCCAACAATGTTTCAAGGTATCTAATCCTTCCTAAACATGTTTCAATCGTATTTCAACATTTATATGGGTTCAAATCACCCTAATCTACATCAAATTATCAAATCTCCAACATTTTTCCCAAATTCTCAAGAACAAGAACCCTAGAAAAATCAAGTCATTCAAATACATAACTAAATCCATTTTTATAATGTAAAAGATGTATTATCATCCCACTAATCATCCTATCAATGTTCTACATGAAATTTCCTCAATAGTTTTATAAATCTCAACATCCAATTAGATGGGTTTTTCATCATACTCCAAGAACAATACAATTTTAACCAATTCCTACACATGGAAGAAGCATTCTCTGAAATTAATTGAAATTAAACCACTTGCCTTATATGTATCGCTGATTTGATGACGAATTTGATGAATGGATCTCTCTCTCTCTGCAGAATCCTTCTATCTCTTCTTCTACAAGCTCTTCTCTAATGGTGGCTATGGAGGCTAGGGTTTGTCTTAGGCACTTCTGGGTTTTCTTCTAATAACCCCCGTAGCCCTCTAATCAGATAATGGCTCGTAATGGCTTAGTGGGTGCTTTAATTTCCCATTTAAAATTCCTAAAATTCGTTAATCAAAAATCCCATAATTCTAAAATTACCAAACTGCCCTTATACGTTGCCGGTATGGATCAATAATGCCCCGGGACCCAAACTAAACTCCCGGCTAGTGTTTTCTGACTATTTCGACCTTTCCGAATGCGTTGGCGCGCTCAAAAAGACCATACGGTTTATAGAAATAAAATTCACTTTTTAATTAAAATGATTATATACCATGACGCGACTGTCACACGCATCTCAACAAAATTTCCAAATTGCCGTATTTCAATCTCACAACAAGTTTCATAACTCAATATTCATATATAATAATATATGCACATATAATCAAATACCAACTCGCATCTCGCTAGTATTTTAATCCGGATTAATTTCCAATTAATACGCATTTAATTTAATTAATCCCATAAATAAATATCACAAAAATACGGGGTATTACATACTTCCCCCCTAATAACTGAATTTTGTCCCAAAATTCAAAACTAGAAAGTACCTGGTAAGAACAACTCTGGATAACATTCGCGCATCTCATCCTCGCGCTCCCAGGTGGACTCCTCGACATTATGATGTCGCCACTGAACACGTACTAACGGAATTATCTTTGACCGCAGTTTCTGTTCACTTCGGTCCAAAATAGCAATCGGCCCCTCCTCGTAGGAGCTATCCGATTGGAGATCGATGTCCTCCAAAGCAATGTGAGAATGAGCCAAATCGTCTCTAAGATATTTCCTTAGCGAGGAAATATGAAACACATCGTGAATCCGATGTAAATGCTCTGGTAATCCAAGCCTATATGCAACCGGTCCAATACGCTTAATAATAGGAAATGGTCCCACATATCTCGGTGCCAACTTCCCTTTCTTCCCGAAACACATAATCCCCTTCATAGGAGATACTCTGAGAAAAACTTGGTCCCCCACTTGGAACTCCCTGAAGAACCTCTTCGCATCAGCATAGCTCTTCTGCCGATCTTGAGCTACTCGAATGCGACTCTGAATCAATTCTATCCTCGCCGAAGTATCCTGAATCACTTCTGGCCCAAGTAGTTTGTTGTCCCCCACCTCCAACAAACATGCTGGGGAACGACAAGGTCTACCGTACAACGCCTCAAATGGATCCATGCCAATGGTAAACTTGTAGGAGTTGTTGTAAAAAAACTCCACTAGTGGAAGATACTGCTCCCATCCACCCCCGAAGTCAATGATGCACATGCGTAGCATGTCCTCCAACATCTGATTTGTACGTTCGGTCTGCCCATCGGTCTGCGGGTGATACGTCGTACTCAACCGCAATTTCGTGCCAATAGCCTCCTGAAAACTCTTCCAAAATCGTGAAACAAATATCTTGTCTCTGTCAGACACGATATTCAGGGGCACACCGTGAAGTCTCTCTATCTCTGCAATGAAGAGCTGAGCATACTGTCCCATAGTGTAGTCTGTCCTTACGGGTAGAAAATGAGCAACCTTGGACAACCTGTCCACAATCACCCAAACGGAGTTGTGACCTCTCTGTGACGTAGGCAAACTCGTGATAAAATCCATGGATATGCTCTCCCACATCAACATAGGAACCTCTAACGGCTGTAGAAGTCATGTCGGTCTCTGGTGGTCCACTTTTACCAGCCAACATGTGGTGCATCTAGAAACATATACGACAATATCTCTCTTCATACCGCTCCACCAATACTGTCGTCTCATGTCTTGATACATTTTGTCCCCTCCGGGATGTACCGCGAACCGTGAGCCGTGCGACTCTGCCATCACCTCATGCCGCAATTCCTCCCCTTCCGGAACTACTAATCTCCCATTGAAGCGTAATCCCCCGTCTTAGCTAATGGTATAGGACTTGGCTCCCTCTGCTAATAATCGAACTATTTGATCCTGACAGAACGAGTCATTTGCCTGTGCCCTTACTACCTTCGTGATAATCTGCGGTGTAACGGTCATCACAGACATGAACGATCGGGCCACTGCATCCTGGTGTCCCAACTCCTTCCATTTGGCCTTCCACACCTCTGCCACCGCATCTACTGGCCTATGGCTCAACACATCTGCTACTACGTTAGCTTTCCCCGGGTGATACTGAATATCAAACTGATAGTCTTTCACAAACTCAAGCCACCTTCGCTGCCGCATATTCAACTCCTTCTGCGTGAATAGGTACTGTAGGGACTTGTGGTCTGTGAACAATCGAAATTTTTTCCCCAAAAGGTAATGTCTCCAAATACGAAGGGAAAATACAACTGCCGCTAACTCCAAGTCATGAGTGGGGTAATTATTCTCGTGAGGCTTAAGATTATGGGAAGCATAAGCTATGGCCTGACTCTCCTGCTGTAATACACCCTCGAGTCCTTGTAAGGATGCATCGGTGTAGACTAAATACTCAACTCCCGATTTCGGCAATGCTAACACAGGTGCTGAGGTCAACTTATCCTTCAACTCATCGAATGCCAACTGACAGGCATCACTCCAGATGAATGGCACACCCTTACGAGTCAGATGTGTCAAAGGACCTGCTATCTTTGAAAATCCCCGAATGAACCTCCTGTAGTATCCTGCTAATCCCAAGAAACTACGGATCTCCGTTGGTGTCGTGGGCTGTTCCCACTCCCTCACCGTGGATACCTTCCCCGGATCAACAGATATCCCCCGTTCGGAAATAATATGTCCCAAAAACTGGACCTCCTTCAGCCAAAACCCGCACTTCTCATACTTTGCATACAGCTCATTCTGACATAGCGTCTGCAAAACTTTCCTCAAATGCTCAGCGTGCTCCTCCTCTGTCTGAGAGTAAACCCGAATGTCATCAATGAAGACAATGACAAACTGATCTAGGAAATCTCTTAACACCCTATTCATCAAGTCCATAAACATGGATGGAGCATAGGTCAACCCGAAAGGCATAACCCGAAACTCGTAAGAACCATATCTCGATAAGAACGCAGTCTTCGAGACGTCCTCCTCCCTGATACGCAACTGATGGTATCCCGACCGCAAATCAATCTTCGAGAAGAAAGAAGCTCCTCTTAATTGGTCGAATAAGTCATCGATTTGAGGTAACAGATACTTATTCCGTATCGTGACCTTATTCAACTCTCGGTAGTCCACACACAATCTCAGTGAACCATCTCCTTCTTCACGAACAACACAGGGGCACCCCACGGTGAAGTACTCCTCCGAATAAACCCCTGACCCAACAACTGCTCAATCTGATCCCATAACTCCCTCATCTCAGCTGGAGCCATACGGTACGGTGCGCGTGCTATAGGTCTCGTATCTGGCAACAAATCTATGACAAATTCTATCTCTCGACTGGGGGGTAGGCCTGGTATCTCCTGAAACACATCGGAATATTCCCTGATAACTGGAATCGAATCTAAAGGAATCACAACCTCCTTAGAGGTATCTTCCTCTATGTAATATAAATGAGCGGTCGAGCCTCCCTCTGGGCGAGGCATCTCCACTACAAACATCTCTTGCCCCGGAATGGAAAAAACAATGCTCCCACCGAAGCAATCAATCATGGCTCTATAGTCTGCGAGCCAATCCATACCAATAATCACATCGTGCACATGTATATCTAATAACTGCATGTCTGCAGGTAATACCAAACCACCAATCTCTACCCCCACTCCCCGGCATATAAAGAAAATAAGTGACCCACTCCCTAATGGTGAGTCTACACACGTAACTGTGCTCTCTGCTGTACCTAACAATCCTAAGGCTTTCGCAAAATGTGTAGCTATAAAGCAATGTGTTGCCCCCGTATCAAACAAAACTCGACCCAAAGTACCATGGATATGAAACGTATCCTCAATCGCGGATGGTGCCTGCGGAGCTGCTGCCTGGTGGACGTTATAGACATGTCCATACTGTAACTGTCCCTACTGTAGAGGAACTGCTGGAATGGCTGGAAGAACTGGCACCTAGGCTGGAGCTGGAAGGGCTGGTGGGAAAAATGGCCTCTGTGGCTCATGTCGAGCACCCTGCTGCTGCTGCGGGGCCCTGTCCCTATCAGGACAGTCCTGGAGTTTATAGCCAGTCTTGCCACAAACAAAACACTTCCCCGGGAAGTTCCCCCCTCTCGGTCCCTGCTGCCCCCGGCCCTGGTGGCCGTTACCGTTCCTCCACTGGCCCTGCTGGCCCAGCTGAAACTGATGCTGACCATTCTGACCCTGCTAGTTCTGATGGCCGTTCGGACCCTGATGGCCCTGTCGGAACCCTCCCTGTCCATGCCTGAAATTCCCCGACCTAAACCTCTTGTGATCCCCCTGCTGGGTACCCTGATCACCTTGTCTCTGCCCCTGAACAGATTGTGCCCCACTGGCACCATTTCCTCCAGTCCTGCCCTGATGGCTGGACTCTCCCGATCGCTTGCCCTCAGCCATGTGAAAGCGATGATCTTGGCAATGGAGAAATGTAGCGTTAACCACATCATAATAAGTGGCTAACGAGAGGTTCCCTAACAAGTGCTGACGAATCCTCCATGTCAACCCGTCTGTGAATTTTTGTATCTTCTTCTCCTCTCTAGGTATCGCATCTGGGACAATATTCAGAAGATCAGTGAATTCGTCCTCATACTCGGCCATAGTCTTACCCTCCTACTTAAGGTTCATCAACTTCCTCCTCATTTTCATGTGAACAGCTGACGAAAAGTACTTGCGGTCGAACCGCACCCAGAACTCCTGAATAGTGAGAGTATCTCTCTCCTCCACGGTGGTAATAGGCTCCCACCACTGCAGTGAAGATCCCACTAGCTTAAAAGTAGCTAGTACCTGCCTCTGAACATCAGTGCACTCATACATCCTCAAGTGCCGCTGAATATCCTTTCTCCATTGACTCGAAACAACAACATCGGAGCTACCAGAAAACTCCGGTGGATGTGCTTTCTGAAAAGCATCACGTACACGTTCCCAGGCGGATGGGAATGCATGTGGCGGAAATGGCGCGGCAACTGACGCCTGAGGTGGTGCCTACTGAACTACGGCTAGTGCGGCATTTACCGCCTGGGCCACAATGGCTACAACCTCGACGACATTCATCGTGCCCTGAACTGGTGCGGGATGTGGTTCTGGCATTGCATCCCTGGGAACCCGTTGTGCACGTCGTGGAGGCATTTTGAAACAAGAATAAAGTTTATAAGTTCGCAGTTATAAACTCAAAATAGCTGAAGAACGTAGCATATACAAAAGAATACAACAGTCCTAAAATATAGGGTTGTACATCAAAGAAAGCTCAGCGGAAAACATAATAAGCCGTACAGATCCTAAAGGACACTAGAACCTGATGCTCTGATACCACCTGTGACACCCCGACTAATTAAATACCGGGTAGCTACTCCTTTATTAAATCAATAAAAAATGCCAAGTTGGTTCAGTTACTAGCATCACTGTCGAAAACATTTTAATAATTACTAACCACCTAGTATTTAAAAAGTAAGTTGCCAAATTATAAGTTAAGTCTGATTAATATGAAATAAAGGAATAATGAAAGAACAACATAATCCATTCACCATAATGAAGTAATGAAATAACCAACACATAGTAATAAGAGGTCCGGAGGAAAAACTCCTCACGACAATCCCACAACTGGAAATAAAATGATAAGTCTAAATCCTGAATTAATTACATGCCCGAAATCTGAATAATTGAAACAAATGAAATGTCTAAAAGAAAGGGGCGACATGCCCTACAACTGATAATATGCTGAATATGGAATCAAAGTAGATGAAGCGTCTACTAGCAAGGTCCTGTAACTTCCACAAGCAGCTACAACTCGTCACCTGAATGAGGATCCTAAGCATGGTGTCCTTGTGGCTGGGCACCTAAAATGGTTTTTACAAAAATTGATTTGAAAGCAAATGGGTCAGAGCCCGAAAGTGGAAAACATTTTGAAAACAGCAAGTGTTTTAATAACATTAAAACATTAAATGCAAAATACATGTTAGTACGTGGACTCACATGAAATTCTCACCTCTCGACTACATATGCACTCCTAACGTACCGTACCCATCTACATGACATACATAACTAACCAAACCGTAATAAGTTCTACCCCTTACTACTCGATCCCAATATTATATTCTAGCGCTATCAAATAAATAGAGGGTTTACTTAAACTCAGATTCTCAATTAGTACTACCATTCACTATTGTTTAAACCGTTATGTTATCTCAAAACATTACCATAAATATATACACAATATCATCATGAAAGTTCCCATTAATTAAGTGTATATTATTCACGTCATAAATATACAATACAAGCACCCCGAGACTAGATGCGATGCACACATACTCTGCTATCCATCCCGGTACATCACGTACATAAGGATCACATATTCCGAATCTCTTAGGAATAGTTCTCAGATAACAACATCACAAATAATGGAGGCGAACACAATCACATCACATGGGTCACGCACATACCTATGCTCCCACGATCAACAGACTTATTAACGACCCAATAAGTCCTTCTCTGACTTATGTTCATCGAGGTAACCAATCTAAATCCCCCCGTAGGCAACACAAGGATAGATGGCCCTAAGCTAACGCAAACCTCCCGTGATAGCAAGTATGGTAGGTATGTCATACACACAAAATCAATACATCTACTAAGTATACACACGTCTTAGTAATCACCATAATATATTGGTGGTACACTTCTCATTCTCGTACCGACATATAATACTACACTATTTATAAGTTCCCGGTTAATATAATAAATTAGGCCATCAATAGTTCTCACATCGTAATAGACACTCACGTCCTACTTCATATTTTCCCTTAGGTTCAAACTACACTACTAGGTTTGACTCCTCATTATATCCCAATATCCCAAATATCATAATTAATCATTAAGGGAAGGTTATCTCTACATATACACAAGGTTACGGGACACTCGGGATCAAAACAGGCTAAAAAGCCTAAACTGTCAACTCATTCGAAGTCCCGTTCGAACGAGGCTGTTCGAACGAGAGTTGGTTCGAACGAACTGGGCTATCTAACGAGATATCGTTTAAACGAGATTATCGAACGAACTTCAACCTAGTTAGAAGTCAAAGGTCAACTCATTAGAAGCTCGTTCGAACGAGCTCGTTCGAACGACCTGGGAAGGTCTTCTAACGAGTGGCCAGTCTCGAGCCCAGAAATCCTTATTTCATTTTTTCCCAATTCTCTTCACTTCTAATCTCCTCTAAATGTCATTCCAACAATGTTTCAAGGTATCTAATCCTTCCTAAACATGTTTCAACCGTATTTCAACATTTATATGGGTTCAAATCACCCTAATCTACATCAAATTATCAAATCTCCAACATTTTCCCCAAATTCTCAAGAACATGAACCGTAGAAAAATCAAGTCATTCAAATACATAACTAAATCCATTTTTATAATGTAAAAGATGTATTATCATCCCACTAATCATCCTATCAATGTTCTACATGAAATTTCCTCAATAGTTTTATAAATCTCAACATCCATTAGATGGGTTTTTCATCATACTCCAAGAACAATACAATTTTAACCAATTCCTACACATGGAAGAAGCATTCTCTGAAATTAATTGAAATTAAACAACTTGCCTTATATGTATATCTGATTTTATGACGAATTTGATGAATGGATCTCTCTCTCTCTGCAGAATCCTTCTATCTCTTCTTCTACAAGCTCTTCTCTAATGGTGGCTATGGAGGCTAGGGTTTGTCTTAGGCACTTTTGGGTTTTCTTCTAATAACCCCCGTAGCCCTATAATCAGATAATGGCTGGTAATGGGTTAGTGGGTTCTTTAATTTTCTATTTAAAATACCTAAAATTCGTTAATCAAAAATCCCATAATTCTAAAATTACCAAACTGCCCTTATACGTTGCCGGTATGGCTCAATAATGCCCCGGGACCCAAACTAAACTCCCAGCTAGTGTTTTCTGACTATTTCGACCCTTCTGGACGCATTGGTACACTCAAAACGACCATATGGTTTATAGAAATAAAATTAACTTTTTAATTAAAATAATTATATACCATGACGCGACTGTCACACGCGTCTCAACAAAATTTCCAAATTGTCGTATTTTAATCTCACGACAAGTTTCATAATCAAATACCAACTCGCATATCGCTAGTATTTTAATCCGGATTAATTTCCAATTAATACGCATTTAATTTAATTAATCCCATAAATAAATATCACAAAAATACGGGGTATTACACCAATGAAATTGGCAATGATCACTCCTCATAACAATCAAATAGACATGCAATCTAGAGTCATCAAGAACAATAAAAAACACCCACGAGCACTCCCAATTGATACTTAGTCAAGTCAACCCATTACCTCCTTCAAATGGCACCTAGATCAGGAGTAAGTTATCATCCCTACAAGAGAAACTCCAGCAAAGATGTATCTTGAGTCCCGAAATAACTCACATAAAGATAAGGATTTTTCTGAATTGAAAACAAAGGGTTAAACAACGTAAACTTGAGAAGGCCAAATTCTACATAAATGAAATTTTGTGGATTGAAAAATATTTGGTATTCTACTGAAAAATGGAGTTGAAAAATGACATATCTATAAAAAAAATTAAGTGGGTCTCGAACGAAATGAGGATCTCGGTCGAACGAGGATACACGTCGCTAGAACTCTTGGAAGAGTTATTGTGACGAAAAACAATGCCTCCACATTTAGAAAATATTTTAGAAGAATATACCAACACATACAATCAACCATTTAGGGGAAAAATACATCCTTACCAAAATTCGTCTTGCGGAGGCTTCTTTGGTGAAGAACTTTAATATTTGGATCCATCTTAATGCGCAGATGAGATTGGACATTCTATTCGACAGTGTAGCAGTATAAGACATACTGAAATGTAATCAGACTTAGGTAAAGTATGTCCCTACAAATCCCACCCTATGTTTATGTTGGTACAAAAAACATCCAAATTATCGAAACAGAAAACCTATACAATTATAATATGCTCCCATGACCCCAAAAGTGTAAAAGTACTCAAAATACATGCCTTCAAATATTTCTTCAAAAATCTTCTAAAATCGTCAAATATCAAAAAAATTCTTTGCCATCATCAGGGTGTGAAATATGATCTTCAATTGTACCCACACACATGAGAAAAGAAACAAATACCATCGTGACGTATTGAGTTTGAAATGATATAAGAATAATTCAATCAATAATCAAATCTCCACCATACTAAGAAATCCCACATAAGTTCATAATTCGTAAATATCCCACTTTTTACTTGACCTAAATAGACAAGGAAAAAATAAATCAAAATACACAGGGAGTGTCATGACGTGCATATCAAGTATGGATCAATCTACGCTCAAGCAAAAGAGAACTCAAAGGCTTCCATAAACTATTTTTGAATTTTCAATTTAAAAAAAATGTTATAACTGTTGATGTAAAAAATTAGATCGCTTTAATTTATTCAATCACAGATAAATAAATAAGACAAATATTTTTAAAGTGGTTCAGCCTTATAAGAATGGCCTACGTCCACTGTTATGTTATTGCTGAGTGTTTGGGAATTCTCGATTACAAGTTCTATCAAGAAATTTCGGTCCCCCTGAATGAGGGTGATACAAGGTATTTATAGCCCTTAGGTTGTTCATGAAAGGGTCAATACATTAAATGATATACACATGAAAGGGTAATACATTTAATGCAGCGTGTGTGTGAAGATTATAAACATTCAATGAATAGTTGAACTGTTGACTATCTGGTAATTAATGATACGGCCGAGATGCAGCTCGGACCGCCTTAGTTTCTCGTTGATCAAGAGTTCCTCAGAGCGCTTGAGTACCTCGTAGTGCTGGAGTTCCTCGGGGTATCCTTGTTGCTCGGAGAGGACATGAATTGGTCGGGGAAATGAACTTCCTCATTACTATTGTGCCATGTAGATTGACACGTGTCTTCGTATTATTCGTCCACATCAGCATATTAATTTTGGTATCAACAGAAGCCCCCAATGTTTCGTATTTCGAGCCTTGGGGAATATGGAACATTATTTCTCGGTATATGGCAATATTGAATGATCTTCCTGGGTTTTAGGAGCATCCTATTTGAATTTATTTCCAAACTCACAGAATCCGCCTTTTTTCGAAATTTTAAGAGCGCTTCGATCTTTGTGCACTTTTTGTCCTTTTAGCCGCCGGAAGTTTAATAGTTTCTTTCGTGTAATCATTTCCTTCGCCGCTTCCCAAGGCAAAGTATTTAAACTTCTTAGGTAACCATACCGTCTTCTTCTTTTTCCAATTTTCTGCATTCAAGCTTTCTATTCCCTCTTTCTCTCTTGTGCGTTCATCTTTTCTTTCGCTAGTTGTCAGCAGATCTCCTTCCTTCCTGTAAGATTTTCTTCCTTCTTCTTTTATTCATCATGGTTTACATTATTCAATCTCTTGAAAAGTTCCGCTCTGACTTTTCCATCCCATCTTGGGTAATTTTGGAGGAGCTTTCTGAACCACAAAATTACTTTCGTTTGGCTGAGGGACATTGGTTCCCCAGTCTTTTTATTGCTGAATGTGGTTTTTCCTTTCCACCAAACCCATTGTGTCTCGAGTTTTGTCAGTATTTCGATCTTGTCCCTGCAAAAATAGCCCCCAATTCATGGAGAATAATTAATGGGGTGTATAAATTAAATCTAACTCATGGGACTCGTATAGGGATCCCTGAAATTATGTACTGCTATAGATGGGCCGTTCTAGATAATATTTATTACTTAAAAACTAGGTTTTTGAATAGGTCTCTTGTAGTTAACCTCCCTGATGCAAATAGAGATTATTTTGAACATGGGGTGGTTATTAAAAATTGGCAACATGCCCCTTTAGTTGGAGATGGTGTATACAACGGTCCCAGATGCCCCCCATATGGCAATGGGATAGGTTTATTTTTCATTTTATTTCTTTTCTGAATTTATGAATTCATTGTGTTTGACAAAATGTATGACTGATATTTTATCATGTGTTTGTTTGCAGTTGATAGTAAAAGAAAAACTCCAAAAGAATCAGAGGTTAATATTAAGCATCTGAAACTTATCTGGGGTTTGCATAAGAACGTTGCAGACGAGCACATCAGGTCTGCATCATATTTGTTACAGTATAAGAGCTATACAACCTCTTATACTGCTCGTCCTGTTGAGCCAGCTTCAACTCCAGAGGATTCTTCTTCAGATTCTCACATCCCTTTAAGTCAGAGAATGGGCAAGAAAAGAGCTCCTCCTGCTCTGTTTGATGATACTACTTCTGATGTTGAGGCCAAGAAAAGCAAAATTGATGTCCCAGAGGGGACTAAGAAGGTGGATGTTGCGCCTTCAAAAGCTACCGAGAAGCCCCCAGTGGCTCCGAGCAAGAAAGTTGCTCCTGTGGAAGTGATTACTATCTCTCCGACCAAGAGTTCTTCCTTGGTTGAAGGGGCTGAAGTCCCTTTGAGAAGATTGAGGAAATCATCCTCAGTCAATTTGGCTGAAACTATCTCCTCTCTGCCAGCTGGTGGCATTGGTGTTCCAACCATCATTCCTCCGAGCTCTGCAATGAGCTCGGTAAAAACTTGGATCATACCCGAGGTCCAAGGAATTGATGAAAAGATTTCTAGGGATATGCTGACATCCCTAGATACTCGTCATCTTGCTTCGGTAAATTTCTCACACTCTGAATTTCCTTTCTTTCTCTGAATGCTTGTATTTTTGTATTGCCTTATTGTTTTTCTCATCTTTCAGCTGGTGAACTTTTTTAATAACATCGTGAAGAAAGATGAAGCTATTAAAGCTTCCAGCTCCTCGTCAAATGTAGAGGATGCTCTGCTGGGTTCGACCCAATCCTTGAAGGATTCTCGTCAACAGTATATTGAGGAAAAAGCTGTTTGGGAGAAAAAGTTGTCAATAGTTGAAGCTGAGAAGGTGAAGTTGTCTGAGATCTCCAAGAGTTTGGAGAATAAAGTGAAAAATTTAGAGGTCGAGCATAAGAAATACGACGACAAGCTCAAGAACTTTGGAGAGCTTGAGGATAAGCTGAGGAAGGCAGAGGAAGAATTATCCGCCCTGCGAGATATCAAGATCCAAAAAGAAGAATTGGATGCGAAGTTCTCCTCGGAGAAGTTGAAAAGAAAGCTCACAGTTAAAAAATCCTTCAGCGATGGCTGGGATAAAGGATGGGATAAGGGGATTGCTACGATGACATCCCAAGTTCAATATGGGAAGTTGAAATACTTCTGAGATGGCTGGGTAGCTGCCCTATAAGAATTAAAGATCAAGGACGACTCTAGGCTATTCCAACTACACCTCCCTAGCCCTCCTCCACCAATTGTGGAAGAAGAAGAAGATGATCCTGTCTCTGATGAATCCTCCATGGCCATAGGTGATCAAGTCCCTGCATCTCTGTCTTCTGCCAACGAGGACATTTCTTCCATGCCTCCTCCCTCTGAAAAAATTTCAACTCCTGCTGATCAAGTCGCTGTGACCACCGAGCAACCAAGCTCCTCGTCCCAGCCTCCCGAGAAAGTCTTGGGAGACAAGGAAAAGGTGTGAAGTTGTTCGGTATCATTTCTATCTTTCATTACTTGTAATCAAATAATGTAATCCTTTTGTGATCTAATAAAATACATCTTTGTTCATCTCTGTTGTTGATGACTTGTTTTTGTTAATTGTTGTCTTTTTCTCATTCTTAGTTTGTTGCTAGAATGGAACTGATATCTGCACATGATACAACGCTGATGCAGCAATGTTGTGAGTATTATAAAGCTGTTCATACAAATTTGAGTAGATCAGAAATTGCTGACATCCTTGGTCATGATGCCTCAGAACAAGCAATTGAGGCTTATCGGTACTTGAAAGATTTACTCGACCGAGCTGTGGCCAACAGTGTGGCCTACTATGAATTGATCGAGGAACTTCATTGTACTTTAGAAGATCTACAACATCAACACAATGAATCAACTTCTTTGCTGCATAAGGAGTATGAAAATAGATATCAGCAGCTTTCTTCCGAAACAGGCCATAAAAAGATCCTTGCTGGATATGATGTTAGGGAAAGAACTTTGAAGTGTGAGCTTGAATCGTGCAGACAGGTTGCTGAGTTGTTGGAACAAGAAAATAACAATTTACAGAAAAAGTTGGCACATTATGAATCTGCAGCATCATCTTCCACTGCTTTAGTACCAATTACCGATGATGGTTTCTCGTTCTTAGAGGTTGAGAATGCCAAATTAAGGCAAGAACTGGATAACTTAAGAAGATCTGGTGTTTCTGCTACTGCTCGGGGATGAGGAAGAGGTTCTCATGGGCGAGGAAGAGTTGCTCTGAACATTGTCGAGGAACAAGTTATTCCAGTTACTCGGGGACGATCAAGAATTCTTAGTCGCAATGTTGAAGAAGCTCGTACTCAGTCGACGTTAGAAACTCAAGCATTTTAATTGAATGCAAAAGACCGGGCTTTGTCTGAAATGTCCAAGAAAAACCTATCCTTGGAGGATCAACTTACTGCGATGAAGTCTGCTCTGGATAATAAAGATGCTCTTGTCAAGAACTTTCATGAGCAAGTAGATAAACTAACTTTCCAATTTCATAAACAGCCTCGTGAGTTTTGGATGGCAGGCTACAATGAGGCCCTTTATCATTTGGATGCCTGCATTGAAAATGCCAATAATGAAGGTTATAAGAAGGGATGGTTGAACGCCCTGGGTGTATTAAAATTAGATCAAGGGCATTATTTATGGGATTATCATGCTCCTGGTTTACTAGACTTGCCTGTGCCGCCTTATAAATTAGATATGAAATGGATTCCTGCTCGTGCCATTCCTCGGAGCTTAATTTCAAAATACCTTGGTGACTACAACCTTCATTCTCAGGTCGAAGTATCTCGTCCCGAGCATCTAATGGACACACCTTCAATAATGAATGTCAGAATGCTGAAGGACTTGAACTTTATTAATTCTCCCCTTTGCCTGGAAGATCCTCCTGCTGGCAAAGAACCTGTTTCAAAAGCAAAGGGCAAGAAACCAATAGAATAGGAATCTCAATGTAATAGTTAGTACATCCATGTAACCTGTAATTTATTTTGAATTTTAATGAAAGACTTTCATTTTTTGTTTGCAAATTAGTACTTCTACTATCTTGTGCATATCAAACAATTTATATTTGTGCTTATGTATCTGTTAAAAAGATAACAATAGTGTTGTTCATCGACCAACTTAATATAAAGTTACAAGTATCAAGGTTGTTCATAAAGTAATGAATAAAAATGTTTAAAATTTACCAACCAACCAAGGTTGTTATATTGTGCTTGTCGACCAACTATGGTTGATGGGCTTTTATCCTCGACCAGCCATACTTGGTTCAATTTGAAATATTTTCTCCTCGTCGACCAAATACAGTTAGTGGGTTTTTTTCCACGACCAACCATACTTGGTTCAGTTTGGAATATTTTGTTCTCTGAGGAACTTTTGTAATAATATTACTTCCCGACCAACATAAGTTGGCATTTGAGAGTATAAACCAACCGAGATTGGCGTTATAAGAATGTTGTTCTTGCCCTTTTACCAACTAAAGTTGGTCGTGGGTTTGAACTATCAGGTTCTTTCGAACTATCTTGTACACTAGTTATTTTATCAACCGAAGTTGATCACGCCAGTGTACACCTCCTAACCAAAGGAGTATATCAGTTGTTCTCACCCTTTTACCAACCGGAGTTGATCATGGGTCTGAACTATCGTGTTCTTTCGAACTATCTTGTACACTAGTTATTTTACCAACCGAAGTTCATCACGCCAGTGTACGTCTCCTAACCAAAGGAGTATATCAGTTGTTCTTGCCCTTTTACCAACCGGAGTTGATCGTGGTTCTGAAATATCGTGTTCTTTCGAACTATCTTGTACACTAGTTATTTTACCAACCGAAGTTGATCACGCCAGTGTACGCCTCCTAACCAAAGGAGTATATCAGTTGTTCTCGCCCTTTTACCAACCGGAGTTGATCGTGGGTCTGAACTATCGTGTTCTTTTGAACTATCTTGTACACTAGTTATTTTACCAACCGAAGTTGATCACGCCAGTGTACGCCTCCTAACCAAAGGAGTATATCATTTGTTCTCACCCTTTTACCAACCGGAGTTGATCGTGGGTCTGAACTATCGTCTTCTTCTTGCTATCAAGCAGCGTAGTGTACAACACTAGTATTCCCCGAAAAACTTTCAAACAAAGGAGAGAAAAATTGTGAAACACATCATCATTTTATTCATATTGATTTACCCGTTGTACATTTTACATCATTGATAATACTTGTGAAGGTTTTCAGCATTCCAAGCATTCTTGAATTCTTCTCCTTCTAGAGTTGCTATTCGGTAAGTTCCTGGTCGAACAACTTCTGTAACTCGGTAAGGTCCATGACAATTTGCTTCCAATTTATTGTGCTTCTGAATGACCTTCTTTAGCACATAATCTCCTTCTTTTAAATCGCATTTCTTCACCCTTTTATTGTAGAACAGAGCTGTTCATTGTTGATAAGCAGCATTCCTAATGGCTGCCTCTTCTCTGACTTCTTCAAGAATATCCAAATCCAGTCTTCTCATCAAGTCACTGGTCGAAGAATTGAAATTCAGCACTCTGTGTGTTGGTAGGCCCAATTCGGCAGGTATTACAGCCTCACTTCCAAATGCCAGCATATATGGGGATTCTCCAGTAGCTGCTCGGGGAGTTGTTCGGTAAGCCAACAATACTGACTGTAGCTCATTAATCCAATTCGCTTTGGCATCACTTAGCCTTTTCTTCAAACCATTTAGCAGCTTTCTGTTCGTCACCTCAGTCTGCCCATTGCTTTGAGGATGACCTGGTGCTGAATGGGTCTTCAGGATGTTTGATTGTTAACAATAGGCAGCAAACTCCTCGTTGTCAAATTGTGTTCCATGATCTGTGATGAAGGCATGAGGGAGACCATATCGACAGATGATATTCTTCAAAACAAACTGGTATACCTTCTCGTACGTCATATCGATAAGCGTCTCAGCTTCTACCCACTTAGTAAAGTAGTCCACTGCAACGACGAGGTACTTGAATCTTCCTCGGGTGGTCGGCAGTGGTCCAACCAAATCAATTCCCCACATGGAAAATGGCCAAGGAGAAGTTATAGGTGTCAACAATGCTTGTGGAGTTCGTCGGATGGAGGAAAAACGTTGGCACTTGTCACATTTCTTGGCATAGGCTATACAATTAGCCCTCATCGTTGGCCAGTAGTATCCTTGAGTCATTACCCTTTGTAAAAGTGTTCGACCTGCTACATGAGCTCCACAAGGCCCTTCATGGATTTCTTCAATCAATTATTTCACCTCGGAGGGATGTACACATCTCTGCAAACCTGCCATAATTCCTCGTCTATACAAAATACCATTAGTTAGCACATACCGAGCAGCTTTATACTTCAATTTCTTGGCAGCGATCTTGTCCTCCGGCAATTCTCCTTCTTCAATGTATGCCCTTATGGGATCCATCCAAGATGGTCCTAAATCAAGGGTAATAATATTCACCGTCAGATCTTCTTCAATGCTTCGACTTTTTAATACTTTAATTGGTATCGTTCTTCGCAGCTCGGTACGGGTAGCTGACGCTAATCGGGCCAATGCGTCTGCTCTCGCGTTCTCCATCCTCGGTATTCTCACCAATTGAATGGCATCAAATTCTGTCAATAACTCCATCACCTTTGCATGATACTTCACCATTAATTCTCCCTTAACAACATATATTCCCATCATCTGATTCACAATTAATTGAGAATCACTGAATACAATTACTTGTCGTGCTTCCATAACTTTTGCCAAATTAAAACCTGCTATCATGGCCTCATACTCAGCCTCATTATTGGAGGCTTTGAATTTGAATCGCAAGGCATACTCCATGTCAATATCATCTGGAGTGTTTAAAACAATCCCTGCTCCACAACCAGCTGTGCAAGATGATCCATCCACATATAATCGCCATGTAGGTAACTCGTCTTCAAATTTCTTATCTGTCAGAGCTCATCGGTAAAATATCTGTTGTTTTCTTTCATCAGCCCATGGTATTTTTCTCTCCTTGTCGACCATCTGTTCGTGCCCTTTTACCAACCAGAGTTGGTATGGGTTTGAATATGATGATCTTTCTACATCCTCGAGTCCTTTTACCAACCTTAGTTTTTCTGGACTTGTGTCTGTTGATCCTGTATCGTCCACAGGTTGGTCAGCAAGCACCTTTTTCTCCTCGGGGGTATCAGGGTATGTAAACTCTGCTATAAAATCTGCTACAGCTTGTCCCTTTAATGATGATCTGGGTTCATACACAATATCATATTCACCGAGTTCTGTTGCCCAATACATCAATCTTCCTAATTTTTCTGGCTTGTGATGGGCTTGCCTTAATGGCATGTCAGTATACACGACGATTGTATGGGCTTGTAAGTACGGCCTCATTCTTCTACTTGCTTCAATTAATGCCAGTGCCAATTTTTCTAGCTTTGGGTACCTGATTTCTGCACCTCGGAAAGCTTTACTTGTGTAATAGATGGGTTTCTGGACTCCATTCTCCAATCTGATCAACGCTAAGCTAACTGCATTCTCTGATACTGCCAAAAACAAGTACAACTTCTCTCCTGTTATTGGCCTGGACAACAATGGAGGTGCTCCTAAATACTTTTTCAAGTCTTGGAAAGCTTTTTCACACTCTTCAGTCCATTCAAAAGTTTTTCGAAGTGTTTTGAAGAATGGGAGGCATTTATCAGTTGCTCGAGACACAAATCTATTGAGCACCGCAACTCGTCTTGTAAGACTCTGCACTTCTTTCTTCGTCGTTGGGGATCGCAGCCCTAAAAGAGCTTTGATCTTCTCTGGATTTGCCTCAATACCTCGTTGGTTGACGATGTATCCGAGGAACATTACTTCTCATACTCCAAAAGTGCACTTCATCGGCTTGAGCTTCATTTGGTATTTATCCAGTTGATCAAAAGTCTGGCTTAAGTCAACTAGATGATCAGCAACTCTCTTGCTTTTGGTTAGCATGTCGTCGACATAGACTTCCATGTTGCAACTGATTTGTTCGGCAAAGACCTTGTTCATCAGCCGCTGATATGTTGCACCTGCATTTTTTAAACCAAAAGGCATAAAATTATAACAATAAGTTCCCCTTGGGGTAATAAAAGAAGTACTTTCCCTGTCTTCAGGTTTCATTTTGATCTGGTTGTAGCCAGAATATGCATCCATGAAGCTGAGCAGCTCATGTCCCGAGGTAGCATCCACTAGTTGGTCAATTCTGGGCAATGGAAAATGATCTTTTGGGCATGCCTTGTTGAGATCAGTGAAATCAACACACATTCTCCATTTATTGTTCTTCTTTTTTACCATCACCACATTCGCCAACCAGTCTGGGTATTTCACATCTTCAATGAATTGGGATTTTTGGAGCTTCTCGACCTCCTCTTGTATGACCTGGTTCTTCTCGGGACTAAACACTCTTCTTCTCTGCTTCACAGGCTTGATCTCCTTATTCACATTGAGCTCATGACATAAGAAGTTTGTATCTATTCCTGGCATGTATTCATGACTCCAAGCGAAAGTATTCTTCATGTTTCTCAAGAAAGTTATCAACTCCTGTTTTATTGACGTATCCAACGACGAACCTATCTGGGTTATTCGTTCAGGATGTTCGTCGTCCAGAATAACATTTTCCGTATATTCCATCACCTGTCCTTTTACAAGTTGGGATTCATCCCTAGGATCAAGAGTTTCAATTTCTGTACCTTCCTCCACTTGGTAGGTAGTAGTCTTTTTCCTTGATTCTTCAAGTTCTTCTTGCTCGGCAGACGAATAATAGCATTCCCGAGCTACTTTTTGATCACCTTTCACAACTTCTACTCCGAAGTTTGTTGGGAATTTTAAGCATTGATGCACTGTAGATGGGACTGCTTCGAACTTCTTCAAACCAACTCTTCCCATGATGATGTTGTAGGCTGAGTGCACATTCTTATCCATCACAAAGAAGCATATTCTTTCTGTTTGACAAGCAGGACAAGTTCCAATGAATATATCCAACTTGATCGTCCCAAGTGGAAAAACTTTCTCGCCAGCAAAACCCAGGAGGGGACTGTGATAAGGCTCTAATTGAGATAATTTTAGATTCAAGCTATCAAAGCATGAATAGTACATGATGTCTGCCGAACTCCCATTATCTACCAACACCCTTGAAATCACTACTTCCTTCATCCTCATTTTGATTACCAGAGGATCGTCATGAGGATAAAGAACACCTGCCAGGTCATTTTTTGAAAAGCCAATGACTAGCTTCTCCTTGTTTACCTTCCTCGTCCTCGGCCAGATTTATTCGCTGAATTTATGAACAAGCTCGAGCCTCTTCGAGGTAAGCTTTTCTTTCTGCAGTAAGGTCTCCTCCTCCAGCATCTCCTCCTGTAATAAAATTACAATCGAATGATCCAAAACGTATGGAAAATACCTCTCGTTCAGGCTGCCTTGGCTTCTTTGGAAGATCGGGGTCTTCATCTGGATCATCTTCGTGGTCCCTTTTATTTTTCTCCTCCTTCCGTCGAGGAGATCTAGACCTTTCTCTAGTTCGATCATCATTCTTCCTTTCACCTCTGCGATCTACATACTTTGACAAGTTTCCTCTTCGGATGAGCGTTTCAATCTTGTTCTGAAGGGCTATGCAATTTTTGGTCATGTGACCATGATCTTTATGAAACTTGCAATATTTATCCTTACTCCTCGAATCAGGGTCTGACTTCAGTTTCTTTGGCCATTTTACCTCCTCGTTATTCTTGATCTCTTCCAAGACATGATGAATTCCCATTTTCAAAGGAGTATAACCGTCGTACTTCTTCAGAACTTCCCATGATGATTTATTATTTTTGGAACGTCTGTCACCGCCATTGCCCTTATGTTCTTTATTTTTAAACTTGTCAGCATCCACCTTGGTGTCTTTATCCATATTCTTCTTTGCAGCCATAGCTTCCTCGGCATTCATGATTTTTGCCGCTTTTTCCATCAACTCTGACATAGTTTTAGGTGGATCTTTCGCCAAGGTGTAATACAATTTGTTAGGCAACAAACCACTCATCAAAGCAGTGATTGCTGTCTTTTCTTCATAATCTATGACTTCCAACTTCTCGTTATTGAAACGAGTTATGTAATCTCTAGTACTCTCAGCTGATTTTTGTCTAACACTTAACAAGTGCACCACTCGCTTTACCGGCTTTGCTCCAAAATAGAAATTGCCAATGAACAACTCGGCTAACTGAATAAAAGTCGAAATCTTACCCCGAGGAAGATTGTTGTACCATATCTGTGCAGATCCGGTAAGAGTTCCCGAGAATTCTCTACATCTCATCTCGTCGGGGACAGCATATATGTCGGCAGCAGCTTGGTATTGTTCTATATGAAGAACAGGATCTGTCTTTCCATCATACTTAGGGGTCACTACAGGTGCTTTGAATTTTGATGGCGTAGGAAAATTCACAATGGCCTGCACAAAAGGTGTCCCTTGAACAAAAGTTCATTGTAGAGGGTTCTTTGCTTTAGCAATTTCTCCCAATCTATCCTCCAACCGCTGGAGAGACCCTTTCCACGCTTCATTTCCTTCCTCGGGCCTATTGGTTCGAGCAATTGATCGTTCTGAGGTAGCTTCTTGATATCTATCTTGACGAACGACTGGTCGTGACTGTGCTGATCCTTCTCTGAGTTCTGATGGTCGTCGAAAACTCCTCGACGTAATCTTAGGTGGACTCCTATTCCTCCTAGGGCCTAATCGACTGAAAGGAGACACCCTACTCAGTCTTTCTAAAGCACTGGGTCTTTCTGGAGAGAGGGTGATATGCTGATCAGTATCTGTGGCCCTTATTGACGAAGTTCGCCCAGGTTGATAAGAGAAATCATCGGATTCCTTACTGCGACGTGACTCAGTACGCCTGGATCGTGAATAAAGTAAATAAGTTTGCCTCTGACCACTTTGCTATCCTGAACGCGCGGGTACGCCACCATGAAAGGTTTGTATGAGTTGCCTCATTATTTCTTGCATGGCGGTTTGTCCTTGGGCCAGATTCGTCATGATCCCGGCCAGATCCGTAGGTGCAGACGGATTTGGAGGGTTTCCAGCATTTCTAGCATTTCGATTGCTAGATTCTGGGTTATCCGCCATTGATGATGAATGATTTGTGGTGAAAAACGATAATAAAAATCGATTCCCACAGACGGCGCCAATCTGTTGATGTAAAAAATTAGATCGCTCTAATTTATTCAATCACAGATAAATAAATAAGACAAATATTTTTAAAGTGGTTCAGCCTTATAAGAATGGCCTACGTCCACTGTTATGTTATTGCTGAGTGTTTGGGAATTCTCGAATACAAGTTCTATCAAGAAATTCCGGTCCCCCTGAATGAGGGTGATACAAGGTATTTATAGCCCTTAGGCTGTTCATGAAAGGGTCGATACATTAAATGATATACACATGAAAGGTTAATACATTTATTGCAGCGTGTGTGTCAACATTATAGACATTCAATGAATAGTTGAACTGTTGACTATCTGGTAATTAATGATACGGCCGAGATGCAGCTCGGACCGCCTTAATTGCTCGTTGATCAAGAGTTCCTCGGAGCGCTTGAGTACCTCGGAGTGCTAAAGTTCCTCGGGGTAACCTTGTTGCTCGGAGAGGACATGAATTGGTCGGGGAAATGAACTTCCTCGTTACTATTGAGCCACGTAGATTGACACGTGTCTTCGTATTATTCGTCCACATCAGCATATTAATTTTGGTATCAACAATAACAAAAATCACACACCATGAATAAAACTAAGATAACAAAATCTTAGATATGGAATTAATAGGTGTGAACAAATTTAATAGGTAATAAAACTCAATAAAGCATATGTGCACGAGGCATGTGTGTACTCCTAACGAACGAACAGAAAAAATCATCCTTAGGTCTAAAATTGTTGAATTTAGATGACATCGTCTTAATCATATAAAATTCAAAGTCTAAATGCTTCTCATACCAATAATTTCCAAAACTATTTAATGCCATTTCGAGAATTTTGAAAACGACGTTCGAACCCATTTATTTGTTTCCAACCAAACTCCCTCATAATCAATAATCATTTTATTTTTCGAATGAGGTTTCAAATTCTCAACTTATAGAATTCCCATTCGCCCAAAATTTAGAATATTATTTTGTTTATTGCCTTAATTTTTTTGTGCGAACTCTTTTGAAATGGAGGCTTCCCCGACGTGATTATTATTCACTCGTAGCCCTTTCCCTGCACTCATCATTTTTCATCGTAAATAAATTTCTCACGGGTAATGAATCTTACAAGCACTACTTTTATTGTTATCATATTATTACATTTGGTTCATTTTAAAAGATTGAATTGAGATGAAGACACTCGACCAACTTGTGATAGATTTGAAAAGTAGTCAAACAAATCCGTGCACATGTGCTATAAAGGAAATCGTTAGTCAAACATGTAGGAAGTAGCAACTAATTAAATCCAATGACTTCAAGCACTGAAATGCACATGGATGACATAATATATTGTCTCAAAACATTATCAAATTGTCATATGAATCAATGGAATGAAATTGCGACTCGGTTATCCTAAATGTCCATTCATAAACGGTGTAAAACAAAATAAAAAAATCTTTTTGGATTATTTAAAAAAATTATTAAAATAAAATCTTTTTGTATTTTTCAAATTTTTTATCAAAAAAGAATCTAATACACAAAGTACATATGTCATAATTGTAGCAAATATATATCATGAAGCACAACTAACGAATGACAATCATATCATGCAAACAAGTACTCATAAGGAATAGCAAGTGATGCATCATGTGCATAGTGAGAATCAAATAATTAACCATCTAGCTCCTCTAAAATTGATTTTCAAATCCAAATGGATGTGAAACGTCCAATAAGGGTTTTGGGAACAACTGGAGTACTAGACTTCAACTTCCAAGGACCTTTTCAAAGATAAAAAAAATGCCTAAAGTGACCTTTCCTACCACAATGTGAACATGTGAAAATGGGAGGAACGACACCTATGGGTTTACCTTTTCTAACGTACTATGGATAGGTTGTCCCTCTCAAACAAATAATGGCCATGGGTGTAATAGGAGAATTATTAGAACACGACGAACCATTACCATTGCTACCAACACTGCTCAAGTCATTCAAATCAATTTTCAACTCCAAAATTCTTTACTCAAACAAATAATTAGACTCTTCCAATTTTAGGGACTCTTTATCCAAATATTCAATTATTCCCCAAAGGTTATCATATTCTACTTTGAAATATGCACACTTATCTCTAGGAGTCTCTTCGTATGCGACAAATTGATCGATTGAAATATTTTTATCCTATTTGGTACGAGCACAAACACTAGAATTTTTAAGTCCCCCAATTATTTTATTAAAAATATGACTCTTTCATCACTCTCCCTTTTGCACAATTTCAAAGAAATAAAGTCATGGTCCAAGGCAACAAAATTCTCATGATAAAAATCTCTTTGATTTTGAATCGTTTTCATAAGATACATAGCGGATCTAAAAAGATAATTTTCTTTTTCCAAAAAATCAATTCTTTTTGCAAACATCAAATTCAAACAATTTAAATCATCAGAACTATGATTCGTGCCGTTAAGGAAGGGGGGATCCGATTACTTTTGAGCTACATTGAAAAATTGTAATTTTTCACAAAATAGATTACTAAAAAAATCTACATCATAAAAACTTTTGTGGAAAAACAAGGATCACTCGATTTACTTGGAGAAATCTGATTTAATACCAATTTTAAAATTCTATGTGTGATTCCAATTTAATCTATTTTGCAAATTTCCAATTTAGACTTGTTTAATTAGAGTCAATTTTTATACAAAATTAATTCAGCCCCAAAACATGAATTTAGGCATCGATGAATCAAACCATCAAAAATAAAATTATTGACACACTGCTTTTAGGAAAGAAAACCTTTCGGGTAAAACCTTTAATTTCACTATGATTTAATTAATCGTAACTTACAAATTTACACAATGAAATTTGCAATTATCACTCCTCATAACAATCACATAGACATACAATCTGGAGTCATCAAGAACAACAAGAAACACCCACGAGCACTCCCAATTCACACACAGTCAAGTCAACCCAGTACCTCCTTCAAATGGCACCTAGATCAGCAGTAGGTTATCATCCCTACAAGAGAAACTCCAGCAAAGATGTATCTTGGGTCCCAACATAACTCACATAAACATAGGAATTTTTCTGAATTGAAAACAAAGGGTTAAATAGCCTAAACTTGAGAAGACAAAATTGTAAAAAAATGAAATTTTGTGGATTGAAAAGTATCTGGTCTTCTACTGAAAAATGGAGTTTAAAAATGGCCTATTTATTAAAAAAAATTAAGTGGGTCAGATCGCTCAAATGAATTGAGGATCTCGCTCAAATGAGGACACACGTTGCTAGAACGAGCTTCGAGCGAGACTACTAGGTCACTTGAATGACATTAGCAGGTCGCTCAAACGACCTCTAAAACAATTGTCTCAAAAATTCCTCTATGGGTCTTGGAAGAGCTATTGTAACGAAAAACAATGCCTCCACATTTTGAAAATATTTTAGAAGAATATCCCAACACATATAATGAACCATTAAGGGGGAAAATGCATCCTTACAAAAATTCATCATGCGAAGGCTTATTTGGTGAAGAACTTTGATATTTGGATCTGTCTTGATGTGTATATGAGTTTAAACATTCTCTTCTGACACTGTAGCAGTGTATGACATACTGAAATGTATTCGGACTTATGTAAAATATGTCCTTACAAATCGCACCCTATGTTTATGTTGGTACGAAAAAACATCCAAATTATCAAAACAGGAAACCTATACAAAAATAGTATCCTCCCATGACCCCAAAAGTAAAAAAGGTACTCGAAATAAAAGTCTTCAAACTTTTCTTCAAAAATGTTCAAATCTCCAAAATTTCTTTATCATCATCAAGGTGTGCAATATGATCTTCAATTGTACCTACACACATGAGAAAATAAACAAATACCATCATGATGTATTGAGTTTGAAATGATATATGAATAAATCGATCAATGATCAAATCTCCACCATACTACGAATGCCCCCATAAATTCATAATTCGTTAATCTCACACTTTTTATTTGACCTGAATAGACAAGGAAAAAATAAATCAAAATAAATAGAGAGTGTCACGACATGCATATCAAGTATGGATCAAACTACGCTCAAGCAAAAGAGAACTCAAAGGCTTCCATAAACTATTTTTCAATTTTTAATTTGAAAAAAGAAATTGTTATAACAAAAATCACACACCATGAATAACACTAAGATTACCAAATATTAGATATGGAATGCATAGGTGTGAACAAATTCAATAGGTAATAAAACTTAATAAAGCATATGTGCACGATGCATATGTGTACTCCTAACGAACGAACATAAAAAATCATCCTTATGTGTAAAATTGTTCTATTTAGATGACAGCGTCTTAATCATATAAAAAATCAAATTCTAAATGCTTCTCATACCAATAATTTCCAAAACTATTTAATGCCATTTTGAGTATTTTTAAAACGACGTTCAAACGCATTTATTTGTTTCCAACCAAACTCTTTCATAAATAATAATCATTTCATTTTTCTAATGAGGTTTCAAATTCTCAACTTATAGAATTCCCATTGGCCCAAAATTTGCAATATTATTTTGTTTAATGACTTAATTTTTTGTGTGGACTCTTTTCAAAGGAGGCTTCCCCGACATGATTATTATTCACTCGTAGCCCTTTCCCTGCACTCATCATTTTTCATCGTAAATAAATTTCTCACGGGTAATGAATCTTACATGCACTACTTTTATTGTTATCATATTATTGCATTTGGTTCATTTTAAAAGATTGAATTGAGATGAAGACACTCGACCAACTTGTGATAGATAAGAAAAGTAGTCAAACAAATCCGTGCACATGTGCTATAAAGGAAATCGTGAGTCAAACATGTAGGAAGTAGCAACTAATTAAATCCAATGACTTCAAGCACTGAAATGCACATGGATGACATAATATATTGCCTCAAAACATTATCAAATTGCCATATGAATAAATGGAATGAAATTGAGACTCGGTCATCCTAAATGTCCATTCATAAACGGTGTAAAACAAAATAAAAAATGTTTTTGGATTATTTACAAAAATTATTAAAATAAAATCTTTTTGTATTTTTCAAAATTTTTATCAAAAAAAAAATCTAATACACGAAGTACATATGTCATAATTGTAGCAAATATATATCATGAAGCACAACTAACGAATGACAATCATATCATGCAAACAAGTACTCATAAGGAATAGCAAGTGATGCATCATGTGCATAGTGAGAATCAAATAATTAACCATCTAGCTCCTCGAAAATTGATTTTCAAATCCAAATGGATGTGAAACGTCGAATAAGGGTTTTGGGAACCATGGGAATATTAGACTTAAACTTCCTAGGACCTTTTCGAAGATCGAAACAAAAACGCCTAAGATGACCTTTCCTGCCATAATGTGAACATGTGAAAATAGGTGGAACGACACCTATGGGTTGACCTTTTCTAAAGTCCTTGGGATTTGTTGACCCTCTCAAAAAAATATGGTCTTGGATGTAATAAGAGAAGCATTAGAACATGACGAACCACTACCATTGCTACCAACACTAATCGAGTCAGTCAAATACTACTTTAAACTCCAAAAATTTTTACTCAAGCAAAGAATTAGACTGTTCCAATTTTAGGAATTCCATCTCTAAATTTTCAATTATTCCTAGAAGGTTATCACATTAACCTTTACAATATGCACACTTATCCCTATGACTTTCTTCACGTGACACAAATTCACCGATTGAAATATATTTATTCTCTTTTTCACAAACACATACCCTAACCCTATAATTTTTATAGTCCTCCGATAATTTTATTAAAAATAGGAATCATTGGTCACACTCCTTTTCGGATAATTTCAAAGAAATAATGTCATAGTCCAAGGCAACAAATTTCTCACGATAAAAATGTCTTTGATTTTGAACCATTTGCAAAATATCCATAGAGGATTAAAAATGATAATTTTATTTTTCCAACAAATCAATTCTTTTCACAAACATCAAATTCAAAATATTTAAATCATCAAAACTAGTATTCATGCCATTCAGGGTGGCATTTGATTACTTAAGTGCTCCATAGAAAAATTGCATTTTTCCACAAAACGTTTTTTTTTTTAAATCAATATAACACAAAATTTTGTGGAAAAACAAGGATCACTTGATAACTTTGATAAACCCGCTTTTATACCAATTTGAAAATTCTATGTGCGATATCGATTTAAACTATTTCACAAATTTCCAATTTAGACTTGTTTAATTGGAGCCAATTTTTATACCAAATTAATTCATCCCTAAAACATGCATATAGGTGTGGGTGAATCAAACCATCACAAATAATATTGATGACACACTACTTTCAGAAGAAAAAAAATCGGGTATAACCTTTTATTTCACAATGAATTAATAAATTGCAACTTACAATTACACAATGAAATCCGCAATGATCACTCCTCAAGATAATCATATAGACACGCAGTCCAGAGTCAGTAAGAACCACTTCTCCAATTAAGCATGGAGCACCTATGAGCACTCCCAATTGACCCGCAGTCAAGTCATCGTTGTACCTCCTTCAAACATCAACTAGATCAGCATTAAGTTATCCTTCCTACAAGAGAAACTCTAGTAAAGATGTATCTTGGGTGCCAAAACAATTCACATAAAGATTGGAATTTATATGAATTTAAAACAAAGGGTTAAACACCCTAAACTTGAGAATACAAAATTCTGCAGAAATGCAGTTTCATGGATTAAAAAGTATTATGTCTTATGATGAAAAATGGAGTTAAAATGACCTATTTATAAAAATAATTAAATGGGTAAGATCACTCGAACAAAAACACGACCCATTAACCCATTTTTCCGCCCCTACTCTAGCTGGCTCCAATGGTTCTCCAAGTAAATGCTCCCAAAGACTGACTTCAAGAAAACCCTCTTCAAAACACTCCAACGACATCCAATAACATCTCCTTCTTCAATCTTCAAGACCCATTTCAAGATCAGAAAGTCCATCTTCCAAGCTTTACAAGTTGTCCCATCCTTCTATGGTGTTTTAATGGTCTTTTTAAGCTATTTTAATGGAGTTTCTAGGAGAGACGTGGTCATAAAAGGGAGGTACGAATTTTGAGAAGCATTTAGGTTTTTTGGGAGAGATATTACTGAGTGAGAAAAGGTAAAATCTATTAACTACAATGCCCACCCATGAACCTATCTCTGTATCTTATAATTTCTCACTGGAAGGTGGAAGTCTTGACCAATGTTTTAAGCAAATGTATGCCCACCCAATCAAACATCCAACAAAAAACAGGTGGGGGTGGAGGGCAGTCTCCCAAAAATATTTTTTTTCATTTTCTCCTTACATGGCATTTTTCTATGTATTATTAGGGTCTTATTTATATGGTAATTATTTTTTTTTACCATCAAACAATTCGTGCAAAGTTGGGTTTTCGCAATGTCATGTACCATCAAAAAGTGCTAGCTTAACTTTTACTTATTTATGTTTTTCCTATGCATTGTAATTTTTCTTATAGTTTTAAGGTTACAATATTTTTATCCATCTTCAATTGTCCTATAAAAATCGCACAAGTTCACGTCATGCGAGGCGAATACTGACAAAAATCACATTATATTATTCATGATCGTGTCACGATCATTCCTTGGAATTTTTGCATCAAACTTGATCAATATACTTCCTAGGACTATTAGAACTTCAAGACGCATTCATGTGAACAATTTAACGTGGTGATTTTTCTCGCTAATTTCTTTTTTTAATGCGTCACTTTTCGTGCCATTTAGAGTAATTCCTTAATATATTTGTTCCTCAAATTTTTCTTCGAATATTTTTTTTTATTTTCATTAAATACTTATTTTTCTAGGGAAAGGTATTACATTCTTCCCTCCTTAGGAAATTTTGTCATCAAAATTCATGTTCAACAACCTTAGAATCCACTTACCTACAACTAGTTTCTAATCCTAAGGTATCCTCAACAATATGGTACAAAAACTAAAAGATTTTATATTCATCAATTTCTTTTCTAAACTAATCATGGTGGACACAAAGGTCTTACTACTAATCCCAAGAATTATTAACTTGTCCACTGAGACAACCCCTCAAAATAACCATTATTCAGAAAATATTACACTACCAACAATGAACACATCATCATGGATTATTCCTACGTTATGATTCACAACCTAGCCTAGGGTAATAAAACCTCAACATCACTAGACATCATATCATCATTCATGAGACAATCATTTAATCCCAGTGGTCTACCTGACTAATATCTTTTACGAGATCCTTTTCCTAACTTAGAGACATACTAGGTATCACAAAACAAATATAAACGAGCGATCACATCCTCTATCTCCAAAATTCCAAGCAAACTGGAACACTAACATTTATTGTTTTATTAGGTTCTAATACTCACAATATCCTAAAGTCATAACCTCAAAACCCACGACCAAGTCATAGCTAGCTATATCGGTTAACTAACAAACAACTTTAACCTAATGCAACCAACTAGCACATGAAAACTATATAAAACAAATGAGAGACCACACGTGTACACAAACAGGTGTAGAATAGGGATGCTTCCAAAGAAGAACGCACTCATATACCATGACGCAACATCCACAATCGGACTAACCCACATCACTACCCATGTAGCGCTACACCCCATCATTACTAAACAACAAGCTTCCATTACCGGGATAAAGAAGACATAAAGAATGCAATGAATTAGGTGACAATCATGCTAATACGAAACAATTAAATTTTGATAACGGATCGTGCCAAAAAAATACGAACCCACCACGTACACTTTAAATCTATAACTTTCACTGATAACTGCTAGCGACTTATCCTTGCCATCTACTTGGCTCGTCCTATTGACCCAGAAGAAACTTAACCATGAATCATCCATTCTTGCAAAATAAATGAAGTACGAAACCGACTTCTTTAGGAAGTTGAAATGCTAGGCATCATTATTTAAGACTAATGACACATTTCCATCATTAGCAAGAACACCCATTTGACCCAAATCAAATTTCATCCTTTCAATGCTTACTATATGTGACACCCTGCTTATTAAATAAAAGGTGGCCAGCCCGATACTCCAATAAATACAGGAATCATAGACGGTCCATTCTTAGCATCACTGTCAACAATAATAATAAGAGATAAGCACTAATTATTTTTTAAAACGGATGTCAAATTATTTTGTGAGTTTAAATAAAACCATTTAGACAATCCAGTTTTAAAAGAAGGTGGATATAAATAAAGATAGATAACATTTACAATCATTCACAGTATAATAACCGAATAAGTTGTCGGTTGACAAACCAATATAAATGGTTACACCGAGTATTACAAATAAATATCATAGTATATAAACAAGTACAAAACTTAGGCAACACGCCCGAATGTGTAGACTAGTCATAAGTAGAGTGTACAAAATATTGATGCGTCTATCACAAAAATCATATAATATTTTCAAAAATTCCATAGCCCCTGGACATTCGAAAGGAAGGATCAACATGGGCGTCCTTGCAGAGGAGCACTTGGGCATAAATAGGATCCATACAAAAAAAAGATATATAAACGGGTCAGGGCCCGTATTGATATGATATTCACGTGAATAAAATGCATGACAGTTATGAATTTCTAACATCATAAACAAGCTCAAATCTCTATTCACAATAAGAATAATCCTCACCTCTCATCTAAATGCACAACCTAGCACAATGTCATTTATAATGATAACTATTCATCAATGCAAGAGAAATAACTCAAATCCAACTTCATAGGCTTACATTTCAGTTTTATACAATATGACTTCACAAGTACATTCCTCATTAGGAAACTTATTCCAAACCGTTAATTTATAAAATGCTTTATCCATTTATAAATTATCACATTCCTGCGAATAGTTATAATAACAATATATAATGATTCTAAGACCATCTTTCCGGGAGTAACCCCACTGGATGCGCCCCTAAATAGCTATCATCTTCCAGCACCTATAACCAAGACCACCTGCGCATCCTATATCGCGTTGCGTGGGAAGAGGCAATACACCTTCGACAGTGAGTCTTAACCATACCCATAAATTCATCACTTCGAATAAAATAACAACACAATATAACCACCGGTCCCATGGCCGAGCACTATATTCATCTTGCATGCACTAGTCAAGGGACTTCACCTCATTCGCGTAACTTCCCTTATGAGAGCATTTAGAGAGGTATGTATATGCAAGTCATAATTCACAAGATGTTCCACTTAAAAGTACATTATATTACATCCGGTACCATGTGTGACTAACGGTATAAATTATCAAATTTAATTTGCTCCTTACTAACCTCCAAGAATTTATATCAACACTATGGGATATCAAGTGTAATTTTCCTCATTTTAGTCTCCAAGAGTCCCAAAACAATACCACCAAACTTCCCTCTAGTGCTAGGCTAGCTTGCTAGCAGAAAAACTACTCCACTCAAATTAAATAACCCCTAAATTAAGCCTAATTGCCACCATTCTATTCCAAGGTATTAATCACCCTAATACAAGCCTCTAGTACTCTATTTTACTTCATAAAAGAAGGTTCCTACGTCCCAAATCCCATTTCTCTTACATCTAACCAACACCAAAAATCAATAATCCCGCCAAATCAATCCTACACTACCACTAACTAATATAATTAACAAAATTCATATCTAAATCAAAGTTTAAGGGTTTAAACCCCAAAAATCAACAAAACCCATAAATGGTTTAAACCTCAAAAAATACAACAATCAATATAAATTACCCACACTAAATCATATATTTTCAAGTTAAAAACTTGTCTTAACTTCTTCGTCTCGAATTATCATCCAGTAACAACAATTTCAAGCTCTAATCTTCAATTCTCCCTCTTTTCTCTCCTTTTCTCCCAAGCTTTCTTTCTCTCTCTCTCTTTCTAGGTTTAGAACACATAAATCAGAATAAACGTTATTGGAAGACATAAATGCCCATTAACTCTAGATCCAACTTTAAATGTTACTACACAATTAAAATGACTTGTAACAACATAATTAAGTCATAACCTATCAAAAGTACGCAGAACTCAAAAATACAACATGGTACTTATTTTGATTATCTCAACTATTTCCGAAATAACTGCGCCCTCTAAAATTGCATTCGGGATAACATAAATTATTTCATGTTCCAACATCATTTTAATTTATCAATAATGATTCCATTGGAATATAATCCATACCCGTCGCTTAAGTCTCAACGATGCAATAAAACATAATATAACGCTATTTACATTCACTTAACAGTAAATATGCAAAAGTCAGTAAATATTATTTCTTAAATCTCTTAAAATAATATTTACTCCTACTTCATTTATTTGATATAATTAACCCGTGTGTGAAATTAAAATAAAAATAATAACGGTTATTACATACTCTCCCTTATAAGGGATTTTTGCCCTCCAAATTTAGGCGTACGTTGTAAAAAGAGGTGTGGATACTTCTCTCGAATATAATCGTTACGCTCCCATGTCAATTCATCGACATTGTGATGTCCCCACTGAACATGAACCAAGGGAACCACCTTCGACCTTAGCCTATGCTCTCCGTGATCTAAGATTCCAACTGGTTGTTCCTCGTATGAGAAATTTTGTTGCAATTCGATATCATCCAAAGGAATGTACCAATGAGATCCGTCACACCTTTTGTACTTATTCAATGATGAAACAAGAAACACATCGTGAGTCTGTTGTAGGCGTTCAGGCAAGGCGAGTTGATATGATATGGGCCTACCATTGCAATAATGGGAAAAGTTCCTACATAATGAGGCGTAAGATTTTCTTTCTTCCCAAATTGCGTTGACACCCGTACTAAAACTTGGTCTCCTACCTCAAATTCCACATGCCTTTTATCGCATCGGCATAGCTTTTCTGATGATCTTGGGCGATTCGGATGCGATTTTGAATAAGCTCAATCTTTGAAGATGTATTTTGGATCATTTCAGGTCCAAGGAGCTTATTATCTCCTACTTCCAACCAACAAGTATGCGATCTACATGGACGGCCATATAATTCTTCATAAGGTGCCATACCTATTGTAAATTGGTACGAATTATTATAAGCAAATTCAACCAAGGGAAGGTATTGCTCCCATCCTCCTTTCAAGGCCAGTACATTAATTTTAAGCATGTCCTCCAACATCTGGTTGACTCTTTCTATCTGTCCATTCATTTGTGGGTGGTAAGAGGTACTCAACTTCAATTCGATTCCCATTGCTTCTTGGAAACTTCACTAAAAATGGGAAACAAAAATGTTGTCTCGATCGGAGACTATATTAATGGGCATCCCATAGAGTCTCACAACCTACGCAATAAAAAGCCGGGCATAACGAGATGTATTGTAATCCATCCGTACCGATAAGAAATATGTTGACTTGGTCCGACGATCGATGATAACCCAAATGGAATCATGACCGCTTTGGGATGTTGGCAATCCTGTGATGAAATCCATTGAGATACTTTCCCAATTCCATACCGATATTTCTAATGGTTGTAATAATCCCATTGGTAGCTAGTGATCTACTTTCACCAATTGACAAGTAGTACAATGGGAAAAAAATTCAGAGATGTCCCTTTTTATACCCGCCAACCAATATTGACGGGGCATGTCCTGGTACATTTTGTCTCCACCAAGATGTACTGCAAATCTGGACCCATGAGATTCAGTCATGACGGCATGGCTTAAATCTCCCTCATCCGGGACAATGAGTCTCCCGTGGAAATGTAACCCACCCTCTGAACTTATAGAGTAGGGCTCCGTTCCCTTGGTTAACAACTGGAATATTCGATCTTGTCAATCTTTGTCCCTTCCTTGTGCCTCCATGACTCTCATCACAATAGCAAGCTTAACGGTCAACACTAACATAAACGCCCTTGCTACAGCATCTTCCTGGCTAAGTTCTTTCCACTTAGCCTTCTATACCTTCGTTAACTCCCCCTCCGGTTTCCGATTTAGTGCATCTGCTACCACATTAGCCTTGCCCAGGTGATAATGAATATCAAGTTTATAGTCTTTCACGAACTCCAACCATTGACGTTGTTGCATATTCAGATCCTTCTGCGAGAATAAATATTGCAATGATTTATGGTCCGTGAAAAGACTAAACTTCTCCCCTACGAGGTAATGTCTCCATATCTTCAAGGCGAACACTATCATATCAAGCTCCCGATCATGCACGAGATAATTCTTCTCGTAGGGCTTTATCTTACGAGAAGCATAAGCAATAGCCCGATGCTCTTATATAACACGCCCCCAATCCTTGTAGAGACGCATCAGTAAAGACTAAATAGTCCACCCTCGATCTTCACAACGCGAGTACTGGAGTGAAAGTCAACTTATCCTTTAACTCATCGGAAGCTAGCTGACAAGAATCATCCAAAACAAACATCACCCCCTTCTGGGTCAGATTTATCAAAAGGATAGCGATCTCAGAAAAACCTTTAATGAAACGAAGGTAATAGCTAGACAAACCTAGAAAACTATGAATCTCTGTGGGCGTCGTCGGCTGACCCCATTTTCTTACCACGATAAATTTACTTGGATCTACCAAAATTCCCTAATCTATCACAATGTGACCCAAAAACTGCACTTCCTATAACTAGAAACCACACTTCTCAAACTTAGAATACAATTGATGATCCCGTAATGTTTGCACGACCAATCATAAATATTTAGCATGATTGGCTTCAGTCTGAGAATAGACTACAATTTCATCAATAAAAACTATTACAAACTAGTCTAAGAAGTCCTAAAACACTCTATTCATAAGGTCTATGAATACAGAAGGAGCATTATTTAGCCCAAAAGGCGTGACTAAAAACCCGTAGGACCATATCTACTTAAGAAAGCAGTTTTCGGCATGTCCTGCTCTCGAATCCGCAGCAGATGATACTTAGTCCTCAAATCTATCGTAGAGAAGTATGATGCTCCCTTTAATTGATCAAACAAATCATCGATCCCAGGTGACGGGTATTTTATTCAATTCCCGATAATCAACGCATAATCGGAGGGAACTATCTCTTTTCTTCAAAAACAACACAGGAGCACCCCATGGGGATGTACTACGTCGAATAAACCCTTACTCTAACAGGAGCCATATGGTATGGAGATTTAGAAATCATCCAAGTTATCGATGATAAATCAATCACAAACTCGATCTCACATCTTGGAGGTAAACTCGGAATCTCTCGAAAAAGATCCTCAAATTCTCTCACAATGGAATCGAATCTAAGGAAATGACTATATCACGTGAAGTCTCATCCACAATATAATATAAGTACGTGCTCGAACCTACCTCCGAAAGAGGCATAGACATTAGAAACATTTCTTTCCGCATAATGGCAAAGACTCTGCTCCTCCATAATAATTTACCATAGCATGATATTTCACTAACCAGTCCATACCCAAAATAACATCATACCCGACCATATCCAGGACGAGTAAATTAACCTCAAAACGTAAATTACCAAGGTCTATTATTACTCATTTACAAACAAAGAATATAAGGGAACCATCACCAATGAAAGATTCCACACTAGTGAAGGTACTCTCCATAGATTTAATCAACCCCGTCGATTGAGAAAAATGTTAAGCAATAAACTAGTGTGTTGTGACCGTATCAAATAACACACGACCCACATACCCATGAATGGGAAACTTACCCTCCATAGCTAGCGGCGCGGGCGGGGCTGGAGGAAGTAAAGCATCGTGAATATTATAAACATGACCGTATTGTAGTATCCCTTGTTGTATATGGAAGGTTGGAATATGCACTGGTGGCGGTCGATGCGCCTGCTGATGCTGAGGACCCCTAGGCAACTGTCCCCCAATCAACTGTGGACATGCTTTCATAAAGTGACTCGGTTCCCCACACTGAAAGTAGCGGCCCGCCATATTCTCTGTATAACGACCTCGATTATTATTTCAAAACTACCCCATGCCTTGACCCGAATAGCCTCGACCCCCATTATTACCTCGGCCTGCTTGGCCTTGTTGGCCCAGCTGCTATTGTTGTTGGGCACATTGATCATGCCTAACACAGCCTCCACCAAAATTAAAAACCCCAAAATGTTGTCTTTTGGATGAATCCACTTGCTGGGTATTCCTCTCTTTCTGCTTGCTTCCCAGTTATTGGGATGAGGGTAGTGCTCCACCGGCACCATTACCTCCTTGCTTATTAGCTTGACCCAGATCCGAAATCTTCTTACTCCCTTTCACATGCAGATGGTGATCTTGGCAATGAAGTAAGGATGAATTCATCACCTCTCCAAATGTTTGCAAAGAGGGATTTCCCAACAAGTGCTATCGTATCCTCCAATTCAAACCCCCAATAAACATCGATATTCTCCTCCCCTCCGAAATTACATTATCCAAAACAAATCTTACTAGACGAGTAAATTCCTCTTCATACTCCGCAATAGACCATTCCCCTTGTACAACATCCTGGAGTTTCCTCCTCATCTCCTTTTGGAAAGCAAGAGGAAACTTCAGATCAAACAAAAACCAAACGTCTGATATATACATGGCATCCCTCTGCTCCAGTGTGGTCACCAACTCCCACCGATGCAATGTTGCCTATTAGTTTTAAAGTGGCAAGGATCTTTTTTCGTTCCTCGCTACACTCTACCATTCAAAGATGACACTGCATATCTTTCTTCCATTGGTTTAGTACAATCACATCATCACCACCTTCAAATTCTGGGGGGTGACCCTTTAAGAAATATTCTCTAGCTCTCTCCCATAGAGAGGGTCCCATATGGGCTTTCACCTCCGATACTACTGATTATTGGTCTTGAGGAAATTATTGGGCCATATCATTCATTACAGTATTGACTGCCTGGGCCATGATGTTAGCCACCTCTGCTCCATTAACCGTTCCTTGCGGTGGAGGGGGTTTTCATTGTCTTCTATAACTCGATTTCTCTTTGTTGGACGACCTCTTCTAGGAGGCATATGAGATGAAGAAATAAATGAATCTGAATACAATTTAAAACAATTTATCTTTGCAGAAGATTGCAAGTATATACAAACAAAACAATCCTAACAATGGGCTCTATATCAAAGAATGCTATGGTAGAATGTGATAAGTCTGCATAGATCCTAAGGACTCTAGAACCTGATGCTATGATACCATCAGTGACACACCGCTTATTAAAATAAGAGGTGGCCATCCTGATACTCCAATAAATACACGAATTATAGATGGTACATTCTTAGCATCACGGTCGAAAATAATAATACGAGATAACCACCTATTATTTTAGATAACGGATGTCAAATTATTTTGTAAGTTTGAATAAAACCATTTAGATAATCCAGCTTTAAGAGATGGTGGATATAAATAAAGATAGATAACAGTTACAATCATTCACAATATAGTAACCGAATAAGCTATCGGTTAACAGACCAATACAAATGGTTGCACCGAGTATTACAAATAAATATCACAATATATAAACAAGTACAAAACTTGGGCAACACGCTCGAATGCGTAGACTGATCATAACTAGAATGTACAAAAGATTGATGTGTCTATAAAAAAAATCCTATAAAATCCGTAAAAATTCCATAGCACTTAGACACTAGGAAGTAAGGATCAACACGGGAATCCTTGCGGCGGAGCACCTGGGTGTAAATAGGATCCATACAAAAAAGAGATATAAACGGGTCAGGGACCGGTTTGATATGATATTCATGTGAATAAAATGCATGACAGTTGTGAAATGCTAACATCATAAACAATCTTAACTCTCTCTTCACAATAAGAATAATCCTCACCTCTCATCTAAATGCACAACCTAGCGCAATGTCATTTATAATGATAACTATTCATCAACGCAAGAGAAATAACTGAAATCCAACTTGATAAGCTTATATTTCAGTTTTATCCAACATGGCTTCAAAATTCCATTTCTCATTAGGAAACATAATCCAAACGGTTGATTTATAAAATGCTTTAGCCATTTATAAATTATCACATTCGTGAGAATAGTTATAATCACAATATATAACGAGTCTAAGACCATCTTTCTGGAGTCACCCCACTAGGTGCGCCCCTAAATAGATATCATCTTCTAGGGCCTATAACCAAGACCACCTGGGCATCCTAAATGGCTTCGCATGGTAAGCGTCTATACACCTTCGACAGTGAGTCATAACCATACTCGAAATTACCTCACTTCGAGTAAAATAACATCACAATATAACCACCGGTCCTAAGTTCGAAGACTATATTAACCCTGCATGCACTAGCCAGGGGATTTCACCTCATTCTCATAACTTCCATTATGATATAATTTAGAGAGGTATGTATATGCAAGTCATAATTCACAAGATGTGCCACTTAAAAGTACATTACATTACATCCGTACCATGTGTGACTAACGACATAAGTTATCAAATTTAATTTTCCCCGATACTAACCTCCGAGAATTTATAACACTAAGGGTTATCAAGTGTAATTTTCCTCATTTTAGTCTCAAGGAGTCCCAAAGCAATACCACCAAACTTCCCTCTAGTCCTATGATAGCTTGATAAAATAAAAACTACACTACTCTTATTACATTACCCTTAAATTAACCCTAATTACCACCATTCTATTCCAAGGTATTCATTACCCTAATACGAGCCTCTAGTACTCTATTTTACTTCATAAAAGAAGGTTTCTAATTCTTAAACCTAAAAGAGAATGACTGAAAACTAAGTTAGAAAAATATCCTAAAACAGTAAGATTTTCGAATTGATTCGCCCTGGGGCCGAACGATTCACCCCTGATAGTGAATCGATTCGCCCTAAAAAAGAATCGATTCGGCTGAGAACACCAACTTTCTGTTTCATGTCGAATCGATTCATCCTTAACCCGAATTGATTCGTATCCCTATAACTTTAGCCACCCTTTTAGCAAATCGATTCACTAGGGAGGGCGAATCGATTCGCCCTGGCAGATTTGCGAAGTTGGAGGCTACGGGTTATATGAACCCTAAGTTCCCAAATCCCAATTCTCTTCAATCTAACCAACACCAAAAATTAATAATCCCACCAAATCTATCCTACACTACCACTAACTAATATAACCAAAAAAAATCATATGTAAATCAAAGTTTAAGGGTTCAAACACCAAAAATCAAAAAAACCCATAAATGGTTTAAACCTCCAAAAATACAACTATCAATACAAATTACCCACACTAAATCATACACTTGCAAGTTAAAAACTTGCCTTAAGTTTTTAGTCTCGAATTATCTTTCGGTAGCAACAATTTCAAGATCCAATCTTCAATTCTCCCTATTTTCTCTCCTTTTCTCCCAATCTCTCTTTCTCTCTCTCTCTTTCTAGGTTTAGAACACATAAATGAGAATAAATGTTGTTGGAAGACTTAAATGCCCATTAACTATAAATCCAACTTTAAATGTTACTACACAATTAAAATGACTCGTAACAACCTAATTAAGTCGTAACCTGTCAAAATTACCCAGAACCCAAAAATACAACATGGTACTTATTTTGACTATCTCGACTATTTCTGGACTAACTGTACCCCCTAAATTGGCATTCGGGATAAAATAAATTATTTCATGTTCCAACATCATTTTAATTTATCAATAATGATTCAATTGGAATATAATCCATACCCGTTGCTTAAGGCACAACGATGCAATAAAACATAATATTATGCTATTTACATTCACTTAACAGTAAATATGCAAAACTCAGTAAATATTATATCTTAAATCACTTAAAATAATATTTACTCCAACTTCCTTTATTTTATATAATTAACATGCATGGAAAATTAATATAAAAATAATTACTCAAAAATGAGGGGTATTACACTATTATCCACTAACGTATCATACCTAGGCCTCTGTAATTTAAACACACAATAGATAACCTCAGCTTTCAAGATCACTCTCACCAAGTAAAACACAGCACTCGCATAGTTTCAAATATTCAACTCACACACCACTGCTATGACTCATAGTAACACGCCGCATGATCACAAATAATAAATAATCTAATGTATCTCAAACTTTCAAGAATTACCCATGCTAAAGACCTAATGATTTCCTCACTAGAGTCATACCAACTATACATGTAACACATGTAGGTAGTTAATCAAGCCTATCACTCCATCTAGGTGTTATTTCTAAAAACCATGATGAACATCATCATTTTCTTTGTCTCCTAAGTGTATAACCTAACACTTATCAGCCTACTTCCGACCTTATGCTAAAAAGTTATAGCATGAAATGGTCTTGTAAACAAAATTCATGGCACTAATCCCAAAGTGGTGCCACAAATCAACATGAACTAACCATACTACAATCATCAATGATTCACCATCACCACATAAACCTCAATACAACATTGATTATTCTTAACGCTTCATGGAAGAGACGCCAATTCAATCCTCCCCAAAGGGGCATACACATCCCCAATGTAAGAGAGTTTGTGGAGGAATCCTATCATGTACGACAACCGATGACGACCACCAACTCGTAACCTCAAGGCATCATTCCTAGTCACTACATGTTATACAAACCATAAGTTTGTATCGTTAACATCACACGGAATCCCAAAATATTCAAAGAGAGACATCATTATCATCACAATATACAATACATAGTCTTAAGTTAAACATTACAAGAAAATGCCTATTACTTTTACTAACACTCGATTAGCTAAACCTTTGTACTCTTCTCCAAAGAAAAATTAATATGGATTCATATGCATATGCAAAAGGCTAACCTCAAAACAAATTCACCAGACCACATTATTTAATCCTCAACAAATGTTTAATCATGACAACTAAATTGCCTCACTATGTAAATGACACACTATGTACTAATCTATAAGCTAACACAACTATATAATTAATTATGATACAGGATGTCGGGTGTTGCCTGTAAACACCAACGCCCACACCCCGTACACCGCAAGGGATCATATTCCTCAGTAATAAAATATTATCTCTAAAACTACAAATTAATACCGTCAGAGTTTTAGTAGGACACAGGACGTTGGGTATTTCCTCAGAGGAGGATCACCTTAGTGATGCTGCAAGAGGTCCTATTCTAGCACATCACAATTCTAGTACTTTATTCTAAATTACCATTATTTTCTAGGTTCACTACTAGGTTAACTAAAATCATGATGAAACACCCACATTGTAATGAAGATACATTAAATTCAAGCCCTCAACCAAATGACTCAATACGTCTCACTATATAATAAACACTTATGAACGCCACTCGGTTATGATGCCCCTTCTATGTAAATGTCGGGTGATAAATCCTTTATAAAAAAAATATAGGAATCTCATTTGGTTCATTCTTAGCATCACTTTCAAAAACATTTTAAAATTTACTAACCACCTAGTATTCAAAATGTCGGTGCCAAATTTTTGTAATAACCCGCCCTTTTGGAGACGATTAAATTCCATAATTAAGTAAAATTTGGAATTTGGAGAATTTCTCGAAATAGTGATTTTTGGGATTTTCGAGGATTTAATAATTTTCGAAGGATGTTATAAATCATTTTGGGACTATATAGGTCGAAGTAATTTAATTATATGTTGCCGTGGAGTATAGCGACACGAGGTAAGATTTTTAATGGAAAAACCCGCATTTATTTATTTTGGGTTGGAATAGTGATTTGCGGTCAAGTACCTCGGATGGGAATTTCGACTGCGCCATAATTCTCAGAATGTCCGAGATAGTCGGAAAAGAGTGTCCGATTGACGAAAATGAGTTTCGGGTAATTTTAGAGGTAAAAGTAACTCGTAATTGGGTAAACGAGTCGTTTTTGGGTTTTAAGGGTTTAAAACCCTTTTCTCTTATAAAAAGAGGGAGAGAGGGAAAGAAAAGAGAAAGAAAGAAAGGAAAGAGAGAGAAGAGAGAGAGGAAGGAGAAAAGAGGGGAGAAATGGAAGATCTCGGGCCAACTCCGCCGGATTCGACTCGAGGTCGTCGGATTTTATCCACGAGGCAAGTGTTTACTTGCTTTATTTATCTTTTTGCATAAATATCTCATACCGTAGTTTGGTATAAACAAACCCTAATGGTTTTGGGGTGGGTTATCGTGGATAAAACGGGTTTTTGGGAGTTAAAACAATTAAACCCCAAATAATATTTCAATTTGTGGAACTTAGGTTTTAATCCAAATTAATTGGTGGTTTGGGGTCCTAGGATGTTTAGAACCCTTAATATATGTGTAGTTGTAGTTGGTTGAGGTTGTAGGACGTTGGGTGAGGCGACAAAAGCTTGGGAGAAGCTTTAATGGCGGAAATCTCCTCGGAGGTGACGATGAATAGTAACCCGTCACCTTTGGGGGCATTTTTGGCCAGGAAAAGAAGTGATTTAGCTTTCGGCCAAAACATGAAAGTTGTAGACCTTTTCGATACGATCGCGTGGGCGCTGACCGTGTATTTTTCTGAATTTTCTACGATTTGATATGATTTTTACAAGATGACAGCTCCGGGTTGAAAGTACCAACTCGGAAATCAAATCGGGAATTGGAAAAATAAAGGCTAGAAATTATTGTGTAGATGTTTGGGATGATTTTTGGTGTAGAGTAGAAACCATGAAAATGAATTTGGATTGATTTTTGGGTATTTTGGAGTTTGAGAAATCGCCCAAACTGTGACCCTCGAACAGGCCGAATCGATTCGGGTACAGGCCGAATCGATTCGCCTAAGGGGAATTGGGTCTCTGCAATGGGACGAATCGATTCGGGTACAGACCGAATCGATTCGCCATTTACAGACCTGTTTGCAGAATACTTTCCGAATCGATTCGCCCACCCGAATCGATTCGCTAAAGGGGCGAATCGATTCGCTTAGGTCAGAATTTCTAGTTTTCTCCCTTTAAGAGTATGGGGAGTTGAATTACCAATTAGGATAATTTGGGAGTATATATATATAATATATACTTCACTTTGAGGAAAATAGTATCATTGGAGATATCCAATAAATCCTTAGAATAGGATTAAAGTATATAGTGATTATTAAAGTAAGAAATACTTTGGATTTAGAATCATGCTAATAGCAATGCATGATTATGATTCCCGGAGGGAATCTTTGGGATTATTATCATCGTTAGATGCCATAGGCCATTAAGGCCGTTTATAAATATTCTAGGAAGAATATATAGGATATGTATATACTGTGTGTTTTAGGTATATATATATAATGATGGAAATGATTTTGAAAATATATAAATGAATATTTTCCAAATGAAAATATAAATGATTTTCATAATTAATAAAATTGAGGATACACACCTCTCTAAATCGCTATCATAAGGGAAGTTGCGTTCGTATGGTGAAGCCCCCTGGCTAATGATGCAGGGTGGATATAGTCCTAGGCCATGGGAGCGCTTATGGTTGTATATTTTTCTGCGGGGGTAGGGAGATTCCGGGTGTGGTCTTGGCTACCACGCAGGCTCATGGCCGCTTCCCGACATCTTTCGATATAGGATCCCAGGTTGTCTTGGAGGCCCTGGAAGATGATAGCCATTTAGGGGCGCGCACAGTGGAGAAATACGGACGGGCAGTCTTAGAACGCGTTTATTAAAGCAGTTCATAATAATGGATTTGCTTTAATTACATTTCCTGGATATAGGAAGGGAAATGGGTTATATATAAATTGGCTTCGGTAACACTTCCCGGATGGAAGAAGGGATGTGGAAGCATATGTTTTGATCAAAGCATTTTTATGATAATGAAAATGTCTTTGAATACATTTCCTGAATATAAAAAGGGAAATGGGATATTTTGATAAGGAAAAGCATTTTTATGATAATAAAACTGGCTTTTAAAAAGGTATATGATTTATTAAAACAATTCATGATAATGAATTGGCTTTTAAATACATTTCCTGGATATGAGAAGGGAAATGGATGTTTTTGTAATGATAAGGATAAGTATTTATAAATACTTTATGTATCTAGTAATCCTCAGTCCGGGAGATATTTATATTATCCGGAAGTATATCGTAGATGTATGTATATGTATAAATTGGGTGCCGAGGGTCTAATGAATCCCGACGATCGACCGTGCCGCATAGTAGTGTATCGGGGGGGTTCCTTGTTTGGATTTCGCTTCGCGAGACACCCCACGCACGAATATGGCACTGTGTTGAGACTGGGGAGAAGTTTAATCCTCAGTACTCTTATATCATTAAATGTTTATGGAATATATTTATATTATATATCTTTCTGTACTGAGGGACTGGCGGATCTCAAAGATCGACCTTGCTGCATAGTAGTGTATCGGGGGGGTTCCTTGTTTGGATTTCGCTTCGCGAGAAACCCCACGCACGAACATGGCATAGCACCGAGATTAAAGTGAAGTTTGGACCTTAGTACATTTGTTTGACTATCTAGGTTAGATAGTGGTTGGGTATTAGATTAGTTTAGCAGGGTAGCTTGACTAGAAAGTTTAAGGGATGCGCTAGGTGTGCACTGTTAGAGGAGAGGTGAGGGGTATCTCACGAGAGTGCGATACCAATTTAAATATGAGATAAAAACTATTTTTCTAAAAATAAAGCATTTATGCACTTGCAAAATATTTTCTAAACATTCGGGCCCTGACCCGTTTGTCTACTCTCCTTTCTTTCTCTATACTGTATATATATAGGTGTCCAGACCCAGGGACGCCTGGATGGGAACTCTTTCGAGTCAGACGTCTGCTGCAGCAGCTGTGGATGCTTGCAGGTTATCGGTAGACGTTTCTTTCCTTGTACTCTAGATAGGAGTTATTGTATAAACACTCGAGCCAAAGGCTCAATTGCATTTATTTATTCTTTCAGTACAGCATTCGATATGGTTGTATTATTTGGACCGAGTGTTCGGTTATTTTAGTTCCTTTCTTTTCCATTTCAGTTCATTACACATTTAATTATGAATGTTTTAATTTGTGCGCTAAAAAGAGTAGTTAGATAAAAGTTTTTAACGGCCACCTAATAGGATATTAGTAATTAATTGGATTTTCGACAGTGATGCTAAGAATGATCCATATGAAACTCCTGTTTTAATTTAATATTGGAGTGATCGCCCGGTATCTTATTAGGCGGGTTGTTACAGAAATAGGAGTTATTGTATAAACACTCGAGCCAAAGGCTCAATTGCATTTATTTATTCTTTCAGTACAGCATTCGATATGGTTGTATTATTTGGACCGAGTGTTCGGTTATTTTAGTTCCTTTCTTTTCCATTTCAGTTCATTACACATTTAATTATGAATGTTTTAATTTGTGCGCTAAAAAGAGTAGTTAGATAAAAGTTTTTAACGGCCACCTAATAGGATATTAGTAATTAATTGGATTTTCGACAGTGATGCTAAGAATGATCCATATGAAACTCCTGTTTTAATTTAATATTGGAGTGATCGCCCGGTATCTTATTAGGCGGGTTGTTACAGATGGTATCAGAGCATCAGGTTCTAGTGTCCTTAGGAATCTGTGCGGACGTACTACGCTTTCAGCGTTGATCTCATTTGTTATAGAGCCTCAGGACTAGGATTGTTGATTTCTACTGTGAGGTTTCGTTCTCCTGCCATATTATGAGATTATAGAAATCTTTTGCGCGCTCATTTGAGAATCGTGTGCGGAGCTTGGATGGCAGCAGGAGGTGAGGCTTAGCTAGTGCAGTTGGTAGAAGGTTGGGATGAGTACCTTAGTAGAAGTTACTCTCTCTATGGTAATTGTTAAGGATTATCTCAATGACTGCTAAAGCATAGTAGTTCGAGTACCATAGTGCCGCCGTAGCAGGGTGTGGTACTAAAGTTTGATTTCCCCGTGGAGATAAGGAGTAGAAAGGGATCTTACGGATAGTTCTAACCGTGAGTCCCCATGAATAAGCAGGACGAGAAGAATGCCGTTTTGGAATTTTTTTTTCGCCTAAGGTTTAGCCAGAGGCCGACGGTGAATAAGGATGAAGATGTTGTTCTGAGTTTTACCACAATTAAGGAGGTATATTTGGCGTAACTAGATAAAGTCGCGGTACTAGTTAACCCTAGACTCGTGTGTGTAATTCGAGCTTTATATTTGGTCTCGATAACATTATAATGTATGACTATGTGTTTTCCGCAATAGCGGAATTTTATTTCCCTTCATTCGCCATAGAGGCGGGTGATTATATTTTGTATATATACGTATATGGTATATGGTGTAACAGAGCGATAGATGGCTAATGATGGCAAGTCTATCGTGTCCGCAGTTCCTGGAGGGAACATGTTGTTATTGTGGTGTCTCACCTTTATACAGGTTGAGTACACCTTTGTTATATTGGACTTATGGAACCTCGATGAGCAGAGGCTTCCTTATTTTGGATGGTATATGTGGCAACCTTATAGATATAATTTAAGGCCCACATAATCGTTGTTGAGCGGTAAGATTTAGCTCAGTATTAGTTTGCCCAAGGACTTAGGAATGAGTGCGAGCGCAGGGTGGTATGACTCTTAGTTAGAGATAGGAGTTCAAATCACCTTTTGTTGAATTAGGGGATGGGGTTATCCCGGTTGCATGTCGAAATGACTGAACTCCACAACCAGCGAAGTCAAGGGTTAATGTGTGGAGGGGTTCCTTGTTTGGATTTCGCTTTGCGAGACACTCCACACATGACTCTTAACGGCGTCGGGAGTGGGGAGCTGTTATGGAATGCTAGGATGTTGATCTTGTGGAAGGGTCTTATAGTGTGGATTAACCACTATAGGCTATGAGCCACATTAAGTTAATATGCTTATGGAAATATTGTGCTATGGAAAAGCACTAAAGTGGTCCCTTCGCCACAAATGGGTGGGTGAGGTTGGACTTAGAGAAATTTATTTGAGGACAATAGTCAGGCCTTAATGAAAAGGCAAGTTTTGAGGAGCTACATTTTTGGGTATTATATTCGTGACACTTTCTTCAGAAAGTGGGCACTTTGATTAGTAGGTTTCCTTCTGTATGGGCAGAAGGATAAGATAGTAGAAATGCGTTCATAGGCTAGCCTAGTAGGATTTAGGACGTCCCGCTTCTGTGCCTTGGGTCGTTATATCTCGATGACCGACTACGCGAGGGAGTAGTGTAACGGGAGGGTTCCTTGTTTGGATTTCGCCTTGGCGAGACGTCCCACGCATGAAACCAAGCACTTGTCGGGAGTTGGGAGAGGCCTTGGGCACTAGGGACATACTTAGGACTATATTAGTTTCGAATAGGTAGGGTAACACATAGATCGTAGCATTTTTAGGATATAGGTTCACTAGTATTAGCAGCGCCGAGGTTAGGAGTTTTGTAATGCGCGGGTTCGGAGGACCCATAGGTGAGTATTACACCGAGGAAAGGAGACCCTTACTGGGAGAGAGTGATGCGTGTCAGACGTTCGTAATGTTTGTGCTGATATGCACAAGTTAGAAAGGTGGATGGGCACCTTGGTAAGGTAGTTTGATGTACCGCCTAGCTAAGATAGGAGTAGTACACAAGATTGAAATCCATGCCAAGAGGCATTTTAGAGGATGGGTATTAAGTGACGTATTAGAGTCACTTTATGATTGCGGTAGCCGCATAGTGTATGGTTAGGAACCATTAGGTTAGTATCTTTTTCCTTGAGGTTTTAGGATTTGTAGTAATCCTAGTTAGAGGGTGTAAGTTACATCTGAATTTCGAGGACGAAATTCTGTTGTAAGGGGGGGAGTATGTAATAACCCGCCCTTTTGGAGACGATTAAATTCCATAATTAAGTATAATTTGGAATTTGGAGAATTTCTCGAAATAGTGATTTTTGAGATTTTCGAGGATTTAATAATTTTCGAAGGATGTTATAAATCATTTTGGGACTATATAGGTCGAAGTAATTTAATTATATGTCGCCGTGGAGTATAGCGACACGAGGTAAGATTTTTAATGGAAAAACCCGCATTTATTTATTTTGGGTTGGAATAGTGATTTGCGGTCAAGTACCTCGGATGGGAATTTCGACTGCGCCATAATTCTCAGAATGTCCGAGATAGTCGGAAAAGAGTGTCCGATTGACGAAAATGAGTTTCGGGTAATTTTAGAGGTAAAAGTAACTCGTAATTGGGTAAACGAGTCGTTTTTGGGTTTTAAGGGTTTAAAACCCTTTTCTCTTATAAAAAGAGGGAGAGAGGGAAAGAAAAGAGAAAGAAAGAAAGGAAAGAGAGAGAAGAGAGAGAGGAAGGAGAAAAGAGGGGAGAAATGGAAGATCTCGGGCCAACTCCGCCGGATTCGACTCGAGGTCGTCGGATTTTATCCACGAGGCAAGTGTTTACTTGCTTTATTTATCTTTTTGCATAAATATCTCATACCGTAGTTTGGTATAAACAAACCCTAATGGTTTTGGGGTGGGTTATCGTGGATAAAACGGGTTTTTGGGAGTTAAAACAATTAAACCCCAAATAATATTTCAATTTGTGGAACTTAGGTTTTAATCCAAATTAATTGGTGGTTTGGGGTCCTAGGATGTTTAGAACCCTTAATATATGTGTAGTTGTAGTTGGTTGAGGTTGTAGGACGTTGGGTGAGGCGACAAAAGCTTGGGAGAAGCTTTAATGGCGGAAATCTCCTCGGAGGTGATGATGAATAGTAACCCGTCACCTTTGGGGGCATTTTTGGCCAGGAAAAGAAGTGATTTAGCTTTCGGCCAAAACACGAAAGTTGTAGATCTTTTCGATACGGTCGCGTGGGCGCCGACCGCGTATTTTTCTGAATTTTCTACGATTTGATATGATTTTTACAAGATGACAGCTCCGGGTTGAAAGTACCAACTCGGAAATCAAATCGGGAATTGGAAAAATAAAGGCTAGAAATTATTGTGTAGATGTTTGGGATGATTTTTGGTGTAGAGTAGAAACCATGAAAATGAATTTGGATTGATTTTTGGGTATTTTGGAGTTTGAGAAATCGCCCAAACTGTGACCCTCGAACAGGCCGAATCGATTCGGGTACAGGCCGAATCGATTCGCCTAAGGGGAATTGGGTCTCTGCAATGGGCCGAATCGATTCGGGTACAGACCGAATCGATTCGCCATTTACAGACCTGTTTGCAGAATACTTTCCGAATCGATTCGGATTGGGAACCGAATCGATTCGCCCACCCGAATCGATTCGCTAAAGGGGCGAATCGATTCGCTTAGGTCAGAATTTCTAGTTTTCTCCCTTTAAGAGTATGGGGAGTTGAATTACCAATTAGGATAATTTGGGAGTATATATATATAATATATACTTCACTTTGAGGAAAATAGTATCATTGGAGATATCCAATAAATCCTTAGAATAGGATTAAAGTATATAGTGATTATTAAAGTAAGAAATACTTTGGATTTAGAATCATGCTAATAGCAATGCATGATTATGATTCCCGGAGGGAATCTTTGGGATTATTATCATCGTTAGATGCCATAGGCCATTAAGGCCGTTTATAAATATTCTAGGAAGAATATATAGGATATGTATATACTGTGTGTTTTAGGTATATATATATAATGATGGAAATGATTTTGAAAATATATACATGAATATTTTCAAAATGGAAATATAAATGATTTTCATAATTAATAAAATTGAGGATACACACCTCTCTAAATCGCTATCATAAGGGAAGTTGCGTTCGTATGGTGAAGCCCCCTGGCTAATGATGCAGGGTGGATATAGTCCTAGGCCATGGGAGCGCTTATGGTTGTATATTTTTCTGCGGGGGTAGGGAGATTCCGGGTGTGGTCTTGGCTACCACGCAGGCTCATGGCCGCTTCCCGACGTCTTTTGATATAGGATCCCAGGTTGTCTTGGAGGCCCTGGAAGATGATAGCCATTTAGGGGTGCGCACAGTGGAGAAATCCGGACGGGCGGTCTTAGAACGCGTTTATTAAAGCAGTTCATAATAATGGATTTGCTTTAATTACATTTCCTGGATATAGGAAGGGAAATGGGTTATATATAAATTGGCTTCGGTAACACTTCCTGGATGGAAGAAGGGATGTGGAAGCATATGTTTTGATCAAAGCATTTTTATGATAATGAAAATGTCTTTGAATACATTTCCTGAATATAAAAAGGGAAATGGGATATTTTGATAAGGAAAAGCATTTTTATGATAATAAAACTGGCTTTTAAAAAGGTATATGATTTATTAAAACAATTCATGATAATGAATTGGCTTTTAAATACATTTCCTGGATATGAGAAGGGAAATGGAAGTTTTTGTAATGATACGGATAAGTATTTATAAATACTTTATGTATCTAGTAATCCTCAGTCCGGGAGATATTTATATTATCCGGAAGTATATCGTAGATGTATGTATATGTATAAATTGGGTGCCGAGGGTCTAATGAATCCCGACGATCGATCGTGCCGCATAGTAGTGTATCGGGGGGGGTTCCTTGTTTGGATTTCGCTTCGCGAGACACCCCACGCACGAATATGGCACTGTGTTGAGACTGGGGAGAAGTTTAATCCTCAGTACTCTTATATCATTAAATGTTTATGGAATATATATATATTATATATCTTTCTGTACTGAGGGACTGGCGGATCTCAAAGATCGACCTTGCTGCATAGTAGTGTATCGGGGGGGTTCCTTGTTTGGATTTCGCTTCGCGAGACACCCCACGCACGAACATGGCATAGCGTCGAGATTAAAGTGAAGTTTGGCCCTTAGTACATTTGTTTGACTATCTAGGTTAGATAGTGGTTGGGTATTAGATTAGTTTAGCAGGGTAGCTTGACTAGAAAGTTTAAGGGATGCGCTAGGTGTGCACTGTTAGAGGAGAGGTGAGGGGTATCTCACGAGAGTGCGATACCAATTTAAATATGAGATAAAAACTATTTTTCTAAAAATAAAGCATTTATGCACTTGCAAAATATTTTCTAAACATTCGGGCCCTGACCCGTTTGTCTACTCTCCTTTCTTTCTCTATACTGTATATATATAGGTGTCCAGACACAGGGACGCCTGGATGGGAACTCTTTCGAGTCAGACGTCTACTGCAGCAGCTGTGGATGCTTGCAGGTTATCGGTAGACGTTTCTTTCCTTGTACTCTAGATAGGAGTTATTGTATAAACACTCGAGCCAAAGGCTCAATTGCATTTATTTATTCTTTCAGTACAGCATTCGATATGGTTGTATTATTTGGACCGAGTGTTCGGTTATTTTAGTTCCTTTCTTTTCCATTTCAGTTCATTACACATTTAATTGTGAATGTTTTAATTTGTGCGCTAAAAAGAGTAGTTAGATAAAAGTTTTTAACGGCCACCTAATAGGATATTAGTAATTAATTGGATTTTCGACAGTGATGCTAAGAATGATCCATATGAAACTCCAGTTTTAATTTAATATTGGAGTGATCGCCCGGTATCTTATTAGGCGGGTTGTTACAATTTTATCTTTCATTATACAACCTCAAGAGAAAATAAAAATAATAACCAAACCATCCATGTGGGAATAATAATCTTAACCAATCACAAGATAAATAATGGAATAAAATGATACCGAAGAAACAATCGTTTCCCAAAACAAAAATCCAACTAAACATTTAACAAAATAAAACTTAATTCAAAGTACATAGTCCGATAAAACTGAATAAATGAACTAACTAAAAGGGCGACATGCACAAATAAAATAATTGAAACTGAATCCTACTCTAGGAATGAAGTAACCGAAGCATCTAATCCAAATGTTGTAAGCATACACAAGTGTTGCAACTACGCATCCCTTGGATATATCATCTAGCTTGGCATCCATGTAGATGGACACCTAAAAGGTTTTGAAAAGATTTTGCAAATGGGTGAGAGCCCAAATTTTTTTTGAAAACATTTAGCAAGTATTTATACAGTTTAAAAGAAGTTATTGATTAAACATGTTGGTTCAACGTACACTCCCTTGAATTCGTCAACTCTCAACTAATGTGCACGCCTAACGTCTCCTACCTAGCTATGCTACCCAATCCAACTAGGTCTCATCAATAACTGACTAAGCACTAACAAGTTTATCCCCCCGTACCGCCCATACGGTATGTCAAAGTACTCCAATATTTACTCATTAATTCCTTAGCTAAATTATCTCCTTAACTCCCTCCTGTGACACCCCGCCTAATAAATACTGGGTGATCAGTCCTATATCAAATTAATAGGAATCTCATCTAGTCATTCTTAGCATCACTCTCAAAAATCATTTTTAAAACTTACTAACCACCTACTATTCAAAAAGACACGGTGTCAAAATTTATCTTTTTATTAAACATCTCTAAAGCATGTGAAAGAATATACAATTAACCATTCGCACAAACACTGAATCAAACAATCTTGGAAATGAATAATTAAAAACTCTACCAAGAAAATTACTGGCTACAAACCAAATACCAAAAATATAGATCACAAAATAATATGAGTACATCAACTTAATGAAATAAAATGGAATAACTAGGGCGACATGCCCAAATGAAATACTGATTACGTCCAACTCTAGAAATGAAATGACTGAAGTGGCTAATCAAAGTCTTGCAACATCCACATATGCTGCAACTGTGTAACCCTAGAATAGAACAATTTTGGCGTCCGTGTGGCTGGACACCTAAAAGGTTTTGAAATGTTTTTATAGCAAGGGTTACAACCCACATGATTTTGAAAATATTTAGTAAGTGAATTAAATTACAATAAATTAAAATGCATGAACTATGTACATATTTAAGTTAGTGTGGCACTCCCCTGAGGACCGTCTCACCCCTTAAATATTGTGCACACCTAATGATTTCATATACACCCCCTAGACACCTACCCCACAACTACTTCTCGATGATATCCTTCCTATCATAGTACTCTAGCTCGGGTATGTTTAATATACGATTTATAAGTTTTTAATCAGATTAAATTAATTGATCTGTTTCAATTAGTACCATATAACATTCTCACAAGTTATATATAATCCATACAATTCACATCATGAATTTTCCCATATATAAATTTCTACCATATATACGTATCATTATATTATAATAATCACACACATGTAGTAGATATACCACCATCCTCCCGAGTAGGCACTCATCGGATGAGCTCTAAAATTCTATCATCTTCAGGTATACTCATACACCAGGAACCCTGATAGGGTTCGCTCCATGAGTCAGTAAAATAAATACATTGGAGGAGGCCACGGTTCCCTTCGAAAATGAGACCGACTCATACCCAAGACGTCTCAACCATAATAATATAGACACCTTGACCTGGGGACTACACTCACCCTACTCCTCAAGCCAAGGGTTCCACCCACATCGTGAAACCTCCCATTATATAACTAGAGGAGTATGTATTCCTATAAATATTATTCACACAAATATTTATAAACCACACAAATATATATTGCACATCACATCATATATATATATATATATATTCAGGCTACCCGGGCACAAATACCGTAACACTAGCCTAATAGTCCCAAGTTTATACACCGACTTAATATTTAAATAATTTCCACACTTATTTATTTATTACCCAACTTGTGTCACCCAACTAAATTACCCGAACTGGCTCATTCGATCCAAAATCTCATCTTGTAGAACTTATTTCTCAAATCCCAAATATTAGAGTTAACACCCTTGTTATTTTGAATGTTCCATTGTTCATTATATAACCATATAATAAATTAATTCGGCTAAATTTGTGCCCTAGCCCTCATTGAACTAGCCATAATGCGAGTCAAATTTAATCAACCACGCATTACCTACTTTATTATCTTGGTGTCACTCAACCAATATACCCGGACTCGTTCACTTGGTCCGAAAATAAATATCCCGAATTTATTATTCAAAATTCTTCTTAATAGTTCTTGCGCACTTATTAATTTAAGGTTTTCAATTTACTCAACTTCAACCTTAACTCCATTATGGATTATTCTCTCAATTATCCCAATACTTGCTATCTCACTATATATAAACCTAATCTCCACTTTAGTACTAATGTCCTTCTTATAGAACAATAATCAAAATCAATCCATATAGGTAACCTCTAATGGAATAATAACTAAAATAACATTTCTTAAAATTTGCCCCATGAATCTGCCCAGTTTTTTAAAATGCCATTTCGAGGAATTTTGGAGCTGTTTTTGGAGAATACCTATTAGAGAACAAAATATATGAAATAAGATTTTCTATGAGGTATTACGGATAGAATCACCATTGTAGGAAGCAAAACTTCGAAAAAAGTGTCTAAGCTGATGGTTTAATTGACCCAACTTCATAGACCTCTTCAAATTTAAGAAATTGTTCTACAATTCAATCCTACCCATCAAAACCCAATTTAGATGTCAACTAGCCCAAAAACCATATCATCTTATCACACCAATATGATATGAATATAAATATGCAATTAATTTAAAATCAAGTCCAACCAATTGCCTTAGGGTTAGTAGGGTCTCAATATGTTGATGTAGATGATGATTATTTGGTGAAGAACCCACACGTTGTTCTAGATTTTGGCTCACCTGGCTTCTCCCACTTGCACCCAATTTCTCTCTCTCTAAAAGGGTTTTCTAAAATATTATATGGCTGACAAACCCTCTCACTATTATGGTTTAATACCTCAATACCGTTTTTAGGCTTGTGGCCTTTATAAAAAGGGCCCAACCACTCTTATGTGAGATTAAATAAGCCTAAAAATACCCCAAGACTTGTTTAATACCCATGGGTACTCTTTTCCAACTATTTCTACCCATGCAGACTCAACTGTGCACTCAGAATTGCCATCCAAATTAGTTTATAACATTCTCTAATTTTTTACTTAAAAAATACAACACAAAAATCATCAAAACAATAAAATCTCAATTCACCAAATTAAATCAATCCTCTAGTTTAAAATTTTTCCAAATGATGAATTTAATTTCTTCCAATAAAATAAATTCTTTTTCTCCCAAAAATAATTAAATTAGAGTTTACTGAATTTACGGGGTGTTACACCCCCGTATCACCTATCCAGTACAGTATAGTAGTACTAACAATTAACATTCCATCTATGTTATTATTAAACAATTATTAACATTGCACATATGTAATCATTAAACCATTGCATTAAGTTGCTTTACTTACATATTCTTTAGATGTACGCTATCAAACTTTGCAACCGTCTCACACTAAGTAGACAATCTCGTAATTAAATCACTTTTAGATATACACCATCTAACCTTGCTACCACCTCACACTATGTAGATCACCTCATAATTAAATCACTTTTAAATATACACTATCTATATTTCCCACATTACACACAATAGGATAAATCACTCAAGTATATATATATATATACAGTATCAGACGGACTGGCCACTATAATGCATATTTGAGTACTTTGCTATCAAGTCCAAGTACCACTCTTACTAAATCAAGAACTACAGGTTTGGAATGTATCCTCGAACCATAAATCAAATAATAAACAATGGAGGAAAACATAGTTTCAAGCCAATGGGTTACGCACATACCTAGTGTACCCACTTAGCCTCACTATTATTCTACACCAAGATAGTCATCATACCTAGGTTCTATATTCTGGGGCATAAATCCATACCTCACTGGAAACATCAAGGTAGGATATCCCTTTACACGGAACCTTGTATGATAGTAAGCAGCGACGGTGTATTCACACACAGAAGAAGCACATAATAAGTTTACACACAACCTATCCATATTTCTCATACAAGCTTATACACAATTTATAGTATAATCCATATAGATATACACCCAAACTATAATATAGTCCGTAAAGGTATATGTCACAACCCGCTCACCAAAATAGGGGGTGGCCAGCCCGATACCCCAATATAATGAAATCATGGATGGAATCATTCTCAGCATCACAATAATATAATAAGTATACGAGATAACCACCCAAAATTTCAGAAAGCGGGTTGCCAAAAATTTTTGTTTTATTAAGAGTTAAGGAAATAATTTAAACAAGCCAATTTAAAAGAAACTAGAATCCCAAGAAAATGTATATTACATCCATGACAAATGTACAGTAAGAGGACCGATTACGTTGTCGGTCAACAAGTACATACAACGTATTACAACAGTTTAATAATTTACATAATACATCCATTAAACAGTTACAAAATTTTGGGCCACACGCCCGAGTGGAAGACCGGATCATAACTAGAATACAAAATTAAAGGTGTCTAATAACATATCCCGTAATGTCCACAAAGTATTACGGCTCCCCAAAAGTGCTGAAGTAGGAAAAATCAGAACGGGCGTCCTTGCGACGGAGCACCTGAGCGTATGCAAGTTTCATGCACAACAAGAAATATGAACGGATCAGGGGCCGGTTTTATATGATCACCAGATGAATAAAAAGCGTGACAATTATGAATAGTTAATCATGAATGATAAAAATGAGAATCTATTAACATAATCTCAAAGCATAATAAGACAGTTTAAATTATTATAGCTTTTATTTAGTTACGCAACGAGACATAATTAGACATCATTAATTAAAAATCTCCATCATTATTCCCCATTTCATTTCATTTTCCATTCCTTATTAGGAATATAATTACTGTCATATGCTCTTTGTGGCATTTCTCATATATCAAGTCCCACTTGATTTAGAATGGTTATATTCATATACATATAACGATTCTAAGACCCCCCCCCCCGAGTTTCCCCACTGGGCGCGCCCCTAAATGACTATCATCTTCCAGGGCCTATCAACAAGATAACCTGGGAACGTAATTCAATATCGGGAAGGGGACATATTCCTGCAAGTGAGTCATAACCACACCCGAAATTACATCATTAGCGCAAAAAAAAACATATAACAATCCATCATATGGCCGAGGACTATAGTCTCCCTACGTTAATTAGTTAGGGGACATCACCTCATGCGCGAACTTCCCTTATGATAGCATTTAGAGAGGTGTGTTTAAGTAAATTATCATTTACCATTTAAATCTCATGTTCATTTCCATTTTTACATAAGTATGTTTCATTTTATTCGAAACCGTAATCATTGAATATTCTCATTAGTATTCATCGTATACTAAGTCCCGAATTATTCTCCAAGAGGTCACGATATTTCTACAAGTCACAAGGTTTTATATACCTCATTTGAGCCCCTAAAGTGTCCAATTATGGGCCTACAACTCATGGACTCCTAATAATTAACTAAAGGAAAGAAATACCCTAACCTCAATTTGTACACCGCCGAAAAAAGCCCCGTTTAACCTATTTCTAAGGTAGGGTGGTGACCCAACTCAACTAAAACTCTAGGACTCTAAGTTTACTTCATACAAGAAGGTTACTAGGTCATAAGCCTAAAGTAAAGGGTTGGAATTGAACTAAGGAAAATCACTCAAAAGTGCAGGATTTTCGAATCGATTCGGCCTGGCCAAATCGATTCGATCAGAAAAGCGAATCGATTCGGACCATCCCAATCGATTCGGTCAAGACATTTGACTTTCTGCATAAATGCTTAATCGATTAGGACAGGGAGAATCTATTCGACCCAATTAGACCTATAATCTACCTCTTGAGCGAATCGATTTTGACCAGCCGAATAGATTCGGTCCTGCAAATTGGCCAAGTTTGGCTATGGAGTCTTGGAATCCTAAATTTCCCTAACTCCAATCTACCCAAACCAAGATCATTTATTTCCACGAAATGATTATTAATGAATCTAACAACAATGATTTACACCCATAAACATCCAAATCAACCTCTAAGGATTCAAAACCCATAAATCACTAAAACCCTAACATTGTAAAACCATTACTAATACACAACCATCACAACAAATTATTCATCTTAAATTACATATTAGCAAGTATTAAACTTGCCTTGGTGTTCCAATCTCATATTTTCTTATAGTGGTAACAATCTCCAAGCTTGAATCTCTCTCTTTTCTTCTCTCTCTCCTCAAGTTCTCTTCTTCTCTCTAACTCTCTAGGTTTTACAAATACACTTAGAGAATAAATGAAGAGCAAGACTTAAAATCATGGCATTAGTCTAAAATTCCCAACTTAAATTGTTATTGCCACATTAAAATGACTCACAAATATGGATTTAAGCTAAAACCAGTCAAAAGTGACCGAAACATAAAAATACAATATGACACTTATTTCGACTATCTCGCACATTTCGGGACTAACTACGCCCTCCAAATTATCATTTGGAAATTTTATAACACGTTTCATGTTTCGATTTCATTTTAAACCATAAATGTCATTTAAATCTTATGAAACTATAAAACACAACATGGTGATATTTACTTACACATACAGTAAATATGCAATAATTTAATAAATATTCTATATTAACACATTTAATTCATATTTACTCCATCATCCATATTTTATATAATTACTCAATGCAGTAAATCAATATAAAATAGGTTCTCAAAAGAGAGGGTTGTTACATACTCCCCCCCCCCCCCCCCCCCTTATGAGGGAATTTTGTCCCCAAAATGTAGGTGTACCTTGTATAAAGAGATGCGGATATTTTTTCCGCATATCATCCTCGCATTCCCATGTCGATTATTTATCATTGTGATGACTCCATTGGACTCGCACCAAGGGCACCACTCGAGACCTCAACCTACGCTCCGAGTGCTGTAAAATAGAAACACGTTGTTCTTCATATGAAATATTAAGTTGCAAATCGATATCCTCAAAAGGAATATGCCAAAGGGCACCTTCACACCTCTTATACTTATTCAAAGAGGAAACATGGAACACATCATGGATTTGTTGTAAGGGTTTTGGTAAGGCGAGTTTTTATGCCACTGGACCCACCTTAGCAATAACAGGAAAAGGTCCAACGAAACATGGCACAAGTTTCCCCTTCTTCCCGAAGCGCTTGATACCTTTCATTGGTGACACTCGCACCAAGACTTGATCCCCAATCTCCAAATCCATATGCCTTATATTCGCATCAGCATAACTCTTTTTGTCGATCTTGAGCTATCCGAATGCGATTCCGAATGGGTTCAATTTTAGAAGAATTATCTTGGATCATTTCAGGACCAAGGAATTCATTATCCCCCACCTCCAACCAACACGTGGGTGATCTACAAGGCCGGCCATGAAGTGCTTAGGAGATATTGTTCCCAACCACCCTTGAAATCAAGCATACACATTCGGAGCATATCCTCTAACATTTGGTTGACTCTCTCAGTCTGTCGATCTGTTTGAGGATGATAAGAAGTGCTTAACTTCAATTCGATTCCCATAGCCTCTTGGAAACTTCGCCAAAGGTGGGAAACAAAAATTTTATCTCGGTTGGAGACTATATTTAAGGGCACCCCATGGAGTCTGACAACCTCCTCGATGAATAACCGGGCATAACGAACAGTATCCCAATTTGTGCGCACAGGTAGAAAGTGTGCCGACTTAGTCAAGCGGTCAACAATCACCCAAATAGAATCACAACCACTCTACGACCTTGGTAAGACCATAATAAAATCCATCGATATACTCTCCCACTTCAACACTGGAATCTCTAACAGTTGCAACAAACCCATCGATCTATGATGATCTATTTTGACCAATTGACAAGTAGTGCATTGACATACGAACTCAGAAATATCTCACTGCATGCCTGGCCATCAATACTGATGGCGCATGTCTTGATACATCTCATCCCCACCAGGATACACCATAAATTTGGACCCATGAGATTCTGCCATCACGGCCCATCTCAAATCCCCTTTGTCCAGGATAATGAGTCTTTTGTGGAAACGTAATCCACCCTCAAAACTTATTGATTAGTATTCTTCTCCCTCGAACAGCAATCAGCGTATATGGTCCTGAAAACCTTGGTCCCTTCCTTGGGCTTCTACAACCCTTTCCATAATAGTAGGCCTGACGGTCATCACTGATATGAACGCCCTAGCAACCGCATCCTCTTAACTGATATCTTTCCATTTAGCTTTCCATACTTCCGCTAACTCCCCCTCGGGCTTTCTACTCAAAGCATCCTCTACCACATTCGCCTTGCCCAGGTGATAGTGGATGTCAAATTGATAGTCTTTCAAAAACTCTAACCATCAGCATTGTTGCATATTTAAATCTTTATGTGAAAATAAATATTGCAGCAATTTATGGTCCGTGAAAAGACTGAATTTCTCCCCTAGGAGATAATGCCTCCAAATCTTCAAGGCAAACACAATTGTGGCGAGTTCCAAGTCATGCACCAGATAATTATTTTCATGGGGCATTAACTTGCAAGAAGCATAATAAATATCACGTCGCTCTTGTTGAAGTACACCTCCCAGTCCTTGTAGAGATGCATCGGTGAAGACTATATATTCCAACCTCGGCTTTGGCAATGCAAGGACTGGAGCAGAAGTCAATCTATCATTAAGCTCATCAAAAGCAGCCTTACATGAACTATCCTAAACAAATCTCATCCCTTTTCGGGTTAAATTTATCAAAGGGCTACCAATTTTTGAGAAACCCTTGATAAACCGACGGTAATAACCCGCCAGACCTAGAAAACTACAAATCTCGGTCGGTGTTGTGGGATGACCCCACTCCCTCACCGCAACCACTTTTCTTAGGTCCACCGATATACCCTGGGATGCCACAATATGACCCAAAAACTGTACGTCCTGCAACCAAAAGCCGCACTTCTCAAACCTAGCATATAATTGGTGATCCCTCAATCTTTGTAGAACCAACTGCAAGTGAGTAGCATGATCAGATTCCGTTCGAGAATAAACTAGAATGTCATCGATGAATACAATAACAAAATGGTCCAGGAAGTCCCAAAATACCCTATTCATGATATCCATAAATACGGCGGGGGCATTGGTTAGTACGAAAGGCATAACCAAAAATTCATAGGAACCATACCTCGTCAAAAAAGCGGTCTTGGATACATCCTACTCCCGTATCCTCAACTGATGATACCCCATCCTTAAATCGATTTTAGAGAAGTACGACGCTCCCCTAAGTTGATCAAACATATCATCGATATGAGGCAAAGGGTAGTATTTTCGAATAGTGACTTTATTCAACTCTCTGTAGTCAACACATAATCGGAGAGAACCATCCCTTTTCTTCACAAACAACACCAGAGCGCCCCATGGCAACGTGCTACGCCGAATGAATCCCTGCTGCAATAACTATTAAATTTGGTCTCTTGACTCCCTCATCTCAACAGGAGACATATGATATGGAGCTCTCACAATTGGTCTCGTTCCCGGGGCTAAATCGATTACAAATTAGATCTTCTGACTTGGAGGCAAACCCGGTATTTCTCAAAACAGATCCTGGAAATCTCTAATAACTAGAATAGATTCTAAGGGAACAATTACATCTCGAGAAGTCTCTTATGTGATACAATACAAGTAAGTGCTACTACCTCCTTCTAAATGAGGCATAACCACCAAGAACATTTCTTGCCCCGGAACGGCAAAAACTATACTCTTTCCATAGAAATTAACTATCCCGTGATATTTCACTAGCCAATCCATACCCAAAATCGCATCATACCCGACCATGTCTAGGACGACCAAATCGGCCTCAAAGCACAAATTACCAAGAGAAATTTATATTTGTTTACACACAAAGAAAATGAGTGAGCCATCACCCATAGAAGACTCGACGCTAGTGAAGGTACTCTTGACAGATTTTATCAACTCTGTAGACTAAGAGAAACTTCTAGAAATGAATGAGTGTGCCTCACCCATATGAAACAAAATGTGGCCCATGTGTCCCATAATAAGGAACTTACCCTCAATAGCTGGCGATGCCTGCGGAGCCGGAGGAAGCATATCCTGAATGTGATTGACTCGCCCATACTGTAGCTAACCCTGCTGTGGAGGGGAAACTAGATTAGGTACCTGCGGTGGTTGCTGAACCTGTGGATGCTAAGGAACCCTAAGAAGCTGACCCCAACCAACTGAGGACACTCCTTCTTGTAAAGACCTGCCTCCCCACATTGGAAGCACCGTCCTGTCATATTTTCTAGATTTCAGCCCCGATTATTTCTAAACTGGGTACCACTTTGATCCGGATGGCCCTTACTCCCGTGACCACCCCGACCTATTTGTTGTTGTTGCAGGGCACCCTGATCATGCCTGTTGTTATTTCCACCCAAATTAAACCCACCAAAATGTTTCCTTTTCGATAAGTCCCCTTGCTGAGGATCCCTTTCTTTCTGCTTATTACCTGAAGATTGGGACAAGGGAAAGACTCCTCCTCCAGTCCCACTACCTACAGGTTTTCCCGCTTTCCCCACCACTGTAGCTTTCTTGCCACTCTGCATATACAACCGATGTTCTTAGTAATGGAGCAATGCCACATTCATTACCTCACCAAAAGTTTACAATGATGGATTACCAAGCAAATGTTGTTGGATCCTCCAGTTGAAACCTCCCATGAACTTCGAAACCTTCCTATCTTTCGGAGTCACCTCGCCCAGTACAAAACATGTTAACCAGATGAAATCCTCTTCATATTCTGCAACCAACCTTTCTCCCTGCACCACATCCTGAAGCTTCCTTATCATCTCCCTTTGAACTGCGAGAGGGAAGTACTTCTGGTCAAACAAGACCCAGAAATCAATGATAGTCATGGTATCTCTCTGCTCTGGCGTAGTCATCGACTCCCACCAATGTAATGTGGCCCCAATGAGTTTAAAAGTAGCAAGGACTTATTTCCTCTCCTCACTACACTCCACCATTCGAAGATGGCATTACATATCATTCTTCCACTTAATAGCTCTAATAACATCAGAACCTCTATCAAATTTGAGGGGATGGACAATGACTCTCTAACTCTCTCCCACGAAGGAGGTCCTGTAGGAGCTTGTACATCCTGCGCTCGTTATTGTTAAGCTTGTGGCATTAACCGCTTGGTCCACGATATTTGCTACATTAGCAGCATTTGTTGTTGCTTGCGACGGCGGTGGAGGGCCAACCTCCTCTTCTACAACTCTATTCCTTCAAGTTGGGCGACCTCTCTTAGCCGGCATCTGAGATGGAAAAACAATAGAGTTAGAATACTATTCAAAAAATCTATCTTACAGAAGATCACAGTCATAAGTAACAAAGCAGTCCTAACATTAGGCTCTATATCAAAGAACGCTACGGTAGAACGTGACAAGTCCTCATAGATCCTACAGACTCTAGAACCTGATGCTCTGATACCATCTGTGGCAACCCGCTCACCAAAATAGGGGTGGCAAGCCCGATACTCCAATATAATGGAATCATGGATGGAATCATTATCATCATCACAACAATATAATAAGTATATGAGATAACCACCCAAAATTTCAGAAAACGGGTTGCCAAAAATTTTGTTTTATTAAAAGTTAAGGAAATAATTTAAACAACCCAATTTAAAAGAAAGTGGAATCCCAAGAAAACTTATATTACATCCATAACAAATGTACAATAATAGGACCGAATATGCTCTCAATCAACAGGTACATACAACGTATTACAACAGTTTAATAATTTACATAATGCATCCATTAAATAGTTACAAAAGTTTGGGCCACACGCCCGAGTGGATGACCCGATCATAACTAGAATACAAAAATGAAAGCGTCTAATAACATATCCCATAATATCTGCAAAGTATTACGGCTTCCTAAAAGCGCTGAAGTAGGAAAAATCAGAACGGGCGTCCTCGCGGCGGAGCACCTGAGCGGATGCAAGTTTCATGCATAACAAGAAATATGAACGGGTCAGGGCCCGGTTTTATATGATCACCAGATGAATAAAAAGCATGACACTTATGAATAGTTAATCATGAATGATAAATATGAGAATCTATTAACATAATCTCAAAGAATAATAAGAGAATTTAAATGATTATAACTTTTATTTAGTTATGCAAGGAGAGATAATTAGACATCATTAATTAAAAGTCTCCATCATTATTCACCATTTCATTTCATTTTCCAGTCCTTGTTAGGAATATAATTACTATCATATGCTCTTTGTGGCATTTCTCATATATTAAGTCCCACTTGATTTAGAATGGTCATATTCATATACATATAACGATTCTACGACCGCCCCTTCGAGTTTCCCCACTGGGCGGGCCCCTAAATGACTATCATCTTCCAGGGCCTATCAACAAGACAACCTGGGCACCTAACGCAACATCGTGAAGGGTCCATATGCCTGCGAGTGAGTCATAACCACACCCGGAATCACCTCACTAGCACCGAAAAAAACATATAACAATCCATCATATGGCCGAGGACTATAGTCTCCCTGCATTCATTAGTCAGGGGACATCAACCGATTCGCGAACTTCCCTTATGATAGCATTTAGAGAGGTGTGTTTAAGTAAATTATCATTTACCATTTAAATCTCATGTTCATTTCCATTTTTACATAACTATGTTTCATTTATCCTAAACCATGATCATTGAATATTCTCATTAGTATTCATCGTATACTAAATCCCGAATTATTCTCCGAGAGGTCATGATATTTCTACAAGTCACGAGGTTTTATATACCTCATTTGATCTTCTAAAGTCTCCAATTATGGGCCTACAACTCCTAGACTCCTAATAATTAACTAAAGGAAAGAAATACCCTAACCTCAATTTGTACACCTCCGAAAAAAACCCCGTTTAACCCATTTGTAAGGTAGGGTGGTGACCCAACACAACTAAAACTCTAGGACTCTAAGTTTATTTCATACAATAAGGTTCTTAGGTCCTAAGCCTAAAGGAAAGGGTTGGAATTGAACTAAGAAAATCACTCAAAAGTGCAGGATTTCATAATCGATTAGGCCTGGCCGAATCGATTTGGTCAGAAAAGCGAATCGATTCGGACTAGCCGAATCAATTCGGTCAGGACATCTGACTTTTTGCATAAATGCCCCGAATCGATTCGGCCCAATCAGACATGTAATCTGCCTCTTGAGCGAATTGATTCGGACCAGCCGAATCGATTCGGTCCTGCGAATTGGCCAAGTTTGGGTATGGAGTCTTGGACTCCTAAATTTCCCCAACTCCAATCTACCCAAACCAAGATCATTTATTGCCACCAACTGATTATTAATGCATCTAACAATAATAATGTACACCTATAACCTTCCAAATCAACCTCCAAGGATTCAAAACCCATAAATCCGTAAAACCCTAACATTTTTAAACCATAACTAATACACAACCATCAATACAAATTATTCATCTTAAATCACATATTTGCAAGTAGAAAACTTTCCTAGGGGTTCCAGTCTCAGATTTTCTTGTAGCAGCAACAATCTCCAAGCTTGAATCTCTCTCTTTTCTTCTTTCTCTCCTCAAGTTCTCTTCTTCTCTCTAACTCTCTAGGTTTTACAAATACACTTTGAGAATAAATGAGGAGTAAGACTTAAAATCGTGGCATTAGTCTAAAATTCCCAACTTAAATTGTTAATACCGCATTAAAATGACTCACAAATACGTATTTAAGCTAAAACCAATCAAAAGTGCCTGAAACATAAAAATACAATATGGCACTTATTTCGACTATCTCGTACATTTCTAACTAACTACGCCCTACAAATTATCATTTGGAAATTCTATAACACATTTCATGTTTCGGTTTCATTTTAAACCGTAAATGTCATTTAAATCTTATGACACTATAAACCACAACATGGTGATATTTACTTACACATACAATAAATATGCATCAATTTAGTGAATATGCTCTATTAACACATTTAATTCATATTTACTCCATCATCCATATTTTATATAATTACTCAATACAGTAAATCAATATAAAATAGGTTCTCAAAAGTGAGAGTTGTTACTGTATACACAAAACCTATATACATAATTCGTACGTAATATGTATCTCTCGAATACTCAAAGTACTATCGATTCATAATTATAACTTCTTATTAAATTTTCTCGAGTAATATTCTCGACTCGAAGGGACCTAATTACACGTCATGTTATCTCAGTTGTTAATTCCATCGTACACTATTGGTATATATAATAGGTTCACTTATACTCTCCATTATGCATTCTCATTCCCTCAAATTCATTATTTTACAATTAATGTCAAGTATGTATTCACCTTAATTCTCTTGTTATGGCTAAGCCTTAACCCTACATTAGGCCTACTGTAATTCAATATATCCATAATTATAGTTTAGAGATGTCCCCAAAGTTTTCCCATTAATTATTCAGAAATTCATGGTTTAAACAAGGAAAATTGGGCAATTATGTGTAATCGAATCGAGTCGTAAATTTTATGATAAATTTAACACCCTGTAGTAAAATTTCGATTTCTCATTCTACAGATCTACAAATGACGTTATTCGTAGCTCATTGGAAAGATAAGACATAGATCCTTACAGGAATCTACGTCTCACACTATAATTCTAAGAAAAAGTAAAACAACATATAAAGTAATGTAAAAAAAATTGGCAGATTACTATGCTAAGAGATCAGACGCTCTATGGTAAAACGTCAATTACTTCATCTACAAAAACTTTAGATGACCTAATCCAAAGCTCATTGGACAAAAAATTCATATACATTTCTATACATCTATGGGCCACACTCTAATTCTAAGTACAATTTAAATGGCATACGTTTAAAGTCATGTAAAAAATTATGGCAGATTAGCATCTTTTGTTCAACAATTAAACCCTAAGTCACACAAAATTCGTGTTCTTCAACCTAGAACTTGACCTGGAAAAATGAGGCACAACACAATAACACGATAAGAACCAACATGAAGTTATAAGATAATGGGTGGACCGTTATTGGTTTTGGGTCATATCAGTGCCAACCCAATAAGACACGGTACTTAACATGTCGGGTTAGTTTTGTCCCCCTTCACCCATTAATACCTGATAAAACCGGTTAAGACCCATTTTTATAAGTAAATAAGAATATTGTTGCAAGTTACAAAGAGTTTATATATCTTTGATTTAATTTGATCATAACCATTTTTACTAAATGAGAGAGTTAGTAATGATAATGAATTATCCAATCTAATTTTGTTAAAAACATGAGTTAATATTTCAACTTGTATACAATTCAAAATAAATCGTTATATTAATGCGTAATAATGAGTGAGCACAACATGACACGTTAAGATGATGGGCCGAGTTTGGATATAATTTTATCACATGATAAAAAAGTCACCCATTTAGACACGAACCCGATAAGACCCGAATAAGTTAAAAAACGACGTGATAACGATTCGACATGACCCATTTCCAAGTCTGCCAAGAACCCATAAATATTTCATCATAATCATCAAATATATTAAAATTTTATTTTATCTTTACATAGGGATTCATTCTACATGCAATCCTACACCGAATAACATTATTGAAATCATGAAATTCAAAACCGTACAATAAATGGGTATTATAACTTATTCAAAAAAATGTTATATAAACACTTTTCATTGATTTAAACGTCTGAAATTAATTTGCTGATGACAGATTTTATCTCTCTATGCTCCAATTATTATTCTGGCACATCGGTGTGGAGAATTTATGTGGAAAGCCTAAGTTTTGTTCTATTCTTTGCCTCATATGGCCTCTCCTCACTGTAACTTTTATCAAGCCTAGCCTCTAACCCAAAAGATCGGATATAACCTTTCAATTTTTGGAGTTCCTTCTACCCTAAACTCTTAAATGACAAAATTCCCTTAAACGGTGCCAGGTTTGTCTAAAATCACTCCGGGACCCAAACTATACATCCGATTATACTATTCTGACTATTCAACCCTTTCAGAATCCACCATGATATCTAAATAATCATCTGGGTCATTCTACAACAATTACCAATCTCGATGTCATATGGTCTACATGTGACCTCCGGTTGAGATCCACCACAGTCTCGTCGATATCACTCACTAAGATGTATGATAATTGTTAAACATATTATTCCAGCAATAATAAATCCTTATATCTCAAAAATATTTAATTCCATGAAGTACGGAACACACATAATTTAAAACTAAATCGAAATAATTGCCGAATTAATTGAATTCTAAATACTCATAAGTAGAGGGTCTTACATCAGTCACCTAGCACCTATAGATGAAATATGAAACCTTTATAGGCAGTATGCAACGAACACTACTCGACACTGCTACTACTGCTAAGGCTAATATCATCATCAAAGTTACCACACAATAAATCTCACATAAAAAATCATGATGTTGTCGCTATCAGTCTATAGTGACAACCAAAACTTACTAACATAGCTACATCACAAATGTCGCAAAACATGAACGGATACAAATTTAGTCGTTTACCATCTCACAAAGAGATGCACATCATGTTAATGACATTGACTTCACCGTCCAAGATACAAATTAAAATTGTCACTAATCTCATGTGACGAGCCCAAACCAACATCGATGTCAAGAATATCCACTACCGACCTCACCACATCACACCCGAAAGGAACATTGAACCTAATGCTCTGATCTCCCCCTTGTAACGCCCCAACTCGAATTTAAGGGTCGATAAAGGATCAGTTATATTCGGCTCATGCATTAATTATGAAGTGTAATGGAATAACCTAAATAATGTTTCTAATCAAATTTTTCTATCGTTTAACGTTACACTTATTAACATGTGATTCCAACTTTCATCAACGAAGTGATACGACGAAAGGGAAATTGTGACAACCCGCACTCCGAAATAAGGGGTGGCCAGCCCGATACTCTGACATATACGGGAATCAAGGATGGAAATCATACTCAGCACCACAAATATAGTAAGAGTAACCGAGAAAACCACCCATTAATTCAGAAAACGGGTTGTCAAAACAATTTATATGCTTTAAAAGTTAAATTAAGAAAACAGTTTAAACAACCCATTCTAGAAAAGAGTGGAAACCAAAGAAACATATATAACATACATCTAAAACGAATATATACAAGGGGAGGACCGAATATGCTGTCGGTCCACATCTACACAAAAAGAAGTTACAACATTTATGATACGTATTACATTCATTAAACAGTTACAAAGTTTGGGCCACTCGCCCGAATGACAGACCCGATCATAACTAGATATCGAAAACGAGGGCGTCTAAGCAAAACATCCTGTAATATCCGCAATTTTTTACAGCTCCTTTAAACACGAAAGAGTAGAAATATCAACACGGGCGTCCTTGCGAAGGATCACCTGGGCGGATACAATAATATGCACAACATAGGAAAACGAACGGGTCAGGACCCAATTTTTATATAGTTCCCAGATGAACAAAAAGCATGCTAGATATGAATAGTTAATCATGGGAATGAACATCAGAAATCTAACAACCTAAGCATGAATTATTATGAGACAATAAAAAAAATGACATGCCAAAGATAAAACTATGCAAGATAATAAAATTATGCATTATTAAAATTAAAAGCTTCTATTCACCAATTTCCACTTTAATCCAGTTTCAATTCCTTAACAGGAATACAATATCATCATTTATTATTTCTTTCCAATACTTATTCCTTAGCAGTAATGTAATTTTCATATTATAAAATCAGTGGAAATATGCAACCCTCAAGTCCCACTTGAGTTTAGAAAAGTTATATTTTTATACATATAACGATTCTAAGACCGACCCTCCGAGTTTCCCCACTGGGCACGCCCCTAAATGACTATCATCTTCCAGGGGCCCATCAAACAAGGCAGCCTGGGTACCTAACGCACGTCGGGAAGTGGCCATATGCCTGCGAGTGAGTCATAACCACACCCGGAATTACCTCACTAGCGCAAAAAATACATATAATAAACCCGCATATGGCCAAGTACTATAGTCTCCCTGCATTCACTAGTCAGGGAACATCACCTCATGCGCGAGCTTGCCTTATGATAGCATTTAGAGAGGTGTGTTTAAGTAAACTAGGATTTACTATAAAAACCGTATCTTTCCATTTCCATTAATATTTACATGTTTCATTTGTGTGAAAACATTACCATAGGATATATCATTAATATTCATCCTAATGTATACTTCGAATAAGTCTCCAAGGTATCACATTCATTTCCCGAACTTAAGGTATTATATACCTCAATTAAGCCCCTAAAGTCTCCAAGCAATGGGCCTACAACCCCCATCCTTATTACGATGCACGACGAGAAGTGATGCCTCAACATCACTTAAGACAACCCCTCCCCCGGACTTAACCCCAAGTGAAACCCATTCAACACTAGGGTGTCAACCAACTCAACTAGGAATCTATAAGCCAAGTTTTACTTCATTCAAGAAAAGTCCTAAGTCCCTAAGGGAAGCAAAGAATTTAAAAACAAAAATAGAAAATTGGTTGAGAAAACAGGGGACCGGTCGACCGGTCCTAAGACCGCGATCGACCGCGTCTCAAGTTTTTGCCTTTGAAAGAAAGCAGAAAGTTCAATTAGGACGAGCCAGTCGACTGGTAGGGGGACCGCGGTCGATCGCGCCCTCAATTTCTTGCCTTTGAAAGAAAGCAGTGTGCTCTCCTCCAAAGTCCTGGGCGACCGGTCTGAGAGACACGGTCGACCGGTCATTGCAGACCTAGACCAATCTTCCTATATTTTTCATACAACCCAAAACAACTATCAACCAAACCCAACCAAACCTCAATTAATGATATTAAAAGCTCATAAATGCTTCCATAAATATTTATCTACCTCAATCCACAATCAATCTATACCAAAGATGTTAATACCCTTAAATCCAACCAAAAACCATAACTACATTACATCAAAACTATTACATAACTAACCATACTAATTATCCATCTTAAACCATATAATAAAAAGTAGAAAAATTTCCTTGGGCCTTCAAATTCAGATTTGGATGAAGAAGAATGCAAGATCAATCCTCAATCTTCAATCTCTCCCTTTTCTCCACAATTTTCTTCCACTCTCTCTCTCTCACTTAGGGCTAGAACACATAGGGCAAATAAGAGAAAAAGAAGGGCTTGGGAAAAAACTAAAACATGGCCTTAGATTAAAAGTCTCTAACTTTAAATGTCAATACCGCAATAATATACTTTCTAATACGCAATATGCCAAAACCAGTCAAAAGTGCCCAAAATCTCAAAATACAATATGGCACACATTTCGACTGTCTCATACCTCCCGGAACTAACTACACCCTCAAAATTATCATTTGGAAATTTTATAAACCATTTTAAGTTCCGATTTCATTTTAATTCAAATTGCCATTTTAATTTTCATGACAAAATAGAACACCACATGGTAATAACTACTTACACACATGGTAATTATGCAACTCATTAGTAAATATTAACTTATTTCATCAAATAAATACTTAGCCACATCCGTAATTTTATATATGCAACCAATCAACATAGAAATTAAGTGTAAAATGGGCTCCCAAAAGCGAGGGTTGTTACAGAAATGCCCACAAAGACAAGAGAACTGAGATGCTAAATGTAAAAGAAAATAACTACTTACCTCTACAACACTCTCGAAGAACATGACAACATACAACCTGTCGTAACAAAAGGAGGGAGGGAATCGAATGCTTAGTGGGAACTTATGATAAGCACCCAAAACTGTACAATTTATACCCCGAATAGACGTACTTTAGTTGTTAATTCTTAGCAATATTGGTATTATGTGATTAAATGTTTATCTTGTAGGTCAAATGCACGTTGCGGTATTCAAACGCTTATTTCAAGGCAATTGTGGGCAAAATGGAGCTAATTCACAATTCCCTGACCCTAACCTAGCCCATCCTAGCCTTAGCCTTCCCCGACCCGTGTGTATGTTGATTTTGTACATTTTTATTATTTTTTACATTTTTAGTTTGAGTCATTTTTATTTTTAGGATTTATTTTAGATTTATTTAGTATTTTCTAGGTTTTATTTTCTATTTTTCTTTTTTATTTTTATTAGTATAATTTTATTTTATTTTTATTTTTGTTAGTTATTTGTTTTATTTTTATTAGGATTAGATTTTTTTAGGATTTCATTTATTTTTTAGTTTTATTTGATTTTACATTTATTTAGAATTTTGGTTTTAGTTTTATTAGATTTTATGTTTATTATCTCTCTTTTTATTTTCATTTTTTAATTGGGTCTTTATTTTATTATTAGAACTAGGATTTTTATTTTTATTTTTAAAGTTTTATTTTTATTAGTTTTAGTTTTTTTTAGGAGTCCAAATTAAACTCACACACACCCTAAAACCTACATCATACAAAACACACCCTAAAACTACCCACACCCTCACCCATATCTCCCCCTGCACCCACACCCACACAATCCCCCTATCATCTTCAACCTTTCACTCTCTCTTTCCTCTCTCCTCACCACAAACCTCCATTAACAACACAAAAACCCAACACCTCTCTCTACTCTCTCACCTCACCTAAAACCCATCAACACCTTACCCCCTACCTCATCCCTCCCAACCTAACCCCCGACTCCGGCCACCTGAGTCCCGCCATCACCTGACCCCAACCACCACCAACACCACCACCCCGCTGGCGGAACCTCATGCTAAACCCACTTCCAGCAACCCATAAGCTCCCTCTGACCGAGAACCAAACCCCCCTCTCCGGCGAACTAGCCACCGGCGGACAGACCCACCTGCCGGCGTTGTCACCACCTGCGATCCTAAATCTGGCGACCAACCCCATGAACCTGAAACCATCCCACCCACCTACCCAAACCAATTTCCCATTCAAACCCAACCACAAGCTATAACCCTTTTCCAATCCCTAACCCAAATTCAAAATGAAAGACCCATTTCATCCATTTCCCATTTAAGCCATGATCTGCCAAGCAATAAACCAAAAGCCAAACCAAGTCTTATTAAAATCCCACATGTCAAAAACCCATAAAACCCATTTACTTCCTTTACCCAAATACCCCCAACTACCTATTTAACCCAACTTCCCATAATACCCCTTTAACCATATCAGATTTTATTCTCAAATCCCTTCACCCACATGACCTCACATTCCTCTCACCATTTCCATGCACACTCAAGTCAATTTCCAAAAATACCCTCATGCTCCATGCATCTACTATAAAAGAAGATTGAAGACCCCATATGAAGAGGGGGTTTTTAGATAGAAATTCTAGTGAGAGAAAATACCATTTTAGTGTAGGTTTTTATATTATAATTTTTATTTTATTTTTTTTAGATAGTGAGGAGAAAATAAATTGTTCTGAGGATTAAATTGAGTGAGTCTCTTGATGTAATCTTGTTTGAATCATTCAAATTAAGGGATGTTAATTTCAATTCATGGATTGAAGATCAATTAAGCATCAAGAGATTGGGGTTTGATTGTTCTTTTCTCTTCTCATTTATTTTATGCCTTTGATTATTAATTTGTCATGTTTCATATCATGTTAGGCTAAATCCCCTTTCAAGGGCTGGGGTAAAACCCTTATTTGATGTTATTTTATTTTAATTAGTTTAATTACTTGAAAAGTCCCTTTGAATGTTAATTTCGATCCCTCGCCCTTAAATTTACGCCTCGAGAGAGGGTAAATGATTTTCGAGAGAAAATCAAAATTTTAGTGATAATACCCATTTTAGATTCGAACTAGAGATAGGGGTTTCTTAAGTGGGGTATTATCACTTGAATTTCAACTCTAAATTTATTTTCGAAAATTTACATAAATTTTAATTAATCAATCCTAGCGGGTTATTAATTAAAAGGAGTGTAGATTTTTTTTCTAGAGTTGTGAGGTATTAAACTTAATTTTCCAAAATGTTACTATTAAGATTACATTTGCAACGAGAGTTTATTTGTAATTTCGAAATTAATTTGGGAAAATTCAATTAATTCAATTAATTAATTAGAATAACTAAAATTTGTGGTATTTCCTCATTCCTTGATTGTTCTCACAATTATTTACCTCATTTATCTCTTATTTCTAGTTTAGACTTTATTATTCATTTTAGTAATTTTCTAGTTAGTTGTTTTTATCTCACATTTAATTTATTTTAGTTTAGTTTAAATCATCACCTTCCCCATTTGTTTTAATATTTGAAAAAGCTAAAAAAAGTAGAAAAGTGAAAAAGCCCAAAAAGAAAATAAAAAGTTAATTACAATTGAATTTGTCTCTAGCTTACTCCCTTGGAAGTGGATTGAAACCCTTATTTACTGCTACACTTGAGTTGTTATATTCTGTAGGTAATTGAGGTTTTGATGAACTTGGCTTTTAACAACAACATATACAAAAAGCAAAGTTATCAAATGGCGTCGTTGCCATTCTTGGGAGCGTGAAGCACTTGGAGCGGATTTCATTTTGTAGTTCATTTATTTATCGCATTTTTTTAGTACCATTTTTGTTTATTAGAAGGCTTGTTTTAGGACTTTATTATTTGGCTTGTACTGCGGTGCATAGAGACACCTTTATTTATTTTTCATTTTTAAATTGTAATAATCAAAGACAAGCGTGATAAGGAAACCGAACAAGGTAAAGAGAGGGCGTCCAAAGGCAAGGAAAAGAAGCCTCTCTACTTTGGGTCGGTAGGACTCCCGTGGCCGACTGAGATAGGCGTAATCTTCCCCCGATCGACTCAAATTTTTCGGCACCCAACGGCATAAAAACCGTGGGAGGTATATTTCTTGCCACTCGCGCCTCTCCTATTAGCGATCAATTCTTTTGTGTGCTCTTGTGTGATTTTATTCTCGTATTTATTTTTTGAATGGTGTGATGAATTAAATTACAAAGATCTACACCCAGTAACTCACGAGAAGGGATTTCATCACCCGACTCACTCACTTACCATTGTGTGCTACCCTAGCCATCACTAAATTTAAAATCAATCAACTAGGCTGCCCACTACGAGAACATTTTGCAAAGGCGATCACAAAGAGATTTTAGTCAATTTTTATTGCCCGCGGACTTAATTAAAATTTGACTACCCTTTCACTAAATCTAAAGATAAAAAATGGCTATATGCTAGTTAGGAATTTTTTTTGACTTGTGTGTGTGTCCAATTTATTTTTCGGTAGTCGGTTTTAGTTAGTTCGTTTCAAATTTCAGAGCCCATATTTTTCCCCACCTTTTTCTTCCAAAAAAGTCCAAAAATATTTTTCTTCCTTTATTTTTCACAAAAAGCCAAAAATATTTTCTTTCTTTTTATAGAAAAATCAAAAAATTGTTTTCTTTCTTTCCTTTTTAGAAAAATCCAAAAATATTTTCCTTTCTATTGAAAAAAAAATTAAAAATAAATAAAAAATATTTCTCTCCTCATGGCCGAAGAACGTCCTTTACGGGACCACTTTGGTCATTTTCCATTGACACGCGACACGTGTAAGAGTGATCCCGAACCGTCTCTTTATGAGATTTTTAGTAGTTTCATCTCTCTCACGAGTTCCCTTAATACTCTTGACCCATCTCTGCATGAACCTCCTATTCAATCACCCGCGGTGTCAAGTGTCGACGTGTCTCATCCTTTGTTGTGCACCCACTATTATTATGCTGATCACATGTCCCATGAGTGTTCATACTTGTCATATCCATCCGAACCCACCATGGAACATGTGTATCCATATGACACTGTTCCGGAACCCACCTCAGCCCACTATCCCGATGAACCCATGTTGTGTGAGTCCCCGAGTAATTCGTGGAGGCCTGATCACCCTCCCACGTGGTACGAATCCCAACCCGATGTTTTGGAGCCTCACATGTTCCAACTGTCGTCATGGAAACCTTGTGCACCCATTCATGATCAGTTACCTCATTATGCACCCACCGATTATCAACCCTTTGTCCATCACGAAAGCGATCCTTTCGTGCATGATGAACTTTGCCCCAATCCACACACTTCATTAGAGTCTCCTCCCTATAGTCAAGATCGTAGCGAGTTTTGTCCACCACCACCGTCACCATCCGTCACTTTACCACCATCATCCACCTCCGCTATCGAGAGCCTCTTCCAAAAGTTCATACTCGAGAAAGAGCAATCCACTCAACTTCAAAATGAAGCTCTCCAAAGGCTTGAACAAAGGTTAAATGAATTGGAGTGTGCGAGAGAGTCAGATATTCCCATGAATTCACCCATTATTTCACCCAAGTGTGACGATGATGTGTCCTCTTGTGACACGAATTTTGAGTGTGACCAATGCTACCACCCCGAGAATCTCGAAGTTGAGGACATCCAATGGTCCGGGCCCTAAGTTGACAATTGTGTTGGCTTACCTTTCAATTGTGAGCCTGATCAAATTCCACCATCTCCACCTAAACCCCACTTTGAGGTTCCCACTCCCGTCATATCCAAAAATATGCGCGAGCTTTTGCCTTATGCCCCAATTGCTTATGTCTCTGACATGCCCATATCTTTTAGGTTAGCTCCGGCTATGAGTGCTCACTATTGTACCGAGATAGCGTCAGAGATGGTCCCCACCTCTCTTGATATGGATCCTACCCCATCGTATTTGTCTCCCCTTGAGTCGAATATTGATGTTGATTCATCTATCTCGGATCTTAATGCCTCGTTAGACCCTTTTCACCACATCGGATGGCGAAATAATGGTGGATAAGTTGATCACTCACTCGTTTATTTCCACACTTACTACTGCGAGTTCCCTTGTGGATCACTCCGCGCCTCATGAGTAGTGTGTATCTCCCACTCTTGAGTTGGATCATCTTCCTCCACCATTTAACCCACCCGATCCACCATTTATCCCACCAAACCCACCCATTGTCCCTTCTATCCCACCACCTGGTTTGGATCTTGATTTTACACAGTTCATGTTTCCATCTACATTTTTAGATCCTCACCTGAAACCATCCTCCTCTATACATGAGAGTATTTTTTGTGCTACTCTCAACTTTTGTGACATTGAGCTTGTTCCTCCATGCACACCACTTCCTTGTGGTGTTGATTTTTCCAATCGATAGCTTCCTGGCGTGTCACGGCGCGACCATTACCATCGCCCATTCATAGAACGATCGTGTGATTTCTATGAGGCCCACCCCATTTCACTTATCAAACCATATTACCTCCCCACCACGCTTATAGGTCCCTACACGCCCTCACATTTCGGCTCAACAAGGCCCATGATCGGTGCCTACTCACCCTTACCCTAATACCCACTCACCCCTGGTCCACTGATGCTTTGCATCGTGTGATACACTTTGCCATACAAGTGCATTGACCGTTGTAGCCTTCATCCAACACGACTGATGCTTTAGTCTTGTTTGGGGGTGATTCTCATCACCTAAATTTTTCTGTCACCCGATCTTTTCAAGTTCTTATATTTAGGGTGAGATTTCATCGGTATGGATGAAGACATTAAACTTAGAACTACCAGGAGGTAGCCCGCGTTTCTTGTACTAGTCTCATCCTGTTTGGGGGTTTTCTTTTCACATCACCCAATGTTTTATCATGTTTGTAGACTTGTACACATTTTTTCCTCACTTCTTATTCAGGTTTATTCTTGGCTCCATCTGTTCACTTCATTAGCGGTTAATTCTGGTAATCTCTTTCCTACCTTAGGCTCTCAATTTTAAACATCATTTTACTTAACATCGAGGACGATGATCCTTTTTATTTGGGGGTGGGGAATTTAATCAAAATCGTACCTCTTTTGAATTTTTTTTATTTTTAAACATAATTTTTAAAATTTCGTGCAGTTTCTTTCATCTCACTCATTGAGGTGAATTTTCAATCATCCATTTTTAAAAAGTCTAGGAATCAAGCTAGAGAATATTTTTTCTAAATAGCTTATGTAATACGTAATAAGGCATGTGGCACCATGAATTTCTAGACTCAACAAAATTTATGCACTTGTCACGTAAATACGGTTTAGAGTTGAGGAGTACTACAATTCTCAAGAGAACCTGCAGGATCACTAGTAGAGACTTTAATTTGCGAGATTTCTTCCTTTCACCCTTTTTGAGTTTTTTAAGAAATCTCCGAGTCACAAGTTGATTCAACATCTTTTGGGTCCGCATTACATTGTTGTATGATCTCATTATTCTTCAAATTTTGGCTCGATCACTGAGAATGATATCTTTTTAGAGTTGTAATAAACGTGTCCTGAAATTTGTCCTGATCACTAGGATTTTCATCCATACACATTCCCCACCACATTAACACATCATCTTTCATTTTCAAATAAAAGAGTGTGATTTCAAATGTTAAATATCTTCATTGTTTGTTTGAAAAGAGAAAAAAAATAGCAAAAATAGAAAAAAAGAAAACGAACAAAATATATAGAGAAAAAGAAAAGAAAAAAAGAGAGATAAAAAAAAGAAAAAGAGAGTTGTAGTTAATTTTTATGTAAAATACATTTGTGCCTAAAGTGTGTACACTCCTCTCATCCATCACTCGTCGCATATCCATCCATTTCACATCCGTTTTACATCCATCATTTCACACATACATCTTATGACCATCCTACCTCATATCATCATATACTTTTCATTTCATTTCCCCCACACCCATTATCATACAAGTTCCCCTAGGTGTTCGGGCAAATGAAAGTCTACGTGGTGAATAACTCGATGTTCTCACTATAGTGGTTAGCATTCTTTCATGAGATCAATTTTTTTCTTATTTTTCGTTCTTTCTTATGTGTGTGTGAGACGTTTGACCTTTCTTACATTTAATCACCCCCTCACACACAAGAGCGATACACTAACCCATATCTCGAGAGTTTGTTTGAGAGAGTAATATCTAGTGAGATTTGAAGTTGAAGCGTTGATTTCGAAAAGGCAATTTAGGAATTACTCTTGTGATGCTCGACCCGTTTTGACTGATTCACACTACACACGTTGAGTTCTAGGAAGGATGTTCTTGATTATTTACTTAGTTAAACTTTTTATATTGATTTTTATTAGTTTTTAGTCTTAGTGTGACCAACCCTACCACCCAGAGAATCTCGAAGTTGAGACCATTCCATGGTCCGGTTCCCAAGTCGATAATTGTGTTGACTTACCTTTTGATAGTGAGCCTGATCCAATCCCGCCATGTACACCAGAACCCACACTTGTGGTTCCCACTCACTTTTCCGTCATATCCAAAACTATGCCCGAGTCTACACCTATCGACTTTCACCCTTGTGCTCCAGAGGAACCACTTCATTCTAGGTTAGCTCCCGCTACGAGTGTTCACCATTTGTCCAAGATAGAATCCATGATAGTTCCTAACTATCCGGATATGGATGATATACCATCATGCATGGCTCCCTTTGAGCCTCATATTTCTAGTGATTCCTCTATCTCTGAGATGGTTTCCTCGTCTTACCCACCCACCATATTCCCTGATACTACTCTTATGGAGAAGTTGATCACTCCACCTTTAGAAACCACACTCCCTTATGAATATTCCTTTACTCCTCCTAATGAGTGTGTGTCTCCCACGCTTGAGTTGGATCATCTTCCTCCACCATTTATCCCACCCGATACACCATTTGTCCCACCCGACCCACCCATTATCCTTTCCACCCCACCACCTGATTTGGATCTTGATTTTCCACATTTCAAGTTTCCATCTACATATTTAGATCCTAACCTGAAACCATCCTCCATCTACAAGAGTTTTTTTTAAGATACTCTCTACCACCGTGACACCGAGCTTGTCCCTCCATTCACACCACTTCCTTGTGGTGTTGATTTTTCCCATCGACAGCTCCCTGGCGTGTCACGGCACGACCATTATCATCGCCCATTAATAGAATGGTCATGTGATTTCTATGAGCCCTAGCCCATTCTAATTTCCCCACCATATTTCCTTCCTCACCAACTTGAGCACCATTCTTATAGGGACCTAGTTGCCCTCACCTTCCGGCTCAACAACTCCCGTGACCGATGCCTATTCAACTTCACCCTTTTCTTACTACCCACCCGCCCATGGCCCACCGATGCTTTGCATAATGTGATGCACTTTTCCATACAAGTTCATTGATCCGTTTTAGCCTCTATCCAACAAAACTGACGCTTCAGTCTTGTTTGGGGTGATCTTCATCACCCAATTTTTCTTCCACCCCGTGCTTTCATAAATCTTATCTTTTGGGTGAGATCCCATCGGTCTGGCTGAAGATCTTAATGAAAAGAATAGAATTACATGTGATAATTGATTAACTTCGCAACTTTCAAATATAGCACACGTATTTAATTTCAGCCCCTAATCATGCATCTAAATCAACCCATCAAATATAAAGCATGCGACACAAAATATGCTGAGACACAGAATTCAGGAAAAAACCCCTTTCGGGTAAAACCTTTATTTCACTATGAATATACAAGCCGCAACTTACAATTACATAGAGAAATCTGCAATGGATTAACGCGCAGCCAACCCACAAAGACACGCAGTCTTGAACTCAGCAAGAGAATACACGCAGCACCCTCCAAGGACTCGCAGCCCCAAACAACGAAGGAAGAACCGCAGCTCTCCTCAATGACACGCAGCCATAAACCTTTATAGAGACTCCCTCAGCAATGACACGCAGCCCTCGGTTGCAAAGATCTCTCCACAAGGATGAACAACAACAAAGTTTGTGTTTTAGGGTTCCAAAAGATTCACAAAAGTAATTGGGATTTTTGTGTGAATCAAAAAGATGTTTTGCACATCAAAAAGGTGAAGACTTAGAGTATTTAGGACTCTGAAAATCGTGTTGAAAAGTCTTAAAAATAACTCTCCCGAAGTTGGTATAAATAAGAAAACCAAGGAAAGAGTTTTCAAAAACTGGGACTGCTCGTAATTATCCCAGGCGGACCGGTCCGGATTGAGGGCAGATCGGTCCGGTAGACCGGATCGGTTCTTTTAATTGCAATCGGATCGGTCCGGTTGACATCGGATCGGTTCGGATTTTTATCTTCATCGGTTCGCTATGGATCCGGGGTCTACTGGACTTCGAGCAAGGCGGATCGGTCCGGGTAGAGGGCGGACCGGTCCGATTTTCCCCGAAAAATAAAAACTTTAAAAAGCCTCATTTTGCTTGAAAAAACTTACTTCTTATTTTTATCAAAAACATTTTATAAAAATTTCCCAATACTAAATATGAACTTTAAGGAACGTAAAAACAAAATTTTACCAAGTTCATTCTCGCAGAGGCTATGATGTTGAAGACGCTTTGATATTCGGATCCGTTGAGGTAGATGCGATCTTGAATTTCTTCAACGGTGTAACGGCGTATGACATACATATTGATAATGGACAAAAATTTCCTTACAAATCTCCCCCTATGTCTATGCCGGTACATACATAAAAAATATCCGAATTATCAACTTATGACCTATACAAATCTACCCTCCCATGAACCCTAAAGATGGAAAGATACGAATGTTTAGATCTTCATCGTTTGTTCTTCAATCTTCAACAATCATCAAATCTCAAAGCTTTTCTCATCAGGGTGTGCAATCTATTGATCTTCAATCTTCATACCTACACACATGAGACAAAGAAAATACCACGTGATGTATCGAGTTTGAAATGAGATAAACATGGATACCAATTTATGATGAACGCATAAGTCAAATCTCCCCCAAAATTCGAACTCCCACATAATATGATAATTCCTTCTCCCCCTTTTTATGATGTCCCCAAATAGACAAATAAGAAGAATGAATCAAACAATCAAAATCGGGGTGTCACGGTATACAAATCAAGGCATCAATCAATATGGTAAACGAGCTCTAGCAAGGATATGCTCAAAAAAAACTTTCACAAACTATTTTTGATTTTTCAAATTTTTCATACAAAAAAAATAGATACCATTTGAAAAAAAATGCTACAAAAATCACACCATGGATTTAAACTCAAACAACCAAGTCATGGAAACGGAATGAATGGGTGTAAACACATTCGATAGGTAAATCGACTCAATTATAAAAAACATTTTATAAAAATTTCCCAATACTAAATATGAACTTTAAGGAACGTAAAAACAAAATTTTACCAAGTTCATTCTCGCAGAGGCTATGATGTTGAAGACGCTTTGATATTCGGATCCGTTGAGGTAGATGCGATCTTGAATTTCTTCAACGGTGTAACGGCGTATGACATACATATTGATAATGGACAAAAATGTCCTTACACTTAAACTTAGCGCTACCGGGAGGCAGCCCGCATTTCTTATACTAGTATTATCCTGTTTGGGGGTGGTGTTTCACATCACCCTATGTTTTTCCATGTTATGGACTTGTACACATTTTCTCTCTTATCACTTTTTATTGAGGTTTCTTTTTGGCGATATCTGTCCACTTCATTAGCGGCTCATTCTGGTAATCTCCTTCCTACCTTATGCTCTCAATTTTAAAAATCATTTTACTAAACATCGAGGACGATGTTCCTTTTTGTTTGGGGTGGGTAATTTTATCAAAATCATACCTCTTCTGAAAAATTTTGATTTTTAAACCTGATTTTTAAAAATTCGTGCCGTTTCTTTCATCTCACTCATTGATGTGAATTTTCAATCATACGTCTTTTAAAGTCTAGGAATCAAGCTAGAGAATATTTTTTTCTAATAGCTTATGTAATACATAACAAGGCATTTTGCACCATGAATTTCTAGACTCAACAAAATTTGCGCACTTATCACGTCATTACGTTTAAAGTTGTGGAGTACTACAATTCTAAAGAGAACCTTAAGGATCACTAGTGGAGACCTTAGCTTGTGAGATTTGTGCCTTTCACCCTTTCAGAGTGTTTTACGCAATCTCCGAGTCACAAGTTGATTCAACTTCGTTTGGGTCCGCATTTTAAATTGTTGTATGCTCTCATTATTCTTCACTAAATTTTTGGCTTGATCACTGAGAATGACATCACTTTCGAGTTATAAGAAACGCGTGTCTTGATATTTGTCCCGGTCACTAGGATTTTCATGCATACACCTACCACTTTTCCCCATATCATATTCCCATTACATTCCCATGCTTTTACATACTCCCCACATCATATATTCCCCACACCATCACCTATCACCTCCATTTATATATCATCCATAATCATTTTGAATAAAAGAGTGTGATTTCAAATGTAAATGTCTTCATTGTTGGTTTGAAAAGAGAGACAAAAACAAAAATAAAATAAAAAAAAGAGAGAAAAGAAAAAAAATAGCAAAAATAGTAAATATATAAAAAAGAAAAAAAAATAGAGAAAAAGAAAAGAAAAATCAGAAAAAAAAGAAAAAGAAAAAAAAAGAGAGAAAAGAAAAGAAAGAGAGTTTGTAGTTAGTAATAAAGACATTTGTGCCTAAAGTGTATACACTCTTCTTTCGCATCCATTTTACATTCATCATTTCACACATCCATCATACACCATCCATACATCATACCACCATCCTACCTCATATCATCATATCCTTTCCATTTCTTTTCCCCCTCGCCCATATACAAATATATTCCCCTAGGTGTTCGGGCAAATGAAAGTCAACGTGGTGAATAACTCGACGTTATCACTATAATGATTAGCATTCTTTCATGAGATCACTTTTCATTCTATATTGTTCGTTATTTATTACATGTGTGTGAGACGTTTGAACTTGATTACATTTACTCACCTCCTCACACACAAGAGCGGTACGTTAACCCTAATCTCTAGAGTTCGTTTGTGAGAGTTATATCTACTGAGATTTTGAAGTTGAAGCGTTGATTCTGACAAGGCAGTCTAGGAATTAATCTTGTGATACTCGACCCATTTTGACAGATTCACACTACACACGTGAGTTTTAGGGAGGATGTGCCTTGGTATTTACTTAGCTAAACTTTTACAAATTCTAGCTTGTATTTCTCAAAATATTTCTCATCTGATGGATTGTGCGATTTGTCTACGTCTAATAAGAGATTGACTGCCTTTCAATAAATCTATACAAATAATAATTTTGTGGGTATATTCCCTGCAAACCCTCACGAGACACAACTCGTCCTGTAGGGCAACCTATAGGTTTAAAGGCTTGTTGCACATGCTAAGTGCAATCTCAAGTGCCCACGAAAGTGGAACCCTTTTGGTTTCTTATCTTTCTCTTTGTCTCTATCTTATTGATCGAGGACTAGCAACGCTCTGTTTGGGAGTGTTGTGATAAGCACCCAAAACTGTACAATTTATACCCCAAATAGACATACTTTAGTTGCTAATTCTCGATAATATGGGTTTTATGCGCTTAATTGTTCATTATGCAGGCTTAATTGCAGTTGCAATGTCTAAAGCTCTATTTCGGAGCAATTTGCAGTTAATATGGTGCTAAATATCGTTATCACGTAACCTAGACTACCCAAACCTAGCCTAAATTGTCCCAAACCATGTGTGTGTTTAGTTTGTGTCCTTATTAATATTTTTTAGATTTTTAGTTTGTGTTATTTTAATTTTAGGTTTATTTTAGAATTTTTAGATTTTATTTTCTATTTTTCTATTTTATTTTTATTAATATAATCTTATTTTATATTTATTTTTATTATTTTAGTTCTTAGTTTTTATTTTATTTTATTAGGATTTGATTTTTAGGATTTATTTATTTTGATTTTACATTTTCTTTTTAGGATCTCAGTTTTAGTTTAATAAATTCTATTTTTTTATTTTCATTTCCTTTTAGTTTCAATTTTATTTGAGTCTTTATTTTATTTTAGAATTAGATTTTATTAGGTTTTTATTTTATTTTATTAATTTTATTTTATTAGTGTTATTTTTTTTAGGTGTCCTAATTAAACACACACAACCCTTATTACACACTCACTCACTCAAACCTATCCTAGACCTCATTTATACAATAACTCATCCCTCACCCCTCACCATAACTCTCTTACACCCTCACACACTCGACCATCATCTAACCCATCTTCAACCTCCCAAAATCTTCTCTCTCTCCTAAACCTCCATTACCACCATTAAACCCAGATACTCTCTCTCAACCAACAACACCTTGACCCAACTACCAGCTCCGATCGGCGAACCCACCGCCGGAGCAACCCAAATCTTCCGTCGGCCTGTCACCAACCTCCGCCCAGCCATCGCGACAACCCCAGCTACCACGCCCCATTCCCCCGGCGATCACACCTCTGACTCCCTCTCTCTCTCTCCCCAAGCGGTGCCCCCAATCCCATACCTGTCTACGCACCTGCTACTACCCACTCCGACAACCCCTTACCAGCCGAACCCTCAAACCCCCATTCTCAATCTCCTTACCCCCATCTGCCGGCGACCGCGAGCCCCGGTTGTCTTCTCCCTCAACTCGCCACTGCTACCTCCAATATTCAACCCAATCCATACCCGGATCCTAACTTCAAAACAAAAACCCATTTCCCATTTCCAAAAACCAACCTCTATCAAAAACCCATTTTCAAGCTTTAAAACATTTTTTCCCATTCACGTTGTTACCACCTGCTAACAAACAAACCAAAGACAAAAACCCACATGTTTAATAAATGTTTTTTTTTCCATTATCCATAATACCCTTTCTTAATCCTTTTCCAAAATTGCTCCTCTAACCTCACAACTCACATGCTCCCATGTGCACCCAAATGCACATTTAACCCAAATCAGATTTTATTACCTCACTCACCCCATGTGCACCTTTGTTCTACCCAATTTGCCCCTATCTCCATGTTTTCCATGTATAAATTGAAAACTTGGGTCCATTTTCAAGGATCTCAAAATTAGTTTTAAGCTTGGTGTGATAAAATTCTCTCCACCCCTCTATGTTGAGTATTTGCATTTTTAGCAAATACCTTAATATAGAGGTGTGTAGTGAAAATTATCCTAGGATAAATTTCACCCCACCCATCTATAATGAATCTTGGCATTTTTAGCCATTAATTAATTATAGATTGATGTAGTTGAATTTATCTCTTATGGGAGGTAAATTCTAACCCATTCTTTTATGTTGAGATTTTGCATTTTTAACAATTATCTCAATATAAATTAATGATCTAGAATTTATTTCTTTGGATGAGTTCTAATGTACAATTTTATAATGTTAGGATTTGCATTTTTAGCAAATCTCTTTTATTATTTAATTGTCCATTATTAATTCATCTACTATCCTTTTTATTTTTATTTTGTAATTTTTAGTTTAGATTCAAAAAAACTTTTAGATAGGAATTTTAGAGAGAAAGTTGTAGAGAGATAAACACCAATTTGTAAATAGTTTTTCCTTTTATTTTTTTAGATATTTGTTGAGAATTAATTATGAGTAATTGAATTGAATGGAAGATGATAGAGTTCAAATTGCCAATTTCAAGGAGACTTGTTGAAGATTTGTTCTCTTTCTCTACTCATTTATTATATATGCCTTTGATTATTAATTTGTCATATTTTATACCATGTTAGGCTAAAACCCCTTTCAAGGGGTGGGGTAAAACCTTTATTTGATGTTATTTTATTTTAATTAGTTTAATTACTTGAAAAATCCCTTTGGATGTTAATTTTGATCGCTCACCCTTAGATTTATGCCTCGAGAGAGGGTAAATGATTTTCGAGAGAAAATCGAAATTCTAGTGATAATACCCTTTCTAGATTAGAACTAGAGATAGGGGTTTCTTAAGTGGGGTATTATAATTTGAATTTCAACTCTAAATTTAATTTCTATGATTGACATAAGTTTTAATTAATCGATCCTAGAGGGTGATTAATTAAAAGGAGTGTAAATTTATTTTTCTAGAGTTGTGAGGTGTTAAACTTAATATTCTAAAATGTTATTATTAAAATTACACTTGCAACGAGAGTTGATTTGTACTTTTGATATTAATTTGGGAGAATTCAATTAATTAAATTAATTAATTAGAATAGCTAAAATTTGTGGTGTAATCCCACTCCTTGATTGTTCTCACAATTATTTACCTCATTTATCTCTTATTTTTAGTTTACACTTTATTTTTCATTTTTGTAACTTTCTAGTTAGTTATTATCATACCACATTTAGTTTAGTTTAGTTTAGACTTCACGTCACCCTATTGTTTTAATATTGAAAAAGCAAAAAAAAATTAGAAAAGTGAAAAAGCACAAAAATAAAATAAAAAGTGAATTACAATTGAATTTTTTCCATTTTCTTTACCCCCTAGAAAGTGGATTGATACCCTTACTTACGGCTACACTTGAGTTTATTATATTTTTTAGGTATGTGAGGTTTTGATTAGAAGGAGCCTGTACATCAACGACAAATATACGTAAAAGTTCTTTTTATCATCATGCCCTTCCTAATTATTTTTCGGCATCATATGAGTGTATTTTGATCTTTTTAATGCGTTCAACATTATGCCAAAGTTCACATTAAGCCACATTAACAATAGGAAGTCAAAAGCCTAGACATAACCATTTATTTTTCCATTAAGTCTTGAAAAATTATTTCTTTATCCCTTAACTCTTTTATTCACACACACGTTGATTTTATTTAAAAAAAATCACTCTCAGGGACTTCAATTCATTTTCACACACACTAGTGTAAAAACATTCGTTAACATTTTTTCCATAATAATGTTTTTCTTCAAGTAAATTTCTAATTTACCCCTTATTTACCAAAACCTTGAATTTGGTCCTTTAACGAGTGTTATGTCCCAAAAATAGTTATTATGTCACCAACATAACATTGAAAACACTTTTATCCATTTTTAACATTTGTTCAATATATCATTTTACTAAACTTTCACATTTGTCACTTTTACACCTTTAATATATAAAACAACACATTTTCATATACTAGAGCCCGTTTGGTTATGTATTAAAAAAAACTCGATTTAAACATTGTTTCTAAGTACAATTTTAAATTTGATTTTTTTTATTTATAAATATTGGTGTGCATTTGGTAACCTTGTTTTTTAATACAGGTTTCTCAAAATTTGAAAAATTGCCAATAAAATGCATGTATATGTAAATACTTTGTTATTACATGTATAATCTACAATAAAATTATATACATGAATTGATAATATTATTTAATGCATATGTACTAATTGATAAAACAATTTCTAAGTATCATGTATATATTGATAATAAAATTTAACATATGGATCTTAGTCTATTATAAAAGTTAATAAAACATACATATATTTAGTTTTGTGACATGTACAAGTATATTTTTTATTTATTATAATGGCACGCATGTTACTGTATGTATGTATGTATGTATGTATGTATGTATAGTATATATTAAGGTATGAATTCAAAAAAAATTAAGAATAAATAATTCTAGGTTGAAAAATAAATAAAACAAAATTTAGAAAACACCATTTTGTTGTTTTCCAAAAACTTAGATTACAAAAAGAAATATTATAATTCAGAATTTGCATATAGGTGTGACAAATATAAATTCCTATCTGAATTATATTTAAACACAAAAAACAGAATTATAACTGATAATCAAATATGCCCGAAAGTTTTTCAAAACAAAATTTTACATCTTTCTGGTGATTTTCAAAATTGTCAGAGCATTTTTATTTTTTTTTACAAAAAAACTCATTTTTGAACAAAATGACATTTTTTTTTTTACCAAAAAGGGTCTTTAATAATTTTTGTACCAGCATAATTTTGAACTTAACCAATGAGATTGAATCAAATTATTATTTAAATAATTTTTGAAGTTACTATTCATTCAATATTTTTCTTGCTAAAAATATTATTTTGCTAAAATAAGGTTTGTACCGCATATGTAAAAATAACCCAAAAAATGTGTCCTCAAAATTTATTGTGAGTTATTGATATAATAAGAGTGGTTCATACATTTTTATTTCTCCATATAAGGGTAAACTCCATAATTATCTTTCTTATCCTTTTTGTGCATGTTCGTCACAAATTCACCAAGCCAAGCCTAAACACGATATGAAATTTTGCATTTGATATTTTTAACATTCGTATACCGTATATCAAATTTTTCACGTAAAATTTTACATGGAACTCCTTCTTGAAATATAATCAATTATTTTTGGCCCTTATGCGTCTCACGCGATCAACTTGTGTAGCTATTTTTTTGTCAAACTTTTGTGCGACACAATATTTAATAATCACTTTATTTTTATTAAATACTAGGGTGTTATAGATGAGAATGTCATCTAGTTGATCCTGAAGAGGTTTTTGTTGTCCTCTGAGGGCTGTGATAGCCCGTGTCACTTAGTTCTTGTTCATGGATTTGGAAAGTGTCGTTCCCACGGATGGCGCCAATTATGTTGAGGTGAAAATCATAATCCATTAACATGACTGTGACACCCGGCCTAATAAAATACTGGGTGATCAGTCCTATATCAAATTATGTCCTTACAAATCTCCCCCTATGGATATGCCGGTACATACATAAAAAAAATCCTAATTATGCTATCTCCATAAAGCAAATGACATATAAGATAATATCCCCATTAAACCCTCAAACTGAGAATACTAACTGACATGTCCTTAATCAAACTTCAACATCTTCATATCTTCAGCTTTGTAGAAACTCTCAAAGTTTTTCTCATCAGGGTGTGCAATGTAATAATCATCAATTTTGTACCTACACAAATGAGATAAAGAAGATACCCATGAAACGTAGCAATTTTGAAATATAATGACATGAAAAAATCAAAGATCAATTAAGCTTAAGAAAATCATTGATAAATCAACCAAACACTACCAAACTATTCTCCCCCATAATTCATTCTCCCCCTTTTTATGATGTCCCCAAATAGACAGATATGAGAAGAAAAAATAAATGTAGTTGGAGAATGTCACAAGGTAATAAACATTCTATTTTTTGAATAATTCAAAATTTTTCACCGAAGATATACAACAAAGAATCACACCATGAAAGAACACAAAAACAATCAAGTGGATAATAGCGAAAATGTATGGTTGTGAGCAAATTCAATTGGAAAATCAATGGATACAAACATAACATATGTGCACAATGAATATTGGATATTTCTAACGAATGAACTCAACATATTCCTTAGGTGTAAAAAGATGGAATTATAAGAAATTGACTCAATCAAATCAGCAAATCAAAGCTCAAAGTGATTTCCACACTAATAATGTCCAAAACTAGTTACTGCTTTTTCAGGATTGTTAAGAAAGTGCAAACCCTTTTAAATTCTCCAACCAAATTCTCTCAGATTTATATTCTGTTTAAAGGTGATCTAAATTCTCAAACATTGGAGAATTGATGGTGAAACCTAATGGCCCATATTCGGCATGTATTGCTTTTTATTGCCTTTAAAATTTTTGGGCTCTTTTAACCTCTATGGACCCCAGATAATAAAATTCCACAATTTGTTAGGTCCGACATAATGGTGGCTTAGTGTTCACAAAGGCCAAATGAACCTTTCGCAGACGTTCCCCATTTTAAAATAGCACACAATCTCACCAAACGGTTTTTACGTGTATTATAATCCTGTCAAGTTTTATCGCATATGGTTTGTTGTATAGACAAAATTGAGCAGGAAACACTCAAGCCAATATGTGATAGACAAGTAAAATAATCAAATAAAACCGTTCATGTGTGCAATAAAGGAGATAAGGAGCCAAACATGTAGAAAGATATCACTAATCACATCTCAAAGATTCCAAACAATGTAAAGCACATGGATGCAATGATGTAGCATTTCAAATAACTATTAAACAGTCACGTGAAAAATGGAAATGGAAGTTGTGACTCAGTTATCTTAAATGCTCATCCATAAGAGGTGTAAACAAAATACAATTTTTTTTTGTGCTTTCCTGAAATTTTTATAAAAAGAAAATATTTTTGGATTTTTCAAAAAAATATACAAAATAAAAAAAAATTATAATACAAATGATACAAACTAGCAATAGGAGTCATATGATATGAACATGGCAATGTATCCAATCCTAGACACGGACCATCCCCTCAAGTAACTGTGCAAATCCCTAAAGACTTCGTAAGACTCTCGAATCTAAGGGCGTCTAAATTTTTCATGAAAATATCGTCTAACTGAATGTCGGTGGGTACGAAACTTAGGGATACAACTTTTTCCTCAACTAACTGACGTATAAACTTTTTGCGTATCCTGATGTGCTTTGTGCGCGAAAGTTGGACTGGATTATGAGATATCTGAATCGCTCTCCTATTATCATAGGATATGGTCATGATGTCCTGTGAAATCCCATAATCCTCCAACATTTGCTTCAACCACAAGAGTTGCGTGCAACAACTCCCGACAATGATGTACTCAGCCTCCACAGTGGACAAAGAGATGGAGTTTTGTTTCTTGCTCATCCAAGAGACAAGAGCATAACCAAAGTAGAAACACCCACTAGAAGTTCTACTACAACTATCTACATCCCCATCCCAATCGGAATCCGAATAGGCGGACCAACGTTCATCGGTATCAAAGGAATACCAAAAATTGTAGGAGAGAGTCCCACTCACGTATTTAATAATACATTTTAGAGCGAGTACGTGTGACTATTTTAGGCACCCCTAATATTGCACACAGACTCCAACACTAAATGCTATGTCAGGGTGACTAACAGTCAAGTAAAGAAGACTATCTATCATACTCCGATACAAGGTCCGCTTTACGTCCTTACCTGAAGTGTCCTTACTAAGCTTGATAGAAGTACTCATAGGTGTACGTGAATGCTTATCGGAGTCTAAACCAAATTTCTTCACCAGGCTTATAGTATATTTGTATTGGGAGATGAACATCCCATCCTCTAGCTGACGAACCTGGAGACCAAGGAAGAAAGTAAGTTCACCTACCATGCTCATCTCAAATTCATTTTCATCACCTCCTCAAACTGGTGAGCATGCTGGGATCATGTGCATCCAAAGACTATGTCGTCCACATAGACTTGGGCAACCAAAGTAGCACTGTCATCTCTCCTGACGAACAACATCATATCGACTCCCCCTCTCTTGAAGCCACGGACTAAGGGATAGGAAGTAATCCTCTCGTACCAAGCATGGTTGCTTTCTTCAAACCATAAAAGGCTTTCCTCAGATAGTAGACGTTCTCCGAGTGCTTAGGGTCTTTAAACCCTTTTGGTTATTCCACGTAAATCTCATCATATAGAATGCCATTTAGAAAGGCACTCTTAACACCCATCTGATATATCTTGAAGAGCAAATGACATGCGATGACGAGTAGTAAGCGGAAGAACTCAAGCCTCGCAATAGGAGAAAATGTCTCCCCAAAGTCTACACCCTCTATCTGTGTGTATCCTTGAGCGACCAGCCTAGTCTTGTTTCTGATTATGGTACCATTTTCATCCATTTTATTCTTAAAAATCCACCTGGTACCTATCACATTCGTCTCACTAGGTCGGGGGACAAGTTCCCAGACATTGTTCTTTTTAAACTGAAGCAACTCATCCTGCATAGCAGATATTTAGTGTTCATCCTTGAGTGCTTCTTTGTGATTCTTGGGCTTGAGTTTAGATGTGTAGCAGACATGGCTAACAACATTCTCTAGCTGAGCACGAGTCTTAACCCCTAAAGTGGGATGGCCAACAATGGCGGAAGGATCATGAATCAAGCAAACCCAAGTAGATGTGTCCCCTGGAACAGGAATAGGATCCACCCTAGATGTGGGAGACACAGTGGGATCATCAAAAAGGAGTGGGTCATCCTCACTCAAATGGGTCGAGTCATTAGACATCGATGGTTCGTCATCTTGCACAGTAACATTTATCGACTCCATTACTTTAGAGATCTTAAGGTTAAAAACCCAGTATGCTATACTATTTGATGAATTTCCTAGAAATATTGCCTCGTCTCTTAGGGAGTCAAACTTTCCTAATTTCTCTCTATCACGTAGGATGTAGAATTTACTCCCAAAAACACGGAAATATGCAAGGTTAGGATTCTTTCCAGTCCATAATTCATAGGGCGTTTTAAGTGTGTGTGGACGAAGGTAAACCCTATTCACCGTATGGCATGCAGTAGACACTGCCTCTTCCCAAAATCTCCTAGAAACTATTCGACCTAGAAGCATAGATCTAGCCATTTCCTAAATCGTCATGTTCTTTCTCTCAACAATCCCATTTTGCTGAGGATTCTTCACTGCAAAAAACTCATATTTGATTCCTAGGCTATCACAGTAAAGATCTACTTTTTTCTTCATAAATTTAGTTCCATTGTCACTACACATTCTATTGATAGTGACACCGTGTTGGTTTTGTAGGACATGACACTTGGTCGTCAAAAATTCAACAACATTAAATTTCTCTAGCAAAAAACCTAGAATCGAATATCTGGAGAAATCATCTACCATCACTAGGATGTACCTCTTACCACCTAGACTCTCTGTACGAGTAGGACCCATGAGATCCATGTGAATCAACTCAAGTACTCGTGAGGTGGTAATGAAATTCAACTTCCTGTGGGGGCTATGTATTTGCTTTCCTAACTGACAGGGTCCACAAACTGTGAAAGTTGGCTTTCCAAGTGTTGGTAAGCCACGTACTAGGTACTTTTTAGCTAATTGCGTGAAATATCTAAAGTTCACGTGACCTACACGTTGGTGCCACCAATCCATAGGAGTGATCGTGGCACTGTTGCAGACAAGTGAGGATTTGGGCACAGTCCCATAGCAGTTATCATATGTCCTCACCCCTTGCACTAAAATTTTATCGACTTGATTATAGACATTACACGCACCCCGGTCAAACTTTACGACAAAGTCAGCATCGCACAACTGGCTAATGCTGAAAAGGTTTACTTTCAAACCTTTGACGTCAAAACATTCTCTAGCTTAGGAAATCCTGGTAACTCTACTGTACCTCGTCCTACTATTCTAGACTTTCTCCCGTCTTCAAAGGTGACTCTACCTTCCTTATAATCCTCTAAGTAAAAAAAAGACATCATCGGTCATATGCCTGGAGCACCCACTATCGAAATACCACTGTGAGGTATTATGGGATTTGAGAGCGACATGAAGAACAAGGGACTTTTCATCTTTCTTAGGTACCCAAGAAGCGGTAACCTTTTGTTTACCCTTGTTTTTGTTTGTTTTATCTAGGATGCGGGAAGCATTCACCGATGACAAAGACATCTGTCGAAATTCCTCCATCAAACTCTTTCATGTGGTGGGTGAAAACTCAAAATGCTCTCTCAGACTGGTAAAATCATTAGTACGATGTGGTGGAGCATATGTACATGAAGTCTGACTCAAACTATAGCAATACTCTCTCAGGTGGCCTTTTCTTTTACAGTACGTACAAAAGAACATAGTCTTAGGCAGACCTTGGTTTACTTTTCTTGGTCGAACTCTCCTTCGTGGTTTTTGACAATGGACATATGGAGTTGTAGTAAACTCAAGAACTGGTCCAGGTGTTATTTTGGACATGGAGGCACCACTAAAATCTATTCCCTGCCAATCACCAAAACCTAAAGAGGGACCGAGGAGCATCTTTCCCATCTTTCCAGATTTGTCCTCGATTTAAACCTTGACTTCCCATGCTCTCTCAAGATCATGAGTAAGTTGTACTTCAAGTTTCTTCCGAGTCTCCAGGGAGGAATGGAGCTCACTCATAAGAATAGCCACTTGATTGGTCAATTCCCCTTTCTCTTTCTCAAAACAACTCTCTCTCTCTCCAAACAGTCTCTCTCTTTATCTAAACTGACTTTCTCTCTCAACATAGGCATCATCTCTCTCTCTCTCACGGTAGTGCAGGTGGAGGACTCTCCCTCTATCACTTTTCCTAAATCTTCCTCTAAATAGGTGATCCTAAGAACTAATACTTTGTTACGCTTTTTAGTTTTAAATGACTCAGTATATAACTTAGCGTAGGTTCGTTGAAGATTACTCTCGCTCTCACTTGCGTCATCCTCCCCCTCACTCACTTTGTTCTCATGGTCGAGGTGTCCCTGTGAAGTAGCATCCTCATCATTGTGAGGAGAACTAGAGTTACTCACATGACTAGCCATGAATGCGATGAAGTTACACTCATGCGATGACTCGTCTCTAGAGTCTACTTACTCGACCTCACTGTTGTCACTAAGGGTAGCTTTAAGGACAGCTTTTCCCTTTTCTTTTGCATGTATGTTCAGCCTAGTAGCACACTCAAAAGCTCGATGACCCTTACCGTCAGACTTATAACATCTTTCACCATCATTCTTAGGAGGGTCTTAAAAATATTTTACAGTTTTCTTTTCAAACTCATTTTTCTCAAAATTCTTTTTATCTTTGTAATTTCTATTTTTCTTGAATTGGAGAATTTTCTTTAATTTTTTTGCAAATAAGGCCAAATCTTCTAAATCAAGGTCACACTTGGAATCAGACGTTTCTATATCCCTTTTTATCGATGACTCTACTCTCTTTCTTGCCGACCCCTCACTCTTTCTATCCTGGGTATTAAGTACAATTCCTTTATCTTTAGACTTGACAGATTTAGAAAACATATCAATTTCATACGTTCGTAAGTCTCCTACTAATTCCTCTAATTTAAGCATGTTTATCTTACCCATAGAATTTAGCACAGTGACTTTAGGGATAAAACTCTTAGGTAGGGATCCTAGAATCTTTTTAACAACTCTAGCATTAAGGATCTTAGATTTGCAATTTTGATTATTTCACGACATTAGTTCCTTCATGGGTAAGCTGTAAAATATCCCATGCCTCTTTTGGCGTGGTACATATCATTATCCGTCGAAACTCGTCAGGTGTCACTGATCCAGAAATAGCACTAAAACCCTTAGAGTTAAAGTATGACCATTTAAATTCATCTTCAGTCCATGTGGTCACAAATTTTAAATTTGTCAAGTAGTCAATAGTGATGGAAGGAGGTGTCCACCCTCTTTCAACCAAAATCCAAACTCTTTCATGTATGGCTTTTAGAGAATATTTCATACGGGCTTTCCAGTAAGCATAATTTGTCCCATCAAAAACTGGCATTATTATATAATTTTTCCATTTTGAACACTCCCTTTTTCAAAAATCAAATTTTCAAAAAATTGATATTCTTAAAAAAAATTTGCAAAAAATTACATGGTATAATTGTGTAATTAGCTTTGATACTAATTTGAGAGTGTGCTTTTGTTCAAATAAAGAAATTATTTATTTAAACTCAATTTTTTCAATTAAACCCTAAAGGATGCATCTAGGTGTGATTGAAGACAATGTGATCATGCAAGAACATTCAATCATAAACAAACACACAAATGAGGAAAAAATCCCCCGAAGGGGAAAAACCTTTTTACTTTCACTATAATTTGTAAAGAACGAATTACAAGGATTATACTGAAAACATGAGTGACATACGGAATACCCTCAGGTGTCAGTTCCGATTTCATCGGTTGGAATATCCCACAAGAACTCTAGATGGGCAACAATGGAATAGAGTCGGCTTGTCCACAAGTTACTCTAGGTGAGTAAAAATGATCCTTCGAAGGTTTAAATATTCACATACATATTTAGGAATGGTTTTGTGAATCAAAAGGCATTAAACCTTAAAAACTTGAAGTATGTTTTCTAGGCTATAAATCGGAGAAAAGTGTACAAAAAACATGGAAAAACGTGCATAATGGGTACAGATATTTATATGAAAATCAAGGTGGCGCTGTCGCTCAAACGACATAGGCATTCGCTCGAACGAGACCACGTGTCACTTGAAGGAGATCTCACAACATCCTCATGTCGCATGAACGACAGAGTGATGTCGTTTGAACGAGCTCGGTGACCAAGAAGTCCGCTTCTACACTTAGAAAAATTTCGGCATTTTTGTTAAAAATAAATCAGACTTCGGAAAATATTTTTTAAAACATTCCCAAATATTTATGCAAATACTAACAACTATAATAAACCATTTTACCAATAAAGCATCTTGGAGTAGTGAGAATGGTTGAGAAGCACATCGCATGTAGCATGATCCACGTGTGAAGATGGTGTATGCATGGATTCGGATCAAGGATATCGTGGATGATCGTGTTGACGTGTCGAATGTAGCAGTATCAGACATACATACTGTGATCTAGAACAAATAGAAAATTCCTAGATTCTATCCCGATCATTTATAAAATTATGTCCTTATAATATTTAAATCTTTTCTCAATTGATACCATATAACATTCTGATGAGTTATATAATTAATAAAATTCCCATCATGTATTCACCCGTATATAAATGAAACATATATACATAATATCATATTACAATATTCACATGCATGTCATAGACGTAACCATCCTCCTGACTAGGCCCTCATCGGATGCTCTTTAAGTGTTATCATCAACGGGTATACTCATCCACCCGGAACTCTGACGTGGGGTTCTTCCAAATCAGAAAAACAACAGAATATGAGGTAGCCATACTTCCCCCCGAAAATGGGATCGACCCATAGCCAAGACGTCTCATTACTATAAACAAACACTAGGACCTGGGCACTACACTCTCCCTATATTCACTAGCTAGGGGATTCACCCACATCGCGCAACCTCCTATGATAGCACTAGATTAGGTATGCTTTCCAATAAATATTATTCACACAAATATTTATAAATCACACAAATATCTCTCTCTCTCTCTCTCTCTCTCTATATATATATATATATATACACATACACACACACACACACTACACATGCTCGTATATGTATATTTACTTAATCTAGGTTACCCGTGCACAATGACCATAACACGAGCCTAACATTCCCAAATTTGTATACCAACATGATATTCAAATAGTTCTCACATTTATTTTTTTATCACTCAAGTTGTGACACCCAACAAAATTACCCGAACTTGCACTTTTCGCCATAAATCTCATCCTATAAACTTATTCCTCAAATTCCACACATTAAGGTTATTACCCTTTTTATTTCAAATACTCCATAATTTATTATATAACCCTAAAATAAATTAACTCAACGAAATTCGTGTGTAAACACTCGTAGAATGTGACACCCCGACTAATTAAATACCGAATAGCTACTCCTTTATTAAATTAATACAAAATGCCAAGTTTGTTCAGTTCATAGCATCCTTGTCGAAAACGTTTTATCAAATACTATCCACCTAATATTTAAAAAGTGAGTTGTCAATTTTAATTAAATCCAATTAACGGGCAATAATTAAATTATGAAATGCTAACATAACCACAATAACATAATGACAATGGAATAACCATAAAATAGTAATGAGTCTGGTGGGATACTCTTCACAACAATCCAAATACAGGAATAAACAAATACTAAGTCTGCATCACTAAATTAATTCTACTCAACTCAACTCAACAAAGCCTTTTCCCAATTATTTGGGGTCGGCTACATGAATCCTATTTTTCCATTCCATTCTGTCCAGTGCAATATCTTCGGTTACACCACATGATATCATGTCCTTTTTTATAATATCCCACCAAGTTAATTTAGGCCTACCTCTACCCCTTGGGTTACCATCAATACTAACTAAATCACTCTTCCTTACAGGAGCATCCATTGGTCTACGCTTGACGTGTCCAAACCATCGGAGTCGATTTTCTCTAAATTTATCTTCTATAGGAGCTACTTTCACCGTTTTACGAATTTGTTCATTTTTAATTTTATCCTTTCGAGTTTTACCACAAATCCATCTTAGCATTCGCATCTCCGCCACACTCATTTTCTGCACATTTTGTTTCTTGGTTGCCCAACACTCTGTCCCATATAACATGGCGGGTCTAATGGCCATCCTATAAAATTTTCCTTTTAACTTCAAAGGTATACGCCTATCACACAGAACGCCGGTCGCACTTCTCCACTTAACCCAACCTGCTCTAATCCTATGCGTAACATCATCACTAATATCTCCATCTTTTTGTATAATCGATCCTAAATAACGAAAATGATCATTTCTAGGTATTTCTTGACCCTCCAATTTCACCACATCTCCATTTGTCCTCCTATTACTACTAAAATTACACTCCACATATTCTGTTTTAGTTCTGCTTATTTTAAATCCTCTTGTTTCTAAAGTTTCTCTCCACAATTCCAACCTAGCGTTTATCCCCATCTTTGTCTCATCGACTAAAACAATATCATCTGCAAATAGCATACACCATGACACCTCATCTTGTATTTGTCCAGTCAACTCATCCATAACAAGAGCAAAGAGATAAGGACTTAATGCTGAACCTTGGTGTAGCCCTACCGTAATTGAAAATTCACTACTTTCTCCAGCTGATGTTCTTACTGTAGTCATCGCACCATCATACATATCCTTGATCACATCAATATATCTGCGAGTCACTCCTAAATTAATTACAACCCAAAAATGTGATATAACTGGATAAATAAAGTGTCTAAAAGAAATGAGGCGACATGCCCAACAGATGAGGAAAATCTAGTAACATAGAGTCAAAATCGAAAGTGGAGGCGTCTACTGTCAAAGTCCTGTGACTTCCACGACAGCTACAGTCCATCACCCGAATGGAACTCCTATGCATGGTGTCCTTGTGGTTGGGCACCTAAAAGGTTTTTACAAAAATATATTTGAAAGCAAATGGGTGAGAGCCCGATTATGGAAAACAGTTTAAATATAGCAAGTGTTTTAATGACATAAAACAATGAATGCAAAATACATGTTTGGACGTGCTCTCACATGAAATACTCACCTCTCGACTATCTGTGCACTCCTAATGTATCCATAATCGAATCTAGTTAATGCCGTATCTAACTAGTTCAATATAAAATCTAACGTTACTATATGATTCACGATTTAATTCCCGACATCTTATTTTAAACAGAGTGTTTTGCTCTTCTACACAGCTTCCCCATTTTAGTACTACTAATCAATAGAGATCTTCCATTTTATCTTTTACAAAACGTTGATATTATAGATACTCACATTTATACATTATAGTTCATTTCAATTTACACTATATTATTCTCATCATAAATATACAATACTAGCACCCAGAGATTAAAATGCGGTGCACACATACTCTGCTATCCAATCCTGGTACATCACGTACATAAGGACCACGTATTCAGAATCTCTCAAGAATCGTTCTCAAATAACAACAATCACACAAAATGGAGGCAAACATAGTTCACATCACATGGGTCACGCACATACCTACGCTCCCATGATCAGCAGATTTATTAATTTCTCAATATGTCCTTCTCTGACCTACACAAAATTCAGAATCTCGAATTATTAATATAGGTATGCTTCTCGTTCTTATACCGTCTTTTAATGTTATACGTTTACGAGTCCCCGATTTGTATATTAGCGTTGTCAACCCTTCTCACGTCGTAATTAGGTATTCGTTTCCTATTCCACAAATGTCATCCGGATTACTATAAGGTTCTAAGTTCGCCCAATTGATTTTTCTTCACATTTCTCTCCTCTAAATCCCCACTAAGATCATCCCAATTAAGTTTTAACATTTTTAAACTACTCTTAGTCCTCTTAGGTCACCCTCTAACATATATTTAGGGTCAATGCCTCCTAAATTAACATGTAATCATCATAATTCCCAAACATTATCCCAAACCCTATAAACATGAAGCCAGAATTTTAACGTCTATAATTTCTCTTTATAAATCTGTTTTTAAATCATCAAAGATACCTTTTGGATATGGAATTCATTCATTACCATTCTACATGCAATCCCTATATAAGATTATGAATTCTATCTCCAATTTCATGGGTTTTTCATTAAACTTTCAATACAAGACATATATTTAATCCTGTGCATGGAGGAAACATTCTATTGAAATTATGTAATTAAACCACTTGCCTTAGGTTTTTTGATTTGATGTTGAAGGATGAAGGTTGATTCTCCTCTTCCTCTCTACAGATTTCTCCCAAAGATGGTGATGGTGGCTAGGGGTTTCTTTTGGAACCTCTTAAGACTCTCCCTATAACTCCCGTATCCTACTACTTGTTAAATGTTGATATTGGACTTAGTGGGTTTATTTCTAATATAAAATTTACTTCTAAAATTCGTGGGTTTTAATTCTCCTATTTTTAAAATTACCAAAATACCCTTCTAGGTTGCCGATATGGCCCAAAAATGCCCCGGGACCCAAACTAAACCCCCGACTAGTATTTTCTGACTATTTTGACCTTTCCGGACACGTTGGCACACTCAAAATGACCATTCAATTGATAAAATTATAATTCACTTTTTAATTCAAATAATTACATTCCTGACGCGACTGACACACGTGTTACAATTAAATTTCCAAAAATTGTCTTATTTTTGTCTCGCGACAATTTTAACATTTTCAATACATGAAATTTTAAATTTTAACATCATAATCAAATACCAACTCACCTCTCGCTAGTATTTATACCCGGATTAATTCCCAATTAATTCTAATTTAATTTAATTAATCCCTTAAATAAAAATTAATAAAATTACGGGGTATTACATAGAACTAGTCCAAATGTCACCCGAGTCAATATCCTGACTCAATTGAATTAATTCACGCATTAATTTAATTATTATCTGGGCGTCACTCAACCAATATACCCGGACTCACTCACTTGGCCCGTTATTTCATATTTAGAATTTATTTCACTAAACTCCTTCAAAATATACCACCCATTTATCCCTCCCAAAACCCAATTATATTTACCTATACTTGCTAGGAGTCAAAGCACATATTATTTTTGCATCAATTTAACACGATTAAAAATGGATAACATTTCCCATGTTTAAAAGTGGTATCATTGCCAGATTTCCTGGTGAGTTGATCGATCGACCCTTGGAGTCGATCAATTAATCGTACAGAACCTTGTCCGCTACGAGTTTCCTATTTTGCCATTAACGAAATTCTAAGGTTTTATTTCTCCAAATACCCACCTTAATAAATCATCTTCATCAACCATTCACTACTAAGAAAAGTTCTAATTCCTCTAACTATTTTAACATCATTAATTCTTAAGAAGTCATAAGTCCCAAAAATGTTTTCTTACGGCTTAATACCCAATTGGCACCAAAGAGTTTATTCAACAATCCCACACAATTCATATGAGCTATTGGTTCTTCCCCATAAAACCCTCCAAGATTAAACTAAATATAGGTTCATAATTTACATTTTTATATCCTCTACAAATTGTTTAAATCACATTCCTTGAAACCCCAAATTTAATTTTAGAACTAACCCTAATATCTCAGTCATGTCACACCTTCTATGATATGAATACAAAAAATGAAATTAATCAATATGCAAGTTAAACCACTTGCCTTAGTGTTTGTAGAATCTGAATCCTTGATGAATATGATGGGTTGATGAATGCTATCCTCTCTTGTTCTTGATTTTTGGATCATATGGCTTCTCCCACTTGGACCTACTTTCTCTCTCTAAAAAGGGTTTTCTAAAATGGATTAATGTGATCACACCCTCTCACAATTACTGTCTAATAATTAAACCCCGTTTTTGGGCTTGTGGGCCTTATAAAAAGGGCCCAAACACTCATTTGAGAGCTCAAATGTGTCTAGAAAAGTCTCAAAACTCATATTATACCTACGACCACGCTTTTCATACTATTTTGACCCATCCGAACTCAACCGTGCAATCCGAATTGCCATCCTAATTAATTTATAACATTCTCCAAATTTTTTACCCCAAAATGCGACACGAAATAGTCCAAATAATTAAACATAAACTCCTCAAATTTAAATTTTTCCCAAATCAAAAATTTAATTCCTCACAATAAAATAAATTATTTTTCTCTCAAATATAATTGAATTAAAGGTCCTTGGATTTATGAGGTGTTACAACAACACATTGAATTTATAAATAAACCAAGATCAAGAGAAATAGATGATTGAAGAGAGAAAATAATAAATATATGTGGTTCGGCCTGGATCAACCTATGCCCACAAGGTGAAGGGTTTATTATGATGCACTTATAACTTTACATGCTACACATAACATTATCCTATGCTACATAAAACTTTAAATATTTTAACAATTACGAAGTCTCTCCTTCTTCCTAGCATGCACATTAGACATATTCGCATTTGGAGAAATCATGTGTTCATCCATACTACCCCATGCCTTCCAACGTTGCCCATTCCTTGGTAATATTGATTGTGTTAGCGGGGAATGTTTTGGTCGTATGAAATTACAACATGTCTACAATGTTTTTGAATTCAAATAGCTTTAGAGTTATTTGTCTAATAGAAATGGCAGTTTGGATTACTGAAATGGATTGTTCGTCCACCCTATGACACATGTCGATATGATGCCTTCGGTTGTGCATATAATTGATGGTTTTCCATCCCTTTTGTAATAGACTACCGCCTTCTTCCCGTTATTCGACAATCACTTGTTCCCCATTTTGATCTATACCATTCAAAAAATTTCCTCATCGGTATCTAGTTCAATAAATGCAATTGTATATGTTTTCAATATTGTAACTGTATTTAAATTTATATGTACATGTATCAAAAATAAATAATGTAATTGATTCTAACATAATAAATTTAATTGTATTTGCTTTCACCAATGTAACTCTATCTAAATTAATTAATGTAATTAGATATGTTTTCACTAGTGCAATAGTATATAAATGATTGAGTTTAAGTGTATTTCTTTTTATCATTGTAAATGTGATACCCCGCCTAGTAAAATACCTAGTGATTAGTCCTATATCAAATTAAATAGGAATATCACATCGTTGATTCTTACCATTAATGTCGCAAAAATTGTTAACTACTAGCCACCTTATCTTTCATTAAGTTGATGCCAAATTTTATCTTATAAATTGAATCGAATCCAACTAACAATAATAGAAATCAAAGATAACCAACATTGGAGAAAGTCTAACGATACCACACAACCAAAAAAAGCATTAACTGCATAACATCAACTATACAAGAAATCCACCAAGTGCAAAGTATAAAAGAGTACTGATACATGCCAAACTGAATAAAAGAGTACAAGCCCAACAATCCAACTGAAATGACCCTAACTAGAGAGAGGATCAGACAGGCATATAAACAAATCTCCCGCAGCATCCACATATACTGCAGCTACGCACTCTTTAGGAAGAATCGGTCCTGACATCCCTGTGGTAGGACACCTAAAAGGTTTTGAAAAGTGTTTATAGCAAGGGTTAGGACCGAAAACATTTTAAAAATATATAGAAGGTGAATTTAAATGCAGAAAATTTAAATGCAGGTATGCTCTTCATATCTAAGTTAGTGTCGCAAACTCTCTTGAGGACACCTCACCCTTCCACTAATGTTCACACCTAACGTGACTATATATGACCCATCTACCTAACCATTCTATAACTAGTTTTGTCTCATATATTTCAATATTTCCCATTATTCTAGCCCGAGTGAGTATAGTATACATCTTATAAGTTATACATCACACTAACTTATTTCGATCAATTTTCATTTGATTTCGTATAACCGTTTCGCAAGTTATATAATTAAAATAATTCACGCTGTATATATATATATATATATATATATATATATAATTCTACATTTTATATACGTATCATATCTAAAAATTCACACACATCGGATATAAATTCTATCACCCAACGGGTAAGAGGTGGCCATATTTTCACCTGAAAAGTGTCCGTTCCATACCATAACGGCCCACCCCTAATAACTGAATGTATGACCTTTGGGACCCACATCGCGCAACCTCCTAAGATAACATTAATATTGGTATGCTTTACTATAAATATTATTCACAGAAATATTAATAAATTGTATATATATATATATATATATACTACACATCACCGTATACCTATATTTGTTGTTTAAACAGCAACTAATAGCATATGTGGAAATGATATACGGGATGATCCGTGGTAAACTGAAGAAAAAAAGAATTTTCTCCGCTGCTTGGGTTGTTGTGTATTTAGGTACTTAATACTAAACCGATATTAATATGTAGCATATGCTTCTTTTTTTCATTATTTTAAAGAATTTCACTTGCATTTTTTGAGGAAATTGGGAAAATATTGAAGTTTGATGAGTTAAAAGAAGAAAATAAATCAATTTTCGTTACTTCTTACAATGTTGGGTTTATTCATTTTTTTTTTCGTTTTTACTTTGATTATATATTTTTAGGTAATTTAGAATGTTTATTAAGTACCTAAAATTTCCAAACTAAACTGTACATAGACATGTCATCCATTATCTTCTTGTTTGTTGTCCAAACTAAATTGTACATTGACAAGTACATATGTTTGCATTCCACCTTCTAATGAGCATATAATTTATTGGGTAAATTCTATTTGAAGTTTCGTATTTTTGGGTTAAATGTTTTCTAAAAAGAATTTCATGGTATTTGGGCAAAAACTTTATTATATTTGTATGGTTAAATGGATGTTTTGTTTATTTTCCTTAATCTTTTATTGGTTTATAGGCAATGGATTGTGATTATTGATCAGATTGTTATTTTCTTCGGTTTCGTTTCTCACTAACATAGAATTTATGTGAATTTTTAACTAACATATAATTCATGGTAGTTTTCTTAGGATCATTATGCAGTTTGCTACCAAAAACCGAACTTGATCATGTACGAATGAGGTAAAACCTATATGTTCCTCTTATATTAACGGATCCTCTATGTATTTAACTTTTAGTTTCTCAAAGATCCCTATGTTTAATATTGATGTTGGAGATTAAAATATTATAAATAAAGTATGAGAGACCTCACACGCAATTGAAATATTCCTCCAGAGATAAAGTGATGGAAATATAAAAGAGGCTACGAGAAGAAGAGGACCAACAAGCCATAGTAAATTATTTTGTTTTTTTTCGAGGCTGGACCAATAATCCATGATCTTAATCATGTTTTGATCTTGGTCATTGATCAAATGCATCATTTTTATACAGCGTACTGCATACTATTTTATAAACAAAATTCCTTCAAATATCTCTCATATTTTCCTTGCTGAATCTTTGTCAGAGGCATGAATTTCTCAATGACTCTGTGTTGAACGTACTGATTACGTTGCATCTGTATAAGAGCCACAAAGATATCAATACAGGGGAATTGACGTACTTGCATTCTTCCTCCGTTAATAATGATAATTTCACTAATGTCGTTGTTAGACGAAACCTTCATCCGCATTTTCAACATTTCTCGGGCATTCTTCTTAGTCAGGTAGCCGAGTATGTGAAGTCAATTTCTGGTTGTTCCACCTCCACCAAGTCACTCCAAGGCTATAAAGGCCCTAAGGTGAGTTGCTATTTCTAACACCTAAGTGTGCGTGTGTGTATAAAATTTCAATTTTTCAATTTCCAGTTAGATTTTTGGGATTTGGAATAATGTTTTCACTTTATAGCTTCGAATGTCGATTTTTCATAAATTGGAGTTAGTTCTAAGTTTTTATTTTTTTCAGAAAGTATGCTGATCTTACAAAGTCCGTGTTACATATGCCACTTAGAAATTTTCTGAATTTTCAAATTTTGTTGAACTTTCTTTCAAGAATCTAATTTTAAAAAATAGCATTTGAAGCTACATTTTTTTTATCCAAAAAAAATTGAATTTTTTCCAAAATTCAATTTTTTGATCAAATATGGCCGAAACACATCCCAACTCACATCACCAAATATATGATTTTTGGTAGAAAACTTCATTTTTTTCGACCTTGCCCTGATTGTAAGATTTCTGGTTCTTAAAAAAAATCAGATTGGAATTAGTTTAGTATTTCTAAATTTCCTCTTTTTTCAAAGTTTGTCGATCCATTTTTTACCTGAAAATGATTTTATTATTCCCGATACTATACTATTAGAAAGATATGTAACTCATGTTGATTGGAAATTTTCCAAATTTTATCTGAGTTTTCCCAAAATTATTATGAAATGTTTTAAATTTAGGAATTTTCATTTTTCCCTTTTTTTCTTATGATTTCCAATTTTGTCAAATTTCCTATTTTTTATAACATCAAATTATGTGTAATTTTTTGTCGATTTCTTTGAAAGCCCATAATCCGATTCGATCCAACCAACTCACAGCCCTCAACTCACACTCTCCCGTATTAATATTTTGATATAAACTACATTTTTTCTTGCCTTTGTTGTATTCTGTATGTAATCTGAAGAATATAAAATTTGTTGCCATTTTTTTTTTATGTTTTAGGGTCCAATAATGCACAAGTCCAAAGTTGTAATGCAGAGTGAACTACCAATAGTTGGGTTCGGCAGAGAGTGAGTGTTAGCGACAGACAACGTACCTATCCAGGACAGAATTTTCAAGCCAAACATTCACATAAGTATGGGACAAGTCTTGTAACAGGTTGTTATGGTTGTTGAAACTCTATACTAGGTACTCAATTATATCAACTTAATGTTGTAACAGGTTGTGGTTGCATCTTCAATGGTGATTGTTGTTGCGAGGACCACCAATGATATAATCTTTGAGATTCATGTAGCCGCTGCAGCCACAACTACACAGCCGCTCCTATGTTTTCAATAACTGCAGTTGTTGGCAAGCAGTATGGGAACTTGGTTGGCTATATTTTGTTGTCCTTTGGATATACGACGGGTAAAAACAAGTTGTGATGGAATTAATAGAAATCTTACGTAAAGGGGGATGGGGTTGTCAAGGTATGGTAATAGATGGAGTGGTGGTCAAGCGCGGGGTTACACGAGCCTCGATTTGGCAGCATCGAATTTGGACCAAGAGTCTTGAGGACTACGTAGCAGGGCCTATTTACAAATTGATTTTAATGAGGCCATTGAATAGCTTGCAATTCTCCATTAAAAAACTATGCCACTCACCCCTCAACATTTTTCGCAACAGTACCATCCAATAGAGTGAAATATTACCTTTGCATATCTAAGAAATGAAACATTAATAACATTTCATATTTTTGCAAAACAAATATTGTAATGATTTCTAATTGACAACTTTTGATGTGTGCAAGTTGTTGATACTCATTGAAAGAACTAAGGTAACTTTCTCAGTGAATTACTTTCTCATTTTTTAGAGTTTATTGAACTTGGAGTCCTGAAGTAGAGTGGTACGTTTTCAATAAATAAATTATTTTACCTGGAAAGCGATTTATGTGAAAAAAATTATATGGAAAACGAAAATAAAGAGCGAATTTGGTTCTCTGGAACATGTCTATTAAGCTTAGAAATTGTGTCTTGAAGTGGCATGAAGGATCATTTATGTTTTAAACTTCCAACAGTAGGCTCCTATTATTTGATAACATATTTTTATTATACCAGTATTTTCTCATGTTGGACAACTATTGTACATACTACGCGTTCCCAACTATAATCCTTGACAATAACTCTGTCTCCCCCTCTCCAATTTTGCTATTTTTTTGTTAGGTGGTTGTGGAAGTTCATGAGGACATTGAGTAGCTCACAACTCTCCATCAAAAAAATCTACCACTCACCCGTAAACATTTTAATGTTTTGTTTCTTGGATACGCAGAGGTAAATTATGTGCTTCAAATATTAGGCTTTGACATCTATCAATGAGAATTACAACTTACTGTCTCATTATTTTGTATGCATATTTGATCTTATATCAGTGGTGAAATATGAGTTGTAATTGGTCGAGGTAATAGAGATATGGCATTTATCGATGATAAGCATGCTTATATTATATGCTCAATAGTGTATTAGTGTATAGGTTTCCTTTCGTATTCCCATGCATGTTTACATTTTAGACACATTAATGTTGTTTATACGAGGTACAAGATGGACTATTAGTATTGTTGTTGGTTTATATAATGTTCAGGACGGAATATTTGTATAACTGAGTTGTTTTGGTTTCTTAAATAGGTGGATAGTCCTATAAATGGAGGAAACTCTGTCCAAATTTTACAAATCTTGTACACATTTTTGTGTGTTATAATAAATTATATGATTATAAGTCTCAGTTGACTCATTATTTTTTATGTGTAGTAGGTAAAAAACTACTTGACACATGATGTGCATATTCCAATCATGTCGCAATAATGTGTTATATTTTTTGCAAAGTTTGAAGGCATGGCCATGTATTAGTCTATATAATATGGGAGAGGGGTGTTTGAATAGTAAAACGATCCAACGAATGAAAATTAGTCTCCTAAAGCAATCTAAAGGTCTCATAGTGTGTCATATCATAACTTCACAATTATAACATGGCAAGGGGGGGGGGGGGGGACACACCCTTCCTCTAATTGTTACTCGTTCATTTCTTTTGAGGTTCACCAACAAAAAAGAAACCCTATCTCATTCCTTCAACTCTCAAATCCCACGCTACCATCCTTCCCTCACAGGTTTCTTCCCCCTTCCCACACTGCCACCCCTTCCATCGATGCCACTCTTAGGTCTGTGATTCGAGTTTCGGTGTTTTTTTTAGAGTATGAAGGTTTATTTTTTGGGGGATAAATCTCCCCCTCTCTCTCATATTATCCCTTTAGTTTTTATATTTAATGTTTTATTTTGTGGTTCTTTGATTTAGGTTTTGCTATTTTTATCTCGATTTCGGAGATTTGATAATCTGATGTACATCTGAAAATATGCGTATAATATAATTTCTTCATTGTGATTTCGAACTTTGTAATTTCATCTTTGTGTACAAATTTGGTATTGTTTAAGATCTGTTTATATTTATATTTATGTTTTGGGATCTGAATTTTTTTGTTCTATTGTTTATTTTTCCTTTTGCAGATCAGTGTATACTACAAAATCATAAATAGGTATACTCTTTTTCATTTTTATTATGTGTCTATTTATAGATTTTAGTTTAGGGGGTTTATTTTCATTTTGTGTTTTAGGGGTTTTTATTTACGAATTTGTACATGGTTTGACAATAGGACCCCTCTTCATAGAAATCGGGTTTGGGTTCCATTTTGAAATTGGTTGAAAAACTTCTTTGCAGTGCAATTGGATTTCAAAGAGGATGAAACTATTGAAGAATTAAAACCATAAGATGTTCAAAAACATCCAGCCGTGTTACTGAAATCTTTATTTAAAATTGGTATTAGTGTTGAGTGTGTGTGAGTGAGTGATAGTCTCTATTACCATGGTGTTATTGGGATGACTGATTCTCACTCAAGTTGGGTTGCATTTATATTAGGTTAGGTGTGCGGGTTTATATTTACTTTGTTCAAATCATTGTAAACTTGGTGACTGTAAATTGTAACTTTTTAATTGGTAATAGTAGACTTGGGTGTTTGAGTTGTCCTGGGACTAGGGACACGGGGTTTTCCACTTGTTAGTTTCCCCGAGAACAAATATTGTGTTCATTCCACTTTTCCTCATCTAATTCTTAAAGGGTATTTTTATTTCTAGCATCACCACCTTTTACATACTAGTGTGCGTGAGTGTTTTCTCACTTATAATTCATAATAGATTTTGTATAAAAGATTTGATAGAGTTTAATAACCTAATACACATTAGCGCGTGACCCGTTAGGTTGTTTCAAATGCTAAGAATGAACCAGAAGATATTCTTGTTTAATTTGATATAGGACTGATCACCCGGCATTTCATTAGGCGGGGTGTCACAGATTGTATCACAACATTAGGTTCTAGTGTCCTTAGGATATGTCCGTCTTTTCAAGTTTCAGTGTTGCGTTCTTTTGTATAGAGCCCTATTATTAGGACTGTTGAGTCATTTTTTATGTGTAGTAGTATCGTATTTATTCTACTTTAACAATTATATTAATTGTGAACTAATACAACTCGTTCTACATTTTAGATGTTGCTTAGGAAAGTGAGAGGTAGAATCCAGAGGGCAACCATATGAGGAGGAGATGGGGAGAATCCTTAGGAGCCTGAGGTACCACAGCCCCAGCCACCATAGGGGTACATTTCTATCGAGCAGGTAGCGGGTATAGTGGGTCAGGCAGTTGATGCCGCCATGAAATAATTGAAATCCCACTTTCACCAACATCAGCCACATCAGATAATGGCTCCAGTAGGGCAGGTCCACCCAGGGCAAACAGAGTGGCAGTGGGTCCGGGAGGCCTTCCAGAAGGGCCACACTCTAGAGTTCCAGGGTATTGTGGATATGATTGCAGCTTACCTATGGAGGCATGATATTCATAGGCACCTAAAGATGGTGGAGTGTAGTGAGGTACAAAGATAGATGCTTGCGACGTTTAGGCTGACATGAGCCACCTTGCAGTGGTAGGAGTCCACGATTGCCTCTGTTGAGAGAGGTTCTATGATAGTTACGGATTTATGGACGTAATTTGACCGCAAGTATTTTCATCCGACCATCGAGACTGAGATGAGGAAGAGGTTTAGGGAGGTGGCTCAAGGAGACCGATTCGTCACTGACTACGAGGAGTAGTTCACTCATTTAGAAACTCTTGTTTCGTATGAGGTGAGCAACTACGAGAGGAAGAAAGCTATGTTTATGGGTGGGTTGGCCTAGAGAATCCGGCAATATTTGTTTGGAAATCCGTCTTTGGTGACTTACATTGACGTAGTCAAAGCTGCCTTGCTCTATTATTAGGATTACCACTTTCATCTTAAAGGAAGCAAGAGGAATGGTGAGCCAATACAGCAGGGCAAGGCTAATGGGAATTCTTCTAGTGATGCACAGTAGGGGCAGGACAACAATCAATGGATCCCGCCAAGAGATTTCATTTTGAAGGATAGTACCAATACGGCCAAAATCCGCAATTGGTTCCTCAGGGTCATGAGGTCCAGGGGGTAATAGGGCTGGTGAGCAGAGCCAGTATCAGATACACTATTACATTTGTGGCCAGGTACCCAAAGGTAGGGTCCAGCAGCAAGATGCCCTGCAGGGGTAGTAGGGAGAGGGACATTGGCAAGGAGGATTTACGGGAAGGTGTTTCTTTTGTGCTGAGGTAGGTCACATGAAGAGAGATTTCCCTGAAAGAGGAAGGGAACAACTACAATATGATGTTTTGGATGTGAAGCCATTATTACAGTTTATGGGTCAGTTTAGACGAGAAAATGTTGATAAGGGACTCGAGGACCAGACCCGGCAGATAGAGTACGAAGGTAAACTCTCTTTTATTTTTTGAGTGTAAGTATGTTTTGAGTGACATTGGGTGCGTCATAACATAAGATTGTTATCAACAGGATTCGCGAGTGAGTTGAATTTGGGGGATGTGCTGATCATAATAGTTTTTGTGTATATATTATTACTATGGGAGCACAAGTTTCTTTGAGGTTAGCCAAGGGAGAGTGGGGACGATACTAAGAGGATGAAGGCATCATACGAGAGGCTTCTACTTCTAAGAATTATGGAAGTAAGGTGGGTGATCATTGCGAGGTTTCAGCTGAGATAAGGTCTAGAGTATATATATACGGTTATGTATGTTAAAATGTGGTGCATATTAATATTGTTAAGTCAAATACCGATGGGTAGGGGGCATTTCTGAGGTGATTCGGGTTGGGTTGACCTTGTTGGGTGAGGAGAAATAGCTCGGGTTTTATTTTTGCACAAGGAAACTAGTGATAGTGAGGGAACGACAGTGTATGTTGTATTTTGAAGCATACAATGTGGATGTGTATACTTTTATTTCGAGAGAAAGATGTTTGGGTGTGCATTCCATGGAGTGGGGGCCTAACAGATCTCAACAATCAACAATATTAGGTAGTAGTGTATCGGGGGGGTTCCTTGTTTGGATTTCACTTTGCTAGACATCCCACGCACGAAACTTAGCGCAGAGTTAGATGTGGGGAGATTTTTGGTAGTAATTTCATGGGTTGGGTTCCTCGGTTATGTTGCATGTATGTCGTCATAACGGTGATATTAAAGTTATATTATGACTTAAGGTTAGAAGAAGTCGGGTATTATTTGTGCGGTTGAGCATAGGCCAGGGTGTATGGGCGCCGTGGTTAATTAATTAATTAATTTAAGTGTTACAAATAATTCACGAGTAGAAGTGGGAGTGATGGGTGTAGGATCTTAAGGGTGGACAACTTGGGAGCTGGTAGAGATTGGCAGTACTAGGCTTATCTAAATTTTGAGGAGGAAATTCCATTGTAAGGGGGAAGTATGTAACACCCAGTAAATTCAAGAACATTTAATTAAATAATATTTTGGGAGAAAAATAATTTATTTAATTGGAAGAATTTGATTAATGATTTAAGAAATTTCAAATTTGAGGAATTTATTAATTTGGCTAATAGGGGACTAATCATTTTAGATTATTTTGTGTCGTATGTTAAGGTCATAAATTTGGAAGATTTTATAAATTAACTCGAATGTCGATTTTAAGCGCATAGTTGAGTCCGGTAGGGTCAAAATAGTCTGAAATGATTGGTCATATATATATATATATTGGGTTTCGGGACTTAATTATACATAATTGAGCTCTAAATAAAGAGTTTTGCCCTTTTTAGGAGGCCATTAGGCCCAAAAATGGGATTAGAGTTTTTAACCCTAGTTGTGTAAGGGTAAGGCATCTTAAAGTCATTTTAGAATACAAAAATTGGGGAGAGCTTACGAGGAGAACTAATAGAATAGAATTTGGGAATTTTGGGAGATTGCTTCAAGAACAAGAGGAGATCCTTGATTTTAACCCAACATCTTCATCCAAAGGCTTTGATCTACTACTTAAGGCAAGTGGTTTAATTAGCAATTGTTAATTTGTATTCACATATTCATATTAAAGGAGGTGAAATCAATTAATATTTTAGGGTTTATCTTTCATTAAAAATTGGGGATTTTCATTGTTGGTAGTTATAACTCGGTAAGAGATAACAAGATTTGGTTGATTTGATGCTCTGATGTAATTGTTAGGGTTAGGTTGAATATGATAAAAGGATGGATGTAGAATAAATCTTGGGGAGTTTTGACGAAGAAATTTGTATAGAATGAAGGTTTTAAACATTTCAATTGTGGACTGGTTAAATAGGTTTTCTTGGTAGAATAAGTGTAGAGGATGATTCAAACTACCCGGTATCTCGTTCAAACGAGAACCATTATCGTTCAAATGACAAGGCTTGTTGTTTTAACGACCTAAGTAAACCTTGTCAGATCCTCCTTCCCCTGATTCAGACATGTTATGCATTTTGAGTTCCACAGTTCCAGCATTGGGTGATTCTGAATTTTTGGTTGTAATTGAGGATTTAAATTTGTGAATGATTACCCTGGAATTAATTAGAGGATTAATTATTTTGTAGGATTAAGGTTTATGATTATGTAATTTAAAACCTTATTAATTAAGTGGGTGGACTTAGTTGAGGAATGGAATTGATATATTGAATTTTGAACCGAGAGAGAGAGAATCCGAGCATAATTAGAAGGGTGCCACCAAAATAATGATAAATTAATTAGTGCATAATTAACTGAATTAAAATCGGGCTGTAAACTTGCATGTTTTAGGATTGTGATACGTTTGTAGTACACCGGTAGCCTGGATAATATATATATATATATATATATATATATATATATATATATATATATATATATATATATATTTATATATATACGGTGATGTGTAGTATATTTATGGTTTACAAATATTTAAATGATTAATATTTATAAGAAAGCATACCCACTGTAAGGCTATCACGGGAGGTTGCGCGATGTGGGTGAATCCCCTGACTAGAGAATACAGGGCGAGTATAGTCCCCAAGTCATAGCGTTCGAATGCAATTTTGAGATACTTTGGGTATGACTCAGTCTCATTATGTGGGAAACTATGGCCGCCTCCATTACGTTAGTGAATTGTTGTTTTTCTGACTCGGGTGATGAGCCGTGTCAAGATTTTCGAGTGGATGAAAATACTCGGTATTGATAGCACTTAGAGATTTATCGATGAGTGCCTACTCGGGAGGATGATTATATATATCTACAACATGTGTGTAAATGCTGTAATATCATGATACATATATATGGAGAAAATTTATATACGGGTGAATACATAGTGTGAAATGTATAATTCTAAAACTTGTGAGATTATTTTATGGTCTCAAGTGAGAATTGATTTAAATACGTTAGTGTAAACAATAAATTATAACTCAAATATGTGATGTTAATTGTATAAGTTATATAACTCACGAGTACGTTATATGGCATTAAATGAGAAGTGACATAATTACGTTAATTCGATTAATAATTTATAAAGTATACTAGACCCACAAGGGATAGTGTAGTGAGAAATCGTGTGATATATCTAATAAGACTAGTTATGGGGTAGTTAGCTAGATGGGTCATCTATATTTACGTTAGGCTTGCACAATAGTGGATGGGTGAGGTGACCTCAAGAGAGTGTGTGACACTAACTTAAATATGGAGAGCATTCATGTATTTTAATTCCTTGACTTTAAATTCACTTGCTAAATATTTTCAAATGTTTTGGGTTCCAACCCTTGCTATAAAATATTTTCAAAACCTTTTAGGTGTCCTACCACAGGGTTCCAAGCCTGATCATCTTGCTCGGTGCGTAGCTGTGGTACATGTGGATGATGCCGGATATTTGTTTAGACACTTATCTCATTCTTTCTAGATATGGGCATTTCTGTTGTACTTGGTACTTGTACTTTTATATTTAGTTTGTCATGTATCAGTATTCTCGTTTATATTTTACACTTGGTGGATTGCTTGTATAGTCGATATTATTCGGCTAATTCTTTTAGTAGATGTGGCATGATTAAACTTTCCTTGTGTTCGTTATTTTGAATGCTTATTTTATTTGTTGTTTTTTATTAAGTCATAAAAAGATTAAATTTGACACCGTGTCTTTTGAATATTAGGTGATTAATGCTAAGAATGAACCACATGAGAGGTCGGTTTAATTTGATATAGGATTGATCACCCCGTATTTCATTAGGCAGGGTGTCACGAAAAATTAAAATGCAAGTATGCTTTCCATATTTAAGTTAGTGACGCACACTCTCCTGAGGGCACCTCAGCCCTCCACTAATGTGCACGCCTAATGTACTATACATGATCCACCTAGATAACCACCACGTAACTAGTCATGTCACATGTATTCTACTACTTCCCCCATAACTCTATCTCGAGTGAGTTTAGCATACATTTTATAAGTTACTAATCACACTAACCTATTTAAACCAATTCTCATTCAATACCATATGACCGTTTCACAAGTTATATCATTTATACATTTCACACCATGTATATATATATATATATATATATATATATATATATATATATATATATATATATATATATACGTATATAATTCTGCACTATATATACATATCATATCTCAACATTCACACGCATGTCGGATATAAATTCTATTACCCAATGCGTAGGAGGCGGGCATAGTTCCCCCCGAAAGTGCCCGTTCCATACCATAACGCCCCACCCTTATAAATAGATGCTATGACCTGGGGATTATACTCACTCTACATTTGCTTGCTAGAGGACTCACCCGAATCGTGCAACCTCATAAGATAGCATTAATATTGGTATGCTTCACTATAAATATTATTCACACAAATATTTATAAATCATATATATATATATATACTACACATGACCGGATATAGATAGAAATCCAATCTACCGGTGTACTATGTCCATACACAAGCCTAAAACATGCAAATCTATCGTCTGATTTCATTTCAATTAATTATGCACTAATTAATTTTTATTATTTTGGTGTCACCCTACCAATTATACCCAGACTCTCTATATTTCCAATCCATCATTCAATTTCATCCAATTAAGTCTACTCACTTAATTAATAAGGTTTCAAATCCCTCAATCGTGAACCCTAAAATTTTCAAATTAATTAATCGTCTAATTAATTCCAAGGTAAATATTCAAAAACTTAAACCCTATATTATAACCAAAATTGTAGGATCAACTTATACAAAAATTGTGTATCTCAAAACACATAACATGTCTGAATCAAGGGAAGAGAGAAATATAACAGGGCTTAACCAGTCGTTTAAACGACCAGCCATGTCGTTCGAACGACAATGGCTTTTGTTTGAACAAGATACTAGGTCGTTCGAATGACCCTAGTATCATCTTCTTCTCTTATCTGCCCAGAAAAAACCTAGTCCGCCATTGAAATGTTTAAAACCTTCATTCTGTACAGATTTCGTTATCAAAAGTTCCCAAGATTCATCTTAATCCCATCCTTTTCATATGTTCAATCCAACCACATCAATCATATCAATTGAGGCATCAAATTGATCAAATCTTAACATATCCACAGATTCATAACTCCAATTCAAAGAAATTCCCAATTTCTCATGAACACACACCATAACATATTAATTGATACCCAACTCCTTTAATATGAATAAGTAAATGTAAATTAACAATTGAAAATTAAAACACTTTCCTCCATTTGTAGATAATATCGATTGGATGAGGATGTTGGCTTGAATTCAAGGATCTACTCTTATTCTGGAAGCAATCTCCCAAAATTCCCAAATTCTATTCTAATGTCTCTCCACTTAAGATCTCCCCAATTTTAGTCTTCTAAAATAATTTTAAGTTGTCTTACCCTTACACAATTAGGGTTAAAAACTTTAATCCCGTTTTTGGGCCTATGGGCCTCCTAAAAGAGATCAAACTCTTAATTTGGAGCTCAATTATGTCTAAGCAAGTCCCAAAACCCAATATGTACATATGGCCACTCATTACGAACTATTTCGACCCTACCGAACTCAACCGCGCGCTCAAAATTGCCATTCGGATAATAATTTTTAAAATGAACTTTCACCGTTAATTTATTTAAATAAACTCACTTTTAAATAATTCAATTAATTAATTCTCATTAATTTATGACACAAGTAAATTACCAATTATTTAATTACTTAATTAAAATAAAAACCCAAAAATTACGAGGTGTTACATCCTTTTCTTATGTGGTCCTTGCAAGGCGCAATTTTGTAGAATATATCTCTCTTAGTCTTTTAGTCATCGCTTTAAAGAGATGGATATTTGTTAGAATATATGGAGTTTAATTGGGACGTTATACAAGTTGGTTTCCTGCTACTTCTCTTTGGCTCACGTTTGGCTGTCCAAAATGCTTTCACTAAATTGTTTTAATTTAATTATATGTATTAGACATGTAAATTTGGAATTTAATGTTGATTGATGTTAAACAAACCATATTTTCTTGGACACCACATAATATTTTGAAGTAAGTTATAATATCCCGTATATTTTTAGAATAAAAAAAAGTTCAATAATGATTAAATTAATTCGGCGAAGTTAGTTAATCTTAGTTTTGAGTAGTTTGACTAAGAATTATTTATAAATTTTAGAATTTGGACTTTAATGATCGGGATAAGCCTACAATGGAATATTGTATTGAGTAAAAAAAGTAATTACATGTGTCACGTCCCAATTAAAATATAGTTTGGATAAAATATTCATGACACACTTTGAGAGGTATTTCGGGCTCGTTTGGGCATTTTAGATCCTTAGGAATGGTCCTCTGGTATATATATTCGAGTCTTGTGAATTTTTTTATATAAATTATTTCTTACAAAACATAAAAATATTGATTGGCCAATAAGAAATAAAAATATTTATCGATCAAGAATTTTCGAGAAGCTCTCTTCTTTGTATTGTATTTCACAAAACGGTTTACAATACAAATGCAGCTGCAAGCTTGATCAATCGTCACTCCCTTGTTTCATGTCATGAAGAATACCCGGGGGAAAAGATTTACAATTTGGGTTAGAGATCGAGGTGTGCAAGGATTCTTCACCAGTAAATATGCAATTTCTTACTAACTCGTACTTCACGTCGCCCCATTGACGCTTGCATGTAACGAGTAACTCACCTCTCATCTAGAAGCTGTCCTACTTGTATCCTCAAAGAATCACCAATTGTAATTTCCGTTCTTTAATTATCCATGAAAATAATAAACCATTTTCATTTCTAAATAACTAGAAGTGGTTCCTCATGTCTAACACTATAATCCCCGAATAGATTTCAAAATATAATTATCATAATTTACATATGCTAAGTGCAAAATATTATGTCATCCTATCTTGTAACCCTTGTTTCATTCCTCTAATTATTTAATGATAAAATTCATATTCCCTAATGTCTACCCCATTAGACTATATGATTCACTCTCTCAGATTACCATATTTATTACTCTCATTTAATAATTTGCTACATCATTTTCTCATTCTATTTAATGTTTGTTTACTCCTTTAGACTATCCAATGATTCTCCTTATTAATAATTGTGTGTCTCATTATTCATTAGGACTTCTCTTACTCCTTAATTTTCCACATCATTTTATTATCATAATTTTATCATCAATTAAATAGTGTCTACATCGTTAGACAAAAAGAATACTATCCCATAAGGTATACCCCAATGTGTAAATGGGTAAATATAATTGATTATTTTGATAATCAATTAATTCAAATGAAGTCCTTCCATTTAAATTTTCAACTTACATTTAATCCAATTCCATCTGTATCAAGTATAGAGTATAATCATCTATTATGCATTATAGGATAAAAAAATATATCTATTGTCCACATCCTTAGTCAGTTTAATTTTTTTTAATAGTATCCAGGTAATTAATAATATATGTCCCTCCATATAATTGGCACACAAGGGCATCTACTGTTGAGATGTATAATTTGTACTCTATCGGCAAGTTCCGAGGAATCCTTACATACTGTGCGCACAATATGCAGTAATCCTTACATCCTAAACTGACACCACAAACACACATAAGTTAGGGGCGGTCCCTATGCATGACACCAGTATACGACCCATACCCAGTGGGGATTCAACATGGGTCAATGTCATACCTACCCCTCGATGGTAGAGCCTCCATGTAGTACCTGTATGGCCTACACATCATCAAGCCCACCTATGCTAATATGTGATCTACATCCCAACACGCAAACCCCAAGACAATAGGATGATCCACTGGTATGTCCACACAAATACATATTAATACATAATATCACCCCATATGTATAAGTAGTTACTCTATAACTACCTTAATCCAAGGAAAAACCAATCCATAAAAATTATAGCATTCTCTGCTTAATCATAGCATTTTAGTCCATTATTCAATAACTCATTTTAAGCGGTTATCCTACGACTATTTTTCAATAAAATAATAAGTATCATAAATCCTCTGTGGAAAAAAAATCACACTTACTTCATAATTTTATTACTCCTTAAATACCTAGGCGTAGTTATTTTTTAATTAACCTTTCAAAAACATTATAGGTATAAATATTCCTAAACTAACCTTGTGCACAGATTTAATAATCTTAGCATAGTGTCCTCTTAACTCAAATGCTGGTCATTCCAGTTTATTAATAATTATACACTTCTTGATACCATGTTAATAAGGTTTATACATACATATATAAGGAGCCAAGTAACGATAACAAGGGTATATGTATATATCTAAGAAATCCTCTATTATAACTAAGTAGTATCCGAGTCAAAACCCCCACTCTTAATTTTATAAATATTAACTTACATTCATATACTTATTCAAGATACTAAGAACATCTCAATAGATCTTGTATCCTAATTTCATTTGTAATTTCTATTCGATTTTGTTCATATACTTTCGAGTGTTGTTCATCCTAAACACACTAATTCCATACCCCAAATTCATTCCCATTCATTTTCAAGGTCAAAATAATGTTGCTTAATATTTTTTTCGAGTCCTACACTCATCTACGGACATCCCTAAATAATCCCAATTTGATTTTTCACAAAGGATTTCAGTTTCGGTCACCCTTCCGTAATAAAATTGTTACTAATTAAAAAAATCAAAAAAATACGAAACAGGCTGCCACGCATTCGTAACGAAAAGATCTATGTCCCTATTAAAAGCCATGGTTTTTTGAATGAGATAACAATCTCGTTCGAATGAGAAACCAATCTCGTTTGAATGAATTTTGGTGTCGTTCGAATGACCACTTCATTTTCCAGGCCTTCGTCTTCCTGCTTCTCCTCTCCACCATTAACAACTCCACCAAGCTTTTCTTTAACCCAGAATTAAACTCCGCAGTCCCACTACTGATTGCTACCCATTATACGCATTTAATTCATGAATTTATCCCTAAATACCAACAATTTAAAATCTTAACAGTAAACATCTAGTTGGGTTTTCACGATTTCTCCTTATTGTACTCCATTAACATTTAGATTGGTTGAATGATTTGCATAACATGTCTACCAAATAATTTACCAATTTACGTCACATGTATACATATATGATACAAAGGATTATGGATCTACGCATGGATCATGAATTTTTCATCAAATTTTACACTAATTTAAGGAACTCCAATTGTGCAGTCTCAAAATATGATTCAACTTTAAATCTAAGCATGGAGTTAATATTTATATAAGAATAGCACAAATTGAATAAGTTTAACAAGAGAATCCTTGCCTGGAATTGTGTGGAGAAGCCTCTTTCCTCCTTCTAGGGTGATGTTCCTCCTCATATGCCTTTTTTCCTCTCTCTCTTGAAGTGGGGATCCTAGGTTTTAATTAGGAGTGGGGAAATGTTTCTCTTCCTTCAAACCTTGTATTTTTTCCAATTTCTAATATGGGCTTTAGGCCCCAACTTTGGACCCCCAAATGAACCCAAATACAAAATGTAAATACCCTGATAACTATCCAACTCATATATATATATATATGAGAGGGGGGTGTTTTACTGTTCCAAAAAATTAACGGTTGAGATTGCATTTTTTTGGGCGATCTAATGGTGTGGGATTGTGCCACGTAGGATTATATCCATTATGAGGTGGCACAACTTGGACATAACCCCTTTGAGTCGGAAACCCTCTCCCGCTCATTCTCCCCTTCCCATTCACTTTAATTTGAAATCTTGGGACTCCCCCAAAAAAAATGATAACGCGGGGCTCAATACAAGGCTTTTCACTTTATTTTGAAAGTCAACTCTTTATCTTCTCATATACCCTATCTTCTTCCCCACCCTCTCTCTTACACAGTCACGGTAAGATCTCTCTCTATCTCCCCTCTTACACATACGCACACACACAAATTGATATAACTATCTATTATTTTTTTTCTTCATAAATCCCTCTCTCTCTAAATGTATTCATCTGATTTGTGGTATGCATTTTGATTTTGGTTTGATCTAACTATCTATTATTTTTTCATTTTCACGTTTGATGTGTTATAAATTTGATTTTTATTTTGGACAGATACTTTGAGGTTTTGACCGGAGATGTGCGTGGGTTGGGCTGGGTTGGGCAACATGGTTTCGGTATGATGAGAAAGGAGGAGGTTTTGTTTTATGGCCTGGGCGATGCATTTTCCATGTTCGTTTTATGGCCTGGGTGAGTAATGAAGAGGAGATGGTTGTTGGCCGGTTTTAGTGTTTGTTTGTTCATTGAATGCTTATCAGATAACGTTGAACATTTTTCCCTTCAGGTATCCTCGAACAGACCCACCAAAGAAGCCTCTTAGCGTGAATGGCGCACAAATTAGTATCCTCAAACAGACCCACCATTTTCGGTGATGATTTTTTCCAGATTTCTGTTGATGAGTTTGTTTATGTCCGGTTTCATATTTTTCGATTTATCATTTATGTTTTAGTATTCTCTGTTTTTTTTTTCCAAATTTTTTGTTTACCATTTATGTTTGGAACATAAATGTGTTTTTTACAGATCTACGGTAACTTCTTTGTTCATCTCCGGTGATCCAACTTTCCGGTGAGATTATAGATCTCCGGTAACTGCTTTGTTCATCTCCGGTGTTGAGTTTTTTACCTGATCTTCGCTGACTGCGTTTTTTGTATGTCCGGTGATGAGTTTTTTTCCAGATTTATCATTTATGTTTTTTCCAGATTTATCATTTAGTTTATAGATGTCCGGTGAATGTTAATGTGTATATTTATCATTTAGGTTTGTGGGAATAACATGTTTGGATTGAAGGATGGTGATATTCTGAAATATGGCAGTGGCGGGTAGGTTGAGAGACTAAGAGGTAAGAGAAACGATCAACACTGCGTTGATCTTTGTCGTTTCGTTTTTTTTTCCGTGTGAAAATGAAGATTAGTGGCTTACTAACTAAGGTCCCTTATACATAAATTTCAGTGATAGGCATGGACTTGGATATAAATTACAGATGGAAGCTTTCGGATCGAAAGCTCAGTCCTCTTCATGTGCGAAAATGATTGGGAAAAAAACGATGGGGCTTCTTCCCGAGTTCTCACTGGCATACCAGGTGTTGGATTTTAATGCCTTCGAGTTATGAGAAAATATTCATATGGGTATACTACTTTGGTTTCTGACTTTTCTTTCGATCTATGGTGATTATTTATTTATTTTTAATCTTTTTAATGACCATGTGTTTTGGGGTCTTCATCTGTGTTCACACATAAATAACATGTCCAGAGATGTGTTTAGTTGGTTATGTATTGATTTTTATTGCTTTGTTTTGGTTTGAATTAGAACTCTTACTCTTTGTGAAGATCCGGATATAAGTTGTTGTTTTGTTTAGTGTTAGAACAAATGATTCAGTTGGTGATTTTTACGATAGTACATCAAAAAAATAGTTGATTATAAAAAAAAGAGTTTTTTTATATCAAAAATATATGAAAAACTATTTCTTAAAAGCTGGCGTGGACTCAAATCATTGCGATTGGTTGGTGCCGATGACACGGATCCATATTATTTAATTAATTAGAGTCCACGCTAACAAAATAACTCAACATTATTAGGCTATTTTTTTAATCAAAAAATATGTGCGTACTTAAAAAAACTATTTAAAAACTGTTAGAAGAAACAATTTTTAAGAAATAAAAAATTATTTTTTTAAACTGTTTTAAAAAATATTTAACATTTTTTCACAATTTTAAACATTTTTTCCCTTTTGTCTTTTAGTAGTGCTAAGTCAGTGTGTCTAATATGTGCAACCAATTTATGTGTCCGTCCAGGATTATTCTAGGAGACCTAAATTTCTATCGAGTTTAAAAATATGTCAAAAAAATAATTTAACAAAATTTCTGTTAGTATTGCTTTATTTAATTTGATGCGGTTAATGTGAATAATTTGTGTTAATGTACGTAACTTTGAGTTAAAAAAAAGTAAGATATTAACAATTTATTAAAATGGATTTATTACACTATAGTTAAGTGAGAATTTCTCGATACAAATGTTTCATTTTATGTCAAGAACAAATTTATCGCAGTGCAATCTGCACTAGATCAAAATGGTGCAAGTGACCGCTCAATGTAAAAACAATTATAATAAAAGACCTAAAGTCTACTATTTACTCAATTAAAACTTACGTGTCTCGGTAATGCATTGCTTAATGTAATTTACGTTTTGTGGTTAGTAAATTAAAATGGTGCAAATTAATGCTTTAGAATCGAATATTGTATGATAATGTGTATTTCTTGCCAATAAAAAAATCAAAATAACGAGTGCATTTTTTTTGTCATTTTAACCGCTAGCAAATTATTTGTTTGTATAAGGTTTATAACTGGCTATTAGTATTGTTGTTATAGATCATTAGTTTTATTGTTGGAGTTTTTTTATTTATTAAATAAATATGATGATGGATAGTCATGTAAATAGAGGAGATTATGACCATAAATAAAGGAGATTATGACCATAAATAATGGAGATTTTGTCGAGGAACGAAATTTACCGTTTTACAATTACGTACTTTAGAAATTTTTGCCGTGCCTTCAGGCACGGGCATTCCGCTAGTATATATATATATATATATACCCCGCACCATTTTACCCAAACGTGACCGTAATACCTTTCAAAGTGCGTTCCAAATATTTTTAGCCCAAAGATATATTTAATTGTGTCGTGACACACGCCAATCCTTTTTCATAAAAAAATAAATAAATCCTTCTTGATTTATTCTAAAATCATTAAAGTCCAGTTCTAAAATTTATAAGTAATACTGAGTCTAATTACTCGCAACCTGGATGGAAAAATTTCACCGAATCAATTTAATCCTTACTAAAATTTATTTTATTCGAAAAATATACTGGGTATTGTGTTACCCTCATAAATAAACTTGTTGTGTACTATTTTAAGAAAGTTAGTCATCATTTTGAGACACGATTCAATGTACTCCACAACTCTTTCCAAAATTTTCACCATTATATTAAATTAGAGAAAATTTCATCTGGAGTTAATACAAGTATGACTAAATGCACAATAATTGAATACTCTAGCATTATATAAATTGTCACTAAAAGTAAAAAATATCATAAACATTATATATATATATATATATATATATATATATATATATATATATATATATATATATATATAGAGAGAGAGAGAGAGAGAGAGAGAGAGAGAGAGAGAGAGAATCTCATACATACCAAGTTTACATAACGATTTTTTAAAATAGTGAAAAATTTATTTTTGAGTCGAATTTTTTTAAATGACATTTAAACATTTCAATAGACCCGTATAAAAAATTAGCTCAAGATAATTTTTTTGTTATTTTTAAAAAATTAGTCAGTCTTTCACAACATTTAAAGTCCTTTAAAAGTTGTTAAAGTTTCACCAATTTTTTAAAAATTGCAAATAAAATTGTTTTCAGCTGATTTTTTTTAATATGTGTCCTCTGAAATATTTAAATATAACATAAAAAAATTCAACTCAAAATCATTTATAAAAATGAATTTGTATATAAACTTGGTATATGTGAGAACCTCTCTCTCTCTCTCTCTCTCTCTCTCTATATATATATATATATATATATATATATATATATATATATATGATAAAATAATCACTTCAAGTGAATTTAGCTATACGCATTAAAACATAACATATGTCAAATAATGGTGTGAGGCTTCTTTTTTACTAAAGATCATGTTAAAAAGGCACTAACTTTTTGGTAGGGTATCTTCAATTTTTATGTCTAAACGAGTGTGTGCGATTTATGTGATATACATAGTTAGAATTATTCAGATTCGGATATAAAATAAAGCTAGTAAATAATTAAAAAAATATTATGAAATAGAATTTTTGTTCAGCGTTTAGCTGTTTTGAAGGAGAAAATATAGCATACACTCGGTGCATCATGTGTAAGGGTGGCAATTCGGATCAACATGTTGTGTTTTGGACCGACACGATAAGGTTTTTTTAGACAGGAACACGACACGATACGAATTCGTATTTTTTTTAGTTAACACGAACACGACCCGAATAAGAAACAACACCGCACGACCCGACACGAATACCCGAATTTCTTAAATTTCACGCTTAAAAAATACGATAACACGACACAATACGACTCATAATTCAGATACGAACACAACACGATACGATTTCGTTTAAAAAAAATAAGACATGAACACGACAAATCGTGTCAATTTCGAATCAATTTCGTGTCGTTCCGTATCGTTTTTTTGTGTTGTTTCTAAAATTGCCACCCTTAATCACGTGACATGTCAACATGGTGCCCCCGAACTAATGAATGCAAGTCAAATTGAAAAAAGTGGTTCATTAATATATGTGAACAACTAATAACCACTCACTACTTCCTTAAATGTCTTATATTTATTGGTGCAAGTGTATACACCGGGTGCGCAAAATATATTCCCATTTCTTAGGGATGAGAACTATAAACTGGTGGTCCTTCGGGAAAAAAGTCACATCTCCAATGAATGTGTGAAAAATATTTTGGAAGGTTTTTAAAAAAAAAAAAAGTAAAATCTAAATCTTAGAATTTCATAAATTGAAAAGTCTATCGAATTCGATTCTATCTTTTACAAAGGAAAATTAACTACATATATTGCTATATATTGCAAAGATAGTAGATCAAACTTTAGTTGTATATAATAACAACAATAACAAAACTAATAATAATAACAAAAAATAACAACAACAACAACAACAACAACAACAATAATAATAATAATAATAATAGTAGTAGTAGTAGTTTATGTGGAGTGGGGGAATTGCACCCCCTAATAGTACCACATATCTTTTGGCTCACATGTGATTCTCATGTACAACTGAAAATGACCCTTATGCTCTTTCTTTACTATTTACAAAAAGAGTTAAGTTCTTCTTTTTTTTTCTTTTTTTGTAACAATACTTGTTTATTAATAGGAGGACTAAAAGAGTTAAGTTGGGCCCACCAAAATCAATTAATACCTAGACCATGGGCTTAAACTCACCGTTGGAATCATATCATGGGCCCCACTACTAACAAAATTTGTTGGATCCAAGCTTATCCATCAATGCAACACTTCAGGATGGATCCAAGCTTATCCATCAATCCAAGCTTATGGTACGCGAAAATGAGACATAAGATTAATATTAGAATGATATTTTTTTTCCTTTAGAAAATGGATATTTTCACACCCCTCTAGTGCTACTCTACTCCGTTTAAGTACGAAATGGCCATCGTGCGTTTAAATTTGTCTATTTTTTTCCTCCAACAAAAATTTATTTGATAAAAACTAAAAAATTGTCCTTTCAACTAACAAAATTAATAAAAAATGTTTTTAATTGGGAACTTTTTATAAAATAAAAAAATATATTTTTAAGTTTTGATAATTGCTTTTCAAAAAACCTTTTAATTGTTTAAAAAAACTTCTCTATTTTTTAATTAAAAAACGGTTTATAAAAAGTGAAAAACAGTTTATTATAAAATAAATTTTGTTTTTACAATTAAAAACATCATTTTTTAATTTAAAAAAAACATTTTTGGTTTGTTAAAAAATAAAAAAGAAAAAGAAACAATATTTATTTTCAATAAACTTTTTTAATCAAAAAAATATTTTTAATAAAAAAATTTAAAAATAAAAAAATGCTTTGTGGTGATTTTTTATTACAATAAAAGCAATTAAATTAATTATCAATATTAAATTATACTCTTATGGTGAATTTTAATTACACAACTCTAATACCCAACTCCTTTTGGGAAACGATTCCAAGTATTCCACAACTCTTTCCAAAATTATCACCATTTTATTAAATGAATCATAATTTCATCTCGAATTAATACAAGTATGACTAAATGCCGTATTATATGAAAAAGTGTCACTTCAAGTAAAAAATATCATACAAAATTATTGTAATATATATATATATATATATATATATATATATATATATATATATATATATATATGAGAGAGAGAGAGGGTCTCATTCATACTAAGTTTACATAAAAAAAATTTTAAATAGTAAACAAAATTATTTTTGAGTTGAATTTTTTTACATCATATTTAAACATTTCAATCGCCCAATATAAAAAAAATCTGGTCAAGATAATATTTTTTGTTATTTTTAAAAATATCGATCAAACTTCCACAACTTTTAAAGTGTTTTAAAAGTTGTAAAAGTTTGACTTTTTTTTAAAATAACAAATAATTTTATTTTGAGTTGATTTTTTTAATATGGATCCTCCAAAATGTTTAAATACCACATAAAAAAATTGAACTCAGAATTATTTTTAAAAAAGGATACCCGCCAACGGTATGTAAACTTGGTATGTGTAAGAGACTCTCTCTCTCTCTCTCTCTATATATATATATATATATATATATATATATATTGTTATTTCTACTGTTTATTAAGAATAATTGTACAGAATTATAATTTTAATATAATTACAGAAATTAACACTTACTTGAATTTGCAGAAACAATAACAGCATTAAAGATAAATCTGAGCCCTGAAGAACAGTCTCCTTAAGGCAAATTTATTCCGTCCAACGTGCTCGAAGGTTAATGAATAATTGCCTCCCAAGATAGAACGGATTTCCCCAATTAATTATGTAGCACACCAATAATTAATCCCAACGAACACAAATCTGTGTTTATACTCAACCAGAACAGTGATATGATATGCAGAAATGAAGAAAACACATTTTCGAAATTTTTCTGGAGGGTTAATTTTTCAGTAGTTAAAACGGGAGGGGGAAGGTTTGTATTTATAGCTTTTGTGTTTGACTGTTGGAACAGTCAACCGAAATTAACTGTTAAAAACAGTTAATTTGTTAACTGATGACCTTTGGCATTAACTGTCAAATAGTTAATTAATTATTAATTAATTCTGTAATTAATTAATAAAAGCCCAGAAAGTTTAATTAATTCAGCCCAAAAATGTAGGAGATAAGCATAAGCCTAAGCCTGAACCGAGCCGGATGGACGGCGCGCGCGCGTGTGGACTTTTGGTCCAAGCCCAACACATGCATAGTGTAGGTCATCTCCCCTTCAAAGAGTTGGGATGCCACAAGTCGTCCCAGCCTTAGTCCATACTTGGGGTGTTATTAACTCATCAACTTTCCCCTACTCTTCTAATGTGGGATAAGAGTTAAAACATACCCAATTCATTAACTCTCATTGCTTTGTGAGTCACTTTGGTGACATATTTTTCATTCATAACTTATTGAAATTGAACATATGAATATACTACGTTAATCTCCTTGTGAAGGTGAACGTGTTCGTATATGGTCCCACAATTTTTGTAGTGCGGATCCCACCTAAATTTGATCTCAAAGTTGTTTAGAATTCTGTCCAGAAAATTTTGGACAACTCCAATTTTTCAACATATATATGACAAAATAATCAGTTCAAGTGCATTTAGCTGTGCACATTAATACATACCATATGTCAAATAATGGTGTGAGGCTTCTTTTTTACTAAAGCTCATCTTAAAAAGGTAGTAACTTGTTTGGTAGGGTATCTTCAATTTTTATGGCTAAATGAGTGTGTGCAATTTATGTGATATACCTAGTTAGAATGATTCAGATTTGGATATAAAATAAAGCTAGTAAATAATTGAAAAAAATATATTGTGAAAGAGAACTTTGGGTCAACATTTAGTTGTTTTGAAGTAGAAAAATATATGATACACTCGGTGCATCACGTGGCATGTCAACATGGTGCACCCGAACTAATCAATGCAAGACAACTTGAAAATAAAGTGGTCCATTAATATATGTTAACCGATAATAACCACGCACTACATCCTTAAATGTCTTAGAATTATTGGTGTATGTATATACACCGGGTGCACCAAATATATTCCCTTTACTTAGGAACGAGAATTATAAACCGGTGGTGCTTCGGAAAAAACGTCACGTCTCCAATGAATGTATGAAAAATAATTTGGAAGGTTTTGAAAAAAAGGTTAATTCTGAATCTTAGAATTTCATAAATTTATAAGTCTATCGAATTCCATTATAACATTTTCAAGGAAAAAATTATTTAAATATATTGCTGTGTATTGCAAAGAAAGTAGAACAAACTTTAGATGTACATAATAATAATAATAATAATATTTTGTGGAGTGGGGGGACTTGCACCCCATAATCGTACCACATATCTTTTGGCTCACCTGTGATTCTCATATACAACTGAAAAAGACCCATATGCTGCTTATTTTGTGGGAAAAAGCACATATTTCAAAAGTTTTCAGAGTATCCATAAATAGCAAAAACAAGAGGCTAAAATCTCCTTGGCCGTAGGATGTATTAGTTTACAAATTCACAAAAAGAGCTAAGTTGGGCCCACCAAAATCAATTAATGGGTTATAATTATACACCAACCTACCTAGTCCATGGGCTTAAACTCACCGTTGAAGTCTAATCACTGGCCCCACCACGAATAAAATTTGTTGGATCCTGGCTTATCCATTAATGGAACGCGTAAGGAAGGACAAAACATCAAATTTTATGGTACGTGAAAATGAGACATAATATTAATATTACAATGATGTTTTTTCATATAGAGAATGGATATTTCACACCCCTCTAATGCTCACCTACATCATTTGAGTGTCAAATTATCACAATGGCCTTAAATTTATTCATTTTTTTGCCTCCAACACAAATATATTTGATAAATACTAAAAATTTCTTTTTTCAATCTAAAAATTAATAAAAAAATCGTTTTAAAAATTAAAAAAAATGTTTTTAACTTTTTAAAATTGTTTTTCAAAAAACCTTTTAACTGTTTAAAAAAACTGCTCTATTTTTTAATGAAAAAACTCTTTATAAAAAGTAAGAAATAGTTTTATAAAAAAAAGTGTTTTTACTATTAAAAATATCATTTTTTAATTTATGAAAAACAGTTTTAAAAATAGTTTTGTTTTGTAAAGTAAATATATAAATAAAATGAATAAATCTGTATTTCCAATATACATTTTTAATTAAAAAAAATATTTTTAATAAAAATTATTTAAAAAATAAGTAAATAAAATTTTGTTTAGTTTGTTATTAAAATAAAAATAATAAGTTAATTATTAAAATAAAATTATACTTTTATGGTGAATTTTAATCACAAAATTCTAATAAAAAATTAATCTAATAGAATTAATAATAGTATTAGACATAACTGTTTTGTATTAGAATTGTGTAATGAGAACTCGAAGAATTAATAATAGTATTAGACATAACTGTATTGTATTAGAATTGTGTAATTAGAACTCGAAGAAAAAGTATATTTTAATTTTAATAATTAATTTACGTTTTTTGTAAAGTATTAGAGGTTTGTGATGAATTTATATAGTCATGAGGGAACCTTAACATTTCAAAAAATGCAGGAGACAAGGGGTTGAAAATAAAATCTAATGGATTTTTTAGTATTAAAATTTCAACTAGTAAATGAATTTTAATGAGTGTTAATACATTTTGAAGATGATCTTGTTGGATATATATGATCTCCATATCAGTATTCTTAATTAAAATGTAGAATAATGATACAAGTCTTAATTATATTCTTCAGAAACTTTTTTCAAAGTGCCTTTTTTTCAAAGTGCATTAAATATAAGTAAATTATGATGGATTTCACATATGATAATATGGTTAAAACACTTAATCCATAGGATATCATTAATATTGGGTGTGTGGATTCTCAAAAGGCATGATGAACACTAGTAAATTGAATTGACATACTAGTATTTTATTTAAGAACATTTTTCTCTCATCTGTCACTTCGTTTTCTTTAGTTAATTGGTTCGAGTGCCTTAATAATGACCGTATGTTTGGAATGCCATACAATAATTTTGATACAATATTGTTAGATAATACGGTACAACATCTTGTCAAGGAACCATCAATATTGTTTTTTTTTTCTTGTTAAAACAGGAAATCAGAAAAATAGTACGAACAACAAAACCAAAGGCTCTAAACGAAATAGAACCTGTCCTCCTCCATCTCTGCATCAACCATCCTAAGGTAATCTTCCGGTGCTTGGTCATATTCTTTGTATAGGCCATCCACCTCTCTCGCAACTTTCACCATACAATCCGCCATAAAGTTGCTTGCTCTTGGAATGTGTACGATGTTGACCTTTAGCTATTTCGCAAGCTCCTTGCAGTCCTCGATGATATTTGACAAAGGGTGATTTTGAGTATTTTCCTGCTTGATGAGATTGATGGCTTCAAGACAATCATTTTTAAGACAAGCTTTCTTCCATTTCTTTCTGAGGGCTAGGTTTAGCCCATGAAAAATCCCTTCCAGCTCCGCACACAAAGGGCTAGCAGTGCCTTGAATTTTTTCAGTAAAGCCCATGATCCATTCACCATCATCATTTCTAACCACTCCACCAAAAGAACCCGTACCACACCCATGGTCAAAACCACTTGATTCGTATCGAATATTGCATTTAATTACCCTCGAGCTTATGCATTTTAGCCCCCTCGGGTACTTTAATGCCTATAATTATGCTCGTTAATTAGACAACCTCCGTTTTATATGCTAAAATATTATTTGAGGTATAATTGAGCTTTTATAGGTGTTAAAGTCCATAGTATGAAGTTTGGGCACGTTCTGATTAAATTTCGTCGCGATTCGCACGTTCAGGGGCATTTTCGTAATTTTATACTTTAGAATTTTTGCCCGAAGCATTCACGGAAGTTGTAACCCTCGGGCCAAGCTTCGCGTGGCCGCGAACGGTGCTCCAATCGGAGTCCGAACGAAGGAAAAACGGAGCTTTAATCGGAAAGAATTATAAGGATTCATTAACAATTTAAATAATTCCATCCATGTCCCTTTTCTTCTTTAATAACAAATTCATTAATTCCATCTATGTCCCCAAAACGTTTTTTTCAGCAAATGAAGATGGCGATTTGGCCCTAGGCTCGGGTTTTGGGTTCGCCCAAAATTCGAACCTTTCGTCCGAAATTGGAGCTTGATTTGGGACCACACACGCAAATGGGTCTCTTTGGCCATTTTTTGGAGCTTGGATTTTGGCCATTTATGGATATGGAGAATTTGGAGCTTTGAAGTGGTTTTGGCATTTTAACGGTGGATGACTTGTTGGTCTCGGTTTTGGCTTCCAAGAATGGTTTTGGGCATATATGGAGTTGGGTTTTATTGGCATTTTTTTGGAAATGGGTCTTGATTTGGTGTTTGTCACCATTAATGGACACGAAGCTTTTTGGCCATTTTTGGAGATGGGTGTGGGTGTGCGAATTTGGGAGCTGTATTGGAGTTGCAGCGTAGCCGGTCGACTGGCCACGCTCCGGCGGTCGACCGATAATTTGGATTTTGCCTTTGTGCCGAGACAGTGCAGTTCTCCCATGTTTCGCGGTCGATCGGTCACCACACCCGGTCGACCGGTGATCTGTTTTTGACCGAAATATCTGTTGCCACTTTTCTATTTTTTTATTTTCTTTTTCCTTTTTCTTTTGTTCCATAATTAGAAGCTTATCCCTTTTTTATTTCTTTTTCCTTTTCTTTTATTTCTTTTATGTAACTTAATATAAATACCATATTTGGTGTTTATTTTTGGAGGACACATATAATATCTTCATTTTTTAGTTAGTTTCTAGGTTAGGTTTTGAGAGCTCATTTGGGGATTTTTCTGGAGTGTTTCCCCTCTCACACCACTTTGTGTAATTCCCCCATTAATGTAAGATTTACTATTCATCTTCTTCCTTAAGCTTTGTTTTCCTTTATTTTTCGTGCTTTGTTATTTATTTCAAGCCTAGATAATTTTAGTTGCTAAATTAATTAGTGATGTGCTTTAATTAATTAGTTAATTTATTTATGTCATTTAATATGTGTAGGGGCTAATTTAAATTAGGGTGCGATTAATGAAACTCACGTAGGATTGATTTGTTGCTCCGCTTTGGTGATTGAGATTCACGTATTTATTTCGAGTGCGTTGTCCTAGTTTTTACGCCTAGGAAATTTAACGGTGTATATCATGTATGCGCCGTGTTTACGACCTTGCGTGCGTAATTTCCGGGGTATTTGTTGACGCCAAAATCTTATTAGTCTTTTATGCGAATTTAGGGGTGTGACAACTCTTAATTTAATTAATTGACGAAACGAGATGCAATCCTAATAATTCGCAGTCCCATGTAACCATTTATACGCGTTAACTCGATTTGAGGAATATTAGTCGCATCCTATAGTTTTTATTCGTTTTGTTAATTTTAGTTTAAATACACTCATGCCTAGTTTATCTTTTATTTCTTTTTAGTTAGAAAAATATCTTTTACACTTTTATTGAGAAGTAATAAACCATTTAAATTCTAGCAACTCGTCTTTGTGGATTCGATACCCGGACTAGCCGCTATACTCCCTTAAAAGAGTGTAGTCATAGTTTAGGTTTTTGTATTAAGGCGGTGAATAGAAAACAACGATCAGCGTTTGACACACGCTACTTTTCACCCTTAATCACCACTGTCAGTGTGAATGATGATTTTACCTGCAATAGGACACGGATCACGAATTAGTATGGTATGGTTTTCCCCACTAACCTTTGCTCGCTTGGTGTTATGGGCTTCAAAAACATAATTTGTGTAATTCATAGCCAAGCGGGCAACTGTTTGTGGAGAATCATCAATGTTATTAAAGATGTAATTATTTCTGAATTTCCAAATATGCCACAAGGTAATAATAAAGCATTTGTACCTTTGGTTCTTCGATTCACCCCAAATGTTTAGGGTAATCCAATCATTTACATTACCTGATAGATGGAGGTCAAGGGTGTGGTCGAAGAAAAGTGTGTTCCAAATTTCCCTAGTGTGGATGCACTCCCTAAATAGGTGGTCGATGTCCTCGAGGAGCCCACACCGTGGACAATCACCATTAGTCGTAAGGCCTCTTCGCATACCATGTTCATTTGTGAGGATTTTCCCATATAGAATGGTCCACAAAAAGTGCAAATTTTTGGTGGGACATTTAATTTCCATAACTTTTTCCAAGCCTCCCATGGTTGATGTTCATTATGTTTGGTTACAAGGGATTGATAACACAAACTAATTGTGAACTTTCCTTTTTTACTTAATGACCAAGACGGATTATCATCACAAAGGCAAGTACGGGAAAGTGGGATATTTAGTATATCATTCTTCGTGCTCATGTTGAATGAGTTTTCAATAGTTCTAACATCCCATTTCCCGTTCTCATCAATAAGCGCATCAACATTTGCATTATCCAAGTTTCCCGGGTGTTCCACAGGATTGATTATTTTATTTCCCACCCACCAGTCTTTTAAGATGTTAATGTTCTTAACATTACCAACATTCCATTTGATATTTTTCTCAAGGGTTTCTCTATATTTAAGAATACTTCTCCAAGTATGAGACGACGTATTACGTTTTTTCCACATTCTAGGGTTTTGACCAACTTTATATTTGTTCCTTAATACGTTAGCCCATAAGGATTTATCCTTATTCACAATTTTCCATCCGTGTTTAGTGACACTAGCTTGATTATTTTGCGCACTCTTTCTCAACCCAAGGCCTCCATTTAATTTGGGACTACAAACTTTATTCCAATTTACCAGGTGAATCTTTCCCTTGTCATTATTCTCTCCCCATAGGAAATTTCTATTAAGTCTATTAATCTCATTACATATCTTCACCGGGAGCATGACATTTTGCATATTATAGTTTGGGATGGTGGAGGTTACAGCCTGGATAAGTGTTTTCTTTCCCGCAAGAGAGAGCAGTTTAGATTTCCATCCCGTTAATCTTTTTTGGATTTTTTCAATGATGTCTTTAAAATGAGAGGCTTTTATCCTACCATGGATAAGTCTATTACCAAGGTAAATACCTAAATCATTTGTAAGGCTCATGCTGAACAAGTGTCCAGCCTTTAATGCCTCCCTTTTAGGGATATTGGGGGACGCAAACACTTTAGATTTAGAGTAACTTATTTTCTGCCTAGAGATGTGAAAAAATTCCTCTAGGGTATCAATGACCGCTTTATACGAACTATTATCATTTTCCGTGAAAAGTATAAGGTCATCAGCAAAAAAAAAGGTGAGTGATGCGGGGGCCCCTAGGCGAGGCCCTAATACCTTTCCACTTATTACATTTGACTCTATGCAATATCATAGAAGATAAGTATTCCATGCATATAACGAAAAGGTAAGGGAATAGAGGGTCTCCCTAGCGGAGGCCTCTAAATGGTTTAAAACTGGGGAGGGGGGATCCATTCCAAAGAATAGATGTAGTGGTATTCTTAACACAACTCATTATAAGGTTGCAAAAATCCTTATCAATATTAAACCAATTTAGGACTCCCTCGAGAAAGTCCCAATCCACTCTATCATAAGCTTTTTCCAAATCAATTTTGAGAATAAAACCCCCTAATTTACCTTTAGTATTCATAAGGGTGTGAATAATTTCCTGGGTAACAATAACATTATCACAGGCTTGTCTCCCAGAGAGAAAGCTAGCTTGGTGGGGGCTAATATTACGGCAAAGGATAGGTCTAAGCCTATCCACAATAATTTTAGCAAGGATCTTATAAGAAACATTACAAAGAGTAATAGGTTTAAATTGTGATATGTTCTCTGGGTTATCCACTTTAGGGATAAGTGTAATAAAGCTGTTATTTAGATCACTAGGGAAGTACTTATCCTGAAAACATTTTTGGCAAAAGGTAAAAAGGTTAGTACCAATGGTTTTCCAAAAATGTTGGCAGAAAAGCGGTTGGACACCATCCGGTCCAGGAGCTTTAAGGGCTTTCATACTAAAAGTAGCTTTCCTAACCTCCCCCATTGATATTGGGGTAGTTAAGAATAAGTTGTCATCCTCCACAAATTTCACATTATCCAAATTTCACAGTTGGCTTTGAATATCATAAGTAAAGTCAGCTTTAATCAAATCCTTAAAATAATTATTAATGTGGTTTGAGATGATAGTACCATTACCAGTCCACTCCCCATTAATTAAGAGTTTTATCATACAATTTCTCCTTTGTCTTATAATAGTGGTAGTATGGAAGAATTTTGTATTTCGATCACCCTCGTTAAGCCATTGGATTCTCGAATTTTTGTTTCCACAATCTTTCTTCGTGTCCAAGTATCGTGTTAAACTCCTTACGTAAATTATTTTCAAGGATGGCGAGGTTATGGGTGTAACAATTTTCTTGTGCTTTTTGTATACCACTTAAACGTCTAAGAAAATGCTTTTTATTTTTAAAAATATTACCAAAAGTAGTGTTGTTCCAACTTTTAATATTTTCCGTACATAATTGAATATTCATATCGAGATTTGAAGAATTATTCCAATTTGAATTAACAAGTTCATTAAAATCAACTCGATCAAACCAACAAGCCAAAAGCTTGAAGGGTTAGGAATAATGAGGTGGTTTGACATACCTTCCATTCTGATAATGGTAGGACAATGGTCCGAGGCGGTCCGTGGAATTTTCTCCACATTCGCGTTAGGGTAGTTTTGATTCCACTCCGCGTTAGCTAGGCCTTTGTCTAATCTGATAAGAGTATTTGCATTCCCTTCCTACTATTTGTCCAAGTCAATTTTGGTCCCAAGCACCCCAGGTCTGTAAGATTGCATTTGTTAATATTTTCCAGAAATGTAGTGTCTTTGTTATCTGCCACCTACTTCCCAAAACTTCCTTTTTCAGAGTCATCCACGTGATCGTTGAAATCACCCGCAACCAACCACGGAATATTAATATTTTCAGAGTTATCACATAGGTTGTCCCATAGCCTTTTGCGCAGTCGCTGAAGTGGGCTGGCATAAATCAGTGAAAAAACCCACTCCTCATAGTTGTTTTTAGTAACCAAAACGTGGATAGCTTGTCTAGTTATGGATAAAGTCTCCAGATTTATGGAGTTTGGGTTCCAAGTAACCCAAATACCACCGGACCTGCCAACTGGTTCTGAGACCTCCCTGTTTGTAAAACCAAGACTGTCAAAAAATCCAACCATGTTTCCAATAGAGATATGGGTTTCAAGGATACCCACAATATTAGGGTTATAAATATTTTTCAGTTCAGTGATAGTGGGTTTAAATAGGGGTTTACAAGCCCCACGACAGTTCCAAATAATTACCACCATTGACGACCTATGTTGAATGAGCGAGTCCACTTCGTTGATCGTAAAAAAACACCTATTAGCAATTCCTTGGTGTAGATGTGTGCCTCTGCACTTCTCTTCCATAATCGCTGTGATTATCTTCTCGTTTCCCCATTTATGTTCCAGGGTGTTGATTATGACCTTGGTTTTGGATATTTTCCAATTCACTTGCATGATGGCTGCCACCTCTACATTCCCCGCTAAGTTGGTTGAAACTTCTCCTGATGACAGAGTTTGATTTTGGATTTTCACATCCCCATAGGAAGGCAAGGGGAAAGGGGAGGTTCATTTTTGGTTTGATTTACGGTTGTTTGTTCTTTATCGTATGTGGTTTTTGTTGAGGCTCCACTGGTATTCGAGTTTTTCTCACTTAAGTTTTGTGTTTCATCAAGCTGAGAATTTCCTTTTTTGTGGATAACACCTATCGTAAGGCTATTATTACTTGTTGCATTTGACTTTAAACTGTCAGGATTATTACAGCTGGACGTGACGAGTTGGTTTTTTCCCATGCCACTATGTTCCATTATTTTAATGCTAGCCTTTTGAGTGTGCGGTACCTGAGATGTGCTTCCACCTGTTTCATTAATTTTTGTCGGTATTTTTCTTTTAGGCATTACCTCACGCGTTGCACCATTTTTACCCCCGTTTATTTTCCTACCGTCAGCACCATTTATAGCTGAAGTGATATTTGCTACAGGTGTCACCCCCAATCCCTTCGTATGCAGGCTTTTTGTACTAGTACCTCCTTTCCCATTTGGTCTATCATTTTGTTTCTGTAGCTTATCAGTTCCATCACTATTGAGGACAGAGAACCTGTTATTGTTCCTTCCCAAGTTTTCCTTAGTTCCATTTAAACTTATTTTGTTTCTATCATTCCCATATTTTTTGTTCCGTTGCACCAACATCCAAGGACCAAATTGGTCTTGTTGATTTTCCATGTCAACTTTACTGTTATCATAGTTTCCTTCATTTGAACTCTTAGGTAAGTAGCCGTTATCAGTTGGCTTAGTCGGAGCAGCTCCCAAACTACCCAAAGATATATTTTCAGGTGGGATATTTGTATTCTGGTTTGGAGCGTGTAATGGGAAAAAGTCAGTTTTGTGACAAATTTTACCACACTTAAACATATATACGGTAGGAATTCATACTCCACTCTATATTTACATCCATCTAATTTGTAGCATGGGATTAGAGGTTTTGCAAGATCCACTTCAACACAAATTCTTGCATATTTGCCTCTAGTAGATGAAACCGAGTTAAAGTCTGTCTTAATTGGTCTCCCAAGCTTGCATCCAATATGGAAGAGGGATCTTTCATCGAACCATTCAATAGGAAGCCACGACATTCTAACCCACAAGCTGTAGTAACATGATTCGCTTCAAGAGGGTTAAAGTTTGGCACCCACTTCCTAACAATTAAGTAGTGGTTGTTTATTACCCATGGGCCACCTGTCAAGACATTGTAATAGTCTTCCTTCATCATAAACTTAAATAGGTAATGTCCCTCCTCCAAGTCTACGATTTCATAATCACCTTGTAGGTTCCATAGTGAGGAAACTCTTGCATTAAGCACCTTGAATCCAATATTTCTTCCAAAGAGGCTAACAATGACACTGTCATTCCATTTTTCCCTTAGTTTTTCAACGTGTTTTTTTGGGATTGATACCACTGGACACAGTGGATCATCTTCCTCATCCATCGGTTTGGTGCCGAGGTCCATGGGATGACAGTTATTTTCATTTGATTCCTCCATGTCATCATCAAACCACACACAGTTAGCATCATCAAAAAATAGATCTGAGTTTTGCTTCTTACCCACTACATCCTTGTAGGATAATATCTTTTTAGGTCTTTCAGTTTCCTCACCACCTTGGGTCGTGGTTAGTTCAGTTGTCATCATGGTTGAGCTCTCATCCAAAATCATGCCTGTGTTAGTCCCTTCCGTATTTGAATAGGCCACCACTTCATTATTCTGGTTGGTGGTGGTGGTATTATCATAATTCTCCAATTCCATATCAACAAGTGTTTCATGGCTGTCTTTTTGTTTTTTGGTGCTCCTTAATAGGAGGTCTTCTTCCTGTTTGGAGTTGCAGATAGATAGTGGTGGAGGGGTTCCCCCACAATTTCCAGCCTCTTGGGGTGGATGATCTAGGTGGTTTTCTTGTTCACCAAGCATGGTCTGCAGGAGCGTTTTGAGAGCGTTTGCAATTTTGAGAATTTACTTTATTTTAGGTTAAATTCCCATCAATGTTGTTGTTAAGCAATTTCGCTCTTCATAAGGGTCCACCTTAGTTGTTAAAAAATGTTGCTTGTTTTATATCCCCATAATGTCTCTCTTGTTATTCCCTTCACCTATTTTATCCAAAAAAGTTAATTTTTTTTTTTATAATTTTGAATCTCCATATGAATGATTTTTTTTTATTTAAGCGGGGCTATTGTGTGAGGTGGGGCATGCGTAACCTGTAGAGAATCGAATTCAACACTGTGCACTTCTCCCCAAAGTAATCCCTTACTCGTGGGATGGACTAGGGTGAATAAAGCTAATTTAAGATTCAAATCTCTAACATAAAAGAAAAAAATTATTTAAACTCTTTTAATATTTAGTTCAACTAATAAAAAAGAAAAAGAAAAAAAAAAAAGAAAGTAAAACAATGCACCTATATAAAAACAAAAGCTAAAAAATAAAAAATTATGACAAAAAATAATAAAAAGAAATGCCATAAACATTTGTAAACCTGTATAAAAAATAAACATCATTTCATAAATTTATAAAACAAAATTAAATGTGTGACTTTTTATTGAATGAAATAACCATATTATATGTAAGTCTATTTATAGACAAAGGCTATAAAAAAATTATTGAATAAATGAAATAACAATTTTTTAATAGCGTAAAAAATCCTTTTGTATTGATTATTTTAAGAGAGCCATGAAATGTTTAAAACACAGAAACAAAATCAATCGCAAATGTGTTTTAAACCCTTTGTATTAAAAAAACATTTGCATGGTGGAGATTCAATTTTGAGTCTGAAAAGGAAGCATATATATATATATATATATATATATATTTATATACTCCGTTCCAAATTAAGAGTTAAGTAGGGTTTTGATTTTAGGATATAAGCTTTAGGGTTTAAGTTTTTCGATTTAGGTTTCAGGGTTTCAGTTTCGGGATTTGGGAATTAGGGTTTAGGGATTAGGTCTTAGGTTTTAAGTGTTTGGTTTTAGGGTTTTTTGTTTAGAGTTATTAATTAGGATTTTTGTTTTAGGATTTAGGGTTTAGTAATTAGGGTTTCGTTTTCCAAATTAAGAGTTCACTATTTTTTTTTTGCGATGGCCCAAATTAATAGTGCACTTTTCGTTTTTGTACCTAATCAACGAATTAATTTCACCACAATGAACAACTTTTGATGTTGACATCAATTGAGTGTATCCTTAATCTATAAAAAAGGATTTGAACTATTAATTACCTTGGTTTGAGTTTCATATAATTCACAATTTTTATTGACTTAAAATTGTGAAAGTTTAATCACGAAAAAGGTATGTGATGATATTTGTCAACGAAAAGTGTATTACAATCAAATAAAAATAGTAAAAGGTACCAAATTCAAGGAGGATAAATTATGGACAAATTAAATTTAAAAAAATTAAATTAATTACATGCAATATTAATGCCAATATTCCTTTAATAATCTGAAAAAGGTTTTTTTCCAAATAAGTTTGAACACATATTAAATGAAATATAGTTATAACGAATAAGCGTCAGTTAATCCAAATTATATCAACTAATGAAAATAATAAATGATATCATTTATTTAGTTATTACTGTTAATATGCTTAATAACTTATTAATTTAAGATTTAATTACTTTTTAAGACGGTGCATGTGTGAAGAATGAATTGTGTCTTGCATCAAATTTTGTTTTTTGAAACTTTGAAATCAAATTAAGGTTACTTGCAGAAGGTACTTGCCAAAAAATGCTGACATGTAATCAAATGTGGTTCTAAGATGGTTCTTAAACGGGCTAAATCGAATCGTTTTAATCGAAAAAGGTTATATACATCGAAATTCATCATCATTATCATCATCCTTGTCTTAGTCCCATTATATATGGTTGGCCACATGAATTCTTCTTATCCATTATAATCTATTATATGGAACATTATCATTCAAGTTTAATTCCTTAAGATCTATAACAACTCACATTTTTTTCACGTAAAGGCTGGACAGGCACGATACGCTGAAGAAGGGGCTTGTCGATCAATTAATACTATTCTCAGCACAACATAGTATAAGTACTATTAATTTAAAGGCCGATACTTTAAACTTTACGAATATTTTCCTGTAAATAAATAATCTCAACCAAAACCAACTAAAATAATAAATTCGACAACAAGGAAATATTACATCTCCCGTATGATGTAGAAAAATAAATTAACAAATAAATCTTGGTCTTATTCCCTTACAAATGTTTCAAAATAAAATATCTAAACTTTGACAGAAAAGCACTTAAGCTAGAGTCAACAATCTAAAAGGCTACTAAGCACCGAGAGATTGCAACACTGTTGGACACCTTTGCTAATAAAATATCGGGTGATCAATCATATACCCAATTAAAACTGGAGTCTCATATGGTTCATTCTCAACATTACTATCGAAAATCAATTTAATTACTACTAAGTTATTACGCTGGCGTTAAAATTTTATTTAAATAATATTTTTAATAAAACCAACCAAGTAAAACAATCACAATAGTTTCTACACCATAATTGAAATTAAATATAATAATCGAACTCTCGGTATAATATAATACAACCAAATATAAATTCCGCAAACTAAAATGCGGTAAAAGAATAAATGAATACAGTTGGGCTATCAGCCCGAGTGTTTCTACAATACCTCCTACCTAGATCACAAGGATAGAAGCATCTAAAATAATCCTTCTTGCATCCACAGCTGCTGCAGAAAATGCCTGACTCGAAATTATCGTCATCCAGGCCTCCCTCTGTCTGGACACCTAATATATATACACATATAGCAAGAGAGGGGAAAAATAGATAAACGGGTCAGAGCCCGAGTTTTAAGAATATTTAGAAATTGCATTAAATGCCATATTTTAAAATATAAAATCTCTCATATTTAAGCTGGTATCGCACTCTCACGAGATACAGCTCACCCCTCTTCTAATAGTGCACACCTATCGCATACATTTTAAACAACCTAGTTAAGCTACCCCACCTAACTAATCTCTTTCACCCATCTTCTAAATCCTTATAACTATCACCTACCATGCGTGATATAATATGTTATACCGTAACCTATTACATAAGCTTTTAGTTAATATAATCATCCATGTGATATATATATATATATATATATATATAGGATATTATATGTTAAAGTGAAAATGGTATTTAAAACATGTAAAAGTTGCAAGGTCTAGTTCATAATTCGCAACTTTCACTAGTTTTAAATACCATTTCCACTTTAACATATAATATCCAATATATATATATATCCTATATATATATATCCTATATATATATATATATATATATATATATATATATATATATATATATATATATATATATATATATTTCTCACTTGAACCTATGATCTACATTTGTATTAATCCGAAAATAAATCTAACGGTAGAAGAATACCATCTAATTCATGTTATACTTTAGACCATTCAAATTTATATGATATCTCATTCTTATACATCCAATGCATTACACGCAACAAGTATATTTATACCTATTTTACAATCATAAGTACAATAACCATCCCGCTGAGCTATAACTTCAGGATGCAGTCTCAAAGTGACTATCCGCATCCGGGTTTGCTCACGTGACCACGGTACCAAGCCAAACTCATTCATGGTCATGGTAATCATACTAAATTATGGAGGCGGTCATATTCCCTCCTGAAAGTGGAATAAAAATATCGCGCCCATATGCGGGACGATATGACCTGGAGATATACTCTCCCTGCTCCACAAGCCAGGGGATTCACCCACATCGCGCAACCTCCCTAGATAGCACTAGAGATATATAAAATATGGTTGTCTATCCCTATGCCCGTGGAACCAACCTCTAAAATATAAATATACTAATCACACACATATATATTTATTTTCATATCACATCATATATATACTGTGACGACTCCCGTATATATAATATATATCATTCCTCAATGTGCTCTGGCTATAATTGTCGAACTCTTATAGTGATAGCCAACAACCCGAATGTTCCCATTCATAATAGTATATAAGTATTCACACCTAAAATACTAAACCATTATGTATTCTCCTACTTAAGATTTAACTTACACCTTATTAACTTTTAGGGATTTTACATAAACCCAAATGTACCAACTCATAATAATTAAATAAGTACACTATCAACTTATTTTAGTTACATAGGTATCGCATCACCTATAATAATAGTCGTCATTAGACGTACCAGATAGCCGCTTTATCATTTCTAGCCAATATACTAATTTCCATTTTGTTCGCATCCTAGGATTTACTCAAACATATAGTCGACATATGGATATATTTTCTATGCGCATAATTATATATATAATCGTCCGTTGAAATACTACCCCTAGTGTTACTCGTCCCGAAACCCCTAGATTAGTAAGTCCTAGATTTTACTTTCAACTAACCAAAGGTATACATCTCACTCAAATAACAATTTAGAAGTCCTCACACTATTTTTAGGAACCCCTAATGTTTATCTCCACAATTTATTTTCCTCGAAAATATACATTAAGTGCCCCACAATTTTGCACCCTCTTAGTCCCAATTAACTCCCTTAAATGGCTAGGAACAATTTCCCCTAGTTGGTTATTTATTTCCTCAAATAAATAGGCTAGAATTAATTAATAAAGAAATTTCTCCCATATAATGAAAACAGGCCGAAACTCTCAAAAATTCTGTAGGATCGACCCCTGGTCATCGATCGATCGATCGAGCAGGGACTTGTCTTCTTCGAGACTCTATTTTGGCCGTTAAAATACCCCCAAGATTTTTATCTTCTCTCCCATGATCATCCAACCTCAACCAACAATATATTAACATATAGAAATGGTTCTAATCATCCTAAAACCAATAACCAACAATAAATTTCAATTAGTTCCTATCTTTCCCAAATCGAATATTATCCGAGTTTTATCCATTCAACTTCCGAAACAGCCGTTTTGATTCGAGAAAACCCATCAAAAAAATCTTTATAGATTATCAATACCAAATATAATATGAGATACACACTCGAAAGAATAAAGCAAGTAAACACTTGCCTCGTGGATAAAATCTGACGACCTCGAGTCGAATCCCGCGGAGTTTAGCTCGGAATCCCCTTTCTTCCTTCTTCTCTTATCTTCTTCCTTTGATCTCTTCCATTTCTCTCTCTTAGGGCTGAAAAATGAGAGAAATTAGGGTTGTAAGGATTTATAAAGATGATCCATTATTAAACCCAAAATTGACTTTTATACTCAATTGTGAGTCCCTACTAGTCCAAAAGTCCCTGGAACCTAAACGATATCCCCGGATACTCTATTCTGACCATCTCGCGCCATTTTGAAACCAACTGTGCACTCGAAATCTCCATCCGAGTCACTTAACTAAAATTCACTAATTAAACCCAACACATCTCAGTACACGTGTTTTCCAAATAAAATATTATCATTTGTCTCTTTATCCAACTGCGACATGTAATTAAAATAATCTCACTCATATACTTAGTATCGTAAGAAAATATAACCCATGTAAATATTAATCCGACACGAGCATATTAATATCTACTATTCACTTTAAATTAAAAATTTATTCAATTACACTCATAAATTCCAAAATTACTATTCATAGAAATTTCCTCTAACAATCGAATTATACCACATATGAAATTTAAATATCTATAAAAGTATGGGGTGTCACAGGTTGGTATAGGGACAGTTCTGATATCTCTGTCTAGAAATAACCTGGGGAAAAAATTATAATTTGGGTAAAAAACCGAAGTGTGCAAGAATTAACTTGAATAATTTATGATTGAAATGTTATAGTCAATGCAGAATAAATATTCCCCTTTCGTCACTCACATGTATATAACGCCTCACCCCTCATCTAAGTGTGACATGTCTCACATCCCAAAAGTCCCAATTAAGAAAATGTGACATCATCTCAACTATAGAATGATTTTATCAACGATTAATTAAATAAATGTAATTCCTACATTTAAATTGAGAGTGTACATTTATTCCAATCTCAATTAGCACTTATAAGGCATAAACACCCATTATGCATTATAGGGTCAAGAATAATATTTATTGTAGACATCCTTAGGCAACTTAATCTAGTTCATAGTATCCAGAGAATTACTAATATGTCCTTAAATATATATGACACACAAAGCGATCTATCGTTGGTGTCTAATTTGTGCTCTATCGACATGTCCGAAGGAATCCCTTATCCTAAGAGGACACCACAAAACACACACAAGTTGGGGGCAATCCCTACACAGGACACCTGTATACGGACCATACCCAACGATGATACTGGAATGCTTAGAGCCAACCTTACCCCTCAAGTGTGAAGCCTCTACGTAGTACCTATATGGCCAACACAACCTCAAGCCCACTTGTGCCAACGTGTGGTGCGCTAACCAATGCACGCACCCCTGAGCCGATAAGCTGATCCATTGGTATGTCCATAAATAAATATATAATAGTACATATTATTATCCCTTATAATATATGAGGGTAATTACTCCATAATCATAAAAATCCAACCATGGTCCACAACATTTTCCATTTATTAATAATTTACCATCTAATAAATTATGAATTCCATCAGATAAAATTCATTTAATTAACTAGCTTAATGTAATTTTCCTTATTTAATGGGAGCACATCCCTATTTTTAATAAATTCCTTATTTCTCAAACCCGGTCCCACTCACTCGCTTGGACTCAAAAAAATATTCACAACCAAGATCCCAAACCCAAAAGCCTCATCAAATAAATTGTAATTCTATCCCCATAAGTAATTACATAACCACTTATTTGCTGCAATTATTATTAAATTAGACGAGGGTAAACCATTATTTCATTTGTTTATTTAACCCACTGATAACATCCCTTTCCCCATTATAATACTGCTCTACTTTATTTCCTCGAATTTCTATACCTACCAACAAAAGGGTTTAAGATTTTTCTTAAGGAATTCAAGCTAAGGCAGGAACGAACGAAATGTGAAATTAACTCACACGTCGCTCGAACGACTGAAGCCCTCGTTTGCGTGACATTGCAAGTTGCTCAAAAGATAGGCGACGTCGTTTGAGCGACCACCCATCTTCTTCCTCTCTCTAGTTCTCCATTTATGGTTCGTTCAGTTTTAATATCCCCAAACCTAGAAACAGTGCATGGAAACTCAGAAAATTAATAAGTAGCAGTGTATATCTAAGCCCAAAAATCTTTCATTTGTTGAGACTTTTATGCAACATCCCGTAAATTCAATGACCTTTAATTAAATTATAATTGGGAAAAAAATTTATTCGGAGGTATTAAACTCGTGATTTGGGAAATCTCTAAATTTGAGGAATTTATTAATTTGGCCAATTGATGTTTAATTATTTGGACTATTTTATATCGCATTCTGAGGTAAAAAATTTGGAGAGTGTTATAAATTAATTCGAATGGCAATTCGGAGTGCACGGTTGAATCTGGATGGGTCGAAATAGTTTGAAAAAGGGTGGCTATAGGTATAAGTGGGTTTCAGGACTTGTCCAGACACATTTGAGCTCCCAAATAAGTGTTTGGGCCCTTTTTAGAAGGCTCATAAGCCCCAAAATAGGATTCAAGTTAATAACCCTAATTGTGAGAGGGTGTGAGAAATTTAATTCATTTTTAAAAAACCAAATTAAGGGGAGCCAAAAAAGGGAGCAACTTGTGGAGATTTTGAGAGATTAAACCAAGAACAAGAAGGGAGACCATTGAATCAACCCATCATATTTATCAAAGAATCTGATTCTACAATCCCTATGTCAAGTGGTTTAAGTTGTATTTTGATTAATTTCATTTCCCCTATTCATATTATAGAAGGTGTGAACCGATTAATTTTTTAGGGTTACTTCTATATTGGAATTTGGGGATTTCATGATTGTGATTAAAAAAATCTGTAGAGATGATAAGAATATGTGGATTTTGATTCCCCAATTTGTGTAGATAATGTAGTTATATTGAGAAAATCAAATGGGTGGATTTAGGATGAATCCTGGAAGGTTTGGGGGTAAAATTTGTGCAGAAATGAAGATTTAAAAACTATAATGATGGAAATGGGTCTTTTAGGCAACGATAGAGGAGAAAAAACACCAAGGTCATTCGAACGACTTGGCATCTCGTTCAAACGACAGGCAGAGTCATTCGAATGACATGGCTAGTTGTGAACGACATAATTTGATTCTGACAGATTTCTTCACTCCTCCAATTCAGACCTGATTGTTGATTTGAATAATTGGTTACTGTTTTGGGTGAATATAAAACTCTGGGTTATAATTTAGGGTTTAAAATTATAGAAATTACCCATGTGTTACTGGAGGATATATCCAAAGAGATATAAGGTTTAATTTTTATAATTATAAGCCTTGCATTTTGGTGGGCAAACTTATTTCATAGATATTTTATGATAATTTGGGGGGATTTCGATTGGGAATTTGGGGTTTTGTTGAAACCTTTAGTTTTATGTAAATGGTGAAAATATTTTTGGTCTTTCAGCCATTAATGGTGTTAGATATGATGAAGGGTGTTGTTCCTTCAAATCATCATTGGAGGCAGATATGGATGAAAGAGAGAGAGCCCAGGGTCGTTCGAATGATAGGGGGAACCGCTTGAACGGTGGCCACTGTCATTCGAACGACATGGTTGTTCGTTCAAACGATGTCATTTCCATAAGCCCTTTTCAAATTTAAATTCCCACCGCTATTTGTCTCAAATGTTTAAAGTGATAACTTTGTAAAAGATACATTAATAAGGATGCTAAGCTTATTCAAAAGGAATTAAATAATGATTTGGAGATTTTAAGTTTCAGGAAAAGCGACATAGTTTGGGTGTATTTGGTTAAGTGACACCAAGATAATGAAATTTATTAGTGTGTGATTAATTGAAATTTGGGTCGAATTATAGACTTGAATGTGTTAGTCTAGTGTTACGGAAATTGAACACGGGAAACCTGGATTATATATATATATATATATATATATATATATATATATATATAAAATATACGGTGATGTGTTGTATATATATATGATTTATGGGAAAGCATACCTACTCTAGTGCTATCATAGGAGGTTACAACATGGAGGTGAATCCCTTGGCAAGTGAATGAATGGAGAGTTTAGTACCTAGGTCATAGCATCTGTATTATTAGGGATGAGACGTCTGGGGTTTGTGTCGGTCTCATTTTCAGGGGGAGCTATAGATGCCTCCTATGAGCTTTATTTTTTTGAATCGGAGCATACTGAATCATGATTCCAGGTGGATGAGAATACCCGAAGATGATAGCACTTAGAGATCATCCGATAAGGGCCAACTCAGGAGGATGGTTCATGTGTGTGAATATTATATTATGATATTACGTATATATGGTACATTTATATATGGGTGGATACATGATTAGAATTGTATTAATTATATAACTCGTGAGAATGTTATATGGTATCAAATGGTAAAAAATTTAAATAAGGTAATGTGATTAATAACTGATATCTCGTACATATAAACTTACTCGGGTTAGTGTAGTTAGAGAAGTAGGGTCAGTATGACAAGGCTAGTTATGGGGTAGATAGCTAGATGGGTTATTCAAAGAACGTTAGGTGTGCACATTACTTGAGGGGTGAGGTGGTCCTCAAGAGAGTGTGTGACACTAACTTAAATATGAAGAGCATTCATGCATTTTAATATACTGCAGTTAAATTCACTTGCTAAATATTTTCAAAATGTTTTGGGTTCTAACCCTTGCTATAATATATTTTCAGAGCCTTTTAGGTGTCCAACCACAAGGACACCAGAATTATTCTATTCCAGGGTTACGTAGCTGTGGCATATGTGGATGTTGCAGGACTTTGACTTAGCCTCTTCAGTCATTTCATTCTTAGAGTAGGAGGCATGTATCATTTCCTTTGGATATGTTGCCCTAGTTATTCCATTTTATTTCAGTTAGATGATGTATTCAGTTTATTCCACTTATGGTTTGTTTTTGTTATTTGATTTGTAGCCGGTGGTTGTCACGACAAGAAATATATTTATTCCTTTTCTGCATTACTGATTCAGTGATTATGTGAATGGTTAATTATATATATTCTTTCACATGTGGTTAGAGATGTTAAATAAAAAAGATAAAATTTGACACCATGTCTTTTGAATACTAGGTGGTTAGTAAGTTTTAAAAAAAAATCGACAATGATGCTAAAAATGATCCAAATGAGATTCCTGTTGAATTTGATTTAGGATTCATTACCCGGTATTTTATAAGGCAGGGTGTCAAATTTTAATGAGGAAAGTATTCTTAAATTTCATACATAACTAATCTAATTTAGGAGACAATTATCATGATTTTCCTGCCAACGATTCAGTCCATAAATTTATGTAACATCCTCTACATTTACCATTCACTTTTTGTCCAAATAACTATAAAAGCTTAAGGAAATCTACAAAATTAATAATCATATTTTCAATGCCTAATTTATGGGACCATCTCTACCTATAACTCATTCCTTTTCATGTGTGATTCATCATCCATTCAAACATATTTAACCCTAAATCCCAGAAATTTAAGGGAATTACTATATGCATTAAGAAATAAATTGAAATGATATAATATACAAGAAAATTCTTGCCTTAAATTTGTAAAATATAAGCCTCCTTAAAAGCCCTTGATTTCTTCTTTGATCTTACCCCTTTTTCCTCCTCTTGGTGTTTTCTCCCTTTGCTGTTAATCTAGGTTTTGTGGAATGATAGTGGGGGAGTGGTTTACCCCCACTTAAGCTCTTGATTAGTGATAATCCCCAGTTGGACCCTAAGTCCAACATTTGGAACTCCAAATAACCCCGAAATCATAACCTAATTAGTCCAAAAGATTCTACACTTATATAACTATGACCCGGGACCAGTTTTAAACAGTTAAAACACTAAATCGAGTCTTTATCGCTCCCCACAACGCGTCCAAATTTTTTTATTTCGCTTAGACATTTTATTAGGTTAAAATGACACGCACCCATAAATTTTTTTTATGTGTTAATTATTTTTCACTCCCAAACCTATTACGTCTAGTTAAGTTTTATTTTTTTATAAAATACAATTTTTACTTAAATTAAAAGTTTTACACACTTAAATTTTAAATCTTACCAATTTAATTTAATCTCAAAATAAATTCAAAATCATTAAATCCATTTGTATCGTAATATTTTATTTCTAAAAATTACAGGGTACTTCATTATCCTCCCCTTATAACAGAATTCTATCCTCGGTATTTCCTAAATCCAAACAATATATTTTATATTACATTATTAACCTAAGTTTTACACCCAATTAGTCCATACTGATATCCAATGAGATAAATGAAAAGGCTCGCCCATGAATATTACAATATCACCAAGGTGTTCACATATTTCACATTATATGTACACACTCATAACATTGACAAAGATGGATGACACATATATATCTAATTTTTAACATTCATACCAAGCATAACCATACACCAAATATACCACCATATATGTACATGCCAGGAAAATAAATATCTCAGTATACGACTTTCCTCAACTCCCGACTTTTGCTAATTTCGTGCGTGGGACATCTCACAAGAGAAATCTAAATAAGGAACCCTCCCAATACATTAATGTACGACTTAGTCAATTATCAAGATGCATCAGCCCAAGATTAAAAGAAAAAGAAATAAACATGAATGTGTGCAATAATAATATAAATTTTAACTTTTACCTATTACCAATTAAAATCACATATCGCAAAAGGTATTTACTAAATTCCCATTAAATTTAACCATTTAATTATACTAATAATCATAACCACAAAATGTCCCAGGGTCTAACATTTCTCAGCTCTTGGCCAATGCTACTTTCCTGCGTGGGACGTCTCGCAAGAGAAATCTAAAAAATGAACTCTCTCGATACACTACTATATAGCATTGTCGATCGCTGAGATCCGTCAGTCCAGGACCCATGTTTATAATATACTCAATAAAAATTTATAGGCCTATCGAACCTCTATAGTCACCCATTTAACCATATTTAAACTCAAAGTGTTACAAATTCCTTTAGTATTTTCCAACGACAAAATAAATATTAATGCCAACAAGTTGCATCACATTTGATTATTAAACTTAATTATTTATGTAAATATCAATGCAACCACTATGGTTTAAGTTATGCTAAGGTAAATTCCCGTACCCTAACACACGAAGAATCATATGTGCCTACCCCTAAACTCACCGGTGAAATGAAGTAAAACGGAGTCTACCCTCCCTAATGTGCAAACGAGATATCGTCTACTAAGAAGTACCATGAAATAATATTAATATAAGCTTGTCCAATAAACAAAGAATTAGCGGCCATGCCATTACCATTTATGCTGGCACATGTCCCTGTCCGGATGCGAGGTGATACACGTGCCCATACTGCAACTGCGACTCCTATCCCTCAGGTTGAGCAGGAAGTGATGGTGCGGCTGGCACGACTACCACTCGTTGTACCTGCAGTGGTTATCACTCCTCCAGGGGTGCCTAGGTCCCCTGACTCTTGTGCCGCTCGATTTCCTTGAGGCCACCTCCTGGCATAGTGACCCTTCTTGTAATACCCCATAATTTTGAGGACATTACTTTTGAATTTTATATAATATTTTAATAATATTATTATTTTATTGATTGGGATATTGACATTATATTTATTTTTATTTGAAATGAATCGAATTTTTGTAATGGTTTAAATATGTAAAATGACAATTTTGAATTAAAGGGCAATATTGTAAAATGCATTACCTTAGGATCCAAGCTAGGGGTTGAGAGAGGGGCTATATAAGTGTACACCCCACGATTTTGAGATTGAGAAATTAAATTTGGGGAAAATAAAATTTAATTTAAATTGGAGAATTTCAAATTTGGGAACTTAGGCCCAAAAATAGAGAATATTTCAAAGTATTCCGGATGAGGATTTTGAGGGTACCATTGATCCCGGAAGGGTCGAGATAGTCAAAATGACTGTCATTGGGTTTAATTTCGGCTCCGGAATGTTTTTTAGTTAGTTTGGCTCGGATTGGAGTAAACGAGTCATTTAAAGTGTGTATTAACATTTAAAACTGGGTTTGTTGTTTTAAAGGATTTAAGGCTTATGGATCCAGCCTTTCTCATTTAGAGAAAGAGAGAAAAAGCCCTAGAGGGATAAAGAAGAGAGAAAGAAGAAGAAAGGAAGGAGAGAGAGGAAGAAAAGCTTGGGGCTTTCCGGCCCAACCGCGACATCGAGGACGATCGAACCTCTATTTATCTGAGGCAAGTGTTTAATCTTTCTAAATAGCTATTTGTGTATTTCATTTCATAATTTGTGGGTTAAAGAAATGGATTTTTGGGTATGAACATCAAAACCTAGATTTTTAGGTTTAATCTTGAAATCAATGTTTAAATATGGATTTAATGGATTAGAAATGGTTGGGATCAACTTTGGGTTGATTAATGGGCTTAAAATCATGATTTGATGAAGGTTTGGGGGTCAGAATGAGAAATTTAGGGTTTAGAATTCGTGGGTTTTGATGAAGAATAAAACCCCTTTCAAAATTTGCAGGCCCGAATCGATTCGCCCCCTTAAGCGAATCGATTCGATATAGGAAATTGGCAGTTCTGCATTGATCAAATCGATTCGGACCCAAGTCGAATAGATTCGGCCTGTGGCAGAAGCCCAGGTCTTTGGACCCGGATCGATTCGCCTTGGAGGCTGAATCGATTCGCAAGGCCGAATCGATTCGAAATAGGGCCGAATCGATTCGAAAACAGGGCATTTTGAGGTACTTTCTCCATAATGATTCCAAACCCTTTTTAATTGGGTTTATTGATTTGGGAGCCTTCTCTTATGATGTAAGATATATGTTCTTGGAGACATATAAGGAGTTTCCCACCTATTAGGATTTTGGGGACTCCTTAGGGTAACTTGGGAGAAATGTATCCACGTATGTGTTGGAGTTACATATGGTGATTGAGGGGAAACCTCATAGAGGTTGGAAATACCAATTTTAGATATAAAGGTATAAATATGAAGTGAAGTTTAGAGCTCTTAGAGAGTGAGGGGTCTCATATCCTTAGACATGTTTAGACTAAGGCAAAATTGATAACTCAATGGGAGTAAGGGTTCATAAGCTAAATTGAACCATAGGTGAAATTGGGAATGATTGGGATCGTACTATCGACTAGAATAAGTGGTAGCATAAATTCTAGTTAGGATAGTTTACACTTAATTGTGGGGATATGACCATTGAGATCCCAATACTTGAAACGAGGTTGGAATAATTTGAGGTTTTAGACTATTAAGTCATTGATGTGCCTATGGTTAAATAGTACTAAAAGAAAATATGTACTTCAATTATGGATGAAATGTGTAGTGATGGATTCCTACACAAACTCTTGGGTGATAACCCTAATGTTGAATATATATATGTATAGATATATACATATGGTTTTGGGAGACTATTCATCATAGGAAAAATGATTGAATATGTTTCAAGTGAGGGATTGTATTCACATATCAAGGTAATGATATGAATTTGTGGTGACGGCTTGTATATTGAGGATTTATGTATACTTATAGCCGGGTTTGTATATCTTATACATATGAACGAGAACTAGTTTATATATATAGATATATGGATATGTGAAAATGTGTTTATATATATATCTGTATGCATATAAATATATGGATATATTTATGTTGTGGACATACATTGTATGGATATTTAAACCGTATATGATGGTTTATTATTTGATCATATTGTGTGATCATATGGATGTTTGTATATTGCGCATGTGAGCGATATATATACTAATATGGTTAAGCATACCCCGCTCATGCTATCGTTGGGATGTTTCCGCGCAGAGGGTGAGCATCCTGGCATATAGAGCAGGGTGTGGATATTCCCCATGTCATAGTCGTTCGGTGTGTTATTATACGATAGATATATTTTTAGGATGAGACGTGGTGGGTATGTTTCGTCTCATTGCCAGTGGAGCTATGACCGCTTCCCGGGACGTCGTGTGTGTGAGTTGTCACGAGGTGGGTGTCGTGGATCCCCACCAGGTGGTCCCCAGTTGCTACGTGAGCCGGGCACTGGGAAGATGATAGCATTGATGTAGTTTTATCGGCGATATATATAGCCGGGTGGATTATGTGCATGTCCATTGTACATCAGATATGACACGTACACTTGGTCATAGGTATGGATGATTGGTATATGTATATATATGGTGAGCATAAAATACCTATATATATATATTTATATATCCTATAGATGAAAGGATATAGAATTTTTGTAGAGTACATCTTGGATGATTATGGTGTACTAGATTGATGGGGGTTGATGTATCGCATTTAAGAAATATTTCGGTTACATCATCCCAAGGATATGATTGGAGATGTTAGTTGTAGTAATAGTATTATATTGTATATATGGAATTATGGATCTCTAGGATCGACATTGTCAAGGAGTAGTGTAACGGGGTGGTTCTTTGTTTGGATTTCGCTTTGCGAGACACCCCATGCATGAAACGCAGTGCAGTGTTGAAATTGGAGAAAAGTTTTGCCAGTTATGGTATGAACGGCATTATGGATCTCTATGATAGACATTGTCAAAGAGTAGTGTAACGGGGTGGTTCCTCGTTTGGATTTCGCTTTGCGAGACTCCCCACGCACGAAATGTAGTACATTGTTGAGAGTAGAGAGAAGTTCTGTCGATATTTATGTGTGACATGACGGATCTCCAGGATCGACATTGACATGGAGTAGTGTAACGGGGTGGTTCCTTGTTTGGATATCTGTTTCTGAGACACCCCACGCACGAAACGCAGCGCAACGTTGAAATTGGAGGGAAGTTGTGTCAATAATGATTGTTCTTGTTTATTAACTAGAAATTTAAATTAGATGTTTCAACCCAGTTGCATATTGGGTAATCTATTAAATTATAATTGGTTAAAGTATAAACCGGAATCCACTAAGCCTAATAAGGCACATATGATTGAAAATAAATATTTAATTGTGTTTAGAAAAAGGGGGTGGATTCTTGGGGTATGATAGGAAGGTAGATCACGTGGGTATAGGCTAGGCCTATGATAATTTAGGTTGTCCTAATAACAATGGTGGTCATTTAACTAAAACTTGAGGACGTGAATAGGTGCGCGCCTTTAGATGAGAGGTGAGTTGGGGTTCCACGAGAGTGCGGTTCCACTTTAATTATGAAATAAGTGCACCAATACTTATTATGCACGGTTAACACACTTGCTAAATATTTTTCACAATCGGGGCTCTGACCCGTTTACTTTTCTCTCCTGCCTGTATATATATATATATATATATATATTATTACAGGTATCCTACCGCGTGGATGCCGGATGACCTTCTATCAAGAGTCTTGGGAGCCGTGACAGATGCGGACTGTTGCGGGATGTATCTTGTAGCCGCTTCCTACTTCTGTAAAATTCTAGGTAGGATTCATGTTGTATATCGGTTTTGTACCCAAGGGATATTTATATACATGTTTATATTTATTCCATTTCAGTTATTGTATTGGCTGTGAGCCGATAGCTTATTCAGGTCTACTTTTTGTAGTCCATTCGGTTGTATTTATTTATTTCATTTTATTTCTAGAATTTAATTTATCTACTTCTTTCATGCATTTTTCTTTCTTGTATTAGTAGTGTTAGTTGGTTATCTGTTGCACATTTTATTTAATTTTAACATCTCGCCTATATGATATCGGGTAGTTAGTCCTATATTATATAGTACCGACAGTTGATGTTGAGACTGGACCATCTGAAACTCTTGATTTAATATAGTATAGGGATGGCCACCCATTATTATTTTGAGCGGGGTGTTACAATAAGGAATATTATGGGTGATTGTAAGGAAAAGAAGATGAAAAAAAAGGACAAAACGAAATCAAAAGAGTAAAAAATGAGTGGGATGAGAAGAGGCAATTTTGTGCATTAAGATTTTTTTGGTGCATTCGAATAAGATTTGAGAAAAACCAAAAAAAATCCTAATTCATTTTTTTGTTTAGAATCCAAATCTGAAGTCGGATTGGTGAGGTGGATAATTCTTGGATCTGATTTTTCTGGGTTTTCAAAACAGACCTACAATGATGGATTTTGACTCGCTTGAGCTAGTTTCGCTCTCACGTGGGTAATTAGTGTGCTACACTTATTCAAGCTTGATTGTATATTTATATCCATTTTATATGTTGTGTGATACCCCTCCTAATAAAATATCGGGTGATCAGTCCTATATCAAATTAAACAAGAATCTGATGTAGTTCATTCTTAGCATCACTTTCGAAAACTTTTTAAAACTTACTAACCACCTAATATTCAAAAGACATGGTGTCAAATTTAAACTTTTTATTAAATCTCACAAACAACATGCCAAAGAATATAATTAACCATTCACACAATCACTGAATCAAATAATACTAAAAATGAATAATTACAAACCTTGTCAAGAAAACGATCGGCTACAAACGTGACTCCAACAATGCAAACTAGAAGAATAATAAAAACATGTACACCAACAGTTTGAAAAATAAATAAATAACTAGGGCGACAAGACCAAATGAAAAAATGACTGCATCCTACTCTAGGAATGAAATGATTGAAGCGGCTAAATCAAAGTCCTGCAACATCCACATATGCTGCAGTTTCATAAACCTGGAACAAAATAATTCTGGAATCCCTGTACCTGGACACCAAAAAGGTTTTGGAAATATTTTATGGCAATGTTTAGAAGGCAAATTTTTTTTAAAATATTTAGAAAGTGAATTAAATTGAAGAAATTTGAAATGCTTGAATGATCTCCATATTGAAGTTAGTGTCACACTACCTTGAGGACCGACTCACCCCTCAACTATTGTGCATGCCTAACGCTTTCCTATATAACCCACCTAGTCACCTACCCATAACTAGTTCTCCATAACACCCTTCATGTCACACTACTACAGATTGAGTATGTTTAATATATAATGTAAAAGTTTTTTTATCACATTAACTTATTTAATAATTTATCAATTAGAACCATATAACATTATCACAAGTTATATAACACCAATACAATTCTCAATACGTATTTTACCCATATATATTTGTTCTCACTAAATATATACATATCAACTATTGACAACGTTCACGACATATAGTAAATATATATAACCATCCTCCGAGTAGGCACTTACTGGATGTTCTCTAAAATGCTATCATTTCAAAGTATAATCATCCACTTGGACCCCTAACATGGTTAGATACCTAAATCAGAATATAAAATAAATACAGCGGAGGTGGCCATAGTTCCCGCCAGAAATGAGACCGGCTAATACCCAAGACGTCTCACCCTTAACAATACAGACATTATGACTTGGGGACTATACTCACCCTGCTCCTCAAGCCTGGGGATTGACCCACATCTCGCAACTTCCTATGATAACACTAGAGGGGTATGTATTCATATAAATATCCTTACTCAATTTAATCAATTCATGCATTAATTTAATTATTATCTTGGCATCACTCAACCAATATACCCTAACTCACTCACTTGGCCGTTATTTAATATTTAGAATTTAATTCACTAAATTCCTTCAAAATGTACCGCACATTTACCCCTCCCCAAACCCAATTATATTTACCTATACTTTCTAGGAGTCAAGCCCCATACTATTTTTTCATCAATTAAAGAGGACTAAAATAATTTATGAATAAAATTTCCCATGTTTAAAAGTGGCATCACTGCAATATTTCCTGGTGAGTTGATCAATCGACCCTTGGAGTTGATCGATTGATCGTACAGAACCTTGTCTTCTCTGAGTTTCCTGTTTCTGCCATTAACAAAATTCTAAGGTTTTATTTCTACAAATACCCATCTTAATAAATCATCTTCATCAACCATTCACTACTAAGTAAAGGTCTAATCATCCTCTAATTGTTTCAACATCATTAATTCTTAAGAAGTCACAAATCCCAAACATGGTTTCTTACGGTTTAATACCCAATTGGCATCAAAGAGTTTATTCAACAAACCCACACAATTCATATAAGATATTGGTTCTTCCACATAAAACCCTCCAAGATTCAACTAAATATGGTTTTATAATTTACATTTTTATATCCTCTACAAATTGTTTAAATCATAATCATTGAAACCCCAAATTTAATTTTGGAACTAACCCTAATATCTCATTCACTTCACACCTTCTATGATATGAATAGGAAAAATGAAATTAAGCAAGATGCAAGTTAAAACACTTGCCTTAGGGTTTGTAGAATCTGAATATTTGATGAAGATGATGGGTTGATGAATGATATCCTCTCTTGTTCTTGATTTTTGGATCCTATGGATTCCTCCACTTGCACCCACTTTTCTGACTAAAAAGTTTTCAAAAATGGATTAAGGTGATCACACCCTCTCACAATTAGGGTCTAATAATTAAGTCCCATTTTTGGGCTGTGGGCCTTATAAAAAAGGCCCAAACACTTATTTGTTAGCTCAAATGTGTCTAGAAAAGTCTCGAAACCCATATTATAAATATATCCACTCTTTACATACTATTTCGACCCATCCGAACTCAACCGTGCACTCCGAATTGCCATCCTAATTAATTTATGACATTCTCCAAAAAATTTACCTCAAAATACGACACGAAATAGTCCAAATAATTAAACCTAAATTACTCGAATTTAAAATAATCTCAAATCACGAATTTAATTCCTCCCAATAAAATAAATTATTTTTATCCCAAACATAATTTAATTAAAGGTCCTTGAATTTACGGGGTGTTACAACAACACAATGAATTTATAAATAAATAAAGATCAAGAGAAATAGATGATAGAGGAGAGAAAACAATAAATATACATGGTTCATCCTGGATTAACCTATGCCCACCAGGTGAAGGGTTTCTTATGACGCACTTATAAGTTTATATGATACACATAACTTTATCCTATGATACACAAAACTTTATATATTTCAACAATTACAAAGTCTCTCTTACTTCCTAGCATGCACATTAGATATATTCGCATTTGGAGAAATCATATGTTCATCCCTACTACCCCATGCCTTCTAACGTTGCCCATTATTCGGTATTATTAATCGTGTTAATGGGGAACGTTTTGGTCATATGAAATTATGACATGTCTACAATAATTTTGAATTCAAATAGATTTAGAGTTCTTCTTCTAATAGAACCAGTCGTTTAGATTACTGAAATGGATTGTTCATCTGCCCTATGATAACTGTCAATATGTTGCCTTTGGTTGTACATCTGATCGATGGTTTGCCATCCCCTTTTGCGATAGACTGCAGCCTTTTCCCCATTATTCGACAATCACATGTTCCCCATTTTGAGCTATATCGTTTGAAAATTTGCCTCATCGTTATCTAGCTCAATAATTTAATTGTATATGTTTTCAACATTGTAACTATATTTAACTTAATATATGTAATTGTATCCATAATAACAAATGTAATTGAATTTTAACATAATAAATGTAATAGAGTTTTCTTTCACAAATGTAACTCTAAATTAATTGTATATGTTTTCACTCGTGCAATAGTATATAAATAATTGAGTTTAACTGTATTTCTTTTTATTATTGTAAATGTGACACCCCGCCTAGTAAAATATTAAGTGATCAGTCCTATATCAAATTAAATAGGAATCTCAAATGGTTCATTCTTAGCATCACTATCGCAAAAATTATTAATTACGAACCACCTAGTCTTTCATTAAGATGATGCCAAATTTTATCTTATAAATTAAATCAAATCCAAATAACAATAATAGAAATCCAAGATAACCAACACAAGAGAAAGTCTAACAATGCCACGCAAACCAAAAAATCATTAGCTGAATAACATTGACTATATAAACAATCCACCAAGTTCAAAGTATAAAAGAGTATTGATACATGCCAAACTGAATAAAAGTACAAGCCCAATAGTCCAACTGAAATGGCCCTGATCAGAGAGAGGATAAGACATGCATCTAAACAAATATCCCGCAGCATCCATATATACTGCAGATACGGCACCCCTATTTTAGGACACCTAAAAGGTTTTGAAAATGATTTATAGCAAGGGTTAGGACCCATAACATTTTAAAAGTATTTAGCAAGTTAATTTACATGCAAGAAATTAAAATGCAAGTAAGCTCTTCGTATCTAAGTTAGTGCCGCAAACTCTCTTGAGGACACCTCACCCCTCCACTAATGTTCACACCTAACGTGACTATATATGACACATCTAGATAACCATCATGTAACTAGTCTTGTCACATATATTTCACTATTTCCCACTATTCTAGCCTGAGTGAGTACACTCTACATCTTATAAGTTATACATCACACTAACTTATTTAGATCAATTTCATTTGATTTCGTATAACCGTTTCACAAGTTATAAAATATGTACTATATATTCATATCATATCTCAACATTCACATGCATATCGGATATAAATGCTATCCGCCAACGCGTAAGAGGCGGACATAGTTCCTCCTGAAAGTGTTCGTTCCATACCATAACGACCCAACCCTAATAATAGATTCTATGAACTTGGGACCCACATCGCGCAACATCCTAAGATAGCATTAATATTGGTATGCTTATATATATATATATATATATGGTTATGTGTACTATATATGTATATGAATTATGAATATTTCTATGAATAATAATTATAGTAAAGCATAGAAATATTTATGAATAATATTGGTTTGCTTTTGCTTTACTATAAATATTATTCATAGAAATATTTATAAATGATATATATATATATATATATATATTTTCAGGCTACCGGTGTACTATGCCCATACACAAGCCTAAAACATGCAAGTCTATGGTCCGACTTTATTTCAATTAATCATTCACTAATGAATCTCATTATCTTGGTATCTCTCAATTAAATACACCCGGACTATCTCGCTCGGCCCGAAATATATTATTTTCGAATTATTCCTACAAAACCCATCTAAAAATTATCTCCCCTTTACTCCTCTCAATATCCCAATTATACATATACCCAAATTTTCTAGGAGCTAACCTCATATTACATTTGCATTGATTTAATAAACTATAAATAGTTTATAAAAAAATTCCCCAATCCACAAGTGGAGAAACTATCAAAATTATTGACGAGTTGATCGATAGACCCCTGTAGTCGATCAATCGATCGTACAAATCAAGGTCTTCTCCAAGTGTTATGTTTTAGCCATTGACGAAAATCCAAGGTTTTCTTTCCTCCAGTTCCCAGCCCTAATCACTATTTTCATCAACCACTCACTACCAGAATAAGCTTTAATCATCCTCTAAGAGTTTTAATTTTCATTAATTCTCAAGAAGTCACAAATTTCAAAAGTAATTAAATACCCCATTGTCCCCCAAGTTTTCAATTATTAATTCCACATTATTCAGATAAAAAATCATAGAAATTCCAAAATCCAATTATAGAATTAACCCTAACATATTAATTGATCCCCGCCTCCTTTAATATGAATAGGTAAATGCAAATTAAATCACTTGCCTCAAATTGTAGATCAAAGTCTTTGGATGAAGATGTTGGATTGAATTCAAGGATCTCCTCTTATTCTTGAAGCAATCTCCCAAAATCCTCAAATTCTCATCAATTGTCTCTCCTCTTTAGCTCTCCCTAATTTTAATCTTATAAAATGATTTCAAGTTGCCCTTACCCTTTCACAACTAGTGTTACAAACTCAAATCCCGTTTTGGGGTCACTAGGCCTCGTAAAAAGGGCTAAAAATATTAATTTGGAACTCAATCATGTCTAATTAAGTCCCGAAACCCATTATATACATATGACCATTCACTTTGGACTATTTCAACCCTACCGGAACCAACCATGCTCTCAAAATCGACGTTTAGATTAATTTCTAACATCTTCCAATTTTAAGACCTCAAAATGCGACATAAAGTAATCCAATATAATTAATCCTCAATTCGCTAAACTAGTAAATTCCTCAAATTTAGAAATTTCTAAAATCATGAATTTAATTCCTCCAAATAAAATATATTATTTTTCTCCCAAAATATTATTTAATTATGTGTCCTTGAATTTACGAGGTGTTAAAAACTTCCCCCTTACAATTGAATTTCATGCCCCAAATTTGGATAAGCCTAGAACTCGCAGTCTCGATTAGCTTCCAAATATCCTACCCTTAGGATCATAACACTCATCTCTCCCACTTCTAATCTCGAATTATTTGTAATAATCAAATAAATTAACCATGGCGCCTATACACCATGTACCCATGCTCAACCGCACAATTAATACCCAACTTCTTCCATCTTGAAATTTTAATATAACTTCCATCGCACAGTCATAACGAAATACATGAATAATAACTGAGGTACCCAACCCATTGATTAATGAACAAACATCTCTCCACTTCCAACGTCGAGCTATGTTTCGTGCGTGGGACGTCTCGCAAAGATAAATCCAAATAAGGAATCCCCCGATACACTACTACCTAACATTATCGGTCGTTGAGATCTGTTAGGTCCTCAGCCCATAGTACGTACCCTCAAATACCCGTCTCTCGACATAAAAATATACACATCCACATTTTATGCTATAAAAGACAACATACACTACCGCGCCCTAACTATCACTAGTTTCCCTGCTCGAAAATAAATCCCCAATTATATTTCCCCTCTCGACCATAAATCCAACTACCCTGATCACATCAGAAGTATCCCTACTTCGTGGTGTAAGGGCATTGTCCATCACATTTAGTATGTCATATATCGCTACAAGTTTGTTGAAGATTTGGGAAGCCATCATCTATAATCGAAGATCTGAATTTCAAGACAACTTTAACAATCAGGCCCAATAAGGACAAATTTGGTAAATGTGTTTTAGTTCAATTTACATTTTACATAAAAGTGTTAGGATTTTTTTATGAAAAATATTTTTTTTTTCAATATATGAGAAATGATTTTTGAAATTATTTTAAACGGTTTTTAATTTTTCAAAAACATTTTCTCATAAATATTTTGGATAAACTTTGCGGATCTCTTAAATATTCTTAGGTTTGAGGTTTCCAAGATTTTTAAAAGACTTAACTATTTTGGACATGTGTACGATTTCATTCGAACGTCATCGTTTCTCATTCAAATGAGATCAGATTTCGCTCAAACCACGTCGTGTCTCATTCGAATGAGCTGTTTAAGTTTGATACTCCACCGCCTTGAAATTTAGTATTTAAAGGTTGTCAGGCTACTACTTTTAGTGTGGAGGTTTTTACAGAATACATTTTTAGTGTTTTTTTCGTTTATTCTCCATCACTTTTGAGGGTTCAATTTTTTTTTACAATTCACAAAATCCCAGACTTTTTGTGGAACCCAAAGCATAGTTTTGTTGGGAGCTTTGCTGCTGAATCATAGGCGCCTTGTAGAGGTACTGGGCTGACCATAGGTGCCACTAGAGGAAGGTACTAGGCTGATCGACTTTTTGTCATAAGGAGTGACACAGTGTGCTTGCGTTGACGACTACGAACCGACACCTGCGGGTATTTCGTAAGTCAAATTGTATTTTCATTGTAATTCGATTATAAACCGTTCCTTTATAAATTATTGTGGAAATAAAATGTTTTTTGCCCTGCAGATATTTTTTTCCTGAAATCTGTCTTTGTTAACTTATCATCGCATGACGTAATTTGAGATTTGATTTGTCACGTAGATGCATGTTTAAGGACTGATTTAATTGGTAATTGATTTGAGCATATTTAGACATTCAAATAAATAAATCTGAATTGGAAATTACGAATCTATTTAAATCAATATTGCACACGGGACATTTTCAAATTGGTATTAGAGCGGGTTACGCTAATTTATTGCGTTTGATCCTTGTTTTACGCATATTTGTGTAATATTGATTTTGTTTGAAAAATATGTTTTTGTGAAATTTTGCCGCAATTTTCAATGGCACACTTATCTAATTTGATGACTCCACCCGTTGGCTCGAATCAGAATTTTGATGATTTAAATCGTTTGAATTGGACGTTTGATAAAAGAATTGAAGTTTTTAAAAAAGAAAATTCTCGTTTTGAATCCGCTATGGATCTTTTGCAAACGGTTCAAAATCAAAGAGATTTTTATCATGAAAATTTTGTTTCTTTGGACCAGGACTTTAATGCTTTGAAATTGTCCAAAAAGAAGAGTGATGAAAAATTCTGAGTTTTAGAAAAGGAATTAAAGAACATCAAAGAATCCAACATTTGTGTTTGTGCCAAAGAGGAGAAAAATATTTTAATCAATTAGTTTGTGGCACGTGAAGAGACTCTTAGGGAAAAGTTTGTTTTAATCGAGGTTGAGTGTGATAATCTGTTAAGTTTAATTAATAACGTGAAACAGAAATCCCTATCTTTGGAAGAGTCTAGTTTGTTGCTTAATTCAAAAATTTTGAAATTAAAAAATTATTTGAAGGACTCGAGTAGTTTGGGTAGTGATGGTAATGGCTCATCTTGTTCACATGCTTCTAGTGTTAAAGACCAAACCATCGTTTGTTTTAGAGGGTCAATCATTTCCAAGGACATTAGAAAAGGTCAGCCCAAGGGTGTCTTTCCACCCATTTACACATGTTCATATTATGGTAGGAAAGGGCACCTTAGGCTTTTCTATTTTAATCTTCGAAGAGGTCCTAGTAAGTTTATGTCTACTATTCCCATGATTGACAAAAAACCCACGCGACGCTTGAGATCTATTTGGGTTAGGAAATCATTTTTAGAGGCACGAGATGTTGTACTTGTTGATTCCCCATTGCTTGCACATGATTCTTATCTAGCTATATCTTATAGATGATTGTGTTTGCATGTTTGTCATACACTAGTTGTGTTTAATGGTTTACATCTTTGCTAGTGTTATGACATGTATACTTTTGTATTGGATTTTGTTTTATTTTTTTTTTAAATTCCCAAAAGAGTTTTGTTTTTGTTTAAACTGTTTATGAATGGACATTTAGGATGACCAAGTCACAACATCATGCCATATCCATGTGGCTTTCTGATAGTGTTTTGAGACAATATATTGTGTCATTTATGTGCTTTACAAAGTATGGAGTCTTTGAGATGCCATAGTGTTGTTATATATTTGACTCACTTTGTCCTGTGATGCACATGAGCACGAATTTATTTGATGTTTGTTCTTGTCGAATCACTTGTTGGTTGCGTGTTTTCATCTCAGTTCTATCTATTAAAATGATCCAAATGCGATAAAACAAGATAATAAAAGGTGTGCATGTTTTACCGTTTTCCGTGAGTTTGTGTGAATTTCGAAAACGAAAAAGGGCTGCGAAACGTACTAATTTATTTCCTTTGTGATAAAGGCACCTTTTAAAAGTACCTAAAAATTTGGGGAATGTTAATTATCCGTGGTCCAATGAGGGTTAAAAGAGCTCGAAAAATTGAATGGCAATAAAAAGAAATATTTGCCAAGAATGGGCCAATAGGTTTATTCACCAATTCTCCAATGTTGAGAATTTAGATCACCTCAAAAAGATAATATATCGGAGGGAGTTTGGTTGGAGAATTAAAATGGCTTTACACATCCTTATAAAGTCTTGAAAAAACATGAAGAAGCTTCAAGTCGTTATTGGTGTGAAAATCATGTTGACTTTGATTTGTTGATTTTGGTCTAAGACGGTGTCATCTAAATTCAACATTTTCACACCTAAGGACGATTTTGATGTTCATTCGTTAGGAGTACATTTATGCATCGTGCACATATGATATGATTGAGTTGATTTTCCTATCGAATTTCTTCACACCCATTCACTCCATTTCCATGATTTGGTTATCTTAGTAAAATTCATGGTGTGATTTTTTTTGTAACATCATATTTTTACACTTTTTGTATAAAAATTTGAAAAACTCAAAAATAGTTTGTTTGCCTTATTTACCATGACACCCCGATTTGTGTTATGTGATTTATTCTTTTCCTTGTTTATTTCAGACAAATAAAAAGGGGGAGAACGAATTATGATATTATGGGGGAGTTTTAGTGCGGGGGAGATTTGATTACGCTTTCATGTTTATTCTTATATCATTTCAAACGAGATACGTCACGAGGTTTTTGCTTTGTCTCATGTGTGTAGGTACGATTGAAGATGTTTGGATTTCACACCCTGATGAGAAAAGCTTGGATTTTTTAAAAGTTGAGTGTTGAAGAGAAGTTTGAAAAAGTTTCAGGACTTGTTGAGTTTTTATTTCCATGTTTGAGTTTATGGGAGGGTAGATTTGTATAGGTGATATTTTGAATTATAATTCGGATATTTTTATAAGAGAACTTTGAAAAAGTTTGAAGACTTGTTCAGTTTATCTTTCCATGTTTGAGTTTATGGGAGGGTAGATTTGTATAGGTAATATTTTGATTGATAATTCGGATATTTTTATTTTGTACCGGCATAGACATAGGGGGAGATTTGTAAGGACATTGTCCGTCACATTTAGTATGTCGTATATCGCTACAAGTTTGTCGACGATTTGGGAAGCCATCATCTTCAATCGACGATCCATATTTCAAGATGACTTCAACAATCATGCCCAACAAGGAGAAATTTGGTTAATTTTTTTTAGTTTCATTTACATTTTACATAAAAGTGTTTGGATATTTTTATGAAAAATAAAATATTTTTCAATATATGAAAAATTAATTTTGAAATGATTTTAAATTGTTTTTAATTTTTCAAAAACATTTTCCCTAAATATTTTGGATAAACTTTCCGAATCTCATATATAGTCTTAGGTTTGAGGTTTCCAAGACTTAACTGTTTTGGACATGTGTACGATGTCGTTCGAACGACATCGTTTCCTGTTCAAATGAGATCAGATCTCTCTCGAACGATGTCGTCTCTCGTTCGAACGAGTTGGTTTAAGTTTGACACTCCACCGCCATGAAATTTAGTATTTAAAGGGTGTCAGACTACTGCTTTTATTGTGGAGAAAACACTGGTATTTACATAATACGTTTTTAGTTTTTTTTTTGTTTATTCTCCATCACTTTTGAGGGTTCAATTTTTTTTTTTACAATTCACAAAATCCCAAACTTTTTTTTGTTAGTTGTTTGTGGAACCCAAAGAAGAGTTTTGCTGGGAGCTTTTATACTGAATCATATGTGCCTTGGAGAGGTACTTGGCTTACCATAGGTTACGCTTGCAAGAGGTACTGGGCTGATCGACTACGTGTCATAGGGAGTGTTGCGATGTTCTTGGACTGACAAATACGAACCGACACCTATGGTTATTTCATAAGTCAAATTGTATTTTCGCTACAATCCTATTGTAAACCGTTCCTTTACAAATTATAGTGGAATTAAAAGGTTTTTTGCCTTGCGGGGATTTTTTTCGAAAATCTATCTTTGTCATCTTATCATCGCATGGTTTAATTTGAGATTTGATTTGTCACGTAGATGTCTGTTTAAGGTCTTATTTAATTGGTAATTGGTTGGAGCATATTTAGACATCCAATTAAATAAGTCTGAATTGGAAATTGCAAATATATTTAAATCAATATTGCCACGTTGTATTTCCAGTTAACAACATTAATACATTAATATGCAACACATTTTGACATATATATATATATATATATATATATATATATATATACACTAGACCCTATCTCAGGTGAAACCTAGAAACGATAATTCATACCTCGGTACTACGAACACCAAGTCCTTAATATAACTATCCATTGTAGACCCAAACTATAGGTAAACAGTAAAAACATTGTAAAATCATTCACCTTACTTCCATAATTCTCGAAAATAAAAATCTCTCATATAATGCAATTAACCTCTTAGTGTACCTTCAACTCCCTCGTGGCTAACCCCAAAGAACCCTGTGCTCCCATGGTAAAAACATATACATAACCACTATTATGACCAACGCCCTCACCAAATCAGACTCACTCACGAATCCTAGCGATAACAATCTTATGTTGTGATGCATCAAGTAACTCAAAACTATACTCACACTTAAATAATAAAGAGAGTTTACCTTCATAGCCTATCCTGGTCCTCGGGTCATTGGTCAACATTTTCTCATCCGAATTGACCCATAAAGTACTTTAGTGGTTGTACATCCAAGACACATTCCTATGGTTGTTCCCTGTCTGTCTCAAGGTAATCTCTCTTTATATGTCCTGCCTAACCACAAAACAAACACCTCTCGGCAAATCCTCCTTGCCATTGTCCCTATTGCCTTGGCCCTGGCCACCCCGATGAACGAAGTGCTGCTGTTAATCGGGACCCTGTTGACCTTGCTGAAAAACTTGGCCTCCGAGTTGAAATCTCTTAGCAGGATTTCCCTGAAGCGTATCCTGCCCCTACTGTACACTACTAGAAGGACCTCCATTAGCCTTGCCCTACTGTCTTGGCTCATCACCACTCTTGCTTCCCTTAAGGTGGAAGGGATAAACCTAACAATGGATTAAGGCCAGATTGACCACATCAGTGTTTATCAATAAAGTCGGATTACTAATCAGATGTTGCCTGATCCTCCAAGATAATCGATCAACAAATATAGCCTTCTTCCTTTCTTCATTGATCACCTCGTTCGGTACAAGATTTTCCAGATGAGTGAACTCCTCCTCGTACTCGACAACTAATATATCTCCCTATGTCACCTCCCTAAGCCTCCTCCTCATCTCAGTCTCGACGGCCAGAGAAAAATACTTGCGATCAAACTACACCCAAAACTCTTCTACGATCATAGAATCCCTCTCTGCAATAGTAGTAGTGGACTCCTAGCACTACAAGGCGGATCCCATCAGCCTAAAAGTTACGAGCATCTATCTCTGCACCTCACTACACTCCACCCTCCGTAGGTGCCTCTACATATCATTCTTCCACTGATAATCTGTAATCACATCCGTAGTACCCTAGATCTCTGGGGGATGGACCTTTGGGAAGGGATCCCAAACCCGCTGCCACTCTTTCAGCCTTGGTGGGCCTACCCTACCGGAGCCATAAGTTGTGGTGGCTGATGTTGAGGAAAGTGGGATGTCATCGCTGTCATGGAAGCATTAACCGCCTTAGCAACTATACCCGCTACCTCCTCGAGGGAAAGTAACCCCTGTGGCGGCTGGGGATGTGGTACATCAGGCTCCTAAGGGGCCTCACCCTCTCTTACTTGGGCTGTTGCCCTCGGGGGTCTCCCTCATGCTCCCCTGGGTGGAATTTGAAACGTTGAACGAGGTGCATTAGTTCATAATTAATACAAATCTTACAATTTGGAATTCATAATTGAAAACATGGGGGACAATTGGGTAGTTAATTATAGAAACACACTTTTGAAATTTGTGACTTCTTGATAATTAATGATGATTAAAACTATTAGAGGATGATTTAAACTTATTTTGGTTGTGAATGGTTGATGAAAATGGTGATTAGGGTTGGGAATTGGAGGAAATAAAACCTTGTGTTTTCGTCAATGACTGAAACAAAATACTTGGAGAAGACAAAGATCTATACAATCGATCGATCGACTATAAGGTTCGATTGATCGACTCATCAGTAATTTTGATAGTTTCTCCACTAGTTGATTGGGGAATTTTTTTTATAGTTTATTAAATCAATGAAAATGTAATATGAGGTTTGGTCCTAGAAATTTTGGGTCTATATATAATTAGGATTTTGAGAGGAGTAAAGGGGCGACACTTTATGGATGGGTTTTGTAGGAACAATTCCCAAATAATATATTTCGGGTCGAGCGAGACAGTTCGAGTGTATTTGGTTGAGAGATACAAAGATAATGAATCTAATTAGTGCATTATTAATTGAACTGAAGTTGGACCACAGACTTGCATGTTTTTGGCTTGTGTATGTGCATAGTACACTGGTAGCCTGAATTTTTATGGATATATATATGGTGATGTGTAGTATATATATATATATATATATATATGATTTATAAATATTTGTGTGAATAATATTTATAGTAAAACATACCAATATTAATGCTATCTTAGGAGGTTGTGCGATGTGGGTAAGTCCCCTGGCTAGCGAACGCAGGGTGAGTAGACTCCTCAGGTCTTAGCATCCTCTTATGCGTTGGGTGATAGGATTTATATCTGACATGTGTGTGAATGTTCAGATGTGATATGTATATATAGTGCATAATTATATATCTGACATGTGTGTGATTCTTCCTACAGGGTGCATAGCTGCAGTATATGTGGATTCTAAGGGATATTTATTTAGACGCCTGTCTTATCCTTTCTCTAGATAGGGTCATTTTAGTTTCACTGTTTGTCTTGTACTTTTATATTCAATTTTTCCTGTATCGTTACTTTTTTATACTTTGCACTTGGTGGCTGGTAATTACTAATTTTTTTGACAATGATGCTAAGAATGAACCAGATGAGATTCCTATTTAATTTGATATAGGACTGATCATCCGGTATTTTATTAGGCGGGGTGTCACAGTAAAGTTACAAACATAATGATTATATTTGTACTTACAATAATAATATAATGATTATAAAACCTAACAATCACATATATTTATATAATAGTATCGTATAAAGTAACACAATAAAAATAATTATCGAAAACTATAAACTATCAGAAAAACATATATAACTATAAATAGTTATTATTTATCCATGGTAAAACCTAAAACATAGTATAAATTAAATAAATGTAATTGTATATGTATTTAACATTGCAAGTATATCTCTTTTCATCATATGAACTATACCAAATTAAATAAATATAACCGTATTTTGTTTTTCAATTGTAATTGTATCTAACTTCATATGTGAAACTCCATCCATAGTAAGTGACATAATTGTATGTAACTTAATAAATATTAGGTTCTAATCACAACATATAACGATACTAAGACCATTCTTCCGGGAGTCACCCCACTGGATGCGCCCCTAAATAGTTATCATCTTCTAGGGCCTATCACCAAGACAACCTGGGCATCCTAAATCACGAGACATTCCCATATAGCTTCAACAGTGAGTCATAACCATACCCGAAATTACCTAACTTCAAAAAATAACAACACAATATATAACAACAAGTCCTATGGCCGAGATATATATTCACCCTACGTTCACTAGCCAGGGGACTTCACCTCAACCGCATAACATCTGTTATAATAGCATTCAGATAGGTATGTATATGCAATTAATCATTCACAAAATATGCCAATTTATAAGGTATATTTCATTTTATCCGGAACCACACGTTTAATATATATTTCCATATTAGTCTCCAAGAAACTTAACGACAAACCTATGAGCCCATAAGTACGATATTACTACAACCTAATACTAGTAGTACTCAATTATATCACTCTATTCCCCCTAGACCTAGTCTAACTCATTATGTAATAAGAATCCTTACTTTCCTCTAACAACTAACTAAATTAATTCTCGGTCTAAGTCCCAACTCTCTTTTATAGCTTAGGTTTCTAATTACCATAATAATAGACTCTAATACTCTAGTTTTACTTCATTCAAGAAGGTTCCCAAGTCCCTACCTTAAAAGAAATAAGCTAGAGAAAAATACAGATTTTGAGTGAAAAATTGGGGACCGGTCGACAGCCCCTGACCCCCGGTCAACCGAGCCTATAAGGTTTTGTCTACTAAGAAATCCAGTAAGCCCAAATCTGAGGTCCTGGTCGACTGGTCATTGGACTGCGCTTTAAAAATATGTCTATCGAGAAAAGTAGTGTGATTTTCACTTTAGGCCTGATCGACGGGGCTTTGGACCGCGGTCGACCGCGCTCACCAGACCCACGACTCTACCTTCTTCTAAAATACCAAAACCCAAACCCTACCCCATATTCTTCCACTTCTTTCATTCTCATTAACCAACAACATAACCCCAGCATTTCTACACATCAATAAACCAATATATCCAACTTAATTCATACAAACAACAAAACCTAAGGGTTAAACTCTAAAATTCATCAAAACCTACTATTTGTTCAATTCCTCCAAATAGACAACTGTCACAAAAATTTATCCACATTAAATAATATACTAACAAGTTAGAAACTTGGCTTAAAGTTGAAATCTCAGATTGTCTTCCAGTAGATAGAAGATCAACCTCAATTTCTTCACTTTTCTTCCTTTATCTATTCTTTTTTCCCAAATTCCCTTTCTCTCTAGGTTTAGGAGCATATAATTGAGGATAAAAGGGTTTAGAAGACTTAAACATTCATTTAACACTAAATTCCATCTTTAAATAATACTACAACATTAAAATGACTCCTAACTACATAATTAAGTCCTAACCTGTCAAAAGTGTTCGGAACCCAAAAATACAATATGGTACTTATTTTGACTATCTTAATCATTTGAGGACTAACCGCGCCGTGTAAATTGGTATTTGGGATAATATAAATCATTTCATGTTCAAACATCATTCTAAATCATAACTTTCGTTTAAAGCACAATGACGAAATAAAATATAACATGATGCTATTTACATTCTCTAATTAGTAAATATGCAAAATCGAGTAAACATTATCTTTTACATCACTTAAAATAATATTTACTCGAACCTCCATCATTTTATATAATGACATCACATGGAAAATTTATATAAAAACAATTACTAAAAAATAAGGGTTATTACATACTCCCCCCTTATAAGGGAATTTTACCCTCAAAATTCAGGCGTACCTTGCAAAAAGAGATGTGGATATTTCTCTCGCATGTTGTCCTCATGCTCCCACACCGACTCCTCGATAATGTGATGCCCCCATTGGACCCGAACCAAGGGCACCACTATGGACCTTAATCTATGCTCCCCATGGTCTAAAATTTCAACTATTTGTTCCTCGTATGAAATATCGGGCTGCAATTCGATATCATCTAAAGGAATGTGCCAGTAATCTCCTTCACACCTTTTGTACTTTTTCAAGGATGAAAGATGAAACACATCATGAATCTGTTGTAGGAGTTCCGGCAAGGCGAGTTGGTAAGCTACGATGCATACTCTTGTAATAATGGGAAAAGGGCCTACATAGCGTGGTGCGAGCTTTCCTTTCTTCCCAAATCGTTTTATGCCCTTCATTGGAGACACCTGTACCAAAACTTGATCTTCAACTTCCAATTCCATATGCCTTCTATTCACATCTTCATAACTCTTTAGACAATCTTGAGCGATTCGAATGTGGTTGCGAATAAGCTCAATCTTGGAAGATGTATCTTGGATTATTTCAGGTTCACAAAATTTATTATCCCCTACTTCCAACAAACAAGTAGGTGATATACACGGTCGTCCATATATTGCTTCATAGGGTGTCATACCTATAGTGAATTGGTACGAATTATTGTAAGCAAATTCGACCAAGGGAGGGTATTGTTCCCAACCACCTTTGAAGTCAAGTACACACAATCTGAGCATGTCCTCCAACATTTGGTTGACTCTTTCCGTATATCCATTTGTTTGAGGGTGGTAGGAGGTACTCAACTTTAATTTAGTTCCCATCACTTCTTAGAAACTTCACCAAAAGTGGGAAACAAAAATCTTGTCTCGATCGGAGACTATATTAATTGGCACCCTATGGAGTCTAATAATCTCTATAATAAATAGCCGGGCAACGAGCGATACTTTAATCTGCACGTATTTGTAGGAAATGTGCCTACTTGGTTAAACGATCAACGATAACCCAAATTGAATCATGACTTCTTTGTGACGTTGGCAATCCCTTGATGAAATCCATCGATATGCTTTCCCACTTCCATTCCGGTATTTTTAATGGTTGTAGTAATCCCGTCGCTCGATGACGGTCAACTTTCACCAATTGATAAGTAGTACATTGGGAAACAAATTTAGAGATACCCCGTTTCATACCCGCCCACCAATATTAACGGCGTATATCTTGGTACATTTTGTCTCCACCAGGATGTACTGCAAATCTTGACCCATGAGATTCTGTCATTACGGCATGTCTTAAATCACCCTCATCTGGGATGATAAGTCTCCCGTGGAAACGTAACCCACCCTCCGAACTTATAGAGTAGGACTTCGCTCCCTCAGTTAGTAACTTGCATATACGGTCCTGACAATCTTTGCCCCTTCCTTGAGCTTCTACAACTCTTTCCACTATCGTAGGCGTAACGTTCAACACTGACATGAACTCTCTCGCAAAAGCATCTTCCTGGCTAAGTTCTTTCCATTTAGATTTCCATACCCGTGCTAACTCCCCCTCGAGTTTCCGACTCAACGCATCTGCCACTACATTAGCCTTACCTGGGTGATAATGAATATCAAATTGGTAATCTTTCATAAACTCCAACCACCGACATTGTCGCATATTCAAATATTTCTCCGAGAATAAATATTACAACGATTTGTGCTCCGTGAAAAGACTAAACTTCTCTCCCAGTAGGTAATGTCTCAAAATCTTCAAGGCGAATACCACGGCAGCAAGTTCCAGGTCATGGACTGGATAATTCTTTTCACGGGGCTTTAGCTTGCCAGAAGCATAAGCAATAGCCCGATGCTCTTGCTGAAACACACATCCCAACCCTTGCAGAGATGCGTCAGTAAAGACCAAATATACCACCCTGACCTCAGTAACGTAAGTACTGGAGCAGAATTTAACTTATCTTTCAACTCATCAAAATCTAGTTGACAAGAATCATGCCAAACAAACTTCACTCCCTTCCGAGTCAAATTTATAAAAGGGCTAGCAATCTTAGAAAAACCCTTAATAAATCGGAGATAATATCCAACCAAACCCAGAAAACTGTAAATCTCTGTAGGTGTCGTGGGCTGACCCAATTCCCTCACTGCAACAAGTTTACTCGGATCTATCGAAATGCCTTGAGTTGTCACAATGTGACCCTGAAACTGCACTTCCTGTAGCCAAAACCCACATTTCTCAAACTTGTCATATAATTGATGATCCCGTAGCATTTTCAGGACCAATCGTAATTTTTTTGCATGATCGGCTACAGTTTAAGAATAAACTAGGATGTCGTCAATAAACACGATAACAAATTTGTCCAGTAAGTCCCGAAACACTCTATTCATAAGGTCCATAAACACTGCAGGAGCATTGGTTATCCCGAAAGGCATGACAAAAAATTCATAGGACCCATATCTAGTTAAGAACGTAGTTTTGGACACGTCCTGCTCTCGTATCCATAGTTGGTGATACCCCGTCCTCAAATCAATTATAGAGAAGTACGAAGCCCTAGCAATTGGCCACGTTCCTGGGGATAAATCAATCATAAACTTAATCTCCCGACTTAGAGGTAAACCTGGTATCTCCCAAAAAACATCCTCAAAGTCTTGAACAATGGGAATCGAATCTAGAGAAACGACTATGTCACAGAAGTCTCCTACGCAATGCAATGCAAATACGTGCAAAAGCATCCCTCAGAAATAGGCATAGCCACAAGAAACATCTCTTGACCCAGAATGGCAAAGACTATACACTTCCCATAATAATTTACTATCGCACGATATTTCACTAGCCAATCCATACCCAAGATTACATCATACCCGACCATATATAGGACGAGTAAATCGGCCTCAAAACATAAATTACCAAGATTTATTTCTCCTCTTTTACAAACAAAGAAAATGAGAGAACCATAACCCATAGAGGATTCGACACTAGTACAAGTACTTTCTGCAGACTTAATAACTCCATCGATTAAGCAAAACTTCTTGAAATAAATGAGTGTGTTGCGCCCATATCAAACAACACACGAACCATATGCCCCTGAATGGGTTTCTTACCCTCTATAGCTGGCGACACGGGTAGGGCTGGAGTAAGTAAAGCACCCTGAATATGGTAAACATTCCCATACTATAATTGTCCCTATTGTGAAGGGATGGCTGAGTTAGGCATTGGTGGCGGTAGATACGCCTGTTGATTTTGTGGAACTCTAGGCAACTGTCCCCCAATTAACTGGGGATAAGATCTCTTAAAATGACCAGTTTCCTTACATTAAAAACAACGTCCTACCATATTCTCGGGATAAAGGCCCCTATTATTTCGAATTGCCACATGACTTAACCCAGAAGGCCTTAACCCACATTATTACCCTGACCTGCCTGTCCTTGCTAGCCCACCTACTGCTGGGGACCTTTACCGTGCCTGAAACCACTACCACCAAAATTAATGATCCCAAAACATTGTCTCTTGGACAAATCCCCTTGCTAGGTGTACCTTTCCTTCTGCTTTCTTCCTGATGGTTGAGACAAGGGTAGTGCTCCTCCAGCACCATTTCCTCCTTATTTACTAGGTTTCCCCGACACTAAAACCTTCTTACTTCCTTGCACATGTAAACGATGATCTTGGCAATGAAGCAATGCGGTATTCATCACATCACCAAATGTTTGTAAAGTTGGGTTTCCTTGAAAGTGTTGCCATATTCTCTTATGCAATCGTACAATAAACTTTGAGATCCTCCATTCCTCCGGAACTACCTCAACAGGTACAAAACTAGCTAGACGAGTAAATTCCTCCACATACTCTACCACATAATGTTCACCTTGGCCTACATCTTGAAGTTTCCTCCTCATCTCCCTTTGGACTGCGGGAGGAAAATACTTCTGATCGATCAAAACCCCAAAATACGATATAGTCATAGTATCTCTATGCTCTGGCGTGGTCATCAACTCCCAGTAGTGTAAGGCTTCTCCAACCCGGGCGACAATATTAGCTACCTCCGCGGAATTAGTAGTTACTTACTGTGGCGGTGGAGGTTCTACATTATATTCTACAACCCTATTTCTCCTCCTTGGATGACCTCTTTTCGGCGGCATCTGAGGCGAAGAAACAACTAAATCGGAATACAATTAAAACAATTTATCTTTGTCGAAGATCGCATACATATACAAACAAAACAGTCCTAACAATAGGGCTCTACATAAAAGAACGCTACGGTAGAACGTGACGGTCCTCATAGATCCTAAGATCTCTAGAACATGATGCTCTGATACCATTTGTGACACCCCGCTTACTAAAATAAGAGGTGGCCAGCCCGATATTCCAATTATTACAAGAATCATAAACTATCCATTCTCAGCATCACTGCCATTAAAATAAATGTACGAGATAACCACCAATTATTTTAGAAAATGGATGTCAATTAATTTGTAAGTTTAAAGAAAATCCTCTAGACAAACCTATTTAAAGAGATGGTGGATAAAAGACAAGTATCAATTACATTCATTCATCATATAATAACCGAATAGGCTGTCGGTTAACAGACTATTACAAGTTGGTTACACCGAGTATTAAAATTAAGTATCACAATATAATAAGCAAGTACAAAACTTAGGCGACCCGCCCGAATGTGCGAACTGATCATAGGTAGAGTACAAAAGATATAGGCGTCTATAACAAATATCCTATAACATCTGTAAAATGTTAGAGCTCCATGATGCTAGGATAGAAGAGTCATACGGGCATCCTTGCGGCGGAGCACCTGGGCGTAAAGAAAATTCGTGCAAGAACAAGAGATATAAACAATTCAGAGCCCGATTTGATATTATCACCATGTGAATAAAATGCATGATAGTTATGAATATAATATCATCCTGAATAAGCTTATCTCGCTCTCCACAATTAACAATAATAATAATAATCCTCACCTCTCAATCTAAATGCACAACCTAGCTCAATATCAATGACAAAGATGAATATTCATTTATGCATGAAATATAACTCAATTTCACTTAATAAGATTTCATTTCAGTTATGCTCATTATGACTATACAAGTCTATTCCTCATTAGGAAATTTATTCCAAAAACAGTTTATTCATAAAATGCTTCACCATTTATAAAATATAACTTCCATAAGAATTGTTATAATAACAATATATAACGATTCTAAGACCATACTTCCAGGAGTCACCCCACTGGATGCACCCCTAAATAGCTATCATCTTCGAGGGCCTATCACCAAGACAACCTGGGCATCCTAAATCGAGAGACGTTGGGAAGCGGCCATATATATTCTACAGTGAGTCATAATTATACCCGAAATTACCTCACTTCGAAAAATAACAAAACAATATATAACAACCGGTGCTATGGCCGAGAAGTATATTCACCCCACATTCACTAGCCAGGGGACTTCACCTCATGCACGTAACATCTCTTATAATAGTATTTAGATAGGTATGTATATGCAATTCATCATTCACAAAATATGCCAATTTATAAGTTACATTTCATTTCATCCGGAGCCATAAGTGTTTCCAATAATAATTCATAAATCAAACTTTTAATATATTTCTATATTAGTCTCCAAGAAACTTAATGACAAACCTATGAGCCCATAAGTACGATATTACATCAACCCAATACTAGAAGTCCTCAATTATATCACTTTATCCCCCCTAGACCTAGTCTAACTTATTATGTAAAAAGAACCCTTACCTTCCTCTAAAGACTAACTAAATTAATTCTCGGTCTAAGCCCCAACTCTCATTTCTAGCTTAGGTAATTACCATAATAATAGACTCTAACACTCTAGTTTTACTTCATTAAAGAAAGTTCCTATATCCCTACCTTAAAAGAAAGGAGTTAGAGAAAACTACAGAATTCGGGTGAAAAACAGGGGACCAATTGACCGGCCCCTGACCCTCGGTCGACCGCGCCTATTAGGTTTTATCTACTAAGAAATGCAATAAACCCAAATCTGAGGGGCTGGTCGATCGGTCATTGTACTGCAGTCGAATTCACTTTAAAAATATACCTATCGAGAAAAGCAGTGTGCTTTTCCCTTTAGGCCCAATCGACGGGGCTTTGGACCGCGGTCGACCGCGCTCACCAGACCCACGACTCTACCTTCTTCTAAAATACCAAAACCAAAACCCTACCCCATATTCTTCCACTTCCTTCATTCTCATCAACCAAAAACATAACCCCAACATTTCTACACATCAATAAACCAATATATCCAACATAATTTATACAAACAACAAAACCTAAGGGTTAAACTCGAAAATTCATCAAAACCTACTGTCTATTCATTTCCTCCAAATAAACAACTATCATAAAAATTTATCTACATTAAATCATACACTAACAAGTTATAAACTTGCCTTAAAGATGAAATCTCGGATTGTCTTCTGGTAGATACAAGATCAAGCTCAATTTCTTCACTTTTCTTTCTTTATCTCATCTTTTCCCCCAAATTCTCTTTCTCTCTAGGTTTGAGAACATATAATTGAGAATAAAAGGGTTTAGAAGACTTAAACATTCATTTAACATTAAATTCCATCTTTAAATAATACTACACCATTAAAATGTCTCGTAACTACATAATTAAGTCCTAACCTGTTAAAAGTGCCAGGAACCCAAAAATTCAATATGATACTTATTTTTACTATCTCAATCATTTCAGGACTAATCGCGCCCTCTAAATTGGCATCCGGAATAACTTAAATCATTTCATGTTCCAACATCATTCTAAACCATAACTGTCACTTAAAGCACAACAACAAAATAAAACATAACATGATGCTATTTACATTCTCTTAACAGTAAATATGCAAAATTTAGTAATCATTATCTTTTAAATCACTTAAAATAATATTTACTCCAACTTCCATCATTTTATATAATTACCTCACATGGCAAATTTATATAAAAGCAATTAATCAAAAATAAGGGTTATTACATGAAATCAAATCATGGACCCCACCAGTAACAAATTTTGTTGGATCCAAGCTTATCCATCAATGGAGCCCACTTAGGGAAGGAGAAAACATTAAATTTTAGGGCATGTCAAAATGACACACAAGATTAATATTAGAAACATGTTTTTTTTTTTCTTTTGGATATGTTGACACCTCTCTCATGTTCCCCTACTCCATCTTTTGCCTCCAACATAAATATATTTGATAAAAACTAAAAATTGGTACGTTCAATTAAAAAAATTATCAAAAATTGTTTTAAACATGAAGCTGTTTTAAAAATGAGAAAATCGTTTATAACTTTTTATAATTGATTTTCATAAGACTTTTAAATGTTTAAAAATTTGTCTATTCTTTGCTTAAAAACTGTTTATAAAAAGTAAAAAATAGTTCTATATAAAATAAAAATTGATTTTTATAAAACCTAATTGTTTTTACAATTAAAAACATTGTTTTTTAATTTAAAAAAAACTGCTTCAAAAACATTTTTGTTTTGTAAAAAATAAAAATAAAAAAAGAAAAAGAAACAATTTGTATTTTCAATAAACACTTTCAATAAGAAATTGCTTTAAAAATTAAAAAAAATGCGATGATTTTTTATTAGTATAAAAATAATTAAATGAATTATGAAAATAAAATCTTTTTTATGGTGAATTTTAATTACACGATTCAATTACAAAACATTTCTAATAATATTAATAATAATATAAGAAGATTTTTTTGTTTTAGAATTTTGAAATTTAAATTCACCATAAAAGTATATTTTAATTTTAAAATTTAATTTAATTTTTTTCACTAATGTTTGGTGTGTCGACTCTCAAAAAGCATGACGAACACTAGTTAATAATGAAATGAAACAAACTGATTCGGTTATGAAGGAGAGGATGGCTTGAATTTGGTCTCCAAACAGCATACCATTATGTGTGTGGGAGAGAGCTGAATATACTTTTTGAGGTTCATATTTTGGTTGGAAACCAAAAGATAATATCATGCACATCACTTGATTAATATTTTCGAAACATCTCCCTTGTGACACCCCACCTAATAAAATACCGAGTGATCAATCCTATATCAAATTAAATAGGAATCTCATCTGGTTCATTCCTAGCATCACTATCGAAAAATGATTAATTACTAACCACCTAGTCTTTAATTAAGTTAATGTCAAATTTTATCTTATGATTTTAATCGAACAGAACCCAATATAATAAAGAGCCCAAATAACCAACACAAAAGAAAATCTAATCATGCCACAAAACTAATAAAAGTATTACACGAATAACATCGACTAAATAAGAAGTCCACCAAGTGTAAAGTATAAAAGACTATTGAAAAATGCCAAACTGAATATAAAGAGTACAAGTCCAAAGCTACAATAAAATGTCCTTATCTAGAGAGAACAAGATAGGAGTCTAAGAAAATATCGCACAACATCCACATATACTGCAGCTACGTACCCTGTCGGAAGAATCAGGCTTAGTGCCCCTGTGGTAGGACACCTAAAAGGTTTTGAAAAGGTTTTATAGCAAGGGTTAGAACCCAAAAGATTTGAAAATATTAGGAAGTGAATTTAAATGCTGAAAATGTAACACCCCATAAATTCAAGGACATTTAACTAAATAATATGTTGGGAGAAAAATAATTTATTGCATTGGAGGAATTTAATTCATGATTTCAGAAATTTCAAATTTGAGGAATTTAATGATTCGGCAAATCAAGTACTAATTATTTTAGAATATTTTGTGTCGCATTTTGAGCTCTTAAATTTGGAAGATGTTATAAATTATCTCGGATGTCAATTTTGAGCGCACGGTTGAGTTCGGTAGGGACGAAATAGTCCAAAATGAGTGGTGATATATATATATATATATATATATATATATATATATATATATATATATATATATATATTGGGTTTTGAGTCTTAATTAGACATAATTGAGCACTAGAAAAAGAGTTTGGACCCTTTTTAGGTGGTCCATAGGCCCAAGTTGTGAAAGGGTAAGGCATCTGTGACACCCCACCTAATAAAATACTGGTCGATCACTCCTATATCAAATTAAAACAGGAGTCTCATATGGATCATTCTTAGCATCACGGTCGAAAAATACATTTAATTACTAATAACCTATTAGGCTGGGGTCAAATGTTTTTACTTAACCACTCTCTTTAAATGACTACATATAAAACATCCACATAGTATGCGTAAACAAAACTGAAATGAGATAAAATAATCGAACACTCAGTCAAAATATACAACCATGTTGCACGTCCGGATATATACTCAAGTTTTATATATTGCTCATGTTGCACGTCCGGATATATCTCCCAGAATGAGAATTCATTTATAACATATTTCATTTTCATTTTCTTCTTATCTCATAACTTTCCATTTCCCTTCTTCCACCCAGGAAATGTATTCAAAAGCCAATTCATTATCATGAATTGCTTTAACATAGCATATAAGTTTTTAAAAGTCAGTTTTATTATCATAAAAATGCTTTTCCATTTTATAACATCCCATTTCCATTTTTCCATCCAGGAAATGTATTTAAAAGCCAAATTTTGTAATACCCCGTATTTTTATGCTATAATTTGGGGATTTATTTAATAAAAATCCGGAAATTAATTATGTTATAATTATTAACGTGACGTGAGTTAGTAATAATATGAAATTGTTGAATATTACTTAGGAGCATAGTAATATATGGTAAATGTCACGAGTGAATGAAAATGACAATTTTGGTAATTTTAGTCGGGACGCGCCCGTGTCGCGTCGGGACTAATTATTGAGATACAAAAGTAAATATTTTATGAGTTGTCCGTATGGTCATTTTGAGTGCGCCAACGCGTCCGGAAGGGTCGAGATAGTCAGAAAAGTGTACCCGGGGGTTTAGTTTGGGTCTCGGGATGTTTTTAGGCTTAATTAGTGACCCGGGAGGGCGTTTTGGTCATTTTACAAACTAGGGTAATTAAACCCACGAATTTCAGCCATCCTTAGCAGCCATTTAAGTCAGCCTTTTAGGGTTAGATCATTCAGAACCCTAAGACGGCTAGTGGAGAAGAGAGGAGAGACCTTGCTAGGTGATTAAAGTCCAAAAACACCACCTTTTGCACCACCGTCACCACCAACGCGTAGATCGCGAGGAGGAGAACGCAACCACACCAATATCAGCAGGAAACCAGACCTCTGAAATTCCAGGCAAGTGTTTAACTTGCGTATTTTCGTTGGTGCAATAATCATGTTAGTGTAGGAATGATTAAGAGTATAATCCATGGAAGAAAACCAAATTTTAATAGGGAATTGCATGTAGAAATCATATGAACCTTATTCTGGAAATTAAGATGTGAAGTAGATGTTTAACCCACGAAATTATGATGATTTGTTAGAAGGAATTTCTGGAGAAACTGATTAGAACAAAGGATTAAGTTAACTGTAGGGTTCTTGATGATTAGATGAAATCTTAGGTTGTTTAACCATGTTTATTGATGTATATACGCATGCTAATCGTTAAAGATACCTGGAATTATGTTAGGATGTTAACAGTAAACTTTTTGGGTCAATTAGAGTTGGAAAATATGAGTTTTGATGAAGAAACTTACGCAACCCCGTCACTGCAATTTCTGCAGAATTTTCACAGACCTGTTCGATCGATCGATCGACCCTAGAGCGTCGATCGATCGAAGGTTCGATCGGTCGACCCCCAGACGTCGATCGATCGACCCTCCCTGGCAGCCTATTATTCCCCTTGTTTAATTAGTTGAATTAATTTATCGTGGAATCAACCTTGGGCATTCTAAATAAAATGATTTGGGAGATATTGAGGACCAGTAGGGTATATGGACATATGTTAGAACCTTTAATCTTCAACGAGGAGGGTAATTATGGGATATTTACTTTAGGTTGTTAGATTTATGAAACTTAAGGGTGAGGTGCGTAAGAGAGTTTCGTTGTAATTAAATAGAGTTATTTACTGAATTTTAGTTTTGTAAGGTTATAACCCTTGAGTATTAGGTAATGAGTGAGAAAACTCTTCGAGTTAAGGTTAGAGACGAAACCTTATACGTAATCATAATTATGGGAAATTAAAGATAAATGTTATGACTGTGGGTTACGAGAGAAACCTATATTAATATAATGGAATTGGTATATTTATATGAGTGTGTGTACATATATTATATGCATGTGAAAAACGTACCCACGCTACTTGCTATCCCTGAGGTTACCGCGTTGGGACGATCGTATCCTGTGTTGCTTTATGGGGATATCGAATCGTACCCTAGAAGATAGAGATCCTAGGTACGGGCTATTAAATTGATAGTCGGACGGTCCTAAGAGACGTGTGGGTATGTACTAACCTCTTGGACTTGGAATCTATGCTTCGCCTCAACGTTGTTTTGTTTATGTTAATACAGTTCGAGAGCGATTCCGAACTTGTATTCCCTTTGTGTGAGCGATACAGGGATTGGATAGCAGAGTATGCCCGCACCATAAATTAGTTGGGGTGCTGTTGTATATATATTATTCGAGTAGTTAATATATATATATGGTGATAAACTTTAAAATGCCTACTATAATGTGTTAAGTGGGACTTAGTTGTTGACGCAATTATAAATATCTATTTTGTGAAAATATGAGAAGTCACTGAGAAACCTTATAATTTAATGAAGCTAAAACGAGAGGAGTACTTCAGATTAAAAGTTATATTTTTATAAAACATTGTCATCGTCCGGTTTTGTGTACATATGAATAAGCAAAGATAAACGAACCATTGGGAAGGTTAGTACGATAGGGGTGCACATTAGAAGAGAGGTGAGTATTTCTCAAGAGAGAGACGAACTAATATGATGTTGCATTGGCCTGTATCAATTTAAATACTTGCTTAACGTATTTTAAAATCAAACACACTTTCGGGCCCTGACCCGTTTCCTTCTCTCTCTATCTCTTGTATATATATATGTATGTTTTCAGGTGCCCAGCCACAGGGGCGTCTTGCTTAGGATTCTTTGAGAAGAACGAGCTGCAGCTTAGGTGGGAGTTGCAGGTCTCTTGAGTAGACGGCTTCCGACATTGACTCCACTCTTATTACTCTCATTTATGGGGCACGTGTCGCCCTTTTCATCATTTCATTTATTGTTGGGGATTTTTATATTTCAGTTATTCCAGTATTGTTTATGGGATTTGTTTCAGGATGGTTTATGATGTTAGTTTTATATTATTGACATTCGTTTGGTGAATGTATGGTTTTATTTAAATTTCATGGTGTGATTCTCTATTGTGGAAATGTTGTCTTGTATTAATAAAAAAAAAATCTTTTCTTTAAATTAAAATTTGGAAGTTCGCATGAAAAATGTTTTGACACTTAGCTTAATTATTTAGGGTGTTAAATTGGAAATTTTTTTTTATCGACAGTGATGCTGAGAATGAACCAACTGTTTACCTTGATTTAATTTAATAAAGGAGTGATCGCCCGGTATTTAATTAGGCGGGGTGTCACAAATTTATTATCATAAAAATGCTTTTTCATCTCATATGCTTCCATTTACCTTCTTCCAACCGAGAAATGAATCCGACGCCAAATCGTTTATCCCATTTCCCTTCTTCCATCCAGCAAAAAGTAATTAAAGCCAATTTCTTATCATAAATTCCTTTAATACCAATAATGTCTCACATTATTGAAAATAGTTATATATCATATCATATAACGCGTTCTAAGACCGCCCGTCCGGGATTCCCCACTGTGTGAGACCTTAAATGGTTATCATCTTCTAGGTCCTATCATCAAGATAACATCGGATCCTATCGAAACCTCGGGAAGCGGCAATATGCCTTTAGGAGAGTCATAACCACACCCAGAATTACCTCACCAGTGCAGAAAACATACAATAAACGCTCATATGGCCTAGGGATATATCCACCCAGCATTCACTAGCCTGGGGGCTTCACCACACGTGCACAACCTCCCTTATGATAGCTATTTAGAGAGGTGTGTATCCATAAATTATTAATTATAAAAATCATTTATTTTCCCTTTTGAAAACATTTGTAAGAGGGTAGGTTGGATAAGATGGAGGCGGTTTTGAGTATGGTGATGACAAGGTTAATTAGAAAACACTAGTGATTTAGCCACAAGACACAAAGAGCTGTTTGGGATGTATGGAACCCATCTTATACTTACAAATCTCTCGTGTATAACTCACAATATAATAAAGAACTTCAGAAATAACTTAGCTAGAGGGAGAGAGAAGTAAGCACCCTAGATACACCTTGGTAGGCAGGCAAACATACTAAAAAACTCTCAATGATCTCTGTCATGTATTAAAAGCTTCGTAATAAATGACAAATGGTGGGTGGCAGAACTCTCTGGTTTTTTCAATTATTCTCTCTAGTAAAATAATTTTCTCTAGTAATAACTTTTGAACTCTCAAAAGATCATCCTTTCCTCAAAGGTGGTCGGGGTCCTTAAATAGCCCCCCACACCACCCCCGAGGCAACTCAGTCATTAAAGACTATGAAAGACATCCCTCATACTTTATGTCACAACATTAAATGCCTGATGCACTAGTTGTCTCCTACATCATAAACATTAAATGCCATGACATGCCTTTTGCCTAACCACTGTGCGTCAGGGGGTTGTTGTCACAGAGGTGGCTCACCAACTGTCTGACAGCCCCAAATACCACGGTGGTTTACTCAAGTGCATGTCTGACATTGTTTAGAAGGCTAGTGCCATCACCCACAGTAGATGTGACATTTAAGTAGAGGGTTGTTTGGTCCATAACTCAATGCCCGATGGAACTCCAAGCTTCTCCGCTTGAGGTTCCACGGTCAGGGTCCTTCGGTGTTTTACTAGGTGTATCTAAGATGGTCAGGACAAGCCCCAACGGTGCCCCACTTCTCAATCCTCCAAACCAAGTCCCTCTAAAGTTCCCACGGTGAGGTTGTTCGATAGAGCATGAAAGCTCTCCCAGGCCCTGCCAAGCCTGGTCTCTCGCGAGTACCGTTCGACCTCACACCCATTCATTATTCTCGTTACAACATTACAGTCATTACAACTCGTAGTCAATATAAACAAAGCTATAATATGGCAAAGTAACAATAAGCTAAAGTACGAGTTGCCACGCCAAGCTGCCTCCCCAAGCTGCCACGCTTGAGTTGCCTCACCAAGATGCCACACTTGAGTTGCCACACTGAGCTGCCTCCCCAAGCTGCCACGCTTGAGTTACCACGCTGAGCTGCCTCCCCAAGCTGCCACGCTTGAGTTGCCTCACCAAGATGCCACGCTTGAGTTGCCACGCTGAGCTGCCTCACCAAGATGCCACGCTTGAGTTGCCACGCTGATCTGCCACGCTTGAGTTGCCACGCTTGAGTTGCCTCCCCAAGCTGCCACGCTTGAGTTGCCACGCTGAGCTTATCCTCAGAACACTGTTGCTAATTGGTGGATTATCCCTAATCCCAGGATTACCTTCAGGCACCCTCTACAACATTTATTTTTACATTTTCAAAAGTCATTTACATCATATCATGTATATACTTTAATCACATAGTGCATATATATATATATATATATATATATTCCTCCTAGAATATATATAAATGGCCATATTTGCCAATCACATCTAGCGATGACCAATAATCCCAAAGATTCTCTCAAAGAATCATAATCATGCCTTCATATACGCATCATACTAAACCCAAAGTATTCCCTTACATACATTGTCGAACTCTCTTTCTTAAATTTTGTTCGTCCCAAACGTTAACTATGGTTGTTCCCCGGATTATGTCCTACACCAATACAAGGCCTTCTCTTTCAGCTAAAGGTTTACTAACCCTCAACACCATCATTTAGGAGTCCCGATATCATAACTAGGATCCCCGATAATAGTCTCCAAAACCATAGTTTAAATCTCCCTAGACCTTAAAAGGAGAAAACCTCAAAAGTCTGCCACTACCAAATCGATTCGGCCTGTTCGAATCGAATCGTAGGGTACTGAATCGATTCGGCCTGTCCGAATCGATTCGAAATGGTTCTACTTTCAAACTGTCTCTTACCGAATCGATTCGGCTTGTCCGAAAATCCCAAATTTGCCTAGGGTTTTATATATAACCCAAAGAACCAAAATTTAATCCAATCACCATTTACGTTATAAGTTGTATTTATTCCTACAAACCCAAATTTTTTATATCTCCTCAAGTCCTTTAGAGGTCCTAACACTCTATTTGAGAACCCCGAATACTTATCTCCAATTAATTCTAACCTTAATTTCTGACTAACTATTTCGATCTCGGACACCTTTTCATTGAAAAATCAAAATAAATCCAAAAAATAAATAAAAAAATACGCGATTGGTGCCCACGCGACCATAATGAAAAGATATACAATTTCCATTTTTTTACCTAGAGCTGAATCGATTAGCCCTAACCGAATCGATTCGGTTAAGACGCAGGTCATTATTAATCGTCTTCTCCGAGACGATTCGGCCATTAACAAACCTCCAAGCTTTTAGTTTCTTCTCTTAATCTCCTCCAACCTCAACCAACAACATATACACATAACATAAGGATATAAACATCCTAGAACCCGAAACCAACAATTAATTTCGATTAAATCCTAAGTTCCTCGAATTGAAATATTATTGGGGTTTATTCGTTTTATCTCCCGAAAACCGATTTTATCCACGAAACCCAACCCAAAATCTTTAGGGTTTGTTTATACAAAACTATGATATGAGATTTATGCTCAAAAGTAAATAACGAAAGTAAACACTTGCCTCGTGGATATAATCCGACGATCCCGAGTCGAATCTGACGGAGTTTGGCCCGAAATCTTCTTTTTCTCCTCTTTTTCTTCCTTCCCCTCTCTCTTCTCTCTTTTCTTTCTTCTCTTTCTATTCTATCCCTCTCTCCCTCTTTATATAGAAAGAAAAAGGGATTATACCCCCTTAAAACCCAAAAATGACTCGTTTACTCAATTACGAGCCCTTTTGACTCTAAAATTCCCCGAAACTCAATTTCGATAATCGGGCACTCTTTTTCGACTATCTCGGCCATTCTGAGACTCATGGCGCAGTCAAAATTCCCATCCGAGGTACTTGACTGCAAATCACTATTTTAACCCAATATAACTTAATACGTGTTTTCCAATTAAAATCTTACCTTGTGTCGCTTTACTCAACGACGACATATAATTAAAATACCTCGACAGATTTTCTTAACCCCAAAAGCAAATATTTCACCCATTGACAATCATCAAATCCTCGAAAATCCCAAAAATTACTATTCCAGAAATTTCCCAAATCCGAATTTATACTCAATTATGGAATTTAATCGCCTCCAAAAGGACGGGTTGTTACATACTCCCCCCCTTACAATGGAATTTTGTCCTCGAAATTCAGATACAACCTACACTACCAATCCTAGGATCGCTCCAAATCCTAATACCTCAAAGGGAAAAATACTAACCCATTGGTTCCCAACCAAATACCATACGGCTACCACGGTCGTAAAGTGACTCCAATAGCGTCACATTGCACACATCATTTCTAGTGCCTCACGGCAAAAACTTTAACTTTATATACCAAGCCTTTTCTATTTCAGGCAGTATATAAAACCAATTACTAAGGTGACCATACACCTTTTTAACCCGTGTACATCCACACAACCATTGTAAACGTTCGACACGTAACACTCTTTCTAAACAAGGGTCTCCTTTCGTCGATGTAATACTCACATATGGGTCCTCCCAACCCGCGAAATTCCATTCTCCTTACATCGGTGCCACTAACTCTACTAAACTTACATCCTAACAATGTTATGGTCTATGCGTTACCCTACCTACGCGAAATGAGTGTACTCCTATGTATGTCCCTAGTGCCCAAGGCCTCTCTCAACTTTCTACATTTGCTTGGTGGCGCGTCTCGTAAAAGAGAAATCCAAACAAGGAACCCTCCCGTTACACTACTCCCTTGCGTTGTCGGTCATTGAGATATAGCGACCTAAGGCACAGCAGCGGGACGTACTAAATCCTACCTTGCTAACCTATAAACGCATTTCTACTATTCTATTCTTCCACCTATATGAAAAGGAAATACAACTAATTGAAGTGTCAACTCTCTGTAAAAGAACTACGTACATCATACCAAAAACATATTTCATCAAAGTTTGCCTTTTCATTAAGGCCTAGCCATAATCCTCGAATCAATTTCTTTCACCTTGCCTCACCCACCTACTTGCGGCGAGCATCACTTTAGTGCTTTTCCATAGCACAATATTTCCATAAGTATATCATCATCACATGGCTCATAGTCTATAGTGGTTCATCCACACTATAAGTCTTTTCTACAAAAACCAACATCCTTGCATACTATAACATCTCTCCATGCTCGACGCCATTAAGGTTCATGTGTGGAGTGTCTCATAAAGCGAAATCAAAACAAGGAACCCCTCCACACACTACTACTTAACTTCGTCGGTCATGGAGGTCCGTTATTTCAAACACGCAACCGGGATAACCTTATCCCCTTCTTTCCAATAAAAGGTGGTCTGAACTCCTATCTGTAACTAAGGGTCACACCACTAAGCGCTCGTACTAATATTAAGTCCTTGTGCAATCAATAATGAGCTTAAATTTACACCTCAACAAACAAGTCCTGCGTGCCTTAAATCATATCTATAAGGCGGTCGCGCTCTCAAATCATATAATTAAAGCATCTACTCATCGAAGTTACATATTCCCATAACAATGAAGGTGAACTCAACCTGTATCCAGGTGAGATATCGCAACAACAACCCGTTCCACCCTGGAACTACGGACACGATAGTCTTGCCGTCATTAGCTTGCTATCGCTCCGATCAACCAATAACATTATATACTCACCATATTACCATACTCGTATAAACATATAAGAAGAGTATCATAAACCAAACATATATATTCAAAATATCAACACCCACTTTTATATAGCGAATGAAGGAAAATAAACCTCCGCTACCGCGGAAAACACATAGGCATATATTTTATAATTTTATCAATACCGCCACAAAGCTCAAATTACACACACGAGTCTAGGGCTAGCGAATACCGCGACTTTACCCAGTTACACCAAATATACATCCTTCATTGAGGTAAAACTCATAACAATAACTTTGCCTTTGTCCACTATCGTCCTCTGGCTGATCTTTATCAAAGACCGCTTTCAAACCCTTACACTTCACTGAAAATTTAACTTTAGCACCACACTCTACTAGGGCGGTACCACGATACTCATAACTACTATACTTTAGTAGTCGTTACAACACTCCTTACGCAACACCACAAAGGAAGTGACCTCTACTACGGTCCACGTTCCCCACTACTACCAGTTTCTCTATCTATGCCCTGCCTCCTGCTGCCATCCAAGCCCTGCACACGAATTTCAACCGAGCGCGCAAAAGATTTATATAATCTCATACTATGACAGGAGAACGAGATCTCACAAGATAAATCAAAAATCCTAATCCTGAGGCTCTATAACAAATCGAGAGCAACGCTAAAAGCATAGTACGTCCGCACAGATTCCTAAGGACATGAGAACCTGATGCTCTGATACCATCTGTGACACCCCGCCTAATAAAATACCGGGCGATCACTCCTATATCAATTTAAAACAGGAGTCTCATATGTCTCATTCTTAGCATCATTGTCGAAAAATTAATTTAATTACTAATAACCTATTAGGCTGGCATAAATTTTTTTTACTTAACCACTCTTTTTAAATGACTACGAATAAAACATCCACAAAGTATGCGTAAATGAAACTGAAATGAAATAAAATAACCGAACACTAGGTCAAAATATACAACCATATCGAATGCCGCCCTAAAAGAATAATTAAATGCAATTGGGACAGTGTCCCGAATATTTATACAGTACCTCCTATCTCAATTACAAGGATAGAAGCGTCTATCGAGAACCTACACGCATCCACAGCTGCTGCAGCTGATGTCTGACTCGAAATCCAGGCGTCCTTGTGTCTAGACACCTATATATATATATATATATATATATATATATATATATATATAGCAAGAGAGGAAAAAGTCGATAAACGTGTCAGAGCCCGAGTTTGAAAAATATTTAACAAGTGCATAAATGCCTTATTTTTAGAACAAGGTTTTATCTCATATTTAAATTTGGTATCGCACTCCCATGAGATACCCCTCACCTCTCTTCTAACAGTGAACTCGTAGAGAATCCCTCTAAACATCCTAGTCATACCACACTTACTAAACCGTCACCCATCTTCTAACAATCCTAGTTAGTCAAAGTACTAAGGGATAAAAAAATTTCCTAGTCTCAACGATGTGCCATGTTCGTGTGTGGGGTGTCTCATAGAGCGAAAGACAAACAAGTAACCCCCCTATACACTACTACAATGCAAGGTCAATCGTCAGAATGCATTAAACCCCCGGTACTCAATTTATATATACATACTCAAGTTTTATATATTTCCCATGTTGCAAGTCCGGATATATCTCCTGGAATGAGAATTCATTTATAACATATTTCATTTTCATTTTCTTTTTATCTCAAAACTTTCCATTTCCCTTCTTCCACCCAGGAAATGCATTGAAAAGCCAATTCATTATCATGAATTGCTTTAACATAGCATATAAGTTTTTAAAAGCTAGTTTTATTATCATAAAAATGCTTTTTAATTTTATAACATCCCATTTCCCTTCTTCCATCCAGGAAATGTATTTAAAAGCCAATTTTATTATCATAAAAATGCTTTTTCATCTCATATGCTTCCATTTCCCTTCTTCCATCCGAGAAATGTATCCGACGCCAAATCGTTTATCCCATTTCCCTTCTTCCATCCAGCAAAAAGTAATTAAATCCAATTTATTATCATAAATTGCTTTAATACCAATAATGTCTCACATTATTGAAAATAGTTATATATCATATAACGCGTTCTAAGAACGCCCGTCCGGGATTCCCCACTGTGCGAGCCCCTAAATGGTTATCATCTTCTAGGGCCTATCATCAAGAAAAAAATCAGATCCTATCGAAACGTCGGGAAGCGGCCATATGCCTTCAGGAGAGTCATAACCACACCCAGAATTACCTCACCAGTGCAGAAAACATACAATAAATGATCATATGGCCTAGGGATATATCCACCAAGCATTCACTAGCCTGGGGGCTTCACCACACGCGCGCAACTTCCCTTATGATAGCGATTTAGAGAGGTGTGTATCCATAAATTATTAATTATGAAAATCATTTCTTTTCCCTTTTGAAAACATTTATTTTTACATTTTCAAAAGTCATTTACATCATATCATGTATATACTTTAATCACATAGTATATATATATATATATATATATATATATATATATATATATTCCTCCTAGAATATATATAAATGGCCATATTTGCCAATCACATCTAGCGATGACCAATAATCCCAAAGAATCTCTCAAAGAATCATAATCATGCCTTCATATACGCATCATACTAAACCCAAAGTATTCCCTCACATACATTCAATTACATAAATACCTAGGCTCGATGGTAGCCGAACTCTCTGTCTCAAATTCTGTTCGTCCCGAACGTTAACTATGTTCGTTTCCCGGATTATTCCCTACACCAATCCAATGATTTCTCTTTCATCTAAAGTTTTACTAACCCTAAACACCATCATTTTGGAGTCGCGATATCATAACTAGGATCCCCGATAATAATCTCCAAAACCATAGTTTAAATCTCCCTAGACCTTAAAAGGAGAAAACCTCAAAAGTCTGCCAATACCGAATCGATTCGTCCTGTCCGAATCAATTCGCAGGGTACCAAATCGATTCGGCCTGTCCAAATCGATTCGAAATGGTTCTACTTTCAAACCGTCTCTTACTGAATTGATTCGGCTTGTCCGAAAATCCCAAATTTGACTAGGGCTTTATATATAACCCAAACACCCAAAATTTAATCCAATCACCATTTAAGTTATAACTCAGATTTATTCCTACAAACCCAAAGTTTTTATATGTCCTCAAGTCCTTTATAGGTCCTAACACTCTATTTGAGATCCCCAAATACTTATCTCCAATTAATTCTAAACTTAATTTCTGACTAACTATTTCGATCTCGGACAACATTTCATAGAAAAATCACTATAAATCTAAAAAAAATTAGAAAAATACGTGGTTGGCGCCCACGCTACCGTATCGAAAAGATCTACAATTTTTATTTTTTGACGAAGATCCGAATCGATTCTCCCTGATCGAATCGATTCGGTTAAGATGCATGTCACTATTTATCGTCTTCTCCGAGACGGTTTCGGCCATTAACATACCTCCAAGATTTTTTTTTCTTCTCCTAACCTCCTCCAACATCAACCAACAACATATACACATAACACAAGGGTTCTAAACATCCTAGAACCCGAAACCACCAATTAATTTTGATTAAATTCTAAGTTCCTCGAATTGAAATATTATTGGGGTTTATTCGTTTTATCTCCCGAAAACCCGTTTTATCCACGAAAACCCAACCCGAAATCTTTAGGGTTTGTTTATACCAAACTACGATATGAGATTTATGCTCAAAAGTAAATAAAGCAAGTAAACATTTGCCTCGTGGATATAATCCGACGATCCCGAGTCTAGTCCGACGGAGTTTGGCCCGAAATCTTCTTTTTCTACTCGTTTTCTTCCTTCCTCTCTCTCTTCTCTCTTTTCTTTCTTCTCTTTCTATTCTATCCCTCTCTCCCTCTTTATATAGAAAGAAAAAGGGTTTATACCCCTTAAAACCCCAAAACGACTCGTTTACTCAATTACGAGCCCTTTTAACTCTAAAATTCCCCGAAACTCAATTTCTACAATCGAACACTCCTTTCGGACCATCTCGGCCATTCCGAGAATCATGGTGCAATCAAAATTCCCATCCGAGGTACTTGACCGAAAATCACTATTTTAATTCGATATAACTTAATACGGATTTTCCAATTAAAATCTTACCTCGTGTCGCTTTACTCAATGGCTACATATAATTAAAATACCTCGACATATTTTCTTAACCCCAAAAGAAAATATTTCACCCATTGACAATCATCAAATACTAGAAAATCCCAACAATCACTATTTCGAGAAATTTCCCAAATCCCAGTTTATACTTAATTATGGAATTTTATTGTCTCCAAAAGGACGGTTTGTTACCGCATCTTAAAGTCATATTAGAAGAGTAAATTTGGGTTGTGCTTAAGATAAAACCACTAGAAGAGAATTTGATAATTTTGGGAGATTGATTCAAGAACAAGAGGAGATCCTTGATTTCCACACAACATCTTCATCCAAAGGTTTTGATCTACTATTTGACACAAATTGTTTCATTTACAATTCTTAATTTGTATTTAACTATTCATATTAAATGAGGTGAAATCAATTAATATGTTAGAGTTTATGTTTCATTAGGAATTGGGAATTTTCATTGTTGGGAGTTATAAATCTATAAGAGATGATAAGATTTGGTTGATTTGATTCTCTAATTGATGTAATTGTTAGGGTTAGATTGAATATGATAAAAGGATGGATTTAGGATAAACCTTAGGGAGTTTTGATGAAGAAATATGTACATAATGAACCTTTTAAACATTACAATGACGGAGTGGGTTTCTGGGTTTTTTGGGGAAAATAAGGGAAGAGGATGATACCATGGTCATTCGATCGACTAGGTATCTTGTTCAAACAAGAGCCACTATCGTTCGAAGAACTGGACTTGTCATTTGAAAGACCTAAGTAGACCCTGTCAGATTCCTCCTTCCCATGATTCAAACCTGTTATGTGTTTTAAGTTGCCGAAATCATGCATTGGGTGATTCTTCATTTTTTGTTATAATTAAGGATTTAAATTTGTGAATGATTACCCTAGAATTAATTAGAGGATTAATTGGTTTGTAGGATTCAGGTTCGTGATTAAGTACTTTAAAACCTTGTTAATTAAGTGGGTAGACTTAGTTGAGGAATTGATTTGAAATATTGAATTTTGGGCCGAGATAGGGAGAAAGAGTCTGGGCATAATTAGTAAGGTGCCACCAAAATAATTATAAATTAATTAGCGCATAATTAATTGAAAAAAAGGTGGACCGTAAACTTGCATGTTTTAGGCTTATGATACATCTGTAGTACACTGGTAGCCTGGATAATTTATACATATATACGGTGATGTGTAGTATATATATGATTTATAAATATTTTTGTGATTAATATTTATTAGGAAGCATACCCACTCTAAGGCTATAATGGGAGGTTGCGCGATGTGGGTGAATCCCCTGACTAGAGAATATAGGGCGAGGATAGTCCCCGGGTTATAGCGTTTGAATGCAAGTTTGAGATGATTTGGGTATAATTTGGTCTCATTCAGGGGGAAACTATGGTTGCCTCCCTTACGTTTGTGAATTTTTGTTTTTCTGACTAGGGTGATGAGCAGTGTCAAGATTTTTGGGTGGATGAGAATACACAGTAATGATAGCACTTAGAGATTTTTGGATGAGTGACTACTCATGAGGATGATTATATATATCTACGACATATGTGTGAATGCTGTAATATCATGATACGTATAAATGGAGAAAATTTATATATGGGTGAATACAAGGTATGAAATGTATATTTATAGTACTTGTGAGAATTGATTTAAATAAGTTAGTGTGAATAATAACTTATAACTCATATACGTGACGTGAACTGTATAAGTGATATAAATCGTGAGTAGGTTACATGACATTAAATGAGAAGTGACATAATTACATTAATGAAATTAATTACTTATAAAGTATACTAAACCCACAAGGGATATAGTAGTGAGAAATCTTGAGATATATGTAATAATACTTGTTACAGGATAGTTAACTAGATGGGGCGTGTATACTTACATTAGACGTTAACATTAGTTGTGGGGGGGGGGGGGGGGAGGTGACCTCAAGAGTGTGCTACACCAACTTAAATATGAAGAGCATTTATGTATTTTAATTCCTTGCATTTAAATTCACTTGATAAATATATTCAAATGTTTTGGGTTCTAACCCTTCCTATAAAATATTTTAAAAATATGTTAGGTGTGATACCACAGGTGCGCCAGGCCTAATCATCTTTCAGGGTGCCTAGCTGCAGTGCATGTGGATGCTACGATATATTTGTTTAGACGCCTATCTCATTCTTTCCTGATAGGCGCATTTTCGTTGTACTTTGGACTTATACTTCGATATTCAGTTTGGCATGTATCAGTACTTTCATTTATACTCGACAATTGGTGAGTTTCTTGTATAATCGATGTTATTCGGCTCAGTCTTTTAGTAGTTGTGGCATGATAAGGGTTTCCTTATGTTCATTATTTTGAATGCTTATTTTATTTGTTGGTTTTTGATTAAGTCGTAAAAAGGTGAAATTTGACACCATGTCTTTTGAATATTAGGTTGTTGGTAAAGTTAAAAAAAAAAGTTTTCGACAGTGATGCAGGACATTTCATGCTTCTTGTGTTGGCTCAACTTTGGGACAAACAATTTTATATGCTTCTGCATTTTTTTGTGTGTTAAAATCTATCTTTATAACATTTATATTATAATTTCTTATTTTGGACTTAATACGTAAATTATTCTTTAAAATACTTTTAATATGTATTGTTATCATAAATAATTTATACATTTGAAATTATGAGTTTTATTATTTTTAGACCTTAAAAAACTAATTTTTGATTTATTTTATGTGTTTTGAATATTTGGTTTAAGTGTTAAGTAATCATATTAATGAAACATAACTTTGGTTTAATTATTATCATTTAACACAAAATTATTTTGGCAGCTTCCTTTTTGTGTACCATTGGCATTTGGTTTCCTTCGTGGTGTGTGTTGGGAGCATTTGGTTCCAACGACTTTGTCCTCTCTCGTGTTACCGTTTCACCCTTTAATTTTCGGTTTTTTTGATCATGGCATGGTTGTTGTGTTCATGGCTTTCTAATCCACATTTTCCTCTCTCTCTATTTTTTTTCTTTTGAACACCACTTTCTTGAGAGTTTGAGTTGTGGCTGATTTAGAGATCTGTTTAGTGTTCATAATTTTTTACCAGATTTGAAGAAACGATTTGGAGGTAAGAATTTCTGTTTATCTTTTTTTTGGAGATCTATATTTGTTCGTAATTTTCGAGTTTTGGATATCCATATTTAGGGATCGTTATACTCGCTTGAGGGAGGTTTATGGCTGCTGTTGAGAGTTGTTGTTTCTACTGTTTGGAGAGTTCGGAGGTTTTAGTTTTTGGAACTCTATTTGACTCACTATTCACAGCTGGGGGTTTCGATTTGAGGTTGGGACAGTTTCTGGTTTTCGATTTGAGGTTTTGGGATTTCACGGTTTGGAGTTCGTTTGTTGTTTGGAGTTTTTTTTGTGTACTCATCTTATCCGGCTTGGTGTACTCATTTTTCAGTTCTGTCTTTTTGTTTACTGCGTTCGTTTGAGATTCCATGTTTACACGGGTTTGGGTTTCCAAATCTGTGCATTTTAGGCATTTTTCGGTGACATTGGTTTGGAGATCAGAACTGAGGTTGTGTTGAGGCTTTCCATTTATATTTTTTCGGTTCGAAGATTCGACGCATTTGTTTTCTTGGTACGTTTTTCGGGTGGGTCGATTTGGTTTCGTCTTACTTGTTCAGGTCATATATATATATATATATATATATATATATATATGTGGAGAGAGAGAGAGAGAGAGAGAGAGAGAGAGAGAGAGAGAAGCTTCTACAAAAGTAATTAACTAAATTAGTCACTAGACATTTTAAATAACATGATTAAATGAAGTTATACCTCATGTATGAAACAATGCACGTTAGATCTAAAGGTTTTAATGCTCAAAAGTCCAACAAATCGTTCTTAAAAACATTGCATTGACCCTTATCTTCTCCAAACATCTCTTTCTCTAGTGGAATCGTTATTTGATTCGTCTTCATTATAAATAAATTATGGGTGAAGGCAGTTATCAAATCGCAATCAACATTCTTTTTTACTATATCACATCTACGTTCATCAAAGATATCCTTCTCTTTCTCATGGCCTGATTTTTTCCCAATTTCCATTTCATTTTGCATTGAATCATGTGATATGTCATAAAGTAATGTCATTCATAGCACAAACATAAACTTATAGATAAACATAAGAACCGATGGTTTACCTCAAATCCCAACGACACTAACTCTTTGGGCCAAGCAATATATGACCCAATAGCCTCTTTCAAAAAATACATTTCAGTTGGAACATGTATCGAGATGATGGCACTAGAAGAAATAACTTTAGAAATGGAAACCCGAACATTGTTTTCTCCCAACGCTATATTATAAATTTTCTTGTTTGGTCTATTCCTATCGAATATGATCCCCTCGGCAATGATGTTAGTTTTATTGCGAACAGACAAACATTCGCTAACCTAAATTATAAAAATAATCACATTAAAATTTAGCAATGCATTAAAATTGAGCAATTTATTCTCCCCAACCAAGTAAAACTACATAAAATTCAGTACCCTATTAATCCAACCATGTAAAACTACAAAGTTATCACCATTGAGAAAAGTGATCCCATTACCTTTGAAGAATACACTTATTTCGTACTTTTATTACTAACTATCGAAGAAGGTTTCTTACTTTTCATAGCAACTACTGATTGAGGTAGTAACTTTTCACTATGTGTTACACCACTATCTTTGAACTATGCCAAAGAAACACAAAAAAAATTGCATTACAACAAAAATCACAAAACCTTAATGGTATGCGTTTGTATAATTATCTTTGTGTCATTATAGCTTTAAAGAAAGTGATTGTGTTGCAATTTTTCCACCCAATCTTGAGAGCTTTATATTTTCACTTTCGCGCATATCTGAAGCAACTTTCTCAGGTTGGGGTGCGACTATTGGGGGTGCGAAAACTGACTCATTTCGTAACACAACTGGGCTTCCATATCTTTTAATCTTTACTTCGATTCTCTTAATTTAGATTCTAACTCAGTAATATATCTCTTGGAACCACGCTTTGGAAGATTGAAGTACCTTGTTGGAATAACTCCGAATCCCAACCCTCGAACATAGCCCGAGTGTTCGGGAGTACACAATGTCATAGTAAGCACATAATTACTTCCTTCGGTGATTAAAATACCATCTTGAACTTGTATAATCAATTTAGACTACAATGAAGTATATTCAATCATTCAGAATGCCATCTAAATATTATCAAAATTACAAATTATACACTAAAAACACCAAATAAAGGAACTCGTGTCGTAAGTTATAAAAACTAACCATTTTATCCGCCACCTCTTTTAGTGAATCATCTCCATATCCACCATCTTTCTTTTCACGACCTTTCAACCATAAGAAAGCTCTATCATCTTCATATTCCGAACCCATCTTCTTTTTTTAGATCAATTGTAAAACAAAAAATCATATTATTAAAGAATAATTCAATGTTCAAGTTCAAACCATCACAAATCTAATGAAAAATATTCAAACTAAAACATTCCAAATCCTCAGCAAGACCGACATAACCCTTTTTGCTCATACGATGATTGTATGTGACCTTGAATCACTTTTCCCTTTGTGCCTCACTTACAATTTTGTAAATCAAAGCAAAAAATTAGAAAAGAATAACAAAAAGTACCACACAAATCTTTTACTATTTTTCCAATTATACCTCAAAGGCTTTGGTCAAACAAATTCAGTCTACACATCTGGACTAATGAACTTCTCGTATTTTGGAGGAGTATGTTTGAGAATCTCGCGTTGGTGTGTCAATGGTCTAATCCAAAGTCTCGTGAGGTTTGTTTTGAACGCTCTCCAACTATAACCCATGGAGGATAACACCATCCTCTTGCTGTTCAGATCAATATTAAAATTAATCTGAAAAAGAAAGATGTTATATACATATCTTTAAATCAGTGTAAAGATATCTTAAAATCAGAGTAAGCTGCTGTGAAAAGTAAGCATTTTCTTCCATATATTATGATTTCCAAGTTTTATATATATTGGTTTGTACAGATTTGAATGGAAGTCAAATTGATTTGAAATTTGGCATCCCAATTAGCAATATTAACGTGTATATCAAATTGTAAGATTTTTAACCAAAAGAGTTTAGATTAGCTATAGTAATGAGGGATAAGTATTCTGGCAGCATATTTATTATGAGAGCATGTCACACTACTGTTGTAGGTCCGAAGGCAAGGTCATGAGCAAAAGAAATGTTTGTTACTAAACTGAGTAAGTTTTAGAGTCTTTTCCTTTGTTCTAAAAGTTTGCATTAATACCTCTAATACTATCGTATTAGAGGTATATAATCTATATAATAAGGAGGAGGAGCTTTTTACTATTCTGTAAGTTTATAACATATGTAGAGGTGAGGATTTAGACACCAAGGCAAAAAATGAAGGGATATTTACAAAATAATATTATGTACCTCCCTACACCTTATTTTATGCTTTAACTGTAATTACAATTTTATCCTACTAAAATTTACTTTCCCCTTCATTTTACTCCTAACTTTTTTACTTGAATTGAAATATAAGGGTTAGTTTTGTAATCTAACAAAAAAGACTACTTAGATAGTGACTATCTCTTCACCCTCACACGATCTCACTTATTCTCTCTCATGGAACCAAACACTCTCCTAACTCGATCGATCCCCACTTCATCTTCTTTTTCTTTTTCTTCATGGTGTGAATATCTCCCCACCTGCCACCTCCATGTTGCCCCTCCTTTATCCACTTAAGGTATGCTGCGTTATTTGTGAGTTATTTTGGGTTTTCTATTTGTTTCTTTTTACCATGGCATCCCAGATTTCACCATTTGCAGATATGTTGTTTCATCTTCAAGTTCTGTACTCATTTTTTTTTGTGCGAACATTTTGGGATTTGATATTTATTTTCAGTTTGGATTTCAGAGTTTTCATTTTGATTTTTAATATTTTAGGTGATTTGAGTCGCCCATGTTGTTTTTTCAACACTATCTGGCATTTGTGTTCAAAGTGTCAAGATATTTGAGGTCCAATGTTCCTTTAGGGATAATTTTTTTTCAAACTTTTATTTGTGCTTTTCTTTAGCATTTGTGTAAGTTTTTTTTGGGTTGAATATATTTTAGGTAGATTCATTGTCAATATTTGAATGTTAATATCCATTATATGTTTGGTGATAATATTCATTAGGTTTGAATGCATTTCAGGTGGTGATATTTATACTGATCTTATTTCATTTTGTTGTTATCTCCTTTTGTACAGGATTATAATTCGACCTGAGATGTTAATAATGTGAGTTGTATTGGATATTTAATCAATTTTTTTGAAATGGAATGTAGTTTATTTATAGCTATTTTCGATTTTTAGTTCAAATTCCTAAGCTAATGCCTTCATGTTAATTTGGTATGAAAATTCATCATGAAGAACTACTTAATCCTAATAGGGAGGTAGAATTCTTCCTGAATAACTATTTGGAGGCCTCTTGATGGGATTTGAGGTGGAGAAAGACGCAAGGGAGCTTTCAATGTTCATAGAAGGACAATTTCTAACGTGACCTCTAATCCTAAACAGTGCTCGCAACGGAACAATTTTGATTTATTCTAACTCTTTCTAGATTAGAGGTCAGACTTGAGGTTCATATTTGTGAAATGAAAGCTACTAACCTTCGTTTGAAATCAAAGCCACAGGGAAACTTTCAATGTTTGTAGCAGAACTGTTTAGGATTGGAAGTCATGTTAGAAACCTCTTCTATTTGGTTTCAATTATAAGGGTATTATGTCATCAACTTATCGATAATTTATTCTAACTTATCCTTAAATCAAATATTAGTTTTCATTCCAAACGTGAGATTCATATTTGTGAACGTACATAATCGAGAATTTTTCTACTGTTACTTAAAGTTATTGCAATACGTAGGTAATTTAATCCTAAACAGTTTACTAATTATAAATTTTTCAAAATTTTATATTGCAATGCCTGTTTGTCCAAGGTATTAACTATGATGACAATGAATTATTTGAATATGTACTTGGAGTTGGGAGGTAATCTTTAGGAGGTGATCATTCGTTTCAGATGCAATGTAAAAGTTAATTATGGTTGCAATATTAGTAGGCATATTCAATCAAGCTGATCATACTTTGTCTTCACAGGAGTTTTGAAAATGATAAATTTAAATACAAATACAGTATCTATGTATGTGTGTAATTCCATGATCTTACAAAAATGAAAAATTATGAACCCACCATCTTTTAACCATTCTCTTCTATGTTTGGAGTTCTGTGATGAAACCGTAATGGGCTGCACATTTGCGATAAAGGACTATGCTTACTTGAATGAAACCGTAATGAAACCATAATGGGCTGCACACTAAGTTATTCTGGCCACTTTACCTTCATTTAATTTTTTAAATTCCCTATTTGGTTCATGGCCTTTTCAGTTGGTAATGACTTTTTTAATTCTCTATTTTGTTGAATGGATTTCTCTCTATTTAGACTTTTGTAGTTTAAAATGCTCTCCTTTTTTCTTTGATTGTGTCATTCGTTTTATTGATTTTATTTCTTTATGTTCTAGAACTACTCTTATAACACGAGGAACACCATAAAGGACGAGAAGATTGCATCTAACATATTAAGAAGATGTTTGTCGAGAACATTTATATACTTGATTATTCATCATTTTAAAGTTCTTCAATCATCTTTAACATTGAAGCGGTGAAACAACACTCGTTCAAATTCAATCAAATCTAGACACACATCATAAAGAATAAGAAGATTGTATCTAACATATCGAAATGTTACTCATCCATCATTATTCAAATTCTTATTTATTTATGTTATATTCAAATGTTATTCATCCATCTTCTAATGTTAGGTATACATTTTGTTCATGAACCTCTCATTTTTGTTTAGAACCTTTTAATGTATCTTTTGCATTTTAGTTCTAAGGTGGGTTTTAATGGATTTTAGGGCACGTGCCATCATATTTTCTTCTCAGGGTATTTTTAATGTGTTTTTTTTGTATTTTCCATGTTTGAACATGGTGGCTTCCATCTATATCTAGATATTTCCATCTATATGTCGATATTCCCATGTACATGCTTTGAGAAATTGGAATAGAATAGGCATTCCCATCGATGTATCTGTAAAATCCTGTGCTTTTTTAAGAATGGTGATACCCTTAATTTCGGGGGTCAATTGATGAATTGAATATGATAAGTTTACTTTGGAAAAGGAAATTAACAATCTCCTTCTTTCTTATTTTTTGTTTATATATTTAACTAAATTGAACGAAATTGTGTCAACTACTTTTATTTATTTTTTTGCATTATCAAATTAATATAGGAACTATAGTATATCTTCACTTTGACAATTCAGCACATGATATTCGTTAGTATGAATTTTAATCTTGTTTTCATGTTATTTCAAAAGGAATATAATTTGTAGATGCCAAACCATTAAATCTATTCGACATGTTTTCGGGATCTCAAAAATCAGAGAATACAACTTTTTATAGAAACCAGGACAAACATGCTACAAAGTATAATTCATGCCCAGTTTTGTAATTTGTTCATCCATTGCTCATTCTCCATTTTGCAATTTTTTTTAGCTAGGAACTGCTTTGCTTTTGTGTTCCATCTCCATGCCACGCCACGTAGAACTTCTCGATAAAGCTGATAGAATCCAAGACGCAATGCACTATTTTCAAAACATTAGCTATGTCTATATTTTTCCCACTCTAATTTGCCTCCTATTGTCTTAAAATGCATATTCACGGTTACTCTTCTAATTATTTTAAATATAGATCTCGTCAATGAGTAATAGATGCGGTATAAGATTGGTCCAAAAACATATTCATCATAGTGATTCTATAAAACCATTATTCAAAATTTTGATTCCTCTATTTGTTCTTTCGGATTATACATTTGAATTCTTTATGGAACAGTTGATTATAAGTTGTTAACTATGCTTTTCACTTTTCACGGGACTATCGTCTGTAGCTTCCTTAAATGATAGAGGTGTGTTGTGTTGTGTAATTATTTATTGTTGTTTGCTGGTGTTCATGTGTTCCACCAGTTTTTTGGACCGTTTGATCAGGTATATAGTTACTATTTACATTTCAGATTTCATATATATAAATATATATTATTTACTAGCTTATGGTGTTTTCTTAAATAAATTTAATTTTAATCTACATGGTGTGAATGTTGCACAGTATTAATTTCTGCTTCTTTTCTTAATACTTTTTACACTGATATGTGATGTTATTTTTATTAAAACTGTAGTATAAATAATTAAGATGGTTTATGTATTTTAGTCATTTTGGGGTTGCACATCTTGAAAAAGACCACGAATCAAGACAAAATTCACAACATTTGTATTTTTACACTTATTTATTCATGAAGTTGATTACAATTCGGATGACATTGTTTAGAGGATATGTTTTTGGTGTTATCTTTAGATCCTTTCGCATCTAACAAGAACTTTATACATTCGAGTTCAATGTTTTAATCCAAGATTTCTTTATAGCTTTGTATATTCAAGTTCAATACTGCTTTCATGCAGATTTATTTGTAAATGTAGACATACCCAAAGAATTGTTTTTATTTCATTTTATGAGCATTATCTGTGAATACAATCAGGTGAAATGAGCATTATCAAAAAATTGATTCCCTCAATATGCATCCTCCTCTGTTTTAACTATATTTAGACATATACGTGAATACATTGTACTGCAAAAACTGATCATCATGTGTCCGAACAACCGAACAGAGGCAGCTGTGATAGCTCCTTGAGATTCGAAACACATGATTCAACAAATTTTCCGTGAGTCATCCATATACATCAGCCATATTGATATCCACCCTCTTTGGTCATCCATATACTTCATCCATATATGTGAATGATTATAGATTGAGATATGATATGATGTGATATGTTATATTGTGTGTGTCGCTGTATATAAAAAAATCTTTCCTTTTTTACTGAATCTTCATATTGTTTCAATATTTTGAGTAAGATTCATGTAACTGTAGTGTTGTTATATACGGGGAAAGACTTCTTTCATAGTTTGAACAAGGGACTTCAGAGCATGTTCAAGGAAAGGTGTTAGAAAACTCCTTAACATGCGTTTGGGAGAGATAAGAGGGTTAGTATTGCAATCGCGTGTAATTAACAAATGGAATTTGATGATCAAAATCGGCAATGGTCTTCTTCTCGAGTTTTCTTTCTGATCGTTAACATGGTTTCAAGTCAAATGGTCAAGTTTTAACTTTTGGATCTTACTTTCTTTGTAGAACTTAAAATTTCTCCTTTTATTTTGCAGATATAACAATATTTCAGTTTTGTTCATAATCACCACCACATTCAAGTCATAGTGAAAAGTAATCTTTCCCTTTTTTCACATTAAAAGTTAGGATTCTATATTTGGTTCAATTGTTAAGTACATGTATTGTAAATTAAGAAATCGTAGTACAGTGCAACCACAGGTGCTTATAAAGTACCGGATATTAGTTATTTTTTGTGTATTATTTTCCACGATGAGTTTTTTGTAATGGATGCCCTTAAGATAATTTTTCATCGCACCCATGCTTCCTAGATACATACGACAAAAATGCATCAAACAACATTTTTTTTTATCTATAACAGCTATATATAATATATATACCTGTATTGCCTCCCACAAATCATTCTTCAATTTGATTATCACTTTAGGCCAACTTGGATAAGTTATCGACATAAATCACTACACCATTAAACCCATATAACTTGATAATTCCTTTTTTCTAGTACTTATTTGTTTCCCAAGATCGTTATATAAAACTCTTATCCCTTCTTCACTGCTCTTTATTTTAGTCCATCGCTTTAGCTTCGCCACACCTCTACCTTTACTACTATATTGTGAAGGTTTATCCATGGGTTCGAGGTCAATGTCTTCCATTTCAAGTTAAATCAATCGAACTGTTGAAACACAAAAAATAACAATAATATAGATTTCATTAATACAAGTCATAAATACTCAAACAATACAATTATTTAAATGTACCACAAATTAAAATTCACCCTTTTATTCTATGTTAATTAAAATGTACAAGAGCGCAATTGTCAAAATATTAAGCCGAAAAGAATAATCCATAGTGTAGAACAAATGTCACATAGCCCATATTCCATACATTCAATTTCCAACAATCAACTGTTGTAGGTTCCACACAAAAAACTAAAAAGTTAGACAACATCACCAAACAAGCTTACATTTTAAGAAACTATAACTAATAATAAATAACAATTCGAACATTAAGCATAATAACATCATCTAACAAAATTGTGTTAGAATATTGTCTATCCATGTCCCCTCACAATCTTCACGCATATAAGTTTCGAAAGATTCCTCAACCATGTCAAAGGATTCAATAGTTGGCAAAATTATAGTACAAATTTCATCCCCGAGACATCCATCATTGAGTTCATCTTCATCATCTTTATCGTACTAGTCCCTTTGAGGAGTTGACAATACAATTTAATATTTAGGATTCATTTGGTCTGCAACATTGAAAACTTATTTCGCATAAGAGGCTAAGATGAAAGAATCAGATTTATGACCAACTTTATCAAGATCGACGGATGTAAAACCAAGCTCGTCTATTTTAATTAAATTTTTATTGTCAACCTAATCAAAATTGAAAAAATGAATCTGAATTGCAAAATAGTAGTATCAATATCTCCCTTATGACACCGTAGTAAATCATATCGGTACGAACATGATTGTTGTTCTTTGCACTAGCTACATGCAGCGTCTTAGCAACTAGGCTCACTCCACTATTTTCGATTACTCGTGCATCATTACGATCCTTTGTTAGGTAACGAATACCATTAATGACATATCCATGAACTTTGATGACGTCTCGAAGAGGTCCACAAGCAATCCATTTTAAGTCATCTGAGATATTGTTATTTGGGAGTTCTTCTTCGAGAGCAACCTATTAATATAATAATTTTAGTTACTTACAAAATAAATTTCAAATTAACATATTAATGTAATGGGATATTTTTTCTTTATTCCCATTTTAGTTTTTAATATTAGACTTCACCAACTATTTAGTTTTACTTTACACTTTGCCACTATTTTTCACTAGTTGATATTAGACTTCAAAATTGTTTTTCACTAAAATTTGCAACTAATAAATAAAACAAGAGTGGCATTGTTTAAAAGAAAACTAAAAAATGGGCCAAGTCTAATGAAAACTACAGTGGTAGTTAAGTCAACATGTCCCTAAATCATACCCTTTTAATTAACCAATGGATAAACGTTCGATTGTGCTCCTTTTCAAGCAACTTCTTATATTTACCTTTTCGAGGATGGGTTTCTTTCAAGTACTGTTCATGCTCCCTAACAATGTATTAATGAGTAACACAACATTAGTTATTAATATATCTAGAGATAAGTATGTGAGGAACTAACTTCATATTAATGGGAAGTTAGGAAATTCATACTCTATATAAGGTTGAACATCATTCGTGTTATGTAACACGTGAATATGTGCCTTCTCCAAGGACATGCGATCAACTTCAACGACATACGAACCTCCTATCGATTTATCATCATCCTTTCTCTCCAAAATTCGAATTAAATATAATTTCGATCAGAACTCGGAATAAAACTTAAAAGCTTCTTTTGCTATGTAACATTAAGCAACACAACCTTCTGGATGATTATGATTTCTCACATAACCCTTTAATACTTTCATGTACCTAACACATTAAAAAGAAAACTAAATCGATACACTTATTTACTTATATTAATGGATGACAGTAAAGTAAATTGACCTAACCTTTCAATTGGGTACATCAATCGAAAGAAAACAGGACCGCAAAGTTAGACCTCCCTCACAAGATGAACCATTAAATGCACCATAATGTCAAAGAAGGATGGTGGAAAGTATTTTTTTGGCAAACACAATGTGATCAAAATTTCATTCTGAATTTTTTTAGTTTTTTCAAGTCCACTACTTTGGCACAAAGGTCATTAAAGAAAAACATACTCTCATTATCGCATATCTCACATGTTTTGGCAACACCGATCGAATTTCAATTGGAAGAAGTTGTTGCATTAGAATATGGCAATCATGAGACTTCAAGCCATATAATTTCAAATCTTCCATAGAAACATGGCTTCTAAAGTTAGAAGAGTACCCATTCGGAACCTAAAGATCATGCAAAGTTTGGCAGGACATTTTTCTTTCCTCTCTCGATAACGTATAACATGTTGGCGGTAGGTATGTCCTTTTTTCATTAACCTGCGGTGCTATCTAATTTATTAAGACCATTTCTTCAAGGCCGAGTCGACACTTCACCCCATCTTTCGCTTTTCCTTGAATATTAACCAAGGTTCCAATGATACTATCACAAACATTCTTTTCAGTGTGCATGACATCTAAGTTATGTCGAATAAGCAAATCCTTCCAATAAGGAATTTATCGATTTCTTCTTCAAAAAATTTTCAACCCCGTTGTTATTAGGACCGACTTTTTCAACCCCATTAGCTACCCTCCTCGGCCTCTTACGCTTTATAGATTTCTTCACATTAACCGTCATTGCCTTTTTTGCCTTCTTTCCCCATCCAACTTAAGTCTGCTAACTTTTATCAATATTTGTTCGCCACTTAAAGGTTTAGGGGAGGCTTGGAACTCTTGCTCATCGTTAAAATCCTTTTTCTAGCTTCGAAATGGATGGTTTTGTGGAATGTATCTCTTATGTCCCATATAAATGCACTTGCCATAATATCGTAATATGGTGGGATACATTTTTTCACCACATATTGGACAATCATTATAGCCTTGAATAACACTTCCAGATAAATATCCATATGCTGGAAAATAATTAATTATCCACAACAGTATTGCCCACAAAGTAAAAGATTCTTATAAAAAGTCTTCATAGGCTTTAACTACTTCATGTCACAAGGTATTCATATCTTCTATTAACGTATCCAAATAAACATCTATAATATTTCCTGGTTGTTTTGGACCCGATATCAACATAGTTAACATTGAAAACTTTATTTTCATACACAATTCTGGTTCAAAGTTATATGTGTTCAACATGACCGGCCAACAACTTTACCTATTACTAGGGGAACTACGAGGATTAATTTCAGCCGTTGATAGTGATAATCGAAGATTTATTGGTTCTGCTGCAAAATTGGGCCACTCTTTATCAAGTAATTTCCAAGTTGGTGAGTCTGGTGGGTGACACAACAAACCATCAACAATTATATCATCCGCATGCTATGTCAGAGGCTTAGCGGTCTCTTTAGATTGAAACCACCTTTTGAATCTCTAAATGAGTGAAAAGTACCATAACACTTTCGCAGGAACACCTTATTTCCCCTCATCCCTTTTTAGTTCTTTTAAATTCTCCTTTTGTTTGAACCTGGATGTTCCACAAGTGGGGCATTCGACAATTTCTTTATACTCTTTTCTATAGAGTATACAGTCATTAGGGCATGCGTGCATCTTTTGAAAGTCCATTCTGAATACCGATAAGCAACGTTTTGCCTCATTATTAGATGAAGGTAATACATTGTCATCCGAAATCATGTCGACAATGATTGACAACATATTTGAAAAGCATTTATCCGACATCCCATTCTTCGCTTTAATATTGAATAGCTTGATGATAGTGGATAACTTTGTATACTTTTACATCTTTCATACAATGGCTTCTCCGAATCTAAAAGCAACTTCTGAAAAATTTCTGCATTTCCTGTTAACTCTTCTTTTACAGCCTCCACCATGTCAATCAACTCTTCAACATCCTTTATGGTATCCATATTGAGATCGTCACAGATAAGATCACCCATATTAACATCCGACAGTGTTTCACGATGATCCTTCTCTCCGTGCCATTTCCACATAGTATAATTTTGATCGATACCTAAATTATACAAATGTTGTCTGATTTCTTCAACACCCATTTTTAATCTATTCTCACAGTGATTACAAGGGCATCGTATGAACTTCTCATCCAAGGAGGCATTTTGAGCAACCACAAGAAAATTATCAACACCTTCTATGTATTCTTTTGATAATCTGTCCCGGCTCATCTAAGACCTGTCCATTCTAGTCTAAGTTTGTAGACCACCACGAGTGAGATATAAATAATAAAAGATATATAATTGTTAAAAATAATGAAATATTATACAACATAATGCATTCACACCATTAGAAAATATCGTAGAAAGTATAATGTCCCTCTAAAACTATCACAACAACTACCAAAGACACCAATACCTAATAGTAATAAATCTCAATCAACCATAACTAACCAACATAACACCCAAACACTATACAACCAAAACCAGTTCCGAACATTAAAGAACTTAAATTCACAAAATTATTATACATGTTATACTATAATGTTATATATAAAATGATATTATATATAATATGTATAACAACAGTTGTTATACATATTATTTATAACAACAACAACCATTAGCGATTATATACCTATAATATATTGAAGCAATTATTGAAAGCACATAGTATAAGAACAGGACCAGCAATGATAAAAATTAATGAAAGCACACAAGTGAGGCATTAGCGAGTATATGATACACATACTAAAATAAGACAATGAACTTTCAAAAGCAAACTAACATGTCGTAACGCACCCTATGATACTGAGACCATTGAGATAAGCAAACACTAACATAAAGTTGGAGCTAACGAAAATGCTCTGACCATCGTATGGTACTAAAATCGTTGTAAACTTTTCGAATAAGTTTCATCTTCCCGAAATCAAATGTCTCTTTTAATCATGGAAACACATTAATGAATCAATTAATTTACAATAATTCTTAATGAATCATCAATTATAATGCAATACTGGATGTAGTTGAGTGATATCTCACTTTGTTAAACAATGAATCGCAGGGGATATATACATCACACTTTTATATAATCTAACATAAATTGAATATCACTTATCTCATCTTTCCTAAAAATGTGAAAAAAGATGAAATCCCCGGTCCAAATGTCTAATCATAAAAACACTAGATGACAAAACACAATAGTCATTGAGTGTGTAGAAATATTCAAGAATCCATGTAACGATTTTATTAGCAAACACTTATTTGATCATATTTTGAAAAATAGGAATTTATAAAGAACACCACATAATTTGATAATATAGTACCACAAACATGCACTGACTCTGTTTCAAATGAGACTCAAATGAGAGAAATTTAACCAAGTACTAACTAATAATTATATGTTATTTAAACATTTTAAGAGAATCCAACAAAAAATCAACTCATAATTCCACCTTATACACAAACACACACATACACATTGAAATTGATTGAAATCTAAAACATCACACACTCAAATTAATTGCAATCTAAAACATGGAACATCAAGGCTGATACACACAAAGTGACGGATCCAGGATTTTAATTTAGGATGGGCAGAATTGTAAGGCTGATTTTTTTTCCTAGAACTCAGGCGAAACATTATTTAACATTTTAAAATTAAGCAGTCCGACTCGAAAGAAACCCGAATATGACAGGTCTGACTAAAAAACACTCGAATATTGAAGGACACAAGTGCGATACTGCACAATTACGTATTACGAACTAAAAATCTCCACCAAAATTCAAGTACACAAAATGAATTGACTCTACATTTCTAAACATCTAAATATTATACATTAAGCATAACATTTTGCATTATGTAAAAAAAATAGATATTTTACATTTAACTTAAATTTTTTTAGTCAACCTCAACAATTAATATTTAGTTTATAGGAGCTAAGTATATTTTACATTTAGTCCACCTTATTTTTTAATTTTGCAAAAACTCCCTTGTTTACATTTCTTGATAATTATATATTAAAGTTTAGGATAAGAGGAAAAAAAAAGTTTGTAAGTGTTTTATGCAACGAGGGATATTTTGGAACAAAATAAAAAGGTTTGGAGTATATATTAATTATAAAATTATGGAGGGAATTTTCTTCGAATGACCCTATTTATTTTTGCAACAAGACATTAACGAAAATTATTAAACATTGAACATATAAACTGAAAAGCAAATAAAATTACGCTTGAAACTAATGACACTCAACTATTTCTTTAATAGCTACATTTAAACAAAATGACAATATATAAACTGAATTTATAATAGACACAGTTCTTTAAAGAGTATTATTGCTAATAGTTGTAATAAATCTGAACAAATAAAGGCCTGAACAATGCTTGTCACAAACACAACTATTTATTAATGTAAATAAAAAACATTTTGTCCCAAATTCTCTATGTGCGGACCAAGCCGGAGTAGAAAACAGGAGAAGAGGGAAGGCGTCCAACGACGAATCTGGTAAAAGAAACAAAATGAAAAGGATAAGAAATCGATTAGGTTTTTAAACATAAATATTACAAAAATATATACACAAATCAAGAAACATATCGCATATACACAAATCACACCCACAAATCAAGAACAAATCGTATATACACAACACATACACACAAATTGAATCACTCTTGCAAATCCATATTAGGGAGAATCCATATATCTACACAAACCCTTGCAAATCCATATTAGGGCTTTTTGTACCTGATTGATTAAAATCGCCGGCGCCGAAGGTGATGAGATGTAAGAGAGTCGGAGGTGATGTAAGAGGGGAGAGAGATGTGCGTGAGACAGAAGGAGAGTCGTGCAAGCGAGAGAAAGCGAGGGGGAGTTGTGCAAGAGATGATTGTCGAGAGAGAGCGGGGATTTTTTTGAGGGGCCAATTATTAGAGCAGGAATGAAAAAAATAAACCCCCTCTTCTTTTTTTTTTTAATTTATCTCAGTTTTTACTAGAGGAATAAAATAATTAAGGTATATTTATGTCATCTATATATAAATATGAGATAAATGGTTTGTTTTCTTATCTCAATCTTACTTAAATCGAAATAAAAATTTACTTTAAAAGCCAAATTGACATAAATACATATTATTTAGGTCAATATACATTTGTCTGACATAACATTAATTTTTAAACTGACATAAATGATGTTTTTTCTTGTAATGTTTAGTGTTTGTGTGCACTTGTTAAAATTTGGACCTAACTGCTGAAACTTAAATTGGACTCAAGTTTTTTTTCTTTGTGTCACACATTCCTATTATTAAAATAATCTTGATTTTAAATCTGATTTAATTTAAATATTTATTTGGGTTTAAAGATATTTGGTTTGTGCCTCTAACTAGTTATACCTTCTAAGTTGAACTTTTGTGTGTTCACTTTATTTAGTTGTGTGTAATTAGTGTGTGGAATTTATTTCAAATCTTTATTTATTTAAATTTTATTATTGTCAAACTCATCCTATTTTATTGAGTCGAGGGCTACACTATTTATCTCGTACTCAATTCGCCTTGAATTTATTCAATTGACTCGTACATTTTTTATTGCCTATGTTGAATACTTTTTGTTGTATTCTTTTATACTCAGGTGGTGTTAGTGTGTGTATGATTTTTGGATCCAAACCTAGTTATAGTATTGGCTTTAACTAAAATTTGGAATTTAGTCTTTGTGATTTTTTTTTTACATATTTGAAATTTGGGATTAACTAATATATTAGTATCTATCTTGTGGTAGCTTTAATTAAGTCATAATTTGTATGAGATAGGTGCTACACATATCTTTTTCTCATTTTACTTAGACTTAATAATTTAACATAACACCCGTTTAAATTGATTCATATTCTATTTGGTGTTAAGTTAATTTTTTGTTTTAGTTGCACGACACAATTGTTGGAATTTTTTTTCTTATTTTATTTGTGGTCATTTTGCGCCACCGAAATTGTTTTAGGATTAATCTTTACTTGAATATTAATTTTAAGGAAGACCTTGCATGAGTCTTGTGACTTAGTATTTGATCATTCTTTTAGTATCGATTAATTCAACATTTTTCTTGTTAATTAAAATAGACTTAACCAGGTGTGTGTTTAATCTCTTTTTAAACAATATTATTTTGTTGTTTTGATTAAAATGAATTTTATTATCAAATCTATTTTGCACAACTTCACAGGGTCTCAGGTTTGAGTGTGTAGTTATTGTAACACCTTGAAATTTTGAGGATTTCATATTTAATTATTTTGAGGGGAAATATGACTTATTTAATTTGGACAAATTTGAATATGTGATTTGGAGAATTTATTTAAATGGGAGAATTTATTTAATTTGGGCGAATTTAGATTTAATTGTTTTGATTATTTTTATGTCACATTTATGGCCGAAAATTAGAGAATGGTATAAAGTATTTTGGATGTCAATTCTGAGTGCACGATTGAGCCCGGATGGACCGAGATAGTTAGAAATATGTACCCGGAGGTGTTAAATGGGTCACAGGGTATTTTTGGCATAGTCAGGCCCACACGGGATTTAGAGGTGTTAAATGTGTACCCAGAGGAGTACCCGGAGGTGTTAATTAGGTCCATGTGACAAAAAAAGTGGGATTTAGAGATAAAAACCTACGTTTAGGAGGTGTGGGAAGCCATAACTCATTTGAGAGAAACCTGAGAATGTAGATGAGCAAAAGGGAGAAGTTTTGGATGCCAAAGAAGAAGAACAAAGGGAGGTGTCCTTCAACAAATCAAATCTCTACACGAAAGGAATAATCAGAAACTAGGAACTTTCAAGGCAAGTGGTTAAACTTGTTGTTATATTAATTGCAGTCAAAAATTCATATCATGGTAGGTTTATTAACCAAATGGCTTTTGGGTTGGGTTGACACACAAATTTGGGTTGTAAATTTGTGGGATTTCACGAATAAATATTAGGGACTAAGAATGATTATTAATTCTTAAGTGGTGTTGATTTAATTGATAAATCGGGAATGATTTAGTGACTATAAAGGATTTTGGGAAAGACATATTAAATCTGATATTTGGCTTGCTTATTTTTTATAATTTGATACGTAAGATCATTAGGGGTATTACTGATTGTTAAAATTGAGATTTCGTCTGGGATTTAATCGATTTAGAGTTAATCAATTGATTAAAGTGTTCGGTGGCCATTGTCATGGGTTTTAAGAACAGTTATAGGTTTGAAGAAGTTACAATAATAAAACACAGCTTTGAATTGGAGAAGAAGGGGAGAGGGGGAAAAGTTCACTGGTCATTCAAACGACCCAAAGCTTGGTTTGAACGATAGTGGTGGTCATTCAAAAGACATCACAAATCGTTCGAATGACGTCGTGTCGATGCAAAATCCGACACCTTTCCCTTCCTTTACTGATTGAGCCAATGATGATTTATTAAAAGGATATTTCGTAGAGTAAACCCCATAATAGGTTTTAAGGGTATTTTGAAGCTTTAAGAAAAAATTAGTACAAGTGCTTTTGAATGTCTAACGTGGAAGAGCAACGCAATAGAGTAAATTACTTAATAAGTGTGTGTCAAACTTATTAAAGGGAACTTGGGCATTTAAATTCTGAATATTTAGTTACGGTCCAAGTGAGAAAGTTCGGGTATATTGGTTGAGTGACACCGAGGTATTAAATTAACTATTGGGAGGAATAGATTAATTTAGAGTCGGGCCATAGACTCGGAAATATATAGGCTAGTGCTACGGATTTTTGTGCACGGTAAAGCTGGGAAATTTATTTATTATATATATACGGTGTGTGGTAATATATACATATATATTGTGCTTATAAATATCAGTGACTAGATATTTATTTAAATTATATGCTCTAGTGCGATCAATCGAGATTGCAGGAAGTGGGTGAATCCCCTAGATGGAGGAGTAGGGCGAGTATATCTCCAGGTCACATCGTCTGTTATATGAGTGGGGGGATTTTATCACTTTCAGGGAGGAAATATGTCTGCCTCCATTATGTTTATTAATTATGCTCTGATTTGGTGGACCATAGTTGTCTCGGGACTCCAGATGGGACTGAGTAGCCTTGGTTGATAGAACTTTAGAGAAGGCATCCGGTGAGGTATTGCTCAGGAGGATCGATCATACATATATTGAACATATGTGTGAATGTTGTAGTATAATGTTATGTATATAATTGGAGAAATAATTGTATACGGGTAATCTAGTACATGGGAAAAATTAACTTGTTATATAACCAATGTGAATGTTATATTGACTTAAAGGAAAAATGGTTATTTAAGTTTAAGCGATCCATAGCATATAGATCATATTTTAAACATACTCGGGTTAGAGTAGGGTGTTAGGGAATAATTTTATCAAGAGTTAGTTACGGGGTAGAGGACTAGGTGGGATAAAGAAAGCGTTAGGTGTGCACAATAGTGGAGGGGTGACTTTGTCCTCAAGAGAGTGTGACAATGGCTTAAATATGAAGATCATTCATGCATATTAAATTTCTATAATTTAATCACTTGCTAAATATTTTCAAATTGTTTTGGGTTATAACCCTTGCTATCAAATATTTTCAAAACCTTTTAGGTGTCCATCCACTGAGATGCTAGGCTTGATTTCATTCCCTGGATTCGCAGCTTCAACATATGTAGATGTCGCGGGATTTGGATAGACGCTTATCTCATTCTATTCCGAGTTTAGGAGTGTTATTTCAATTTATTTTGAGCATGTCGCTCACAGTTTATTCAGTTATTTCATTTCAAATTGTATTTGAATTATTACTCTCTACCAGTTTGGTTAGTTCGGATTTTTAGCCGAGGGTTTATTCGGCAAGACTTTCTTATTATACGTGATGATTGATTCTACAAACATTGGATTTTTTATTTTAAATTCCGCACTAATTTTTATCTTAGATTAACAAAGATAAAATTTGGCACCAACTTTTTGAATACTAGGTGGATAGTAAGCATTAAAAATATTTTTCGACAGTCGTGCTAAGAGTGGACCATACAAGATTCTTGTTTTAATTTGATATAGGACTGACCATCCGATATTTTATTAGGAGGGGTGTCACAGTTGTGTGTATCTCATGCTTACACTACCTTGGTTATTTGGTCTTAGACAGAAGGTTGGTTTTCTCAACCTAATCGATTCGCTTTCAGGGGCACATCGATTCGGCCCCTAGGCAAATCGATTCAAAAATCCTGTTATTTTATGAAGAATTTCCAACTTGGTTTCTACTCATTTTCTTTTGGGTCTAAGGCTTAGGAACCTTCTCTTAGGATGTATTAAGAAGTATTATGAGATCATATAAGGAGAGTGATGCTCTAGTATAGTATGGGAATGTTCGGTCTCATTTCGGGGACTAATTATAGGAGTATAATGCTTATTTTCGTCTAGTAGACGAGAGTAGGACTAGTATAGAGTCGTGTAGTGTTGTGACAGACCTTCGGGGGCTACTATGAGAGTAATTATCTCTTGTATCCAAATTTGGTATGTACATATGGTTTCGAAAATAAGGATCGAATGCTCAAATTAATATAGTTTGTGATTATGGCACATTTACACATACCTCTCTAAATACTATCATAAGGGAAGTACATGATAGAGGTAAATCCCCTAGCTAATCATGCAGGGAGAGTACAGTCCTCAGGCCATGGTACCGGTTGTTACATTATATGACCGTATTGTTTGATATTAGGTTATTCTGGGTATGGTTATAACTCACCATCGAAGGTATATGGCCACTTCCCATGCGTTGCGATTTAGGATACCCAGGTGGTCTTGGTTATAGGCCCTGGAAGATGATAGTATTTAGGGGCACATCTAGAGTGGAGTGACTCCTGTAAGGATGGTCTCAAAACCGTTATTATATGAATGTAACTGTTCTCACTGAAATGGTATTTCACAAGAATGATTAATCGATTTAAGGAAACTGTGAACCAACTTTAATTGCATATGATCCCTAATGATTATTGTTTCGTATGGTCATATTAATTTGGTAGACTTGGCATGTTAAATAATGTTAAGTTGCTCCTACTAAGTTTATGGGTAGTTTTACTTATCATGAATTGAACGCGCTAGGATGTGCACTTAGGAGAGAGGTTACGAGGATACTTTGAATGAAGAGTGAATTCAACTTGTTTATGAAATTTAGCATTTACAATGGTTATGCATTTTATTCACATGTATATCATATCAAATCGGGCCCTGACCCATTTATATTTCTTCCTCTTGTGTGGCTCTTATATATGTTCAGGTGCTCCACTGCATGGTCTCCCACTCTGACTTTGCTTTCCAGTTATAAGGAGCTATGGCATTTTGCGGATGTTGTAGGATTTTTGTAGTAGACGCATCAATTTCTTTTGATATTCTAGTTACGATCTGTTTGTATATTCGGGCGTGTTTCCCATGTTTTATTTTTTACATACCGTTATGCTTGGTGTAATCTTTTGTATTAGTTTGTTAACCAACATCTTATTCGGTTATGTTTTGTAGAATCTTTATCAAACTATTATATTTATATATATCAAACTTTTTGTTATAAACTGAATAATGGAAATTCTTTTATCAAGATTGAAAAATTATATATGACATCCGTTTTCAAAAATATTAGGTGGTTGTCTCGTATTATTATTATTATTATTATTATTATGCGATAGTGAAGCTAAGAATGGACCATTTAAGATTCCTATTTTTATTGCAGTAGCGGGCTGGCCACCTCTTATTTTAATAGGCAGGGTGTCACAGTGCCTGAGTGTTTTCTCAGTTATAATTCGTAATAGATTTTGTATAAAAGATTTAAAAAAGTTTAATAACCTAATACAAGGTAGCACATGACCCATTAGGTTGTTTTAAGTGGTATCAAGCAGCATGATTCATTTTTTAAAAGTTTTTATCCCGCAAAGAACCTGAACTTTTTTTAAAGTATATTTTTTATATTTTCAAATCTATTTTTAATTATGGGAAAATAAATTGGTGATGATATTTTTTCTTTGAGAAAATCTCTTTATGAATGTTGTAATGAAGAAAAGCTTTATCCACAATATAACATTTCAAAATCCTTTGCCCCCATTCCTACAAATATTTGGGATAATATTTCTGATAGTGATAGTGATGAGGATAATTTTGATCATTTATTGACTCTTACTTCTATTTGTGGCATTAAATCTGGTGTTGCTTTTGATCGTGTGTCTATTTTATCCAATGATTCGTATTTATGTGTAGATATTTGTGAGTTAGATGCTTTAAATGTTTCTACGATATCTCCTGCCCAAATTCACCCTACTATCACATCTTCTTCTTTATATGATATTGGAAATACTTATGGTGAATTATATGAATTTAATGATTTAGAGAATTCTACTCCTTTACATGGGTGCGTGTGTTGTAATTCTATTGATATTTGCACACATGATGACAACACACACTTGGGCGAAGTAAATTCTAGACTTCTATCTAAGATTGATGCCATGCATATTTATGATTTTTAATATACCATTTCATTACTTGAGAAAAAGATTTGTATGTTGACGAAAACTAATCACGTAATTGAAAGTCAACGGAAGGATGCTTCAAATAAATTTGATGAATCTCAATTTGAACGTAAATATCTTTTGAATAAATATGATGAATGTCAAAAAGATCTTAAGGCCGCTTTGAAAAAGGTAGATAGTATTTCAATTTCAAGTTTAAGTGTTGTTGAATTTGTTCCTTTGAACGAAATTGGGCTTAAAGGCGAAACATTTGTTGAAACTAGTTTTGTGGGTTGTACTGAACAATTTTTTGAGTTTAGTGATACTAAAATGAGCATTAAACATGATAAAATTGAGGATTGTGATGATAATGGTCATTTAGAAGAATTTTGTTTTAAGAAATTAGGACAAAATAAAGCTAAATTAGGCAAATTTAGGCAAGCTCAAAACGTTGGGAATGTTAAAAATGTCGAACCTACTTTTCATTGTAGTTTTTGTTCTAAGAAGGGACATTTAGAGAAATTTTATTTTAAAAGGTTGAATTTTACTAGGAAAAATGATAATGTTGAACATCATAACGAGATTTTTAATGGGAAATCCTATGATAGGCATTTGTATAAATTGTGTGTCGCTTGTAGTTTTTTTGTGGACTCGTCTTATCCAGATCCGTTTTTTTCGATCATGTATTTGCAGTTCCGGCTTGGTGTTTGCTATGTTGGTTTGAGATTTCTTGTTTACAAGGGTCTAGATTTCTTGATCTGTGCATTTTTTAGGCGTTTTTCGGCAACCTATGTTTCGAGATCGGAGCTGAGGTTGTGTTGAGGCTTTCCATTTTTGTTTTTTCTATTCAAAGGTCTGGCACATTTGTTTTCTTAGTACGATTTTCGGTTGGGTTTTTTCGGTTTGGAGATTTGGTTTCGGCTTATTGGTTCGGGTCCGACCTGTTTTCTGATTGGTTTCCAGTGGGAGTCTGTTTCGGTTTTGGATCGGAGGTTTGGAGATCAGGGTTTCCGGTGACAGTTTTTTTTTGTAACTGTTCTTACTCTCTCTTTATACTGATACATACTTATACATACTTATATACATTTCTATATATATATATGTGCTTATACAACTTATATATATATATATGTATTATATATATTTATTTTTTTCAATACTCTGTTATATGCAGAAAGAGAAAGATTTGCTATATATATACCTATATATAAATTTTTTTGTGAAAAATTTATAGTATGAATTTTCTTGTTTTGTTAAAATATTTTTTTAAATCAAATTTAATTTTTTTACTGGCCATATTCTTGTGCACCTGTTCAAGTAGAACAATTTGTTGTTTGAACTTAGTGCGTTATGTTCTACATATTGTTTTGGACTAAAATTTGAACTGTGACTATTTTGGATCCCTTTTATAATTAAGTCTGAATTTGTTGGGTGTTTTTTATTGGGACCTTATTTACACCCAACTCAGTGTGCGCACGCACTTGTTTAAATTTGGACTTAAATTTACATTTGGACTAAATTATTTCTACTAAAATTTATTTGGACTACTTTGGACTTTTAGTCTTGTTTGGGTAGTTATGTTAACTTATTTAATTTTAACTAAAATTAAATTGGACCTTTTAGGACTTAGAATGTTTTTGGGTGTTTGGCATTTAGATTGTATTTACACCCATTTTAGTGTTTATGTGCACTTATTAAAATTTGGGCTTAACTGTTGAAACTTAAATTGGACTTAGGTTTTTTTTTTCTGTGTGTCACACAATTATTTTATTAAAATAATTTTCATTTTAAATCTGATTTAATTTAAATAATTATTTGGCTTTAAAGATATTTGGTTTTTTCCTCTAACTAGTTATACCTTATAAGTTGAACTTTTGTGCATTCACTTTATTTAGTTACAGATGGTATCAGAGCTTAGGTATACGACAACCCTTGGGTCTTGGGTATCGGGCATGCGGGATAGATGTGTTTTCTTTGGAGATGGAAAATTCTTGAGGACATGTTAGGGATCGTGGTGAGGATGTTTAGAATTAATTTGAGGACTTTAATGTGTGATTTTGGAAAATAGAATCGAGTAGAATTTTATTTCGAATGTTAGGTTTCGTCAAATTTCGAGGACGAAATTCCTTTTCAAGGGGGAAGTATGTAATACCCCATAATTTTGAGGGCTTTATTTATGAATATGGTATGTAATATTAATAATAATATTATTTTATTAATCGAAATATTGACATTTTATTTATTTTTGTTTGAAATATATCGAATATTTAAATTCAAATTTAATTGGCTTTTGGACATTTTGTAATGGTTTAAATATGTAAAGTTGACAATTTTGAATTAAAGGGCAATATAGTAATATGCATTAACTTAGTCTCCAAGCTAGGGTTTGAGAGAGGGGTTATATAAGGAATATTATGGGTGATTATATGGAAAGGGAGATGAAAAAGAGAGGCTAAAAACGAAATTAAAAGAGGCAAAAATGAGTGGAATGAGAAAAGCAAGTTTGGAATGTTTAGATCTTCTTTTTGAGTGCATTCGAATGAGATTTGAGAAAAACTCAAAACACATATCTGACTCAATTTTTCATCTAGAAACCAAATCTGAAGTCGGATTGGCGATTCAAATAAATTTTGGATCTGATTTTTCTAGGTTTTTAAAATCGTACTATTTAGGGTTATCTCGTGTTGGGTCTAGAACATGATTTGATTATATTTGCGAGAGGAACGTGATGGTACTATTAGATTTTGAGGATGATTTTTACGTGATGATTCATGTGATAATTTTGAGGTATGAGATTTTACACAATATGCTCTTTAAATCTCTTGAGAGTTATTCCCTTTGAATTCTTGCGATTATTGAACTCGTATTTGAATTGTTAAATTCATTAAAATCTGGAAAAATAATTGTTGGAATTATATTGATTCATGTGGTATCATTATATTGTTGGTGAGCACGTTGTCGTGAGATTTTAATATGGCACGGAGGTTGGGCGCCCGCCAAAATTCCTACTTCCCGGGGCTATGACTTGATAAAGCATATGCGGATGGGGTGAGGCCTGGTGACCCATTGATGTGTTGTTGAGAAATTTATTGATAAATGATATTGAGATTCGCATTTGATTTGAATATTTGTACTCGTGCTGTTACGCTTTATTCATCGCTAACATATATTTGTTGAGCATCTTTCCAGTCGAATTGTGTACTTCCCCATATTTTCTTTAGTTGACAGGTTAGCGTGGATTATCACATCTTTATTTACATAAATTTTATTTTAGTCAAACACATCCTATTTTGTTGAGTCGAGGGATACACTCTTTATCTAGTACTTAGTTTGTCTTGGATTGAATCAATTGACTCATACACTTTTTTTTGCCTATGTTGAATACTTTTTATTGTATTCTTTTATACTTAGGTGGTGTTAGTGTGTGTATGAGTTTTTGATCCAAGCCTAGTTATATTATTGGCTTGAACTAAAATTTCGAATGTAATCTTTGTGATTTTTTCTATTACAAATTTTAAATTTCGGCTTAACTAATATATTAGTATTTATCTTGTGGTAACTTTAATTAAGTACTAATTTGTATGAGCTAAGTGCTACACATATTCATCTTTTGGTCATTTTACTTGGACTTAATACTTTAACATAACGTCGGTTTAAATTGATTCATATTCTATTTTGTGTTGAGTTAATTTTTTATTTTAGTTGCGCGGTACAATTGTTGGAATTTTATTTTCTATGTTATTTGTGGTCATTTTGCGCTAACTAAATTGTTTTAGGATTAATCTTTACTTGAATATTAATTATTAAGGAGGACCTTGAATGAGTCTTGTGACTTAGTATTTGATCATTCTTTTAATATCGATTAATTCAATATTTTTCTTACCTTTGACTTAGTCACTGATTGGTAATTTTTCTTGCTAATTAAAATAGACTTAACCTGGTGTGTGTTTAGTCTCTTTTTCTAAAAAATATTATTTTGTTGTTTTAATTGAAATAAAATTTATTTTTAAATCTGTTTTGCACCACTTCACGAGGTCTCGGGTTTGAGTGTGTAATAGTGTGTATCTCATGCTTACACTACCTTGGTTTTTTTAGTAAGATTCAGTATTGTGGGGTTGTTTAGTTTGTGCTTGGGTGTACTAGTTTTGTATTGACCAAACTATTTGATTTACACTCGTGTTGTTGAAATCTTTATTTAAAATTGGTATTAGTGTTGAGTGTGTGTGAGTGAGTGATAGTTACTATTACCATGGTGTTATTGGGTTGACCAATTGTCAGTCTAGTTGGGTTGATTTTAAACTAGTTTGCAAGTACGGGTTTGTATTTGCATAGTTTAAATCATTGTAAACTTGGGGACTGTAAATTGTAACTTGTAATTGGTAATAGTGGACTTGGGTGTGTGAGTTGTCCTAGGACAAGGGACTTGGGGTTTACCACTTGTTGGTTTTCTCCAGAACAAATATTGTATTCATTTCACTTTTCCTCATCTAATTCTTAAAGGGTATTTTTATACCTGGAATCACCACATTCTACTTACTAGTGTGCGTGAGTGTTTTCTCACTTATAATTCATAATAGATTTTGTATAAAAGATTTAAAAGAGTTTAATAACCTAATACACGTTAGCGCGTGACCCATTAGGTTTTTTTAGATGCTAAGAATGAACCAGGTGAGATTCCTGTTTAATTTTATATAGGACTGGTCACCCGGTATTTCATTAGGCGGGGTGTCATAGATGGTATCACAGCATCACGTTCTAGTGTCCTTAGGATCTGTGCAGCTTTTCACCTTTCAGTATTGCGTTCTTTGGTATAGAGCCCTATTATTAGGACTATTGACTCATTTTTACGTATAGTAGTATTGTATTTCTCCTACTTTCACAATTGTATTAATTGTGAACTAATACAACTCGTTCTACATTTTAGATGCCTCCTAGGAGAGAGAGAGGAAGTCCCCAGAGGGAAGCCGTCTGAGGAGGAGAGGGAAAGACTCCCCAGGAGCCTGAGGTATCACAGCCCCAACAACCACAGGGGTTTGTTTATACGGAGCAAGTAGCGGGTATAGTGGCTCAGGCGGTTGATGCCTCCATGAAAGCAATGGCAACCCACTTTCCCCATCATCAGCCACAACAACACATGGCTCTAGTAGGGCAGGCTCACTCAGGGCAGACAGAGTGGTAGCGGGTCTGGGATCCCTTTTATAAGGGCCATACTCCGAAGTATATGACACCCCGCTTATTAAAATAAGAGGTGGCCAGCGCAATACTCCAATAAATACAGGAATCATAAATCGTTCATTCTTAACATCACTGTCGTGAAAATAATAATACGAGATAACCACCAACCATTTTAGAAAACGGATGTCAAATTAATTTGCAAGTTTAATAATAACCATTTAGACAATCCAATTTTTAAAAGAAGGTGGATAAATATAGAAACATGTAACAGTTTAACAACCCATCTAGAACATAATAACCGAATAAGTTGTTGGTTAACAGACTAATACAAACATGTTACAAAAGTATTATAGGTCAATATCAAAATATTAGCAAGTACAATACTCGGACAACACACCCGAATGTACTTATTGATCATAACTAGATGATACAAAAGATGGATGCGTCTATAGCAAAAATCCTTCAACATTTGCAAAAATGTTATAGCTCCCTCACACTGAGAATGAGAGATTAACATGGGCGTCCTTGCGGTAGAGCACCTGAGCATAAATAGGATCCATACAAAATAGATAAATATAAACGGGTTAGGGCCCAATTTTATATTACATACATGTGAATAAAATGCATGACAATTATGAATTGCTGACATCATAAACAACCTTAAATCTCTCTTCACAATAAAAATAATCCTCACCTCTCATCTAAGTGCACATCCTAGCGAACTGCCATTGATAGTGGTAACTATTCATCAATGTAAGAGAGTTAACTAAATTCCATTTTTATAAGCTTAAATTGCAGTTTAGTAAAATATGATTCACAAGTCCATTCCTCATTAGTAAACTCAGTCTGTACAGTTTATTTGTAAATGTATTAGCCATTTATGAAGTGTCGCATCGTGAGAATAGTCACAATAAAAATATAAGAATTCTAAGACCATCCTTCCGGAAGTCAGCCCACTGGATGCGCCCCTAAATAGATATCATCTTTCAGGGCCTATAACCAAGACCATCTGGGCACCGTAAATCGTGTTGCATCGTAAGAGTCCATATACCTCCGACGGTGAGTCATAACCATACCCGAAATTACCTCACTTCGAATAAAACACCAACACAACATAACCACCGGTCCTATAGTCGAGGATTATATTCACCTTGAATTCACTAGCCAAGGGACTTCACCTTATTCGCGTAACTTCCCTTATGATAGCATTTAGAGAAGTATATATATGTAAGTCATAATTCACAAGATGTGCCAATTTAAAAATATCCATTCCATTATATTCGGAACCATATGTTTTTAAGGACAAAAACCACAACGTCTAAGTGTCCCTATACTAGTATCCAAGAGATAAGGACAACCCTAGAAGTCCACAAGTGTGATCTACCTCATACACATCTCTAAAAGTCCCAAACCAAAAAACCCTACTTCCCCCTAGTCTTAGACTAGCTTACTAAATGAAAAACTACATTAACTTCCATTAAAATGGCCCCCACAATAAGCCCAATTACCCCATTTAATCTAAGATATTCATCTCCCTAATCTAAGACTCTAGTACACTATATTACTCATAAAAGAAGGTTCCTAGGCCTTAAACCTAAAATAAAAGGGCTAAAAACTAAGTTAGAAAATTATCCTAAAACAACAGGATTTCCGAATCGATTTTCTTTGGACGAATCGGTCTGGTCTTGGAAGCGAATCGATTCGGTAAAGATGAATCGATTCGGTCAAGAGAACAAAGCTTTCTATATGATTGCCGAATCGATTCGGTATATTCGAATCGATTTTCCAAACTCAGACTTGTAACCTACCAATTTAGCGAATCGATTCTCTAGGGGCGAATAAATTCGCTTGGGTCAGATAGCCCAATTTCGGCTATGGGTTATATGCACCCCAAATACCCCAAAACTCATTTCTTCCCTCAATTCCCAACATCATCAACTTATACTAACACCAAATTATTTCTAAACAACCACTAACTAATAAATCCAACTCAAATCATACTTAAATCAATATTTAAGGGTTTAATCACCAAAAATCATCAAAATCCATAAATGGTTTAAATCTCCAAAAACACAACTATCAATGCAAATTATCCACACTAAATCATACATATGCAAGTTAGATACTTGCCTCAAGTTTGTAGTCTCAGGTTCTCTTTGTAGCAACGATTTCTAAGCTCCAATCAACAATTCTCCTCTTTATCTCCTTTTTTTTAGTAAAAGGCAAGAAGCCCTAAATATCAAATAAATAGAGGAGAAAAAGCCTCTCCGCGGGGCCTACATACAATTGCAAATTAAATAAATCTACAACTTTCTAACATTTGGCATACCCCATCTATCAAGATTCATCAATCCCCTTATCATCTTTGGCATCTCACTTAGGTGTTGAAAATCGTGGGTTTCTTTTGAGGAAGAGGCTAAGTTTGCTAAACCATCTACAACATAATTATTTTGTCTCCATGTGTGTTGTACAGAAAGATTTGGAGAATAAATCAAACCTATAATATCATTGATCAAATATTTTAAAAACTAAGGGACCTTCCACCTATCAAGGATCATATTCAGAGATGTAAGAGAATCAGTTTCAATAAAAAGATTATTGAAAGAAAGATCTCTACAACGTTGGATACCATAAAGAATAGTTGTCAATTCTTCTTTTAAACTTGAAGCAATGCCAGTATAAACTTGGAGAGATTTAATCAAGTTTCCATTAGGAGCTCTAACAATAATACCAATCCCACTTTCCCCAGGGTTTCCTTTACTTGATCCATCCACATTTAGCTTTAAATCAGATCTAAGAGGAGGTAACCATTTATCTTATCTCTACTCTCTCTAGGTTTAGGAACACAAATGAGAAATAAATGTTCTAGCAAGACTAAAATACCCAAATACATTAAGTCTAACATTTAAATGCTACTACATAATTAATATGACTCGTAACATCGTAATTAAGTTATAACTAGTCAAAGGTGTCCCGGAACCCAAAATACAACTTGATACTTATTTTAACTATCTCAACCATTTTCGGACTAACCGCGCCCAATAAACTGGCATCCGGGATATCATAAATTATTTCATGTTCCAACGTCATATTAATTCATCAATAGTGATCCACTTGGAATAAAAGTCATAACCGTCGCTTAAAGCACAACGACGCAACAAAACATAATGTGATGCTAATTACATTCACTTAACAGTAAATATGAAAAACTAAGTAAATATTATCTCTTAAGTCACTTAAAGTAATATTTACTTCAACTTCCTTCAATTTATATAATTAGCCCACTAGGAAAATTTATAAAAATAATTTCTCATAAATAAGGGGTATTACATAGTCCCCCCTTTACAAGGGAGTTTTTCCCTAAAAATTCAAGTGTACCTTGTAAAAAAATATGCGGATATATATCTCGAATATCGTCCTCACGCTCATAAGTTGATTCCTCAGCATTGTGGTTTCCCCATTAGACATGAACCAAGGGCACCACCTTCGACCTTAGCCTACGCTCTTCGTGATCTAAAATAGCAACCGGTTGTTCCTCTTATGAAATATTGAGTTGTAACTCGATATCATCCAAAAGAATGTGCCAATGATCTCCCTCTCACCTTCTATACTTCTTCAGAGATGAAACATAAAACACGTCATGAATCTGTTGTAGGCATTCCAGCAAAGCAAGTTGATATGCTATGGGGCCTACCTTTGTAATAATAATAAAATGGCCTACATAGCGCGGCACAAGCTTTCCTTTCTTCCCGAATCGCATTATACCCTTCATCGGGGATACAAGCACTAAAACTTAGTCTCTAACCTCCAATTCCACATGCCTTCTATTCGCGTTGGCATAAATTTTCTGACGGCCTTGGGCAATTCGAATTGAGTTTTGAATAAGCTCAATTTTTGAAGAGGTATCTTGGATCATTTCAGGTCCAAGGAGCTTATTATATCCTACTTCCATCTAATAAGTAGGTGATTTACACATCCTACCATACAATGCTTCATACGGTGCCATACCTATTGTGAATTGGTACGCATTATTATATGCAAATTCAACCCATGGATGGTATTTCTCTGATCTTAATTTAAGGTCAAGTACGCACATTCGAAGCATGTCCTCCAAAATTGGGTTAACTCTTTCTATTTCCCATCAGTTTGCGCATGGTAGCAGGTACTCAACTTCAATTCCGTCCCTATTGCTTCTTGGAAACTTCACCAAAAATGGGATACAAAAATTTTGTCCCGGTCTGAGACTATATTAATAAGAACCCCATGGACTTTCACAATCTCGATAATAAAGAGCCGGGCGTAAGGTGCTGTATTTTAATCCATCTGTATAAATAAGAAATGTGCCAACTTGGTCAGATGATCGACGATAACAAAAATAGAATGATGATCGCTTTGTGACATCGACAATCCCATGATGAAATCCATTGAGATACTCCCCCATTTCCAAACCTGTATTTCTAACGGTTATAATAATCTCATTGGTCGCTGGTGGTCTACCTTAACCAATTGATAAGTGGTGCATTGGGAAACAAATTCAGAGATGTCCCTTTTCATACCCGCCTACTAATACTGATGTTGCATGTCTTAGTACATTTTGTCTCCACCTGGGTTTACTACAAATCTTGAACCATGGGATGCAGTCATGACAGCATGTCTCAAATCTCCCTCATTTGGGACTATAAGTATTCTGTGGAAACGTAACCCACCCTCAGAGCTAATAGAGTAGGACTCTGCTCCCTCGGTTAACAACTGGCGTACCCAGTCTTGGCAGTCTTTGTCCTTTCCTTGCGCTTCCACTACTCTCAAAATAATAGCAGGCGTAACGATCAACACTGACATAAATGCTCTTGCTATAACTTCCTCCTTGTTAAGTTCTTTCCATTTATCATTCCATACCTTAGCTAGTTCCCCCGCGAGTTTTTTGACTCAACGCATATGCTACTATATTTCCCTTGCCTGGGTGATAATGAATATCGAATTGATACTCCTTCATTATCTCCAACCACCAACGTTGTCACATATTGAGATATTTCTGTTAGAATAAATATTATAACGAGTTATGGTCCGTGAAAAGACTAAATTTCTCCCCCAGGAGGTAATGCCTCCATATCTTCAAAGCTAACACTACCGCGACAAGCTCCAAATCAGGTACATGAGAGTTCTTCTCATGGGGCTTTATCTTGCTAGAAGCATAAGCATTGGATCGATGCTCCTGTTGTAACACACCTCCTAATCGTTGTAGATACGCGTCAGTAAAGACTAAATAGTCCACTCTCGATCTTTGCAACGCAAGTACAAGAGAAAAAGTCAACTTGTCCTTTAACTCGTCGAAAGCTAGCTGATAAGAATCATCCCAAACAAATTTCACTCCCTTTCGGGCCAAGTTCATGAAAGGACCAGCAATCCTGGAAAAACCACTAATAAAACAGCGATAATAACCCGCCAAACCCAGAAAACTATGAATCTCAGTGGGCGTCGTGGGCTGACTCCATTCCCTCACAGCGATAACTTTACTCGTGTCTATAGAAATACCCTCAGCCGTCACAATGTGCCCCCAAAATTGCACTTCCTGTAATTAGAAACCACACTTCTCGAACTGAGCATACAGTTGATGATCTCGTAGTGTTTGCAGGACCAATCATAGATGTTCATCATGATCAACTTTGGTTCGAGAATAGACTAGAATGTCGTCAATAAACACCATGACAAACTGGCCTAGCAATTCCCAAAATACTCTATTCATAAGGTGTATAAATACATAAGGAGCAATGGTTAGCCCAAAAGGCATGACCAAAAACTTATACGACCCATATCTAGTCAAGAATGCAGTCTTCTACACATCCTTCTCTCGAATTTGCAGTTGATGATATGCAGTCCTCAGATCTATCTTAGAGAAGTACGACGCTCCCCTTAATTGATCAAATAAATCATCAATCCGAGCTAACGGGTATTTGTTCCTGATGGTGACCTTATTCAGTTCCCAGTAATATTGCATAACCAGAGGGAACCCCATAGCGATGTGCTACGCCTAATAAACCAGTGGTCTAATAGTTACATAATTTGATCCCTTAACTCCCTCATTTCTAAAGGAGCCATATGGTATGGAGCTCTCGCAATCGGCCGAGTTCCCGATGCTAAATCGATTACAAATTCAATCTCACGACTTGGTGGTAAATCCAGAATCTCCCAAAAAACATCCTCGAATTCTCTAACAATGGGAGTCGAGTCTAAGTAAATGACTATATCGCGTGAAGTCTCCTCCTCGATACAATATAATCACATACTCTAACCTCCCTCAGAAAGTGGCATAGCTACTAAAAACATTTCTTGGCCCAAAATGGCAAAGATTAAACTTCTCCCATAACAATTTACCATGGCTCGGTATTTCACTAACCAGTCCATACCCAAAATAACATCATACTCGACCATATCTAGGACGAGTAAATCGACCTCAAAACATAAATTAAAAAGGTATATTCCTACCCTTTTACAAACAAATTATATAAGCACACCATCACCCATGGAAGATTTCACACTAGTAAAAGTGCTCGCAGCAGACTTAATCAACCCCGTTGAATAAGCAAAATGCCTAGCGATAAACTAGTGCGTTGCGCCCTTATAAAATAACACTCGACCCACATACTCGTGAATGGAAAACTTACCCTCAATAGCAGGCGGTGCTGGGGGAAGTAAAGCATCTTGAATATGATACACACACCCATACTGAAGTTGCCCCTGTTGTAGAGGAACGGCTGGAATAGGTGCTGGAGGATGTAAATTTACCTGCTGATGTTGAGGACCCCTAGGCAACTCTCCCCCGATCAACTGTGGATAAGCTTTCTTAAAATTACCCTGCCCGCCACACTGAAAACAGCGACCCACCAAATGTTTTGGATAACGGCCCCGATTATTATTCCAAAACCGCCCCATGCCTTGGCCATACTGGACTCGACCTCCATTTTTCCTTTGCCCTCTTGGCCCTGTTGGATAAACTGATGCTGTCGTTGCGCACCCTTACCGTGACTAAAACCACCTCTGCCAACATTAAAAACCCCAAAACGTTATTTTTTAGATGAGTCCCCATGTTGGGTGTCCCTCTCTTTCTGTTTTCTTCCCGACTGTTATGGTGAGGGTAGTGGTTCACCGGCACCGTTACCTCCTTGCTTACTAGCTTGACTCGAATCCGTACTCTTCTTATTCCATTTCACATGAAGACGGTGATCTTGACAATGGAGAAAGGCTGCATTCATCATGTCACCAAACGTTTGCAAAACTAGATTTCCCAACAAGTGCTTCCTTATTCTCCAATTCAAACCCCCAATAAATTTTGAAATCCTCCTTTGCTCTGGAATGACTTCATTCGGCACAAAGTTCCCTAGACGCATAAATTCCTCTTCGTATTCCGCAACTGAGTGCTCCCCTTGAACAATATCCTCGAGTTTCCTCCTCATCTCCTTCTGGACCGTGGGAGGAAAATACTTTCGATAAAAAAACTGAATTCTGAGATAGGCATGGTATCTCTCTGATCCGGAGTTGTCACCGACTCCCGCCAATGTAGAGTTTCTCCTACCAGTTTGAAAGTGGCGAGAATCTATTTATGTTCCCCGCTACACTCCACCATTCAAAGATGGTGATGCATATACTTCTTCCACTAGTTTGTCACAATCACATCGGCGCCACCCTGAAATTCTATAGGTTGGCCTTTTAATAAAGATTCTCTAACTCTCTCCCGCTCATAGGTTCCCGTATGGGCTTGAACCTCCTGTGTTACCGGTTGTTGGGCTTGTGGAAAATGTTGGGCTATAGTAGTCATTGCAGTGATGACTGTGTGGGTAACAATATTAGCCACATCCGCCACATTTATTATTCCTTACGGTGGTAGGGGCTCTATGTTCTCTGCAACTCTATTTACATTCATCGGGCGACCTCTTCTAGGAGGCATTTGAGATGAAGAATTGGCGGGATCAGAATAAAATTTAAACCAATTTATCTTTAAAGAACATTGCAAGCATGCACAAGCAAAATAGTCCTAATAATAGGTCCCTATATCAAAGAATGCTATGGTATAACGTGATATGTCCACATAGATCCTAAGGACTCTAGAACCTGATGCTCTTATACCATTTGTGACACCCCGCTTATTAAAATAATAGGTGGCCAACCCGATAATCCAATAAATACAGGAATCATAGATGGTCCATTCTTAACATCACTGTCGTGAAAATAATAATATGGGATAACCATTAATTATTTTAGAAAACGGATGTCAAATTAATTTGCAAGTTTAGTAAAAACCATTTAGACAGTCCAATTTATAAAAGAAGGTGGATAAATATAGAAACACGTAACAATTTAACAACCCATTTACAACATAATAACCGAATAAACAGTCGGTTAACAGACTAATATAAACAGGTTACACAAAGTATTACAGATCAATATCAGAATATTAGTAAGTACAAAACTTGGACAACACGCCCGAATATACAAACTGATCATAACTAGATGATACAAAAGATGGATGCGTCCATAGAAAAATCGTATAACATCCGTTAAAATGATGTAGCTCCCTGACACTAAGAATGAGAGATTAACATGGGCGTCCTTGCGGTAGAGCACCTGAGTATAAATAGGATCCATACAAAACAGAGAAATATAAATGGGTCAGGGCCCGATTTGATATTATATACATGTGAATAAAATGCATGAAAATTATGAATTGCTAATATCATAAACAAGCTTAAATCACTCTTAATAATGAGAATAATCATCACCTCTCATCTAAGTGCACATCCTAGTGAAATGCCATTGATAGTGATAACTATTCATCAATGCAAGGGAATTAACTAAATTCCATTTTTATAAGCTTAAATTGCAATTTAGTAAAGCATGACTTCAAAACTCCATTCCTTATTAGTAAATTTAGTCTGTATAGTTGATTTGTAAATGCATTAGCCATTTATGAAATGTCGCATCATGAGAATAGTTACAATCAAAATATACCGATCCTAAGACCATCCTTATAGGAGTCACCCCACTGGATGCTCCCCTAAATAGCTATCATCTTCCAGGACCTATAACCAAGACCACATGGGCACCCCAAATCGCGTCGCGTGGGAAGCGAACATATACCTTCGACAGTGAGTCATAGCCATACCCGGAATTACCTCACTTCGAATAAAACATCAACACAATGTAACCACTAGTCCTATGGTTGAGGATTATATTCACCCTGCATTCACTAGCCAGGGGACTTCACCTCATTCGTGTAACTTCACTTATGATAGAATTTAGAGAGGTATCTATAGGTAAGTCATAATTCACAAGATATGCCAATTTAAAAATCTGCATTCCATTATATCCAAAACCATATGTTTTAAACGACATAAACCACAACGCTTAAGTGTCCCTATACTAGTCTCTAAGAGATAATGACAACCCTATAAGTCCATAAGTGTGATCTACCTCATACAAATCTATAAAATTGCAAAACCATAACACCCTACTTTCCCCTAGTCTTAGACTAGCTTACTAAATGAAAAAATACATTAAAATGGCCCCAACAATAAGCCCAATTACCCCCTTTAATCTTAGATATTCATCTCCTTAATGTAAGACTCTAGTGCTCTATATTACTTCATAAAAAAAGGTTCCTAGGCCTTAAACCTTAAAGAAAAGGGCTAAAAACTAAGTTAGAAAAATATCATAAAACAACAGGATTTCCGAATCGATTCACCCTGGCCGAATCAGTTCGGTCTTGGAAGAGAATCGATTCGTTCCATTCGAATCGATTCGATCAAGAGAATAAAGCCTTATGTTTACTTTCCAAATCAATTTGGTCTGTCCCAATAGATTTGCCACACTCAGACTTGTAGCCTACCATTTTAGCGAATCGATTCGCCTGGGTCAGATAGCCCAATTTCGGCTACGGGTTATATGAATCCTAAATACTCCAAAACTCATTTCTTCCCTCAATTCCCAACATCATCAACTTATACTAACACAAAATAATTTCTACACCACCACTAACTCATAAATCCAACTCAAATCATATCTAAATCAATATTTAAGGGTTTAAACACCAAAAATCATCAAAACCCATAAATGGTTTAAATCTCCAAAAACACAACTATCAATACAAATCATCCACACTAAATCATACATATGCAAGTTAGAAACTTGCCTCAAGTTTGTAGTCTCGGATTCTCTTTGAAGCAACAATTTCCAAGCTCCAATCAACAATTCTCCTCTTTTTCTCCCAAGTTCTCTCTTTGCTCAACTCTCTCTAGGTTTACGAACACAAATGAAAAATAAATGTTCTAGCAAGACCAAAATACTCAAATACATTAATTCTAACATTTAAATGCTACTACACAATTAAAATGACTCATAACATCATAATTAAGTAGTCAAAGGTGTCCCGGAATCCAAAATACAACTTGGTACTTATTTTGACTATCTCAACCATTTTCGGACTAACCGTGGCCTCTAAATTGGCATCCGGGATATCATAAATTATTTCATGTTCCAACGTCATATTAATTCATCAATAGTGATCCACTTGGAATAAAAGTCATAATCGTCGCTTAAAGCATAGCGACGCAACAAAACATAATATGATGCTAACTACATTCACTTAACAGTAAATATGCAAAACTAAGTAAATTTTATCTCTTAAGTCACTTAAAGTAATATTTACTTCAACTTCCTTCAATTTATATAATTAACCCACTAAGCAAATTTATAAAAATAATTTATCATAAATAAGGGGTATTATAGAGTTTCGGGATATTACCGATCTAATTGTAGCTAATTTGTGGAGGCGTGATATTCAGAAGCACCTACCGATGGTTGAGTGTAGTGAGGTACAGAGATAGATTCTTGCGATGTTTAGGTTGATAGAGGCTGCCTTGTAGTGGTGGGAGTCCACGACCGCTATTGCTAAGAGAGATTCTATGACAGTTACAGATTTTTAGACGTGATTTGACCATAAGCATTTTCCTCAGACCGTCGAGAATGAGATGAGGAGGATGTTTAGGGATGTGACTAAAGGAGATCGATCTATCACTGAGTACGAGGAGGAGTTCACTCGTTTGGCAACTCTTATGTCGGATGAGGTGAGCAATGAAGAGAGGAAGAAAGCTATGTTTATGGGTGGGTTGGCATAGAGAATCAGGCAACATTAGATTGGAAATCCGTCTTTGGTGACTTACATTGACGTAGTGAACGCCGCCTTGCTCTATTGTCAGGATTACCACTTTTATCTTAAGATATGCAAGAGGGATGGTGAGCTAAGCCAGCAGGGCAAGGCTAATGGGAATTCTTCTAGTGATGCACAGAAGGGGCAGGACACCCGTCAAGGAAATCCTGCCAAGAGATTTCATTTTGAAGGAAATGACTACTAGGGCCAAAATCAGTAGTAGGTTCTATGTTTGTAGCTAGGTAGGCCATTTAAGGAAATATTGTACACCCAAGGTAGGGGGCAGTAGTAGGACGCCACGCGGGGTATCAGGGAGAGGGAAAATGGCAAAGAGTATTTGTGGGGAGCTATTTCTTTTGTGGAGAGGTAGGTCACATGAAGAGAAATTACCCTGAGCGAAGCAGGGGACAACCACAGGATGATGTTTTGGATATGAAGCAAACCCATAGTTTATGGGTAAGTTAGATGATTTTTGGAGTTTATACTGATTAGATATAGCTTGGGTCTATAATGGATAGTCATAGTAAGGACTGGGTGTTCGCGGTACCAGGGAACGAAATATCGTTGCTAGGTTTTACGTGAGATAAGGTATAGCGTTTATATACGGTTATGTATGTTAAAGTTCATTGCATATTAATATTATTAAGTCAAATACCGATGGGTAGGGGGCATTTCTGAGGTGATTCAGGTTGGGTTGACCTTATTGAGTGAGGATAAATAGCTTGGGTTTTATTTTTGTGCAAGGAAACTAGTGATAGTGAGGGCGCGGTAGTGCATGTTGTCTTTTGCAGAATAAATTATGGATGTGTATAATTTTACGCCGAGAGATAGATGTTTGGGATGTGTGTGCCATGGACTGGGGGCCTAACGGATCGGAACGATCGACAATGTTAGGTAGTAGGGTATCCGGGGGTTCCTTATTTGGATTTCGCTTTGCGAGACGTCCCACGCACGAAACTTAGCGCAACGTTGGAAGTGGGGAGATGTTTGGTCATTAGTCCATGGGTTGGGTACCTCAGTTATGTTGCATATATGTCGTTATAACGGTGAGATGAAAGTTATATTACGACTTCAGGTTAGAAGAAGTCGGGTATTATTTGTGCGATTGAGCACGGGCATAGGGTGTGTGGGCTCCCTGATTAATTAATTAATTAATTAATTAATTCGAGTGTTACAAATAATTCATGAGTGGAAGTGGGAGTGATGGGTGTAGGATATTAAGGGTGGACGACTTGGGAGCTAGTAGAGATTGGGAGTACTAGGCTTATCCGAATTTCGAGGATGAAATTCCATTGTAAGGGGGGAAGTATGTAACGTCCCGTAAATACAAGGACATTTAATTAAATAATATTTTGGGAGAAAAAGAATTTATTTCATTGGAGGAATTTAATTAATGATTTAAGAAATTTTAAATTTGAGGAATTTATTAATTCGGCGAATCGAGGATTAATTATTTTAGATTATTTTGTGTCGTATTTTGAGGTCTTAAATTTGGAAGATGATATAAATTAACTCGCATGTCTATTTTTCGCGCACTATTGAGTACGGTAGGGTCAAAATAGTCCAAAATGACTGGTTATGTATATATATATTGGGCTTCGGGACATAATTAGATGTAATTGAGCTTTAAATAAAGAATTTTGGCCTTCTCAGGAGGTCCATAGGCCCAAAAAGGGGATTAGAATTTTTAACCCTAGTTGTGTAAGGGTAAGGCATCTTAAAGTCATTTTAGAAGACTAAAATTGGAGAGAGCTTAAGAGGAGAACCAATAGAAGAGAATTTGGAAATTTTGGGAGATTGCTTTAGGAACAAGAGGAGATCCTTGATTTCAACCCAACATCTTCATCCAAATGCTTTGATCTACCACTTGAGGCAAGTGGTTTAATTTGTATTTACCTATTCATATTAAAGGATGTGAAATCAATTAATATTTTAGGGTTTATGTTTCATTACAAATTGGGATTTTTTAGTGTTGGGAGTTATAACATTGTAAGAGATGACAAGATTTGGTTGATTTGATGCTCTAATTGATGTAATTTTTAGGGTTAGATTGAATATGATAAAATGATGGATTTAGGATAAATTTTAGGGAGTATTGACGAAGAAATCTGTACAGAACGAAGGTTTAAAACATTTCAATGGCGGAATGGGTAACTAGGTTTTCTGGGTAAAATAAGGGAAGATGATGATACCAGGGTTGTTCGAACGACCTGGTATCTTGTTCAAACGAGAGTCACTATCGTTCAAACGATAGGACTTGTCGTTTGAACGACCTAAGTAAACTTTGTCAGATCCTCCTTCCCCTGATTCAGACCAGTTATGTGTTTTGAGTTCCACAGTTCCTGATAGGGGTGTAAGGGGTACAGTTTGGTCAGTAAATAATAGATATCAATACCAAAACAAAACTCTAGATGGTAAAACCAAACCGTACCAGTTTATCACCCGGTACACCAAAATCAATACCAAAACCAAACCGGCTGGTATTTCGGTTTTTTCGGTAATTTTAGTTTTTTTTTTCTGGTTTGGATAAATTCTGGTTTTTTCTGGTTTCTTTTGGTTTCGGTAAATTCTGGTTTTTTCTGGTTTCTAGTTTCGGTTTTTTATGTTTCGGTAAACAACACTAAAAGTCCCCAAAAACTAAAACCAAAACCAACCAACTTTTTTAAATATTAAAACCAAAACCAAAACCAACTTTTTTTTGGTTTTGGTAAATTTGGTACGGTACGGTAATTTTGGTACGGTTTTTTCTAGTTTCGGTAAATTCGGTACGGTATGGTAATTTCGGTATGTTTTTTTTGGTTTCATAAAATTCGGTACGGCAATTTCAGTAAATCGGTTTTTTAAATATTAAAACCAAAACCAACCAACTTTTTTACAGTAATTTCGGTTTCGGTAAGACTGGTTTCTGGTATTTTAATATATGAAACCAAAAACGTTTTTTTTTCCGGATCAAAACGGTACAGTACGGTGAAAACCCGTACCGCTTCCACCCCTAGTTCCTGCATTGGGTGATTATGCATTTTTGGTTATGATTGAGGATGTAAATTTATGAATGATTACCCTGGAATTAATTAGGGGATTAATTGGTTTGTAGGATTAAGGTACATGATTGAGTAATTTAAAACCTTGTTAATTATGTTGGTAGACTTAGTTGAAAAATAGACTTGAAATGTTGAATTTTGGGCGGAGAGAGAGAGAGAGAGAAAGTCCAAGCATAAATAGTAGGTTACCACCAAAATAATGATAAATTAATTAGTGCATAATTAATTGAATTAAAGTCAAACCGTAAACTTGCATGTTTTAGGCTTGTGATACATTTGTAGTACACCGGTAGCCTAGATATTATATATATATATATATATATATATATATATATATATATATATATATATATATATATATATATATGGTGATGTTTAGTATATATATGATTTATAAATATTGGTGTGATTAATATTTACCAGAAAGCATACCCACTCTAGGGCTATCATGGAAGGTTGCGCGATGTGGGTGAATCTCCTGACTAGAGAATGCGCGATGTGGGTGAATCTCTTGACTAGATAATTTAGTAAGGATTAAATTAATTTCACCGAATTAATTTAATCCTTACTAAAATTTATTTATTCCAAAAATATACGGGGTATTGCATGACCCTCATAAATAAACTTGTTGTGTACTATTTTAAGAAAGTTATTCATCATTTTGAGACACGATTCAAAGTATTCCACAACTCCTTCCAAAATTATCACTATTTTATTAAATGAAAGAAAATTTCATCTGCAATTAATACAAGTATGACTAAATGCACTACAAGTGAATACTCTAGCATTACATAAAGTGTCACTAAAAGTAAAAAATATCATAAAGAATTATTGTAATATATATATATATATATATATATATATATATATATATATATATATATATATATATATATATAGAGAGAGAGAGAGAGAGAGAGAGAGAGAGAGAGAAAGAGAGAGAGAGAGATGATCTCATACATACCAAGTTTACATACCGATTTTTTTTTAAATAGTGAAAAATTTATTTTTGAGGTGAATTTTTTTATATGACATTTAAACATTTCAATAGACCCATATAAAAAAATAGCTCAATATAAGATCGGTCAAACTTTGACAACATTTTAAGTCCTTTAAAAGTTGATAAAATTTAACCAATTTTTTAAACATTGCAAATAAAATTGTTTTGAGCTGATTTTTTTTAATATGGGTCCTCTGACATGTTTAAATACCACATAAAAAAAATTCAACTCAAAATTATTTATAAAAATGTGTTTGTATATAAACTTGGTATGTGTGAGAACCTAACTCTCTCTCTCTCTATATATATATATATATATATATATATACATGTATGTGTGTGTGTGTGTGTGTTTAATAAAATAATCACTTCAAGTGAATTTAGCTGTTCGCATTAAAATATAACATATGTCAAATAATGGTGTGAGGCTTCTTTTTTACTAAAGATTATCTTAAAAAGGTAGTAACTTTTTTGGTAGGGTGTCTTCAACTTTTATGGCTAAATGAGTGTGTGCGATTTATCTGATATACATATTTAGAATTATTCAGATTTGGATATAAAATAAAGCTAGTAAATAATAAAAAAATATTATGAAAGAGAATTTTTGGTCGGCGTTTAGATGTTTTGAAGGAGAAAATATATGATACACTCGCTGCATCACGAGGCATGTCAACATGGTGCACCCGAACTAATCAATGCAAGTCAAATTGAAAAAAGTGGTTCATTAATATACGTTAACCGCTAATAACCACCCACTACTTCCTTAGATGTCTTATATTTATTGGTGCAAGTATATACCCCGGGTGATCCAAATATATTCCCGTTTCTTAGGGACAAGAACTATAAACCGGTGGTGCTTTGGAAAAAAAGTCACGTCTCTGATGAATGTGTGAAAAATATTTTGGAATGTTTTCGAAAAAAAAAGTAAAATCTAAATCATAGAATTTCAGAAATTGAATTGTCTATCGAATTCCATTCTAACATTTTCAAAGGAAAATTAATTTTCATATATTGCCATATATTGCAAAGAAAGTAGATCAAACTCTAGTGGTATACAACAATAACAATAATAATAATAATAATAATAATAATAATTACTTTTGAGTGGTGGGGACTTGCACCCCCTAATCGTACCACATATTCTTCGGCTCACATGTGATTCTCATATACAACTAGGGGTGTTCAAAAAAACCGCCCGACCCGAAAACCGAACCGAACCGGCCCGAACCGAACCGAAACCGCCGGTTTTTTTTAGCCCGGTTCGGCCTACGGTTTACGGATATAAAAAACCGACCATGTCGGTTCGGTTGTCGGTTTATCCGTGGGAAAAACCGACTCAAACCGAACCGACCCGAAATCAATTTTTATATTAAAAAAAAACTAAATAACTTATATTTTATATCCAAAAACCATTACCCACCCTTAAAAACCGACCCAAACCGAAAACCGCCCTTAAAAAACCCGGCCCAATCATGAAACCGTTGAAAACCGACCCGAAACCGAACCGAACCGAAACCGCCTTGAACCGAAACCGACGGGTTTTTTCATAGTCGGTTCGGTTTCGGTCTGACCTTTTCCAAAACCGAACCGATCGGTTCGGTTTGAATTAGGGTCCAAAACCGACCCGAACCGACCCGTGAACACCCCTATATACAACTGAAATTGACCCATATGAAAAACACATATTTCTAAAGTTTTATCCAATAATAGGGAAAACAAGAGACTAACATATGTAAGTACGAACCGTTAAAAGACAATTTTACTCCTTGGCTGTAGGTTGTATTACTTAACAAATATACAAAAAGAGTTAAGTTGGATGATAATTGTACACCAACCTACCTAGTCCATGGGCTAAAGAGTTAAGTTGGGTGATAATTGTACACCAACCTACCTAGTCCATGGGCTTAAACTCACCGTTGAAATCAAATCATGGGCCCCACCACTAAAAAAATTTGTTGGATCCAAGCTTATCCATCAATGGAACGCTTATGGAAGGACAAAACATCAAATTTTATGGTACGTGAAAATGAGACATAATATTAATATTAGAATGATGTTTTTTCATATAGAGAATGGATATTTCACGCCCCTCTAATGCTCACCTACATCATTTGAGTGTGAAATTATTATAATGCCCTTAAATTTGTTTTTTTTTGCCTCCAACACAAATATAATTGATAATTACTAAAAATTCATATTTTCAATCTAAGAATTAATTAAAAATTAAAAAATTGTTTTTAACTTTTTAAAATTATTTTTCAAAAAACCTTTTAACTGTTTAAAAAAACTTCTGTATTTTTCAATGAAAAAACTCTTTATAAAAAGTAAGAAATAGTATTATAGAAAATAAAAAGCATTTTTACTATTAAAAACATCATTTTTTAATTTATGAAAAACAGTTTTAAAAATTGTTTTGTTTTGTAAAGTAAATATATAAATAAAACGAAAAAAATCTGTATTGCCAATAAACATTTTCAATAACAAAAACTGTTTTTAAAAAAAATTATTTCGAAAATAAATAAATAAAATTTTGTTTAGTTTTTTATTAAAATAAAAATAATTAAGTTAATTATTAAAATAAAATTATACTTTTATGGTGAATTTTAATTACAAAATTCTAATAAAAATTTTTCTAATAGAATTAATAAGAGTATTAGGCATAACTATTTTGTATTAGAATTGTGTAATTAGAACTCGAAGAAATAGTATATTTTAATTTTAATAATTAATTTACTTTTTTTTGTAAAGTATTAGAGGTTTGTGGTGAATTTATATAATCATGAGGGAACCTTAACATTTTAAAAAATAGAGACAAGGGTTTGAAAGTAAAATGTAATGGATTTTTTAGTATTAAAATTTCAACTAGTAAATGAATTTTAATGAGTGTTAATACATTTTGAAGAAGATTTTGAAGGATATATTTGATCTCCATATCATTATTCTTAATTAAAATGTAGAATAATGATACAAGTCTTATTTATATTCTTCAAAAACTTTTTTCAAAGTGCGTTAAATATAAGTAAATTATGATGGATTTCACATATGATAATATGGTTAAAACACTTAATTCATAGGATATCATTAATATTGGGTGTGTCGATTCTCAAAAGGCATGATGAACACTAGCAAATTGAATTGACATACTAATACTTTATTCATAGAACATTTTTCTCTCATTTGTCACTTCGTTTTCTTTACTTAATTGGTTTGAGGGCCTTAATAATGACCGTATGTTTGTCTAACAACCCGTCCTTTTTGGAGACCATTAAATTCCCTAATTAAATATAAATTGGCAATTTGGAGAATTTCTCGAAATAGTGATTTTTGGGATTTTCGAGGATTTAATAATTTTCGAAGGATGTTATACATTATTTTGGGACTATATAGGTCGAAATGATTTAATTATATGTCGCCGTGGAGTATTGCGACAAAAGAGGTAAGATTTTGAGTAGAAAACCCGCATTTATTTATTTTGGGTTGGAATAGTGATTTGCGGTCAAATACCTCGGATGGGAATTTCGACTGCGCCATAATTCTCGGAATGTCCGAGATAGTCGGAAAAGAGTGTCCGATTGTCGAAAATGAGTTTCGGGTAATTTTAAAGGTAAAAGTAACTCGTAATTGGGTAAACGAGTCGTTTTTGGGTTTTAAGGGTTAAAACCCCTTTTCTTCCTATTTAAAGAGGGAGAAGGGAAGATAATAGAGAGAAAAGAGAAAGAAAGGAAAGAAGAGAGAGAGGAGGAGAGAAAAGAGGAGAGAAATGGAGATTCGGGCCAAACTCCGCCGGATTCGACTCGAGGTCGTCGGATTTTATCCACGAGGCAAGTGTTTGCTTGCTTTATTTATCTTTTTGCATAAATATCTCATACCTTAGTTTGGTATAAACAAACCCTAATGGTTTTGGGGTGGGTTATCGTGGATAAAACGGGTTTTTGGGAGTTAAAATAATTAAACCCCAATAATATTTCAATTTTGTGGAACTAGGGTTTTAATCCAAATTAATTGGTGATTCCGGGTTCTAGGATGTTTAGAACCCGTGTTATAAGTGTATTTGTAGTTGGTTGAGGTTGTAGGACATTGGGTGAGGCGACAAAAGCTTGGGAGAAGCTCTAATGGCGGAAATCATCTCGGAGGTGACGATGAATAGTAACCCGTCACCTTTGGTGGCATTTTTGGCCAGAAAAAGAATTGATTTAGCTTTCGGTCAAAACACGAAAGTTGTAGATCTGTTCGATACGGTCGCGTGGGCGCTGACCGTGCATTTTTCTGATTTTTCTACGATTTGATATGATTTTTACAAGATGACAGCTCCGGGTTGAAAGTACCAACTCGGAAATCAAATCGGGAATTGGAAAAATAAAGGCTAGAAATTATTGTGTAGATGTTTGGGATGATTTTTGGTGTAGAGTAGAAACCATGAAAATGAATTTGGATTGATTTTTGGGTATTTTGGAGTTTGAGAAATCGCTCAAACTGTGACCCTCGAACATGCCGAATCGATTCGGGTACAGGTCGAATCGATTCGCCTAAGGGGAATTGGGTTTCTGCAATGGGCCGAATCGATTCGGGTACAGACCGAATCGATTCGCCATTTACAGACCTGTTTGCAGAATACTTTCCGAATCGATTCGGATTGGGAACCGAATCGATTCGCCCACCCGAATCGATTCGCTAAAGGGGCGAATCGATTCGCTTAGGTCAGAATTTCTAGTCTTCTCCCTTAAAGAGTATGGGGAGTTGAATTACCAATTAGGATAATTTGGGGGTATATATATATATATATATGCTTCACTTAGAGGAGAATAGTATCATTGGAGATATCCAATAAAATCCTTAGAATAGGATTGAAGTATATAGTGATTATTAAAGTAAGAAATACTTTGGATTTAGAATCATGCAACCATGAAAGCATGATTACGATTCCTGGAGGTAATCTTTGGGATATTTAGTTATCGCTAGATGCTATAGGCCACTAAGGCCGGTTATATATATTCTAGGAAGAAAATATAGGATATGTATATACTGTGTGTTTTAGGTATATATATGATGATGGGAATGATTTTGAAAATATATAAATGAATATTTTCAAAATGGAAAAATAAATGTTTTTCATAATTAATAAAATATGGATTACACACCTCTCTAAATCGCTACCATAAGGGAGGTTGCGTTCGTATGGTGAAGCCCCCTGGCTAATGATGCAGGGTGGATATAGTCCTAGGCCATGGGAGCGCTTATGGTTGTATATTTTTTGCGGGGGTAGGGAGATTCCGGGTGTGGTCTTGGCTACCACGCAGGCTCATGGCCGCTTCCCGACGTGTTTCGATATAGGATTCCAGGTTGCCTTGGAGGCCCTGGAAGATGATAGCCATTTAGGGGCGCGCACAGTGGAGAAATCCGGACGGGCGGTCTTAGAACGCGATTATTAAAGCAGTTCATATTAATGGATTTGCTTTAATTACATTTCCTGGATATAGGAAGGGAAATGGGTTATATATAAAGTGGCTTCGGTAACACTTCCCGGATGGAAGAAGGGATGTGGAAGCATATGTTTTGATCAAAGCATTTTTATGATAATGAAAATGTCTTTGAATACATTTCCTGAGTATAAAAAGGGAAATGGGATATTTTGATAAGGAAAAGCATTTTATGATAATAAAACTGGCTTTTAAAAGGTATATGATTTATTAAAGCAATTCATGATAATGAATTGGCTTTTAAATACATTTCCTGGATATGAGAAGGGAAATGGAAGTTTTTGAAATGAAAAGGATAAGTATTTATAAATACTTTATGTATCAAGTAATCCTCAGTCCGGGAGATATTTATATTATCCGGAAGTATATTGTAGATGTATGTATATGTATAAATTGGGTGCCGAGGGTCTAATGAATCCCGACGATCGACCGTGCCGCATAGTAGTGTATCGGGGGGGTTCGTTGTTTGGATTTCGCTTTGCGAGACACTCCACGCACGAATATGGTACTGTGTTGAGACTGGGGAGAAGTTTAATCCTTAGTGCTCTTATATTATTATATGTTATGATATATATATTATATATCTTTCTGTACTGAGGGACTGGCGGATCTCAAAGATCGACCTTGCTGCATAGTAGTGTATCGGGGGGGTTCCTTGTTTGGATTTCGCTTCACGAGACACCCCACGCACGAACATGGCATAGCGTCGAGATTACAGTGAAGTTTGGCCCTTAGTACATTTGTTTGACTATCTAGGTTAGATAGTGGTTGGGTATTAGATTAGTTTAGCAGGGTAGCTTGACTAGAAAGTTTAAGGGATGCGCTAGGTGTGCAGTGTTAGAGGAGAGGTGAGGGGTATCTCACGAGAGTGCGATACCAATTTAAATATGAGATAAAACTATTTTTCTAAAAATAAAGCATTTATGCACTTGCAAAATATTTTCTAAACATTCGGGCTCTGACCCGTTTGTCTACTCTCCTTTCTTTCTCTATATTGTATATATATAGGTGTCCAGACACAGGGACGCCTAGATGGAAACTCTTTCGAGTCAGACGTCTGCTGCAGCAGCTGTGGATGCTTGCAGGTTATCGGTAGACGTTTCTTTCCTTGTACTCTAGATAGGAGATATTGTATAAACACTCGAGCCAAAGGCTCAATTGCATTTATTTATTCTTTCAGTACAGCATTCGATATGGTTGTATTATTTGGACCGAGTGTTCGGTTATTTTAGTTCCTTTCTTTTCCATTTCAGTTCTTTACGCATTTAATTGTGAATGTTTTAATTTGTGCGCTAAAAAGAGTAGTTAGATAAAAGTTTTTAACGGCCACCTAATAGGATATTAGTAATTAATTGGATTTTTGACAATGATGCTAAGAATGATCCATATGAAACTCCTGTTTTAATTTAATATTGGAGTGATCTCCCGGTATCTTATTAGGCGGGTTGTTACAGATGGTATCAGAGAATCAGGTTCTAGTGTCCTTAGGAATCTGTGCGGACGTACTACGCTTTCAGCGTTGCTCTCATTTGTTATAGAGCCTCAGGACTAGGATTGTTGATTTCTATTGCGAGATTTCGTTCTCCTGCCATATTATGAGATTATAGAAATCTTTTGCGCGCTCGTTTGAGAATCGTGTGCGAAGCTTGGATGGCAGCAGGAGGTGAGGCTTAGCTAGTGCAGCTGGTAGAAGGTTGGGATGAGTACCTTAGTAGAGGTTACTCTCTCTCTATGGTAATTGTTAAGGATTATCTCAATGACTACTAAAGCATAGTAGTTCGAGTACCATAGTGCAACCGTAGTAGGGTGTGGTACTAAAGTTGGATTTCCCCGTGGAGATAAGGAGTAGAAAGGGATCTTACGGATAGTTCTAACCGTGAGTCCCCATAAATCAGCAGGATGAGAAGAATGCAGCTTTGGAAATTATTCTCCTAAAGTTCAGCAGAGGTATATGGTGTTAATTTTTGGCGTGACTAGATAAAGTCGCGGTATTAGTTAGCCCTGGACTCGTGTGTGTATTTTGAGTTGTGGCGGTCTCGATAACATTATAATGTATGATTATGTGTTTTCCGCAATAGCGGAATTCTATTTTTCTTCGTTCGCCATAGAGGGGGGTGATTATATTTTGTATATATACGTATACGGTATATGGTGTAACGGAGCGATAGCAGGCTAATGATGGCAAGTCTATCGTGTCCGCAATTCCTGGAGGGAACATATTATTATTGTGGTGTCTCACCTTTATACAGGTTGAGTACACATTGGACTTATGGAACCTCGATGAGCAGAGGCTTCCTTATTTTGGATGGTATATGTGGCAACCTTATAGATATAATTTAAGGCCCACAGAATCGTTGTTGAGCTGTAAGGTTTAGCTCAGTATTATCTTGCGCAAGGACTTAGGAATGAGTGCGAGCGCAGGGTGGTATGACTCTTAGTTAGAGATAGGAGTTCAGATCACCTTTTGTTGGATTAGGGGATAGGGATATCCCAGTTGCATGTTTAAATGACAGAACTCCATAACCAACGAAGTCAAGGGTTAATGTGTGGAGGGGTTCCTTGTTTGGATTTCGCTTTGCGAGACACTCCACACATGACTCTTAACGGCGTCGGGAGTGGGGAGCTGTTATGGGATGCAAGGATGTTGATCTTGTGGAAAGGTCTTATAGTGTGGATGAACCACTATAGGCTATGAGCCACATAATGTTAATATGCTTATGGAAGTATTGTGCTATGGAAAAGCACTAAAGTGGTCCCTTCGCCACAAATGGGTGGGTGAGGTTGGACTTAGAGAAATTTATTTGAGGACAAAAGTCAGGCCTTAATGAAAAGGCAAGTTTTGAGGAGCTACATTTTGGGTATTATGTTCGTGACACTTTCTACAGAAAGTGGGCACTTGATTAGTTAGGTTTCCTTCTGTATGGGCGGAAGGATAAGATAGTAGGAATGCGTTCATAGGCTAGCCTAGTAGGATTTAGGACGTCCCGCTTCTGTGCCTTGGGTCGTTATATCTCGATGACCGACTACGCGAGGGAGTAGTGTAACGGGAGGGTTCCTTGTTTGGATTTCGCCTTGGCGAGACGTCCCACGCATGAAACCAAGCACTTGTCGGGAGTTGAGAGAGGCCTTGGGCACTAGGGACATACTTAGGATTATATTAGTTTCGCGTAGGTAGGATAACGCATAGATAGTAACATTGTAGGATGTAGGCTCGATAGAGTTAGCGATACCGAGGTTAGGAGTTTGGAATTTCGCGGGTTGGAAGGACCCATAGGTGAGTATTTCACCGAGGAAAGGAGACCCTTATTGGGAGAGAGTGTTACGTGTCAGACGTTCGCCAATGTTTGTGCAGATGTGCACAAGTTAGAAAAGTGTATGGGAACCTTGGTAAGTTGGTTTATATACCGCCTGAAATAGAATGGGAGTAGTATATAAGGTTGAAATTCATGCCGATAGGCATTATAGATAATGGGTATTATGTGACGTATAAGAGTCACTTTGCGATTGTGGTAGTCGTGTAGCATTTGGTTGGGAACCGTGGGGTTAGTATCGTTTCCCTTGATGTATTAGGATTTGGAGTGATCCTAAGATTGGTGGTGTAGGTCGGATCTGAATTTCGAGGACGAAATTCCATTATAAAGGGGGGAGTGTAACAACCCGTCCTTTTTGGAGACCATTAAATTCCCTAATTAAATATAAATTGGCAATTTGGAGAATTTCTCGAAATAGTGATTTTTGGGATTTTCGAGGATTTAATAATTTTCGAAGGATGTTATAAATTATTTTGGGACTATATAGGTCGAAATGATTTAATTATATGTCGCCGTGGAGTATTGCGACAAAAGAGGTAAGATTTTGAGTAGAAAACCCGCATTTATTTATTTTGGGTTGGAATAGTGATTTGCGGTCAAATACCTCGGATGGGAATTTCGACTGCGCCATAATTCTCGGAATGTCCGAGATAGTCGGAAAAGAGTGTCCGATTGTCGAAAATGAGTTTCGGGTAATTTTAAAGGTAAAAGTAACTCGTAATTGGGTAAACGAGTCGTTTTTGGGTTTTAAGGGTTAAAACCCCTTTTCTTCCTATTTAACGAGGGAGAAGGGAAGAGAATAGAGAGAAAAGAGAAAGAAAGGAAAGAAGAGAGAGAGGAGGAGAGAAAAGAGGAGAGAAATGGAGATTCGGGCAAACTCCGCCGGATTCGACTCGAGGTCGTCGGATTTTATCCACGAGGCAAGTGTTTACTTGCTTTATTTATCTTTTTGCATAAATATCTCATACCGTAGTTTGGTATAAACAAACCCTAATGGTTTTGGGGTGGGTTATCGTGGATAAAACGGGTTTTTGGGAGTTAAAATAATTAAACTTCAATAATATTTCAATTTTGTGGAACTAGGGTTTTAATCCAAATTAATTGGTGATTCCGGGTTCTAGGATGTTTAGAACCCGTGTTATAAGTGTATTTGTAGTTGGTTGAGGTTGTAGGACGTTGGGTGAGGCGAAAAAAGCTTGGGAGAAGCTTTAATGGCGGAAATCATCTCGGAGGTGACGATGAATAGTAACCCGTCACCTTTGGTGGCATTTTTGGCCAGAAAAAGAATTGATTTAGCTTTCGGTCAAAACACGAAAGTTGTAGATCTGTTCGATACGGTCGCGTGTGCGCCGACCGCGTATTTTTCTGATTTTTCTACGATTTGATATGATTTTTACAAGATGACAGCTCCGGGTTGAAAGTACCAACACGGAAATCAAATCGGGAATTGGATAAATAAAGGCTAGAAATTATTGTGTAGATGTTTGGGATGATTTTTGGTGTAGAGTAGAAACCATGAAAATGAATTTGGATTGATTTTTGGGTATTTTGGAGTTTGAGAAATCGCCCAAACTGTGACCCTCGAACAGGCCGAATCGATTCGGGTACAGGCCGAATCGATTCGCCTAAGGGGAATTGGGTTTTTGCAATGGGCCGAATCGATTCGGGTACAGACCGAATCGATTCGCCATTTACAGACCTGTTTGCAGAATACTTTCCGAATCGATTCGGATTGGGAACCGAATCGATTCGCCCACCCGAATCGATTCGCTAAAGGGGCGAATCGATTCGCTTAGGTCAGAATTTCTAGTTTTCTCCCTTAAAGAGTATGGGGAGTTGAATTACCAATTAGGATAATTTGGGGGTATATATATATATATATGCTTCAATTAGAGGAGAATAGTATTATTGGAGATATCCAATAAAATCCTTAGAATAGGATTGAAGTATGTAGTGATTATTAAAGTAAGAAATACTTTGGATTTAGAATCATGCAACCATGAAAGCATGATTACGATTCCTGGAGGGAATCTTTGGGATATTTAGTTATCGCTAGATGCTATAGGCCACTAAGGCCAGTTATATATATTCTAGGAAGAAAATATAGGATATGTATATACTGTGTGTTTTAGGTATATATATGATGATGGGAATGATTTTGAAAATATATAAATGAATATTTTCAAAATGGAAAAATAAATGTTTTTCATAATTAATAAAATATGGATTACACACCTCTCTAAATCGCTATCATAAGGGAAGTTGTGTTCGTATGGTGAAGCCCCCTGGCTAATGATGCAGGGTGGATATAGTCCTAGGCCATGGGAGCGCTTTAGTTATTACTGTTAATATGTTTAACAACTTATTAATTTAAGATTTAATTATTTTTTAAGACGGTGCATGTGTGAAGAATGAATTGTGTCTTGCATCAAATTTTGTTTTTTGAAACTTTGAAATCAAATTAAGGTTACTTGCAGAAGGCACTTGCCAAAAAATGCTGACATGTAATCAAATGTTGTTCTAGGATGGTTCTTAAATGGGGTAAATCGAATCCTTTTAATCAAAAAAGGTTATATGCATCGAAATTCTTTATCATCATCATCATCATCATCATCCTTGTCTTAATCCCATTATATATGGTTGGCCACATGAATTCTCCTTATCCATTATAATCTATTATATGGAACATTGTCATTCAAGTTTAATTCCTTAAGATCTGTAACAAACCCCATTTTTTCACGTAAAGGGTGAACATGCACGATACGCCGAGGATGGGGCTTGTCGATCAATTAATACTATTCTCAGCACAACATAGTATAAATACTGTTAATTTAAAGGCCAATACTTTAAACTTTACGAATATTTTCCTGTAAATAAATAATCTCAATCAAAACCAACTAAAATAATAAATTCGACAACAAGGAAATATCACATCTCCCGCATGAAGTAGAAAAATAAATTAACAAATAAATCTTGGTCTTATTCCCGTACAAATGTTTCAAAATAAAATATCTAAACTTTGGTAAAAAAGCACTTAAGCTAGAGTCAACAATCTAAAAGGCTACTAAGCACCGAGAGATACAACGTTGTTGTACACCCTTGCTAATAAAATACCGGGTGATCAATCATATACCCAATTAAAACAGGAGTCTCACATGGTTCATTCTCAGCATCACTATCGAAAACCAATTTAATTACTAATAACTTATTACGCTTTCGTCAAAATTTTATTTAAATAATCTTTTTAATCAAACCAACCAAGTAAAACAATCACAACAGTTTATACACGATAATTGAAATTAAATAAAATAACCGAACTCTCGGTATAATATAATATAACCAAATCAAAATGCCGCAAACTGAAATGCGGTAAAAGAATAAATGAATACAGTTGGGCTATCGACCCGAGTGTTTCTACAATACCTCATACCTAGTACACAAGGATAGAAGTGTCTAAAATAATCCTGCTTGCATCTACAGCTGCTGGAGCAAACACCTGACTCGAAAGAATCATCATTCAGGCGTCCCTATGTCTGGACACCTAATATGGCACCTACTTCCAACTCATAAACCCCGGGCCGATGACCGTCTTTAGCATCTCGAGGGATCTCGCTAATAGCTCCGACTTGTTCTAGATGGTAATCTCAAATTTGCCACATTTGGGGAGCCTAGGGGCCTAGGAGCCCTCGTCGCCTCCGCTACCATCGAGCCCAGACGACATCATCATAACAGCATCATCATCCTCACCTTAGTACATGCAGGAGACATTTGCTGTAAAAAAAATGTTATTAGTATAGATAAAAAAAAATTAGAAGAAGACATGCAAATATGTACAATTACTACAAATAAAAATGAGCACTAATTATTAATTTACTTTCATACACGTACACGCACGCATGCACTTATTATTAATCCAGTGGTCATGCCACTTTTAAAACTAACCAACCCAACATTTACTAAACAAAATAATCCAACAGCAATGTCAACAACAAATGTGTATCCCGTACTCCTTCTAATTCATCTACTCAATTAAATCATTTCATCAATTAAACTAACAATTAAAGTATACAATTATTAATTTACTAATTTACAATGAGGGGCCATCCTACTTTCATATAAAATGGGCACTAATTATTAATTTACTTTCATCTAAAACTATACAATTAAAATTACAATTAAAGCTATACAATTTATTAGTTAAAGTTATACAATTGTTAAGATTGCCCCACCACACACACACACACACACACACACACACACACACACACACACACACCACACACCACACACCACACACACACCACTACCACCCCACCCCCTGCCCCCTCCCCCCGCCACACACACCTGCACACACCTGCACACACACACACACACACTCATACTATATATATATATATATATATATATATATATATATATATATATATTGTTCGATATACAAAGTAATTTTCAAAATAAGTTGAAAAATCCCACCCCATATGGACAATAATCTAGTGGCCATGCCACTTTTAAAACTAACCAACCCAACATTAACTAAACAAAATAATCCAACAACAACATCAACAACAAATGTGTATCGCGTACTCCTTCTAATTCATCTACTCAATTAATTCATTTCATCGATTAATGTATACAATTATTAATTTACTAATTTACAATGAGGGGCAATCCTACTTTCATATGAAATGGGCATTAATTATTAATTTACTTTCTTCTAAAACTATAGAGTTAAATTTACAATTAAAGCTATACAATTGTATTGATTGCCCCACCACCACCACCCAACCCCCTGCCCCCTCACCCCGCCACACGCACACGCACACACCTGCACACACACACACACACACACACACACACACACACACACACACACACTCATACTATATATATATTGTTCGATATACAAAGTAATTTTAAAAAAAAGTTGAAAATTTTCACCCCCATATGGACAATAATCCAGTGGTCATGCCACTTTTAAAACTAACCAACCCAACATTTACTAAAAAAAAATAATCCAACAGCAATGCCAACTACAAATGTGTATCCCGTACTCCTTCTAATTCATCTACTCAACTAATTCATTTCATCAATTAAACTAACAATTAAAGTATATAATTATTAATTTACTAATTTACAATGAGGGGCAATCCTACTTTCATATGAAATGGGCACTAATTATTAATTTACTTTCATCTAAAACTATACAATTAAAATTACAATTAAACCTATAAAATTTATTAATTAATGATATACAATTGTTAAGATTGCCCCACCACACACACACACACACACACACACACACCACACCCCCTGCACCACCACCTCACCCTCTGCCCCCTCCCCCCGCCACACACACACACGTGCACACACACACTCATACTATATATATATTATTTTATATACAAAGTAATTTTTAAAAAAAGTTGAAAAATCCCACCCCATATGGACAATAATCCAGTGGTCATGCCACTTTTAAAACTAACCAACCCAACATTTACTAAACAAAATAATCCAATAGCAATGTCAACAAAAAATGTGTATCCCGTACTCCTTCTAATTCATCTACTCAATTAATTCATGTCATCAATTAAACTAACAATTAAAGTATACAGTTATTAATTTACTAATTTACAATGAGGGGCAATCTTACTTTCATATGAAATGGGCACTAATTATTAATTTACTTTCATCTAAAACTATACAATTAAAATTACAATTAAAGCTATACAATTTATTAATTAAAGCTATACCATTGTAATGATTGCCCCACCACCACACACACACACACCACAGCCCCACCACCACCACCCAACCCCCTGACCCCTCCCCCACCACACACACACACACACACACACACACACACACACACACACTCATACTATATATATATTGTTCGATATAAAAAGTAATTTTAAAAAAAAATAAAAAAATTCAACCCCCATATGGACAATAATTCAGTGCTCATGCCACTTTTAAAACTAACCAACCCAACAATTACTAAACAAAATAATCCAACAAAAATGTCAACGAGAAATGTGTATCCCGTACTCCTCCTAATTCATCTACTCAATTAATTCATTTCATCAATTAAACTAACAATAAAAGTATACAATTATTAATTTACTAATTTACAATGAGGGGCAATCCTACTTTCATATGAAATGGGCACTAATTATTAATTTACTTTCATCTAAAACTATACAATTAAAATTACAATTAAAGCTATACAATTTATTAATTAATGCTATACAATTGTTAAGATTGCCCCACCACACACACACACACCCACCCACCGCACTCCCTCCATCACCACCCCACCCCTTGCCCCCTCACCCCGCCACACACACACGTGCACACACACACACACACACACTCATACTATATATATTGTTCGATATAAAATGTAATTTTCAAAAAAAGTTGAAAAATCCCACCCCATATGGACAATAATCCAGTGATCATGCCACTTTTAAAACTAACCAACCTACCATTTACTAAACAAAATAATCCAACAGGAATTTCAACAACAAATGTGTATCCCGTACTCCTTCTAATTCATCTACTTAATTAATTCATTACATCAATTAAACTAACAATTAAAGTATACAATTATTACTTTACTAATTTACAATGAGGGGCCATCCTACTTTCATATAAAATGGGCACTAATTATTAATTTACTTTCATCTAAAACAATACAGTTAAAATTACAGTTAAAGCTAAACAATTGAAAAGATTGCCCCACCACACCACACCCCCCACCACAGCCCCACCATCACCACCCAACCTCCTGCCCCCTCCCCCCGTCACACACACATGCACACACCTTCACACACACACGCACACACACACACACACACACACACACTCATACTATATATATATTGTTCGATATACAAAGTAATTTAAAAAAAAGTTGAAAAATTCCACCTCGATATGGACAATAATCCCGTGGTCATTCCACTTTTAAAACTAACCAACCCAACATTTACTGAACAAAATAATCCAACAGCAAGGTCAACAACAAATGTGTATCCCGTACTCCTTCTAATTCGTCTACTCAATTAATTCATTTCATCAATTAAACTAACAATTAAAGTATACAATTATTAATTTACTAATTTATAATGAGGGGCAATCCCACTTTCATATGAAATGGGCACTAATTATCAATTTGCTTTCATCTAAAACTATACAATTAAAATTACAATTAAAGCTATACAATTTATTAATTAATGCTATACAATGGTTAAGATTTCCCCACCACACACACACACACACACACCCCACCCCCACCCCCTCCACCACCACCCCACCCCTTGCCCCCCTCACCCCGCCACACACACACGTGCACACACACACACACACACACACACGTGCACACACACACACACACACACACACACTCATACTATATATATTGTTCGATATACAATGTAATTTTCAGAAAAAGTTGAAAAATCCCACCCCATATGGACAATAATCCAGTGGTCATGCCACTTTTAAAACTAACCAACCTAACATTTACTAAACAAAATAATCCAACAACAATGTCAACAACAAATGTGTATCCCGTACTCCTTCTAATTCATCTACTTAATTAATTCATTACATCAATTAAACTAACAATTAAAGTATACAATTATTAATTTACTAATTTACAATGAGGGGCCATCCTACTTTCATATAAAATGGTCACTAATTATTAATTTACTTTCATCTAAAACAATAGAGTTAAAATTACAATTAAAGCTATACAATTGAAAAGATTGCCCCACCACACCACACCCCCCACCACAGCCCCACCATCACCACCCAACCTCCTGCCCCGTCCCCCCGCCACACACACATGCACACACCTTCACACACACACACACACACACACACACACACACACACACACACACACAGACACACTCATACTATATATATATTGTTCAATATACAAAGTAATTTAAAAAAAAAAAGTTGAAAAATTCCACCCCAATATGGACAATAATCACGTGGTCATTCCACTTTTAAAACTAACCAACCCAACATTTACTGAACAAAATAATCCAACAGCAAGGTCAACAACAAATGTGTATCCCGTACTCCTTCTAATTCATCTACTCAATTATTTCATTTCATCAATTAAACTAACAATTAAAGTATACAATTATTAATTTACTAATTTATAATGAGGGGCAATCCTACTTTCATATGAAATGGGCACTAATTATCAATTTACTTTCATCTAAAACTATACAATTAAAATTACAATTAAAGTAATACAATTTATTAATTAAAGCTATACAATTGTTAAGATTCCCCCCCCCCCCCCCACCACCACCATCACCACCACCCCACCCCCTGCCCTTCCCCCCGCCAGACACACACGCACACACCTGCACACACTCGTACTATATATATTTATTGTTCGATATACAAAGTAATTTAAAAAAAAAATTATAAAAATTTCACCCCAATATGGACAATAATCCAGTGGTCATGCCACTTTTAAAACTAACCAACCCAACATTTACTAAACAAAATAATCCAACAACATAGTAAAAAATAAATGTGTATCCCGTACTCCTTCTGATTCATCTACTCAATTAGTTCATTTCATCAATTAAACTAACAATTAAAGTATACAATTATTAATTTATTAATTTACAATGAGAGGCAATCCTACTTTCACATGAAATGGGCACTAACTATTAATTTACTTTCATATAAAACTATACAATTAAAATTAAAATTAAAGCTATACAATTGTTAAGATTGCTCCACCACACACACACACACACACCACCACCACCACCAGCCCACCCCCTGCCCCCTCCCCCCGCCACACGCACGCACACACCTGCACACACACATACACTCATACTATATATATATATATATATATATTGTTCGATATACAAAGTAATTTTCAAAGAAAGTTGAAAAATCCCACCCCATATGAACAATAATCCAATGGTCATGCCACTTTTAAAACTAACCAACCCAACATTTACTAAACAAAAGAATCCAACAACAATGTCAACAACAAATGTGTATCCCGTACTCCTTCTAATTCATCTACTCAATTAATTCACTTCATAAATTAAACTAACAATAAAAGTATACAATTATTAATTTACTAATTTAAAATGAGGGGCAATCCTACTTTCATATGAAATGGGCACTAATTATTAATTTACTTTCATCTAAAACTATACAATTAAAATTAGAATTAAAGCTATACAATTTATTAATTTAATGCTATACAATTGTTAAGATTTCCCCACCAAACACACACACACACACACCACACCCCCTGCCCCCCTCCCCCCACCACACACACATACACACACACACACACCACCCCTACACCACCCCCACCACCCCACCCCACCCCACCCCTGCCTCTTCCCCCTCCCCCCACCACACCCCCTTCCACCCTCACCACACCTGCACACACACACACATACACACGCAGCTCACCCCACCTCCACCAGTCCCTGCCCTGCTCCCCCACCACACACCACCACACACATATATATGCACACATACACACACATATACACACATACACACACATATAGAAATGAAAGAGAAAGAGAGGAAAAAAACATACATTAGAGAGAGAGAGAGATAGAGCTAAAATCGCTTAGAGAGAGAGAGAGAAAGGAAAAACCAAAAAACGGTGGGAAAAAAAAGCCTAGGGCTTTTTTTACTGAAGACAATGTCCTTGACCGTGAACAATTATTTTAAGAATTGTCACGGTCAATGATCGCGACAAGTCCGTGACAAATATATTTGTCATGGACTTGTCACAGTCACTGACCGTGACAAGACTTTGTCACGGTCTTATCACGGTTAATGACCGTGACACAAAACGCGGGTTTGTTGTCACGCTCAATGACCGTGACATGGGTGGCGGGCTGAAAGGTCACAATTTGGCCATTTTGGTGTAGTGATATATATATATATATATATATATATATGATATGTTAAAATGAAAATGGTATTTAAAACTTGTGAAAGCTGCGAATTATGAATGGTATAGTTTTATATAGAAACAAGGACTAGTTCATAATCCGCAACTTTCACTAGTTTTAAATACCATTTTCACTTTAACATATAATATCCAATATATATATATATTTCTCACTTGAACATACGATCCACCTTTTTATTAATCCGGATATAAATCTAACGGTAGAAGAATAACATCTAATTCATGTTATACTTTAAACCATTCAAACTTATATGATATCTCATTCTTATACATCCAATACGTTATACGCAACAAATATATTTATACCTATTTTTCAATCATAAGTATAATAACCATCCCTCCGATCTATAACTTGAGGATGCAGTCTCAAAGTGACTATCCACATCCGAGTTTGCTTACGTGACCACGGTACTAAGCCAGACTCATTCATGGTCATGGTAAGAATACTAAATGGTGCAGGCGGTCATATTCCCTCCTGAAAGTGGAATAAAAATATCGCACCCATATGCGGGACGATATGACCTCGGGATATACTCTCCCTGCTCCTCAAGCCAGGGGATTCACCCACATAGCGCAACCTCCCTAGATAGCACTAGAGATATATAAAATCTGGCTGTCCATCCCTATGACCCTAGAACCAGCCTCTAAAATATAAATATACTAATCACACACAGATATATTTATTTTCATATCACATCATATATATACTGTGCCGACTCCCGTATATATAATATATATCATTCCTCAATGTTCTTTGGCTATAATTGTCGAACTCTTATAGCGATAGACAATAACCCGAATGTTCCCATTCATAATAGTATATAAGTATTCACACTTAAAATACTAAACCATTAAGTATTCTCCTACTTAAGATTTAAGTTACACCATAGTCACTTTTAGGGATTTTACTTTAACCCGAATGTACCAAATCATAATAATTAAATAAGTACACTATCAACTTATTTTAGTTACATAGGTATCGCATCACCTATAATAATAGTCGTCAATAGAAGTATCAGATACTTGCTCGATCATTTCTAGCCAATATACTAATTTACATCTTGTTCGCATCCTAGGATTTACTCAAGCATATAGTCGGCATATGGATATATTTTCTATGCGCATAATTATATATATAATCGTCCGCCGAAATACTACCCCGAGTGTTACTCGTCCCGAACACCCCTAAATTAGTAAGTCCTAGATTTTACTTTGAACTAACTAAAGGTATACATCTCACTCAAATAATAATTTAGAAGTCCTCACATTATTTTTCGGAACCCCTAATGGTTATCTCCACAATTTATCTCACTTAAATAATGTTTATCTCCACTTATGCAATTTAAATATCTATAAAAGTATGGGGTATAACTGGCTGGTATAGCAACAGTTTTGATATCACTGTCTAGAAATAACCTGGGGAAACAATTATAATTTGGGTAAAAAACCGAGGTGTGCAAGAATTAACTTGAATAATTTATGATTGAAATATTATAGTCAATGCACAATAAATATTCCCCCTTCGTCACTCACATGTATATAACGCCTCACCCTTCATCTAAGTGTAACATGTCGCACACCCCGAAAGTCCCAATTAAGAAAATGTGACACCATCTCAACTATAGAATGATTTTATCAATGATTAATTAATTAAATGTAATTCATACATTTAAATTGTGAGTGTACATTTATTCCAATCTCATCTATCAAGTATAAGGCATAAACACCCATTATGCATTATAGGGTCAAGAATAATATTTATTGTACAAATCCTTAGGCAACTTAATCTATTTCATAGTATCCAGCGAATTAATAATATGTCCTTACATATATATGACATATAATGCCATTTATCGTTGGTGTCTAATTTGTGCTCTATCGACATGTCCGAAGGAATCCCTTATCATAAGCGGACACCACAAAACACACACAAGTTGAGGGCAATCCTTACACAGGACACCTGTATACGGACCATACCTAGTGGTGATACAAGAATGCTCAGTGTCAACCTTACCCCTTAAGTGTGAATCCTTCACGTAGAACCTATATGGCCAACACAACGTCAAGCCCACTTGTGCCGACGTGTGGTACGCTACCCAATGCATGCACTCCCGAGCCGATAAGCTGATCCATTGGTATGTCCACAAACAAATATATAATAGTACATGTTATTATCCCTTATAATATGTAAGGGTAATTACTCCATAATCATAAAAATCCAACCATGGTCCATAACATTTTCCATTTATTAATAATTTACCATCTAATAAATTATGAATTCCATCAGATAAAATTTATTTAATTAACTAGCTAAATGTAACTTTCCTTATTTAATGTGGGCACATCCGTATTTTTAATAAATTCCTTATTTCTCAAACCCGATCCCACTCACTCGCTTGGACTCAAAAAAATATTCACAACCAAGATCCCAAACCCAAAACCCTCATGAAATAAATTTTAATTCTTGCCCCATAAGTAATTACTTAACCACTTATTTGCTGTAATTATTATTAAATTAGACGTGGGTATAACATTACTTCATTTATTTATTTAACCCACTCATAACATCCCTTTCCCCATTGTAACATTGGTCTACTTTACTTCCTCGAATTTCTATACCTGCCAACAAAAGGGTTTAAGATTTTTCTTAAGGAATTCAAGCTAAGGCAGGAAGGAACGAAATGTGAATTTAACCCAAACGTTGCTCGAACGACTGAAGCCCTTGTTCGCGTGACATTGCAAGTCGCTCGAAAGATAGGCGACATCGTTTGAGCGACCACTCATCTTTTTCCTCTCTCTAGTTCTCCATTTATGGTTAGTTCGGTGTCAATATCCCCAAACCTAGAAACAGTGCATGGAAACTCATAAACTTAATATGTACCAGTGTATATCTAAGCCCAAAAATCTTTCATTTGTTGAGACTTTTATGCAACACCCCGTAAATTCAAGGACCCTTAATTAAATTATAATTGGGAGAAAAAAAATATTTTATTGGGAGGTATTAAACTCGTGATTTGGGAAATTTCTAAAATTGAGGAATTTATTAATTTGGCCAATTGATGTTTAATTATTTGGACAATTTTATCTCGCATTTTGAGGTAAAAAATTTGGAGAGATTTATAAATTAATTCGAATGGCAATTCGGAGTGCACGATGAGTCTGGATGGGTCGAAATAGTTGGAAAAGGGTGGCCATAGGTATAAATGGGTATCGGGACTTGTCCAGACACATTTGAGCTCCCAAATAAGTGTTTGGGCCCTTTTTAGAAGGCTCATAAGCCCCAAAACAGGATTTAAGATAATAACCCTAATTGTGAGAGGTTGTGAGAAATTTAATTCATTTTTAGAAAACCAAATTAAGGGGAGCCAAAAAAGGGATCAACTTGTGGAGATTTTGAGAGATTAAACCAAGAACAAGAAGGGAGACCATTGAATCAACCCATCATCTTTATCAAAGAATATGATTCTATAATCCCTATGTTAAGTGGTTTAAGTTGTATTTTGATTAATTTCATTTCTCCTATTCAAATTGTAGAAGGTGTGAACCGATTAATTTGTTAGGGTTACTTCTATATTTGAATTTGGGGATTTCATGATTGTGATTAAAAAAATCTATAGACCTGATAAGAATATGTGGATTTTGATTCCCCAATTTGCGTAGATAATGTAGTTAGATTGAGAAAATCAAATTGGTGGATTTAGGAAGAATCCTGGAAGGTTTGGGGGTAAAATCTGTGCAAAAATGAAGGTTTAAAAACTATAATGGTGGAAATGGGTTTTTTAGGCAACGATAGAGGACAAAGAACACTAGGGTCGTTCGAACGTCTTAGCATCTCGTTCAAACGACAGGCGGAGTCGTTCGAATGACATGGCTAGTTGTGAACGACGTAGTTTGATTCTGACAGATTTCTTCACTCCTCCAATTCAGACCTGATTGTTGATTTGAATAATTGGTTACTGTTTTAGGTGACTATAAAACTCTGGATTATAATTTAGGGTTTGAAATTATAGAAATTACCCATGTATTAGTGGAGGATAAATCCAAAGAGATATAAGGTTTAATTTGTATAATTATAACCCTTGAATTTTTGTGGGCAAACGTATTTGATAGAAATTTTATGATAATTTATGGGGATTTCGATTGGGAATTTGGGGTTTTGTTGAAACCTTTAGTTTTCATGTAAATGGTGAAAATATTTTTGGTCTTTCAGGCATTAATGGCGTTAGATATGATGAAGGGTGTTGTTCCTTCAATTCGTCATTGGAGGCAGATATGGATGAAAGAGAAAGAACCCAAGATCGTTCGAATGACATGGTGAATCGCTTGAACGGTGGCCACTGTCATTCGAACGACATGGTTGTTCGTTCAAATGATGTCATTTCCACAAGCCCTTTTCAAATTTAAATTCCCACCATTGTTTGTCTCAGATGTTTAAGGTGATAACATTGTAAAAGATATATTAATAAGGATGCTAAGCTTATTCAAAAGGAATTAAATAATGATTTGGAGATTTTAAGCTTGAGGCAAAGTGAGATAATTCGGGTGTATTTGGTTAAGTGACACCAAGATAATGAAATTTATTAGTGTGTGATTAATTGAAATTTAGGTCGAATTATAGACTTGAATGTGTTAGGCTAGTATTACGGACATTGAACAAGGTAAGCCTGGATTATATATATATATATATATATATATATATGGGAAAGCATACTTATTATAGTGCTATCATAGGAGGTTACGACATATGGGTGAATCCCTTGGCAAGTGAATGCAGGGAGAGTTTAGTGCCTATGTTATAGCGTCTGTATTATTAGGGATGAGACGTCTTGGGTTTGTGTCGGTCTCATTTTTGGGGGGAGATATAGATGCCTCATATGCACTTTATTTTTTTGAATCAGAGCGCACTGAATCAGGATTCCAGGTGGATGAAAATACCCGAAGATGATAGCACTTAGAGATCATCCGATAAGGGCCAACTCAGGAGTACGGTTCATGTGTGTGAATGTTGTATTATGATATTACGTATATATGGTACATTTTATATATGGGTGGATACATGATGAGAATTGTATGAATTATATAACTTGTGAGAATGTTATATGGTATCAAATGGTAAAAAATTTAAGTAAGGTAATGTGATTAATAACTTATATCTCATACATATAAACTTACTCGGGTTAGAGTAGTTAAAGAAGTAGGGTCAATATGACAAGGCTAGTTATGGGGTATATAGCTAGATGGGTTATATCATAGAACGTTAGGTGTTCACATTACTTGTGGGGTGAGGTGGTCCTCAAGAGAGTGTGAAGCACTAACTTAAATATGAAGAGCATTCATGCATTTTAATGTATTGTAGTTAAATTCATTTGCTAAATATTTTCAAAATGTTTTGGGTTCTAACCCTTGCTATAATATATTTTAAAAACCTTTTAGGTGTCCATCCATAGGGACACCAGAATTGTTCTATTCCAAGGTTACGCAGTTGTGGCATATGTGGATGTTGTAGAACTTTGACTTAGCTGCTTCAGTCATTTCATTATTAGAGTAGGAGGCAGGTAGCATTTCCTTTGGGCATGTTGCCCTAGTTATTCCATTTTATTTCAGTTAGTTGATGTATTCAGTTTATTCCACTTATGTTTTATTTTTGTTATTTCATTTGTAGCCGGTGGTTGTCACGAAAAGAATTATATTTATTCCTTTTCTGCATTACTGATTCAGTGATTGTGTGAATGGTTAATTATATATATTCTATCGCATGTGGTTAGAGATGTTAAATAAAAAGATAAAATTTGACACCATGTCTTTCGAATACTAGGTGGTTAGTATGTTTTAAAAAAAAACCGACAATGATGCTAAAGATGATCCAGATGAGATTCCTGTTTAATTTGATATAGGACTGATCACCCAGTATATTATTAGGCAGGGTGTCAAATTTTAATGAGGAAAGTATTCTCAAATTTCATACATAACTAATCTAATTCAGGAGACAATTATCATTATTTTCCTACCAACGATTCAGTCCATAAATCTATGTAACATCCTCTACATTTACCATTCACGTTTTGTTCAAATAACTATCAAAGCTTAATGAAATCTAGAACATTATTAATCAGATTTTCGATGCCTAATATATGGGACCATCTCTACCTATAACTCATTCATTTTCATGTGTGATTCATCATCCATTCAAACATATTTAACCCTAAATCCCAGAAATTTAAGGGAATTACTATATGCATTAAGAAATAAATTGAAATGATATAATATACAAGAAAATTCTTGCCTTAAATTTGTAAAAGATAAACCTCCTTGAAAGCCCTTGATTTATTCTTTGTTCTTACCCCTTTTTCCTCCTCTTGGTGTTTTCTCCCTTTTTATCCTGTGGCTATTAATCTAGGTTTTGTGGAATGATAGTGGGGGAGTGGTTTACCCCCCACTTAAGCTCTTAATTAGTGATAATCCCAAGTTGGACCCTAAGCCCAACTTTTGGACCTCCAAATAACCCCGAAATCATAACCCAATTAGTCCAAAAGATCCTACACTTATATACCTATGACCCGGGAACACTTTTAAACATTTAAAACACTAAATCGAGTCTTTATCGTTCCCCACAACGCATCCCAATTTTTTTATTTCACTTAGACATTTTATTACGTTAAAACGACACGCACCCATAAATTTTGTTTATGTGTTAATTATTTTTCACTCCCAAACCTATTACGTCTAGTTGAGTTTTATTTTTCTTATAAAATACAATTTTTACTTAAATTAAAAATTTTACTCGCTTAAATTTTAAATCTTACCAATTTAATTTAATCTCAAAATAAATCCGAAATCATTAAATCCATTTGTATCGTAATATTTTATTTCTAAAAATTACGGGATATTACATTATCCTCCCCTTATAACAGAATTCTATCCTCGGAATTTCCTAAAGACCATATGTTTTAAATTGCATTATTAACCCAAGTTTTACAGCCAATTAGTCCATACTGATATCCAATGAGATAAATGAAAAGGCTCGCCCATGAATATCATAATATCACCAGGGTGTTCACATATTTCACATTATATGTACACACTCATAACATTGACAAAGACGGATGACAAATATACATCTAATTTGTAACATTCATACCAAGCATAACCATACACCAAATATACCACCATATATGTACATGCAAGGGAAATAAATATCTCAATATACGACTTTCCTCAACTCCCGACTTTTGCTAATTTCGTGCGTGGGATGTCTCGCAAGATAAATCTAAACAAGGAACCCTCCCGATACATTACTATAAGACTTAGTCAGTTATCGAGATGCATCGGCCCAAGATTAAAAGAAAAAGAAATAAACATGAATGTGCACAATAATAATATAACTTTTAGCTTTTACCTATTACCTATTACCAATTAAAATCACATATCGCAAAAGGAATATACTAAATTACCATTAAATTTAAGCATTTAATTATACTAATAATCATAACCCCAAAATGTCCTAGGGTCTAACATTTCTCAGCTCTCGGCCAGTGCTACTTTCCTGCGTGGGACGTCTCGCAAGCGAAATCTCAAAAAGGAACTCTCCCGATACACTACTATATAGAATTGTCAATCGCTGAGATCCATCAGTCGGGGACCCGTGTTTATAATGTACTCCATAAATATTTATAAGGCTCTCGAGGCCCTATAGCCACCCATTTAACCATATTTAAACTCAAAGTGTTACAAATTCCTTTAGTATTTTACACGGCCAAAATAAATATAAACGCCAACAAGTTGCATCACATTTGATTATTAAACTTAATTATTTCTGTAAATATCAGCGCAGCCACTTAAGGTTTAAGTTATCCTAAGGTAAATTCCCATTCCCTAACACATGACGAATCATAGGTGCCTGCCCCTAAACTCACCGGTGAAACAAAGTAAAATGGAGTCTACCCTCCCTAATGTGCAAACAAGATATCGTCTAGTAAGGAGTACCATGCAATAATACTAATAAAATCTTGTCCTATAAAAAAATAATTAACGGTCATGCAATTACCATCTAGGCACAGGTCCCTCTCCTGATGCGAGGTGATACATGTTCCCGAACTGCAGCTGCGACTGCTATCCCTGAGGTTGAGCAGGTAGTGACGGTGCGGTTGGCACGACTACCACTCGTTGTACCTACAGTGGTTAGCACTCTTCCAGGAGTGCCTGGTGTCCTCGTTGTCCCCTGACTCTTGTGCCGCTCGATTTCCTTGAGGCCACCTCCTAGCATAGTGACCCTTCTTTTAATACCCAATACTTTTGAGGACTTTACTTTTGAATATTGTATAATATTTTAATAATATTATTATTTTATTGATTGGAATATTGATATTATATTTATTTTTATTTGAAATGAATCGAATTTTTGTAATGGTTTAAATATGTAAAGTGACAATTTTGAATTAAAAGGCAATATTGTAAAACGCATTGCCTTAGGATCCAAGCTATGGTTTGAGAGAGGAGCTATATAAGGAATAATATGGGCGATTGTAAGGAAAGGAAGATGAAAAAATAAACAAAATGAAATCAAAAGAGTAAAAAATATGTGGGGTGAGAAGAGGCAATTTTGTGTGTTAAGATTTTTTTTATTGCATTTAGATAAGATTTGAGAAAAACCAAAAAAAAAAATCCTGATTCAAATTTTTGTTTAGAATCCAAATCTGAAGTCCGATTGGTGAGGTGGATAATGCTTGGTTCTGATTTTTTTTGGATTTTCAAAACAGACCTACAATGGTGGATTTTGACTCGCTTGAGCTAGTTTCACTCTCGTGTGGTTAATTAGTGTGATACATTTATTCAAGCTTGATTGTATATTTATGTCTATTTTATATGTTGTGTGATACCCCTCCTAATAAAATACCTGATGATCAGTCCTATATCAAATTAAACAAGAATCTGATCTAGTTCATTCTTAGCATCACTTTCGAAATTTTTTTAAAACTTACTAACCGCCTAATATTCAAAAGACATGGTGTTAAATTATAACTTTTTATTAAATCTCACAAACAACATGCAAAAGAATATAATTGACCATTCACACAATCACTGAATCAAATAATACTAAAAATGGATAATTACAAACCTTGTCAAGAAAACTATCGGCTACAAACCTAACTCCAACAATATAAACTAAAAGAATAATAAAAACATGTACACTCAACAGTTTGGAAAAAAAGAAATAAACAGGGTGACAAGCCCAAATGAAATAATGACTGCATCCTACTCTAGGAATGAAATGATTGAAGTGGTTAAGTCAAATTCCTGCAACATCCACATATGCCGCAGTTGCATAAACTTGGAATAAAATAATTCTGGCATCCCTGTAGCTGGACACTGAAAAGGTTTTGGAAATATTTTATAGCAATGTTTAGAAGCCAAAAAAATTTGAAAATATTTAACAAGTGAATTAAATTGAAGTAATTTTAAATGCTTGAATGTTCTTCATATTGAAGTTAGTGTCGCATTACCTTGAGGACCGACTCAACCCTCAACTATTGTACACGCCTAAAGCTTTCCTATAAAACCAACCCAGTCACCTACCCATAAATAGTTCTCAATAATACCTTTCATGTCATAATACTCCAGATCGAGTATGTTTAATATACAATTTATAAGTTTTTTATCACATTAACTTATTTAATAATTTATCAATTAGAACCATATAATATTATCACAAGTTATAGATCATCAATACAATTCTCAATATGTATTTTACCCATATATATTTGTTCTCACTAAATATATACATAACAACTATTGACAACGTTCACAACATGTAGTAAATATATATAACCATCCTCTGAGTAGGCACTTACTGGATGTTCTCTAAAATGCTATCATTTCAAAGTATAATCATCCACTCGGACCCCTAACATGGTTAGCTACCCGGATCAGAATATAAAATAAATGCAGTGGAGGTGGCCATAGTTCCCCCCAGAAATGAGACTGACCAATACCCAAGACGTCTCACCCTTAATAATACAGATGCTATGACTTGGGGACTATACTCACCCTACTCCTCAAGCCTGGGGATTGACCCACATCGCGCAACCTCCCATGATAACACTAGAGGGGTATGTATTCATATAAATATCCTTACTCAATTGAATCAATTCACGCATTAATTTAATTATTATCTTGGCGTCACTCAACCAATATACCCGAACTCACTCACATGGCCCGTTATTTAATATTTAGAATTTAATTCACTAAATTCCTTCAAAATGTACCACACATTTATCCCTCCCCAAACCCAATTATATTTACCTATACTTGCTAGGAGTCAAACCCCATACTATTTTTGCATCAATTAAAGAGGTCTAAAACAATTTATGAATAAAATTTCCCATGTTTAAAAGTGGCATCACTGCCAGATTTCTTAGTGAGTTGATCGATCGACCCTTGGAGTTGATCGATTCATCGTACAGAACCTTGTCTTCTCCGAGTTTCCTGTTTCTGCCATTAACAAAATTCTAAGGTTTTATTTCTACAAATAATCATCTTAATAAATCATCTTCATCAACCATTCACTACTAAGAAAAGGTCTAATCATCCTCTAACTGTTTCAACATCATTAATTCTTAAGAAGTCAAAAATCCCAAACATGGGTTCTTACGGTTTAATACCCAATTAGGACAAAAGAGTTTATTCAACAAACCCACACAATTCATATATGATATTGGCTCTTCCCCATAAAACCCTCCAAGATTCAACTAAATATGGGTTTATAATTTACATTTTTATATCCTCTACAAATTCTTTAAATCATAATCATTGAAATTGTAACAACCCACGTAATTTTGGGCTATTTTAATTAATTTCTGGAAAATAGACGAAAATAAAGTTTTAGATAAAATTATTTTTATTGATCAAATATGTTGGTTATTATTTTTAAAGGCGAGAATTTCAAACGGTTTCGAATATGGAGTTAAAACGGATTTCGTGAACAACAAGTAATTTTCAAGAGTTGTTTTGACTTCCAACTCTTCATTTCTTTGCCTTATTTAAAGGAGTCTTTTGGATACCAACTCTTCATTTCTTTGCATTATAAAAGGAGTCATGGGCAACCCTTTTTAACCTACTTTTGGCACAACTTTTTTGGCAGCAAATATATTTTATATTCCTCTTCTTTTTATATATATTTTGGCCCTTGAGATTCGTGAGTTCCAACCTTAGATTAGAGGTGTTCTTGGGGCTATTTTGTTGGAGGTTCTTGGAGGAGATTTTGTAGATCTTTTGAGTTGATCTTGAGGATGTGATTTTGAGGTATGGGGTTTTACACAATATGCTCCTTAAATCTCACGAGTGTCATTCTCTTTGAATTCTTGTTTAATTGAACTCATATTTGAATTGATAAATTCATTTAAATCTTGAAAATAATTGTTGAAATTATTTTAATTCATGTGGTATCATTATATTGTTGATGAGCACGTTGTCATGAGATTTTAATATGGCACGGATGTTGGGCATCTGACAAAATTCCTATTCCCGGGCTATGTCTTGATAAAGCATATACGGATGTGGTGAGACCTGGTGACGCGGTTAAAGTGTTGTTGAGAAATTATATTGATAAATGATTTGAGATTTTCATTTCAATTTGAATATTCATACTCGTGTTGTTACGTTTTATTCATCGCTAACATATATTTGTTGAGCATCTTTCCTGTCGTATTGTGTACTTTCCCATATTTTCTTTTAGTTGGCAGGTTAACGTGGATTTGAGCGCTATGGATTATTGGGATTATTTTAGCGTGGATTATTTGGGAAGAATTTTAATACAAGTTGGAAGAATTGTGTTAATTACTTCATTGGTGTATAGAGCATTTTTATTCGAGTTAGATAGTTGTAATTTTAATTCGGGAGAGACTTGTTGTATTTAATTTGAAGAATTGAGATTAGTGGATTTATATGATTGTGGGTTTATTTAGATGCACTATACCTTGTGTATTGTGGATTTAGATTTATTTTATCGTATTAGCGCTCCGTTCGCTCTCCCGGGCGGGAGGGGTGTTACAAATGGTATCAGAGCTTACGTATACGGCAACCCGCGGGGCTTGGGTTTTGGGTTCATTGCGTGGTTAGCAATTTTTGGAGAGAGAAAATTTTAGGTGATATTTGTGATAGGCATCTAGATTAGATGTGAGGAATTTATTTTTGGAGACGAAATTATTTTTGGAGATTGTTAGCCTGATTTTGAGAGTTAGGCATTCGGCGAATTTCGAGGGCGAAATTCCATTATTAGTGGGGAAGTGTAACAACCCGCATAATTTTGGGGTATTTTAATTAATTTCTGGAAAATGGAGGAAAATAAAGTTTTAGATAAAATTATTTTTATTGCTCAAATATGTTGGTTATTATTATTAAAGGCGAGAATTTCAAACGGTTTCAAAAATGGAGTTAAAACGGATTTTGTGAACAAGTAATTTTCAAGAGTTGTTTTGACTTCCAACTCTTCATTTCTTTGCCTTATTTAAAGGAGTATTTTGGATTCCAACTCTTCATTTCTTTGCATTATAAAAGGAGTCATGGGCAACCCTTTTTAACCTACTTTTGGCACAACTTTTTTGGCAGCAAATATATTTTATATTCCTCTTCTTTTTATATATATTTTGGCCCTTGAGATTTGTGAGTTCCAACCTTAGATTAGAGGTGTTCGTGGGGCTATTTTGTTGGAGGTTCTTGAAGGAGATTTTGTAGATCTTTTGAGTTGATCTTGAGGATGTGATTATGATTTCTGGGCAGATCTATAGTTGGTTTCTCATCATGGTTTGAGGTATGGGGTTTTACACAATATGCTCCTTAAATCTCGCGAGTGTCATTCTCTTTGAATTCTTGTTTAATTGAACTCATATTTGAATTGATAAATTCATTTAAATTTGGAAAATAATTGTTGAAATTATTTTGATTCATGTGGTATCATTATATTGTTGATGAGCACGTTGTCATGAGATTTTAATATGGCACGGATGTTGGGCACCCGACAAAATTCCTGTTCCCGGGCTATGTCTTGATAAAGCATATACGGATGTGATGAGACCTGGTGACCAGGTTAAAGTGTTGTTGAGAAACTATATTGATAAATGATTTAAGATTTTCATTTCAATTTGAATATTCATACTCGTGTTGTTACGTTTTATTCATCGCTAACATATATTTGTTGAGCATCTTTCCTGTCGTATTGTGTACTTTCCCATATTTTCTTTTAGTTGGCAGGTTAGCGTGGATTTGAGCGCTATGGATTATTGGGATTATTTTAGCGTGGATTATTTGGGAAGAATTTTAATACAATTTGGAAGAATTGTGTTAATTATTTCATTGGTGTATAGAGCATTTTTATTCGAGTTAGATAGTTGTAATTTTAATTAGGGAGAGACTTGTTGTATTTAATTTGAAGAATTGAGATTAGTGGATTTATATGATTGTGGGTTTATTTAGATGCTCTATACCTTGTGTATTGTGTATTTAGATTTATTTTATCGTATTAGAGCTCCGTTCGCTCTCCCGGGCGGGCGGGGTGTTACAAATGGTATCAGAGCTTAGGTATACGGCAACCCGCGGGGCTTGGGTTTTGGGTTCATTGCGTGGTTAGAAATTTTTGGAGAGAGAAAATTTTAGGTGATATTTGTGATAGGCATCTAGATTAGATGTGAGGAATTTATTTTTGGAGACGAAATTATTTTTGGAGATTGTTAGCCTGATTTTGAGAGTTAGGCATTCGGCGAATTTCGAGGGCGAAATTCCATTATTAGTGGGGAAGTGTAACAACCCGCATAATTTTGGGCTATTTTAATTAATTTCTGGAAAATGGAGGAAAATAAAGTTTTAGATAAAATTATTTTTATTGCTCAAATATGTTGGTTATTATTATTAAAGGCGATAATTTCAAACGGTTTCGAAAATGAAGTTAAAACGGATTTCGTGAACAACAAGTAATTTTCAAGAGTTGTTTTGACTTCCAACTCTTCATTTCTTTGCCTTATTTAAAGGAGTATTTTGGATTCCAACTCTTCATTTCTTTGCATTATAAAAGGAGTCATGGGAAACCCTTTTTAACCTACTTTTGGCACAACTTTTTTGGCAGCAAATATATTTTATATTCCTCTTCTTTTTATATATATTTTGGCCCTTGAGATTTGTGAGTTCCAACCTTAGATTAGAGGTGTTCGTGGGGCTATTTTGTTGGAGGTTCTTGAATGAGATTTTGTAGATCTTTTGAGTTGATCTTGAGGATGTGATTATGATTTCTGGGCAGATCTATAGTTGGTTTCTCATCATGGTTTGAGGTATGGGGTTTTACACAATATGCTCCTTAAATCTCGCGAGTGTCATTCTCTTTGAATTCTTGTTTAATTGAACTCATATTTGAATTGATAAATTCATTTAAATCTGGAATATAATTGTTGAAATTATTTTGATTCATGTGGTATCATTATATTGTTGATGAGCACATTGTCATGAGATTTTAATATGGCACGGATGTTGGGAACCCGCCAAAATTCCTGTTCTCGAGGTATGGCTTGATAAAGCATATACGGATGTGGTGAGGCCTGGTGACCCGGTTAAAGTGTTGTTGAAAAATTATATTGATAAATGATTTGAGATTTGCATTTTGATTTGAATATTCGTACTCGTGTTGTTACGTTTCATAGATTTGTTGAGCATCTTTCCTGTCGTATTGTGTACTTTCCCATATTTTCTTTTAGTTGGCAGGTTAGCGTGGATTTGAGTGTTATGGATTCTTAGGATTATTTTAGCGTGGATTATTTGGGAAGAATTTTAATACAAGTTGGAAGAATTGTATTAATTACTTCATTGGTGTATAGAGCATTTTTATTCGAGTTAGATAGTTGTAATTTTAATTCGGGAGATGTTGTTGTATGTAATTTGAAGAACTGAGATTAGTGGATTTATATGATTATGGGTTTATTTAGATGCTCTATACCTTGTGTATTGTGGATTTAGATTTATTTTATCGTATTAGCACTACGTTCGCTCTCCCGGGCGGGCGGAGTGTTACAGAAACCCCAAATTTAATTTTGGAACTAACCCTAATATCTCAATCATTTCACACCTTCTATGATATGAATAGGAAAAATGAAATTAATCAAGATACAAGTTAAAACACTTTCCTTAGGGTTTGTAGAATTTGAATATTTGATGAAGATGATGGGTTGATTAATGATATCCTCTCTTGTTCTTGATTTTTGGATCCTATGGATTCATCCACTTGCACCCACTTTTCTGTCTAAAAAGTTTTCTAAAATGGATTAAGGTGCTCACAACCTCTCACAATTAGGGTCTAATAATTAAGTCCCGTTTTTGGGCTTGTGGGCCTTATAAAAAAGGCCCAAACACTTATTGGGGAGCTCAAATGTGTCTAGAAAAGTCTCGAAACCCATATTATACCTATAGCCACTCTTTGCATACTATTTCGACCCATCCGGACTCAACCGTTTACTCCGAATTGCCATCCTAGTTAATTTATGACATTATCCAAAAAAATTACCTCAAAATGCAACACAAAATAGTCCAAATAATTAAACCTAAATTCCTCGAATTTAAAATAATCCCAAATCACGAATTTAATTCCTCCCAATAAAATAAATTCTTTTTCTCCCAAACATAATTTAATTAAAGGTCCTTGAATTTACGGGGTGTTATAACAACACAATGAATTTATAAATAAATAAAGATCAAGAGAAATAGATGATAGAGGAGATAAAACAATAAATATACATGGTTCGTCCGGGATCAACCTATGTCCACTAGGTGAAGGGTTTCTTATGCTGCACTTATAAGTTTATATGATACACATAACTTTATCCTATGATACACAAAACTTTATATATTTCAATAATTACAAAGTCTCTCTTACTTCCTAACATGCACATTAGACATATTCGCATTTGGAGAAATCATATGTTCATCCCTACTACACCATGCCTTCTAATGTTGCCCATTCTTCGGTATTATTGATCGTGTTAATGGGTAACGTTTTGTTCATATGAAATTATGACATGTCTACAATATTTTTGAATTCAAATAGCTTTAGAGTTCTTCATCTAATAGAAACGACCGTTTGGATTACTGAAATGGATTGTTCATCTGCCCTATGATATCTGTTGATATGTTGCCCTTAGTTGTACATCTGATTGATGGGTTTCCATCCCTTTTGCGATAGACTACCGCCTTCTGCCCACTATTCAATAATCACATGTTCCCCATTTGATCTATACCGTTTGAAAATTTTCCTCAACGATATCTAGTTCAATAAATTCAATTGTATATGTTTTCAGTATTGTAATTGTATTTAACTTAATATATGTAATTGTATCCATAATAACAAATGTAATTGAATTTAACATAATAAACGTAATAGAATTTTCTTTCACCAATGTAACTCTAAATTAATAAGTGTAATTGTATATGTTTTCACTAGTATAATAGTATATAAATAATTGAGTTTAACTATATTTATTTTTATTATTGTAAATGTGACCATGCCTAGTAAAATATCGAGTGATCAGTCCTATATCAAATTAAACAGGAATCTCACATGGTTCATTATTAGCATCACTGTCGGAAAAATTATTAATTACTAACCACCTAGTCTTTCATTAAGTTGATGCCAAATTTTATCTTATAAATTAAATCAAATCCAACTAATAATAATAGAAATCCAAGATAACCAACACAAGAGAAAGTCTAACCATGACACGCAAATAAAAAAAATCATTAGATGAATAACATCGACTATACAAGCAATCCACAAAGTTCAAAGTATAAAAGAGTATTGATACATGCCAAACTGAATATAAAACTACAAGCCCAATAGTCTAACTGAAATGACCCTGATTAGAGAGAGGATAAGACAGGCATTTAAACAAATATCCTGCAGCATCCACATATAGTGCAGATACGGAACCCCTGTTGTAGGACATTTACAAGGTTTTGAAAAGGCTTTATAGGAAGGGTTAGGACCCAAAACATTTTAAAAATATTTAGCAAGTGAATTTAAATTCAGGAAATTAAAATTCAAGTAAGCTCTTCGTATCTAAGTTAGTGCCGCACACTCTCTTGAGGACACCTCACCCCTCCATTGACATTCACACCTAACTTGACTATATATGACCCATCTGGCTAACCATCATGTAACTAGTCTTGTCTCATATATTTTACTATTTCCCACTATTCTAGACTGAGTGAGTATACTCTACATCTTAGAAGTTATACATCACACTAACTTATTTAGATCAATTTTCATATGATTTCATATAACCGTTTCACAAGTTATAAAATTAATACAATTCACCCTATGTGTGTGTGTGTGTGTGTGTATATATATATATATATATATATATATATATATATATATATGTACTATATATTCGTATCATATCTAAACATTCACACGCATAACAGATATAAATGCTATCAGCTAATGCGTAAGAGGCGAACATAGTTCCTCGTGAAAGTGTCCTTTTCATACCATAACGACTCACCCCTAATAATAGATTCTATGAACTTGCGACACACATCGCGCAACATCCTAAGATAGCATTAATATTGGCATGCTTTACTATAAATATAAATATTATTCTAACCAACAAATAGGTGATCTACACGGCCGACCATATAATGCTTCATCGGGTGCCATACCTATAGTGAATTGGTACGAATTATTGCAAGCAAATTCGACCAAGGGAAGGTATTGTTCCCAACCTTCTTAAAAGTCAATTACACACATTAGGAGCATGTCTTCCAACATTTGGTTGAATCTTTCCGTATGTCCATCTGTTTGAGGGTGGTAGGAGGTACTCAACTTCAATTCGGTTCCCATCAATTCTTGGAAACTTCGCCAAAAGTGGGAAAAAAAATCTTGTCTTGATCGGAGACTATATTAATGTGCACCCCATGGAGTCTCACAATCTCCATAATAAATAGTCGGGCATAACGAGCGGTACTGTAATTTGTACGTACCGATAGGAAATGTGCCGACTTGGTTAAATGATCAATGATAACCCAAATGGAATCTTGACTGCTTTGTGATGTTGGCAATCCCGTGATGAAATTCATCGAGATGCTTTCCCACTTCCATACCGGTATTTCTAAGGGTTGCAGCAATCCCGTCGATCGCTGATGGTCTACTTTTACCAACTGACAAGTAGTACATTGGGAAACAAATTTACAGATATCCCGATCCATACCTGCCCACCAATATTAATGGTGCATGTCTTGGTACATTTTGTCTCCACCAGGATGTACCACAAATCTGAACCCATGAGATTCTGTCGTTACGGCACGTCTTAAATCACCCTCATCCGAGATGATTAGTCTCCCGTGGAAACGTTACCCACCCTCCGAACTTATAGAGTATGACTCCGCTCCCCCAGTTAGTAACTGGCGTATATGGTCCTGACAATCTTGGTCCCTTCCTTGAGCTTCTACAACTCTTTCCACTATCGTAGGCGTAACGGTAAACACTAACATGAATGCTCTCGCAAAAGCATCTTCCTGGCTAAGTTCTTTCCATATAGCCTTCCATACCCGTGCTAACTCCCTCTCGAGTTTTTGACTCAACGCATCCGCCACTACATTAGCCTTACCCAGGTGATAATGAATATTAAATTGGTAGTCTTTCACAAACTCCAACCACTGACGTTGTCGCATATTCAAATCTTTCTCCGAGAATAAATATTGCAAAGATTTGTGGTCCGTGAAAAGACTAAACTTCTCTCCCAGGAGTTAATGTCTCCAAATCTTCAAGGCGAATACCATGACGGCAAGTTCCAAGTCATGGACTGGATAATTCTTTTCATGGGGCTTTATCTTGCGAGAATCATAAGTAATAGCCTGATGCTCTTGCTGCAACACACCTCCCAACCCTTGTAGAGATGCATGAGTAAAGACCAAATATTCCACCTCGACCTCAGTAACGGAAGTACTGGAGCAGAATTTAACTTATCTTTTAACTCATCAAAATATAGTTGACAAGAATCATCTTAAAAAAACTTCACTCCCTTCTAAGTCAAATTTATCAAAGGGCTAGGAATCTTAGAAAAACCCTTAATAAATCGGCAGTAATAGCTAGCCAAACCCAAAAAGCTACAAATCTCTATAGGTGTCGTGAGCTGACCCCATTCCTTCACTGCAACAACTTTACTCAGATCTACCGAAATGCCCTGTGTTGTCACAATGTGACCCCAAAATTGCACTTCATGTAGCCAAAACTCACATTTCTAAAACTTGGCATATAACTGATGATCCCGTAGCGTTTGTATGACTAATCGTAAATGCTTAGCATGATCGGCTTCAGTCTGAGAATAAACAAGGATGTCATCAATAAACACGATAACAAACTTGTCCAGGAAGTCCCTAAACACTCTATTCATAAGGTCCATAAACACTGCAAGAGCATTGGTTATCCCGAAAGGCATGACAAAAAATTCATAGGGCCCGTATCTAGTTAAGAACATAGTTTTGGACACGTCCTTCTCCCATAGCCGCAGTTGGCGATACCCCATCCTCAAATCTCTTATAGAGAAGTGCGAAGCCCTAGCAATCGGTCACGTTCGCGGTGCTAAATCAATCACAAACTCAATCTCCCGACTTAGAGGTGAACTCGGTATCTCCCGAAAAACATCCTCAAAGTCTTTAACAACGGTAATCGAATCTAGGGAAATGACTATGTCACACAAGTCTCCTCCGCAATGCAATGCAAATATGTGCAAAAACCTCCCTTAGAAATAGGCATAGCCACAAGAAACATCTCTTGACCCGGAATGGCAAAGGCTATACTCTTCCCATAACAATTTACTATCGCACGATATTTCACTAGCCAATCTATACCCAGGATTACATCATACCCGACCATATCTAGGACGAGTAAATCGGCCACAAAACATAAATGACCAAGATTTATTTCTCCTCTTTTACAAACAAAGAAAATGAGCGAACCATCACCCATAGAGGATTCGACACTATTAAAGGTACTTTTCACAGACTTAATTAACTCCGTCGATTGAGCAAAACTTCTAGAAATAAACGAGTGTGTTGTGCTCGTATCAAACAACACACGACCCATACGCCGCTGAATGGGAAACTTACCCTCGATAGCTGGCGACACGGGCAGGGCTGGAGTAAGTAAAGCATCCTCAATATGGTAAAAATGCCCATACTATAATTGTCCCTATTATAGAGTGATGGGTGAATTAGGAGCTGGTGGTGGTAGATATGCTTGTTGATGTTGTGGAACTCTAGGCAACTATACCCCAATTAACTGGGGACAAGCTCTCTTAAAATGACCCATTTCCTTACAATGAAAATAATGACCCGCCATATTCTCCGGATAAAGGCCCTTATTATTTCGGAACTACCACATGCCTTATCCCAGATGGCCTCGACCCCCATTATTACCCCTACCTGTCAGGCCTTGTTGTCCCACCTGTTGCTGCTGGGCACCTTGACCGTGCCTGAAATCTCTACCACCAAAATTAATGCCCCCAAAACGCTGTCTCTTGGACAAATCCCCTTGCTGGGTGTCCCTTTCCTTCTGCTTGCTTCCCAACGGTTGAGACAAGGGTAGTGCTCCTCCAGCACCATTTCCTCCTTGCTTACTAGGTTGCCCCGACACTGAAACCTTTTTACTCCCTTGCACATGTAAACGATGATCTTCGCAATGAAGCAATGCAGAATTCATCACATCACCAAATATTTGTAAAGATGGGTTTCCTAGCAAGTGTTGCCGTATTCTCTAATGCAATCCTACCATAAACTTTGAGATTCTCCGTTGCTCCGGAACTACCTCATCCGGTACAAAACTAGCTAAATGAGTAAATTCCTCCTCATACTCTTCCACGGAATGTTCACCTTGGCCTACATCTTGAAGTTTTCTCCTCATCCACCTTTGAACTGCGGGAGGAAAATACTTTTGGTCGAACAAAACCTAAAAATTCGATATAGTCATAGTTTCTCTCTGGTCTGGCATGGTCATCGACTCCCACCAGTGTAAGGCTGCTCCAACCAGTTTCAAAGCAGCAAGGATTTGCTTATGTTCCTCACTAAAGTCTACCATGCGAAGATGACGCTGCATGTCCTTCTTCCATTGGTTTGCTACTATTACATCAGAACCACCCTATAATTATAGGGGATGAACTTTCAAGAAAGATTCTTTGACTCTTTCCGACGGGGAAGGTCCTGCATGGGCTTGTTCCTCTTGTACTCTTCGTTGTTGGGCTTGCGTAAACTATTGAGCCATGGCAGTCATCGCAGCATTGACCACCTAGGTGACAATATTAGCTACCACCGCGACATTAATATTTACTTACTGTGGCGGTGGAGGTTTTACATTATCTTTTACAACCATATTTCTCCTCGCTGGACGACCTCTTTTCGGCGGCATCTGAGACGAAGAAATAACTAAATCATAATGCAATTAAAATAATTTATCTTTGTCGAAGATCGCATACATATATAAATAAAATAGTCCTAACAATAGGGCTCTACATAAAAGAACACTACGGTAGAACGTGACAGTCCACATAGATCCTAAGATCTCTAGAACCTGATGCTCTGATACCATTTGTGACACCCCGCTTATTAAAATAAGAGGTGGCCATCCCGATATTCCAATTATTACAGGAATCATAGATGGTCAATTCTTAGTATAACTGTCATTAAAATAAATATAAGAGATAAACACCAATTATTTTAAAAAATGAATGTCAATTAATTTGTATGTTTAAAGAAAATCCTTTAAACAAACAAATTTAAAGAGATGGTGGATAAAATACAAGTAACAATTACATTCATTCACCATATAATAACCGAATATGTTGTCAGTTAACAGACTATTACAAGCAGGTTACACTAAGTATTAAAATTAAGTATCACAATATAATAAACATGTACAAAACTTGGGCAACCCGCCCGAATGTGAGAACTGATCATAGGTAGATTACAAAAGATAGAGGCCTCTATAACAAATATCCTATAACATTCTTAAAATGTTAGAGCTCCAGGATGCTAGGATGGAAGAGTCATTACGGGTGTCCTTGCGGCAGAGCACCTCGGCGTAAAGAAAATTCATGTAAGAACAAGAGATATAAATGGGTCAGAGCCCGATTTGATATTATCACCATGTGAATAAAATGCATGACAATTATGAATATCATATCATCATGAATAAGCTTATCTTGCTCTACACAATAAATAATGATAATAATAATAATAATAATAATCCTCACCTCTCAATCAAAATGCACAACCTAGCGCAATATCAATGACAAAGATGAATATTCATTTATCCATGCAATATAACTCAATTTCACTTAATAAGATTTCATTTCAGTTATTCTCATTATGACTATACAAGTGTATTCCTCATTAGGAAACTTATTCCCAAAACAGTTTATTTCATAAAATGCTTCACCATTTATAAAATATAACTTTCATAAGAATTGTTATAATAACAATATATAACGATTCTAAGACCATCCTTCAGGGAGTCAGCCCACTGGATGTGTCCCTAAATAGATATCATCTTCAAGGGCCTATCACCAAGACAACCTGGGCATCCTAAATCGCGAGACATTGGGAAGCGGCCATATACCTTCGACAGTGAGTCATAACCATACCCGGAATTATCTCACTTCGAAAAATAACAGTACAATATATAACAACTGGTGCAATGGCCGAGAACTATATTCACCCGGCATTCACTATCTAGGGGACTTCACCTTATGCGTGTAACATCTCTTATAATAGCATTTAGATAGGTATGTATATGCAATTAATCATTCACAAAATATGCCAATATATAAGGTACATTTCATTTCATCCGGAGCCATAAGCGTTTCATATAATAATTCATAAACCACACGTTTAATATATTTCCATATTAGCCTCCAAGAAACTTAATGACAAACCTATGAGCCCATAAGTACGATATTACTTCAACCCAATACTAGAAGTCCTCAATTATATCACTCTATTCCCCCTAGACCTAGTCTAACTCATTATGTAAAAAGAACCCTTACCTTCCTCTAATAACTAGCTAAATTAATTCCCGGTCTAACCCCAACTCTCATTTCTATCTTAGGTTTCTAATTACAATAATAATAGACTCTAATACTCTAGTTTTACTTCGTTCAAGAAAGTTCCTATGTCCCTACCTTAAAAGAAAGGATATTGCGAAAACTATAGATTTCGGGTGAAAAATAGGGGACCGGTCGACCGGCCCCTGACCCTTCATCAACCGCGCCTATAAGGTTTTGTCTACTAAGAAATGAAATAAACCCAAATCTAAGGGGCCCATCGACCGATCAATGGACTGCGATCGATTACGCTTCAAAAATATATCTATCGAGAAAAGCAATGTGCTTTTCCCTTTAGGCCCGGTTGACAGGGATTTGGACCGCGGTCGACCACGCTCACCAGACCCACGGCTCTACCTTCTTCTAAACTACCAAAACCAAAACCCTACCCCATATTCTTCTACTTCCTTCATTCTCATCAACCAACAACATAACCCCAACATTTCTACACATCAGTAAACCAATATATCCAACATAATTCATACAAACAACAAAACCTAAGGGTTAAACTCTAAAATTCATCAAAACCTACTATTTATTCAATTCCTCCAAATACACAACTATCACAACAATTTATCCACATTAAATCATATACTAACAAGTTGGAAACTTGCCTTAAAGCTGAAATCTTGGATTGTCTTTCGGTAGATACAAGATCAAGCTCAATTTCTTCACTTTTATTTCTTTATCTCTTCTTTTTCCCTAAATTCTCTTTCTCTCTAGGTTTAGGAACATATAATTGAGGATAAAAGGGTTTAGAAGACTTAAACATTCATTTAACACTAAATTCCATCTTTAAATAATACTACACCATTAAAATGACTCGTAACTACATAATTAAGTCCTAACCTGTCAAAAGTGCCTGGAACCCAAAAATACAGTATGGTACTTATTTTGACTATCTTAATCATTTCAGGACTAATCGCGCCCTATAAATTGGCATCCGGAATAACATAAATCATTTCATGTTCCAACATCATTCTAAACCATAACTATCGTTTAAAGCACAACGAAAAAATAAAACATAACATGACGTTATTTACATTCTCTTAATAGTAAATATGCAAAATTTAATAAACATTATCTTTTAAATCACTAAAAATAATATTTACTCCAACTTCCATCATTTTATATAATTACCTCACATGGAAAATTTATATAAAAATAATTACTCAAAAATAAGGGTTATTACATAAAATCAAATCATGGGCCCCACCAGTAACAAATTTTGTTGGATCCAAGCTTATCCATCAATGGAGCCCACTTAGGGAAGGACAAAACATAGAATTTTAGGGCATGTGAGAAGGACACACAAGATTAATATTAGAAACATGTTTTTTTTTCTTTTGGATATGTTCACACCTCTCTCATGTTCCCCTACTCCATTTTTTGCCTCCAACACAAATATATTTGATAAAAACTAAAAATTGGTATGTTTAATTAAAAAAATTATCAAAAATTGTTTTTAACACGAAGCTGTTTTAAAAATGAGAAAATTGTTTATAACTTTTTATAATTGATTTTCAAAAAACTTTTTAACTGTTTAAAAATTTGTCTATTCTTTGATTAAAAACTGTTTAGAAAAAGTAAAAAATAGTTTTATATAAAATAAATTTTGATTTTTGTAAAATTGAATTGTTTTTACAATTAAAAACATTGTTTTTAATTAAAAAAATAGTTTCAAAAATTTTGTAAAAAAGAAACAAAGAAAAAGAAAAATATTGTATTTTCAATAAGCACTTTCAATAAGAAATTATTTTAAAAATTAAAAAAAATTGATGATTTTTTGTTAATATAAAAATAATTAAATGAATTATGAAAATTAAATCGTTTTTATGGTGAATTTTAATTACACTATTCAAATACAAAACATTTCTAATAATATTAATAATAGTATAAGAAGATTTTTTGTTTTAGAATTTTGAAATTTAAATTCACCTTAAAAGTATATTTTAATTTTAAAATATAATTTAATTTTTTTCACTAATGTTTGGTGTGTCGACTGTCAAAAAGAATGACGAACAGTAGTTAATAATGAAATGAAACAAACTGATTCGGTCATGTAGGAGAGGATGGCTTGACTTTGGTCTCCAAACAGTATACCAGTATGTGTGTGAGAGAGAGATGAAAATGCTTTTTGAGGTTCATATTTTGGTTGGCAACCAAAAGATAATATCATGCACACCACTTGATTAATATTTTTGAAACATCTCCGTTGTGACACCCCACCTAATAAAATACCGAGTGATCATTCCTATATCAAATTAAATAGAAATTGTAACACCCCAAGACTTTTGAGACTGAGAAATTTAATTTTGGGAAAATTAAATTTAATTAAATTGGAGAATCTTAAAATTTGGGAATTTAAGTCCAAAAAAATAGAGGACATTTCAAAGTATTCCGGATGATATTTTTGAGGGTACCATCGATCCCGGAAGCATTGAGATAGTCAAAATGACTGTCATTGGGTCTTATTTCGGCTCCGGAATGTTTTTAAGTTGTTTTGACTTAAATTGGAGTCAACGAGTCATTTAAAGTGTGTATTAACATTTAAAACTGGTATTTTGTTTTAAAAGGGTTGGAGGCTTACGGATGAAGCCTTCTCAAATAGAGAAAGAGAGAAAGAAAAAGGAAGAAAGAAAGAAGAAAGAAAAGAAGAGAGAGAGGAAGAAATCTTGGAGGTTCCCGGCCCTACCGCGACATCGAGGACGATCCAACCTCTACAAATCTGAGGCAAGTTTTTAATCTTGCTAAATAGCTATTTGTGTATTTCATTTCATAATTTGTGGGGGTAAAGAAATGGTTTTTGGGTATTAATGTCAAAACCTAGATTTTAGGTTTAAATCTTGAAATCAATGTTTAAATATGGATTTAATGGCATAGAAATGTTTGGGATCAACTTTGGGTTGATTAATGGGCTTAAAATCATGATTTGATGAAGGTTTGGGGGTTTGAATGAGAAATTTAGGGTTTAAAACTCGTGGGTTTTGAAGATGCAGATGAAACCTTCAAAAATTGCAGGTCCGAATCGATTCGCCCCCTCAAGCGAATCGATTCGGTTTGGTAAAATTGGCAAGTCTGCATTGACCGAATCGATTCGGACCCCAAGCCGAATCGATTCGGCCTATTGCAGAAGCCCAGGTCTTTGTACCCGAATCGATTCGCCTGGGAGGCCGAATCGATTCGGAAACAGGGCATTTTGAAGTATTTTCTCCACAGTGATTTCAAACCCTTTTTGGTTGGGTTTATTGATTTGGGGGCTTTCTCTTAGGATGTAAAAGATATATTCTTGGAGTCTTATAAGGAGTTTCTCACATATTGGGATTTGAGGACCCTTAGAGTAACTTGGGAGAAATGTACCCATGTACGTATTGGAGTTACATGTGGATATTGGGGGAGAACTCTTTGAGGTTGGAATTTACCAATTATAGAAAAAGGTATATATATATATATATATATATATATATATATATATATATATATATATATATATATATATATATATATATATATGTTTGAAGTTGAGAACTCTTAGAGAGTGAGAGGTCTCCTATCCTTAGAAATATTTAGACTAAGGAATAAATGATAACCCGATAGGGGTAAGGATTCATAAAATACAATTGAACCATAGGTAAAAGTGGGAAACAGCTTGCGGGTGTACTATCGACTAGGATAAGCGGTAGCGTAAATTCTAGTTAGGATAGTTTATACGCACTTATGGGGATATGGCCATTGAGATTCCAATACTTGACATGAGGTTGGAATGAATTGAGGTTTTAGACTATTAAGTCATGTTATGCCTACGGTTAGATAGTACTAAGGATAATTATGTACTTTCACATTTAGAGGTGAAAGGTGTAGCGATGGATTTCTACACAAATTCTTGGGTGATAACCCTAATGTTGAATGTATATGTATAGACATAAACATATGGTTTTGGGAGACTACTCATCATAGGAAAATGATCGAATATGTTTCAAGTATGGGATTATATTCACGTATCGAGGTAAATTAAAAGAATTGTGGTGACGGCATGCATATTGAGGACTATGTATACTTATATAGGTATATATATCTTATACATATGAACGAGAATTACTTTATATATATAGATAAGGATATACGAACATGTGTTGATATATATATATATTTGTATGTATAAAGATATATGGATATCTTTTGGTTGTGGACATACATGGTATGGATATTTAAACCGTATATGATGGTTTATTATTTGATCATATGATTGGATCATATGGATTATATATATTATGCATGGAAATGATATATATACTTAATTGGTTAAGCATACCCCGCTCATGCTATCATTGGGAAGTTGCGCGAGTAGAGGGTGAGCATCCTGGCTAGAAAAGCAGGGTGTGCATATTCCCCAGGTCATAGTCGTCCCGTGTGTTATTATACGATATATATATTTATTTTGGGATGAGACGTGATGGGTATGTTTCGTCTCATTGCCGGTTTGGAGCTATGACCGCTTCCCGGGACGTCGTGTGCGTGAGTTTACCACGAGATGGGTGTCGTTTAGTCCCACCATGGTGGCCCCAGTTTTGCTACGTGAGCCGGGCACTGGGAAGATGATAGCATTGATGCAGTTTATCGGCGATATATATAGCCGGGTATATTATGTGCATGGCCTTGTACATCATATGTAGTATGTACACTTGGCTATTGGATTGATGGTGATATATATACGGTTAGAAATAAATACCTATATATATATATATATATATATATATATATATATTTATATATATATATATATCCTATAGATGAAAGGATATGGACTTTTATGAAGTACATCTTAGATGATTATGGTGTACCTACTAGATTGATGGGGGTTGATGTATCGCACATAAGGTATTATTTCGGATACATCATACCAAGGATATTATTGGAGGTTCTTTTATTTTATCTTACTTGTTTTCTTTCCTTTCTTTTCTTTCTTTCTTTATTTCTTTCTTTAGTAGTTATAGTTAGTGTAATGGTAGCATTAACTTGTATGTTGAGGATTATGGATCTCTAGGATCGACATTGCCCAGGAGTAGTGTAACGAGGTGGTTCCTTGTTTGGATTTCGCTTTGCGAGACACCTCACGCACGAAACGCAGTGCCATGTCGAGATTTGAGAGAAGTAATTCCATAGGTGGCATCTCGGATCTCTGATCTTGACCTTGTCAGGAGTAGTGTAACGGGGCGGTTCCTTGTTTGGATTTCGCTTTGCGAGACTCCCCACGCACGAAACGTAGTACAATCTTGGGATTAGAGAGAAGTCTTGCCAATATTCCATGTGCACATTATTAAGTATATTAATTCTTACGTTTTTAGCCTATATAGGTATATATATATATGTATATGTATATGGGTAATGTTTTAAGAATTATGATAATTATAATTCATGAGATTATTAATTGGAATTCATTAAGCCTTTTATGGCATAATTGTTATAATCATAATCTAATAGGATTAGAAATGGGTGGATCCTTAGATTATGACGGGAAGGTAGCTCTCGTGGATATAGGCTAGGCCTGATAAGTTAGGTTGTCCTAAAATCAATGGGGGTAATTTAACTAAAATTTGAGGACGCGAATAGGTGCGCGCCTTTAGATGAGAGGTGAGATGGGATTCCACGAGAGTGCGGTCTCACTTATTTATGAAATTAAGTACACCAGTATTTATTATGCACGGTTAACACACTTGCTAAATATTTTACACATTCGGGGCTCTGACCCGTTTACTTTTCTCTCCTCCTTGTATATATATATGTTACCACAGGTATCCTACCGCATGGATGCCGGATGACCATCTATCCTGAGTCTTGGGAGCCGTGACAGGTGCGGACTGTTGCGGGATGTTTCATGTAGCCGCTTCCTACTCCTTTAAAATTCTAGGTAGGATTCATGTTGTATATCGGGTTTGTACCCAAGGGATATTTATATATATGTTTATATTCATTCCATTTCAGTTATTGTATTTGCTGTGATCCGACAGCTTATTCGGATCTAGTTTTTGTAGTACATTCGGTTGTATTTAATTGGTTCATTTTATTTATTATAGTTCTTTCCTGCATCTCTCCTATTCATTAGTAGTTTTATAGTGTAGGGTTGTTGTATGTTGCAAGTTTTAAATTTTTATAACGTCTCGCTTATATGATTTCGGGTAGTTAGTCCTATATTATATAGTACCATTAGTTGATGTTGAGACTGGACCATCTGGAATTCCTGATTTAATATAGTATAGGGCTGGCCACCCGTTATTATTTTAGGCGGGGTTGTTACAGATGGTATCAGAGCATCAGGTTCTAGAGTCCTTAGGATCTGTGCGAGATTTTGGATTCTTCCGTTAACGTTCTTGACATAAAGCCCTATAATTAGGACTGTTGTGTTCACAACCTTGTTTTCTTCTGTGAAGTATATTCACTTGATTGGCGTTCTGATAACAGTTGCTCTTGTTTCGTTTCAGACGTCACCTAGATTTTGTCGTTTAGGAAAGGATAAGATTAGAAGTACAATACCCATAGCATATTTTGGGTACGCTTTAATCGGGGGTATTTGTTTTCCCCGGTTTCAGAGGAAATATTGAGGAGATTTCTAGCAGTGGTTTGAGGTGATTTATCGGCAGTTGAGTAAGAAAGGAAATTTACTCGAGTGGCGAATCTTGGTCTTAGTGAGGTAAGTCCGAGGAGAGGCATGTAGTGTAGTCCTTGGGAGGTTTAGATTGAGAATCTGTTAACCTTAGTTAGGAAACCTAATGTTGGTGACTCTTACCGAGGTGAGGTTGGTGTAGTTGTCCCAATATTAGGAGTATCGCCTTCTAAGATGAGGGAGAATGCCTTTGGAGACTAAGTTTCGTTGTGTAGAACTGAAGGAGTTTCCGACAGTTGCAATCGCGCCTTGCCCTTCAATATGGTTAGGAAGGATTTTGAGGAAGATGTTTCTCTTGTGAAGAAATAGGCTTAGGGATAATGATTTTCTTGGAAGGAGTTGAGGACCCTGAGTTGAGATTCTAAGGTGAGGGGAAACCATTAGGTTATGGAACTGTAAGGTAGAATACCTTTCTTTGGGTTTAAGTTACGCTTTTGCGATAGTGGGAACGTCGCGTAGGAGGTGTGACGAGTAGCTAGCCACTACACCGCTAGGGTGTATGGAATTTTTCCTAGAGGAGGAAGTGAGCAAGTGTGGACTTTATATGGCATCTTTGGAGATGATATACCTTTTCATAACTGAGAGGTTCAGAGTTTGGTAGATTTGTAACGAGCGGAGAGTTTAGTTCATAGTTGTGCTAGTTTTGAGAACTAGATATTGGCTAGAGTATTGTATTGATTGAGGCCTTGTGTTTTAAACATAAGGTGTTTGTTTGGCGTGTCGAAAGACGCGGAATATATTTATATTGTATTATTGTATAGGCCCTCGGGCAATATCTAAAATATGACAAATCTTCTATAAAACCTTAACCCTGGTTCAACTAATCTCCATCCCCGACCTAGCTACACAGTAGTGTATTGGGAGGGTTCCTTGTTTGGATTTCGCTTGCGAGACCTCCCCCGCACGAAGGTGGCTAGCGTCAGGAATTGAGGAGAGTTCAACCAGTGGAATTTTTCAAACTTTTATATATTTAGTATATTGTTATACATTTTATTACCGAGGGTTATCTTACAATTTTGAGGCTAATGGAGCCTGATTTAAATTCTACGAGTGGAAACTCGGATACGGGGTGTATGGGCGCCCTGGGTAGTAGTTGCCTTATAACTGTAGGGTTCGACGTGAGAACTAGAAAGGATCGGCATAGTGATATTGAGGATTGATGTAAGGACTAGATGATATCGATGTCCTAGGCTCGTCTTAAATTTCGCGGACGAAATTCTTGTAAGGGGGGAAGATTGTAACACCCCAAGACTTTTGAGACTGAGAAATTTAATTTTGGGAAAATTAAATTTAATTAAATTGCAGAATCTTAAAATTTGGGAATTTAAGTCCAAAAAAATAGAGGACGTTTCAAAGTATTCCGGATGATATTTTTGAGGGTTCCATAGATCCCGGAAGAGTCGAGATAGTCAAAATGACTATCATTGGGTCTTATTTCGGCTCCGGAATGTTTTTAAGTTGTTTTGACTTAAATTGGAGTCAACGAGTCATTTAAAGTGTGTATTAACATTTAAAACTGGTATTTTGTTTTAAAAGGGTTGGAGGCTTACGGATGAAGCCTTCTCAAATAGAGAAAGAGAGAAAGAAAAAGGAAGAAAGAAAGAAGAAAGAAAAGAAGAGAGAGAGGAAGAAATCTTGGAGGTTCCCGGCCCTACCGCGACATCGAGGACGATCCAACCTCTACAAATCTGAGGCAAGTTTTTAATCTTGCTAAATAGCTATTTGTGTATTTCATTTCATAATTTGTGGGGGTAAAGAAATGGTTTTTGGGTATTAATGTCAAAACCTAGATTTTAGGTTTAAATCTTGAAATCAATGTTTAAATATGGATTTAATGGCATAGAAATGTTTGGGATCAACTTTGGGTTGATTAATGGGCTTAAAATCATGATTTGATGAAGGTTTGGGGGTTGGAATGAGAAATTTAGGGTTTAAAACTCGTGGGTTTTGAAGATGCAGATGAAACCTTCAAAAATTGCAGGTCCGAATCGATTCGCCCCCTCAAGCGAATCGATTCGGTTCGGTAAAATTGGCAGGTCTGCATTGACCGAATCGATTCGGACCCCAAGCCGAATCGATTCGGACTATTGCAGAAGCCCAGGTCTTTGGACCCGAATCGATTCGCCTGGGAGGCCGAATCGATTCGGAAACAGGGCATTTTGAAGTATTTTCTCCACAGTGATTTCAAACCCTTTTTGGTTGGGTTTATTGATTTGGGGGCTTTCTCTTAGGATGTAAAAGATATATTCTTGGAGTCTTATAAGGAGTTTCTCACATATTGGGATTTGAGGACCCTTAGAGTAACTTGGGAGAAATGTACCCATGTACGTATTGGAGTTACATGTGGATATTGGGGGAGAACTCTTTGAGGTTGGAATTTACCAATTATAGAAAAAAGTATATATATATATATATATATATATATATATATATATATATATATATATGTTTGAAGTTGAGAACTCTTAGAGAGTGAGAGGTCTCCTATCCTTAGAAATATTTAGACTAAGGAATAAATGATAACCCGATAGGGGTAAGGATTCATAAAATACAATTGAACCATAGGTAAAAGTGGGAAACAACTTGCGGGTGTACTATCGACTAGGATAAGCGGTAGCGTAAATTCTAGTTAGGATAGTTTATACGCACTTATGGGGATATGGCCATTGAGATTCCAATACTTGAAATGAGGTTGGAATGAATTGAGGTTTTAGACTATTAAGTCATGTTATGCCTACGGTTAGATAGTACTAAGGATAATTATGTACTTTCACCTTTAGAGGTGAAAGGTGTAGCGATGGATTTCTACACAAATTCTTGGGTGATAACCCTAATGTTGAATGTATATGTATAGACATAAACATATGGTTTTGGGAGACTACTCATCATCGGAAAATGATCGAATATGCTTCAAGTATGGGATTATATTCACGTATCGAGGTAAATTAAAAGAATTGTGGTGACGGCATGCATATTGAGGACTATGTATACTTATATAGGTATATATGTCTTATACATATGAACGAGAATTAGTTTATATATATAGATAAGGATATGTGAACATGTGTTGATATATATATATATATTTGTATGTATATAGATATATGGATATCTTTATGTTGTGGACATACATGGTATGGATATTTAAACCGTATATGATGGTTTATTATTTGATCATATGATTGGATCATATGGATTATATATATTATGCATCGAAATGATATATATACTTCATTGGTTAAGCATACCCCGCTCATGCTATCATTGGGAAGTTGCGCGCATAGAGGGTGAGCATCCTGGCTAGAAAAGCAGGGTGTGGATATTCCCCAGGTCATAGTCGTTCCGTGTGTTATTATATGGTATATATATTTATTTTGGGATGAGACGTGATGGGTATGTTTCATCTCATTGCCGGTTTGGAGCTATGACCGCTTCCCGGGACGTCGTGTGCGTGAGTTTACCACGAGATGGGTGTCGTTTAGTCCCACCATGGTGGCCCCAGTTTTGCTACGTGAGCCGGGCACTGGGAAGATGATAGCATTGATGCAGTTTATCGGCGATATATATAGCCGGGTATATTATGTGCATGGCCTTGTACATCATATGTAGTATGTACACTTGGCTATTGGATTGATGGTGATATATATACGGTTAGAAATAAATACCTATATATATATATTTATATATATATATATATATATATATATATCCTATAGATGAAAGGATATGGACTTTTATGAAGTACATCTTAGATGATTATGGTGTACGTACTAGATTGATGGGGGTTGATGTATCGCACATAAGGTATTATTTCGGTTACATCATCCCAAGGATATTATTGGAGGTTCTTTTAATTTATCTTACTTGTTTTCTTTCCTTTCTTTTCTTTCTTTCTTTCTTTAGTAGTTATAGTTAGTGTAATGGTAGTATTAACTTGTATGTTGAGGATTATGGATCTCTAGGATCGACATTGCCCAGGAGTAGTGTAACGAGGTGGTTCCTTGTTTGGATTTCGCTTTGCGAGACACCTCACGCACGAAACGTAGTGCCATGTCGAGATTTGAGAGAAGTAATTCCATAGGTGGCATCTCGGATCTCTAATCTTGGCCTTGTCAGGAGTAGTGTAACGGGGCGGTTCCTTGTTTGGATTTCGCTTTGCGAGACTCCCCACGCACGAAACGTAGTACAATCTTGGGATTAGAGAGAAGTCTTGCCAATATTCCATGTGCACATTATTAAGTATATTAATTCTTACGTTTTTAGCCTATATAGGTATATATATATATGTATATGTATATGGGTAATGTTTTAGGAATTATGATAATTATAATTCATGAGATTATTAATCGGAATTCATTAAGCCTTTTATGTCATAATTGTTATAATCATAATCTAATAGGATTAGAAATGGGTGGATCCTTAGATTATGACGGGAAGGTAGCTCTCGTGGATATAGGCTAGGCCTGATAAGTTAGGTTGTCCTAAAATCAATGGGGGTAATTTAACTAAAATTTGAGGACGCGAATAGGTGCGCGCCTTTAGATGAGAGGTGAGATGGGATTCCACGAGAGTGCGGTCTCACTTATTTATGAAATTAAGTACACCAGTATTTATTATGCACGGTTAACACACTTGCTAAATATTTTAAACATTCGGGGCTCTGACCCATTTACTTTTCTCTCCTCCTTGTATATATATATGTTACCACAGGTATCCTACCGCATGGATGCCGGATGACCTTCTATCCTGAGTCTTGGGAGCCGTGACAGGTGCGGACTGTTGCGGGATGTTTCATGTAGCCGCTTCCTACTCCTTTAAAATTCTAGGTAGGATTCATGTTGTATATCGGGTTTGTACCCAAGGGATATTTATATATATGTTTATATTCATTCCATTTCAGTTATTGTATTTGCTGTGATCCGACAGCTTATTCGGATCTAGTTTTTGTAGTACATTCGGTTGTATTTAATTGGTTCATTTTATTTATTATAGTTCTTTCCTGCATCTCTCCTATTCATTAGTAGTTTTATAGTGTAGGGTTGTTGTATGTTGCAAGTTTTAAATTTTTATAACGTCTCGCTTATATGATTTCGGGTAGCTAGTCCTATATTATATAGTACCGTTAGTTGATGTTGAGACTGGACCATCTGGAATTCCTGATTTAATATAGTATAGGGCTGGCCACCCGTTATTATTTTAGGCGGGGTTGTTACAGGAATCTCATCTGGTTCACTCTTAGCATCACTATCACAAAATAATTAATTACTAACCACCTAGTCTTTAATTAAGTTGATGCCAAATTTTATCTTATGATTTTAATCGAACCGAACCCAATATAATAAAAAGGTCATATAACCAACACAAAAGAAAATCTAATCATGCCACAGAACTAATAAAAGCATTAGACGAATAACATCGACTAAACAAGAAATCCACCAAGTGTAAAATATAAAAGACTACTGAAAAATGCCAAACTGAATATAAAGAGTACAAATCCAAAGCTACAAATAAAATTTCCCTATCTAGAGAGAACAAGATAGGAGTCTAAGAAGATATTGCACAACATCCACATATACTGCAGCTATGCACCCTGTAGGAAGAATCAGTATTAGTGCCCTTATGGTAGGACACCTAAAAGGTTTTGAAAAGGTTTTATAGCAAGGGTTAGAATCCAAAACATTTGAAAATATTTAGCAAGTGAATTTAAATGTTGAAATGTAACACCCCATAAATTCAAGGACATTTAACTAAATAATATGTTGGGAGGAAAAATAATTTATTGCATTGGAGGAATTTAATTCATGATTTCAAAAATTTTAAATTTGAGGAATTTAATAATTCGCCAAATCAAGGGCTAATTATTTTAGAATATTTTGTGTCACATTTTGAGCTCTTAAATTTGGAAGATGTTATAAATTAACTCGGAAGTCGATTTTGAGCGCACGGTTGAGTTCGGTAGGGACGAAATAGTCTGAAATGAGTGGTCATATATATATATATATATATATATATATATATAAGGTTTTGAGTCTTAATTAGACATAATTGAGCTCCAAATAAAGAGTTTGGGCCCTTTTTAGGAGGTCCATATGCCCGAAAACGGGATTAGAGTTTTTAATTCTAGTTGTGTAAGGGTAGGGCATCTTAAAGTCATATTAGAAGACTAAAATTAGGGGGAGCTTACGAGGACAACCAATAGAGGAGAATTTGAGAATTTTTGGACATTGCTTCAAGAACAAGAGGAGATCCTTGATTTCAACCCAACATCTTCATCCAAACGTTTTGATATATTATTTGAGACAAAGGTTTGATTTGCAATTCTTAATTTGTATTTAACTATTCATATTAAATGAGGTGAAATAAATTAATATGTTAGGGTTTATGTTTTATTAGGAATTGGGAATTTTCATTATTGGGAGTAATAAATCTATAAGAGGTGATAAGATTTGGTTGATTTGATGATCTAATTGATGTAATTGTTAGGTTAGATTGAATATTATAAAAGGAAGGATTTAGGATAAATATTAGGGAATTTTGATGAAGAAATATGTACAGAATGAAGCTTTTAAACATTACAATGGTGGAGTGGGTTTCTAGGATTTTAGGGCAAAATAAGGGAAGAGGATGATACCAGGTTCGATCGACCAGGTATCTCATTCAAACCAGAGCCATTATCGTTCGAACAACAGGGCTTGTCGTTTGAAAGGCCTAAGTAAACACTATCAGATTCCTCCTTCCCGTGATTCAGACCTCTTTTGTGTTTTGAGTTTCGCCGTCCATGCATTTGGTGATTCTTCATTTTTATTATAATTGAGGACTTAAATTTGTGAATGATTACCCTGGAATTAATTAGAGGATTAATTGGTTTGTAGGATTTAGATTCGTTATTAAGTAATTTAAAACCTTATTAATTAAGTGGGTAAACTTAGTTGAGTAATTGATTTGAAATATTGAATTTTGGGCCGATAGAGAGAGAAAGAGTCTGGGGATAATTAGTAGGGTGCCACCAAAATAATGATACATTAATTAGCGCATAATTTATTGAAATAAAGGTGGATCGTAAACTTGCATGTTTTAGGCTTATGATACATTTGTAGTACACCGGTAGCCTGGATAATCTATACATATATACGCTGATGTGTAGTATATATATGATTTGTAAATATTGGTGTGATTAATATTTATTAGGAAGCATACCCACTCTAAGGCTATAATGGGAGGTTGCGTGATGTGGGTGAATTCCCTGACTAGAGAATGCAGGGTGAGGTTAGTCCCTAGATCATAGCATTCGAATGCAAGTTTGAGATGCTCTGGGTATAATTTGGTCTCATTTAGGGGGAAACTATGGCTGCCTCCCTTACGTTTGTGAATTTTTGTTTTTCTGACTCGGATAATGAGCCGTGTCAAGATTTCTGGGTGGATGAGAATACTCGGTAATGATAGCACTTAGAGATTTTTAGATGAGTGCCTACTCGTGAGGATGATTATATATATCTACGACATATGTGTGAATGTTGTAATATCATGATACGTATATATGGCGAGAATTTATATATGGGTGAATACAAGGTGTGAAATGTATATTTATAGAACTTATGAGATTATTTTATGGTATCAAGTGAGAATTGATTTAAATAAGTTAGTGCATATAATAACTTATAACTCATGTACGTGATGTGAACTGTATAAGTGATATAACTCATGAGTAGGTTACATGACATTAAATAAGAAGTGACATAATTACGTTAATGAAATTAAAAACTTATAAAGTATACTAAACCCACAAAGTATATCGTAGTGAGAAATCGTGAGATATATGTAATAAGACTAGTTAAGGGATAGTTTGCTAGATGGGGCATGTATAGTTACATTAGGCCTGCACATTAGTGGTGGGGGGAGGTGACCTCAAGTGAGTGTGCTACACAACCTCAAATATGAAGAGAATTTATGTATTTTAATTCCTTGTGTTTAAATTCACTTGCTAAATATTTTCAAATGTTTTGGGTTCTAACCCTTGCTATAAAATATTTTCAAAACATATTAGGTGTCCTATCACAGGGGTGCTAGGCCTAATCATCTTGCAGGGTGCCTAGCTGCACTACATGTGGATGTTGTGGGATATTTGTTTAGACACCTATCTCATTCTTTCCTGATATGTGCATTTCCGTTGTACTTTGGACTTATACTTTGATATTCAGTTTGGCATGTATTAGTACTCTCATTTATACCCGACAGTTGGTGAATTGCTTGTATAATCGATGTTATTAGGCTCACCGATTTAGTAGTTATGGCATGATTAGGGTTTCCTTATGTTAATTATTTTGAATGCTTATTTTATTTGTTGGTTTTTGATTAAGTCGTAAAAAGGTGAAATTTGACACCATGTCTTTTGAATATTAGGTTGTTAGTAAAGTTTAAAAAAAAAAAGTTTTTGACAGTGATGGAGAACATTGCATGCTTCTTGTGTTGGCTCAACTTTGAGACAAACAATTTTATATGCTTCTGCATTTTTTTTGTGTGTGTTACAATCTATCTTTATAGCCCTTATATTATAATTTCTTATTTTGGACTTAATACATAAACTATTCTTTAAAATACTTTTGATGTGTATTTTTATCTTAAATAATTTATACATTTGAAATTATGAGCTTTATTATTTTTAGACCTTAAAAAACTAATTTTTGATTTATTTTATGTGGTTTGAATATTTGGTTTAAGTGTTAAGTAATCATATTAATTAAACATAACTTCGGTTTAATTATTATCATTTAACACAAAATTATTTTAGCACCTTCCTTTTTGTGTACCATTGGCATTTGGTTTCCTTCGTGGTGTGTGTAGGGAGCATTTGATTCTAATGGCTTTGTCCTCTATTGTGTTACCGTTTCACCCTTTAGTTTTTGGTATTTTCGATCATGGCATGACTGTTGTGTTCATGGCTTTATAATCCACATTTTCCTCTTTCTATTTTTTTCATTTAGACACCATTTTCTTAAGAGCTTGAGTTGTGGCTGATTTAGAGATCTATTTGGTGTTGATAATTTTTTACCATAATTGAAGAAACGATTTGGAGCTGAGCATTTCTGTTTATCTTCTTTTTTCTTTGGAGATCTATATTTGTTCCTAATTTTCGAGTTTCGGACATCCATATTTAGGGATCTTTATACTCGTTTGAGGGAGGTTTATGGCTGTTGTTGAGAGTTGTGTAACAACCCTTACTTTTGATACATTTATTTTATATTAAATTACTTTGTGAGGTGATTATATAAAATAATGGATGAAGGAGTAAATATCTTTTAAATGAGTAATAAAGAATATTTACTAGAATATTGCATATTTATTATTATTGGAATATAAATATCATTGTGTTATATTTTATTATGTCATGTGCTTAAAATGACACTTGCAATTTAAAATTAAATGGGAAATGAAAATGACTTATATTATTTCAGATGCCAATTTAGGGGGCGTAGTTAGTCCCGAAATGTGCGAGATAGTCAAAATAAGTGACATATTGTATTTTTGTGTTTCGGGCACTTTTGACTGGTTATGGCTTATATGTGTAGTTGTGAGTCATTTTAATGTGGTATTAATAATTTAAGTTGGGAATTTAGGCCAAGGACACGATTTAGTCTTGCACCTCATTTCTTTTTCTTAAGTGACTATTTACTAAACCTATAGAGAAGAGAAGAGAGAAGAGAAGAAAATAATTGTGGAGAAAAGAAGAGAAAAATGAGAAATTGAAGATTGAGGCTTGGGATTGTTGCTACCATAAAGAAATATGAGATTTCAACTTCAAGGCAAGTTTTCTTACTTGCTAATATATGATTTAGGTTGAATGAATTTGTGTGATAGTTGTGCATTGGAATTCATTTGACCATTTTAGGGTTTTAAGAGAATTGTAGTGTTTGAACCCTTAAAATCTGATTTAGATAGTTGTTGTGTGATTTAAAAATTTTAGAACGCATTAGGAATTATTTTGGGTTGAAAGAATGATGTTGGTTTTGGGTAGAAATGAGTTGGGAGAGATTGGGGTTTCAAAACTCCATAACCAAATTGGGATTTCTGGGTTGGGCGAATCGATTCGCCCTTAGCGAATCGACTCACTAAAGAAGCAGGGCAACATGTTTGAGTAGCCTAATCGATTCGACCTATCCGAATCGATTTGGTAGTTTGCAGAAAGTCAGGTACTCATGTCCGAATCGATTCGGCCAGGGCGAATTGATTCGGAATTCCTGCTGATTTGAGTTATTTTTCTAACTCAATTTCAACCCTTTACTTTTTGGCTTAGGACTTAGGAACCTTCTTGTATGAATTAAACTTAGTGTCCTAGAGTCTTGTATTAGTTAGGTGACTACCTTATGTTAGTAGGTCAATAGTTTGGGTTTATTTGGGGGATTAGTAAAGAAATGATTAGGTAATTCTTTTCCTTAACAAGTTAGTTTGATATTATGAGATGTGGAATTAAATAATTGAAGAACTTTTGGCAAGTTATTGGGAGATGCTATACTTGTAGCATCATGAAATTTTTGGAGAATGAATTAGGGGTTTATCATTCATTGTGGATATAATGATGGCATAAATTACACATGGCTTTGGATAAAATGTGATGTATATTTTAAAATGGGAATAAATTTGTAAATGGTAATTTACTCAAACACACCTCTATAAATGCTATCATAGGGGAAGTACGCGCATGAGGTGAAGTCCCCTGGCTAGTGAATGTAGGGTGAATATAGTCCTCGGCCATATGACCGGTTATTATATATTTATATTTATTTTGCGATGTGGGGTAATTTCGAGTGTTGTTATGACTCACTCGCAGGTATATGGACGCTTCCCGACGTCTCGCGTTGTAGGATGCCCATGTTGTCTTGTTTGATAGGACCTGGAAGATGATATCCATTTAGGGGCGCGTCCAGTGGGGAAACTCAGAAGGACGGTCTTAGAATCGTTATATGTAGTTGAATATAACTATTCTTTTTCAAGTGGAACTTGATTTAAGATAAAGTTCTCTAAGAATTAAAGGGATTTTAATATATTTCCTAATGCGACACGGAACGATAAAATGAGACAGTGTAAAGGAAGGAAATTCTTAGTGAATAATATGTATTTATATCCTATTGTGAAATTGAATTTAAGTTATGGTCATTTTAATTGCCTTAGTTTATTCCCTAAAATTTAGTAGTTAGATTCTTATCATTATTAATCATGATTAACTGTTCATAACTGTCATACTCTTTATTCATCTGGTGATCATATAAAAACCGGGCCCTGACCCGTTCATATTTCTTGTTGTGCATGAATCTTATATTCGCTCAGGTTCTCCACCGCAAGGACGCTCGTACTAACTTTCCCTTTCCTGTGTCTTGGAGTTGCAACACCTTGCGGATGCTACGGGATATTTTGTTATAGATGCCTTCATTTTCGTACTCTAGTTATGATCGGGTTATTTATTGTGGCGTGTGGCCCAAGCTTTGGTGCTTGCCTACTGTCATGTATTATGTAACTTAAATTAATTGTTGAATATATGTTGTAAGAGGCTGTTAACCGACAGCTTATTCGGTTAGTATGTTATATATGTACTGTTCAGATTAATTCTTGTAGACTTTATCCACCTTCCATTCCAGTTGGGTTGTTTAAATTTCTTTTATTTCAATTTACTAATAATGTTTTGACAATCCGTTTTCCATAATTTAGCGTGGTTATACCGTATACTTATTATATTATTGTGAAGCTGAGAATGGTCCATCTATGATTCCTGTTATTATTGGGATATCGGGATGGCCACCTCTTATTTTGATAAGCGGGTTGTCATAGATTCTATCAAAGCATCATGTTCTAGAGTCTTTATGATCTATGCGGACTTGTCACGTTCTACCATAGCGTTCTTTGATATAGAGCTTAATGTTAGGACTGTTTTGTTGCATATGCTTGCGAAATTCTGCAAAATAGATTGTTCTAAATCATATTCTAAATTCTATTGTTTCTTTGTCTCAGATGCCACCTAAGAGAGGTCATCCCGCTAGTGGAATACCCCGTATTTTTATGGCTTTTAAAATTTGGGATTTATTAAATTTAATTTAAGATATTAATTTAATATTAATCTGCATTTTTTTTGTATTTACTAGCATGAAGTGAGTTAGTAATTATTGGGAATTTTTTGAATATTACTCGATGGGTAATGTAATATATGAGATTGATTTTATTAAAATTGTCACGAGTGAATAAAATGGAAATTGTGGAAATTTAATTCGGGACGCACCTGTGTCGTGTCAGGACTAAATTATTATTATTAATGTGAATAAATTATAAGCCATCCATATAGTCGTTTTGAGTGCACCAAAGTGTCCGAAAGGGACGAGATAGTCCGAAAAGTGTACCCGGGGGTTTAGTTTGGGTCTCAGGGCATTTTTAGGGCTAATTGATATCCCAGGAGGGTATTTTAGACATTTTGTATTTTTGGGTAATTAAAGCCACGAATTTTCTTAGTATTTATTAGAAATTTAGAGTCGTCTCTTAGGTTTAACAAACAAAAAGCCTAAGCCAGCTATTAGAGAAGAAGGTGAAGTGATTAGAGAAGAAGGTGAAGAGATTTGAGAAGAAGGTGAAGAGTTTTTCAAGCAATCCAAGGCCTAGAACTCACTCGATTTCATAGCCACCACCACCAAAACGTATATCGCATGACGAGGAACGCATCCATATAATTTTCATCAAAAAATCATATCCTTGAATCCCAAGCAAGTATCTATCTTGTTGATTTCCATGTTAATATGCCTTCCATGTTAGTCTAGGAATGAAAATCATATGTTTTAATGGGAGAATTATATATTTTGGAAGAGAATTTATATGTGTTGTAGGGGGAACCCATGAAATCTAAAATCTTGCTCATATGTAGAGGATTACCCATGAATTTATTATGATATTTGGGAAGAAAATTTTGATTAAAATACAGGGTGGTGATTATTCATGAAAAATTTAGTTTGATAGAGAGATTTGAGATTAAATCCCTTTTTGATTGATTAGTTGAGGATTTACTGATGTCGTTACGTTAGAACTTGTTTATGTACATTACTTATACACTTGGATTACTTTGATGGGAGTTTGGGATGAAATTATAGAGGTTTGGAGGGGTTAAAATGGCTGAACACGTAAGTTGAATATTTCAGAAAACTGGGCAAGAACTACTTGATCGATCGATCGACTCCCTTTCCTTAATCGATCGACCCCTCCTGGAAAACTACATATTTTTCCCCTTTTTGTTTAGTCCAGTTAAAATTCGTAGGAACCCTTGATCATCATTGATAGAGTATAATGGGTTATGAAGAGGACCAATAAGGTCTAAGTAGACTCTGTTGAGTGAAATTAATATGGGCTGAAATTTTGGGTTAACGGGGAGTTATTTATACTTTGGGAATTGTGCATACGTTTACTAAAAGATTGAGACTCGTGAATGATTTAGACTATAAGGTAAGTGAGGGTATACCTACTGAAATTTATACTTAGTGAGAAAGAATATTTCGAGAGATGATAAGTAAGAACGAACTAAATAATAAATTAGAATAAAAGAGACGAATCCATTATGAGAAATAATTGAGTAAAATTTTTGTTGAGAATGGATAATAACAATTATGGGTCGTGGGCGAACCTAATTTGGAAAATATGAATATTTATATGTATGACTTTATGATTGTGCATATATTATGTATTTGTGTATGTCATACCTGTGACACCCCGTCTAATTAAATACCGGGTAGCTACTCTTTTATTAAATTAATACAAAATGCCAAGTTGGTTCAGTTCATAGCATCACTGTCGAAAACATTTTAAACTTTACTAGCCACCTAATATTTAAAAAGTGAGTTGTCAATTTTATTTAAATCCGATTAACATGCAGTAAGTATATTATGAAATGCTAACATAACCACCGCAACATAGTCACAATTGAATAAACATAAAATAATAATGAATCTGGAGGAATACTCCTCACAACCATCCGAGTACTGAAATAACAAATACCAAGTCCACATCACTAAATTAATTAAAACCCAAAATCAGAAATAACTGAATAGATAAAGTATCTCAAAAAGGAAATAGGGCGATATGCCCAACAAATGAGAGAATATGATAATATAAAGTCAAGATCGACAATGGAGGCGTCTACTATCAAGGTCCTGTAACTTCCACAGCATCTACAGTACGTCACCTGAAAGGAACTCCTATGCTTGGTGTCCTTGTGGCTGGGAACCTAAAAGGTTTTACAAAAATAGATTTGAAAGAAAATGGGTCAGAGCTCGATTGTGAAAACAGTTTAAAATACAACAAGTGGTTTAATATAATTAAATAGTGAATATAAAGTACATGATAGTGCGTGCACTCACATGAGTTCCTCACCTCTCAACTAATCGTACACTCCTATCGTACCCGTACCCATTCTAGATATTCCCATATCTAACTAGCTAAATATAAAAGCTAACATTACTAAACGATTCACGATTTAAGTCCCGACATCTTAATTTAAACAGAGAGTTTTACTTTCCTTCTTGTTCCCATTTTAATCATGCTATTCACTAAAGGTTTTCCATTTTTAACTCTACAAAAAGATTTCTATTATTCACACTAACATTTATTCATGACAGTTCATTTCAATTAGTAGTATATTATTCTCATCATAAATATACAATACTGGCACCCTGAGACTAAGCTGCGGTGCACACATACTCTGCTATCCAATCCTGGTTCATCACATACATAAGGACCACGTATTCCGAATCTCTCCGGAATCGTTTTCAATAAACAACAATCACACATAATGGAGGCGAACATAGTTCACATCACATGGGTCACGCATATACCTACGTTCCCATGATCAACAGACTTATTAACTTCTCAATAAGTCCTTCTCTGACCTATGTCCTCGAGGTACCAATCTAAATCCTCCCATAAGCATACAAAGATTAGATGGCCCTGATCGAACGCCGACCTCCCATGATAGCATGTACGGTAGGTATGTTATACACAGATAACTGCATATACTAAGCATTCGCACATCTTAGATATCTCAATATATTAATAGAGGCATACTTCTCGTTCTTGTATCATGATTTAATATCATACACTTATAAGTCCTCGATTTATATACATTAAAGTAGTCAACTCTTCTCACGTCGTAATTAGGCACTCGTTTCCTAATTCATAAAGGTCATTCGATTTACAAAAAGGTTCTAAGTTTTACTCCTTAACGTACCCCAATCTCCCAAATATACTCACTAGTCAATAAGGAAAGGTTATTACCCAATTAAATAAGTCTACGGGACATTTGAAATGAAATCAGGCCTAAAAGGCCATTCTGTCAACTCGTTAGAAGTCTCTTTCAAACGAGGTCGTTCGAACGAGTGTCATTCGAACGAAAGGCTTCAAATGAACTACCAACTCATTAGAAGGGGTACTGTCATCTCGTTAGAAGCTCGTTCGAACGAGGTCATTCGAACGACCTGGGCAGGTCTTCTAACGAGATGGCAGTTTACGCCCAAAAATATCCCAATTCATTTTTCTCAATTTTTCTCTTTTCTAAATTCACCCTAAGATCTTCCCAATCACCTTTTAATGTTCTTAAACTTATCTCAATCCTCTTAGGTCGTTTCTTAACATATTTTTGGGGTCAAATCCTCTAAATCAGCATGTAATTAACATAATTCCCCAAATATTACCCAAACCCTATGAACATGAACCCAGAATTTTCTTGTGCCCAATTACTCATCATAAATCCATTTTTAAATCATCATATTTAAGTCTTCGAATACTAAATTAGTCCATCATCATTCTACTTGCAAATCCTATCCCAAATTTAGAGTTTCTCCAACAATTTTATTAGTTTCCCTCAAAACTTTCAAGACAAAATAGTTTCAACACTGAACATGGAAGAAATATTCAACGCACTTAAAAAATATTAAATCACTTGCCTCAGATTTGTTCTTCAGATGTGTTTTCGATGATTCGAGGTTGATTCTCTCCTTTATCCGGTCACATATCCTCTCGAATTTGATGGTGGTGAGTGTTTTTGGTTTGGAACCCTAAGGTAACTCCTCTCTAACTCCCGTAGCCCATTTCTAAAGCTTTTTGCTCGCAATGGCCTCAGTGGCCCCTTTAAAATAATAAATATTAACTCTAATTTTTGTGGGTTTTAATTCTCTAATTTTTAAAACTACCAAAATACCCCTCTAGGTAAGCCGGTTTGGCCTAAAAATGCCCCGCGACCCAAACTAAACCCCCGGCTAGTGTTTTCTGACTATTTCGACCCTTCCGAACACGTTGGCGTACTTAAAATTATCATTTGGTTGATAAAAATATAATCCACTTTTTAATTTAAATAATTTCATTCCTGATGCGACTGACACGCGCGTCCCAACTAAATTTCTAAATTATCGTATTTCAGTCTCGCGACAGCTTTAATATTTGCAATACCCATGTATTACCATACATACTTAGAAATAATAAATTTTAACATCATAATCAAATACCAACTCACATCTCGCTAGTATTTATACCTGAATTAATTCCCAATTAATTCTCATTTAAGTTAATTAATCCCTTAAATAAAAATCGATAAAATTACGGGATATTACAATACCTAGCTTACTTGCTATCGACGGGAGATTTGCGCGTGAGGGCAGTCATATCCTGATGAATCCATGGGATTTTTGATTTATCGCTCGAGAACATAAGACTATGAAAGACTTATCAATGAGTTGATAAGTCCGCTGACTATGGGGACGTAGGTATGTGCGTGACCCGTGAGTGTGAGAACTAGGTTCGCCTCCAATTTTTGTGTTGATATTTGTGGTTTGAGGAATCCTTACCGAACCTTTAGTCCCCTATACAACAACATGGTGTATTGGGACAAGATGACAGAGTAATGCAGCACCGCAACTGTCTCTCGGGGTGCAGTATAATATATATATATATATATATATATATATATATATATATATATACATGTGATGATATCTACTATGTGACTAAAGTAGAAATGTAAGATAGTTATGTATGAAAACACTTAGTTCAATTGAATTAATAAGGGACTTATCCATGTTGACTATAAATGGATATATATATGTTTATAACATCATTATATGTATTATAAGGTTAATACGTGGGAATGGTTTAGGCTATAAAGAATGGATACATGTGGTTAATCTAGTTAGCGTGGTAACTATAAATGGGATGTCCTAGAGGCACATTAGGAGTGCACACTAGATGAGAGGTGAGGATTCTCAAGAGAGTGTCGCATACTAACATGGTTGTGATATTAGCCGGTAAGCATTTTAAATACTTGTTAAACTATTTTTAAAAATGTTTTACACTCGGGCTCTGACCCATTTTCTGTCATTTCTTTCTCTCTTGTATATATGTGTATGTATTACCGGTGCCCAGCCACAGGGACATCATGCTTAGGTTGTTTGGATTGGACGTGCTGCAGCTTATGTGGGAGTTGCAGGCCCTTGCTTTAGGCGACTTCGTCATTGAATAAGTTCCTACTTTAGTTCTTCATAGTTAGGGCATGTGCCGCCCGATTTCCTATTCGGTTTAGATCTTGTCAAAAATTTATATTCATTTATATTTTCGATATTCAATGCTCCTTGGGAGTTAACTATTGTCAGGATGATTTCATTTAGGGTTGTTATACTTGGTTTGGATTATATAGATGGTTTAATTCTTGTGTGTTAATTTACATCCTTAGTATTTATGTGATTCTTAACTGTTGGGCATAAAAATAGTTTTTGTATTGGTATTTAAGAAAGGAAAAAAATGAGAATTTAAATGGTTTTGACACTTAGCTTAATTATTTAGGGTGTTCAAATTGGAAATATTATTTTGCGACGGTGATGCTGAGAATGAACCAACCGTTCACCTGGTTTTTAATTTAATAAAGGACTGATCACCCAGTATTTAATTAGGCGGGGTGTTACAGGTGGTATCAGAGCATCAGGTTCTAGTGTCCTTTAGGATCTGTACGGCTTACTATACTTTCAGCTGAGCATTACTTTGTTTGATATAGAGCCCTATGTATAGGATTGTTGATTTCTATGGTATGGTTCAGCTCTCCTTCTATAACGTATATATTAGTGAATCTTAATTACGTTCGGACGTGTTCGAACAAGAAGTATGGCATATGAGGGCCATTGGACGAATAGCTAAGGTCGTACTTAGGAGGTTATGAAGTATGTTCTAGGATGATGACCGTAGTCGAGGTCACCCCTATCATGGAACGAGAGGCTAGGACTGTAAAGACGGTTAGGACGCAACATACAAATTCCAAGTGATGCTACAGTCGAAGGTGATGCCAAATAAGACTCACCCACCGTAGTGCGATTGGGAGAAGGTCAAATGGAAAATTGAGGAGAGCCATCAGTAGAAGTTCTAGAAATGCGGGAATTGTATGTTACCCAATGAAGGCAATATATTCAATGGCTTGGACATATAGTGGAGTGTGGTTAACTAGAACTGAAAATTTGGGGTAAAATTTATCTTGACTCATCGGAGCAAAGTTATAATAGTGGGAGTCAACAACCACCGCCTAAAAATGAGGGTACGTTTTCTATATATGAAATTATGGGGCGCATAATGATTGTCATTAGGACCTCACATTCATTTGTAGCTATTAGAATTAGGTGGACCATATGGTTACTAGACTTGGCCATTGGCACTATTATTTGTGTTGACTCACCTATGGGTAGTGGGACGCCTATTATTTTCTTTTATATATCAATACGTGAGTTTAATTTCATCGGGGATTTACTTGTTATAGACATATCCGAGTAGGATGTGATCATCGACATGGATTGACTTGTTATATATGAGACCAAGATTGATATTTATAGGCAGCGTATTGTCTTTGATACAAGAGTGAATAAGTGGACTTTTATAAATAGATAAAACCTGTTGGGATGTTATATACTATAGACTAAGGACCTGAGGAGTTTTGAGGACCGACTATTTTAGGTAGTAGTGTACCGTGGGGGTTCCTTGTTTGGATTTCGCTCTGCGAGACACCCCATGCATGAAACTAAAGAATGTTGGGAGTCGAAGTAAGTTAGGTTTTTAGAATATGAGTTTATAACCTTTTCCATTATATGTATATATTTATATTAATCAGAGAGTTATGAGTTGTAGCGTGATTTGAGGAAAATGAAATCGCCAAATGAGAATGTGGAAATCATAGATATACGAATTATAGACTAGGTAGTCAGTTAATTAAGAGTAACCTTACAAAGGAATCACATTCATTTAGAGATTATGATGGAAACTACGCACATTGAGGGTATGGGCGTCCTGGATGGTTTGATTGTAGTATTTTCCATATTTGTGTCACAGTAAGTATTCTTGAGGTTAATGAAAGTAGAAGTTGTGATTTCCATATTTAGTTGTTTGATGACTTAGGATCGTTACTCCCCATAATTTTTCCATGAGGATGGTATAGTACGGATTTCGGTAAAGTTTAACTCAAGATAATTAAAACTAAATGGTAAGGCTTGGAGTATAACATTAGTGGGGGTATTCGGTAATGTACTGTATGGGTGGTACGACGAAAATTACATGAGATGTTAGATTAATACCCGCAGTTGTCCTTACCAGTTACGCTTTATTTTTCTGAATTTCAGGACGAAATTCCGTTATTAGGGGGAAAGTATGTAATACCCCATATTTCTATGGCTTTTAAAATTGGGGATTTATTAAATTTTATTTAAGATATCAATTCAATTTTTTTTTATATTTACTAGCATGAAGTGAGTTAGTAATTATTGGGAATTTTTTTAATATTACTGGATGGGTAAAGTAATATATGAGATTGATTTTATTAAAATTGTCACGAGTGAATAAAATGACAATTGTGGAAATTTCATTCGGGACACGCCTGTGTCGTGTCAGGACTAAATAATTATTATTAATGTGAATAAATTATAAGTCATTTGTATAGTCATTTTGAGTGATCCAAAGTGTACCCGGGGGTTTAATTTGGGTCTCGGAGCGTTTTTAGGCCTAATTGACATCCTAGGAGGGTATTTTAGACATTTTGTATTTTTGGGTAATTAAACCCACGAATTTTCTTAGTATTTATTAGCCATTTAGAGTTGTCTCTTGGGGTTAACAAAAACAAAGCCTAAGCCAGCCATTAGAGAAGAAGGTGAAGTGAATAGAGAAGAAGGTGAAGAGATTTGAGAAGAAGGTGAAGAGTTTTTCAAGCAATCCAAGGCCTAGAACTCACCCGATTTCATAGCCACCACCACCAAAACGTATATCGCATGACGAGGAACGCATCCATATAATTTTCATCAGAAAATCATATCCTTGAATCCCAAGCAAGTATCTATCTTGTTGATTTCCATGTTAATATGCCTTCCATGTTAGTGTAGGAATGAAAATCATATGTTTTAATGGGACAATTATATATTTTGGAAGAGAATTTATATGTGTTGTAGGGGGAACCCATGAAGTCTAAAATCTTGCTCATATGTAGAGGATTACTCATGAATTTATTATGATATTTGGGAAGAAAATTTTGATTAAAATACAGGGTGGTGATTATTCATGCAAAATTTAGTTTGATAGAGAGATTTGAGATTAAACCCCGTTTTGATTGATTAGTTGAGGATTTACTGATGTCGTTACGTTAGAACTTGTTTATGTACATTACATATACACTTGTATTACTTTGATGGGAGTTTGGCATGAAATTATAGAGGTTTGGAGGGGTTAAAATGGCTGAACCCGTAAGTTGAATATGAACCCTTGATCATCATTGATAGAGTATAATGGGTTATGAAGAGGACCAATAGGGTCTAAGTAGACTCCGTTGAGTAAAATTAATATGAGATGAAATTTTGAGTTAACAAGGAGCTATTTATACTTTGGGAATTGTGTGTACGTTTACTAAAAGATTGAGACTCATGAAAGATTTAGCTAGAAGGTAAGTGAAGGTATACCTACTAAAATTTATACTTAGTGAGAAAGAATACTTTGAGAGATGAGAAGTAAGAACGAAGTAAATAATAAATGAGAATAAAAGTTTCAAATCCATTATGAGAAATAATTGAGTAAAATTTGTGTTGAGAATGGATAATAACAATTATGGGCCGTGGGCGAACCTAATTTGGAAAATATGAATATTTATAGGTTTGACTTTGTGATTGTGCATATATTATGTATCTGTGTATGACATACATAGCTTACTTGCTATAGACGGGAGGTTTGCACGTGAGGGAATTCATATCCTCATGAATCCATGGGATTTTTTATTTGTCACTCGAGAACGTTGAACTATGAAAGACTTATCGGTGAGTTGATAATGCCGATGACTATGGGGACGTAGGTATGTGCGTGACCCATGGGTATGAGAACTATGTTCGCCTCCAATTTTTGTGATGATATTTGTGGTTCGAGGAATCCTTACCGTAGTCCCCTATACAGCGACATGGTGTATTGGGACAAGATAGTAGAGTAATGCAGCACCGCAGTTGTGTCTCGAGGTGTAGTATAGTATATATATATATATACATGTGATGATATCTACTATGTGGCTAAAGTAGAAATGTAAAATAGTTATGTATGAAAACACTTAGTTGAATTGAATTAATAAGGGACTTATCCATGTTGAATCTAAATGGATATATATATATATATATATATATATATGTTTATAATGTCATTATATGTATTATAAGGTTAATACGTGGGAATAATTTGGGCTATAAAGAACGGATACATGTGGTTAATCTAGTTATCGTGGTAACTATAACTAGGATGTCCTATAGGAACATTAGGGGTTCACACTAAATGAGAGGTGAGGATTATCAAGAGAGTCTCGCATACTAACATGGTTGTGATATTAGACGATAATCATTTTAAATACTTGCTAAACTATTTTTAAAATTGTTTTACACTTGGGATCGACCCATTTTCTGTCATTTCTTTCTCTCTTGTATATATATGTATGTATTATAGGTGCCCAGCCACAGGGGCGTCATGCTTAGGTTCTTTGGATTGGACGTGCTCCAGCTTATGTGGGAGTTGCAGGCCCTTGCTTTAGGCGACTTCGTCATTGAATCAGTTCCTACTTTAGATCTTCATAGTTAGGGCATGTGTCGCCTGATTTCCTATTCCATTTAGATCTTGTCAAAAATTTATGTTCATTTATATTTTCGGTATTGAATGCTCCTTGAGAGTTAACTATTGTCAGGATGATTTCATTTAGGGTTGTTATACTTGGTTTGGATTATATAAATGGTTTAATTCTTATGTGTTAATTTCCATCCATAGTATTTATGTGATTCTTAACTGTTGGGTATAAAAATGTTTTTTATATTGGTATTTAGGAAAGGAAAAAAATGAGACATTAAATGGTTTTGACACTTAGCTTAATTATTTAGGTAGTTCAAATGGGAAATATTATTTTGTGACAGTGATGCTGAAAATGAACCAACCGTTCACCTGGTTTTTAATTTAATAAAGGACTGATCACCCAGTATTTAATTAGGAGGGGTGTTATAGCTAGAAGGGATATAATTGTAGAAGAGGAGTTAGCTCCTCGACCACCACCACAGGGGACTATAAATGCTGTCGAGGTAGCAAATATTGTGGCTCAGGCGATCAATGCCGCGATGACCTGTGTAGTTTAGCAACTTCCACAAGCCCAACAACCAAGAGGTCAGGATGTACAAGCTCCTGTGGGACCTTCTCCGTGGGAAAGGGTTAGAGAATCGTTTTTAAAGGGCCATCCCCAAGAATTTCAAGGAGGTTCTGACATTATAGTAGCTAATCAGTGGAAAAAGGGTATGCAACGCCATCTATGCATGGTGGAGTGAAGTGAGGAAAGGAAACAAATCCTTTCTACCTTTAAATTAGTTGGAGTTACATTACATTAGTGGGAGCAGAGAGATACCATGACGATCACCGACTTTGTTTTTTTTTTATCGAAAGTATTTTTCTCCCGCAGTTCAGAGGGAGATGAGAAGAAAACTGCAAGATGTGGTGAAAGGTGAGCGTTCAGTTGCGGAATATGAAGAGGAATTCACCCGGTTAGCTAGTTTTGTACCGGATGATGTGACTCCAGAGGAGAGGAGGATATCCAAATTTATTGGAGGTTTACACTGGAGGATATAACAACATTTGTTGGGCAATCCAGCTTTACAGACTTTTGGGGATGTGATGAACGCATCGTTACTCCATTGTCAAGAACATCGGTTGTATGTCCAAGGTAGTAAGAAGCCTTCTATTTTGGGGCAAGCGGCAAACCCTAGAGGCAATGGTCCAGGAGGAGGAGCATTACCCTCATCCCAATCTTCGGGAAATAAATAAAAAGAAAGGGATGCCCAGCAAGGGGACTTGTCTAAAAGGCAACGTTTTGGTGGGTTTAATATTGGTGGCAATAATAATAAGCACGGTCAGGGTGCCTCGCAATAGCAACTAGTAGGTCGGGGTGGTAATAGGGGTAGAGGCCATCCAGGCCAAGGCGTTGGGCAGTGTAGAAATAACCGGGGCCGAAATCAGAAGAATATGACGGGTCGATGCTTTCAATGTGGAGAGTCGGGTCATTTCAAGAGGGTGTTCCTCAATTGATTGGGGGATAGCTTCCTAGGGTTCCACAGCATCCACAGGCTCAGTTACCGCCATAAGTGCCTAATCCAATTGTCCCTCTACAATAGAGACAACTACAGTATGGTCGTGTTTACCACATTCAGAACGTTATGCTTCCTTCGGCCCAGCCCGCGCCGCCAGCTATTAAGGGTAAGTTTATCATTCAGGGGCATATGGGTCATGTATTATTTTATACGGTTGCGACACACTCATTTATTTTTAGAAGCTTTTCTCAATCCACAGAGTTGTTTAAATCTGCAGAAAGTACCTTTACTAGTGTTGAATCTTCTATGGGTGACGGTTCACTCATTTTCTTTGTTTGTAAACGAGTAAAAATAAATCTTGGCAACTTGTGTTTTGAGGCTGATTTGCTCGTCCTTGATATGGTCGGGTATGATGAAATTCTGGGTATGAATTGGCTAGTGAAGCATCGTGCGATAGTAAATTGCTATGGGAAGAGTATAGTTTTTGCCATTTCGGGGTTAGAAATGTTTTTAGTGGCTATGCCTCGTTCGGAAGGAGGTTATAGCACTTACTTGTATTGTATATTGAAGGAGACTCCTCGTTATGTAGTCATTTCCTTAGATTCGATTTCGGTTGTTAGAGATTTCCAAGATGTTTTTCGAGAAATACCGAGTTTGCCTCCGAATAGGGAAATTGAGTTTGTAATTGATTTAGCTCTGGGAATGCGACCGATTACTCGAGCCCCGTACCACATGGCTCCTATTGAGATGTGGGAGTTAAGGGATCAGATTCAAAACTTGATAGAATAAGGGTTTATTAGGTGAAGCACGTCGTCGTGGGGCACTCCGGTGTTATTCGTGAAGAAGAGAGATGGTTCTCTCCGGTTATGTGTTGACTACAGGGAGTTGAATAAAGTCACCATCCGGAACAAGTACCCACTAACTTGTATTGATGACTTATTTGATCAACTTAGGGGAGCATCATTCTTCTTTAAAATAGATTTGAGGACGGGGTATCATCAGTTGAGGATACGAGAGTAGGATGTGTCCAAAACTACTTTTCTAACCAGATATGGGTCCTACGAATTTGTGGTTTTGCCTTTCGAACTAACCAATGATCCCTCCGTGTTTATGGACCTTATGAATAAAGTGTTTTGAGACTTCCTGGACCAGTTTGTTATCATTTTCATTGATGACATTCTAGTGTACTCTCAAACAGAAGCCGAACATGCTACTCACTTACAGTTGGTCCTGCAGACGTTGAGGGATCATTAGTTGTATGCCAGATTTTAGAAGTACAGTTTTTGGTTGTAGGAAGTAAAGTTTTTGGGTCACATTGTGACAACCCATTGTATTTCTGTAGACCCGAGTAAAGTTGTTATGGTGAGGGAATGGGGTCAACCCACGACACCTACCGAGATTCGCAGTTTTCTGGGTTTGGCAAGCTATTACCGTTGATTTATTAAGAGTTTTTTTAAAATTGTAAACCCTTTGATAAATTTAACCCGAAAAGGGGTGAGGTTTGTTTGGGATGAGTCTTGCCAGTTAGATTTTGACGTGATCAAGGATAGGTTGACTTATGCTCCAGTCCTTGAGTTACCAAGGCCAGGATTGGAATATTTCGTCTTCACCGACGCATCTCTACAAGGATTGGGAGGTGTACTATAGCAAGAGCAACGTGATATTGCTTATGCTTCTCGCAAGATAAAGCCCCATGAAAAGAATTACCTGGTTCATGATTTGTAACTTACCGCAGTACTTTTTGCCTTGAAGATTTGGAGGCACTATCTCCTAGGGGAGAAATTTAGCCTTTTTACGGACCACAAATCGTTGCAATATTTGTTCTCACAGAAAGATTTAAATGTGCGACAGCGCCGGTGGTTAGAGTTTGTGAAAGACTACCAATTTGACATCCACGATCACCCGGAGCAGGCGAATGTGGTGGCCGATGAGTTGAGTCGGAAGCCTGATGGGGAGTTAGCGGAGGTAAGGAAGGCAAAATAGAAGGAGCTCAGCCAAGAAAATGCGGTTGCTAGAGTGTTTATGTCGGTGTTGACCGTTACGCCTACTATAGCAGCACGGGTTGTGGAAGATCAAGGAAGAGATAAGAGTTGTCAGGACCGTATACGCCAATTATTGACCGTGGGAGTATAATCCTACTCTATAAGTTCTGAGGGTGGGCTACGTTTCCACGGGAGATTCATTATTTTGGATGAAGGGGATTTAAGATGGGCCGTGATGATAGAATCTCATTGATCTAAGTTCACAGTGCATCCAGGTAATGACAAGATGTACCAAGACATGTACCGTCAGTATTGGTAGCCAGGCATGAATTGGGACATTTTTGAATTTGCTTCCCAATGCACCACTTGTCAACAGGTGAAAGTAGATTATCAAAGACCAGCGGGTTTGTTACAACCATTGGAAATACTGGTATGGAAGTGGGAAAGTATCTCAATGGATTTTATCACGGGGTTACCAATGACGCCGAGCGGTCATGATTTCATTTGGATTATTATTGATCATTTGACAAAGTCGACACACTTCCTACCCGTATGCACCAATTATAATACTGCTCGTTATGCCCGACTATTTATCACGAAGGTTGTTAGACTTCACTGGGTACCCATAAATATAGTCTCTGATAGAGATAAGATTTTTGTTTACCACTTCTGGCAAAGTTTCCAAGAAGCTATGGGAACCGAATTAAAGTTGATCACCTCTTATCACCATCAAATAGATGGGCAGACTGAAAGGGTCAACCAAATGTTGGAGGACATGCTCCGAATGTGTGTGATTGATTTCAAGTGTGGCTGGGAACAATATCTGCCTTTGGTCGAATTTGCTTACAATAATTCGGACCAATTTACTATTGGGATGGCACCCTATGAGGCACTTTATGGTATGCCGTGTAGATCCCCTACTTGTTGGTTGGAGGTGGGGGATAATAAATTTCTTGGACCTAAAATAATCCAAGACACTTCTTCGATATTTGAACTCATTCGAAATCGCATTCGAATAGCCCAAGATCGACAAAAGAATTATGCCGATGCGAATAGAAAATAATGTGTGAGGTTAAATCAATTCCAATGCACAACTATTAAATTATTGTGTGAGGTGATTATATAAAATAATGGATGAAGGAGTAAATATGTTTTAAATGAGTAATAAACAATATTTACTAGGATGTTGCATATTTATTGTTATTCGAATATAAATAGCATTGTGTTATATTTTATTATGTCATGTGCTTAAAATGACAGTTGCGGTTTAAAATGAAATGGGATATGAAAATGACGTATATTATTCGGGACGCCAATTTAGGGGGCGTAGTTAGTCCCGAAATGTGCGAGATAGTCAAAATAAGTGTCATATAGTATTTTTGTGTTTCGGTCACCTTTGACTGGTTATGGATTAGATGTGTAGTTGCGAGTCATTTTAATGTGGTATTAACAATTTAAGTTTGGAATTTAGGCCAAGGACAGGATTTATTCTTGCACCTCATTTCATTTTCTTAAGTGAGTATTTATTAAACCTAGAGAGAAGAGATAAGAAAAGAATTGTGGAGAAAAGAAGAGAAAAATGAGAAATTGAAGATTGAGGCTTAGGATTGTTGCTACCATAAAGAAATCTGAGATTTCAACTTCAAGGCAAGTTTTCTTACTTGCTAATATATGATTTGGGTTGAATGAATTTCTGTAATAGTTGTGCATTTGAATTGATTTGACCATTTTAGGGTTTTATGATAATTGTAGTGTTTGAACCCTTAAAATCTGATTTATATAGGTATTGTGTGATTTAAAATGTTTAGGATGCATTGGGAATTGTTTTGGGTTGAAAGAATGATGTTGGTTTGGGTAGAAATGAGTTGGAAGAGATTGGAGTTTCAAAACTCCATAACCAAATTGGGATTTCTTGGCTGGGCTAATCAATTCGCCCTTAGTGAACCGACTCGCTAAAGAAGCAGGTACAGGTCTGAGAAGACGAATTGATTCGGCCTATCCGAATCGATTCGGTAGTTTGCATAAAGTCAGTTCCTCCTGTCTGAATCGATTCTTCCAAGGCGAATCGATTCGGAATTCCTGCTGATTTGAGTTATTTTTTGAACTCAATTTCAACCCTTTACTTTTAGGCTTAGGACTTAGGAACCTTCTTGTATGAAGTAAACTTAGTGTCCTAGAGTCTTCTATTAGTTAGGTGACTACCTTATGTTAGTAGGGCAATAGTTGGGGATTATTTGAGGGATTAGTAAATGAATGATTAGGTAATTCTTTTCCTTAACAAGTTAGTTTGGTAATATGAGATGTGGAATTAAATAATTGAACAACTTTTGGCATGTTATTGGGAGATGCTAGACTTGGGGGTTTATAGTAACACCATCAAATTTTTGGAGAATGATATAGGGTTTATCATTCATTGAGGATATAATGATGGCAAAAATTACACATGGCTTCGGATAAAATGTGATGTATATTTTAACATGGGAATAAAATTGTAAATGGTAATTTACTTAAACACACCTCTCTAAATGCTATCATAAGGGAAGTATGCGCATGAGGTGAAGTCCCCTGGCTAGTGAATGCAGGGTGAATATAGTCCTCGGCCATATGACCGGTTATTATATATTTATGTTTATTCTCCGATGTGGGGTAATTCTGGGTGTGGTTATGACTCACTCGCAGGTAAATGGCCGCTTCCCGACATCTCGCATTGTAGGATGCCCAGGTTGTCTTATTTGGTAGGCCCTGGAAGATGATAGCCATTTAGGGGCGCTTCCAGTGGGGAAACTCGGAAGGACGGTCTTAGAATCGTTATATGTAGTTGAATATAACTATTCTTTTTTAAGTGGTACTTGAATTATGATAAAGTGCTCTAAGAATTAAAGGGCTTTGAATACATTTCCTAATGAGATACGGAACGATAAAATGAGACAGTGTAAAGGATGGAAATTCTTAGTGAATAATATGTATTTATATCGTCTTGTGAAATTGAATTTAAGTTATAGTCATTTTAATTGCCTTAGTTTATTATCTTAATTGAGTAGTTAGATTCTTATCATTATTAATCATGATTAATTGTTCAGAACTGTCATACTCTTTATTTATCTGGTGATCATATAAAAATCAGGCCCTGACCCGTTCATATTTCTTATTGTGCATGAATCTTATATTCGCTTAGGTGCTCCGCCGCTAGGACACCCGTACTGACTTTCCCTTTCCTATGTCTTGGAGCTGCAACACCTTGCGTATGTTGCAGGATATTTTGTTATAGACGCCTTCATTTTTGTACTCTAGTTATGATCAGGTTATTTATTCAGGCGTGTGGCCCAAGCTTTTGTACTTGACTACTATCACGTATTATGATTAATTATTGAATATATGTGGTAAGAGGTTGTTAACCGACAACTTATTCAGTTAGTATGTTATATATGCACTGTTCAGATTAATTCTTGTTGACTTTATCCACCTTCCATTGAAATTGGGTTGTTTAAATTGCTTTTATTTCAATTTACTAATAATGTTTTGACAATCCATTTTCCAAAATTTAGCGTGGTTATCCCATATACTTATTATATTATTGTGATGCTGAGAATGGTCCATCTATGATTCGTGTTATTATTGGAGTATCAGGATGGCTACCTCTTATTTTGATATGCGGGTTGTCACAACTTGTTGTTTCTACGGTTTGGAGAGTTTTGAGGTTTTGGTTTTTAGAACTCGATTTGACTCACCGTTCGAAGTTGGGGGTTTCGATTTGAGGTTGGGACAGTTTCTGGTTTTCGATTTTAGGTGCTGGGATTTCACGGTTTGGAGTTCATTTGTTATTTGGAGTTTTTTTTTTGTGTACTCATCTTGTTCGTCTTGGTGTACTCATCTTTTCAGTTCCGACTTGGTGTTTATTGCATTCGTTTGAGATTCCATGTTTACACGGGTTTGGGTTTCCTGATATGTGCGTTTTTAGGCATTTTTCGACGACCTCGGTTTGGAGAACGGAACTGAGGTTGTGTTGAGGCTTTCCATTTTTTTTCAATTCGAAGGTCCGACGCGTTTGTTTTCTTGGTACGTTTTTTGATTGGGTGCATATTTGGTTCCGGCCTACTCGTTTGGGTCCGGCCTATTTTTCGATTTGTTTTCGGTGGGAGTCGGTTCCGGTTGTGAATCGAAAGTTTGGAGATCGGGTTTCCGGCGACGATTTTTTTTGTAACTCTTCTTACTCTCTCTCAATACTGATACATACTTATATATATATATATATATATCTAGATAGATAGGGAGAGAGAGAGAGAGAGAGAGAGAGAGAGAGAGAGGCAAGCTTCTATAAAAGTAAGTAACTAAATTAGTCACTACTCATTTTAAATAACACGATTAAATCAAGTTATACCTCATGTATGCAACAATGCACGTTACATCTAAAGGTTTTAATGCTCAAAAGTCCAACAAATCGTTCTTAAAAACATTGGATTGACTCTTATCTTCTCCAAACATCTCTTTCTCCATTGGAATCATATTTGATTCGTCTTCATTATAAATAAATCATGAGTGAAGGCAGTTATCAAATCGCAATCAACATTCTTTTTTACTATATCACATCTACAATAATCGAAGATATCCTTCTCTTTCTCATGGCCTGATTTTTCCCAACTTCCATTTCATTTTGCATTGAATCGTGTGATATGTCATAAAGTAATGTCATTCATAGCACAAACACAAACTTATAGATAAACATAAGAACCGATGGTTTACCTCAAATCCCAATAACACTAACTCTTTGGGCTATGCAACTGATGACCAGATAGCCTCTTTGACAACATACATTTCAGTTGGAACAGGTATCTAGAGGATGGCACTACAAGAAAAAACTTTAGAAATGGAAACCCGAACATTGTTTTCTCCCAATGCTATATTATGAATTTTCTCGTTTGGTCAATTCCTATCGAATATGATCCCCTCGGCAACGATGTTAGTTTTATTACGAATAGACAACCTACATTCTCTAACCTAAATTATAAAAATAATCACATTAAAATTTAGCAATGCATTAAAATTGAGCAATTTATTCTCCCCAACCAAGTAAAACTACATAAAATACCCTACTAATCCAACCATGTAAAACTACAAAGTTAGCACCATTGAGAAAAGTGATCCCATTACATTTGAAGAACACGCTTGTTTCGTACTTTTATTACTAGCTATCGAAGAAGTTTTCTTACTTTTCACAGTAGCTACTGATTGAGGTAGTAACTTTTCACCATGTGTTATACCACTATCTTTGAACTATGCCAAATAAACACAAAAAAATTACAATTACGATAAAAATCACAAAACCTTAATGGTATGCGTTTTTATAGTTATATTTGTGTCATTATACCTTTGAAGAAAGTGATTGTATTGGAATTTTTCCACCCAAACTTGAGCGCTTTATATCTTCACTTTCGCGCATATATGAAGCAACTTTCTCAGCTTGGGGTGCGACTATTGGGGTTGCAAAAATCGACTCATTTCTTAACTTAAACTGGTCTTCCATATCTTTTAATCTTTACTTCGCTTATCTTAATTTAGATTCTAACTCAGTAATATATCTCTTGGAACCACACTTTGGAAGATTGAAGAACCTTGTGGGAATAACTTTGAATCCTAACCCTCGAACACGACCCGAGTGTTCGGGAGTACACAATGTCATAGTAAGAGCATCATTACTTCATTCGGTGATTAAACTACCATCTTGAACTTATATAATCAATTCAGCCTACAATGAAGTAGATTCAATCATTCAGAATGTCATCTAAATATTATCAAAATTAAAAATTATACACTAAAAACACCAAATAAAGGAACTCGTGTCGTAATTTATAAAAACTAACCATTTTATCTGCCACCTCTTTTAGTGAATCATCTCCATATCCACCATCTTTCTTTTCGCGACCTTTCAACCATAAGAAAGCTCTTTCATCTTCATATTCCGAACCCATCTTCTTTTTTTGGATCAATTGTAAAAAAAAAATCATATTATTAAATAATAATTCAATGTTCAAGTTCAAACCATCACAAATCTAATGAAAATATTCAAACTAAAAGATACCAAATCCTCAGCAAGACCGACGTAACCCTTTTTGCTCATACGATGATTGGATGTGAACTTGAATCACTTTTCCCTTTGTGCCTCACTTACAATCTTATAAATCAAAGCAAAAAATTAGAAAAGAATAACAAAAAGTACCATAAAAATCTTCTAATATTTTTCCAATTATACCTCAAAGCCTTTGGTCAAACAAATTTAGTCTACACATCTAGACTAATGAATTTCTCGTATTTTGGAGGAGGATGTTTGAGAATCTCACGTTGGTGTCTCAATGGTGTAATCAAAAGTCTTCTGAGGTTTGTTTTGAATGCTCGCCAACTACAACCCATAGAGGATAACGCCATCCTATTGTTGTTCGGATCAACATCAAATTTAATTTGAACAAGAAAGATGCTGAATACATATCTTTAAATGAGTGTAAAGATAACTTAAAATCAGAGTAAATATGTAAACTAAAAATAGGGGCTGCTGTGAAAAGTAAGCATTTTCTTCCATATATTATGATTTCCATGTTTTATATATATTGGTTTGTACAGATTTGAATGGAAGTCAAATTGATTTGAAATTTGGCATCCCAATCGGTAATATTAACATGTATATCAAATTGCAAGATTTTTAACCAAAAGAGTGCATATTAGCTATAGTAGTGAGGGATAAGTATTATGACATCATATTTATTATGAGAGCATGCCACACTACTGTTGTAGGTCCTAAGACAAGGCCATGAGCAAAAGAAATGTTTGTTACTATACTGAGTAAGTTTTAGAGTCTTTTCCTTTGTTCTAAAAGTTTTCATTAATATATAGATTGCATTAATACCTCTAATACTATTGTATTAGAGGTATATAATCTATATAATAAGGAGGATAAGCTTTTTACTATTTCCTAAGTTTATAACATATGTAGAGGTGAGGATTTAGACACCAAGGAAAAAAAATGAAGGGTGAAATTAATATTTACACAATAATATTATGTACCTCCCTACACCTTATTTTATGCTTTAACTGTAATTACAATTTTATCCTACTAAAATTTACTTTTCCCCTCATTTTACTCCTAACTTTTTTACTTGAATTGAAATATAAGGGTTTGTTTTGTAATCTAACAAAAAAGACTACTTTGATAGTGACATCCTCTTTTCCTTTCGATAATCCTCACATGATCTCACTTATTCTCTCTCATGGAACACGGCACTCTCCTAACTCGATCGATCCCCACTTCGTCTTCTTTTTCTTTTTCTTCATGGTGTGAATGTCTCTTCACCTTCCGCCTCCATGTTACCCCTCCTTTCTCCACTTAAGGTATGCTCCATTATTTATGATGTATTTTGGGTTTTTTATTTGTTTCTTTTTACCATGGTATCCCAGATTTCACCATTTCCCAATACGTTGTTTCATCTTCAAGTTCTGTACTCAGTTTTTTTTGTGCGAACATTTTGGGATTTGATATCTATTTTCAGTTTGGATTTTCGAGTTTTCATTTTGATTTTTAATATTTTAGGTGATTCGAGTCCCCCATGTTGTTTTTTCAAAAGTATCTGATATTTGTGTTCAAAGTGTCAAGATATTTGAGGTCCAAAGTTCCTTTAGGGATAATTTTGTTTCAAACTTTTATTTGTACTTTTCTTTAGCATTTGTGTCAGTTTTTTTAGGGTTGAATATATTTTAGGTAGATTCATTATCAATATTTGAATGTTAATAATCATTATATGTTTGGTGATAATATTCATTAGGTATGAATACATTTCAGGTGGTGATATTTGTACTGATCTTATTCCATTTTGTTGTTTTCTCCTTTTCTACAGGATTATAATTCGACCTGAGATGTTAATAATATGAGTTGCATTGGATATTTAATCAATTTGTTTAAAATGAAATGTAGTTTCTTTATAGCTATTTTTAATTTTTAGTTCAAATTCCTAAGCTAATGCCTTCATGTTAATTTGGTATGAAAATTCATCATGAAGCACTACTTAATCCGAATAGGGAGGTAGAATTCTTCATGAAGAACTATTTGGATTCCACTTGATGGTATTTGAGGTGGAGAAAGATGCAAGGGAGCTTTTAGTGTTCATAGCAGAACAATTTCTAACGTGACCTCTAATCCTAAACAGTGCTCGCAAGGGAACAATTTTGATTTATTCTAACTTGTCTAGATTAGAGGTCAGACTGGAGGTTCATATTTGTGAAATCAAAGCTATTGACCTTCATTTGGAATCAAAGATATAGGGGAGCTTTCAGTGTTCGCATCAGAACTGTTTAGGATTAGAAGTCATGTTAGAAACCTCTTCTATTTGGTTTCAATTATAGGGGTATTATGTCATCAACTTATTGATAATTTATTCCAGCTTATCCTTAAATCAAATATTAGTTTTGATTTCAAACATGAGATTCATATTTGTGAAAGTAAACAATCGAGAATTTTTCTACTGTTACTCAAATCTATTGCAATACATAGGTAATTTAATCCTAAATAGTTTACTAATTATATATTTTTCAAAATTTTATATTGCAATGCCTGTTTGTCGAAGGTAGCAACAATGATGACAATGATTTATTTGAAGATGTACTTAGATTTGGGAGGTAATCTTTAGGAGGTGATCATTCTTTTTGGATGCAATGTAAAAGTTAATTGTGGTTGCAATATTAGTAGACATATTGAATCAAGTTGGTCATACTTCGTCTTCACACGAGTTTTAAAAATGATAAATTTAATTACAAATATAGAATCTATATATGCGTGTAATTCTATGATCTTACAAAATGGGAAAATTATGAACCCTCCATATTTTAACCATTCTCTTCTATGTTTGGATTTCTGTGATGAAACCGTAGTGGGCTGCACATTTACGTTAGAGGCCTATTCTTACTTTTCACCTCTTTTTTATTGGAGGTCAGTATGGTATTTGTATATGTGGTGTCTTTTTTTTAGAGGAGGTCAAGATAGCATCACTTTTACCACAGAATTATTTGTTAATTATGGTTTAAATTCATATTCTTTAGTAGGTAGGCATTTTGATCAATCCTGTCATTTACATTCACGGGTGGCTGAAAGTTGGAGTGTTTCTTCTTTAAGGCCGAGTGTTGTGAACGTTAGAGCTTTATCTACAATTACAAGATTTTGATTGTGAATGTAAACGTGTAGACGTGAAATGCCATAATGACTTATATGCGTAAGGTTTTGTATTCCTTGTACTAGGTTATTATGGGCACTTTATCTTCATTTAATTTTTTAAATTGTCTATTTGGTTCATGGCCTTTTCAGTTGGTAATGATTTTTTTTAATTCTCTATTTTGTTGAATGGATTCCTCTATGTTTAGACTCTTGTAGTTTAAAATGCTCTTCTTTTTCCTTTGATTGTGTCATTCGTTTTATTCATTTTATTTCTTTATATTCTAGAACTACTCTTATAACACGAGGAACACCATAAAGGACGAGAAGATCGCATCTAACATATTAAGAAGATGTTTATCGAGAAAATTTATATACTTGATTATTCATCATTTTAAAGTGCTTCCATCATCTTTAATGTTGAAGCGCTGAAACTACACTCTTTCAAATTCAATCAAATCTAGACACACATCGTAAAGAATAAAAAGATTGCATCTAACATATCGAAATGTTTTTTATCCATCATTATTCAAATTCTTATTTATTTATGTTATATTAAAATGTTATTCATCCATCTTCTAATTTTAGGTATAGGTTTTGTTCGTGAACCTATCATTTTTGTTTAGAACTTTTAATGTATCTTTTTTATTTTAGTTCTAAGGTGGGTTTTAATGGATTTCAAGTCACGAGCCATCATATTTTCTTCTTAGGGTATTTTTAATGTGTTTTTTTGTATTTTTCATGTTTGAACATGGTGGCTTCCATCTATATGTAGATATTCCCATCTAGATGTTGATATTCCCTTGTACATGCTTTGAGAAATTGGAATAGAATAGGCATTTCCATTGATGTATCGGTACAAGGCTGTGATTTTTTAAGAATAGTGATACCCTTAATTTCGGGGGTCAATTGATGAATTGAATATGCTAAGTTGACTTTGGAAAGTGAAATTAACAGTCTCCTTCTTTCTTATTTTTTGTTTACATATTTAACTAAATTGAACGAAACTGTGTCAACTACTTTTTATTTATTTTTTTGCATTCTCAAATTAATATAAGAACTATAGTATATCTTCACTTTGACAATTCAGCACATGATATTCGTTACTATGAATTTTAATCTTTTTTTCATGTTATTTCAAAAGGAATATAATTTGTAGATGCCAACCCGTTAAATCTATTCGACATGTTTTCTGGATCTCAAAACTACGAGAATACAACTTTTTATAGAAACAAAGATAAACATGCTACAAAGTATAATTCATGCCCAGTTTTGTAATTTGTTCATCCATTGTTCATTCCCCGTTTTGCAATTTGTTTTTAGGTAGTAAATGCTTTGCTTTTGTGTTCCATCTCCATGCCACGCCACGTAGAGCTTCTCGATAAAGCTGATCGAATCCAAGATGCGATGCACTATTTTCAAAACATTAGTTATGTCTATATTTTCCCACTCTAATTTCTCTCCTATTGGCTTAAAATTCATATTCACGGTTACTCTTCTAATTATTTTAAATATAGATCAGCAAAGGGTAATAGATGTGGTATAAGACTGGTCCAAAAATGTATTCCTAATAGTGTTTCTATAAAACCATTATTCAAAATTTTGATTCTTCTATTTGTTCTTTCGGATTATATATTTAAATTCTTTATGGAACAGTTCATTATAAGTTGTTAACTATGCTTTTCACTTCTCACGGGATTATCATCTCTAGTTGAATTAAATGATAAAGGTGTGTTGTGCTGTGTAGTTATTTATTGTTGTTTGCTGGTGTGCATGTGTTCCACCAGTTTTTCGGACCGTTTGATTAGGTATATAGTTACTATTGACATTTCAGATTTCATATATATATATATATATATATATATATATATATATATATATATATATATATATATATATTATTTACTAGCTTATGGTGTTTTCTTAAATAAATTTTATATTAATCTACATGATGTGAATGTTGCACAATATTAATGTCTGCTTATTTTGTTAGTACTTTTTACACTGATATGTGATCTTATTTTTATTAAAACTGTAGTATAAATAATTAAGATGGTTTTCATATTTTAGTCATTTTGGGGCTGCACATCCTCAAAAAGAAGACGAATCGAGGCAAAATTCACAATATTTGTATTTTTACACTTATTTATTGATGAAATACATTACGATTCGGATGCCATTGTTTAGAGGATATGTTTTGGTGTTATCTTTAGATCCTTTCGCATCTAACAAGAACATTATACATTCGAGTTCAATGTTTCAATCCAAGATTTCTTGATAGCTTTTTATATTCAAGTTAAATATTGCTTTCATAGAGATTTTTTTTGTAAATGTTGACATACCCAAAGAATTGTTTTTATTTCATTTTATGAGAATTATCTGTGAATACAATCAGGTGAAATGAGAATTATCAAAAAATTGATTCCCTCAATATGCAGCCTCCTCTGTTTTAACTATATTTAGACATATACGTGAATACATTCTACTGCACAAACTGATCATCGTGTGTCCGAACAGTCGAACAGAGGCAGCTGTGATAACTCCTCGAGATTCAAAACACAAGATTCACCAAATTTCCCATGAATTATCCATATACTTCAGCCATATAGATATCCTCCCTCTTTGATCACCCATATACTTCATCCATATATGTGAATGATTATAGATTGAGATATGATATGATGTGATATGATATATTATCCGTGTCGCTGTATGGAATAGGTATATAGAAATATTAAAAATATTTCCTTCTTTACAGAATCTTCATATTATTTCAATATTTTGAGTAAGATTCATGTAACTGTAGTGTTGTTATATATGGGTAAAGACTTCTTTCATAGTCCGAACAAGCGACTTCAGAGCATGTTCAAGGAAAGGTGTTAGAAAACTCCTTAACATGCATTTGGGAGAGATAAGAGGGTTAGTATTGCAGTCGCGTGTAATTAAAAAATGGAATATGATGATCAAAATCGTCAGTAGTCTTCTGCTCGAGTTTGATTTTTAATTGTTAACATAGTTTGAAGTCAAATGGTCAAGTTTTAACTTTTGGATCTTACTTTATTTGTAGAATTTAAAATTTCTCCCCTTATTTTTTAGATATAACAATATTTCTGTTTTGTTCAAAATCACCACCACATTCAGGTCATAGCGAAAAGTAATCTTTCCCTTTTTTTCACATTAAAAGTTAGGATTCTATATTTGGTTCAATTATAAAGTACATGAATTGTAAATTAAGCAATCGTAGTACAGTGCAACCACATGTGCTTATAAAGTACCGGATATTAGTTATTTTTTGTGTATTATTTTCCACGATGACTTTTTTATAATGGATGCCCTTGAGACAATTTTTCATCGCACCCATGCTTCATAGATACATACGACAAAAATGCATCAAACAATATTTTTTATCTATAGCAGCTATATAATATATATATATATATATATATATATATACAAGTATTGCCTCTCACAAATCAGTCTTCAATTTGATTAGCACTTTAGGCCAACTTGGATAAGTTATCTGCATAAATCACTTCACCATTAAACCCACATAACTTGATAATTCTTTTTTTCTAGTACTTATTGGTTTCCCAAGATCGTTATATAAAAATCTTATCCCTTCTTCACTGCTCTTTATTTAAGTCCATCGCTTTAGCTTCGCCGCACCTCTACCTTTACTACTATATTGTGAAGGATTCTCCACGGGTTCGAGGTCAATTTCTTCCATTTCAAGTTAAAACAATCGAACTGTTGAAACATAAAAAATAGCAATAATATATATTTCATTAATACAAGTCGTAAATACTCAAACAATATAATTATTGAAATGTACCACAAATTAAAATTCACCATTTTATTCTATGCTAATTAAAATCTATAAGAGCACAAATGTCAAAATATTAAGCTGAAAATAATAATCCATAGTGTAGAACAAATGTCACATAGCCCATATTCCATACATTCAATTTGCAACAATCAAATGTTGTAGGTTCCACACAAAAAACTAAAAAGTTAGACAACATCACCAAACAAGCTTACATTTTAAGAATTTAAAACTAATAATAAATAACCATTCGAACATCAAGCATAATAACATCATCTAACAAAATTATGTTGGCATATTGTCTATCCATGTCCCCTCACAATCTTCATGCATATAAGTTTCGAAAGATTCCTCAACCATGTCAAAGGATTCAATAGTTGGCAAAACTATAGTGCAAATTTCATCCGCGAGACATCCATCGTTGAGTTCATCTTCATCATCTTTATCATAGTAGTCCCTTTGAGGAGTTGACAATACAATTTAATATTTATGATTCATTTGGTCTGCAACATAGAAAACTTATTTCACTTGAGAGGCTAAGATGAAAGAATCGGATTTATGACCAACTTTATCAAGATTGACGGATGTAAAACCAAGCTCGTCTATGTTAATTCAATTTTTGTTGTCAACCCAATAAAACTTGAATAAATGAATCTGAATTGAAAAATAGTCAAGTATCCATATCTCCCTTATGACATCGTGGAAAATCATATCGGTACGAACAGGATTGTTGTCGTTTGCACTAGCTATCTGCAGGGTCTTAGCAAATAGGATCACTCCACTATTTTCGGCTACTTGTGCATCATTACGATCCTTTGTTAGGTAACAAACACCATTAATAACATATCCATGAACTTTGATGACGTCTCGAAGATGTCCACAAGCAATACATTTTAAGTCATCTGAGATATTGTTGTTTGGGAGTTCTTCTTCGAGAGCAATCTATTAATATAAGAATTTTAGTTACTTACAAAATAAAATTCAAATGAACATATTAAAGTAATGGGATATTTCGTCTTTATTCCCACTTTAGTTTTTAATATTAGACTTCACCAACTATTGAGTTTTACTTTAAACTTTGCCACTATTTTCCACTAGTTGGTATTAGGCTTCAAAATTTCTTTTTACTAAAATTTACAACTAATAAATAAAACAAGAGTGGCATTTTTTAAAAGAAAACTAAAAAATTGGTCAAGTCTAATGAAAATTAAAGTTGTAGTTAAGTCAACATGTCCCTAAATCATACCCTTTTAATTAACCAATGGATAAACGTTCGGTTGTGCTCCTTTTCAAGAAACTTCTTATTTTTACGTTTTCGAGGATGGGTTTCTTTCAAGTACTGTTCATGCTCCCTAACAAGGTATTAATGACTAACACAACATTAGTTATTAATATATCTAAAGATAAGTATGTGTCGAACTAACTTCATATTAATGGGAAGTTAAGAAATTCATACTCTATATAAGGTTGAACATCATTCGTGTTATGTAACATATGAAGATGTGCCTTCTCCAAGGACATGCGATCAACTTCAACGACATCCGAACCTCCTATCGATTTATCATCATCCTTTCTCGCCAGAATTCGAATTAAATCTATTTTCGACAAGAACTCGGAATAAAACTTAATAGCTTGTTTTGCTATGTAATACTAAGCAATACAACCTTCGGGGAGATTACGATTTCTCACATAACCCTTTAATACTTTCATGTACCTAATACATTAAAAACAAAACTAAATAGATACACTTATTTACTTATATTAATAGATGATAGTAAAATAAATTGACCTAACCTTTCAATTGGTTACATCCATCGAAAGAAAATAGGACCGCAAAGTTCGACCTCCCGTATAAGATACACCATTAAATGCACCATAATGTCAAAGAAGGATGGTGGAAAGTATTTTTTTGGCAAAAAAAATCTGATCACAATTTCATTCGGCATTTCTTTTAGTTTTTACAAATCCACTACTTTGACACAAAGGGCATTGAAGAAAAAGCATACCTTCATGATCGCATATCTCACATGTTTTGGCAACACCAATTGAATTGCAATTAGAAGAAGTTTTTTCATTAGAATATGGCAATCATGAGACTTCAAGCCATACAATTTCAAATATTCCATAGAGACATGGCTTCCAAAATTAGAAGAGTACCCATTCGGAACCTTAAGGTCATGCAAAGTTTAGCAGGACATTTTTCTTTCCTCTCTCGATAACGTATAACATGTTGGCAGTAGGTATGTCATTTTTTTCATTAACCTGCGGTGCTAACTCATTTCTTAAGACCATTTCTTCAAGGCCGAGTCGACACTTCACCCCATCTTTCGCTTTTCCTCGAATATTAACCAAGGTTCCAATGATACTATCATAGACATTCTTTTAAATATGCGTGACATCTAAGTTATGTCGAATAGGCAAATCCTTCTAATAAGGAATTTATAAAAATTTTCAACCCCATTGTTACTAGGACTGAATTTTTCAACCCCATTAGCTACCCTCCTCGGTCTCTTATGATTTAAATATTTCTTCAAATTAACCGCCATTGCATTTTTTGCCTTCTTTCCCCATGCAACCTTAAGTCTGCTAACTTTTATCAATATTTGTTGGCCACTTAAAGGTTTAGGGGAGGCTTGGAACTCTTTCTCATCGTTAAAATCCTTTTTCTAGCTTCAAAATGGATGGTTTTGTGGAATATATCTCCTATGTCCCATATAAATGCACTTTCCACAATATCGTAATATGGTGGAATACGTTTTTTCACTACATATTGGACAAGCACTATAGCCTTGAACAACACTTCCAGATAAATATCCATAGGCTGGAAAATCATTAATTGTCCACAACAATATTGCCCGCAAAGTAAAAGATTCTTATAAAAAGTCTTCATAGGCTTGAACTACTTCATGTCACAAGGTATTCAAATCTTCTATTAACTTATCCAAATAAACTCTATATTATTTCCTGGTTGTTTTGGACCCGATATCAACATAGTTAACATTCTAAACTTTCTTTTCATACCCAATTCCGGTTCAAAGTTATATGTGTTCAACATGACCGACCAACAAATGTACCTAGTACTACGGAAACTATGAGGATTAATTTCATCCATTGATAGTGATAATCAAAGATTTCTTGGTTATGCTGCAAAATCGGGCGACTCTTTATCAACTAATTTCCAAGTTGGTGAGTCTGTTCGGTGACACAACAAACCATCAACAATTATATCATCCGCATGCCATGTCAAAGGATTAGAAATCTCTGTAGATTGAAACCACCTTTTGAATCTCGAAATGAGTGAAAAGTACCAGAACACTTTCGCAGGAACACCTTATTTCCCCTCATCCCTTTTTAGTTCTTTCAAATTCTCCGTCTGTTTGAACCTGAATGTTCCACAAGTGGGGCATTCAAGAATTTCTTTATACTTTTTTCTATTGAGTATATAGTCATTAGGGCATGCATGTATATTCTGAAAGTCCATTCTGAATATCGATAATCAATGTTTTGCCTCATTATTAGATGAAGGTAATACATTGTCATCCGAAATCATGTCGACGATGATTGACAACATATTTGAAAGGCATTTATCCGACATCCCATTCTTCGCTTTAAGATTGAATAGCTTGACGATAGTGGATAACTTTGTATACTTTTTACATCTTTCATACAATGGCTTTTTCGAATCTAAAAGCAACTTCTGAATTTTTTTTGCATTTTCTGTTAAGTCTTCTTTTAGAGCCTTCAACATGTTAATCAACTCTTCAATATCCTTCATGGTATCCATATTGAGACCGTTATAGATAGGATCACCCATATTAACATCGGGTAGTGTTTCACGATGATCCTCCTCTCCGTGCCATTTCCACACAGTATAATCTGGATCGATACCTAAACTATACAAATGTTGTTTGATTTCTTTAACACCCATTTTTAATATATTCTCACATTGATTACAAGGGCATCGTATGAAGTTCTCATCGAAGGAGGCATTTTGAGCAACCCCAAGAAAATTATCAACACCTTCTATGTATTCTTTTAATAATCTGTCCTGGCTATTCCAAGACCTGTCCATTCTGGCCTAAGTTTGTAGACCACCACGAGTGATATATAAACAATAAAAGATATGTAATTGTTAAAAGTAATGAAATATTATACAACATAATGCATTCACACCATTAGAAAATATCGTAGAAAGTATAATGTCCCTCTAAAACTATCACAACAACTACCAAAGACACTAATACCTAATAGTAATAAGACTCAATCAACCATAACTAACCAACTCAATAACGCTAACATAACACCCAAATACTATACAACCAAAACCAATTCCGAACATTGAAGAACTTCAATTCAGAAAATTATTATACATATTATACTATAATGTTATATATAGTATGATATTATTTATAATATGTATAAAACAGTTGTTATACATATTATTTATAAGAACAACAACCATCAGCGATTATATACCTATAATATATTGAAACAAGTATTGAAAGCACATAGTATAAGCATAGGACAAGCAATGCTAAAAATTAATGAAAGCACACAAACGAGGCATTAGCGAGTATATGATACACACACTAAAACAAGACAATGAAACTTCAAAAGAAAACTAACATGTCATAACGCACCCTATGATACTGAAATCACTGAGATAAGAAAACACTAACATAAAGTTGAAGCTAATGAAAATGCTCTGACACCAGTATGGTACTAAAATCGTTGTAAACTTTTCGAATAAGTTTCATCTTCCCAAAATCAAATGTATCTTTTAATCATGGAAACACATTAATGATTCAATTAATTTACAACAATTCTTAATGAATCATCAATTATAATGCAATACATGATGTAGTTTGATTGATATCTCACTTTGTTAAACAATGAATCGCAGGGGATATATGCATCACACTTTTATATAATCTAACATAAATTGAATATCACTTATCTCATCTTTGCTAAAAATGTTAAAAAGGATGAAATCACCGGTCCAAATGTCTAATCACAAAAACACTAGATGACAAAACACAATAGTCATTGAGTGTGTAGAAATAGTCAAGAATCCATATAACGATTTTATTAGCAAACACTTGTTTGATCATATTTTGAAAAATAGGAATTTCATAAAGAACACCACATAATTTGATAATATAGTACCACAAACATGCATTGACTCCGTTTCAAATGAGAATCAAACGAGAGAAATTTAACCAAGTACTAACTAATAATAATATGTTATTTAAACATTTTAAGAGAATCCAAAAAAATCAACTCATAATTCCACATGATACACAAACACACATACACATTGAAATTGATTGAAATCTAAAACATCACACACTGAAATTAATTGCAATATAAAACACGGAACATCAAGGCTGATACATACAAAGTGACAAATTCAGGATTTTAATTTAGGATGGGCATAACTGTAAGGCTGATTTTTTTTTCAGAACTCAGGCAAAACATTATTTAACATGTTAGAATTAAGCAATCCGACTCGAAAGAAACCCGAATATGACAGGTCTTACTAAAAAAAACCTCGAATATTGAAGGACACAAGCGCGATACTGCACAATTACGTATCACGAACTAAAAATCTTCACCAAAATTCAAGTACTAAGCACTAAATGAATTGACTCTACATTTCTAAACATCTAAATATTATACATTAATCATAACATATTGCATTATGTCAAAAAATAGACATTTTACAATTAACTTAAATATTTTAAGTCAACATGGACAATTAATGTTTAGTTTCTAGGAGCTAAGTATATTTTACACTTAGTCCACCTTATATTTAAATTTTGCAAAAACTCCCTTGTTTACTTTTCTTGATAATTATATATTAAAGTTTAGGATATGAGTAAAAAAAGTTTGTAAGTGTTTTATGCGACGAGGGACCTTTTGGAACAAAATAAAAATGTTTGGAGTATATATTAATTAAAAAATTGTGGAGGGACTTTTCTTCGAATGACCCTACTTATTTTTGCAACAAGTCACTAACCAAAATTATTAAACATTGAACATATGAACTGAAAATAAAATAAAATTACACTTGAAACTAATGACACTCAACTATTTCTTTAATATCTGTATTTAAAAAAAATGACAATATATAAACTGAATTTATAATAGACACAATTATTTAAACAGTATTATTGTCAATAGTTGTAATAAATCTTAACAACTAAAGGCCTAAACAATGCTTGTCACAAACACAACTATTTATTTATGTAAATAAAAAATAGTTTGTCCCAAATTCTCAATGTGCAAACCGGGCCGGAGTAGAAAACAGGAGAAGAGGGAAGGCATCCAGCGACGAATCTGATAAAAGAAACAAAATGTAAAGGATAAGAAATCGATTAGGTTTTTAAACAGAAATATTACAAACACATATACACAAATCAAGAACAAATCGCATATACATAAATCAGACACACAAATCAAGAACAAATTGCATATACACAACACATACACACAAATCGAATCCATATATCTACACAAACCCTTGCAAATCCATATTAGGGCTTTTTGTACCTGATTGATGGAAATCGCCGGCGCCGGAGGTGATGAGATGTAAGAGAGCTGGAGGTGATGTAAGAGGGGAGAGAGTTGTGCGTGAGACAGAGGGAGAGTCATGCAAGTGAGAGAACGCGAGGGGGAGTCGTGCAAGAGATGATTGTCGAGAGAGAGCGGGGAATTTTTTGAGGGGCCAATTTTTGGAGCGGGAATGAAAAAAATAAACCCCCGCTTCTTTTTTTCAGTTATCTCAGTTTTTACTCGAGGGATAAAATAATTAAGATATATTTATGTCATCTATATATAAATATGGGATAAATGGTTTGTTTTTTTATCTCAATTTTACTTAAATCGAAATAAAAATTTACCTTAAAAGCCAAATTGACATAAATAATTATTATTTAGGTCAATTTACATATGTCTGACATAACGTTAATTTTTAAACTGACATTAATGATTTTTTTTCTTGTAGTGTTTAGTGTTTGTGTGCACTTGTTAAAATTTGGACTTAACTATTGAAATTTAAATTGGACTCAAGTTTTTTTTTGTGTGTGTCACACATTCCTGTTATTAAAATAATCTTTATTTTAAATCTAATTTAATTTAAATATTTATTTCGATTTAAAGATATTTGGTTTGTGCCTCTAACTAGTTATACCTTCTAAGTTGAACTTTTGTGTGTTCACTTTATTTAGTTGTGTGTAATTAGTGTGTGGGATTTATTTCACATCTTTATTTATTTAAATTTTATTTTAGTCAAACTCATCCTATTTTATTAAGTCGAGGGCTACACTCTTTATCTCGTACTCAATTTGTCTTGGATTTATTCAATTGAATCATACATTTTTTATTGCCTATGTTGAATGCTTTTTTTTTGTATTCTTTTATACTTAGGTGGTATTAGTGTGTGTATGATTTTTGGATACCTGGTTATAGTATTGGCTTGAACTAAAACTTGGAATTTATTCTTTGTGATTTTTTTGTTACATATTTGAAATTTTGGCTTAACAAATATATTAGTATCTATCTTGTGGTAAGTTTAATTAAGTCCTAATTTGTATTAGATATGTGCTACACATATTTATCTTTTGCTCATTTTACTTAGACTTAATAATTTAACATAACACCGGTTTAAATTGATTCATATTCTATTTGGTGTAAAGTTAATTTTTTTTAGTTGTATGACAAACTTGTTGGAATTTTATTTCTTCTTTTATTTGTGGTAATTTTGCGCCAACTAAATTGGTTTAGGATTAATATTTACTTGAATATTAATTATTAACGAAGACCTTGCATGAGTCTTGTGACTTAGTATTTAATCATTCTTTTAGTATCGATTAATTCAACATTTTTCTTACCTTTCACTTAGTTAATGATTGGTAATTTTTCTTGTTAATTAAAATAGACTTAACCTGGTGTGTGTTTAATCTCTTTTTCTAAACAAGATTATTTTGTTGTTTTGATTAAAACGAATTTTATTATCAAATCTGTTTTGCACAACTTCACGGGGTCTCACGTTTAAGTGTGTAGTTGTTGTAACACCTCGAAATTTTGATGATTTCATATTTAATTAATTGGATGGCAAATATGAATTATTTAATTTGGACAAATTTGAATATGTGATTTGGAGAATTTATTTAAATGGGAGAATTTATTTAAATTGGGATTATTTAGATTTCATTGTTTTGATTATTTTTATGGCACATTTTGAGGCTGAAAATTAGAGAATGTTATAAAGTATTTCGGATGTCAATTCTGAGTGCACGATTGAGTCCGGATGGATTGAGATAGTTTGAAATGTGTACTCGGAGGTATTAAATGGGTCACGGGGTATTTTTGGCATAGCCGGGTCCACACGGGATTTAGAGGTGTTAAATGTGTACCTAGAGGTGTTAATTAGGCCCATGTGACAATAAAGTGGGATTTAGAGATAAAAACCTAGGTTTAGGATTTGTGGGTAGCCATAACTCATTTGGGAGAAACCTGAGAATGTAGAGGAGCAAAAGGGAGAAGTCTTGGATGCCAAAGAAGAAGAAAAAAGGGAGGTGTCCTTCAACAAATCAAATCTCTACACCAGAGGAATAATCAGACACTAGGAACTTTCAAGGGAAGTGGTTAAACTTGCTTTTATATTAATTGCAGTCTACAATTCATATCATAGTAGGTGTATTAACCAAATGACTTTTGGGTTGGGTTGACACACAAATTTGGGTTGTAAATTTGTGGGATTTTACGAATAAATATTGGGGACTAAGAATGATTATTAATTCCTATGTGGTGTTGATTTATTTGATAAATCGGGAATGATTTAGTGACTGTAAAGGATTTTGGGGAAGGCTTATTAAATCTGATATTTGGTTTGCTAATTTTTTATAATTTGAGACATAAGATCCTTAGGGGTATTACTAATTGATAGAATTGAGATTTGGTATGGGATTTAATCAATTTAGAGCTAATCAAATGATTAAAGTGTTCGGTGGCCATTTTCAGGTGTTTTAAGAACAGTTATGGGTTTGAAGAAGTTACAATAATAAAACATAGCTGTAATACCCCGTACTTTTGGCTATATTTATTTTTGGGATTAATTAATTAAATGCGTATTAATTGGAAATTAATCCGGGTTAAAATACTAGCGAGATGTGAGTTTGTATTTGATTGTATGTGCATATATGATTATATATGAATATGGAATTATTAAATTTGTCGTGGGATTTATATACGGAAATTTGGAAATTTTATTGAGACGCGTGTGACCGCCGCGTCATGGTATATTATTTTAATTATAAAAGTGATTTTTATTTCTATTATCCGTATGGTCGTTTTGAGTGCGCCAACGCGTCCGGAAGGGTCGAGATAGTCAGAAAACACTAGCCGGGGGTATAGTTTGGGTTCCGGGGTATTTTTAGGCCATACCGGCAATATAAAGGGTATTTTGGTAATTTCGTATTTTGGGAAATTAATAGTGACGAAAATTGATTAATTACATCTGATGTGGATTTGAACCACTAAGACACTAACCAACCCATATTAAACTAGAGGGCTACGTCGGTTATTAGAAGAGTTTTCTAAGTTCCCCAAATCAAACCCTAGCCACCTTAAGCCACCATTGGAGAGAGGGAATTCTGCAGAAAGAGAGAGGAAAACAACATCTAAATCAGAGATAAACCCGAGGCAAGTGACTTAATTCCATTTAATTTCAGAGAATGTTATTTCCATGTTAGATAATTCCAATTTATGTTTGTTCTTGGTGAAATATGAAAACCCATGTAGTTTAGAACATAGAACTTGAAAATCTTGAGGAGAATTGAATGTAGAATGATAGGTAGATGATTATTCTCATGATATTTGTCATTGGAAGAAATTAAAATGGATTTATTTTGGGGTTAATTCATGATTCAAAAAGTTAGGGTTCATGTTCTTGAATAATTGGGGAAAAAGTGTAGAGATTTATATTTTGATTGATGTTAGAGTGATTTAATCCTTGAAAACGTGTTAGGAGGTGACTATAATATGTTTAGGATTGATTAGAGACCTTAAAACAATCATTGGGACTAATTTTAGAGGAGATTTGAGGAGTAAAATTGATGAAAAACGAGATTGAGAAAATTCTGGGCCGAAACTGGTAGCTCGTTAGAAACCAACCCAGGTCGTTCGAACGAACTCGTTCGAACGAGCTTCTAACGAGTTGAACAGTCGCTTCTAACGAGGGGTAGTTTCGTTCGATAATCTCGTTCGAACGAGATATCGTTAGAAGGTACAGTTCGTTCGAACGAACTGGATCTCGTTCGAACAGTCTCGTTCGAACGGGACTTCTAACGAGCTGACAGTTGGATCTCGTTCGAACAGTCTCGTTCGAACGAGACTTCTAACGAGATGGCAGTCTGGGCCTTTTTGGACTGTTTTGATTTTTGGGGTCCCGTAAAGTTGTTCGAGGATATAGATAACATTCTGATGATGTTGTAATGATAGAATTGGTACATTTGGGTATTTATGAGAAGGAAATTATATACGAGTGATTTAAATCAATGATCCATTTAGGTTGAGACGTGAGTGTCTACTACGACGTGAGAATAAATTATGGAGCGTATGATTATAAACCAGAATCGTATAAATTGTGATAATTATAAGTTGGTACAAGAATGCGATATGTACTACGATTAAAATACGGTGATTACTAAGATGCGTGTTTACTTAGTATTGATGTATGATTTGTGTGTATGACATACCTACCATACTTGCTATCACGGGAGGTTTGCGTTCGCTTAGGGCCCTCTAATCCTTGTGTTGCCCGGATTTAGACTGGTTACCTTGATGAACATAGGTCATAGAAAGACTTATTGGGATATTAATAAGTCCGCTGATCGTGGGAGCGTAGGTATGTGCGTGACCCATGTGATGTGACTGTGTTCGCCTCCATTATTTGTGATGTTGTTATCTGTGAACTATTCCTGAGAGATTCAGAATATATGATCCTTATGTACGTGATGTACCGGGATGGATAGCAGAGTATGTGTGCACTACAGCTTAGTCTCGGGGTGCTTATATTGTATATTTATGTTGTGAAAAGATATACTCTTAATAAACGGGAACTTTCATATGGTGTTGTATATAACTATGTAATAATAATATAGAGGGATAGCTATAACGAGTTGTATTACTTTTGAATGAGAACCTGAAGTTACGTTAAACCCTATTTAATTGAGATCGTTATTATGTTAATAGAACCGAGTAATAAGGGTAGGACCTATGACAGTCTAGCTAGATATTATGTCAGTTAGTTAGTTGGTTGTGTCGTTGAAGATGGGTATTTACGTTAGGAGTGCACAGTTAGACGAGAGGTGAGAATGTCATGTGAGTGCACGTCCTAACATGTACTTTGCATTTAATGTTTTAAATGTTTTTAAAGCACTTGCAGGTTTTTAAATATAACTCCACATTCGGGCTATGACCCGTTTTCTTTTCAAATCTATTTTTGTAAAACCATTTTAGGTGCCCAACCACAAGGACACCAAGCATAGGATTCTCACTCTGATGACGAGCTGTAGCTATTTGTGGAAGCTACAGGGATTTGTTGTTAGATGCTTCTATCGTTTGGATTCCAGTTTCAGCAATTATCAGTTGTAGGGCATGTTGCCCATCTCTATCAGACATCTTTTACATTTCAGTTTTTCAGACTTTGTCATGTATTGATTCAGTATTCCTTTATTTATTTCAGTTGTGGGATTTGTAGTGAGGAGTTTTCCTCCAGACTTTATTTACATTATGTGATGGTTATTCTTTTTACTTCAGTATGGTGAATGGTGTTATTATTCTTCATTACACTTGTTGCATGTTAATCAGACTTAATTTAAAATTTGGCAACTTACTTTTTAAATACTAGGTGGTTAGTAGTAATAAAATGTTTTCGACAGTGATGCTATTAACTGAGCCAACTTGGCATTTTGAATTAATTTAATAAAGGAGTAGCTACCCGGTATTTAATTAGTCGGGGTGTCACAGGTGGTATCAGAGCATCAGGTTATAGTGTCCTTTAGTATCTGTACGGCTATTATGTTTCCGCTACGCTTTCTTTAATATAGAGTCCTATATTTTAGGACTGTTGTACTCTTTTTGTGTGTATATTTCGTTCTTCAGCTATTTTAAAGTTTATAAATAGTGAACTTCTAAACTTCATTCTTATTTCAGATGCCTCCACGACGTGCACAACGAGTTCCCAGGGATGCAACGCCCGAACCCTAGCCCGCTCCAGTTCAGGGCATGATGAACGCCGCTGAGGTTGCAGCTATAGTAGCCCAAGAGGTAAATGCCGCGATTGCCGTTGTTCAGCAGGCACCACCTCAGGCGCCGGTTGGCGCGCCAGTACAGGCTAATGTATTCCCGTCAGCTTGGGAACGTGTACGTGACGCTTTTTAGAAAGCGCATCCGCCAGAGTTTGCAGGTAGCTCAGATGTGGTAGTCTCGAGCCAGTGGAGGAAAGATATGCAGAGGCACTTGAGGATGTATGAGTGCATGGATGTTCAGAAGCAGGTGCTAGCTACTTTCAAGCTAGTTGGATCTTCACTGCAGTGGTGGGAGTCTATTACCACCATGGAGGAGAGGGATACTCTCACTATTCAGGACTTCTGGGTGCGGTTTGACCGCAAGTACTTTCCGTCCGCAGTTCATACGGAAATGAGGAGGAAACTGATGAATTTGAAGCAAGAGGGGAAGACAGTGGCCGAGTATGAGGCCGAGTTCACGAACCTATTGAATATCATCCCAGATGAGATACCAACAGAGAAGAAGAAGATTGAGAAATTCACGGACGGGTTGACTTGGAGGATCCGTCAGCATCTGTTAGGGAACCTTTCGTTGGCCACGTATTCTAATGTGGTTAACGCTGCATTGTTACACTGCCAGGACCACCATTTTCATATGGCAGAGGGAAAGAGATCGGGGGAGTCTAGCCATCAGGGCAGGACTGGAGGTTATGGTGCCAGCGGGGCACAATCTGGTCAGGGGCAGAGACAGAATGAGCAGGTCTCCCAGCAGGGGGATAATAAGAGGTTCCAGTCAGGGAACTACAAACAGGGACAGGGAGGTTTCTGTCAGGGCCATCAGGGTCCAAACGGCCACCAGGGCCAACAGGGGCAGAATGGGTAGCAGTTCTAGCAGGGCCAGGGGAGGAACGGTAACGGCCACCAGGGCCGGGGACATCAGGGGCAGAGAGGGGGAACTTCCCAGGGAAATGTTTTGTTTGTGGGAAGACTGGCCATAAACGTCAGGATTGTCCTAATAGGGGCAGGGCCCCACAGCAGTAGCAGCAGCAGCATGGTGCTCGCCAGGAGCCGGAGAGGCCTATGTTTCCCCTCGCTCTCCCCGCACTGCCACAGATGGCAGCATTGCCACCCATTCCAGCAGTCCCAGCTCAGCAGGGGCAGCTACAGTATGGACGTGTCTACAACGTCCACCAGGCTGCAGTTCCACAGGCACCGCCCGCGATTGAGGGTACGTTTCCTATCCATGACACTATGGGTCGGGTATTGTTTGATACGGGTGCTACACATTGTTTTATAGCTACACACTTCGCGAAAGCTTTAGGATTGTTAGCTACGGCAGAGAGCACAGTGACGTGTGTCGACTCACCATTGGGGATTGGGTCACTTATATTCTTTATATGCCGGGGAGTGGGAGTAGGGATTGGTAGTCTTGTATTACCAGCAGATATGTTAGTATTAGATATGCATGTTCACGATGTGATCATCGGTATGGATTGGCTCGTAGCTTATAGGGCCATGATTGATTGCTTCAGCGGGAGCATTGTTTTTGCCATTCCGGGGCAAGAGATGTTTGTAGTGGCGATGCCTCGCCCAGAGGGAGGATCGACCGCTCATTTGTATTACCTAGAGGAGGATACCTCTAAGGAGGTTGTGATTCCTTTAGATTCGATCCCGGTTGTCAGGGAGTATTCGGATGTGTTTCAGGAGATACCAGGCTTACCACCCAGTCGAGAGATAGACTTTGTTATAAACCTATTGCCAGATACGAGGCCTATAGCACGCGCACCGTACCGTATGGCTCCAGCTGAGATGCAAGAGCTACGAGATCAGATAGAGCAGCTGTTAGGTCAGGGCTTTATTCGCAAGAGTACCTCACCTTGGGGCGCTCCAGTTTTGTTTGTAAAGAAGAGGGACGGTTCACTGAGATTGTGTGTGGATTATCGAGAGTTGAATAAGGTCACGATACGGAATAAGTATCCGTTGCCTCGAATCGATGACTTATTCGACCAGTTGAGAGGAGCTTCTTTCTTCTCAAAGATTGATTTGATATCGGGATACCATCAGTTGCGTATCCGGGAGGAGGATGTCTCGAAGACTACGTTCTTATCGAGATATGGTTCTTACAAGTTTCGGGTTATGCCTTTTGGTTTGACCAACGCTCCAGCAGTGTTTATGGACTTGATGAACAGAGTGTTCAGGGATTTCCTAGATCAGTTTGTCATTGTCTTCATTGATGATATTCTAGTTTACTCCCAGACAGAGGAGGAGCACGCCGAGCATTTGAGGCAGGTTTTGCAGACACTTCGTCAGAACGAGCTGTATACAAAGTTTGAGAAGTGCGGGTTTTGGTTGAAGGAGGTCCAGTTTTTGGGACACATTATTTCCGACCGAGGGATATCTGTTGATCCGGGGAAGGTATTCGCGGTGAGGGAGTGGGGAAAGCCCACGACACCGACTGAGATTCATAGTTTCTTGGGCCTAGTAGGATACTACAGGAGGTTCATTCGGGCATTTTCGAAGATAGCAGGTCCTTTGACACATCTTACTCATAAAGGTGTGCCGTTCATTTGGAGTGATGCCTGTCAGTTGGCATTTGATGAGTTGAAGGACAAGTTAACCTCAGCACCTGTGTTAGCATTGCCGAGACCGGGAGTTGAGTATTTGGTTTACACTGAGGCGTCTTTGCAAGGACTTGGAGGTGTATTGCAGCAGGAGAGACATGCCATAGCTTATGCTTCCCGTAAGCTTAAGACTCATGAGAAGAATTACCCCACGAATGATTTGGAGTTGGCAGCAGTGGTATTTGCCCTACGGATTTGGAGACACTATCTTTTGGGGGAGAAGTTCCAACTGTTCACGGACCACAAGTCCCTACAGTACCTGTTCACACAGAAAGAGTTGAATATGCGGCAGCGTAGGTGGCTTGAGTTTGTGAAAGACTAACAGTTCAACATCCAGTACCACCCGGGTAAGGCTAACGTGGTAGCAGACGCGTTGAGCTGCAGGCCAGCAGATGAGGTGGCAGGGGTGTGGAAGGCTAAATGGAAGGAGTTGGGACACCAGGATACAGTGGCCCGATCTTTCATGTCTGTGATGATCGTTACACCGCAGATTGTCACAAAGGTAGTACGGGCACAGGCAAATGACTCATTCTGTCAGGAGCAGATAGTTCGATTACTAGCAGAGGGAGCCGAGTCCTATACCGTCAGCTCAGACGGGGGATTACACTTCAATGGGAGATTGGTATTTCCGGAAGGGGAGGAATTACGACACGAGGTGACGACAGAGTCGCATGGCTCACGGTTCGCGGTACATCCCGGAGGGGATAAAATGTACCAAGATATGAGACGCCAGTATTGGTGGAGCGGTATGAAGAAAGATATCACTGAGTTTGTTTCAAAATGCGCCACTTGTCAGCTTGTAAAAGTGGATCATCATAGACCGACAGGATTGCTACAGCCGTTGGAGGTCCCGGTGTGGATGTGGGAGAGCATATCCATGGACTTTATCACGGGGTTGCCTACGTCGCAGAGGGGTCACGACTCCGTTTGGGTAATAGTGGACAGATTGTCCAAAGTCGCTCACTTTTTACCCGTAAGGACTGACTACACTACGGGACAGTATGCCCAGCTCTTCATTTCAGAGATTGTGAGACTTCACGGTGTGCCCCTAAATATCGTGTCTGACAGAGACAAGATATTTGTTTCGCAGTTTTGGGAGAGTTTCCAGGAGCCCATGGGCACGGAATTGCGGTTGAGTACGGCTTATCATCCGCAGACCGATGGGCAGACCGAGCGGACAAATCAGATGTTGGAGGACATGCTACGCATGTGCATCATTGATTTTGGTGGTGGATGGGAGCAGTACCTTCCACTGGTGGAGTTTGCTTACAACAACTCCTATCAGTTCACTATTGGCATGGCTCCATTTGAGGCATTGTACGGTAGGCCTTGTCGTTCCCCAGCATGTTGGTTGGAGGTGGGGGACAACAAACTAGTTGGGCCGGAAGTGATTCAGGATACTTCGGCAAGGATTGAGTTGATTCGGAGTCGCATTCGGGTCGCTCAAGACAGGTAGAAGAGTTATGCTGATGCGAAGAGATTTTTCAGGGAGTTCCAAGTGGGGGACCATGTTTTGCGCAGAGTATCTCCTATGAAGGGTATTATGAGATTCGGGAAGAAGGGGAAGTTGGCACCGATATATGTGGGGCCATTTCCTATTATTGAGCGGATCGGACCGGTTGCGTATAGACTTGGGTTACCGGAGCATTTGCATCGGATTCACGATGTATTTCATATTTCCTCTCTAAGGAAATATCTCTGAGATGATTTGGCTCATTCTCACATTGCTTTGGAGGATATCGATTTCCAGCCTGATAGCTCCTACGAGGAGGGACCTATTGCTATTTTGGACCGAAGTGAGCGAAAGCTGCGGTCAAAGATAGTTCGTTAGTGCGTGTTCAGTGGCGACATCACAATGTCGAGGAGTCCACATGGGAGCGCGAGGATGAGATGCATGAACGTTATCCAGAGTTGTTTTTATCAGGTACTTTCTAGTTTCGAATTTCGGGACGAAATTCTGTTATTAGGGGGGAAGTATGTAATACCCCATACTTTTGGCTATATTTATTTTTGGGATTAATTAATTAAATGCGTATTAATTGGAAATTAATCCGGGTTAAAATACTAGCGAGATGTGAGTTGGTATTTGATTGTATGTGCATATATGATTATATGTGAATATGGAATTATGAAATTTGTCGTGAGATTTATATACGGCAATTTGGAAATTTTATTGAGACGCGTGTGACCGCCGCGTCATGGTATATTATTTTAATTATAAAAGTGATTTTTATTTCTATTATCCGTATGGTCATTTTGAGTGCGCCAACGCGTCCGGAAGGGTCGAGATAGTCAGAAAACACTAGCCGGGGGTATAGTTTGGGTCCCGGGGTATTTTTAGGCCATACCGGCAATATAAAGGGTATTTTGGTAATTTCGTATTTTGGGAAATTAATAGTGACGAAAATTGATTAATTACATCTGATGTGGATTTGAACCACTAAGCCACTAACCAACCCATATTAAACTAGAGGGCTACGTCGGTTATTAGAAGAGTTTTCTAAGTTCCCCAAATCAAACCCTAGCCACCTTAAGCCACCATTGGAGAAGAAGCTTGGAGAGAGGGAATTCTGCAGAAAGAGAGAGGAAAACAACATCTAAATCAGAGATAAACCCGAGGCAAGTGACTTAATTCCATTTAATTTCAGAGAATGTTCTTTCCATGTTAGATAATTCCAATTTATGTTTGTTTTTGGTGAAATATGAAAACCCATGTAGTTTAGAACATAGAACTTGAAAATCTTGAGGAGAATTGCATGTAGAATGATAGGTAGATGATTATTCTCATGATATTTGTCATTGGAAGAAATTAAAATGGATTTATTTTGGGGTTAATTCATGATTCAAAAAGTTAGGGTTCATGTTCTTGAATAATTGGGGAAAAAGTGTAGAGATTTATATTTTGATTGATGTTAGAGTGATTTAATCCTTGAAAACGTGTTAGGAGGTGACTATAATATGTTTAGGATTGATTAGAGACCTTAAAACAATCATTGGGACTAATTTTAGAGGAGATTTGAGGAGTAAAATTGATGAAAAACGAGATTGAGAAAATTCTGGGCCGAAACTGGTAGCTCGTTAGAAACCAACCCAGGTCGTTCGAACGAACTCGTTCGAACGAGCTTCTAACGAGTTGAACAGTCGCTTCTAACGAGGGGTAGTTTCGTTCGATAATCTCGTTCGAACGAGATATCGTTAGAAGGTACAGTTCGTTCGAACGAACTGGATCTCGTTCGAACAGTCTCGTTCGAACGGGACTTCTAACGAGCTGACAGTTGGATCTCGTTCGAACAGTCTCGTTCGAACGAGACTTCTAACGAGATGGCAGTCTGGGCCTTTTTGGACTGTTTTGATTTTTGGGGTCCCGTAAAGTTGTTCGAGGATATAGATAACATTCTGATGATGTTGTAATGATAGAATTGGTACATTTGGGTATTTATGAGAAGGAAATTATATACGAGTGATTTAAATCAATGATCCATTTAGGTTGAGACGTGAGTGTCTACTACGACGTGAGAATAAATTATGGAGCGTATGATTATAAACCAGAATCGTATAAATTGTGATAATTATAAGTTGGTACAAGAATGCGATATGTACTACGATTAAAATACGGTGATTACTAAGATGCGTGTTTACTTAGAATTGATGTATGATTTGTGTGTATGACATACCTACCATACTTGCTATCACGGGAGGTTTGCGTTCGCTTAGGGCCCTCTAATCCTTGTGTTTCCCGGATTTAGACTGGTTACCTTGATGAACATAGGTCATAGAAAGACTTATTGGGATATTAATAAGTCCGCTGATCGTGGGAGCGTAGGTATGTGCGTGACCCATGTGATGTGACTGTGTTCGCCTCCATTATTTGTGATGTTGTTATCTGTGAACTATTCCTGAGAGATTCGGAATATGTGATCCTTGTGTACGTGATGTACCGGGATGGATAGCAGAGTATGTGTGCACTACAGCTTAGTCTCGGGGTGCTTATATTGTATATTTATGTTGTGAAAAGATATAATCTTAATAAACGGGAACTTTCATATGGTGTTGTATATAACTATGTAATAATAATATAGAGGGATAGCTATAACGAGTTGTATTACTTTTGAATGAGAACCTGAAGTTACGTTAAACCCTATTTAATTGAGATCGTTATTATGTTAATAGAACCGAGTAATAAGGGTAGGTGATTAGGCACATATTCTTCACATTTATCCCCTTAATTTCGGTATTTTTATGATACCGTGCAGTGTAATTAGCTTGTATTTGTCTCTTATTTATGCTACTAACCCTTTTTGGCAAGTATTTCTTGTTTTGTGTATTTCTCATGTGTTTTATAGGTATTTCATGCAAGTTAGTGCGAAGGAGAACGCAGAACAGTGAAAGAAACCTAGAAACGGAGAGATGAAGGGCATTTTTGTAATTTTTCAGCCTTATTCCGGAGGTGGGGCAAACTAGAAAGTTGAATAGCTCTAAATTACAAGAACACTGGAAAAAATGGCACCTCAATCCGAGCTACGGTGAAGAAGTTACGATGTTTTGAACTTGCGCGATAATGAAGAGTCTGGATGTGCGGATTTCTGTCATTAATTATGCATTTAATGCAGTGCAACTCTTGGAAAACTTGTTCCACAAGCACTATTGGCTGTCAATTTCGAGATTTTGTTCAATAAAAGCCCATGACCTACATCATTTGAAGGGGGGTGGCTAGAGAGAGGCTAGGTTAGGAGTAGGTTAGAAGTGCTAGATTGAATTTTAGGGTTAGATTTTGAGAGCAAATTTCCAATTTCTTCAAGAGTTTTCATGAATCTTAGTTTGTAAGAATTTCTGAATTCCAATTCCGTTCTTGTTGTTGAATTCAAGTAATATCATTTCCATTCTCTTGTTTTATTATTTGCAATATATTTATAATGTCTTGTAGATCCTTAATGTTGTGTATGAATTTGTTTTTTTAATCCAATCATGAGTAGCTAATTTTTCAAGGGTTGGGGTACATGAACTCAATCCAAGGCAAATTATTTGTATGGAAAATTAGAAAATAAATGAAAATATTGGTTGAATCGTGAATGAAAATAATATATGCATTGTCATATCTTTTAATCTCTCTTGCCCTAGGTACTTGGGATGTTTAAGAATGCTTTGTATGTATAATTTGTCGTTCACCACCTTATATTGATCTTTGATTTCATATGATGCGGTCTTTGATTTCATATGTAATGCTTAGTGATGATAAGGACTGGATTTAATCAAGAATTTTGATTTATAATTCTAGTATTCTAAAGGATAATTTGTTAAGGATTGAGGGATTGTACCCTACCCTATTTTCTCCCATTTGTCAGATCTAATTTCTTTTGCACTTTTCGGTTTGTTTTTCTTAAGTAATTTTTTAATAGAAATTTTCCCAACAATTTGAGCCAAATAAAATTTATCCTTTCGTTTGATAACCCAAAAAACCCAAATATCCCGGAATTGTGAAAATTGAGAAAATATTCACCAAATAAAGTCCAAATTGTGCAACAAAAAGGGGCAAGAAGAAAAAAAAGATATGCTCAACAAAAATAGCAAGAAAAAAAAAAAAAATGAAAAGAAAAAAAAGAAGAGAAAAATGAGCAAATGCCCGAAAAAAGCACTAATGGACATCATAAGGACATTTTCCAATTCCTAACATTCCATCCATTTCTATTTTTACCCTTTACACCTTTTACCCCAAAAAAGTCCTAACCGAGTCCGAATGGAGAAATTGGTTACCGCGTGGAGAGCTAAGACATGAAAAGATAATATGAGAGATTAAATGGTGTGAATTAGAGGTGATGTTCCCATTTCCTAATAACCGTACTCTGATGATGAGATCTTTTCACCATAAATTTCCTTCTTTTCAATTTTGTATGCATGAATTTGTGTCCATTATATTTACTCTTTATATCATGCATACCGAGAGAAAATAGCCACAATCCGAGTGATTCGTTTGTGAGTGCATCCGTAAGAATTTGAATCAAAACGAATTTTCGAAAAGTAACGTAATGCTCAATCGGTGGAAATTTGAGGTTTAGTTTTTGGCTTCGCGCACACACACTATGGTTTGAGACATTTGAATATGAATTTATGGTGATTATTTTTCGAAAAAGTTTAAATTGTACAATTTTTAAGTACTTTGATATTTATTTGAGTCAATAAAGAATTTTGTGGGTAAATTCACTGCAAACCCTCACGAGACAAAACTCGTCCTACTAGGGTAACCTAGGGGTTTAAAGGCTTGTTGAATACGCTAAATGCAATCGTTTGCCCGCGAAAATGGTTTTCTATCCCAATAAAGGAATTTTCAAGAGTGGAATTTTTGTTAGATAGACTTACATTGCTCGGGACGCGCAAAGTTCTAAGTTAGGGGGTGTGATTAGGCACATATTCTTCACATTTATCCCCTTAATTTCGGTATTTTTATGATCCCGTGCAGTGTAATTAGCTTGGATTTGTCTCTTATTTATGGTACTAACCCTTTTTGGCAAGTATTTCTTGTTTTGTGTATTTCTCATGTGTTTTATAGGTATTTCATGCAAGTTAGTGCGAAGGAGAACGGAAAACAGTGAAAGAAACCTAGAAATGGAGAGTTGAAGGGCATTTTAGTAATTTTCAGACTTATTCCGGAGGTGGGGCCAACTAGAAAGTTGAAGAGCTCTAAATTACAAGAACACTGGAAAAAACGGCACCTCAATCCGAGCTACGGTGAAGAAGTGACGATGTTTTGAAGTTGTGCGATAATGAAGAGTCTAGATGTGCGGATTTCTGTCATTAATTATGCATTTAATGCAGTGCAACTCTTGGAAAACTTGTTCCACAAGCACTATTGGCTGTCAATTTCGAGATTTTCTTCTATAAAAGCCCATGACCTACATCATTTGAAGGGGAGTGGCTAGAGAGAGGCTAGGTTAGGAGTAGGTTAGAAGTGCTAGATTGAATTTTAGGGTTAGATTTTGAGAGCAAATTTCCAATTTCTTCAAGAGTTTTCATGAATCCTAGTTTGTAAGAATTTCTGAATTCCAATTCCGTTCTTGTTGCTGAATTCAAGTAATATCATTTCCATTCTCTTGTTTTATTATTTGCAATTTATTTATAATGTCTTGTAGATCCTTAATGTTGTGTATGAATTTGTTTTTTTAATCCAATCATGAGTAGCTAATTTTTCAAGGGTTGGGGTACATGAACTCAATCCAAGGCAAATTATTTGTATGGAAAATTAGAAAATAAATGAAAATATTGGTTGAATCGTGAATGAAAATCATATATGCATTGTCATATTTTTTAATCTCTCTTGCCCTAGGTACTTGGGATGTTTAAGAATGCTTTGTATGTATAATTTGTCGTTCACCGCTTTATATTGATCTTTGATTTCATATGGTGCGGTCTTGAACCTCATATATGTAATGCTTAGTGATGATAAGGACTGGATTTAATCAAGAATTTTGATTTATAATTCTAGTATTCTAAAGGATTATTTGTTAAGGATTGAGAGATTGTACCCTACCCTAGTTTTAGAAATTTTCCCAATCATCATCTTTTTCATTTTTATTTTAGAAGTAATAAATCAATTAAATTCTATAAAACATTTCCTGTGGATTCGATACCAAAACTTACTACTATACTCCATAAAAGTGTAGTTAAAAGTTTTGTTTTTTTTGTATTGAGGTTGGAAGCCGATAACAACGACTAGCGTATTACACGGACGCTCGGTTTTTCCACTTGATCAGTAGGACCTATGATAGTCTAGCTAGATATTATGTCACTTAGCTAGTGGGTTGTGTCGTTGAAGATGGGTATTTACGTTAGGAGTGCACAGTTAGTCGAGAGGTGAGAATGTCATGTGAGTGCACGTCCTAACATGTACTTTGCATTTAATGTTTTAAATGTTTTTAAAGCACTTGTAGGTTTTTAAATATAACTCCACATTCGGGCTCTGACCCGTTTGCTTTTCAAATCTATTTTTGTAAAACCATTTTAGGTGCCCAGCCACAAGGACACCAAGCATAGGATTCTCACTCTGATGACGAGCTGTAGCTGTTTGTGGAAGCTACAGGGATTTGCTGTTAGACGCTTCTATCGTTTGGATTCCAGTTTCAGCAATTATCAGTTGTAGGGCATGTTGCCCATCTCTATCAGACATCTTTTACATTTCAGTTTTTCAGACTATGTCATGTATTGATTCAGTATTCCTTTATTTATTTCAGTTGTGGGATTTGTAGTGAGGAGTTTTCCTCCAGACTTTATTTACATTATGTGATGGTTATTCTTTTTACTTCAGTATGGTGAATGGTGTTATTATTCTTCATTACACTTGTTGCATGTTAATCAGACTTAATTTAAAATTTGGCAACTTACTTTTTAAATACTAGGTGGTTAGTAGTAATAAAATGTTTTCGATAGTGATGCTATTAACTGAGCCAACTTGGCATTTTGAATTAATTTAATAAAGGAGTAGCTGTCCGGTATTTAATTAGTCGGGGTGTCACAATAGCTTTGAATTGGAGAAGAAGGGGAGAGGGATAATAGTTCACCAGTCATTCAAACGACCCAGATCTTGGTTTGAACGATAGTGGTGGTCGTCCAAAAGACATCACCAGTCATTCGAATGACGTCGTATCGATGAAAAATCCGACACCTTTCCCTTCCTTTACTGATTGAGCCAATGATGATTTATTAAAAGGATATTTCGTAGAGTAAACCCCATAATAGGTTCTAAGGGTAATTTAAAACTTTAAGAAAAAAGTAGTACAAGTGCTTTTGAATGTGTAACGTGAAAGAGCAACGCAACAGAGTAAATTATTTAATAAGTGTGTGTCAAACTTATTAAAGGGAACTTGGGCATTTAAATTCTGAATATTTAGTTATGGGCCAAGTGAGCGAGTTCGGGTATATTGGTTGAGTGACGCCGAGGTATTAAATTAACTATTGAGAGGAATAGATTAATTTAGAGTCGGACCATAGACTCGGAAATATATAGGCTAGTGCTACGAATTTTTGTGCATGGTAACACTGGGAAATTTATTTATTATATATATACAATGTATGGTAATATATATATATATATATATATATATATATATATATATATATATATTGTGCTCATAAATATCAGTGACTAGATATTTATTTAAATTATATGCTCTAGTACGATCAAGCGAGGTTACAGGAAGTGGGTGAATCCTCGAGCTTGAGGAGTAGGGCGAGTATATCCCCAGGTCACATCGTCTGTTATATGAGTGGGGGGATTTTATCACTTTCAAGGAGGTAATATGACCGCCTCCATTATGTTTATGTAACAACCCGTCCTTTTGGGAGACAATTAAATTCCATAATTGAGTATAAATTGGAATTTTGGGAATTTTCCTAAATAGCAATTTTTGGGATTTTGAAGGATTTAATAAATTTCGATGGATGTTGTGATTATTTTTGGGATTATATAAGTCGAAATATTTTAATTATATGTCGTCGTTGAGTAAAGCGACACGAGATGAGATTTAATTTGGAAAAAATCGCATTAAGTTGTGTGGGGTAGAATAGTGATTTGCTGTCAAGTACCTCGGATGGAAATTTTGACTGAGCCGTGAGTCTCAGAATGTCCGAGATAGTCGAAAAAAGTGTCCGATTGTCGAAATTGAGTTTCGGGGAATTTTAGAGGTAAAAGTAACTCGTATTTGGGTAAACGAGTCGTTTTTGGGTTTTTAGGGTTGAAACCCTATTGCTTCCTATACAAAGAGGGAGAGAGGGAAATAAAATAGAAAGAGAATAAAGGAAATAGATAAGAGAGAGAGGAGGAGAGATATGGAGATCTCGGGCCAAACTCCGTCGGATTATACTCGAGGTCGTCGGATTATATCCACGAGGCAAGTGTTTACTTGCTTTATTTACTTTTTGCATAAATATATCATACCGTAGTTTGGTATAAACAAACCCTAAAGATTTTGGGTTGGGTTTTCGTGGATAAAACGGGTTTTCGGGAGTTAAAACGAATAAACCCCAAAATTTTCATAATTGGACAAACATAGAAATTAATCGAAATAAATTATTGGTTTAGGGTTCTAGGATGTTTAGAACCCTGAATATATGTGTATTTGTAATTGATTGAGGTTGTAGTATGTGGGGTGAGGCGACAAAAGCTTGGGAGAAGCTTTAATGGCCGAAACCGTCTCGGAGAAGATGATGAATAGTGAGAAATGCGTCTTTCCGAATCGATTCGGCCTTGATAAGAATCGATTCGGCTCCTGGTCAAAACATAAAAATTATAAATCTCTTTGACGCGGTCGCGTGGGCGATGACTGCGTATTTTTATGATTTTTTTTGGATTTATAGTGATTTTTCTACGGAAATCTATCCGAGATTTAAATCATTAGTTATAACTTATTAGAGATAAATATTAGGCGTTCTCAAAAGGATTGTTAGGACCTCTAAAGAATTTGAGGAGATATTAAAACTTTGGGTTTGTAGGAATAAATCCAAGTTAGGATTTAAATGGATATTGTATTGAATTTTGGGTATTTTGGAGTTTGAGAAATCGCCCAAACTGTGGGCCTCGAATAGGCCGAATCGATTCGGGTCCAGGCCGAATGGATTCGCCTAAGGGGATCAAGGTTTCTAAAATGGGCCGAATCGATTCGGATTTAGAGCGAATCGATTCTCCATTAAGGACCTGTTTGCAGAACACTTTCCAAATCAATTCGAATTAGAGGCCAAATCGATTCGCCCACCCGAATCGATTCGCAATTTGGGCGAATTGATTCGCTTTGGTCAGAATGTCCAGTTTTCTTCCCTTAAGAGTTTGGGGAGTTAAAGTTGAATTTGGGATTTTTATGCAGAATCCTAGTTATGATATCGGGGCTCCTAAATGAGGGTTTTGAGGGTAAATAACCTTTAGATGAAAGAGAATGCCTTAGATTGGTGTAGGGCATAACCCGGGGAACGGACACAGTTTAAGTTCGAGAAAGAATACCCCTTGGAATATTTCCGTGGGCATTTAGGCCTATATAATTATGCGTGTAGAAAGAATAGTTATATCGATTATTGTTGGGCAAATCCTATGAGGTGATTAGGATGAAATTCAGAATATAGATATATGTTCAATTAGTGTAAAGTGGTATAATTGGAGATATCCTATAAATCCGTAGAGGGGATTGAGGTATTTATTACTTATCAAAGTAAGAAAATACTTTGGGTTTAGTATTATGCTTATATGAATGCATGATTATGATTCTCTGAGAGAATCTTTGGGATTATTGGTCATCGCTAGATGACATTGGCAAATAAGGCCATTTATATATATTCGGGGAGAAATATATAATATGTGTATATACTATGTCAATAAAGTATATATATATATGATGATAATGATTTTGAAAATATAAAAATAAATATTTTCAAAATGCAAAAGAAATGATTTTTCATAATTAATAAAATTATGGTTACACACCTCCCTAAATCGCTATCATAAGGGAAGTAGCGTGCGTATGGTGATGCCCCCTGGCTAATGAATGCAGGGTGGATATAGTTCTAGGCCATATGGAGATTATATTTTACTTCGCTGGTTAGGAGATTATGGGCGTGGTTTTTACTTTCCCGCACCCATATGGTCGCTTCCCGGCGTTGTTGGGTTCCTAGGTTGTCTTGTTTGATAGGCCCTGGAAGATGATAGCCATTTAGAGGCGCGTCCAGTGGGGAAACCTGGAGGGGCGGTCTTAGATTTGTTAAAGCATTTTATGATAATAAAATGGCTTTAAATACATTTCTTGGATGGAAGAAGGGAAATGGGATAATTATTTTGGCTTCGGATACGTTTCCCGGATGGAAGAAGGGAAATGGAAGAATGTGATATGATAAAGTATTTTTATGATAATAAAAATGGCTTTGGATACATTTCCTGGATATGAGAAGGGAAATGGGTTGTTTTAAAATGGAAAAGCATTTTTATGATAATAAAAATGGCTTTTAAAAAGTTATATGTTATGTTAAAGAAATTCATGATAATGAATTGTCTTTTATATACATTTCCTAGATATAAGAAAGGAAATGGAAAGTTTTGAGATAAATATGATAAGTATTGATAAATACTTTGTATATGGATCCTCAGTCCGGGAGATAGATCTGGATGTGTATTATAAAGATGAAATTGAATTGGTAATCCTAACTCCGGGAGATATTATCCGGATGTAAATTTTAAGATGTATATAAATATGAATTTATACAATTGTTTTGTGCTACAGGCCTAATAGATCTCTACCATTAACCCTGCCAAGTAGTAGTGTATCGGGCGGGTTCCTTGTTTGGATTTCGATTTGCGAGACACCCCACGCACGAACTTAGTGCAGTGTTGAGAATGGAGGGAAGTTTAGCCCTTAGCACTTGGACTATCTAGGGTAGATGGTTGTTGGGTGAAAGACTAGTTTAGCAAGGTAGCATGACTAGGATGTTTAGAGGGGTGCTTTAGGTGTGCACTAATAGAAGAGAGGTGAGGGGTATCTCATGGGAGTGCGATACCAAACTTAAATATGAAATAAAAACTTTTTCAAAATAATAAGGCATTTATGCACTTGCTAAATATTTTCAAAACTCGGGCTCTGAACCGTTTATCTACTTTTCCTCTCTTCCTATATATATATATATATATATTATATAGGTGTCCAGACACAAGGACCCTTGGATGGCACTTCCTTCGAGTCAGACTTCAGCTGCAGCAGCTGTGGATGCGTGCAGGTTTTTTTATAGTCGCTTCCATTATTGTACTCTAGATAGGAGGTACTATATAAATATTCGGGCCAATGGTCCAATTGCATTTATTTATTCTTTTAGAGCATCATTCGATATGGTTGTATATTTTCAGCGAGTGTTCGGTTATTTTATTTCATTTCAATTTCATTTACGCAAAACTGTGTGGATGTTTTATTCGTAATTGTTTAAAAAGAGTAGTTAAATAAAAGTTTTTGACGCCAGCCTAATAGGCTATTAGTAATTAAATGGATTTTCGAGAGTGATGCTAAGAATGATCCATATGAGACTCCTGTTAAAATTTGATATAGGAGTGATCGCCCGGTATCTGATTAGGTGGGTGTCATAGATGGTATCAGAGCATCAGGTTCTAGTGTCCTTAGGAATCTGTACAGACGTACTACGCTTTCAGCGTTGCTTTCGAATTGTTATGGAGCCTTAGGATTAGTATTGTTGATTTCTCTTGTGAGATTTCATTCTCCTGCCATATTATAAGATTATAGTGATCTTTTTCACGCTCGATTGAGATTTGTGTGGGAGGCTTGGATGGCTGCAGGAGGTGGGGCTTAGTTGGAGCTATAAGGTTGAAGCTTGTAGTGGAGTTTCCTTTTAACGAAGAAGTTAAGAGGACTAGTAAGATGATTGTAAGGAGCAGGGTAAAGCTGTTATTATGAGTTTTACCTCAATGGAAAAGGTATAATTGGTGTGGCTAAGTAAAGTTGCGGTGATCGTTAGACCTAGACTCCCGTGCTTAATTTGAGTTATGGCAGTATCGATAACATTATATCATGTATGCCTATGTGTTTTCCGCGATAGCGGAGTTTTGTTTTCCTTCATTCGCCATTAAGGCGGGTGATGCTATTTTTGAATATATATATATGTATATACATCTAGTTTGGGCTCGTTTTATATGTCTATACGAGTATGGTAATATGGTGAGCATATAATGTTATTTGTTGTTCGGAGCGATAGCAGGCTAATGATGGCAAGACTATCGTGTCCGCAGTTCTAGGGTGGAACGGGTTGTTGTTGCGGTGTATCACCTGGATGCAAGTTGAGTTCGCCTTTATTGTTATGGGTAGATGGAACTTCGATAAGAAGAGGTTTCATTATCGTGATTTGAGTATATGGCAACCTTATAGATTTGATTTGAGGTGTGCCGGGTTAATTGTTGAGCTATGAGTCTAAGCTCATTATTGGTTTGCGCGAGCACTAGATATTGGTATGAGGGATAGGTGGGGTGACTCTTAGTTATAGATAGGAGTTCATACCACCTTTTGTCGATAGGGGATAGGATTTTTCCGGTTGCATGTTCGAAATAACGGACCTCCATGACCGACAAAGTTTAGTAGGAGTGTGTGGAGGGGTTCCTTGTTTGGATTTTGCTTTTTTAGACGCTCCACACATGAATCTTAGCGGCGTCGGGAATGGAGAGATGTTATTGGATATAAGGATGTTGGTTTTGTGGAAAAGTCTTACAAAGTGGATGAACGACTATAGACTATGATCCATGGGATGGTGGTATGTTGATGAAATATTGTGCTATGAAAAGGTACTACAGTGATCCTCTCACCACAAGTGGGTGGGTGAAGTAGGACTTAGAGAAATTGACTTGGGGATTACAGTCAGGCCTTAATAAAAAGGCAAATCTTAAATAAGATATGTATTGGGTATGATGTACGTAGTGCTCTTACAGAGATTGGGCACTTTGATTGGTTAGGTTTCCTTCCGTATGGGCGGAAGGATAAGATAGTAGAAATGCATTCGTAGGTTAGCGTAGGTAGGATTTAGGATGTCCCGCTGGTGTGCCTTAGGTCGCTATATCTTGATGACCGACAACGCAAGGGAGTAGTGTAACGGGAGGGTTCCTTATTTGGATTTCGCTTTTGCGAGACGTCCCATGCATGAAACCGAGTAAATGTCAGAAGTTGAGAGAGGCCTTGGGCACTAGGGACATATTTTGACTATCGTTTTGCATAGGTAGGGTAATGCTTAGACCGTAGCATTATTAGTATGTAGGTTCGATAGAGTTAGTGGCGCCAAGGTTAGGAGAATGAATTTCGCGGGTTGGGAGGACCCATGTGTGAGTGTTACACCGAGGAAAGGAGACCCTTATTGGGAGAGAGTGTTATGTGTCAGACATTCACAATGGAAGTGCAGATGTGCACGAGTAATAAGGTGTATGGTCACCTTAGTGGGTTGGTTTATATACCGCTTGAAATAGAAGGGGCGTAGTATATAAAGTTGAAGTTTTGCGAGATGTAAATCGGTAGTTATGGACTCGTTTCTCTTATTGGTAGTAAGAAAAGCCGTCAGAGTAACGCGTCGTTGTTGGGTGATTAAGGGTAGAGATTTAAACGAGCCTATTGTAAAACTAGTACTTTGGAGTACACCTTAAGGTAGGTGGAATTTGGTAAAGGACTATCGTGTTATCACCTTTTGATTTTGGGGGTACTAAGACATAGTGGGATTTATAATCCTAGTTTGGTGATGTAGGTTGTATCTGAATTTCGAGGACGAAATTCCTTTGTAAGGGGGGTGTATGTAATAACCCGTCCTTTTTGGAGACAATTAAATTCCATAATTGAGTATAAATTCGAATTTGGGGAATTTCCCTAAATAGCGATTTTTGGGTTTTCCAGGATTTAATGAATTTCGATGGATGTTGTGATTATTTTTGGGATTATATAGGTCGAAATATTTTAATTATATGTCGCCGTTAAGTAAAGAGACACGAGGTGAGATTTAATTTGTAAAAACCCGCATTAAGTTATGTGGGGTAGAATAGTAATTTGTGGTCAAGTACCTCAGATGGAAATTTTGACTGCCCCGTGAGTCTCGGAATATCCGAGATAGTCGGAAAAGAGTGTCCGATTATCGAAATTGAGTTTAGGGGAATTTTAGAGGTAAAAGTAACTCGTATTTGGGTAAACGAGTCGTTTTTGGGTTTTAAGGGTTAAAACCTTTTTTCTTCCGATATAAAGAGGGAGAGAGGGAAAGAAAATAGAAAGAGAAGAAAGGAAAGAGAGAAGAGAGAGAGGAGCATAGAAAAGAGGAGAGAAATGGAGATCTCGGGCCAAACTCCGTCGGATTCGACTCGAAGTCGTCGGATTATATCCACGAGGCAAGTGTTTACTTCATTTATTTACTTTTTGCATAAATATCTCATACCGTAGTTTGGTATAAACAAACCCTAAAGATTTTGGGTTGGGTTTTCGTGGATAAAACGGGTTTTCGGGAGTTAAAACGAATAAACCCCAAAATTTTCATAATTGGACAAACATAGAAATTAATCGAAATAAATTATTGGTTTAGGGTTCTAGGATGTTTAGAACCCTGAATTAATGTGTATTTGTAATTGATTGAGGTTGTAGTATGTGGGGTGAGGCGACAAAAGCTTGGGAGAAGCTTTAATGGCCAAAACCGTCTCGGAGAAGACGATGAATAGTGAGACCTGCGTCTTTCCGAATCGATTTTTCCTTGATGCGAATCGATTCGGCTCCTGGTCAAAAAATAAAAATTGTAGATCTCTTTGACGCGGTCGCGTGGGCGCCAACTGCATATTTTTCTGATTTTTTTTATTTATAGCGATTTTTCTAGGGAAAGCTATCCCAGATTGAAATCATTAGTTATAACTTATTGGAGATAAATATTAGGGGTTCTCAAAAGGATTGTTAGGACCTCTAAAGAATTTGAAGAGATATTAAAACTTTGGGTTTGTAGGAATAAATCCAAGTTAGGATTTAAATGGAGATTGGATTGAATTTTGGGTATTTTGGAGTTTGAGAAATCGCCCAAACTGTGGGCCTCGAACAGGCCGAATCGATTCGGGTCCAGGCCGAATCGATTCGCCTAAGGGGATCTAGGTTTCTAAAATGGGCCGAATCGATTCGCCCACCCGAATCGATTCGCAATTTGGGAAAATCGATTCCCTTTGGTCAGAATGTCCAGTTTTCTTCCCTTAAGAGTTTGGGGAGTTAAATTTCAATTTGGGATTTTTATGGAGAATCCTAGTTATGATATTGGGGCTCCTAAATGAGGGTTTTGAGGGTAAATAAACCTTTATATGAAAGAGAAAGCCTTGGATTGGTGTCGGGCATAACCCGGGGAACGGACACAGTTTAAGTTCGTTAAAGAATACTCCTTGGAATATTTTCATGGGCATTTAGGCCTATATAATTATGCGTGTATAAAGCATAGTTATATCGATTATTATTGGGCAAATCCTATGAGGTGATTAGGATGAAATTGAGAATATAGATATATATTCAATTAGTGTAAAGTAGTATAATTAGAGATATCCTATAAATCCGTAGAGGAGATTGAGGTATTTATTACTTATCAAAGTAAGGAAATACTTTGGGTTTAGTATCATGCTTATATGAATGCATGATTATGATTCTCTGAGAGAATCTTTTGGATTATTGGTCATCGCTAGATGATATTGGCAAATAAGGCCATTTATATATATTCGGGGAGGAATATATAGTATGTGTATATACTATGTGAATAAATTATATATATGATATGATGTTAATGATTTTGAAAATATAAAAATGAATATTTTCAAAATGGAAAAGAAATGATTTTTCATAATTAATAAAATTATGGTTACACACCTCCCTAAATCGCTATCATAAGGGAAGTTGTGTGCGTATGGTGATGCCCCCTGGATAATGAATGCAGGGTGGATATAGTCCTAGGCCATATGGCGATTATATTTTATTGTGTTGGTTAGGAGATTCTGGGTGTGGTCTTGACTTTCCTGCAAGCATATGGCCGCTTCCCGACGTTGGTAGGTTCCCAGGTTGTCTTGTTTGATAGGCCCTGGAAGATGATAGCCATTTAGGGGCGCGTCCAGTGGGGAAACCCGGAGGGGCGGTCTTAGATTTTTTTAAAGCATCTTATGATAATAAAATGGTTATAAATACATTTCCTGGATGGAAGAAGGGAAATGGGATAATTGTTTTGGCTTCGGATATGTTTCCCGGATGGAAGAAGGGAAATGGAAGCATATGATATGATCAAAGCATTTTTATGATAATAAAAATGGCTTTGGATACATTTCCGGGATATGAGAAGGGAAATGGGAAGTTTTAAAAGGGAAAAGAATTTTTATGATAATAAAATTGGCTTTTAAAAAGTTATCTGTTTTGTTAAAGCAATTCGTGATAATGAATTGGCTTTTATATACATTTCCTGGATATAAGAAAGGAAATGGAAAGTTTTGAGATAAATATGATAAGTATTGATAAATACTTTGTTTATGGATCCTCACTCCGGGAGATAGATCCGGATGTGTATTATAAAGATGAAATTGAATTGATAATCCTCACTCCGGGAGATATTATCCGGATGTATATTGTAAGATGTATATAAATATGTATTTATACATTTGCTTTGTGCTACGGGCCTAATGTATCTCTACCATTAACCCTACCAAGTAGTAGTGTATCGGGCGGGTTCCTTGTTTGGATTTCTCTTCGCGAGACACCCCACACGCGAACTTAGTGCAGTGTTGAGAATGGAGGGGAGTTTAGCCCTTAGCACTTGGACTATCTAGTGTAGATGGTAGTTGGGTGATAGACTAGTTTAGCAGTGTAGCATGGCTAGGATGTTTAGAGCGGTGCGTTAGGTGTGCACTACTAGAAGAGAGGTGAGGGGTATCTCATGGGAGTGAGATACCAAACTTAAATATGAGATAAAACCTTTTTCAAAATAATAAGGCATTTATGAACTTGCTTAATATTTTCAAAACTCGGGCTCTGAACCGTTTATCTACTTTTCCTCTCTTGCTATGTATATATTATATAGGTGTCCAGACACAGGGACACCTGGATAGCACTTCCTTTGAGTTAGACGTCAGCTGCAGCAGTTGTGGATGCGTGCAGGTTTTTGATTGCCGCTTCCATTCTTGTACTCTAGATAGGATGTACTGTATAAATATTCGGGACAATGGCCCAATTGCATTTATTTGTTCTTTTAGAGCATCATTCGTTATGGTTGTATATTTTGACCGAGTGTTCGGTTATTTTATTTCATTTCTGTTTCATTTATACAAAACTGTGTGGATGTTTTATTCGTAATTGTTTAAAAAGAGTATTTAAATAAAAGTTTTTGACGCCAGCCTAATAGGTTATTAGTAATTAAATGGATTTTCGACAGTGATGCTAAGAATGATCCACATGAGAATCCTGTTAAAATTTGATATAGGAGTGATCGCCCGGTATCTGATTAGGCGGGGTGTCACATTTTATTAATTATGCTCTGATTCAGTGGACCGTAGTTGTCTTGGGACTCCAGATGGGACTGAGTAGCCTAGGTTGATAGCACTTTAAAGAAGGCATCAGGTGAGGTATTTCTCAGGAGGATCGATTATACATATATTCAGCATATGTGTGAATGCTATAGTATAGTGTTATGTGTATAATGGGAGAAATAATTATATACGGGTAATCTAGTACATGGGAAAAATTATACTTGTTATATAACCAGTGTGAATGTTATATGGACATAAAAGGAAAAATGGTTATTTAAGTTTAAGCGATCAATAGCTTATAGATCATATTTTAAACATACTCGGGTTAGAGTGGGGTGTCAGGGAAGAATTTTGTCAAGAGTTAGTTATGGGGTAGAGGACTAGGTGGGATAAAGAAAGCATTAGGTGTGCACATTAGTGGAGGGGTGAGTTTGTCCTCAAGAGAGTGTGAGAATGTCTTAAATATGAAGATCATTCATGCATATTAAATTTTTGCAATTTAGTCACTTGCTAAATATTTTCAAAATGTTTTGGGTTGTAAGCCTTGCTATTAAATATTTTCAAAAACTTTTAGGTGTCCAGCCACAGGGATGCTAGGCTTGATTTCATTCCCAGGATTCGCATCTTCAACATATCTAGATGTCGCAGGATTTGGATAGACGCTTCTCTCATTCTATTCCTAGTTTAGGACTGTTATTTCAGTTTATTTTGAGCATGTAGCTCACAGTTTATTTAGTTATTTCATTTCAGATTTTATTTGAATTATTACTCATTTTCAGTTTGGTTTACTTTGGATTTTTAGCCAAGGGTTTATTCGGAAAGACTTTATTATTATACGTGATGATTGATTCTACCAACATTAGATTTTTTTATTTTAAATTCCGCACTGATTTTTGTCTTAGATTAATAAAGATAAAATTTGGCACCAACTTTTTGAATTAGGCGGGGTGTCACAGTTGTGTGTGTCTCATGCTTACACTACCTTGGTTGTTTAGTAAGATTCAGTATTGTGGGATTGTTTAGATTGTTCCTCGGTGTACTGGTTTTGTGTTGGCCAAACTATTTCATTTACACTAGTGTTGCTGAAATCTTTATTTTAACATTGGTATTAGTATTGAGTGTATATGAGTGAGTTATAGTAAGTATTACCTGGGTGTTATTAGGTTGACTGATTTTTAGTCAAGTTCGGTTGTATTTATACTAGGCTAGGTGTACGGGTTTGTATTTACTTAGTTTAGGTCATTGTAAACTTAGAGACTGTAAATTGTAACTTGTAATTGGTAATAGTGGACTTGGGTGTGTGAGTTGTCCCGGGACTAGGGACGCGGGATTTTCCACTTGTTGATTTCCTCGAGAACAAATATTGTTTTCATTACACTTTTCCTCATCTCATTCTTAAAGGGTATTTTTATTTCTAGCATCACCGCCTTTTACTTACTAGTATGCGTGTAATACCCTTTACTTTTGAATAATTATTTTTTTATCAAATTGCCAGGTGGGCTAGTTATATAAAATAAAGGAAATTGAAGTAAATATTAATTTAAGTAATTTAAGAGTTAATATTTATGAGTCTGGCATATTTACCATTTCGCGAATGTAAATAGTGTAATAGTATGTTATGTTAAGTCGCTGAGCTTTAAAGAGATGGTTATGATTTTTATTCCACTCGGGTTATTATAAGAATGCTAAGATGATGTTTGAATAGAAAACAACGAACGATAGCTCGTTTGTCAATTTAGGGGTCACGATTAGTCCAGAAATGGTTGAGATAGTCAAAATAAGTGTCAGGTGTGTTTTTAGGTTTCGGGGTACTTTTGGATAGCTATGACTTAAGTATGATGTTATGACCCATTTTAAGTTGGTAGCAGCATTTAACATTGGACTTAATGTATTTGGGCATTTAAGCCTTGTAAGATGATTTATATCTCATTCGTGTATTTTTAAACCTAAAGAGTTAGAGAGAAGTGAGAGCTTGAGAGAAAGGAGGAGATTTTCCATTTCGGACCCAGAATCGTATCAACGAAGAAGAATACGAGAGTACAATCTCAAGGTCAGTTATTATACTTGCATAAACATACGATTGTGTTGAATAAACTGCATTTCTTGTATGTGTTCTTATCTTTGAACCAAAATTGGTTATCGATGATTTTGGTGCTTAAACCCTTAGGTCTTTGATTTAGACATGATTAGAGTTGGACAATGATTTGGTGAAGTTATTATTGGATGACACTGGGTCTAATGGAAGAAAATATATTTGCAGAATTTAATGTTTATATCAACTCGTAGCCCCAACTGGGCATCTCGACCAGCGCGAATTGATTCGCCCTCCTTAGCGAATCGATTCTCTAATATGGTGGCTATAGGTCTAAGGAACTAAATCAATTTGGGTTACGTCCAAATCGATTAGGTCTTAGATAGAAGGTTGGTTTTCTCAACCGAATCGATTCGCTTTTAGGGCGAATCGATTTTCTTTCAGGGGTAAATCGATTCGGCCCCTGGGCGAATCGATTCGAAAATCCTGCTATTTTATGAAGAATTTCCAACTTGGTTTCTACTCATTTTCTATTGGGTTTAAGACTTAGGAACCTTCTCTTAGGATGTATTAAGAAGTATTATGACCTCATATAAGGAGAGTGATGCTCTAGTATAGTATGGGAATGTTCAGGCTCATTTCGGGGACTAATTATAGGAGTATAATGCCTCTTTTCGTCTAGTAAACGAGAGTAGTACTAGTATAGAGTTGTGTAGTATTGTGACGAACCTTCGGGGCTACTATGAGAGTAATTATCTCTTGTAGCCAAATTTGGTATGTACATATGGTTTCAAAAATAAGGATCGAATGTTTAAATTAATATAGTTTGTGATTATGGTACATTTACACATACCTCTCTAAATACTAACATAAGGGAAGTACGTGATAGAGGTAAATCCCCTGGCTAATCATGCAGAGAGAGTACAATCTTAAAGCCATGGCACCAATTGTTACATTATATGACTTTATTATTCGAAGTTAGGTGATTCTGGGTATGGTTATGACTCACTATTGAAGGTATATGGCCACTTCCCATGCGTTGCGATTTAGGATACCCAGGTGGTCTTGGTTATAGGCCCTGGAAGATGATAGTATTTAGGGGAGCATCCAGTGGGGTCACTCCTGAAGGATGGTATTAAGACCGTTATTATATGAATGTAACTGTTCTCACTGAAATGGTATTTCACACGAATGATTAATCGATTTAAGGAAACTGTGAACCAACTTTAATTGCATATGATCCCTAATGATTATTGTTTCGTATGGTCAAATTAAATTTGTAGACTTGGCATGTTAAATAATGTTAGGTTACTCCTACTAACTTTATGGGCAGTTTTACATATCATGAATTGTACGCGCTAGGATGTGCACTTAGGAGAGAGGTGAGGATGATACGTTGAATGAAGATCGAATTCAACTTGTTTATGAAATTTAGCATTTACAATGGTTATGCATTTTATTCACATGTATATCATATCAAATTGGTCCCTGACCCATTTATATTTCTTCCTCTTGTGTTCCTCTTATATATGTTCAGGTGCTCCACCACATGGGGGCCCACTCTGACTTTCCTTTCCAGTGATAAGGAGCTATGGCATTTTGTGGATGTTGTTGGATTTTTGAAGTAGACACATCAATTTCTTTTAATACTCTAGTTACGATCCGTCTGTATATTCGGGCGTGTTGCCCAAGTTTTATTTTTGTACATACCGTTATTCTTAGTGTAATCTTTTGTATTAGTTTGTTAACCAACATCTCATTCCGTTATGTTTTGTAGAATCTTTATCAAACTATTATATATTTATATATCAACCTTTTGTTATAAACTGAATAATGGAAATTGCTTTTATCAAGATTGCAAAATTATATATGACATCCATTTTAAAAAATATTTGGTGGTTGTCTCGTATTATTATTATTATTATTATGCGATAGTGAAGATAAGAATGGACCATTTAAGATTCCTATTTTTATTGGAGTAGCGGGCTGGCCACCTCTTATTTTAATAAGTAGGGTGTCACAGTGCGTGAGTGTTTTCTCACTTATAATTCATAATAGATTTTTTTTAAAAGATTTTAATAACCTAATACACATTAGCACATGACCCATTAGGTTGTTTCATGTTGTATCGGAGCATCAGAATTCACTTTTTAAAAGTTTTTATCCCGGAAAGAACCTGAACTTTTTTTAATTATATTTTTTATATTTTCAAATCTATTTTTTATTATGGGAAAAGAAATTGGTGATGATATTTTTTCTTTGGGAATATCTCTTTATGAATGTTGTAATGAAGAAAAACTTTATCCACAATATAACATTTCAAAATCCTTTGCCCCCATTTCTACAAATATTTGGGATAATATTTCTAATAGTGATAGTGATGAGGATAATTTCGATCACTTATTGACTTCTACTTGAATTTGTGGCACTAAATCTGGTGTTGCTTTTGATCGTGTGTCTATTTTATCCAATGATTCTTATTTATGTGTAGTTATTTGTGAGTTAGATGCTTTAAATGTTTCTACGATATCTCCTGCCCAAATTCACCCTACTATCACATCTTCTTTTTTATATGATATTGGAAATATTTATGATGAATTATATGAATTTAATGATTTAGAGAATTCTACTCCTTTAGATGGGTGTGTGTATTATAATTCTATTGATATTTGCACACATGATGACAACACATACTTGGGCGAAGTAAATTCGAAACTTCTATCTAAGATTGGTGCTTTAAATGATCAAATCAAATTTATGAGTGAAGAATATGCCATGCATATTGATTATTTTGAATCTACGATTTCATTACTTGAGAAAAAGATTTGTATGTTGACGAAACTAATCACGTACTTGAAAGTCAACGGAAGGATGCTTCAAATAAATTTGATGAATCTTAATTCGAACTTAAATCTGTTTTGAATAAATATGATGAATGTCAAAAAGATCTTAAGGTCGCTTTGAAAAAGGTAGATAGTCTTTCAATTTCAAGTTTAAGTGTTGATGAATTTGTTCCTTTAAACAAAATTGGGCTTAAAGGCGAAACATTTATTGAAACTAGTTTCTTGGGTTGAACTGAACAATTTTTTGAGTTTAGTGATACTAAAATGAGTATTAAACATGATAAAATTGAGGATTGTGATGAAAATGGTCATTTAGAAGAATTTTGTTTTTAAGAAATTAGGACAAAATAAAGCTAAATTAGGCAAATTTAGGCAAACTCAAAATGTTGGTAATGTTAAAAATGTCAAACCTAATTTTCATTGTAGTTTTTGTTCTAAGAAGGGACATTTAGAGAAATTTTGTTTTAAAAGGTTGAATTTTACTAGGAAAAATCATAATGTTGAACATCATAACGAGCTTTTTAATGGGAAATCCTATGATAGGCATTTGTATAAATTGTGTGCCGCTTGGAGTTTTTTTTTTTACTCGTCTTATCCAGATCCGTTTTTTTCGGTCATGTACTTTCAGTTCCGACTTGGTGTTTGCTATGTTGGTTTGAGATTTCTTGTTTACACGGGTCTGGGTTTCTTGATCTGTGCATTTTTTTAGGCATTTTTCGGTGTTTTTCGGTGACCTATGTTTGGAGATCGGAGCTGAGGTTATGTTGAGGCTTTCCAATATTTTTTTTTCTATTCAAAGGTCTTGCACGTTTTTTTCTTGGTACGATTTTCGATTCGGTTTATTTGGTTTGGAGATTTGGTTTCAGCTTACGGGTTCGGGTCCGACCTATTTTCCGATTGGTTTTCAGTAGGAGTTTGTTTCGGTTTTGGATCGGAGGTTTGGAGATCAAGGTTTTCGACGACAATTTCTTTTGTAACTATTCTTACTCTCTCTTTATACTGATACATACTTATACATACATATATACATTTCTATATACAAATATGCTTATACATATCTATTTGTTATTTATATTTATTTATTTAAATACTCTGTTATATACAGAAAGAGAAAGATTTGCTATATATATACCTATCTATAATTTTTTTGTCAAAAATTTATAATATGATTTTTCTTCTTTTGTTAAAACATTTTTTTTAAATCAGATTTAATTTTTTTAGTGGCCATATGCTTGTGCACCTGTCTTAAACTTTTCAAGTAGAACAATTTGTTGTTTGAACTTAGTGTGTTCTATTCTACATATTATTTTGGACTAAAATTTGAACTGTGACTATTTTGGATCCTTTTTATAATTAAGTCTGAAATTGTTGGGTGTTTATTGGGACCTTATTTACACACAACTCACTGTGTGTGCGCACTTGTTTAAATTTGGACTTAAATTTACATTTGGACTAAATTATTTATACTAAAATTTATTTGGACTACTTTGGACTTTTAGTCTTGTTTTGGTAGTTATGTTAACTTATTTAATTTGAACTAAAATTAAATTGGACCTTTTAGGACATAGAATGTTTTTGGGTGTTTGGCATTTATAATGTATTTAAACCCATTTTAGTGTTTGTGTGCACTTATTAAAATTTGGGCTTACTTTTGAAACTTAAATTGGACTTAAGTTTTTTTTCGTGTGTGTCACACATTCTTTTTATTAAAATAATTTTTATTTTAAATCTGATTTAGTTTAAATATTTATTTGGCTTTAAAGATATTTGGTTTGTGCCTCTAACTAGTTATACCATCTAAGTTAAACTTTTGTGCATTCACTTTATTTAGTTGAGTGTAATTAGTGTGTGGACTTTATATCACATCTTTATATTTTTAAATTTTATTTTAGTTAAACCCATCCTATTTTGTTGAGTCGAGGGATACACTCTTTATCTAGTACTCAGTTTGTCTTGGATTGAATCAATTGACTCATACACTTTTTATTGCCTATGTGGAATACTTTTTATTTTATTCTTTTATACTAAGGTGGTGTTAGTGTGTGTATGAGTTTTTGATACAAACCTAGTTATATTATTGGCTTGAACTAAAATTTCGAATGTAATCTTTGTGATTTTTTCTATTACAAATTTGAAATTTGGGCTTAACAAATATATTAGTATTTATCTTGTGGTAACTTTAATTAAGTCCTAATTTGTATGAGCTAAGTGCTACACATATTTATCTTTTGCTCATTTACTTGGACTTAATAATTTAACATAACGCCAGTTTAAATTGATTCATTTTCTATTTGGTGTTGAGTTAATTTTTTATTTTAGTTGCGCGGTACAATTGTTGGAATTTTATTTCCTATTTTATTTGTGGTCATTTTGCGCCAACTAAATTGTTTTAGGATTAACCTTTACTTGAATATTAATTATTAAGGAGAACCTTGCATGAGTCTTGTGACTTAGTATTTGATTATTCTTTTAATATCGATTAATTCAATATTTTTCTTACCTTTGACTCAGTCACTGATTGGTAATTTTTCTTGTTAATTAAAATAGACTTAAGCTGGTATGTGTTTAGTCTATTTTTCTAAACAAGATTATTTTGTTTTTTTTATTGAAATAAATTTTATTTTTAAATCTTCTTTGCACCACTTCATGGGGTCTCGAGTTTGAGTGTGTAGTAGTGTGTGTCTCATGCTTACAGTACCTTGTTTTTTTATAAGATTCAGTATTGCGGGGTTGTTTAGTTTGTTCTTGGGTGTACTAGTTTTGTATTGACCAAACTATTTGATTTTCACTCGTGTTGCTGAAATCTTTATTTAAAATTGGTAGTAGTGTTGAGTATGTGAGTGAGTGATAGTTACTATTACCATGGTGTTATTGGGTTGACCGATTGTTAGTCAAGTTGGGTTGTATTTATACTAGGTTGGGTGTACGGGTTTGTATTTGCTTAGTTTAAATCATTGTAAACTTGGGGATTATAAACTGTAACTTGTAATTAGTAATAGTGGACTTGGGTGTGTGAGTTGTCCTGGGACAATGGACTTGGGGTTTACCACCTGTTGGTTTTCTCGAGAACAAATATTGTGTTCATTTCACTTTTCCTTATCTAATTCTTAAATGGTATCTAGCATCACCAAATTTTACTTACTAGTGTGCGTGAGTGTTTTCTCACTTACAATTCATAATAGATTTTGTATAAAAGATTTAAAAGAGTTTAATAACCTAATACACATTAGCGCGTGACCCATTAGGTTGTTTTAGATGCTAAGAATGAAACAGGTGAGATTCCTGTTTAATTTTATATAGGACTGATCACCCGATATTTCATTAGGAGGAGTGTCACAGATGGTATCACAACATCAGGTTCTAGTGTCCTTAGGATATGTGCAACATTTCACGTTTCAGCATTGTGTTCTTTGATATAGAGCCCTATTATTAGGACTATTGACTCATTTTTATGTATAGTAGTATTGTATTTCTCCTACTTTAACAATTGTATTAATTGTGAACTAAAACAGCTCGTTCTACGTTTTAGATGCCACCTAGGACAGTGAGACGTAGTCTCCAGAGGGCAGCCGTCTGAGGAGAAGAGGGAAAGACTCCCAGGGAGCCTGAGGTACCGCAGCCCCAGCCACCACAGCGATTCGTTTCTACTGAGAAGGTAGCGGGTATAGTGGCTCAGGAGGTTGATGCCTCCATGAAAGCAATGGCAGCCAACTTTCCCCAGCATCAGCCACAACAGCACATGGCTCTAGTAGGGCTGAACCGCCCAGGGCAGACAGAGTGGCAGCGGGTCCGGGATCCCTTTCAGAAGGGACATACTCCGTATTATATGACACCCCGCTTATTAAAATAAGAGGTGGCCATCCCTATACTCCAATAAATACAAGAATCATAGATGGTTCATTCTTAACATCACTTTCGTGAAAATAAAAATATTAGATAACCACCAATCATTTTAAAAAACAGATGTCAAATTAATATTCATGTTTAATAAAAACCATTTCGACAATCCAATTTTTTAAAAAAGGTTGGTAAATATAGAAACATGTAGCAGTTTAACAACCCATCTACAACAGAATAACCGAATAAGTTGTCGGTTAACAAACTAATACAAACATGTTACAAAAAGTATTACAAATCAATATCACAATATTAGTAAGTACAAAACATGGACAACACGCCCGAATATACAGACTTATCGTAACTAGATGATACAAAAGATGGATGCTTCTATAGTAAAAATCCTTCAACATCCGCAAAAATGTCGTAGCTCCCTGACACTGAGAATGAGAGATCAACATGGGCGTCCTTACGGTAGATCACCTGAGCATAAATAGGATCCATAAAAAATAGAGAAATACAAACAGGTCAGGGCCCGGTTTGATATTATATACATGTGAATAAAATGCATGACAGTTATGAATTGCTAACATCATAAACAAGCTTAAATCACTCTTCACAATAAAAATAATCCTCACCTCTCATCTAAGTGCACATCCTTGCGAACTGCCATTGATAGTGGTAACTATTCATCAATGCAAGAGAGTTAACTAAATTCCATTTTTATAAGCTTAAGTTGCAGTTTAGTAAAATATGACTTCACAAGTCCATTCCTCATTAGTAAACTCACTCCGTACAGTTGATTTCTAAATGTATTAGCCATTTATGAAGTGTCGCATCGTGAGAATAGTCAAAATCAAAATATAAGGATTCTAAGACCATCCTTCCAGGAGTCACCCCACTGGATGCGCCCCTAAATCTCTATCATCTTCTAGGGCCTATAATCAAGACCAACTGGGTACCTTAAATCGCATCGTGTGAGAAGAGGCCATATACTTTCGACGATGAGTCATAACAATACCCAAAATTACCCCACTTAGAATAAAAAATCAACACAACATAACCACCGGTCCTATGGCCGAGAATTATATTCACCCTGCTTTCACTAGCCAGGGGACTTCACCTTATTCGCGTAACTTCCCTTATGATAGCATTAGAGAAGTATGTATATGTAAGTCATAATTCACAAGACGTGCCAATTTAAAAATGTGCATTCCATTATATCTGGAACCATATGTTTTTAACGACATAAACCACAATGTATAAGTGTCCCTATACTAGTATCCAAGAGATAACAACAACCCTATACGCCCACAAGTGTTATCTACCTCATAAAAATCTCTAAAAGTCCAAAACCAAAGCACCCTACTTTCTCCTAGTCTTAGACTAGCTTACTAAATGAAAAACTACATTAACTTCCATTAAAATGGCCCCTACAATAAGCTCAATTACCCCCTTAAATCTAAGATATCCATCTCCCTAATATAAGACTCTAGTACACTATATTACTCATAAAAGAAGGTTACTAGGCCTTAAACGTAAAATAAAAGGGCTAAAAACTAAGTTAGAAAAATATCCTAAAACAACAGGATTTCCAAAATGATTCGCTTTGGCTGAGTCGGTTCGTTCTTGGAAGCGAATCGATTCGGTCAAGATGAATCGATTCGGTCAAGAGAACCAAAATTTCTATTTTTTTGCCGAATCGATTCGCCAAACTCAGACTTGTAACCTACCATTTTAGTGAATCGATTCTCTAGGGGCGAATCGATTGGCCTGGGTTAGATAGCCCAATTTCGGATACGGGTTATATGAACCCTAAATACCCCAAAACACATTTCTTCCCTCAATTCCCAACATCATTAACTTATACTAACACCAAATTATTTCTAAACCACCACTAACTAATAAATCTAACTTAAATCATATCTAAATCAATATTTAAGGTTTTAAACACCAAAAATCATCAAAATCCATAAATGGTTTAAATCTCCAAAAACACAACTATCAATACAAATTATCCACACTAAATCATACATACGCAAGTTAGAAACTTGCCTCAAGTTTGTAGTCTCAGATTCTCTTTGTAGCAATGATTTCCAAGCTCCAATCAACAATTCTCCTCTTTCTCTCCTTTTTCTCCCAAGTTCTATCTTCTCTCTACTCTTTCTAGGTTTAGGAACACAAATGAGAAATAAATGTTCTAGCAAGACTAAAATACCCAAATACATTAAGTCTAACATTTAAATGCTATTACACAATTAAAATGACTCGTAACATCATAATTAACTTATAATTAGTCAAAGGTGTCTCGGAACCCAAAATACAACTTGGTATTTATTTTGACTATCTCAACCATTTCTGGACTAACCGCGCCCTATAAACTAGCGTCTGGGATATCATAAATTATTTCATGTTCCGACGTCATATTAATTCATCAATAGTGATCCACTTGGAATAAAAGTCATAGCCGTCACTTAAAGAGCAATGACGCAACAAAACATAATATGATGCTAATTACATTCACTTAACAGTAAATATGCAAACCTAAGTAAATATTATCTCTTAAGTCACTTAAATTAATATTTATTTCAACTTCCTTCAATTTATATAATTAACCCACTAGGCAAATTTATAAAGATAATTTCTCATAAATAAGGGGTATTACATACTCCCTCCTCCCCCCCCCCCCCCCCCCCTTACAAGGGAATTTTGCCCTCAAAATTCAGGTGTACCTTGTACAAAAATATGCGGATACTTCTCTCGAATATCGTCCTCATGCTCCCAAGTTGATTCCTCGGCATTGTGTGTCCCCATTGGACACGAACCAAGGGCACCACCTTCGACCTTAGCCTACGCTCTTCGTGATCTAAAATAGAAACCGGTTGTTCCTCATATGAAATATCGAGTTGTAACTCGATATCATCCAAAGGAATGTGCCAATGAGCTCCCTCGTACCTTCTATACTTCTTCAAAGATGAAACATGAAACATGTCGTGAATCTATTATAGGCGCTCCAGCAAACCAAGTTGATATGCTACGCGGCCTACCTTTGCAATAATGAGAAAATGGCCTAGATAGCGCGGTACAAGCTTGCCTTTCTTCCCGAATCGCATTATACCCTTCATCGGGGATACTCGCACTAAAACTTGGTCTCCAACATCCAATTCCACATGCCTTCTATTCGCGTCGGCATAATTTTTCTGATGGTCTTGGGCAATTCGGATGCGGTTTCGAATAAGCTCAATTTTCGAAGAGGTATCTTTGATCATTTCAGGTCCAAGGAGCTTATTATCTCCTACTTCCATCCCACAAGTAGGTGATTTACACAGCCTGCCATACAATGCTTCATACGGTGCCAAACCTATTATGAATTGGTACGAATTATTATATGCAAATTCTACCAATGGAAGGTATTTCTCCGATCCTCCTTTAAAGTCAAGTACGCACATTCGAACCATGTCCTCCAAAATTGGGTTAACTCTTTCTATTTTCCCATCAGTTTGCGGGTGGTAGTAGGTACTCAACTTTAATTCGGTCCCTATTAATTCTTGGAAACTTCGCCAAAAATGGGATACAAAAATTTTTTCTCGGTCTGAGACTATATTAATAGGCACCCCATGGAGTTTCACAATCTCCGCAATAAAGAGCCGGGCATAAGGTGTCGTATTTTAATCCGTCTGTACCGATAAGAAATGTGCCAACTTCGTCAGACGATCGACGATAACCCAAATAGAATCATGATCGCTTTGTGACGTCGGCAATCCTATGATGAAAACCATTGAGATACTCTCCCATTTCCAAACCTATATTTCTAACGGTTGTAATAATCGCATTGGTCGCTCGTGGTCTACCTTCACCAATTGACAAGTGGTGTATTGGGAAACAAATTCATAGATGTCCCTTTTCATACCCGCCTACCAATACTGACGTCGCATGTCTTGGTACATTTTGTTTCCACATGGGTTTACTACAAATCTTGAACCATGGGATTCAATCATGACAACACGTCTCAAATCTCCCTTATTCGGGACTGTAAGTCTTCCGTGGAAATGTAACCCACCCTCAGAGCTAATAGAATAGGACTCTACTCCCTCGGTTAACAACTGGCGTACCCGGTCTTGGCAGTCTTTGTCCTTACCTTGTGCTTCCACTACTCTCAACACAATAGAAGGTGTAACGATCAACACTGACATAAATTCTCTTACTACAACATCCTCCTTGTTAAGTTCTTTCCATTAAGCCTTCCATACCTTCGGTAGTTCCCCCATGAGTTTTCGACTCAGTGCATCCGCTACTATATTTGACTTGACTGGTTGATAATGAATATTGAATTGATAGTCCTTCACGAACTCCAACCACTGACGTTTTCGCATATTGAGATCTTTCTGTGAGAATAAATATTGTAACGAGTTGTGGTCCGTGAAAAGACTAAATTTCTCCCCCAGGAGGTAATGTCTCCATATCTTCAAAGCGAACACTACTGTGGCAAGCTCCAAATCATGTACGGGATAGTTTTTCTCATGGGGCTTTAGCTTGTAAGAAGCATAAGCATTTTCCCGATGCTCTTGTTGTAACACACCTCCTAATACTTGTAGAGACACGTCAGTAAAGACTAAATAGTCCACTCCTAGTCTTGGCAACACGAGTACATGATCAAAAGTCAACTTTTCCTTCAACTCGTCGAAATCTAGATGATAAGAATCATCCCAAATAAATTCCACTCCCTTCCGGGTCAAGTTCGTTAAAGGGCCAATAATCCTAGAAAAACTCTTAATGAAATGGTGATAATAACCCGCCAAACCCAAAAAACTACTAATCTTAGTGGGCGTCGTGGGATGAATCCATTACCTCACCGTGATAACTTTACTCGGGTCTATATAAATACCCTCAGCCGTCACAATGTGCCCCCAAAACTGCACTTCCTATAACCATAAAACACACTTCTCGAACTCAGCATATAATTGATGATCTCGTAATGTTTGCAGGACAATTCGTAGATGTTCAACAAGATCATCTTTGGTCTGAGAATAGACTAGAATGTCGTCAATAAACACCATGACAAACTGGTCTAGGAAATCCCAAAATACTCTATTCACAAGGTCTATAAATACAGCAGGAGCAATGGTTAGCCCAAAAGGCATGACCAAAAACTCATACGACCCATATATAGTCAAGAATGTAGTCTTTGACACGTCCTTCTCACGAATTTGCAGTTGATGATACCCAGTCCTCAGATCTATCTTAGATAAGTACGACGCTCCCCTTAATTGATCAAACAAATCATCGATCTGAGGTAACGGGTATTTGTTCCTGATGGTGACCTCATTCAGTTCTCGATAATCAATGCATAATCGGAGGTAACCATCTCTCTTCTTCAAAAATAACGTAGGAGCACCCCATGGTGTTGTGGTACGCTGAATAAGCCAGTGCTCCAATAGTTACAGAATTTGATCCTTTAACTCCCTCATTTCTAAAGGAGCCATATGGTATAGAGATCTCGCAATCGGTCGAGTTTCCGGTACTAAATCGATTAAAAATTCAACCTCACGACTTGGTGGTAAACCTAGAATCTCCCAAAAACATCCTCGAATTCTCTAACAACGGGAATCGAGTCTAAGGAAATGACTATATCGCGTGAAGTGTCCTCCTCGATACAATATAAGCACATGATCGAACCTCCCTCAGAAAGTGGCTTAGGCACTAAAAACATTTCTTTCCCCAGAATGGCGAAGACTATACTTCTCCCATAACAATTTACCATGGCTCGGTATTTCACTAACCAGTCCATACCCGACCATATCCAGGACAAGTAAATCGGCCTCAAAATGTAAATTACAAAGGTCTATTCCTAACCTTTTACAAATAAAGAATATACGAGCACCATCACCCATGGAAGATTCGACACTAGTACAACTTCTCTCAACAGACTTAATCAACCCCGTCGAATGAGCAAAATGCCTAGTGATAAACAAGTACGTTGTGCCCTTATCAAATAACACTCGACCCATATACCCGTGAATGGAAAACTTACCCTCAATAGCCGGCGGTGCGGGCGGTGCTGGGGGAAGTAAAGCATCCTGAATATGATACACACGCCCGTAATGAAGTTGTCCCTGTTGTAGAGGGATAGCTGGAATAGGCGCTGGAGGCTGTAAATTTACCTACTAATGTTGAGGACCCCTAGGCAACTCAGCCCCTATAAACTGTGGACAATCTTTGTTAAAATGACCCTTCTCACCACACAGAAAATAGCGACCCGCCAAATTTTTCGGATAACGGACCCGATTCTTATTCCGAAACTGCCCCATGCCTAGCCATACTGGCCTCGGCCTCCATTATTTACTTTACCCGCTTAGCCCTGTTGGCCAAACTAATGTTGTTGTTGCGTACCCTTATCACACCTAAAAACACATCTGCCAAAATTAAACCCCCCTAAACATTGTTTTTTAGATGAGTCCCCCTGTTTGGTGTCCCTCTCCTTCTATTTTCTTCCCGACTGTTGTGGTGAGGGTAGTAGTTTCGTTACCTCCTTGCTTACTAGCTTGACCCTAATCCATACTCTTCTTACTCCATTTCGCATGAAGACAGTGATCTTGGCACTGGAGCAAGGATGCATTCATCACGTCACCAAACATTTGCAAAGATAGATTTCCCAATAAGTGCTTCCTTATTCTCCAATTCAAACCCTCGATAAATTTTCATATACTCCTTTCCTCTGGAATGACTTCATCCTGCACAAAGTTCCCTAAACGCGTAAATTCCTCTTCATATTCCGCAACTGAGTGTTCCCCTTGAACAACATCCTGGAGTTTCCTCCTTATCACCTTCTGGACTGTGGGAGGAAAATACTTTCGATAAAAAAAAACTAAATTCCGAGATAGGCATGGTATCTCTCTGCTCCGGAGTTGTCACCGACTCCCACCAATGTAGAGCTGCTCCTACCAGTTTGAAAGTAGTGAGAATATGTTTTCGTTCCCTGCTACACTTCACCATTTAGAGATAGTGTTGCATATGTTTCTTCCACTGGTTTGTCACAATCACATCGGCGCGACCCTGAAATTATGGAGGGTGACCTTTTAAGAAGGATTCTCTAACTCTCTCCCGCGCGGAGGGTCCCGTGTGGGTTTGAACCTCATGTGCTACTGGTTGTTGGGCTTGGGGAAACTATTGGGCCATAATAGTCATTGCATTGTTGACTTCCTGGGCAACAATATTAGCCACCTCCGTCACACTTATTATTCCTTACGGTGGTGGGGGCTCTACGTTCTCTGCAACTCTATTTACATTCGTCGGGTGACCTCTTTCAGGAGGCATCTGAGATGAAGAATCAGCTGGATAGAATAAAATTTAAAATAATTTATCTTTGCAGAAGATTGCAAGCATGCACAAACAAAATAGTCCTAATAATAGGGCCCTATATCAAAGAACGCTATAGTATAACGTGATAGGTCCGCATAGATCCTAAGGACTCTAGAACTTGATGATCTGATACCATTTGTGACACCCCGCTTATTAAAATAAGAGGTGGCCAGCCCGATAATCCAATAAATATAGGAATCATAGACCGTCCATTCTTAACATTACTGTCGTGAAAATAATAATATGGGATAACCATCAATTCTTTTAGAAAACGGATGTCAAATTAATTTGCAAGTTTAATAAAAACCATTTAGACAATCCAATTTTTAAAAGACGGTGGACAAATATAGAAACATGTAACAGTTTAACAACCTATTTACAACATAATAACCAAATAAACAGTCGGTTAACAGACTAATATAAACAGGTTACACCAAGTATTACAGATAAATATCACAATATTAGCAAGTAAAAACTTGGACAACACGCCCGAATATACAGATTGATCATAACTAGATGATACAAAAGGTGGATGCATCCGTAGAAAAAATCCTACAACATCCGCTAAAATGATGTAGCTCCCTGACATTAAGAATGAAATATTAACATGGGCATCTTTGCGGCAGGGCACCTGAGCATAAATAGGATCCATACAAAATAGAGAAATTTAAATGGGTCAGGGACCGATTTGATATGATATACATGTGAATAAAATGCATGACAGTTATGAATTGCTAACATCATAAACAAACTTAAATCGCTCTTAATAATAAGAATAATCATCACCTCTCATCTGAGTGCACATCCTAGCGAAATGCCATTGATAGTGGTAACTATTCATCAATGCAAGAGAATTAACTAAATTCCATTTTTATAAGCTTAAATTGCAATTTAGTAAAGTATGACTTCCCAAGTCCATTCCTCATTAGTAAACTTAGTCCGTACAGTTGATTTGTAAATGCATTATCCATTTATGAAATGATGCATCGTGAGAATAGTTACAATCAAAATCAAACGATCCTAAGACCATCCTTCTGGGAGTCACCCCACTGGATGCGCCCCTAAATAGCTATCATCTTCCAGGGCCTATAACCAAGACCACATGGGAACCCCAAATCGCGTCGCGTGGGAAGAGGCCATATACCTTCGACAGTAAGTCATAACCATACCCGGAATTACCTCACTTCGAATAAAACATCAAAACAATTTAACCATCGGTCCTATGGCCGAGGATTATATTAACCCTGCATTCACTAGCCATGGGACTTCACCTTATTCGCATAACTTCCCTTATGATAGCATTAGAGAAGTATGTATATGTAATTCATAATTCACAAGATGTGCCAATTTAAAAATGTGCATTCCATTATATCTGGAACCATATGTTTTTAACGACATAAACCACAATGTTTAAGTGTCCCTATACTAGTCTCCAAGAGATAATGACAACCCTATAAGTCCACAAGTGTTATCTACCTCATACAAATCTCTAAAAGTCCAAAACCATAACACCTTACTTTCCCCTTGTCTTAGACTAGCTTACTAAATGAAAACCTACATTAACTTCCATTAAAATGACCCCCATAATAAGACCAATTACCCCCTTTAATCTAAAATTTGCATCTCCCTAATGTAATACTCTAGTACTCTATATTACTTCATAAAAGAAGGTTATTAGGCCTTAAACCTAAAAGAAAAGGGCTAAAAACTAAGTTAGAAACATATCCTAAAACATCAGGATTTTTGAATCGATTCGCCCTGGACGAATCGGTTTAGTCTTGGAAGCGAATCGATTCGTTCCATTTGAATCGATTCAGTTAAGAGAACAAAGATTTCTATTTATTTGCCGAATCGATTCGATTTGTCCCAAACATTTCCAAACTCAGACCTGTAGACTACCATTTTAGCGAATCGATTCGCATGGGTGAGATATCCCAATTTCGGCTACAGGTTATATGGATCCGAAATACCCCAAAACTCATTTCTTCCCTCAATTCCCAACATCATCAACTTATACTAACTACAAATCATTTCTACACCACCACTAACTAATAAATCCAACTAAAATCATATCTAAATCAATATTTAAGGGTTTAAACACCAAAAATCATCAAAACCCATAAATGGTTTAAATCGCCAAAAACACAACTATCAATACAAATTATCCCCACTAAATCATACATATGCAAGTTAGAAACTTGCCTCAAGTTTGTAGTCTCGGATTCTCTTTGTAGCAATGATTTCCAAGCTCCAATCAACAATTCTCCTCTTTTTCTTCCAAATTCTCTCTTCGCTCAACTCTCTCTAGGTTTACGAACACAAATGAGAAATAAATGTTCTAGAAAGACTAAAATACTCAAATATATTAAGTCTAACATTTAAATGCTACTACACAATTAAAATGACTCGTAACATCATAATTAAGTTATAACTAGTCAAAGGTGTCCTGGAACACAAAATACAAATTGGTACTTATTTTGACTATCTCAACCATTTCAGGACTAACCGCGCCCTGTAAACTGGCATCTGGGATATCATAAATTATTTCATGTTCCGACGTCATATTAATTCATCAATAGTGATCCACTTGGAATAAAAGTCATAACCGTCACTTAAAGCACATCGACGCAACAAAACATAATATGATGCTAATTACATTCACTTAATAGTAAATATGCAAAACTAAGTAAATATTATCTCATAAGTCACTTAAAGTAATATATACTTCAGCTTCCTTCAATTTATATTATTAACCCACTAGGCAAATTTATAAAAATAATTTCTCATAAATAAGGGCTATTACAGCGTTCCGGGGTATTGCGGATCTGATTGCAGCTAATCTTTGGAGGTGTGATATTTAGAAGAACCTACCGATGGTGGAGTGTAGCGAGGAACAAAGATAGATTATTATGATCTTTAGGTTGATAGGAGCCACCTTGTAGTGGTGGGAGTCCACGACCGCTACTGCTGAGAGAGATTTTATGACAGTTACGGATTTTTGGATTTTCCTCAGACCTTCGAGAATGAGATGAGGAGGAGGTTTAGGGATGTGACTCAAGGAGATTGATATGTCACTAAGCACGAGGAGGATTTCGCTCGTTTGGCAACTCTTATGTCAGATCAGGTGAGAAATGAAGAGAGGAAGAAAGCTATGTTTATGGGTGGGTTGGCCTAGAGAATCAGGGAACATTTGATTGGAAATCCATCTTTGGTGACTTACATTGACGTAGTGAATGTCGCCTTGCTTTATTGTCTGGATTACCACTTTCATCTTAAGAGATGCAAGAGGGATGGTGAGCCAAGCCAGCAAGGCAAGGCTAATGGGAATTCTTATAGTGATTCATAGAAGGGGTCAAGGGAATCCTACCAAGAGATTTCATTTTGAAGGACATGACTACTAGGGCCAAAATTAGTAGCAGGTTCTACGTTTGTATCCATGTAGGCCATTTAAGGAAATATTGTCCACCCAAGGTAGGGACCAGTAGCAGGATGCCACGCAGGGGTATCAGGGAGAGGGACAGTGGCAAAGAGGATTTGCGGGGAGTTATTTCTTTTGTGGAGAGGTAGGTCACATGAAGAGAAATTACCCTGAGCGAAGCAGGGGACAACCACATGATAATGTTTTGGATATAAAGCCAACCCATAGTTTAGGGGTAAGTTGGATGATTTTTGGAGTTTACACTGATTAGATATAACTTGGGTCTATAATTGATAGTTATAGTAAGGACTGGGTGTTCGCGGAAACAGGGGACGAAATATCGTTGCTAGGTTTCACGTAAGATAAGGTATAGCGTTTATATACGGTTATGTATGTTAAAGTACATTGCATATTAATATAGTTAAGCCAAATCCCGATGGATAGGGGGCATTTTTGAGGTGATTCAGGTTGGGTTGACCTTGTTGAGTGAGGAGAAATAGTTCGGGTTTTATTTTCGCGCAAGGAAACTGGTGATAGTGAGGGCGCGATAGTGTATGTTGTCTTTTGAAGAATAAATTGTGGATGTGTATAATTTTACGCCGAGAGACAGATGTTTGGGATGTGCGTGCCATGGACTGGGGGCCTAACTGATCTGAACGATCGACAATGTTGGGTAGTAGTGTATCGGAGGGGGGGGGGTTCCTTATTTAAATTTCGCTTTGCGAGACGTCCCACGCACTAAACTTAGCACAACGTTGGAAGTGGGGAGATGTTTGGTCATTAGTACATGGGTTGGGTACCTTAGTTATGTTGCATATATGTCGTTATAACGGTAAGATGAGAGTTTTATTACGACTTCAGGTTGGAAGAAGTCGGGTATTATTTGTGCGATTGAGCACGCGCATAGGGTGTATGGGCTCCCTAATTAATTAATTAATTAATTTGAGTGTTACAAATAATTCACGAGTAGAAGTGGGAGTGATGGATGTAGGATCTTAAGGGTGGACGACTTGGGAGCTAGTAGAGATTGGGAGTACTAGGTTTATCCGAATTTCGAGGACGAAATTCCATTGTAAGGAGGGAAGTATGTAACATCCCGTAAATACAAGGACATTTAATTAAATAATATTTTGGGAGAAAAAGAATTTATTTCTTTGGATAATTTAATTAATGATTTAAGAAATTTTAAATTTGAGGAATTTATTAATTCGGTGAATCGAGGATTAATTATTTTAGATTATTTTGTGTCGCATTCTGAGGTCTTAAATTTGGAATATGATATAAATTAACTCGTATGTCTATTTTAAGCGCACGATTGAGTTCAGTAGGGTCGAAATAGTCCGAAATGACTGGTCATTTGGGTTTTCGGGACTTAATTAGATGTAATTGAGCTCTAAATAAAGAGCTTTGGCCCTTTTAGGAGGTCCATAGGCCCAAAAAGGGGATTAGAGTTTTTTAACCCTAGTTGTGTAAGGGTAAGGCATCTTAAAGTCATTTTAGAAGACTAGAATTGGGAAGAGCTTAAGAGGAGAACCAATAGAAGAGAATTTGGAATTTTTGGGAGATTGCTTTAAGGACAAGAGGAGATCCTTGATTTCAACCCAACATCTTCATCCAAATTATTTGATCTACCCCTTGAGTTAAGTTGTTTAATTTCTAATCGTTAATTTGTATTTACCTATTCATAATAAAGTAGGTGAAATCAATTAATATTTTAGGGTTTATGTTTCATTACAAATTGGGATTTTTTTAGTGTTGGGAGTTATAACTTTATAAGAGATGACAATATTTGATTGATTTGATGCTCTAATTGATGTAATTATTAGGGTTAGATTGAATATGATAAAATGATGGATTTAGGATAAATCTTAGAGAGTTTTGACAAAGAAATCTGTACAGAGTGAAGGTTTAAAACATTTCAATGGCGGAATGGGTAAAATAGTTTTTCTGGTTAAAATAAGGGAAGAGGGTGATACTAGGGTCGTTCGAACGACCTGGTATCTTGTTCAAATGAGAGCCACTATCGTTCAAACGACAGGACTTGTCGTTTGAACGACCTAAGTGAACTTTGTCAGATCCTCCTTCCCCTGATTCAGACCTATTATGTGTTTTGAGTTCCACAATTCTTGCATTGAGTGATTATGCATTTTTGGTTATCATTGAGGATTCAAATTTGTGAATGATTACTCTGGAATTAATTAGAAGATTAATTGGTTTGTAGGATTAAGGTTCATGATTGAGTAATTTAAAACCTTGTTAATTAAGTGGGTAGACTTAGTTAAAGAATGGACTTGAAATATTGAATTTTGGGCCGAGAGAGAGAGAGAGAGAGAGAGAGGGAGAGGGAGAGAGAGAGAGAGTCCAAGCATAAATAGTAGGGTACCACCAAAATAATGATAAATTAATTAGTGCATAATTAATTGAATGAAAGTTAGACCGTAAACTTGCATGTTTTAGGCTTGTGATACGTTTGTAGTACACCGATAGCCTGGATACTGGATATATATATATATATATATGGTGATGTGTAGTATATATATGACTTATAAATATTGGTGTGATTAATATTTCTAAAAAAGCATACCCACTCTAAGGCTATCATGAGAGGTTGCGCGATGTGGGTGAATCCCCTGACTAGAGAATGCGCGATGTGGGTGAATCTCCTAACTAGAGAATTTAGTAAGGATTAAATAAATTTCACCGAATTAATTTAATCCTTGCTAAAATTTATTTTATTCCAAAAAGATACTGAGTATTGCATGACCCTCATAAATAAACTTGTTGTGTACTATTTTAAGAAAGTTATTCATCATTTTGAGACACGATTCAAAGTATTTCACAACTCCTTCCAAAATTATCACCATTTTATTAAATGAAAGAAAATTTCATCTGGAATTAATACAAGTATGACTAAATGCACTACAAGTGAATACTCTAGCATTACATAAAGTGTCACTAAAAGTAAAAAATATCATAAAACATTATTGTAATATATATATATATATATATATATAAAATAAGGAGTAGAATTTTGGTTACTATTCCATAAGACTATAAGCTAAGTAGAGGTTGAGATTAAAACACCAATGCAAGAAATGGAGGGTTGAGATTGGTTCATTTTTTTTACTCTTTTAACCGTCAATTTTTTGTTTCCCCCTCTTTTGCCTCCCCCACTCACTCTTATTTTAATTCAAAAGAAGGGTTAAATAAGTAATTTCGTTTTCATAGCTAGAAAGTACACAAGTTCCATTTTACCGATGCAAACATTCTTACCATACCTACCAAACCCACATCTTGAGCAAACCCAAGGTAAGGTTTTGGGTTTCTTCGCTTTGGATTTCATGGGTTTTGGGTTTCTTGGCTCAAAATTAGGGCGTTCGGTTCCATCTTTGTTCGTTTGTGGGTTTGAGTAGGGGGTTTGGTTCCATTTGAAACCCATGGAATCTAATGTGATATTTAGGTTTTAAATAGGGTTTTGTATTTTATCTATACTTTTTTGTGTTAGATTAATACATTTTGTGTTAGATCTTCCCCTCTCAATGTTGTTTTAGTTTTATGGGTTACAAAATTGGGTTATTGGTATTAGATATTTGGATCTTCAAATGGATACACGCGCACACACTCTGTGCCACACCCATTGAGATTTTGAGATTTTCTTGAAATTTAAAACTTTGATTTTTGGGTTTTTCTTGGAATTTATTATTCTAATCTCGAGTTATAATTTTTGATATATGTTTTTTTTTACTTCGAGTAATTTTGATTAACTGATTTAGATTTTATGTTTTTGTTTGACAGCTTGAGGAGCTTTAGATAACTATTTGTGGAAACCCATTACACCGGGAACACATTTATAAGGTATGTCCAATTTCACTCTTTGGTATTTGTGAAAAAACACCTTCAATCTCACTCCACCACATATGTTCAAATAAATCTATATGATCCTAATTTTCTTTTATTTTTTTATGGGGTTCAAGCCATAAACCATATTTTAGGTTTTATACTATTATTCCCTTTGGATTGATGGGGATTTTTCTTCTAATATTTGGGAGTAGGCAGTTTTTCAGATATTATGAGTATGATATAGGGTTGACTTTCCTTGAATTTTTGAGGTTTAACATCTCATCTTATTACTATGATTTGGTTATAGTATTTTTAGTTAATTATATGATAAGTACTTATATTACGCGTTCCCTTTACTGCTTGAATTCTTTATGTTTAGAAAGATTGGATGCAAGTGTGTTTTAGATTTATTGTTAAAATTGTTATGGTTTTCTATTATGGGCCTGTTTTGTATACAACTAAAAGTCTAATGTGTTTCATTTGTTGCTTTTTTTGCAGGTTTTATCTATAGATCAAAGGTTGGAGTTCATATCCCAACTGAGCCAACTTTACCACTTGGTATTTTTTATAAATATACTGTAGTTTTTTTATAATATGGTTTGAAATTTAGGTTTCAGGTTGCTAATTATATTCAATATAACCATTTTTGAATACTTTTCTTGGACTCTTTTCCCGGTTGATAATTCAGCTTGCGAATAAGGCAATCAAACTATGATTCCTGTAGGATTTTGCAGAAAATGTTTCTTATAACAATAACAAGGTTCTGAGTAAGTTTTAACTTTTTTTTCCATCCTTTTTCAGGTTATATATGGTGGATTGGTTTAAATGCAATTGACTCGAATTCAATGGTATGTAATGGTACTTAGTTCTTTAGTTGTTTTATTAATTGTAGAGTTCTTATCGACATCTTTCTTACCATTTAGAGGTTGATAATTAGACTCAATCTACACACACTACACATTACACATTTTACACATTGAACAAAAGAGAAATTAAGAGTCACTTTTGTTTAAGATTATTTGATTTTTTGTTTAAAGTTTGTTTTGAGTTAGTTCGCCATTAACAAGCAGTAATTGTTGAATGTATTGTTCTTTGATTGTTGAAGTTGAGGGAGCGGGAGCACGCTTTTCCAATAAATAATTTTAGTGTGTTGGTTTTACATGGTTGCATACCAGGTGTTCAATGAAATAACAGAGTGAAGGAAGTTTTTTTTGGTTTTACATTGCTAATGATTGAGTGTCTTGTTTCTATACCACTCTGTGTTTTTCGCTTTGATGAATTTTATTGGACATTAATAAACTTATTGGTATCTAATGATTGGTCTTCACATCAACATCTTCTCCAAATTGAATGCAGTTATCAATTTCTGACGGAACATATTACATACTCCTTTCTTTCCTCAAATCAACAGGCATGAAGCTGACCATGCTATACTGATACACCAATTCGATCAAATACATATTAAGCTTTTCAAATTGAGGAGCCATGCATCAATTCAGCCCTGCAAGTAAAGTTCAAGGTTCCGGGTTCAACTAATCTTCAATGTCTCTTTTATTTTTGACAAGGGCCATTTGTAGAGGATGTTAACATGAGGGAGTTCAAGTTGTACCATTGTATAAAGTGAAGACATTTAATCACCTATAAGCTTGGTCACATTAGTGATGATTCCTTTTTCATTATGAAACCATTTATATGTGATGGATGTGAGAGTTCCCAGTGGGGCGGGTAACCCGTTTACTGAAGACACGTGTTTCAGAAAATGGGAGGGTTGGAGCAATAGTTGTCGTATATACGGCAGCTATACTGGAGTATCTGAATGCAGAAGTGCTGGAGCAGGAAAATAATGCAAGCAAAGATCTCAGGGTAAAGCGTATAACAACGAGGCAGTTTCAGCTAGCTATCCGGGGGATGAAGAACTTGACGCCCTCATCAAAGGAACCATATATACTATTCAATTGTAATTTATTCTGTGACCTGCAATATAGTTGGTCGTTAAAATATTGATCATTTCTGTGCCTAAAAAAATATTTTATTTGTACTCGGTTGAATATTTTGAATTGTTTGTGTTTACTCAAAGTTTTTGTTAAGTCTTCAAAATAGAATTCATGGATTTAGATTTTGGTCCAATAGATACAAATTTAAATTTGTGTCCTTATAGCCTTGGGCACCCCGTATCAATATTAGCATGTAAACATCGCGTGGAGTAGACTTTCAGTTTAAAAACAGTTGCGACTATATTTTGTGCTATTTTCATGAATAAACAGGGTTCCATAAACTCTGTTATAGGAATGTGGGATTCATTGATAAAAGTAGTTTTTCTTGATTGTTAGTCTTTGTAATTATGTGTTTGATCGTTCAATATTAGCATGTAAACATCGCGTGGAGTAGACTTTCAGTTTAAAAACAATTGCGTCTATATTTTGTGGTACTTTTATGAATAAACAGGGTTCCAAAAACTCTGTTATAGGAATGTGGGATTCATTGATAAAAGTATTTTTTCTTGATTGTTAGTCTTTGTAATTATGTGTTTGATCGTTCATCTCTTTTTTCTAGGCTACTATTCACGACAACCGATGCATATGTTCTTATTTAATTTTACTTCTTCAATAAGGAAAATAGGGAATGGTTGACAGCATGCATAATATGTAACTCATATCAGCAGTTGCGGACGCAACTGATTATGGGTTGCGTCGCATCATCTTCTATTGTTTATTCGAACTTATTTTTAGTTATTATATTTCACTTTTTTTAGTAGATTGAGCTACTGTTATTAAAATTAAATATTGAATCTATTTGTTTGTCATATAGGCTTTCTTACTTTCTTTGTCTCTCTTACTTTCTTTGATATATTTGTTTAGCAGGTCATGAAGCATGTCATATGTGTACTAAATATTTGAGGTTAGCCAAAAAAAAATGAGTACCGTGTTGACTCCGTTCGACACAGCGTGCGAGTGTGGCTCAGCACGTTCGAGAGCGCGGAAGAGGCTGCTTTGGCTTATGACAGAGCAGCTTTCAAGATGAGAGGTTCTAAGGCTCTCCTTAACTTTTCAGGTGAAATTGTTGCCGCAACATCCACCTACCAAAAGCTTAGTCCAAGTTTGATATCAAATTTAAGTTGTACTTCTAATGTATGTTAGACTGGAATTCATCGAATGTGTTCTGAAATAGTAGAGTGGAGTGGAGTTTTAGTACTAATCTTTGCGAGGTTCGAGTTTTTGCCTTCTATTAATCTTTGCAAGGATCGCAGTGCTTCTAAAAAAATGTAGCATTTACGCGAATCATCTTTGTGCGGATCACTGTATGAAGTAAGTAACCATCTCATCTCTGATCCATTTCCATTGGACAATGAGTATATTTTCTTCCAGCTATCCTCCTAGAATTCTTCACGATGTATTAGTCTTTGCCGGAGGTAGTAATGCCAAACACTGTCAGTGTCATCTAAACTGTAGTGGGGAAATTCAATGCGAGCATTGGGTAAAATAGCAGGCAAGTCTTAACATAGCTTCCTTACTGCGGTTGAATGAGATAAAGCGCCCACTATCATGTCATTGTGCATCATAGACCTTCCAGTGCACCCACGATCATGCTTACGAAGTTACTCTTCCAATGTTCACAGACCAAAATGCAAGTGATGTGATAGAGGCGTGACTAATGAATGACGAGGCAGAGCAATGGGAATTACCTAAACCTAAAACTTCAATAGGTAACTCGATAACTCTTGAGCTTCCTTTGAATTTTAATTTGGTAAATTTACATGCAGCATCCCATCATCCATGTCAAGAGAATAAAACATGTCCCTACTGCTTTTCGCAGCCGAAAAAGAAGAGATTATAGGGATCAATACAACTTTTAGAAGCCAAAAAATATCTTCCATTTGTGCTACATGGATGCCAAAAGGTTCATGGCTACCCCATCCTTTCTTTTCCTCTTATCTTATGGATTATTCTTATAATATGTCAAGTTCATTTTGTGTACTTGACATTCATCTCTTATTGAATTGTTGTTAGTCGTAAGCGATCATGTTTCGGCCTAAATATTCAGCACTGAATAATGTTAATAATTAGTATAATAGGAATAGTATTATTACAATAAAACTAATAAGTATTTAAAATTTCTATTCACTGAAAGTATTTAGCATTGAATAATGTCTAATTTAGCAGGGCTCTCGAAATGATAAATTGATTGGATAATCTGTTAATTTTAGCTATTACTCAAAGAACACTTAGATTAAGAAACACGAGACTGGACAAAAAAAAAGCAACATGGGGATAAGGTTTATTTTTTTCCTAAAATAATGGTTTCTTTTGATAACCTTCAATGTAGTAGGTGTATATTGAGATTTTTTATAAAATATAACACAATTTCTTTGTTTGTTATGTTGAATGCAATAGAGGTGGACTGCGATCAATTGTGAACTTTGCACACAGTGTTTGTGAGTTCTTTGAGATTTATTGTATGAATTATTAGCATGCATTAGCTCAGAATTGGGCTCACTCACACTTTTACAACCACTACTTCACTATGATGTTTTTTAAGATATGTACTATGTTCCTAATATTTATTTTTGGGACATTTACAATTTTTTTTTTTAATTTTAGGAAGTGATGTATACTTTCTTTGAAAACTGTTTTGTTCACATTGTAATGTACTTCATCTTGCTATAATTAGATTACATCTTCTGTTCAAACTCTAGGCATATTGGGTTTTTTAGATTCTGACAGTTTCCTTTATAACAACATGAGATACTATCTTCATACTCTTATCTTAATATGAATAGGTTGAAGAAAATTATGTCCTTGACTTATTATTTGATCCGTTAAGATGTTTCATTAACAATGGAACTACCATCAAAATTCAACTTCAACCATATGGAACACGATTACCAATGTAACTACCACCAAAATGTAGCTTCAACCAATGAATAATAGGAGGGATGCACCTAAAAAATATGGAATGGATCTTAGGGGAGAGGTATTATGAGAATATAAACAGATCGACATTGTGAGAGTCCAAATAAGGCTTCAAAGACTGGGTGTCATGAACTTTAAATATATATGTAGTGATGGCGATACTTTGGAAAATGATAGAAGGGGCAGGCATGGAGCAAATATCAAAATATCAAAATTGGAAAATGATATAAGAGGCAAGCATGTCAGAATTGGATATGTTTCAGTGCTATGTATGTATCTCACTTCTTCAGAGCACAAGGTATGGTGTTCAAATTATATATTTTGTCATTTTATTAGCTTTTATTTGCAATCACATTATAGCTAAAAACCTCTACTTGATTCTGGGTGTAGTGGAATCTACAGCCTGCCTCAGAAGGTATTGTGTTCGAATTATATATTTTTTCATTTGATTAGATATTATTGATTAAGAATCATGTTCAAATTATATAATTTTTGAATATTCGATTAAGAATCATGTTTTTAACAATTGTTTATGATTTTTTTGCAGATCCAATTATATCTGTTTGTTTACATTTTTTTGCTGATTCAAGTAAACCTTTGTTCTCTCTTCAATTGAGGTTTTTTTTTTTTTTTCAAATTAAAGTTTTATAGGCCCTAATCTTTGGTTGGGAATCATGTGGTTGACAGGACTTTGACCATATGGGGTTTCGAAATTGGATTTTAGGGCTTTCTTGACAAATTGTGTTCATTAACACTTGGTCCTTTGCAAAAGATCATATTCTTTTACATCAATTTGCTTTAATTTTCCATATTTATAAACAGTTATAAGTGATAAGATCCTATTCTTTTGCATCGATTTGCTTTAAATTAACATATCTAAATTGGAATTTTTTAAACAGTGTAACATATCTCCACAACCACAACACTAATTTATTAAATGGTGTAAGATTTGGTATTTATACAAATAATTTATTCTAACTCCTGGTAGCGTTTAATTATAAGAATAATGGAAATTGATTGAGATTTTGAATGGTATAAATAATTTTTTTATTGACTAGGACCTCTGACAAAATACCTGATATCTAATAGCGTCAGTTTGAATGGTTTCTATTTTTTGTAGGTTTTATTTTATGTGTTTGTTGTTGCTAAAACGACAGTTTTTTTTGTTGGTATGTTAAAATTCAGTTTTCATTTGATGATTATGTTTCTTTTTTCAGGTAAGTTAAGCAACACTTTAATGTGGAAAGCAGAGATTTAGCGGAAAAACATATGTGAAACTTGATTGGAGTTAGGAATCGAGTCGACTTCCGAAGACTTTCATAGTTCATTGTTGTCAAGATTCCATGAGCTTTCAGAAATTTAAATGAAGGTGTGTAAGGCTGACATTGTGAAATTCCAACCGAATCTGAAACTTGAGTCACGGAATCGAGCACTTTCAAAGATTTTCACTGTCCATTGCTGACAAGCTCTATAAACGTCTTTTCTCGAAAGAACTCATATAATTAATTCGGAGCTGGCAATTCTGAATCCATTTGTATATTTTCAATAGGTTGGTCGATTAAAAGATGACGATGGTTCCGATTGTTGAGGATATCAAAACCACTGATTATATGAATTTAAGTCGTGTAGACAATATGTGAGAAACCCACTGATAAAGAGATAAATTTTAAAGTTGGTGTGTTTGTCGGTGTTGGCGAAAATTATCAACCTATCATTGGCACATTGTTTAGTATTAGTATATCGTCGATTATGTGTCAATTTTGTTTCATGATTATTAAGTGGATGTTTGAGTTTTCTATTTGGCTTTGGTACAACAATGTGAATTTTTTATTGATCTAAATTATATTGGATAATATTTTTGTACTCATTGTGCTAAGTTATTTTGGACAGACTATTACTATTGTTGCTGGAGTATTTTTTTTTAATTACTATACAGGGTGGATAGTCCTATAAACAAAGAAAATTTTGCCCAAAATTTCTAAATTGTTTACACTAATTTCTATTGTAAAATATATTTTTTGACGTAAATTATAAACGACTCAATACTTCGAAATTTTTCCTCCGTGCCTTCAGGCACGGGCATTCCGCTAGTATATATATATAGATAGAGAGAGAGAGAGAGAGAGAGAGAGAGGATCTCATACATACCATGTTTACATACCGATTTTTTTTTTAAATAGTGAAAAAAATATTTTTGAGGTGAATTTTTTTATATGACATTTAAACATTTCAATAGACTCGTATAAAAAAATAGCTCAATAAAAAATTGATCAGACTTTGACAACATTTAAAGTCCTTTAAAAGTTGATAAAGTTTCACCAATTTTTTAAAAATAAAATTGTTTTGAGCTGAATTTTTTTAATATGTGTCCTCCGAAATGTTTAAATACCACATAAAAAAAAATTAACTCAAAATCATTTATAAAAACGAGTTTGTATATAAACTTGGTATGTGTGAGAACCTCTCTCTCTCTCTCTCTCTATATATATATATATATATATATATATTTGTGTGTGCGTGTGTAATAAAATAATCAGTTCAAGTGAATTTAGCTATGCGCATTAAAATATAACATATGTCAAATAATGGTGTGAGGCTTCTTTTTTACTAAAGATTATCTTAAAAAGGTAGGAACTTTTTTAGTAGGGTGTCTTCAACTATTATGGCTAAATGAGTGTGTGGGATTTATGTGATATACATATTTATAATTATTCAAATTTGGATATAAAATAAAGCTAGTAAATAATTTAAAAAAATATTATGAAAGAGAATTTCTGGTCGGCGTTTAGATGTTTTGAAGGAGAAAATATATGATACACGTGCTGCATCACGTGGCATGGCAACATGGTACACCCGAACTAATCAATGCAAGTCAAATTGAAAAAAGTGGTTCATTAATATACGTTAACCGCTAATAACCACCCACTACTTCCTTAGATGTCTTATATTTATTGGTGCAAGTGTATACCCCGGGTGCCCCAAATATATTCCCGTTTCTTAGGGACAAGAACTATAAACCGGTCATGCTTCGGAAAAAAAGTCACTTCTCTAATAAATGTGTAAAAAATATTTTGGAAGGTTTTAGAAAAAAAAAAGTAAAATCTAAATCTTAGAGTTTCAGAAATTGAATTGTCTATCGAATTCCATTCTAACATTTTCAAAGGAAAATTAATTTTTATATATTGCTATATATTGCAAAGAAAGTAGATCAAACTCTCGGTGTATATAACAATAACAACAACAACAACAACAACAACAACAACAATAATAATAATAATAATAATAATAATAATAATAATAATAATAATAATTACTTTTGTGGAGTGGTGGGGACTTGCACCCCCTAATCGTACCACATATCTTTTGGCTCACATGTGATTCTCATATACAACTGAAACTCACCCATATGAAAAACACATATTTCTAAAGTTTTATCCAAGAATAGGGAAAACAAGAGACTAACATATCAAAGTACGAACCGTTAAAAGACAATTTTACTCCTTGGCTGTAGGTTGTATTACTTAACAAATTTACAAAAAGATTTAAGTTGGGTGATAATTATACGCCAACGCACCTAGTCCATGGGCTTAAACTCACCGTTGAAATCAAATCATGGGCCCCACCACTAACAAAATTTGATGTTTTTTTCCTTTAGAAAAGGGATATTTTCACACCCCTCTAATGCTCCTCTACTCCATTCGAGTACGAAATGGCCATCATGTCTTTAAATTTGTCCATTTTTTCCCTCCAACATAAATATATTTGATAAAAAAAAAAAAAAATTGTCCTTTCAACTAACAAAATTAATAAAAATTGTTTTTAATTGGAAACTTTTTTTAGAAATAAAAAAAAATTAAGTTTTTATAATTGCTTTTAAAAAAACCTTTTAACTGTTTAAAAAAACTTCTCTACTTTTTAATTAAAAAACTGTTTATAAAAAATAAAAAATAGTTTTATATAAAATAAATGTTGTTTTTACAATTAAAAACATCATTTTTTTAATTTACAAAAATAGTTTTTTTTTTGTAAAAAAAAAAATTAAAAATTAAAAGAAATAAACTGTATTTTCAATAAAAAAAATTAATCAGAAAACTGTTTTTAATAAAAAAAAAATTTAACATATTTTTTTTTTTTTTTCCGAAGAGAACTCATTTATTGAAACAGAAGAAGAAAAGCCCTTCTTCGGAGGCTTACAAACTTAGGAACAAACAATGGAAAAATCATTTATGAAAGAATTAAGGAATCTAGAGACAGGACCCTTGTAGGGTTTAGCTTTAAAAATGATCCTAATATCTTCATGAACCTCCCTTATTATAGCGCTAGAGACCATTTTTATATCTTCAAAAATGCATTTATTCCTAGCACACCATAATTTCCAGCATATTAAGCTAGGAATAATTTTACAAAGGATAGCATTTATAGATATTCCGCGTGTTGAGAGCCACCAGGAAACAAGACGAGATCTGAGGCTAATAGTAGAAGCTTTACACCCAATCAAACCTTCAAAATGTTTCCACACTTGACGAGCCGATTCTCCCTCGTTGAATAAATGATCCTGATTTTCTTCTTGACTTCTTGAACAACACTGACATTTTGAAACTATGGGAATATTTATACTTTTTAAATTATGATCTAAGGGAAGACCGTTGTGCATAAGTCGCCACATAAAGGTTGAAACTTTTGGAGTTAAGTGGACATCCCATATCATAGACGACGTAAATTGAATACAATCCCTTCTCCTGATTTGATCCCAAGCAATTTTGAAAACAAAAGTCTTCTCCACCCAAGAGCAGATAAGTTGAAACATCTCATTTGAATTCTGAAAAAGCCAAATTCCTTGCATTCTTTTCCAAACTGAGCTGGCTGCTGTAATAGAACCTTTAAAATTTTGATTGGCCAACTTTTTGTATTTTTTGTTCATAAAATTGGCCCAGAGGGATTGATTTTGTAAGAAATTAACCCATAACTTACATGTGAAAGTATTGCAAATATCCATCGTATCTCGAAAGCCTAAACCACCTTCATTCTTTGGCAAGCACATTTTCCTCCATGATACCCAATGGTGTTTATGATTTTCATCTTGCTGACCCCAAAAAAAATTTGCACATTGTTTGTCTAAATCGCGTACAATGGAGACAGTAGGTTTTATGGAAGCAAACAAATGTAATCCCATAGTTTGAATCACAGTTTTTAGGAGTACCGTCCTACCAGCATGCGAAAGCGACCTGCTGCCCCAGTTGGATATCCTCCCAGCGACTTTTCCAAGGATCGGATGAAACAAGGAATTACGTTTCCTTCCAGAAAAAAGAGGCACGCCCAAGTAGATTATAGGCATATGATTTTGAGTGAAGCCTAAAATCTGCTTGATATTAACTGTCCGAGAGCTTTTGCAATTTGGGGGAGTGATGAAGCAACTTTTTCCCTTATTCACCAGTTGACCCGATTGTTTTTCATAATTATCAAGATAGCCCATAAAATTTTGAAGAGAACTCTTGTGACCGTTGATGAAGAATAGGATATCATCAGCAAAAGATAATGATGAAATGAGAGGACATCCACTTGGAATTGAAAAATTATTAATTTTATTTTTCAATACCAGTTGATGGACACCTCTAGAGAGAACTTCACTGGCAATAACAAAAAGAGCTGGAGAGAGCGGATCACCTTGGCGCACACCACATTGCGATTTAAAAAAACCAGTAGGTTTTCCATTGATCAATATCGAATACCAACAATTAGAAATAAGTATCCAAATGATGTCTATCCATGTTTCAGAAAATCCAAAGGCCCTCAGAACTTTAAGAATGAATTGCCAAGATAATCGATCGTAGGCTTTTGCCATGTCTAGTTTAACAACTAGGTTACCTCCATGAACTATGTCATTGAAAGAAGAGAGCAATTCTTGTGCCAATAAAATATTGTCTGATATAGACCTTCCTTTGATGAAACCTGCTTGAGAGGAAGAAATAATTTTGGGAAGGACACTCCCAATTCTATTAGCAAGAATTTTGGAAATAATTTTATTTGAAAAATTGCAAAGGCTAATGGGTCTAAAGTCTTTGCAAAAAGATGGGTTATCTATTTTAGGAATAAGAATAATGTTAGTTGAAGACCAACTAACAGGAATATCATCTCCAAGAAAAAAAGATTTAATAGCTAGAATTAATTCCTCTTTGATGATATCCCAACAATTTTGAAAAAAGACCCCATTAAACCCATCCGGACCCGCAGCACTATTTTTCCCAAGAGAAAAAATAGCATTTTTAATTTCTATTTCTGAAGGGACATCCGTAAGGAATAAGTTTGTATCCTCTTTAATAACCTTAGGGATGCAGTCAAAAATTGAACAATCAGAAATATAGGAAGTGGTGCTGCCAAGTAGAGATTGAAAATGAGAGGAAAATTCGTTTTCAATATCTACATCATTGTCCAACCAATCACTAGAATCGTTTTTGATTTTATGAATGGTTAAACAATTAAAAAAAAATTTAACTAAAGAATGGAAGTATGAGGTATTTTGGTCACCGTATTGAGCCCATTTCATATTAGCCTTTTGCTGCCAGTACATTTCCTCAATTTTAATTTCAAGGTTGAACATAGCAGAAGCTTTATGCCATGCTTCTCTATTTATTTCGGAGGGGTTTGTGTTATAAAGGGCTTCTTTGAGAATGAGAGCTTCTTCAGCCTTATGATCCCGGGAAAAAATGTTTGAAAATACCTCTTTATTCCAAGCTTGTAAAGACTTTTTGACCAGTTTAAGTTTAGCAGAAAATGCTTTCATAGGTCTGCCCTCAACTTTTGTTTTCCATGCATCTGAAACCACCGAATGGAAAGTCTTGTGATAAATCCACATGGTTTGAAATCTAAACTGCTTTGTGGTGATTTTTAACATGGAAAATTGCTTTGTGGTGATTTTTTATTACTATAAAAATAATTAAATTAATTATTAAAATTAATTTATACTTTTAGGGTGAATTTTAATTACACAACTCTAATACCCAACTCATTTTGGGACACGATTCCCAGTATTCCACAACTCTTTCCAAAATTATCCCCATTTTATTAAATGAATGATAATTTCATCTCTAATTAATACAAGTATGACTAAATGCACTATATATATATATATATATATATATATATATATATATATATATATATGAGAGAGAGGGGTCTCATTCATACCAAGTTTACATACTGATTTTTTTAAATAATAAACAAAATTATTTTTGAGTGTAATTTTTTTAGATAATATATAAACATTTCAATGGCCCCATATAAAAAAAATCCGCACAAGATAATATTTTTTGTTATTTTTAAAAATATCGCTCAAACTTCCACAACCTTTAAAGTTCTTTAAAAGTTGTGAAAGTTTGACACTTTTTTTTAAAATAACAAGTAATATTATTTTGAGTTGATTTTTTTTAATATGCGTCCTCCAAAATATTTAAATATCATATAAAAAAATTGAACTCATAATTATTTATAAAAAAGGGTCTCTGACACCAGTATGTAAACTTGGTACATGTAAGAGACTCTCTCTTTCTCTCTCTCTCTCTCTCTCTCTTTATATATATATATATATATATATATATATATATATATATATATATATATATATGATAAAATAATCAGTTCACATACCATATGTCAAATAATGGCGTGAGGCTTCTTTTTTACTAAAGCTCATCTTAAAAAGGTAGTAACTTGTTTGGTAGGGTATCTTCAATTTTTCTGGCTAAATGAATATGTGCTATTTATGTGATACACCTAGTTAGCATTATTCAGATTTGGATATAAAATAATGTTAGTAAATAATTGAAAAAAAATATTGTGAAAGAGAACTTTGGGTCAGCATTTAGTTGTTTTGAAGCCGAAAAATATATGATACACTCGGTGCATCACGAGGCATCATCATGTCAACATGGTGCACCAGAACTAATCAATGCAAGACAAATAGAAAATAAAGTGATCCATTAATATATGTATGTTAACAGCTAATAACCACGCACTACATCATTAAATGTCTTACAATTATTGGTGCAAGTATGTACCCCGGGTGCACCAAATATATTCCCATTAATTAGGGACGGGAATTAGAAACCGGTGGTGCTTCGGAAAAAATGTCACTTCTCGAATGTATGTGTGAAAAATATTTTGGAAGGTTTTGGAAAAAAGGTTAATTCTAAATCTTAGAATTTCAGAAATTTATAAGTCTATCGAATTCCATTCTAACATTTTCGAAGAAAAAATCATTTAAATATATTGCGAAGAGAGTAGATCAAATTTTAGATGTATATAATAATAATAATAATAATAATAATAATAATAATAATATTTTTTGTGCAGTGGGGGGACTTGCACCCCATAATCGTGCCACATATCTTTTGGCTCACATGTGATTCTCATATACAACTGAAAAAGACCCACATATGCTGCTTATTTTGTGGGAAAAGCACATATTTCAAAAGTCTTCAGAGTATCCAAAAATCGCAAAAACAAGAGGCTAAAATCTCCTTGGCCGTAGGATTTATTAATTCACAAATTGACAAAAAGAGTCAAGTTGGGCCCACCAAAATCAATCTATGGGTGATAATTATTCACCAACCTCCCTAGTCCATGGGCCTAAACCCACCGTTGAAATCAAATGATGGGCCCCACCAATAATAAAATTTGTTGGATCCAGGCTTATCCAACAATGGAACGCTTAAGGAAGGACAAAACATCAAATTTTATGGTGGGTGAAAATGAGACATAAGATTAATATTAGAATATTTCACACCCCTCTAATGCTCCCGTACATCATTTGAGTGTGAAATGATCATTGTGTCCTTAAATTTGTTCATTTTTTGGCCTCCAATACAAATATATTTAATAAATACTAAAAATTTATATTTTCAATCTAAAAAATTATAAAAAATTCTTTTTGACTTTTTAAATTGATTTTCAAAAAACCTTTTAACCGTTTGAAAAAACTTCTCTACTTTTTCAAGAAAAACTCTGTATAAAAAGTAAGAAATTGTTTTATATAAAATAAAAAGTGTTTTTACTATTAAAAAAATCATTTTTTAATTTATGAAAAACAGTTTTAAAAATAGTTTCGTTTTGTAAAAAAATAAATAAATAAAATGAAGAAACTTGTATTTTCAATAAACTTTTTTTAATAAGAAAACTATTTTTAATAAGAAATTATTTCTAAAATAAAAACAAAATTGCTTACTTTTTTATTAAAATAAAATTATACTTTTATGGTGAATTTTAATTACAAAATTCTAATATAAAATTATTCTAATAGAATTACTAATAGTATTAGACATAACTCTTTTGTATTAGAATTGTGTAATTAAAACTCGAAGAAAATGTATATTGTAATTTTAATAATTAATTTACTTTTTTATAAAGTATTGGAGGTTTGTGGTGAATTTATACAGTCATGAGGAAACCTTAACATTTCAAAAAATACAAGACACAAGGGGTTGAAGATAAAATTTAATGGATTTTTTAGTAATAAAATTTCAACTAGTGAATGAATTTTAATGAGTGTTAATACTTTTTGAAGAAGGTTTTGAGGGATATATTTGATATCTGTATCATTATTCTTAATTAAAATCTATTATGTACATCTAATACGATAGTATTGAATGTGTTAATACAAAATTAATGCATCCAATAATTCACTCACTTCTCTCTCCTCTTTCATACTTCTCAATACAATTATTGTATCATTTTCGCTTCCCTCTATGAAAATCAAAAGACACCGAGATCAGAAACCAAAGGACCCAATCCTAATTCCTTTACTTTTACATCTCGTTAGTTTCAACCATTTAATTTGGTACGTTTAGGCTCACCATATTTCCTCGATTTGTGAACCTTTCTTTCACCTTTTTTCCCTAAATTTAATTTTTCATCTCTCTCTCCGTTTGATGATATTCCTGGTGGGTTTTGCAATTCACTTCTGTGGGCGTTATTACAATCAGAGCAATTGGATTTGGCTTGGGAGTTCCTTGAAGAGACTCAATACCTAGGGCTAGGTTTTATTACCTCAATTTTTAGATTATTTATCCACAAATACTGTATGACTGGAAACCTTGAAAGTGGTTGAAAATTACTGATGGAAATGACAAAGCATGACATACACTATATTGGTCGATTAACTTTGAAAAATGTTCTTTTAAAAGAAACTCCCTAGATATTGTTTAAAATGATGGGTATCTCATTCGATTCAGTTTCTACTAGTTCAGTTATTGATGGTTTCCACAAATCGGGAAATATAGAGAAAGTAATGGGGATTTTTGAGTTTTTCAATCTTCGTCCAAATATTTAGGTCTACAACAGCTTCATTTCAACTTTATTTACAGATGGAAACATGGCCACATCTACTAAACTTTTTCATGAGATGTCACCAATACCTATCTCCTGTAATTAATCATTATTTCACTTATTTTGTATTATATGTATATTTTACCACCATTATTTTCAGCATATCTACATTTTTTATATTTTAGGTTGCTAGGAATTGTCCAAACATCAAATATTATTTCTCTAATTTTTTATTTATTTTTTGAGTAAAAAATCCCACACATAAGTCTTACAATTAACAGATAGTAGAACTACATCTATAGAAAATAGGATTTTCACATATAAATGTGAATTGTGAATATATTTTTTTAATACTATATACTTTAATATTATTATATGATTTCTTTATGCGAGTATAACAAAATTTATTATCTACTTTAAAAAATATCATGCTATACATTGCTGCACATTGCGCGGGACCAGGGCCGGCCCTAAAGGTTTTGGGGCTTAAGGTAAACTTGTAAAATGGAGTCTTTTATATAATATTTTATTTTTGCAAAATATATATTTTGTATTTTTACAAGATAATAGAAAATGAACAGAATATATAAATTGTCAGAATACTAATGATAAATATAATATATCCATTTTAAACAACCCACCCTGACCAAAAGACCTACAATTATCACTCAAGTACTCTTTCTCCTCCCCCCCGAAAAAAAAAGTAAACAAAGCAAGGATAATAAACTGAAAATATTAATTAAAGTAGTATCTTCTCGCCTTTTTTGTTGCAAAATCACTAATCAAGCTTGGATAATCAATTGTTTCATTCTTTTTCAATCTCATTTCTAAATCAAGCCAACTTTTCATGCAAGAAAAATATGTTCATTACCCCTCTCGTGACTTAAAAGCCTCTGACTAATATTTTTCCAATTGTTAAATCCGTCGGTAGCCAATTGAGTCTTGTTCTCATCCGACCTAAACAATTTACAACAAAAGCAAAATACCCTATTTAAAGAAAGTGAATATACTAGCCATCTTCTATCACGCTTCTCTCCATTCAACCATTGTCGAGTGTCGTGCACTCGAGAGAAAAGTCTACTATCATTATCTTTCGGGAAATCAACAGCAACTCTTATGGGTTCTCGTTCCACTAAAAGCTCTCTATGATTCTACTAATCCTATCCCAATTTTCAGGATCATAAATATTTAACGGTCCATATTCATTACTAGATTCTTCATTCACCAAATTTTCATGCTCTTTGTTTAAACCTTCTTCATTATCGTTATCATTAATATCGTCTTGATGTACCAAATTTTCATCTTCAATCAAAGCTTCTTCATTTTCATTCTCATGTTCATTTTCTATTTCATTCAATTTAAAAATAAATTTATCAAGAGCTCCCGTTTGGGATTGCATAAATTTTTCTATCTTTTGCTTCTTCTTTAATTTTTCCCATTTAGAAACATACTTTCTAGGAGGCATGGTATAAATACACAAAAATCCAACAAACAATCTTAAAAATTTCAACCGCAACCAAATAAAGGAACAATGGAACCTGGTTTGCTGAATTTGTAAATCAAACTTGAAAGCCTTTCTTCGCTAAAAAAATCCTGAAAATATATTAAAAAAATTAACATCATTAACTTATTACACAAAAAATATTAGCATTTAGGACAAAAATAACAGCATTTAAAACAAAAAATAAATAATAATATTTTTTTAGTTAATGACAGATTAATAACATATTTTTAGATTAGCAACATTTTTTAAGTTAACTAAAAAAAATTAAATAAAAAAATGCAACCTTATTTATTAAAAGAAAACACATAAAAAAATTTAACATCATTAAAAAAGAATACTAGCTGATTTATTAAATAATGCTGGATAAAAAAATTACACATTTAAAAAAAATAATAATATTTTTTTAGTTAATGACAGATTAATAACAGATTTTTAGATTAGTAACATTTTTTAAGTTAACTAAAAATAATTAAATAAAAAAAACGAAACCGTATTTATTAAAAGAAAACACATAAAAAAATTAACATCATTAAAAAAGAATACAACCTGGTTTATTAAATAATGCTGCATAAAAAAAATTACAACATTTACAACAATAAATAAATAATAATATTTTTTTAATTAATGACATATTAATAACAGATTTTTAGATTAGTAACATTTTTTAAGTTAAGTAAAAAAAATTAAATAAAAAAAACGCAACCTTATTTATTAAAAGAAAACCCATCAAAAAATTAACATCATTAAAAAAGAATACAACCTGATTTATTAATTAATGCCGGATAAAAATAATTACACGGGCGAAAAAAATGACACGGGAAAAAAAAATTACATGGGAAAAAAACAAATCTCTTGACCTTGAATATATTTGGATTGAAAGAATGTTGATCTTGCCTTGAGAGTATTGTATATGAAAAGGGAAGGGGTTAAGGAACTTAAAGAGCAGATAAGAGAGACGACTGTTTTGTTGGAAGGAATTAAAAAGGGTAGGGTTTAGTTTCGCTATAAGGAATAAAGGGGTGTTAGTGGATTTTTAGTCTAAGAAGTTTTGCGCTAAAATAATTATACAGTTCACTTATAAAAATGTTGGGCGTAGAAATTTATGTCAAATATGGGGTCCCAAGACAATTGTCTCATTAGCCTACCCCTTGCGCTGGCCCCGCGTGAGACACATATTAATGTAGAATAATGATACAAGCATTAATTATATTTTTCAAAAACTTTTTTCAAAGTGCATTAAATATAAGTAAATTATGATGGATTCCACGTATAATAATAAGGTAAAAACACTTAAATGCATAGTATATCATTAATATTGGTTGCGTCGATTCTCAAAAAGCATGATGAACACTAGTAAATTGAATTGACATACTAGTGTTTTATTCATAGAAGATTTTTCTCTCATCTGTCACTTCGTTTTCTTTACTTTTTTTTTGGTAATACCAGGGTGTCCACTGTACCACAGTGACTAATCCCTTCGCTGATTGTAGGCACCTCTTAGGGTGGGACAGCTGACCAAGAGATTTAAGGCTGCTCCATGCCCAAGGCAGGAATCGAACCCCCGACACTTGGTTAAGGGATGAGGAGTCCCTACCACTCCACTTGGTTAAGGGACTTAATTGGTTCAAGGGCCTTAATAATGACCGTAAGTTTGGAATGCCGTACAATAATTTTGATACAATATTGTTAGATAAGACGGTACAACATCTTGTCAAGGAGCCATCAATATTGTTGTTAAGCAATTACGCTTTTCATAAGGGTCCACCTCAATTGTTAAAAAATGTTGCTGTTTTATATACCCATAATGCCTCTCTTATTATCCCATTCACCTTTTTAATCTAAAAAAGTTATTTTTTTCAATAGTTTTGATCCTTCATACGAACGATCTTTTGAACTTTCTCGTACAAGCTAAATAAAAGAGACGCTGCGCATAACCCACCCCACCCACGAGACCCGCTTAAATATTGGCACACCCTATAGGGCATCAAATCCAGCATCGTGCGCCTCACCACACAGTTCTAAGTAAGCGCTTACTGCTGGGATAAACTAGGGTGGGTAAAGCTAATTTAAAATTCAAATCTCTAGCATAAAAGAATTTTTTTTATATAACTCTTTTAATATTTAGTTCGACTAATAAAAAAAGGTAAAACAATGCACCTATATAAAAACAAAAGTTAAAAAATACAAAATTATGTCAATGAATAATAAAAAAAAATTCATAAACATTTGTATACCTGTATAAAAATTAAACATCATTTCAAAATTTTATAAAACAAAATTAAATGTTTGACTTTTAATTGAATGAAATAACCAAAGTATATGTAAGGCTATGTATAGACATAGGCAATAAAAAAAATTATTGAATGAATGAAATAAGAATTTTTTAATAGCATAAAAAATCCTTTTGTATTTATTATTTTAGGAGAGCCATGAAATGTTTAAAACACATAAACAAAATCAATCCCAAATGTTTTTTAAACCCTTTGTATTAAAAAACATTTGCACGGAGTAGATTCAATTTTGAGTCCAAAAAGGAAGCATATATATATATATATATATATATATATATATATATATATACTCCGTTCCAAATTAAGAGTTAAGTAGGGTTTTGATTTCAGGATTTAAGCTTTATGGTTTCAGTTTTTCGATTTAGGTTTTAGGGTTTCGATTTCAGGATTTGGGAATTAGGGTTTAGGGATTAGGTTATAGGTTTAGTTTTAGGGTTTTTTGTTTAGAGTTATTAATTATGTTTTTTGTTTTAGGATTTTGGGTTTAGTAATTAGGGTTTCGTTTTCCAAATTAAGAGTTCACTATTTTTTTGCGATGCCCCAAATTAAGAGTGCACTTTCCGTTTTTGTACATAATCAACGAATTAATTTCCCCACGATGAACAACTTTTGATCTTGACAATTAATTGAGTGTATCCGTAATCTATAAAAAAGGATATGAACTATTAATTACCCTGATTTGAGTTTCATATCAGTCACAATTTTTATTGACTTGAAAATGTGAAAGTTTAATCACAAAAACGATATGTGATGATATTTGTCAACGAAAAGTGTATTACAGTCAAATAAAAATAGTAAAAGGTACCAAATTCAAAGAGGAGAAATTATGGACAAGTTAAATTTAAAAAACTTAAATTAATTACATGCCATATTAATGCCAATATTCCTTTAATAATCTGAAGAAGTTTTTTTTCCAAATAAGTTTGAACACATATTAAATGAAATATAGTTATAACGAATAAGCGTCAGTTAATCCAAATTATATCAACTAATGAAAATAATAAATGATATCATTTATTTAGTTATTACTGTCAATATGCTTAACAACTTATCAATTTAAGATTTGATTATTTTTTAAGACAGTGCATGTGTGAAGAATGAATTGTGTCTTGCATCAAATTTTGTTTTTTGAAACTTTGAAATCAAATTAAGGTTACTTGGAGAAGGCACTTGCCAAAAAATGCTGACATGTAATCAAATGTGGTTCCAAGATGCTTCTTAAATGGGCTAATTCGTATCTTTTCAATTGAAAAAGGTTATATGCATCGAAATTCATCATCATTATCATCATCATCATCCTTGTCTTAATCCCATTATATATGGTTGGCCAAATGAATTATACTTATCCATTATAATCTATTATATGCCACATTATCATTCAAGTTTAATTCCTTAAGATATGTAACAACCCCCATTTTTTTCATGTAAAGGCTGGACAGGCACGATACGCCAAAGATGGGGCTTATCGATCAATTAATACTATTCTCATCACAACATAGTATAAATACTGTTAATTTATTGGCCGATACTTTAAACTTTACGAATATTTTCCTGGAAATAAATAATCTCAACCAACACCAACTAAAATAATAAATTCGACAACAAGGAAATATCACATCTCCCGCATGATGTAGAAAAATAAATCAACAAATAAATCTTGGTCTTATTCCCTTACAAATGTTTCAAAATAAAATATCTAAACTTTGGTAGAAAAGAACTTAATCTAGAGTCAACAATCTAAAAGGCTACTAAGCAACGAGAGATTGCAACGCTATTGGACACCCCGCCTAATAAAATATCGGGTGATCAATCCTATACCCAATTAAAACTGGAGTCTCGTATGATTCATTCTCAGCATCACTGTCAAAAACCAATTTAATTAATAATAACTTATTACGCTGGCATCAAAATTTTATTTAACTAATCTTTTTAATCAAAGCAACCAAGTAAAAAAATCACAACAGTTTATACACAACAATTGAAATTAAATAAAATAACCAGACTCTCGGTATAATATAATACAACCAATTCGAAATGCCGCAAACTAAAATGCGATAAAAGAATAAATGAATACAGTTGAGCTATCGGACTAAGTGCTTCTACAATACCTTCTATCTAGATCACAATGATAGAAGCGTCTAAAATAATCCTGCTTGCATCCACAGCTGGTGCAACAAACACCTGACTCGAAAGAATCATCATCCAGGGGTCCTTGTGTCTGGAAACCTAATATATATACATATATAACAAGAGAGGGGAAAATAGATAAACGGGTTAGAGCTCGCGTTTTGAAAATATTTAGCAATTACATCAAACGCCATATTTTAAAATATGAAATCTCTCATATTTAAACTGGTGTCGCACTCTTATGAGATACATCTCACCCATCTTCTAATAGTGCACACCTATCGCATTCATTTTAAACAACTTAGTTGAGCTACCCCACCTAACTAATTTCTTTCAATCGTCTTCTAAATCCTTATAATTATCACCTACCATGCGTGATATAATATGTTATACCGTAACCTATTACATAAGCTTTTAGTTGATATAATCATCCATGTGTGATATGTGTGTATATATATATATATATATATATATATATTTCTCACTTGAACCTACGATCCACATTTGTATTAATCTGGATATAATGGTAGACGAATAACATCAAATTTATGTTATACTTTACACCATTCAAAGTTATACGATATCTCATTCTTATACATGTAATACATTATACGCAATAAGTATATTTATACCTACTATACAATCATAAGTATAATAACCATCCCGCCGAGCTATAACTTGAGGATACAGTCTCAAAGTGACTATCCGCATCCGGGTTTGCTCACTTGACCACGGTACCAAGCCAGACTCATCATGGTCATGGTAAGAATACTAAATGGCAGAGGCGATCATATTCCCTCCTGAAAGTGGAATAAAAATATTGCACCCATATGCGGGACGATATGACCTAGGGATATACCCTCCCTGCTCCTCAAGCCAGGAGATTCACCCACATTGCGCAATCTCCCTAGATACCACTAGAGATATATAAAATCCGGTTGTCCATCCCTATGCCCATGGAACCAGCCTCTAAAATATAAATATACCAATCACACACAGATATATTTATTTTCATGTCACATTATATATATACCGTGACAACTCCCGTATATATAATATATATCATTCCTCAATGTGCTCTGGATATAATTGCCGAACTCTTATAGCGATAGACAATAATCCGAATGTTCCCATTCATAATAGTATATAAGTATTCCCACTTAAAATACAAAACCATTAAGTATTCTCCTACTTAAGATTTAACTTACACCTTTGTCACTGTTATGGAATTTACATAAACCCGAATGCACCAACTCATAATAATTAGATAAGTATACTATCAACTTATTTTAGTTACATCAATATCGCATCACCTATAATAATAGTCGTCAATAGACGTACCGGATAACCCCTCGATCATTTCTATCCCATATGGTAATTTCCATCTTGTTCGCATCCTGGGATTTACTCAAACATATAGTCGGCATATATATATATATTCGTCCACCGAAATACTACCCTGAGTGTTACTCGTCCCGAACACCCATAAATTAATAAGTCCTGGATTTTACTTCCAACTAACCAAAGGTACACATCTCACTCAAATAATAATTTAGAAGTACTCACACTATTTTTAGGAACCCCTAATGTTTATCTCCACAATTTATTTTCCTAAAAAATATACATTAAGTGCCCCGCAATTTGCACCCTCCTAGTCCCAATTAACTCCCTTAAATGGCTAGGAACAATTTCCCCTAGTTGGTTATTTATTTCTTCAAATAAATAGGCTAGAATTAATTAATTGAGGAATTTATCCCATATAAAGAAAATAGGTCAAAACTGTCAAAAATTTGGTAGGATTGACCACTAGTCATCGATCGATCGATCGACCAGGGCCTTGTCTTCTTCGAGACTCTGTTTCGGCCGTTAAAATACCCCCAAGCTTTTTATCTTCTCTACCATCATAATCCAACCTCAACCAAAAATATATTCACATATAGAAAAGGTCCTAGAGTCAATAACCAATAATCAATTTCAATTAGTTCCTATGTTTCCCAAATCGAATATTATCCGAGTTTTATCCATTCAACTTCCGAAACACCCATTTTTATTCGAGAAAAACAAACCAAAAAATCTTTATAGATTATCAACACCATCTATAATATGAGATAAACACTCAAAAGAATAAAGTAAGTAAACACTTGCCTCGTGGATAAAATTCGACGACCTCGAGTCGAATCCCGCGGAGTTTGGATCAAAATCCCCTTTCTTCCTTCTTCTATTCTCATCTTCCTTTTCTCTCTTCCCTTTCTCTCTCTTAGGGCTGAAAAATGAGAGAAATGAAGGTTGTAAGGGTTTATAAGGCTTATCCCTTATAAAACCCAAAAGTGACTCGTATATTCAATTATGAGTCCCTACTAGTCCAAAAGTCCCTGGAACCTAAACGCTATCCCCGGATACTCTATTCTGACTATCTCGACCATTATGAAAACAACTGTGCGCTTGAAATCTCCATCTGAGTCACTTAACTAAAATTCACTAATTAAACCCAACACATCTCACTACGCATCTTTTCCAAATAAAATATTATCCTTTGTCTCTTTACCCAACTGCGACATGTAATTAAAATAATCCCACTCATATACTTGTCCCGTAAGAAAATATAACCCATGTAACTATTAATCTGGCACCAGCAGACTAATATCTACTATTCAATTTAAATTATAAATTTATTCAATTACACTCATAAATTCTAAAATTACTATTCATAGAAATTTCCTCTAACAATCGAATTACGCCACTTAACAATTTAAATATCTATCAAAATATGGGGTATTACAAGCTCGTATAACAACAATTCTGATATCCCTGTCTAGAAATAACCTATGATTGAAATATTATAGTCAATGCACAATAAATATTCCCCTTTCATCACTCACATACATATAACGCCTCACCTATCATCAAGTGTGACATGTCTCACATCCCAAAAGTCCCAATTAAGAAAATGTGACATCATCTCAGCTATATAATGATTTTATCAATGATTAATTAATTAAATGTAATTCCAACATTTAAATTATGACTGTACATTTATTCCAATCTCATCTATCAAGTATAAGTCATAAACACCCATTATGCATTATAGGGTCAAGAATAATATTTATTGTACACATCCTTAGGCAACCTAAGCTATTTCATAGTATCTGGGGAATTAATAATATGTATTTACATATATATGACACACAAGGCCATCTATCGTTGGTCTCTAATTCGTGAACAATCGACAAGTCCGAAGGAATCCCTTATCCTAAGCAGACACCACAAAATACACATAAGTTGCGGACAATCCCTACACAGGACACCTGTATACGGACCATACCCAACAGTGATACATGAATGCTCAGTGCCAACCTTACCCCTCAAGGGTGAAGCCTCCACGTAGTACCTATATGGCCTACACAACGTCAAGCCCACTTATGCCGACGTGTGGTACGCTACCCAATGCATGCACCCCCAGCCGATAGGTTGATGCATTGGTATGCCCACAAACAAATATATAATAGTACATATTATTATCTGTAATAATATGTAAGGGTAATTACTCCATAATCATAAAAATCCAACCATGGTCCACAAAATTTTCCATTTCTTAATAATTTTCCATTTAATAAATTATGAATTCCATCAGATAAAATTTATTTAACTAACTAGCTAAATGTAAATTTTCTTATTTAATGTGGGCACATCCGTACTTTTAATAAATTCCTTATTTTTCAAACCCGGTCCCACTCACTCGCTTGGACTCAAAAAAATATTCACAACCAACATCCCAAACCCAAAACCCTCATCAAACAAATTATCATTCTTGCCCCATAAGTAATTACTTAACCACTTATTTGCTGCAATTATTATTAAATTAGACGTGGGTATAACATTACTTCATTTTTTTATTTAACCCACTGATAACATCTCATTCCCCATTATAATACTGCTCTACTTTATTTCCTCGAATTTCTATACCTGCCAAGAAAAGGGTTTAAGATTTTTCTTAAGGAATTGAAGCTAAGGCATGAAGGAACCAAATGTGAATTTAACCCAAACGTCGCTCAAACGACTGAAGCCCTCGTTCGCGAGACATTGCCAGTCGCTCGAAAGATAGGCGACATCGTTTGAGCGACCACTCATCTTCGTCCTCTCTCTATTTCTGCATTTATTGTTCGTTCAGTTTCAATATCCCTAAACCAAGAAACAGGGAATGAAAACTGTGAAACTTAATATGTAGCAGTGTATATCTAAGCCCACAAATCTTTCATTTGTTGAGACTTTTATGCAACACCCCATAAATTCAAGGACCTTTAATTAAATTATAATTGGGAGAAAAAAATATTTTATGGGGAGGTAATAAACTCGTGATTTGGGAAATCTCTAAATTTGAGGAATTTATTAATTTGGCCAATTGATGTTTAATTATTTGGACTATTTTATATCGCATTTTTAGGTAAAAAATTTGGAAAGTGTTATAAATTAATTCGAATGGCAATTAAGAGTGCATGGTTGAGTCTGGATGGGTCGAAATAGTTGAAAAAGGGTGGCCATAGGTATAAATGGGTTTCAGGACTTGTCCAGACACATTTGAGCTCCCAAATAAGTGTTCGGGCCCTTTTTAGAAAGATCATAATCCCCTAAACAATATTTAAGTTAATAAGCCTAATTCTGAGAGGGTGTGAGAAATTTAATTCATTTTTAGAAAACCAAATTAAGGGGATTAAAAAAAAGGAGCAACTAGTGGAGATTTTGAGATATTAAACCAAGAAAAAGAAGGGAGACCATTGAATCAACCCATCATCTTTATCAAAGAATCTGATTCTACAATCCATATGTCAAGTGGTTTAAGTTGTAGTTTGATTAATTTCATTTCTCCTATTCAATTTATAGAAGGTGTGAACCAATTAATATGTTAAGGTTACATCTAAATTTGAATTTGGGGATTTCATGATTGTGATTAAATTTTTTTGTAGAGATGATAAGAATATGTGGATTTTGATTCCCCAATTTGTGTAGATAATGTAGTTAGATTGAGAAAATCAAATGGGTGGATTTAGGATGAATCCCGAAAGGTTTGGGGGTAAAATTTGTACATAAACGAAGGTTTAAAAACTATAATGGCAAAAATGGGCTTTTTAGGCAACGATAGAGGAGAGAGAACACAAGGGTCGTTCGAACGACCTGATATCTCGTTCAAATGACAGGCAGAGTCTTTCGAATGACATGGCTAATTGTGAACGACGTTGTTTGACTCTGGGTTATAATTTAGGGTTTGAAATTATAGAAATTACTCATGGATTAGTGTAGGATAAATTCAAAGAGATATAAGGTTTAATTTGTGTAATTATAAGATTTGCATTTTGGTGGGCAATCTTATTTGATAGAAATTTCATGACAATTTGTTGGGATTTTTATTGGGAATTTGGGGTTTTGTTGAAACCTTTAGTTTTATGTAAATGGTGAAAATATTTTTGGTCTTTCAACCATCAATGGCGTTAGATATGATGAAGGGTGTTGATCCTTCAATTCATCATTGGAGGTAGATATGGATGAAAGAGAAAGAGCCCAGGATCGTTCGAATGACATGGGGAATCGCTTTAACGGTGGCCACTATCATTCGAACGACATGGTTGTTCGTTCAAATGATGTCATTTCCACAACACATTTTCAAATTTAAATTTCCACCACTGTTTGGCTCAGATGTTTAAAGTGATAAATTTATAAAAGATAGATTAATTAGTATGCGAAATTTATTCAAAAGGAATTGAATAATGATTTGGAGATTTTAAGTTTCTGGCCAAGCAAGATAGTCCGGGTGTATTTGGTTGAGTGACACCAGGATAATGAAATTTATTAGCGTGGGATTAATTGAAATTTGGGTCGAATTATAGACTTGAATGCGTTAGCCTAGTGTTATATACATTGAACACGGGAAGCCTGGATTTAATATATATATATACATATATATATATATATATATATATATATACACATATATATATATATATATATATATATATATGGAAAAGCATACCTACTCTAGTGTTATCATAGGAGGTTGCGACATGTGGGTGAATCCCTTGGCAAGTGAATGCAGGGAGAGTATAGTACCTAGGTCATAGCGTCTGTATTATTAGGGATAAGACGTCTTGGGTTTTGGTCGGTATCATTTTTGGGGGGAGCTATAGATGCCTCTTATGTGCTTTATTTTTTTGAATTGGAGCACACTGAATGAGAATTCCAGGTCGTTGAGAATACCTGAAGATGATAGCACTTAGAGATCATCCGACAAGGGTCAACTCACAAGGATAGTTTAGCCTACGACATGTGTGTGAATGTTGTATTATGATATTACGTATATATGGGTGGATATATGATGGGAATTGTATTAATTATATAACTCGTGAGAATGTTATATGGTATCAAATGGTAAAAAATTTAAATAAGTTAATATGATTAATAACTTATATCACGTAGATATAAACTTACTCAGGTTATAGTAGTTAGAGAATTAAGGTGAATATGACAAGGCTAGTTATGGGGTAGATATCTTGAAGGGTTATATCAAAGCACGTTAGGTGTGCACATTACTTGAGGGGTGTGGTTGTCCTCAAGAGAGTGTGGGACACTAACTTAAATATAAAGAGCATCATGCATTTTAATATACTGTAATTAAATTCACTTGCTAAATATTTTCAAAATGTTTTAGGTTCTAACCCTTGCTATAAAATATTTTCAAAACCTTTTAGGTTTCCAGCCACAAGGACACTGGAATTGTTCTATTCCATGGTTACACAGCTGTGACATATGTGGATGTTCCAGGACATTGACTTAGTCACTTCAGTCATTTCATTCTTAGAGTAGGAGGCAGGTAGCATTTCCTTTGGGCTTGTTGCCCTAGGTATTCCATTTTATTTCAGTTAGATGATGTATTCAATTTATTCCTCTTATGGTTTATTTTTGTTATTTGATTTGTAACTGGTGGTTGTCATGGCAAGAATTATATTTATTCATTTTTTACATTACTGATTCAGTGATTGTGTGAATGGTTAATTATATATATTCTTTCGCATATTGTTAGAGATGTTAAATAAAAAGATAAAATTTGACACCATGTCTTTTGAATACTAGGTGGTTAGTAAGTTTTAAAAAAATCGATAATGATGCTAAAAATGATCCAGATGAGATTCATGTTTAATTTGATATAGGATTAATCACTCGGTATTTTATTAGGTAGGGTGTTAAATTTTAATGAGGAAAGTATTCTTAAATTTCATACATAACTAATCTAATTTACGAGACAATTATCATGATTTTCATACCAACGATTCAGTCCACAAATCTATGTAACATCCTCTACATATGCCATTCACTTTTTGTCCAAATAACTGTCAAAGATTAATGAAATCTATAACATTAATAATTAGATTTTTGATTCCTAATTTATGGTACTATCTCTACCTATAACTCATTACTTTTCATATGTGATTCATCATGCATTCAAACATATTTAACCCTAAATCCCATAAATTTAAGGGAATTACTATGTGCATTAAGAAATAAATTGAAATGATATAATATGAAAGAAAATTCATGCCTTAAATTTGTAAAAGATAAACCTCCTTGAAAGCCCTTGATTTCTTCTTTGTTCTTGCCCCTTTTTCCACTTCTTGGTGTTTTCTCCCTTTTTCTCTTGTGCTATTAATCTAGGCTTTGTGGAATGATAGTGGGGGAGTGGTTTACCCCCACTTAAGCTCTTACTTAGTGATATTCCCCAGTTGGACCCTAGGCCCAACATTTGGACCTCCAAATAACCCCGAAATCATAACCCAATTAGTCCAAAATACCCTACACTTATATACCTATGACCCGAGACCAGTTTTAAACATTTAAAACACTAAATAGAGTCTTTATCGCTCCCCGCAACGCATCCTAATTTTTTTTTTTTCATTTAGACATTTTATTATGTTAAAACGACACACACCCATATAAAATATTTTTCACTCCCAAACCTATTACGTCTAGTTGAGTTTTTTTTATAAAATACAACGTTTACTAAAATTAAAAGTTTTACTCGCTTAAATTTTAAATCTTACCAATTTAATTTAATCTCAAAATAAATCCCAAATCCTTAAATACATTTATATCGTAATATTTTATTTCTAAAAATTACGGGGTATTACATTATCCTCCCCTTATAACAGAATTTTATCCTCGGAATTTTTTAAAGACCAACCATATGTTTTAAATTGGATTATTAACCCAAGTTTTACACCCAATTAGTCCATACTCATATAAAATGAGATAAATGAAAAGGTTCTCCCGTGAATGTCACAATATCATAGGGATGTTCACATATTTCTCATTATATGTACACACTCATAACATTGACAAATCTGGATGATACATATACATCTAATTTGTAAAAATCATACCAAGCATAACCAAACACCAAATATACAACCATATATGTACATGTAAGAGAAATAAATATCTCAGTATACGACTTTTCTCAACTCCCGACTTTTTTTAATTTCGTGCATGGGACGTCTCGCAGGAGAAATATAAACAAGGAACCCACCCCGATACATTAATGTACGACTTAGTCAGTTATCGAGATCCATCGGCCCAAGATTAAAAGAAAAAGAAATAAACACGAATGTGCTCAATAATTATATAAATTTTAACTTTTACCTATTACCAATTAAAATCACATTTCACAAAAGGAATATACTAAGTTCCCATTAAATTTAACCATTTAATTATACTAATAATCATAACCCCAAAACGTCCTAGGGTCTAACATTTCTCAGCTCTCGGCTACTACTACTTTCCTATGTGGGACGTCTTGCAAGCGAAATCCAAAAAAGGAAATCTCCCGATGCACTACTATATAGCATTGTCGATCACTTAGATTCGTCAGTCCAGGACCCATGCTTATAATATACTCCATAAATTTGTATAAGACTCTCGAGGCCCTATAGTCACCCATTTAACCATATTGAAACTCAAAGTGTTACAAATTCCTTTAGTATTTTCCACCACCAAAATAAATATTAATGCCAGAAAGTTGCATCACATTTGATTATTAAATTTAATTATTTATGTAAATATCAACGCATCCACTATGGTTTTAAGTTATCATAAGGTAAATTCCCATACCCTAACACACAACGAATCATAGGTGCCTGCCCCTAAACTCATCGGTGAAACAAAGTAAAACGGAGTCTACCCTCCCCAATGTGCAAACGAGATATCATCTACTAAGGAGTAAAACGAAATAATACTAATATGAGCTTGTCCTATAAACAAAGAATTAGCAATTATGCCATTACCATCTCCTGATGCGAGGTGATACACGCCCCCGTACTACAGTTGCAACTGCTGTCCCTGAGGTTGAGCAGGTAGTGATGGTGCGGCTGGAACAACTACCACTTGTTGTACCTGTAGTGGTTGGCACTCCTCCAGGGGTGTCTGGTGTCCTCGTTGTCCCCTGACTCTTTTGCCGCTCGATTTCCTTGAGGGCACCTCCTGGCATAGTGCCCCTTCTTGTAATACCCCATAATTTTGAGGACTTTACTTTTGATTATTGTATAAAATTTTAATAATATTATTATTTTATTGATTGGGATATTTATATTAAATTTATTTCTATTCGAAATGAATCGAATTTTTGTAATGGTTTAAATATGTAAAGTGACAATTTTGAATTAAAGGGAAATATTGTAAAATGCATTACCTTAGTATCCAAGCTAGGGTTTGAGAGAGGGGCTATATAAGGAATATTATGGGCGTTTGGAAGGAAAGGAAGATGAAAAAAAGGACGAAACGAAATCAAAAGAGTAAAAAATGAGTGGGGTGAGAAGAGGCAATTAAAAAAAAATTACGATTCAATTTTTTATTTAGAATCCAAATCTGAGGTCAGATTGGTGAGGTGGATAATGCTTAGAGTTGATTTTTCTGGGTTTTCAAAATAGACCTATAATGTTGGATTTTGACTCGCTTGAGCTAGTTTCGCTCCCATGTGGTTAATTTAGTGTTCTACACTTATTCAAGCTTGATTGAATATTTCTATCCATTTTATATGTTGTGTGACACCCCTCATAATAAAATATCAGGTAATCAGTCCTATATCAAATTAAAGAAGAATATGATCTAGTTCATTATTAGCATCACTTTCAAAAACTTTTTAAAACTTACTAACCACCTAATATTCAAAAGACATGGTGTCAAATTTTAACTTTTTATATAATCTCACAAACAACATGCAAAATAATATAATTAACCATTTAATCAAGCACTGAATCAACTAATACTAAAAATGAATAATTACAAACCTTGTCAAGAAAACGATCGGCTACAAACCTAACTCTAACAATACAAACATGTACACCAACAGTTTGGAAAAAAATAAATAACTAGGGTGACAAGCCCAAATGAAATAATTTGTGCATCCCACTCTAGGAATGAAATGATTGAAGTGGCTAAGTCAAAGTCCTGCAACATCCACATATGTCGCAATTGCATAAACCTGGAATAAAATAATTCTAGCATCCTTGTAGCTGGACACCGAAAAGGATTTGGAAATATTTTATAGCAATGTTTAGAACCCAAAATTTTTTGAAAATATTTAACAAGTGAATTAAATTGAAGTAATTTGAAATGCTTGAAAGTGTCGCACTCCCTTGAGGACCGGCTCACCCCTCAACTATTGTGCACGCCTAACGCTTTCCTATATAACCCACCCACTCACCTACTCGTAATTAGTTCTCAATAATGCCCCTCATGTCACACTACTCCAGATCGAGTATGTTTAATAAACGATTTATAAGTTACTTATCACATTGACTTATTTAATAATTTAGCAATTAGAACCATATAACATTCTCACAAGTTATATATCATCAATACAATTCTCAATATGTATTTTACCCATATATATTTGTTCTCACTAAATATATACATATCAAGTCTTGACAACGTTCACAACATATAGTAAATATATATATAACCATCCTCCGAGTAGGCACTTACTGGATGTTCTCTAAAATGCTATCATTTCAAAGCATAACCACCCACTCGAACCCCTAACATGGTTAGCTACTCGAATCAGAATATAAAATAAATGCAGTGGAGGCAACCATAGTTTCCCTCGAAAATGAGACCGGCTAATACCCAAGGTGTCTCACCCCTAACAATACAGACGCTATGACTTGGGGACTATACTCACCCTTCCCCTCAAGCCTGGGATTGACCCACATCGCACAACCTCCATGATAACACTAGAGGGGTATGTATTCATATAAATATCCTTACTCAATTGAATCAATTCATGCATTAATTTAACTATTATCTTAGTGTCACTCAACTAATATACCCGAACTCACTCACTTGGCCCGTTATTTAATATTTAGAATTTATTTCACTAAATTCCTTCAAAATCTACCACACATTTATCCCTCCCCAAACCCAATTATATTTACCTATACTTTCTTGGAGTCAAACCCCGTACTATTTTTGCATTAATTAAAGAGGACTAAAACAATTTATGAATAAAATTTCCCATGTATAAAAGTGGCATCCCAACTAGATTTCCTGTTGAGTTGATCGATCGACCATTGGAGTCGATCGATTGATCGTACATAACCTTGTCTTCTCCGAGTTTCCTATTTCTACCATCAACAAAATTCTAAGGTTTTATTTCTACGAACACACACCTTAATAAATCATCTTCATCAACCATTCACTACTAAAAAAAATTCTAATCATCCTCTAACGGTTTCAACATCATTAATTCTTAAGAAGTCACAAATCCCAAACATGGTTTCTTACGGTTTAATACCCAATTGGCACTAAAGAGTTTATTCAACAAACCCACACAATTCATGTAAGATATTGGCTCTTCCCCATAAAACCCTCCAAGATTCAACTAAATATGGTTTTATAATTTACATTTTAATATCCTCTACAAATTATTTAAATCAAAATCATTGAAACCCCAAATTTAATTTTGGAACTAACCCTAATATCTCAATCCTATCACACCTTCGATGATATGAATAGGAAAAATGAAATTAATCAATATGCAAGTTAAAACACTTGCCTTAGGGTTCGTAGAATTTGAATATTTGATAAAGATGATGGGTTGATGAATGATATCCTCTCTTGTTCTTGATTTTTGGATCCTATGGATTCTTCCACTTGCACCCATTTTTTTGTCCCAAAAGGGTTTTCTAAAATGGATTAAGGTGCTCCCACCCTCTCACAATTAGGGTCTAACAATTAAGTCCCGTTTTTGGGCTTGTGGTCCTTATAAAAAGGGCCCAAACACTTATTTGGGAGCTCAAATGTGTCTAGAAAAGTCTCAAACCCCATATTATACCTATAGCCACTCTTTTCATACTATTTCAACCCATCTGGACTCAACCGTGCACTCCGAATTGCCTTCGTAATTAATTTATAACATTCTCCAAATTTTTTACCTCAAAATGCAACACAAAATAGTACGAATAATTAAACATAAATTCCTCAAATTTAAAATAATCCCAAATCACGAATTTAATTACTTCCAATATAATAAATTATTTTTCTCCCAAATATAATTTAATTAAAGGTCCTTCAATTTACGGGGTATTACAACAACATAGTGAATTTATAAATAAATAAAGATCAAGAGAAATATATGATAGAGGAGGGAAAGCAATAAATATACGTGGTTCGACCTGGATCAACCTATGTCAACCGGGTGAAGGGTTTCTTATGCTGCACTTATAACTTCATATTCTACACATAACTTTATCCTATGCTACACAAAACTTTATAAATTTCAACAATTACAAAGTCTCTCTTACTTCGTAGCATGCACATTAGACATATTCGCATTTGGAGAAATCATATGTCTATCCCTACTACCCCATGCCTTCCAACGTTTCCCATTCTTCAGTATTATTGGTCCTATTAATGGGGAACGTTTTGGTCATATGAAATTACGACATGTCTACAATATTCTTGAATTTAAATAGCTTTAAAGTTCTTCATCTAATAGAAATAGCCGTTTGGATTACTGAAATGGATTGTTCATCTGCCCTATGATACTTGTCGATATGTTGCCTTCAATTGTACATATGATCGATGGTTTTCCATCCCTTTTGCGATAGACTACCATCTTCTTTCCATTATTCGACAGTCACGTGTTCCCCATTTTGAGCTATACCGTTCGAAAATTTCCCTCATCGGTATCTAGTTCAATAAATTCAATTGTATATGTTTTCAATATTGTAACTGTATTTAACTTAATATATGTAATTGTATCCATAATAACTAGTGTAATTCAATCTAACATAATAAATTGTAGTTGAATTTTCTTTCACAAATGTAACTCTAAATTAATAACTGTAATTCTATATGTTTTCACTAGTGCAATAGTATATAAATAATTGAGTTTAACTGTATTTCTTTTTATCATTGTAAATTTGACACCCTGCCTAGTAAAATATCGAGTGATTAGTCCTATATCAAATTAAAGAGGAATCTCACATGGTTCATTCTTAGCATCACTGTCGTAAAAATTATTAATTACTAACCACCTAGTCTTTCATTAAGTTGATGCCAAATTTTATCTTATAAATTAAACCAAATCCGTCTAACAATAATTTAAATCCAAGATAACCAACACAAGATAAAGTCTAACCATGGCATGCAACCAAAAAAAGCATTAGCTGAATAACATCGACTATACAAGCAATCCAGCAAGTGAAAAGTATAAAAGAGTATTGATACAAGCCAAATTGAATATAAAAGTACAAGTCCAATAGTCCAACTGAAATGACCCTGATTAGAGAGAGGATAAGACAGGCATCTAAACAAATATCCCGCATCATGCACATATACTGCAGATACGGCACCCCTGTTGTAGGACACCTAAAAGGTTTTGAAAAGGCTTTATAGCAAGGGTGAGGACACAAAATATTTTAAAAATACTTAGCAAGTGAATTTAAATGCAGGAAATTAAAATGCATGTATTCTCTTCATATCTAAGTTAGTGTTGCACACTCTCTTGAGGACACCTCACCCTCCACTAATGTTCACATATAACGTGACTATATATGACCCATCTAGCTAATGATTATGTAACTAGTCTTGTCCCATATATTTCCCCATTTCCCACTATTCTAGCCTGAGTGAGTATAGTCTACAACTTATAAGTTATACATTACACTAACTTATTTAGAACAATTTTCATTTGATTCCGTATAACCGTTTCAGAAGTTATACAATTAATACAATCCACGCTATGTGTGTGTGTGTGTGTGTGTGTGTGTGTGTGTGTGTGTGTATATATATATATATATATATATATATATATGTATGTATGTATGTATGTATCATATCTCAACATTCACATGAATATAGGATATAAATGCTATCACCCAATGCGTATGAGGCGGACATAGTTCCTCCTGAAAGTGTATGTTCCATACCATAACAACCCACCCCTAATAACAGATTCTATGACCTTGGGATCCACATCACGGTGTATTATTCTCGTACAAAAGCCTAAAACATGCAAGTCTATGGTCCGTCTTCATTTCAATGAATCATTCACTAATTAATTTCATTATCTTGGTATCTCTCAATGAAATACACCCCGGACTATCTCGCTTGGCCCGAAATATATTATTTTCTAATTATTCCTATAAAACCCATCCATAAAGTATCTCCCCTTTACTCCTCTCAAAATCCCAATCATACATATGCCCAAAATTTCTAGGAGCTAACCTCATATTACATTTGTATTGATTTACTAAACTGTAAAAAATTTATAAATAAAATTCCCCAATAAACAAGTGGAGAAACTATCAAAATTACTGACGAGTTGATCGATAGACCCCTGTAGTCTATCAATCGATCATACAGATCATGGTCTTCTCCAACTGTTATGTTTCAGCCATTGACGAAAATCCAAGGTTTTATTTCCTGCAGTTCCCAACCCTAATCACCATTTTCATTAACCACTCACTATCAGAATAAGTTTTAATCATCCTTTAATAGTTTTAATTTTCATTAATTCTTAAGAACACACAAATTTCAAGAGTAATTAAATACGCCATTGGCCCCTAAGTTTTCAATATTAATTCCACATTATTCAGATCAAAAATCAAACAAATTCCAAAATCCAATTACAGAATTAACCCTAACATATTAATTGATCCCCATCTCCTTTAATATGAATAGGTAAATGCAAATTAACAATTGTAAATTAAACCACTTGCCTCAAATTGTAGATCAAAGCCTTTGGATGAAGAAGTTGGATTGAATTCAAGGATCTCCTCTTATTCTTGAATCAAAATCCCCAAATTCTCATCAATTGGCTCTCCTCTTTATCTCTCCCTAATTTTAATCTTCTAAAATGATTTCAAGTTGCCTTACCCTTTCACAACTAGTGTTACAAACTCAAATCCCGTTTTGGGGTCACTAGGCCTCATAAAAAGGGCTAAAAATCTTAATTTGGAACTCAATCATGTCTAATTAAGTCCTGAAACCCATTATATACATATGGCCATTGATTTTGGACTATTTCAACCCTACCGGAATCAACCATGCTCTCAAAATCGACATTTAGAATAATTTGTAACATCGTCCAATTTTAAGACCTCAAAATGCGACGTAAAATAATCCAATATAATTAATCCTCAATTCACTAAACTAGTAAATTCCTAAAATTTAGAAATTTCTAAAATCATGAATTTAATTCCTCCAAATAAAATAAATTATTTTTCTCCCAAAATATTATTTAATTAAATGTCCTTGAATTTACGGGGTGTTAAATACTTCCCCCCTTACAATGGAATTTCATCCTCCAAATTTGGATAATCCTAGAACTCCCAGTCTCAACTAGCTCCCAAATAGCCTACCCCTAGAATCATAACACCCATCTCTCTCACTTCTAATCACGAATTATTTGCAATAATCAAATAAATTAACCAAGGCGCCCATACACCCTGTACCCGTGCTCAACCACACAATTAATACCTGACTTCTTCCAGCTTGAAATCGTAATATAACTTCCATCGCATTGTCATACGAAATGCATGAACACTAATCGAGGTACCCAACCCATGGCTTAATGACCAAATGTCTCCCCACTTCCATCGTTGAGCTACGTTTCGTGCATGGGACGTCTCGTAAAGAGAAATCCAAATAACGAATCCCCTGATACACTACTACCAAACATTGTCGGTCGTCGAGATATATTAGGCCCTCGGTCCATAGTATGTACCCCTAAATACCCGTCTCTCGACATAAAAATATACACATCCACATTGTATGCTACAAAAGACAACATACACTACCGCGCCCTTACTATCACTAGTTTCCCTGCGCGAAATAAATCCCCATCTATATTTCCCCGCTCGACCATAAGTCCAACTACCCTGAATCACATCAGAAGTGTCCCTACTTCTTGGTATAAGGACATTTTCCATCAAATTTAGTATGTCGTATACCACTACAAGTTTGTCGAAGATTTCTGAAGCCATCATCTACAATCGACAATTTGAATTTCAAGACGATTTTAACAATCGGGCTCAATAAGGAATAAATTGGTAAATGTGTTTTAGTTCCACTTACATTTTACATAAAAGTTTTGGAATATTTTTATGAAAAATAAAATATTTTTCAATATATGAAAAACGATTTTTGAAACGGTTTTTAATTTTTCAAAAACATTTTCTCATAAATATTTTGGATAAACATTGCGGATCTCATAAACAGTCTTACGTTTGAGGTTTCCAAGATTTTTAAAAGACTTAACTGTTTTGGACACGTGTACGTTGTCGTTCGAACGACATCGTTTCTTGTTCAAACGAGAACAAATCTCGCTCGAACACTGTCGTGTCTTATTCGAATGAGCTGTTTAAGTTTGACACTCCACCGCCTTGAAATTTAGTATTTAAATGGTGTTAGGCTACTTCTTTTCATGTGGAGAAAACACTGGTTTTTACAGAATACATTTTTAGTGTTTTGTTTTGTTTATTCTCCGTCACTTTTGAGTGTTAAAAATTTGTTTTTACAATTCATAAAATCCCAGACTTTTTATGGAACCCAAAGCATAGTTTTGCTAGGAGCTTTGCTGCTGAATCATAGGTGCCTTGGAGAGGTACTGGGATAATTATAGGTGCCACTTGTGGGAGGTACTAGGCTGATCGACTACATGTCATAGGCAGTGCTACGGTGTTCTTGCATTGACGACTACGATTCGACCCCTATGGGTATTTCATATGTCAAATTGTATTTTTGCTGTAATCCGATTGTAAACCGCTCCTTTATAAATTATAGTGGAAATTAAATGTTTTTTTCCCTGCGGGGATTTTTTCGTGAAATTTGTCTTTGTCAACTTATCATCGCATGATTTAATTTGAGATTTGATTTTTCACGTAGATGCATGTTTAAGGGCTGATTTAATTGGTAATTGATTCGAACATATTTAGACATCCAATTAAATAAGTTTGAGTAGGAAATTACGAATCTATTTAAATCAATATTGCACACATGACATTTTAAAATTGATATAAGAGCGGGTTACACTAATTTATTGCGTTTGATCCTTGTTTTAGGCGTATTTGTGCGATATTGATTTTGTTTTAAAAAATCTATTTTTGTGAAATTTTGTCGCAATTTTCAATGGCACACTTATCTAATTTGATGCCACCATTCGTTGGCTCCAATCAGAATTTTGATGATTTAAATCGTTTGAATTTGACGTTTGCTAAAAGAATTGAAGTTTTAGAAAAAGAAAATTCTCGTTTTGAATCCACTATGGATCTTTTACAAACGGTTCAAAATCAAAGAGATTTTTATCATGAAAAAATTATTTCTTTGGACCAGGAGTTTAATGATTTGAAATTGTCCAAAAAGAAGGGTGATGAAAAAGCCTGAGTTTTAGAAAAGGAATTAAAGGACTTCAAAGAATCCAGCATTTGTGTTTGTGCCAAAGAGGAGAAAAATATTTTAATCAATATGTTTGTGGAACGTGAAGAGACTCTTAGGAAAAAGTTTGTTTTAATTGATGCTGAGCGTGATAAACTGTTAAGTTTAATTGATAACTTGAAAGAGAAATCCCTATCTTTGGAAGATTCTAGTTTGTTGCATGATTCTAAAATTTTGAAATTAAAAAATTATTTGAAGGACTCGAGTAGTTTGTGTAGTGATGGTAAAGGCTCATCTAGTTCACATGCTTCCAGTGTTAAAGCCAAAAACATAGTTTGTTTTAGAGGGTTAACCATTTCTAAGGACATTAGTAAAGGTAAACCCAAGGGTGTCGTTCCACCCATTTACACGTTCGTATTGTGGTAGGAAAGGTCACCTTAGGCGTTTCTATTTTAATCTTCGAAGAGATCCTAGGAAGTTTATATAAATTGTTCCCATGATTCCCAAAAACCCCACGTGACGTTTGAGATCTATTTGGGTTAGGAAGTCATTTTTAGAGGCATTAGATGTTAGACTTGTTGATTCCCCATTACTTGCACATGATTCTTCTCTAGCTATATCTTATAGATGATTATGTTTGCATGTTTGTCATACACTAGTTGTGTTTCATGATTTATATCTTTTCTAGTGTTATGACATGTATACTTTTGTATTAGATTTTGTTTTAATATTTTTTTGAAAATTCAAAAAAGATTTTTGTTTTTTGTTTACACCGTTAATGAATGCACATTTAGGATGACCAAGTCACAAAATCGTACCATATCCATGTCACTTTTGATAGTGTTTTGAGACAATATATTGTGTCATTCATGTTCTTTACAAAGTATGGAGTCTTTGAGATGCCATAGTATTGCTACCTACATGTTTGAATCACTTTGTCCTTTCATGCACACGATCACAGATTTATTTGATGTTTGTTCTTGTTGAATCACTTGTTGGTTTCGTGTTTTCATCTCAATTCTATCTATTGAAACGAGCCAAATGCGATAAAATAAGATAATAAAAGTTTTGCATGTTTTTACCGTTTGCCGTGAGTTTGTGTGAATTTTGAAAACGGAAAAGGGTTGCGAAAGGTACTAATTTTTTTCCTTTACGATAAAGCCACCATTTTAAAGGACCTAAAAAATTGGGGAATGTTAATTATCCATGGTCCAATGAGGGTTAAAAGAGCCTGAAAAATTGAATGGAAATAAAAAGAAATATATGCCAAGAATGGGCCAATAGGTTTATTCACCAATTCTCCAATGTTTGAGAATTTAGATCACCTCAAAAATATAATATATCGGAGGGAGTTTGTTTGCAGAATTGAACCGTCTTTACACGTCCTTACAAAGTCTTGAAAAAGCATGAAAAGCTTTAAGATGGTATTGGTGTGAAAATCATGTTGACTTTGATTTGTTGATTTTGATCTAAGATTGTATCATCTAAATTAAACATTTTAACTTCTAAGGATGATTTTGATGTCCATTCGTTAGCAGTACATTTATGCATCGTGCACATATGATATGATTTAGTTGATTTTCCTATCGAATTTGTTCACACCCATTCACTTCATTTCCACGATTTGGTTATCTTATTACAAATTCATTGTGTGATTTTTTTTTGTAACATCATATTTTTTCACTTTTTGTATAAACATTTCAAAAACTAAAAAGTAATTTGTTTGCCTTTTTTACCGTGGCACCAAATTTGTTTTATGTGATTTATTCTTTTCCTTGTCTATTTCAGACAAATAAAAAGGGGGAGAACGAATTATGATATTATGGAAGAGTTTTAGTGTGGTGGAGATTTTATTATGCTTTCATTTTTATGCTTATATCATTTCAAACGCGATATGTCATGAGGTTTTCACTTTGTCTCATGTGTGGAGGTACGATTGAAGATGTTTGGATTACACACCCAGATGAGAAAATCTTTGATATTTGAAAAGTTGATTGTTGAAGCGAAGTTTGAAAAAGTTTCAAGACTTGTTGAGTTTATCTTTCCATGTTTGAGTTTATTGTAGGGTAGATTTGTATAGGTCATATTTTGATTGATAACTCGAATATTTTTATAAGAGAACTTTGAAAAAGTTTAAAGACTTGTTAAGTTATCTTTCCGTGTTTGCGTTTCTGGGAGGGTAGATTTGTATAGGTCATATTTTGATTTATAATTCGAATATTGTTATTTTGTACCGGCATAGACATAGGGGGAAATTTGCTAGGATATTGCCCATCACATTTGGTATGTCGTATACCGCTATAACTTTGTCGATGATTTGGGAAGCCACAATCTTCAATCGACGATCCAAATTTCAAGATTACTTCAACAATCATTCCCAACAAGGATAAATTTGGTTAATGTTTTTTAGTTACATTTACATTTTACGTAAAAGTGTGTTTATATTTTTATGAAAAATAAAATATTTTTCAATATATGAAAAATGATTTTTGAAATGATTTTAAATTGTTTTTAATTTTTCAAAAACATTTTCCCATAAATATTTTGGATAAACTTTGGGGATCTCGTAAACAGTCTTAGGTTTGAGGTTTCCAAGATTTTTAAAAGACTGAATTGTTTTGGACATGTGTACGATATCGTTTGAACGACACCGTTTCTCGTTCAAACGAGATCAGATCTCTCTCGAACGACGCCGTGTCTCATTCGAATGAGCTATTATAAGTTTGACACTCTACGGCCATGAAATTTAGTATTTAAAGGGTGTCAAACTACTGCTTTTCATGTGGAGAAAACACAGGTTTTTACAGAATACGTTTTTAGTGTTTTTTTTTGTTTATTCTCCATCACTTTTGAGGGTTCAAAATTTATTTTTACAATTCACAAAATCCCAGACTTTTTTTTTGAGTTGTTTATGGAACCTAAAGTAGAGTTTTGTTGGGAGCTTTGCTACTGAATCATATGTGCCTTGGAGAGGTACTGGGTTAACCATAGGTGCCACTTGCGGTAGGTACTGGGCTGATCGGCTACGTGTCATAGGGAGTGTTGCGATGTTCCTGGGCTGACAAATACGAACCGATACCTGTGGGTATTTCATAAGTCAAATTGTATTTTCGCTCTAATCCGATTGTAACCCATTCCTTTACAAATTATAGTGGAAATAAAATGTTTTTTTCCCTACGGGGATTTTTTTCGAAAATCTATCTTTGTCACCTTATCATCACATGGTTTAATTTGAGATTTGATTTGTCACGTAGACGTATGTTTAAGGACTGATTTATTTGGTAATTGATTGGAGCATATTTATACATCCAATTAAATAAGTTTGAATTGGAAATTACAAATCTAATTAAATCAATATTGCACACGGCACATTTACACGTGGTATTTCAAGTTAACAATATTAATACATTAATATGCAACACATTTTAACATATATAACCATATATATATACTAGACCCTATCTCAGGTGAAACCTAGAAACGATAATTCATACCACAGTACAATGAACACCCTGTCCTTACTATAACTATCCATTGTAGACCCAAACTATAGCTACATAGTAAAAACATTGAAACATCATCCACCTTACATCCATAATTCTCGAAAATAAAAAGCTCTCGTATAATGGAATTAACCTCTTAGTGTACATTCCACTCCCTCGTGGCTAACCCCAAAGAACCCTGTGCTCCCATGGTAATAACATATACATAATCACTATTATGACCAACGCCCTCACGAAATCAGACTCACTCACAAATCCTAGCGATAATAATCTTATGTTGTGATGCATCAAATAACTCAAAACTATACTCACACTTATATAATAAAGAGAGTTTACCTTCGTACCCTATTAGCCTGTCCTGGTCCTCGGGTCCCTAGTCATAATTTTCTCATCCGAATTGACCCATAAAGTACTTTAGTGGTTGTACATCCAAGACACCTTCCTGTTGTTGTTCCCCGCCTCACTTAAGGTAATCTTTCTTTATATGTCCTTCCTATCCACAAAAGAAACACATCCCCGCAAATCCTCCTTGCCATTGTTCCTATCCTTATTGACCTTCCCCGCAATTTCCTTGGCCCTAGCAGCTCCGATGAACAAAGTGCTGCTGTTGATGAGGACCTGTTGACCCTACTGAAAAACTTAACCTCCAGGTCGAAATCTCTTAGCAGGATTCCCCTAATGGATATCATGCCCCTATTGTGCACTACTAGAAGGACCTCCATTAGAATTGCACTACTGGCTTGTCTCACCACCACTCTTGCTTCCCTTAAGTTGGAAGCAATAAACTTGACAAGGAGTAAGGTCGGATTGACCACATCAGTGTTTATCAATAAAGCCGGATTACTAATCAGATGTTGCCTGATCCTCCACGATAACCGATCAACAAACATAGACTTCTTCCTTTCCTCGATGATCACCTCATTCGGCACAAGATTTTCTAAATGAGTGAACTCCTCCTCGTAATTGGCAACTGATCTATCTCTCTGTGTCACCTCCCTAAGCCTCCTCCTCATCTCAGTCTCGACGGTCTGAGAAAAATACTTACGGTAAAACTGCACCCAAAAATCTGCTACGATCATAGAATCCCTCTCTGCAATAGTAGTAGTGGACTCCCAGCACTGTAAGGTAGCTCCCGTCAGCCTAAAAGCTATGAGCATCTATCTTTGCTCCTCATTACACTACACCATCCGTAGGTGCCTTTGCATATCATGCCTCCACTGATAAGCTGCAATAACATCCGCAGTACCCTAGAACTCTGGGGGATGGACCTTAGGGAAGGGATCTCAAACTCGCTGCCAATCTATCGACCTTGGTGGCCTACCCTACCGAAACCATATGTTATGGTGGCTGATGTTGAGGAAAGTGGGATGCCATCGCTATCATGGAGGCATTAACCGCATGAGAAACTATACCCACTACCTCCTCGAGGGAAATGAACCCCTGTGGCAGCTAGGGATGTGGTACATCAGGCTACTGGGGGGCCTCACCCTCTCTTCCTCGGGCAGATGCCCTCGGGGGTATCCCTCATGCTCCCCTAGGTGTAATTTGAAACATTGAACTGGTTGCAATATTTCACAATTAATACAAATCTTATAATTTGGAATTCATAATTGAAAACTTGGGAGAGAATTGGGTAGTTTAAAGTAGAAACTTTGAAATTCGTGAGTTCTTGATAATTAATGACGATTAAAACTATTATAAGATGATTAAAACTTGTTTTGGTTGTGCATGGTTGAGGAAAATGGTGATTAGGGTTGGGAATTGGCGGAAATAAAACCTTGTATTTTCGTCAATGGCTGAAACAAAACACTTGGAGAAGACAATTATCTATAGGATCGATCGATCGATCGACTACAGGGGTCGATTGATCGAGTCATCAGTAATTTTGATAGTTTTTCCACTAGTTGATTGGGGAATTTTATTTATAGTTTATTAAATAAATGAAAATGTAACATGAGATTTGCTCCTAGAAATTTTGGGTCTATATATAATTAGGATTTTGAGAGGAGTAAAGGGGCGACACTTTATGGATGGGTTTTGTAAGAACAATTCCCAAATAATATATTTCGGGCCCAGCTAAATAGTCCGAGTGTATTCGGTTAAGAGATACAAAAATAATGAAATTAATTAGTGCATCATTAATTGAAATGAAGTTGTACCACAGACTTGCATATTTTTGGCTTGTGTATGGGCATAGTAAACTGGTAGCCTGGATTTCTATGTATATATATGGTGATGTGTAGTGTATATATATATATATATATATATATATATATATATATATATATATATGATTTATAAATATTTGTGTTAATAATATTTATAGTAAAGCATACCAATATTAATTCTATCTTAGGAGTTTGCGCAATGTGGGTAAGTTCCCTGGCTGGCGAACGCAGGGTGAGTAGACTCTCCAGGTCTTAGCATCCTCTCATGCGTTGGGTTATAGCATTTATATCTGACATATATATATATATATATATAACGTGAATTGAATTAATTATATAACTTGTGAAATGGTTATACGAAATCAAATGAAAATTGATCTAAATAAGTTACACTGATGTAGAACTTATAAGATATATATTATACTCACAGACTGGTTAGCTAGATGGGTCATATATAGTCATGTTAGGTGTGCACATTAGTGGAGGGGTGTGGTGTCCTTAAGAGTGTGTGCGGTTATAACTTAGAGATGAAGAGCATACTTACCTTTACATTTCCTGCATTTAAATTCACTTGCTAAATATTTTAAAAAATGTTTTGGGTCCTAATCGTTGATATAAAACCTTTTCAAAACCTTTTATGTATCCTACCACAGAGGCGCCAGACCTGATTCTTCCTACAGGGTGCGTAGCTGCAGTATATATGGATTCCGCGGGATATTTGTTTAGACGTTGTCTTATCCTCTCTCTAGATAGGATCATTTCAGTTGCACTGTTGGGCTTGGACTTTTATATTCAGTTTGTCATGTATCAGCACTCTTTTATACTTTGCACTTGGTGGTTAGTAATTAATAATTTTTGCGACAATGATGCTAAGAATGAACCAAATGAGATTCCTGTTTAATTTGATGTAGGACTGACCACCCAGTAGGCGGGGTGTCACAGTAAAGTTACAAACATAATATATTTGTACTTACAATAACAATATAATGATTATAAAACCTAACAATCACATATATTTATATAATAGTATCGTATAAAGTAACACAATAAACATAATTATCGAAAACTATAAACTATCAGAAAAACATATATAACTACAAATAGTTATTATTTATTCAAGGTAAAACCTAAAACATTGTATAAACTAAATTAATGTAATTGTATATGTATTTAACATTGCAAATATATCTCCTTTCATCATATGAACTATATCAAATTAAATAAATGTAACCGTATTTTGTTTTTCAATTGTAATCGTATTTAACTTCATATGTGCAACTCCATCCGTAGTAAGTGACGTAATTGTATGTAACTTAATAAATATTATGTTTGTTGTTTTCACTACTGTAACATTATATCAATTAATAGATGGAACTATAATTATATTTAGCATAATAAGTGTATTTGTAGTTAGAAATATACCTAAATATAGGTACATCTAATACAAAACAGATACAAAGACAAACCATTATCAACAATTCAATTATAAATGCATACAAAGTATACACATTAATAACTGTAATTAATATTTTTTTATCGATGTAAATGTATTTAGCATAATAAATTTATCGGTAGTGACAAATAAACCACAATATATATTCCACTATATATGAAACAGATACAAATGGAAACGGTTATAATTATGAAACAAATCAAATATAAATACATGCAAGCCACAACATTTATAACTAAAAACTTAATAGACAAAAAATATGTATAAACACTGAAAATGTACTGTTGTCACTATTATAACTCAAAATGTATAGTTTTCACCTCCACCCCTCGTTTATATCTAATGTACATAAACACAACATTCATATCTAATATATTGGGTTAGGTTGATATATATTAGTGGTTATTTTTTTTAACTGGACATGGGCTATAACCCGATCCAGCCAACTTGCACCTCCGTCCCTAGTTTGTCGTGACCATCATAAATAAACTTATTGTGAACAATTTTCAGAAAGTTATTCATCATTTTTAGACACGATTCCCTGTATCCCACAATTCTTTCCAAAATTATGACCATTTTATTTTATACACACACACACACACACACACACACACACACACACACACATTATTTTCAAGTGATAAAATAATCACTTCAAGTGCATTTAGCTATAGCAATTAACACATACCATATGTCAAATAATGGTGTAAGGCTTCTTTCTTACTAAAGCTCATCTTAAAAAGGTACTAACTTGTTTGGTAGGCTATCTTCAATTTTTACGGCTAAATGAGTCTGTTTGATTTACGTGATATACATAGTTAGAATTATTCATATTTGGATAGAAAATAAACGTCGTAAATAATTTTAAAAAATATTATCAAAATGATTTTTTGGTCGAAGTTGAGATGTTTTGAAGGAGAAAATATATGATACACTAGGTGTACCACGTGGCATGTCAACGTTGTGCACCAGAACTAATCAATGCATGACAAATAGGAAATAGTGGTCCATTAACATATGTTAACGGTTAGTAACCATACACTACTTCCTTAAATGTCTTACATTAATTGGTGCAAATGTACACACCGGGTGCACCAAATACATTCCCATTTCTTAGGGATGGAAATTATAAATCGACAGTGCTTCGAAAAAAAAGTTACGTCTCCGATGAATGTGCGAAAAATATTTTGGAAGGTTTTGAAACAAAAGTCAAATCAAAATTTTAGAATTTTAAAAACTTAAAAGCCTATCTAATTCCATTCTTACTTTTTCAAAGAATTTTTTAAAAAAAAATATTTTTATGCATTGCTATATATTGCAAAGAAAGTAGATCAAGCTTTAGATGATGATGATGATGATGACGATAATAATAATGATAATAATAATAATAATAATAATAATAACAATAATAATAATAATAATAATAATAGTAATAATAATCATAATAATAATAATAATAATAATAACAATAATAATAATAATAATAATAATAATTTTTTTTATGGAGTGGGGGGGGGGGGAGGGGGCACCCCTTAATTTTACCATAATCTTTTGTCTGACATGCGATTCTCATATACGACTGAAAATTACCCATACGCTCCTTCTTTAGGGGAAGAAAAAACACATATTTATCAAGTTTTCAGAATTTCCCAAAATAGGAAAAACGATAGGGTAATATATCTAAGTTTTAATGGTTAAAAGACTAAAATTACCCCTTGGTTGTATGCATTGACGGAGCGAGGAATTTAGCGTTGGTGGGGCACAATCCATTGTCAGGGGTTCGGGGGCGGTAGCCCATGAAAAAAAAATTTAGGCTTATTTTTACATTTTTACACATATTTAATTAATAATTTATATTTTTCTGAAAATTACAACTGAAAGAAAACAAAATCGAATACAATAAATATTAAATTAATTTATCTTACCAAAGATTAAATTAAAAAAAAATACAAATTGCAAGTTTATATATATTTGCAAATACCTAAAAACAAACAAATGCTAACAACTGAAATTACACATCAAAATGTAAACATTAAATATTTTTTTAAATCCCCCATTTTAAGGTAGCATAAGGTGTCCGAGCTAGCTTTACACGCACCTCGACTAATCCCCACTCGCGAATCAGTCACCAGTCCTTGGGCCCCAGGTTATTTGTAGATGCCGAGACTCTAACTAGGGAGCAAACCCAGTCGACCCTAAAGCTTTAGTACTAGTGCGTTACCACTAGACCAAGTCTGGAGGTTAGATCAAATATTTTGTTGAACTGCGCAATTAGAACAACAAAGTGGAAGCAAAATGTTTAACTATTCCATTTAAATTGAAAATATAAACAGTAAAATGGAAGCAAAAAGGAGGAAGGCATCTTACATTTCATATCAAATCAACAATGGAGGAAGAACAACTAAGGGCCGGAGAGTAGAGGTGGCCAGCGGTCACACTGGCAGCAGTGGGCTAATAGCTAGAGAGCGGAGCTGCCATTTTTTTCCTTCCAAAAAGAGATGGGTTTTAGGTTATGTTAATGGAAATTATTTGAGTTTGGCCTTATTTTTTGTTATATTTAAAATTTATCCCAAAATAATTAAATATTTTTTAAAAAAAATTGACGTCTGGCCACTTTTTCCACCCTGCCTACACAATAGCTCTGTCACTTATTATACGTTGTATTACTTCACAAATTAACAAAAACTGTTTAGTTCGACCCACCAAAATCAATTCATGGGTGATAATTGTACACCAACCTATGTAGCCCATTGGTTGAAACTACCGTAGAAATGTGACACCCCGCTTTTTAAAATAAGAGGTGGCCAGGCCGATATTCCAATTATTACAGGAATCATGATTGTACATTCTTAGCATCACTGTCATTAAAATAAATATATGAGATAACTACCAATTACTTTAGAAAATGGATGTCAATTAATTTGTAAGTTTAAAGAAAATCCTTTAAACAAACCAATTTAAAGAGATGGTGGATAAAAGACAAGTAACAATTACATTCATTCACCATACAATAACCAAATACGTTGTCGGTTAACAGACCATTACAATCAGGTTACACCGAGTATTAAAATTAAATATCACAATATAATAAGCATGTACAAAACTTGGGCAACCCGCTCGAACGTGTGAACTTATCGTAGCCAGAGTACAAAAGATAGAGGCGTCTATAACAAATTTCCTATAACATCCGCAAAATGTTAGAGCTCCATGATGACGGGTGTCCTTACAGCGGAGCACCTAGGAGAAAAGAAAATTCATGTAAGAACAAGAGATATAAATGGGTCAGAGCCCAGTTTGATATGATCACCATGTGAATAAGATGCATGACGGTTATGAATACCAAATCATCATGAATAAGCTTATCTCACTCTCCACAATTAACAACAATAATAATAATTCTCACCTCTCAATCTAAATGCACAACCTAGTGCAATATCAATGACAAAGATGAATATTAATTTATGCATGAAATATAACTCAATTTCACTTAATAAGATTTCATTTCAGTTATGCTCATTATGACTATACAAGTCTATTACTCATTAGGAAAATTATTCCTAAAACAGTTTATTTCATAAAATGCTTCACCATTTATAAAATATAACTTTCATAAGAATTGTTATAATCACAACATATAACGATTCTAAGACCATCCTTCCGGGAGTCACCCCACGACAACGTACCCTGCTTATTAAAATAAGAGGTGGCCAAATAGATATTTTAATTATTATAGGAATCATAGATGGTCCATTCTTAGCATCATCGTCGTTAAAATAAATATATGAGATAACCACCAATTATTTTAGAAAATGGATGTCAATTAATTTGTAAGTTTAAGAAAAATAATTTAGACAAGCAAATTTAAAGAGATGGTAGATAAAAGACAAGTAGCAATTACATTCATTCACCATATAATAACCGAATACGCTCTCAATTAACAGACCATTACAAGCAGGTTACGCCGAATACTAAAATTAAGTATCACAATATAATAAGCATGTACAAAACTTGGACAACTCGCCTGAATGTGTGAAATGATCATAGCTAGAGTACAAAAGATTGAGGAGTCTATAATAAAACATCCTATAACATCCGCAAAAAGTTAGAGCTCCGTGACGCTAGGATGGACGAGTCATTACGGGCGTCCTTGCGACGGAGCACCTGGGTGTAGAGAAAATTTTATGCAAGAACAAGAGATATAAATGGTTAAGAGCCCGGTTTGATATGATCACCATGTGAATAAAATGCATGACAGTTATGAGTACCAAATCATCATGAATAAGCTTATCTCGCTCTCCACAATTAAGAATAATAATAATAATCCTCACCTCTCAATCTAAATGTACAACCTAGGGCAATATCAATAACAAAGATGAACATTCATTTATGCATAAAATATAACCCAATTTCACTTAATAAGATTTCATTTCAGTTATGCTCATTATGACTATACAAGTCTATTACTCATTAGGAAAATTATTCCCAAAATAGTTTATTTCATAAAATGCTTCACCATTTATAAAATATAACTTTCATAAGAATTGTTATAATCACAACATCTAATGATTCTAAGACCATCCTTCCAGGAGTGACCCCACTGGATGTGCCCCTAGATAGCTATCATCTTCCAGGGCCTATCACCAAGACAACCTGGGCATCCTAAATCATGAGACGTTGGGAAACGGCCATATACCTTCGATAGTGAGTCATAAACATACCCGAAATTATCTCTCTTCAAAAAATAAAAATACAATATATAACAACTGGTCCTATGGCCGAGGACTATATACATCTTGCATTTACTAGCCAGGGGACTCATCTCATGCGCGTAACTTCCCATATGATAGCATTTAGAGAGGTATGTATATGCAATTCATCATTAACAAAATATGCCGACTTATAACATACATTTCATTTCATCCAGAGCCGTAAGCGTTTCATATAATAATTCATAAACCACACATTTAATATATTTCCATATTAGTCTCCAAGAAACTTAATGACAAACCAATGAGCCCATAAGTACAATATTACTTCAACCCAATACTAGAAGTCCTCAATTATATCACTATATTCCCCCCTAGACCTAGTCTAACTCATTATGTAAAAAGAACCCTTACCTTCCTCTAATAACTAACCAAATTTACTCCCGATCTAAGCCCCAACTCTCATTTCTAACTTAGGTTTCTAATTACCATAATAATAGACTATAATACTCTAGTGTTACTTCATTCAAAAAGGTTCCTAAGTCCCTACCTTAAAAGAAAGGATCTAGAGAAAACTACAAATTTCGGGTGAAAAATAGGGGACCGGTCGATCGGTCCCTGACCCCTGGTCGATCGCGCCTATAAGGTTTTGACTATTAAGAAATGCAGTAAGAGAAAATCTAGGGGCCTAGTCGACAGTTTATTCGACCGCGGTCGACCGCGCTTTAAAAATATGCCTATCGAGAAAAGCAATGTGCTTTTCCCTTTAGTCCCGGTCGACATGGCTTTGGACCACGGTCGATCGCGCTCACTAGACCCATGGCTCTACCTTCTTCTAAAATACCAAAACCAAAACCCTACCCCATATTCTTCCAATTCCTTCATTCTCATCAACCAACAACATAACCCCAACATTTCTTCACATCAATAAACCAATACATCCAACGTAATTCATAGAAACAACAAAACCAAAGGGTTAAACTCTAAAACTCATCAAAACCTACTATTTTTTCAATTCCTCCAAATACACAACTATCACAACAATTTATCAACATTAAATCATATACTAAGAAGTTAGAAACTTGCCTTATAGTTGAAATCCTGGATTGTCTTCCGGTAGGTACATGATCAAGCTCAATTTCTTCACTTTTCTTCCTTTATCTCTTCTTTTTCACCAAATTCTCTTTTTCTCTCTTTCTCTCTAGGATTAGGAACATAAAATTGAGGATAAAAGGGTTTAGAAGACTTAAACATTCATTTAACACTCAATTCCATCTTTTAATAATACTACATCATTAAAATGACTCGTAACTACATAATTAAGTCCTAACCTGTCAAAAGTGTCTGGAACCCAAAAATACAACATGGTACTTATTTTGACTATCACAATCATTTCAGGACTAACCGTCCCTTTAAATTAGCTTCCGGGATAACATAAATCGTTTCATGTTCCAACATTATTCTAAACCATAACTATCCTTTAATGCACAATGACGAAATAAAACATAACATGATGCTATTTACATTCTCTTAATAGTAAATATGCAAAATTTAGTAAACATTATCTTTAAAATCACTTAAAATAATATTTACTCCAACTTCCATTATTTTATATAATTACCTCAAATGTCAAATTTATATAAAACAACTACTCAAAATTAAGGGTTATTAGATGAAATCAAATCATGGGCCCCACCAGTAACAAATTTTGTTGGATCCAAGCTTATCCATCAATGGAACCCACTTAGGGAAGGACAAAACATTAAATTTTAGGGCACGTCAAAATGACACAGAAGATTAATATTAGAAACATCTTATAAAAATTGATTTTTATAAAATCGAACTGTTTTTACAATTAAAAACATTATTTTCTAATTAAAAAAATATTTTTGTTTTGTAAAAAATAAATAAATAAAAAGAAAAAAATTATATTTTCAATAAACACTTTCAATAAGAAATTGTTTTAAAAATTAAAAAAAATTGTGATGATTTTTTATTAATATCAAAATAATTAAATGAATTATGAAAATTAAATTATTTTTATGGTGAATTTTAGTTACATATTCAAATACAAAACATTTCTAATAATATTAATAATAGTATAAGAAGATTTTTTTTTTAGGGTTTTGTAATTTAAATTAACCTTAAAAGTATATTTTAATTTTAATATTTAATTAAATTTTTTTCACTAATGTTTGGTGTGTGGACTCTCAAAAAGCATGACGAACACTAGTCAATAATGAAATGAAACAAACTGATTCGGTCATGAAGGAGAGGATGACTTGAATTTGGTCTCCAAACAGTATACCATTATGTGTGTGAGAGAGATGAAAATGCTTTTTGAGGTTCCTATTTTGGTTGGCAACCTAAAGATAATATCATGCACACAACTTGATTAATATTTTCAAAACATCTCCCGTGTGACACCCCACCTCATAAAATACCGAGTGATATGTCCTATATCAAGTTAAATAGGAATCTCATCTGGTTCATTCTTAGCATAACAGTCGCAAAATGATTAATTACTAACCACCTAGTCTTTAATTAAGTTGATGCCAAATTTCATATTATGATTTTAATTGAACCGAACCCAATATAACAAAAATAAAAAATAACCAACACAAAAGAAAATCTAATCATGCCACACAACTAATAAAAGCATTAGACGAATAACATCGACTAAACAAGAAATCCACTAAGTGTAAAGTATAAAAGATTACTGAAAATGCCAAACTGAATATAAAGAGTACAAGTCCAATTCTACAAATAAAATGTCCCTATATAGAGAGAACAAGATAGGAGTCTAAGCAAATATCTCACAACATCCACATATACAACAACTACGCACCCTGTAGGAAGAATCAGGCTTAGTTCCCCTATGGTAGGACACCCAAAAGGTTTTGAAAAAGTTTTATAGCAAGGGTTAGAACCCAAAACATTTGAAAATATATAGCAAGTGAATTTAAATGCTGAAAATGTAACACACCATAAATTCAAGGACATTTAATTAAATAATATGTTAGGAGAAAAATAATTTATTGCATTGGAGGAATTTTATTCATGATTTAAGAAATTTTAAATTTGAGGAATTTAATAATTCGGCGAATCAAGGACTAAGTATTTTAGAATATTTTGTGTCTCATTTGAGCTCTTAAATTTGGAAGAGGTTATAAATTAACTTGGATGTCATTTTTGAGCGCAGGGTTGAGTTCGGTAGGGAAGAAATAGTCCAAAATGAGTGGTCATATATATATATATATATATATTGGGTTTTGAGATTTAATTAGACATAATTGAGCTCTAGATAAAGAGTTTGTGTCCTTTTTGGGAGGTTCATAGGGACAAAAACGGGATTACAGTTTTTAACCATAATTGTGTAAGGGTTAAGTATCTTAAAGTCATATTAGAAGACTAAAATTGGGGGAGCTGAAGAGGAAAACCAATAGAAGAGAATTTGAGAATTTTGGTAGATTGCTTCAAGAACAAGAGGAGATCCTTGATTTCAACCCAACATATTCATCCAAAGGTTTTCATCTACTATTTGAGACAAGTGGTTTGATTTGCAATTATTAATTTGTATTTAACTATTCATATTAAATGAGGTGAAATAAATTAATATGTTAGGGTTTATGTTTCATTAGGAATTGGGAATTTTCATTATTGGGAGTTATAAATCTGTAAGAGATAACAAGATTTGGTTGATTTGATGCCCTAATTAATGTAATTGTTAGGGTTAGATTGAATATGATAAAAGGATGGATTTAGGATAAATCTTAGGGAGTTTTGATTAAGAAATGTGTACAGAATGAAACTTTTAAACATTACAATGGCGGAGTGGGTCTTTAGGTGTTTTTGGGTAAAATAAAGGAAGAGGATGATACCAGGGTCATTAGAATGACCAGGTATCTCATTCAAACAAGAGCCACTATCGTTCGAACAATAGGGCTTGTCATTTGAAAGACCTAAGTAAACCCCGTCAGATTCCTCCTTCCCGTGATTCAGACATGTTATGTGTTTTGAGTTGCAGAGTTCCTGCATAAGGTGATTCTTCATTTTTTGTTATAATTGAGGATTTAAATTCGTGAATGATTACCCTGGAATTAATTAGAGGATTAATTGGTTTGTAGGATTCAGGTTCATGATTATGTAATTTAAAACCTTGTTAATTAAGTGGGTATACTTAGTTGAAGAATGGATTTGAAATATTAAATTTTGGGCCAAGAGAGAGAGAGAGAGAGAGAGAGAGAGAGAGTCTGGGCATAATTAGTAGGGTGCCACCAAAATAATGATAAGTTAATTAGTGCATAATTAATTGAAATAAAGGTGGACCATAAACTTGCATGTTTTAGGCTTATGATATATTTGTAGTACACCGGTAGCCTGGATAATTTATTCATATATACGGTGATGTGTAGTATATATATGTTTTATAAATATTTGTGTGATTAATATTTATAAGGAATCATACCCACTCTAAGGCTATAGTGAGAGGTTACGCGATGTGGGTGAATGCCCTGACTAGATAATGCAGGGCAAGTATAGTCCCCATGTCATAGCGTTCGAATGCAAGTTTGAGATGCTTTGGGCATAATTCGGTCTCATTCCAGGGGAAACTATGGCTGCCTCCCTTACGTTTGTGAATTTTTATTTTTACTCGGGTGATGAGCCGTGTCAAGATTTCTGGGTGGATGAGAATACTCGGTAACGATAGCGCTTAGAGATTTTTGGATGAGTGCCTAGTCAGTAGGATGATTATATATATCAATGACATGTGTGTGAATGTTGTAATATCATGAGACTTGTATATGGAGCAAATTTATATATGGGTGAATACATGGTGTGAAATGTATATTTGTATAACTTGTGAGATTATTTTATGGTATAAAGTGAGAATTGATTTAAATAAGTTAGTGCGAATAATAACTTATAACTCATATATGTGATGTGAACCTTATAAGTGATATAACTCGTTAGTAGGTTAAATGGCATTAAATGAGAAGTGACATAATTACGTTAATGCAATTAATAACTTATAAAGTATACTAAACCCACTAGGGATATAGTAGTGAGAAATCGTGAGATATATGTAATAAGACTAGTTACGGGGTAGTTAGTTATATGGGTCATGTATATTAAAATTAGGCGTGCACATTAGTGGTGGGGGGAGGTGACCTCAAGAGAGTGTGCGACACGAACTTAAATATGAAGAGCATTTATGTATTTTAATTTCTTGCGTTTAAATTCACTTGCTAAATATTTTCAAATGTTTTGGGAAATAACCCTTGCTATAAAATATTTTCAAAACATGTTAGGTGTCCTACCACAGGGGCGCCAGGCCTAATCATCTTTCAGGGTGCCTAGCTAGAGTAGATGTGGATGCTGCGGGATATTCGTTTAGACACCTATCTCATTCTTTCTAGGTAGATGCATTTCCATTGAACTTTGGTCTTATACTTTAATATTCAGTTTGGAATGTATGAGTACTCTTATTTATACTCGACAATTGGTGGATTGCTTGTATAATTGATGTTATTCGGCTCACTCTTTTAGTAGTTGTGGAATGGTTAGAGTTTCCTTATGTTTGTTATTTTGAATGCTTATGTCATTTGTTGGTTTTTGATTAAGTCGTAAAAAGGTGAAATTTGACTCCATGTCTTTTGAATACTAGGTTGTTTCTAAAGTTAAAAAAAAAGGTTTTTCACAGTGATGCTGAACATTTCATGCTTATTGTGTTGGCTCAATTTTGAGACAAACAATTTTATATGCTTCTGCAATTTTTGTGTGTGTGTGAAAATCTATCTTTATAACCTTATTATTATAATTTCTTATTTTGGACCTAATACATAAATTATCCTTTAAAATATTTTTCATGTGTATTTTTATCTTAAATAATTTCTACATTTGAAATTATGAGTTTTATTATTTTTAGCCCTTAAAAAACTAATTTTTGATTTATTTTATGAGTTTTGAATATTTAGTTTAAATGTTAAGTAATCATATTATTAAACAAAACTTTTGTTTAATTATTATCATTTAACACAAAATTATTTTGGCAGCTTCGTTTTTTGTGTACCATTGGCATTTGGTTTCCTTCATGGTTTGTGTAGGGAGTATTTGGTTCCAATGGCTTTGTCCTCCCTCGTGTTACCGTTTCACCCTTTAGTTTTCGGTATTTTTGATCATGTCATGATTGTTGTGTTCATGGATTTTTAATCCACATTTTCCTCTCTCTATTTTTTTCCCTTGGACACCATTTTCTTGAGAGTTTGAGTTGTGGATGATTTAGAGATTTGTTTGGTGTTGATAATTTTTTACCAGATTTGAAGAAACAATTTGGAGATGAGCATTTCCGTTTAACTTCTTTATTTTTGGAGATTTATATTTGTTCCTCATTTTTGAGTTTTGGACATCCATATTTAGGGATCTTTATACTCATTTCAGGGAGGTTTATTACTGCTATTGAGTGTTGTTGTTTCTACTGTTTGGAGAGTTCAGAGGTTTTAGTTTTTGGAACTCAATTTCACTCACTGTTCGAAGTTGGGGGTTTCGATTTGAGGTTGAGACAGTTTTTGGCTTTTGATTTGAGGTGCTGGGATTTCACGGTTTGGAGTTCATTAATTGTTTAGAGTTTTTTTTGTGTACTCATCTTGTCCGAATTGATTTTTTTTGGTTGTGTCTTTTTAGTTACGGCTTGGTGTTTACGGCATTGGTTTGAGATTCCAAGTTTACACGGGTTTGGGTTTCCTGATCTTGTGCGTTTTTAGGCATTTTTCGACGACCTCGATTTGGAGATTGAAACTGAGGTTATGTTGAGGCTTTCTGTTTTTATTCTTTCTATTCGAAGGTCCGGTACGTTTATTTTCTTGGTACATTTTTCAGTTGGGTTTTTACAATTTGAAGATTTGGTTTAGGCCTACTAGTTCGGGCCCGACCTGTTTTTCGATTGGTTTCAAGTGGGAGTCGGATGTTTGGAGATCGAGGTCACATTTTTTTTGTAACCGTTCTTACTCTCTCTATATATATAAATACATAATTATATATATATACTAGTTGTGCCCACGTGCGTTGCACCTGTGGCTCATTCCATATATTTTATTTGAGGTTTTGAATAACTGAATATGAAGCTGGCAATTTCCAAATTTTTTATGTAGAGCATAAATCCTACAACAATCTATGCATAGGTAACAAAGTTGAGCAAACAATTTGTGTGAAACAATTAAGCGATAATGATGTATTCATTGGTTTTACATTTATGCTAACACATCTGCATGGGTGATAATTAGAAATAAGATAAAATAATGAGTTTTATAAATGTCTGAGCAAAACATATGTATTAAAAATGTTCTCTATAATGGTAGTCATGGAGAATCATAGGATTTTATGGGGTACTCGAGGTTCAGCGATGCAAGGATGAATAAAAAATTGTTGAGTAATTTAAGTCACGATAGTCCGAGGTCATTTCCTAGTCGTGGTATGTGTGTATGTGGGGGTGGGAGTAGGTGGGGGGAGTGTCAATGAAATTCTGTTAAATGCAGAAAAAATAGGAACAACCATTCTACTAAATTGACAGGTTCGCAATTTTAGATAGGTGATTGACATATGTAAACTAATTGAACTCGGTTTTAAGGCTATGAATTTAAATGGTACAAAGGGATGAAAAGTGGGGATTGGGTGGAGGAAAGGCTTGATTGAATTTATGCAAATCAAGAATGGAGTTTGATGTTATCGAATGTTGTTGTGTATCGTATAAATAAACACGATCCAAACCATATTCCTATTGTAGTTCAGTTCTGAGAGTATAATGAAGAGCCAAATATAATGAACAGGAGACACAAGCCTATTAGATATGAAGCATGGTAGGAAAAACAGAAAAAATGTTAAAATGTAGTAGAAACAATATGCTTTTTTTCGTGTGGGTGGGGGGAGGGGTAAATTCCAGGGCAATCGAGGATAAATTAAAGTAGTGTTGATATAAGTTGAGCCAGTGGAGTCAACGAAAGAGAAAATTCATGTACATTGAACTCAAAGAGAAATGACAAAACATTAACACCTCAAAAGTTCTTCCATTCAATGAGGATAATACGACCAGCATAAAGGGTTTAGAGAAAGTCAGAAAAAGTGAATCTCGTGTATTGGTTGGCTGATCAGGTTTTGTGGGAAAAACTTGGTACCTCAACGGAGAATTTCAAAAAAAAAATTATCTATGTGACAAAAGGTTGGGAGCCGAGTTCCTTTAATTTTGTCTCTTGTGTGCGTGTGCCTCTTATATTGTGATTTGGTTTGCTATTTTACTTGCTATAATCGTGTTAAAAGCAGGTTATTGTACTGAACCTGATGTATTGGTTGGTTGATCAGGTTTTGTGGGAAAAACTTGGTGCCTCACTAGAGAATTTAAAAAAAAACAAATTATCCACGTGACAATTGGTGTATTATAAGAAAGATCTTAAATAAAATTATGATTATGTTGTATGTACATATGTTGTCATTAACAAAAATATATGGGACTGAAATTACAATTTAATATTCATAATGCATATTAAAGTAAATAATGTAGTTACTCTATAAATATAAGGCTTAAAATCTTTATTATAGGCAGATTGATTAGGCCGATCGCTACTAAGAATCTCATCATGCTTAGCAGTATGTATATTTATCAGATGTATTTGGGAGTTCCCCCCCCAAACACTTCAGCAAATACTATTTCACCAAATCTTAATAATGAAATTGAGTCCCCAATGAAGTGGTCAAGTGAACTCTAGAGGACAACTTATGTTTCTTCAATATTCTTAATTGTTTTGTTTTCTTGTATACTACTATTAGCATACCCTACTATTCAAAGTATGTTGATTCATTTATTTCAAGTTCTAAATGTTAGCTTCAGAGAGGCTAAAATTGTAAAAGAATAAAGGCATGGGTAGTGAACGTAGTCCCAAATGTTCGTTATATGATAGGTGGAGAATATTTGTTACAATAATTTTTACTAAATGTAGCAGTGACATCCATGAACCAAGAAGTAAAATCTACAACTACTGATTGACATAATGGAGCCACTACAGATCCAAATTCAGTGGATGTTATCTCCATTTTAATAGAAGAAGGAGAAATTTCGCTTATATTGAGCACTGTCATCCTCAAACAGTTGGAGGCTAATGTTAAAGAGCCGAAATCTGATCGAATACAACCAAAAAAAAAATAATGGGAATAAAGCTGTCCACATTGACCCTATAAACCCAACTTTGAACGCTCATAAACTAGTTGAGTATTCCAACACAATAAGTACAGATATGACCAATGGAAAACTACAGGTTACATTGATTTATATAAAACTATAATAGCATATTTCTTAAGTTAATTTAGTAAAGTAATTATTAATTGCAGCCAAAAATTATTGATTGAATTCATACTAATCAATCTAGACTTCATGGAATGTTGGTTGGGAATTATTTCTTCATTTAAGGATTTTTTAAAACTAAGATGAACAAGATCAAGCTTTCATTTCTTTCTTCATTTGTCCATACAATAAATAAAATGTGGAGTATATAAGATTATAGAGTGATCTCAAACCAGGGGAAAACTGATGGAATATTGAATTTGTCCAAGGTATGCCTAGACCCAGGTCTAACAAAGCTTCATATGTTGCGATTAGCCTCAAATCGGGCAAGACTTTGGCTCGCCTCAAATCGGGCGTAGGCGGTAGGTTGAAGCATGGCTTAGGCTCACCTCATTAAACATTTCGGATAAAGTACAAAATTTTAATGAATGTGATTCATCACATTTAGGTTACAGTAGTTGTTTACGACCTATGATGGATTTTGTCTACTATCATCTAGTCGATGACACATAGTTTTACCGAATCCTGTATAAGAAAAACTCTCTCAATTACTTGGGTTAGGACAAGGAGGTGAATGCATATTCTAGCCCATAAAACAACAGTGGTAGACATTTCTTTTTCGTTTGGGGAACATTAGACAATCTTATATAGATCAGTTTTCATCAATTGGTTTCCAATTGGTCCTAAATACTATTGGATAGGGAATGCAAGAAATTTGTACTTCGTTTTAGTCCCCTAATACCAGTAACATATCCTCGGAGTCAACTACTATATTGATAGTTCACCAATAGGCCGAAGATCCATCTTAAATTAGGACTCGAAGAAGAATTAATTTAATTTAGGGAAGGTCTATGATTTTATTTTTAAATTTCCAAGTAGATTAGTACCTTTATTCTTTTTCCTATCAACCTATATATATTTCAAAGTCAATACAACAACAACAACAATAAAATCTAATTATAGCTTTATGACATGTCAAATGAATGGCATTAAATACATGAATATGTATGTTTAGGTTAAAAAATATAATGAAAATATTTTGAAAAATGTAGGTTAAAAAACATATATTCGGCTAATATAAAAACAAATTATGAATGAATACGTAAGTTCTTGCATCAAAGACATTTTAAAATTAGTGGTCCCAGAATTTCACTCACTGAGTACCAATTGCTCCAAAAAATCCCACCAAATAATCAATCATCAGAGTCTTTGATTCTTTTGGCTCATAGGTTGTTTCATTCATCATGATATCAAAAAGTTAAATATGTATATTGCAATGACTTAATTTTATTTATCCAAACAATTATGTTATTCGTTAGTTTATAAATATTTGGGTATCTACTTGGTTCTACTCTATAATTTGTTATACATGCGTAGTTTGTGTTTTATACAATTATGTTTTCCTAACTCTTTAACTTTTTTCTTTTCCTTTCCATGACAAAGAAAAAAAAGGTACAAATTAGAAATTGTAAAACGTGAGCAAATGTTTTAGCTCATCTACATATTTCTTCAATTGGTTTCATAAGGGCCAGTAAATTAAATAAAAAATGATAAGTAAATTCGCAATCGTACATTAATTAATTGCAATTACCACATAAATAAAATTGAGATTCCTTTACTATGAGATTGAAGTCCAAACTTCTACAAGAAATATTGACAATATCCTACAACAATTCAAACGAAATATATTACCATCTCGAATATAAATTATATGAAATAGTTTCAATATGGTATTAAGTACTTCACACACCACGTAAACAAAAGTGAAATTCCTTCACTCTCAGATTCACAATTTGAGCGTGTACCACCAATGTTGAAATGTCCTACAAGATTTCAGTTAACAATTACTTAGGAAAGAGTGAAATGATAACAATTTCTTACGAACTATCAAATTACATTCCTACTACTGTTAACATACTTGTAAAGAGTAAGAACATTGTATTATATAAGAATGACAATAAACTCGAAAAGTAAAAAGTTGTCTTAGTGCCATCAACTAATGTATGCAGTAGTGAACTTTCACCCTACGAAAAAAATAAATTGTTATCACGAGTGAAATTTCCATAATTAGAAATTATATAAGTACTTATCTCATCTAAAGTACCGAAATATTGAAATTCCACCTTGTGAAAATAATAAAAAAATTATTACCGTGAACGAAATTTTCGTAATTAGAAATTATATAAGAATGACAATAAATCATAAATTAAGTACTTGTCTTAGTTCCATCAACTATTATAGTACTGAACTTCCACCTTACGAAACTAATAAAAAAAATTATCATGAGTGAAATTTTCGTAATTAGAAGAAAATCATGAAAAATAAACACAATCTTTAGTACTGAAAAAGTTTATATCAGAATGCATAATTTTCAAATTATTAACATTTAAAATAGTAGGCATATGTGAATGTATATAATTGTTTTAAAATTAACATTTAATTTATAGTATGTAATAAGTACACATCTCTAAAAACATGAACAAAATGAAAATGGGAGACAAAATTCTTCCTAATCTATATAATTATAATTATAAAATTTATGTAATTGTATTCATCTTCAAACGAGAGACAAAATTCTTCAATGAGATATATATAATTATAAAAGTTATGTAATTGTCTTCATCTTCAATTTAATAAATGCATATTTTGCGGATATAATAAAAAATTATTGATCGAATTAGGAGTATTGACCTTGATTTTGTCAATAGAAATGACAACGATGAAGCAAAGAAATGATGGACTTTCAATTAAATAGTTGTTTGAGCTTCCATTTGTAAAGATGAATATCTAGGGTTGAAAAATGAATGTATTTTGATGGTTGATATGCGTGAATGAATAGGAGAGAGATAGGATAAATGAATGTGAGTGAATTGGAGAATGAAATTTGAGGGAACTGAATCTGGATTTCTAGGGTTGGAACATCAATGTATTTGGTTGCTTGGTATGTGTGAATTAATATGAGAAAGATGTGATGCAATGAACCTGGGTATTTCATGGGAGCTAATGAATTGGGGAGAGATATTTTGACTATTATTAAGGGTGTAATAGGAATTTTAAATTTAATGAGGGTAGTTTAGTCTTCTAACCATTGACGAGGAAGTTCCCTCTTTTTATCTAGTATATATATATATATATATATATATATATATATATATATATATATATATATATATATAGTTTTGTTTGAAAATTTATAATCTGATTTTTCTTGTTTTGTTGAAACATTTTTGTTTAAATCAGATTTAATTTTTTATTGGCCATATGCTTGTGCACCTGTCTTAAACTTTTCAAGTACAACAATTTGTTGTTTGAACTTAGTGTGTTGTGTTCTATATATTATTTAGGATTTAAATTTGGACGGTGACTATTTTGGAGCCCTTTTATAATTATCTGTGGATTTATTGGGTGTTTGTTATTAGGACCTTATTTACACCAAAGCCAGTGTGTGTGCGCACTTTTTTAAATTTGAACTTAGATTTACATTTGGACTAAACGAATTTTACGAAAATTTAATTGGACTACATTGGACTTTTAATCTTGTTTGGGTAGTTGTGTTGATTTATTTAATTTAAAATAAAATGAAATTGGACCTTTTAGGACTTGGTTTATTTTTGGGTGTTTGGCATTTCGATTGTATTTACACCCATTGTCACTACAAGACAAATGGTGATATATGTCAGTCAAAACTGACATAAAGGACCATTTATGTCAGTTTTAGAAATTTTCAAAATAGACATATAAAGCCCTCACATAAATGTTCATAAAATTGACATAAATAAAATCACATTTATCTCAGTTTTTAAGAACGCACATAAAAACTACATCATTCAACATGTTTTTAATCACATTTTCATAAAAAACTGACATAATTAAAATCACGTTTATGTCAGTTTTAATAATTTTATGAGAGTTTTTACAAAATTGACATAAATGTAAATATAAAAAATTTTAAAAAAATCATTAATCCATCAGTAGACAACTATTATTTGAGGTTAAATCAACCGTTATAAATAGATAATAACCAAGGTCATTAATGTCACTAACTTGATAGACATCAAGATATTTAGAATAAAAAAATATTGATGTGAGCTATATCATATCCAAAAACTAGCTAACGTCTAGTTATTTATTTGATAATATCCTAAAAAGAGATGATACATCACATTATCCAAAAACTAACCTTGCCAATTACATCATAAGAACCACAATCCAAAATAATACTCTAGCTAGGACGTTGTTGAACGTAATACTTGATCAAATTTGTTCTCAGCGCTATCAAACCCATAATGAGTAACCCTATAATTAAATATAATCAACATAGTTTCATCAAAACACAATCATCTCAACACATTGTCATTATGGCATAACAAAATACAATTACTTGGAAACACCTAATATATATAATCCGTAATGAACTCAATGAACTCGATTTGAACTTCATTTAGCTCATTCAACGTGTAGGTCACTTTATCGGACAATCATCTAATCTAAAAAAATTGAAGATAAAATTGAATTTATTATTATGGTATATAATAGTTAATAACTACATTAGATGTAGCCCACCTAAATTCTTGGGAGGTCAAACTACATTCGATTCTATCCCAAGATTCTAAAACTCAATTATCTTTATTTGCGAATAAATTATCAACAAAATCCCCTAAGAATATTTAAGCAAAAAGACACATTCCGAACCAGTCTAGTGGGTACAGCGAACCGGTCCATCAAACTCTAACTAACAACATTTTGAACCGGTCAGGTGGGTCTAGCGAACTGGTCAGACGGACCTTAGACGATCTCCTGCGTTATGCAGTTATGAACCTTCACCCATTTTCTTAAGAAATTTCTCTTGGATCTTTACAAAATTAAAAACCAAGGTTTCCAAAGATCATGTAGACATATAGGTGTGATATGCAACTTAAAAATATTATACACAAATCAAGAGTACAACCCAAGAACCGACAAATTCATGATTATCATCAAGAACCCTAGTTTTATATCGTTTTATGTGTTCACACCTACAAGTACATATTTTTTCCATCCATTATGGTCCTATTTTCCCCCAAATTATTTCAAAATTCCATATATATTCAATTCCTAATCATGACTTAATCCAATTCTCCAATTTCAACATCAACTTCATAGACACATGGTTATTTCTTTAAATTTACCCTAGCATGGATAACATAAGCACATAATTTAGCAAGTTAAACACTTGCATCTTTTAGTAGGTCTGGTCCGTTGAAGAAGAAGGGTGTGGTCATGATCATCTCTCCCCGATCTATGTGACTATAGTGATTTTGGTGCATGAACATGTGAATTGGCCTTGAAATTCTGAGGAACCCTCTCTTTCTCCTTCCTGTGCTTTCGCTTTTGGTTTAAAAACTAATAACACTAACTCACTCTAGGCGCCTAATATTTTAACTCTCTAATTTTCGTCGGTCTCCTTTTTCCAAAATTTTAAAACACCAAAATACCTCTTTGGGGTGTCGATTATGCCGAAAAGAGCCCCGGGACTCAAACTAAACCCCCATGCAGGTTTTTCTACCTATCTAGACCATTTCGAATGACCATATGAAATACTAAAAGTGAAATCACTTTTTGTCTCTCAAATTTAGTCACAACACGGCTGACACGCCCATCCCGACTACATTTATCGTAATTGTTGTATTTCTCACTCACGAAAAATCTTAATATTTTCGCATCATTATTATTTCTCATTCATTAAGTAATATTCAATAAAAATAAATATTAGCACTTATCGAGCTAATTAATATTTATTCTAACCCGGATCATTCTCTAATTAATTTTCCCACTTTAATTATATTAATCCCACATTTATGACTATTAAATTATGTGGTATTACACTATATATATTGTGTGTGGGGGGTGGGGTGGGGGTGGGGGTGGGGGTGGGGGGGATGGAAAGAAGGAAACACACATTCAGGTGCACTCGATTTTATTTTGATTTGTTTAAGTATATATTTTGTATGGAAAAACAATAAGACACAGCCTTCCCATCGACACTTGAGAAACAACAATTTTTTTATGTTTTCTATATTAGAACTACTATCTTATATATTGGCTACTAGAAATATACTAATTAATGGATTGGTACCTTCAGAAGATTATGTTAGTTTTTTCAACCAAAATTTCAACTTTATTCAAAATAGAGGTATTTTACATGCGACATATGTTGCTGCTGACTAGACCCTAGGACTAGTACATCGATCATTATTCAAAAGAAAGATTAAAAAAATTTGAACATGAATAAGAAGTTTTGAAAAAAATACTTCAGACGAACAAAGCTGCAAGGACATCCGCGCACAAATTATCTTCTCCAAAACATAAACAGAGGGTCACATGCTGGAATCGTTGAAAACCATCATAAATGGCTTGTATCAAATCCATGTGGGCCAAAAAGTCTTGGTTGTGTTCCTATAAACCATTTGAAACACTATTTTGCAAAACATTGAAATGCAAATATGAGAAGCTAACTCTAATCCAATTTTAAGGACCCATATTTTTGCAAGCACTAAGGATGTGTATCTAATATTTTTGGAAAATGCACAAAGAAATATCCCTCAGAAAATACAAATAACTCCCAAAATGGATGTCAGTCTCCAAATATGTGACTTTTCTCCATCCATGTTACATTTTAATAATCAAGGCTCCAAACGGGTCTATATGACGATAAAAATCAAATTCGTGACATTTGATCGGACTCGGGTTTGTTGTTGTGCGCAAATGTATTGAAACATTTGATTAGAAATAGTATGCATGATAATCTATTTAAGGACCGATTTATGTTTGAAAATGGACAAATTTCTCGTATTCCAAAGAACTCTAAGGAAAAAAAAAGTTGTCCAAGCGATTGATAAGTAACATGGTTTTCGTCGCGCAAGTCAGGTAGTTGCCAAAGAAGATAAATCATCGAGATATATGTAAATCATATGTTAGTTGAATATATATAACTTGTCTCTTACCTATGCATATTGACTTCTAGCTTAATTTTTTGGTATGTATTCAACGGATGCATCCATGAATATTTTTGACGCGTTGTGTAATACCCCATATTTTTCTCTCTTAAAAAATTAGTAGAAAATTATTTTTTTTGAATAAATGATTAATTTTGGAAATTTAATCTAAATAAATATTTTTATCTGAATAAGTTAAGGGGGAACTTAATTTTAATGTGCTTGTGTGTATTATTCAATTTTTTGCATGATTATGTCAATTTCATATAATAAAAGGAAATTATAACAAATTATATACGAAAAAAACAAAAAGTAATTATTTTGGCATAAATAATTCGGAGCACGTTTTGAGACATATATATACTTGTTTAAGTTGTTCAAACCATTAAAAATGGTATTGCATTAATAACATTTGGGTTGGGGAAGTTTTGGGCTAATAAGATAATGGGTTCGAGCTTATTTGAAGGTCCAAAAGTTAATCCCATAACCTAACTCGGGATTTAACACGTAATGAGGGATTTAGGGGGGTAAACCACTTCCCCATTACCACACTAATCAAACCTTAACACCAGCCACGGGAGAGAGAAGTTAGAAACACCCAAGAAGAAAATGAGGAAGAACAACTGGGAGATCAATAGCTATTAGGGGTTCTCCACTGCTTATTTCAATTAAAAGAATTTTTAGCAAAATTTATGTGTCTAATTTATTCCTCAATGCATAATCTCTTTCCCTTAGATTTATGGATGATAGGGTTTGTTAGATATGATTCCTATGATTTAATATACAGATGTAAAGGATTAATAGAAAAAAATTGATGATGATATGCATGTAGAGATTTGATTTCATGTAGATATTATTTCCAGAAATTAGGAACCAAAACCTGAATACTTTGGGTTAGAAAATCATAAACTAAACCGAATTGATAGATACTAAAATGAACCGATCTGATGTATATTAAATCTTTCTGTAAATTCAGAACCGAACTGATAGAAAATCAAATGAATCGATCTGGAATGGTACAAACTCTTTATAAATGGCAAACTGAATCGATTCTTCTGGACTTAATTGGTTCATCTGAGTAAAATTTGGGATATGATTGTAAGGAAACTATGGAGGTTGTTGATGATGAATAGTACACTAAAATGTATATAAACTTTATGATAAGTACAAATTCGGTTCTAGGAATTAACTAATGGGTATTATTGGGCTTGTTTGAAATTTATTTAGGAGTTAAAAATGTGATGATTAGGTTAATTAGAGTATGAAATAAAATTATACCCATATCCTAATAAATAATAGTTACTCGTGACTGAATGGTTAAGTAATTATTTATATGATGATTTATTGTTGGATAAATGGTGATATCGGATTTGGTTAGGAATCTTATTGTAATTTAGGAATAATTACCTTAAATATTATAGTACAAATAATATGTATTATATTATATTGTGTGTGGACATATCAATGGATTTTTCTATCGGCTAGAGGTTCGCGCGTTTGGGCTTATGACCCCACGTCGACACGGGTGGGTTTTACATTGTGTAGGTTCGTAAGTAATACATAGAGGGTCCATCCTCAAGAGGTAGGTGAGGCGTTGACTATTCCAGTATTACCACTGGGTATGGGTCATATACAAAATATCCTACGTAGGGACCACCCCCAATGTATGTCATGATTTTAGGATGTCATGATTCCTTCGGACACTTTGATTTGGATATTAGGATTCCTTCAGACTTACCAATAGAGCACGAATATGACACCAACGATAGATTCCCTTGTGTGTCACATATATGGAAGGACATCTATTATAAATTACCTGGATATTATTAGAATAAATTATATTTCTAAGATATGGACAGTGACTAATATTTTTATCCTATTATGCATAACAGATGTTAATGCATTATACTTGATATAGGGGAGAGCATAATTTATATAATTTCATAAATTTTAAAATGTAGGGATTACATTTAATTAAATCAATTGGGAAGGGATTTTTTCTGATGTCACAAATTTAACATTGAGATGTTTGGGGTGCGAATGATACTTTGTTTGGATAAGGGGTGATGTGTCATGCGCATGCGAGTGTCAAAAACGGGAATATTTATCGTGCGTCGACTGTGTAATTACATTCATATTTTATTCAAGTTAATTCTTGCACACCTTGGGCTCTGACTCAAATTTAAATATTTTTTCGTCCAGGTGCTCCTAGACAGGGATAGGTGGATTGTGTTGTGGCAGTCCCATGATATTTTCACTCTCGAGATTCAAAATGATTATCCTTCTAGCATAGGTTCTCTTCAGATTCTATTTTTATTATTTGGAATATTGTAAGGGCATAAGACTAACACTCTCTTATTCCGAACCAAGAGAGTAATCCCACCAGTAGAGGAGAAGGAGGCTCGACCATAGCCACCTCATCCACCACATGATCCATATGCCCCACAGTTGATTGCCCCAGTGGAGATAGTCACTATAGTGTCTCAGGAGGTTTCCACAGTTATGGCGGCCACATTATAGCATTTCTCACCACCTCAGGCATCACGGAAACCACCACAACAGGTGGCTATCTCAATATAGGCATCGGGCCACGCATGGGACTGTGTGAGGGAGGCCTTTGTTCAAGGACTCCCTCCATGATTTGCAAGAGGGTTAGATATATTCATTATTAGACATTAGAAGAATAACATGGAGAGGCACTTAAGGATGGTGGACTGCATGCCCGTTCGAAACAGATGTTAACGTCTTTTAGATAGATGGGAACCTCCCTCTAATGGTGGAAGACAGTGACGATAGCTGAGGAGAGGGAAAACCTCATGATTTAATAGTTTTGGGAGAGGTTTGAGGGTAAATACTTCCCCCTAGCCATGCAGTCCGAGATGAGGACTAGGTTTATGAATCTGAAGCAGAAGGGACGTACAATCGCAAAGTACGAGTATGAATTCACCGCTCTGCCATATTTTGCAAAGGACGATGTTAGGACAGAGCAGATGGGAATGGACCATTTTGTTAGGGACTCAGCTCGGCATATTAGGAAGTCTCTTTTGGGAAATCCTACCTTCTCGACGTAAATCCAGATGGTTAATGCCGCACTACTTCATTTATAAGACGAGAGGGAATTTCTATAGAGCAAAGGAGAAAAGAGCCACACAGGATAGTCGTCTATCCAATAGAAAAAGGCAAGTGGGAGTCGTGGGCGTGAGGCCTAGCAACATAGGGACACCCCACCCACCGATCAGAGTAATTGATTCAGGGGTACAAATGATATGCAGAAGAAGGGCCAGGGTCAGGCAGGTCAGGGCCCTCTGTGCCATCACTGATATGCAGAAGATGGTTACTATGGAAAATAGATGAATATCAACTGAATCTTTATACTTAGGATAATAGAGTCCATGAGAGTTACGTAGTAAGTTGCTATCCCTGAGGTTACCGTGCTGGGACAATCTTATCTCGATGGGACCTTTATGGGGGATATTGACTCGTACCCTAGAAGATAGATATCCTTGGTACAGGCTATCGAATTGATAGTTCATACGTTCCTAAGAGACGCGGGCATGTTCCATCCTCTTAGAGACTTGGAATCTATGCTTCGCCTCAATATTGTTTGTGTATGTGTTAATACAGTTCGAGAGTGATTTCGAATTTGTATTTCCCTTAGTACGAGTGATACGGGGATTGGATAGTAGAGTATGCCCGCACCATAGTTTTTATGTGGGGTGTTGTTAGAATATATATATATATATATATATATATATATATATATATATATATATATATATATATATATATTATACGAGTGGTTAATATATATATGAAACTCTGAAATTTGGAACTGCCTGCTGTGATATGGTAAGTAAGACATGTATGATGACTCAAATTGGAAATACTTGTTTTGAAAAAGTATAATGTGACACTGGGAAACTTTATTAATAAATAAAGTTAAAATGAGAGCTTTGTTAGTGAATGAAATCTTTCTTTTATTCAACTATATGGTTCAGTTTTAAATCTTATGAGTAACCTAAGTTAAGTTAAATCATTGGGAAGTTTAGTGCGATATATGATAAGATAAACCATTAGGAAGGTTAGTGCGATAGGTGTGTACATTAGAGGAGAGGTGAGATTTTCTCAAGAGAGTGTCGCACTAATATGTTGTTGCATTGGCCTGTAATCAATTTAAATACTTGCTAAACGAATTTTTAAATCATATACACTATCGGGCTCTGACCCGTTTCTATTTCTCTTTTTCTCTTGTATATATATGTATATATTACAGGTGCCCAGCCACAGGGGCATCTTGCTTATGATCCTTTGGAAGGAACGTGCTGCAGCTTAGGTGGGAGTTGCAGGCCATTTGCTTAGGCGACTTCATTTACTTGATTCCTCTCCTAGTATCTTCATTTAGTGGGGCATGTGTCACCCTTTCCATTATTTAGTTATTTTATTTGGACATTGTGATTCAGTTATTGTAGTATTGATACTTTGGGATTTATTATTGTTTGCATGTTCCACTTTAAATTTTAATGTTGGGATTCAATTGTCGAATGTTTAAATTATTTGGATTACTTGTTCCAGGATTATTGTGGTATATTTTTATATTCAATTGTTGTAAATAATTAAATATTTGTTTTCAAAATAAAATTTGGAAAGAAATATTTAAAAATGGTTTTGACACTTAGCTTAATTAATTAGGGGGTTTAAATTGGAAAAGTTTTTTTTCCGACAGTGATGCTAAGAATGAACCAACTGTTCACCTTGATTTTAATTTAATAAAGGAGTGATCGCCTGGTATTTAATTAGGTCGGGTGTCACAATGTGCTACTTGTCAGCTGGCAAAGGTGGATCATCAGCTTCCCATAGGAACTTTGTAGCCTTTAGAGATCTCAATGTGGAAATGGGAAAGGATATCTATGGACTTTATTACGGAGCTACCTACTTCATAGAGGGGACATGATTCAATCTGAGTAATTATCGATAAATTGGCAAAGGTGGATCATTTCTTACTAGTTCGGACAGACATTAGCTACGAGCATTACTTACGAATTTTCATTATAAAAATTGTTAAGCTGTATAGAGTTTTGCTTAACATAATGTCAGATAGGGATAGAACGTTCGTGTCTCACTTTTGGAGGAGTTTCCATCTGGCCTTGGTGGAAGAGTTGAGACTGAGCAGTTCATATCATCCTCAAATCGATGGGCAGACGGAGAGGGTGAACCTGATGCTGGAGGACATGTTGCGTATGTGTATTTTCGACTTTAAAGGAAGCTTGGAATAATGTTTACCATTGGTGGAGTTTTCATACAACAACAGTTAACAATTCACCATAGAGATGGAACCATTTAAGGCACTTTACGGGAAGCCTTTTCGTTCATCTTCATTCTGGTTATAAGTGGGGGAGAACAAATTGTTAGGGCCAGACTTGATTCAGGATACCTCAGAGAAGGTATAAATGATTCGGGCCAAGATAGGCAAAAGTGCTACTTGGTTGCAGGCCGGAGACACTTAGACTTCGACGTTGGAGATGAGTTATTGATTAAAGTATCTCCTATGAAATGAATGATGATATTTAGGAAGAAGGGGAAGTTGTCACCTCGATATGTGGGGGCATTCCCTATTTTAGAGAGGATTGGGCCCGTAACATACCGGTTGGGATTACTGGAACACTTACAGCGGCTGCATTGTGTCTTTCATATATCATCGCTTCGGAGATTCCGTAGAGATGAGGTAGCATACCACAACATAGATGTCGACGAGATTGAGCTCCTGTTAGATTTTACTTATGAGGAGAGACCGGTAACCATTTTAGATAGACGGGTGTCTCAACTGCAATCCAAGATTATTCCTTTGGTTCGGGTGCAGTGGGGACACCACTAAGAGGCCGAGTCAACTAGGCAAAGAGAGGATGACATGTGCGGAAAGCATCCTGAACTTTTTCTAGCTAGGTACTTGCTTTCTTGATTCCAACGATGAAATCCTATTATTTGGAGGGAAGAATGTAATACAACGCATTTTTCTCTCTTAAATAATTATTAGGAAATTATTTTTTTCGAATAAATGAATAATTTTAGAAATTTCATCCAAAAATTTTCTCAGGCAAGAATTTCTTGCATAATTTATATCTCTAGTTTATTTCTCAATGCATAATTTCTTTCCCATAGATTTCTGGAAGCTAGGGTTTGGCAGATTTGATTTGTATGATGGAATACCCACATGTAGAGGATTAATATATCAAATTTGATGATGATATGCATATAGAGGACTGATTTCATGTAGATATTGTTTCCTAAAATTAGGAACCAAAATCTAAATACTTGGGGTCAGAAACTCGTAAATTAAACCGAACCGATAGAGATTAAAGTGAACTGATCTGGTGTAGATTAAATCTTTCTGTAAATACAGAACTGAACCGATAGAAAATGATGTCTACATGAAATCAAACTTCTACACGTAGAGGAGAAGGAGCAGCCACGAGAGAGAGAAGTTAGAAACACCCAAGAAGAAAATAAGTAAGAACAAGAGGGAGATCATTAGGTTTCAAGGGTTGTCCACTACTTATTTCAGGCAAGAATTCCTTGCATAATTTATGTCTCTAATTTATTTCTCAATCCATAATTTCTTTCCCTTAGATTTTTGGAAGCTAGGGTTTGGTAGATTTGATTCCTATGGTTGAATACCCACATATAGATCATTAATAGATCAAATTTGATGATGATATGCACGTAGAAGAATGATTTCATGTAGATATCATTTCCTAAAATTAGGAAGAAAAATTTGAATACTTGTTATTAGAAACCCGTAAATCAAACCGAATCGATAAAGACTAAAATGAACTGATCCAGTGTAGGTCACCGGATCAGTTCATTTTAGTCTCTATCGGTTCAGTTTGATTTACGGGGTTCTAACCCCAAGTATTCAGATTTTGGTTCCTAATTTCAAGAAATAATATCTACATGAAATCAGTCTTCTACATGTAGAGGAGACCGAGGGGATGGATAATTTTTCTATCGGGTCTGATGGAGGTTTGAGGTTCTAGGGGAGACTAGTGGTTTCAGATGATGCAGAGTTGAGACAATCCGTTATGTCGGAGGCGAGTGGTTCATTATACATGGTGCATCCCGGTGGGGATAAGATGTACCATGACATGCATCGTCTTTATTGGTGGTGCAGTATGAAAAGAGATGTAGCTAAGTTAGTGTCCAAATTTGCTACTTATCAACTGGCGAAGCTGTATCATCAAGTTCCCACAAGAACTTTGCTGCCTTTCGAGATCCCGATGTGGAAATGGGAAAGCATATCAACGGACTTTATTATGCGGCTACCTACTTCATAGAGGGGACATGATTTGATTTGTGTAATTGTCGATAGATTGGCAAAGATGGGTTATTTCTTACCAGTTTGGACAGACTTTAGCTACAAGCACTATGCCCTAATTTTCATTATAGAAATTATTAAGTTGTATAGAGCTTTTCTTAACATAATATCAGATAGGGGCAGAATGTTCGTGTCTCACTTTTGGAGGAGTTTCCAGCAAGCCTTGGGGGAAGAGTTAAGACTTAAGAATTCGTATCATCCTCAGACCGATGGGCAGAAGGAGTGGGTGAACCTGAAGCTGGAGGACATCTTACGTATGTGTATTTTGGAATTTTAAAGTATGTTTGGAGGAATATTTGTCGTTAGTGGAGTTTGACTCAGTAAACCGAACCCATTCCTCTGCACCGGACCGGTTCGACTGAGTAAGATTTGGGACATGATTCTGTGGCAAATGTGAGAATGTTTATGAAGAATAGTACACTTAAATGTATACAAACATTTTGTTAAGTACAAACTTGGCCTGGGAATTAACTAATGGGCATTATTGAGCACGTTTAAAATTTATTTGGGACATAAAAATGTTATGATTGTGTTAATTATAGTATGGAACAAAAGTATACCCGTATCCTAATAAATAATAAGTACCTATGACTGAATAATTTAGTTTTTATTTATATGATGATTAATTATTTGATAAATGGGGGGTACAGGATTTGGTTTGGAATCTTATGGTAATTTAGGAATAATTACCTTACATATTTTGGGAAAGATAATATTTATTATATTATATTGTGTGTAGACAAACCATTGGACTTTTCTATCGACACGGAGGTTCGCGCGTTCGAGCCAGTGACCACACGCCGGCACAGATGGGTTTGAAGTTGTATAAGAACATAGGTACTACGTAGAGGCTCCACCCTCGAGAGGTAGGTGTGGCGTTGATTGTTCCTATATTATCGTTGGGTATGGGCCATATACAGGTATCTTGCGTAGGGACTGCCCCCAACGTATATGTGTTTTGTGGTGTCCATTTAGGATGTGAGGATTCTTTCTGACCTTTCGATTTGGATGTTAGGATTCCTTCGGACATGCTGATAGAGCACGAATATGACACCAACGGTAGATGCCCTTGTGTGCCACATATATGGAAGGACGTATGTTATTATTTACCTAAATATTGTGGAAATAAATTATATTGTCTAAGGATATGGACACTAACTAATAATTTTATCCTATTACATACTATAGATGTTTATGTTGTATACTTGATAAAGGGAGAGACCAGAATATATGTAAGTTGATAGATTTTAATAATGTAGGGATTACATTTAATTAAATCAATTGGGAAGGGATTTTCTGTGATGTGATAAATTTAATGTTCAGTTGTTTGGGGGTGCAAATGATACTTCATTTAGATGAGTGGTGAGGTGTCATGCACATGTGAGTGTCGAAAAGGGGGAATATTTGTTGTGCATCGACTGTATAATTACATTAATAATTTTCAAAGTTAATTCTTTCACACCTCGGGCTCTGACCCAAATTTAGTTATTTTCCCTCAAGACAGTGTTGTGGCAGTCCCGTGATCTTGTCTACTCTCAAAATTCAGATTTATTCTCCTTCTAGCATAGGTGCTTTTCAAATTTAGTTTTTATTTGTTGGAATATTTGTAAGGGCATAAGCCCGACACTCTTTTATTTCATGTCAGTTGGGATTTATTGTGATAACTAGATTTCATTATTATTATTATCATTATCATTATTATTATTATTATTATTATTATTATTATTATTATTATTATTATTATTATTATTATTATTATTATTATTATTATTATTATTATTATTATTATTATTATTATTATGTTGGTGTGGATTATTGGATTCATGGTGTATGTGTTCTTCATTTATAAATGTTGAAGCTTTTTTCTTTGGAAAGATACTTTATTTATGTTTCGTATGGTGTTAAGAATCGTATTAGTTGACAAGGAAGCCTTATCTTCGGCGTATCGTGCCTGAACAGACTTTACGTGAGAAAATAAGGGTTGTTACAGGTTGTATTTATTTTATTAGAGGTGGTATCAAGATTGGGAGGTTGAGAGTTTCTATTGTGTGCGAATTATAGTTATTTGGCACAATGTTATTCATCATCCTAATTTCTTTAGAAGGGGTTATTTGTAAATAGTTTATGTTTTGAGATATAAGAATTTCCGATGATTAGTGAAATATTAATTCCATTCCCCAATTAATTTAAGTATTATATTTCCAAATGATTTAATGTAAATGATTCTACTTTCATGTGATATCATTATTTTGAAATTTTATTAGGATGTTTAAAACGATTTTGTTTGACACCGGAGGTTGAATAATGTAATATTAGTTGAGATATGCTTCTAACTTAATTTTAAATTATTAAAAATTTATTTGAGGAAGGTGCTCTTGGGTGGAATATGAATCTCACGAGGTTTTACAATACCAGAAGTAATCCATGTTTGAGAATGAAATTTGTAGAGTCGGGTTCATGGTAAATAAGGTTTTATATTTTGGGGAATATGAATTCGGGACAGAGACATAGGTATTTTGATGAATTCAAATTGAAGGCGTGAATTCAAATTATAGTTTAAGAGTGTTTTTTGATCAAATATTGACGATGTCGGATTTTTGGGGATTATGTGTAATCTTTTTTACAATGAACCATATAAGTCAATGTAGGATATCATTATAGGGACTAAGCCAAATAAAATGGAGGGTTGACACCGACATATTTGTTATGATTATGTTTTTAACATCAAAGGGCTTAAATTTAAATACAATATAATAAAAGGGGTTAAGACAAGTAAATTAAAATAGTTGTGACGGTCCATGAAAAACTGATATGAAAAAGATAAGTGTTTGAATTTCACATAAAATATTATTATGATGCTCTCAATTTTTTTGGTTTTATAATTCGACCCCATTAACTTTGCACATATTTTCACCTCACCACTTGTACTTTCATCTTCTAAAATTACCTCTAACTTTTATGAACACATGTTTTACCCCTTGACTAGGCCTGTAAATTGAGCTCCCGAAGCCCGCCAGGTCGGCACGGTATTTTCGGGCCGAGCTTTATTTGAGTTTGAGTCGAGCCGAACTTGAGCCAAAATTTCAAGCCTGAATGAATTTCAGGCCGAGCTTGACCCGGACCTCACGAAGCCCGAATTGGGCCCGAAGCCCGAATTTCATATATATAAACAAATCATTTATATAATATAACATATTTATGTTAACATTATTTAATTAGGTTTCGTTCTTTTATTTCATTTACTACTTTAAAAAAAATCACTTGTTATAATACATTAGATTACATGTGATTTTCAATTTTGTGATTTTATTGTTAATCTCATTAGGAGTATTTGATTTAATAATTTCTCAAGCCACAATAAGCCTTTTTCGTAATCAAATTTTTTTAAATGTATGAAATTTAATAGGCATTTATAGGTTTTCACTCTTATTTCCCTTGTTTTAATTTAATACATTTCATAATTATATATGTCATTTCATGAAATATCAATTAGATTTTAATGTGTAATTTTGTCCATGATGGAAGTACAAGAAAAAAAGATTAATTCAAACTTTTTTAACCAAAAAAAATTAAAATCGGGCACGAAGCCTATAATATATATAAGCCGAGTTCGGGCCTAGGTGGGAAAAAATAATTCGGGTCGAGCTTGGGCTTGAGCATGGGTAAGTGAGTTCGGGCCGAGCTTGAGCAACCCCAAGCCCGACTCACCTTGCCCAATTTACAGCCTTACCCTTGACTATAATGGCGTTAAGATTCTAAATGAAAAATTGATCATTTTTACAAGTGGTTGGAAAAACCCCCCTCATATTTAGAGCACATGATTGAGTTTTTGTCCAACAATTTAACTTCGCTAGTGTAAGTGAATGAAACGAAACGTTAAGTATAGAAAAAGAAAGTGAGGATGGGGATGTCAAAATGGGACCAAAATTTGAAGGTTCAGCAAATAATTGACCCTATTTTTTTCTTAAAGAGTTTTAGCAATTTTTTAATACAAGAATCTAATTTTTAAATGTTAAATTCACAACCCAACTTCATTTTAATATATATTTTGAATTTGTTAAATATTTTAAAAGCTAAATGACATTTCAATTATAAATTTGACCCGTATCCTGACGATTTTAAACAAAATCTAAAATTTGAATTGAAATATATTAAAAATTCGATCATTCACCGAATAGTTCTTAGACATATTTTTAATAATTGGTTAGTTCAAGATGTTTCTTATTTGTTACAAAAAGTCTCTCACTATATAACACTAAACATGGAAATTTTAATAATCGATTAGTTCAAGATGTTTCTTATTTGTTACAAATAGTCTCTTAAAGTATATTTTCTTCTATTTTTCTATACCCTAAAAATATCATAAAAAAAACATTGTGAAAAATTAGTCATGGAAATTTTTGGAACATAAAAGATATGAAATATATATGTGTCATAGGAACTTAATATAAATTGTTAATAAAACCGAATATGAACAACAAGAAACCTATAGATGTTAAAATATAAGGCCTTTTGAAATTTAGGAAGGACTTGTCATGAGATTGGGAAAGTTTACATGGACAGCCAAACTAAACCACCTAGGACCGCATCCTCTATCTTTTTTTTTGTCTTTTTTTTTTAAGTTGTTTATTCTTTTGCTTATAACAATTAATATAAAAATAGTTTTTTATATGCAAAACAAAACAGTTTTCCTATTACTAAAAAAAGTTTATTTTTAAAAAGTAAACAGTTTTTTTATTAAAATAAAAAAAAAATCATAAATAAAAAAATTATGTTTATTGACATGATATCGCGATTGATTAGTGTCGTTGACACAGACCCACATTCCCGGAACCACATCATTTGTTGAATGTGGTTCCGCACCAGCGGCACTAATTAATCGCTATATCTTTAAATATTGCGATTAATTGATGCCGTTGGCACGGACTCACGTTCCCGGACATATATCATTTGTTGAATGTGCGTGCGAGTCAGCGTCACTAATTAATCGTGATATTTTTTAAATAAAATATCGCGATTAATTAGTGTCGTCGGCGCTGACCCACATTCCCGGACCAAAATCATTTGTTGAATGTGGGTCCGTGCTAGCGACACTAATTAATCGCGATATTTTATTGAAAACATATCACGATTAATTAGTGCCGCTGGAGAGGATCCATATTCCTGGACCAAAATCATTTATTGAATGTGGGTCCGTACCAGCGGCACTAATTAATCGCGATATTTTTTCAATAAAATATCGCGATTAATTAGTGCCGCTGATGCGGACCCACATTCCCTAACCAAAATCATTTGTTGAATGTGGGTCCGCACCAGCGACACTAATTAATCACGATAGTTTTCAATAAAATATCGCGATTAAATAGTGTCGCTGATGTGGACCCACATTCCCTGACCAAAATCATTTGTTGAATGTGGGTCCGCCCCGGCTGTACTAATTAATCGTGGTATTTTATTAAAAAAATATTGAGATTGATTAGTGGCGCTGACGCGGACCCATTTCGCGGACCAAAATCATTTGTTGATGGTGGTTTCGCGCCAGCGGCACTAATTAATAGAGATATTTTTCAAAAAAATATCGTGATTAATTAGTGCCGCTAACGCGGACGTATATTTTCAGAGCAAAATCATTTGTTGAATGTGGGTTCGCGCCAGCGGCACTAATTAATCGCAATATTTTTTCAATAAAATATCGCGATTAATTAAAATTGCAATATTTTTTCAATAAAATATCGCGATTAATTAAAATTGCAATATTTAATAAAAGATGTTTAATTTTAATTAAAAAAAAGGGGATACACCAAATAGTCCTTCGAGCTTTTTTTAATATGCGTTTAGTCCAAGCGTTTTTATTTTACACCAAAAAGTTTTTCATCATGCCAAAAAGGTTTTTACCATGCCGCTGGCACGAACCTTTAAAGATAAGAGAATAAGGGACTTTTTGGTACAAAATAAAAGACTTGGATTAAATGTGTATTAAAAAGTGTTTGAAGGACTTTTTGGTATTTTATCCTAAAAAAAACTGTGTACTTTTAATAAAAAAAACGATTTAATTTTAATTAAAAAAAGATTTTTTTTTTATATTAATAGCAAAATTGTTTCTTTTTTATCAATTGTTAAAAACAAGAGAATAAGATATAAAAAAAAACTCAAGTGGATAAGAAACTTAAAAAGTAAAAAAAAAAACGGCAAATGTTCTTCCTGTTGGAACACAGCTGTACCGCACAACTATTAACTTCTAAAGATGCAAACTTTGAAATGCCTTTAGGCATAGTCCCACATCGGTGGGATGTGGGAAATGAGTTGGGTATATTTACAATTTATTTGGAACAAATGGACAAGCTCTTTGGGCATTAGATGTTTTATGTGTTTGGGTGGGGGACTTATTGGGCCAAGTCACACACGCTCGCGCGCGCGCTGCCGCCGCCGTCCGGCCCAGTCCGGGTCCGGGTCTTGGGCTCATTAAGAAATAATTTTTTGGACAAATACAAAACTGTTTTTTTGGGCTTTAAAAAATATTTTTTAACGTTTTTTAATTCCGAAAAAAAACGTTTTCTTTTATTTGTTGAAATTTTCAACCCAGTTGCCCACGTTTCCAGTTTTCTCTCCACGTTTTTGCCCACTAACGGTAATTTCTTTTTTGCGTAAAAGGAGGTTGAGACCTCCATTTTTCAAATAGTTCCAACACAAAATTCTTTACAGTTCATCTTCCCCCATTAATACAGTTCCGATTTTTTTTTTCTCCCACAATAATTAATCTCGTTTTACAGATTAATTATATTGTTAGAATCGAGCAATTATTCAGAATGAGTGTACACAGATCGGGTTGATTTTTGTGCTTTATCGATTCGTATTTTCTGATTTGGGAGGCTGTTTTATCCTGGGGGTGGCGGGACTTCGAGACTGTCAGCACACTTTGGGCAGAACCGCGAAATACCTTAAAGAGAGCGACATTGTCCGCGACTCAGCCGTGTTCTAGACCGTACCTACTTCCGGGATTTCTTATATTTTCTATCCCAAATTTATTTGCTCCAAAAATTGGGTAATTTCGTTCCTACTTTTTTAATTCTGCATCTAATTATTTACTGCTGCTACAATAATTTAAGGTGTTCTGAAATTCTTCCATGGACGAAATAAGCTCAAGCAACCTTAATAAGCCTTTTAAATACGAAGCCACCCATTTTAAACGTTGGAGCAAAAAATTGCTATTTTATTTAACTACGAAAAAAGTCGCATCGCGTGTTCAATTTGACAAACCCGTAGTAAATAATCCACCTACTGTTGAGAAAAGAAAAGCAATTAGAAATTGGTAGGAAAATGATTTTCTGTGCAAGAACTATATTCTTAATGCTCTAAGTGACGAACTTTATGACTATTATGCCAATTAGAAAACTGCGAAAGATGTTTGGGACGCCCTTTTTAAAAAATATGACACGGAGGAGGAGGGTGCTAAAAAATATGTCGTCAGTCGTTATTTGAAATTTCAAATGACGGATGACAAATCTGTTGTTGCTCAAACCCACGATTTGCAAATGATTGCCCATGAAATTATTTCCGAGGGCATGGCTTTAGATGAGCAATTTCAGGTTACTGTAATTATTGATAAATTACCTCCACTATTCAAAGAGTTTAAAAATATTTTGAGGCATAAGTCTAAAGAATTTTTACTAGAGTCACTTATTACTAAATTGAGAATTGAGGAGGAATCCCAAAACGGGACTATAAAGACGAAATTCTTGTTGTGTTTAACAACAAAAATTGGAAAAAGAGCCACACTCCAGTTGTTTTAAAAGCAAACGGAAAAAAATATGAAAATTCAGAAAAAGAGCCACAACCGGAATTTTCAAAATTAGACTCAGACTCAGAATAAGTATAAGAACCTGGAAAATGAACAGTCTAGAAACTCGGGACAGTTTCTCTGTTTCAAGTGTGGCATGATTGGCCATATGGCTCACAAATGTCGCAATGTGCCACAAGCACAAGAGAATTTGACCGAAGAGGACCTATGTGCTATGATTTCAGAAATCAACATGGTTAGGGGTGCCTAAGGGTGGTTGTTGGATACTGGCGCTTCCCGGCATATCTGTTATGACCGTAGTCTGTTTAAGACTTATTCTGAGACTGCAAATAAGAAGATGTTGTTGGGTGATTCTCACTCCGCTGAGGTTGCTGGTACTGGAAATGTGGAATTGAAGTTCACTTCGGGAAAGACTATTATCCTCAAAGAAGTTCTTCACACTCCCGTGATAAGAAAAAATTTGGTTTCGGGTTATCTTCTCAACAAAGCTGACTTTACTCAAACTATTGGTGCTGATTTAATTACTTTGACCAAAAATAGAATTTTTGTAGGCAAGGGTTATGCCACTGATGGGATGTTTAAGTTGAATGTTGATGCAATGAATAAAATTTCTCCTTCTTCTTATATTGCTTGTTCATTTAATATTTGGCATGCTAGGCTTTGTCCTGTTAATAAACGACTTGTTAAAAATATGAGCATTTTAGGATCAGTTCCCGAAATATCATTAAATGATTTTGAAAAATGTGAATGGTGTAGTCAAGCAAAAATTACTAAGACACCACATAAATCTGTTTTTAGAGAATCTGAACCACTTGATTTAATTCATTCGGATATTTGTGAATTGGATGGTGTCACAACTAGAAATGGCAAACGTTATTTTATAACTTTTATTGATGATTGTTCCCATTATTCATTTGTGTATGTAATGAAAAATAAAAGTGAAGCATTTGACATGTTTACAATTTTCCTTAATGAAATTGAAAATCAATTTAATCGAAAAATAAAAAGGTTACGTAGTGATAGAGGCACCGAATATGATTCTGGACCATTTATTGAATTTTATAAAACCCACGGTATTATTCAAGAAAAAACTTCCCCTTATTCGCCCGAAATGAACGGTAAAGTCGAAAGAAAAAATAGGACATTAACTGAATCAGTTATGATTTTTTTATTAAATTCAGGGGCTGCCTCACATTCGTGGGGTGAAATTATTTTGACTGTGTGTCACGTGCTTAATAGAATTCCTAAGACTAAAATGAAAATATCTCCTTCTGAAAATTTGGAAAATATTAAGCCCAACGTGTCATACTTTAGAACGTGGGGGTGCTTAGCCTATGTACATATACCCGACCCTAAAAGGTCTAAATTGGCAAGTAGAGCATATGAGTGCGTTTTTATAGGCTATGCCATTAATTGCAAAGCATACCGATTTTATGACTTGAAAAATCAAGTAATTAGTGAATCAAATGACGCCGATTTTTTATGAAGATAAATTTCCTTTTAAATTGAGGAATAGTGGGGGCGAGTCATCCACTAATATTTCTTTAAAAAAAAATAAAGAAAATAATGAATCCATTTTAGAAATTCGAAAAAGTAAAAGGGCTCATGTGGAAAAAGATTTTGGTCCCGACTTTTATGCTTATACTTTAGAGGAGGATCCTAACACTATTCAAGAAGCTTTATCTTCTTTAGATGCCGATTTATGGCAAGAGGCTATTAATGATGAAATGGATGCTTTGGAAACAAATAAAACTTGGCATTTAGTGGATCTTCCTCCTGGATGTAAAACAATTGGGTGTAAATGGATTCTTAAAAATAAATTAAAACATGATGGCACTGTTGAAAAATATAAGGCACGTCTTGTTGCTCAAGGTTTTGGACAAAGAGAAAATGTAGACTTCTTTGATACATTTTCACCCGTGACTAGAATAACGTCTATACGTGTACTGTTTGCTATAGCTGCCTTAAATGATTTAATTGTACACCAAATGGATGTTAAAACTGCATTCTTAAATGGAGAATTAGAAGAAGAGATTTATATGGATCAACTTGAAGGTTTTATAGTACACGGTCAAGAAAATAAAGTATCTAAACTAGATAAATCTCTTTATGGACTCAAACAGGCACCTAAACAATGGCATGATAAATTTGATAGCCTAGTCATCTCCAATGGGTTTAAAATAAATGAAAGTGACAAATGCATTTATTATAAATATGTTGAGAACATTTGCACAATCATATGTCTTTATGTTGATGACTTGCATATATTTGGTTCTAATATTCATGCCGTAGAAAATGTTAAATCATTATTATGTGCCAATTTTGATATGATGGATTTGGGTGAAGCTAGTGCAATATTGGGAATTAATATTACTAGGTCAGAAAAGGGACTTTGTTTGGATCAATCTCATTACATTGAGAAAGTTCTAAAGAAATATAATTACTTTGACTATAAACCTGCTAGTACTCCATTTGACCCTAGTGTAAAGTTATTTAAGAACACTGGCGACAGTGTAAATCAAAATGCTTATGCAAGCATTATAGGTAGCTTACGCTATGCTACAGATTGCATAAGACCTGACATAGCTTATGCTGTGGGAGAACTGTGTAGATTTACCAGTGGACCTAGTATGGAGCATTGGCATGCTATTGAAACGGTCTAAAAGGACGATTAACCTCAAATTACACTATAATAAGCATCCCGCTGTCCTTGAAGGATTTAGTGATGCTGATTGGAACACCCTATCTGATGATTCTAAGGCTACTAGTGGATATATATTTAGCATCACTGGTGGTACAGTTTCTTGGAAATCTAAGAAACAAACTATTTTGGCTCAATCCACTATGGAGTCTGAGATGATAGTGCTAGCTACTGCTAGTGAAGAGGCAGGTTGGTTAAGAAACCTCCTGTCAAATATCCCATTATGGGAAAGACCGAAACCCGCCGTTTTGATTCATTGTGATAGTATCGTGGCTATTGCAAAAGTTGAGAACCGTTATTATAATGGTAAGAAACGACAAATATGTCGTAAATATCGTATTGTTAGAGAATTAATCTCTACGGGTGTTGTAAGGGTGGATCATATACGGTCTGAATGGAACTTAGCTGATCCTTTGACGAAAGGACTAGCTAGGGAGAAGGTGTGGAACACCTCGAAAGGGATGGGACTAAAGCCCTTGGATAAATGAGTCATTTGTGATTGTAACCCAACATATAGACTGGAGATCCCAATATATATGTTCAAAGGGTAATAACAAATCACAAGTGATATAGGTTGAATCATGTGATTATTATTTAATATAGAACGGGGTTTTACTCCGAGTCCATCCCTATGGAACATGATATCCTGAAGCGAGTTGAGGATGAGTTATTATAACTCTTAATGAGATCTATAGCTCTATTTTGAGTGGGGTACTTAGCTACAGGAGTATTCTTGATAGACGCACCTATGTGAATGTGAAAGTGTGGCCGCTTCCTATGGATATTTTGGGCAAATTCCTAAAGCATTCACTATACTTGGATATAAGCACATGGCCGTAACGTGCTAGCTATTAGAACTACACCCAAGTAGGGTTGTGTGTGGGATGTTGTCAGAGATAGAGTTCAAAACTACGGTTACTCTAGTATATTCTGATCTCAAGTCGAAAGACACCTTTACTTATGTACAATTCTATGAATTATTGCTCAATAAAATGTTTTCAAATTTTGCAAGTGAGGGAATGTTGGAACACAGTTGTACCGCACAGTTGTTAACTTTTAAAGATGCAAACTTTGAAATGCCTTTAGGCATAGCCCCACATCGGTGGGATGTAGGAAATGAGTTGGGTATATTTACAATTTATTTGGAACAAATGGGCAAGCCCTTTGGGCATTAGATGTTTTGTGTGTATGGGTGGGGGACTTATTGGGCCAAGTCACACACGCGCGCGCACCGCCGCCACCATTCGTCTTCCCGGACCGTGCCCGTGTCCGGGTCCGGGTCTTGGGCTTGGGCTCATTAAGAAATAATTTTTTGAACAAATACAGAACTATTTTTTGGGCCTTAAAAATTATTTTTTAACATTTTTTAATTCCGAAAAAAAAACATTTTTTTTTATTTGTTGAAATTTTCAACCCAATTGCCCACCTTTCCAGTTTTCTCTCCACGTTTTTGCCCCCTAACGATAATTTCTTTTTTGCATAAAAGGAGGATGAGACCTCCGTTTTTCAAATAGTTCCAACACAAAATTCTTTACAGTTCATCTGCCCCCATTAATATAGTTCTGAATTTTTTTTTGTCCCAGAATAATTAATCTCGTTTTATATATTAATTATATTGTTAGAATCGAGCAATTATTCAGAATGAGTGTACACAGACCGGGTTAATTTTTGTGCTTTATCGATCCGTATTTTTTGATTTGGGAGGTTGTTTTTTCCTGGGGGTGGCGGGGCTTCGAGATTATCAGCACACTTTGGGCAGAGCCGCGAAACACCTTAAAGACAACGATATTGTCTGCGACTCAGCCGTGTTCTAGACTGTACCTGCTTCCGAGAGTTCTTATATTTTATGTCCCAGATTTATTTGCTCCAAAAATTGAATAATTTCGTTCATAATTTTTTAATTCGCATCTAATTATTTACTGCTCCTACAATAGTTCCTGAGCGATCCCAAATGTAATTCATGTAGAACTGCTCGATGAGATTTGCCTCCACTCCTATCGACCAAATGAATTTTTTTTTATCCCCCAAGTCCAGGTGCTTTTGAAGTAAATTATTGTTTACAGTTTATGTACAATTTTGTCCTGTTGTACGACCAAACCATCTTTTTTAATTATTCATTGGAAAAAGTCAAAAAGTTAAATCACGCAAAAAAGAGAACAACAAGTAATTAATAGAGAAGTGATTATATACAAACATGTATTAGTCTGTAGCGGTTGGCTCTTGCTGCATCTAATTAATGGACAAGTAATCTTTATTAGGATGTGATTGGCACTAGGTTTTCTTTATGTTTTGGCCTGTTTCGTGTGGCATTTAACTCAAATCATATTTGCCGCGACAATTTGTTTTTTCACCCCTAAGTGGAGAAGCTTTTGAATGAAATTGTTGTCTACAGAACAAGAAGTATTCCGTCCTGCTGTACCGTAAAACCCATCTTTTTTAGGGTTTCATTCGCAAAAGTTAAAACTTTAAATCCTGCGAAATAAAAGCGTGTAATTAATAGAGCAGTTATGACATGTAGCACACAATTCTTAAATATAAATAACGGAATAATTGATATATTTAGTAAATTTAATATCAACCATGGCAATTGTGACAACAATGAATTAAATGTACTTCAAAAAGAAATAGACTATTGATATTTTCAGTCATCCCTTTTGAATCTATAATATTTGGTAATACGCTAGCATGTAATTAGTGCAATGCTCGAATGTATGATAATATATGTTAAAATTATACTTTTCAAAATCATAACCGTATAAATAAAACTACAATTATAAAATGAATTTGCAGTCTATAATTTCTAAAGAATTGTCAAAAAAATTGTAATTATAAGTAGGAATGAGTGGATAAGCGGTTTAAAGTTTCTTTATAAAGTGAAAAAATTATATGAAATAATATATTCTCTACTATTAATGTATTGTTGAAACTATTTAAATAACACCAAAGGAAATTTGTATTTAATTTTACAACTCACGGGATGCATGAGCATTAAGCGGTAAAAAAATCAATATTAAGCATTCAGAGGGTACTTGCCTCTTAATAATTAATGCTACATTTTAACGTTTTTTCAGCGTTATAGGTAAAAAAAATCAAATATTACCTCTTAATGTTAAGTGAAACTAAATTAAGCAATGCATGTGTTTGATAAACTTTCTTTGACTTGAGAAATGTCAAAAAGGTGACAAATGTTATTTTTTTCCACTTCTATGGGCGTTTCATAACCAATATTTTTCATGAAACTTTTTTCCATTCAACATGGCACGTACATGCTTTTACATTCTTGTGAAAGATTTTGCCTCCACTTTTACATTTTTTCGAAGATTTTTCCTCCTCATACCAAGAAATCCCCCCCCCCCCCCCTCCAAGCTTTTCCATTTTCATTTTTTTTAAATAAAGTTTTTTTATTTTTTAAAAATATATGGATTGCTTCTACATTAGATTAGTTTCTTCAGGTTTGTTAATGTATAGTTTTTTAACACTTTTTTCAAATAAAAATTTTATGCAAATCAGTCAAAATGACAATAAAATGTTAAATATAATTCAAAACGTACATCTATTAGAAGTTTTAAAACAATTTACAAAAATAGTTTTTTTTTAATGACTATATAGTTTGTTTAAAAGAAAATTTCCTTAAAACTGTTTTAAAAGAGTAAAAAAATAAAATTTCAAAAGAGCTTCAAAAGAGTTTAAAAAATGCATTATTTTTTAAAATAAAACTCTATAATTTATATAGTAAAAACTATATATATATATATATATTTTCATTTTTTATTAAAGTAAGTAATTTTTCTTTTTGTAAAAAAATTGTTAAATTTTAAAATTAAAAACATTTACAAGTTGTGTACATTTTTTAAATAAGAAAATAGTTAAAAATTTGAGGTATAATTAAAAAATATAAATTTTTAGAAATGAAATAAAATTTACTATATATTAAAAAAAATTAAATGACAATCATGTACACCTCCAAATATACATTTAAATGGCGTATTAAAAAGCATTTGCACCTCTAATACTATTGTATTAGAGGTATAATATAGATTTCTAACATCTCAATCTCTTGACAAAATATCTCATATGTATATAATGGGTTTCAAAACTTAATTGGATATAATTGGGCTCCAAATAAATAGTTTAGGACCTTTTTAAGATGCCCATAGGCCCAAAAACGGGATTAGAGTTTTTAACCCTAATTGTGTAAGAGTAATGCAACTTAAAATCAATTTAGAAGACAATTTGTGGAGAGCTTAAGAAGAGAGACGTTAGAAGAGAATTTGGGGATTTGGGGAGATTGTTTCAAGAATAATAGGAGATCCTTTAATTCAAGCCAACGTCATAACCTAAAGGCTTTGTTCTAAAAATTGAGGCAAGTGGTTTAATTTGCATTTACCTATCCATATTAAAGGAAGTTATAATCAATTAATATGTTATAGTTTGTGTTTTTGAAAAATTGGGGATTTCTTTTATTGGGAGTTATAAAATTGTAGATGTGTTGAGATTTGATTAATTTGATGCCCTAATTGATGAAATTGTTGGGATTGGATTGAATATGACAAAAGGATCGATTTAGGATGAATCTTGGGAAGTTTTGATGAAGAAATATTTACAGAATGAAGGTTTTAAACATTTCAATGGGGGACTGTTTTTTTTTTCTGGGTAGATGAGGGAAGAAGATGACACCAGAGTCATTCGAGTGACCTGATATCTCGTTCAAACGAGAGCCATTGTCGTTTGAATGACATGACTCATCGTTTGGACGGCCTATTAAGCCTATAAGTTTTCCTGCTTCTCCTGATCCAGACATGTTATGTGTCTGAGATACACAGTTTCTTCTTTAATTAATTATGCAATTTTAGATATGAATTAGGGTTTTAAATGGTAAATGTGTACCTTTGAATTATTTAGAGGATTACTGAATTTGAAGATTTAAGGTTCATGATTTAGTGAATTACAATTTTGTTAATTAAGTGGGTAGACTTAATTGAATGAAATTTATTGATGAATGGGAAATATTAAAATTCAGACCGAGAGAGATTTTGTGTTTAATTGGTAGGGAGGCACCAAAATAATGAAAATTAATTAGTGTATAATTAATAAAGATGAAGTCGGACCATAGACTTGCATATTTTTGGCTTCTGTATGAACCTAGTACACCGGTAACCTAAATTTCCACACACACACACACACACACTGTGTGTGTGTGTGCGCGCGCATAATATTTATAGTAAAGAATACCAATATTAATGCTATCTTAGGAGGTAGCATGATATGGGTGAGTCCCCTGACCAGCGAATGCAGGGTGAGTATAATCCTCAGGTCATAGTGTCTATTTATAGGGGTGGGGTGTTATGATATGGACCAGACACTTTCGGGGGGAACTATAGCCGCCACCTATGCTTTTGGGTAATAGCATTTATATCCAACATGCGTGTGAATGTTGAGATATGATACGTATATATGGTGCAAAATTATATATATATATATACATGGTGCAAAATGTATATATGATATCAAATGAGCAATGATGAATTAAATAAGTTAGTGTGATGAATAACTTATAAAGTGTATACTAACTCACTCGGGGTAAAGTAGTGGGGGAAGTAGTGAATATATGTGACAGGACTAGTTACGGGGTGGTTAGCTAAGTGGGTCATGTATATTACGTTAGGCGTGCACATTATTGGAGGGGTGAGGTGTCCTTAAGAGTGTGTAAGACACCAACTTAAATATAAAGAGCATACTTGCATGTTAATTTCTTGCATTTAAATTCGCTTGCTAAATATTTTCAAATATTTTGGGTTCTAACCCTTGCTATAAAACCTTTTCGGTGTCCTACAACCGGTGTACCAGGCCTGATTATTCCTATAGGGTGCGTAGCTGCAGCATATGTGGATGCTGCGAGATATTTGCTTTGATGCCTTAGTTATTCTCTCTCTTGATAGGTACATTTCAGGTGTGCAGTTGGGGTTGTACTTTTATATTCAGATTGGCATGTATTAGTACTTTCTCTTATACTTTGTACTTGGTGGATTGCTTGTATAATCGATGTTATTCGGCGAATGATTTTTATTAGTTGTGTTGCATGAGTATATTTACTCTTGTGTTGGTTATCTTAAATATCTATTACATCGGTTGGTTTTGATTTAAATAATAAGATAAAATTTGGCATCAGCTTAATTAAAGACTAGGAGGTTAGTAATTAAAAATTTTACGACAGTGATGCTAAGAATGAACCAGATAAGATTCCTGTTTAATTTGATATAGGACTGATCACCCGATATTTTATTAAGTGCAGTGTCACAGGATATTTCCATATGATCTATGTGTCTACCAATTAACCAACCACTCTTCTTATTAAAATTGTTGGAAAATATTTGTGTACACATTAATATTTTGATAAAATTAGTGTTTTGTCAACGATAGGTCATTATAAAGATTGGACCTACACATCGAACACACTTATACAAACTAAGTACAAAATTCGTGTACAAAGACTATTGAAGTCGTATTTTCATTTGTTAAATTGGACAAACAATCAATGAGAAAATCGATTTCAATGTGCCGCATTTATTTATGAAATTATTGACATGTGTTTCGTAGACCGGTAGATATACCTATAATAGGACTAAGATTATTGAAAACGTAGGGTAAAACAGAAAGGAGCCTCCCTAAACTATCTTATGAGGAAATTATTAGAAGAGATCATGTAATACCCTGCAACTTTTAGAAATAAAATATTACGATATTAATGGATTTAATGATTTCGGATTTATTTAGAGAATAAATTAAATTGGGATGATTTAAAATTTAACCGAATATGATTTTATAAGAAAATAAATTGAACTGGAAGTAATGGGTTTACGAGTGAAAAATAATTAACACATAAATAAATTTTATGGGCGCGTGTCGTTTTAACGTAATAAAATGTATAAGTGAAATAAAAATAAATGGGACGCATTCAGGGGAGCGATAGAGACTCGGTTTACTATTTTAAATATTCCTGGGTCATAAGTATATAAGTTGGGAAGCGTTTAGACTAGTTGGGTTCACGTTTCGAACTTATTTGGAAGTCTAAAAGTTGGGTTTATGGCCAAAAGTCGGGACTAACACTAATTAAGAATTTAAGTGGGGGGTAAACAACACCCCCACTATCATTCCAAAAATCCTAGATTAGCAGCTATGGGAGAAAAGGGGCGAAAACACCAAGAAAAGGAAAAAAGGGCAAGAACAAAGAAGAAAGCAAGGATTTCAAAGAGGTTTCTCTTCTAAAATTTTAAGGTAAGAATTTTCTTGTTTAGTCTATGATTTCTATTTATTTCTTGATGCATATAGTTATTTACTTAAATTTATGTGATTTCGGGTTAAATATGATTGAATTGATGATGAATGACACATGTAGAGGAATGAAATATATGTAGAGATGGTCCCAAAAATTACTTAATAAAGGACCTAGATTAATGATCGATATCAATAATAATTCTACTAAATGACAGTGGGTACAGTTAGGGCCATCAAGACCACCTACAAGTCCCATGGAACCAACGGATCCAATGGGAAATTACGAGTAGCAATCACTATTAAAGCTACTAGGTGCAAGAGAATGATAACCCCGACATGGACGGTGGGTCAGAGAAAGGGGAAGGACATAGAGAGGTGTTTTATGTCTAAAAGAGTAGAAACACATGGGTGGATCTTATCCGCAACGAGTTAGGGGATGGGAGCAGGATGTCAGCAAGAGCAACAGATAGTGGAGTTTTTGGTTTGGTTAGGATGAGGGTGTTATGTTGAGGAACCAATTGAACTGTGCGTTTCATTGTCAATTGAAAGTATGAGAGCTATTACGAGATGATTGGGGTCTATTTTGTGTGATGTGAACAAGGCCCAATAAAGAATTAGTAGTAAATTCATGATAGGAAAGGAATTAGTAGATGTATCGTTAATATCTCTAGTTGGTGTACATTTACCATGGATTAGCGGGGCCCTATTCGGTTCCACCTGTAAAAGAGAAGGTGGGTACATTGAGATGATATATATTTTTCTGAAGATTAGCTCGTTTGAGAGGTGATATTCGAGGTATGGTTTTATCTGGGATGTGGATGGGGACGCAATGGTGCGAAGTTATAGTAGGGCTATCGTGTTTGTTGTTTCAGGGAATGATGTATATTTTGTGATGACCCACTCGAGAAGAGGCTTGAGCTTGTGATGATCTTTTATGATGTCACCTTTAGAATCGGGTTGCCGCGGGGAGGAGAGATTTAGCTCATTATTAAAATTTTGCATTAAGGGCTTAGGAATATTGCGATCGCAGTAGTATATGACTACTTTAGAGATGCGGGAATACATGATTACACATGTGGGTATAAGGATAGAGTTTGAGTGTCTTGGTTGTATGCTTTGGGCTTTACAAAAATCGAGGACCAATAATGCTGAGAAATATTGCATTGGGAAAAGCTCTTTTGGACTTTGCTGGGAGATATTATACGTACAAGCCTAAATAAAAATATCAGGAATAATTGAATAGTAATTAGTAAGGACATCAAAAAAATCCAGAGGATATAGACACACCGAGAATGCGGGACCGTAACTTGAGATAAATTTGTTACATATGTGAGGATATGAGGTTTGTGAAAATATGCACGGGATATAGGGTGTATGGGCACCCTGGGTGAAGCAAGAGTCTTTCCTAGTCATTTACCAAGATTTTTTGGGGGATAAACACAAGGGTAATGATTTTGGGTATATTCCGGAGGAAGGGGAATAAGTTGTCTCTCGTAAGGTGAAATTCCAAGCGTGGGCAAGTGGGGCTATAATGGTTAGTTATAGTATGACTGACTATAATGGTTACTTATAGTAAGATCGATTGTTCGTAGTACCACGGTATGAATTGTCTTCGCTAGGTCTCATTTAAGATAGGTTCTAGCATATATATACGATTGTATATGATTAAGATTTGTTCCATAATAAAATGTTAATAATTGTTAATTGAAATCTAGGGGGATGGGGACGTTACTGAGGTGATTCAGGTTCGGTTGACTTATTGTCTAGCGGGGAGATATATCTCAAGATTTATTTTCACGCAAGGAAGCTAGTGATGGTAAGGGTGCGACAGTGTATGTTGTCCTTTTTAGCATAAAAATGGTTATGTATACTTATATGCCAAAATAAAGGTATTTGGGTGCTATAATTGTGAGATCAAAGTTATATTAGAATTTAAGGCTGGTAAAAGTCAGGTGTTATTTTGTGAGGTTAAGAACGGATACATAGTGTATGAGCGCTCTAGTTAACTACATTCACTTAAGAAATATGTGTAACAATGCTAAGGTTAAGTGATTATGGAGGTAGTCGGGCCTGGGAGTACTGGGCTTATCTAAATTTTGAAGGATGAAATTCCATTGTAAAAGGGAGAAGTATGCAACTCCCCGTAAATTCAAGGACCTTTAATCTAATTATTTTCGGGAGAACAATAATTTATTTTATTGGGAGAAATTAAATTCATGATTTGAATTTTTTTTTAAATTATATGATCTACTAAAATTTGGCAAATTGAGATTTAAATATTCGGAATATTTTTGTGTCGCATTTGTGAGGCCAAAATTGTAGAACGTAATAAATTAATTTGGATGGCAATTCTGAGTGCACGGTTGAGTGTGTATGGGTCGAAATAGTTGGAGAAGAGTACCTGGGGGTATTAAATAGGTCTTGGGGCATTTTTCGGCATATTTAAGCCCATAAAAGAGTGTTTGACCCCTTTTTATAAAGCCCACAAGTCTAAAAACGGAATTTAGTTATTAAACCCTAAAAGTGAGAGGGAGTGGCATCTATAACTCGTTTAAAAAAACATTTTAGAGAGAGAAAAAGTGGGTGCCAGTGGGAGAAGACATGCACTACACCAAAAATAGGAATCTGGCACGGTTTAAAACTGTGCCAGAATCAGGTGTTCCAAAATGGCCATTTTTTTCTGGCACAGTTTAAAAGTGTGCCAGATTTGACCAAGCAGGAACACTTCTGGCACACTTTTAAAACGTGATTGAATTTTATATTTCTGGCACAATTTTGACACAGTTTTGAACTGTGTCAGATTGAGCACATTTTGATGGCAAAGTTCAAATCCGTGCCAAAATTTGATTCACTTTTGGCACGGTTTTGAGCTGTGCCAAATTTTTTAATAAAAGAAAAAAAAAATCACAAATTACAAATCTTGCACGTTACTGATAAACTAATGTACATACAATCTTCAAAATATTACAAGTCTTTAGTAGATCACATATCACAAAATAAGTGGGTAGAGTTTCCTCTATTATCTTGACATTCTAAAACCCGTTAATATAAAGTATGCATAATATAAAGCCCGCACTGCCACAAAATATAACAATAAACTTACAAAAGCTCGTACGGCCATAAAGTTAATAATAAAACTACAAAAGCCCGCACGACCATACCACAAAAAAATAGAATCATGAATATTAACGACATTAAATAAATAAACCCATTGGTGTAAACCATTGACTTCTCCGTGTGTTCCACGAGAAGAAATGCTAGTGATAAAATATTATCTTGCAAAAAAATAGGATAAAAAAAAGAGACGATATTAGTAACCAAGTAATTTATAAAAAAAAAAAGCTTACTCAAGGTAAAAAATTACATATAGGAGTTGCAATTATTATTATATTTTAAAACTGAATGTCTTACGCAAGTTATAACTACCTGATCAGTTTCTACGAGTTACAGTGGTCTCGTGTGAGGTGTTAGTGCTTCTTACGAGATCATTTGGGGGCTAATTTTGGTTTTCACCCTTCAAAGGCTTGTTTCTAATTCTAGTCCATATATTATGAAATTATCGTCATATTCTCAAACCAAGAGGCCCTTGACTACGCGGTTAGTTTCTACGCGTTACATTGGTCCCGTGCGAGGTGTTATTGCCTCTAACGAGGTCGTTTGGGGGCTGATTTGGGCTTCCACACTTCAACGGCTTGATTCAAAGCCTAATTTATATATTTTTAAAGTATCATCATATTCTCAAATAGATAGGCCCGTTACTACGTGGTTAGTTCCTACAAGTTACATTGGTCCCGTGTGTGTTGTTCGTGCCTCTTACGGGGCTGTTTGGGGGCTGGTTTGGGTTTTTACCCTCAAACAGCTTGTTTTTAAGCCTAATCTAGATATTTTCAAAGTATTGTCATATTCTCAAATCAAGAGGTCTGTGACTACACGGTGAGTTCCTACAAGTTACATTGGTCCCGTGTGAGGTGTTCGTGCCTCTAATGGGGCCGTTTGGGGGCTGGTTTGGGGTTTCACCCTCAAACGGCTTGTTTTTAAGCCTAATCTAGATATTTCCAAACTATTGTCACATTCTCAAATCGAGATACCCACGACTACGAGATCAGTTCCTACAAGTTACATTGGTCCCGTGCGAGGTGTTTGTGCTTCTTAGTGGGCCGTTTGGAGGCTGGTTTGAATTTTCACCCTCAAATGACTTATTTTTAACCCTAATCTAGATATTTCCAAATTATCATCATATTCTCAAAGCGCGAGACTCGCGACTACGCGATCAGTTCTTATAAGTTACATTGTCCCCGTGCGAGGTATTCGTGGCTCTTACGGGGCCGTTTGGGGGCTGGTTTGGGGTTTCACCCTTTAAGATCTTATTTTTAAGCCTAATTTTGATATTTTAAAATTATCATCATATTCTCAAACCGGGAGACCCCTGACTTCGCGGTCAGTTCCTACAAGTTACATTGGTCCCATGGGAGGTGTTTGTGCCTCTTACGGGGCTGTTTGGCGACTCGTTTGGGTTTTCACCCTCAAACGGCTTGTTTTTAAGCCTAATCTAGGTATTTCCAAATTATCATCATATTCTCAAATAGGGAGACATGCGACTACGTGGTCAGTTCCTACAAGTTACATTGGTCTCGTGAAAGGTTTTCGTTCTGCTTACGGGGCCGTTTGAGGGTTGAATTAGATTTTTACCCCCAAACGGTTTGTTTTTAAGCCTAATATAGATGTTTCCAAATTATCATCATATTTTCAAACCTGGAGACCCGTGACTACGCGATAAGTTCCTACAAGTTACATTGGTCCCGTGCGAGGTGTTCATGCCTCTTACAGGTTTTCATCTTTCAACGACTTATTTCTAAGCCTAAGCTATATATTTTCAAATTATTGTTATAGTATCAAACCGAGAGGCCCATGACTAAGCAGTCATTTCCTACGAGTTACACTGGTCCTGTGTGAGGTGTTCATGCCTTTTGCGGGGTCGTTTGGCTCCTAGTTTGGGTTTTCACCCTTAAACGACTTATTTTTAAGCCTAATCTAGATATTTTTAAATTATCATCATATTCTCAAACTCGGAGACCCACGACTACGTGGTCAGTTCCTATAAGTTACATTGGTTCCATGCGAGGTGTTCTTGCCTCTTACGGGGCCGTTTGGGGGCTGATTTGGCTTTCCACCCTCAAATGGCTTATTTTTAAGCCTAATCTAGATATTTCTAAATTATCGTCATATTCTCAAACCGGGAGACCCACGACTACGCAATCAATTCCTACAAGTTACATTCATCCCGTGCGAGGTGTTCGTGCCTCTTACGGGACCGTTTCTAGTTTGGGTTTTCACCCTTTAACAACTTATTTCTAATCCTAATCTATATATTTTCAAATTATCATAATATTCTCTTACCGAGAGGCGCGTGACTACGCGATCAGTTCCTACGAGTTACATTGGTCCCGTGCGAAGTGTTAGTGCCTCTTGCTGCGCCGTTTGGGGTCTTATTTGGGTTTTCACCCTTCAACGGCTTATTTCTAAGCCTAAGATATATATTTTCAAATTAGTGTCATATTCTCAAACCGAGAGGCACGTGACTACGGGGTCAGTTCCTACGAGTTACATTGGTCCCGTGTGAGGTGTTAGTGCCTCTTGCGGGGACGTTTGGGGGATAATTTGGGTTTCAACCCTTGAACGGCTTATTTTTAAGACTAATCTTGATTTTTTCAAATTATCATCATATTCTCAAACTGGAAGACCCGCCACTATGCGGTCAATTCCTACAAGTTACATTGGTTACGTACGAGGTGTTTGTGCCTCTTACGGGGCTGTTTGGAGGCTGGTTTGGGTTTTCACCCTTTAATGGTTTGTTTTTAAACCTAATCTAGATATTTTTAAATTATCATCATATTCTCAAACCGGGAGACCCGTGACTATGCGGTCGGTTCCTACGAGTTACATTGGTCCCGTGCGAGGTGTTAGTGCCTCTTATGGGACCGTTTGAGGCTTGGTTTAGGTTATCACCCTCTAACGGCATGTTTTTATGTCTAATATATTTTTCTTCAAATCATCTTCATATATTCTCAAATCAGGAGACCCATTACTACTCGGTTGGTTCCTATGTGTTGGATTGGTCCCGTGTGAGGTGTTGGTGCCTTTTACGGGGTCGTTTGAGGGTTGGTTTAGATTTTCATCCTCTAATGACATGTTTTTAAAGCTAATCTAGATATTTTAAAATTATCTGCATATTCATAAACCGAGAGGCTCGTGACTACACTGTTAGTTCCTACAAGTTACATTGGTCCCGTGAAAGGTGTCCATGCCTCTTAGGGGGCCATTTGAGGGTTGGTTTAGTTTTTCACCCTTTAATGGCTATTTTTAAATCATAATTTAGATATTTTCAAATTATCGTCATATTCTAAAACTGAGAGTCCCGTGATTATGTGGTCAGTTTTTACGAGTTATAGTGGTCCCATGCGAGGTGTTGGTACCTCTTACGGGGATATTTGGGCGCTGATTTGGGTTTTAACCCTCTAACGACATGTTTTTAAGCATGATCTAAATATTTTCAAATTATCGTCATACTCTCAAATCGAGAGACCAGTGACTACGCGGTCAATTCCTACAAGTTATGTTGGTCCCATGCGAGGTGTTCATGCCTCTTACGGCGTCATTTAGGGGATGGTTTAGGTTTTCACCCTTTTAACGGCTTGTTTTTTAAGCTTAATTTAGATGTTTTCAAACTATCGTCATATCCGAAAAATAGAATGATGATATTGAACAACATCGTTGGATCTGAACCTAGATGTGCGAGAGGATGAGAGAATCATTACCATATTGCGAACTTATCAATAAAGGAAATCAGAGCCTTCAACTTCAAGTTGTAAAAGAGGTCCTTGAACAACAATACAATCAGCTATAATTGTGAAATCGTGAAGTGTATAGCGAATTGAAAACCATGAATCAGGAATCGTAACTTAAATTTGAATTGTAAAATTTGGTAGAAATTTCAAATGAAATGAATAATTTATAAATATATAAAGAACACAATATTTTAAATAACATAAGAAATTATCACGTGTTGTGGGGGCAGGTGTTACATTAAATTACATAGTTTTGAATGGAAAACAACAACCAAATGTTCAACTTTCACGTGCTTATTCAACCCAACCATAAACTACCTAATCATTCAATTAGTTCTACATAAAAACTAAAGATCTTTACAAATTCATCAAATAGAACCTTAAGTGCAGCCTCTTTCATAAGGAGAGAGAGAGAGAGATGGCAGTTTATCATCGTTCCTATCATGAAACGACTAGCACCTTGAGCAGAGATTCATTAAAGCATCAGGAAATCTAAAATAGACAAAAAAATCGCAATGACCTCATTTATATATAAACAACGTAACTAACTCCAAAATAAAGACAAAGAAAGTACAACGATATTATTTAAGGACATGATCAACCAGAATAGTTCTCTCATCTAGTACACAATTCATTTTTAGCCCTATGAATAATACGGAGGAGTTATTTTGTAGCCTAGGAATGGATTATTTATGTAATAAACATTGTGCACCAGCACAAAAAGAAAAGGCCCCCATCCACAATGATAGAGTGAATAATTATTTTTATATATAAAAATATGAAATATCACATTACTACTACTCTCATACTAAGAACAACATTAAACATATAAGCATTAAGAGTACTAAACCCATTATAAACATTAAACATGACAATAATACTAAATCCCATACTAATAATAATCAAAATGCAAAGAAACATATATAGACCATACATAACATTAGTCTTAAAGTTCATCAAATAATAATTTTTTTGCCATCATTTCCAATTTTGTAATAAATTAAGTAATTTCAGCATACGTAAGATTTGCATAAATATAAACTTAATGTGAACACTAATTAATCTGTCATCAAAAGTCACGACGCATTGAAAAATTCCGAGCTGATTAATACAAATATTGTATCGATATATCTACACCTTGTAAAACTGTAAGAAAATTACCTGGGCACCAATCAAAAGGAAAACATCCGCATTCTCCATACCACTGATGATACTGCTTAATAGATATCCTGAACGTAAATCAGCATTTGGATGCAGATTGAGTCCTTCGCACCGCACGTTATTTGATCCCATTCTGTTCAAGAAATCCTGCAGTGCCATTATGGATTCAACATCAGAGAGTTTACCAATAACACGTACAATTTCCTCTGGTTTAACTTGTTGAATGATCTTAACAACTATAGTAAGAGCGTCCCGCTCAGCTCACAGCTTTAAAGCGGCCATCAACATCTCGAATCATAGGGTCATTTTGCCTCCGTCTCTTCAAACTATCATAACAGAATCTTGTTTTATCAGATATCCACTCATCGATGATGTCCCGTGATAGATTAGTTTTACAGCTGATTAGAAAACATTGTTATTGATCATCGAAAGAAATTGCATAATTCAAACCATGAATAAAATTCCAAAACGGGAGTCCTCAAACATCCACAATACAAAGGTGAGAGAAATCTTTATAGCACAAGGAATAGCAAACCAGCTCCCACATAAAATGCAAGATTTTTTTCCATTGGTGAAAAGAAGGCCATTGATACTATATGTAGTATACATACAAATTAAAAAACAATAAATGAAGTAAAGGGGTCCTGCAAAGATCAGTACAAAATAAAACATAAAAAATAGACAAATAAATAAACCATTGCTGAACAACAACCCTCTAATCTCTTCAAATGTCAAAAAGATGAAATTCTCAAAATTCCCCTAAAGCGGTCGAAAAATAGAAATGTGGCATACTACTTTATCCATAAAATGGAAAGTAATATACTGAATCTTAAAAAATCCTAGAATTCATATTCACTCAGATTCTCCATGTAACTGCAAAACATGTCACGTCAAGGGAAGCCTGTCATCTCTACTCCTACCATGCCCTAAAAACTTTTGAAGGAACAATCTGAAAAATAGGGAGGTTAGTTTTAATAATGTCTAGGACACAAACTGCAAGAGCAGTCCATAATTGTCCAATTTATAACCCAATAATTTATAGCACTTCCTTCACTCCTATTAATTTTAACCTAAATGTACTTCGGCCTTATAGGCGATGGCCATCCAATTAGACGCTACGATGACATGTGGTCTAGTTGGTGCACCAAGGTGATATGTGACACCATCGGATGGGGAATCAAGACAGGGATGCCATACATATGGCACAGCAAAGCAAGCAACCCCTTTGTGAATCTGAAAAAGGAACACAAAGGTATCTACTGGAAAGAGGAGATCATTCCTTTCTTCCAAGATATTACTAAAAATTAAAAATTATAAGATATAAAATCTCACTATCAAGGAACCTTAGAGAACCCTAATAATTTTTACAAGATGCCCATAAAACAGCAGTACAAAGTTCATTTAAATAGGGCATTCAAATATTACATATTTAAGTGAGAACATTCAAGTATGACATCTTCAAGTCACTTGTTTAGGTATAAACTTAGAAAGGGACAATTTAAATAATTCAAATGAACATGTAATGGTAAATTAAGTAACAAACTATTCAAAACATGTTTCTCTTGAAATTATGATAATTCTTAACAAAGTGATTATCTTACCACCTCAACTAGTTACGCTAAAATCAGTAACATATTGTCATCACAAAGTGGCTGAACAACTCCTCATTCAACTTTTTGATGGTAGAATTGGATGCGAGGGCAGATGACTTGCGCATTTAATTAAAGACAATAAGCTAAATAATTCTTCGAGTTCTCAATTTTTGGCATGATAGCTTGAATGTATTTTAGGGAATATAATTAACTAAATTACTCTTTTACACAATAGTCAAAGACGATATTCATGAATATTACGAAGATCAGTGCCTGCCTTACGCTCATCCCTCAAGTCACATAAAATGGATAGCACAGGGGCAGCTTGAGTTAAATTACGATGTGGAGGGAAGTAAATGTGAACTTATATATAAACCCTTGAACATAATACTATAAAACCCAAAGTAAAAATTGAGAAAAAGTACAAAATTGTGACCAATGTTTGAAGTTGGATTTCAGAGCAGGAGAAAACATATGAGAATTTATCAAACAATTTTCCCATCTAAATGCTACACGGATTAAACCTGAAGACAACACAACATAAATCGATAATCAATACAAATTAAGTAGATAGAGATAAAGAGAAAACAATATATGAAATATCAAACCGAAATTTCATGTTTAAAGAAATGAAAGATGTAAACCCAATTTCATGTATTAATGACAAAGAAATGCAAAATCTAAACCCAATTTAAGGAAAAATGAAAAACCCGACACAAATTATGTTTGAATAAAAACCATTCTCAAAATCTCATATTTAACTACGCATATATGCAAATAGAGATGGAGAGAAAATGATACATGAAATTTCAGAAAAAATGTTTTCATTTTTACCTAAAATGGCACCCAAAAAATCAATTCAGCCTGCATTAGACAATTCCAGTGATATAAACATGAATTGGCATCATACAAGAACCCATAACTTCTATATGCCCATGCAAGACAACTGATACTACAAATCTCACTACAGGTAATACACCAGATAAAAAAATAAATATACATCATACCTGCAACAAAATGTACATTGAGGTAAAATAGAAGCTAGTACCAATAGTTTTGAATCTCAAACACTCAAGTAAATAGAAGGTCAATCCACTCTTGACTATCTGATCCAACCAGACAACCACATCAAACATATTCGTACATTCATTGGGATTTTTCAGAGCTAGCTCGATTATATCAGCAAGTTTAAGCAAAGGTTCCACATTTCTCGACAAAGCCACATTCCTATCGATAACGGCAGTTGCCTTGCCCTGTCTTATTGAAGGTAGTGTCCATTCCACAATACCTGGAGGCATATGATCTCTATCATAAGATTTTCTCCCACTCAAAATCTCTAGCAGAACAATTCCAAAATTATAGACATCACTCTTCATATTACCATTAAACTCCCTGTCATTAACACTCAAGAACTCGGAATCTGCGGATGTAAAATCATATAAATAAACATGGCAAACAATGATTTATATAGAATAATCCAATATAATCCCAAATATAAGTTATAACGTATAAGTTATACCAACATAAGTTAAATCAGTTAACAACATAATTGTAATTCATTAGTTTATATGTGAATATAATCCAAAATTGAGATAAAATAGGAATATTATTCTCGTAATTCATTTTTCAGTGTCCCAAACAGTTGTGGACAGGGATATAGATAACGGATGATACCCTAACTCGCATTGTGTTGGCAAAGGTTTTTTCACTTGATATGGTCTCATCCAAACAAAATTAACAGACAAATAATTTTGATATCACAGCCTGTTCTCCAGGAAAAGAAATCCCAAACAAACATGAAACAATTTATACTCATTTATAAAAACTCAAACTAAGTTATTAAACAAACATGAGTACGTACACACCGGAGGAGATTGAGCTGGAGCTTGGAGTTTGTCGGAGCTTGGAGTGTGCTGAATCTTGGGGTTGGTTGTACGGCAGGAGCTGGACCTTTGATTTTCCTATGCGACCATACCTTGGATCTTGGAGTTCGTTGTTCGTACACACCAGAAGGGACGAGATGAAAATCTAAGCCGGAGAGGCTGGAACCATAGAGCGTGTGAGAGATAGAGGAAGCGGGAGACCTCAAACTGAGGGAGGATAGAGTGCGAGAGACAAAAAATAATGTGAGGACTATTTTTTTAGGGTTTTTACATTTTTCTCAAGTGTACTCTATTTTGGCACACTTTTAAACAGGGCCAAAATTTGGCAAGGTTTTAAAGAGTGTCATATTGTCTTTAAACTGTGTCAGAATTTGCCATAGTTTTAAACTGTGCCAGATTTTTAATATCATGGTGTGCCAAATTGATGTTTTTGGTGTAGTGATGGGAGCCAAAATCAGGAACAAGGTGTGGGTTATTCATCAAATCATCATCATATACATCAATGGATTTAGACCCTACAAACCCTAAGGCTAGTGGTTGAACATGCTTTTAAATTAATTTCATATTTCTACTCATATCATGTAGGTGTGAAAAGAATGTAAGGTGAGGGTTAGTTCAATAATGAAATTTGAGGATTTCTATGGTTTTTTATTATAAATCTGTAGAGTATTTAAAAATGTGATTTATCAACCCCAATATGTATGGATGTTGTATTTTGATTGACAATCATGAAGTGGGGCATTTAGTGTCAATCATGGAAGGTTTAACAGAGGAAATCTGAATAGAAAGTGGATATTTAAGTCAACGATGGTGGATTTGATAGTGAGGACGACGATGGAGGAGAGAGAAACTGGGGTTCTCCGAACGACCTATTTTATGGTTCGAACAACAGCCTAATTGTTCAAATGATAGTCCATGTCGTTCGAATGATGGTTCTTTTTCTGACAGTTTTCTTCCTCCCTTGTCTTGGATTTTTAATTCTTTGGGGATTTACTGTTTTGACAATTCGAAATGTTGGGTTACAATAGTGGACTTAATTGTTTATTCATGAATTAAATAGGGTGTAAATCCAAAAAGGGAATTAAGGATTAATGTGATTGAATTAAGAACCTTATATTAATAAGTGTGCAAAATTATTAGGAAGAATTTTGAATAGTGAATTAGGGACATTCAATTTTCGGGCCAAGTGAATGAGTCTGGGTATATTGGTTAAGTGACGCCAAGATGATAAGGTAAATTATTGCGTGGCTGATTCAATTGAGTCGAGATATTCTCTCAGGTTGAATTTGGACTAGTTTTATGAGGGTTTACGCATAGAGTTGGTCGAGTTAATTTATTATAGGGTTATATAATAAATTACGGAATATTAAAGATAAAAAGTGTGTTAACCTTTTTACGTCGAATTTGAGGAAAAGTTTTACACTATGAAATTTCGGGTTGAAGGTGCAAGTCTGGGTAATTTAGTTAGGTGACATAAAGTGAGTAATAAATAAATGTAGTAATTATGTAAATATCAAGTTGATGTATAGATTTGGGACTATTAGGCTAGTGTTACGATAATTGTGCACGGGTAGCCGGGATTTAAACATATATATATTGTGACACCCCGCCCAATTAAATATCGGGTGATCAGTCCTTTATAAAATTTAAAACAAAATGTTCGGTTGGTTCATTCTTAGCATCACCGTTGAAAACACAATAACTTATTTAATCACCTACTTTAATAAAGCTATGTGTCAAAACATTTTTTTTATTAATTAAAACCATTTAATTACCAAACCAAGTAATTTAATATAAAGCATCCACGCATAATTAATTAATACAAATACTGAATCCAAATCACATGCTGAAATAGATAAAAACTGGATAAAACATCCCACTTCAAAACTCTAAACTAAAACAATAGTAGCCATAAATCCAAATGAAAATGAACGAGCAATAGAGTAAACATAATCTCTGAAAACCGTCTAAGGAAGGGGCGACACATGCCCTAAAGAAAATGTCATAAAGAGTAGGAATGAAATAATCGAAGCGTCTAAAACAAAGTTCTATAGCTCCAACAACAGCTGCAGAACACCACGCAATCTGAGTCTGTAAGCCTGATGTCCCTGTGGCTGAGCACCTAATATAATACATACATAGAGCAAGAGAGAGAGATGCAAGAAACGGGTCAGAGCCGGATGTGTCAAAATATTTGTTTAAGCAAGTAATTAAAACTTGCAATAAAGCAAGTATCAAGTGCATGTTAGTTAGAACTCTCATATGAGATTCTCACCCGTCTTCTAATGTGCACGCCTAACGCGTATCTAAGTTTTCTCCTTAGCTATACCTCCCCATATAACTAGTCTGAATTCATCCTACTAGTATTTATCCTCACTATTAGTAAACCCGTATCGCCTATTCAATACGTTATCCAATTAGCCTATATCGAAAAGCTAATTAATACATTTTCCATTTTCATAATAAATCAAGTATACGATTAGAATTTTCATAACAAATTTCCATACCCATATTTATCACTATACACATTCGATTGTTTTATAACTCACATACATATATACATAGAGTCACATCTGCCCTATATATATATATATATATATATATATATATATATATATATATATATATATATATATATATATATATATATATAACATGATACTGCACCCCCGGGCTATATCTCATTAGCGCACCTAACCAACATATTGTACCCCGGTTTTATCACCCTTTAGTACACTTATTTAATTAATCTTGTACCCCCCGGGTTATCACCCATTAGTACACTTATAATAATAAGATTCTCACACCCCCGGGTTTTCACCCATTAGTGCCTTTAATAATAATAATACATAATAGGCATACACACATCCTATTATAATAAATAGGTATTTTTCTCACCTACATATATGCTCCTCTTACGCATTTTGATTTCAAAATTTCGTAATAATTATTTGAATTATTATCCCTCTCCTAATCTCTACGGTATATTCTCTCCGTACTGACTTCATTAAAGTATTTAGTCCCTCATACTTCTTTCGAAATTCTGCCTTACTTAAGTTTATTATTTGGAAATATTTCTCTCATTTTTGAACTAATAAACTAAAAATCGGGTCCTAAAAGAAATTATCAAAATTTCACTCTGTCGCTCGAACGAGATGGCAAATAGTTTAAACGACTGCCACATGTCGCTCGAACGAATTCGCGCCAGATTGCAATCTCGCTCGAACGACTTTCAGCGACTTCGCGCGAAATTTTGTTGTTCGTCTCCTACCCAGAATTTCCCACGTTTTCCACCATTTTTAACCCCAAATATTCTCATTCAACACCCCAAACTCCAAACAAACAGTTCTACATCGAACCCAACAATAATATATGAATTCTAACATCCTAGAATCATCAAATCATTATGAATCATTCATAAAACACGAAATCCCCAATTTAAATTTATCAAAACCCTAGTTCTTCCAATTCATGTTCAAGGAGTCTAAATTTCCAGATTTGTTCTACACATAAATTCCTCAAAACATGATTTCTAGTCTACATACATGAAGGGTTTCAATTTAATAAATCTTAGAATCAATTTACACATTCAAATTGCCCAATTCCACCATTTTTATAACCTATAACGTATTCCTTACAATCCTACACTAACATGAGTATGATGAATACCGAAACACAACAAGTTATAAACATTTGCCTTGAATGAGTCGTCTGATTTCTAGATGTTGTGGGTATGGGTGTGTTCCGCTTGTCCCGATCTACACCGTGGTGGTGGTGGTTGTGCAAGGCGATGTCGATTTAGCCCTCTTCTCTTGGCAAAAGCTCTCCCTCACACTTCCTATGGCCGTTCTTACTTTCTGCAGCTTTCTAACCCAAATGCAATTACTTTGGCTGATAAATTAACTCCTAATTTTCGTCCATTAATTATGCCTAAAAATCCAATTTAGCATAATGACCTCTTGGGGTGCCGGTTAGGCCTAAAATTGTCCCGGGACCCAAACTAAACACTTGAGTATACTATTTTGACTATTTCGACCCTTCCGGACTCAACGGTACACTTGAAATGATCATACGAGTTGTTAACAATAATCGATATATTTATTTCACCAATTTAGTCCCAACACAACTCACACGCGCGTCTGACTTAATTCACTAAACTGTCGTATTATTATCTCTCGACAATTTATCAAAGTATATAGTTACATATTACAGATCGCAAAGTAATATTAAATTAATAAGTATTAACCCTTAGCACGCTAGTTAATATTTATTTTTATTAGATCCGGATTAATTAACAATTTAATTCTCACATTTAAAATTCAATTAATCCCTCTGTAATAATTAATCCCATAATTATTTAAATCATAAAAAATGCTGGGTATTACATACTTCCCCCCTAATAAAGGAATTTCGTCCCAAAATTTGGAAAAATAAGGCATACCTGGTATGAATAAATTTGGATATTTCTCACGCATATCTGCCTCACACTCCCAAGTAGACTCCTCCACATTGTGATGCTGCCACTGCACCCGACCTTATCCTCATCTCACTATAATCTAGGATAGCCACCAGTCTCTCCTCATATGAACTATCTGGTTGTAGTTCAATATCCTCAGTTGCAATGTGAGTGTGTGCCAACTCATCTCGAAGGTATCGCCTCAGTGATGAAATATGGAACACGTCATGGATACGATGCAAGTGCTCTGGTAACGCCAGTTTGTATGCCACTGGTTCGACCCTTCCCAAAATAGGAAATGGTCCCACAAATATCGTTACTACCTTCATCGGAGATACTCTCAACAAAACCTGGTCCCCCACTACGAACTCTCAGAAGAACCTTTTTGCATCAGCATAGCTTTTTTGTCTGTCCTAGGCTACCCGTATGCGATCCCGAATCATCTCGATCCTACTCGACATATCCTGAATTACTTCTGGCCCGAGTATCCTATTGTCTCCCACCTCTAGACAACAAACTGGGGAACGACAAGGTCTTCCATACAATGCTTCAAACGGGTCCATGCCAATCGTAAATTGATAGGAGTTATTATAAGCAAACTCTACCAGTGGAAGATACTGCTCTCAACCTCCCTCGAAATCAAGGATACACATGCGCAACATGCCCTCGAGCATCTGATTAGTGCATTCTATTTTCCCATCTGTCTGTGAGTGATATGCTATACTCAATCTCAACTCGGTACCCATAGCTTCCTAGAAGCTTTGCCAAAAATGAGATACAAATGTCTTGTCTCTATTTGACACTATGTTAAGAGGCACACCATTCAGTCTCACTATCTATGCAATAAATAGCTAAGCATACTATCCCGCTATGTATTCTGTCCTGGCGGGGAAAAAGTGGGCTACTTTTATCAACTGATCTACAATAACCCATATAGAATCATGCCCCCTCTGCGAAGTGTGCAACCCGCTGATAAAATCCATGAAAATGCCTTCCCATTTCCAGGTAGGAATCTCCAATAACTAAAGTAAACCTGGTGGTCTCTGATGGTCCACTTTCAGTAGTTGACAAGTGGTACACTTGGATACGAACTCTGCGATATCCTTCTTCATCCCGCTCCACCAATACTGTCACCTCATATCCTGGTACATTTTGTCCCCACCGAGATGTACCGTAAATAGGGACCCATGTGACTCCGTCATTACTTCATATCGAAGGTCCTCCCTCTCTGGAACAACGAGCCCCCCATTGAAGCGCAAACCACCCTCAGAACTTACTGAATAAGACTCGGCTCCCCCGGCTAAAAGCTACCTAATCTGATCTTACCAGAACGAATCCGTTGCCTGTGCCTATACTATTCGTGTAATCATTTGAGGCGTAACTGTCATCGCAGACGTGAATGATCAGGCCACAGAATCCTGATGTCCCAATTCCTTCCATTTTGCTTTCCACACCTCGTCCATCTCATCGACCGGCCTGCGGCGCAATGTATCAGTAACCACATTAGCCTTTCCCGGGAGATAGTGTATTTCGAACTGATAATATTTTGCAAACTCAATCCACCGACGTTGACGCATATTCAACTCCTTCTGCGTGAACAAGTACTGTAGTGACTTGCGGTCCATAAATAAGCGAAACTGTTCCCCCAATAAGTAATGCCTCTAAATTCGAAGCGCATCCACAACTGCTGCCAGCTCTAAGTCGTTGGTGGGTTAATTCTTTTCATGAGGCTTAAGATTTCGGAAAGTAAAATCTATGGCTTTCTCCTCTTGCTGGAGTACTCCCCCAAGTCCCTACAATGATGCGTCTGTATAAACCAGTTACTTCACTCCCGCTCTGGGAAGTGCTAGAACGGGTGCTGAAGTTAACTTGTCATGTAGCTCATCAAATGCTAACTAACTTGCATCGTCGCAAACAAACGGTACGCCCTTACGAGTCAAATTTTTCATAGGACGCACAATTTTCGAGAATCCCCAAATAAACCATCTGTAGTATTCGGCTAATCCCAAAAAACTTCGCACCTTCATCGGTGTCGTGGGCTGTCCCCACTCCATCACCGCTGACACCTTGCTAGGGTCCACAGATATACCTTTCTCTGATATAATGTGTCCCAAAAACTGTACCCCCCGTTCCCAAAACTCGCACTTCTCATACTTGGCGTACAACTCATGCTCTTGTAAGGTCTGCAGGACCATACGTAAATTATCGGCATGTTCTTCTTCAGTGCGAGAATAAATCAGGATGTCATCTATGAAGACAATGACAAACTATTCTAGGAACTCTCTGAATACTCTATTCATTAAGTCCATAAATACCGCTGGGGCATTGGTTAGCCCAAATGGAATAACCCTGAATTCATACAATCCATACCTCGTCAAAAAAGTAATCTTGACCACGTCCTTCTCCCTGATGCGTAGCCGATGGTACCCGAATCTCAAATCTTTCTTCGATAAGTGGGCCACTCCTCTCAGCTGATCAAATAAGTCATCGATACGGGGCAACGGATACTTATTTCGTAATGTGACTTTGTTAAGCTATCGATAATCAATACAAAATCGTAGGGACCCATCCCTTTTCTTTACAAACAAAACTTGGGCACCCCAAGGCGAGGTACTCCTACGGATGAAGCCCTGTCCCAAAAACTATTCTATCTGATCCCGTAGCTCCCTCATTTCTGTCGGAGCCATACGGTAGGGTGTACGTGCTATAGGACGAGTGCCTGGTGTTAAGTCTATCATAAACTTAATCTCCCTACTCGAAGGCATCCCCGGTGTATCCTGAAATACATCAGCAAACTCGCAGACGATCAAAATCGAATCGAGTGGAACCACGACTGCAGAGGTCTCATCCTTTATATAAAATAAGTGGGTAGACGACCCTCCCTCCGAGCGAGGCATCTCCACTAAGAACATCTCCTGGCCCGGAATGGCGAATACAATACTCTTACTGAAGCAATCAATCATGGCCCTATACTTGACTAGACAATCCATAACAATAATGGCGTCGTACTTGGATATATCTAATACTAGCATATCATCCTGTAAAATCAAACTGCCAATATTTATGCCTACTCTCCGACATATAAAGAAAATCAATGACCAATTACCAAGTGGTGAGTCTACATAATACACTGTACTCTCTGTTGTTCTTAGCAACCCAGTGGCCTTTGCAAAGCTAGTGGCTATAAAAGAGTGTGATGCCCCCGTGTCAAATAAGATGCGACCCAAAGTACCATGCATAGAAAACTTACCCTCCACTGTGGGTGGTGCCTGCGGAACTGCGGCCAGGTGGACATTATAGACACGTCCATACTGCAACTGTCCCTGCTACATCAAAATTGTGTGTAAAGCTGGAACTGGAGCCAGCGCTGGTAGGGCAGTAGGAAAAATGGGTCTTCAGGGCTCCTGCTGAGCAACCTGCTGTCGAGGAACTCTGTACCTATTCGGGAACTCCTGTTTCTTATGGCCGATCTTACCACAAGTATAACATTTCCCAATGAAGTTTCCTCCTCCCCCTATTAGCCTCGGCCTGGTTGGCCGTTACCACCTCTATTTTGGCCCTGTTGTTGACCCTGCGGCTAATTTTGTGGCTGGCCCAGCTGCTGGCCCTATGGCTGGCCTTGGTGGCCCTGTCTCCAACCCCCATGACCATGCCTAAACCCTCCAGAATGAAACCTCTTAGTAGACTCCCCCTGCTGGGGACCCTGCCTCTGACTCTGCTCAACTGGTACCCCACTGGCATTACCTCCCCTGTCTTTCCCATCTGGTAGGGTTCTCCCCCTCGTTTGCTTTCCTTATCATAAAAGCGATTGTCCTAACAATGCAATAAGGCTTCATTTAGAACGTCGGTATATGAGTTTAGGGAATGGTTACCCAATAAATGCTATCGTATCTTCCAAGTCAAGCGATTCATGAACATCTGAATGCGCTTCTCCTCAGTAAGCACCTCCTCCATTACCATGTTTGTCAATCGTGTGAACTCTTCCTCATATTCCGTAATGGTCTTCCCTTCCTGGGTGAGGTTTAAAAGTTTCTATCTCATCTCAGTCTTGACGGCGGAAGGAAAATACTTGCAGTCAAACCGCACCCAAAAATCACTGATAATCGTCAAATCTCGCTCCTCGGTAGTAGTAGTAGTAGTGGACTCCCACCACTGTAAGGTTTCCTCTCTCATCTTGAAGGTAGCCAAAACTTTCCTTTGAACCTTTGTGCACTCATACATGCGAAGTTATCGCTGTATGTCCTTATTCCACTGACTCACGATAACCACATCTGAACTACCCAAGAACTCTGGGGGATAAGCCATCTGAAAGGACTCACTAACTCTTTCCCATGCAGTGGGAAATGGATGTACTGGAACTGGTGCCACTGCCTGAACCTGGGGTTGGGCCTGCTGCACCACCGCTAAGGCTGCATTTACCGCTTGTGCAACTATCGCGGCAACTTTTATTGCGTTCATTGTCCCCTGAGCCTGTATGGACGGCTGTTCTGGCTGGGCCTGTTTGTCTCTTGGTGCATGTCGAGGAGGCATCTGAGACGAGAACGAATATTATTAGTCCACGATTATTTCAAAATCTCAAATAGCTGAAGACGTAATCGCAATATATAAGATCACAACAGTCCTAAAAATAGGGCTCTATATCAAAGGACACAAAGCTGAAAACATAGTAAGCCATACAGATCCTAAAGCACACTAGAACCTGATGATATGATACCACCTGTGACACCCCTCCCAATTAAATATCAGGTGATCAGTCCTTTATAAAATTTAAAATAGAATGTTCGGTTGGTTCATTCTTAGCATCATTGTCAAAAACACAATAACTTATTTAATCACCTAATATAATTAAGCAAAGTGTCAAAACATTTTTTTTCTTATTAACTAAAACCATTTAATTACCAAACCAAGTAATTTAATATAAAGCATCCACGCATAATTAATTAATACAAATACTGAATCCAAATCACATGCTGAAATAGATAAGACTGGATAAAACATCCCAGTTCAAAACTCTAAACTAAAACAATAGTAGCCATCAATCCAAATGAAAATAAACGAGCAATAGAGTAAACATAATCTCTGAAAATCGTCTAAGGAAGGGGTGACACAGGCCCTGAATAAAATGTCATAAAGAGTAGGAATTAAATAATCGAAGCGTCTAAAACAAAGTCCTACAGCTCCCACAATAACCGCATCATGCCATGCAATCCGAGACTCTAAGTCTGATGTCCATGTGGTTGAGCACCTGATATAATACATACATATAGCAAGAGAGAGATATGCAAGAAACGGGTTAGAGCCCGATGTGTAAAAATATTTTTTTAAGTAAGTATTTAAAGTTTGCAATAAAGCAAGTATAAAATGCATGTTAGTTCGAACTCTCACATGAGATTCTCACCTGTCTTCTAATGTGCACGCCTAACGCGTATCTAAATTTTCTCCTTAGCTATACCTCCCCATATAACTAGTCTGAATTCAACCTAATAGTATTTATCCTCACTATTAGCAAACCTGTATTGCCCATACAATACGTTATCCAATTAGCCTATATCAAAAAGCTAAATAATACATTTTCCATTTCATAATAAATGAAGTATATGATTAGAATTTTTCATAACAAATTTCCATACCCATATGTATCACTATATACATTCGATTGTTTCACAAATCACATACATATATACATATAGTCACATCTCCCCTATATATATATATATAACATGGTACTGCACCCCCGGGCTATATCCCATTAGCGCACATAACCAACATACTGTACCCCCGGGTTATCACCCTTTAGTACACTTATTTAAATAATCTTGTACCCCCGGGTTATCACCCATTAGTACACTTACAATACATTCTTGTACCCCCAGGTTATCACCCATTAGTACACTTATAATAATAAGATTCTCACACCCCCGGGTTATCACCCATTAGTGCCTTTAATAATAATAATACATAATAGGCATACACACATCCTATTATAATAAATAGGTATTTCCATGACCTACATATATGCTTCTCTTACGCATTTTGATTTCAACATTCCGTTATAATTATTTCGATTATTATCCCTCTCTTAATCTCTACGGTATATTCTCTCCGTACCGACTTCATTAAAATATTTAGTCCTTCATACTTCTTTCGAAATTCTGCCTTACTTAAGTTTATTATTTGGAAATATTTCTCTCATTTCTGAACTAATAAACTCAAAATCGGATCCTAAAAGAAATTATCAAAATTTCACTCTGTCGCACGAACGAGATGGAAAGTCGTTTGAACGACTTCCACATGTCGCTCGAACGACTTCGCACGAGATTGCAATCTCGCATGAATGACTTTGAGCTACTTCTCGTGAGATTTCGCTGTTCGTCTCCTATGTAATACCCCACATTTTTTATGATTTAAATAATTAAGGGATTAATTATAACAAAGCGATTAATTGAATTTTAAATGTTGGAATAAAATTATAAATTAATCCGGATCTAATAAAAATAAATATTAACTAGCGTGCTAAGGGTTAATACTTATTAATTTAATATTACTGTGCAATATGTAATATGGAACTATACACTTTGATAAATTGTCGAGAGATAATAATACGAGAGTGTAGTAAATTAAGTCAGACGCGCGTGTGAGTCGTGTGGGGACTAAATTGGTGGAATAAATATATCAATTACTTTTAGTAACTCGTATGATCATTTTGAGTGTAGCGTTAAGTCTGGAAGGGTTGAAATAGTCGAAATAGTATACTCGGGTGTTTAGTTTGGGTCCCGGGGGGCAATTTTAGGCCTAACCGGCAACCCCAAGAGGGCATTATGGTAAATTGGATTTTTAGGCCTAATTAATGGATGAAAATTAGGAGTTAATTTATCAGCCAAATCAATTGCATTAGGGTTAGAAATATACAGAAAGTAAGAATGGCCATAGGAAGTGTGAGGGAGATCTTTTGCCAAGAGAAGAGGGCTAAATTGACATCGCCTTGCACAACCACCACCACCACCACTGTGTAGATCGAGACAAGGGGAACACACCCATACCAACAACATCGAGAAATCAGACGATTCATTCAAGGCAAGTGTTTATAACTTGTTGTGTTTTGGCATTCATCATACTCATGTCAGTGTATGATTGTTAGGAATATGTTATAGGTTATAAAAATGGTGAAATTGAGGAATTTGAATGTGTAAATTGATTCTGAGATTTATTAAGTTGAATCACTTCATGTATGTAGACTAGAAATCACGTTTTGAGGAATTTATGTGTAGATCAAATCTGGAAATTTAGACTCCTTACACATGAATTGGAAGAACTAGGGTTTTGATAAATTTAAATTGGGGATTTCGTGTTTTATGAATGATTCATAATGATTTGATGATTCTAGGATGTTATAATTCATATATTATTGATGGGGTTCGATGTAGAACTATTTGTTTGGAGTTTGGGGTGTTAAATGAGAAGATTTGGGGTTTAAAATGGTGGAAAACGTGGGAAAATCTGGGCCGAATACGAAAAGCAAAATCTCGCGAGAAGTCGCTCGAAGTCGTTCGATGAGATTGCAATCTCGCGTGAAGTCGTTCGAGTGACATGTGGGAGTCGTTCAAATGACTTGCCATCTCGTTCGAGCAACATAGTGAAATTTTGATAATTTCTTTTAGGACCCAGTTTTGAGTTTATTAGTTCATAAATGAGAGAAATATTTCCAAATAATAAACTTAAGTAAGGAAGAATTTCAGAAGAAGTATGAGGGACTAAATACTTTAATGAAGTCGGTACGGAGAGAATATACCGTAGAGATTAGGAGAGGGATAATAATCTAAATAATTATTACGGAATGTTGAAATCAAAATGCGTAAGAGAAGCATATATGTTGGTGAGGGAAATACCTATTTATTATAATAGGATGTGTGTATGCCTATTATGTATTTTTATTATTAAAGGCACTAATGGGTAATAACCCAGGGGTGTGAGAATCTTATTAATATAAATGTACTAATGGGTGATAACTCGGGGGTACAACAATATATTGTAAGTGTACTAATGGGTGATAACCCAGGGGTACAAGATTATTTAAATAAGTGTACTAAAGGGTGATAACCCGGGGGTACAGTATGTTGGTTAGGTGCGCTAATGGGATGTAGCCCGGGGGTGCAATATCATGTTATATATATATATATATATATATATATAGGGCAGATGTGACTATATGTATATATGTATGTGAGTTGTGAAACAATCGAATGTGTATAGTGATAAATATGGGTATGGAAATTTGTTATGAAAATTCTAATCGTATACTTGATTTATTATGAAGATGGAAAATGTATTAATTAGCTTTTCGATATAGGCTAATTGGATAACGTATTGTATGGGCGATACGGGTTTACTAATAGTGAGGATAAATAATATTAGGATGAATTCAGACTAGTTATATGGGGAGGTATAGCTAAGGAGAAAATTTAGATACGCGTTAGGCGTGCACATTACAAGACGGGTGAGAATCTCATATGAGAGTTCGAACTAACATGCACTTGATACTTGCTTTACTGCAAATTTTAAGTACTTGCTTAAACAAATATTTTACTTATTGGGCTCTGACCCATTTCTTGCATCTCTCTCTCTTGCTATATGTATGTATTATATCAGGTGCTCAGCCACAGGGACATCAGGCTTAGAGACTCGAATTACGTGGTGTGCTGCAGTTGTTGTGGGAACTATAGGACTTTGTTTTAGACGCTTCGATTATTTCATTCCTACTCTTTATGACATTTTCTTTAGGGCCTGTGTCGCCCCTTCCTTAGATGGTTTTCAGAGATCATATTTACTCTATTGCTCGTTCATTTTCATTTGGATTGATGGCTACTATTGTTTTAGTTTAGAGTTCTGAACTGGGATGTTTTATCCAGTCTTATCTATTTCAACATGTGATTTGGATTCAGTATTTTTATTAATTAATTATGCATGGATGCTTTATATTAAATTACTTGGTTTGGTACTTAAATGGTTTTAATTAATAAGAAAAAAAATGTTTGACATGCTGAAATAGATGCTAAGAATGAACAAGATCAGATTCTTGTTTAATTTGATATAGGGCTGATCACCAAGTATTTTATTAGGTGGGGTGTCACACAACATATAACATAGATATAAATAAATAATCAAGCTTGAATAAGTGTAGCACACTAAATTAACCACATGATAACGAAACTAGCTCAAGCGAGTAAAAATCCACCATTGTAGGTCTGTTTTGAAAACCGATAAAAATTAGATCCAAGAATTATCCACCTCACCAATCCGACTTCAGATTTGGATTCGAAACAAAAAATTGAGTCAGGAATTTTTTGGGTTTTTCTCAAATCTTACCCGAATGCACTCAAAAATAATATCTAAACACACAAAATTGCCTCTTCTCAGCCCACTAATTTTTTACTCTTTTGATTTAGTTTTGTCCTATTTTTCAACTTCCTTTCTTTACAATCGCCCATAATATTCCTTATATAGCCCCTCTCTGAAGCCCTAGCTTGAAGCCTAAGGTAATGCATTTTACAATATTGCCCTTTAATTCAATATTATCACTTTACATATTTAAACCATTACAATAATTTGATTCAATTCAAATAAAAAAAATATAATATCAATATCCCAATCAATAAAATAATAATATTATTAAAATCTTATACAATATTCAAAAGTAAAGTCCTCAAAATTATGGCGTATTTCAAAAAGGATCACTTGCCAGGAGGTTCCCTCAAGGAAATAGAGCGACACAAGAGTCAGGGGGACAGTGAGGACACCAGGCACCCTTGGAGGAGTGCCAATCACTGCAGGTACAACAAGAGGTAGTAATGCCAGGTGCACCATCACTACCCACTCAACCTCAGGGATAGCATTCGCAGCTGCAGTACGGGCGCGTGTATCACCTCGCATCAGGAGAGGGACCTGTGCCAGCATAGACGGTAATGGCATGACCCCTAATTCCCAAATTATAGGACATGCTTATTTTAGTATTATTGCACGGTACTCCTTGGTAGACGATATCTAGTTTGCACATTGGGGAGGATAGACTCCGTTTTACTTTGTTTCACCGACGAGTTTATGGACAGGACCTACGATTCATCGTGTGTTAGGGTATGGGAATTTACCTCAGGATAACTTAAACCATAGTGGTTGCATTGATATTCACAGAAATAATTAAATTTAATAATCAAATGTGATGTGACTAGTTGGCATTAATATTTATTTTAGCGGTGGAAAATACTAAAGGAATTTATGACACTCTGAGTTTAAATATGGTTAAATGGGTGACTATAGGGCCTCAAGAGCCTTATAAAAATATATGGAGTATATTATAAACATGGGTCCTGGACTAACAGATCTTAGCGTTCAACGATGCTATACAGTAGTGTATCGAGAGAGTTCCGTTTTTTTATTTCTCTTGCGAGACATCTCACGTAGGAAAGTAGCACTGGCCGAGAGCTGATAATTGTTAGACCCTATGACATTTTGGGGTTATGATTATTAGTATAATTAAATGGTTAAATTTAATGGGATTTTAGTATATTCCTTCTGCGATATGTGATTTTAATTGGTAATATGTAAAAGTTAAAATTTATATTATTATTGCACACATTCATGTTTATTTATTTTTCTTTTAATATTGAGCCGATGGATCTCAATAACTAACTAAGTCGTACGGTGATGTATGGGAGGGTTCCTTGTTTAGATTTCTCTTGCGAGACGTCCCACACACGAAATTGGCAAATGTCGGGAGTTAAGGAAAGTCATATACTGAGATCTTTATTTCTCTTGCATGTACATATATGGTGGTATATTTGGTGTATGGTCATGCTTGGTATGAATGTTACAAATTAGATATATATGTGTCATCCATCTTTGTTAATGTTATGAGTGTGTAGATATAATGTGAAATATGTGAATACCCCGGTGATATTGTGATATTCACGGGTGAGTATTTTCATTTATCTCATTGGATATGAGTATGGACTAATTGTTTGTAAAACTTGGGTTAATAATGTAATTTAAAACATATGGTTGGTCTTTAGGAGATTTCGAGGACATACCCCATATTTTTTAGAAATAAAATATTACGATACAAATGGATTTAATGATTTCGGATTTATTTTTAGAACAAATTAAATTGATAAGATTTTAAATTTAAGCAGGAGAAACTTTCAATTTAAGTAAACATTGTATTTTATAAAAAAAAATAAAACTCAACTAGATGTAATAGGTTTAGGAGTGAGAAATAATTAACACATAATTTTTTTTTATGGTTGCCGGTCGTTTTAATGTAATAAAATGTCTAAATGAAATAAAAACAATTGGGATGCGTTCTGGGGTACGATAAAGACTTGATTTAGTGTTTTAAATGTTTAAAAGTGTTCTGGGTCATAGGTATATAAGTTGAGCAGCTTTTGGACTAGTTGGGTTATGATTTTCTGGTTATTTGGAGGTCCAAAAGTTGGGCTTAGGGTCAAACTGGGGATGAGAACTAATTAAGAGAATAAGTGGGGGGTAAACCACTCCCCCGCTATCATTCCACAAAACCTAGATTAACAACCACAGGAAAAAAAAGAGAAAACACCAAGATGAGGAAATGGGGAAAAGAACAATGAAGAAATCAAGGGCTTTCAAAGAGGTTTATCTTCTACAAGTTTAAGGCAAGAATTTTCTTGTATAATATATCATTTAAACTTATTTCTTGATGTATATAGTAATTCCCTTAAAATTTATGGGATTTAGGGTTAAATATTTTTGAATTGATGATGAATCACACATGAAAAGGAATGAATTATAGGTAGAGATGGTCCCAGAAATTAGGCATCGAAAATTTGATTATTAATGTTGTACATTTCCTTAATCTTTGATAGTTATTTGGACAAAAAGTGAATGGTAAATGTAGAGGATGTTACATAAATTTATGGACTGAATCGTTGGTAGGAAAATCATGATAATTATCTCCTGAATTACAATAGTTATGTAAGAATTTTAAGAATACTTTCATCATTAAATTTGACACCCCACCTAATAAAATACTGAGTGATCAGTCCTATATCAAATTAAAAAAGAATCTCATCTGGATCATCTTTAGCATCATTGTTGATTTTTTTTAAAACACACTAACCACCTAGTATTCAAAAGACATGGTGTCAGATTTTATCTTTTTATTTAACATCTCTAACAACACGCGAAAGAATATATATAATTAACAATTCACATAATCACTAAATCAGTAATACAGGAAATGAATAAATATAATTCTTGCCGAGACATCCACCCGCTACAAATCAAATAACAAAAACAAACCATAAGAGGAATAAACTGAATACATCATCTAACTGAAATAAAATGGAATAAATTGGGCAACATACCCAAAGGAAATGCTACTTGCCTCCTACTCTAAGAATGAAATTAATGAAGCTATTAATTCAAAATCCTACAACATCCACATATGCCGCAGTTGCGTAACCCTGGAATAGAACAATTCTAGTGTCCGTGTGGGTTGACACCTAAAAGGTTTTGAAAATATTTTATAGCAAGGGTCAAAACTCAAAACATTTTGAAAATATTTAACAAGTGAATTTAATTGTAGTATATCAAAATGCATGAATGCTCTTAATTTAGTGTCGTAAACTCTCTTGAGGACCACCAAACCCCTCAACTAATGTGCACAGCTAACGTGCTTCAATATAACCCATCTAGCTATCTAGCCCATAACCAACCTTGTCATATAGACTCTACTTCTCTAACTACTCTAACCTGGGTAAGTTTATATGTACGAGATATAAGTTATTAATCACATTAACTTATTTAAATCTTATCTCATTTGATACCATATTGTAACACCCCGTATTTTTATGCTATATTAATATGGGGATTTATATAATTTAATGTGCATTAATTATTTATTATAAATTCGGAAATTAATTATGTTATAATTATTAACGCGATGAAAGTTAGTAATTATGGGAAATTTTTGAATATTACTAATGAGCAAAGTAATATATAATATTGGTTATATTGAATGTCATGAGTAAATAAAATAACAATTTCAGAAATTTGAGTCGGGACGCGCCCGTGTCGCGTCGGGACTAAATATTGTTAAATAAAAGTGAATATTTTATAAGTTGTTTGTAGGGTCATTTTGAGTGCGTCAACGCATCCGAAAGGGTCGATATAGTCAGAAAAGTGTACCCGGGGGTTTGAATTGGATCTCGGGACGTTTTTAGGCCTAATTAGTAACCCGGGAGGGCATTTTAGTCATTTTGAATTTTTGGGTAATTAAACCCACGAAAATTAATAACCTATATCAGCCGTTTAGGTTATTCATTTAGGGTTAGAATACTCAACACCCTAGAACGGCCATTGGAGAAGAGAGGAGAGAGCTCTCAAGGCATTCCAAGGCTCAAAACTCACCCGTTTGCACTGCCGCCACCACCAACGCGTAGATCGCGAGATGGGGAACGCAACCACACCAAATTCGGCACCAAACCAGACTTTTGAAAATCCCAAGCAAGTGTTTATCTTTATTATTTCGTTGATGCATCTTTCATATTAGTTTAAGAGTAATTAGAATGAGTTTTTATGGAAGAAAACCAAAGATATGAGATATGAATCGCATGTAGTGATGGATAAATTGTTATTCCGGAAATACCGTAATATGTAGAGGATTAAACCACGAATTTATGAGGTTATAGATGAAGGAAATTTTGGAAAAGATGAATTAGAACCATATTAATGAAAATTTTAGGGTTCTTGAGGTTTTATATGAATTTGGGCTTGTTAATCCATGTTTAAGGATAGAACTCTACATGTTTTATGTTGGAATTTAATAATTAATGATATAATGTTGGTAGTATAAATTTTGGGTCGATTGGGTATGAAATTTATGGAATTTGTGAAAGTTAGAAGATGAAACCCGTAACTGCAAATCTGCAGATTTCGTGTACCTGCTTGATCGATCGATCGAGCCCAGAGCTTCGATCGATCGAAGGCTCGATCGATCGAGCCCCAGACCTCGATCGATTGACCTCTCCTGGCACACTCCTATTTCCCTTTTTAAATGAGTTAAATTCAATTTATCATGAAATAATTCTTAGACATCCTTAATAAAATGTTTTGGGAGATATGGAAGACCAGTAGGACATATGAATAATTTTGGGACTTTTAATATGAGACGAGAATTATATTTTGGGGATAATTACATAAGGGTCGATGAATTTATGTTTTAAAGAGAGAGACGCGTAAGAGAGTTACGATGTAACATAAGAAGGACACCTACTGAATTTTATACTTGAGAGGATAGAGTCCATGAGAGTTACGTTATAAGTTGAAAAAATTCTTCGAGTTAAGGTTAGAGATGAACCCTTATACGTGATACTAATAATGTGAAAATAAGGATAATGTCGTAACTATTGGATCAGGATATACCTAATATTGATATGGTAATATTAGTATAGTTATATGATTGTGTATGCATATACTCTCTCTGTGTGAAAACATACCCACGCTGCTTGCTATCCCTGAGGTTACTGCGCTGGACAATCTTATCCTGTGTTGCCTTATGGGGGATATTGATTCGTACCCTAGGAGATAGATATCCTTGGTACAGGCTATCGGAATGATATTTCAGACGGTCCTAAGAGACGCGGGTATGTGCCATCCTCTTAGAGACTTGGAATCTATGCTTCGCCTCAATATTGTTGTGTATGTGTTAATACAATTCGTGAGTGATTCTGAATTTGTGTTCCCCTTAATATGAGTGATATGGGGTTTGGATAGTAGAGTACGCCCACACCATAGTTATAATTGGGGTGATATATATATATATATATATATATATATATATATGAAATCCTGAAATTTGGAATTGCCTACTGTGATTTGGTAAGTAGGACATGATTGATGACTCCAAATTGTAAATACTTGTTTTGAGAAAGTATAATATGACACTGGAAAACTTTATTGGTTACTAAAGTTAAAATGGAAACTTTGATCACAAATTGAAATCTTACTTTGTAAACGATTGTGTTGTTTAGTTGTAAATCTTGCGAATAGCCTAAGAAAATCTTAAATCGTTGGGGGAGATTAGTGTGATATATGATAGATAATCCGTTGGGAAGGTTAGTACGATAGGCGTGCACATTAGAAGAGAGGTGAGAATTTCTCAAGAGAGTGTCGCACTAATATGTTGTTGCATTGGCCTGTATCAATTTAAATACTTGCTAAACGAATCTTTAAAGCATACACACTATCGGGCTCTGACCCGTTTTTATTTCTCTTTTCTCTTGTATACATATGTATATATTATAGGTGCCCAGCCACAGGGGCGTCTTGCTTAGGATTCCTTGGAAGGAACGTGCTGCAGCTTAGGTGGGAGTTGCAGGCCACTTGCGTAGACGACTTCCTTTATTTGATCCCACTTCTATCATTCTCAGTTATTGGTCATGTGTCGCCCTTTCTATTATACAATAATTTTATTTAGACATTGTGATTCAGTATTGTAGTATTGATTCTTTGGGATTCATTATGGTTTGGATGTTTTACTTTAATTTTATATGTTGGGATTCGATTGGCGAATGTTTTAAATTAATTGGATTATGTTGCATAATTATTGTGGGGTGATTCTTACTTATTGAATGTTGTCAATAAATAAATAAATAATTTTTCTTTAAATAAAATTTGGAAAGTAATGTTGTAAAAATGATTTTGACACTTAGCTTAATTAATTAGGGTGTTAAATTGGAAAATTTATTTTTCGATAGAGATGCTGAGACTGAACCAACTGTTCACCTTGAATTAATTTAATAAAGGTGTGATCGCCCAGTATTTAATTTGGTGGGGTGTCACAGGTGGTATCAGAGCCAGGTTCTAGTGTCCATAGGATCTGTACGACTTATTTCGCTTTCAGCTTAACGTTTTTGCTATAGAGCCCTATTTTTAGGATTGTTGTATTCCTGCTTTTACGTTTACGTCTTCAGCTATTTGAGATTTGATAATGACTGTAGACTAATAAACTTCTTCATGTTTCAGATGCCTCCGAGTCATGCACCGAAGGATAGGCGTGCCCAGGTCGAGCAGCCAGCAGCCCCGGCACAAGGCACTATGAATGCTAATGAGGTGGCCGCCATTGTTGCTCAGGCGGTGAATGCCGCACTAGCGGTAGTTCAGCAAGCTCCATCCCAGATTCTGGAAGTGGCGCCAGTACCAGCACAACTTCCATCTTCGTGGGAGAGGGTTAGGGATGCTTTTCAGAAGGCACATCCCCCTGAGTTCTCTGGTAGCTCCGATATTGTCACATTCAGCCAATGGAAGAAAGACATCCTGCGGCATCTCCGTATGTATGAGTGCACCAACGTGCAAAAGCAGTTATTGTCTTCCTTTAAGCTGGTGGGGGACTCTTTGCAGTGGTGGGAGTCCACTACCACCTTGGAGGAGAGGGACACAATCCCGATTCAGACATTTTGGGAGCGGTTTGACCGCAAGTATTTTCCACCCGCCGTGCAGACTAAGATGAGGAGAAAATTACTAAATTTGAAGCAGGAGAATTCTACCGTAGCTGAGTATGAGGAGGAGTTCACGAGACTTCTCACCATCATACCAGATGAGGCACACACTGAGAGCAAGAAGATTATGTTGTTTGTGGACGGGTTAGCTTGGAGGATCTGTCAGCATCTTATAGGGAATCTATCTCTGAGTACCTTCACTGATGTACTCAATACTGCGTTTCTACATTGCCAGGATCACTGCTTCCATCTTCAGGGAAGCAAGAGAGTAGGAGAGTCCAGCCAGCAGGGCAGGACCGGGGGTAATAGTGCTAGTGGGGCACCATCTCATGGACAGACTCGTCAGCACGAGCAGAGTTCCCATCAGGGGGACCCTGCTAAGCGATTCCATTCAGGTGATTCTAGGCAGGGATTTAGGGGTTATAGGCAGGGCCAGCAAGGCCAACACCTACAGCAGGGTCAGAAGCAGGGCCAACAGCGTGCACATCAGGGCCGATAGGGCCAGTGGCTAGGAGGTAACGGCCTGCAGGCCGCGGTCAGTAGGGTCAGCGGGGAGGCAACTTCAAAGGCCGATGTTTTGGGTGTGGTAAACACGGCCATAGGCGCCAGGATTATCCGGAGGGAGATAGAGCCCCATAGCAGCAGGGTGCCCGTAATGAGCCACAGAGACCACTTTTTCCAGCTGCCCTCCCAGCTCCAGCCCAGGTGCCAGCCCTACCAGCCTTTCCAGCAGCTCTAGTGCAGCAGGGGCAGTTACAGTATGGACGTGTATATAACGTCCACCAGGCAACAGCTCCACAGGCACCACCCGCGATTGATGGTATGTTTCCTATCCATGGTACTATGGATCGGTTTTGTTTGATACTGGGCGATGCATTATTTTATAGCTACGCATTTTATTAAGGCTTTAGGGTTGTTAGCACAGTAGAGAGCACAGTGACGTGTGTAGACTCACCACTGGGGAGTGGGTCGCTTATTTTCTTTATATTTCGTGGAGTGGGGGTAGAGATTGGTAGCTTGGTATTACCTGTAGACATGTTAGTCTTAGACATGCATGCGTATGATGTGATTATTGGTATGGATTCGCTCGCAGCTTATAGAGCCATGATTGATTGCTTTGGTGGGAGCATTATTTTTCCCATTCCGAGGCAAGAGATGTTTGTAGTGGCGATGCCTCGCCCAGAGGGAGGTTTGACCACTCATTTGTATTATATAGAGGAGGATACCTCTAACGAGGTTGTTATTCCTTTGGACTCGATTCCAGTCGTTCGGGTGTATTCCGACGTGTTTCAGGAGATATCGGGCCTACCCCTAGTCAAGAGATAGATTTTGTCATAGAATTACTACCAGGTATTAGACCGATAGCACGCTCTCCATACTGTATGGCTCGGGCAGAGATGCGAGAGTTACGAGATCAGATAGAGCAGCTGTTAGGTCAGGGGTTCATTCGTAGGAGTACCTCAGCTTGGGGCACGCCAGTCTTGTTTGTGAAGAAGAGAGATGGCTCACTGAGGTTGTGTGTGGACTACTGAGAGTTGAACAAGGTCACGATACGGAATAAGTATCCATTGCCCCGAATCGATGATCTATTCGACCAGCTGAGGGGAGCAACTTTCTTTTCGAAGATAGATCTGAGGTCGGGGTACCATCTGCTACGTATTAGGGAGCAGGATGTTTCAAAGACTGCTTTCTTGATGAGATATGGGTCATATGAGTTCAGGGTGATGCCATTCGGACTCACAAATTCCCCAACCATTTTCATGGACTTGATGAACCGAGTATTCAGAGACTTCTTGGATCAGTTTGTCATCATTTTCATAGATGACATTTTAATATATTCACACTCCGAGGAGGAGCATGCCGAGGACTTGAGGCAGGTTCTTCAGACTCTACGAGAGCATCAGTTGTATGCTAAGTTTGAGAAGTGCGGATTCTGGTTGCGAGAGGTACAGTTCTTGGGGCATGTTATTTCTGAGCAGGGGATAGCAGTTGACCCGAGTAAAGTGTCAGCGATGAGGGAGTGGGGACAGCCCACGACACCGACGGAAGTGCGTAGTTTCTTGGGATTAGCTGGTTACTATAGGAGATTCATTCGGGGATTCTCCAAAATAGCGGGTCCATTGACAAATCTGACTCGCAAAGGGGTACCAGATGTTTGGGATGACGGTTGTTAGTTGGCTTTCGACGAGATGAAAGACAAGCTTACTTCGGCACCAGTCCTTGCATTATCAAAGCCGGGTGTGGAGTACTTGGTTTACAACGATGCATTTTTACGGGGACTTGGGGGAGTACTTCAGCAGGAGGAGAAGGCTATAGCTTTTGCCTCCCGCAAACTTAAGCAGCATGAGAAGAATTACCCCACCCACGACCTGGAGTTAGCAGCGGTCGTCTTTGCATTGAGGATATGGAGACACTATTTATTGGGGGAGAAATTCCGTTTGTTCACAGACCACAAGTCATTGCAGTACCTGTTCACTCAGCAAGAGCTGAATATGAGTCAGCACAGATGGCTAGAGTTTGTGAAGGACTACCAGTTCGATATACAGTATCATCTGGGGAAGGCCAACGTAGTTGCTGATGCATTGTGTTGTAGACCGGTAGACGAGGTAGCGGACGTCTGGAAAGCAAAGTGGAAGGAGTTGGGTCACCAGGACGCAGTAGTCGTTCTTTCATATCCGTTATGTCAGTCACACCCGAGATTGTTACGAGGCTGATACAGGCACAGACCATAGACCCGTTTTGCCAGGAATAGATTGTACGACTATTAGCCGAGGGTGCTGAGTCCTATTCTGTTAGTTCTGTTGGGGGTTTGAGATGTGGTTCCAGAAGGGGCAGAATTGCATCATGAAGTGATGACCCAATCTCACGGGTCCCGATTTGTAGTACATCCTAGAGGAAATAAGATGTACCAGGATATGAGGAGGCAATACTTGTGGAGTGGGATGGAGAAGGACATTGCTGAGTTCGTGTTTAAGTGTTCTACCTGCCAGCTGGTGAAGGTGGACCATTAGAAACCGTCAAGATTGATTGAGCCATTGAAAGTACCCGCGTGGAAGTGGGAGAGTATTTCCATGGATTTTATTACGGGGTTGCCTACATCACAGTGGGGCCACGACTCTATCTGGGTGATTTTAGATCGTTTGACCAAGGTGCCTCATTTTCTATCGGTGCGGACAGATCATACCACGGGTCAGTATGCTCAGTTGTTCATTGCTGAGATTGTCAGATTACATGGGGTGCCCCTGAATATTGTGTCAGATAGAGAAAAGATTTTTGTGTCTCATTTCTCGGAAAGCTTTCAGGAGGCTATTGGTACTGAGTTGAGGTTGAGTTCAGCTTACCACCCACAGACAGAGCGTACTAATCAGATGTTGGAGGATATGCTACGCATGTGTGTTCTTGATTTTGGAGGAGGTTGGGATCCACACCTTCCACTGGTAGAGTTTGCTTATAATAACTCTTATCAGTTCACGATTGGCATGGCTCCATTTGAGTCTTTGTATGGCAAGCCTTGTCATTCCCCAGCTTGTTGGCTCGAGGTGGGAGATAACAAGTTGCTAGGACCAGAGGTGATTCAGGAGACCTCCACGAGGATTGAGATGATCAGGAGTCACATTCGGGTAGCCCAGGACAGGCAGAAGAGCTGCGCCGATGCGAAATGGTTCTTCCGGGAGTTTAATGTGAGGGACCAAGTGTTACTGCGTGTATCTCTTATAAATGGAGTGATGAGGTTCGGGAAGAAGGGTAAATTGGATTCGAGGTACATCGGACCATTTCCAATCATCGAGAGGATTGGGCAGGTTGTATACAGGTTGGGACTGCCAGAGCATTTACATCGCATTGACGATGTATTCCACATCTCGTCGTTGAGATGATATATTTGGGATGATATGGCCCATATTCACATCGCGATAGATGAGATAGACTTACAGCCCGACAGCTCTTACGAGGAGAGACCGATGGCTATCCTAGACTTTAGTGAGAGGAGATTGAGGTCGAAAATAGTTCCACTTGTATGGGTCCAGTGGGAGCATCATAATGTGGAGGAATCCAATTGGGAGTGCGAGGCAGATATGCGCGAGAGATATCCAGATTTGTTCTTACCAGGTATGCCTTATTTTCTGAATTTCGGGACGAAATTTCGTTATTAAGGGGAAAGTATGTAATACCACGTATTTTTATGATATATTAATTTAGGGATTTATATAATTTAATGGGAATTAAATATTTAATATAAATCCGGAAATTAATTATGTTATAATTATTAACGCGATGAGAGTTAGTAATTATGGGAAATTTGTGAATATTACTAATGAGCAAAGTAATATATAATATTGGTTATATTGAATGTCATGAGTAAATAAAATAACAATTTGGAAAATTTGAGTCGGGACGCGCCGTGTCGCGTTGGGACTAAATATTCGTTTTGAGTGTGTCAACGCGTCCAGAAGGGTCGAGATGGTCAGAAAAGTGTACTCGGGGGGTTTGAGTTGGGTCTCGGAACGTTTTTAGGCCTAATTAGTAACCCGGGAGGGCATTTTAGTCATTTTGTATTTTTGGGTAATTAAACCCACGAAAATTAATAACGTATATCAGCCGTTTAGGTTAATCATTTAGGGTTAGAATACTCAAAACCCTAGAACGGCCATTGGAGAAGAGAGGAGAGAGCTCTCAAGGCATTCCAAGGCTCAAAACTCACCCGTTTGCACCGCCACCACCACCAACGCGTAGATCGCGAGACGGGGAATGCAACCACACCAAATTCGGCACCAAACTAGACTTCTGAAAATCCCAGGTAAGTGTTTATCTTTCTTATTTCGTTGATGCATCTTTCATATTAGTTTAAGAGTAATTAGAATGAGTTTTTATGGAAGAAAACCAAAGATATGAGATAGGAATCGCATTTAGTGATGGATAAATTGTTATTCTGGAAATACCGTAATATGTAGAGGATTAAACCACGAATTTATGAGGTTGTAGATGAAGGAAATTCTGGAAAAGATGAATTAGAACCATATTAATGAAAATTTTAGGGTTCTTGAGGTTTTATATTAATTTGGTCTTGTTAATCCATGTTTAAGGATATAAATCTACATGCTTTACGTTGGAATTTATTAATATGAAGATGTAATGTTGGTAGTATAAATTTTGGGTCGATTGGGTATGAAATTTATGGAATTTGTTAAAGTTACAAGATGAAACCCGTAACTTCAAATATGCAAATTTCGTGTACCTGCTTGATCGATTGATCGAGCCAGAGCTTCGATCGATCGAGCCCAGAGCTTCGATCGATCGAGCCCTAGACCTCGATCGATCGACCTCTCCTCGTAGACTCCTATTTCCCTTTTTAAATGAGTTAAATTTAATTTATCATGAAATAATTCTTATACATCCTTAGTAAAATGTTTTGGGAGATATGGAAGACCTGTAGGACATATGAATAATTTTGGGACTTTTAATATGAGATGAGAATTGTATTTTTGGTATAATTACATAAGGGTCGATGAATTTATGTTTTCAAGAGAGAGACGCGTAAGAGAGTTACAATGGAACATAAGAAGGACACCTACTGAATTTTATACTTGAAAGGACAGAGTCCATGAGAGTTACGTAATAAGTTGGAAAAATTCTTCGAGTTAAGGTTAGAAACAAACCCTTATATGCGATAATAATAATGTGAAAATAAGGATAATGCCGTAACTATTGGATCAGGATATACCTAATATTAATATGGTAATATTATTATAGTTATATGATTGTGTATGCATATACTATCTATGTGTGAAAACATACCCACCCTACTTGTTATCCCTGAGGTTACCGCGCTGGGACGATCTTATCATGTGTTGCCTTATGGGGGATATTGATTCGTACCCTCGGAGATAGATATCCTTGGTACATGCTATCGGAATGATAGTTCTGACGGTCCTAAGAGACGCGGGTATGTGCTATCCTCTTAGAGACTTGGAATCTATGCTTCGCCTCAATATTATTATGTATGTGTTAATACAATTCGTGAGTGATTCCGAATTTGTATTCCCTCTAATATGAGTGATATGGGGTTTGGATAGTAGAGTACGCCCGCACCATAGTTATAATTGGGGTGCTGTTGTAATATATATATATATATATATATATATATATGAAATCCTGAAATTTGGAATTGCCTACTGTGATTTGGTAAGTAGGACATGATTGATGACTCCAAATTGTAAATACTTGTTTTGAGAAAGTATAATATGACACTAGAAAACTTTATTGGTTACTAAAGTTAAAATGGAAATTTTGATCACAAATTGAAATCTTACTTTGTAAACGATTGTGTTGTTTAGTTGTAAATCTTGCGAATAACCTAAGAAAATCTTAAATCTTTGGGGGAGATTAGTGTGATATATGATAGATAATCCGTTGGGAAGGTTAGTACGATAGGCATGCACATTAGAAGAGAGGTGAGAATTTCTCAAGAGAGTGTCGCACTAATATGTTGTTGCATTGGCCTGCATCAATTTAAATACTTGCTAAACGAATCTTTAAATCATACACACTATCGGGCTCTGACCCATTTTTATTTCTCTTTTCTCTTGTATATATATGTATATATTATAGGTGCCCAGCCACAGGGGCGTCTTGCTTAGGATTCCTTGGAAGGAACGTGTTGCAGCTTAGGTGGGAGTGGCAGGCCACTTGCGTAGACGACTTCATTTATTTGATCCCACTTCTATCATTCTCAGTTATTGGGCATGTGTCACCCTTTCTATTATTTAGTCATTTTATTTAGACATTGTGATTCAATATTGTAGTATTGATTCTTTGGGATTCATTATGGTTTGGATGTTTTACTTTAATTTTATATGTTGTGATTCGATTGTCGAATGTTTTAAATTAATTGGATTATGTTGCATAATTATTGTGGGGTGATTCTTACTTATTGAATGTTGTCAATAAATAAATAAATAGTTTTTCTTTAAATAAAATTTGGAAAGTAATGTTATAAAAATGATTTTGACACTTAGCTTAATTAATTAGGGTGTTAAATTGGAAAATTTATTTTTCGACAGTGATGCTGAGAATGAACCAACTGTTCACCTTGAATTAATTTAATATTGGAGTGATCGCCCAGTATTTAAGTAGGCGGGGTGTCACACATATAATATTCTCACGAGTTATTAATTAATACAATTCTAATCATGTATCCACCCATATATAAATGTACTATATATACATAATATCATAATACAAAATACAAAATACACGCACACGTCATAGGCTTAACCATCCTCCTGAGTTGGCCCTTATCGGATGATCTCTAAGTTCTATCATCTTCAAGTATTCTCATCCACTTGGAATCCTGATTCAGTGTGCTACGATTCCGAAAAATAAATCGCATAAGAGGCATCCATAGTTCCCTCCAAAAATGAGACGGACCCATACCCAAGACGACTTATCCCTAATAATACAGACGCTATGACCTAGGTACTAAACTCTCCCTGCATTCACTTACCAGGGGATTCACCCACATGTCGCAACCTCCTATGATAGCAGTATAGTAGGTATGCTTCTCTCTCTCTCTCTCTCTCTCTCTATATATATATATATATATATATATATATATATATATATATAATAAGAGAGATGTGTGTTTGAATACTACCTACAAATTAACGGTTGGGATCGAATTTTTTGGGTTGATCTATGGGTTTTAGGTTGTGCCACGTCATTGTGACATCATAACTTAACCATTATGACGTCACAATTTAGTGTAAAACACGGATGAATCCCCAAACCCAATCCCTCAACCCCTGATCTACCTCTTTTTCCCCTCTTCTGCTTCCCTCTTCCTCATCTCTTCCCTACCCATTTGAACTCCACCTCCGCCGCCCACTCCGGCCCTCTCCCTCCCCCAGGTAAACTCCGGGCTCCTCCTACCTCCACCCTCCCCGTCCCTTTCCTCTTCCCTACTCACACACATGCACACACATAGAAATGCACACACACACACACACACACACACACATAGAATTGCACACACGCAAACAGAAACACACACACACGCACACAGAAACACACACACACAAACGCACAAGGAAACACACAAAAAAACTCGCACACACGTACACAAAAACACACACACACAAACGCACAAGGAAACACACACACACACACACACAAGTACACAGAAACACACACACATAAATGCACACACACAAATCTACCACACACATGCGTAGATCTGTCACACACACACACACACGATTTGGGGATCTGATTTTTTTTTTGTTAATTTGTTCTTCAACAGGTATTCTGATTTTTTATTTTATTTTTTGTTAGTTTGTTCTTTAACAGGTTTTCGGGATGATGCGATTTGGGGATCTGATTTTTTGTGCTTTGTTGTTCATTAATTAATTTTTTATTTTTATTTGTTCTTCAACTGGTATTATGATTTTTTAATGATAATTTGTTCTTCAACAGGTATTCTGATTTTTTTATTTTTGTTAGTTTGTTCTTCAACAAGTTTTCGGGATGACGCGATTTGGGGATCTGATTTTTTGTGGTTTGTTGTTCATTAATTAATTTTTTATTTGTATTTGTTCTTTAACTGGTATTCTGATTTTTTTTTTGTTAGTTTGTTCTTCAACAGGTTTTCGGGATGATGCGATTTGGGGATTTGCGATTTGGGAATCGGGTTTTTTGTGGTTTGTTGTTTATTAATTAATTTTTTATTTGTTAATTTGTTGACGATATACTTGCGTATTTGTTTGTCGTAAACCAGGGTGTTACCATCGGTTTTGAATGATTTCATATCTAAAATGAGTTTTTGAAGTTTTTTTCTTTAAGCTTGAGTGGTCCTAAAAATCTTTATAGGCATAAGATTGTGTTCCTAACTTTAAATGCAATTGCAATACGTTAATGTTTCAGAGACGAGAACAACTGCAATTTAAATGTAGTCATTGAATTAGTGTATTATTCTCCTTTTAATCATACCTTTGAGGTATGATTCTCCTTTTGTTTCTATTATTTTCTACATATTTTGTTCCATTACCCCCTGTTTGGGTATTGAAAAGTGTAGACATTAGTTTACAAGTTGAATATATTCACGAGTTGATTATAGTGGGGTTAAATGTTGAAGTATTCTTTTTGGTATTTTATGAGTTGATTATATTTACATAGATTTGTAATGGAAGTGATTTACATATATTAGTTTTATTATTATGTTTATTTCGGTTAGGAATTTACATGAAAAAAGTGCATGAGGTTTCGCCACTTCTCTTGCCGAGGTAATTTCTTGCTTCCTCTCTACCTTACCTTCCAATTCAACCTTTTATTTTTACTTTTCACTTCCTATGATTTGAATTAGGAATTTAAGGTCTTTTTCCTTTATATCATACTAAACCTTTATAGTTAATATTATGTTCATGACGTATCTTGCCTTTGAACTTTAAAGAAATGACATTGTCAATTTTGTAGTTTCATTAATAATGCTTTGTACATACATTTCATGTAATTGTGGCCTTAATCATGCTTTATTTCATGCTTTGTACATAATTTCCATGCAGTTGTTCAATTAATTAACAACAAACATATTATTGACTAGTTGCCATTACAATTAAAGAATTGGAGTTGAATTAGTCTTGCGTTTGTTCATTTGATATTTTTGTTCGTAATAATATAATTGTGAAAGTATTATTTTTGTTGGATTTTTTTAACAGGGTGGATTGTACGATATATAAAGGAAACTCTGCCCAAATTTTTTAAAAATTTGTACACTTTCGTGTCGTAAACAATATTTTTGTATTATAAGTGATGTTACATAATGGTGGGTTTTGCGTCAATTTTTTTTACCAAGTTGAATTTTTTTCCATTTTGTAATTACGTATTCAGGAAATTTTTGCCGTTTTGCGATTACATATAGTTAAAGTAATGAATTTTTATAATTCACAAGATTCTATAGAACCAAATTGAACATCATATAGTTGAAAGTAATTAATTTATGTTCTGATTTCTTTTTGTTCTTTGTTGTTTGGCAATTTTCGTGTGGCACATTGCGATAAAGGATATTAAACATGCCCATGCTAATATCAGGTGCATTTACATTCTATAAGGCTTAATGTTACAATGTTATAAGCATTCCAAGTTTTATATGCTATATGGAAATTTTTACACCCAATTTTGACACACTTAACAATTTTGACACGTAATACATAATTTTGTTGGAGAGGGAATATTTGATTAACTATTTTAATTGACTAACTATATTTTTTGTTTTGTATCAGGTTACATTTTGAAAACTAAGAACAATTATTTTAGTGTAAAATGCGGGGTGACTTCAGTTCATGTATATGTGATTGTTTTTTCAAAGTTTGTTTCATTAAAATATTTGTTAGATTTTACTTTTGAGATTATTGAATATTGTTGGATTAGTTGTAACCCTTTAAGAGGGTGGATAGTCCAATAAACAAAGGAGACTCTATCTAATTTTTTTTAAATGGACAATTTATTTATTTGAGGCACAATGTGATGGCAGTATTACCAAGTTGACTTTGTTTTGTTGGGGGATGAATTTTTTATCGTTTTGCAATTACGTATTCAGGAAATTTTTGTCATTTTGCGATTACATATCGTTAAAGTAATGAATTTTTATATTTCACAAGATTCTATAGAACCAAATTGAACATCATATAGTTAAAAGCAATGAATTTATGTTCTGATTTCTTTTTGTTCTTTGTTGTTTGGCAGTTTTCGTGTGGCACATTGCGATAAAGGATATTAAAAATGTGCATGCTAATATCAAGTGTGTTTACATTCTATAAGGCTTAATGTTATAATGTTATAAGCATTCGAAGTTTTATATGCTATATGGAAATTTTTACACCCAATTTTGACACAGTTAACAATTTTGACACGTAATAAGATGTATTGTTATATAATTTTGTTGGAGTGAGAATATTTGACTAACTATTTTAATTAACTAACTATATTTTTTGTTTTGTATCAGGTTACATTTTGAAAACTACGGACAATTATTTTAGTGGAACATGCTGGGTGACTTCAGTTCATGTATATGTGATTGTTTTTACGATGTTTGTTTCATTAAAATATTCATTAGATTTTACTTTTCAGATTATTGAGTATTGTTGGATTAGTTGTAACCCTTTAAGAGGGTGGATAGTTCAATAAACAAAGGAGACTCTGTCCATTTTTTTTAAATGGACAATTTATTTATTTGAGGCATAATGTGAATGCATTAAATACTTTGTATTTCATATTGTATATTATTTGAATGTTGTTGGACAATATGTTATTTGTTAAGTAGGGTGGATAGTCTTATAAACAAAGGATATTATGACGAATTTTTAAAAAAATTACACTTTGTTTTATTGGGGAGCAATATTTTTGTCGTTTTGCAATTACATATTTTTGAAATTTTCATCGTTTCGCGATTATGTACTTTGGATTTTTCGCCGTTCCTTTAGGCATGGGCATATACTAGTATATATCTATATATATACACAACACATCACCGTATATATATTTATATATTAAATCCCGGCTTCCAATGTTCAATGTCTGTAACACTAGCCTAACACATTCAAGTCTATAATTCGACCCAAATTTTAATTAATCCCACGCTAATAAATTTCATTATCTTAGTGTCACTCAACCAAATACACCCGAACTATCTCGCTTGGCCAGAAACTTAAAATCTCCAAATCATTATTCAATTCCTTTTGAATAAGCTTCGCATACTGATTAATCTATCTTTTACAAATTTGTCACTTTAAACTTCTGAGCCAAACAATTATAGGAATTTAAATTGGAAAAGGGGTTTGTGGAAATGACATCGTTTGAACAAAACACCATGTCATTCGAATGACATTGGCCACCATTCAAGCGATTCCCCAGTTTATTCGAACGGCCCTGGGCTCATTCTCTTTCATCCATATATGTCACCATTGATGAATTAAAGGAACAACACCCTTTATCATATCTAATGCCATTGATGGCTGAAAGACCAAAAATGTTTTTACCATTTACCTAAAACTAAAGGTTTCAACAAAACCCCAAATTCCCAATTGAAATTCCAACAAATTATCATAAAATTTCTATCAAATAAGTTTGTTCACCAAAATGCAAATCTCACAATTACACAAATTAAACCTTATATCTCTTTGGATTTATCCTTTACTAATCTATGTCTAATTTCTACAATCATAAACCCTAAATTATAACCCAAAGTTTCACTTTCACCCAAAACAGTAACCAATTATTAAAATCAACAATCAGGTTTGAATTGGGGGAGTGAAGAAATGTGTCAAAATCAAACTAGGTCCTTCAAGCAGCTAGCCATGTCGTTTGAGTGACTCTTCCAGTCGTTTGAACGATACACCAGGTCGTTCGAACGACATTGGTGTTCTTTCCCCTCTATCGTTGCCTTGAAAACCCATTTTCGCCATTACAAGTTTTAAACATTCATTTCTGGACAGATTTTACCCCCAAACCTTTCAAGATTCCTCCTAAATCCACCCATTTCATTTTTTCAATATAACTACATTATCTACACAAATTAGGGAATCAAAATCCACATATTCTTATCGTCTCTACATATTTCTTTAATCATAATCATGAAATCCCCAAATTCAAATATAGAAGTAACCCTAACATATTAGTTAGTTCACACATTCTATAATATGAATAGGAGAAATGTAATTAATCAGAATACAAGTTAAACCACTTGCCACAGGGATTGTAGAATCCGATTCTTTGATGAAGAGGATGGGTTAATTCAATGGTTTCCTCTCTTGTTCTTGGTTTAATCTCTCAAAATCTCCACTAGTTGCTCCCTTTTTGGCTCTCCATAATTTGGGTTTCTAAAAATGAATTAAAGTTCTCACACCCTCTCACAATTAGGGTTATTAACTTAAATCCCGTTTTGGGGCTTATGACCCTTCTAAAAAGGGTACAAACACTTATTTTAGAGCTCAAATGTGTTTAGACAAGTCCTGAAACCCATCTTATACCTATGGACACCCTTAACCAACTATTTGGACCCATCCGGAATCAATCGTGCACTCCGAATTGGCATTCGAATTAATATATATCATTCAACAAATTTTTGACCTCAAAATGCGACATAAAATAGTCGAAATAATTAAACATCAATTTGCCCAATTAATATATTCCTCAAATTTAGAAATTTCCCAAATCACGAGTTTAATACCTCCTAATAAAATATATTTTTTCTCCCTATTATAATTTAATTAAAGTTCCTTGAATTTACGGGGTGTTACATAAAAGTCCCAACAAATAAAATATTTTGGGGTTTAGATATACACTGCTCCATATTAAGTTTTTGAGTTTTCATGCACTGTTTCTAGGATTGGGGATATTGAAACTGAACGAACCGTAAATGGAGAACGAAAGAGAGTAATAAGATGAGTGGTCACTCAAACAACGTCGCCTGTCATTCAAGCGACTTGCAATGTCTTGCGAACAAGGGACCTAGTCGTTCGAGCATCATGTGGGTTAAATTCACATTTTGTTCCTTCACGCCTTAACTTGAATTCCTGAAGAAAATTCTTAAACACTTTTGTTGGCAGGTATAGAAATTCGAGGAAATAAAGTAGAGCAGTATTATAATGGGGAAAGGGATGTTATCAGAGAGTTAAATAAATAAATGAAGTAATGTTATACCCACGTCTAATTTAATAATAATTACAGTAAATAAGTGGTTAAGTAATTACTTATGGGGCAAGAATTATAATTCATTTGATAAGGGTATTGGGTCTGGGATCTCAATTAGGAATTATTTTTTGAGTCCAAGCGAGTGAGTGGGACCGACTTTAAGAAATAAGGAATTTATTAAAAATACGGATGTGCCCACATTAAATAAGGAAAGTTACATTCAGCTAGTTAGTTAAATCAATTGTATCTGATGGAATTCATAATTTATTATATGGTAAATTATTAATAGATGGAAAATGTTGTGGACCATGGTTGGATTTTTATTGTAATTATGGAGTAATTTCCCTTACATATTATAAGGGATGATAATATGTACTATTATATATTTATTTGTGGACATTCCAATGGACTAACCTATCGACTCGGGGGTACATGCATTGGGTCACGTACCATATGTCGGCACAAGTGGGCTTTACATTGTGTAGGCCATATAGGTACTACGTGGAGGCTCCGCCCTTGAGGGGTAGGGTTGGCGCTGAGCATTCATGTATCACCACTGGGCATGGTCCGTATACTGGTGTCTTCGGTAGGCATTGCCCCCAACTTGTTTGTGTTTTGTGGTGTCTGCTTCGGATAATGGATTCCTTCGAACTTGTCGATAGAGCATGAATTACAAACAAGTGATAGATGGCCTTGTGTGTCATATATATTCAAGTTCATATTATTAATTCCCTAGATATTGTTATATAGATTAATTTTGCCTAAGGGTGTGTACAATAAATATTATTCTTAACCTTATAATGCATAATGGGTTTGTTTGCCTTATACTTGATAGATGAGATTGTAATAAATGTACATTGATAATTTAAATATAGGCATTACATTTAATTAATTAATCATTGATAAAATCATTCTATAGTCGAGATGATGCCATATTTTATTAATTGGGACTTTTGGGATTAGAGACATGTCACACTTAGATGAGGGTTGAGGCGTTATATGCATGTGAGTGATGAAAAGAGGAATATTTATTGTGCATTGACTATAATATTTCAATCATAAATTATTCAAGTTAATTCTTGCACACCTCGATCTTTTACCTAAATTATAAATGTTTCCAGCCAAGTTATTTCTAGACAGGAATAGCAGAACTGTTGTTGTACTAGCCTTGTAATCTCTCGGTGTTTAGTAGACTTTTAGATTGTTGACTCCAGCTTAAGTACTTTTCTACCAAAGTTCAGATATTTTATTTTCAAATATTTGTAAGGGAAAAAGTCCAAGATTTATTTGTTCATTTATTTATCCACATTATGCTGGAGATGTGATATTTTCTTGTTGTCGAATTTATTATTTTAGTTGGTGTTGGTTGAAATTATATATTTCCTTGACAATATTCGCAAAGTTTTAAAGTTTCGGCCTTTAAATTAATAATATTTATACTATATTGTGCTGAGAATAATATATATTGATCGACAAGCCCTATCTTCGGCGTATCATGCCTGTCCAGCCTTTACGTGGAAGAATGGGGGTCGTTACAAATCTTAAGGAATTAAACTTGAATGATAATGTTCCATATAATAGATTATTATTGATAAGGAGAATTCATGTGGCCAACCATATATAATGGAATTTAAACAAAGATAATGGCGATGATGATGATGAATTTCAATGTACATAACATTTTCGATTGACAAGATACTATTTATCCGGTTTAAGAACCATCTTGGAATCGCATTTCATTACATGTCAGCATTTTTGGGCAAGTGCCTTTTGTAAGTAACCTTAATTTGATTTCAAGGTTTCAAAAAACAAACATTAATGCAAGACACAATTCATTCTTCACACATGCACCCTCTTAAAAAATAATTGGAAAATTAGTAAGTTCTTAAGCATATTAACAGTAATAACAAAATAAATGATATTATTTATTATTTTCATTAGTTGATATAATTTGGATTAACTGACGCTTATTCACTATAACTATATTTCATTTATTATGTGTTCAAACTTATTTGGAGAAAAAAAACTTTTTCAGATTATTAAAGGAATATTGGCATTAATATGGCATGTAATTAATTTAAGTTTTTTTAATTTAATTTGTCCATAATTTCTCCTCTTACATTTGGTACCTTTTACAACTTTTATTTGATTGTAATACATTTTCCGTTGATAAATATCATCACATATCATTTTTATCATAAAACTTTAAATCAATAAAAATTGTGAATGATATGAAACTCAAGTTAGGGTAATTAATAGTTCATATCATTTTTTTATAGATTAAGGATACACTCAATTAATTGTCAATATCAAAACTTGTTCATCATGGTGAAATTAATTCATTGATTATGTACAAAAACGAAAAGTGGACTCTTAATTTGGGGCATCACAAAAAAAATAGTGAACTCTTAGTTTGAAAAATAAAGATCTATTTATTAAACCCTAAATCCTAAAACAAAAACCCTAACTAATAATTCTAAACAAAAAATGCTAAACCCAAAAACCGAAAACCTAATCCCTAAACCCTAATTCCTAAATCCTGAAACTGAAACCCTAAAACCTAAATCGAAAAACTTAAACCCTAATGCTTAAATCCTAAAATCAAAACCCTACTTAAGTCTTAATTTGGAATGGAGTGTATATATATATATATATATATATGCTTCCTTTGCGAACTCAAAATTGAATCTGTACAATGCAAATGTTTTTTTTAATACAAAGGGTTTAAAAACATTAGGGATTGATTTTTTTTGTGTGTGTTTTAAACATTTCATGTATCTCTTAAAATAATCAATACAAAAGGATTTTTTATGCTATTAAAAAATTGTTATTTCATTCATTCAATAATTTTTTAATAGCCTTTGTCTATACATAGCCTTACATATAATATGGTTATTTTATTCAATAAAAAGTCACACATTTAATTTTGTTTTATAAATTTATGAAATGATGTTTAATTTTTATACAAGTTTACAAATGTTTAAAGAATTTCTTTTTATTATTCTTTGCCATAATTTTGTATTTATTAACTTTTGTTTTTATATAGGTGCAGTGTGTTATTTATTTTTATTTTTCTTTTTTAATTGTTGAACTAAATATTAAATGAGTTTAAATAATTTTTTTCTTTTATGTTAGAGATTTGAATCTTAAATTAGCTTTACCCACCCTAGTTCATCCCAACAGTAATGGTGGCTTATTTAGGACTGTGTGGTGAGGCGCATGGTGCTGGACTCGATTCCTCGCGGCCAGTATTTAAGCGAGACTTGTGTGTACGGTAGCTCATGTGCAGAGTCTCTCCGGTTTAATATGTATGAAGGAGTTTAAAAGATGGTTCATGTGGAAGTTCAAAATTATTAAAAAAAAAAATTGGATAAAAAAAAGGTGAATGAGATAATAAGAGAGGCATTATGGGGATATAAAACAAGCAACATTTTTTAACAGGTGGACCCTTATGAAGAGCCTAATTGCTTAGCAAAAATATTGAGGGTTCCTTGACAAGATGTTGTAACGTCTTGTCTAACAATATTGTATCAAAATATTGTATCTATTTCTTATTGTATCAAAATACTGTATGGCATTCCAAACGTACGGTCACCATTAAGGCCCTCGAACCAATTAAGTAAAGAAAGCGAAGTGACAGATGAGAGAAAAATGTTCTATGAATAAAATACTAGTATGTCAATTCAATTTACTAGTGTTCATCATGGTTTTTGAGAATCGACACAACCAATATTAATGATATAATATGCGTTTTATCATATTATCATACCTGAAACCCATCATAATATAGATAGATTATTTGAGCCTCTTATATATATATATATATATATATATATATATATATAGAGAGAGAGAGAGAGAGTCTTTTACATGTACCAAGTTTACATATTGTTGAAGAAACCCTTTTTTATAATTAATTCTAAGTTCAATTATTTTATGTGATATTTAAACATTTTGGAGGACTCATATTAAAAAAAAATCAAATCAAAATAATATTATTTGTTATTTTAAAAAAAAATAGTCAAATTTTCCCAACTTTTAAAGCATTTTAAATGTTGTCAAAGTTTGACCGATATTTTTAAAACAAAAGATATAATCTTGACCAGATTTTTTTTATATGGGACCATTGAAATATTATGTAAAAAAATTGAACAAAAAAATAATTTTGTTTACTGTTTAAAAGATCGGTATGTAAACTTGGCATGAATGATACCCTCTCTCTCTTATATATATAATAATAATTTTGTATGATATTTTCTACTTTAGGTAACATTTTATCATATATAGCAATAATTTTGTATGATATTTTTTTACTATTGTATGATATTTTCTACTTTAAGTGACACTTTATCATTGTACGATATTTTCTACTTATAACAATAATTTTGTATGATATTTTCTACTTTAAGTTACACTTTATCATATATATATATAGATACTAGTGTGCGTTCCCGTGCGGATGGCACGACGATCCCCTCCCCTCGTGCTCGTGCCGATGGCACATTTTTTTTTTAAAAGCCCATGCCCATTTCTATTTTAGCAAAAAAAAAAAAAAAAAAACAAGCCCACCAACCCAAAACCCATGCCCAACCCATTTGTTAAACCCATAACCCAAGCCCATATCTTCCTTTTATTAAAAAAAGAAGAAGAAGTTACTTTTAGCATGACATTTTACGGATGCCCATGCACCATAAAATGTATTGTATAAAATATCATGCAAAAATATCATATCATCCCTAACTTATTATATATATAGTGCATTCAGTCATACTTGTATTAATTCGGGATGAAATTATCATTCATTTAATAAAATGGTGACAATTTTAGAGAGAGTTGTGGAATACTTGGAATCGTGTTAAAAAATGAGTTGTGTATTAGAGTTGTGTAACTAAACTTTACCATAAAAGTATAATTTAATTTTAATAATTAATTTAATTATTTTTATTTTAATAAAAAATTACAACAAAGCATTTTATATTTTTAATTTTTTATTAAAAATAGATTTGTGATTAAAGTTTTTATTGAAAACACATATTTTTTTTCTTTTTATTTATTTATTTTTTTACAAAACATAACTGTTTTTAAAATTAAAAAAATGATGTTTTTAATTATATAAACAACATTTATTTTATATAACACTATTTTTTACTTTTTATAAACAGTTTTTTAATTAAAAAAACAGAGAAGCTTTTTTAAACAGTTAAAAGGTTTTTTGAAAAGCAATTATAAAAACTTAAAAACATATTTTTTATTTTTTAAAAAAAAATTCATATTAAAAATAATTTTTATTAATTTTGTTAGTTGAAAGGACAAATTTTTAGTTTTGATCAAATATATTTTTGTTGGAAGGAAAAAATGGACAAATTTAAAGACATGATGGCCATGTCGTACTCGAATGGAGTAGAGGAGCATTAGAGGGGTGTGAAAATATCCTTTTTCTAAAGGAAAAAAAACATCATTCTAATATTAATCTACGTCTCATTTTCACGTGCCATAAATTTTAATGTTTTGTCCTTCCCTAAGTGTTCCATTGATGGATAAGCTTGGATCCAACAAATTTGTTAGTGGTGGGGCCCATGAACTAGGTAGGTTAGTGTATAATTATCACCCATTAATTGATTTTGGTGGGCCCAACTAAACTATTTTTGTAAATTTGTGAAGTAATACAACCTACAGCCAAGGAGTAAAATTGTCTTTTAACGGTTCGTACTAAGATATTTTAGCCTCTTGTTTTTCTATTCTTGGATAAAACTTTAGAAATATGTGCTTTTCATATGGGTCCTTTTTAGTTGTATATGAGAATCACTTCTGAGCCAAAAGATATGTGATACCATTAGGGGGTGCAAGTCCCCCCGCTCCACAATAGTAGTAGTAGTTGTTGTTGTTGTTATTGTTATTGTTTTTGTTGTTGTATGTAACTAGTGTTTGATATACTTTCTTTGCAATATATGTAAATTAATTATCCTTTGAAAATGTTAGAATGGAATTCGATAGACTATTCAATTTCTGAAATTCTAAGATTGAGATTTTACTTTTTTTTTTTTCAAAACTGTAAGGACACAATTTTTCAATTGAGTCTTAATATAGTTTTGACTCAATTTCGGACAAAAATATTTATGTCATAGGATAGTGTTCAAGTGTACCTATTAAAACCTATGATGTGTTTGTTGAAGACGTAACGACCAAGTGTATAAAGCTTCATCAAAATGACGAGTTTATGTGCGCCGTTTCAACATCATCAACAGTGGTTCCATGCTCCCAAGGTATGAATGCATTATATATATATATATATATATATGAGCTTGGAACAAGTTTATTGGGTGTTAGGTTTTAAAACTGTGTTTTGTTTTCAGAAATATTTCAATTAAAACTTTTATATAAAGTATATAAAGTTTCTGGGCTAAATTTATCATTTCCAACTTCTGGTCTCTCTTTCGATATTGTCGTTCGAACGAAACTGCTAATGAGCTTCCCCATAGGCCACTGAAGCACCGTTCGAATTGTCGTTCGAACGAGATGGCTGTTCGAACGAGTTCATTTTTAAGCCACTGGAACTTCGTTAGAAAGGCTCGTTCGAACGAGACATCGTTCGAACGAAAATCTCGTTCGAACGAGATTTTAGGCGGAATTTTTTTTTTGCCAGTTTTTAGCAGTATTTACCCACTTTCCCCACTTGTTTCTCCACTAACTTTTCTCAGATCTTATAATGTGCGAGAATAACTTTTTCTAAACTAACTTTTTCATAACATTCTAACTCCTAGAAAGAGTTTTGAGTGTTGATTCTTCCAAGAAAAAGTTCATGAGTTTGAGTGTTCATTTTATAAAGAAAAATACTGTAAACACTTAAGTTACACACATATTTGTTTCTTCCAAGTTCATATATACATATACTTTGCTTGGAGCATTTTGGCACCGGTTTATCTCTACCATTTGAAGAGAAGTTTGGGTTTTCTTATAAATCCCTCAAAGACGAAGAATTATTTAGCTGTGCACCATGTGTGGTTGACGGTGTACCTTTTGTCCGATTGGTGGGTCCGAGATTGCGGTGGAGCTCCATGGTTATCCGCTAGGCAGAGGTGGTAACAAGAAGACGCGTCAAGGCTTGAGAGGGTTCAAGTTCTGGAAGTAAGTCATCTGTCTTGTAAATGTAAATTCCGTACTTAGTGAATTTGATGTTAGGGTCGTCCGAGATTTTTCCCCGTTGCGGGTTTTTCCTCGTACATCGCGATGTAGTGAATTAATTATTTATTTTATCTTTTGAAAATCACCTAGAACGCATGCTTAGGTAAAAAGATAAAATTGGTTTAATTTCATCACTACTTGTTTAATTTGGTGCAAATAAATATTGGGTAATGTTTATGTTAATTTAATTCACGTCATTTAATTTAATTGATAAAATTGGTTTGGCCTAACTTGATAAAATTGCAAAGTATGACTTAGGCAAATTTTCTAGGACTTGGATTAATTAATATGGTTTAAGTGAAATTAACATAAGTGTGTGTTTTAATCTTATTTCACTTGGTTTAATTTTAATTTGCAGAAAATTAAAATTTGTTAATTTGTTTTATTTGAACCATCATCTATTGTTTCCGCATATATTTAACAAGGAAATTATTACTAAGAAGTAAAAATAATTTTAAGTTTCAAAAAGGGGGTTTTCAAATCTTCTAAAACCTTCCAAAATATTTTTCACACATTCATCGGAGACGTGACTTTTTTCCGAAGCACCATCGGTTTATAGTTCTCGTCCCTAAGAAACGGGAATATATTTGGGGCACATTGTGTATACACTTGCACCAATAAATATAAGACATCTAAGGAAGTAGTGGGTGGTTATTAGCGGTTAACGTATATTAATGAACCACTTTTTTCAATTTGACTTGCATTGATTAGTTCGGGTGCACCATGCTGACATGCCACTTGATGCAGCGAGTGTATCATATATTTTCTCCTTCAAAACATCTAAAACGCCGACCAAAAATTCTCTTTCATGATATTTTTTTTTTAATTATTTACTAGCTTTATTTTATATCCAAATCGGAATAATTCTAACTGTGTCTATCACATAAATTGCACACACTCATTTAGCCATAAAAATTGAAGACACCCTACCAAAAAAGTTACTACCTTTTTAAGATGATCTTTAGTAAAAAACAAGCCTCACACCATTATTTGACATATGTTATGTTTTAATGCATATAGCTAAATTCACTCGAAGTGATTATTTTATCTCTCACACACACACACACACACACACACACACACACACACACACACATATATATATATATATATATATATATATATATATATATATATATATATATATATATATATATATATATATATACTCAACTCAACAAAGCCTTTTTCCAATTATTTGGGGTCGGCTACATGAATCCTATTTTTCCATTCCATTCTATCCAGTGCAATATCTTCGGTTACACCACAAGATATCATGTCCTTTTTTATAATATCCCACCAAGTTAATTTAGGCCTACCTATACCCCTTGGGTTACCATCAATATTAACTAAATCACTCTTCCTTACAGGAGCATCCATTGGTCTACGCTTGACGTGTCCAAACCATCGAAGTCGATTTTCTCTCAATTTATCTTCTATAGGAGCTACTTTCACCGTTTTACGAATTTGTTCATTTTTAATTTTATCCTTTCGAGTTTTACCACAAATCCATCTTAGCATTCGCATCTCCGCCACACTCATTTTCTGCACATTTTGTTTCTTGGTTGCCCAACACTCTGTCCCATATAACATGGCGGGTCTAATGGCCGTCCTATAAAATTTTCCTTTTAACTTCAAAGGTATACGCCTATCACACAGAACGCCGGTCGCACTTCTCCACTTAACCCAGCCTGCTCTAATCCTATGCGTAACATCATCACTAATATCTCCATCTTTTTGTATAATCGATCCTAAATAACGAAAATGATCATTTCTAGGTATTTCTTGACCCTCCAATTTCACCACATCTCCATTTGTCCTCCTATTACTACTCAAATTACACTCCACATATTCTGTTTTAGTTCTGCTTATTTTAAATCCTCTTGTTTCTAAAGTTTCTCTCCATAATTCCAACCTAGCGTTTATCCCCATCTTCGTCTCATCGACTAAAACAATATCATCTGCAAATAGCATACACCATGGCACCTCATCTTGTATTTGTCTAGTCAACTCATCCATAACAAGAGCAAAGAGATAAGGACTTAATGCTGAACCTTGGTGTAGCCCTACCGTAATTGAAAATTCACTACTTTCTCCAGCTGATGTTCTTACTTTAGTCATCGCACCATCATACATATCCTTGATCACGTCAATATATCTGCGAGTCACTCCTCTTTTATATAGAACCCACCATATTATATCTCTGGGTATCCTATCATACGTCTTCTCCAAATCTATAAAAATCATATGAAGATCCTTCTTTTTCTCTCTATACCTCTCCATTAATCTCCTCAATAAATAGATTGCTTCCATTGTTGACCTCCCAGGCATAAACCCAAATTGATTCTTAGATACTGTTGTCTTCAATCTCAATCTATATTCAATCACTCTCTCCCAAAGTTTCATTGTATGACTCATTAACTTAATACCACGATAATTTGAACAACTTTGTATGTCCCCTTTATTTTTATAAATAGGTACTAAAATACTTTTTCTCCATTCATCGGGCATCCTATTAGTCATTAAAATTCTATTAAATAATTTGGTAAGCCATGATACTGCATCCTCCCCTAAGCACTTCCAAACCTCAATAGGGATACCATCTAGTCCTAAAGCCTTCCCTGTTTTCATCTTTTTTAGAGCAATCCTGACCTCTGTTGTCCTAATTCTACGAAAAAATATATCTTCTCGAGTCTCCCTAAGTTCCTCTATATCTAATCTACTCCCATTATCTCCATTTAATAACCTCTCAAAGTAGTTTTTCCATCTTTCCATAATTTCATCATCTTTAACTAGGACTCTCGAATCATCACTTTTGATGCACTTAACGTTATTGAAATCTTTTGTTTTCCTATCCCTAAGTTTAGCAAGCTTATAAATAGTTTTTTCCCCTTCTTGTGTTCCTAATTTTGTATAAAGATCATCATACGCTTTTAACTTAGCATCTCTTACCACTTTCTTAACTTCCTTTTTAGCCCATTTATATTTCTCAAAATTCTCTTCATTTCTATTTGTTTGCCATGTTTTAAAGCACTCCCTTTTAATTTTTACTATATTCTGTACTTCTTCATTCCACCACCAAGTTTCTTTAGACTGTGGCCCTTTGCCTTTTGGTTCTCCAAGAATTTCTTTTGATATTTTCCTAATGCATGTGGCCATCTTATTCAACATTATGTTAGTTTCTTCTTCACAATTCCATGTTGCTTCATTTAATACTTTATCTTTAAATAGTTCTAATTTCTCTCCTTTTAAATTCCACCACCTAGCTCGTGGGTTAATCTTCACTTTTCGCATTCGTGATTGATTTTTAATATTTATATCCAACACCATTATCCTATGTTGTGAGGTTAAGCTCTCTCCCGGGATAACCTTACAATCTTTACACGTTAATCGGTCTCCTTTCCTAGTAATGAAAAAATCTATTTGGCTCTTATGTGTTCCACTTTTATAAGTTATTAAGTGTTCAAGCCTCTTTTTAAAACATGTATTTACTAGTACAAAATCATAAGCCATCGCAAAATCTAAGATAGACTCTCCCTCGTCGTTCCTATCTCCAAAACCATGTCCGCCATGCACTATCTCATATCCTACACGATCTTCTCCTACATGGCCATTAAAATCTCCACCTATATAGATTTTCTCACCTAGGGGTATTTCTTGAATTAGTTCATCCATTTGTTCCCAAAATTGTACTTTAGTGTGCTCATCTAATCCTACTTGAGGTGCATAAGCACTAACAATATTAATTATGTTTTCACCTAATACCAATTTTACAAGTATAAGTCTATCACCTTTCCTAATAACGGTTACGATATCGTCCATAAAGTTTTTATCTACTATTATTCCAACTCCGTTCTTATTTTTATGTTTTCCTGTATAATATAATTTAAATCCTGTATTTTCTATTTCTCTAGCTTTCTCACCGACCCATTTAGTTTCTTGTAAACAAGCTATGTGAACTTTTCTTCTTATCATGGTATCTACTAACTCCATCCCTTTTCCTGTCATAGTCCCTATGTTCCAAGTCGCTAACCTAAGTCTAGTATCCTGGACTAGCTTCTTTACCCGCACACGTCCAGCTTGTTGCAGGAACCCTTGCGTATTTATCGTCGCATCCGGGCGCCGATGCGATGCCCCTTGCCTATTTTTCGAGACACCCGGTGGCAGGCGCAACGCCCCTTGCCTATTTTTCGAGACACCCGGTGGCAGGCGCAACGCATCGCTTAAGGGGAATGCCCTAGCATTAGCACGTATATTCATAGGATTCATGTTCATAAGGATCTGACAAAGTTTTACGCTGGCTGTTAGCTACCTAACGCAACCCTCCTCCTTTTTCCGGGCTTGGGACCGGCAGTGTCAAAAAAAAAAAAAAGTTAAGCACGACACAGGCGGAGTTATTATATATATATATATATATATATATATATATATATATATATATATAATAAAGGACGAGGGGTTTTTTTTCTAGGACAACTAATGGCTGAGATCAAAAGTTGATCAATTTAGTCTTTATCAATTAAGGGTTCAGATTAACTGTCCAGCAGCGTTTTGAACCCTAGATCATTCTCTCTCCCACTTTCTATACAAACTTCCTCGAGCCACTCCCTAACTCTGTTTCACAACCACTCCTCAAACACGGAGCGTCTCTCTCTTGGAAACAACTCCGCCAACCTTTCAACCGGACTCTTTTGGTGCAATCACTCTTTAACATATTACTCTGCATTTTTTTTTTTTATTGTTCAAATCATAGAATTAACACTTTTTGTGTTCGTTTATTTAGATTTTTTCCCAGATCTCGGCACATTTTTTTACCCAAGGCTTTCAGATCTGATACTTGTCCCGAGTTTCATGTTTATTATTGTAATTGCAACCCATAAGTGGCAGTGGGATTTAAGGGATAGAACGGTGTGGTAACCAACTCCAAATCTATGTTTTGAGGTAATTAAACGTCTTCATTTTCATGGTTTTTTCAGATCCATCTCTTTCCAGATCTGTGTTTGGATTGTCCATTTCTATCTCGGGCCAAGCATTTAGTTGTCCTATTTACATGTCATCTTCTTCTCTGTCAAAATCACGGAGGGAGTTGTCAAGCCTTTAAATGGCCTTAGCCGACCTGCTACCAGACGAGGTGTGAGTTAATCTCACATTTGCACTAACCGGGGGAGAGAGAGATACGAGTAACAAATCGGAGAGAGAGAAATGAGTAACCGAGGGAGAGAGAGAGAGAGAGTCTTACATTTGCAGCAATATTTCTGAGGTTTGTGTGGGCGTTTGTGTTTGCCTATTTTGCTCATTCTTTGATGTGTATATGACTTTTGGATCTACCCCTTGCAAGATTTGATCGTGGTTTAATTTATGGCCACCACAACTCACTTTTTCTATAGACCCTCATTTATTTTTTTCAGACCATATGTTGGTCAAATGTCTAGCATTATTTTTAGGGAATTTTTTAGTTCCATCTTTTTCTGGATCCATCTTCGTTTCTAAAGCCTTAAGTTTGAGAAAGTTTCAAATCCATCTTCTGTCCAACCATGAAATTTTGTTCAGAAGTGGGCATATTTAGATTTGTATTTTTTGTTTATTGATTTCATAAGACCCATTAAAAAAAATTATAGATCTCACTGGTTTGTCTGTCCTGCCAGGGCATTTCGTTCAGTAATGGGCATATTTTGATTTTTATTTTTCGTTTATTGATTTAGATTTTTTACAAGTATACTGCTGGTCATCCATATTTTGTACTGATCTATTACATTATTAAGTTCTCCCTTTTTCTCCTAAAAAATTAGAATCGGGAGGAAATAAACCTAGAAAAATGACATTTTTCAGACCATTGTAATTGTCCTATCATTTACTGGTTTTTTTTAGAAACATATGGATTCAACTCTTTGAATTGCACACATACCGCAAAACGTTTAGCATCACAACAATGATGTAATGGTGTTTTTTATTTAAATTGAGATTGACATTCAGAAATGGAGTTGTACCTAATGGTTTGTATCTAAGGGTTCGTTTTATTGACGTTGGGCAAAAAGTTAGCATGACAAAATTGGCCTAGGCAAACTTTGCCAAGACAAATATTATTCTTCTCACATTAGGCTATCAAGCACTCAAATGAGGTAAAACAAGTTTTGAGGCAAAATATTTTTATAACTTATTTTTTACGACGGATTTAAAAATTGTCATTAAAAAAGTTTAAAATAGTTTTTGTAATATATTCAAAATAGTTTTAAAAAATGTTAAAAACAGTTTTTTCAATATTTTTATAAAACAATTTTAAAACAAAATTATAAAACATTTTCTTAACATTTTTTATAATTTTAAAAACATTTTTAAAAATAGTACAAAATAGTTTTTGAATATTCATAACAGTTTTTAAAACGTTACAAAATAGGATTTTTAACTATTTAAAAAAAATATTTTTTAAAACTATAAAATAGTTTTTTATAATGTATTCTAGACAATTTTTACAATATTTTGATAATACTATTTTTTAAAAAAATTGTAAAAGATTTTCTTAACATTTTTTATAATATTAAAAAGAGGTTTTCAAACATTAAAAAATAATTTTTTTAACTATTTAAAACCGTTTTTAAAATTATTTTTTACAACAGTTTTTATAATATATTCAAAGCAGTTTTTAAAAAAGTTAAAAATGGTTTTAACAATATTTTTTGATACGGTTTTTTAAAAAAAATTGTAAAACATTTTCTTAACAATTTTTAATAATATTAAAAACTATTTTCAAAAAATTAGAAAATAGTTTTTAAATATTCATAACAGTTATTTATTTATTTAAAATAATTTTTAAATTATTTTTTAAAATATTAAAACTGGTTAAGAAGTTAGCAAATTTGTTGACAAATGTTTCTCACTCAAATAGGTAAGCAAAGTTTGTCAATACCTTATGCATAATGAGTGTTGTACGCTAGAAAATAATGTCATGATAAATTGTGCAATCAAACAGACAAGAAATTGACAAATTTTCATAATGCCAACCAAACAGACCCTAATAGTTTAAAATGAGGTGTACTTAGAATTCAAACCCTCTTTATAAAATTTGGTTAAGTATTGTTTGAAATGTTAGGAGTACATGGGCAATTCATAATGTCATTAAAGTTTATAAATTGTGGTTATCTAAAGTTTGAAATGTTATAATAAATAAATACTAATTGCAAAACTAAAATAGATGTTCCTAAGACAAAACTGTACTATATTAAAATCATAACCATGCCGCCAGCATTGGATCAATGTGTTATTCGTGATGAAAAATAGTATTTATATTTGCACCTAGCCATGATGAGTAAGTGCTCCCTGGGATGACAAATAGTATTTATATTTACACTATTGGTGAGTATATAATATAAAATATCACGGGAACAAATTTATCATTTTGTCTTCGGCACGTGTACCAAATATCACGAGAAAAAATTTATCGTCGAGCCATCGGCACGGGTACATCCTAGTATATATATATATATATATATATATATATATTACAATAATTTTCTATGATATTTTTTACTTTTAGTGACACTTTATGTAATGCTAGAGTATTCACTTGTAGTGAATTTAGTCATACTTGTATTAATTCCACATGAAATTTTCTTTCATTTAAGTAAGGATTAAATTAATTAGGTGAAATTAGTTCATCCGGGTGTAATACACCGTATTTTTATGACTTTTAATTTTGGAGATTTATTAAATTTAATTAGAGATATTAATTCGAAAAATCATTTAAATACGTACTAGCGTGATGAGAGTTAGTAATTATTTTGTTGTAAGTTACTTTATGGGTAAAGTAAGTGGTGTAATTATGATTAGTAAAAATTATCACGAGAATCTAATTTGGTAATTTTGAAAATTTATCGGGACGCGCTTGTGTCGTGTCGGGATTAAATTCAAACTATAAAAAGTGAATATATTATAATTCACCCGTATGGTCATTTTGAGTGTATCAATGTGTCCGTAAGGGTCGAGATAGTCAAAATAATATACCCGGGGATTTAGTTTGGGTCTCGGAGCGTTTTCAGGCCTAATTAACACCCCAGGAGGGCGTTTTGGACATTTTACATTTTTGGGCATGAAAACCCACGAAAATTCTAAGTGTATATCAGATGGTAGGAGTCATATTCTAGGGTTAAAATCACCATAAACCAAAGACGGTCATTGGAGAGGAAGAGGAGAAGCTTTCTAAGGAGTTTTAGGCCAAGAACTCCACCGTTTGCACCGCCGTCGCCGCCAAACGTTAGATCGCGTAACGAGGATCAAAACCACACCAATCTCTCCACAAATCTGAACCAAGAATTCTCAGGAAAGTATCTATCTTACTCTATTTCAGTTAATGCTTCAATAATATCAGTCTAGGATTGATTGTGACCTGTTTTTGTGAAAGAAAAACCTATTTTGGAGACTTGGATTTGCATGATGTATAGGTTATAGATTTATTCTGGAAACGAAATTCACATGTTGTGGTTGAACCACGAAATTACAGTAAATTAAGGGTATGAAATCTGGTAAAAGAATGGGAAGAAACTAAACAAAGAAAATATTAGGGTTCTTAATAGTTTATGGATTATGCCCCCATTTAATTTGTTATTCATGATGAAAATCCGCATGCCTGACATAGAATATCACTTATTTGAGGATATAACATTTGTAGTATAAATTATTGGGAGTTTGGTAGTCAAATATATTGTTTTGGATGATTTTGGAAGAGGAAACTCGTAACTAGAAATTCTACAGATTCGCCATACCTGCTTGATTGACCGATCGACCCAAGAGCATCGATCGATCGAACACCCGACATCGATAACTCAAATTCCCCTTTTTAATAGGTTGTTCCGGCTTAAAGGATTAGACATTCTTGGATATTAATGTTAGAACATTTTGGGATATAAAGAAGACCAGTAGGACTTTATAAAAATGGAACCTTTAATCTAGGACAAGATTAACATTTCCCAGGGGTGTTTTACACATAAGGGACAATGGGAACATGTGTTAAAGGGTGAGACTCATAAGGAAGTTACATTGTAAAATAAATGAGTATCTACTGAAATTACACTTGGGGAGATAGGAATTCACGAGTGTTACGTAGTAAGTTGGAATAATCCTATAAATTAGAATGAGAGAAAAACCATTATACGTGATAATCTAATAATGTGCAATAAGAATAAATGTCATAATTATGGGTCGTGAGAGTGTACGTAAATTTGATATGGGAATAGTAGTATATATATATGACTGTGATGGTGCATATACTATATACGTGTGAAAATCATGCCCGCGCTACTTGCTATCCCTGAGGTTACCACGCTAGGACAGTCTTATCTCGATGTGACCTTTATGGGGGATATTGACTCGTACCCTAGAACATAGGAATCCTTGGTATAGGCTCTCGGATCGATAGTCAGACGGTCCTAAGAGACGTGAGGGTATGTGCTAACCTCTTAGTGACTTGGAACTATGCTTCGCCTCAATTTGTCTGTGTTTTGTGTTAATACAGTTCGAGAGTGATTCCGAACTAGTATTTCCCTTAGTACGAGTGATACGGGGACTGGATAGCAGAGTATGCCTGCACCATAAAATTTGTGTGGGGTGCCGCTTGAATATATATATTATATGAATATTTAATATAAGTATTTAAACCTGGAATTTGGGAACTACCTACTGTGACTGTAGTAAGTAAGAAATGAATAATTATTTCAACTTGAGAATAAGTGTTTGAAAAGTATGATGCGTTACTGAGAAACTTTATAATCAAATGAGGCTTATGTGAGGACTTTGCTGTTAAATAAAATTAACTTCCTTAACATTTGAAATTGTCGGCATCAAATCTTATGAGTAACTTAAGATAAGATAAGTTAAACTTTTGGGAGTATTAGTGCGATAGGTGTGCACATTAGAAGAGAGGTGAGAATTTCTCAAGGGAGTGCCGCACTAATATGATGGGTGCATTAGCCGGTAAGCATTTTAAATACTTGCTAAACTAATTTTAAACTGTTTTACAATCGGGCTCTGACCCGTTTCCTATTTTCTCTTCTCTCTTATATATATATGTATATATTACAGGTGCCTAGCCACAGGAGCGTCTTGCATAGGATCCTTTGGAAGGAACGCATTGCAACTTAGCTGGGAGTTGCAGGCCTCTTGCTTAGATGACCTCATTATTGATTCCACTTCTAGCTCTGTTTTATTCAGTTCGGCTTGTGTCTCCCTTTTCCATTATTCAATTGTTTTTATCAGAGATTGTGATTCGTTTATTTCCAGTATTTATACTTTGGGATTTTTACTGTCAGGATGTTTTCCTTAAAGTTTTAAAGTTAGAATTAATTAGTTGGATGTTTAATTGTTTGGATTACTTGTTCCAGTATTGTTGTTGTGTGATTCTTAAACTATGGATTATGTGAGGTTTTAAACATTGGTTTTAAATTAAATTTGAAATTGATGTCAAAAAAATGGTTTTGTCACTTAACTTAATTATTTAGGGTGTTTAATTGGAAAAGTTATTTTTACGATCGTGATGTTAAGAACGATCCAACCGTTCACCTTGGCTATAATTTAATAAAGGACTGATCACCCGATATTTAATTAGGCGGGGTGTCACAGGTGGTATCAGATCATCAGGATCTAGTATCCTTTAGGATATGTATGGCTTATTTCACTTTCAGCTTAGCGTTCTTGCTATAGAGACTTATTTTAGGATTGTTGTATTCTTACTTTTACGATTACATCTTCAGCTATTTGAGATTTGATAATAACTGTAGACTAATAAATTTCTTCACGTTTCAGATGCCTCCGAGACGCGCACCAAAGGATAGGCGTGCCCAAGCCGAGCAACCAGTAGATCTAGCTCAGGGAACGATGAATGCAACCGAGGTAGCCGCTATCGTTGCTCATGAGGTGAATGTCGTGCTAGCGGTAGTGCAGTAAGCTCCACCCCAAGTTCAGGTAGTGGCGCCAGTACCGGCACAACGTCCATCTGCATGGTAGCGAGTTAGGGATGCCTTTCAGAAGGCGCATCCCCCAAAGTTTGTGGGTAGTTCGGATATCATTGTGGCGAGCCAATGGAAGAAAGATATCCAGAGGCATCTGCGCATATACGAGTGCACGGACGTACAGAAGAAGCTGTTGGCTTCCTTTAAGCTAGTGGGGTCCGCTTTGCATTGGTGGGAATCCACTACCACCTTGGAGGAGAGGGATATTATCACTATTCAGTCATTTTGGGTACGGTTTGACAGCAAATACTTCCCATCCGTCGTGCAGACTAAGATGAGGAGGCAGTTACTAAGTCTGAAACAAGAGAATTCGACTATTGCTGAGTATGAAGAGGAGTTCACAAGACTTCTCACTATAGTTCCAGATGAGGCACCCACTGAGGAAAAGAAGATATTGTTGTTTGTAGATGGATTGGCTTGGAGAATCTGTCAGCACCTCATAGGTAATCTATCACTGAGTACCTACACGGATGTACTCAATGCTTCTTTGCTACACTGCTAGGATCACCGCTTCCATCTGCAGGGAAACAAGCGAGCAACAGAGTTTGGCCAGTAGGGCAGAACAGGGGGTAGTGCTGCTAGTGGAGCACCGACATCTCAAGGGCAGGCTCGTCAGCATGCGTAGAGTTCCCATCAGGGGGACCCTGCCAAGCAGTTTCGATCAGGTGACTCCACGCAGGGATTTGGGGGATTTAGGCACGGTTAGCAGGGCCAGCCTAATCAGCAGGGCCTGTAGGGCCAACATCGTCAGCCACAGGGTCAGCAACAGGGTCATCAGGGCCAACAACATTTTCAACAGGGCCAATGGTGGGGTTATAACGGCCAGCAGGGCCGTAATCAGCAGGGACAAAGGGGAGGAAATTTCAGGGGCCGATGCTTCGGGTGTGGTAAAAATAGCCACAGGCGCCAGGTTTGTCCAGAGGGTGATAAGACCCCACAACAGCAGGGTGCCGGTAATGAGTCACAGAGGCCACTTTTCCAGCCGCCCTCCTAGCACCAGCTCAGGTACCTGCCCTACCAGCCATGACATCCGCTTCAGTGCAGCAGGGGAAGTTACAGTACATACGTGTCTATAACGTCCACCAGGCAGCAGCTCCACAGGCGCCACCCGCGATTGAGGGTACGTTCCTATCCATGGTACTATGGGTCGAGTTTTATCTAATATTGGGGCGATACACTATTTTATAGCTACTCATTTTGCGAAGGCCTTAGGGTGATTTTCCACAACAGAGAGAACTGTAACATGTGTAGACTCACCAGTGGGAAATGGATCGCTAATTTTCTTTATATGCCGAGGTGTGGGAGTAGAGATTGGTAGCTTGATATTACCAACAGACATGTTAGTCTTAGATATGCATGATCACGATGTTATTATTGGTATGGATTGGTTCGTAGCATACAGAGCCATGATATATTGTTTCGGTGGGAGTATTGTCTTTGCCATTCTGGGGCAAGAGATGTTTGTAGTGGTGACGCCTCTCCCAGAGGGAGGCTCTACCACTCATTTGTATTACATAGAGGAGGATACCTCTAAGGAGGTCGTGATTCCCTTAGATTCGATCCCAGTTGTTCGTGAGTATTCTGATGTATTTCAGGAGATACCAGGCCTACTCCCCAGTCGAGAGATATATTTTCTCATAGATTAATTATCGAATACTCGACCGATAGCACGCTCTCCATACCCCATGGCTTTGGCAAAAATGCGAGAGTCACGAGATCAGATAGTGCAGCTGTTAGGTCAGGGCTTCATTCGTAGGAGTACCTCACCTTGGGGCACTCCAGTTTTGTTTGTGAAAAAGAGAGATGGTTCACTGAGGTTATGTGTGGACTACCGGGAGCTGAACAAGGTCACAATACAAAAAAAATATCCATTGCCTAGAATCGATGATCTGTTTGACCAGTTGAGGGGAGAAACTTTCTTTTCGAAGATAGATCTAAGGTCAGGATACCATCAGCTACGTATTAGGCAGCAGGATGTTTTGAAGATTGCTTTCTTGATAAGATATTGGTCCTATGAGTTCAGAGTGATGCCATTTGGACTCACAAATGCTCCAGCCGTATTCATGGACTTGATGAACCGAGTGTTTAGATATTTCGTGGATCGGTTTGTCATCGTCTTCATAGATGACTTCCTGATATATTCACAGACGAAGGAAGAGCATGCTGAGTACTTGAGGCAAGTTCTTCAGACTATATGAGAGCATCAGCTGTATGCTAAGTACGAGAAGTGCGGGTTCTGGTTACAAGAAGTGAAGTTGTTGGGACATGTTGTTTCTGAACAGGAGATAGCGATTGACCCGAGTAAAGTGTCAGCGGTGAGGGAGTGGGGACAACCCACAACACCGATGGAAGTGCGTAGTTTCTTGGGGTTAGACGAATACTATAGGAGATTCATTTAAGGGTTCTCTAAGATAGCGGGTCCATTGACGAACCTGACTTGCAAGAGGGTATCATAAGTTTGGGACGATCCTTGTCAATTGGCTTTCGACGAGCTGAAAGACAAGCTTACTTCAGCACCGGTCCTTGCTTTACCTAAGCTAGGAGTGGATTATCTGGTTTATACGGATGCCTTTTTACGGGGACTCAGGGGAGTACTTCAGCAGGAGGAGAAGGCTATAGCTTTGCCTTTCGCAAGCTTAAGCCGCACGAGAAGAATTACCCCACACACGACCTAGGGTTAGCAGCGGTCATCTTTGCATTAAGGATATGGAGACACTATTTATTGGGGGAGAAATTCCGCTTGTTCATAGACCATAAGTCACTATAGAACCTATTCACTCAGCGAGAGCTGAATATGTGTCAACGCAGGTGGTTAGAGTTTGTGAAGGACTATCAGTTTGACATACAGTACCATCCAAGGAAGGCCAACGTAGTTACTGACGCATTGAGCCATAGACTGATAGATGATGTAGCAGACGTCTGTAAAGAAAAGTGGAAAGAGTTGGGTAACCAGGACATAGTAGCCCATTCCTTCATATTTGTCATGACAGTGACACCCGATATTGTTATGAGGGTAATACGGGCACAGACAGCAGACCCATTTTCCAGGAGCAGATTGTACGACTTTTAGCTGAGGGTGTTGAGTCATATTTTGTTAGTTCTGATGGAGGTTTAAGGTTTAATGGGAGATTAGTGGTCCTAGAAGGAGAAGATTTACGTCACGCAGTGATGACCCAGTCTCATGGGTCCCAATTTGCAGTGCATCCTGGGGAGAGATAAGATGTACCAGGATATTAGGCGGCAATACTGGTGGAGTGGAATTAAAAAGGACATTGCTAAGTTCGTGTCCAAGTGTTCTAAATGCCAGATGGTAAAGGTGGACCACCAGAAGCCATCGGGGTTTCTTCAGCCATTGGAAATACCCGTGTGGAAGTGGGAGAGTATTTCCATGGATTTTATTACTGGGTTGCCTACATCACAGCGGGGCCACAACTCCATTTGGGTGGTTGTGGACCGTTTGACCAAGGTGGCTCATTTTCTGCCAATGCGGACAGACTATACCACGGGTTAGTATGCTCAATTGTTCATTACTGAGATTGTCAGATTACATGGGGTGCCCCTGGATATTGTGTCAGATAGAGATAAGATTTTCATGTCTCGTTTCTGGGAGAGCTTTCAGGAGGCCATGGGTACAGAGTTGAGGTTGAGTTCAGCTTATCACCCACAAACAGATAAACAAACATAGCGTACCAATTAGATGTTGGAGGATATGCTACAAATGTGTGTCCTTGATTTTAGGGGAGGTTGGGAGACACATCTTCCACTGGTAGAGTTCGCTTATAATAACTCTTATCAGTTCACGATTGGCATGGATCCATTTGAGGCATTGTATGGCAGGACTTGTCGTTCCCCAACTTGTTGGCTAGAGGTCGGGGGAACAAGTATTCGGGTAGCCCAGGACAGGCAGAAAAGCTACGCTGATACAAAATAGTTCTTTTGAGAATTTAATATGGGGGACCAAGTATTACTACGTGTATCTCCTATAAAAGGAGTGATGAGGTTCGGGAAGAAAGGGAAATTGGCCCCTAGATACGTGGGACCACTTCCCATTATCGAGAGGGTTGGGCCGGTAGCATATAGATTGGGACTGCCTGAGCACTTACATTGCATTCACCATGTATTCCACATCTCATCATTGAGATGATACCTTCGGGATGACATGGCCCATTCCCATATCACGATTCAGGAGATTGACTTACAGCCCGACAGCTCTTAGGAGGAGAGGCCAGTGGCTATCCTAGACCATAACGAAAGAAAATTGAGGTCAAAGGTAGTCCCACTTGTTCGGGTCCAGTGGGAGCATCATAGTGTGGAGGAATCCACTTGGGAGCGTTAGGCGGACATGCATGAGAAGTACCCAGAGTTATTCTTACTAGGTACACCTTATTTTTCGAATTTCGGGACAAAATTTCGTTATTAGGGGGGAAGTATGTAATACCCCGTCTTTTTATGCCTTTTAATTTTGGGGATTTATTAAATTTAATTAGAGATATTAAATTAATATTAATTCGTAAAATCATTTAAATACTTACTAGCGTGATGAGAGTTAGTAATTATTTTGTTGTAAATTACTTTATGGGTAAAATAAGTGGTGTAATTATGATTAGTAAAAATTATCACGAAAATCTAATTTGGTAATTTTGGAAATTTATCGGGACGCGCTTGTGTCGTGTCGGGATTAAATTCGAACTATAAAAGTGAATATATTATAAGTCACCCGCATGATCATTTTGAGTGAGTCAATGTGTCCGAAAGGGTCGAGATAGTCAAAATAATGTACCCGGGTGTTTAGTTTGGGTCTCGGGGCGTTTTTAGGCCCAATAAACACCCCGGGAGGGCCTTTATGGACATTTTACATTTTTGGGCATGAAAACCCACGAAATTTCTAATGATATATCATATGGTATTAGTCATCGTCTAGGGTTAGAATCACCATAAACCAAAGATGGACATTGGAGAGGAAGAGGAGAAGCTTTCCAAGGAGTTCTAGGCCAAGAACTCCACCATTTGCACCGCCGTCGCCGCAAAACGTTAGATCGCGCAACGAGGATCACAACCACACCAATATCTCAACAAATCTGAACCAAGAATTCTCATACAAGTATCTATCTTGCTCTATTTCAGTTAATGCTTCAATAATATTAGTCTACGATTGATTGGGACGTGTTTTTGTGAAAGAAAAACCTATTTTGGAGACTTGGATTTGCATGATGTATAGGTTAAAGATGTATTCTGGAAACCAAATTCACAAGTAGAGGTTGAACCACAAAATTACAGTAAATTAAGAGTAAGAAATCTGGTAAAAGAATGAGAAGAAACTAGACAAAGAAAATATTTGGGTTCTTAATATTTTATGGATTATGCTCCATTAAATTCGTTATTCATGATGAAAATCCGCATGCCTGACGTAGAATATCACTTATTTGAGGATATACACTTGTAGTATAAATTGTTGGGAGTTTGGTAGTCAAATATATTATTTTGGATTATTTTAGAAGAGGAAACCCGTAACTGGAAATTTTGCAGATTTGCCATACCTGCTTGATCGATCGATCGACCCAAGAGCATCGATCGATCGAGCACTTGCCATCGATCGATCGACCCCTCCTGTATAACTCACATTCCCCTTTTTAATAGGTTGTTCCGGCTTGAATGATTAGACATTCTTGAATATTAATATTAGAACATTTTGGGATATAAAGAAGACCAGTAGGACTTTATAAAAATAGAACCTTTAATGTGGGACAAGATTAACTTTTCACGGGGGTATTTCACACATAAGGGACAATGGGAACATGTGTTAAAGGGTGAGACTAGTAATGAAGTTACGTTGTAAAATAAATGAGTATATACTGAAATTACACTTGGGTAGATAGGAATTCACGAGTGTTATGTATAAGTTGGAATAATCCCATAAATAAGAATGAGAGACAAACCGTTATACGTGATAATCTAATAATGTGCAATAAGAATAAATATCATAATTATGGGTCGTGAGAGTGAACCTCAATTTGATATGGGAATAGTAGTATACATATATGACTGTGATTGTGCATATACTATATACGTGTGAAAATCATGCCCGCACTACTTGATATCCCTGAGGTTACCGTGCTGGGACGGTCTTGTCTCGATGGGACCTTTATGGGGGATATTGACTTGTACACTAGAATATAGGAATCCTTGGTACAGGCTATTGGATCGATAGTCAGACGATCCTAAGAGACGTGAGGGTATGTGCTGACCTCTTACTGACTTGTAACTATGCTTCACCTCAATTTGTATGTGTTTTGTGTTAATAGAGTTCGAGAGTGATTCCGAACTAGTATTTCCCTTAGTACGAGTGATACGGGGACTGGATATCAGAGTATGTCGACACCATAAAATTTATGTGGGGTGCTGTTAGAATATATATATTATATCAATATTTAATATATGTATTTAAACCTGGAATTTGGGAACTACCTACTGTAACTATGGTAAGTAAAAAATGAATAAATATTTCAACTTGGGAATTACTGAGAAACTTTATAATCCAATGAGGCTTATGTGAGGACTTTGTTGTTAAATAAAATTAACTTCCTTAACATTTGAAATTATCGGCATGAAATCTTATGAGTAACTTAAGATAAGATAAGTTAATCTTGTTGAGAGTATTAGTGCGATAGGTGTGCACATTATAAGAGAGGTAAGAATTTCTCAAGGGAGTGCCGCACTAATATGATGGTTGCATTAGCCAGTAAGCATTTTAAATACTTGCTTAACTAATTTTAAACTGTTTTACAATCGGGCTCTGACCTATTTTCTATTTTCTCTTCTCTCTTGTATATATAGGTATATATTACAAGTGCCCATCCACAGGGGCGTCTTGCATAGGATCCTTTGGAAGGAACGCTCTGCATTTTAGGTGGGAGTTGCAGGCCTCTTGCTTAGATGACCTCATTATTGATTCCACTTCTAGCTCTATTTTATTTAGTTGGTCATGTGTCGCCCTTTTCCGTTATTCAGTTGTTTTTATCAGAGATTGTGATTCGTTTATTTCCAATATTTATACTTTGGGATTATTACTGTCAGGATGTTTTCCTTAAAGTTTTAATGTTGGAATTAATTAGTTGGATGCTTAATTATTTGGATTACTTGTTCCAGTATTGCTGTTGTGTGACTCTTAAACTATGGATTATGTAAGGTTTTAAATATTGGTTTTAAATTAAATTATAAATTGATGTAAAAAAGGTTTTGTCCATTAGCTTAATTATTTAGGGTGTTTAATTGGAAAAGTTATTTTTACGACAGTGATGCTAAGAATGAACCAACCGTTCACCTTGGTTATAATTTAATAAACGACTGATCACCCGGTATTCAATTAAGCGGGGTGTCACACCGGGTTGCGAGTAATTAAACCCAGTATTACTTATAAATTTTAGAATTGGACTTTAATGATTTTAGAATAAATCAAGAGGGGTGTTTTTTTAATAAAAAAGGATTGGGGTGTCTCATGACACAATTAAATATATCTTTGGGGTAAAAATATTTGGAACGCACTTTGAGAGGTATTACGGCCACATTTAGGAAAAATGGTGCAGGGCATATATATATATATATATATATATATATATATATATATATATATATATATATATATGAGTTGGATAGCTATCGGTCTAATTACATTTTGTATTTGGGTTCATTTGGGGGTCCAAAGTTGGGGCCTAAAGCCCAAATCGGGAATTAGAAAAAATATAAGGCTTGAAGGAAGAGAAACAATTCCCCACCACTATTTAAAACCTAACCCTAGCATCCTCACTTCAATAGAGAGAGGACCAAAGACATATGAGGAGGAAGAGCACCATTGGAGGAGGAAAGAGGCTTCTCCACACAATTTCAGGCAAGGATTCTCTTGTCATACTTATTTAATTTTTTTTATTCTTATATAAACGTTAACTCCATGCTTAGATTTAAAGTTAAATCATATTTTGAGACTACACAATTGGAGTTCCTTAAATTAGGGTAAAATTTGAAGAATAATTCATGATCCATGCATAGATCCATAATCCTTTGGGAGACATGTTGTGGAAATCTTTCAACTAATCTAAAAGTTAATGGAGTACAATAAGGAGAAATTTAGAAAATCCAACTAGATGTTTACTTTTAAGATTATTAATTATTAGTATTTAGGGGGATAAATTCATGAATTAAATCCGTATAATGGGTAGGAATTAGTAGTGGGACTGCTGGTGTTTAATTCTTGGATAAAGAAAAGATTGGTGGAGTTGTTAATGGCGGACGGGAGAAGCAAGAAGGCGAAGGGCTAGAAAACGAAGTGGTCGTTCGAACGACACCAAAAGTCATTCAAACAAGATTTGTTTCTCATTCGAACGAAATTGTTATCTCGTTAAAAAAACCATGGCATTTGACAACGACATAGATCTTTTCGTTACGAATGCGTGGCCACCGGTTTCGTATTCTTTTGATTTTTTTAATTAGTTATAATTTTATTACTAAAGGGTGTACGAAACTAAAATCCTTTGTGAGAAATAAAACTGGGATTACTTATGGATGTCCATAAATGAGTGTAGGACTCGAAAAAATAGTAAGGACCATTATTTTTACCTTGAAATTGAATGGGAATGAATTCGAGGTAGGGAATTAGAGTGTTTAGGATGAACAACACTCGAAAATATATGAACGAATTCGGATGGAAATTTAAAATGAAATTAGGATACGAGATATATTGAGATGTTCTTAGTATCTTGAATAAGCATATGAATGTAAGTTAATATTTATGAAATTAAGAGGGGGGTTGTGACTCGGATAGTTTTAGGCAGAGTGCTATCGGAATTAGGCCCGGGTAGCCAGTTTAATTTATAATATATATTATAAATTATCAAATATCAAATTTACTAAAGGGTGTTTGACCTAATAGTGGGATTTAGTGTAATAAATTTTGAAGAGTGAAGATAATGACCAAATGAATGAGCCCAGTTATTATCGTGGAGTGATGGTACTTAGTTATATTAGAGGATTTCTTATATATATACATATACCCTTTTTCACATTACTTGACTCCTTATATATGTACGTATAAACCTTATTAAAAAGGAATTAAAAAGTGTATAATTATTTATAATCTGGAATGACTAAAGTTTGAGTTAAGAGGAAAATATGCTAAGATTATTAAATGTGTGGGCAAGGTTGGTTTGGGAATATTTATACCTATAATGTTTTTGAAAGGTTAATTGGTGGGTGGGTATGAAATGGGACATTTATAAATTCGTTTCCCAATGTACTACTTGTCAACTGGTGAAAGTAGATCATTAAATACCAACGGGTTTATTATAACCCTTGGAAATATCGGTATGGGAATGGGAAAGTATCTCGATGGATTTCATCATGGGGTTGCAACATCACAAAGAGGTCACAATTTTGTTTGGATGATTGTTGATCGTTTGACCAAGTCGACACATTTACTACCCGTACGCATAGATTACAATGCTACTCATTATGCTCGGCTATTTATTACGGAGGTTGTTATACTCCACGGGGTGCCCATAAACATAGTCTCTGATAGAGATAAAATTTTGTTTCCCATTTTTGGATAAGTTTCCAAGAAGCTATGGAAAACGAGTTGAAGTTAAGTACCTCTTATCACCCTCAAATAGATGGGCACACGAAAAGGGTCAACCAAATGTTGGAGGACATACTCCGAATGTGTGTGCTTCATTTCAAAGGTGGTTGAGAATAATATCTCCCTTTGGTAGAATTTGCTTAAAATAATTTTTACCAATTTACCATTAGGAAGGCACCCCATGAAGCCTTGTATGGCCGACCATGTGGATCACCCACTTGTTGGTTGGAGGTGGAGGATAATAAATTTCTTGGACCTGAAATGATCCAGGATACTTCTTTAAGGATTGAAATCATTCAAAATTGCATCCAAATAGCTCAAGATCGACAACAGAGTTATATCGATGCGAATAGAAGGCATGTAGTGTTAGAGGTAGAAGATCAAGTTCTGGTGCGAGTATCGTCGGCGAAAGGTATTATGCGATTTAGGAAGAAAGGAAAGCTTGCACCGTGCTACGTTGGACCTTTTTCGATTATTGCTAAGGTAGGACCAGTAGCGTATCAACATGCCTTACCGAAGAATTTACAACAAGTTCATGATGTATTTCGTGTTTCATCTTTGAAAAAGTACAAGAGGTGTGAAAGATCTCATTGGCATATTTCTTTGAATGATATTGAATCGCAACCCGATATTTCATATGAAGAACAACCAATTGCAATCTTAGATCATGGGGAACGTAGGCTAAGAACTCGAGTGGTGCCCTTGGTTTGGGTTCAATTGGGTCATCACAATGTCGAGGAATTGACATGGGAGCATAAAGATGATATACGAGAAAAGTATCCACATCTCTTTTTGCAAGGTACGCCTGAATTTTGAGGGCAAAATTCTCTTATAAGGGGGGGGGGGGGGAGGGGGAGAGTGTAATAACCCTTACTTTTGAGTAATTTATTTTATATTAATTAGCCATCTGAGGTAATTATATAAAATACTGGTAAACGGGATAAATATTGATTTTAGTGAATTAAAGATAATACTTATCAAATTGTGCATGTTTAATGTTATGTGAATTAAAATGGCATTACGTTATGATAAATGGCGTCGTTGTGCTTTAAACGACAATTATGGGTTAAATGAAGTTGAAAATGGAAATGAGATATATTATTCTGGATGCTAATTTAGAGGGCGCGATAAGTCCTAAAATATGAGAGATAGTCAAAATAAGTGCCATATTGTATTTTTGGGTTCCGGGCACTTTTGACTAATTATGACTTAAATGTGTAGTTACGAGTAATCTTAATGAGGTATTTACATTTAGAGATGGAAATTAAGGGTAAAGGTACGTTTAAGACTTGCACCTCATTTTATTTCTTAAGTGTGTAATTACTAAACCTAGAGAGATAGAGGGAGGAAGAGAATTGTGGAGAAAAAAAGAGAAGAAAAGGAAGTGAAGTGGAGATTGGAGCCTGGAGTTGTTTCTACCAAAGGAAATCTGATATTCAAAGCTTGAGGCAAGTTTTCTTACTTGATAATATATGATATTGGGTGAATAAATGGTATTGATGGTCGTGTATTTGAAATGATTTAACAATTTTGGGGTTTTAAGCGATTTGTAGAGTTTGAACCCTTAGAATTTGATTTAGATGGTTATTGTATGGATTATAGTAGTTAGGATGAATTTATGATGGTTTTGGGATGGATTAATGATGTTGGTTGGAGTAGAAATGGGGTTTGGGAAAAACTAGTGTTCATAACCCGTAGCCCCAATTTTGGCAAAATTCGTCAGGGCGAATCGATTCGCCCTTCTTGCGAATCGATTCACTAAGGGGTGAGGCTATAGGTCTGGGAATCCAAATCGATTCAGGTTAGGCCGAATCGATTTGTCATGAGACATAGTGTTTATTTCTTCATCCGAATTGATTCGCTTCCTGGGGAAAATCGATTCAGCCCTAGGTCGAATCGATTTGAAATCCTGCTATTTTGAGTTATTTTTCCAACTCAATTTTAACCCTTTATCTTTAGTCATAGGACCTATGACCCTTCTTGTATGAAGTAAACTTATAGTCCTAGAGTCTTATGGTTGTTAGGAAACTACCCTAGATTAAAATGGGATTGGATGGGGTTCGTTTCGGGGATTTCCAAATTGATGATAAGGTATTATTTTCCTCTAGCAAATTAATGTGAAACTAGGAGTTGTAAGATTATATTGGGGGAATTTAGAAGCTTAATTGAGGTATGTTAGACTTAGTGGCCTATAAAAACGTCATATTTTATTGAAGATTAATTCAAGAATACATATTAAACGTGAAGTGTATAATGATGACCTTACATGGTTATGGCCTCGAAGTAACATAATGTATATATTGAAATGGGAATAAAATGTAAATGATAATTTACGTAAACACACCTCTCTAAATGCTATCATAGGGGAAACACGCACATGAGGTGAAGTCCCCTAGCTAGTGAATACAGGGTGAATATGGTCCTCGGCCATAGGACCGATTATTATATATTGTGTATTTATTTTTTGAAGTGAGGTAATTTCAGGTGTGGTTATGACTCACTATCGAAGGTATATGGCCACTTCTCGACGTCACGCGTTGTAGGATGCCCAGGTTGTCTTGTGTGATAGGCCCTGGAATATGATAGTTATTTAGGGGCGTGTCTAGTGGGGAAACTCAGAAGGACGGTCTTAAAAACGTTATATGTTATGAAATATAACTATCCTGAATTAAATGGGAGTATTTTGATGGAAAAGCATCATATGAATTAATTGCTTGAATACGTTTCCTAATGAGATATGGAACGGTGAACTGAAATTGTGTATAAAGGAAAGTGAATCTCACTTAATAATATTTAAAGACAGACCCTCTTATATAATTGAATTGGGATTATATTCATTCATTGCTTTAGTTTATGTTCTTAGATTGAGTACTTAGATTCTTATCATTATTGAGCGTGATGATTAACTGTTCATAACTGTCATACTCTTTATTCATCTGGTGATCATATAAAATCGGGCCCTGACCTGTTCATATTTCTTATTTTTCCTGAATCTTTTATTCGCTCAGGTGCTCCGTCGCAAGGATGCCCGTTCGGACTTTCCCTATTCCTGTGTCCTTGAGTCCTAACACCTTGCGAATGTTATGGGATATTTTGTTATAGACGCCACCACTTTTGTATTCTAGTTATGACCGGGTCATCTATTCGGGCGTGTGGACCAAGATTTTGTAATTGCCTAATGCAATGTATTATGTAACTTAATTAACATGTTGTTTATGGTTTGTAAGAGACTGTTAACCGACAACATATTCGGTTACTTTATTGTATACTTGTAGTTGATGTTATATAAGTCTTTTGGGTATCCATCTTCTTGTAAATTAAATGAGTTAAATATTTCTTTTTAACTTACAAATATTATTTTTGACAATTCATTATCTAGAATAGTGGGTGGTTATCTCGTACTCTTATTATATTAGTATGATGCTAAGAATGTACCGTCTTTGATTCCTGCCATTATTGGAGTATCGAGCGGGCCACTTCTTATTTTAATAAGCGGGTTGTCACATAATTATTAATCCCGTGGATGAATTATTTTATTTTCTCATATTTGTCTCATACAAAGAATGGTATTTATTTACTCACACCCAACTTACTTTTGGTGGCGGCTGACACCGAAATTAAGTAGGGTGTGATATCTGCTATCAGAGCATGGACTTAGGTCTAGTAGGTTATGATTTCTTTAGCTTCCGTGTTACTGATCTTTGATTCCCCTTGTTCAGTTCGAATTCCGTAAGATAGAGGGTCTAGCATATGTGTTAGCAGTGTTTTTGGAGATATGTTATCGGTAAAGAGGTTGTGCTAAGTATTAATGATTATAAGTAATAATGTTGATGGGAGGAGAATTATTATTGAGCTTAGAAGATGGAGATTTTGTTAGCATAGACGATAGGAGTCGTGGGTATTTGTTTTGGTGATGTGAGTTGATTTGGGTACTTTAGCGTTCAGATGACTTGGAGTTTGGTGTTGAGGATATTGTGGAAATTGAGACTAGAATTTGTAAGCTCCATACGAGTATCTTTAGAGGTGATTTTTGGAAATAAGAGTTATTACTATTGCAGATATTAGTTATTGTATGTAGGGATTCTGGCGATGTTAAGAAATTTGAGGACTTTAGTGTTTGGATGACTTTTGGAGATGTAATTGAATTGTGATTTGCGAGGGCACGTGGTACACCGTTATTTCATAGTTATTTTTATATATAGTTGATATACACTATATTTTCGATCGTGGAATTTCGCGCTGCTAGGATTGGGTGTATGGGCGCCCGATTATAGCATTATTCGAGTAGGCATATGTAAGACTTATTTCGTTTTGCATGTTTGGCTTTTCATCAAGTGGGGAAGTATGTAACACCCCGTGTTTAGTGACTTTTAATTAAGTCTAAAGAAAATAAAATTTTGGATTTAATCAACTTTAAGAATTGAACTTGGTTTTATTAATAAATTTTCAATCGAGAATTTATTCGGGCTCTTAATAAATGGTTATAAGGATTTTATTTTTTGATCTGGTAGGTGCGTATTTTGGTCAACTAATGTATTTTTATGTAGATAATTAAAATTGGATTTTAAAAGATTTTATTTTGATCTGTGAGTGTCATTTAAATGATAGTGCATGTCATTCGAACGACGTCGCTTGTCATTCTAACGACAGGTGCCATCGTTCAAACGACAGTGAGGCAGTGACTTGGTTAGACTCCAAATTGTTTACAACACTCAAATCATATATATATCAAACTATTTCGGGGCTGGGACTCTTAAAATCATTTTTCTCTCAAACTTTCTCTAGAAAGCTTTTCAAAACATTTCCCTCTTATATTCAACCCCTAGTCCCAACTTTTATCTCAAGAAGTGAAGGTTTAATTCAAGTTTTTTCTCAATAGGAGTCCAACTATTCAGATTTTGATTCAATTTAATCACAGGCATGAATACTTTATTCCTTTCCTTTAGTATTATACGTTTTAAGTGTTGCCTAACTCTTCATTTAATGCCCTTATAAAAATCAACTAGCAATTTAATTAGGGAAACAGGACACATAAAACTTTGGGATATGTTTATGAAATTTCTTAGGACGAATAATATTCATAATCCTTGGTTACGTAGGGTTTACGAGTGGATTTTGGGATTTATTTGTGTATGTTGCATCTAGAAAACCCTAGATTTAAAATAAATGGTTTTGGGGCGTATAACTCATGTAAATTGTGCAGAGATAATGAAATTAGTAATATGACGTGTTGATGATGAAATTTCATTATTTTTAATTAAAATAATTAATTGGTATTAGGATTAATTCACTAGAATTAAAAATTATCTGAATTGGACTTTCATGTGTAGTTTTATAAAATGACCATATTGATTGCTTATGTGATTTATTGGTATTAATATAGTACCTTTGTGATGACAGGTTATTGTGTATTTTTCTCCCCCTCTTACTTTTAGGATGCCCTCAAGGTATAAGACTATTCAGTAGGCCTTTAGATAATTTACGCCTTCTAGGTATGGGACTAGTGAGGGTAGATTATTGCATTTTTACCACATGGGGGGTGGGTTGATTTTCGATACGTTATCATCGTTGTGCTAGCCTAAGCCTGAGACTAGGTACATGTAATACCTCGTATTTTAAAATTGGTGATTTATTATATTTAATTGAGATATTAATTTAATACTAATCCGGAATTTTATTTTAAATATTTACTAGCGTGACGAGAGTTAGTAATTATTGGGATTTTGTTGAATATTACTAGACTAGTAAAGTAATATATGAGAATAATTTTTTAATATTGTAACAAGTGAATAATATATCGATTATGGAAATTTAAGTAGGGATACGCCTATGTCGTGTCGGGACTATATGAGTATTATAAAAGTGAATGAATCATAAGTCGCCCGTATGGTCATTTTGAGTGCGCCAATGTGTCCAGAAGGGTTGACATAGACAGAAAAGTGTACCCGGGGGTTTAGTTTTGTTCTCAGGGAGTTTTTGGGCCTAATTGACATCCCAGGAGGGTATTATAGACATTTTCTATTTTTGGGTAATGAAATCCACGAATTTCCCTAAGATATATCAGCCATTAGGAGTTGTCTTTTAGGGTTATCAATCACAGAACATAATAATGGATTTAGAGAGGAAGGTAGGAAGCTCTCCAAGCAATCCAAGGCCAAGAACTCACTCAATTGCACCGACACCACCACCAAAATGTAGATCGCACGACGAAGAATGCAACCATATCTTTTTCATCAATTAATCAGACCCTTGAATTCCAGGCAAGAATCTATCTTGATTTGTTTTTAGTTAATGTTTCACCCATGTTAGATTAAGATTGATAAAATCACGTTTCATGGAAGAATTTGATAACTTTGAGAATTTAAATCTCATGTTTTAGAGGAAGTAGATATATTCTAGACATCTCAATCATATGTAGAGGATTACCCGTGAAAATTTATGGATTTAGAAGCAAGAAATCTAGAAAATAATTAAAAGAATGAATGTTTTATAAAAAAATTAGGGTTCTTGATAATTATGATGATTTACCCCATTAATTCAATACCTTTGATGAATTTGTACATGTTTCACGTAGGAAATCATGCATATAGTTATATGTAACTAGTAGTAATCTTGTTTGGTAATTTGGGAATCATTAACGGTGTTTTGGAGAAAATTGTTGGATGAACCCCATAGGTCGAAATTGCAGTTTCTGAGCAAGAACTGCTTGATCGATCGATCGATCGACCAAAAGCATCGATCGATTGATCAACCCCTTCCCTCTATCGATTGACCCCTCTAGGAAAACTGCACGCTTTTCCCTTTTTTGTTTAATCCGGTTAAATTACGTAGGAACCCTTAAGTGTCATTTAAAGAGTAAAATGGGTCATGTAGAGGACCAGTAAGGTCCAAGAAAATTTCGTCGAGTGAAATTTTACGTAGAATGAAATTGTGGGTTAATAGGGGGTTTCGTCACACATTAGAAATTATGCGTACGTTCACTTAAGAATTGAGACTCGTGAAAGATTTAAACTAGAAGGTTAGAGAGGGTATACCTACGAAAATTATACTTAGTGAGAGAGAATAATTCGAGAAATGAGAAGTAAGTATGAAATGAATTATAAGTGAGAATCAAATAAATGAATCCTTTATGCGAGGTAATTGGGTAAAATTGTACAACGTGCGGTTAATAATTATTATCGTTGGGTCGTGGGCGAACCTAATCGAAAAAATGAGAATATTTATATATATGCTTGAGTGAATGTGTATATATTTATATTATTCTTGTGTTTAATCATACCCGCGCTACTTGCTATCATGGAGGTTTCTGCGTAGGAACAGTCTCGTATGTTATTAGTTCGTTTAACTTCCACATTACCGATCTATTATTCCCTTGGTTGAGTTCATACTCCCTAAGATAGGAGATCTAGCATACGTGTTAGCAGTGTTTTTAGAGATAGGCTGTCGATAAGGAGGTTGTGGTATGTATTGATGATTAGAAGTAATAATCTTGAAAGGAGGATAATTATTATTGAGATTAGAAGATGAGGATTTTGTTAGCATAGACGATAAGAGTCGTGGGTATTGTTTTTGGTGATGTGAGTTGATTAGAGTACTTCAGCGTTCGGATGACTTCAAGTTTGGTGTTGAGGATATTGTGGAAATTGAGGTTAGAATTTTTAAACTCTATAAGAGTATCTTTAGAGGTGATTTTTCGAAATGAGAGTTATTACTATTGCATATGTTAGTTATTGTATGTATTGATATTTGTGATGTGAAGAAAATTGAGGAATTTAGTTTTCGCATGACTTTTGGAGATATAATTGAGTGGTGATTTGCGAGGGCGCATGGTATGCTTTTATTTCGTAGTTATGTTTATAAATAGGTGATATAATCTATATTTTCGATCGTGGAATTTAACGATGCTAGGATTGGCTGTATGGGTGCCCGATTATAGCACTATTCCGGTAGGCATATGTCAGACTTATTTCATTTTGTGTGTTTGGGTTTTTGTCGAATTTCAAGGGAGAAATTCCTTTGATAGTGGGGTAGTATGTAACACCATGTGTTTTAATTAGTGACTTTTAATTAAGTTGAAGCAAAATAAAATTTTGGAGTTAATGGCCTTTAAGAATTGAACTTGGTTTTATTAATAAATTTTCAATCAGGAAATTATTCGGGTTTTTAATAAAAGGTTATAAGGATTTTATTTATTTATCTGGCTGGTAGGTATTGTGTTCGGCGAATGTATTTTTATCTAGATAATTAATGTTGGATTTCAAAAGATTTTATTTTGGTTTGCGAGTATCATTCAAATGACAGCGCATGTCGCTCGAACGACAGCGCGTGTCATCGAACGCCAGTGGTCATCGTTCGAACGACAGTGAGGCAGTGGCTTGGTTAGAGTCCGAATTGTTCCCAACTCTCAAATCATCTATATATCAAATTTTTTCGGGTCTGGGACTCTTAAAATCATTTTTCTATCAAACTTTCTCCATAAAGATTTTCCAAACCTTTCCCTCTTATCTTCAACCCCTAGCCCCAACTTTTCTCAATAGGAGTCCAACTATTCAAATTTTGATTCAATTTAATCATAGTCATGAATACTCTATTTATTCACATTGGTATTATGCGATTTAAGTGTTGCCTAAATCTTAATTTAAAGCTTTTCTTAAAATTAACTAGCAATTTAATTAGGGAAAGTGGACACATAAAACTTGGCGCCATTTTTATGAAATTTTTGCATACGAATAATATTCATAACCCTTGTTTTCGTAGGATTTACAATTGGATTTTGGGATTTATTGGTGTATGTTGCATGTAGAAAACCCTAGATTTAAAATAAAGAGTTTTGGAGCATAAAAATCATGGAAATTGTTTAGAGATAATGAAATTAGTAAAACGAAGTGTTGGTGATGAAATTTACTGTTTTTAATCAAAATAATTAATTAGGATTAGGATTAATTCGGTGGAATTAAAAATTATTCGAATTGGACTTACAAGTGTAGTTTTATAAGATGATCATATTGATTGCTTATGTGATTTATTGGTATTATTATAGTACCTTTGTGATGACGGGTTATTGGGTATTTTTCTCTCCTTTTTACTTTTAGGATTCCCTCAAGGTATGAGACTAGTGGGTAGGCCTTTAAATAATTTACGCCTTCTAGGTATGGCATAAATTATCACATTTTTACCAAATTGGGGGTGGGCGGATTTTCGATACATTATCGTCGTTGCGCTAGCCTAGGCATGAGCTTAGGTAGAGTTTTAAGTTATAAATTCATCCCACACTTAGGGTAGGACGTTTTGACCGCTTGGGAACCCTTAGGTATGGGAGTAAGGGGTATTTTGAGGATCTCACATATGTAATAAGGGTGGGGAATTTTATTAATTGTGCAAATGAGAGTTGTGGATTTATGCCTTTGACAAAAATGGGTATTAAAAATATTGAAGACATAATCAGCGAGGGTCGATAGTTTAAACGACCAGTTGACATTTTATGTCGTGTCATGTGTGGAACCTTATCAATCAGCAAAAGCCGATAGTTTAAATGGGCGAGCCAGGGTTTTAATATGGAGATGTGTATTTTGGTGGAGAAATCACTCGGGGAAGGAGGACCGCTATTCTTGAGTATACTAAATTGAGAAAATAATAAAAAATGGGTTAATTAATAAAATAAACTCCGGGGGATTTGGGAATTCAATATCATATTGGTATGATCTTTCGAAATGGGCATCTCTCGGGTAGTTGGTGAATTATAATTTTTTCATTTAATATATTCATAATTTCAATACTTTATTGTGATATTTATTGCGTATAATGCTATATTCCGGGTTCACGGACCCTATATGAGGTGTGTAGTGTGTATTCATGCTCAGGGCTCTAAGCCCGTGATTTGATTAATAATATTCTGGTTTTAGTGTTAGAGTTGTTACAGGATTTTTGGGAGATTATCTTGGAGGTGGAGTCGGAGTATTTTAGTTGAGCTTAGTAGTGTAGATTAGTTTTCCATTCCTTCTCATTTGTATGAAACTAAATTTATGATTTTGGTGGGCCATTCGGTTCCACAGCTGTACGCTTTTATTCAGATATTCTTAGTAAGATTTTATTCAGTTTTATATTATTGGAGATGGTTAGCATGTGATGGATCGCTTATTCTTCAGTTTATATTATTATTTGGGATTCGATTAATTTTTAATCCTGTGGATGAATTATTTTACTGTCTCATATTTATCTCATGCTAAGAATGGTATTTATTTACTTACACTCGACTTAGTTTTGGTGGCGACCGACTCTGAAATTAAGCAAGGTGTGATAGATGGCAGCAGAGCATGGTGTTAGGTCTCGAAGTTTACGAGATTGTTTAGCTTCCACATTACCGATCTATTATTTCCTTGGTTACGTTCTTACTCCCTAAGATAATAGGTCTAGCATACGTGTTAGCAGTGTTTTTGGTGACAGGTTGTCGATAAGGAGGTTGTGGTAAGTATTGGTGATTAGTAGTAATAATCTTGATGGGAGGAGAATTAATAGTGAGATTACGAGATGATGATTTTGTTAGCAGAGACGATAGGAGTCATGGGTATTGGTTTTGGTGATGTGAGTTGATTATAGTACTTTAGTGTTCGAACGACTTTGAGTTTGGTGTTGAGGATATTGTTGAAATTGAGGTTAGAATCTATTAGCTCTATACAAGTATGTTTAAAAATGATTTCTCGAAATGCGACTTATTACTATTTCAGATGTTAGTTATTGTATGTATTGATTTTGGCGATGTGAAGAAAATTGAGGACTTTAGTGTTTGGATGACTTTTGGAGATATAATTGAGTGGTGATTTGCGAGGGCGCGTGGTACGCCTTTATTTCGTAGTTATGTTTATAAATAAGTGATATACTTTATATTTTCGATAGTGGAATTTTGCGCTGCTAGGATTGCGTGTATGGGCTCCCGATTATAGAAGTATTCCAGCAGGAATATATCAGACTTATTTCATATTGTGTGTTTGGGTTTTTATCGAATTTCAAGGGAGAAATTCCTTTGCTAGTAGGGTAATATGTAACACCCCGTGTTTTAATTAGTGACTTTTAATTAAGTTGAAGGAAAATAAAATTTTGGAGTTAATGGACTTTAAGAATGGAACTTGGTTTTATTAATAAATTTTCAATCGGGAATTTATTCGGGTTTTTAATAAAAGGTTATAAGGATTTTATTTATTTATCTGTCCAGTGCGTATTTTGTTCAGCGAATGTATTTTTATCTAGATAATTAAAGTTGGATTTTAAAAGATTTTATTTTTGTTTGCGAGTATCGTTCAAATGACAACGCATGTGGTTTGAATGACGTCTCTTGTCATTCGAACAATAGGCGTCATTGTTCGAATGACAGCGAGTTGGTGGCTTGGTTAGAGTCAAAATTGTTTCCAACACTCAAATCATTTATTTATCAAACTGTTCCGGGTCTGGGACTCTTAAAATCATTTTTTTCTCAAACTTTCTCTAGAAAGCTTTTCCAAACCTTTCCCTCTAATATTCAACCCACAGCCCCAACGTTTCTCAATAGGAGTCCAATTATTCAGATTTTGATTCAATTTAATCATAGGCATGAATACTTTATTTATTTCCTTTGGTATTATGCGATTTAAGTGTTGCCTAAATCTTAATTTAATGATTTTCTTAAAATCAACTGGCAATTTAATTAGGGGAAGTGGACAAGTAAAACTTGGGACTGTTTTTATGAAGTTTCTTAATATGAATAATATTCATAACCCTTGGTTACATAGGATTTATGAGTGTATTTTCGGATTTATTTGTGTAGGTTGCATATAGAAAACCCTAGATTTAAAATAAAAGATTTTGGGTCGTATAACTCATGTAAATTGTGTAGAGATAATGAAATTAGTAATATGATGTGTGGATGATGAAATGTCATTGTTCTTAATTAAAATGATCAATTGGGATTAGGATTAATTCGATGGAATTAAGAATTATTCGAATTGGACTAACATGTGTAGTTTTATAAGATGATCATATTGATTACTTATGTGAATTGTTGGAATTATTATAGTACCTTTGTCATGACGGGTTATTGGGTATTTTTCTCTCCCTTTTACTTTTAGATGCCCTCTAGCTATGGGGCTAGTGGGTAGGGCTTTAAATAATTTACTCCTTCTAGGTATGGGACTAGTGATGGTAGATTATCACATTTTTACCACATTGAGGGTTGGGTAATTTTTGATTCGTTATCGTCATTGAGCTAGCCTAGGCATGAGACTAGGTAGAGTTTTAAGTTACAAATTCATCCTATATATAGGGAAGGACATTTTGATAACTTGGTAACCCTTAGGTACGGGACTAAGGGGTATTTTGAGGATCTTACATCGATAATAAGGGTGGGTGATTTGGTTAATTGAGAAAATGAGAAATGTGGATTAATACCTCGGATAAAAACTTGTATTAAAATATATGGATGACATAAATAGTGAGGGTCGATAGTTTAAATGGGTCAGACGATGTTTTTATGAGGGGATGCGTATTTTGATGGAGAAATCTCCCGGGGTGGGAGGACCGCTATTCTTGAGTATACTAAATTGAGAAAATAATAGAAAATGGGTTAATTAACAAATTAACTCCAGGGGATTTTGGAATTTAAATCATATTGGGACGATCATTTGAAAAGGGGATCTCTCGGGAAGTTAGTAAATTATAATTTTCACATTCAATATATTCATAAATAAAATAATTTATTGTGATATTTATTGCGTATAATTCTATTGTATGGGTTCACGGACCCTACTTGAGGGGAGTAGTGTGCATTAATGCTCGGGTCTATGACCTTGTGTGTTGATTAATATTTTCGGGTTTCAGTGCTGGAGCTATTAATGGATTTTCGGGAGATTATCTTGGAGGTGGAGTCGGAGTATTTTAGTTGAGTTTAATAGTGTATATTAGTTTTCTATTCCTTCTCATTTGTATGAGACTGTATTTATGGTTTTTGTACGCTACTTGGTTCTAGAGTTGTACGCTTTTATTAAAATATTCTTAGTAGGATTTTATTCTATTTTATATTATTGGAGATGGTTAGGATGTGATGGATCTTTTATCTTTCACTTGTTATTATTATTTGGGATTGGATTAATTATTAATCATGCGGATGAATGATTTTATTGTCTCATATTTGTCTCATCCTAAGAATGGTATTTATTTACTCACACTATTTGGTGGCGGTCGACTCCGAAATTAAGCAGGGTGTGATAGATGGTACCATAGCATGGTTTTAGGTCTCGTAGGTTATGAGTTCGTTTAGCATCCGCATTACTGATCTTTGATTCCCTTGGTTGAGTTCGCAATCCCTAAGATAGTGGGTCTAGCATACGTGTTAGCAATGTTTTTGTAGATAGGTTATCGATACAGAGGTTATGTTAAGTATTTATTATTAGACGTAATAATCTTGATGGGAAGAGAATTATTAGTGAGCTTAGGATATGAGTATTTTGTTAGAATTGGCGATAGGAGTAGTGGGTATTGGTTTTGGCGATGTGAGTTGATTATTGTACTTTAGCATTCAGATGACTTGGTGTTTGGTGTTGAGGATATTGTGCAAATTGAGGTTAGAATTTGTAAGCTCTATAAGAGCATCTTTAGAGGTGATTTTTGGAAATGAGAGTTATTACCATTGAAGATGTTAGTTATTGTATGTACTAATTTTGGCGATGTGAAGAAATTTGAGGAATTTAGTGTTTGGATGACTATTGGAGACAAAATTGGATTGTGATTTGTGAGGGAACGTCTTACGTCATTATTTCGAAGTTATATTTACATATAGGTGATATACACTATATTTTTTATCATGGAATTTCGCGCTGCTAGGATTGGGTGTACGGGCGCCCAATTGTAGTACTATTCGGGTAGGCATATATGAGACTTATTTTGTTTTGTGTGTTGAGGTTTTCGTCGAATTTTGAGGGTGAAATTACTTTGCTTGTGGGAAAGTATGTAACACCCCTTGTTTTAATTAGTGACTTTTAATTACGTTGAAGGAAAATAAAATTTTGGATTTAATGGACTTTAAGAATTAAACTTGGTTTTATTAATAAATCTTTAATCGAGAATTTATTTGTGTTTTTAATAAGTTATAAGGATTTTATTTATTTATCTAGAAGGTGCGTATTTTGTTCAGTGAATGTAATTTTATCCAAATAATTAAAGCTGGATTTTAAAAGATTTTATTTTGGTTTGCGAATGGCGTTCGAATGACAACCCATGTCATTCGAATGATGTCGCTTGTCATTCGAAGGCAAGTTGTCATCGTTCGAACGATAGTGAGGTGGTGGCCTTGTTAGACTCCAAATTGTTTCGAACTCTCAAATCATTTATATATCAAACTGTTCCGGGGCTGTGACTCTTAAAATCAATTTTCTCTCAAACTTTCCCCGGAAAGCTTTTCGAAACCCTTCACTTTTATATTCAACCCCTAGCCCCAACTTTTATCTCAATATGTGATGGTTAAATTGGATTTTTTTCTGAAGAGGAGTCCAACTATTCAGATTTTGATTCAATTTAATCACATGCATGAATACTCTATTCCTTTCCTTTAGTATTATACGTTTTAAGTGTTGCCTAAATCTTAATTTAATGCTTTTCTTAAAGTCAACTAGCAATTTAATTAGGTAAAGTGGAAACATAAAACTTGGGGCTACTTTTATGAAATTTCTTAATATGCATAATATTCATAACCCTTGGTTACGTAGGATCTATTAGTGGAGATTGGGATTTATTGGTGCATGTTGCATGTAGAAAATCCTAGATTTAAAATAAATGGTTGTGGGGCGTATAACTCAAGTAAATTGTGTAAAGATAATGAAATTAGTAATATGACGTATTTATAATGAAATTTCATTATTTTTAATTAAAATAATTAATTGGGATTCGTATTAATTCAGTGGAATTAAAAATTATTCGAATTGGACTTTCATGTGTAGTTTTATAAGATGATCATATTGATTACTTATGTGAATTGTTGGTATTATTATAGTACCTTTGTGATGACTGGTTATTGGGTATTTTGATCTCCCTTTTACTTTTAGGATTCCCTCTAGGTATGGGGCTAGTGGGTAGGCCTTTAAATAATTTACGCCTTCAAGGTATGGGACTAGTGAGGGTAGATTATCGCATTTTTACCACATTGGGGGTGGGCTGATTTTTGATTCGTTATCGTCATTATGCTAGCCTAGGCATGAGACTAGGAATAGTTTTAAGTTATAAATTAATCCTACACATAGAGTAGGGCATTTTAATAGCTTGGGAACCCTTAGGTATGGGACTAAGGGGTATTTTGAGAATATCACATTGGTAATTAGGGTGGGGGATTTGGTTAATGGTGAAAATTAGAATTGTGGATTAATACCTCTAATAAAAACGGGTATTAAAAAATACGGACGATAAATTAGCGAGGGTGGACATTTTAAACAGCCAACTGACGTTTTATGTCGTGTCGTGTGGGGAACCTCATCAATCGGCGAGGGCCGACAGTTTAAATGGGAGAGCCGGCGTTTTAATGAGGGGATGTGTATTTTGGTTGAGAAATCACCGGGGGCGGGAGGACTACTATTCTTAAGTATGCTAAATTGAGAAAATAATAAAAATTGGGTTAATTAATAAAATTAACTCAGGGGGGTTTGGGAATTTAAAATCATATTGGCATGGTCTTTTGAAATGGGGATCTCTCGAGTATTTAGTGCATTATAATTTTCGCATTTCATATATTCATAATTAAAATACTTTATTGTGATATTTATTGCGTATAATGCTATTGTTTGGGTTCACAGACCCTATTTGAGAGGAGTACTATGTATTCATGCTCGGGGGGCTGACCTCGTCCGTTGATTAATATTTTCTGTTTTTAGTGCTGGAGTTATTACAGGATTTTTGGCAGATTATCTTGGAGGTGGAGTCGGAGTATTTTAGTTGAGCTTAGTAGTGTAGATTAGTTTTCCATTCCTTATGATTTATATCCGACTCAATTTATGGTTTCGGTGGTCCATTTGGTTCCACAGTTGTACGCTTTTATTAAGATATTCTTAGAAGGATTTTATTCAGTTTTATATTATTGGAGATGGTTAGTGTGTGATGGATTGTTTATCGTTCAGTTGTTATTATTATTTGGGATTGAATTAATTATTAATCCCGTGGATGAATAATTTTATTATCTCATATTTGTCTCATTTTAAGAATGGTATTTATTTTCTAACACCCGACTTAGTTTTGGTAGTGGTCGACTCCGAAATTCAGCAAGGTAAGATAAATGGTATCAGAGCATGGACTTAGGTCTCGTAGTTTATGAGTCCGTTTAGCTTCCACGTTACTGATCTTTGATTCACTTTGTTGAGTTCGTGCTCCCTAAGATAGTAGGTCTAGCATACGTGTTAATAGTGTTTTTGGAGACAGGTTGTTGATAAGGAGGTTGTGGTAAGTATTGATGATTAGAAGTAATAATCTTGATGGGAGGAGAATTATTAGTGACCTTAGGAGATGAGGATTTTGTTAGCATAGACAATAGGAGTCGTGGGTATTGATTTTGGTGGTCTGATTTGATTAGAATACTTTAGCGTTTGGTGTTGAGGATATTGTGGAAATTCAGGTAAGAATTTGTAAGCTCTATATGAGTATCTTTAGAGGTGATTTTTGGAAATGGGAGTTATTACTATTGTAGATGTTAGTTATTGTATGTATTGATTTTGGCGATGTGAAGAAATTTGAGGACTCTAGTGATTGGATGACTTTTGGAGATAGAATTGAGTGGTGATTTGCAAGGGCACATGGTACGCCGTTATTTCATAGTTATGTTTATATATAGGTGATATACAATATATTTTCGATCGCAAAATTTCGTGCTTCTAGGATTTTGTGTATGGGTTCCCCGATTATAGCAGTATTCGGTTAGGCATATGTGAGACTTATTTCGTTTTGTGTGTTTGGGTTTTTGTCGAATTTCGAGGGCGAAATTCCTTTCCTAGTGGGGAAGTATGTAACACCCCGTGTTTTAATTAGTGAATTTTAATTAAGTTGAAGGAAAATAAAATTTTGTATTTAATGGACTTTAAGAATTGAACTTCATTTTATTAATAAATTTTCAATCGGGAATTTACTCGGGTTTTTAATAATAGGTTATAAGGATTTTATTTATTTATCTTACATGTGTGTATTTAGTTCAACGAATGTATTTTTATCGAGATAATTAAAGTTGGAGTTTGAAAGATTTTATTTTGGTTTGTGATGGTCGTTCAAATGACAGCGCATGTCATTGGAACGACGTCGCTTGTCATTCGAACGCCAGGTGTCATCGTTCGAATGACAGTGAGGCGGTGGCTTGTATAAACTCCAAAATGTTTCCAACTTTCAAATCATATATATATCAAACTGTTCTGAGGCTGGGACTCTTAAAATCATTTTTCTCTCAAACTTTCTCAAGAAAACTTTTCCAAACCTTTCCCACTTATATTTAACTCCTAGCCCCAACTTTTATCTCAAGAAGCGAAGGTTCAATTGATTTTTTTTTATCAAGAGGATTCCGACTTTTCAGATTTTGATTCAATTTATTCACATGAAACAGTACTCTATTCCTTTCCTTTAGTATTATGCGTTTTAAGTGTTGCCTAACTCTTAATTTAATGTTTTTCTTAAAATCAACTAGCAATTTAGTTAGGGAAAGTGGACACATAAAGCTTGGTTTTCCATTCCTTCTTATTTGTAACATACTCAATTTATGGTTTTGGTGGGCGATTCAGTTCCATGGTTGTACGCTTTTATTCAGAAATTCTTAGTAGGATTTTATTTAGTTTTATATTATTGGAGATGGGTTTATTAGAAGTTAGCATGTGGTGTATCTTTTATCATTCAATTGTTATTATTATTTGGGATTGGATTAATTTTTAATCTTTTGGATGAATTATTTTATTGTCTCATATATGTCTTATGCTAAGAATGGTATTTATTTACTCACACCTGGCTTAGTTTTGATGGCAGCTAACTTCGAAATTAAGCGGGGTGTGACACCAACAAACGGAAATGCCTTGCTTGGCAGACCGAACCAATTCGGTCAACCTAACTCATTACCTCACCCTAGCGAACTGGTTTGTTTTTTTGTGGTTTTCCTTTGTCTTTAAATTTCGGTTTACACCTCCCAAGTCCATCAATGGAGATCCCAAGCCTCCTAAAATAACTAATTACGATCCTAAACATATAAATAATCATCCCATATATATTTTAAATACGATTTGAACCCAATTCCAATGTTTATTCAACCAAAGAATCTTATTTATTTATTCGATACACATATTTGGAAATCAATCTATGGTTTAACCCCTCATCCGAAAACACCAATCAAAATTTACTTATTTCATTAAATACTTAGATATTTAATATGTAAATTATTTCATATTAATCCTTAATCAAATTAATATGTTAAATAAAAAGAAAATCCTCTTAATTGTCCCCATAATTACATGATTAATTTCAGATTTAACTCTTCTTAATCATTAACATAATTAACTGAAAAATGAAAAGTTAGATTAAGTAAGAAATTGCCTTGGTGGATGATTATTCGAAGATTAACATCTTCTTCTTGATTTGAATCCGAAAATGTCTTCTCTCTTCTCCAAGCCCTCTTCCTTTTGTTTTCTCTCATATCTTGTTCTCTTCCTTAATCGCACTAAAAAAGAGGTTAATGACAGTTTCTAGCCACCCCACTAAGCCACTATACCCGATTTTAGATCCTTAATTTCACATTTGGTTTAAGCCCTAAATGTAACAAGATGATCATGCCCTTATACGAGCGATTATGTGTCTAAAAAAACGCCTTGAACCCAACCATTACCCCTGGATACCCATCGCTTTCCCTCAACAAATGACATAATATAATAATTCTCCCATCACTATTTACTTATTACATCCAAGTAAATAATTTTTATCATAACTATTAATCACAAAACATACTAATTAATATTTATTGAAAACAAAACTAATTTAGTTTCCCAACTAAATGTAAATTTAACGCCTACATGGAGTAAAATGCTCTCAAAAGTATGGGATATTACACTATTGTTTTCCATAATACTACCTTATCGATATTAGCAAATCATATACAATAGCAGTGAAAATTCCCTCTTTCAAGGAGAGAATAAATATGTCTTTAAATAAATAACAATCCCCTTATTATTTAACTCAATCTCTTAAAATGCAAAATGTAAATATAATTGTGCGATGTGTTAACTTCTATTACAATTAGTCGCTTCGTAACCATCTTGAAAATAACTCATTTGAATGGAATAATGGATTATACTACAATTATGGGCAAAATTATTTCCAATTAGTTATGTTTTAGTTAAAAAAAATTGAGTGTTGAAATGAAAATTCCGAAAAATAATATAACTACTTCCACATAAGCAATGATGACATGTTCATATTTTTAGTATTCGAAAATATTTTGCGTAATCCAGTGTGGTCAACATGTGTTTAAATTATTTCTACAAAAAATAGTATTTAGTGATTTATTAATGCCTCTATTATAAAACTAGGTTTTTGTCAATAATATAAAATTTCATGAAGTTTTTATTATCAAATTTTACGAAGCTATGTATGATTTAAAAAAACTAATGTTCTTTAAATAATCATAGGGTAATATGCATCAAAGTTCTAATAAAACTAAAATTCAAATAATTGTGTTTAGAACTTACTATAAAGAAAAATTGAATATTTAATTTTCATTTTAATATAATAAATTTAACTTAATGATTTCTTCAAATGTTACGACGTGGTTTTAATTTTGAAGATAGTTTTCAAATGGTACAAAAGGATCAATACAAAAATAAAAAGTCCATGATATTATAGTTATTATTATTATTAAATGAGAAATTTTGAAATATGACACACACACACACACACATATAAATATATATATATATATATATATATATGAGGTCCACCTGCATAGACCATTTTTTTAAGTAGTAAAAAACAAAATTGGTTGATTTTTTTATGATATTTAAACATTCCAAGGGACCCCACAAAATAATCAACTCAAAATTTGCTATTTTAAAAATCTCGATCAAAGTATCTCAGTTTTTAGGCTATTTTTATGTTGTTAAAACTGACATAGCTTGACTGATTGTTTTTAAATTGTAAATAAACTCATTTGGAGATGATTTTTTCTGATGTCCATGAGATGTTTACATACCACACACAAAAAATCAGTTTTACTATTTAAAAATATTGGTGTGCGCAGGTTGTATACACATGTGGAATGTGTGAGAGCATGCCTGTGTGTGTGTGTGTGTGTATACTCACTTTTGTGATATGGAAAAAAATCACAAATCACCATCCAATTATTTAATAGTAAAAATGGCAATAATGTCTCTGAATTAAAACCCCATTTAGACCACAAAGAACTAGAATTTGGTTGGAGGATCTTTAACCACTTAAAGAAGGGGTGAATTTGGGAAAATGAGAAAGCTTATGGGTTGGTTAAGTGTTAATGCATTTCACTTAATGATTCTCTATAAATGGTGCAAACCCAAAAAAAAATCAATAAATTGGGATGAATAAAAAAAAATGGGGGTAAAATCATAAATGTCCATTTATTTATATCAGTTGCAGAAGACTCAAAGAGTTTGAAAATCCTTATTGTGGGGACAAAATTCATCCATATGGGCCAATGAGATAGAGACACTTATACTCATAAACATCCACATCAGAGACACTTGGTCTGCCCATCGGTGGACCATAACTAAGAAGGTGAACCATTAAGAAAAGGAAACGTTACACACATGGGGTTATCAATAGCCATTCAAGACGTGCATTTGAAGATCAATAGTCTCATTTATTGTATATGGGTTTATATTCTTGAATGTATAAAGGCATTCCACCCCTTAGTCTCCTAACGACCATAATTACATCATATCCCTTCTCTCAAGGGATGAACAAGTTTACATTAGAGAAATTTCACTATATTTGATGTCATTACCCCTCAAGTGCAATATTATAATCGTGGATGTACGCTTTTCCTTAACTAAACCATGTTAAAAAATCTTACTGTCTTGCTTATCTTACTGAATTCGTATATGTTGTTATATGTTATCATATATTTGGTATTATAGGGCTAAGTATATATCAATACAAAATTTAGATTTCAATGGATTGGCACCGTTTGTGGCAACAAAGAGTTATCATGATTCCCTATAATTTCTATTCACCAGTTTATCTTTACATTCTCACTAAGGAAAGACTAAAATTTTGAAAAATAGCCTTGCGCCTTGAGGTAACACTCTCACCCCCTTTTCTCCTCCTACTATAGTAGATCTATAAGTAATCACTACTAGAAAAATACCCTTTTATGACAGTTTTAAAATTCAATTTTATGATCGTTTTAATTAAACTATGATAATAAATATGATTATTTCACAATTATGACCTTTTTTTCATTTAAATAAATAATTATGACCCATGTATATTTATTAGGTCATATTAATATGATATGTTATGACAGTAATATTTTAACTGCCATATAATATATTTATGTTTTATGATATTTTTATATACATGGTAATATTAAATATAATTTTTTAAAATTAATATTTTTTTAGTAATAATTTTTAATTATTTACGACCCATTTTAAGAAAAAAATATCAATAGGGAGAAGCAAAATGGAGGGAAAGAAGCGTAAGAATCTCAAATTTAGGATTTACCCGCTTCTCCTCAACTCTATTGTGCGATATTCATGGAATCGTCTTGCCTTATCCCACAACAACCGCATCCCTCACAATCATTCCTCCCTCCCTCACGATCTCCTTCGTCTCCTCTCCTCCTCTTCGCCGCATCTCCAGCAGCAGCAGGAGATCCGTTAAGCCTCAACCTCCCCCATCCGAGAAGAATAAAGTCCCCTCTCCTCCTCTCTTCTTGCATCTCAACCGCCCCGCCCGCATCGGAGCAGCGCCCCAACCAATGGCAGACGACCCAGTCTAGCAGAGAAACTCTTCGTCAACTAACAAGATCCAAGCAAGTAGTAGCAACATTCACACAAAACTGGTAACTATTAATTTTTATTTTAAGTACATTCAATGGGTCATAGATTCACAGTTAATTTTTAGTTCATATATTCATTGTTTAATTTTAAGTTCAAGTTCAATGGGTCTTAATTGTTAATTTTAAGTTAATGGTTAAATATTAAATTAGTTTAAATGCTCACTTTTAAATTTTAATTAATAAATGCACAATGTCAAAATGCCCATTTTTTGTTAATGGGTAAATATAAATATTAATATTATTTTTATGTATTTTTTTCTGTTTTTTATTTTTTATTAGAAATTTGGTTGGAAATAATTTTTATTTGTAGGAATGATTTGTATTAGTTGGAAATTATTTTTTTATTGCCGAAAATAATAATTATTTGCTAAAAATACTTTATCATTGCTGGAAATCATATTTATATGCTAGAAATATTTTATATTGTTGAAAATCTTTTTTTATTCTGGAAATTATTCTATTTGTGAGAAATAGTTTTTTATTTGTTGGAAATCAATTTTTATATGCTGGAAATAATTTATATTGACGGAAATCATTTTTTATTGCTTGAAATAAAAAAAAACGCATCCCGAGGGGTGGAAAATTATCACACAACCCGATAACATGACACGACCTACACGACTTTTTAGCAGGTTTTGTTGAAGCCTTAACGAATACGGGTGCTTAACGGGTGGACCCGCTAAACACAATAGCTCAATGAATCGGGTTTGCATTTATCCATTTAGGATAAATACATGACATGAATCGTTAAGGCACGACTTGAACACGATCCAAACACGACACGAACTCGATAAGACACGACATGGTATACGCAAAAGACTTAACAAGTCAGGTTTAGGTAGATGTGATTGTAACAACCCGCCTAATAAGATACCGGGCGATCACTCCAATATTAAATTAAAACAGGAGTTTCATATGGATCATTCTTAGCATCACTGTCGAAAATCCAATTAATTACTAATATCCTATTAGGTGGCCGTTAAAAACTTTTATCTAACTACTCTTTTTAGCGCATAAATTAAAACATTCACAATTAAATGCGTAATGAACTGAAATGGAAAAGAAAGGAACTAAAATAACCGAACACTCGGTCCAAATAATAGAACCATATCGAATGCTGTACTGAAAGAATAAATAAATGCAATTGAGCCATTGGCTCGAGTGTTTATACAATATCTCCTATCTAGAGTACAAGGAAAGAAACGTCTACCGATAACCTGCAAACATCCACAGCTGCTGCAGCAGACGTCTGACTCGAAAGAGTTTCCATCCAGGCGTCCCTGTGTCTGGACACCTATATATACATAGTATAGAGAAAGAAAGGAGAGTAGACAAACGGGCAGGGCCCGAATGTTTAGAAAATATTTTGCAAGTGCATAAATGCTTTATTTTTAGAAAAATAGTTTTATCTCATATTTAAATTGGTATCGCACTCTCGTGAGATACCCCTCACCTCTCCTCTAACAGTGCACACCTAGCGCATCCCTTAAACCTCCTAGTCAAGCTACCCTGCTAAACTAATCTAATACCCAACCACTATCTAACCTAGATAGTCAAACAGATGTACTAAAGGCTAACTTCACTTTAATCTCGACGCTATGCCATGTTCGTGCGTGGGGTGTCTCGCGAAGCGAAATCCAAACAAGGAACCCCCCCGATACACTACTATGCAGCAAGGTCGATCTTTGAGATCCGCCAGTCCCTCAGTACAGAAAGATATATAATATATATATTCCATAAACATTTAATGATATAAGAGTACTAAGGATTAAACTTCTCCCCAGTCTCAACACAGTGCCATATTCGTGCGTGGGGTGTCTCGCGAAGCGAAATCCAAACAAGGAACCCCCCCGATACACTACTATGCAGCAAGGTCGATCTTTGAGATCCGCCAGTCCCTTAGTACAGAAAGATATATAATATATATATCATAACATATAATAATATAAGAGCACTAAGGATTAAACTTCTCCCCAGTCTCAACACAGTGCCATATTCGTGCGTGGGGTGTCTCGCAAAGCGAAATCCAAACAAGGAACCCCCCCGATACACTACTATGCGGCACGATCGATCGTCGGGATTCATTAGACCCTCGGCACCCAATTTATACATATACATACATCTATAATATACTTCCGGATAATATAAATATCTCCCGGACTGAGGATTACTTGATACATAAAGTATTTATAAATACTTATCCTTTTCATTTCAAAAACTTCCATTTCCCTTCTCATATCCAGGAAATGTATTTAAAAGCCAATTCATTATCATGAATTGCTTTAATAAATCATATACCTTTTTAAAAGCCAGTTTTATTATCATAAAATGCTTTTCTTTATCAAAATATCCCATTTCCCTTTTTATACTCAGGAAATGTATTCAAAGACATTTTCATTATCATAAAAATGCTTTGATCAAAACATATGCTTCCACATCCCTTCTCATATCCGGGAAGTGTTACCGAAGCCAATTTATATATAACCCATTTCCCTTCCTATATCCAGGAAATGTAATTAAAGCAAATCCATTATTATGAACTGCTTTAATAAACGCGTTCTAAGACCGCACGTCCGGATTTCTCCACTGTGCGCGCCCCTAAATGGCTATCATCTTCCACGGCCTCCAAGACAACCTGGGATCCTATATCGAAACACGTCGGGAAGCGGCCATGAGCCTGCGTGGTAGCCAAGACCACACCCGGAATCTCCCTACCCCCGCAGAAAATATACAACCATAAGCGCTCCCATGGCCTAGGACTATATCCACCCTGCATCATTAGCCAGGGGGCTTCACCATACGAACGCAACTTCCCTTATGATAGCGATTTAGAGAGGTGTGTAATCCATATTTTATTAATTATGAAAAACATTTATTTTTCCATTTTGAAAATATTCATTTATGTATTTTCAAAATCATTCCCATCATCATATATATATACCTAAAACACACAGCATATACATATCCTATATATTCTTCCTAGAATATATATATAAACGGCCTTAGTGGCCTATAGCATCTAGCGATGACTAAATATCCCAAAGATTCCCTCCAGGAATCGTAATCATGCTTTCATGGTTGCATGATTCTAAATCCAAAGTATTTCTTACTTTAATAATCACTATATACTTCAATCCTATTCTAAGGATTTTATTGGATATCTCCAATGATACTATTCTCCTCTAAGTGAAGCATATATATATATATACCCCAAAATTTATCCTAATTGGTAATTCAACTCCGCATACTCTTTAAGGGAGAAAACTAGAAATTCTTACCTAAGCGAATCGATTCGCTCCTTTAGCGAATCGATTCGGGTGGGCGAATCGATTCGGTTCCCAATCCGAATCGATTCGGTCTATACCCGAATCGATTCGGCCCATTGCAGAAACCCAATTCCCCTTAGGCGAATCGATTCGACCTGTACCCGAATCGATTCGGCCTGTTCGAGGGTCACAGTTTGGGCGATTTCTCAAACTCCAAAATACCCAAAAATCAATCCAAATTCATTTCCGGGGTTTCTAAACTACCCCAAAAATTATCCCGAACATCTACGACATTAATTCTAGCCGTAATTTTTCCAATTCCCGATTTGATTTCCGAGTTGGTACTTTCAACCCGGAGCTGTCATCTTGTAAAAATCATATCAAATCGTAGAAAAATCAAAAAAATACGCGGTCGGCGCCCACGCGACCGTATCAAAAATATCTACAACTTTCATGTTTTGACCGAAAGCTAAATCAATTATCTTCTTGGTCGAAAATGACCCCAAAGGTTACGGGTTACTATTCATTATCTCTCCCAAAATCCCAAACTCCATTTTTGTCCATTTTTGTTATTTCTAACCTCACCCAACAACTCAGTAAACATCTAATCTATGTTTTACAACTAACACATCAATTATTTTGGGGTATTAAATCATTTCTCTTAGTTTTAAACCCTAAAATCATAAAAACCCCGACTTATGATTTTTACCCATTTCAATCCAATTCTTCACTCCATTTACATGGATTTAACACTAGAAATCATTAAGAGTTTACATTACATCAATATGTAAACTCATATCTAAGTTTTCCCAATTTTATTTTAAGGGTTCTAACCCTAAAATCATGTTTATACCAAATGTGATATGAGAGGATTGCAAAAATGAAATAAAGCAAGTAAACACTTGCCTCGTGGATAAAATCCGACGACCTCGAGTCGAATCCGGCGGAGTTTGGCCGGAACCTCCCCTTTTTCCTCTTTTTTCTTCCTCCTCTCTCTCTTCTCTCTCTTTTCTTTCTTTTCTTTCTCTTTTCTCCCTCTCCTTCTCTTTATAAAGAAAGAAAAGGGGTTATACCCTTTAAAACCCAAAAACGACTCGTTTACCCATTTACGAGTTACTTTTACCTCTAAAATTACCCGAAACTCATTTTCGTCCATCGGACACTCTTTTCCGACTATCTCGGACATTCTGAGAATTATGGCGCAGTCGAAATTCCCATCTGAGGTACTTGACCGCAAATCACTATCCCAACCCAAAATAATTAAATGCGGTGTTCTACTCAAAATCTTACCTCTTTTGTCGCAATACTCCATGGCGACATATAATTAAATTATTTCGACCTATATAGTCCCAAAATAATTTATAACATCCTTCGAAAATTATTAAATCCTCGAAAATCCCAAAAATCACTATTTCGAGAAATTCTCCAAATTGCCAATTTATATTTAATTATGGAATTTAATCGTCTCCAAAAAGGACGGGTTGTTACAGTGATTTTGATATGAACCCGATTAGACCCAACACAAAATCGACCCGACCCGACCCATTGCAGTCCTAATCTCATTAATGAAATTTATGACACGACACGACCCACTGCCTCCCTTAATCCCAGTGATGAAATTAATCATTTTTTATATGCTGAAAATAATTTATATTAATTCAAGGTTGCACTATATGTGGTGACCTAGTATCCCAAGTTGGCACACACAAACTTGCACATAAACACAAAAATGCTCATATGAGGACCCAAAGTAGGTCTTATCTTAAGGGCCATGTTGATTACCAGTAAATTTATTCTCACTCATCATTAAATGCATCTAATGGCAAAAAAAATGGTCCGTAGTCATTACATAAGCACTCATATATAAAGGTCGTGTGATGGCCACGTCTTTTCTGTGAGGCCAGCACATGATGAAGAAAGGGGATGTGGTACTGAACGCGCGCACGACCAATAAGCATAGTTAAGATAAACCATAGATAAGTTATCGAACACTTTAGATAGATCTTGAGCGGATACACCATAGATAAGTTTGGGAAGTTGAAGCCTAAAATGATATAAGCTATTGATGACATGCTCGGATATGACATTCTAGAACTCCAAAAGAGTTTTAGAAATCCTCATGATTAATTATGATGTTAATAGTTTGAGAGAAAATCCTAGATCGATACTAGTTGATGACAAGTTTAGTTATGATGGACTAAGTTATTTATATATTTTAGTTAAATATCAATATTTCCTTATAAGGGAAATTATTCACTCTATCATCATGAATTTCTTTATTTTCGGACGAAATGTACACCTGGAATTTTTAGTTAATATTTCCATTTATTCATGACAACTTGCATTTTATTGATCTTCCAAGCTAGCATAGTTTCTATTGTTTTTAATGAGTTGCCTTTTAATACTTAATTAATGTATCACAATATAACTATATGTTATCTCTCTTGGATGTGAGTAGGTGCGCTTTGAGATCATTGTCTATTTGCGATGGATAGATCTTGGATTTTCATGAGTAAATTATCGAATGAATATGAAGAAGGGATTAAGGATTTTTTTAGAGTTTCAGAAGCACAGGCAAAATGGAGTAACTCGATCCCATGACCATGCTCTAAATGTGGGAGTGGATGTAAGTTCAGTCTAAAAGTGGTTAAAAATCATTTATATGCGAATTATTTTGATAAAACTTATCATACATGGATATGGCATGGAGAAGTCTCTAAAAGTGTTGCCCCACCTAATGACGACACGTGTGATCCAAACCTTCAAGATTATGTGATGGTGACTAAGGATCTTGAAAACACAGTGGAGATAGTTCAAGCTACACAGAAAGATTTTATGGGAGATCTTGAAAGCTTTGCAAAGTTGCTTGACGATTCTCAAAAGCCTTTATATAGGGGTTACAAAAAGTTTACTAAATTATCAACATTAGTAAATCTTTTCAACTTGAAAGCAAGGAGTGGGTGGACCGATACAAGCTTTTTGAAGTTATTGGAATTGTGAGGAAAAATGCTTCCAGACAGTAATGAATTGCCAATAACTATGAAAAAAGCTATTAAAATATTATCAATTTTTGGAATGGGATATGAAAAAATAGATGAGTGTCCCAATGATTGTATACTTTACAGGAAAGAGTACGCAGTGCTACTATATGCCCTACATGCGGAACTTCGAGATATAAGTTAAGGAAGAACACAACTGAGCCAAAGGTGGGTGTGCCTGCAAAAATAGCCAAATGTGGGTGTGCTTGAAAAAATAAAAGATAAGTTAAGGAAGAACACAACTGAGCTAAAGGTGTGTGACAACATCATTAGGACCCTACTTAACATTCCTGGAAAAATAAAAGATGAAGTTAAGAGTCGTCTTGATCTTGTAGACATGGGAATTCGGGATGAACTGGCACCACAATATAATGGTAAACACACTTATATTCCACCGGCTTGTTATACATTATCGAGGGAAGAGAAAGTAAGGGTTTGTGAAACATTGTGACGACTTAAGTTGCCTGATGGGTACTCTTCAAATTTTGCGAATCTTGTTTCCATGGAAGAATTGTAACTATTTGGTCTTAAGTCCCATGATTGTCACATACTAATGCAAAAAATACTTCCCGTTGCGATACAATCTGTATTACCAAAGCATGTGAGATATATGATTATTAGAATTTGCTTCTTCTTTAATGCGATTTGTGAAAAAGTAGTGGACATGCCAAAATTAGATCAAATTCATAACGATATTGTGATAACTCTGTGTTCATTGGAAAAATACTTCCCTCCCACATTCTTTGACATCATGGTGCATTTAATGGTACATCTTGTTAGAGAGGTTGAACTTTGTGGACCAATTTTTTCACGATGGATGTACCCTTTTGAAAGGTAAGTTCGTGCTTACAATTATGAAATTAATCAACAACATCTCAATTAGTTAATTTTATTTAAATTTTTTAACATTGATGTAGGAACATGATGTGATAAAGGGTCAAGTGCACAATAAAAATGGTTTAGAAGGTTGTATTGCGGAACATTATATTGCAGAAGAGGCGGTTGAATTTTGTTCTGAGTTCTTACACGGACTCAACACAGTTGGAGCTCCAATTAGTAGAAATATGAGGACTAGTGATGATGATGATGCAATACAAGATGGCAAACCAATAGGTGGTGGTAATGTCATTGAAGTGGATGAGTCATTATGGTAATACGCGCATCGACATGTATTTGTAAATACAAATGATGTCCAACCTTATATCGAGTAAATATTATATATTTCATTTTAATAAATATTACTTTCTTGTCTAAGCATAAGATCTTGATGGCTGATTGTATATTTTATTTTTAATAACTAGGGAGCACATGGAGAGCTTGAGGAAAAAATATTCTCAAAAGCGAAAAAACAAAAAAATGGTTACAAGATGAGCACAAAAGGCTTTTATTCTTTGGTTAAGTCAAATGATATGATCAATTTATCAAAAGTAAGACTCTAAATAACTCTAATTATTTTAACTAATGCTCTCAAAATTCAGGTTGACAAAATTCAACAAATGGGCAACAACGTTTGAGATACCTTAAAATGGGTAGCTCGAGGACCACGCCGAGACGTAATAAAATTTCTTGATTATGGTATTAATGTATGTCTTTATAATACAAGGGAACATGTTGATGATCGAGTCAACCAAAATGGTGGAGTGAGCATTATTTCCACAACGATGTAGTTATCTAGTGATAAAGATAAGAATCCAGTGTTTTCAAATCTATGCTATTACGGCGTCATTACTGAAATTTGGATGCTTGATTACATATCATTTAATATTCTTATTTTCAAGTGCGATTGGTGTGACCGAAACAATGGGGTCAAGATTGATGAACTTGGTTTCACATTAGTGGAACTTTGTAGGGTTGGCCCTCAGAATGAGCAATTTAAATTAGCTTTTCATGCCAAATAAGTTTTTTATGTAGCAGACCAAATCGATCTTAAATGGTCAATTGCTTTAGCAAATTCTCAAAGAGTATATAATATTGATGATAGTGATGAAGACTGGATTGCTGGTTGCATTGGAGATCATGAATCGAGTAGATCATTGCCAAATGTTGAGGAAATTGACAACTCGCCATCCACGTATGGGAGGAAAGATTGCGAGGGGACTTGGGTATACAATTAGATCAAAATGTAGTTATTTAGGGATGTGTTTGATTAGTTTATTGACTTTATTTTCAAGGAATTCACTTAATGTTTTGACTTTTGGCTAAAAAGATCGTTTAGGACCTGAAATATTGAAATTTCTGGGCTTTATAAGTTGTTTTTCTCGATTTTTTTTTAAAATATCACAATCTTCAAAATGACACTCATAGTGCATACATAAAATCCAATAGCGATTCCGAGTAAAAAAAAGCTCTTAGAATAGCAACAAGTTTCAAAATTAAGTACCTATGGGAGTTTTAACAGTCCCATAGACCTTGCAACTTAAGAAACAATGCTATCATTCAATGGACGATGAGGCTAACTAGTCAGTTGGGGAATTGGCAGGTTATTGCTGGTTAAGATCATGGTTGTCTACATTAGATTTGAACAACATTTACTTAGCAGTTTCATCATATCATTTACTGTAAAAGTAACTAAATAATCTATAATTTATTCGTCTTGGATTTCTAATGAGAAGATGTGGAAACCTACTGTTGATGGAAGGTTCTCTTTTCATTCAACATATGATTTGATTAGAAATTAAAAATTATATTCTTTAGCTTTTAATTCTATTTGGGTATTAATCAGTGTCCCTCATCTCTTCATGGTTATCTTATCAAATGGTGTTTGCAGTTAAATAACTCTGAGTTCTATAAATGGTTTTTCAGAATTATTCCTCTTTCTATATTTTGGGAAATTTGGTTAAGTAGAAGTAAGGAAACATTTGAATCTAATCCAATGAAATATTTCAATGTAATTGAGAATGTTATTTTCAGAGTATCAGATATTGGTTAAAGAATAAATTTGAAATGAGGCATCAGAGATTTCAATCAACAAACTTTAAATATGTTAAAGTTAAATATTGGCCAGTTTGGTGCAGGAGCTATAATAAGAGATGGGTTAGGAAGGTTTTTATGGGATAAATCTTATTATAACGACCAAGGTGAAAGCATAGATCTTCAATAATTACTATCTGTTTTCTCTCTATTCGACAATTATGCTCAGATATTTTGTTGCAATGTTCTAAATGTATTCTATACTATTCAAATTCAGGTTTTAGGCTCTCTGTCATTAGAGGAACATGGACGAAATGGAGGATCACAATATAGATAACTTGGAGCCTTAAGAAGACAACTCTAATAACACAAGAAAATGAAGAGGTATTGTTGTTTGTCAATGAATAACCAAAATGGAAGATGATAAAAGAGTTCAACTCGATTACAACATATCTGGGCAGCCCTTTGGTAAAACAAGACTTGATTTTTTGAGTAATAAAGGATTCATAGTTAAAACGATGATTCCAACACGTTATGAATCTTGGAAGAAAGTGCCAATTCATTTGAAAGAAAATTTATGGACAGGTTTGCAAGTACATATTTTATTTCTCCCATGTGTTTAGATCCTTGTTATTCGTATATGACATGGATTATGTCAACGTCAATTTAGGGACTTAATTTATTAGTTTTACACGTGTGTATTGAATTAAATTTGTTAGTTTTAAATGTATTTTGTCGACGTCAATAATTACTCATGTTTAAACATTTCATCTGTTAAAAAATCGTCAAAAATTGTTGCATATGGTAATTACCCGGGCCATTGTATAGTTTTTTCTTTTATAAGTACATACATTTAAACCATCTTTTCTTATACATAGATTTGTAACAATGCAATTTATTATTTTCAAAGGAGTCTCATATAGATTGATTGTTCTACACAACACTTACTAAATGACTTTGATTAATTCGCCACTGTAGTGTAATCATTTTTATTGTGAAAAAAAAAACTAAGAACGAACACTAAAATCCCAATTACCCAATTCCCTAAATGATAAATTGGGTGTTATGGAATGTAAGGGGAGTTTTGAAAAAAAGGGTTGTCAAGAGACGTAAAAAACTGAAAAGGTTTCCCAATTTGTCCATGTTGTTGATAATAGAGCCCAAAGTTGTCGAAGAAAAGCTAGAGTACTTCGTTAGGAAGATTGGTTTTGACATAGGTGATTCTAATGAGTCCAGTTCTATATGGATCCTTGTAAACCATGGTCTAACTTACGTTGTCTCTTCCCAAATGGACTAATGTATAACCTTTCAAGTTAAGCACCCTCAACTTCCTTGCTCTGTTCAAGTTTCCATTGTGTATGCTAAGTACTCTAAAAGAGATAGGCATCCCCTATGGGATTATTTACAAACTATTATTATTGACACCCTTGTATGGGGGGAGGAGATTTCAATATAGTTTTATCTCTGGATGAAAAGGCAGGAGGTAATCCTATCAATTTTAACATTGTCCGCGAATTTCAAGGTTGTTTCAGTGGTGCTAGTTTACTTGACATTGGGTACTGTGGCTCCTGATATACTTGGTTCAACAAAAGATATGGTGATAGTAGAATTTGGATTAAACTTGAAAGAGTGCTTGTTAACACCCAATGGCAAACATGATTTTCAGCGGACAAAGTTGTACATCTCAACAGGGATGCTTCATAACACTCACCCTCCTAATGTATTATTTATGTGGTAGGAGAATTGGCCAGAAAATATTCAGATACTTAAACTTTTGGTCACAACACAAAGACGTTAAGCATGTCATTAGAAATACTTGGGTGAATTATACTGTTAGAAACCCCCTATATGCTCTGTCTACTAATCTTAAGAACCTCAGATCTGTGTTGTGCACTTGGAGCAAGGTCACGTTTAGAAACCTTTTCCAAAAATTTATCAATGATGAGGATGATGTGCTTCTTAGGTAATTAGAGTTTGAAAGGCAACCCACTAACCTCAACCAAGAGGTGTATGCTAAAGCCAATGTCGAATACCTTATGAACCTTCAAAGAGAAGAGGATTAGTGGAGACAGAATGCAAACATAAAATGGGCCACTGATGGAGAAATGAACTCAAAATTTTTCCACTCCTCCGTTAAGGCTTGGCATCCTGCGAATTTCATCCACAGGATCAAGGATCATCATGGGGTCTGGTTACCTGACCAGCAACAAATTAAGAATGAAGGGATCATATTTTACTTAGAGTAGTTTAGGGGCGATGTCTCTTGTAACCAAACTGACCATTGGTTTTCTCATATCCCCTCTTTGGTCAAGGATGTTGATAATGATGTTCTTACTGCGCCCCATCTTTGGAGGAAGTTAAAAATTCAGCCATTAATCTGAATGGGGGCAGTTGCCCTTGTATGGATGGTTTCTCTAGGAAGTTTTTCACAAAGGCTTGGAAGATTATTGGTGAGAATGTGCATATTATTGCTAAAATGATCCTATTAAAAAGTGTGCTCTAATCGATCCCTCTCTAAACTCTAGATGATGTCAAGCCCCCTAAAAAGGTTTTACACACAATGGATAAAACATTTGTAGACTTCTTTTGGGGTTCTTCGGGGGGACTACCTAAACTGCACAGGGCAAAATAGGAGGAGCTTTGAATAACTAATGTGGAAGGCGGTTTGGGGTTGAGGAGCTTAAAGGATTGTGTGGAAGCCTTTAGTTTGAAGCTTTGGTGAAAATATAGAAATCAACCGTTTATGTGGTCAAATTTCCTCATGCTTAAATAATGTAGAAATAAACACACTTGTCAGGTTACCTATCAGAGAGGTTCAAAAACTAGGAGAAGATTGCTAGAACTAAGAGATACGACTGAAGAAATCATCCAGTGGGTTCCTGGTAAAGGGGAGGTTAACATAGCATGGGATAATCGGATTGGTAATCGAGCATGGGGGGATCTTCATCTTCCCGATCACATCAGGTTACTTAAGGACTTTAGGACTGCTACAATAACTTAGTATTAGAGAAAAATTAATTAGTACATTCACCATCATTTACTTTTTTAATGAGGTGGAAGTTCTAGACTCCTATCAAGAGTATGTGCATGTGTGGTCCCTCAATAGTGGTGGAAAATTCTCTTCAGCGTCTGCTTGGGACTATATTTGTCCCCATAATGGATCTTGCTAGTCCGATAAATTCCTCTGGTCGGATGGTATTCCCCTTAAAGTCTATATTTTATGGGATTTTTGTATGTACACTCATGCTTTTTTGTTCCTTGGTAAAATCACTTATCAAAAGTGTGATTTCGCCAGGGCTTTTTACACTTCCTACGCTAGAAGGCTCTATACCTATTGACCCTGTAACTAACACTTGGTCTGATATCATTAACTTAGCTAACCATGCATGAAAGTTACGCATGATCGTAATAATCATAAATTTCCTTTAGAAAGGTTTATATAGATAATTTCAAGGGATTATTTGATATATGCCCCTTTTTTTTCACAGAATTTGCGGCAGTCTTAGCAACACCTAATTTTATATCTAAAAATCCATTAACTGCATGAAATACAAAAGAAAATTTTACTTTGAATACATCAGAGCAACCCTTTACAGGTACAAGTTCTAAAATAACAATTTCTCTTTCTCGTATCCTTATTAGTAACTAAACTAAAGTACAAATTAACATCAATGTTTCAACTGTAGCATGTAATTAAAATAACGGTTGAATAGATGAATTTTTTTTCATGAAATACCAACATCAATGTTTCAACTGTAGCAATGAACTCCACAACTCATACAGAACACGAGACATTTTCCAGGTGTGAATCTTTTGTGGGGATATTATAAGTTAGGCAGATAATATTCAATGAGCAACTAGAATCACTTGTTTTAGCTGCAACTATTCTCTGAACAGTGGAAACACCATCCACAAATTTGGTGCGAAAAAGAATGTTGGCATTATTGAACATGCCTTCTTTCAATGAAACCATAATGAACTGCACAATGAAAAACAAAGGAAAAAATTGGAAACAAAATTAATGAATTTGGAAATATATGAAGTCCACTCCAGAAGGAAAAAAAAGGTGCGGGGGTGGGGGGAATAAAAATAAAAATCCAAGTTCTGCTTTTCATATATCAACCTTAGAATCAGGAAATTGAGCTTTGATCATTCTTCCAATATTCCGTGTGTGACTTAGATCAAGAACTGCATCAACTGACCAAACACCATGAAAACAACTAATATTAGATATCGAACCTGGAAATTTTTATCCAAAATCAAGAATTGTTTTAATCATGCATGTTTATTATGTTAGTTTTATAATTACTGAACATGGATAGTAGCAGTAGTTCATTGATTTTAATATAGGCTTAGTTATTATTTTTTGTGTGCTTGTTTGTGCCAGTATTGTGATTTGTTAATTTGATTGTAAGATTACAAATGCCAATGCTCAAGGACTTATGGTGGTAAGACACTCTCTGGACACATTTGGGTGCCAAAAACTAATAAGCTTTTATAAATTTTGGTGTGAACGTGTAAAATAAATCTTTTTAAATAATGAAAGATTTATAAAGGCTAAATCTACAAGACTTTCTCGATCTTCGAAAGAGAACTTCTAAATTTCTCAATTTTAGTTGTACTTGTACCAGGCTTGTTTCAAAATGAGCATAAGTATTTTATGAAACCGAAATTTATCTTGTATTCCTTAATTTATTTTCATTTTTAATTCACAGTCTAAATTTGATATGGATCTGAAGATAAAGAAACAAGTGTTATCTAATATGTTGGCTCAGTGGAAAAGTTTTAGAGGAGAATTGACTAGGCTTTACGCCAGACCATTAATAGATGACCGTGTCAACTCAAGAATCGGCCTGAGATGTATAAAAAATATATTGAATAGGAGGATTGGGAGGAATTCGTGAAAGTGATAATCTCAAAGGGGTTTGAGGTATATAGCAAATGGTTAAAATCATATAGTTTTCAAAGTTATTTGTATAAGTTGCTCATGCTTATGTATTTATAAGGAGCTAAGCGTGACACAAGCTGAATGATGGGAAAATAATATATATAACCATCGGATGAGTAAGAAAGGCTATTCTGGACTTATTGAAGACCTTGTTTGTACTTGTTTTTCTTAGTTAACAAACATTGATATTTATGAATTAAACTACACATTCTAAGTTCACCCAATTTTATCCTATAAAATATGTTAACAGAAAGAGGCATGTGATAAGTTTGATGACGATGATAGGGATTATCCGTGGAAAAAAGGTCGCCAAGATAAAAATGGGCAATTTGGTGATGACGCTACTAGGGAAATAACGGATAAAATTGTGAGTTTCTGTTTATGAGTTTGTTTACATAAATATTCAACAACAAATACATCTAATTAAATTATTGTTAATGTTATATATCTTAACTTGATGTATTTTTTTTTTCTAGGATGTGTAAAACTATCAGGTTAAAGCTACGAGTTTGGTCATCGAAGGAACCTCAGATGTCCTAACTTTTTCATTACGGACACCTGAGCATTCGGGTCGTGTTTGGGGTAAATGGCATGGAGTCAGCTCCACAACCTTTTTTACCCTCACTAAGTGAGGATCAAATAAGCATATTAGTTATTTGGAGTCTAAGCTGAATACGGAAAGAGAAATAGGCAATGAAAAAGATGTGCGGATGCAAGAATTGTTGTCAAAGGTGTCGGAGTACGATAGGGTAATGACGGAAGTTGGACTGGACACCCCAAAAAGTAGCAATGGATTGCACAAAATAATTTCATCAGATGTAAGTGCATCATGTGATTTGCCTGCCAAGAAGACAAATAAGAAGACAATTGGCAATGTAAGAAATAAATATTATATATTACTGGCGTTGACTTTTTATTTTTTATATTATATAAATGTTATTGTTTTGAGCTTTTATTTTTATTTTTTACGTATAAATAGTTGAAGGATGATGGAAAGATATCCGCTCACATGACATCTCCAAATCCCATAGTTCACAATGGCATGGGCAAACCATGTAAATTAGAATTAAATTCACGTACCATTTTTGTATCTAAGGGTTGTGTTTTTTTGAGGGTTGGGCTAGACGACAAAGTGCACCATAAACATTTGGCAGACAATTACGTTCGAGTGTCTGTGGATACTGTTTACACTCCGGATGCCCCCTTCCTGTACCTTGTGGTGATGAGTTAGTAACAGTTATAAATGCACATAATTCACAAGTTGCATGGCCTAAAGAATTTGTTATAGTAGACACATAGGTAAAGTTGTGAGTAGTTTTCTTTTATATTAAAGATACCATTGTTAATATTTTTAACTATTTTATGACCAATGCAAATCAGGAAGAAAAGAGAAAAAGGTGTTGAGAGAGGGGCACTTATGGTATTTGCAAGCATTCTATATTCAATTATGAAAAGTGATATCGTAAAAATTCCAGTCGAGATGTTTGGAGACGAACTTCAATCAACCTACATTCCTAAACATGAGTTGGTGCGTTTTTAAAAATGGAGGATCTTGATGCCAGTTGTCTAATCGGATACATGAGGTGTGAGAATAAGTTGTTTTCATCTTAATTTTATTTGGTTACTCCGCTCTAATATATTTTTAGTTTGTTTTTTAGATTCTTGTAGGAGAAGTTTCAAAATAATCAGGATTTTATTGTATTTGTTAATCCCGGGGCTGCTCAACAAGCTTATTTGAAGAAAAAAAGCATATTTTTATTAGGAATGCAATGAAAGATGCTAAATAGAACCAAACATATTTTATGCTAATTAACATAGGGTAAGTGTATTTATTGTCTTAAGTTGTTATAAGTATATCAAAACATGGTTGTATCATTGATGTTAAAAACTCATGACATTGTAGGTTTCATTGGTCTTTAGTAGTTATCGATTTCTCTTCGAGGAATGTATTCTATTTAGATTTTTTACATAGGGTGCCAGATCGAGACTTGAAAATCTTTACATGCACGTGAGTAATAACTTATATATATATATATATATATATATATATATATATATATATATATACCTTTAGTCACATTGTCTTTGTACACATGTTTTTCATCGAAAGGAGTAAGAATTTCAGGTTCAAACGGGGAGAATGTTAAGGTACGATAATGTTAATGAATATACACTACTGACTTATATCTTAAATCTTAATGTAACTATTATCTTCAACATATCAATATATACGGTCCTCTACAACCGAGAAATGTTGAATATGGGTTTTACAGATTGAAGTTCATGAGAGATTTAATGGAGAATCCGTCTCAATCTACCAAACTAAAGGTAATAAAGATTTATTTTATAACATTTTGTTTCCATGCTAATTACTTTTATATGGAAAAATTGAATACAACTTATGTTATTTAATTTGTCATATGAAAGAGGTTACTGAAAAAGCAACTTATCAAAAACATAAGATAGAAGAAGTTCAACATGAGTTCATCGATTTCATTCAGGATTGTTTTTAGTGAGCTACGGTTGTGTACAATTTTGGCCTATATTTCCGGGTACCTTTTTTTTCTTATTCAATCTAATTAATTGTGACAACCCGCAATCCGAAATAAAGGGTGGCCAGTCCAATACCCCGATGAATCAGGAATCATGGATAGATATCGTTCTCAGCATCACAACATCATACAGAATATCAGGAAATAACCACACTATCTTCCAGAAAAACGGGTTATCAAAATTTTAATTTGTAATTTAAGGAAAACATTTTCAACAACCCATAATAGAAAAGAGGGTGAAAACTCCTACAAGCATATATATATAAACTAGTAACAATAAGGAAAGGACCGGATAAAGCATCGGTCGATACAATCCATACAATATACAATAAGTTCAAGTATTACATAATACACCCTTTTTTTTATACAATTACAACCATTTGGGCAACACGCCCAAAAAGAGACTGATCATAACTAGAAACAAAAGTGGGGGCGTCTACACAAATATCCCGTGCTATCCGCAAAATGTCACGGCTCTTCAAAACTCAGAGAAAAGAAAGTCATTACGGGCGACCTTGCGGCGGAACACCTGAACGAATATAGTATATAAACACAACAAGAAAAAGAACCGGTCAGAGGCCGGTTTTATATGATCACCAGATAAATGACAAGTATGACAATGATGAACAGATAAGCATGGATGATAAGAATGATATTCTAGCAAGATAACATCATATGAGGAACTAAGACAATTAAATGATTATAGAAAGGAAATTCAATTTTATAAGGAAATAGAAGTACTTGTAAACCTTTTTATCTTTCATCATATTCATTTTTATATACTTCCCATTCCTTATCAGGAACACAAATATTATCATGTGCTCTTTATGGCACTTGTCTAAATGGTATGCTCCTTGTGGCATATACTTTTCTCTTTATGGCATTCATGATCCATCGAGTCCAACTCGATAATAGAATAGTTATAAATATATATATATAACGATTCTAAGACCGCCCGTCCGGGTTTCCCCACTGTGCGCGCCCCTAAATAACCATCATCTTCCAGGGCCTAACATAAGAAAACCTTGGATCCTATCGCAAACATCGGGAAGCGGCCATATGCCTGCGGGATAGTCAAGACCACACCCGGAATCTCCTACCCATCGCCGAAAATATAAAACAAGCGCTCATATGGCCTAGGACTATATCCACCCTGAATTCATTAGCCAGGGGCCCTCACCTCACGCTCAGACTTCCCTTAAGATGGTATTTAGAGAGGTGTGTATCATATATAACACTCTCGATGAGAAAAATCAGACTCCCAAGTTATTTTCCATAGCCTCCTTTTTTTGGCTTCATCATAGACCATTAAGTCCAACCTAGCTCACATTAATTCCCAAAGTCTCCAAATATGACGTTAAGATCTCCTAGATTCCTATAACTACACTACGGAAGTAATGCCTAAACATTTCCTTAAATCCCCCCCAAGACATGAACCCTAGATGAACCCCTTCGAGTCTAGGGTGTCGACCCAACTCGACTAATACTCTAAAAGCCTATATTTACTTCATTTAAGAAGGTCCCTAAGCTCTTATGAAAAGAAAAGGTTTAAAGAAGGGAATTAAAATGGTTGGGAAGAAAACAGGGGACCGGTCGACCGGTCCCAAGACCGCGGTCGATCGCGTCCCAAGATTTTTCCTAAGAAGAAAAGCAGAAAGTTCATTTCGGCTGGACCGGTCGACCGGTCAGGGGACCGCGGTTGACCGTGCCAAAATTTTAGGCCTTTGAAAGAAATGCAGTGTGCCCTCTCCTGAAGACCCGGTCGACCGGTCTGAGAACCACGGTCGACCGGTCCCTGCAGACCTAGACCAAGACTTCTTATTTGCAACCAAATCCCAAAACCCACTCATTTATTCTCACACACCCAACATAAATGCTACTACCACTACCATCAACATCAATAATCCTTCAACTATCCTTTAAGGATTTATAACCAACCAACATCCAAACCTTAAACTAGTAAACCATAATCAAATACATCACTCTCACACAAATCATTTATCTTAAACCATATATAGCAAGTAATAAACTTGCCTTAATGTAGAGAATGCATATTTTCTTAGTGTGGGAGCAAGAATCCTTCTTAAATCTTCAATCTCCTTTCTTCTCTCTACTCTCTCTCTCTTTCTCTTTTTCTCTTTTGGTTTAGGAGTGAAATTAGGGCAATTAGAAGACTTAGTGAGTCTTAATCGTGGCCTAAGACAAAAATCCCATTAAATTAACCAATATTGCGATATAACAATACGCATCTGCTAATTTAAGGCATAATCAGTCAAAAATGCCCAAAAACCTCAAAACACAATATGGTACATTATCTGACTATCTCGCACATTCCGGAATCAACTACGGCCTCCAAATTATTATTTGAACATTTTATAATTCAATTGAAGTTCCGGTCTCGTTATTAAGCCCAAATATCGTTTTAAATTCAGATGATATTATAAAGCATAACATGGCAATATTTACCCATAGATACAATGTATGTGCAAACTCATAGTGAATATTAACTTTTCTTCATTAAATTAGCACCCAAATCATAATCCAACACTTATATCTAGTTACCAGAACTAGTAATTAATATAAAATACGTTCTTGTAAGCGAGGGTTATTACATTAATTACTTTGTTGATGATGTTGAATGCCCGGGCTGGGCTTTATATTGTTGTTGTTGGTTAAATATGTCTCATTTAATTTTGATTATTAAAAAATAAAGGAAACTCTGCCGAAATTTTTATAAGACCTTCCTCATTTATCTCTCGAGTAAAATTTTATAATGTTGTTCTTGTTGTTGATGATGATACTGAATGCCCGAGGTCGTCTTTATTTTGTTGTGGTTGGTTAAACATGTCATGCCTAATTTATGATTATTAAAAACAATAAAGAAAATTTTGCCGAAATTTCCATAAAACCTTACCCATTTATCTCTTCCATGCCTTAATAATGAATGAAAGTAAAATTAACTTTAAAATTATGAAAATGTTTATTTTTTGATACTCAATATTATATTAGAATATCATTATTATTTGAGTTATATTCTTTTTATGGTGAATCTGTTTTAATTGTTAACGACTATTTATTTCCTCCTTTTATTCAGGTATCGATCTGGATGTTGCCTATTGCGTATTCGGTGTAGCTATTGCTAAATTGGGTTTCCATGCTACACAAATATAACCAATGTTGCAGTTTAATTTTCTAGTTTTTAGGTCTATAGTATAGGTCATTTTAGATATCTTTTTATTTTTGAGTTTTCTAGAAGTCTATTGGGAGACTGCTGTTGTTTTTTATTTTCTTTAATTTCAAATATTAATGACATTTTTTATACTTATGGTTCAGTTATATTGGTACTTGGAATTTTCTACATGGAATACGAAAATTTGTGATTTGAATTGACAATTCGTAGTTTTATGCATAACATGTTTGGGATATTGTAATGGTATAATAGAATTCATCGCAAAAAAATAAAGGAAAAAAATAACTTTTATGACGATATTTTTATGACTATTTTATGTAAGCTGTCATTATAATGATTAAAGTAATTGTACTCTTTATAACTATTTTATTAATATCTGTCATTTTTCATAGGTTTGTAATGACGGTTCAATAAACATGATATTATTGTTAATAGCGGTTTGTACGGAAAACTATTGTAATAGGATGGTTTATCATGATGGTTTTGTCAACACCAATTTTATTAAGACACACAACATTATTGTTAACAACGGTCTGCATAAAAAAATGTCATAATAGGATGGTTTGTTATGACAGTTTTATCAACACCAATTTATTATGACACACAACATTATGACGGTTTTTCAAGCTTCGAAAATCGTCATAAATAACCTTTTATGAAACTTTTTTCCCATCATAAAAATGTTTATTTCTAGTAGTGAATATTAATGAACCTTGCCAAAGGGCAAGAGGAAATGAAAGAAATGGTAAGGCCAGTGGCTCAATCGATGCAAATAAGGTCTCATGCCGTTCCGTCCCACAAGAGGGAGATACCGCCTCCTCTTCCCAATAATGAAAGACATAGCTATTTGATGTCCTCTCACGATAGGTTTTATCACACAGGATAAACTTATTCATTAAAAACAATTGATTAGTATGATGGTCTCTCTCTCTCTCTCTCTCTCTCTCTCTCTCTCTCTCTCCAGAACGATCGAGCATTTTTGATAGATTGAGAAAATGTCCATCCTTTGAGCGTCTTGGTCACCAAACAACTAGAGTTATTCACAACGAACCATCCAGAGCTCATGATCATATTATTAAACACTGGGAAGGATCAATTATGTAGAGAAACTATCTGAGGATCCGTGCGTGCCAAGTAGACTTCTCAAGAATAGATATCAACAAAAACACATGGAAGAAAATCCAAATATGCCTTAACAAAAGCAAAACCATAAGATCATTCTTGGAAGGCATCAATACAATGATTAGAATAATTCCTTGGGGAGATGGTCAATACTAATAATCTTAAGCAAGGAGGTTTGGTGAAGGTATCTCCCTTCAACCTTGCCATTATCGATTTCCCTAAACCTTGAAAATTTAAACCACCAGTAATGACTCTTAAGTATGATGGTAAGAGTGATATTGTCCTCCATGTTGAACAATAATAGGATGCTACTTATATTTATTCAGTTCTTAATTAAATACGTTATCGAGGTTTCTCAACTATAATCACCGAATTAGCATAGATATGGTATAAATTTACCTCGAGGATAAATTTTTAACTTTTAACAGGTCACTGAACTATTAATTAGCAATATCTTTTTGGGAGCTAAGTCGATCAAGGGAGTAGTCGACCTACTAAGGCTCGTCATCGACCCGAAAAAAGCAGGCGAGAGTTTACTACTCGCTTAAATAATGAAAAATTAAGGTTGTAGATTATGAAAAAAACTATCATCGATGCTTTGATAAGTGGGATTTTTCTTGAGAAGCCATATTATACACTAACTAGATAATATCCTAAAATCATAACAGAACTAATGTCAAATGCTAGTAATAGCATGAATGCCTAGGAAGCTATTTCTTCTAAACAAGTCCCTGTATCTAAATTTGATTGATGAAAGAGCTCGAAGAAGAAGTAACAGAAAGATATGAAAGTCGATAATCCCAATAAGTATAAGGAATATACCGCATTTAACATTGGTATGCATCTCATTTCAAAAGAAATTAGGGGAAGTTGGGAGTTAAAATTGCATGGGAAGTTAAAAATATCACCAACCCCGAGAGATAAATACAAATATTGTGATTCTAACAAAGATCACAGGCATGCTATTGATAGTTGTATTCCCTAAAAAATGAAATTAAATATCTTATCTACCGAGCAAAGTTAAACAAATTTGTTAATCGAACAGACGACAAAGAGTCTAGAAGTATATTACAATCACCATGTAAAGGTAAATATGACAAGAAATAGATCGAGATAATGACTCTGAAGATGGTCCAGACATGCTGAAGAAGACTAAGGAGAAAGAACTTGATATACAAATGATATATTATGGCTACCATTTTATTGCATGAAGAGATAATGGATGTGGAGACAAAGTGGTCAAGATAAAAGCCTTCTTAATTGAGTCCAAAGCTTGTTCTTACATTCGACGAATCAACCTATCGAATCAGGTAGATGGTTATTGTAGGAAGGTGAATAAAGATTAGTTAGTCATTGGCGTTTTCAAAAATAATATGTTAGTAGTTATTTAATTGCATGATGACCCACATGTTTCTAGCTCCAGAATACAAGAATCAAGGATTGTAAGAATTTTTATGGATAATGGTGGTCGAGTCGATGTTATGTTAAACAATTGTTTTAGCATACCGAGGTTACGAGATAATAAATAAAACCATATTATAAACATTTGATAGGTTTATTCAAAGAAAAGGTTTATCCTTTGCGAACAATAAAATTACAAGTCTAGATAAACAATTGGCCAGCAAGAAGGACTAAGAAGATTCATTTCTTTGTCCTAGACATGATTGTTTAGATGGTTAGTCATATCATCCTTGATAAAGTTGGATTAAAAAAGTTTATTCATTGTAATCCACAGTTCATTAGTGCCTGAAGCTCCCCACTCATTGTGGTGTTGGTGAAGTGAAGGTAAATATGGTGGAGGCCAAATAATGCTACGATACCTCAGCTAAACAAGAAGAGTTGAAGAAAAACACCACCATTTAGTAGAGTGGCACTTTGAATCCTCAAGAGGAGGACCGTTTAGTCAAAGGACAAGCCATGGAGGACATAAAATAGCAATATTGGATGATAAGGAACTAGAAAGGACTAGTCTGATTGGCTCAGCCCTAGAACCATCCATCAAGAAATAATTAATATAATTCCTGAAACAACAGAAAAAATTAATACAAACATCATATTCTATGAGCTTAATATCATCAAAGATGCTAAGATAATCAAGCATAAGTTATGGGTGTTTAGCCTCGAGAATAATGTGGTTATCCTCGAAGAGCTGGACAAATTACAGAAAGAAAATTTCTTAGAGGATGTCAAATACCCATAATTGTTGGCTAATGCAATCATGGCAAAGAAGAAGAAGAAGAAGAAGAAGAAGAAGAAGAAGAAGAAGAAGAAGAAGAAGAATAAGAAGAAGAAGAAGAAGAAGAAGAAATGTCGTATGTGTGTGGATTTTGCCAAAATCAACAAAGCATGCACAAAATATCATTTTCTTATGATAAGGATTGATCAATTGGTAGATGCCACAACATGTCAAGAGATATTATGCTTTATGGATGCCGACTATGGTTGCAATCAAATAAAAATGAATCCTTAAGATGGGGAAAGTACATATTTTATTAATAGCCGGGGTACTTACTACTGCAATGTTATGACTCTTGGGTTCAAAAATTCTAGAGCAACCTACTAAAGGCTAGTAAAGAAAGCTTTTAAGGATTAAATCAGAATGAACACAGAAGTTTATGTAGATAACATGGTCACAAAGGGTAAGGAAATGGCAACCATATCAAAGATCTAAACCAAACATTTGATCAGTTGGAGAAATATCAATAGAATCTCAATCCAACTAAATGTATTTTTAGCAAACAAGAATGAATGTTCTTCATATTCATCATAAATCAAAGAGGAATTAAGGAAAGTCCAGATAAAATATAGGCACTGATAAGTATTAATTCTCTCGCATGTAAGAAAGATGCACAAAAACTCATTGCAAAGGTAGTCGCTCTGAACTGATTTGTTTCTCGAGCTACAGATTAGTGTTTACCAATCTTCAAGGTACTTAAAAAAATTTTGAATCCAATTATTAATGTAAAAATATTTTCAAGTCTTGAATAAATACTTGGGATCACGACCATTACTTTCCTAGCAAATTATGGGAGGGGTGGGGAATTGTATCTATATTTGGCTATCTCTGAATCTGTTGTCAACTCGGTATTTGTTCGAGTGAAGAATGGGGTACAAAAAAATTTCATATTACACTAGAAATAATTTAAGGGGAGCAGGAATTCGGTATTCACGATTGGAAAAAGTTCACCTTGCTCTTATTTAAGCTTCAAGGAGGTTGAAACCCCATTTCCAGACACATATCTTAGTGGTTTGTATAGATTTACCTTTGTTCCAAACAATTCACAAACTCAAAAAGTTGGGGAAGTTAATGTCTTTGAAAGAAGAGCTTGGAGAGTATGAAATCATTTATGAGACAAGTATTGTAGTAAAGGCGCAAGTTGTAGCCAATTTAGTTATTGTGTTCACATCTCAAGAGATAGTCGTAACCTAAATTTGTCCATTGAGCAAGCTTCCTTGGGAGAGATATCAGCTCCAAAGGAATGCAAGCTTAAATAAAGATCAGCAGTTCGATGAACCTATGATAATCCGATGACTTGACGAGCAAAGCAAGAAGTTGTTTCAACATGGAGTAATTTGTGAAAGAAATTTTGCTGACAACATTTCAATTTGGAAATTTTATAATCTACTATTAGTGGATCGCAGATCATTATCAATACTTTAGATGATGTGGACATGTTATATGTGCTTTGTTTCTAATTCCAGGCCGCCAATAATGAAGTACAGTACCTAGCATTAATCAAAGGCTTGGAGTGAGCCTTATATTAAAGAGCTGAATGGGTCATGTAATATAGTGATTCCCAGTTAATTATCAACCAAATGCTCTAAATATATGGGGTCATGGAAGATATCATGATCAAGTATTTTTCTAAACTTAATAAAGTCATATCAAAATTACCGCAATCAAGGCTATCTGGATACCGAGGGTGGATAAAGCTCGGGAAGATGCACTTTCTCAGCTAGCATTAGCGACTAGTACGATGCTCTAAGGAAATGTTCTAGTACAAATCCTTGCACAGAGAAGCATAGATGCAAAAATATTAAATTTAATCTCCCTCGACTTAGGACCTTCGTGCATACATACGATTAAAAATAAAATTTACAAGGTATAAGTCTTCCAGTTATGTGCTAGACCAAGGAGTGTTATACAAAAGAGGCTACACCATTTATCTACATAGATTTTTACACCCAACGAAGTTACCAAAATTAATCAAGGAAGTGAATGAATGTTCGTGTGGAGCTCATTTAGTAGGTCGATCGCTGGTGAAAATGATACATATGAAAGTATACTACTGGATGACTGTGAAAGAATATTGTATCTCCTTTGCTAAGAGATGTTATAAGTGTCATACGTTGATCGAAATCCATAGAAGATTGGGGGAATGACATTTTTCTATATGGTAAATTGATTTGGTTTTCCCATTGTTGAAGATAAAAGGAAGGTTCAAATACCTGGGGGTTGTAGTGGACTACATCACTAAATGGGTAGAAGCGAAACCTTTCGTAGAAATTACCTATGAAAGAGTCTGTAAATTCATCTAGAAGAACATTATTTGCAGATACGGAATTCCATACTCATTCATCACTAATCATGGTACACAACTTGATATTTAAAATGTTGAAGATTACTGCGTTCATTTCAAAATTTAGAAATTCCATTCTATCCTAGGACATTAATTGTGTAGTGGTCAAATATATCTATGCAACAAAATGATACTTGATGGGCTAAAAAAGACTTGATGATACTAAAAGGAATTGGATCGATGAGTTACACAATGTTCTTTGGTCATAAGAAGCCATGCCAAGAACAAATACTGGATAAAACCCACACATGCTTGCTCTTGGGATAGAAGAAATTGTCCTGGAAGAAGTAGGTATGCCAAATCATAGAATGCTAAACTTTGATTCACCGAAAAATGACCTCATGAGCATATTAGATCTATATTTTCTTGAATAAGTCAAGGAAGTTATTTAATTTTGTGTAGCCATTTATCAAAATGAATTACCTGATTCTATAATCGAATGGTGAATCTAACCAACTTGAAATAAAGGTATTATGTTCTTCAGAGAGTAATCCCGAAAGGTAATAATTTGGAAGAAAGTTTTCATGGCCCTTATCATATCTGTGCGTCATTCGACCAGGAACATATAATATCAAAACTTTATAAGATGAAGAATTAAAAAACTATTGGAACGCCAATCACAATAACAAATATTATCAATAGTATTTTTACGTATTTTATATAATCATTTCAACCATTTAAATAATATTATGATTATTTGTCAATTACATTTCCTATTGATCTTTTTTGAGGAGTATGATATGACATCATCTCTAAAGCCAACAATCTTAACATCAACAGACTTCGTGTATGACTTCAGCTTTGACAAGTCATGAAAACAAAGTTCTTTAAAATTCACGTATAACTTCGTATTTGACGTCACAAAGAATATGCTCGTAAAACTTCATGTATGACTTTGTCTTTTACAAGTCCCGAATAAGAAGATCCTAAAAGCTTCTTATATGACATGAAGTCAAGAACAAGATGTTTTACCGGACCATATGAAATTATGGAAAATCCTATATTCCTAAAACATTTGGTCGTAAATGGTAACAAATGAAAATAATTAGCTTTAAAAATGAAAAATATCCGTTTGATAAGCCTAAGTGCATTTCTAGAACCAAAGGCTGAATGACTCAAGTACATACCTCATACCATAAAACAGTTATGCAGGTTACTTGGTAATGTAGTTGATCAAGTAATTAAAAAGATTAAATGTTAACGACATTAAATACTTAGACAAAACAGGTATGAAAACATAAATCTTTATTATTAATATTCCAATAGTTTTGACAGTTCACTACAAGAACAGAAAGAGTCACCACGACAAAAAACAAAATTTAATGTCATTCCGTAGCCTCGTTTTTCCTTTGTTTTATCCATTCCTTCAGGAGGAACGTTAAGAGAAGACGACCGAACTGTAACACTTAAATCCCGAAGTGTGTCTTGCCTACTAGAACTAGGCCGATTCATCAAAATGCTAATGAGGGACTAATGTCTCTTCATTTTGTAGTCCATAGTCTCCTAAGTATTTTATAATCAAACTTACTACAATCATATAAGTAGGGATCCAACTGACCTCAAGTTTAAAATGAGAATTGTGATACTTAGGAACACCTGGGTCTTGCCAATACCATAAAGTATTCATCTCAGGAACCTTAAGCACTGTTACAAGATTGAATAAACCTCACTTTTAACCTTCTCTATTATCCTACTCCAGTTCATTACCTAGGTTAGCTAAGGTTTCGTCATACCAGTTTATCCAAAATGTTCTAGGTTGCATATAGAAATTAAAGGACATCCCACCATGCTTTTCGTATAATCTCTTAATAGTGATGGTTTGGGTATTGATTAGGGTTGTCGTATCGATTACCATTTTCTTAGTTCTTTTTTCATCGTAAATGTTCTGAGCAACCATTTTTATTTTGACAAATTATTTAATTTTTTATTCTTTAAATTCTGTAATTCCTCCATAAACATGGCAATCGCCATCTCTAAAAATGATGCCCCCTCACTCATGACAACTTCAACAGGCTTCTTTAACGTTTCTAGTTCATTCCTAATAAAATTATTTTCTTTTTCCAGTAGATTGGCCACATACCTATCACTTCCACTTCTGGGCTTAGAAAAAATTATTTCTTCCTGATAATCGAGGAAATATACTAGAGCTTTTTATCAAAGCCAGAACCAGTGCTCGATGCATTGTATTTCTCTTCATAATTAGAGTGAAAAAACTAAGGAGATGTTGTGATCGTCATGTAACTTATCAATCATTTCATAATAGGTTGCATTACTAGCCACAACACAATCATAATATCCATTTTTTGTCTTCATAATAAGAGGTTGCTCAATGAAGGTAAGCCTTTCACCCGGTTTAAGGCATCAATGCCGAGCAACACGTCGAACTCAGTCTCAGTCAAACTTGTATTCCCAATTGCAAAAAGCCTAAGGCTACATTTCAATAAATCACTCTCAAAAGATATTATTGCATTCATCATGGAGTTGAACTGAAAAGCAGAAGTATAAGAACAATAGTCCAGCAGAATTGACAATAAGTGAAGGTAAAAGCAACACCAATAAGTTAATAAAATAAAATTTTCATTCAAAATCATGAAGAGATGTTACAAACAATTGGTTTGTTATATTCCATAATAAAAAAAGTAAAAATCAAAAGAAATTCACTAGGAGAGAGTTATCCATCACATTGAAAAGAATTACACCTCCTCTTTATATTTTATTTCTACTTTTGAACGAATGACCGTAGTTTAAAAAATAGGCACCAACGAGGACTCATTTATTCCCTCTTTATTATCCACATCCTCTTCTATGTTGGGATGAGTTACAAGGTCTTACCTCAGGAACAAGTCTTAGTAGCAAGTGGTGTTGACCTCTTTCAAGGACTTTGTTTAGCTACCTTAACGCAAACATTCTTCAAATAGTCAATCTTAATAGAAAGAACAGTAAAAGCCTTGTCCTGCCCTCTGTTAAAGGCATCCTCCATGTCCTTATTATTTTTATCCTTCAGCTATAAAAATTCTTTTTCTCAATAGTAGCTTCCACGGCTTAGTTAATATCCATTTTCTCAGTTGTCACCATCTTCTGCTTTGTAGTCTTTACCGTAACCTTGGCCTGATCTAACTTCTCCCATCACTTCTTCTAGTTCCTCTTACGAACCTATCAAGTGGAATTAAAGGATTCTCTTAATCCCTAGAAGGATTCTTTTACATAAGTTGAGGATGACCTCAATATATCATCCCTTAACAATAATTGGTCATAATCACCGAGAAAGTTCAAAACAGGAAACTAATAATGTAGGTATCAATTACACTTAAGGAAAATGGAAACTAATGAAAGTAAATGTTTAAGAAAGTTAATAGTGACAAATTTTTATTAGAGATCTCCAACAAATGATTTTTAGACAAGGTAACTACTGCTGACTTATCAACTGAAAGAACCTATAAGTTAATTAACCCTTGGTTGGACCAGGTTTAACTTCCACAGAGGCAGATTTAGCAGTAGCATGGTTGGTTGAGGTATTTTGTGTCAATTCCCATAGAGGTTAGGACCCCTCTTCAACCCCTTGAACTGGGGTTCTCTGTTATTTGTTTCATTTAAACTAATGACTACCGACATCTTGTCACCAATAATAAGTTTCTTGGGTGGGGGAAAAGGCAACCCAGACATCAAGTTGGGAATTTCCTCCTTCTTATGTCTTTAGCAGTCAAAGTTTTGATGGTGGTAATGTCAAGGGATTCAAGTGAAGAGGAAGTCACTCCAAGATCTAACTACCTCTCTGCCCCAAAATACTCTGTAGTTGAAGAAGTAGAAATTTGTTGTTCTTCAAAATTGATGGGGACTTAGGGTATATCTTCTGTCGATCGCGCTACTAAAGGGGTAATTGATCTTCTATACTCCAATAAAACTAACACTGACCTCGGGTGCTCTTCTCCTACTTATTGATGGATTGATCAAATAAATTTTAACTCTAAAAAATTAACTTTTAAATCACGGGGACAATTCTTTTTCTATTATCAAATAGTTGGCAAGCATCAAAAGAAAAGAAAGTTAGAAGATAGTCGACCTATTCCACACCCTTTCTGGGGGTATTTGGGACCAGTATATCCAACCCCCTCATAAAGAGGGGATTGTTTCCAATTCTTGACCTCTACTCAATGATCCCAATAGTCTTTATCAAAATTGGGTAAATACTACTAAAGCACTATGAACTTGTCTATTCTTCAGGTAATATGTTGCATTGCATCATGTGTTTACCTATTTATAACACTACCTTTGGTCATTCATTCCTACATGGGTGTCATGTATTTCATTCAAGTGATTAAGTTCATTCACAACTCGCCATGTATTGGGAGCTACCTTTGAATGGACTACATCAAAGCATTGACAGAACTTAAAAAAAATGGGTTGAGGGTCGAGTTGTTCCATAATTTGGTATAAATAAGTGGAATCTAGTGAATGCCATATAAAGATGGGACGTAAAAGACTCCATCTACGATCTCGAAAGAAACCCAACCGGGATTTTTCCTTCTCTATCTAAACTCTTCTAAATATTCTTCATCAACAACATGCAACATTTTCGAAAGTAATAAAGAAAAAGAATCGGATAAGGAATAAGTAAGTCTTATAGAGTTCTCTACAACAACATAAGGATCTCAAGAACAACTTGTCACTTCACTCCTAAGTGTACCAAGTTATGGTATTTGTTTGTAGAGGGCTTAAAGACTCAACGTCGTATTTTACATACTAAGTTTAGGATCCATAAAAAATATCTTCGTTGTTGGAGAATGGTGTATTCTAGGATTTTAATGATTTAGGACTTTTACATATATATATATATATATATATCGATTATTTTAACTTTCCTTATGACTTATACTAAATTATTTCGAGAAACTTAAATTTTTGGTGCTTTCACTTGTTTAAATTTCACGAGGGTGCTATTTCTAATAGGGTGTCATCTTAACTCCTTATGTACTAGTAATTGTTATGATGACACTTTTCAAAACTACACTCCCAAGACTATGTTTAAAAGATTCCAAATTCTTGAAAATGAAGGAATTGTGCAAAAAAAAAAAATATTCTCTTCCACCTATGACGATGGGTGATTACGTGAGTTTTTTTAAATGAGAAAGTTATATGCTATGTCAAAGTGCAAGCATAAAGAATTTCGATTAAACCAGAATATTACTTGTTAATATTACAAGGTCGAAATGGATCATTAATAGAACGAGTTCCTTAAAATATAAGAATATCTATTTAATAAATATATGTTAATCCTAAACCATCTTGTACTCCACATGACTCAAATATGAATTGTTCAAGAACACTATCTATAGTGTTAAGAAAAATGAATATACGAACGTTTTGAGTAGTCTAAACAGAGCTACTAAATACAATTGACTTGGAATTCTCTAATTTTTTGAATACTATGAATGTTTATAATAGAAAAGTGCATTCTTATTCTATCGAGATATATTATGTTTTTTGAAAGAAAAACATGAACCTAGAATTGATTCTGAATCAGTTAATGGATATGTGTCTAACGCATATTATGATGTTTTCTTTTGGAACTCCAAGAAATATTAATTATAACACAATTAATGATGGAGCTCATGGTAATAGAATTAGCTATGGCTAGTGAGTAAAAAGGTTGGAAGACCTATTATGCGATACCCCTTTATGGGAAAGATTGATACCCGTCATTTTATCCACAACAGTCGAACCATGGCTATTGTAAAATTTTAGAACCATTATAACGATGAAAAGAATGACAAATCTATCATAGGCACAACATAGTTTGAGAATTTATAACTAATGGGTTGTGATAGCTGGTTATGTTTGGACTGATGAGAATAGAACATAATTGATCCTTTGACGAAAGGAATAGTGCAGGAGAAGGTGTTTAACCCCTACAGAGGGATGATACTAAATCCGCTTAATAATTTAATCACTTGAAGTGGTAACCCAACCTATGGACTTTAGATCCCAAGAAATAGGTTCAGAGAGTAAGAACAAGTCACAAGTGATATGCTTTGAATCATGCTAATTATTGTTAATGGGGACATGATATCTTGAATCAAGTTAAGGTTGAGTTAATTATCACTCTTAATGAAGATTTATTTCTCTATTTTTAGTGGGTTATCTATCTAAAGTATCCTTGATATACACATATGTGAATGTGGAAGTTTGTCCCCTTTCTGGGGTAATTTTGGGCAAATTCCCTATAGCACTCACATACTAGGATAAAAGAACATATTCGTAATGTGCTAGCTTGAGGACTAAACCCAAGTAGGGTTATGTGTCGGATGTTCTGAGAGACATATTTCAAAAGTATGAGTTACTGTAATATAATCTGAATCATCTTTGTTACGTAAAAATTCAAGTCAAAAGACACCTTTATTTATGCACAATTCAATGAATTATTGGTCAGTAAAAATATTTTTTTTATTAAATTCAAGTGGGGTTATTATCGATGAGTGTTTTAAAAAAAATCAAGTGGAGGATTGCCGTAATTAGTTTTTTTTATTAAGTAGATGAGCATTATTTGGTCTCATAATTTGGAATGGGTGTCAATATGTTAATAACTGCAATGCATAGTTCTGTGAGAAAGATGAGATTATGGACGTATTTTATCTTGAGGACGACATGACTATACACTACCTGCAGAAGGAGAGTAGAACCGCTAAACGTCTTAAAGAGAGCAACATAGTTCACAACTAAACTCAAGAATCATCTGCTACAAATTTCATAAATAATTGAGGTAGTATTGTTTATCTTTGTTGTGCACCATTTATTTGGATACAAGGAATGCGATTCAAATTTGTTATATATGTATGATGTAACAATTTATTTTGAGTAGTAGACTAAAAAAATATGATTTTATTTTTCGATTTCTCCGTAAAGAATAATATTGTGGGTACAGAAACTTCTCTCAAAACCTGTACCAAAAGTGACGTGGATTCCACCTACCTATTAACTATTGTCTTGTGGTATGGATCCCTCCAGAGCACACACTTTATTAATTTTTTATATAGATTTGAAGGAATTATTTAGGACTCATAGCAGTACTCCTCCATAAAAATCTCTGATTGTTGTATAAAAAAGATAGAGAATTGATAGATAGGGGAGTATTTTATTTCTCAATAGTATTGGGTGTAATTGTTCTTTACAAAACCAAATGGGGATCCTCCTATTTATAGTACATCGTGAGGCATCCCAATAGATATAGGTGGACATCCACCTAATAAGATATAAATTTACATCCACCTAAAAGCCACATGCATCCACCAAAAAGTCAAAAGCTACATATTTTATAACAATCCCCCTTGGATGTACAATATATCTACTATTCAATGATTCTTGCCTCATTAAAACCTTACTAAGGAAAACCCCAGTTGGAAAAAATCAAAGTGAAGGAAAAAGAGTACAAATTTTGTGATCATTAAATTGGTTTTGGATGCGCTTAGTGTTGCCTCGTTAAAACCATTAACTGGAAAACCCAATGGGAAAAGACTAAGTTAAAGGAAAAAGAGTACAACGCGCATCTGTTCAAAATATCATGTTCTTATATTCTCCCCCTGATCAAATGCTCCGCCTGATTGGATACTCCCCCTTATTATGATATTTGTCTGATGGTTGAGTTGATGCATATCAGTCTCATATACAATCTTCTGAAATGTTTCTTTAACATGGTGAATAGATTTGATCCGTTGTTACTTTAATTTCACGTTTCTTCATAAGATCGACATCCATAAGACATGGGTGGAGTGGGATGAACACGTCACTAATAGCATAACTCTTCTGGAGTTTGTGTGTTGCATAACTCTTCTTCATAACAAGTAATAGGAACATATGTTGTTCGAGGCAAGTCATAAGTTCGTTGGCTATTCCTTGTGAGGATACTAGAGATAATATGAATCTATATAACTAACTCGACATAGATGGTTAGATAAAAATATCATATGATATGATTGATATTAGTCCCATGCTATGCAAGTCAATAATAATTATTTATTGCCAAGATATTGACTATAATTATAATATCCAATATCATGCATGGTTTTATATATATCAATATACTAATAACGTACAAGTATGGTACTTCTGGACCAAATATAATAATAAAATGCACATATGGTACTTTGAGACCAAATTTATTTTTGTCATCCTCTTTAGGATGATATGAATAATATAATATCTAAATACCGAAGACCACAGGTATACTAAAATTGTATACTTAAAGCATTTGCAGGACTTTTCAATCCATTTGACTAATGGATATGAGTTTAACATAAAATGTGCTCGATATGCAGGCCAAGACAAAGACTTGTTACCCCAAGGTCACTCATTTTGAATTTCTTATTTGGATATTTTGCGTTTAACTCAGCTCTTGATGAGCATATCCATTTAAGGATTTCATTTCAATTGAGCGCTTTAGGAGCATATCTATTAAGGCTATTTTATAATGGCACATTTTTATATATGATTATTTTCATACTCTTCCTTAGACAAATATTTACTAAGACGGTTATACCTATATCCATTTGGATTGCCTGATGTACAATGAACGTCTTACGCCATTTGAGTACGTACTCCTTATCTTTGCGTCAGGCAAAGAAAATCCTTCTAGGATTTTTATATGTATTGTTTGTCTAAGTCTCGTATATATAAGCAGTTATAATATTCATGAGTCTCCCATAATAAAAAACTTCTAAGTTAGTCAAATATCTGAAAGTACTTACAGCCGAAACGGGTTGGTATGTTCTTATATAATCAATTTTATCTCTTCAGGAAACCTTGTGCCATAAATTATGCACTTTTGGTGAGTTTTATCATTTCAAATTCTTATAAACACCCATTCGTAACCTTCAGGGTTAACATATTTTGGGGCTTCTACTATAGGTCCAAATGTACCATGTATATTAAGAGACCCGAATTATACCATCATGGCATTTTCACAATTTGGCCAATAAATTATTTGTCGACATTCATTCATAGTACGTGGATTTTTAGTATCATTGCCCTTTGATTTTTGTTTAGCTACAACATATTATATCATCGATGATCATCTTTGTTTATACCACTTTTCTCTTGTATATCTATTAAAGATAGATATCTCATTTAATATTAGGTACCTTTGCTAACTTCAAGGGCTTTATAGTCACTTCAGGGACTTGTGTCTTTTCATAGATAATAACCCCTTTTGGAGTTTTTGAGAAAGTTGATATTTGGTTCATAACCTCTTCTGGAGTGTTACGTATAACCTCTTCTAGAGCATTATTTGGGAATTTTTTTATTTAATCTCTACTTCCTTTTAGTCAAATAGTTAGGGCCTATAGGTTTGCCACGCTTCTAGCGTGAAATAGATTCATTTGCTGCTGATGTAAATTTTTGTCCCACTTGTAGCGGGTACATGAGACTTGGTTACTTTTGCAGCATCATTGAATCTATTGGGTAATTAATTTGCAATTTCCTGAAGATGCAATATCCTTTTCACTTCATGCTCACATTGAGCAGAATAGGGGTCTATATGAGACAAAGTGGAAGTGTTCCATGTTAATTCTCGTCGTTCTTCATGAACGAACCGTACTTCTAGTACGTTCTTTCCTCCCCCTAACGATGGGATAAGTGTCACATCAAAATGACAATCCGCAAATCTAGCGTTAAATCTATCACCTGTCAGATGCTTAATATAACGAATAATTGATGACGAATCATAACCAATATATATTACTTTGGGTACCTTGATTTATTATTCTGGCTCAAGACGAGTTGCCCAATAAGAACGGCCCAAAGTCTGGGAGCCCACCATCTCAAAACACTTAGTTACGACTTAGTATATTCCTAACATCTTGTAAGGATATATTCTATGAATTTTGGATTGGAGTGGGGGAGTCCAACACCCTCACTCCCTGGAAACAAACTTGTATACAACAAACCCTAAGCTTGGGAAAAAATACACGCATTGTATTTCCTGTAAAATAATCCCCGGAGTAAGGAGAAATAATACTGATAGCACCATCGTGGACGTAGGCATTCTTATTGAACAACATAAATATTGTGTCATGTGATTGACGTTCTTTACATTCTTTATTTGCTTTGGTGATTGCCTTTTCTTATTCATTTGTGTTGAATATAATTGTCACCACAATTGGCAGCGTTTGTGGGAAACGTTTGTATTCCTTTTAGAAAGCCCTCACCAAAAAAGAATTTGGAATGTCTAGTCACAGTAGCAATACCCCTCAAGCAGAGTGATGATGCTGAAAATAGCACCACCAATCTAGGCGCTGGTGAGCTCAAGCTAATGACGACAATGGAAGCACATGAATATATCAAATAGAAAAGATTGAGGTGAGGGGAAGGGAAAGGACACAGATATATAAGTGGTTCGGCCTGAATTGGCCTACGTCCACTGTGTGTGTGTGTAAAACCTCACTATAATTGGGCACTAATGGCCATGGATACAATCTCTCAATCTTTCTCTCTCCACTGTATATTTAGACAGAGTTTTTGCTAGGGTTGTGGAAAAATCCCCCTTTGCAAGGTAGAAGATGATCTCTATATATAGTGCCTTTGGGGTGAAATGTACCCCCCATGCATGCAAATAGGCATGTGTGTGTTATCCTCACCAATATGGGTGAGCCACCTGTTACTGTCACATGTAAGGAATGATGATGAAATATTCCCCGCATGTGTGGAGAATAATCTTGTTACAACTGATTTGTGCCCACGTGTCCTTATCTAAATGTCAACAAATGCTCGGCTGCCGTACTGGTGCAATACCTCGGCCTGGGAGAGGCCGAGGTTTGGAAAGACCGTACTTATTCGATCTGAGGAGGTGCCCAGGGGGCTCGGCGTGATCTAGGCCGAGATATTAAGTCAGGGTCGGCCTGGGCCGAGGTTGAGCTGTCATCATGGTGGAGTCATTGCCGGGGCCTTATGCTGGCTCGGCCTTCGTCAGGCCGAGGCTGCCACACCCCGGTATATGAGAGTGCTATTGACGCCTATGCAGCGTGTGGTGTCCTTTTTAGAGGTAGGGTGTAGTGTCGTCCTGGGCCGACCTTATTAAGGCGGATAGCTGATATCGCGGGCCCATGGCTTATCCAGACTCGGCCTTCATCTTGGCCGAGGTTGGTGTCTCTTGGCCGAAGTTACACTTCGGGCATATCATAGAGGATATCCAAGAATGACCTGCCCCTTGTAGGATCAGATCTAAAGTTCGGTGTTCATGTCAAAGGGCTCGTTCAGAACGATAAGCCTTAGAGGAAAGTCAGGGACCTGCTAGGTCTACACAAATCTCTAGGTTAATCGATGCCTATGAGGCAAAGATCTAGGAGCAAGGAAACGCCGCTCGCAAGCAAGAAGATGACAATGCTCGCCGCAAAAGGAGAGAAGAAAGGATGGGAAAAGAGCTCCATCATAGCACCAGACGACGTTAATATTGCACTCCTAGCCCTCAGGCGAGCAAGTCTAATAGCCGAGGAAGGAGCCATAGACGTGGATCCCAGAGGATCAAGGAATGCTCATCAGATGATGACTTTGTTAAGCAACAGTGACTAGCTTGCCGTTGCCGGAGCCTGCCTCAAGGAAATGATGACATATGAAATTTGGTCAGAAGAGAAATTGACCAGTACCTAGCGCATCGGGGTGCCAGATCGACCAGAGAGCTGGCCCGGTGAGCTCTCATGACCCAGATGAAATCCCTTTTTTCAATGCAGAAAGAATAAGAAGAAGCCCCTAAGAAGTTTGCGATTCTATGATCCAAGATCTGTAACGGAAAGACTGACCTGATCGATCACGTTAGGCAGTACAGGCAGGTCATGACTCTTTGGAACCACAGGGATGCACTAATGTGTTAGATCTTTCCCTCGAGTTTGCATGATGTGGCCCAGAAGTGGTTCAAGAGACTCGCTCATAGATCCAATACAAGATTTGAGTTCCTGGCAGTGCTCTTCATAACTCACTTTATTACCAGCAGCTCCCATCTAAAGAGGATGGATGCCTTAATAATAATGAAGAAGATGCCCCAGGAAATCCTTGGAGACTATGTAAAAAGGTACTCGGAGTTATTCAACAAGGTCGAGGACTGCTCGGAGTAGGTAGCAATGGCCGTTTTCAAGATTGGCCTACCCAACTCTTGCCTCTTGCACCAATACCTCACTAAGAATGAGGCCACAACCATTGATGACCTGATGGCTCGCATCAAGAAGTACGCCAAGATTGAAGATGTGACCCGCCTCAGTGCAGGAGAAAATGGTCAAGCTAAGCTCACTGCCAAGGCAAACGACAAGGCTAAAAATTAGAAGAAAGGGGGCAAGAATAGACGCAAGGGTGGATCCAAGAATGGAAATAAGAGCGATGCTTCGAAATCATTTCAGGAAGTAAACACTGTTTTCAAGGAACCAATCTACAAAATCCTAGTGAAGATCAAGGATGAGCCATTTTTTAAGTGGCGCAGAAAGATGGGAGGAGATCCCTAGAAAAGAAACAACGCGCTGAGATGCGCTTTTCATAAGGAGGGAGGGCACATGGCTAAGCATTTCAAGGCTCTTAAGTCTCACCTAAAGGAGTTGGCCTAGATCGGGCACCTAAACGAGTTTGCGCGAAATAAGGAAGAGAAGGCCAATACTAATGGAGATAAAAGGCCCGACAACGTACTAGAGGAGGATGTTGGCCATGAATTTGTAGTGATTTATGAAGCATCTGATCTAAAGCAGATTCAAGGTAATTCAGCCCAAATGGAAGTTAAAGATCTTACAGCAGTAATGTAAGTTTTTATGATCGATCCAGTGAAGACATAGTCAGGGAAGTGTCAACGAGCAGATGACATCGACTACAACAAACACATCGTGTTCACGGATGAAGATCTAGCGAGAGTAAGAACCCAACACCATCACGCCTTGATCATTACCCTTAGGATGGCCAACTATGACATCGACAAGTTGCTCGTCAACTAGGGAAGCTTATCCGAGGTAATGAATCTCGACCTGTTTAGGAAATTAAAGTTGAGCATTATCGACTTGAAGGAAGCCACTATCCCTCTAGTTGGCTTCACTGGAAAAGTAAGTATCCCATTGGGAAAGATCGGGCTGCCAGTTTGAGCAGGAAGTGTCTCCAAGATTATCGCATTTTTGGTAGTCGACATAGACTCACCATACCAAGATATCCTCGGCAGAGGGTGGTTAGATGCAATGAAGGAAGTCCCCTTGACCTACCATCAGAAACTAAAGCACGTAACTAAGCGAGGAGTAATGGAGATCCACGGGGATCAAGCGATGGTAAAAAGGTGCTTCATTGCAGCCATTCGCCCAAAACTAGAGAAGAAGGTCAAGAAGGTTAAAGAGAAGGTTGAAGAATAAGAAGGTTTGATACCTTCAATATAGCAGCTAAAGTATGGAAGACCTGGAGTGGAGGAGGCCAGGCTCCTTCCTTCTAAGCGGGTAATTGAGAACCTGGAAGAAGTCACAGCTGGCGGTCGCAAAAAAGATAAGAGTTTCTTGATCGGGACCTCCCTCACAGATAAATAAAAGAAAGAATTGACGGTGCTATTGAGGAGAAATCTAGATGTTTTTATGTGGGAACCATACGAGCTGCCTGGAATTGACCCCAGTGTGGTCTGTCATCGATTGCACGTCGACTCCACCTTTAAGCCTATCGTGCCGAAGTCATGACAAACTACTCCCGAGATGGCCAAGGATGTAGAAAAGGAAGTGGAGAAGCTGCTGGATGCAGGATCCATACGAGAAGTTTAGTTCCCTAAATGGTTGTCCAGCCCAGTATTGGTTCCGAAGAATGATGGAAAATGTAGAGTGTGTATCGACTTCACTACCTTAACAGGCCATGTCCTAAGGATAGTTTCCCCCTCCCAAAGATTGGCCAGTTGGTTTACACCATAGCATCTCATAAAAGAATGAGTTTCCTGGACGCAAACTAGGGGTATCACCAGATTCCCCTGTATGCACCAGACCAAGGCAAGACAACGTTCATCACCACCGTCAGGTTATACTATTACAAAGTTATGACCTTTGGGCTTAAAAATGCAGGAGCAACCCACCAGCGGCTGGTCACCAAGACGTTTAAAGACCAAATGGGATATACCATGGAAGTCTACATCGACGATATGCTCGTCTAGAGCAGGCGCAAATAATACCACCTCTTAGACCTATCAAGGACCTTCGAAAATACCAAATGAAACTCAATGTGAGCAAATGTTCATTCGGTGTCCAATCAGGAAATTTTTATGGGTACATGGTTCGCGAGAGAGACATTGAAGACAAATCGAACTAGATTGATGTGATCAGAAAGGTACAGCCTCCCCGCATGATCAGAGATGTACAGAAACTCACAGGCATTCTCGTAGCCTTGAATCGATTCATCTCGAAGTCATTCGAAAAGTGCCAGCCATTCTTCCAGCTATTGAAGAAGATCAAAATAGTGGAGTGGAATCAAGATTGCCCAAAAGCATTAGAAGAGCTCAAAGCTTATCTCAGCAGACCACCTTTGCTCGTGATACCTCAAGAGAATGATTCCCTATACCTATACCTTTTTATTTCCAGCCACGCTGTCAGCTTTGCACTGGTATATGAAAAAATAGGAATCTAGCACCCAGTCTACTATGCGAGAAAGACCCTATTAGATGCTGAGCAGCGATACCTACAACTGGAGAAGCTCGCCATTGCACTAGTGGTAACCTCATAGAAACTAAAGCACTACTTCGAAGCTCATTATATCATCGTCCTTACGTCACACCCCCTTAAAGTAGTACTACAGAAAGCGGAACTGTCCGGTAGACTATTGAAATGGTCAGTCAAGCTCAAACAATTTGACATCTAATTTCAACCAAGGAATTCAATCAAGGGGCATATCCTCGCTGACTTCATCGTGGAGTTCACAGGTGAATAACCTTGTGACCAACCTTAGTCCATGGATCAGAGGGAAGATCACTTAATAGGAGGTCTATGGAGATTATTTGTTGATGGATCCTCCAAATAAAAGGGGGAAGGAGTAAGAATTTTGCTCGTTATCCCAGAGGACATAATTCTTGAGCTGGGGATCGGACTTGGATTTGAATCCTCCAATAACGAGGCAAAATATGAGGCTTTGATGGTTGTCCTGCAGAAGGCACATGCATTGGGTACAAAATAGCTACATGTCTTCGGCGACTCACAATTGTTCTCCAATCAGATAAGTGGGGACTTTAACGCGAGGGGTGAAAGAATGGTAGCCTACCTCGCCTTAGCAAAAAAGTTAATGTCTATTTTTTAGGAAGTCAGTGTCCAACAGTTTCCCAGATGACAAAACAGTCATACCGACACCCTAGTAGCCTTAAGTTCAGCAATCGACTCTTAATTAAAGAGAACAATCCCTATAGAATTCCTCGGCCAACCGAGCATCATCCAAAGCGAAGAGCTTCCAGACATGAGCCATATTCTCCAGATTAAATCAGCACCTAGTTGGATGGACCTCCTGAGGGACTATTTGAAGGATGGTGCACTACTAGATGCTAAAAAGGTTACTCATCAGATAAGATTCAAAGCTGCTCACTTTCACTTATCTTCTGAGGGGAAGCTATATAAGAGATCATTCACCGGCCCTTACTTCCAATGTATTCCCCCCAAAGGACGTCGAGCAAGTGTTGTGTGAACTCCATGAAGGAATTTGTGGGAGCCATATTGGAGGGAGATCGCTAGCTTTTCGAGCAATGAAGGAAGGCTACTAGTGGCCATACATGTAGAGAGATTCTGGAGTATATGCTCGCAAGTGTGAAAAATTTTAGTTACATGCTCCTATGGACCATGACTCGCACAGAAAATTGTATAGCGCAAGTGTACGCTAATCGCGAGAGTAATAAAAGCCCGGTAAGACCGGGCTCGATTTTCGCAGGGAATTATATGAAGTACCGAGGATATTCTTTCAGTAAAAAATCAATAAACAAGAATACAAGATAAAAGAAAAGATGATTTGGGTTATACGTGTTGTAATGAACCAAAGCGAACCAAGATAAATGGAACGCTACACAAAAATAGAAACAAGACAAGCGAGATTTATAAACAGGATTATGAAAATATTCTTTAACAGAAGGTTAAGGAGCATTCCCCCACCTCGAATGCGCACAACTCAACGGGTTCTTCCGATTAAATCACAATCAAATGGGAATAAGATATCAATATCAACAATCCTACATGAAGGATGTCAACCCAACAATGTAAGATGAAGGTAACGATATATTATCGGACAAATGCGTTGATGTTGGAGTTAAGTCTTAAAATACAACCCTTACATGATAAGAGAAGATAAAATCCTATGAAACTCCAATCTCAACCCACACACTCATTTATTGGATTTAATCATTGAACCAAGCCAAGAACTGAACTCTCCAAGGTGGGTTTATGCTCCCAACCTAGGGAGATTAGCTACTCATGACACCAACCATATCAAAACACCTCATTAAACTAATAGTATGTGTAATACCCATAATGAGAATAAGCATTCAATGCACAATATTAATTATACCAAATTGTACCAAGGATCAACAAGAAACAATAAAGGAGTAAATTTACTTGCAATAGATGAAGTTGATGATGAAAATGACAAGCAAATTATCTAGCCCTAGGAGAGAGAGAGAAGCCAACAAAAATCCCTTTTATCTATTTCTTTTCACACGAATGTAATCAGATCGTTTACAAGAATAAACCACCACAAATATATACTAAGTGGAAGAAAACCACAAAACAAGGGTGGTAAGGCCAAACCAAAACTGCGGGGGTTTTGCAGAAAATGAAGTACCGGTCGACCGCTGGTCAGTGACCGGTCGACCGCTTATTAAGGAGAGGGCACACTGTCTCAATTCGAAGGCAAAAGGCAAAACACCGGTCGACCGCTTATCTTGGACCGGTCGACCGCTTCTGCAAACATCAGCACACACCCCTCTTTTGATACACAACAAAAGGGGCTCGGGAGAACGCCCATAACTTGGTCATCGTGAACCGGATTGAAAACCGTCAGGGGCTACGCGAAGTTGGCAAGAAGAACTACAACATCCGTGAAGGGTTCGGGCACAAAGCTCGAATGTAGGAATGACATAATTACCCTTGAAGTTGCGTAAAGCACTGAACGTTCCCGGAAGACGCACACTTGCACCATTTAGCATTCCAATCCCTACAAAAGCTCAAATAAACCTCGCAAAGCATATATATATGGAAACCAAAGGTTAAACAGTACAAGAGCTTAAATACGTGAAATAACGGTCGCAAGCGTGCGTGCATGCATAAATAACGGGCGCAAGATATACAATATTAGCGACTAATCACACCCCCTAACTTACACATTGCTAGTCCCTAGCTATGAAAGAAAACAAAACCCGCCACAAAAGTGCGGTGGTATAGCAACAATATATACACAGAAAAAGTGCCACTTTCGCGGGCGCACAGTTGCATTTAGCGAATGCAACAAGCCGTTAAACCGCTAGGTTACCCTAGCGGACGAGTGTTGTCTCGGGAGGGTTTTCAGGGATGATACCCACAAACATCGAATTTCCTCAAAACATGCATGGCCAAGCCACCCAATATGCCAAACTCAACAATAATTAGATATTTGAACACATTATTAACAAAGCAAAGGAGAGGTTTTGCCCAATAATCCAAAACTATGAACATTAGAAGAATAACTACATGGAATTGAAACCTCAAATGTGAGTGGTGCGCATGCATATGTAAAGAGATTTTATTCTGTAAAAACGCCTACAACCCCGGATAACCATTAAAGCATGCTTCCACTCAATCCTCTCCGGACATCACACTCATCAAATAGAAACACTCGGAACAGGGTGTAACACACGGGACATGCGGGCGTAAAGAGTAATTATAAAAGGAAACTAAGCCGCGCACATGTCAAAGAAGAAGAACGCAATATAAAAGTGAAAAAATACAATCTCATGAAAGGATATCGCATATTAATCAATGTGAAATGCACATAAACAGATTATCGCTAATGTTCGACCTTTGAATCACGTCACCCTAGGATCAAATAGGACTTTATTGGGTTGTAATGTGGGTTTGGGGTTATGGGAAATGAAATGAAAGGATGTATTTACGGATATGAGAAATGTTCGGAGATGAAAATACTTGGGATAATGGAAAATGGCGGGCAATTTCAAAATTGGAAAATGATTTCCAAACACGCATTAAATATATCAATCGTGAGAGTAACAAGGATTATTGAGTTACTATGAACATAATATACAAATTGCTCTTTCTTTTCTTTTCTTCTTTCACTCTTTTCTTTTTTCTATTTTCTTTTCTTTTCTTTTCTTCTATCACTCTTTTCTTTTGCTTAAATTGCACCCACACTACACAACATCATTCAATCCCAAATATCATTCCAAAACATAGGTAAGAAAGGTAATGTGTATGGTGTAAAACTCCAATGTGGAGTTGGTTAGGGAATTGGGACGAAAAGAAAGGTCATAATTAGGTTCAACGGGGTTGACTAGGGACATGTATAAGGGTAAGGTTAAGGTCATATGGGTTAACAACAAAGAGAACCTAAGATCCTTTCCTAAAGTTTCATGTGATTCTCGAGACACAACACCGTTGAAAATCATGCTCATGTGATACATCAATTAATATGCAATCAATGAAAAGAAAATGAGATCGCCAACAAAATACGTTATTCAAGAAAGAGAGTAATGTATAAACACTCTGAAACGAAGAAAAGCACGAAACTCGCTAGGTTTTTAGTGTACACAAAGCAACAACAAGATACCAAGCTATAATTGTCCTACCGAATGATTTAGAAAATATGCTCAAGTGCTCATGGGTTTCAAGGTTTAATTCATGCATTTATCCCCAATGTTGAATAATATAAGGACTAGAGTTTAATAACATGAAAGAAATAGAAAATGCATTATTGAATTAGCAATCGGATAGGGCAATTATTAAGTTTATCATAGGAAAATAGGGCAAAATGCCCAAAAGAGGGAAAAGAAATAAAGAAAAATATTAATTTTTTAATTATTTAATTATTTAATTTTTTAATTTTTTAATTTTTTATTTATTTAATTTTTTTTTAATTTTTATATATATATATATATGTGTGTGTGTGTGTGTGGCACACGAGGGATGAAAAAGAAATTGAGATGCCTAAACACACCCTCTAACTTGAATCGCACATTGTCCTCAATGTAATTAAAAGACATTATGAGAAAAAGAAGAAGTAGAATAAATCACCCCAATTTAGAGTGAAGTCCGAGGTTATCAACGTGCGCCCTAAACCAACATAAGAAAAACAAAAATATGTACCACAATGATTAAGTTAGAAAGAAACATGCCATGAGTCTCAATAGTTTAGAGGGGTTGAAATGCAGATACTAGATAATTGATGGTGGACATAGGATTTGGAAAAATGTATACACATCAAAATCTAATAATTCAACAACAACTAAATTATCATTACTGATATCATAGAATTCAGTACAGGCATTGGTCATTGTGAAAAAAAGTAAAACAGAGAATACATAGTTCGCCGTGTCGCCCCCAAAAATGAAACAAATCATCAGCCATCAGAAAAAACCACCCAAAATCCCCCATACACTGGACTAGAAACCCGCACCACTGGATGAACCCGGATTAGCTGGGTCGTACGGACTCTGAAAATGCTGCGGAAGCGGCGCCTCAGGGCCATGCTGCTGGATATAGAGATCACGCATCATGGACTGGACCATATGAAACTCGTGTCGCCGCTCGGTCCGGTCCTGGATCTGGTCAACCCCATACTGGTCAAACCGGGACTCCAAAGTCGCCAGCCGTAACTGGGTCTCCTCCCATATGCGCTCGTTCCGTGCCTCGAACGCCGCAAAGAGGGCGTCGGTAAGTGCAGTAGGCACCTCAGTGTGCTGGCCTGACCTCTGCTCTGCCCTCCTCAACTCTGTCTCCTCGTCAACATCCTCAACAACCACTCTCGGTCTCTTCTGGACCGCCGGCTCACCCCAGTAGTGCTGCAAGGACCTCCTAATGTTCTCTCTAGTTAGGATGGGTTTGGGGTCCACTTTCCTATCCGAAGGGAACTCGGGGCACTTGGCTTGAATGCAAATTTGGGTCACTATACCGGGCAATGGAAGGGAGACGTTCCATGCCTTTTCCTTAGATGCCAAATACATCTGATCCAAAAAATATTGCGGGAGATTGATGTCTCTCGATTGCTTCAACAGTGTGTAGAGGAAAACAGCATGCTTATGGCGAACCTCGGATCTATTGTTGGTAACCATCAAACAATGCACGTTGACATAGTGCAACAGCCTCGGTAAATCTGCCATCGCGGCCGACCGGAACATCTTCTTTGTCCAAACCTCTCCTGGGGCAAGAAAATCTATAAGTGTATCCAGATCAAAGTTTGCCTCATCAGGGAGGCTCACAAATGGGAACGGGTCAGCCACATTGCCCATCCAGTGGGCCAAGTCCTTGCGTCTGAAAGTGATCTGAACTCCACGTACGAAAGCCTCGAAGACACCCTTTTCTCCCTTGCATTTGATCAATGAGGCATAGAAAATGCGCACAAGTTCTTCATTTATCCTGAATGGACTTCCCACCAACGAGTCCCAATTATACCGCTTAAGAATGGACAAGACTGGATGGGGAAGGTCATCCATTTTCCAAGCCAAATTGATTGCAAGCGGGCGTTTTGAAGTTGAAAAGAATGCCTCAAACCACTCCTTTTCTTGGGCACAACGGAACCCATCGATGCCTTTAGGAGGCACGCATCGAGACAGCTTGTATTTGTCAACGTCACCCATTGTACCTGCAAAACAGAAATTAGTACAACAGTGCAGTTGAAACTAAATTTGCAATGGTAAGGAATGAGTTTGCAAGCAAGAAAATGTTCAGAAGATGCAAATATATTCATTGAGGCACTTGAACAAACACTTGGCATGCAAAACTGGAAAACAGGGTTGTGGGGCAAGTTTGTTCTAATAAAGATCCCCCCATTCATGGCAATCTCAAGAATAAACATCAACATTTTGCCATGAATGGGATTTTAACAACAAAGCAGTATGCAAGGTGACAAAATCAGGGAGTGGGCACAATTTGGGGCAACAATATATATACCATAATCATTCATTTCAACAACACAATCAACACAATGAATCAATGGAAAATATGTGTATGGATGAGAAAATGAGTAGAACAAGGAGAGCATCCAAAAACAAATAAAAAATTATCCCAAAAATTCCAACTGAAATCAACCCTAAATCACGAAATATACCCAAGAATACCCAGAAACATCAAATGCATTATGAAAATAGTAGTGGGATTCATACCTTGAAAGATGTAGGAGGGTATTGGAGGTGACAGGGATAGAAATATGGGCTTAGGGCTGAAATTTGGGATTTTCGGGTGTGGAAAGAATGGGAGAAGTTGAGAGAGTATAAGACAAATTAGGGGGAAATGAAACGGGCAGGGCAAAATAACTGAGGCGTGCGGTCGACCGCTGGTCTGGGACCGGTCGACCGCGTTTTATATTTAAAACTGGGAGTGGAGACAGTATGCTCGATTAAAAACAACCGGTCGATCGCGGGTATTTTACCGGTCGACCGCACTTTAAAAAAAACGCTTGGAGTGGAGACAGTGGGCTTGGAATGGTTTCAGCGGTCGACCGCTGGTACTTGACCGGTCGACCGCGACTCTGTTTTTCAATTCACCTCACCTTCTGCTAAAATCTCAACTAAACCAACAATTCTCTCAACTCGACTATGGGATGCTCTCGGGGCGATAGATATATAATCGAATGTGCATAAGCACGATTGCCTCGGAATCAATATGAAACGAGGCAATCCAAAAAAGTAGGGACAATCCGAAACCTACGTCGTGACACCCTCTGAGGGGCCCGCAAGAGGTGGATCCTCAAGAGGTATTTCAGCAAGCTCGGGATTGAACCCCTCCAAGAAAGGCTTGAGCCTCTGCCCATTCACTTTAGAAATGGTTCCGGTTCTTGGGTTTAATATGTCGACGGCACCGTGATCGTGTACCTTTTGCACCACGAACGGTCCGTTCCACCGGGATTGCAATTTCCCGGGAAAAAGGTGGAGGCGAGAGTCATAGAGTAGGACTTTATGGCCCACCTCCAAGTGCTTGCGCACTATCCTTCTATCATGAAAGGCCTTGGTTTTAGCCTTGAAGATACGAGAATTCTCATATTGGTCGTTACGCAACTCCTCAAGTTCGTTGAGATGGAACTTACGAAGGTCACCGCCTTCGTTAATGTCAAAATTGATCTTTTTTACAGCCCAATATGCCCGGTGCTCAAGCTCAACCGGCAAGTGACAAGCTTTCCCATAAACCAAACGGTACGGGGACATTCCGAGGTGTGTCTTATAGGCCGTCCGATACGCCCAAAGCGCGTCGGTTAACCTATATGACCAATCCTTAGTCAAAGGATCCATAGTCTTCTCAAGAATGCCCTTTATCTCCCTGTTTGCCAATTCTGCTTGGCCATTGGTTTGTGGGTGATAGGCGGTGGCGACCTTATGGGTTACCCCATATTGCGACATCAAGCGGCGGAATATATCATTACAAAAGTGGACGCCTTGGTCGCTTATGAGTGCTTTGGGTATGCCGAAGCGAGCCAAGATGTTCTCTTTGAGGAATTTCAACACCACCTTGGCAGTATTGTTCCTTGTAGGCACGGCTTCAACCCATTTGGATACATAGTCGACTGCGACCAAAATGTACTCAAAATGATTGGACTTTGGGAAAGGACCCATGAAGTCTATTCCCCAACAATCGAAAATTTCGATTACGAGAATAGGGGCAAGGGGCATCATGTTCCTTTTTGTTATCTTCCCAATAGATTGGCAACGGGCGCAAATTTTACATAGGGCATGCGCATCTTTAAAGATCGTTGGCCAATAGAAACCGCATTGTAAGACTTTGAGGGCGGTCTTTTGGGAAGAAAAGTGTCCCCCACATGCACCGTCGTGACAAAACAACAAGACACTTGCGATCTCATCATTTGGGACACACTTGCGTATGATTTGGTCCGGACATAGCTTGTACATGTATGGATAATCTATGAAAAATGACCGGGCCACCATAGAAAGTCTCTCCTTGTCTTTAGCCGAAAAGTGCGGTGGGTAGGCCTCGGTGACAAGGAGATTGGCGATATCAGCAAACCATGGCAACGTAGCAACGGCCATGAGTTGCTCATCCGGGAAGCACTCTCGGATTGGGATGGGGTCGATATGATTATGATCAAATGTAAGTCGGGATAAGTGATCCGCAACTACATTCTCCACCTCTTTTTTATCTTTGATAGAAAGGTCAAATTCTTGGAGGAGAAGAACCCAACGAATGAGCCTACTTTTCGCATCCTTCTTAGAGAGAAGGTACTTAAGTGCGGCATGGTCGGTGAAACACACAATGGGAGATCCAACCAAGTACGCCCGGAATTTGTCCAACGCGAAAACTATTGCTAGTAGCTCTTTTTCCATGGTGGAGTAGTTCATCTGTGCACTATCTAGCGTGCGACTAGTATAAGAAATCACGTGCGGTTTTTTATCCCTCCTCTGACCAAGTACCGCCCCCACGGCATAATCACTCGCGTCGCACATAAGCTCGAATGGAAGGGTCCAATCGGGCGCTTGCATGATATGGGCGGTGGTCAACATCGATTTCAATTTATCGAAAGATTCCTGGCATGAATTACTCCACAGAAACGGAGCATCTTTAGCAAGAAGATCGCACATGGGTCGTGCGATCGAGCTAAAATCCTGAATAAAACGTCGGTAGAAACCGGCATGACCAAGAAAGGACCTTACATCCTTTAGGTTTTTCGGAGCGGGAAGGTTGGCTATAACTTCGATTTTAGCTTTGTCAACTTGAATACCGTCGTTAGAGATGATATGGCCCAAAACTATCTCTCGTGTCACCATGAAGTGACACTTCTCCCAATTGAGAATAAGGTTATTCTCAATACACCTCGCTAGCACTCTTTTGAGATTGGCTAGGCAATCATCATATGTATTACCAAAGACACTGAAGTCGTCCATGAAGATTTCTACAATGTCTTCCACCATGTCACTGAATATGCTCAGCATGAACCGTTGAAATGTTGCCGGTGCATTGCAAAGACCAAATGACATTCTCCGAAAGGCAAAAGTGCCGTACGGGCAAGTGAACGTGGTCTTCTCTTGATCCTCGGGGGCTATTTCGATTTGATTGTACCCCGAGTATCCATCAAGAAAACAGTAATACATATGTACGGCTACCCGTTCTAGGATTTGGTCAAGGAAGGGTAATGGAAAATGGTCTTTCCTTGTGACCGCGTTAAGCTTTCTATAATCAATGCACACGCGGTAGCCGGTAGGAATGCGTGAGGGTAAAAGGTCACCCTCCTCACTCTCGACAACAGTGACACCCGACTTCTTTGGCACAACTTGTGTCGGGCTCACCCACTCGCTATCGGAAATGGGGTAGATTATCCCCACATCCAACAATTTAATCACCTCCGCCATCACCACCTTACTCATAATCGGGTTCAACCGTCTTTGCATTTGACGGGTGGGTTTGGCATCTTCCTCTAAGTAAATGCTATGAGTGCAAATGGAGGGATTGATCCCTTTTAAGTCGGAAATGCACCATCCTATAGCACTCTTGTGTTCTCTCAACACCCCAAGTAAATCTTCCTCTTGATAATTGTCAAGGTTCGCCGCAATAATTACCGGAAACGTGTTCTCACCACCTAGGAAAGCATACTTGAGCTCCTTTGGCAAGGTTTTGAGCTCGAGGCTAGGCATTGAAACACTCGACGGGACAGGAAAAGAGTCACGTGGGGGTAGTTTCTCAAAGTGGGATATCCACATCGAGTCTTCGCTAACCCCGTCGCTTTCATTATGCGTGAGGTCACTTCCTCCGTCACCATCTATGATGTTACCATCCAAACCTTCATTCACCTCCTCAAAGTGCTCGAGGGAATCACACATGTCCACTAACTCCCCATTCAGTGAAAAACAATTTGCATAAAGGCTATCTTCATAGCCCTTATCATTGAGGAGCAACTCGTTTTCCAGGGAGTTAGCAAGAATTGCCTCTAATGGATCTTGAAAATGGGAGAGGTCAAAATACTCTTACACAAGAGTGTCGATGCAAGCCACAGATTCAACCGCCTCCTCACTCTCATTGCAAAATTGGGGTTGCTTGAGGAGGTTGAACACATTGACCTCGACCGTCATGTTCCCAAACGAGAGTTTCATCACCCCGTTTCTGCAATTGATGTTCGCATTCATGGTGGCGAGAAATGGGCGCCCAAGAATGATAGGGATTTGTGCACTCCCATTAGGCACGGGTTGAGTGTCCAATATGATAAAATCTACCGGGTAGTAGAAATAATCGACTTGGACAATCACGTCCTCTACAACTCCTCTAGGTATCCTAGTCGAGCGGTCGGCTAGTTGTAACGTGACAGGAGTTGATTTAATATCATCGAGCTTTAACTCGAGATATACCGAATAAGGAAGCAAGTTTACACTTGCTCCTAAATTGAGGAGGGCGCGATCAATTCTAGTCTCCCCAATCACACATGAAATGGTGGGGCAACCCGGGTCTTTGAATTTCGGGGCTAGTTCATTGGTTATGATAGCACTAGCTTGGGCGGCCATGTATGCCTTTGAGCGCACACTTTGTCTCCTTTTGACCGTACACAAGTCTTTTATAAACTTGGCGTACTTGGGCACATGTTCGATTGCCTTTAGGAGGGGGATGTTCATGTTCACCTGCTTGAACAACTCGAGAAACCCCTCTTCGGAGGCTTTTGTGGGCTTTACCCTAAGTCGTTGAGGAAAAGGTGCCGGAATGGGACAAATTGGGCCTTTCACAACAATAGGCTCATCTCCCTCTTTGGGGATGTCATCGTCTATGTTAGCGGGACCGTGCAATGGCACGTCCTCAGTAGCAACGGCTTTGCCTTGGGATTTAGTATGAATGGGCGGCTCCGGCGATGGTCGCACAACTTTGTTGTCGACCGTTTTGCCGCTCCTAAGGGTGGCAATACCCTTAGCATGCTCCGTGTGCGACGTACTCGAGGTGGAGCCCTCATTACCCATTTGGATTTTGGGATTGGGTTGAGGTTGTGCCGGGAGAAGGGGTCTCGCGACTCCTTGGGAATTCTGAACCAACTGAGCAAGAGAGATTTGCATCTCTTGCATAGTGCGCGCCATTTGCGAGATAGACTGTTCAAGTTGTGACACTTTTTGAACAGTCGCATATTGTTCCTCATTATGGCGCCTCTGAGGCGGTAAATACGAAGAGGGTGGTCCCGCGGGCGGATGTTGCTGCGATTGATATGGGGGCGGTTGTTGGAATTGCGGGGGCTGACACGGGCCTTGAAAGTTCGGAGTTGGGGCTATTTGGGAGTTGGAATTATGGTCCTTCCAACTCATCAGAGGATGGGTTGTCCTCCAAGTAGGATTGCAGGGAGGGTTATTGGGATCGAACGGGGCATTAGAGTATTGCTTCCGATATGCCCCTATAGCATTGGCTTGCTCTTGCAACTGGCCTTTAATGCTAGGGAGTGAAGGACACTCCCTCGTTTGGTGGCTAATGTTGTCACAAATAACACACACAACTTCCTCCACAATAGAAAACTTTTTGACGGCTTCCATAAGTGGGGGTTGTTGTGTGAGTTGCATTGCGTCAATTCTACGACATAACTGGTCATACTTGGCTTGAGTATCTTGATTTTCCTGTAGGATACTCAAACCACTGGTTTGCCCACGAGGGACCGGGTTATCGCGAACAGTTCGGTCGTAAGGGTTCGATGTGTCCCATCCCCGAGATGTCTTTGAGACAAACTCGAAATGGGCCTCTACCTCCTCACTACTCAAGTCTACAAGACTACCTTGACACACTGTTTCGACCAATTTTTTGGTCAAAGGATTAAGCCCTCCGTGAAAGATTGAAATTAATCGCATCTGATCAAAATTGTGATGCGGGCAAGACCGCTTTAAAGATTTAAAGCGTTCCCAACATTTGTCAAACGTCTCATGATCATATTGTTGAAAGTTTTGAATTTGTTTCATGAGCGCGTTTGTCTTATGTATGGGAAAGAATTCCTTTAAAAAGAGGTCCTGCAGCTGTTGCCAATTCCCCACAGAGTTGGGGGGAAGGGTAATCAACCAATCTTTCGCTTTGTCTTTAATGGAAAATAAAAATAATTTAAGTCGCACAAGATCGGGTGTGCAATTTTGTTCGGAAAAAGTGTTGCACACCTCTTCAAAGTCTCTTATGTGGCGATAAGGGTTTTCATTTTCCATTCCGTGAAATGAAGGCAAAAGATTAATCATACCATTCCGAAAGTGGAAGGCCCCGTGGTTAAACGGGAATGTGATGGATCCGGGCACGGAGACTGTATAGCGCATGTGTACGCTAATCGCGAGAGTAATAAAAGCCCGGTAAGATCGGGGTCGATTTCCGCAGGGAATTATATGAAGTACCGAGGATATTCTTTCAGTGAAAAATCAATAAACAAGAATACAAGATAAAAGAAAAGATGATTTGGGTTATACGTGTTGTAATGAACCAAAGCGAACCAAGATAAATGGAACGCTACACAAAAATAGAAACAAGACAAGCGAGATTTATAAACAGGATTATGAAAAGATTCTTTAACAAAAGGTTAAGGAGCATTCCCCCACCTCGAATGCGCACAACTCAACGGGTTCTTCCGATTAAATCACAATCAAATGGGAATAAGATATCAATATCAACAATCCTACATGAAGGATGTCAACCCAACAATGTAAGATGAAGGTAACGATATATTATCGGACAAATGCGTTGATGTTGGAGTTAAGTCTTAAAATACAACCCTTACATGATAAGAGAAGATAAAATCCTATGAAACTCCAATCTCAACCCACACACCCATTTATTGGATTTAATCATTAAACCAAGCTAAGAACTGAACTCTCCAAGGTGGGTTTATGCTCCCAACCTAGGGAGATTAGCTACTCATGACACCAACCATATCAAAACACCTCATTAAACTAATAGTATGTGTAATACCCATAATGAGAATAAGCATTCAATGCACAATATTAATTATACCAAATTGTACCAAGATCAACAAGAAACAATAAAGGAGTAAATTTACTTGCAATAGATGAAGTTGATGATGAAAATGACAAGCAAATTATCTAGCCCTAGGAGAGAGAGAGAAGCCAACAAAAATCCCTTTTATCTATTTCTTTTCACGCGAATGTAATCAGATCGTTTACAAGAATAAACCACCACAAATATATACTAAGTGGAAGAAAACCACAAAACAAGGGTGGTAAGGCCAAACCAAAACTGCGGGGGTTTTGCAGAAAATGAAGTACCGGTCGACCGCTGGTCAGTGACCGGTCGACCGCTTATTAAGGAGAGGGCACACTGTCTCAATTAGAAGGCAAAAGGAAAAACACCGGTCGACCGCTTATCTTGGACCGGTCGACCGCTTCTGCAAACATCAGCACACACCCCTCTTTTAATACACAACAAAAGGGGATCGGGAGAACGCCCATAACTTGGTCATCGTGAACCGGATTGAAAAACCGTCAGGGGCTACGCGAAGTTGGCAAGAAGAACTACAACATCCGTGAAGGGTTCGGGCACAAAGCTCGAATGTAGGAATGACAGAATTACCCCTGAAGTTGCGTAAAGCACTGAACGTTCCCGGAAGACGCACACTTGCACCATTTAGCATTCCAATCCCTACAAAAGCTCAAATAAACCTCGCAAAGCATATATATATGGAAACCAAAGGTTAAACAGTACAAGAGCTTAAATACGTGAAATAACGGTCGCAAGCGTGCGTGCATGCATAAATAACGGGCGCAAGATATACAATATTTGCGACTAATCACACCCCTAAATTGCCAGCGACCTAGATCACTTACCATTCCTTGGCCTTTCACCCAATAGGGAATGGACATCGTGGGCTCTCTTCCTACCTCTATTGGTAATCGCAAATATCTGTTGGTCGCGACAGATTACGTCACCAAATGGATTGAGGCAGAGCCGCTAGCGAACATCAGAGACCCAGATATGATGAGATTCATATGGAGAAACATAATCACCCGCTTTAGGATCCCCAGAACCATCATCACTGACAATGGAACATAGTTCGAGACCGGCCCCTTCCACAGTTTTTACAATGACCACGGGATCAGGCACTATTTCAGCTCGGTGGCCTACCGCTAGAGCAATGTCCAAGATAAAGCTTCAAACAAAATAATAATCGATAGATTAAAGAAATGACTAGAGTGAGCCAAAGGCGAATGGGTGAGCGACTTGCCACATATCCTGTGGGCATACCACACCACCCCACGAAGAGCAACCGAAGAAAACCCATTCACACTAACATATGGAATGGAAGCAATCATCCCTTTAGAGGCTGGCCTCCCAACCATGAGATCCACCCTGGACGACCAGGGTCAGAATGAAGTAGCATTACTCACTGAACTTGACCTAGCTGACGAACGCAGACAGCTATCCCTAGTGAGACTAGCGAGATATCAGGAACAGTTCGCAAGGCACTATAATAAGAAGGTCAATCCAAGGGCCTTCCAAGTTAGAGATTACGTCCTAAGAAAATTCCTTGGCAGCAAAGTAAAACCATCTCATGGAAAGCTAGTTAAAAACTGGGAGGGACCATTCAAGGTGACAAGGGACGACCTAAAAGGAGCCTATCACTTAGAAATGCAAGAGGGCAGAGAGATACCCCGAGCTTTGAACGCAGCCAACTTGAAAAAATTCTATTTCTAGTTTTTTCATTTACGTTTTATTGCATTATTGGAATTGGCAATTTCATTACTTTTAATAAAAGATTGTTCAATAGTGGCATTCTATGAAGTGTTAATTTTATGGACTTTATAACGTACACACCTTTTCCAAGCGACATGCACATTTCTTGATATATAAAAGAATGAAGTCACCCTCCTCATGTTTTCCTTATGAAACAAGAACAACCTCTTGGCATTGCCCCTGGCAATACATGAAGCCCTACAAGGGCCCCTTAGGCAGTTTGGCCAAATCAAATTGGTCACCAAATAATGTTTGGCTCAAAAAACCTGATCGGATATTACATCCAACACCAGGTGTGTCCTCGCCATTGCCATACTTAGGCCTAAGGGAGTGTCACTACATGACCTAAAACATAAAGTGGGGTAGAATGGTATCTCATAAGCATACTGGAATGGACTGGGAGGATACTTACACGACAAAATAACTCTACCCACATAAAATGTAGTCGGCTACGAAGAGCCCAAGATAATCAAATGAAAAATTATTGAAGTGAAAATACACAACATATGTTTAGTTGGAAAAACGCCCAAAACATAAATATTTTATTACTTCGTTACATTTACAAAGAGTTACATTGAATTAAGAAAATATTAATGAGGATTAGGCCCCTGAGTAAGATAATCAGCCACTTGTGATCTTCAGCTATCATCCGGATGAGGAGATAATTCTTCCTAAACTTCATTCACATCTGGCTTCAACAGCTTCCTAGGGATAGCATCTATAGGGACCCATTGGTCATCCCTCCTTAAAGGATTAGTCCTTAGAGTTGAAGGAGAGATCTCATGATGATACCAGAGCACTGAGTTCCTAGGGACCTGCATCTCCCTAAGGGCACTCAACCATCCCCTAATAAAGGATAGCTCTTCAAACTCTGCCAACATCGTCGAAGCATATGTCCAACCTTGGTTATAACCGTCATCCCACACTCGTCGAGGTCCTTTCTTGAATAGACACCTCAGCTGCATGACATCTCTTTAAAGCCTAGAAGCAATCATGTATGCTCGATGAACATCTCCTCGAAACTCATCCATCTCCCTAGATGGGCCCCTGCATTCGCACCAGCTCGAGGACTGGACAATGAAGTAGAACCTTGCAAAACTTTAGGGGTGGCGCTTTGCCTTATGACAGCTCGTGGACCAGCCGATGAAGACGAACCTCGCAAAACTTAAGGTGCGAGGCTCGGCACGTGCTCCCTGAGTTGCGACACCTCCCTCCCCAGAGTTTCATTCTCCTGCTGAAGAACTTCTATGACCTTATTGATCTCGGAGGCATCCAGGAGTTTAGCTCTTAGAATATTCACTTTTTCTTGGACTAAGGCACAAACCTCTTCCATATCCTGAAGTCTATCCTTTAGTTTGGCGATGAGCTCAGACTGGTCTTTAAAGCTATTATTCCTCGATCTCGGAGACTTACAAACCCTTATAAAGGCTTGGCAAACTTGAGTTCTCGCATTAGGACCAAGGATCCTTCCTAATTGAGAGGTAACAGGTATATATTCATCCACATCAATCAACTACAAGCCATAAAAAGAATTAAAAAGAAGACGAATTAGCAGGAAGAAAGGGAAAGGAATTCATTCCATTAAAATAAAAGTTTCTTGTACAGACCAGGTTATAAGACTACCACAGCTCACTGAGCTCTTTGATCACCGCCTCCTTCACCCGATTGGCTTCGATGAGGGAAAGATCGGAAGACTACCGAGTATTATTGCCAGTCTTCAAACTAGCCTTTAATTCGACACCCTTCCCTTTTAGCTCAATATTCTACTTCTCCAAATCAGTATTCCTCTTCACCAGCTCATCGTGGGTGCGATAGATGATGACAAAGTTAGTCACAGACTGCAAGAAAGTGAAAATATTAGGAAAGAGAAGCATTGAATATAATATTGCAAGCATAGAAGAATGAAGACTAACTTACCAGGGCTAGCCTCTGACTCGCCTATAGAGCTAACAGGTCGATCCCCATTGTCTTTTGACGATCAGTAGGGAAAATTGCTCTCTAGATCAACGCGGGAGCCAACTAAGGAGAAATGGCAACATAGTCTCCCTCGAGCAAGGCAGACACAGGCACCAGTGCTTGACCTACTTTCGTCCTCATCTCCTTTCTCCTTCTCTCTTATTTTTTCTCCTTCCTCTCCTTCTCAGCTCTTCTCCTTTCCTCCACTTGATTTATCTCTCTCTCTCTAAACTACTCTTCTTCCCTCCTCTTCTTTTCTTGCTTGCTGACAGCAGGCCGAGAACCAGTGATAACTTACCCACTGCCAGACTTTTGTTTCTTCGACCGCTTAGAAATAAGCACATCATCATCATCCCGAATCAGATTCTTCCTGGGAGGAGCCATATCCTCTTCGCTGGAACTGCTTGATTCCCTTGAAGACTCTCGATCTTCTCAAACCTCTTTCGGGATGGAAGATCCTTCACCACTAAAACTCTCCTCGCTGGAACCACCTTCAGCACCGTCCCCGTTATCATCTTCACTATCCTCACCAGAGCTGTTTTTTTCCCCATCCAATTGGATAGGATCTGCAGCAGTTTCTTCAATGATTTTTAGCTCAGGGATGTTGTCTACAGGTCATGCAATAAAGATAGACCTAATGTTCTTGTACTCTAAGAGGAAAGTTATTGATCGAGGATGTTCACCATCAGCCAAGAGATCCCTGATATTCCAGGTCTTGACCAACTCAAAAGCTCGAACCTCGTTGATAACAGGTTCCAAGTTCTTTATCCTCGCTGCAAAGAAAGAGAGAAGAATATCAGAGAAATCATATGTTCACGAGAAGATCGAAGAGCTGAGAAAAAATTAAGCCTACCTATGAACTCCTCCCCATAAAAGGGGACCATAAACTTGTGAGACCTCGACCCCTCTGTATGGGGAGGAAATTACCAATTTCTAGCAAGAAACCCCTCTTACCAATAATCTTTTTGGGAATCAGGTAGATTCACTACCAATACCCTTTCAGGACTCCTGGCATTGAGATAAAGAAGACCAGAACTTGTTCGTGAGAAAGAATAACAAAAGTAAATCTCAACAAGGCCTAGATTGGTGCCATAGAGTTGATTTATTCTATGGAGACCATTAACAATATTTTAGACATTTGGCGAACACTATGCAGTGATAATATTGAAATAACCAAAGAAGTGCAAAAACAAATTTCTTCGAGGGAAAGTAATACCCCCTTGGGATAGTAAGATGACGTGAATCCAGTAAGCGTCCTCTATTTCTCTAACATTTTTAGGGATAGGGGCACACTTAATGTCTACCCAATCTGGGATGTTATAATACTTCCTAAATTCAGATATTGATCTATTGCCTATCTTCGTCATTTACAAACCCTAATTATAAATGCAAGGAAATTTCAATAGAAAAAATAAAGAGAAAGAGAAAGAGGAACTTACGAAGTAAAAACTTATCTTGGGATGATGCAAAGATGATAAAGAAGATTGAATTTAGAGGACGAAGACCTGGGAATGAAAAGCGCAACAGCAGGAGCTTGGAGAAGGTTAGAAATTATGAAGAAACTTGAAACGACAACAAGGAAACACTGCTCCGAAGGATATTTAAACGTTTCCAATCATGGTTAACAAGAAACGAAGTGGGCTGCTACCTAAATTAGTTCAGAAGAAGCGTTTCAATCTTGGAAAGTGTTGCATAGTTTACAAAAACACCATTATGACAAATCATTAAAAATTATTAAGCCCTAATTATGGCCCAACAACTTTAGGGGCAATTTTGGATACCTCGATTTGTTATTCTGGCCCAAGGCGAGTATCCCAATAAGAACAACCTAAAGTTTAGGAGCCCACTATCTCAAAACACTCAGTTAAGACTTAGTCTATTCCTAAAATCTCGCAAGGAGATATTATAGGAATTGTGGATTGGTGTGGGGGAGTCCAACACCCCCACTCCCCGGAAACAAACCTATATATAACAAACCCTAAGCCTGGGGCAAAAGATACGCACTGTATTTCCTGTAAAATACTCCCCGGAGTAAAGAGAAATAATATTAAGAGCACCATCGTAGACGTAGGCATTCTTGTTGAACCATGTAAATATTGTGTCGTGTGATTGACGTTTTCTGCATTCTTTATTTTCTTTGGTGACTGCCTTTTCTTATTCATTTGTGTTGAACATAATTGTCACCATAATTCCCAAGCGACGTTAGGGACCCATATGAGTTATCTATGATTCGACGAAACATGTTTGATCCAGGGTGACCCAATCGGTCATGCCACAAGATTTATAAGGACCATTGAGCTTTTGGCTCATTACAGTATGTGATTCTACAATATTAATAGTAGTATGGTATAACCCCTTTGATAAAGCAGGCAATTTCTCTAGTGTGAGCTTCTGCCTTCAAACGCTAGAAGTAATGAAAATGGACTCTTTACTACCTTCATTACAAGTATCAATATGATACCCGTTCACTCTTATGTCCTTAAAAATCAATAAATTTCTACTAAAATTTCTTATCGTGTCCCTCTCCTCCAAAGTAGTAGTGGAGTCCCACCACTGCAACGCAGCTCCCACCAGTTTAAAGGAAGACAATAACTACATTTGCACATCGGTGCACTCATACATGTGGAGATGCCGCTGGATGTCTTTCTTCCATTGGCTAACCGTGATAATATCGGAGCTACCAGAAAATTCAGGGGGATGTGCTTTCTGAAAAGGATCCCGAATCCTCTCCCATGCAGATGGAAGCTGTGCTGGTACTGGCGCCACTGCCTGAACCTGGGGTGGAGCCTGCTGAATCACCGCTATCGCGGCATTCACCGCCAGAGCAACTATGGCGGTTACTTCATTAGCATTCATTGTGCCTGGTGCCGGAGATGCTGGTTGCTCGGCCTGGGCACGCCTATCTTTCGGAGCACATCTCGGAGGCATCTGAAATGTGAAAAAGTTTATTAGTCTACAGTTATCATCAAATCCCAAATAGCTGAAGACTTAAACGTAAAAGCAGGAATACAACAATCCTAAAAATAAGGCTCTATAGCAAAAACGTTAAGCTGAAAACGAGATAAGCCGTACAGATCCTATGAACACTGGAACCTGATGCTCTGATACCACCTGTGACACCCCGCCTAATTAAATACCAGGCGATCACTCCTTTATTAAATTAAATCAAGGTGAACAGTTTGGTTCATTCTTAGTATCACTGTCGTAAAAATATAAACTTTCCAATTTAACACCCTAAATAATTAAGCTAAGTGTCAAAACCATTTTTAAACATTACTTTCCAAATTTTATTTAAAGAAAAAGATTTATTTATTTTATTAACAAAATTCCAAAAATTTAGAATCACATTACAATAAACCTAGAACATAAACCAATTAATTTAAAACATTCATCAACGAATGTCAACATGCGAGAAATAAAGTATCACATCCATCCTGAACAAAAATCCCATAACAACAGTACTGGAAATAACTGAAATACATATGTCCCGAAACAAAGAAATAATGGAAAGGGCTACACATGCCCATCTGAATGAAAGTGCTAAGAGTGGATCTGAATGAACGAAGTTGTCTAATCGAGAGACCTGCAACTCCCACCTAAGCTGCAGCGCGTTCCTTCCAAGAGATCCTAAGCAAGATGCCCCTGTGGCTGGGCACCTGTAATACATACATATATATATACCAGAGAGAGAGAGAAGAAACGGGTCAGAGCCCGAAAGTGTGTATGATTTAAAATTCGTTTAGCAAGTATTTAAATTGATACAGGCCAATGCAACAACATATTAGTTCGACACTCTCTTGAGAAATTCTCACCTCTCTTCTAATGTGCACATCAATCGTACTAACCTTCCCAACTGGTTTAACTTAGCATATTATCATACTAACCTTCCAAATAATCTAGTTTATCTTAACATACTCATAAGTTTTCAAAACCGAACAATGTCATCGTTTAAAAAGGTATCTTTCAATTTGTAGCACAACTCTCGTTCTCTTCATTAATTTACAAAGTTTCCCAGTGTCATGTTATACTTTCACAAAACAAGTATTTACTATTTGAGTCAACAACCATGTCCTACTTATCAAATCACAGTAGGCAGTTTCAATTTTCATAAACTCATATATATATATATATATATATATATATATATATATATATATATATATTAATTACTCGTATAATATATATATTATAACAACACCCCAACTAAAACTATGGTGCGGGCATACTTTGCTATCCAACCCCCGTATCGCTCACACAATGGTAAATACAAGTTCAGAATCACTCTCGAACTGTATCAACATATACAAAACAACATTGAGGCGAATCATAGATTCCAAGTCTCTAAGAGGTCAGTACATACCCTCACGTCTCTTAGGACCGTCTGAACTATTGATTCGATAGCCTGTACCAAGGATATCTATCTCCTAGGGTACGGACCAATATCCCCCATAAGGCAACACAGGATAAGGCCGTCCCAGCGCGGTAACCTCAGGGATAGCAAGTACTGCGGGTACGCTTTTAACATGTATATAATATATGTACACACAACCATATAAATATACCCCTTTCATCATATTAATATAGGTTCCTCTCGTTACCCATAATACATCATTTATCCTTAATTTCCCATTATTAATATTACATATAAGGTTTCATCTCTAACCTTAACTCGAAGGGTTTTCTCACTAATTACGTGACACTCGTGGATTCTATCCATCCAAGTAGGAAATTCAGTAGGTAGACGTCTATTCACTATCGTAAGTATTTGATGTAATCTCTCACTTGAAATACGTAGTTTCCTCGTTCCTTAAATAATTGTCCCTAAAACACAATTATCGTCTCATAATAAAGTTCCAAACACTTAATCATATGTCCTACTGTTCTCTCCTATATCCCAAAACATTTTATTTATAATGCCCAAGAATTATCTCACGATAAATTTAATTCAACTAATTAAACAAGGGGAATAAGAGTCTGCCAGGAAGGGTCGATCGATCGAGGTCTGGGGCTCGATCGATCGAATTTCGATCGATCGAAACTCTAGGCTCGATCGATCGATCAAACAGGTATTTCGATTTCTGCAGAAGTGAAGTTACGGGTTCTACCAATTCTCTTCATCCAAAACCAGATTTTCCAAATCTAATCGTACCAAAAATCCTACTATTAACATTATAACATAATACCAGATGTTTTTAAAGTTAAGCATGCGTATATTCATCATTAAACATGGTTAAACAACCCAAAATCTTATCTAATCATCAAGAACCCTAAAGTTTTCTTAACTAAGATTCTAATCAGTTTTCTCCAGAATTTCCTTCTAATATATTATCAAAATTTCGTGGATTATTCATCTACATCACATAAGATTTCTAGAATAAGGTTTTAATCTTTTCTACATGCAAATTCCTATCAAAATTTGGGTTTTCTTTCATGGATTACACTCCTAATCATTCCTAAACTAATATGAATATTGCACCAATGAAATAAGAAAGTTAAACACTTGCCTGGGATTTTCATAGGTCTGATTTCCTGTTGATTTTGATGTGGTTGCGTTCTCCTCCTCGCGATCTACGCGTTGGTGGTGACGGCGGTGCAAACGGTGGTGTTTTGGCCTTGAAAGTTCTCTCCTCTCTTCCCCAATGGCCGTTCTAGGGTTCTGAATGTTCTAACCCTAAATGGCTAACTTAACCAGCTGATAAAGTTTGCTAAAATTCGTGGGTTTAATTACCCATTTATGTAAAATGACCAAAATGCCCTCTCGGGTCACTAATTAGGCCTAAAAACACCCCGAGACCCAAACTAAACCCCCGGGTACACTTTTCTGACTATCTCGATCCTTCCAGACGCATTGGCGCACTCAAAACGACCATACGAACAACTTATAAAATATTCACTTTTATATATCAATAATTAGTCCCGACGCGACACGGGCGCGTCTCGACTAAAATTCCCAAAATTGTCATTTCATTCACTCGTGACATTTAATATAACCCATATCATATATTACTTTACACATTAGTAATATTCAACAATTTCATATAATTACTAACTCTCGTCACGTTAATAATTATAACATAATTAATTTCTGGATTTTTATTAAATAATTCACTCTCATTAAATTTAATAAATCCCCAAATTAATATAACATAAAAATACGGGGTATTACATAATCAAAACTTTGAATTTTAATTTATGGCACATTTTAGTTGGATCTGCAAGTCCAAACAACTATAAATTGCACGAGAGTGACCAATTTTATATTTTATATCCCAATTAAAAAATATATATTTTGTGAACTTCTGGCCAGAATATTGAATATGAATCTTCATATCACAAATCAATGATAATTAGGGGAATCTTGGTCTATAACCTTTCAATTTGACAATCAAAACTTCAGGTTTGATTGTGATATATTTTCTTTTGTCACTTTAGGCCCCAATAATTTATGAACTCAACGTCCCAAAATTTGAACGGAGAAATTCAATTACCATATTTATATAATTATTAGGGAACTTGAGGCCCCAATTATAAATAATGAAGACTTCATATCATAACATTAAATATTTAAAGACGTTAAACAAGCACCCAATTATATTCAAACATCAAGTTTGATAAGGGATAAAATTGTTTGGAACTTCAGGTCCAAAATAATAAATAATCCTTGCGGAACATGTAATATCCTTACCATTATTATATAAGTAATCAAAACTTCATATTTGATTACAAAATTATTGGATCTTCGGGTCCAAATTATAAATAATTGTGATTGGAGTTTTAGTATTCCTTGCCCTGTTAGAAAAATAATCAAACTTCGAATTTGGTTTTAGGGCAAATTTCATTGTCATGTTCAATAATTTGAACAACAATTAAGGACTTTTAGTCCCAATATAAAATAATTTGGAAACTTCGGGTCCCACATGAAAAAATTGACATGGAAACTTCAGGTCCCAAATTAAACAGTAATTCGGAGCTTCAGGTCCGAAATTTAAATGTAAATTAGGAACTTTGGGCCCTGATTTTTAATTAATTACTGGAAAGCATATTTTATCTGGAACTTGAGGTAAAAAAATGATAATAATTTGAACTTCAAGTCATCGCTATTTATTTATGTGAACTTCAGGTTCTACGCATAAAATTATTGAACTTCAAGTTCAATTTTATTAATATCTTCAGGTTTGAAAATCCCCACCCCATTGTGTCAAAACTTCTGGTGTGATCACAAATATATATTTGGAGCTTCCGGTCCAAATTAAATTATTTAAGTACGTCTAATGTTCGAAATTAAAATAACTATTTGGGAACTTCAGGTCCCAAAATGTAAATAGCCATTAGAAGCTTTAAGTCCCAAAAAATACTAATTGAGAGTTTGAGACCCCGGATTTCAAATAATACTGGGAACTTCAGGTTCCAACTTTTAAAGGTGATTGAGAACTTCAGGCATTAATTACGGGGAACTTCAAGTCCCAAATTTTAAATCAAAACTTCAGGTTTGATTAAAGAAAAGTTTGTTGGAACTTCGGGTCCAAAATGTAAATAATTGTTAAAAAATCAAAACTTCTAGTTTGATTTTATGACACATTTTATCATGTTCAAAAATTGAACATCAATTACGAACTTCAGGCCGCAAAAATTTAAATAAGGATTGGAAACTTCAGATCCCAAAATTATTGAAACTTCGGGTTCAAAATTGAACATCATGTAAGAACTTCAGGTCCTAATTACTCGGAACTTCTGGTCCCAAAAATCAAAACTTCACATTTGATTTTATGGTACATGTTATTATTATGTCCAATTTTTTTTTAATAAATTAATGTAATAAAGTTGAACAAAATAAGAGATTAACTTTATATAGTGAACTGAGATTAATATCATGACTATAAAAATATTATGAGAATGGACCACATCTTATATAATAGAGAATGAACCATATCTTATATAATAGAGATGGAACAAATTATTATATAAAATAGAGAATGGACCACATCTTATATAATAGAGAATTGACCACATCTTATATATTTTTATCTTATAGTATTCTTATGAGAATGGACCACATCTTATAGAATAGAGAACGAACCACATTTTACATAACAAAGATGAAAGATCTAACTTTTTTTTTTAAACGTAACCCGACAAGTAGTTTGAACAACCAAAAAGAGTAAAGCCAAAAGATACCTCAAAGGCAAACGTCGGCGTCCAATGGAGGCTCAAAACGAGCTTGGGCTGAAAACCGAAATACCGTTGGACACATTGAGTCACTGGAACCAACACCACCATGAAATATGGAACCACAAAGAACTGGAACTACCAACGGAACAAAAAAAAATCCATAAAAGGAACACGCGCCAGACTGGAAAGTAGCGTTGGAAAACCCAACTAACTAAATGAGCACATGAAAAAAAAAAAAACTAAACCGGTGTAACCATGGAACACAACCTCTGGAAAAGAAGATCCGAACAAGATGGGTTAAAAAGAAATCTCCACGCTATAAAAAAAATCAATAACCAAATTGATCTATGGAAGTAGACGGAGAAAAGTAGAGAAAATAAATAAGCATCGTGATGATATCGTGTTGTAATTTTATTTCTCAACAGTATTAAATGTAATGATTATGTACAAAATCAAACCGTGATCCGCCTATTTATAATACCTATTTATAACACATAATAAGACATTCAAAAAAATATAAGTGAACATCTACCTAACAAAGTATAAATGAACATTCATATAAAAGCCACATGCATCCACCTAGAATTTAAAAAAGGCACATATTTTATAACACTGATGTGATTTCTAATCACAATATCTAAACTCTCTCTTTCTACCAAAAAAAAAATCTAAACTCTCTCAACAAGAACCCGATAAGATTCGGTTGGTATTCGGGTGCTTCCACGAGGCACAACCATAACCCTCCAATGCCTACATTGTCTCATATAACGTGTATATTTCCGATTGCCACATCCTGTGATAGGCAATCAGGACGTGACAATGTAAAGGGACATCCGGACATGACAATGGGGATTTAACGTGTTGGACTAAAATATCCGGATAGAGTGGCAAGTGGGTGTTACTGTGTTTTTCTTCTTTATAACCAAATGGTTAATGTTCAGAGTTTTTTTTTTTCAGCAGGAAGTAACATAAAGAAAAAACAAAAACAAAAAAAGGACGCACAAGCCTCGAACTAAAAAACTCATGTTAGTGTTGTACATTGGCATTTCACTCGGTGCTTAATGTGCACCAGGCAAAAAAATCGTGAAAGACAATTATCGACTATTCAAAATCAATTGTCGATGTGTTAGAACTAAATACACACTAATGTTTATCTGATGGAACATTGTGCGGTTTCAATAGTTGAAGTTATTTTGATTCTATTTGATTTTACGTATTAAGTTAAACTTCAACCATTTCGTGTGATACCTGATTTAAAATCTAGATTCAACGTATCAACCATTTTAAAAAGAAAAAAAAATGTCTCCTAAATTTGAAATTGAAACTGAAGCAGAGGCCTGTAAATTGAGCGCTCGAGCCCGAAGCCCGCCCGTTCGGCCCGCTATTTTCGGACCGAGCTTTATTTGAGTTTGAGCCGAGCCGAGCCTGAGCCAAAATTTCCAGCCCGAATGAATTTCGGGCCGAGCTTGAGCTGAACCTTGCCAAGCCCGAAGCCCGAACTTCATATTTCCAAATAAATAAATAAATAAATAATTTATATAATTGCTCAAGTCACAATAGGCCTTTGTTAATGATCAAATTTTGCTAAACGTATGAAATTTAATAGGCATTTATTGGTTTTCACTCTTATTTTCCTTGTTTTAATTTATTACATTTCATAATTATATATTTTATTTCATGAAATATAAATTAGATTTTAATGTGTAATTTTTTCCATGATGGAAATACAAGGAAAAAAAATTAATTCGAACTTTTTTAGCAAAATAATTGAAATCGGGCCTGCCCGAAATCGAGCCCGAAGCCCGTAATATATATGAGCCGAGTTCGGGCCTAGGTGGGAAAAAATAATTCGGGTCGAGCTCGGGCATGAGCATGGGTAAGTGAGTTCGTGCCGAGCATGAACAACCCCAACCCGGCTCACCCAGCTCGATTTATAGCCCTACTGAAGCACCAAAAATGTTTTTGGATAAAAAGAAGTCAGCGAAATGTCACAAATAGTTGTGTCTAAAATAAGTATAAAGAAGATAAACTTAGCAATGGATTTTAATAACTTTTATGCATATTCAAACCAAAATTTATATGATTGAATCACACGTGATCAAAACTGCACATAAATGATAAAAGGTTGTCTTAATTCATGTAAATAACCCCTGTATTTTTAGAGTGCAAGTAAGGGCCTTTTCATTACTTAATTTGGACACTTTAGACTAAATAAAGGTTTATCTACTTCCTATTTGTGTATTCTTTTAACAATATATTCAGAATAAGTGTGGCAAGAGTAAATTTATTAGTAAGTTCAACTGAACACGCACATTTCCTTGATTTTAATGGTTCCATGTATATTAAGAAATTAGAAATGTATTTTAATTTCTCATTGAGTTGATCAATTAAAGCACATGAATGGGTGATTGACATGTTCATATAACATTACCATCAGAATATAGAAATTCCCTGCCCATTATTTGAATTGAAATTTAGAGTAAGAGGTAAAATAATACTTTAGGTTAATGGATAGCAAAATCATTAAAATCCAGTATAAAGAACTCGGTTAGAAAAAATTTGGAGGAAAGATTTGTTTGAAAAAATTACATTGAAGTGCCATTACTACTGAGAGTAATAAAATTATTGTTTACCAAATCTTGAGTTCCTAAACTAAAAATCCAAAGGGCCCCTACGGTCATCCTATTTTTAATACTGATTGCCGGTAGGAAACCTCGTAAATTGGATGTCTACAGAAACAAAAATAATGAAAGAAAATTAATGGATTCAAAATCAAAGTTATCCTTTTCTTGTAAAGAGAAGACACAGCTATGAAATACCTACAAAAACAAAAATCAAAGTAACAAACGAGATTGACTTCAAAATAACACTGGAATGCCTATATACTGGATCTAAAAACCCACTGAGTTTTGTAATTGAAGCTATTTTGTTTATATTTGATTTTACCTCTTATGTTGAACTTCAACCATTGTGTGTGATACCTGATTTTGACATACGAATTCAAAATTACGCCACAAGTTTCAGATAATAAGATTCTCGTAAATTTGTAATTTAAGCTGAAGCACCAACAATGGGTAAAAAGAGAGTGCAAAAATATTGGAGTGTGTGTGGTGAACGTTCACTGAAAGAACGTAGTCTAAAATAAAGATAAAGCCAAACTTGGCAATGTTTATTTTTATAAATTATATACATATTAAAACAAAAACTTCTCAAAAGTAATCAAAATAGTATATAACTGATAAAAGGGTGTCCTAATTGATAGAACCAATCTGAGACATACAATGACGAAACATTATAATTATATATAAGATCAGAACCTCATTCCTCATTAAGGTAAATTCTTATAAATGATTCGATGCTAGAATCATAAGGTTTTTGTGAGCAATTAAAAAATGTTAAGACCAAAAACTCCCTATCAACTGGTGGGGGGTGAAGTGACGCACTAAATGGAATTATAGTTAACCAGGTGTGAAGAAGTGCCCATTTTATAGAATTGTGTGATCAATTAACACAGGAAATGACACCAGACGGTTCCCATGAAAGGGCTTGCAAGGAAATTAAATTAAACGAGTGTTTTACAATGAGGATCAAAAGATGAGATGAGACAAATCTGTTCCCATTACATCTTATTAAATTGAATGGGTGTTTTAGAATCAAATTCATATACATAATATCTTTAAATTATGTACCATAATATACAACATCAGATTGCAGCAAGTTCTCTGTACAGTTCATACAAGATTTGTCACTTCTCCATCTTCTGTACGCCATTTGAACAAACAATCCAAATACAACATAACACCATTAAAAGGTGAACTATCTTATGAAAAGAAAAAAATTAATCAATCATGGTATAAAGAAACTAATATAAGGAAACTACATTTCTTTGAGAGGCCTTTAGTCCGGGAGGAAAAATAAAACGCTGCATAGTAATAATACTGCACGTGGCATCGCATCAAAGAGAGCTCCAATCATTGTGATGTAGTATTAGATACCAGAGTATTCATCTTTCAGTTGGAGAATAAGTTAGAGAATAAGTACAGAAGATCAAAAGAGGGAAAATACAAGGATGGCCTACACTTTTTGCACCTTAAAGTGTGGATGCCAGCTTTTGGGACCAGAAAATGAAACCTTACGAGACATCATCTACGTATATGTACGTCTCGTCAACATTAGAATAACAACTTTTCTTCTTTGTTATCGTCGTGGGTATCTCGCCTTCTCTTAAGAAATTCATCTGCTGATCTAATATAGTCTGGCAGGAACGAAAACGCTCGCAATCGAGCGAGATTTCTGGATCAATGAGCATGATCAAGACATATTCATTATGATGGAATCTGTTCTTTAATTACCTCCAAAAAAGTAGGTCTATATTTATGGGAATTAGGGAATATAAAATCTATGTAAAATCAAAATCATCCATTGCACATGTTGGTTCACCATGAACTTTCCATGGTTTTCCATATTGCGTGTGTTAAGTGGTGCTCATGGGTAACCTAGTGGAAGAAAACAAACACGAAGATAACAATCCAATTAAAGAAAAAAATTGTAGAAAAACTAACAAAGACCCTAAATTATGTATAAATTGAGTCCTTGTAACATATGTATTGTCCTTATAGTTCTCTTAAAATTTATATGTAAACCAACTACAGATAGTGCACGAGAATTACATATAACGCATGAGATGTAAGACTAGTATAAGAAGATAATCAACATGTGTATACAACATTGTAAAACCATGTACACTATCAATTTCGGAAAAGGATCTTAGTGAAATCTAAATATAATTGAACATGAAGTCATTGTCTTGTGCCTCTACATATGTAAAAGCAACATGGAGAAATGTAAATCTAGATTTCATCAAACGCATTACGAATGGATGGTAAAAATTCTGATTTAATTTTAAAACGTCATGAAGAGAAAGCGATTCTACGAAAAATAATACCCGTATGACTAAAGGGTAGTGTTCATTTGTGCAAAAACACACTTAGTAGTTTTATAACAAATGCCAAAGAATATGAGAAGTCTTATTCCAAACACATCATAAAAAACAGTTAGCACAATACTCTTATTAAGGGATGCTACTAAAATTAAGACTTAAAAAGTTGTGGGACAAAAGAATGGGAGTACACACTTGAAATGTGAGTTTTTATCTTGTTCATAACCAAATGATTAATATTCACAGTTTTGATTATCAGCAGGAAGTATTAAAAAGAAAAAATAGAAATAGAAATAGGGAACATAGGCCTCAAACTAAAAAATTCATCTTACTGATATACACTTGCACTTCACTCGATGCTTAATGTGCACGAGGCAAAAAAATCATGAACGAAAATTAACAAACTATTCAAAATCAAGATTATAATTTTGTTATAAAGAAAATGCATAGCTATCAAATTCTTATAATACAAAAATCAAGGTATCAATTGAAATTGATTATACAGAATTGCACTGCAGTGCCTATACATTGGATCTACAAACACACTTTAAGGTTATCTAACTGAACAAGGAGAAGTTAAAAAATACTTAAGCAATTTTGTTTAATTTGATTTTACCTCTTAAGTTGAACTTCGACCATTCTGTGTGACACCTGAATTTGACAGCCCGCAACAAAATACTTATGCCACCCTTTTTAGAAAGATTAATGATACTCTTATCGGGTCCAAATACCGGTTTAGTACAAAATGCACTTTATTTGATTGTACATTGAAGAGACCTATAGCATTCCCTAGCGGGACCCACAGCATAGTACAAACAAATAAATCAGTATCGATACTAAACTGGTACTAACACCCGATGTGTCTAACATTTTTCTTTTAGAAAAAAACATAACACACTTTAGCTGCTTCCTTTTGAGCTAGTGAAGCAGGCTTTGAACATGGATTGAGACTCTCCCGACCCTTCGACAATAATTCTTGCACTTGACGTCGGATCTGCTTATACGAAAATGGGGAATAGCGAGAAGCCAATTTCCAGGGTAGACTAACTCCTACCTGCAACTAAATCTACTTCATATTCTCCTAAATTTGAAACTCAAGCTGAACCGCCAGCAAATGATTTTGGATAGAAAGAGGAGAGTAAGAAGAAATGGGAGCGTGAGTGGTGAACGGTCAGTGAAGGAATTAAGTCTGAAATAAATATAAAGAAACTAAACATATCAATGAGTTTTATAGTTTCCATGTATATTAAAACCAAATTTCTTTTATAGAATCAAAAGTTATCAAAACAATGAATTGATGTGCAATAGTAAATCTCTCACTAAATGAATTGAAGTGCAGATTTTCCAGATTTCAGTGGTTCCGTTTATCTTATGCAATTAGAAATGACATTTTAGTTTCTTACTGAGTTGATGTAACAATTAATAAAAAGAAAAGGTCATGTGCATAGATCGATTAAAGTACAGAGTTGATGAGATATTGACATGTTCATATAACATTACCATGAAAATATAGAAGTATTACACCCGTTGTTTGAGTTGAAACTTGGCTTAAGAACTAAAACAATACTAAAGGTTAATACAAAGCAAATGAACACAAACTCAGGTAAGAAAAAGTTTCGAGGTGAGAATTGTTTTTCACATTAAAGAAAAGTGCCATCACCTAATAGAATAATAAAATTATGGTTCACCTAATATTAAGTGCGCAAATTTTAAATCCAAAGGGCCCTTACGTTTACCCTATTGTTAATGCTCCTTACAGGTAGGAAAGCCACCCTGTTTGAATATGCCTACAAAATTCTTTTTTGGTTAAACCAATCTCAGATATACAAAGACCAAACATTATAATTATATATAACATCAGAACCTCATTGCTCATTAAGGTAATTTTTTGTTAATGATTCGTATGTAGAATCGTAAGGTTCTTGTGAGCAATTAGGAAATGCAAAAACCCAAAAGTTCCTCTCAATGGGGTTAATTGCCATAGTAAATGCAATTAAATTAAAAAAAAAATAGACTATTTTACAGTATTGTGTGATCAATTAACACAGGAAATAAGACCAAACCGTTCCCATGAAAGGGCATACAATGAAATTAAACTAATAAAGAATTAAGATAAAGGTTATGTTTTTTTTGTATACTTAGATTTTTAGGATAATGCTTTTTAAGTTTATAAATCTAGTCCATGTGGTACAATAACATTTATTTGTGTGGTCCCTTTAAAGCTAAGAGTTCATTTTTTTTTCCGCGCCAGCGACATCATTTTTCATGGTATTTTTAGTACAAGGACTAAATTTATAAATTTATATGGATTATTCTATTTTTATAAACTGTGAGAATTACGAGGACCTTTCCCCAAAACCCCCTTAAATTAAACAGTTGTTTTACAATGAGGATCAAATGATGGAAATGTGAGCAAACAGTTCCAACTATATTTTATTAAATTTAATGGGTGTTTTATGATGAAATTAAGAACATAATATCTAAAAATTATGTATCATAATAGTATAACATCAGGTTGCAGTATGTTCTATTATACTAATCATATAAGGTTTTCACTTCTCCATCTTCTATATGGTCTACACTTTTTGCATCCTAAAATGTGGTTGCCATGTTATGTTATGGAATGTCATGAACATATGTCAATATCTCATCAACATCAAAGTAAACATTTACACTGGTTTCCGTTCTGTTGTCGTGGGAATCTCGCCTTCTCACAATTGTATCATCTTCTATTTCTTTTGCTGATCTAATATAATCTGGAAGGAATGAGCGCCTGAGCAATCGAGAGAGAGATTGGATCACCATCATTGATCCTCTTGTTTAACATCTTCTGCGTAGATTAGTCGGAATGCCAACTTCTTAATCACGAAGTACTCTCCACCATAACAAGGAAAAAGCCTCAAATTTACATATCATGTTTTCGCTATCTGTGTGTTCGTAATGTGACATCAATATACTATCAAATCCCAAGTGGCCCAGGAACATATGTTCCGAGTCAATATTTTTGAATTTGGCAATGCGGCCAATATTAGTACTATGGGAATGCCAAGAATAATCACTGCTCGACGATTTCAATACAGATCGAAGGAAAATATTGTAGGTAAAAAGAGTTGTATTGTCCTGTAGCAGATATTTATTCAGATAAAATACATTTAGCGAACCCCATAAATTTATTATTATATCATTGTGGAAGCAACTCCACTAAGATTAAAGGCCCAGTAACCTGATGCTCGAAACACTTTGGTATCTGATTCACAAATAAAAATACTAAAATTTGGGAAGATGCCATATGTTTTGAGTCCGTGAACTAAGAAAGAATGTGATTCACTTATTGTTTATTAGCGCTAGCATATAACAAGTGCGATCCACGAGCGACGTATATACTGATAATTATCAAAATTAGTATTAAGGGAGCTAATTTACTTAGGCACAATTAAGTCATGCCCAATCACTTAGCTGATCAGCCCAATGAGCAAGACGGACTAATCGACTCAACTCAAAGACAAATATTATACGACTACATTTTTAATATACACTCAAACACCTTTAGATGGGTTCGAATCAACCCCCAACAATCTCGGGGAGATATTTAGGAGCACTTACGAAGCTTACCAACAAACTGGACGAATTAATTTTACAATTCAACCACTTAAATGTCACTCCTATAAATAGTGACCCTTGACCCAGGGGAAAGGGATGTAATCATATACTTTCGAGAGATATTAATAAGAACAATAGCGTCCCCATGGACATTGGCACGTTGCCAAACCATGTATATTCTTTGTTGTGTGATTGATTGATTTCTATCTATTTGATATTGCTTCCTAGTTCATTTATTCTTATATTTTTTGCACTCACAATTGGCGCCATTTGTGTGAATATAATTTTATTCCTACGAAAGAATTCATCAGAACGAAAGCCTTAATGTCTCACCATAGTAACAATATCCCTCAAGCTCGTGACATGAAAGATGACCAAGCACACCCTTGGGTTAGGTCTGAGAGTCGCCAACAATAAAACCCGAGGTTTCACTAGGAAAGGCAACCTTCGAAATGGACTGGGGGGTTTTGTTCGGGTTTGGTAGTTGCGTGCCACTACCAAAATCAATTACTTGAGGTGAAATTACTTAAATAAATTAGGACGCTGAATATAGACTCGAAAAATATTAAGATATGGGCCAAGTGAGCGAGTCCGGGTATGGGTTGAGTGACACCAAGGTAATAAATTAATTACGGGATAAATTAACTAATTTAGAGTCAAACCATAGACTCGAATTTGTAATAATTAATTAATGCATGAATTAATTAAATTAGAGTCAGATCGTAGAATCGGGAAGGTAATAAGTTAATTAATGAGAAATTAAATAAATTGGAGTCGAGCCAGAGACTCGGGAAATTACAGGCTAGTGTTACTAGTTTTTTGAGTACACGGTAAAGCTGGGGTTTATATTATATATATACGGTGTAATGATAGTATATATATATATGTGTATATATTGTGTGTGCTATTAAATATCAGTGACTCGATATTTATTTAAATTATATACTCTAGTGCTATCAAGGGAGGTTGCGCGATGTGGGTGAATCCCCTAGCTTGAGGAGTAGGGTGAGTATATCCTCAGGTCATAACATCTGCTATATGGGTGAGGGGCTTATCTCACTTTTAGGGAAGTAATATGACCACCTCCATTGCGTTTATATTTTGGTCCAGGTTGGTGAGCGATTCCAACTCGGGTAAATAGGTTATGTGACCACCCCTAGTGAGATAACACTTTAGAGTAAATCATCCGGTGAGGGTATACTCGGAGGGATGGATATACATATGATATATATGTGGATGTTTTAGTAAAAGTATGTATATAACGGTATTAAGTATTATATGAGGGTAATAATATAATGTGATGTATATACTTTATATAACTTGTGTCACTGTTATATGTTATGATTTAAAAGAAATTAATTAAGTTAATTGGTGAGATAACTTATAATCCAGGAAGTATTATACTCGGGTTAGCGTAGTATGGCAAGGGAAGATTATACCAGGACTAGTTAGATGGGGTAGTACAACTAGTTGGTCTTAAGGTAACCGTTAGGTGTGCACATTAGTGGGGGTGTGAGTATGTCGTCAAGGGAGTGCGACACAAACTTAAATATGAAGCGCATTCACGCATTTTAAATTACCGAAGTCAATTCACTTGCTAAATATTTTCAAAATGTTTTGGGTTCTAACCCTTACTATAAAACTATTTTCAAAACTTTTTAGGTGTCCAGCCATAGGGACGCCCGGATTGATATTATATTCCAGGGGCATGGAGAAGCGGTATTGTGACACCCCGAGTAATTAAATACCGGGTATCTACTCCTTTATTAAATTAATACAAAATGCCAAGTTGGTCCAGTTCATAGCATCACTGTAGAAAATATTTTTATATTTACTAACCACCTAGTATTTAAGAAATGAGATGTCAATTTTAATTAAATCCGATTAACGTACAATAAGTGAAATATGAAATTCTAAAACATTCACCACAATATAGTCTCAATAGAATAACCATCCAATACTAGAGAGCCTGGAGGAATACTCCTCACAACAATACCAATACTGAAATAAATGAAAACAAAGTCTGCATCACTAAATTAATTACATCCACAAATTTTGAAATAACTGAATGGGTACAATGTCTCTGAAAGTAATGGGCGACATGACCAACAGATGATAAAAGTAATAATGGAGTCAAGATCCGAAATGGAGGCGTCTACTATCAAGCTCCTATAACTTCCACAGCACCTACAGCACGTCACCTGAATAAAATTCCTATGCATGGTGTCCTTGTGGCGGGGCACCTAAAGGGTTTTTACAAGGAAATATATTTGAAAGAAAACAGGTCAGAGCCCGATTTTGGAAAATAGTTTAAAATATAGCAAGTGATTTAATGACATTAAAACAATGAATGCAAAGTACATGTTAGGACGTGCTCTCACATTAAATGCTCACCTCTCGACTAGTTGTGCACTCCTAACGTACCCGTACCCATTCTAGTTGCTCCCCTAACTATCTAGTCCAACACTAAATCTAATATCTCTATGTAAATTCCAATTTACATCCCAACATTTTCTATTAAAATAGAGTATTGTACCTAATTACATAGTTTTAACCACTTTAGCACTTCAATTGATTATAAAGCTTACCATTTCCTATACAAACCGTTGTTATAATTTATACTCACAATTATTCACGTAAATTCATTTCAATTAACAGTATATTATTCTCACCATAAATATACAATACTAGCACCCCGAGGCTAAGCTGCAGTGCACACGTACTCTGCTATCCAATCCCGGTACATGACGTACATAAGGACCACGCATTCCGAATCTCTCAGGAATCGTTCTCAATAACATCAATCACACACAATGGAGGTGAACATAGTTCACATCACATGGGTCACGTACATACCTACGCTCCCATGATCAGCAGACTTATTAACTTCTCAATAAGCCCTTCTCTGACCTATGTCCTCGAGGTACCAATCTAAATCCCCCCTGTAGGCACAAAAAGATTAGATGGCCCTAAACGAACGCCAACCTCCCATGATAGCAAGTACGGTAGGTATGTCATACAGAGATAATAACATATACTAATAATTCTCACATCTTAGATATTACCATATTTTTTTATTAGTGGTACACTTCTCGGTCTCATACCAACTTTTAGTGTTATACAAATCACATGTCCCCGGTTTATATGCATATAAGTCATCAATTATCCTCACTTAGTGATTAGTCACTCACGTCCTAATCCACAAATGTTATCCGGGTTAAGTCACTATTCTAAATTTTTACTCCTCAATATACTCCAAATCTCCCAACTACACCTACTAGTTAATAAGGGAAAGTTATTTCTCCATATAAACAAGGCTGCGGAATACTAGAAATCAAATCAGGCTAAAAAGGCCATTTTGTCAACTCATTAGAAGTCTCGTTCGAACGAAGGGCTTCAAACGAAGTACCAACTCGTTAGAAGTTCGTTCGAACGAGGTCGTTCGAACGACCTGGGCAGGTCTTCTAACGAGATGGCACTTTCGACCCAGAAACTCCCTACTTCGTTTTTTCTCAATTTTTCTCTTCTCCAAACTCATCCTAAGATTATCCCAATAGTGTTTTAAGGTTCTTAAACATCACTAAACTTTATTAGTTCGTATCTTAACATATTTATGGGGTCAAATCTTCCTAAACAACACATAATTATCATAAATCCCCAAATTTTACCCCCAAACCGTAAGAATATGAAACCAGAATTTAATGTCTTCAATTTCCATTTATAAATCCGTTTTTACACCATAAAAAGTTTTATTTTGTATATGACAATGATCCAATAACATTCTACATGCAAATCCCTGTATATATCATGAATTTCTATCTCCAATTTCATTGGTTTTTATCAAACACCCAATATACTGCAATTATTTCAATTCTAAGCATGGAGGAAACATTCGATTGAAATTAACGTAATTAAACCACTTTCCTTATGATTTGACTCGATTTTGAAGGATTTAAGGTTGGCTTTCTTCTTCCTTTCTACAAAATTTCTCCCAAGAATGGTGATGGCTTGATTTTTTTTTTTGGCTCTTGTAACTTCCTCAAAACTCCCGTAGCCCTCTCTTTTAACATATGCTAGTAATGGACTTAGTGGCCCTATTAAAATGACAAATATTAACTTTAATTTTCGTGGGTTTTAATTCCCTAAATTTCTAAATTACCCAAATGCCCTTTTAAGTTGCCGGGATGGCGCAAAATTGCCCCGGGACCCAAACTAAACCTCGACTAGTGTTTTCTGACTATTTCGGCCCTTCCAGACACGTTGGCGCACTCAAAATGACCATTCAGTTGATGAAAATAAAATTCACTTTTTAATTTAAATTGTTACATTTCTGACGCGACTGACACGCGCGTCCTAACTGAATTTCCCAAATTGTCGTATTTCCGTCTCGCGATAATTTTAATATTTTCAATATTCATATATTGCCATATATACACAACATAATCAAATACCAACTCACATCTCGTTAGTATTTATATTCGAAGTAATTTTCAATTAATTCACATTTAATTTAATTAATCCCTTAAATAAAAATCGATAAAAATACGGGGTATTACATACTTCCCCCCTAATAATAGAATTTCATCCCGAAATTCGGAACTAAAAAGTACCTGGTAAAAACAACTCTTGATAAGGTTTGCGCATTTCATCCTCGCGCTCCCATGTGGACTCCTCAGAATTATGATGCCGCCACTAAACACGTACTAATGATACTATCTTCAACCTCAATTTCCGCTCGCTTCGGTCTAAGATAGCAATCGGCCCCTCCTCGTAGGAACTATCGAGCTGGAGATCGATGTCCTCCAAAGCAATGTGAGTATGGGCCAAATCAACCCTAAGATATTTCCTTAGCGAGGAAATATGAAACACATCATGAATCCTATGCAAGTGCTCCGGTAACCCAAGTCTATACGCAACTGGCCCAATCCGCTCGATGATAGGAAATGGCCCCACATATCTCGGTGCCAGTTTCCCCTTCTTCCCAAAATTCATAATCCCATTTATAGGAGATACTCTGAGATACCCGAAGGCGACTCCGTATCAATTCTATCCTTGCCGAAGTATCCTATATCACCTCCGGCCCAAGTAATTTGTTATCCTCCACTTTTAACCAACATGCTGGGGAACGACAAGGTCTTCCATACAATGCCTCAAATGGAGCCATGCCAATGGTGAACTGGTAGGAGTTATTATAATCAAACTCCACCAGTGGAAGGTACTGCTCCCATCCACCCCCAAAATCTATGATGCACATACGTAACATGTCCTTCAACATCTGATTTGTATGCTCGGTCTGCCCATCAGTCTGTAGGTGATAAGCCGTACTCAACCGCAATTCAGTGCCCGTAGCCTTCTGAAAACTCTCCCAAAACCGTGAAATAAATATCTTGTCTCGGTAAGACACAATACTCTGGGGCACACCGTGAAGTCTCATAATTTCCGCAATAAAAATCTGATCATATTGTCCCGTAGTGTAGTCTATCCTTACAGGTAGAAAATGAGCAACTTTGGTCAATCGATCCACAATTAACCAAATGGATTCGTGACCCCTCTGTGACGTAGGTAACCCCGTGATAAAGTCCATGGATATGCTCTCCCATATCCACATCGGAACCTCTAATGGATGTAAAACTCTTGCCGATCTCTGATGATCCACTTTTACCAATTGACAAGTGGCGCATTTAGAAACAAACACGGCAATATCTCTCTTCATCCCACTCCACCAATACTGACGTCTCATGTCTTGGTACATTTTATTCCCACCAGGGTGTACCGCGAACCGTGAGTCGTGCGACTCTGCCATCACCTTGTGTCACAAGTCTTCCCCTTCCAGAACAACTAGTCTCCCATTGAAACGTAATCCCCCATCTGAGCCAACGGTATAGGACTCGTCTCCCTCTACTAGTAATCGAAATATCTATTCTAGATAGAACGAGTCATTTTCCTGGGCCTTTAGCACTCTCGTAACAATCTGCGGCGTAACAGTCATCAAAGACATGAACAATCGGGCCACTGCATCCTGGTGTCCCAACTCCTTCCACTTTGCCTTCCACACCTCGGCCACCTCATTTACTGTCCTACGGCTCAACGCGTCTGCTACCACGTTAGCCTTTCCCAGGTGATATTGGATATCGAACTGATAATCCTTCACAAAATCGAGCCACCGTCTTTGACGCATATTCAACTCCTTCTGCGTGAAGAGGTACAGTAGAGATTAGTGGTATGTGAACAACCGAAACTTCTCTCCCAGGAGATAATGTCTCCAAATCCGAAGGGCAAATACAACTTTCGCTAACTCCAAGTCATGGGTGGGGTAATTCCTCTCGTGAGGCTTAAGCTTACGGGAAGCATAAGCTATGGCCTGACTCTCCTGCTGCAGCACACCTCCGAGTCCTTGTAAGGATGCATCGGTCTAAAGTAGATACTCAACTCTCGGTCTCGGCAATTCTAACACAGGTGCTGAGGTTAACTTGTCCTTCAACTCATCGAATGCCAACTGACAGGCATCGTTCCAAATGAATGGCACACCCTTACGAGTCAGATGTGTCAAAGGGCCCGCTATCTTTGAGAAACCCCGAATAAACCTCCTGTAGTATCCTGCTTTGCCCAAGAAACTACGGATCTCAGTCGGTGTCGTGGGCTATCCCCACTCCCTCACCGCGGATACCTTCCCCGAATCCACCGATATCCCCCGGTCTGAAATGAAATACCCCAAAAACTAAACCTCCTTAAACCAAAACCCACACTTCTCATACTTTACATACAACTCATTCTGTCGAAGTGTCTCCAAACCTGTCTCAAATGCTCGGCGTGATCCTCTTCTATCCCGGAGTAAACCAGAATGTCATCAATAAAGACAATGACGAACTGGTCTAAGAACTCTCTGAACACCCCATTCATCAAGTCCATCAACACGGCTGGAGCGTTGGTCAAGCCAAAGGGCATAACCCGAAACTCGTAGGAACCATATCTTGTTAAGAAAGCAGTCTTCGAGACATCTTGCTCCCTGATACGCAACTGATGATAACCCGATCGCTAATCAATCTTTGAGAAGAATGAAGCTCCTCTCAATTGGTCGAATAAGTCATCGATTCAGGTCAACGAATACTTATTCCATATCGTGACCTTATTCAACTCTCGGTAATCCACACACAACCTCAACGATCCATCCCTCTTATTTACGAACAACACAGGGGCACCCCATGGTGAAGTACTCCTCCGAATAAACCACTAACCCAACAACTGCTCAATCTGATCCCGTAACTCTTTCATCTCGGCTGGATCCATACGGTAAGGTGCACGGGCAATAGGACGAATGCCTGGTGTCAAATCAATCAAAAAATCTATCTCCCTAATCGGAGGTAATCCATGTATATCCTGAAATACGTCGACAAACTCCCTAATAACTGGAATCGCATCGAGTGGTATCACCACTTCCTTAGAGGTCTCCTCCTCTATATAGTACAAGTGAGTGGACGATCCTCCCTCAGGGCGAGGCATCGCCACTAAAAACATCTCCTGTCCTGGAATAGCAAAAATAATAATCCTACTAAAATAGTCAATCATGGCTCGGTACGCAACTAGCCAATCCATACCAATAATGGCATCATACTCAGTCATCTCTAACACTAACATATCCGCGGGTAATTTAAACCTCCCGATCTCTATACCCACACCTCTACAAATAAGGGAAATCACGGAACCCCTACTCAACGGTGAATCTACACAAGTAACCGTGCTCTCGGTGGTGTCTAATAACCCAATAGTGCGTGCAAATATCATGGCAATGAAACAATGTGTGCCCCTCGTGTCAAACAAAATACACCCCATAGTCCCCTAAATAGAGAACACACCCTCAATGGCCGGTGGATCCTATGGGTCTGCAGCATGCTGGAGCTGATACACTCTCCCATACTGGAGCTATCCCTACTGAAATGGGACCGCTGGAACGGGTGGTAGTGCCACCATTTGTGGTGGTGCTGGGAGGGCGACGGGAAATATAAGCCTCTGTGGCTCATGTCGAGCATCCTACTACTGCTGATGTGGGGCCCTGCCCCTATCAGGACAATCCTGGCATTTGTGGCCAGTCTTGCCACAAACATAACACTTCCCCGTGAAGTTTCCCCCACGCTGTCCCTGTTGTCCTCGGCCCTGGTGGCCATTACCATTCCTCCCCTGGCCATACTGAAACTGTTGCTGCTGACCATTCTGACCCGGCTGGCCCTGATGGTCGTTCTGACCCTGATGGCCCTGCCTAAAACCTCCCTGTCCAGTTTTGAAACCCCCAGATCTGAATCTCTTAGAATCCCCCTGTTGGGAACCCTGGTCACCCTGCCTGTGTTGTCCCTGAGCAGATTGTGCCCCGCTGGCACCATTCCCCTGGTCCTGCCCTGTTGGCTGGACTCTCCTGATCTCTTGCTCTCAGACATGTGGAATCGATGATCTTGGCAGTGAAGTAATGCAGCGTTAACCAAATCAGAATAAGTGTCCAACGAGAGATTCCCTAATAAATGTTGACGGATCCTCCAAGTCAATCCATCTGTGAACTTCTGAATCTTTTTCTCCTCAGTCGGTATCTCATCCAAAACAATGTTCAAAGGATTGGTAAACTCAACCTCATACTCGGCTACGGTCCTTCCCTCCTGCTTGAGGTTCATCAATTTCCTCCTCATTTCCCTGTGAACAGCTGACGGAAAGTATTTGCGGTCGAACCGTTCCCACAACTCCTGTCTAGTGAGGGTGTCCCTCTCCTCTGCGGTGGTAATGGAATCCCACCACTACAATACAGATCCTACTAGCTTGAATGTAGCTAGTATCTTCTTCTGAACATCTGTACACTCGTACATCCTTAAGTGCCTCTGAAATATCCTTCCTCCACTGACTGGATACCACAACATCAGAGCTACCTGCAAACTTCGGAGGGTGTCCTTCCTGAAAAGCATCACAGACGCGTTCCCAACAAGACGGGAATGCATGAGCCTGAACTGGCACAACTTGAGGCGCCTGGGATGGTGCCTTCTGTACAACGGCTAGGGTGACATTTACCGCTTGGGCTACAATAGCTGCAACCTCGCCGGTATTCATGGTACCCTAAACTGGGGCAGGCCGTGGCTCTGGCAGTGCATCCCTAGGAACTCGCTGCGCACGTCATAGAGGCATCTGAAATGAGAGTAAAGTTTATAAGTTTGCAGTTATTATCTCAAAATAGCAGAAGAATGATACATACACAAAAGAGTACAATAATCCTAAAATATAGGGCCCTGCATCAAAGAAAGCTCAGCGGAAACATAACAATCCGTATAGATCCAAAGGACACGAGAACCTGATGTTCTGATACCACCTGTGACACCCCGACTAATTAAATACCGGGTAGCTACTCCTTTATTAAATTAATACAAAATGCCAAGTTGGTTCAGTTCATAGCATCACTGTAAAAAACATTTTTATATTTACTAACCACCTAGTATTTAAGAAATTAGATGTCAATTTTAATTAAATCCGATTAACGTACAATAAGTGAAATATGAAATGCTAAAACATTCACCACAATATAGTCTCAATAGAATAACCATCCAATACTAGAGAGTCTGGTGGAATACTCCTCACAACAATCCCAATACTGAAATAAATGAAAACAAAGTCTGCATCACTAAATTAATTACATCCACAATTTTTGAAATAACTGAATGGCTACAATGTCTCTAAAAGGAATGGGCGACATGCCCAACGGATGATAAAACTGATAACGGAGTCAAGATCCGAAATGGAGGCGTCTACTATCAAGGTCGTGTACCTTCCACAACAGCTACGACACGTCACTTGAATAAAATTCCTATGCATGGTGTCCTTGTGGCTGGGTACCTAAAAGGTTTTTACAGGGAAATATATTTGAAAGCAAACGGGTCAGAGCCCGATTGTGGAAAATAGTTTAAAATATAGCAAGTGATTTAATGACATTAAAACAATGAATGCAAAGTACATGTTAGGACGTGCTCACACATGAAATGCTCACCTCTCGACTAGTTGTGCACTCCTGACGTACCCGTAACCATTCTAGTTGCTCCCCTAGCTATCTAGTCCAACACTAAATCTAATATCTCAATGTAAATTCCAATTTACATCCCAAAATTTTCTATTAAAATAGAGTATTGTACCTAATTACACAGTTCTAGCCACTTTAGCACTTCAATTGATTATAAATCTTACCATTTCCTGTACAAACCGTTGTTATAATTTATACTCACAATTATTCACGTCAATTCATTTCAATTAACAGTATATTATTCTCACCATAAATATACAATACTAGCACCCCGAGGCTAAGATGCGATGCACACGTACTATGCTATCCAATCCCGGTACATCATGTACATAAGGACCACATATTCCGAATCTCTCAGGAATCGTTCTCAATAACATCAATCACAAACCATGGAGGCGAACATAGTTCACATCACATGGATCACGTACATACCTACGCTCCCATGATCAGCAGACTTATTAACTTCTCAATAAGCCCTTCTCGGACATATGTCCTCGAGGTACAAATCTAAATCCCCCCCCCCCCCCCGTAGGCACACAAAGATTAGATGGCCCTAAACGAACACCAACCTCCCATGATAGAAAGTATGGTAGGTATGTCATACGCAGATAATAACATATACTAAGAATTCTCACATCTTAGATATTACCATATTTTTTTATTAGTGGTATACTTCTCGTTCTTATACCAACTTTTAGTGTTATACAAATCACATGTCCCCGGTTTATATGCATATAAGTCATCAATTATCCTCACTTCGTGATTAGTCACTCGAGTCCTAATCCACAAATGTTATCCTGTTTAAGCCACTATTCTAAATTTTTACTCCTAAATATACTCCAAATCTCCCAACTACACCTACTAGTTAATAAGGGAAAGTTATTTCTCCATATAAACAAGGCTGCGGAATACTAGAAATCAAATCAGGCCAAAAAGGCCATTCTATCAACTCGTTAGAAGTCTCGTTCGAATGAGGACGTTCGAACGAAGGGCTTCGAACGAAGTACCAACTTTTTAGAAGCCATACTGTCATCTCGTTAGATGTTCGTTCAAATGAGGTCGTTCGAACGACCTTGGCAGGTCTTCTAACGACATGGCAGTTTCGACCCAGAAACTCCCTACTTCGTTTTTCTCAATTTTTCTCTTCTCCAAACTCATCCTAAGATCATACCAATAGTGTTTTAAGGTTATTAAACATCACTAAACTTTCTTAGGTCGTATCTTAACATATTTATGGGGTCAAATCTTCCTAAACAACACATAATTATCATAAATCCCCAAATTTTACCCCCAAACCCTATGAATATGAACCTAGAATTTAATGTCTTCAATTTCCATTTATAAATCCGTTTTTACCCCATAAAAAGTTGTATTTTGTATAGGACAATCATCCAATAACATTCTACATGCAAATACCTATATATATCATGAATTTCTATCTCCAATTTCATGGGTTATTCATCAAACACCCAATATAATGCAATTATTTCAATTCTAAGCATGGAAGAAACATTCTCTTGAAATTAACATAATTAAACCACTTGCCTTATGATTTGACTCGATGTTGAAGGATTGAAGGTTGGCTTTCTTCTTCCTTTCTATAGAATTTCTCCTAAGAATGGTGATGGCTTGATTTTTTTTTTGGCTCTTGTAACTTCTCTCCAGCTTCCTCAAAACTCCCGTAGCCCTCTCTTTTAACTTATGATGGTAATGGCCTTAGTGGACCTATTAAAATGACAAATATTAACTCTAATTTTCGTCGGTTTTAATTCCCTAAATTTTTAAATTACCAAAATGCACTTTTAAGTTGTTGGGATGGCCCAAAATTGGCTCGGGACCCAAACTAAAACCCCCGCTAGTGTTTTTTGACTATTTCGACCCTTCCGGACTCGTTGGCGCACTAAAAATGATCATTCGATTGATGAAAATAAAATTCACTTTTTAATTTAAATAATTACGTTTCTGACGCGACTTACACGCGCCACTCAACTAAATTCCCCAAATTGTCGTATTTCAGTCTTGCGATAATTTTAATATTTTCAATATTCATATATTGCCATATATACACATCATAATCAAATACAAACTCACATCTCGTTAGTATTTATATCCGGATTAATTTTCAATTAATTCACATTTAATTTAATTAATCCCTTAAATAAATATCAATAAAAATACGGAGTATTGCTGGTATTTGCAGATGCTAGCAGGAGTTTGGATTAGACGCATCGTTCATTCCTTCCTAGAGGAGGAATCAGTTATCAGTTTCGATTTCCTTAGGAAATGTCACCCAGACTCTTCAGTTGTAGTTTTCAGTTGTATTTATTCTAGTGTGGGTTGATTGTTGTTGGACTATTTACTTTGGTGGCCGATGGTTTATTCGGCAAATTATGTAATTAATTATTCAGTTGATTTAATTCCAGTTGTGTGAATGATTTATATTTATTTTCCGCATGTACTGTTTTGTTTAATTAAAAAGTTAAAATTTGGCACCAGTTTTTGGAATACTTGGTAGTTAGAAAGTTTTAAATTTTTGTTCGACAATGATGCTATGGATGAACCAACTGGGATTCATTTTTTAATTTACTATAGGACTGATCACCCGGTATTTTATTAGGTCGGGTGTCACAAAAGCATGTAAAGAAAACAGTAAATCTAAACTAGAAAGCGAATAAAAATGTGATAAATAAATAAATAAATACAAACATTGGAAACTCGGATTGATGAATAAGATGGTGGATAGTGTTATACACATCCGTGACCGCTAAACCCAATATACGGGTAAACCCTTGGAAAAAATGGAACACTCCCCAAACCCTCTAAACCCTAGCTTCTAAACCTTTTCTTAAGGGAAAATGATCTATTATTACGAGACATCCTCTAAAAAATGAGATATGTCTTCTATTTGTACTAAGTTACATAAAACAAATAACGAAAAGGGAAAAAGAAATGAAAAAGAGAATAAGTCACAAATAACTAAAGAAAGAAAAAGGAAAATAGAATAGAAAATAAGATAGCAACACAAATGGGTCGGTGGAAACAGAACACTGGTCGACTACGACAAATGGGAAGGAATCACGGTCTCGTAGCTACAGCAAAATAAAAAAATCCGGTCGACCGCTGGAGATGGGTCGGTTGACCGGTGCTGCAAAAAATCCCCACGTAACCTACTGCAATTGCATGCCCAAGCCAAGACCCACAAGAGCCCAAAACCATCCCCACAACTAATAATTGTCAAGACCCATAAACCAAGACCCACTAAGACCTCCATTGTTTGCGCAAGCTGAGACCCACACATACATCAAAAACCCAAACTCACCATAGCCAATAACCACTAAACTCCATTAATGGCCAAACACCAAATCAAAACCCATTTTGACAAAGCACAGAAGACCTAAATGTGCGTATGGTCAATAATCACGCATTAATTTAGGACCAAAGTCCTCTATTTGAGACAATACCAAAACCTGAGAAAAACTTGAGAATCCCCATGAAATTGCCACTTGAAATGTGAGTTTGCTGCAAAAGTGAAGAAATGGACATGGAGGGAATTAAATAGATTTTTAAATATTAATAAAATAATAATAAAATAGAATCTTATATTTCTTCCCTGATTAAAGGTTCGTGTTTCCTTCGTTCGAACACCTATTTGAGCACTGCTCCCAGTCAAGCGATGTTTGACCTGAGGGCTACAACATCCGTGAAGACTTCGGTGAAAAATTCCGAAGTGTAAAATTACAAAAATGTTCTTGAACGTGCGAATCATGATGAAACTTTATCGGAACACGCTCAAACTTCATACTAAGCACCATAACACATATAAAAGCTCAATAATACGTCAAATCACAAGTTATCATATAAAAAGGAGGTTGTCTAATTAATGAGCATAATTATAGGAATTACGGTACTCGAGGGGGCTAAAATGCCTAAGTTCAAGAGTAATGAGTGTTATGATTCGAGACGAATCATACTCCATAACTTACACATTGCTATTCCTGAGTAGTGAAATTCAAAGCAAGAAAAACTAAAAGAAAACCACAAAATAGGAGATATATTCAAAAGCGATAAAAAAAGTCACTTCACGGGCAAACGATTTCATTTCGCGTATGCAATAAGCCGTTAAACCCCTAGGTTACGCTAGTGGACGAGTGTCGTCTCGTGAGTGTTTTCAGGGATAAAACCCACAAACATCATTTGGTTTCCTCAAAATATGCCCAACACAACATGCGACAAGCCCAATAATATGAAAAATATTTCATACACATTATTAGCCCAGTGAATGAATTGAAACAAAAGTCTGTATTATTAACATTATAGAATGCACCTCATAGAATTGAAACCTTAAAATGTGGGAGGGGAGCGAGCCTATGCAAACTATGATTTGGGAAAAACTTATATAAATAAGATCATAAACATAAAAGCAATCGCATATCAATCCTGACGGGCATTACACTTATCAAATTAATTTACTCGAAACAGGGAGGTAACAAACCAAACATGCGGGCATAAAGAGTAAATGTAAATGGAAATTAGGCCACCACACACATGTCGCAAATGAAGAACGCTATGTAGAAAATGAAAAACTATAATCTCAATAAAAGATACCTCTCATTAAAAGAGGGGAAATGCACTTTCACAAATTATCAAAACTATTTCAACTTTAAAATTAATGCACCCTAAGATCACATAGGACTTGATAGGGTTATAATGTAAGCTAAGATAGGGTACAAAACGAAGGATATATATAAATGGATTCAAAGTGTTCGGGGATGAAAACTTGGGAATAGTGGTAAATGTAGACAATATCAAAAATTGGAAAACAAGTTCCGAACAAGCATTAGATATAACAATTGGAGAGTAATAAAATCTTATTGAACTATATACATCACATATACAAATTTCTTTCTTTTGTTTTATTATTTTTCTCATCTTTTCTTTTTTTATTATTTTGTTTTCTACTTTCTCCCTTTCTCTCTTTTTCACTTCTTTATTTTCTTTACTTTCCACTCTCACATGCCTAAATTGCAACCCCATAACAAGAACATCATTCAATACCGCTTAACATTCCAAACAAAGGAATGGAAGGTAATATGTATGGTATATAACTCCAATATGGAGTTGGTATCAGATTTTTGTTTTATGAAACGAAAGGCTAATATTTAGGCTCAAAGGGGTTGACAAGGGAAAACATATAAGCTAAGACCAAGGGCAATACGGGTGATATAACAAAGATGGCCTATGATCATTTCTTAAAGTTTATGTAATTCTTGAGTCAAAATAACTTTGAAAATCATGCTTAAGTAACACATTTCAAGAATGGACTCAATTAATGAACGATCAAGGAAATAATAGAGAGATTGCAGATGAATTATATGTTTTCAAAGAGGAAAGAATAATGTATACACTCACAAACGACGAAAGGTACAAAGCTCACTCGGTGTAAGTATAGACAATGCAATAAAAGATTACTGAGTTATAAAAATCTTAAACAAAATCAATAAAGCAAGAAAACTGCATGTACTCATGGGATTAAAGTTGAATTCATGAAGTTATTCATAATATCAATAATTGAGGAATAAAGTCTAGTAACTTCTAAACTCGAGAACATGCATCATTGAGTTGTCCATTCGATCGGGCAATTATTAAAATTTATCATCGGAAACAAAGGCAAAATGCCCAAAAAAGGAGAAAAAAGGAAGAAAAACTTTTTGAAAATTTTAAATTTTTCTAAGAAAAGCATACTTCGTAACTAACACGTGATAAACTCAATGGACAAAACAAAGAAATGGATAGAATATCCCACACTTCCTAACTTAAATGATGCATTATCCTCAATGCATCCATTAAGAACACAAGATAAAGAGAGGAAAATAATGATATTACCCGAAATTAGAGCGATCTCCATAAGCACGAGTCCAACTAAATCTGTAAAAGAAGTTAGTGCCAAGAATAGCAAGAACAAATAATAAAAAGTTAACTAATTACACTAGACTAAATAAAAAGGAAAGAAAAAACTAAAGAAATAAAGAAACAAAAAACCTAACAATTTACAACCTACTATTTACAACATACTGTTTACAACCTACTATTTACAACATACTATTTACAACATGCCTCCCGGAATCAATGGAAGGCATGTGGGAGGTGGAAAAACTGAACCATCGCCAATTTGAAATTTTGGGTGGACGACGGGGGATTTGGATAACAAGGGGTAAAGACACACTTGAGGTCTAAGAAAAATCGACTCGTCTCCCAAAGGTTTTTCAATTGGAATGGGAGATGGTGCACACCTGGGCATTCATCAAGGAAAACAAGAGCGGTAAAGGGCCCTCATCGCAAAAGGTTTAACATTTTTAAATAATTTCTACTGACTCATAGGAATCCACCGGTAATTCTAATGGTTCAAAATTAGAGAACAGATCCCAAATGAAACATTCACAGGGTAAAATTCGAGAACATATCCTAAATGAAACATTAGAATTAGCGACAAAGCTATAAAATATTGCATGGTTAACGAATTGTTTGTAGATGGAGATTTCGAGAAGGAAGGGGCACGATCGAGAGTCCAAGTTTCTTAGCGCTTAAATGTGCTATCATGCAAAAAAAAGTTAAAACAAAGAATAAATATACAACAAAAAATTACTATGAAATAATAACACAATTACAATCTAAAGGAAAACACTCCCCAATAACGGCGCCATTTTAATTAAGGGTGAAAAGTAGCGCGCGTCAAAATGTTGATCGTTGTTTTCTGTTCACCACCTTAATATAAAAACCTTAACTTACGACTACACTAAAAGAGGAAGTATAGTGGCCAAGTCCAGGTATCGAATGCACCGAGAATGTTGCTAGGTTGTAATCGAATTATTACTTCAGGAATAAAAATTATAAAATGGTTATTAAAAGAAAAGAAAACATAATCTATTCATATAATTAAACTAGAGTAACAAAAGCAAATAAAAACTATAGGTTGCATCAGATATCCCTCATCTCGAGTCAATTAGTATAAAATTGTTACATGGGTCGACGAATTATTAAGATCGCATCTTATTTCGATAGTTAATTGAATCAAGAGTTGTCACACCCCTAAATTCTCCTAAAAGTCTAATAAGATTTTGGCGTCAACAAATACCCCATAAATTATGCATTCAAGGTCGTAAATATAGAGCATACATGATATACCCCGTTAAATTTCCTAGGCATAATAACTCTAACAACCCACTCAAAATAAACCCACAAACTCCATCACCAAAGCGGAGGAACACATCAACCCTATGTGAGTTTAATCTGACACAACCTAGATTGAATTAACTTAGAAAGGATGATAAAAACATGGTAAATCTACATTAAAAAGCATGTAAAGAAAGCAATAAATCTAAACTATAAAGCGAGTAAAAGTGCGATAAATAAATAAATAAATACAAACATTGGAAACTCGAATTGATGAAGATAATAAAGGATAGTGTTCTACACAAATGCGATGGAAAAACCCACTATACGGGTAAACCCTTGGAAGGAGAAAATCGCCCACTCCCCAAACCCTCCAAACCCTAGCATCCAAACCCTTTTTTAAGGGAAAATGATCTATTATTACAAGATATCCTCGAAAAAATGAGATATGTCTTCTATTTACATTAAGTTATATAAAAGAAGTAAAGAGAAGGGAAAAAGAAATTAAAAAGGGAAGAAGTACAAAATAACTTAAGAAAGAAAAAGGAAAATAAAATAGAAAATAAGATAACAGCAAAAATTGGTCGGATTAAACAGAACATCGGTCGACCGGGGATGAGAGGCCGATGAACTATGGCAAATGGGAGGGAAGCACAGTCTCGTAGCTACGACAAAATAAGAAAATCCTATCGATCGTCGAATATGGGCCAATTGTCCGGTGCTGTGAAAAATCCCCACGCAACTTGCTGCAACTACTTACCCAATCCGAGACCCATAAGAGCCCAAAACCATCTCCATAACTAATAATGATCAAGACCCATAACCGAGACCGACTAAGACCTCCATCATTTGCACAAGATGAGACCCACACATCCATAAAAAACCTAAGCTCACCATAGCCAACAACCACCAAACTCCATTAATGGACAAGCACCAAATCGAAACCCATTTCGACAAAGCACAGAAGACCCAAATGCGCGTGTGGTCAATAATCACGCTCCAATTTTGGACCAAAGTCCTCAATTTGAGACGACCCTAAAACGAGAGAATTTCCATCAAATCGCCATTGGAAATGTGAGTTTGATGCAAAAGTGAAAAAAGGAACATGGAGGGAATTAAATAGATTGTGAAAATATTAATAAAATAATAATAAAATATAATCTTATATTTCTTCCCCGATTAAAGGTCTGTGTTTCATTTGATCGGACACCTATTTGATCACCGTTCGAGGCCACGTGAATTTTGACCCAAGGGCTACAACTTCCATGAAGACTTTGGTAAAAAATCTCGAAGTGTGAGATTACGAAAATGCCCTTGAACGTGCGATCGCGACTAAACTTTATCGAAATGCGCTTAAACTTCATACTAAGTACCATAACACCTATAAAATATCAATAATACCTCAAATAACATAGTAGCATAGAAAATAGAGGTTGTCTGATTAATGAGAATAATTATAGAAATTACGGTACCCGAGGAGACTAAAATGCCTATGTTCGAGGGTAATGAGTGCGATGAGTCAGGACGAATCACTACTGTAGTTGATTAACCTTATCTTAGTATTATACATTCATATTGGATATGGCCACATAATCTTGATTCACCGTCATAACACAACAAGATCTCACACAACTATGATACCATTTTAATGGATTCAAGAGGAAGCAAAAAAGAAGATGCAAAAGAATATTCCAAAAATCTAAGAATTTTATAAATTAACTATATTGAATACAAGAAATGGGATTTTATTTATAAGCTAACTTAATAGTCATTGGTAAATACTAAGACCTAATTAAAATAAACTCCCCTCGTCTCTCTTATTCTCAACCCACATTTCTTTCCTGAGGCACCTCCACGCATCAACTAGTACTCGTTGAAATATCGTTGCTAAAGCCGTTTATTGAAAATAAACTATTTAAGCAACTCCGAAAGTTTGTTAAAGAAACTCTTTACTTCAATCAAACTGATTTTGAACACAAGATGTGTTAACAAAATTATGTACGAGATTATGACAAGATTTGATAACAAGTTTTAGTAAACAGTGTAAAAAATGTTAAACTCAGCACACAACAGAATGAGGTGAGAAGATGTAGAAATATTAATACTCAGGATTTTTAACGTGGTAAAACCTCACCCTTGAGGAAACATCCACGAATCCCTCTACGGAGTAAAACAAAATATCACTAAAACAAATATGTGAGTTACAATCTATTTAACTAACATGCACACAATAACAAATCTATACAATTTCAGGATTATACCCTCTGGCGTCCTTAAACTTTTCTGCAGATCTTGTTAGTTGATGTAGTCCTCTCAGTTTGTCAACTCCTTCTTTGTTTCAGCAGTTCACGTCGACTTATGTTCACCAAATCTTATAGCCAACACTTTCAGTGTTTGCAGTGTGAAGATGTTTGTGAAAAGTGTTCTAAAACACATGCATGCACCCACACACACTTATTAGTTACAGCCAAGCCTAACAAATTACAGTTAATACTATATGCTGTGAGATTTTCTTTTCTTCTTTCTTACAAAACCTAGAACCTTGTTTGACCTTTCAATATATCCCAAAACCCACGGATATCTTGCTTATAAATCGGTCAAGATCTTAATCAGTCTTAGTTTTGAAAATATTTTCAAGACTCAAAATCTCCAAGTGCGGTTTCAACTAGGTCAGAGGTTCAGTTTTACAAGAACTAGAAAAAGAAAACATCTACTGTTGATTCTGAAGTAAGAAAATGTTTTAACATAAAACAATCAATAACGAACTTCTCAAGATGAGAAATAAATTCAACTAAGTGTGTTGTGACATGTAAAACTTCAGATCTATGATTTCTGTTGAAAGAGAAACAAGATCTGAGTAGGTGTCGAAGTTGGAAATAAGATTTTATGAACACAAGGTTACAGCAACCCAAAAATTACTCAACTCGAACTCTCATAAACTCAATAAACACTAAAGATGGTGTTTATATGGTTATGGTGTTTTGGAGAGGTAAGAGGTTTAGGTTGGAGAATGTTTAGACGAAGTTAGGGTTTTCTAACTTGACTCTCAGGTTTCTCTCTCTCTCTTCTCTCTCTTCCCTCTTCTCTCTAAACTCTGAGAATTTGCAAAGTGTCAAAAGCTTTCGAAGGCTGAGATGAGAGGCCATTAAATAGCAGGAGGAGAAGGTTCCAGACTGTCGTTCAAAAACAACGGCTGATATTGAGTCAAGCTTCATTGACTCCAATCCAAGGGCTTACAACAGGCGGTGCATTAAATAGGATGTGATTGGCTTAAAAGGTTTACACGGGGATTAACCAAGAATACATGCAGGCCATCGATAACATTTGATCCAAGGGCTGATAACATGCGAAGGTTTTGTCTCTGTTAAGAAACACAACTCTGGCCAATCAGAGAGCAACAAGTGTTGGCCATACATCTAATGCAAACGCGCGTCCAAAATAATTACAAAGCCAACCCTGGAGTCTCTGGCGCTTTCGGTTTCTACCCAGAGTAACTTTAGGCCAATAATCACAACAATACATATTTACATAATAACCCCAAAACTTTTTAAATCAAGTTTTAGTTTTATAAAACCTTATTTAAAATATGTTTAAAATTCCCAAAAAATTAATAAAAATCATATTGAGGGATTTAAACACACTCACCACATGAATACACATAAAGGTGCAATATGAAATGCAATAATTAAGTTCTAAGTGTGTGAGTGATGGCTATAATATCAGGATCATTACAAGATGAATAGGAGAAGAAGCAAATCAATCTCTGAGGCTTTTTGGTTTCTAGGATGGACAAAATTTTGTCACTATTTCCAAACTAAATGAGCTCTTATACAGTATAGACTCAAATGAGTCAAAAGTATAAGGGCTTCAATCTCCCCCTTTGGAAATATGAGACAAAATCTCCTTTGAGTCATCTAGAACTCGTAGGGCGACAAAAAAAAAAAGAAAAACCTATTCCTATAAAAGTTCTATCTACCCAAATCCTAGAAAGCAAAAATTACATAACTCAACTATATACAGTTTAACATCCTATAATTACAATAAAGAATGACTGTACAAGAAGAATACCTGCAAAGAATTACTAAGATCAAGCTTTTTAGTATATGCAGAAAAAGACTCAAATTTCTCCCCCATTTTGTCTCAAATGGACAAAGGGAAGGAACTTGGAAATAATAACAAGTATTTATTCAACAAAAACCATTCCAATAGATTTACGTAAAGAAATGAATCTATTATAATCAAGAGGTTTGGTAAACAAATCTGCAAGTTGTAGATCAGTAGGAAGATAATTGATTTCTAATTCCTTGGTTTCAACTAGTTCACGAATAAAGTGATGTCTTATTTTAATGTGCTTAGTTCGCGAGTGTTGAACCGGGTTTTTAGAAATATTAATCGCACTTTGATTATCACAATAGAGATGAAGTGTGGTTTCTTTAATACCATAATCACTTAGCATTTGTTTAAGCCATAATAATTGGGCACAACAGCTACCGGCGGCTATGTATTCAGATTCGGCAGTCGAGAGAGATGTGCAGTTCTGTTTTTTACTACTCCATCCTACCAAGTTATTACCAATGTAACAACATGCGCCTGAAGTGCTTTTACTATCATCAGTACATCCAGCCCAATCAGCATCAGTGTACCCAATAATAGTGCTAGGTGTGTCATTCGTGTACCAAATTCCTAAATTTAGAGTGCCTTTAACATATTTAATTATCCGTTTAACAGAATTCAAATGGCTCTTTTTGGGGTTGTTTTGATAACGCGCACAAACACAAACAACATACATGATATCAGGACGCGAGGCAGTAAGATATAGTAATGTGCCAATCATACTTCGATATAAAGTAGGATCTACAGATTTTCCATTTTCATCTTTTGAAAGTTTTTCTGTAGTACTCATAGGTGTTTTAGCACTTTTAGCACTCTCGAAGCCAAATTTCTTAACTATCTCTAATGCGTACTTAGTCTGCGAAAGAAACAATCCATCTGGTTGTTGTTTGACTTGGAGACCTAGGAAGAACTGTAACTCCCCCATAAGGGACATCTGAAATTCCTTACTCATAATTTCAGCAAAAGATTTTAGTTCTGAGGTCGAAGTGGATCCAAATATGATATCGTCTACATAGATTTGAGCGATAGTAATGTGTTTGTCAAAATGTTTCACAAATAAGGTTTGGTCATTTCCACCTCGTTTGAAACCGGTATCCAAGAGAAAACTGGACAGGCGCTCATACCAAGCTCTAGGAGCTTGCTTAAGACCATATAAAGCCTTTTTCAACCGAAATACATGATTAGGATAATTAGGGTCAATGAACCCTTTAGGTTGTTCTACATAGGTTTCCTCGGCAAGTATTCCATTAAGGAACGTAGATTTAACATCCATTTGATATAATTTAAAATGCATGTGACAAGCTATAGCAAGAAGCAGACGAACTGATTCTAAACGAGTAACAGGGGCAAAGGTCTCGTTAAAATCAATTCCTTCGATTTGAGAATATCCTTGGGCAACTAATCTAGCTTTATTTCTGATTACTATCCCATTTTCATCGGTTTTATTTATGAAAATCCAACGAGTGCCAATAACCTTTTTGTGATCAGGACGTGGAACAAGATACCAGACATCATGAATGACAAATTGTAAAAGTTCATCCTGCATAGCAGAGATCCAGTGAGAGTCATTCAATGCCTCTTTTACATTCTTTGGTTCCACAAGAGAAACAAAGCATGCATAAAGTGCATAATTTCTAAGTTGGGATCTTGTACGTACTGGCTCACTAGGGTTACCAACTATGTTGTTTATGGGATGGTATTTAGAAACCCAGTTAGTTACTTCAGGTGACTCAGTAGGTAATGAGTTATCTATTTCAGAAGAGTCATTTTCTAAAATATTTGAAGGTTCTTCTTCAATAGTTAATTCACTAGTCTTGCTTTCTACAGTAGTGTCACTAACAATTACATTTATGGATTCCATTAAGGTTTTAGTACGAAGATTATACACCCGATAAGCTCTACTGTTAGGTGAATATCCTAAGAATATGGCTTTATCTCCCCTTATCTCAAATTTAGATAAGTGTTCCCTATCTTTGCAAACATAGCAGGTACTCCCAAAGGTTCTAAGGTACTTAAAGTTGGGCTTTTTATTGTACCAAAGTTCGTAAGGGGTTTGTTTTGAATTCTTTCTAAGATAGACCCTATTAATAATATGGCATGCTGTACGGATAGATTCTACCCAAAAATACTTAGGTAAGTTCTTGGCATGGAGCATGACACGAGCCATCTCTTGAAGGGTACGATTCTTTCTCTCAGCTATACCATTTTGCTGAGGAGTCTTGGGAGAACTGAATTCGTGTTTGTAACCATTGTTGTCACAGTACTCTATAATACTAGTATCTTTGAATTCACCACCTCTATCGCTTCGGATTCTATTCACTTGAGTGTCTTTATCATTTTCAATCCGTAAAAGAATCTTTAAAAAAGTCTGAAAAGTATCGGATTTCTGTTTTAAGAAAGCTACCCAAGTGAACCTAGTGAAGTCATCAACCATAACTAGAATATAACTGTGCCCACAGAGACTAACAGTTTGAGAAGGACCCATTAGGTCCATATGGATGAGTTCTAAGGGATTAGAGGTAAGGATATCTTTAACCTTTTTATGAGGTGCTTTAACAATTTTTCCTTCTTGACAGGGACCACAGACAATGTTGTTAATAGGTTTAATTTTTGGTATCCCTCTAACTATTTGTTGAGAAGATAATTTACTCAAATTTTTGTAATTAATGTGACCCATTCTGTTATGCCATATCTCATTGTCATCCATTCTGGCAACATTACAGACTTCAGAACTAGTCATGACAGTATAACAATTGTCAGGAGTCCTGAATCCTGTAATTACGCATTCTCCCTTTTCATTTAAAATCTTGCAATTGTTCTTTGAAAAGGTTACAGTATGGTTTAAGTCACAAAATTGCAAAATGCCGAGTAAATTAGCCTTGAGACCTTTAACTAAAAGAACGTTTTGAAGAACAGGAAGTCCTTTTTCTTTAAGAGTTCCTTTGCCTATGATCTGGGACGATACTCCATCACCAAAAACAACTTTTCCTCCAATAAAGATGGTTTTATTAAAAAGTTTTGTATCATCTCCAGTCATGTGCTTGGAACATCCAGAATCCAAATACCAACCAGAAGATGTAAGTTCAGCTTTTAAGGCAGAAATAACAACATTACACTTTATCTGGGATACTAGATCATCTTTTCTAACCCAAATTGCTCTGGTTTTCTGTTTGCGCTTGTTTGCTCTCATTTGATAAAATTTGCGAGCATTAGATTTTTCTTTAAAATCATTTTGCGCATGATTTTGAGTAAATTTAAACACCTGAGCATTTGATTTAGAAAAGTTTCTGGGATTCCTTCTAGTAAATGTCCTTTTAGGTTTAGTCTTTCTATTCCTATAGTTGGAGTTTTTGTCTGGTGGCCTGGGAAGGAAATAATTGTTACGACTCCTCCTAGAATAGTTAAAGTTCTGGTACATAGGAGTGTTGTAGATGGGTTTAATCAGTCTCCTAGCATAGCAATTATCGAAAGAATGTCCGTAAACGTCACAATAGGAGCAATAAAGATTACTCAGAATGGGGTTTACCTTAGGAAAGTCTCTAAAAAAAGGTTTTGAGAAACTTTGAGGCTGAATTTTATTCCTAGGTAGCACAGGTTTGAAAGCAGGTTCACTTTTCCTAATTGGGGGGCAGACATATTTTTCCTTTGGTAAGCTTTTATGCTTAGAGCAACTTGCATCTCCAGTGAGAGTGTTTTGATGATCAAATTTAGTTTTTAGAGAATGAAAGTCTGGACATGTTTCAATAGGTCTTTTGCCTCCTGACACAAATTTGATAGGTTCAACATGTTTTGTTTGTGTCTTCAAATTGGGGCAAAACCCTATACCAGTTCGATCATCAGAATTGGTTTTAGATTCAGCAACGAATTCCTCAAAACATTTACAATTGTTTTCAAATTTTGTAAATTTTTTGAATACAATTGCTGTCTTTTCTTTGGTTTGTTTCAATTCTAATAATGTCCCTTTGAATTTTTTCTCCAGAATTTCATTAGCTTCAGTCAAGGTTTTCAGTTTTTCATCAAACACTTTGATTTCACTTTCATGAGACATGCATTGAGTAGTATACTCTTCAGCATTCAGTTTTACCATTAGGCTTAGATCCTCTAGCTTTTTGGTAAGATCTTTCACAATCTTTTCTAGTCTAGTGCTTTTCTTTAGAGTTTTGGCATATAGAGTGTGAATGTCTGGGAGATCTTCATTGTCTGAGTCACTAAGTGAAGTGTGTGAAGTGACCCCTAAGGTTTCATTTCTTAAACTCACACACCCATTGACATCAGCAGTATCGATTCCCCTTTGACTCACACACCCCGAGAAGAAGTATTAATGTTCTCAGTAAGTAAAGCATCTAAACCAGTTAAAGTATGATTCAAAGCAAGAGAGCTATAATTACTAGACTCATCCTCACTATCAAGCACAGGCATATCATCATTATATATGATTTTGGCAAAGAAGGATAAACAAGGGTCAAAACCATCAGATGTCTCAGGTTCCTCATTTTCTGAGTCACTTGAGTCATCCCATGTTTTGCAGATGTTATCTCTAGAGTGTTTGTTTTGAGTATTTAAATTAACTCTACAGTCTTGAGCAATGTGTCCTAGTTTACCACATCTATAGCATTCAGTCTTCTTGAGGTCTCTGTGAGGTCTTGTGTTGTCCTTGTTCTGTTTGTCATGAGGTTTCTCATGAGGTTTGTGATTGAAAGAAGTTGGGTAATTAGACTTGCCCTGTTTATTTGCAATACTGTTTCTAAATTTAACAATTTTCTTAAATTGTTTTGACATTAGGGCAATCTGATTATCTAGACTTTCTAAATCACAATCATCATCAGAATCAGTACTGGGAGTGTTTAACTCAGGCTTAACCATCTTAGTAGTAAAGCTAAGATTGGAATTGGTATGTTTCATATGAGTGTGGGTCAATTGTTTCTTAAAATCTAATTCAATTTCCACAGTTCTTAATTTACTACTGAGTAATTCAGGAGTGAGATTTATATCACACATTTCCTCAATAGCATATCTTTTATTGTCAAATTTCTGTGGTAATGATCTCAGAATTTTAGACACAATTTCTTATCTATCATAAGTTATACCATTAGCATGAAGTTTAGTGACAATATCAGTCAGGTTCATATAAAAGTCATCAAAAGACTCAGATTCAGACATGATTAAAGAATTATACTGTTGAATTAACATCTGAGTTTTATCAGCCTTAACCCTAGAGTCTCCTTCATGGGCAGTAATCAAAGTGTCCCAAGCTTCCTTAGAAGTGGTACAAGATGAGATTCTCTTGAACTCATGTTCATTTATAGACATAAATATGGCATTCTTTCCTTTATTATTGTTGCGAGAAACTTTTTTCTCTTCTTGAGTAAACTAACTTAATATTTTCTTAACCCTCTCATTACTTCCTTCAGTGGTTGGTTTAGTAGGATAAGTGTATCCATTTTCAATAATGTCCCAGACATCATCTCCCAGAGTTCCTTGAATGAAGGCAATCATTCTTACTTTCCAGTAAGAAAAATTGGTTCCATCAAAGACTGGAGGTCTGGTCAGGTTACCATATCTTTCATTTTTCTCGTCCATGATTGATTTTGAGAAAACAGTTTCAGAAACTCAGGATCTTTTTCAAAGAAGTTCACCAATAGCTCTGATACCAATTGAAATAGCGTTGCTAAAGCCGTTTATTGAAAATAAACTATTTAAGCAACTCCGAAAGTTTGTTGAAGAAACTCTTTACTTAAATCAAACTGATTTTGAACAAAAGATGTGTTAACAAAATTATGTACGAGATTATGACAAGATTTGATAACAAGTTTTAGTAAACAGTTTAAAAAATGTTAAACTCAGCACACAACAGAATGAGGTGAGAAGATGTAGAAATATTAATTCTCAGGATTTTTAACGTGGTAAAACCTCACCCTTGAGGAAACATCCACGACTCCCTCTACGGAGTAAAACAAAATATCACTAAAACAAATATGTGAGTTACAATCTATTTAACTAACATGCACACAATAACAAATCTATACAAGTTCAGGATTATACCCTCTGGCGTCCTTAAACTTTTCTGCAGATCTTGTTAGTTGATGTAGTCCTCTCAGTTTGTCAACTCCTTTGGTGTTTCAGCACTTCACGTCGACTTATGTTCACCAAATCTTATAGCCAACACTTTCAGTGTTTGTAGTGTGAAGATGTTTGTGAAAAGTGTTCTAAAACACATGCATGCACCCACACACACTTATTAGTTACAGCCAAGCCTAACAAATTACAGTTAATACTATATGCTGTGAGATTTTCTTTTCTTCTTTCTTACAAAACCTAGAACCTTGTTTGACCTTTCAATATATCCCAAAACCCACGGATATCTTGCTTATAAATCGGTCAAGATCTTAATCAGTCTTAGTTTTGAAAATATTTTCAAGACTGAAAATCTCCAAGTGCGGTTTCAACTAGGTCAGAGGTTCAGTTTTACAAGAACTAGAAAAAGAAAACATCTACTGTTAATTCTGAAGTAAGAATATGTTTTAACAGAAAACAATCAACAACGAACTTCTCAAGATGAGAAATAAATGCAACTATGTGTGTTGTGACATGTAAAACTTCAGATCTATGATTTCTGTTGAAAGAGAAACAAGATCTGAGTAGGTGTCTAAGTTGGAAATAAGATTTTATGAACACAAGGTTACAGCAACCCAAAAATTACTCAACTCGAACTCTCATAAACTCAATAAACACTAAAGATGGTGTTTATATGGTTATGGTGTTTTGGAGAGGCAAAAGGTTTAGGTTGGAGAAGGTTTAGACGAAGTTAGGGTTTTCTAACTTGACTCTCAGGTTTCTCTCTCTCTCTTCTCTCTCTTCTCTCTTCTCTCTAAACTCTGAGAATTTGCAAAGTGTCAAAAGCTTTCGAAGGCTGAGATGAGAGGCCATTAAATAGCAAGAGGATAAGGTTCCAGAGTGTCGTTTAAAAACAACGGCTGAGATTGAGTCAAGCTTCATTGACTCCAATCCAAGGGCTTACAACAGGCAGTGCATTAAACAGGATGTGATTGGCTTAAAAGGTTTACACGGGGATTAACTAAGAATACATGCAGGCCATCGATAACATTTGATCCAAGGGCTGATAACATGCGAAGGTTTTGTCTCTATAAAGAAACACAACTCTGGCCAATCAGAGAGCAACAAGTGTTGGCCATACATCTAATGCAAACGCGCGTCCAAAATAATTACAAAGCCAACCCTGGAGTCTCTGGCGCTTTCGGTTTCTACCCAGAGTAACTTTAGGCCAATAATCACAACAATACATATTTACATAATAACCCCAAAACTTTTTAAATCATGTTTTAGTTTAATAAAACCTTATTTAAAATATGTTTAAAATTGCCAAAAAATTAATAAAAATCATATTGAGGGATTTAAACACACTCACCACATGAATACACATAAAGGTGTAATATGAAATGCAATAATTAAGTTCTAAGTGTGTGAGTGATGGCTATAATCTCAGGATCATTACAAGATGAATAGGAGAAGAAGCAAATCAATCTCTGAGGCTTTTTGGTTTCTAGGATGGACAAAATTTTGTCACTATTTCCAAACTAGATGAGCTCTTATACAGTATAGACTCAAATGAGTCAAAAGTATAAGGGCTTCACTAGTAATATATGTAAATGTACTAGGGTTCTAAATTTTGGAGGCAATGAATGACCATATGATTTATGAGTTATTATTATTATTATTATTATTATTATTATTATTATTATTATTATTATTATTATTATTATTATTATGATTATTATTATTATGATTATTATTATTATTATTATTATTATTATGATTATTATTATTATTACTAGTAGTAGTAGTAGTAGTAGTACTACTACTACTACTACTACTACTACTACTACTACTACTACTACTACTACTACTACAATTAAACAATCAGATGTATCAACTTCTTATGTTGACGTGTGTTTGTCTCCCAATATTACTTCATTAGTCTTTCATGTTCTTAATTTTACATTATTTTATTATCTGTTAGTTGCATTGCTAAAAATTTTCATTATACTGGCATATTCTTTAAAGATGATATTTTTATCTTTAAAGGCTCTGGACTTCTTGCTTGGTGATTAATTAAATGTAACTTTATAATTTTTATTCTCATTATTTCCTGACTAAATAAAAGTTTTAAGGACCATAAGTTTCATTTAGTGGTTTGTGAACTTTCTAAACACACCAAAATCAGGGCATCCTAGATATTTAACTTAATGTCCAACGGTGAAGGAGAGCGATGCCAACGGGACCATAAATTACTTCTGATTAATGAATGGGTTATTTATTTTTTTTCTCTTAGATAAATTATAATATGAACCACTATACCAAATGGTGTTTTCTATTAAAAAATTTAAGAGGATAAAGATGAATTCTTTGGTTCGTTCATACTACCATAATCATGTTTTTTAGATTTCGAATTCTGAATTCAGCAAATGTACCCTAAGCCTAGTTCAACACAAAAAGACTTGGACAAAACCGAAACGACCAGCCCTACAAAAATTTCATGGAAATCTCATTAATATAAACAAATGATAAACAATAACACGAGTAATGAGCTATGACTTGCTCATTCTCTGTATTTGCTACATCCCACAAGGTAAATATATTTTTCAAACTGAAACTTTAGATTGTACACCCGAAGCAAGTTCGACACATCAGGGCATCAACCTAAGGGTTTCAAGGAAAAACTTAAAATAATAGGGCCTCGTGAAGAAAAAAGTTCCTTAAATCTGTTAAACTCTTGTGTGTATGTGCGCTCTAATTATTTAAAAATTAAATTCAACTTATTACGGAGTAACAAGAGGAAATACCATAAGAAGTTAGTGGTATTGTAACAGTCAAGAGATTACCCCTTAGAAAATAAATTAGATTGCCCCTAGGAGATGGGGCCGAGTTTCCCTTGGGTAGGAGCCTATCCATACATAGAGGAGTCAATGAAGCGCTAGAGGAGTCTTGGATGATAAATTTGAATTTAAAAAAATATATCACATGGATGGATAACATGGACCAATCAGGTTGTGTCCTCAGGATCAAATTTTAGGCCTTCTAGAAGGTCTTAAGTGGGAACATATAAGGAAATCTAACTAAAATTTCATGAACCCTAGGTTCCAACCATCTCATATAAAAAATACTGGGCACATTTTTCAAAATTGATACCCACCTTGGCAGATAAATTTAGAGAAATAAAGTAAGAGTTTGAAAGCTTGGAGGTTCTACCGTCGTAAAGAGGCCATGACGGAACTAGGGAGGAGCAAGGTGGATAAGACAATTTTGAGAGTTGCAGTCTCTATTTTATTCGATCATGCATCAAAGTTCACCTTTTGTACTTATTTAATAATATGCGTCCCTTGACATTTATCTGAGTTTTTACACATTTTTTTGTGTGTAGGCCACGGATTGTTAACGTCCATCCAATGTGATCACTAATTAGTTCAAACCATTGAGCTTCCTTAATTTAGGATAGATCTTCATAGAGTTGGCCTGAATTGGGTGTTTCAGATTATATTCATATTGTTTTCAATATAATATTGTAGGGTTTGGAATTTGGATCCTTATAAAAGTAAATAAAAGTTGTTTGGTGGTTGAATATAATATTTTATAAAATCACCCCTAAATGTTTGCTGAAAAGGAGTTCTAACTTCTTCATTGTTGGTTGAATATTGTTGTGCCTTAGCTTCATTTATGTGCCCCATTATACTCTATGGGGTGTTGTGGCTGTGACAATGAATCAATGGGTCGCGACATCTGAACTTGACTTTAACCTCCCACTAAGGGCTTGAGGTTGGATAAGAGGGAAAGCAATTAGACATTATACTTCAGGCAAAAGTCTGTACTATCATGGGGACTAAGTTTTAACTAGAGCTTGTCCAGGACAAAAGGGTTGATGGTAGGCCACAGGGGTTATGATGAAAGTGAATAAGAGAGTAAGCTATGAACTATGGCATGACTCGATAAATACCCCGAAACAAAGCCTTAATGATTAAATGTCACTAAGACCCTAAGAGTTCGCAGAGGGCGAATAACCTAGCTCACTAAGTTTAGAAAGCCATCGAAGATGCCAGAATCTTGATTCAGAACCACCTTTTGGGTGATAGTTTTCCCTTGGCTACAAACTCATTTGGAAAGTTGGGAATCGAGAGTCGAGGGTTGGGAAGTTGCATTCTCTTACTTTGAGTTTTCTTACCGTATTATTCAGTTATTGCATAATTATCGTTTTAAAGATTTAGTCGATCATATATTTATATGTTCAATTTCTTGGTGTGGCTAACTTAAGGTTCTGAGTGGAGTTGGTTTAGCCGTTGTTGAGTAATTTGAATGACCATTCCTTCTATTCATTGATTCCCCATGTTAGGATTTCAGGAGCAAATATAGGATGTGAACAAAATTGAAGTAATTATGAGGTCCTGGCTATCTTACCTAGTAGTAATTAGTAGATTTAACCACTTAAAGTTTTAAAATTATGTCCATATGTTAGGCCATTGACTTGTAGAATGAACATGGACTTTGTATTGAACATTCATTAGACCCTGAGATTTAAAGGTTATGGATTTAGGCTTGTAGTCCTTTCGAGTTATGTATGTAAGATCATGATGTTAATTTTATTCACTTTTGGTTAATTACTTAAATGTGAGTTTGGTGGTTATCCACCAATTCGTATGAGGTTGAGGTCTATAATTGGTCGCGGCTAATGTAATAAATCCCCTAATAATAAATAAGAAAAATTGTCCAAGGCTTGACAGGTACATGTAATTACAATTATCAATTAAAATGGTAACTAAACAAAACTAACTAAAGGCCACACTAAATGATGTATATCATTTCCCAGTCAATTGGTGCACGGTAACAAGTCATGTTAGGCTTTATTCATTTCGTGTAATAACGAATCTATGTAAAACAAACTCAACTTATACATGACTCGTTAACAAATTGATTTTAAATAATAAACCCAAACCCGAACCATTAACAATGCGATTTAAAATAATAAACCCAAACCCAAACATAAACTACTAATGGGTCACCAGACCCAAACCATTAAGACCCATTATGTTACTAAAATTCTCAATCAAAACATAATATAATTAATTCCTACATGCTAAATTTTAATGTTAATAGTAATATGATCCCAACAACAAAATGTTCCTTATCCAAGTTTATAAATACAACAAATATTACAAAATGTATCAGAGTTAAGTTATTAATTAATAATTAGGGTAGTATTGGAAGCTTTTAATGGGTACAAACGAGTATAAATGGCCATGAACTATTATCTTAATCGCTCTATCATATAAACCCAATATTGACCCGAACCCGATAAGCCAAAATACATTAAGTAATAAATATGTGTCGTGTCATGTGAACATTTTAATACATTTTTTTATTTCTAACATTTTCAAAGTGTATACGCTAATTTGAATCCAGAAGTAGAAACAAATAAATTAACATATTCCTGTTAATGAACTAAAATTGTAACAAATTATAACAATTTTCATTGATACTTTTTATATACATGAGTGTGACCTAGTCTGGACGAGACTCGGCCCAGCAGCATGCCCCCTCTCTGTGCAACTCAAACTCGTCCTCATATGGGACCATGCCATAATGGGTCAGGTCAAATATTCTCAGCCTTCGAGACCACCCAATCGAGAGAACATCTACGAAGGTTCATGAAGGCAATGACTATGCTCATAAAAAGTTATTTCCAAGTCTCGGCCTTGCTATGTTTTGGCTCCATACGATGTCATCAGGCCGAGACCATTCATAACTGTTAAGATTAAATTTCCAATTGAGTCCATTCTATGTCTTTGACATATTCCAAGAACAAAACGTGTTTTAAGTCATAGATAGATCTTTATACTATCACAATTCACATAAAGTCTATGATGTGTTTATTTGAAGACCTAGCGACCAGGCTTCAAAGATAATGTCATGTCAAATTTTATTAGTAAACGTTTCACGTCTTCATTGCCTTTCGATCTATCAGGTATGAACATATTATGGTTATGAAGTTAGGAAAATGTTTAAAGGACGCATATTATGTTTATAAACATTCAAAAATCTTTAAGATGATTTTACAATGTCTTATCTTCATTTATTCTAGGCTTATCTGAGTTTAGAGTCGTATGAAACCAAAATTTTGTTTTCACTGGTTCAAACGACATTACATGTCATTCGAAAAACATCTCAAAGTCATTAGAATGACATGTGTATGTGGTTAGAATGACTTGTTGACTTATCAATTTTCTTCTAAGAATTCCGTGTGTGTGCATAACCATATTCAAGAAAAAAATTTACACATTTTTTTTATAAGTATTCTAAGGTTTTCAAAGCCTAAAAGCTATTCTTAGAGTTCTAAAAGATCTGAGCATTCATATTCTATTGCTATAGAGATCTTGTTTGAGCCATCAGGGTTTGTTCATCACTTTGAACATTGATCATTGTTTTTTTTGTGAATAAACGAAAGAGTCCATGTTCAATTTCCTAGACGTTGCGAAGCTGTGTTGATGGACACCGAGGCATTCATGGATGCGTATGTTGCGAATAACTATCGTAGAAGGACTTTTGCATAGGCACTATGGAAGATTGGTTGAACGATTAGAGGAGTGTTAATACTTATGGAGGATTGAGTTGCTAAGTAAGTCTATTGTCTGTGCTTTGTAATACTACATCATAGTGATTGTCTGGCTTGGGCTGTCTGAGGTTTTTTCCCTTAGTGGTTTCCTCGTGCATCCAGTGTTGCTTTTGTGAACTAATTTATTGTATTTATTTAATCATGTAGATGTTTGTTTAGGATTAAACAAGATAAAATTGGGCTTAACAAAAATTGGTTCACATACTTGGTGCGTATAAATCTAGGAAATATTTTTTTTTTCTTTTCAAAATGAAAGTTTTTTTTAACATCCTTAAAACACATTCGAAGGAAAAATAAGCATACAAATTAGTATGAGAGTAGGTTGCATTTAGTTTTTATGCAGATCCTGGTTTTGTTCTTGTTTGGTGATTATTTGTTTATGACTCTTCGTTTACTCTTCTCTTAACGGTTCTCAAAGTTTTGATGAATTAAACTCTTGACTTTGAATTTTGCAAAATGAATTGAAATTCTCGAAGAATAAAATTTTCATTTTAAACATATGATTGAATCATTGCAATCGTTTCAAACTCAAAGAGTTTCTCTTGCAGAGAGGATCTCTACTGCTTATCTAAGTGCTCTTGTGGGGAGTAGAGGGCTAAAGACAACTGCGTGTCAATAGTGAGCTCGTGGGTGAACCTTGGCTGAATTGGAGCTTCAGTTCTTGCTAACTCTAGGTTACGGTCTATGTGGGTTTTTGTAATTCCCTTTATTTTTGAGTAATAATATTTATATTAAACTGCCTTGTGGGTTAATTACATAAAATAAAGGAAGTTGAAGTAACTATTACTTTGAGTGATTTAAGAGATAATATTTACTGAGTTTTGCATATTTATCGTTAAGCGAATGTAAATAGTGTAACATTATATTTTGTTGTATCGTTATGCTTTAAGCGACGATTATGATTTATATTCCAATTGGGTTGTTAATAAAAAGTTAATATGATGTTGGAATATGAAATAATGAATGATATTCCGAATGCTAGTTTAGAGGGTACAGTTAATCCGGGAACGATCGAGATAGTCAAAATAAGGGCCAGTTGTGTTTTGGGTTTCAAGGTACTTTTTAACTAGTTATAACTTAAAAATGATGCTACGAGTAATTTTAAGTATGTAGTAGCATTTAATGTTGAACTTAATGTATTTGAAGCATTTTGGGGTTTTTACTATTGCAAGATCATTTAGAGCTCATTTATGTGTTTTAACCTAGAAAGTTATAGAGAAGAGAGAGCATGGGAGAAAGAAGATAAATGAGAGACCTTTGTGATTTGGGGTTGGAATCGTTGTAGCGAGAATATAATTTGAGACTACAATCTTCAGTAAAGTTTTTAACTTGCATAAATGTATCATTAGGTGTGAATAATTTGTATATATAGTTAGTGTTCTTGAGTTTGAACAATTTACGGATTTTGATGATTTTGTGGTTTAAATTATAGGGTGTATGATCTAGACTTGTTTTAAATGGCCTCTTCTAGTAGGTTAACTTGGATAAGTGATATAGAGAAGTTATGAGTTGATGATGTTGGGTTATATGGATGAAAATATGTTTTGAGAATTTAGGGTTAATATCAACCCGTAGCCACAACTAGGCATCTGGACCAGGGTGAACCGATTCGCTAAAATGGTGTCTCCAGGTCTGAGAAACCGAATCGATTCGGGCTTAGACATAAGGATGGTTTTCTCAGTCGAATCGATTCTCTTTTTGAGCGAATTGATTTTCTTTCAGCGGCGAATTGATTCGGCCTTAGGCAAAAAATCCTTTTTTATGAAGATTTTCCAACTTGGTTTCTACTCCTTTTCTTTTAGGTTTGAAGCTTAGGAACCTTCTCATTTGATGAAATAAAGACTAGTAAGGTCTCACATAAGGGGGAATAATACCCTAGGTTAGTAAGGGGGTATCCGGGCTTATTTCGAGGAATATTTAGTAGAACTTAATGTCTCATTTCATCTAGTAAATGAGTATAGGACGAGGGTAGAGTTTTGCAACATCATTTTGGACTTTCGGGGGTCTAGTATAAGGTGAAATATATTGTGTAGCCTAAATTTTTATGCACATACGGTTTCGAAAATAAGAAGTGTATGTTTAAGTAGTATATCTTGTGGTTATATCACTCACATACATACCTCTATAAATGCTATCATGAGGGAAGTTACGCGGTTGAGGTAAATCCCCCGGCTAATGATGCAACCAGAATACAGACCTCGGGCCATAGGACAAGTGGTTACATCCTATGATTGTTTTATTTGAGGGGAGGTAATTTCAGGTATAGTTATGACACAATATCTAAGGTATATGGCCGCCTCCCATGGATTGCGATTTAGGGTACCCATGTGGTCTTGAGTATAGTCTTTGGAAGATGATAGCATTTAGGGGCGCATCTAGTGGGGTGACTCCCAGAAGGATGGTTTTAGAACCGTTAGATTATGATTGTTATTATTCTCATGGATATGGCATTCCATATGAATGAGTTAATAAATTTATAAATAAACTTTATGGCATATGATCTCCAATGATAAATTGACTTATGAAGATATATTCTACGAACTGGCGAGCTTAGCATATTGAATATAGTTGGGTTACTCTTCTTAATTAGATGGGTAGTTTAACTTAACCTATTTATGATGTTTAGTATTTATGATGGGTAGTTTCATTGAACCTATTTACGATGTTTAGTATTTATGATGGGTAGTTTAACTGAACCTATTTATGACCTGTCTCTAAATTCGGGTGTATTGACCAAGTCTATTACTTATGACTACTATAATAGTTGGTGTAATCTTTTGTATTAGTATGTTAACCGACAACTTATTCTGTTATGTTTTGTAGAATCCTTCTCAAACTGTTATATATATATATATATATATATGTATATATATATATCAACCTTTTGTTATAAATTGAATCATGGAAATTGCTTTTTATCAAGATTGAAAATTTTTATTTGGCATCCATTTTCAAAAATATTTGGTGGTTGTCTCATATTATTTTATGCGATAGTGATGCTATGAATGGACCATTTAAGATTCGTATTTTTATTGGAGTAGCAGACTGACCACCTCTTATTTTAGTAAGTGGGGTGTCACAAATGGTATCAGAGCATTAGGTTCTATAGTCCTTAGGATCTATGCGTACTTATCACATTCTACCGTAGTGTTCTTTGATATAGAGACCTTTGGTTAGGAATGTTTTGATTACGCAGATTTGCAATATTCCGCAAGGATAAATTAGTTTAACTATATTCTGATTCAGTTTCTTTTTTATTTCAAATGCCGCTTAGACAAGGTTGCATGGCAAGGGGAAATCGAGTTGTAGAGGACGTAGAGCCCCGACCATTGCACGGAACGATGAATGCGACGGAGGTAAATAATATTGTTGCCCAGGCAGTCAACATTGTAATGAAAGCTATGGCACAACAGCCTCCACAAGCCCAACAATTAGCTGCACCATGTGACACCCCGCCCAATTAAATATATGGTGATCAGTCCTCTACCAATTCAAAACAGGATATTCAGTTGGTTCATTATTAGCATCACTGTCGAAAAACTTTTTAAAACATTAATAACCTAATATAAAATTAATCTAGGTGTCAAAACATTTCCAATTTAGTAAAACCAAGCAAATACATTTTGATTCAGTCTTAAAATATAAACCATTCACCACACAAAGGAATGTAATAAATACTGAACATGAATCAAGTACTGAAATAAATAAGACTGGGTAAAACCTCCCAGTTCAAAACTCCAAGCCATAAAATAAACTGAATACAACATCTCTGATGAAGAACTAGAAGTGGGCGACATATGCCCTAAAAAAGAAGTCTAGATGAAACTGAATGGAAGGATAGATGCATCTACTGCAAGGACCTACATCTTCCACAATTGCTATAAGATGTCAAGCAATCCAAATCTCTAAATCTGATACTCCTGTGGCCGATCACCTGATATAATACATATATATAGAAAAAGAGAGAAGAGATACAAGAAACGGGTCAGAGCTTGAGGTTTGAAAAATGATTTAGCAAGTATTTAAAACTGGTTCTTAAAACAAGTCTTATACGAATGTTAGTTATCGAACTCTCACATGAGTTTCTCACCTCTCATATATTGTGCACGCCTAATGTAAATCTAATCTCCCCTAGTTATACCACCCACTTTAACGAGTCAGAAACCACACTAATACTAACTATGCTCACTAGTAGTATTCAAGTATCGCCCATACAATATGCTATTCAGATTATTTATCACACATACTAAGTTTCATTATTCATCGTTCGAATGGTTAATCTTTTATCCACTAAGATTATTTTATTTCTCATTTCCACTTTATCTACTAGTTTCACAAAGTAAAAAGTTACCCAAGTACACTCATACATATAAATAGTCGCATCATCCCTATATATATACACTAATCCTGCACATTTAGGTTAAGACCATTTTGTGCAAAGTAATACTTATTATTAGTACCAAGTCTACTAATTTCACACGATAGAAATATTCAAAAGTTCATATATATATATATATATACAGTCACATCATCCCTGTACATATATATAAACTAATCCTCCAACCTCGGATAAGCACCCATTAATTCACCTATAAATAAAATCATGCATCCCCAGGTTAATATCCATTAATGCACCTAGCAATAGAATCCTGCATCCCCGGGTTAACACCCATTAATGCACCTAACAATATGATCATGCATCCCCGGGTTAACACCCATTATTGCACTTAACAATAGAATCCTCCATCCCCTGGTTAACACCCACTAATGAACTTAAAAATAGAATCCTGCATCCCCGGGTTAACACCCATTAATGCACTTAACAATAATTTCCCTTGTACCCCCTGGTTATCATCCATTAGTACTCTTAGAAATAATATCACATAATAGGCATACAAACATCCTATTGTAATTTATAGGTATTTGTCCAACATACATATGTATTCTTTATACATATTTTAATCTCAACACTACGTATAGTATAAATATTTAGATTACTATCTCTCTCGTAATCTCCAAGGTACATTCTCTCTATACTGAAATGATTAAAGTATTAATTCTCACATAACTTCCTGAATTTTTGTATTATTTAAGTTTACTATTGGGTAGATTCTCTCACTCTAATAAAGCGGTAAACTCAAAATTGAACTCTAAGAAAAATTCCCAGGTTCTCCAAGGTTCTGTAGTGGCACTAGAAATTGTAGAAATGGAACCGAATCCCCTAGAAATGGAACCTGTTCCGTTATGTCATATCACTTCTGCAACAGTTATGTTTTCACCAAACGGAACCGAACCCCCTAGAAATGGAACCAGTTCCGTTACGTCAGACCTGTCTGCAACAATTACATTTTCCCCATTTTTGAACCTAAAAATTTCTAAGATTCGTCACTCAACACGTCATCATCAATACCCATCAACACATAACATATTATAAGTCATTTTTAACATTCTATGATCCTTAATTCGTCATTCATCATCATAAATATATAAAACTCCCAAATTAATTCCCATGAACCCTAGTTTCCAAAATTTCCATTAAAGAACCTAATCAACCCAGATTCGTTCATCAATATATGATTCAATTTTGTAGTTTATCCTCTACATACATGAAGTAATATCAACAACTAATTATCCAATTCTCTATTCATCATTTAAACTCCAATTTTCACCTAATTAACTTGTAAGTCAATGATTAATTTTACCTACTCTAACATGAGTATGATTATTTCTAAAGAAAGCAAGTAATAAGCACTTGCCTCACATATGACGGTCTGATCCGTTGGTGATTTTGGTATATATGCGTTCCTCATCTTCCGATCTATACGATGGTGGTTACAGCGGTGGAAGATGATGCCTAAAATCTTTGGCTCCTTAGTATTTGCTCTCCCTCACCCAATGTGACTCTCTCTAGAGTTATGTGAATGTGAGCCCTAATTTATCCCACATAACTGATATAATAAAACTCTAATTTTCGTCCATTTAATCTCCCCAAAAATTCAGATTACAAAACTACCCCTACGGGGTGCCGATTTGGCCTAAAATCTCCCGGAGTTCAAATAGAATACCCGGGTAGTGTTTTCTGACTATCTCAACCCTCCTAGACTGAACGACGCACTCGAAATGACCATACAAGTTAATAAAAATAATTTCTCTTTTTATCCCAATCAATTAGTCTCGACACGACTCACACGCGCGTCAGACTTATATTACGAAACTACCGTATATTTTACTCTAGGCAATTTGTCAAAATTTCATAATTCCATATTACATATCACACAGTAATATTCAATAATTCTCAACAATAAGTATTAACCCTTGTCATGCTAGTTAATAATTATTTCAATCCGAATTAATAAAAATTAATTTCTCGCATTCTTAATTTAATTAATCCAATAATAATAATTAATCACATAATTATTTCTCGCAAAAATAATTAACCACATAATTATTTGAATCATTAAAAACATGGGGTAATACACACCGGTGGTTCAAGCCCATACGGGACCCTCCGTATGGGAAATAGTTAGAAAATCCTTCCTGAAAGGTTACCCTCCAATGGAAGAAAGATCGGTGGCACTGATGTGACTGTGGCAAATCAATGGAAGAAAGACATTCAACACCATTTTTTAATGGTGGAATGTAGTGGTGAGTAAAAATAGATTCTCCCCACTTTTAAACTTGTGGGAGTATCCCTACAAGTGTGGGAGTCAGTGACAACTCCAGAATAAAGAGATATCATGACTATCTCAGAATTTTGGATTCTGTTTGATAGGAAGTGTTTTCCTCCAGAAATCTAAAAGGAGATGGGGAGGAAGCTCTAGGATGTTGTTCAAGGAGAGTGATCACTAGGGGAATATGAAGAGGAATGTACTAATTTAGTAAACTCTGTGCCAAATGAGGTAAATCTAGAAGAAAAGTGGATTTTAAAATTTTTTGGGGGTTTGAGTTGGTGGATAAGGAAACACTTGTTGAGGAACCCTTCTTTGCAAACATTTGGCGATGTGATGAATGCAACTTTACTCTATTGCCAAGATCACCGCCTCCATTTGAAAGGGAGTAACAAGATTAGAGACTCTCGTCCATCTAGTAAATAAGGATGAAATGGTGCCAGTGGAGCACTAGAACCACCACAACAGTCTAGGAATAGTTATAAAAAGCGAGACCTCCAGCAAGGGGACTAAGCTAAGAAAAAACACTTTAGGGGTTTCAACTTTAGTGGAGGTGATTTTAGGCATGATCAGGGTGCTCAGCAGTAGCAACAACAGTTATCCCAACAAGGCCAAATGGGCAGAGGGAATAATGGAGGTCGAGCCCATCAGGGCCAAGGTGTGGGGTAGTTTCGGAACAACAATCGGGTACGACATCTAAAAATAATTTAGGCCATTATTTTGTGGTTAACTCATTATAGATTTCATTATTTTTTGGGCCACCTAGGTTGCAGTCTATGTGGGTATTATGTGGTTAACTCATTATAGATTTCATTGTAATTGTAAGTATTATATTAAAATAAAGGTTTTACCTGAAAGGTTTTTTTTCTTCATAAATCTGCAAGTCGGTTATTTGTGTTTATTGGTTTGACACACACACACACACACACACACGTAGTTGCATATTTTGGGGCCTGATTTGATTGGTTTAAAAATTCCCTTCAATTAAATAAGTTTGTGGTTGGAATTTGTAAGTTTATTGAAATTAGTATCACACGACATTCTCACAAACGACATTAGATGTCATTCCAATGATATCTCACAATCTTTAGAATGACATGTGTATATCGTTAGAACGACCCACCGAATTAGACTATTTATTTAAGGAAAATTTTTTCTCTGAATTTCGTGTGTGTGCAAAACCATATTACAGAAAAAAATCAATCAGTTTCTGCATAAGTTTTCTAAGGTTTTCAAAGTCTAAAATCCGTCCTTAAAGATTTAAAAGGTTCGATATTTCATATTTTATTGCAATTGAGATCTTGATTTCTCCATCAGGGTTTCTTCATCACTTTGAACATTGATCAGTGGGTTTTTCGCTAAAGAAATGGAAGATCTGTGTTCAACATCATAGATGTTTCCAAGCTGTATCGATGGACGTGCGTGATGTGGACATGCATCATAGAAGGGCTTCTGCGTGCGCACTATGGAGGAGTGTTGAAAGATCAGAGGAGAATCAAGACTTGTGGGGGATAAAGTCGTTGTGTAAGTCCATCGTCTATATTTTGTAATGCCACATCATAGTAATTGTCTATCTTGAGTCATCCGAGGTTATTTATCATTAAGAGAATGTAAATAGTGAAACATTATATTTTATTGTATCATTATGCTTTAAGCGACAGTTATGATTTATATTCCAATGAAGTAATCATTAAAAAAATTAATATGACGTTGGAATGTGAAATATTGAACAATATTTCAGATGTCAGTTTAGAGGGCAGGGTTAGTTCGGGAATGACCGAGATAGTCAAAATAAGCGCAAGTTGTGCTTTTAGGTTCCGGGGTACTTTTTGACTAGTTATAACTTAAAAATGATATTACGAGTCATTTTAAGTATGTAGTAGCATTTCATGTTGGACTTAATGTGTTTGAGGAATTTTGGGGTATTTACTATTGCAAGATCATTTAGACCTCAAATATGTGTTTTAACCTAGAAAGTTAGAGAGAAGAGAGAGCTTGGGAAAAAGAAGAGAAAAGAGAGAGCTTGGTGATTTGGGATTGGAATCGTTGTAACAGGAAGATAATCCAATATTACAATCTTGAGGCAAGCTTCTAGGTTTCATAAATATATGACTGGGTGTGAATAATTTGTATATATAGTATTGTTCTTGAGTTTGAACCATTTACGTATTTTGATGATTTTATCGTTTAAATTCTGAAGTGTATGATCTAGACTTGTTTTAAATGGTCTCTTCTAGTAGGTTAACTTGGATAAGTGATTTAGAGGACATAAAAGTTGATGATGTTGGGTTATATGGAAGAAAATAGGTTTTGGGAATTTAGGGTAAATATCAACCCGTAGCTAGAACTGGGCATCTCGACCAGGGCGAAACGATTCGCCCCCCTTAGCGAATCGATTCAGTAAAATGGTGGCTACATGTCTAAGAAACTGAATTGATTTGGGATAAGGTTGAATCGATTCGGGCTTCGACAAAATGTTGGTTTTCTCAGCCAAATTGATTTGCTTTTGGAGTGAATCGATTCTCTTTTAGGGGAAAATCGATTCTAAAATCCTGCAGTTTTATGAAGATTTTCCAACTTGGTTTCTACTCCTTTTCTTCTAGGTTTGAGGTTAGGAACCTTATCATATGATGAAATAAAAAGTATTAGGGTCTCACATAAGGGGGATTAATACCTTAGCATAGTAAGGTGTAATCAGGGCTTATTTCAGGGACTATTTAGTAGAACATAATGTCTCATTTCATCTAGTGAACGAGTCTAGGACTAGGGTAGAGTTGGGTATCATCGTTTTGGACTTTCAGGGGCTAGTATGAGGGTAATTATACAGTCTAGCCTCAGTTTTTACGCACATATCGTTTCGTAAATAAGATGTGTATGTTTAACTAGTATATCTTGTGGTTATGGCACTCACATACATACCTGTCTAAATGCTATCATGAGGAAAGTTACACGAATAAGGTTAATCACTTAGCTAATGATGCAGGGAGAATATAGCCCTCGTGACATAGGACCGGTGGTTACATTCTATGATTGTTATATTCGAGATGAGGTAATTCCGATTAACGTTATGACTCATTATCAAAGGTATATGTCCGCTTTCCATGCGTTGTAATTTACGGTACCTAGGTGGTCTTGAGTATAGGTCCTGGAAGATGATAGAATTTAGGGGCGCATCCAGTGGGGTGACTCCCTGAAGGATGGTTTTAGAATCATTATATTATGATTGTAATTGGTCTCATGGATGTGGCATTTCATATGAATGAGTTAATAAATTTATAAGTCAACTTTATGACATATGATCTCCAATGATAAATTTACTTGTGAGGATACATTCTATGAATTGGTGAGCTTAGCGTGTTGAATTGAGTAAGGTTGCGCTTCTTTATTAGATGGGTAGTTTAACTTAACCTGTTTATGATATTTAGTATTCATAACTTTTATGCACTTTATTCACCTGTATATCATGTCAAGTCGTGCCCTGACCCGTTTATATTTCTACTTCTTATGTGGTTTTTATTTATGCTCAGGTGCTCCGCCGCATGGGCGCCCACTTTGATCTTGTAACAACCCGCGTAATTTTTCGCCTATTTTAATTAATTTCTGGAAAATGGAGGAAAATAAAGTTTTTGATAAAATTATTTTTATTGCTCGAATATGTTGGTTGTTATTTTTAAAGGCGAGAATTTCAAACGGTTTCGAAAACGGATTTAAAACAGATTTTGAAATGTTTTTAACTCTTGGAGTTGTTTTAACTTCCAACTCTTCATTTCTTTGCCTTATTTAAAGGAGTCTTTTGGATTCCAACTTTTCATTTCTTTGCATTATAAAAGGAAGACGTGGGAAAGCCTTTTAACATACTTTTGGCACAAATTTTGGCAGGAAATATATTTTATATTCCTCTTCTTTTTATATACACATTGGCCCTTGAAATTTATGAGTTTCAAACTTATATTAGAGGTGTTCTTGGGGCTATCTTTTTGGAGGTTCTTGGAGGAGCTTTTGTATATCTTTTGTGTTGATCTCGAGGATGTGATCATTGCTTTCTCATCATGGTTTGAGGTGTGTGGTTTTACACAATATGCTCCTTAAATCTCGCGAGTGTCATTCACTTTGAATTCTTGTTTAATTGAACTCATATTTGAATTGATAAATTCATTGAAATATGAAAAATAATTGTTGAAATTATTTTGATTCATGTGGTATCATTATATTGTTAATGAGCATGTTATCATGAGATTTTAATATTGCACGGATGTTGGGCACCTGCCAAAATTCCTATTTCCCGTGCTATGGCTTGATAAAGCATATGCGGATGGGGTGAGGCCTGGTAACCCATTGATGTGTTGTTGAGAAATTATAATGATGAAATGCTATTGAGATTTGCATTTTGATTTGAACATTCGTACTTGTGTTGTTACTCTTTAATCATTGCTAATCCATATTTGTTGAGCATCTTTCTTGTCGTACTGTGTACTTCCCTATATTTTCTTTTAGTGGCAGGTTAGCGTTGATTTTGGGGCGCTATGGAGATTGATTTTAGCGAGGATTGTTTGGGAAATAATTGTATTATTTTGATGTATAGAGCTTTGGAGATTTGTATTTTTATTCGAATTAGATAGTTGTAATTTTAATTCGAGAGTCTTGTTGTAATTGAAGACATTGATATTAGTGGATTTATATTATTGTGGGATTCTTTTAGATGCTCTATACCTTGTCACTTGTGGATTTGGATTTATTTTATCGCATTAACGCTCCATTCGCTCTCCCTGGGCGGGTAGGGTATTACAAATGGTATCAGAGCTTAGGTATACGACAACCCTCGGGGATTGGGTTTTGGGTTCATTGCATGGTTAGCAATTTTTGGAGACAACAAATTTTAGGTGATATTCGTGTTAGGTTTCGAGATTAGAGGTGAGGAATTTTTTTTGGATACGAGATTATTTTTGGAGATTGTTGGCCTGATTTGGAGAGTTAGGCATTCGACGAATTTCGAGGGCGAAATTCCATTGTTAGTGGGGAAGTGTAACAACCCGCGTAATTTTGGAGGTATTTTAATTAATTTATGGAAAATGGAGGAAAATAAAGCTTTTGATAAAATTATTTTTATTGCTCGAATATGTTGGTTGTTATTTTTAAAGGAGAGAATTTCAAACGGTTTTGAAAACGGAGTTAAAACAGATTTTAAAATAATTTTAAAATGTTTTTAACTCTTGGAGTTGTTTTGACTTCCAACTCTTCATTTATTTGCCTTATTTAAAGGAGTCTTTTGGATTCCTACTTTTCATTTATTTGCATTATAAAAGGAAGTCGTGGGCAAGCCTTTTAACATACTTTTGGGACAAATTTTGGCAGCAAATATATTTTATATTCCTCTTCTTTTTATATACACATTGGCCTTTGAGATTTGTGAGTTCCAACCTTAGATTAGAGGTGTTCTTGGGGCTATCTTTTTGGAGGTTGTTGGAAGAGCTTTTGTAGATATTTTGTGTTGATCTCGAGGATGTGATCATTGGTTTCTCATCATGGTTTGAGGTATGGGGTTTTACACAATATGCTCCTTAAATCTTGCGAGTGTCATTCTCTTTGAATTCTTGTTTAATTGAACTCATATTTGAATTGATAAATTCATTGAAATCTGGAAAATAATTGTTGAAATTATTTTGATTCATGTGGTATCATTATATTGTTGATGATCACGTTGTCATGAGATTTTAATATGGCACGGATGTTGGGCACCTGGCAAATTTCCTGTTTCCCGGGCTATGGCTTGATAAAGCATATGCGGATGGGGTGAGGCTTGGTAACCCATTGATGTGTTGTTTAGAAATTATAATGATGAAATTCTATTGAGATTGCATTTTGATTTGAATATTCGTACTCGTGTTGTTACGCTTTAATCATTGCTAATCCATATTTGTTGAGCATCTTTCTTGTCGTATTGTGTACTTCCCCATATTTTCTTTTAGTGGAAGGTTAGCGTTGATTTTGGGGCGCTATGGAGATTGATTTTAGCGAGGATTGTTTGGGAAATAATTGTATTATTTTGATGTATAGAGCTTTGGAGATTTGTTTTTTTATTCGAGTTAGATAGTTGTAATTTTAATTCGAGAGACTTGTTGTAATTGAAGAGATTGATATTAGTGGATTTATATTATTGTGGGATTCTTTTAGATGCTCTATACCTTGTCTCTTGTGGATTTGGATTTATTTTATCGCATTAGCGCTCCGTTCACTCTCCCCGGGCGGGTGGGGTGTTACAAATGGTATCAGAGCTTAGGTATACGGTAACCCTCGGGGCTTGGTTTTTGTGTTCATTGCATGGTTAGCAATTTTTGGAGATAGCCAATTTTAGGTGATATTCGTGTTAGGTTTCGAGATTAGAGGTGAGGAATTTTTTTTGGAGACGAGATTATTTTTGGAGATTGTTACTCTGATTTTGTGAGTAAGGCATTCGGCGAATTTCTAGGGCGAAATTCCATTGTTAGTGGGGAAGTGTAACAACCCGCGTAATTTTTGGGCTATTTTAATTAATTTCTGGACAATGGAGGAAAATAAAGTTTTTGATAAAATTATTTTTATTTCCCGAATATGTTGGTTGTTATTTTTAAAGGCGAGAATTTCAAACGGTTTCGAAAACAGAGTTAAAATAGATTTTCAAAAAATTTTAAAATGTTTTTAACTCTTGGAGTTATTTTGACTTCCAACTCTTCATTTCTTTGCCGTATTTAAAGGAGTAATTTGGATTCCAACTTTTCATTTCTTTGCATTATAAAGGGAAGTCGTGGGAAAGCCTTTTAACATACTTTTGGCAAAAATTTTGGCAGCAAATATATTTTATATTCCTCTTCTTTTTATATACACATTGGCCCTTGAGATTTGTGAGTTCCAACCTTAGATTAGAGGTGTTCTTTGGGATATCTTTTTGGAGGTTCTTGGAGGAGCTTTTGTAGATCTTTTGTGTTGATCTTGAGGATGTGATCATTGGTTTCTCATCATGGTTTGAGGTATGGGGTTTTACACAATATGCTCCTTAAATCTCGCGAGTGTCATTCTCTTTGAATTCTTGTTTAATTGAACTCATACTTGAATTGATAAATTCATTGAAATCTGAAAAATAATTGTTGAAATTATTTTGATTCATGTGGTATCATTATATTTTTTATGAGCACGTTGTCATGAGATTTTAATATGGCACGGATGTTGGGCACCTGCTAAAATTCCTGTTTCCCGGGCTATGGCTTGATAAAGCATATGCGGATGGGGTGAGGCTTGGTAACCCATTGATGTGTTGTTGAGAAATTATAATGATGAAATGCTATTGAGATTTGCATTTTTATTTGAATATTCATACTCATGTTGTTACCCTTTAATCATTGCAAATCCATATTTGTTGAGCATCTGTCTTATCGTATTGTGCACTTCCCCATATTTTCTTTTAGTGGTAAGTTAGCGCAGATTTTGGGGCGCTATGGAGATTGATTTTAGCGAGGATTGTTTGGGAAATAATTGTATTATTTCGATGTATAGAGCTTTGGAGATTTGTATTTTTATTCGAGTTAGATAGTTGTAATTTTAATTCGAGAGACTTGTTGTAATTGAAGAGATTGAGATTAGTGGATTTATATTATTGTGGGATTCATTTGGATTCTCTATACCTTGTCACTTGTGGATTTGGATTTATTTTATCGCATTAGCGCTCCGTTCGCTCTCCCCGGGCGGGTGGGTTGTTACAGATCTTTCCTTCCCATTGTCGAGGATCTATGACATTTTAGCGAATGCTGTCGGATTTTTTTATTAGACGCATCAATCTCTTTTGGATATTTTAGATATGATTTGTCTGCGAATTCGAGTGTGTTGCCTAAGTCTATTACTTACTACTACTATAATACTCGGTGTAATCTTTTGTATTAATCTATTAACCAACAACTGATTCGATTGTGTTTGGTAGAATACTTATCAAAGTTATATATATCTATATGGTAGAGGAATGCCCGTGCCTGAAGGCGAGGCATAAATTTTCCAATGATCGAAATGTGTATACATTTAAGTCCCCGATTTTTATTACAATAAAAATGTGAAAACAATTTATGAAATTTGGACAAAGTTACCTTTGCTTATAGCATTATCCACCATCTTAAGCAATTAAAAAAGTCTGCAACACTTATAGTTCTTCTTGGACTTCGGATAAACATCATAACGATCACAATTATACTATTATGAAATTTCACAACAATACAAACTATTTCAAAGAAATCCTTGAATACTTCTAGACAATTGACCATCTATATAGGGATATTGAGATCATTAGATTTGTAACTCATCCACAATCCAGTAGTGATAACAGTAATAGTCAACTCAATCCTCGGACAAACCTTCCATCTTTGATTTCAATAGTTGTCTATATTATTGCTTCATCTTTGTCAAGATAAGTCTTTCATGATCATCATTAGCAATCTTTTAGATTAGTAGACATTGATAAAACTATAACCCACCAAAACGGTCTTTATCGCTGATATAAGCAAGGAGCATAGCTACCTTATCTACTGTTTACCCGATGGCTTGATCACTTAATATTTCATCTTGTAGCTCTGCACTTCATCTAGCATCAACAACTTGGTTGAAGAATATGTCAAAAGTATCTTTAATATCTCTTGTAGACCACCCTCTTATCTGCTATTAAGAAACTTGCTTGCAGTTGATGATCGGTATAGTTGCGACTACTGCTTGGATGTCATAGTACTTGGTGATCAATATGGCTTCAACTTCGATGCACAACACCTACTTGCAGCTACTGGTCGGTATGGTTGAGAGAGGCTCATGTTGCACTGTGAGGATGCTACCATTAACAAAATTGCAATAACATTATCCCCTGGTAAAAGTAATATTTTAAACACACAGTATACTCACACCATATACACAAAGGAATGAGAACTCGATACATAATGGAAAAACACTGTATACTCAAACCATCCATTATAATGTAAAACTCAGTTATTCTGGCCTTCTGTCAGTTTCTGGATCATCGACATCGAAAGCTTCTTCTAGCGCCTGTGTCTGACTACATGCCAACTCAACCGTCTTGGTGGAAAAGTCCACATAGTGCTTTATGACCTCCTCTAGTGAGTTAACATTGACTTATTGGCATATTATACGGTATTGAATCAGACTGTCCTTGGAAATTTTTTCCCTTCCATATCAATAAAAATCTAAATATACTTGAACATAATCTTTTCATGTGTCTTCTGCCATGCCCAATAGATTTTTGAGCTGATTAGATCATGAAGCGCTTGCAAGGCATCTTGATTTTTTCCAACATTAATCAATTCTGCACTGACTAATCGCCAACCATAAGTCAATTCATATCGATAAAAATTGATCAATTTTGGGTACACAACAATGTTTGTTATGTGTAGACACTTGAGGGAGTGGGTGTACACAACAGTGCTTATAAAGTGTAGACACTCGAGGGTGTGGGGGTACACATCATTGTTGGTTAAGTGTAGACACTTGAGGGTGTAGGGGTAACCTAAAGGCATAATATTTCAGGCTTTAACGTTCCAGACAGAAAATTCAATGCGTGTTCAAAGATCTTAATAAGGACAACACCGTGAAGTAAAATATGATGAAAGGAAAAAGGAAAGCATGTTGTAAGAAAGCAATCCATTAAAATTTTCCGCTGATCCCAAAAAGATATAAAGAAATTTAAAGAACAAAAGATGTGCAACTCACCTTTAGCTTGCTTTAAAGGGTTCTACGATTTAACAAAAGTAGCCATATCAATCAAGAAGATATCCTGCCTACTAAAGATAGAGCTTACAACCTCACATATGCAAAAAATTGGCCAAACTTTGAAATAAAAAAAATAGGAAAACAATATCTAAACCCTGTTTTCAATAATTAAGATCTGTACAGAAGTCCAGAAGATCTGAGTTCTACAAACACATTATACTCACACCATCGATAATTGAGAAATTCAAGGGACATCCTAAATTCATGTGCATTTACTCTTTGTGAAAAATTTAAATTTTAAGATTGTTTTTAAATGTGTGGATGTCGATATATTTGATCTAAAAAGGAATTAGTATGGACTAAAACATATCTTAACAATCTCCTATTTAAGTAAACGTAGTTAAAGATCAATGCACATACCCAAAGAAGTTTAAACTTCATGTGATAATATATAAAACTAAACCGAGAAACCAATAAACAAATGGAGAATATGTGTAATGCCAAATGAAACGATAATAAATAGTTATTTTACATCTCTATTAAAATAGAGTTGCATTCAACATCCTTGAATAGAAAGCAATTTCCTCAAATCACATATCTCTTGAATGAGATTCCACTGCACAAAATTTTGAAAGTATAATCAGTGAATAAATTCGAACAAACATTCATATTCAGTGAAACTATAACAAATAAAACAAAATACCCATCACGGAATAACCCATCTAAAGCTTCCAAATTGTGGCTGAAACAGAGCCACATTAAAAACAAGGGTATTTACTGAGATATATTATATCTGAAAAGACAAAGGGGAAATAACATACAGATATATTATATCTCAAAAGAAATATTCTTTCATACATTTAGTTCAAATATTCCGAAATGACGCTATGAAATACCAGTGCCTGAAGGAACGACATACATTTCCAAAATATGTAATCACAAAATGGTAAAAATTTCGAAAGTATATAAATATAAAATGACAAAAATGTCATTCCCCGACAAACACACCAAAAAACAAAAATTCTATGTTGATCAAAGTAAACATAAACCACAGAAAAACTAATGTCAAACACCAGGAGATTTTCACAAAGTTTGTCACACACTAGGAGATTATTACCCAATTGTCCATATAAACATAATTTTAGAATGGGATTCAGAAAAAGGATTTATAAGTCATCATAGTTGAGCCGTAGGCCAGTAGATGAGGTGGCAGAGGTATAGAAGGAAAAATGGAAAGAGCTGGGATTTTAGGATGCAGTGGCCCGATCCTTTATGTTCCTCATGACGGTCACTCCCAAAATTGTCACGAGAGTGATACAAGCCCAAGTTATTGATCCATTCTTCCAGGATCATATTATACAGCTCCTAGCTGAGGGAACAAATCCCTATTCAGTGAGTTCATATGGGGGTTTGTGATTTATTGGCAGATTGGTGGTTCCAGAGGGGGACGACTTACATCATGCAATGATGTCCGATTCGCATGGGTCACGATTTGTGGTACATCTCTAAGGGAATAAGATATACCAGGATATAAGGTGGAAGTACTGGTGGAGTGGGATGAAGAAGTACATTGCGGAGTTCATGTCTAAGAGTATTACCTGTCAGTTGGTAAAGGTGGACCATTAAAAACCATCAGGGTTACTTCAGTTGCTTGAGATCCCTATGTGAAAATGGGAGAGAATTTCCATGATTTCATCATAGGGTTGCCTACATCATAGTGGGGTCACGCTTCTATATGAGTGGTGGTGGATTGATTGACCAAGGTAGCTCATTTTCTACCTGATGCTGATAGACTAATAGTATGGGAAAGTATGCTCAGTAATTTATTACTGAGATAGTGAGGTTGCATGGGATGACCTTGAATATCATGTCCGATAGGGTTAAGATTTTTGTGTCACTCTTCAGGGAGAGATTTTAGGAGGCTACGGGTACCAATTAGCGGTTGAGTACGACTTATCACCCACAGGCTGATGGGCGGACTTATAATACTAGTCATATGTTGGAGGATATGTTGCATGCGTGTGTACTTGACTTTGGAAGGGGTTGGGAGCAGTACCTTCCACTAGTGGAGTTCACTTGTAATAACACTTACCATTTTGCGATTAGCATGGCCCCATTTTACTCATTGTATGACAAACCTTGTCATTCTCCAACTTGTTGGCAAGATGTGGGGGACAACAAGTTACTCAGGCCAGAGGTGATTCAGGACACGTCAGCCAGGATTGAGATGATCAGGGGTCCCATTCGGGTAGCCCAGGACAGGAAAAAAAACTACATCGTTGCAAAGAGGTTCTTCAAGGAGTTCATCACGGGGGACCAATTATTACTATGAGTGTCCCTTTTGGAAGGAGTAATGAAGTTCGGAAGGAAAGGAAAATTGACTCTGAGGTACATAGGACCATTTCTCAATATCGAGAGGATCGGACCGTGGCATACAGACTTGGGTTGTCAAAACACTTGCACTGTATTCACGATATGTTCCAAATTTAGTCCTTGAGACGGTTTATTCGGGATGAGTTAGACCACACCCACATTGCGATTAAGGAGATTAATTGCAGCCCGACAGTTTTTACGAGGACAAACTTGTGGCTATCCTAGGCCATAGTGAGAGGATATTGAGGTCAAAGATGGTTCCCCTAGTGCGGGTTCAGTAGGAGTATCATAATGTAGAGGAGTCTACTTGGGAGTGAGAGGAGGATATGCGTGAGAAATATCCAGACTTATTCTTACCAAGTATGCTTTACTTTTTGAATTTTGGGGAAAAATTCTTTTATTAGGGGGAAAGTATGTAACAAACCTTATTTTTATCATATTAAATAATTTTGGGATTAATTATTATTGTTGGATTACTTAAATTAATAAGGCAAGAAATTTATTTGTTAATTAATTCGGATTAAAATAAATATTAACTAGTGTGCCAAGGGTTAATACTTATTAATGAAATTATTTAATATTACTGTGTGAATAAGTAATTTGGAATTATAAAATTTTATTGATTGTGGGAGTATGAAATATGACAGTTGGTATTTTAAGTTACGACGCGTGTGTGAGTCGTGTCGGGACTAAGTATATGGAATAAAAAGATAATTTATTTTTAAGTAACTCATATGGTCATTTTTAGTGCGCCATTGAGTTCGAACATGTTGAGATAGTTAGAAAACTCTACTCGGTTATTTTATTTGGACTCCGAATTTTTTTTAGGCCTAACCGGCACCCTGTATGGGTATTTTTGTGCTTTGAATTTTTGGGGAAATAATATGGAAGAAAATTAGAAATAAATAAAATAGGGTAAACGTGGATGAGAGGGTGTTTGTCAGTTCTAAACCTATAAGGGAGATAAAGAGAGATTCATATAGGAAGGCGGAGGGAGCCCATAGGTGTTCTTGGTGCATAACTTAAGAAATCACACCAAAATTTTGAAAGTATAATCAGTGAATAAATTCGAACAAACATTCATATTCAGTGAAACTATAACAAATAAAACAAAATACCCATCACGGAATAACCCATCTAAAGCTTCCAAATTGTGGCTGAAACAGAGCCACATTAAAAACAAGGGTATTTACTGAGATATATTATATCTGAAAAGACAAAGGGGAAATAACATACAGATATATTATATCTCAAAAGAAATATTCTTTCATACATTTAGTTCAAATATTCCGAAATGACGCTATGAAATACCAGTGCCTGAAGGAAGGACATACATTTCCAAAATATGTAATCACAAAATGGTAAAAATTTCGAAAGTATATAAATATAAAATGACAAAAATGTCATTCCCCGACAAACACACCAAAAAACAAAAATTCTATGTTGATCAAAGTAAACATAAACCACAGAAAAACTAATGTCAAACACCAGGAGATTTTCACAAAGTTTGTCACACACTAGGAGATTATTACCCAATTGTCCATATAAACATAATTTTAGAATGGGATTCAGAAAAAGGATTTATAAGTCATCATAGTTCTTATAAGATGTCCATTATTAAAAAATCTAAAATTAATTCATTGACCAAGGAAGCAAAACTATATTTTATGTTCAGAATCCCAAAATATAAGCTTCGGTACATGAACAACAAAAACCCCATTTTCTATTTTTTTAATGATTCTTCCAACATTTTGAATAAATCCAATAAAATAACAACTAACAATGTGCTCTTTGATGGATATTTAGTGTTTAAAATAAACGGTAATAGACACATGCAATGATCTCAAACAAACCTCAACTCATTGAGAAGATAGATTACACAAAAACTGCAGATTGGGTTTTCACACCATTCCAGAGAAATAATGAGGTCATTAGGAACCACTATATCTAGAACCTAATTGTAGAATCTATCTGATTTTTTTATGTAAATATATGTACATATTTCTTCTAAGGAATAAAAATTGGTGCACCTAGAAGTTAATGCCCTGAGTTAGGCTTCAACTGCAAGTGGTCTTAAATAAATTCACACCTTTCTTTCGCATCCTCTACATAAATGTTTCAACGTAATGACACCATTCAGTAGTCGCATTCACGCTTAACAGCAGAATGCAATATGAAGCAATATCTGGGTGAACTCAAGTTGCATACACGCTTGACAGTAGTTGCATACATGGTTGGGAGTAGAATGAAATTCACCCTTTTACCCTTATTTGTTGTAGAACCTGAAAAATATAGAGATACAATTAGATTAGATATTTCATTAATCAATCACAACACAACATCAGTATTCCTCTAATCAAAAAAGCAAAACATAATTATATCAATAAAACAAATATTAGTGCCAGTGCGCACACATGTTAAACTAATAAACTCCAACTTTCAGATGGGGCACTAAGTGGTGGAGCTTCCTGTGCTATTGGAGGTGGCTTGTTATGATTATGAGAACATAGGAAGTATTATTGGGTGCTGAAGCCTCACCAGTGCCGGTCACATCGATATTAAGATAACCAAACGCCAACAATAGAATCTTGCCAATAAATTCCCTTAATAGCTTACAAAAGGCAATATGCAAAAAACATTAGTAAACAAGTTAAGCAATAACTGAAACTAAATGGAAAGAAAGTGGTAACATCACTTATTTACTACAACTATGAGATTGTAGAGCAATGGTTCCAATGTCAACCATAATTCCAACTCGCAATATATCTATGAAAAATGGAAGATACTCTCCCAAAATTCAATCCAAAGCTAGAAGCCTACACACCACCGTCTGAAGATCGAATCCAGTTATACCCCCAATCATAAGAATGGTGTTTGACTATCATAAGAATGAAATGTTAAGCATTGCTTTGAGAAATCAATAAAAATATTCAACATAAGTGATGAACATTGGAATACTCTTCATTTCTTACAAAAAATATAAATACAAAAATATAATTAGATAAATAAGTAGAAATTGAGAAAAAGGAAAAAAAATTAAATCCTAATAATAACCCCAAACAGATGTAGAAAAAATTATAAATCATAGTTGATCATAATGAAATTATTAACAAAGTAGATGAACGGAAACACAATATTTAGAAACAAACCTGTTAAGTCTTCCATACGCAAAGTCTCCTAACCTCCTACCAATGGCATAGTCCATGACCGAGTCAAGTCCTCCATATGGATCAAAGTCTAAAATATATATTAGTAAATAAAGATGGAGTATTTCATAACCAAAACATATATTTCAAAACCCAGTTAAATCCTCCCATACCAATTCTTACATACATATCGTGACACTATCCTACTTTGAATCGTGTATGCAACTACACACTCTCTCTCTCTCTCTCTCTCTCTCTCTCTCTCCTCATTTATCACTCACCGAATGCTTCCCATCCCTCTCCCATCCGGCCTCCTCCACCTTGATCTAACACAAAGACTCATACATGCAAGATCCCTCACTCTCTCACAAACACACGCACATACACAAAGCACCCTCACCCTCTTACATACACACTCACATACACACATTTATTTTCATAAGCTCCATTTTTCTGGTCTTTTCGTTTGTTGATCTAAAATATGGGGCAATTTACGGCTTTGACAATATATTCCACCTTTCTCTCACACACGGACATTCATTTTGATTTGGGCTAATGTTTGTGGAAAATTTTTGGGCTTTGTAATTTAGGTTTTGTGTATAGATTTTGTTCATTTTGTTTTAGATTTGCTTATATGTATATTTTTTGTGTTTTCTTGCTTATTTTGTGCTTTGTTGTTTATTTTGTCTTTTTCAGGAACTTCTCAAGATATATTTCCGACAAAAGAGGTATTTAGGGCATTTGAATTCTTGATTACTTTTTTGTGATGATTTTTATATTAGCATTTAGCCAAAAATCTTCACAATCATCTATGCTCGGGATATTTTAAAAGTTGCATAGAATAATTACACATTGTTTTATTATTTGAAATTTTCTTTTCATCCATGAAATTTTGTTTTGTTTTTGTTGATTTTGAGTTACAGTTACTTTTTATGTCATCCATGAACTTTTGATTTGCTGTCATCTATGAACTTTTTTTGTCATCCACTTTAATGTTCAGTTCAGTCATGCCTTAATCTCAAAAGAGGTACTTTTTTTTTCATTTTCACACTAATTTCTCTTTCATATATTTCATGGTAACCTCTTTGCTGATAGGGGTTCTTTATCTTCTTGAGATGACAATATTGATATTCTATGTCCAGTAATTAACAATATTTATTTTCTTGTTGTGTATGTTGGATGAAGTCTAACCATTGGTCATTTTGTTAAATTATTATTTTCATTTCATGTTGACATTTTTATATGTTGAATTTTTACCGAGTCATTTATTAAAAGGCCTCTTAATTAATTATCAACTCTGATGATATTTTAATTTTTACATTCAAGGGAAATTTTTTAGGCGTGATAAGTTCATGCTTTGAATTTTTATAGGATTAATTGTTGTTAGTTCATTGAGTTGATTTTTGATTTATAGATAAATTCTTATGGACTTTACATGTTATGTGCTTCATGTTAAGTAGTTTTATTCCAAGTTTCATTCAAGATTGACTTTTCAATGGTCTTATGACTCATAATTTCATCTCACTCATAAATTCATCTTCATTTACTGAAGTTTTTCACCATTAGTATTTCACCGTGGTATTTAATATTTAGTATTTCATAGTCACGAAGACTATCTCAGAAGACAACTCCGGTTACTTGGTAAATTTATTTCTTCAAACAATATTTTATTAATTAATTAACCTTATAAGAACGAAGTAAATACACCGTCCATTTGAAATTGGAGTATGGATCAACTAATGTAATTTTTTCTGGGGTTTTGAAGTGTAGATTGTGTTGTTTGTAGTACTGCCTATATTCAAATTTTTTGTGATGCTTGTAGTATTTCCTTTAGGCACATTTTTGTGATATATATGAATTTCCGGACATGTGTTTGATAAAAGTATAAAGTGAGTTCTTTAGATGCTGTAGATGATCATGTGAATGGGCTTTGCCTATCATTTATCTCACTGATGAAAAGGTACTCTCTCCCCCTAATGGCTAAGATTTTATTTTTTAATTTTTGGATTTGGTTCGTGAGGGTTTTGTTACTAATTTTGTTTTTGTTTGTTGGAGGATTTTTTATTTATTTTTCTTATCATCCTAGAATACACTAATAGTACACTGTATGGTATATATGAGGTACTCGACTTTATTATCATTGTTAAATGCATGATTGTTGAAGTTTTGAATGTGTTTGAATGTCTAATGGATGTGTATAACTATATAATGTTTAATGTATAGTGGCACATATGAATGTCTAATGAACTTTTGTGTTATGTATGTAGTACTATGTAGGTATTGTCATTTTTGAGGAGTTTAGTATTTGTGCCATATCTCTTATATTTGAATTCAGCAGTGAACAAGTTCAATTGTTTAGTGTTTGACTATTATGTTTTGAGTGTGCTAATTTATAAAGTAACATTTCCTCCCACTTCTTTGAACTGTTCTTTTTTCCAATTATTCATTGTGCGCTTTGTTTTGAACTTTCGATTTTTCAGCTTATCAGGTTATTCGAGTTGAAGTATTCTTAGAATTTCAAGTCATTTATGCTTTTGGTATTTAATTATAGATTATGTTATTGTAAAATTCCAGTTGGTGAGAGATGTGGATTTGATTGCTAAATTCCAAATTAGTGAAATCAAATTAGTTGAAACATGAACTTTTCAGTTCATTTATGGATTTTTTAGTAATATATGTTGTATTTACATTATATGCGCAGTGCTTGAAGAAAAATATATTGTTTTTAGTAACATGATGGTGTTTTAACTTACTAATAGAAGTGTTATCTACATTGATTTGATTGTTTTAAGTATTTACTCTGATTTTCAGTACAATGTCATGTGTTGCACATATTTGTTTCATATTAATCACCATTTGTTATGTGTTGCACATATTTTAAGTACAATGTCATGTGTTGCACATATATGTTATCTAAAGTAATGATTGTTAAATACCTTGATGTTTGGTAGGCTTTAATATAAGTATTGTATATTACTTTTATTTTTCATTTCATCAATTTGTTTGTGCTCCATTTTTGGATTTATCTATGTTCATGTGCAAATGGGTTCTTAGTGGTTTTTTGAAATTTAATTAGTTTCACTTTTTGTTTTTGGTTTGTTTGATTACTTCGTTATAGAATGGACATCATTGTATTATATGATCTTCATTTGTTAGTTGTGTACCTAATTAGTTCCACCTTCATTAACTCAATGTTTCATTCAGGAAAGTTCCATTGTTCTTCTGTGCTCCCATTATCTCCCCAGTGTTGATTAAGGAATTTAAAAATAGGCAGTAGATGGAACGTGTTGCCGTGATCTTATTATCTCCCCAGTGGAAACTCTTAGCCTCTCTAATTCCCTATTTAATGCTTCATTTAGGTCAATCCATGACTAAATTTTTTTTTCCATCATTCGGAACTGAAGATTAATCTCTGAATTTACAGTAATTAGATCTATTAAACAGGTGATTGTGGATGCATCTCCCGCTAAAATTAAAACATGACCTCGTGACCTCATGGTGGTCCAGTAGACATATCTATTAAACATGTCATTGTGGATGCTTGTCCCACTAAAATCAGAAAAGCGTGAAACGTATGGAAGCTATGGAGAATCTAGAATATCACAAGACCTCATGGCTTCCACTATATTTGGAATGATGTTTGGGGGTGATTACTTTTATGATTATATTGGGTAGCTTGTATTGGTTATTTGGTATATGTAGATATTGAATAGGGATCAGAGGCTCCTAAATTCCTCAGGAAAAAGTTCAAGAGAAGATTAAGTCCTTGCAGAAGGAGAGGGAATAAAATCTCCCAGCGATTCTTAAAATTCTCCTTGAACCATTTGTTGAAGGTCGAACTGATGAATTTGTGAACCGTTTGCATTGAATTTATTTTTTAACTTTTTCCATTTGTTAGTGATTTTCATTTGCAGAATCCATCTTATGTTGTTTTCTTAAACCACGACTCATCACCACTAATTTTTTACTCCCTTAACAAGGTGTGATATTATTCTTCCTTTTCTCCCTTTTTTTTCTTTAGTGGTTAATTATGTAGTTTTCATAGTTGTTTTTCCCCATTAGTGGTTACAATTTTTGACGAGTTTTCATATTTTGATAGTTAAACTTTTTTTGTATCCCTATCTCTTTAATTCAAATTGGTTACAGTTTAATTATTTCTTACTATTTGACGATTGGTTTTTCATGTTTTAAAGGTCCATGTCATTGATGCGTTGCATAGTCCTGTTAGTTAAGAAAAAGTAGGATAGTGTCACGGTGTGTTGTCCTTCTATTCGATCGTGTTGACTACATATATAGATCAAGCGACGCTCCGCCTTAGACATTTTATAAGAAGGGTTTCTCCAACTTCATTTTTGATAAGAAAACCAGCGAAATTTTCAATAGACGAAACTGCTTCGGTAGAATACTTTGTCTTCTCACTTTTCGAGTTTTAATCATTTGTTTTCAATTCACAAATCATCGTAATAGTCTGTGTGAAATATTTTGTAACCCAAGAATAGATATTGTGTCAAGTTTCTCTTGTAGAGAGGATCTCTACTGATCTAAGTTCTCTTGAGGCGAGTAATGGGCTGAAGATGAACACGTGTTAATAGGGATTGCTCATGGGCGTTTCTAGGCTGAAGTGGAACTATGGTTATAGATGACTCTAGGTTACGGCTATGTGGGTTTTCTGTTGTTAAGTCATTACGGATTTCCTTATAATTGTAAGTATTACAGTGAAATAAAGGTCTTACCCGGAAGGGGTATTTTTCGGAAATCTGCGGGTTGGTTATTTGTGTTTGTTGGTTTGACACACACACACATACATAATTGCATATTTAGGGGCTAGTTTGATTGGTTTAAAATTTGAATCCAATTAAATAAGTTTGAAGTTGGAATTTGTGATTTTATTGAAATTATTATCACACGACATTAGATGTCATTCCAATGACATCTCATAATCGTTAGAATGACATGTGTATATCGTTAGAACGACCTGCCGACTTAGACTTTTTATTTAAGGAAATTTTCTTTTCTGAATTTTGTGTGTGTACAGAACCATATTATTGAAAAAAAATTAAGTTTTTTCTGCATAAGTTTTTAAGGTTTTCAAAGTCTAAAATCCATCCTTAGAGTTTTAAAAGATTCAAGATTTCATATTCTATTGCTATTGAGATCTTGATTTCTCCATCAGGATTTGTTCATCACTTTGAACATTGATCATTGGGTTTTTCGGTGAAGAAATGGAATATTCCGTGTTCAATATCGTAGATGTTTCCAAAATGTATCGATGGATGTGTGTGATGTGGACATGTAAACTGTGGAGGAGTGGTTGAAGGATCAGAGGAGAATCAAGATTTGTGGGGGATAAAGTCGTTGAGTAGGTCTGTCGTTTGTATTTTGTAATACCATGTCATAGTGATTGTCTGGCCTGAGCCATCCGAGGTTTATTTCCTTAGTGGTTTCCTCGTATGTCCGGCATCGCTTTTGTGAACTTATTTATTTTACTTACTTTAATAACCCAGATGCATATTTAGGATTTGACAAGATAAAATTGGGATTAACTAAAATTGATTCACGTACTTGGTGCGTATAAAATTTGGAAAATTTATGTTTTTCTTTTCAAAAGGAAAGGTTTTTCATTTTTAACATACTTTAAACACATTCGAAAGAAAAATGGACCTATAATAACATTTGGTGAACAAGAATCATTCCCAATTTCATCGACTATGAATGCCACCTTATCATTCTCGGCCAATTGAGACCTCATACAGTGGACATCAACAACTCATGAGGAACATATGGTGTGGAACTCAATGGTGCACGTGGACAAAATCATTATGGCAGATCAGTCCCATATGAGGCAAATGTTCCCTCATCACGACATACACATGCATATGACAGCTAGAACTCTATTATTTTGTCACTTATCTCATGCACACACTTGGCATGCTTGGAGTGACACTGCGCACCCCTAACACTATAAAAGATTACTTCATCATCTTCATAAGGGAGCACAATTTCAAAATCCCTACTATTACTCCGTTCAAATATCTTTATGGAGAGAGAAATTGTAAAACTCATCAGTGGATGCCAGTCATACATTATAGAGGAATTAACACATGTTTGCACAGTGGATGTAAGATAAGGCTAAAATAAGAACTTGACTCTTATTTATCTCTCATCTTACCTGTTATCTCTATTCTACTCATATCCCACGATTTTGATACATTACTATGACCTTGAGTTTCTTACTAATATGAGGTGGTGATATCTTCGGTACCATCATTTTTGGCTCCACAAGTGGGAACAAATTCTCTTCTCCTTCTTCTTCGCTTGAACACTAATCTTTACCTCTTGTGGTGATCCAAATCCATCGCTGTTGGAATTGGATCGCCATTAAAAGAGCTTGAGTGGTGTTTTTAAAGCATTTACGTAATCAACTAATTTCCAATTATGTTATTCCATCTCTACTCTCCTTTGTTCTGGATTAACACCTCTTAAAATGGAAAATGACCCCTATGTAACGACGGAGATAGCTCCAGCCATCTTCCGCCTTAGAAAAAAATGGCTAATGTGGCTATGGCATTAAAATTCATGGTGTCCAACCAACAACAAATGCAATAGTAATTTATCGCCTTCAATCAAAGGACGAATATCATAACGTTGGTGGCCAGAAAGGTGGTATACACGGGTGCAGGGAGACCACCTCTAGCCCTAGTCACTGAAGGAAAACACCACCAAAAAGTAGAGGGACATTGCAGATCCATAGCATAACTACCTTGGAAAGAAAATTCATGGGTGACCAGATGACAAAGGCTGTGATGAGGAAGATTGCTGGAAGAGATATGTGATTTCTGGAGACACCTGTCGCCCTAGAGCAACACCATCACAAACTTACCAAGGTAATAGTGTTCTTCATACTCCCAAGAGACAAAAGAGAGGCTCAACATTTAATAGGTTGAGTAGAGAATCAATCTTTGATCGGATTTTCCCTAAAGATAAAGTAGGATAAGCCAGACACTCCTACTCACACAATATAAGTGGCGTGAGGGAAAATATTTTTTGTGAAGTCGAAACGCCAAGATGAGATCGTGAAAGGAAGGACTAAAGAAAAGTCAACAGTTGACAAAGAACCATCGATTGAGATCCATTACTTGAGGAAGTTGAGATGGAAGGGGGTGGAGATAACACAGCGGCAGGAAAAAAAACATGGAACAGTTATACTAAAAGGTTGGAAGATAATATTGGCAGCTTGATTAAAATCTAAGACCCTTGCCATCGATGTTACATTAAGAGGTCATAGTTTGTATCGAGGTTTATCAGGTATCCAACCCCAACTAAGTTCAAACCGCCAAGTATAACTCTGAGGTATGACGGGAGCACAAATCCCGTGCATCACAATGAAATGTAGAAGTAGACATTTGATATTTATTACATGCCTGACGAGATAAGATGTCGACCTTCTCCAACACTCCACAAGCATAGTGCATATTTAGTACACCGGCTCGCTGAGAGGATCTACAGAGAATTTGAAGTAGTTACCAAATAAATTCATACACAATTTATGCTTTGGCATGAAGTTGCTGAAGCGTGAAACTCATCTCTTGCCAGCCAAATAGGGGAAAAATGAACCTTTGAGAGAGTGCATCTCTATTTTCAACGAAGAGAAGTTGTAGGTGGAAGATTATAATGAGAACATTGTGATGAAAACCCTCATCAGTGGGATGCAATTAGGAAAAATTTGGTGGAACATATATGAAGATCCTCCAAAGACCATGATGGAACTCTTGGCCTTGTCCAAGAGGATCATGAACACGGAGGAGGACATGAAGGATAAGGGAGGGGACACAAAGGAGACATGGAAATGGAAAGTCCATCCACAATAAGGATAAAGATGGGAAGAAAAGGTCGAATGATGAAAAGTTGGCCCTAACTATAAGCCCGAATTTAGTCTTGGATGATATTAAAGATGATAGGGAAAAAATGGCTAGAAAATCTTAAGTCCCCTCCTCACTAGAGGGATAAAATCAAGTGGTGTGAGTTCCACCAAGACCATGACCATACGATTGATAAGTGATTCTCCCTCGAAGGCAAGATAGAAAACTATTAAAAGAGGGGAAGCTCAAAAAGTATGTGGACAATAGTGGTGGCTGAGATGAGGACAAAAATATATTTAATGGAAGAAAGGACACAAGTCAAAAAAGGAAGTTAGGGAAAACATGAATGAAAAATGTCCTGACGATAGAGGGGGTGATGATCCTGACCTACCGACAAAAATCCAAAAAGGCTATGGGATCTTTGATTTCCTTTGACATCAAAATGATATGGGGTGTCCTAGCAGGTGGAGGCACTGAGCCAAAAAATTGAAAGACTCGTGTGGTTCACGAAAAGGTATCACTAAAGGGGAAAGAAGTAAACTTTACGAAAACTGAGGCAATATTGGGCAAGTTGAAAAAGGTAGACATAGACAATCTTGTGTTAGGATTATCAAGGTTGAATTTTAAGGGAATATTAGATCTAAGTGATGACACTTTTGTCATCAGTATGAGAGTCATGGCTATGGTATGTCTCGTATCCTTATTAATGGGGGAGCTCGATCGACGTTATGTTCTGGTACTACTTCAAAGTCCATAAGTCGAGTAAGAAATCATTAGTTATGTATCACCAACCACTGAATGACTTTAGCAAAGATAAATTCCATACACTGGGGGAATGTGAGATGGATATATTTATGGGTACTTGGACAAGGTACTAACTAAGAAAGTCACTTTCTTTATAATGGATGAGCATGTTTTCTCATCCTACAGTATTATCTTTGGTAAAGTGGCCCTTAACGAGTTTAAGGTCGTAGATGATGAAATTACTGACTCCCGATGGAGTAAGGGAATTATTGGGTAACCAAGTGGAAGATTAAGAATGTTACTTTATGTGGTCTAAGGAAAGGGAGGGACAAAAAATAAAGACTATGTAATACAGCAACAACACTCTAAACCTATGGGATGGGAGGAAGCTTAAAAAGGGTGAACTCGTTGAGGAGGAAGAATCCATCATCCTTAATGAGGATTACCCAAAATAAACCGTCCAAATCGGTTCATCCCTAAAAGAAGAGGTGAAAGAGGATGTAGTGAACCTTTTTATCAAAATACAAAGCATATTTTCTTGGATCTATGGGGATATGCCGGGGATTAAGCTCAAAATTTTCTGCCACCAACTCAATATTGATAAGGAGGCAAAGCTTGTAATGCAAAGACACATAAATAATGTCATAGATAAGTATGAGGTCATCCAAGATGAAGTTAAGAAACTATAGAAAACATACTTCATTAGGGAAGTTTAATATCCGGACTGGATCTCTAATGTCATCATTATACGAAAGCAAAATGAAAGGTGGAGCATGTGTGTGGACTTCAGTAACGTTAGCAAAGCCTTCCCAAAAGAGAACTTTCCTCTACCTCGAATCGACCAAATAGTGGCTGCCATAATTGGGCATGAGCTTATAAGATTTATGGACACATATTTTGGGTATAATGTGATGTTCATACAAAAAGATTACACTGAGAATACTTCCTTTATCACTAATAAAGGAACCAATTTCTACATCATAATGCCCATTTGCTTGAAGAATACAGGGGTAACCTACCAGAGGTTGGTCAATAAGATGTTCAAACATCAGATTTGGAAGGCCCTGAAAGTGTAAGTAGATGACATGCTGACGAAGAGCTTTAGGGATGAAACTCATGTAGCCGACAAAGAACATACCTTTGACATTGTGGATACATATAATATGAAGCTAAATCTAGATAAGTGCATTTTCGAGGTCGATGTAAGAATATTATTAGGGTTTATTATGAACCATAGGGGGAAGATTAAATCTCAAATTAATATGCAAATACCAAATATGATCAAAGACGTGTAGAGGCTGATCGGACGAATTGCAACCCTTAATCATTTTGTCACTCGAGCGACTGAAAAATGTTTTCCATTCTTTAAAATCTTAAGAAAATCCTTCATCTGGGATAAGGAACGTGAAAAGACTTTTCAAGAATTGAAGGTTATTTGGAATCCCCATTATTGCTCTATTGGCTAATATAAGGAGAGAATTTTTTTTTTTATAATTGGCTATTTCGGAGTTAACCCTTAGCTTGGACATCATTTGAGATGATGATGGGGTTCCTAATCAAGTTTATTTCAATATCAAAGCCCTGTAAGGGGCCGAGTTTAATAACCGAATGATGGAGAAGTTGTCTTATGCACTGATACAAACCTCGATAAAGATGAAGCCCTATTTTTAGGTGCATACAATTGTAGTGCTCACTAACACTCCACTGAGGAAAGTCATTCATAAACCCAAGAAATTAGGTAGGCTAATGTCTAGGTCAGTAGAGTTAGGGTATTTCGGCATCGTTGGGGTTAGTCATTAAATTCGATTAAGGGTCAAGCACTGACAACATTTGTAGCTGAGTTTACCTGGGCTACGAACGACGATGTTGAGATTGAAGTGGAGGCCAAAATGCCAACATGTTTCCCAAAAGAATTAGTTGTTGAGAAAGTCCATGTCTATATTGTGGAGAAAGATTTTTTGTACAACAACAAAATTTTGGGTGAAGGTCCCTTCTCAAAAGGGGGTCTTCTTGGAGATTATATGTATATGAATCATATTGTGAGGGTGGAATCGGTGCAAGGTTGATACTGTTAACCCCAAACTGAACATACATTGAATATTCTTTGAGTTTAAACTTCAAGGAACGAAACAGCGAGTCAGAGTATGAGGCCCTTTTAGTATGTCTCTCCCATGCCAAAGCTCTAAATGTCGGCCAAATAGTAGCCCACGGTGATTTAGAGCTAGTTATTAATCAAATATTGGGGGTGTACGTTGACATGTATGAGAAAATGGCCAAGTACTTGGATGGAGTCAGAAAAATATTAATGAATTTTGGTGAAGTAAAAGTAAAAAGAATTCAAAGGTTGGAGAAAAGTTGAGTTGATGCTCTTGCTAGATTGACATTGATCACTAGGATTGAGATCTGACACATCGTACCTGTCAAAATATTGGAAAGGTTGTGTATCAAAGAAGACAAGAATTCAAAGGATTTATGTTTAAACGTGAATCCGTGGTAGTCCTAGATGGACCCAATAATCGAATATATTAGGGATGTGAAACTCACGGAATCAAAGGCAAGAAAAAAGAAAATAAGATATCGAGAACAAAAGTTGATCATCATTGGCGATGTCCTCTATAAAAGTGGATTCCTACTCCCACTGCTCTGATGTGTGTATCCCCCAAGGACTGAGTATGTATTTTGAGATATGCACGAATGGTCTTGTGTAAGCCATATTAGTGGATGATCTCTCGATAAGAGGATCGTCACCCAAGGATGTGTTTGATCGACACTTGCTAAAGATTCAGTAGAGTATGTCAACAAATGTGAAAAGTACCAAAGATTTGTATGTATTCCTCACTAACTTTATCCTCCTCTCTTGTCTGTAGCTCTACCTTGGCCATTTCCAATATAGGGAATAAACCTAATCGGCCCTCTCCCTTGAGCATCAGGAAAATATACACATTTTATTATGGCAATTGGATACTTTTTAAAGTGGGTGGAGGCTGAAGAGATGATAATTATGATCGAAGTAAAGACATTCACGTTCATATGAAGAAATATCAAATGTCAGTATGGCCTACCTAATACAACGATTCAGATAATGGCAAGTAATTCAAAAATAAGTCTTTGTAAGCATATTATGAAAAGGTAGGTATTAATCAGTTCTTTTTCACACCTGGATGACCATAATCTAACGGCCAAACCAAAGTCACAAACTTGAATATACTTCAATGGATCAAGAAAAACCTCAAAGACGTGAAAGGAGAATGGAACGAAAAGCTTCATGGACTCCTATGGGCATATAAGACTACAAAAATAACACCGACAGGAGAAACATCGTCTATGTTAGCATATAGATCTGAGGCCATCATTCCGACAGAGCATGGACTCCCAAGACATAGAGTCCAAACTTACGGCCCAGAGGCGAACATGGAAGATAGGAGGCTGGATTTAAATCTGATAGAAGAAAGGCGAGAGGATGATGTGTTTAGACAGTCGGCATACCAAAAGAGAGAAGGAATATTTTATAACAAGAGAGTGAAGTATCGGTCGATAGAAGTCAGAGACCTCGTCCTAAAGAAGATTTGACATAAACCTAATAAGCTACAACTAAATTGGCATTATCCCTATAGAGTGACATAAGAGGTCATGCCAGGGGCATTCAAACATGAGAATCATTAGGATGAACCATCTAAAGATATATCATCAATAGTTCTGCTAGTGTCATTTATGAAAAAGATCAATGTATTGCTTGATTCAATGTATTATTTTCATCTCAATTTTATTGATGTGTCAATGAGTTATACTAAAATGCTAGAGTACAAAAAATAAATTCCAATTGTTATTTCATACTTATGCTACTTTATCATCAATTCTTGCATGGTTTGTACTACACGTTACTAAAGAACATCGTTTACTACGGTGAATTCACCCATAACTCTTTATCGATGATTTGATAGTGATTGAGGAGTCTTATCTCCCCCATACCCCCCCAATAACACCGAGATAGGGGATCACCTCTGGAACATCACTCTTAACGGTGAAGGAGAAGTTGAGAATCATTTAATTATGATTGAGTAACAATATTTATTATGGTGAATAATTGGCATATAACTATCTCTCGGCGATACGACAGTGATTGCGGAGTCTCGGCTCCCTCATACCCCCCAATAACGGCAAGAGGGGGGATCACCCCTGGAACATAACTCTTAGTGGTGAAGACAAAAGATGAAAATCATTTAATTATGATTGTGTAACATCATTTATTATGGTGAATAATTTACTCATAACTATCTCTTGGCGATGCAAAAGTTGTTAAGCAGTCTCGACTCCCTCATACCTTCCCAATAATGTTGAGATGGGGGATCATCCCTAGACCATCACTCTTTGTGGTGAAGGAAACATGTAAAAATAATTTAATTATGGTTGGGTGTGATAATTTATTGTGGTGAATAATTAACTCGTAACTCTCTCTCAGTGATACAATAATGATTGAGGAGTCTCGGCTCCCTGATACCCTCCTAACAACACTGAGAGGGGGATCACTCCTGGAAAATCACTATTAGTGATGAAGGAAAAAATTAAATGTCAATGTGTAACATCATTATGTTAAATGGTGACAAACAATCCCAATTGGCTACTAGAATATCATACTCAAACATCAATAATTGGTGATAGGAATTAAATAAGAGACAACAATTACCATTCAACATTCCATACATTCAATTAAGTCAAAACAGTTGTTTCAAAAAATTAAAACTTGAATGAATTGTCATACTTATATTTCTTTGAAAAATTATCAAGAAAGAGAAATATTTCTTTAGGACTAAATAATTATATAAAGGCCAAATTATATGTGGACTTACTTAACGATTGCTTGTGTAGACCATTCTTTTTTGTATACCAACAAAATTAAAACTAACATATTGTCATCGATTTTTCTAAAGTATTATGGAAATTCATTTGAAGCTGGGGTAGGATGAAATGTTTAAACACCCCACCAAAAAAATGAACTGAAAATAAATATTTTTGGTATTTGGAAAAAAATGGTCCACACACAGTAATCCTTAGGTATGTTCTCACCTTATCCCCACTTTCATTATACACACTTCAGTCGTCCCAATTTAAGAGTCAACCATTCATTTTTGGGAAGTTCGAAACGAAGGGAATATTCTATTTTTGGGACATAATCAATGAATCAAGTTCCACGATGGTGAATGGAATTTATTTTTCGTAATTGATTGTATGCTTGATCTATACAAAATAAAGACTTAAACTGTTAATTTAGGAAGGGAGTATGCATGGGGACATTACGTTTACCTTTGGATTGGCCTGGAAAATATAAAACTTGCACAAAACATACATGAAATGATAACATGAATTTCGACAAAAAAAAATGTAACACGAAATAATGATACGCTAATAACAAGTTGGACACGAGACTTTCATTTCTAAAATTGTAACAAAATTATTGAGACTTTGGTTCCAATATACCACCCTCATGTATTCAAAAATTCAACCAAAGCTTCCCTCACTTTTTCACCTTTTCTATTGTCTTGGAGTAAACAATTTGAGGGTTTACAAATATCCACAAGGGCGACATCATAACACTAGCACAATAGTTTGCCCTTTTAAATTTTTACACTCTAAAATCTTGAACATCTCGTCCAAAGATCATCATGAAGAATAATAGTTTTTCATTTTTAGGATTAGGAAAAAGAAGATGAAGATTGTTATTAGTTTGTGTAATAGCATATGGTGTGGATGGAGGTTTAAATTGAGTTAGTGTTCAAGGAAATTATATTGTAATATAAAATTTTTATGGTAAAGAAATGAAATTTAGAAAGGGGTGCATTGTGACTTCTAATATTTTGTAGAATTTTTTTTTAAAAATTAAAATAAATTACTAGAAATTATTATGTTCTAATTCCAAGGCATGATTGCTTAACCCATCTTATGATCGAAGGGAAAGGAAAAGTGAAAAAAAATAATTTCTTTACACTTTTTATAACATTTGATTAGCAAGAAAGTTGTGATAAATTTGTTATCAAATTTTCCTCCAAGAAAAACTTTCCTAGAAAATATATTTACCGAGGATGTAGGATTTTATAGGAAAATTCAAGGAAATTCGGTATATTACCATGTAAATCATTTTTATTGTTTTTGAAACTCCCATGAAAATATTTACCGTTAACTATTTATATTAGTATTGTATTTATTTACATTTTTATCAATTAAATGTTCATAATTTTTATTTCATATGTAATAACAATTGAGTTAAGTGAATGTTTATTATGTAAATTATAATTTTTGGTAATGAAAAAATATATATTCTTTATTTATTTATTGTGAAGTTATAATTATATAGGTGTGTATGTATATAGTTATTTATTTTTTTGAAATTTTTTAGTTAACCAAACACACACAAAAATAGTAATTTTCATTTTCCTTTAATTCAATTCAATTCAATTTTCTGAGAAATTATTTTTCCGCTTATGTTTCCTTACAATCAAATGGGGCCTTGGGTTTGGATAGGAGGAAAAATATACGATATACATCTTCAAATTTTCTCAAAATAAGAAACTTTTTCATAAAACACGTCATACCAAATACATAGGATTTTGTAGGAAAAGTTTAAGCAAACTTGGTTATTACCATGTAAAATTATTTATTTATTTCTTATTATTATTAATGGCTTCTAAATTATTTATCAGTAACTATTCATAATAATACGTTGTTTTATTAATATTTTTACAAATAAAATGTTTTCCAAATTTTTGTTTCATATTTAATAATTTTCTAGTTAAATGGATTGTTATTGTATAATTCATACTTTTTTATGAAGGAAATAAGATGTGTGTGTGTGTGTATATATATATATATATATATATATATTACTTTTTACTATACAATAATGACTATATAGGTGTGTACGTGAATATTTTTTTATTTTTCTTGTAGTTTTTCTGTTAACCAAACACAAACAAAAAAATAATTTTCATTCACTTCACTTCACTTCACAAAAAAAATACTTTTCTGCTTAGGATTCTAAACAATCAAATGATGCCTTGGGTTTAGGTAGCAAGAAAATTATAGGATATACATTTTCAAATTCTTTCCCAATAAAAATTTGTCATAAAACACATCCTACAAAGTACATGGAATTTTGTAAAAACATTTAAAGGAAACTTGGTTATTACCATGGAAAATTATTTATTTATTTATTCCTTATTATTACGTGCTTCTAAAATATTTTTGAGTAACTATTCATCGTATTACATTGTTTGTTGACATTTTTAATAATAAAATGTTTTTTAATTTTTGGTTAATATTTTGTAATGTTTAAATTATTTGGATGCTTATTAAATTAATTATAGTTTTTTGGTTTCTCAAGTAATAAATATATTACATTTTTTTATTATGAAATCATTACTATATAAATGTGCATGTATATATTTTTTTCATAGGTTTTCGATAATTTTTACTGTGAAACAAACACATGCAAACACAAGAAATTATTTTTTATTTTCAGTTACTTCTCACAAATTTTATCGATAATCAATTCCTCACTTAACTTTCCTTTCAATGAAACACAAACAATAGCAGAAGGAGGGAACCCCCACTACTTCACATAAAAAGGAAAATTGCACGGATTTTTTTTCTATACTTATGTCATACTCTTAATATATGATAGCACGACATATATTTAGTGGGATATTGAAATATCCCCAATGCATTATAGATGAAAATCATAGACTAAAAATATCTATCTTTTAATTCCAAGGCTCGTTATCGCTAAAGATTGTTTAAACTTCATACGTGTGTGAATCATTTAGACACAAATTTCGACTTCAACTTCTAAACTGCTCCATCATTTTTTCTTTACTTCATTAACCCTCTTGTAGATAAACATTGATTTTCCTAGGAAAATGAGAGGCTTGACTCTAGATAACAAAAAACACAAATATGGCAGCATTACACCAAATTTGTCGAATTATCATGATCATTGACCTTTCGAGGCTGGACTTATTAGTAGCAATGACCGTGACAATTCTGGGGGTGATAATTTTTGTTTTCATGAACGTGTCACTGTTAATGACCTTGACAAGTTCTGTCACGATCATAAACCGTGACAAACCCGTGAAATTTAATAAAAAATTATCACGGTCATTGACCGTGATAAGTTCCTGACAAGTTTTCTTTATCACGACCTTGTCACGGTCAATGACTATGATAATTCTGGGAAGTATTGAAAAAACATTTGCTGGGCAGTATGGCCACTACCACTGCCCAGCAGTATATTTGAACCTGTTATAGCAACTTGTACCTGTTCAAAGATCATATATCCAAATAAAATATAAATAATTAAAATACACATTCAAAACAATATGCATCACGATATAATCCAAATATAATTCAAATCTAACAACTTAAAAAAATTCGATTCAAATAATGTCACTACATATCTGGGGTAAGGTTATCTCTGAGGAAGTGAGTAGGCCACACGATATGAGTTGATATATCCAGCAATATACATCATACCGCATTGTTCGTGCAACCAAAAGGGAGAGTTCTTCTTCCCAGGTATCACATGCATGATGAGCACCTTGGGTTCGATATCTTGAAGTGAACGTCCATGAACTGGCATACCCGAGATGATATTCGAGTCCCTCAACCGCTCCCTATCCGCTGGCTATCAAATATGCCTATTAAAAACATTCTTGACCCACTAAGTGTTGACATCGGTCGATCGAAGGGAGCTAAAAAGGGGATTGGATCATGAAAGTCCTCACGTGTCGGCGATAAAGCAGTGAGGTCCACATCCCCATCATCCTGCACCTCGTCCACCACCACCACCACCTTCTCCTTCCCTTTTCCCTTATGGTTTCCTCCCAATGAACGCTTCATGAATGAGAACATATCTTGGACTGTCGCATCCAAATGGGATAGCTTCGCATCATGCGAGTCCACCATTCGAGATAACCCAGTGTCCCTTGTCTCTAATCCAATGATCCTAGATTTGGCCACCCGCGAGCACAGCCCCTTGTCCTTCCCTTACGATCAGCACCAAGCCCTTGGCTGAGTGCATCTATGGATAAAGATTCCTTGTCGGCATCAGACTACGACTCATGAACTTCCTTAAGCTTTGCCTGAAACAAAAAAAGCACATGATTAGTAAAATAAGTAAATAAAAAAATTATAACATAATTAACAAAAAGTAAATTGTCGAATTACTTATAATCGTGACCGCGAAGCTCGAGAATACATCTTTATCCTTCCCCTTCTTCGTCCGAATAGCCATATAAGTATTGAGCCTATGTGGCCTACCCCCAGGGCCACTCACTGTCCCCTAAAATAAAATAAAGCAAAATTAGTATCGGTCCCGCAAAGTAAAATAATGGAAAATAATATATTTCTGTAGTTATAGAAATTTAAATCTTACCATCATCCTATGATCCACCTCAGCGTAAGACGTCCGGCCGGAGTAGTACACATTAGTATTTTTTGCCCGATTTTTGCTCCCTAATTGGCGACATGCCAATTGTCTCTCGCTGATCTCATTGTCAATGAACTTTTTCCATTGGCCCAATGAGATTAGCTCCTTCGGCGGGACGAATTCACGCATTCAGATAACAAACTCTCGAGTCTTCCCAAAGTACCGAGTCCACATATTTTTCTTCCACATCCTGTGTTGCTCCCTCAACTACTCCAAGACAGAAACGCGTAGCTTTTGATCCAGGCTGAATTGTTCCTGTCCAACAATTACAATGTTAGTTGCAAATAATTATAAATAGAAATATAAAATGAAATTGAAATTGAAATCGAAATTGAAATAGAAATATTCATAAAAATAAAAATATAAATTCATTACCTGTAGTGCAACCTAAATAGCTAGCTTGAGCTCATTTGGCACCTCCCTCTAACTAGTGTACCCTGGGCGAATGATCACCTTTACCAACTCAAGGGATCTCTCTAATAGTCCCGTTTTGTTCTTGATGGCCATCCCCAATTTGCCATATTTGGGGATCCTAGGGGCCGAGGAGCCCTCGTCGCCTCCGCTACCACGGAGCCCAGGCGATATCATCAGAATTAGCATCATCATCCTCGCCTTAATACCTGAAGGAGACATATTCAGTCAAAAATGTTATTTTTAGTAAAAATCAAAATGACTTAGAATAAGACATGCAAATACTTACTATTACTACAATCCAAATGAATTGTTACTGTTTAGTACCTGAGTTCTGAATTGCAAAACAACAACATCTAGCTCACAATATGCATAATTACTAAAAACCCGAAACATCCCCACCCCCACCCCTACTGTCCATACACGCACACTAAATAAGAGTGAAAATGATAAAGTGCAAATCAATTAAAAGCATTAAAAATGAATTGATGAAGTACAAATTGGAATAAAAATTACAAATTGAAAAATTATTTCAAATTCGGGTTATCATAAAAAATGGATTGATATTCGATAGGAGCAGCCAAGTCATCCAAACCACTATTTAGATGCTTTGGCGTGTGTAGGACAATTGACCATGGCTCGTTGTTGATATACTCTGAGTAAAACACTTGTTTAACCTTTTGAAATGCGCAAACAAACATCTCATCGCTCACATGGTCGTTGCTCTTCAACTTGGACAAGCCAACCATGATCAAATAGGTGAAAGGGATCAACTTTACAAGCATTTTTATCCTTAACTCTTACCCAGTCACAGTAAAATACAACCTCTTTGAAGCTTATATAATCCAATTCAAATATATTTCGAATTACACCATAGTAATTCATTTCAGCTTCAATGAGGTTTTTATCTTTTGCGCTCGCTCGAAAGAAAGAAAGAGCATTTTATGAAATGCCCGAGTTCTATACATTTGTACTTTCCTCGCACACTTTTTGCGCCGAATACGTAACCATTCAATCGATACTTTTTGTACTGTTTTGCCACGAATAAGGGTCCAGTGGCTAGACGAGCAAGCCTTGATGTCGCATCACCCCTATTTAAGAGTTGAGAATATAGATAATTTAATTTGATGGCTTGTAAATTTTAAGTGTAATGTAACGTTATATAACAGCCATTTTCATTATAATTACATTTTGTGACAACCACAACCTAAATTCGTTGTCTGATTGTACCATTGTTTCTCGTCTTTTATTGTTCTCACATGCTTCATATTTTTTGCATATTACAAAATTAATCATGTATAAAATACTCTAAAATTTTCAAAAATAGTGTTAAACATTAAAATAATTGAAACTTACTTTTTCCATTCTTCGACATCTTCATGTGTGTCAAATAGATAACGAGCTACTTGTTCATGTTGCAATCTCGTTTTCACTCATTTTCCCATCACATGACCACCATCCTCTACAATTGATCCTGTAATGTATCGCGTATTCTTGACGTAATCTTTAAAAAAATTCATCAATCTTGCAAATGAATACATCCATCGATATCTAACTGGACCACAAAGAAGTGCCTCATCATATAGGTGTACCAACAAGTGAACTCTTATGTGAAAGAATGCTTGGGGAAAGTACTTTTCCAACACACAAATCGCTTCCATCATCGCTAATTTTGCGGCCACCATGTGTTCTCTATTGACTACCTTCACACACAAGAGTGAGAAGGAAATCCAATAGAGTAAATCCTCCGTAAATTCTTGTGCTTGGAGAAACAGTGCATAAACAATAGAGTAACCAATTGCATGATCACATGCCAATCGTGGGACTTACACTTATGTAAATCATGAGTAGCATAATTCACAATCCTTTGAAAGTTGAACGCAAAATTATATGGGCCCTGCAAATTATATATTGTGTCTAAATGTTCCTCCCTTTCCCCACTCGTCAAAGTAAACGCACCAGGGGGAATTATTATCCTTCCCCTACTATCTTCTTTCAACTAGAGTTGTGGATTAAGTTTCAACGATTTCAGGTCTTTTCGCGCATTTTATCCATCCTTCGAATGACTCACCCAAAGGCACGTGCCCACAATATGTTTAGCGAATTTCTTCTCTGCATGCATCACATCCAATACATGGCACATCGGGTTATTCTTCCAATAAGGCAAGTCAAACAAAATTCACCTCCTTGTCCATGCCTTTATTGTCTCAGTTTCATTCCTAGTTACGATCTTCTCATGCTTGACATTATTAAATTTAGGATTCTTACCTGGCATATTAGGGACAGATTCAAAAAAATTTACTTTCAATTTATGAAACTGAAAGTTGTCTCAGTGGCAGCCTATGTTCAACCCCGTTGAATAAAAAATTAGAACCTTTCTCAAATATAAAACTATGAGTTGGGGGCAAAAACCTCCTATTGAAATGGTATACATTTTTTGAGATACAGGATAAATAAAGAGATTCAGTCTCCTCTCCACAGATAGGACACCCAAAATATTCATGTACTACACAACCGGATAATGTCCCATAAACTGGAAAATCATGAATTTCCCACATCAACAAAGCTTTCAGCGTAGACTCTTCTTTTCTAAAAGAGTCAAATGATTGCACAACCTCTTCCCACAACTCATTTAATTCTTCTAAAGAAGGAGTCAGGTAGATGTCGATGTCATAACTTGGACCCTTTGGCCCAAGTATTAACACAGACATCATCGAAAATTCAGGTCTCACATACTGTGAATGAGGGAGGTTGAGTGGGGCTAGTATCACTAGCCATACACTCTGATTGGTGCTTAGATTTCCAAATGGATTGAAACCATTGGTTGATATAGACAAACGAATATTGCGCTATTCTCGAGAAAAATCAGGATACTCATAATTCATCCTCCTCCAAGTTGTAGAATTAATAGGATGACACATGAGATTACCCCTACTTCTGCATTAGCATGCTAAGTCATTGCCTCCGCTATCCAAGGTACTGTGAAAAATTTCTTTAATCTATGCCGAACGAGAAAATATTTCAACACTTTTTGAGGCACTTTTGAGCTTGTTCCTTCCATACCAGTAGATTTGACATATCTAGGTTCATCGCATACTGAACAACGATCGAGATTTTCATGCTCCTTTCGTTATAGTATGCAGTCATACACAAAAGAATGAATCGATTTATACTTCATTCCCAAACCTTTCAAAATTTTCTTCATAATAGGATAGCTATGTGGAAGCTTATTCTCCATGGGTAGTAAGCCCTTTACCCAATTTAGAATTCTTGTTATGCTATTTCTAGACAAACCGTACTGCGTCTTCAAACTATGCAAACCAACCATGGCATGTAAATTTGTTTGATCCTTCTCATAGCTAGAGTATAACCGTTCGGTCACCTTAAATTTTATACTTTGGTAGTCATCATCAAAGTTTATTTAGATATCTTCATGAGAACTTGAACCTTGCACATCATCAGTAACCTCACTCTCTTCTACTTCATAAACTCCGCAAGCATTATCAACTAAATCCTCTAACATATTATGATCTATGTCGTACCCTTCTACATCTATCCTATTTATTTAAGGTTGTTGTAAAGGTTGTTTGGGGACAAACGAAACTTTCAATTCATCATGAAAACTCCAAAATTGATAATTATCTTCCATACCCGATCTTAACAAATATAGTTCAACTGTTTTCCACTCAAACACCTTACCAATCTTACACCTAGCACATGGCTACGGAAAGTCTTCATCATTAGTACATCTCTTTGCGTATTTCACAAATTCGTTAGCATCTCTACGAAACACATCCCCCATTCTATTTGTCTCACCCATCCACTCTTTGTATTTCGGATATCCCATGACAACTACCACAACTAATCACCTATTAAAGGTAAGAAGCGTATATTCATGGATTTGTGTAAACAAAACTTAGATTTATAATATGTTTCATTTAATTATATTTTATTTATATTCGATTTTAAAATTTCAAATTCAAATTCAATTTATAATAGAATTTCCTATTTCCTCCATCTCATCTAAAGGGTTAGTGGTCCTATCCCATTCAAGACCGCATATTTTTGTAATATACTTAACAGCTCATGCGCATTGTTACGATTTGAGAAAAATTCGGCAGTATATCCCCGTAGTTCTCCAAGTACAAGAAGTAGATTGGCAAGTGTTAGTGTTATTTCAATTGATTAATTGAAATAACAGGCACACTTGTCAATCTAGTATGTATCCAGTGAACATTAGGATACAACTGCAGAACTTACTCCAAAAGTAAGAACTTTAAGCCACTAAGAATATTATTATACAAAAATTATGGAGTCCAAAACTATCCAAACGGAAAAATTCGAGAGATCTCATTACAGGGGTAATGACTCTCGAACGGGTCTAAGGGCTATTGAATTCGTACGCATAAGAACTAGGAGGCTAGTATCTATGCGAACTATATGTAATTTCAAGTATGTTTCATTTAATTATCATATTATATACATTGTTCATTATAAAATTGATTTTCAAAAAAAGTTTGGAAAATCCCACCCCCATATGGACAATAATCCAGTGGCCATGCCACTTTTAAAATTAACCAACCCAACATCGATACATTATAATCCAACCGCAATGACAACACCAAATGTGTATCCCATACTCCTATTAATTCATCAACTCAATTAATTCTTTTCATCAATTAAACTAACTATTAAAGTGTACAATTACTAATTTACTAATTTACCATGAGGGGCAATCCTACTTGCATATGAAAGGGGCACTAATTATTAATTTACAAAAAAAAAATTAACAACCAATCAATTCTTTTACATGGGGGACTACAATATGTGGGGCAGTATCTAATAAACCAATAAAAAATTAATTAAAGAAAACACACATACGCACATATACACACACAACCCCCCTGCCCCCCCTCGCCAACCCCCACCGCCAGCCCTGCCCCCTCCCCCCCACCGCCGCTGCCCACCACACGCACATACACACACATATACACACGCACATACACACACGCGCTCTCATATACACACACACATGCATATATACACACACAAATACATGCACACTCACAAACACCCCCTCCCCTCCCCCCAGCCTTGCCCCCTCCCCTCACACGCATATATACACTACACACAGACGTGCACGTTTACACACACATATATACACTCATGCACATGCACATGTACATACACATATATCAAAATGGAGGAGAAATAGAGAGATAAAACATACCAAAGTTGTAGAGAGAGAGTGTGCAGTCACTAAAGAGAGAGAGAGAAATGTAGGGAATGAGAATCGGTGGGAAAAAAGAAGAGGGATGGTTTTTTTATTGACAAAATTGTCACGGTCATTGACCGTGACAACTTTATATGATTATCACGGTTAATGACCATGACAAGGTATTGTTACGGCCTTGTCATGGTCAATGACCATGACAAAAAATGCATGTTTTTTTTCACGATCAATGACCGTGAGAAGGCCGACCGGTTGAAGGGTGCCGATTTGACCATTTTGGTGTAGTGGTATGTCAACAACATGTCACGTATTTGAGGATCAAAATTAAAATCAATTCCTTATGGATGGGGAGGCGTGAGAACCTTATATACAATCGTGAAAGCCCTATATTTCATGATGTGATATTGTAACGCCCACGACTTCTTTAACTTGATATCATACAACAATAATTTAAAGACTTAGTTCCTAGGGCAATCTTACTAGGATCCGATGCCTAAATAGGAATGAGCCTCGCAATGAGAGTTAAAATACAGTCTCATTCATCATAAATAATAGCACATAAGTACTAGACTTCATCCAAATAGCAACCCCTATCTTTATTACATGCATTAGTAAGTCCCATGGTTCCATACAACCAACTTTACAATTTTGCCAAACACAAAACGAATGGCTAATAAGAATTAAATATATAATCTCTAAATAAAAGTTTGGTCTAACCAAAAACCTATTTTACCTTCTAAAAATATTTATTCTTCTGCGACCTCTAATCCTCTTCAGAGGACTCTCCAACTCTCCAGGTCCTTTCATCCCGAGGAAGTTAATGAATAAAGGGAATGAGTTCAAATAGTCCAATACGGGTAAATTGAATGTCCCACATGCTAGTGTTAGAATTCATAGGAATATGTATATACTAATTAAATTATAAAAACAAAGTATCAAGGTTAATTTATGATAATATCTAAAAGAATGGAAAAGATAAGTTCTTATTACCAACCCATTTTTTTGTATCACGTCTTAATCTGCCCTCGTTCATCGCTCCCCGAGTTCCCCCAATGATCAATATCCCGTGGTTTTCATAATCTCATGCGTCCTTTATTTTGTCATTAAGACTTTGTCAACTCCACAACCCTATTGACCCAGTCATGTCATAGGCCACGAGTTTCTCTCTTGCCCAGTTTTCTGTTATCTTCGTCGCCTTGGGCCAGTTCTGCCAAGACGCAAGTCCCGTAATTTCCTCTATTAACACCCCTTACTTTTACAGATATTTAACTTACATAAGTGGCATAATTAGGTAAATACAGGAAATTATTGTGAATAGTAATTGTGGAAATTATGAGTGTAATTTAATGAATTTATAAGTTAAACTGAATAATAAATATTAGTTTCCTAGTTCCAGATTAAAATTTAGTTGGGTTATATTTTCTTACGTAACATAGTAAAGAACTTGGAATATTTTAAAGTCATGTCACAGTTGGGTTATGTGACGGGAGATAGTTTACGTTGTTGGAAACGCGTGTGGAGAAATGTCGGGTACTGTGACACCCCGCCTAATTAAATACTAGGTTATCAGTCCTTTATTAAATTGAAATCAAGGTGGATGGTTGGTTCATTCCTACCATCACTGTCACAAATAATATTTCCAATTTAACACCCTAAATAATTAAGCTAAGTGTCAAAACAATTTAGAACCTTATTTCCATTTTATTAAGTCCAATTATGAAAACCTATTTAATAACCAATAGTTTAAGATTTCATAAATACTAAGGATGAATAATACCACACATGAATTTAAATCATCTAAATAAACCAAACCAGTTTAAAACTATAAATGAAACCATCATGATAATAGTTAAAACCCAAAGGGTACCAAATACTGAAATATAAAGGAACATAAATCTCTGAAGAAAATCCAAACTGAATAGAGAGACGGGTGATGCATGCCCTAACTAATAAGAACTAAAAATAAGAGTGGAGTTAACAATGAGGTTGTCTAAGTAGTAGCCTACAATTCCCACATAAGTTTCAGTGTCTCCGATCCAAGAAATCAAAGCACGACGCCCCTGTGGCTGGGCACCTGTAATATATACATATATATACAAGAGAGAGGAGATAATTGGAAACGGGTCAGAGCCCCAGTGTAAAACAGTTTAAAATTTTCGTTTAGCAAGTATTTAAAATGCTTACCGGCTAATGTAACAACCATGTTAGTATGCGTCACTCTCTTGGGAAATTCTCACCTCCCTTCTAGTGTGCACGTCTATCGTAATATTAACCTCAAAAGTTCATTTTAACTTAACCTTCCCATAAAGTTTCATTACACTAACTACGATGGATAAGATAATTAATTTATGAAATTTAAGAACTCATATATATCTTATTTTATATCAAAATTAGCCTAGTGTTGTCCCAAAATTTTCAAACACTTATAATAAAGTTAGAGTATTTACTCATTACTTAACTAGTTTTATAATTTAAGCACACATCCTGCTCCCTAATTTGTGGCTAATGGTATCCCAATTTCAAATCTGTCTTCGAAAAGATGGTTGCTCCCCTCAGCTGATCGAATAGGTTATCAATTCAAGGCAACTGATATTTGTTCCTTATTGTGACCTTGTTCAACTCCCGATAATACACGCATAACCTCATTGAACCATATCTCTTCACAAACAACACTGGAACGCCCCAAGGTGAGGTGCTCCTACGAATGAAGCCCTAACCTAATAGATGCTCTATTTGATCTCGTAACTCCCTCATTTCTGCTGGAGCAGTATGGTACGGTGCACGTGCTATCGGTCGAGTACCCGACATTAAGGCTATGACAAAATCTATCTCTCGACTGGGGGTAGGTCCGTTATCTCTTAAAATACATTGGAATACTCACGAATGACTAGAATCGAATCTAAGGGAATCACGACCTCCTTAGAGGTATCCTCCTCTATGTAGTACAAATGGGTGGAAGAGCCTCCCTCTCGGTGTGGCTTTGCCACCAAAAACATCTACTGACCCAGAATGGCAAAGATTAGACTCCCACCATAATAATCTATCATGGCTTTGTACGCAACGAGCCAATCCATGCCAATATAACATCGTGCTCATGAATCACTAAGACTATCATGTCAGTTGGTAAAATCAAGTTACCAATCTCTAGTCCGACACCCTGGCATATACAGAAAATCAAAGACCCATTCCCCAGTGGTGAGTCTACGCATGTCACAATGCTCTCTGCTATGTCTAATAACCCTAAGGCCTTTGTAAAATGAGTAGCTATAAAATAATGTGATGCCCCAGTATCAAATAAAACCCGACCCATAGTGCTACGGATAGGAAATGTACCCTCAATCGCGAGTGGTGCTTGAGGTGATGCTGCTTGGTGGATGTTGTAGACATGTCCTTACTACAGTTGCCCCTGCTGAACTGGAGCTGCAGGTATTGCGGGTAACGCTAGAGCTCGAGCTGGCGCTGGGAGGGTGGTTGGAGAGAGTGGCCTTTGCCCGTCATTATGGGCACCCTACTATTGCGGGGACCTATCTCCCTCTGGGCAATCCTAGTACCTATGTCTATTCTTACCACATCTAAAACATTTGCCCTGAAGTTACCTCCCCTCTGCCCCTGCTATCCATGACCCTGTTGGCCATTACCACCCCACCAATGGCCCTGCTGGAAACACTGTTGACCATAGTGGCCCTGCGGTTGTCCCTACTGCTGACGGTATTGGCCCTGTTGGCCATGCTGATTAGACTAGCCCTGCTGGCCCTGCCTGAATCCCCCAAATACCTATTTGGAGTCACCTTATCGGAACTACTTGGTAGGGTCCCCCTGATAAGAACTCTGATCACTGTGATGGTTCTGCCCCTAGGCTGCTGGTGCCCCACCAGTACTACTACACCATGTTCTGCCCTACTGGCTGGACTTCTCTACTCGTTTTATCCCCTATAGATGGAAGGGGTGATCCCGACAGTGTAACAAAGCATCATTGAGTACATCAGTGTAGGTACTCAATGATAGATTGCCTATGAGGTGCTGACGGATCCTACAGGCCAATCCATCTACAAACAACAGTATTTTCTTCCCCTTTGTGGGTTCCTCATCTGGCACCATAGTGAGAAGTCTATTGAAATCCTCCTCGTACTCGACAAAAGTCATATTCTCCGATTTCAAATTTAGTATCTTCTTCCTCATCTCAGTCTGCACGGTGGATGGGGAGAACTTGTAGTCAAACCTTCCCTAGAATGATTGAATTGTGATGTTATCCCTCTCCTCCAAAGTGGTGTTGGACTCCCACCACTACAAAGCGCCCCCCACTCGCTTAAAGGAAGCCAAAAGATGCCTTTGCAAGTCGGTGCACTCATACATGTGCAGATGCCTCTCGATATCTTTCTTCCATTGACTGGGGACTACTATGTCCGAACTACCCAAGAAATCCATGGGATGTGCCTTCTGAAATGCATTCCTAACCCTCTCCCATGCGGCCCCACCACCTGAATTTGGGGTGGATCCTGCTGCACTATCTCTAATGCGGCATTCACCGCCTGAGCAACAATGGTGGATACCTCATTCCCTGAGTCAGAGTTGCTTTATGCTCGACCTAGCCATTCCTATCTCGTGGTGTGCATATCGTAGGCATCTAAAGTGAGAAGGAAGTTTATTAGTCTAAATTCATTATCAAATCTCGAATAGCTGAAGACGTTAGCGTAAATAAAAGAATACAATATTCCTAAAAATATGTCTTTATATTAAGGACGCTAAGATGGAAGCGAGATAATCCATACAGATCCTGAAGGACACTAGAACCTGATGATCTGATACCACATGTGACACCCCACCTAATTAAATACTGGGTGATCAGTCCTTTATTAAATTGAAATCAAGGTGGACGATTGGTTCATTCCTACCATCACTGTCAAAAATCAAAATTTTAATTTAACACCTTAAATAATTAAGCTAAGTGTCAAAACAATTTAGTACCTTATTTACATTTTATTCAGTCCAATTATGAAAACATATTAATTAACCAACAGTTTAAGATTTCATAAATACTAAGGATAAATAATACCACACAAGAATTTAAATCATCTAAATAAACCAAACCAGTTTAAAACTATAAATGAAACCATCCTGACAATAGTTAAAACCCAAAGGGTACCAAATACTGAAATATAGAGGAACATAAATCGCTAAAGAAAATCCAAACTGAATAGAGAGACGGGTGACGCATGCCCTAACTAATAAGAAATAAAAATAAGAGTGGAGTCAACAATGAGGTCATCTAAGTAGTAGCCTGCAACTCCCACATAAGCTTTAGCGTATCCGATCGAAGAAATGAAAGCATAACGCCCCTGTGGCTGGGCACCTGTAATATATACATATATATATATAAGAGATAGGAAATAATAGGAAACGGGTTAGAGCCCGAGTGTAAAATACTTTTAAATTTTAGTTTACCAAGTATTTAAAATGATTACCTTCTAATGTAACAATCATGTTAGTATACGTCACTCTCTTGGGAAATTCTCACCTCTCATCTAGTGTGCACGTCTATCGTACTATTAACCTCAAAATTTCATCTTAAATTAACCTTCCCACAAAGTTTCATACCACAACGTACGATGGCTAAGATAATTAATTTCTAAAATTTAAGCTATCATATATATCTTATTTTATATAAAAAATAGCCTAGTGTTGTCACAAAATTTTCAAACACTTATAATAAAGTTAGAGTATTTACTCATTACTTTACTACTTTTATGCACTGTAGAAAATTCCCATACACACACACACACATATATATATGGTGTTGGCATACTCGGCTATTAAGTCCCCGTATCACTCATATTAAGGAAAATTATAGTTCGGAATCACTCTCTAACTATATTAACATACATCACATAGAAATGGAGGCGAAACATAGTTCAAAGTCACTACGAGGTCAGCACATACCCTCACGTCTCTTAAGACCGTCTGACTATGAATCAGATAGACTGTGCCGTTGAATCCTATGTTCTAGGGTACGAGCCAATATCCCCCATAAAGGCCCAATCGAGATAAGACCGTCCCGTCGCAGAAACCCCAATGATACCAAGTAGCCCGATTATGATTTTTATATAGATATATAATATATTCACAATCACACAGTCATATATATATAAATATCCACATTTTTAAATTAGGTGCACTCACGACCCATAATTATAATTATCCGTTATTAACTCATTTCAATCGATTATTTTGCATAATGGACTCGTCATTTTTATTCTCATTTATAGTTAACTTCATACTCACTTCTCATCTCTTGAAGTATTCTAAGTATAATTTCAGTAGGCATACACTCCCTTACTTTCTGGTCTAACTTCCTTACGAGTCTAGATCTTTTTATTAAATGTACAAATGATTTTTTATTCACATGAATAATTCCTCGTTAACCCAAAATCTCATCCTTCACTGAATTTCACTCAACGGGGTCAACCTATGCCCACTGGTATTCTCTATATCCCATTATACTCCAATAATAACAATCAAGGGTTCCTATGCATTTTAACTGGATTAAACCAACGTATGAGAATTATGTAGCTTTCCAGGAGGGGTCGATCGATCAATCAAGAAGTTCTTGCCCAGAAACTGCCATTAAAACCTACGGATGTCATCTTCCAATTCCTCCAAAAATGTCATTAACAACTCCAAAATTCTCAAATAACATTACCACAAGTTCTATACACATATATGCAAGATTTTCTACGTGAAATATGTATGAATCTACAAACAGAATTGAATTAATGGGCAAATTTATTTTAATTATTAAGAACCCTAACTTTCCTCTAAACTTCCATTATTTTGTGTCTTTTTCCCAGATTTATCATTTCTAAATTAATCAAATTTCGTGGGTAATCCTCTACATATAATTAGGATGTCTAGAGTTTATTTATTTTCCCTACAACATGTGATTGGGTCCTTAAAATCCTTGAGTTCTTACATGAAACATAGGTTCAATTACCCTAATCTAACATGGTGTGACAATTAAGTATAAGAGAAGCAAGATAGATACTTGCCTGGAATTTGAGTTTCTGATTTGTGGATGAAAGTTGTATAGTTGCATTGCTTGTCACGCGGTCTCTGCTTTGGTGGTGGTGGTGGTGTAAGCGGTTGAGTCCTTGGCCTTGGGTTTCTTGGAAAGCTCTCCAACCCCTTCTCTAATGGTCGTTCTTTGATTTTATGTTTGTTAACCCTAGAAGTCAACTCCTACTGGCTGATTTATCCTTAGGAAATTTGTGGGTTTAATTATACAAAAATGTAAAATGTCTAAAATACCCTCCCAGGATGCCAATTAGGCCTAAAAATGCCCCGAGACCCAAACTAAATCTCCGGGCACATTGTTTTGACTAACTCCACCCTTCCGGACACATTGGCATACTCGAAATGACCATACAGTTGACTCATAATTTATTCACTATTAATAGTAATAATTAAATCCCGACATGACACAGGCGCATCCCAATGTAATTTCCATAATTATTAAATTATACACTCATGATAATTTAATAATTTGGTCATACATATTATTTTATCCATTAAGTAATAATAAAAAAAAATCCCAATAATTACTAACTCTCATCACGCTAGTAAATAGTTAATATAATTTTAGGATTAATATTTAATTTATATCTCAATTTAATTTTATAAATCCCCAAATTTAAAAGTCATAAAATATGGGGTATTACTGGTACGACTATTGAATTATAGTTAGGTAACTCAGATGGAGATTTCGAGCGCACTGTTGGTTTCAGAATGGACGAGATAGTAGAAATTAAGTATCCGGGGGTTGCGTTTGTGTTCTGAGGACTTTTAGACTAGTAGGGACTCGTAATTGTGTAAACGAGTCAAAATTAGGTATAATAAGGGAGAAACCCTTATCTCCCTCTTATAAACCCTAAGAGAGAGAAAGAGAAGAAATAAAAAAGAGGAAAGAAGGGAAAAGGAGAAAGGAAGAGAGAAAATGGGATTTCGGGCCAAACTTCGCGGGATTCGAGTCAATGTCGTCGAATTTCATCCATGGGAAAGTATTTACTTACTTTATTCATTTGAGTGTGTATCTCATATTATAGTTGGTAAACTAGATAAATTTTGGGTAAGTTCCATTAAAATGAATTCGGGAAATTAGAATTTAAGTTTACAATCTAATGTATTGTAAACTCTTAATAATTTCTAGTGTTAAACCCATGATAATGGAGTGTCGAAATGGGAGAAATGATAAAACAAGGGCTTCAATGGTTTTAGGGTTTAAATCTAAGAGAAATGGTTTAATACCACAAATTAATTGATGTTTTAGTTAGAAATCAGTTTTAGGATGATTATAGTGTTGTTGGTTGAGATTAGAAACCATAAAAAAAGGAGATTGGGTTGATATTTGGAATTTTTGGAGGTTGACAAATCGCCAAAATAGTGTCCTTCGAATTGGGAAAATCGATTTGGGTCTAGAGCGAGTCGAATAAGGGGATCTGTAAGGCTCTATCAGGTGGAATCGATTCAGATTAAGATTGAATCGATTCACCTTTGAGTACCTGCTTGCAAAGAACTTTTCGAATCGATTCAGATGGAGACCGAATTGATTCTCTAGCCGGAATTGATTCGCATTTGGGGGCGAATTGATTTGCCTTTGCATAATTTGAAAGTTTTCTTCCCTGAAGTTTATGTGTAGTTAAATCACAAATTAAAGATTTTGGTAGGGGATTATTGACGTGATATTTAGAATCCTAGATAACAGAGTTGAGAGGGGGTATACCTTGGATTAGAAGAAAGATCCTTGGATTAGTTAAAGGTACAATCCGAGCTATGGACCTAATGAATGTTTAGGATGGGAGACATTCGAGGAAATTTTTTGCCAAGCGTATGTGGATATATTTATGCGGTTTGAATAAATATCATCCGACTGCATTTGGGTAAATCCAAGGATATGATTAGGATGTAATTTAGGATAAGGTTTAAAGAGGATTGAGCGACTATCCGGTACGTTTATTGACGACTATTATTATAAATGGATGCTATACCCCTGGAATTAAGGTAAGTTGTTTATCTACTTAATTATTGCGAATTGGTAGACTCGGGATTGTATATAAATCCTTAAAAGTGACTAAGGTGTGAGTTATATCTTAATTAAGATAGTATTTATAGGTTTACTATTTTAACTGTCTAAATACTTATATACTATTACGAATGGGAGCATTCGGGGTTTTGCCTATCGCTATAAGAGTTTGGAAATTATAGCCATAGTATATTCAGAAGGGATATATATTATATATATGGGAGTTATTATAGAATATATATGATATGATACGAAAATTAATATATCTGTATGTGATTGGTATATTTGTATTTTAGAGGCTGGTTCCACGGGCATAAGGATGGATAGCAAAATTATAGATACCTCTAGATCTATCCAGGGAGGTTGCGTTGGTGAATCCTCTGGCTTACGGAGTAGGAGAGTGCATCCCCAGGTCATATCGTCCCGTATATGGGTATGATATTATTTATATTCCAGTTTCAGGATGGAATATGACAACCTCCACCGTTTTGTATTTCTACAATTATCATGAGAGAGTCTGACTTGGTTTCGGAGTTAATTTGAGAAAACCCGGATGTGGATGGGAACTTTGAGACCTCATCCTTGAGTTAGAACTCGGTGGGATGGTTATTATACTTATGATTATAACATAGGTATAAATATACTCGTTGCTAGTAGAATATTACTTGCTTATGAAGTTGAGATGTCCTATAACCTTAAATGGTATAAAGTGTAAAAATGAATAAGATGTTTTTGTTCTTCTGGTAGTTTTATATCCGGAGAAATATAAATGTGAATCGTAGGTTCAAGTGAGGACTATATAAAAAGGATATTATATGTTAAAATGAAGATGGTAATCTAAACTATAGAAAATTACGGAAAATGAACAGTATAGTTATATAAATAGAAATGAGAACTATATATGTATATCATGGATAATCATATTAACTAAAATCATATGTAATAGATTATGGTATAACACATATTATATCACACCAGATAGATGATAGTTACGATGATTTACGAATGGGTGAAAGATATTGGTTAGGTAGGGTAACTTAAGTAGTTTGTTGAAAATGTATGCGTAGGTGTGCACTATTAGTAGAGGGGGGAGATGTATCTCATGACAGTGCAATACAAGTTCAAATATGAGATATTTCATATTTTTAAATATGGCATTTAATGCGCTTGCTAAATATTTTCAAAACTCAGGCTCTGACCCGTTTCTCTATTTTCCCCTTTATTGATATATATATATATATATATATATATATATATATATATATATATATATATATATATATAGGTGTCTAGACAGAGGGATGCCCGGATGAAAATTCCTTCGAGTCAGACATTTGCTGCCACAATTTTGGATTCAAGCAGGTTTATGTTAGATGCTTCTATCCTTGAGATCTAGATAGGAGGCACTGTAGAAAGACTCGGGATGATAGCCCAACTGTATTTATTTATTCTTTTACCACATGTTAATCTGTGGCTATTCCATTGGTTTGTATTATTTTGTACCGAAAGTTCGATTATTTTATTTCATTCCACTTGTAGTATATAAACTGTTTTGATGTTTTATTGAATGGGTTGGTTAAAAAAAGATTAGTTAAATAAAATTTTGATGCCAGCCTAAAAAGTTGTTAGTAATTAAATTAGTTTTTGACAATGATGCTGAGAAGGAACAATATGAGACTCATGTTTTTATTTGGTATAGGATTGATCACTCGGTATTTTATTAGGCAGGGTGTCGTAGATGGTATCAAAGGATCATGTTCTAATGTCCTTCAAAATCTGTGCTGACGTACTATGCTTTAAGCATTGGTTTTTATTTGATGTAGAGATTTAGGATTATGATTGTTTATTCGTACTGAGAGATTTTGTTCTCTTTCTATTATATAAGATTATAGTAAATCTTTTGTCCGGTCATATGAGATTTGGGTTTTGATCGATGAAGGACGACTAGGGAAGGCCATTATATGGGTAGCAGGAGCCGGGGCTAAGTTGGAGCTGTAAGTTGAAGTCGGGGATGAGGACCACAGTAGAGGTCCCTCCTTTTGTGGAATTTTCATGCATTTCTACAAAGACTACTAAAGTATAATGCTTATAATTATCCAAGTACCTCTATAGTAGAGAGTGGTGCTAGACTTGAATTACCTAGTGAAGTAAGCTTGGGAAAAAGTTTGAAAGGTCTTCGATAAGGACCATAGGTTGAAGTTTAAGTTATATGGAGGCAGTGTAGCGTCATCCAGTGGAAGTAGAAGGCCACAAGTGGACATCCGGCCAAGGATTCACTGAACCAAGGCAATTGAGGCCGGTATCATATTTTGATTTAGTGGGAAGAGCTAAGGGAACTACGAGGGTGATTGTCAATATTAAGGCTATAGAGTCGAAGATAATTACAACCTTAAAATGGTCAGGGTGTCCAGAGATAGGGAATGTGGTGATGTGGAGTGTACAACCATACAGTTAGTCCATGCTCAAAATGAGTTATAGTACAAAAGTAGGGTGCCTAGATGGGTCATTGATAAAAGTAGTTGTGGATTGGTTAAGGCAAGTGTATTGTACCTGCGGACCATTTATAAAAATTAAGGAGATTGGAAAAGCTTTTAGTATGAGTTCCCCTCGGGCAAAGGAGGTATATGTTAGGTGGCAAGATTGCATCACACGATTTTGTTAGCCCTAGATTCGGGTGTGATTTTAGTTTTGTGGTTGTATCGGTAATATTATAGAAGGTAGATCTATATGTTTTTTCGCAATTGAGGAGTTTGATTTCTCTTCATTCTCTATAGAAGTGGTTGTTGGTATATCTAGATTATATTTGGGCATTCACTAATCGTTTAGTACATATTATATGAGTATGGTGTTATTATGAATATAATATATTCTAGGTTGGACAATGCGATAGTAGGATATTAATTGTAAGGCTATCGTAACCGCGGTTCTAGGGCAGAACTGGTTGTTTGCGTGATATCTCACCTCGATATAGGTTGAGCTCGCAATTTATTATATGTTTAGTTGGGAGTTCGATGAGTATATGTTTCATTATCGTGATTTTAGGGCATAGCGAACTTACATATATGATTTAAGGTATGCAAGATTTATTAATAAGCTGTGATTTTAAGCTCATTATTGTTGGCGCAAAAGGCTTAGTATTAGTACAAGTGCCTTGGGGTATGGCTCCTAGAAATAAGTAGGAGTTCGAACCAAAATCTATTTTTGGATGGCGTGGCATTATCCTAGTGGTATATTTGAAGCTAACGGACCTCCACGATTGACAAAGTTAAGAAGTAGTGTCTCAGAGGGGTTCCTTGTTTGGATTTGGCATTGCGAGACAGTCCACACATGAACCTTAACGATGTCGGGAGTGGATAGATGTTATTGGATGCAAGGATGTTGGCTTTGGATGATAATTTACCTAGTTTGGAGGAAACTCTATAAACGGGAAGCCATGAAATGATTAGAGGCTTATGGATACGAGAGTGTTATGAAAGAGCACTAAAATGTTTCTCTCATCGCAGGTATGTGGGTGAGGCAAGTTAAAGGAAATTGATTAGAGGCTTAAATCTAGGCCTTGATTAAAAGGAAAATTATGCGGTAATATGCTTTTGGTATAATGTTCATAGCAATTGTGCAGAGTATAGGCGCCCCGATTAATTAGACTTTCCATTTCACTGAGGTGGAAGGACATAGTGTTAGAAGCATTAAACAGGTTTGTGAGGTTGGATTTAGAATGTCCCAGTTGTGTTCCTTAGGACATTATATCTTGATGACCGACGACGTAAGGTAGTAGTGTAACGGTAGGGTCCGTTATTTGGATTTCACTTTGCAGGACGTCCCACGCACAAAACCAAGATAATGTTGGGAGTTAGGAGAGGCCTTAGCTGTTAGGAATATAGTTAGTATAGGACTCTTTTTATGTGTGTAGGAAAACACATTGCTCTTAGGACTACCATGAAGTAAGGCCAGTAGAACTAGTCGTGCTGATATGGGGAGATTGTTGTGAGTTAAGCACACGAAGATTGGTGGGTTAACCTTGAGAAGGATTAGATTTCCAAGTACAAAACAAATTGAATCTGGAGAAGATTGTTGACAATAACCAGGTGTTAAAACCAGGACAAGAAAGTGTGGCCCATTTTTAAAGATAGTGTTACATGTGCGACGTTGGCAATAATGTGCTGATAGGAACGGATTATAGGGTGTGTATCCACCTTGGTAAGTTGATTTTATACACGGTGACTAGGCATAAATTCTTTTGAATTTAGCCCCTTAAGTTAGTGATTTTAATACCTCAAACAATGTAATTGAACCATTTTTATGCCATATCACTCCATTGTCTGTTCCTAACAATATTTCCTAGTTTTTGTGTAATTTTGATGAAGTTTTCAGGAATGGAATGCAAGAAAGAATCCAAAAGAAAAGAAAAGATGCAAGCAAGAAATGTCAAAGGGCAAAAGAGTAAATTCCATTCAGAATTCGAAAGCGACACCCAAAAGTGAAGTTGAAGAGCATGAGTTCACAAGAGCATAGGAAGAAACAACATCCAAATCGGAGGTCTCGATAAGAAGATATGGCCAGTCAAAGTCGCAAGAAAAAAGTCAAAGAAGAAGAAAATTGGACCGATCCGGGTAGGATCCGGACCGATCCAATTTGACCAAGTCCAGTACACCCCGGATGGATGGAAAACCGATGGAAGTGATAAAAAGAACCGATCCGATGGATATCGGACCGATCCGATTAAGATCCGGACTGATCCGGTCATGCGAAATCCTGTCATTAATTTATCATTTATTGTGCAGATTTGATGAGTGTGTAGCTGTGAAGCTTGTGCCACAAGCATGGTTGGCTATCAAATTTCAATGATTTGTGCTAGAAAGGCCAAGCCCTATATCATTTGAGTGGAGTCTAGGGTTGAGAGTTCTAGGGAGAGTTTTAGGTCAAAGTTCTAGGTTAAATTTCCAATTTCTTCTAGAGTTTGCATGAACCCGAGTTTGTATTCTGAATCTCAATTCCGTTTTTGTGCTGAATTCAAGTAATATCATTCTATTGTCTTTTTCTTTAATATTTGCAAATCTTTTACAATGTTTTGTAGCTTCATAATTTCATATGTGAATTTGTTTTTGAACCAAGTCATGAGTAGCTAAATTCCCAAGGGTTGGGGTACATGAACTCAATCCTAAGGCAAATTATTTGTATAGAAAATAGAGTTTGAATTAAAATATTGATTGAATCGTGAATGAAAATCATATATACATTGTCAATCTTTTAATCTCTCTTGCCCTAGGTACCTGAGATGTTTAAGAACGCTTTGTGTGTATAATTTGTCGTTCACTGCTTTATATTTATCATTGATTTCATATGATGCGGGCTTGAACCTCATATATGTAATGCTTAGAATTTATAAAGACTGGATTTAGTTGAGAATTTTAATTTATAATTCTAGTATTCTTCAGAATAATTTGATAAGGATTGAGGGATTGTATCCTACCCTATTTTCTCCAATTTGTCAAAACCAAGTTTCTTTGTTAATTTCAAATTGTTTTCTTTAAGTAAATTTTTAGAAATTTTCCAAAAATTAATCATCTTTTTATTTCTTTTAAGAAATCACTTCAAGATTTAGTAATTTTTCTTGTTACTGATTGGCAATCTTGATCCCTGTGGAGACGATCCCGAATTACCGGGTTTATTACTTGAGCGACAAGGCTTGCACTTTAGCCTAGAGAAAAACGCACTTTTAAGACAAATATTAAGTCGCGTCAAGTTTTTTGGCGCCGTTGTCGGGGATTGAAATTGTTAAATTTTCAAGAAAGTTATTTTTATCTACAAGTGATTTAAAAAAAAAAAAAAAAAAAAATCATTTCTTCTCTTGTGTACTTATATGCACAATTTATCTCCCACCCAAGTTCACGAAAATCCTATTGTCGAAGCCAGTTCTGAAAATTCTGAGTCTCTTCATTTTTGGGTTCCACCTCCTTCGCCTAATAATTCCATCACAGGTCGTTCTTTGAGTCAAACCTTGAGTGAGAATTCTGAACCTTTCGGTAGCGATACGTCGGAGCGCGGTAGTGTCGGTGTTGGGGCTGGAGAGGACGATGTACCATATCTACCCATGAAAGATCTTTTATTTCCGGAGTGAACTGTTACCCCTGGCTGCATTTTACTCCCTTATAATGCCGGTCAGTTCCACTTTCGGAATGGAATGATCCAAGTTCTTCCTACATTTCGTGGGATGTATTATGAAAAACCATATCTCTATATTCGAGAATTCTAAGATACATGTGAGACATTTGGAGATCAAGCTTGTCCACAAGATGTAATCCGGTTGAAGTTATTCCCTTTTTCCTTAAAGGATAAATCTAAAACTTGGTTATGGTCCCTACCCCCAAATTCTGTGTTATCTTGGAGAGATATGCAAGCCAAATTTCTATCAAAATTTTTCCCACAACACAAAACCAATTCTGTTAAAGCCCAAATTCAAGCTTTTCGACAAAATGAGAATGAGGCTTTTGATGAGTGTTGGGAGAGATTTTAGGAATTGGTTAGTGCGTGCCCACATCATGGATTTGAAAAGCATCATCTAATTTCATTTTTCCATCAAGGCCTTACTTTAGCATCTAAACAACTTGTTGAAACCATGTGTGAAAGACCTTTTTGGGAATTATACTCAAGCGATGCTGAGGCTCATCTGAGATATGTAGAAGAGACTACCCAAGCATGGGATGTTTCTTACCCCAATAGTCAAAATCAAAATCGACAAGTGTCCAACTTGCCTACTGCGTTCGGTATTTATCACTTGGACAAGGTCACTATGTTGGATCGAAAATTTGACCAATTGGAGAAGAATTTCAAAGATATGCTTGAAGTGCGATTGAGAGATGTGGCTGGACCAGTCCAACCCGATAAGGAGAAAGTCTGTGCCATTTGTAATGCGGGTCATTCTACCAAAGGATGTCCTACCATTCCTGCATACAAGGCAATGTACACTGAACATGTTGAAGCAATAGGGGGATTTCGAGGAAATTATAATGCACGGCAAGGGAATGCATATAATCAATCATGGAGGAATCCTGGGTTCAATTATGGACAACCCCAAGGTGGTATGGTTCCTAACCCACATATGACTCTACCACCACCCCCTCAATTTCAGCAAGTGGCTCCTCCAATGTCAAATCCTATGCAAGTACCACCTCCCAGTCCTTATGTAGCACCACCTAGAAGATCTCTTGAGGATAATCTCAATCAATTCATCTAATCTCAAAAAGAGAGTAATGCTAAATATGATCGAATGTTCGCTGAGATGCATACTAACATCTCTAGGTTGCAATCTGCAATGAATACTCAAGAGAAGGGTGAACTTCCTGCCCAAGGCCAAAACCATCTCTTCAGGCTCAACCCACAGTTTACTCCACATCATCAGATTTGCAAGAACAATGTCAAGCTGTTACTACTCTTCGTAGTGGTCACGTAATTGATCTAGCACCTAAACTTCCAAAGGTGAAAGATAACGGAGTAGAACCCGAGATTGCTAAGGAATCTGAAACTTTCGAGTCTGAAGAACCTTCCCTAGAAAAGGAACTGAAAGATGAGGAAGTTGAACCTGAAATTGAAGTCAAGTTGCCTACTACTGCTCCATTTCCTCAACGCTTAGAGTCACCCAAGAAAGGTGCTTCGCGTACAGAGGTGTTGGATGTGTTGAAACAAGTAAAATTGAACTTGCCATTTCTTGATGCTATTCAACAAATTCCAGCATATGCTAAGGTTATTAAAGATCTTTTGACAGTCAAGAGACGTCTTAAGGTGAATAAAAATGTTTTCTTGGCACAAAATGTGAGCTCAGTTCTTCTCAATGATCTTCCACCGAAATTCAAAGATCCAGGTGCACCTACCATTTCGTGTATCATAGGAGAGAAAAGAGTGGAAAAAGCATTGCTTGATTTAGGTGCGAGTGTAAACATCCTCCCATACTCCATCTATAAGCATCTTGATTTAGGTGATCTAAAACCTACCCGAATTACTCTAGAGTTAGCGGATAGAACAGTGAAAGTGCCTCGTGGAATTGTAGAGGACGTGATAGTTCAAGTGGACACGTTCTACTTTCCTGTTGATTTTGTCATTTGGGACACTGAGCCTATTCCCCATACGAGAAATCATGTTCCAATAATATTGGGCCGTCCATTCTTAGCTACTGCTAATGCTTTGATCAACACACGGAATGGCCAAATGCAACTCACTTTTGGAAACATGACTCTCGAGACTAATATTTTCAATGTCTCTAACCAAATGGGTGATGAGGATGAGATTCTTGAAGTGGATCTTATTGAGGAAGTTGTGGATGAAAATATTGAGACAATCATAGGAGGAGATGCTTTGAAAGTGTGCTTAGTGCAAAGTGGTTTGCAAAAGAGTGCTTATACTGAGTTTGAGAGAGAGGTGGTAGAGTTGAAAATTTGGTTACAAGAGGAAGAGAGTTTTGAGAGGTTGAGAGCTGTTGACTGGATTTCTAGGTATGAAGAATTGCCTCCGAGGGAGACACCCATGATCTCCTCTGAAAATATATTTCCTAGTCTTGAGTTGAAGAAACTACCCTCCCATGTCAAATATGCCTTTTTAGGTGAGAATGATACATTTCCTGTTGTTGTGTCTTCCCATCTTGAAAAAGGGCAAGAGGGTATGTTGTTAGATGTGTTGCGAAAGCATAAAAGTGATTTTGGTTGTACCATAGCAGATTTGAAAGGTATAAGTCCTTTGATTTGTACCCATAAAATCCATCTCGAGGAAGAGGTGAAGCCCTCGCGTGAGATGCAAAGGCGATTAAACCCAACCATGAAAGATGTAGTAAGAGCGGAAATCATCAAATTGCTAGATACTGGAATTATCTATCCCATTTCGGATAGTAAATGGGTGAGCCCAATTCAGGTCGTTCCAAAGAAATCGGGGATGACTGTGGTTGAAAATGCTAAGGGAGAATTAATACCTCAACGCACCACCACCGGGTGGCGTGTTTGCATTGACTACTGAAAGTTCAATGCCGGAACTCGAAAATATCATTTTCCCTTACCGTTTATCGATCAAGTTATCGAACGAGTGGCGGGTCATCCTTACTATTATTTCCTAGATGGGTATTCCGGTTATAATCAGATTGAAGTGGATGTAGTTGATCAAGAAAAGACGACTTTTACATGTCTGTTTGGTACTTTTGCCTACAAACGTATGCCATTTGGATTGTGTAATGCGCCAGCTACTTTTCAAAGGTGCATGTTGAGTCTCTTTAGCGATATTATTGAAAAAGGTCTTGAGGTGTTCACGGACGATTTCATCATTTTCGGTCCATCTTTTGACCAATGTTTAGCTAATCTTGAGAGAGTTCTATTCCGATGTGTGGAAAAAGACTTAGTCCTCAATTGGGAAAAATGCCATTTTATGGTTACTGAGGGTGTAGTCTTGGGCCACATAGTCTCATCTAGGGGGATTGAAGTTGATCGAGCAAAACTTGAAGTAATAGCTGAGTTACCCCCGCCAAAATCACTTAAAGATGTGAGGTCCTTTCTAGGCCATGCTGGATTTTATAGGAGGTTTATCAAAGACTTTAGCGCCATCGCTAGACCTTTGAGTAATATTCTTATGAAGGACACTCCATTTGAGTGGAATAAAGCATGTCAAGAAGCTTTTGATAAACTTAAAAGCATGCTTATTTCCGCACCTATCATGCAAGCTCCGAATTGGTCATTACCATTTGAGCTTATGTGTGATGCAAGTGATTATGTGATTGGTGTTGTTCTTGGACAGAGAAAAGACAAGAAAGCTCATGTTATTTACTATGCTAGCAGAACATTATCTGGCCCTCAGCTTAATTACTTTACTACAGAGAAAGAGTTACTAGCAGTCATTTTTGCTCTTGACAAATTTCGCTGTTACATTCTTGGGTCACCTATCATTTGCTTCACTGATCATTCGGAACTTAAATATCTCTTGAGCAAGAAAGATGCCAAACCCTGCCTAATCAGGTGGATCCTACTCCAATAAGAGTTTAATCTCTCGATTCAAGATAAGAAAGGAGTACAAAACGTCGTTGCTGACCATTTGTCACGACTCTTGTCCGACGTGCCTATTGATCCCATTCCCATAGACGAGTATTTTCCGGATGAGAATCTATTTGCTACTTCTTCTCTCCCTTGGTCTGCGGATATAGTCAACTACCTTGTCACTGGAGTTATTCCATCTAGTTGGAATCCGCAAGAGAGAAGGAAGTTCATTACTTGGTCACGCATGTTCTTTTATGATGATCCATATTTGTTTAAGTATTGTGCTGACCAAATCATCCGGAGATGTGTACCCGATGAAGAAATCCAAGGTGTAATTCGATTTTGTCATTCGGAATCATGGAGGTCATTTTTCCAAAAATAAAACTGGTGCTAAAATTCTTCAAACTGGTCTTTATTGTCCCACAATCTTCCGGGATGTGAATGCTTTTTGTAAATCTTGCGATAGATGCCAAAGAATGGGAGCTATTACTCGTCGTGGCATGATGCCATTAACCCCAATTTTAGTCTTGGAGTTGTTTGATTGTTGGGGTATTGACTTCATGGGGCCCTTTCCCCCTTCTTTTGGTTTTCTATACATCCTCGTCGCTGTACATTATGTCTCGAAATGGGTAGAGGCTATAGCTACAAGGACAAATGACAGCAAGGTGGTGATAAAATTCATTCAAGAAAATATACTTTCTCTATTTGGTATGCCTAAGGCCATAATTAGTGACAATGGAACTCATTTTTGCAATAGGCCGATGGAGAAACTAATGCGAAAGTATGGAATTGTCCATAAAGTTGTCACCACTTATCACCCCCAATCGAATGGCCAAGCCAAGATTGCTAATCGGGAAATCAAAAATATCTTGGAAAAGATAGTTGATCCTAATAGGAAAGACTGGTCTCTTAGATTGACTGATGTGCTCTGGGCTTATAGAACCGCATATAATAATCCCCTTGGGATGTCCCCATTTCGATTTGTGTATGGAAAACCTTGTCATCTTCTGGTTGAAATCGAACACAAAGCGTATTGGGCTATCAAAAGGGTGAACTTCAAAATGGATAAAGCCGATGAAACACGTAAACTTCAGTTGAATGAGTTGGAAGAAATGCGCAATGATGCGTATGAAAGTGCTAAAATATCCAAGGACCAAATGAAACGAGCTCATGACGGAATCATTCGTAAGAAAGAGTTTCATTCGGGACAAAAAGTACTTCTCTACAACTCAAGGTTACACTTGTTTCCCAGAAAATTGCGGTCAAGATGGTCTGGTCCGTACATTGTGAAAGAGGTATTTCCCCATGGAGCAGTTGAACTAATAGTTGAGAAAGGGGGAAACACTTTTAAAGTCAATGGGCATCGTCTCAAGCCCTATTTGGAAGCAATGGTTAAAGAAGACGACACAATCTAGTTGTCGGACCCCATTTATGGGGATTGACTGAACAAAGAAAGTGAGGTCGTCGTACCCCCGACATGTATGGGATGATTGTTGTACGTACGCAACATAGGATGCAGAAGTCATAGGTTAGAGTCCGTTTTGAGGGTTGAGAATCCGAAAGGTGAGGGGTGTTCATTTTCTATGAGCCTTGAGGATAGTTTGAAGTATGCGAGGTTGAAAATCATGCTTGGAATGGAGAATAGGCATTTCTAAGATTGAAAAGAAGAGAGAAGAAGAATTCTGGAAATCAGCAACCGGATCGGTCCGGTTGAAATAAAAGAACCGATCCGGTCAGGAGGATCGGTCCGGGGTAATAAAAGAACCGATCCGATAAATCGGATCGGTCCGGTCCCAAAACCGGATCGGTCCAATGTTTTGCAAATTTCATTTCCCAAGAGACACAACTCTTCAATCCACCTCTTCAATCCCCACCTTTCCACTTCACCCAATCCATTCCTTTCATTAAAAAAATTTTCCCCCATTTCCCAACCCTTCACTCCCTCCATTTACCCAACTCCTTCCCATAAATACATCCTACCCACTTTCTTCACACCTACACCTATCTTCTCTCTTCTATCTCCACTGCTATCTCCTTCTTCCATACTAATGGCTGCTCCCCAGAAATATACCTCCATTGAAGTTCTTCCCAACGGAAATGGAGAGTATCGTTCCCGCCAAGAAGCAAATTGGTGACGTAGGATTTTCAGTCCTAGGCGCAAAATTCATATTGAACGTCAAGTGTTGTGGGACCAAATGCCCAATTATGTCACAACCCTTTTCCTGTCAAGAGGCTGGTGCCGTTTCTTCAATGAACCATATGAAGCTGTTTGGGAGAATGAAGTGCGTCAGTTCTATGGATCTCTCGTCCGTACCGCTGAATTTGAATCCCAAGCCTTTGTGGATTCCATCCCTATACCATTTTCACTTGATCTTGTAGCGCAGAAACTTGAATCATCTGGTGTGATGACTCCTGCTCAGTTTGACTATCCGAGTCCCGATCCCGTTCTCACCAAAGAAGTTTGTATCTCACGAATCAAACCCGGTGCGGTTTGGAATACCGAGACATTTCCCGTCGGTCGCTTATTCGACAAGGCACGATTCACTTTTCAAATCGTTTGTGCCAATATTTTGCAAACTTCTAATGATTCAGCGATGCGGCCGCGCCAAGCCACCATGATGTATCATTTGTTCGACCCTGCGACAGTGATCAACTTCGCCCGGACATTCTACACTGATATCCTTTTTGTGGCCTATAGTAAAAAGGGTCGTGATCCTCTTCCTTATGGTCGACTCATTACCTCCATGCTTCGGGATACCGGGATAGCACCACCTCAGGATCTTGCCAATCTTCCTAAGCCTTTAGGACAAGAGTACCTCACTCGAAGTGAGCGACAAATTCAGCTAGTCCGTGCGAGGCACGGTGGCGATTCGAGTGAGGAGGAAGACGATGACGATGAGAACGTCGCTGATGAGGACGTTGAAATGGAGGAGGGTGAGGAGGAGGAATATGATGAGACTGTTGATCCGGATTATGTTTCGGATGGTACGGGCTTGACTGAGCGCGTTCTCTCTCTTGAAATGCGTTTTGATGAGTATGTGTCTTCCTACGAGAGGGACATGAGTTTAGTCCTGCGTATGCGGGCCGACTTATACCGTCTTCAGTTGGGACCCGAGGCCCCTCTTCCTCCGTACTACTACAATCCTTATGATCCGAATGCTCCAGGCACTTCCCATCCTCCACCCGCCCCTTAGGATACCCTTCCCCTGCTAGGATTTTTATACCTATGTTTGTAGTTTTTGCTTACACAGTTGTTTGCACAGTTTTTTTGTACTCAACAATTTTAATATGATATTGGCTTGTTTTATTTATCGCACTCTTTATCTTGCCTTCTTTATCTCTCTTATCTATTTGATTGAGGACAATGCAATTCTTTGAGTTAGGGGGGATGACAGGTGCGTATTCATAAAACTTCGCTTGTATTCATATTTAAAAAAAAAAAGAAAAAGAAAAATTTTGAAAAAAACCAAAAATATTTTTCATCAAAATAAATAAAAATTGTTATTTACATTTTTCAAAAATGTCACCTTTATTCTATTTGAAGTCTCAAAATGTAAAATTCATAAATGCACTAAGCCAAAATTTACCAAATATGGAAATTGAAAGAAAATTGACGACTTAACGAATAAGTGTGGAGATTAGTCCAACCCGGTGAGATTTCGAGCCTCTTAATTTTTTATGAGTTTTTAAATCAATCCGAGTTTATGATTAACTCAAAGTTCTTTTCAGCGTGTTAATAAGTCGTTGATGATCTCAATCCTTTGTTTTGATTGGTTATGGGAAATGTGTGAAATGTTGTCTTGAAATTCATGCTAAATATATCTCTAAACTTAATTAATCTCGAGATGCATATAGTAATGTGATTAGCAATTTGGACAATGAAGTAGGCCCTCGTTTTTTACCCAAAAATATTAGCCATAAAAAGTTGTGAAAACAAAATTATCCCTTTGCAACCAAATTTGAGCCTAATAAAATTTATCTTTTCGTTTGATAACAGAAAAAACCCAAATAGCTTCGAATTGTGAAAATTGAGAAAATTCATCAAGTAAGTCCAAATTGGGCAATAAAAAGGGGCAAGAGAAAAACAGAAAAAAATGCTCAACAAAAAAATAGAGAAAAAAAAGGAAAAAAAATGAAAAAAGAAAGAAAAATGAGCAAATGCCCGAAAAAGCACTAATGGACGTCATAAGGACATTTTCCAATTCCGAACATTTTGTCCATTCCTATTTTTACTTTTTACACTTTTTAACCCGAAAAGTCCTAACTGAGTCCGAATGGCGAAATTAATTACTGCATGGAGAGATAAGACATGAAAAGATAATATGAGAGATTAAAATGGTGTGATTTAGAGATGATTTTTCCCATTTCCTAATAACTGTATTCCGATGATGAGATCTTTTCACGATATATTTCCTTTTTTTCAATTTTGTATGCATGAATTTGTGTCCATTAAATTTACTCTTTATATCATGCATACCGAGAGAAAAAAACCACAATTCGAGTGATTCGTTTGTGAGTGCATCCGTAAGAATTTGAATGAAAACGAATTTTCGGAAAGTAACGTAATGCTCTATCGGTGGAAATTTGAGGTTTAATTTTTAGCTTTGCACACACACACTATGGTTTGAAACATTTGAATATGAATTCATGGTGATTATTTTTCGAAAAGTTTAAATTGTACAATTTTTATGTATTTTGATATTTAATTGAGTCAATAAAGAATTTTGTGGGTAAATTCACTACAAACCCTCACGAGACAAAACTCGTCCTACTAGGGTAACCTAGAGGTTTAAAGGCTTGTTGCATATGCTAAATGCAATCGCGTGCCTGCGAAAGTGGAATTTTATTTCAATAAAGAAATTTTCAAGAGTTGAATGTTGGTTAGATTCAGTTACATTGCCCGGGACGTGCAAAGTCCTAAGTTAGGGGGATTTGACCAGACAATGGACGTGCAAAGTCCATATCAAATAATGTAATTGAACCATTTTTATGCCATATCACTCCATTGTCTGTTCCTAACAATATTTCCTAGTTTTTGTGTAATTTTGATGAAGTTTTCAGGAATGGAATGCAAGAAAGAATCCAAAAGAAAAGAAAAGATGCAAGCAAGAAATGTCAAAGGGCAGAAGAGTAAATTCCAAAATTCAAAAGCGACACCAAAAGTGAAGTTGAAGAGCATAAGTTCACAAGAGCATAGGACGAAACAACATCCAAATCGGAGGTCTAGATAAGAAGATATGGCCAGTCAAAGTTGCAAGAAAAAAGTCAAAGAAGATGAAAATCGGACCGATCCGGGTAGGATCCGGACCGATCCGATTTGACCAAGTCCAGTACACCCCGGATGGATGGCAAATCGATGGAAGTGATAAAAACAACCGATCCGATGGATATCGGACCCATCCGATTAAGATCCGGACCGATCCGGTCATGCGAAATCTTGTCATTAATTTGTCATTTATTGTGCAGATTTGGTGAGTGCGTAGCAGTGAAGCTTGTGCCACAAGCATGGTTGGCTGTCAAATTTCGATGATTTGTGCTATAAAAGCCAAGCCCTACATCATTTGAGAGGAGGCTAGGGTTGAGAGTTCTAGAGAGAGTTTTAGGTCAAAGTTCTAGGTTAAATTTCCAATTTCTTCAAGAGTTTGCATGAACCCTAGTTTGTATTCAGAATCTCAATTCCGTTTTTGTGCTGAATTCAAGTAATATCATTCTATTCTCTTTTGCTTTTATATTTGCAAATCTTTTACAATGTTTTGTATCTTCATAATTTCATATGTGAATTTGTTTTTGAACTAAATCATGAGTAGCTAAATTTCCAAGGGTTGGGGTACATGAACTCAATCCTAAGGCAAATTATTTGTATAGAAAATAGAGTTTGAATTAAAATATTGATTGAATCGTGAATGAAAATCATATATACATTGTCAATCTTTTAATCTCTCTTACCCTAGGTACTTGAGCTGTATAAGAACGCTTTGTGTGTATAATTTATCGTTCACCGCTTTACATTTATCTTTGATTTCATATGATGCGGACTTGAACCTCATATATGTAATGCTTAGAATTTATAAAGACTGGATTTAGTCGAGAATTTTAATTTATAATTCTAGGATTCTTCAGAATAATTTGTTAAGGATTGAGGGATTGTACCCTACCCTATTTTCTCTAATTTGTCAAAACCAAGTTTCTTTGTTAATTTCAAATTGTTTTCTTTAAGTAAATTTTTAGAAATTTTCCAAAAATTAATCATCTTTTTATTTCTTTTAAGAAATCACTTCAAGATTTAGTAATTTTTCTTGTTACTGATTGGCAATCTTGATCCCCGTGGAGACGATCCCGACTTACCGGGTTTATTACATGAGCGACAAGGCTTGCACTTGAGCCTAGAGAAAAATGCACTTTTAAGGCAAATATTAAGTCGCGTCACACAGCAAGAAATAGAAGGGGCATAAATTATAAAGATAAAGATTATGATGTGTGGTAGTTATAAATGGATTTGGAATGGCTTGGATGGAATGACGTAGGAGGTACGCAATGATCCAATTTTATTAATGAAATAAGTGTTAGCACACCTGAGATGAGATGGAAAACTGATGGGAGTAGTAAATTGCTGATTTAGTTTCCGTTTGAGGGAAATTTGATGTCCTGACGTAAATGAATTGACACTTAGGGTGTCGACTTTCCAGTTGGATAAATACGTCAGAGCCTTGATTTTAAGCTTGTTTTATTTATATGCGGTTATAGAAGAACTAGGTGCGATGTGTCATTATTATTGTTAATCTTACGACCAAGGTAGTGTTGTAGCATATAGAGGTTTGGTTAAGCATGCTGTTAATCTAGTGTGTTAGAGTATAAACCTTGAGATAGGTGGGTACCATGAGTGAGTGTATGGTAGGGTACCATTAGGTTACTACCATTTGACTTCGGTGTAATAGGATATAGTGCGCTTATCGACCTTACTTTTGTGGTACAAGTTGTATCTAAATTTCAAGGATGCAATTCCGTTGTAAGAGGGGGAGTATGTAATACGTCGTACTTTTATAGATATTTAAATTACATAAGTGGTATAATTTGGTAATTAGAGGAAATTATTGTGAATAGTAATTATGGAATTTATAAGTTAAAGTGATTAATAAATATTAGTTGCGCGCGCCGGATAACAATTTACTTGGGTTATATTTTCTTGGGTGACTTAGTAAATAAGATGGAATATTTTTAGGTCATGTCACAGGTGGGTTAAGTGATGAGAGATAGTTTAGGTTATAGGTAATGCGGGTAGAGTAGTGTCGGGTATGACTAGTGAATTTTACTTTGGTGACTCATATGGATATTTCGAGTGGACGGTTGGTTTCGAAATGGCCGAGATAGTTAGAATAGAGTATCCGATGGTAACGTTTGGGTTTCGGGGACTTTTGGACTAGTAGAGACTCGGAATTATGTAAACGAGTCAAAATTGGATTTAATAAGGGATAAACCCTTATCTCCCTCTTATAAGACCTATGAGAGAGAAAGAAAAGAAAGAAAAGAGAGGAAAGAAGAGAAAAGAAGAAAGCAAGAGAGAAAAGGGTATTCCGGGCAAAACTTCACGGGATCCAACTCAATGTCATCGGATTTCAACCACGGGGAAAGTATTTACTTGATTTATTCGTTTGAGTGTGTATCGCATATTATAGTTGTTAATCTAGATAAATTTTGGGTTAGAGACATTAAAATAAATTCAGGAAATTATAGTTTAAGTTAACAAATTGATGTATTGTAAACTCTTAATGATTTCTAGTTTTAAACCCATGATAATGGAGTGTAGAGATGGGAGAAATGATAAAAATAGGGATTTAATGGTTTTAGGGTTTAAATCAAAGAGAAATGGTTTAATACCACAAATTAATTGATTTGTTAGTTAAAAATCAGTGTTAGGATGGTTATAGTGTTGTTGGTTGAGATTAGAAACCATAAAAAATGGAGATTGGGTTGATATTTTGGATTTTGGGAGATTGAGAAATTACCCAAACAGTGCCCTCCGAACAGGGAAAATCGATTAGGGTTTAGACCGAATCAATTCACATAAGGGGATCTGTAAGGCTGTATCAGTCCGAATCGATTATGATTAAGATCGAATCGATTAGCCTTTGAGGACCTTCTTGCAAAGCACTTTCCGAATCAATTCAGATGGAGATTGAATCGATTCTCTAGGCCGAATTGATTCGCATTTCAGGGCTAATGGATTTGCCTTTGTAGAATTTTGTAAGTTTTCTTCCCTTAAGTTTATGAGGAGTTAAATCACAAATTGGAGATTTTTGTAGGGAATTCTAGACGTGATATTTGGAATCCTAGATAACAGAGTTGATAGTGGGTAGACCTTAGATTAGAAGAGAGAACCTTGGATTAGTAAAGGGTACAATCTGGGGTATCGACCTAATGAGTGTTTAGGATGGGAGACATTCAAGGAAATTATTCGGCAAGCGTATGTAGATATATTTATGCAGTTAGAATAAATATCGGTCGATTTCATTTGGGTAAATACAAGGATGTGATTATGATGGACTTTTGGATAAGGTCTGGAGAAGATTGAGAGGTTATCCGGTAAGTCTATTGACGATTATTATTATAAATGGATGCGGTACCCCTGGAATTAAGTTAAGTAGTTTGTATACTTATTTAATTATTGCGAATTGTTATATTCGGGAATGTATATAAATCCTTAAAAGTGATTAAGGTGCGAGTTATATCTTAAGTAAGATAATACTTGTAGGTTTAGTATTTTAAGTATGTAAATACTTATATACCATTATGAATGGGAGCACTCGTGGTTTTGTCTATCGCTACAAGAGTTTGAAAATTATAGCCATAATATATTGAGAAGGGATATATATTATATATATGGAAGTTTTTACAGTATATATATGACATGATACGAAAATGAATATATCAGTATGTGATTGGTATATTTGTACTTTAGAGTCTGGTTCCACAAGCATAGGGATGGATAGCCAAATTAAAAATATCTCTAGTTCTATCCAGGGAGGTTACGCAATATGGGTGAATCCCCTGGCTTACGGAGCTGGGAGAGTACATCCCCAGGTCATATAATCTCGTATATGGGGGCGATATAATTTTTATTCCACTTTTAGGAGGGAATATGACTACCTCCACTGTTTTGTATTTCTCCCAAGATCATGAGAGAGTCTGACTTGGTATCAGGGTTAATTTGAGCAAACCCGGATGTGGATGGGCACTTTGAGACCGCATCCTCGAGTTATAACTCGGTGGAATGGTTATTATACTTGTGATTGTAATATAGGCATAAATATACTCATTGCTTGTAGTATATTACATGCTTATGAAGTTGAGATGTCATATAAGCTTAAATGGTATAAAGTGTAAAAATGAATAAGATGTTATTCTTCTTTCGATAGTTTTATATTCGGAGAAATATAAATGTGAATCATAGGTTCAAGTGAAGACAATATAAAAAGGATATTATATGTTAAAATGAAGATGAAAATCTTAACTAGAGAAAGTTATGGAAAATGAACAGTATAGTTATATAAATAAAATTGAGAACTATATATGTATATCATGGATGATGATATTGACTAAATGCTTATGTAATAGCTTATGGTATAAAACATATTATATCACACCAGGTAGATGATAGTTAGGAGGATATAGAGAATGGGATAGTTAGGAGGATTTAGAGAATGGGTGAAAGTGATATATTAGGTACGGTAGCATAACTAGTTTATTAATAATATATGCGATAGGTGTGCACAATTAGTCCAGGGGGGAGGTGTATCTCATGAGAGTGCGATATCGGTTTAAATATGAGAGATTTCGTATTTCAAAATATGGCATTTATTACGCTTGCTAAATATTTTAAAAACTTGGGCTCTGATCTGTTTCTCTATTTTCCCCTTTATTGTTATATGTGTGTGTGTGTATATATATATATATATATATAGGTGTCCAGACACAGGGATGCCTGGATGATGATTCCTTCGAGTTAGACGTTTGCTGCCATAGCTGTGGATGCAATCAAGTTTATGTTAGTTGTTTATGTTCTTGAGATCTAGATAGAAGGCACTGTAGAAACACTCGGGCCGATAGCCCAACTACATTCATTTATTCTTTTACCGCATGTTTGTCTGTAGCTATTCCATTTGGTTGTATTATGTTCTACCAATAGTTCTGTTATTTCATTTCATTGCAATTTCTATCTATTGTGATGTCTTATTTGAATGGGTTGGTTAAAAAAATATTAGTTAAATAAAATTTTGACGTGAGCCTAATAAGTTATTAGTAATTAAATTAGTTTTTGACAGTGATGCTGAGAATGAATAATATGAGACTCCTGTTTTAATTTGGTATAGGCTTGATCACCTGGTATTTCATTAGGTGGGGTGTCACAAATGGTATCAGAGCATCAGGTTCTTCTGTCTTTAGGATTCTTTGCTGCTGTACTACGCTTTCATCGTTGCTTTCTATTTGATATAGAGCTTTATGATTAGGATTGTTGATTCATATTATGAGATTTCGTTCTCTTACTATTATGTAAGATTATAGTAAATATTTTTCTCGCTCATAAGAGATTCGGGTGTTCATCGATGAAAGGAAACCAGGGAAGGCCGTTATAAGGGCAACTGGACACAGGTATGAGTTGCAGTTGTAAGTTGAAGTAGGCGATGAGGACCGTAGTAGAGGTCACTCCCTTTGTGGAATTTTCATGGATTGCTACAACAATTACTAAAGTATAGTAGTTATAATTATCCATGTACCTCTATAGTAGAGAGGGGTGCTAAACTTGAATTACCTAGTGAAGTTAGCTTGGGAAAAAGTTTGAAAGGTCTTCGATAAGGACCATATGTTGATGTTTAAATTATACAGAGGTAGTGTAATATTATCCAGTGGAAGTAGAAGGCCATAGGTGGACATCCTCACATGTATTCATTGAATCAGGTCCGTTGAGGCCGATATTATATTTCCTTTTTACTGTAGGAGCTAAGGGAACTATGGGGGTGATTATCAGGATCGAGGCTATAGAGTCCAACATACTGATAACCTTAACATGGTCACGGTGGGCAGATATGGGTAAAGTGGTGATGTGGAGTGTAGAACCACACGGTTAGTCCTTGCTCAAAATGAGTTATAAGACAAAAGTTGGGTGCCTAAATGGGTCATTGATTAAAGTAGTTTTGGTTCGGTTAAGGCCAGTATATTGTGTTCGAGGACCATTTAGAATAGTCAAGGAGATTAGAAAAGTTGTTAATATGAGTTCCCTTTGGGTAAAAGGAGGTATATGATTGGTGGCAACAATTAGTCACATGTTAGCCCTTGATTTGGGTGTGATTTGAATTTTGTCATAGTATCGATAATTGAAGGAAACTATTTTATAATTTCGTTATCAATTAATTATGTCGTCTACCGTTACAACTGTCGGAGAAGTTTAAGAGTAATCTACATCAAGACGGATCCGAATATATCAAGCTTCTTCATAAAAAAATACTCCGCAAAGTTTACGTTGGTAAGGTTATGCTTTAAATACCTTAACTTTGCACTTAGAGGTTTGGGACTTTTTTCATCAAAATTTGAGAATGGGTAATTTTTCTAAGCCCTATAGCGTTCCTCGATTTGGATGCCCAGGTCATTCAAGAGAGATCTCATCTCATTAGAGCGATGGGGAGGTGTCACGCCATGTTGTTCAAACGACATGTGTACTTCATTCGAGCGAGATCTCTTTTTCGTTGAAACGACTGAGGTGGTACGGTTTTCTATAAATACTCATTGAATGGTTTTGTTTTCATTAAGAAGTCCCATCATTTTAAAAGACAAAAAACTATGAATCTACAGAATTCTTTTGACTCTTCTTTTAGGGTTTTTATCCCTTTTATTTTCAGTTCACAAAGTCCCATATGCTTTGGTGAATTATTTTGGTGTTTAATAACACACTTTGATTTTGCTCATTCTTTATGGGGAGAACTCTAAAATCATTGAGTTGCGTGCTATTGTGGAGGGAGTCATTATGAAGATTTTAGAATGCATGTCTGGATAACGCGTCCTTGTGGTATAGCTGCGTGTGAACCACTGCTGATTTGTTTCAAGCCGTTGCTTTGAAGGGTCTGACGAAGACACCGTGCGTTGCTCTTGTGGTCGAAAGAAAGATGTTAAGCAAGTCAATGATCTTGAAAACTTGTCAAAGTTCTAGGAATAAAAGGTTTTGCCCTTCGGGGATTTTTCCTATATTTGTGTCGCATGCTTTATGTATTTATTGGTTGACACACGCACACACGTAGTTCCATGTTTAAGGGCTGAAGTAATTTTTTTAAAAATAGACTCTAATTAAATGAGTGTGCCAAATTAGAAATTTGCAAATTTAATCAATTATCACACACTCATACATTTTAGAAATCGGTATCAAAGCTTATTTAAGAGATCACGACTTTTACAAATTGGTATCAGAGGGGGTTATGCTAATTTATCGCGTGATCTTTGTTTTTCACCAAAAATTGTGTGATATATATTTTTTTAAATCAATTTTTGTGAAAAAATAAAAACATCGCAGTTTTTTTCGATGGAGCACTTATGTCGAATACCCCCCTTTAATTACATGAGTCAGAGTTTTGATGATATAGATCGTTTGAATTTTATGTTTCCTAAAAGAATTGATTTTTGGGAAAAAGAAAATTCTAGTTTTAAATCCGCTATGGATCACTAGCAAGCAGTTTAAAATCAAAGAGATTTTTATCATGGGAAATTTGTTGCCATGGACCGTGACTTTGTTGCTTTAAAATTATCCTAGAAGGAGAGTGATGATAGGGTCCTATTTTTAGAAAATGAATTAGAGGATCTTAAAAATTCGATAGTTTCTATTTGTACCAAAGAGGATAAAAATATTTTAATCATTGAGTTTGTGCCATGTGAAAAGACTTTTAGGGAAACGTTTGTTTTCATTGAGGGGGAGCGAGATAAACTTCTTGGTTTGATTGATAATTTGAAGAAGGAATCCCTAAGATTGGAAGAGTCTAATTCTTTTCTCGAGCAAAAAATTTTGAAGTTAAAAAATGATTTGACAGACTCGAGTGGGTTTAATAGTGATGGTAATAACTCATCTTGTTCTTATGCTTCTAGTTCTAAAGCCAAAACCATTATTTGTTTTAGAGGGTCAATTAATCCCAAGGATGTTACAAAATAGCACACTTTAGGTAACATTCCTCCCATTTACACATGTTCACATTTGGGTAGGTAAGGTCACCTTAGGAGATTTTGTTTTGATCTTGGAAGAAGTCCTAGGAATTCGAAGTCTAGTGTTTTGTTGGTTTCCAAAACTCCGTGTCGACGTGTTACATCCATTTGGGTTAGGAAATCACTTTTGGATACGCTAGATTTTAAAATAGTTGATTCTCATTTTCTTGCATATGACTCTTCTCTTTCCATATCATATAGATGATTGCGTTTTCATGTTTCTCACACAAGTTGTGGTTTCATTATATATATATATATATATATATATATATATATATATATATATGTGTGTTTGCTAGTGTTATGACATGTGTACTTTTTGTATAATTTTTATTTAAATTTGAAAACTACAAATATATTTTATTTTGATAAAATTTTGAGAAAAGCCAAGAAGAGTTTTGTATTTTGTTTTACACCTTTTATGGATAAACACTTAGGATGACCGAGTCACAATTTCATTACATTTATCCATGTAACTATTTTATAGTGTTTTGAGTCAATACATCATGACATCTTTGTGCTTAATAATGTTTAGAGTCATTAAGATGTAATAATGTGGTACTTCCTACATGTCCGACTCATGATTTCCTTTATTGCACACACGCATGAATTTTTTTGATTATTGTGCTTGTCGTATCACATGTTTCTTGGGTGTTTTCATCTAAATCCTGTCATTAAAACGAACCAAGTGCAATAATACGAGAGTAATAAAAGTCATGTAAGATCCATTTGCCCGTGAGGAATTTGTTTAGTTTCAAAAAATGAGGAGTGAACACGGGAAAGGTCTACGAGTGAATAATAATCACATCGTGAAAGCCACCGTTTGAGAAGAGCCCGCATAAAAAAAAAAGGCAATAAAAAATGAAATATGCCAAAATTTTGGCCCAATAGGTTTTCTCTAAGTTGTGAATTTAGAACCTCATTAGAAAAATAATATTGCATTATTATATATGATGGAGTTTTGGATGGATATATCAATGGGTTTGCAAATCCTTTGAAAAGTTCTCAAAACAACACTAAATAATTTGGACGTTATTGGTGTGGAAATCATTTAGACTATGATTTGTTGATTTGATTAAGACTATGTCATCTAAATTCAACAATTTTACACCTAAGGATATTTTTTATGTTCATTTGTTAGAGGTACATGTATTCATCATGAACATATGATCGATTGAGTTGATTTACCGATCGAATGTGTTCATACCCATACATTCCATTTCCATGGCTTGGTTATTGTTGTATAAATTCATGGTGTGATTTTTGGTATCTTATTTTTGTACGAAAAAATTGGAAAATAAAAAATAGTTTATGAATGTTTTTGAGATACACCTTTGCATGCACATAGTTTGATCCTTGTTTGCCATGCATTTTTATCGTGACACTCCATGTTTTAATTATTTATTCTTATCTATCTATTTGGGGACAATATAAAAAGGCGGAGAAAGAATTATCAAGTTATGGGGGAGTTTTTGGAGTATGGAGGAGATTTAATTTATTAATGATTTATACTTATATCGTTTCAAACTCGATGTGTCATGAAGGTATTTTTCATTATCTCATGTGTGTAGGTACAAAGATTGAAGATCACGATGTTACACACCTTGATGAGAAAAGCTTTGAGATTTGATGAAGATTTTTAAGAATAATTTCAGATATTGTAAATTTATTCATGGGAGGGTAGATTTGTATAGGCATTTTGGTACTTGATAATTCAGATGTTTTTATGTATGTACCGGAATAGACATAGGGGAGAATTGTAAGGAAATTATTTTATAAGTCCATTATCAATTAATTATGTTGTATACCGTTACAACCGTCGAAGAAGTTCAACAGGAATCTACATCAAGACAGATACGAATATATCAAGGTTCTTCATCAAAAAGACTCCACAAAGTTTAATTTTGTAATGTTATGTTCTAAATACCTTAACTTTGCACTTAGATCTTAGGGATATTTTTACAAAATATTTTCAAAGTGTTGGAGCAGACTTTTTTCATCAAAATTTTGTAATGAGTAATTTTTCTAAGTCATGTAGCATTCCTTAATTTTGACGCCCAGGTCAATCTAGTGAGATCTCATCTCGTTCAAGAGATATGGAGATGTCGTGCGATGTCGTTTGAAGGACAGGTTTACTTCATTCAAGAGAGATCCCTTTTTCGTTCAAACGAACGAGGTGGTGCAATTTTTAATAAATACTCATTAAATGATTTCATTTTCATTAGGAAGTCCTAGGGTTTTGAAAGATTGAAAATTGTGAATCTCCAGAATTCTCTTTGACTTCTTCTTTTATGGTTTTTATCCCTTTTGTTTTTAATTCAAAAAAATTGCATCTGCTTTGGTGGATTTTTTTCATGTTCAAGAACACACTTTTCTTTTGTTCATTATTTATGGGGAGAACTCTACAATCGGAGAGCTGTGTGCTATTATGGAGGGAGTCCTTGTGAAGATTTTAGACTGCGTGTCCTTGTGGTATAGCTGCGTGTGAACCACTGCCGATTTATTTCTAGCTATTGCTTTGAAGGGTTTGACGAAGACACCATGCGTTACTCTTGTGGGTGAAAGCAAGATGGTATGTAAGTCAATGGTCCTGTAACTTGTCAAAGTTCTAGAAATAAAAGGTTTTGCCCTTCGGGGATTTTTCCTAAATTTGTGTCGCATGCTTTATTTATTTATGGTTTGACACACGAACACACGTAGTTGCATGCTTAGGGGATGAATTAATTTGGTTTAAAAATAGACTCTAATTAAATCCGTGTGCCATATTATAAATTTGCGAATTTAATCAATTATCACACAATCTTACATTTTACAAATTGGTATCATAGCTTATTTACGAGATCACCACTTTTGTAGTAATATTATAGAAGGTACATTTATATGTTTTTTTCGCAATAGAGGAGTTCAATTTCTATCCATTTTCTATAAAAGGGGTTTTGGTATATCGATATTTTATTTGGGCTTCTACTGATCATTTTATACGTATTATACGAGTATGGTATTATTATGAATATAATATGTTTTTGGTAGGCTATTAATTGCAAGGCTATTGTATCCACGATTCTATAGAGGAGGTAGTTGTTTGTGCGATATATCACCTCGATACAGTTTGAGCACACTATTTATTCTATGTTTAGATAGGACTTCGATGAGTGGATGTTTCATTATCATGATTTTAGCGCATCAAGATCTTATATATATGATTTAAGGTATGCAGGATTTATTATTAAGTTGTGATTTTAAGCTCATTATTGTTTGCGCGAAAGACATAGTATTGGGACAAGCGCCTTATGGTATGGATCCTAGAAAAATGTCGGAGTTCAGACCAAAATCTATTTTTGGATGGGATAGGATTATCCTAGTGGCATATTTGAAGCTAACGGACCTCCATGACTGAAAACGTTAAGCAATAGTGTATCGGAGGGGTTCCTTGTTTGGATTTTTCTTTACGAGACACTCTAGTCATGAACCTTAATGACGTCGAGAGTAGAGATATGTTAGATGAAAGAATGTTGGTTTTGGATGACAAGTTCCCAATTTGGAGGAAACTCTATAAACGAGAAGCCATGAAATGATTAGAGGCTTATTGAGATGGGAGTGTTGTGGAAGATCACATAAGTGTCTCAGTCATCGCAAGTATGTAGGTGAGGCAAGGTAAAGGAAACTGATTCGAGGTTTATAGACAAGCCTTGATTAAATGGAAAAATGTGAGGTAATATGTTTTTCGTATAATGTTCGTAGCAATTGTGCAGAGTATAGGTGAACCGATTAGTTAAACTTTCCATTTCATCGAGATGGAAGGACATAGTGGTAAAAGGGTTTAATAGGTTTGCGAGGTAGGATTTAGAATGTCCCATTTGTGTTCCTTAGGACATTATATCTTGATGACCGATGACGCAAGGTAGTAGTGTAATGATATGGTTAATTATTTGGATTTTTCTTTACGGAACGTCCCACACACGAAACTCATCTAATGTCGAGAGTTAGGAAAGGCCTTGGCCACTAGGGATATAGTTAGTATATTACTCATTTTATGTGTGTAGGAAAACACATTGATCCTAGGAATACCACGAAGTAAGGCCAGTAGGACTAGTCGTTCTGATGTAGGAAGATTGTTATGTGTTAACCACAAGAAGATTGGTGGGTTAACCTTGAGAAGGATTAGATTCCCAAGTACAGGGAGAATTGAATCTTGAGAAGATTGTTGAGAATACCCATGTATTAGCACCATGACAACAAAGTGAGGCCCATTTTCAAAGAGAGTGTTACGTATGCGACGTTGGAAATAATGTGCTGCTAGGCACAAATTATAGGTTGTGTATGCACCTTAGTAAGTTGATTTTATATACCGCCAAAAATGGAAGGGGCATAGTATATAAAAATGAAGATTATGATGTGTGTTAGTTATAAATGGATTTGGAATGGGTTGGATGGAACGTCATAGGAGGTACACAATGATCCAATTATATTAATGCAATAAGAATTAGCACACCTGAGATGAGATGGAAGACTGAAGGGAGTAGTCAAGCGCTAGTTTAGTTTGATTTTGAGGGAAATTTGATGTCCCGGTGTAAATGATTGGACACTTAGGGTGTCTGCTTTCTAATTGGATAGATACGTTAGAGCTATGATTTTAGGATGGTTTTCTTTATATGCGATTATAGAAGCACTAACTGTGATGTGTCATTATTATAGTTGATCTTACGATCGAGGTAGTGTTGTAGCATATAGAGGTTTGGTTAACCATGTTGTTAAGCTAGTGCATTAGAGTATAAACCTTGAGATATGTGGGTACTGTGAGTGAGTGTTTGGTAGGGTACCATTGTTTTTGTACCATTTGACTTCGGTGTACTAGGATATATTATAATTAGAGACCTTAGGCTGGTGGTACAGGTTGTATCCGAATTTTGAGGACGAAATTCCGTTAAAAGGGGGGAGTACGTAGTAACCCGTACTTTTAGAGATATTTAAATTACATAAGTGGCATAATTTTGTAATTATAGGAAATTATTGTGAATAGTAATTTTGTAATTTACTAGTGTAATTTAATGTATTTAGATGTTAAAGTTAATGGTAAATATTAGTTTGCTGGTGCCGGATAATTATTTACTTGGGTTATATTTTCTTATGTGACTTAGTAAGTTGGAATATTTTTTGGTTGTCACAGTTGGGTTAAGTGGCCAGAAATAGTTTACATTGTAGGAAATGCATGTAGACTAGTGTCGGGTAGGACTAGTAAATTTTACTTAGGTGACTCGGATGGATATTTCGAGTGGACAGTTGGTTTTCAAATGGTTGAGATAGTCAGAATAGAGTATCGAGGGTTAGCGTTTGGGTTCCGGGAACTTTTGGACTAGTAGGGATTTGCAATTGTGTAAACGGATCAAAATTGGATTTAATAAGGGATAAACCCTTATGTCCCTCTTACAAGCCCTCAGAGAGAGAAAGAGAAGAAAGAAAAGAGCAGAAAGAAGAGAAAAGGAGAAATGAAGAGAGAAAAGGGGATTCCGGGCCAAACATCGTGGAATTCGACTAAATATCGTCGAATTTCATCCACGGGCCAAGTATTTACTTGCTTTATTAATTTAAGTGTGTATCTCATATTATAGTTGGTAAACTAGATAAATTTTGGGTTAGATCTATTCAAATAAATTTGGGAAATTTGAGTTTAGGTTTACAAATTGATATATTGTAAACTCTTAATGATTTCTTGTGTTAAAACCATGATAATGGATTGTAGAAATGGTTTAATACCACAAATTAATTGATGTGTTAGCTTGAAATTAGTGTTAGGATTTTTATAGTGTTGTTGGTTGAGATTAGAAACCATAAAAATGGAGATTGGGTTGATATTTGTGATTTTTGGAGATTGGGAAATCGCCCAAACAGTTCCCTCCGAACAAAGCGAATTGATTTGGGTCTAGACTGAGTCGATTCGTGTGAGGGGATGGGTAAGGCTATCTCAGGCCGAATTGATTCGGATTGAGATCGAATCGCGTCTCCTTAGGGGACCAGATTGTAGAGCACTTTATGAATCGATTCGGATGGAGACCGAATCGATTTTTCTATCCCGAATCGATTCGCATTTGGGGGTGAATCGATTCGCCTTTGATCAATTTGGCAGTTTTCTTCCCTTATGTGTATGGGGCGTTAAATCACAAATTGGAGATTTTTATAAGGGATTCTAGATGTGATATCAGGAATCCAAGATAACAGATTAGAGAGTGGGTATGTGACACCCCGACTAATTAAATACCGAGTAGCTACTCCTTATCAAAATTAATTCAAAATGTCAAGTTGGTTCAATTCGTAGCATCACTGTCGAAAAACATTTTTTTAAACAACTACTAGCCACCTAATATTTAAAAAGTGAGTTGCCAAATTTTAATTAAATATGATTAACATGTAAGAAGTAGATTATGAAATGCTAACATAACCACCACAACATAGTCGCAATAGAATAACCATAATATAATAATAAATCTAGAGGAACGCTCCTCACAACAATCCGATTACTGAAATAAACAAATACCACGTCTGTATCACTAAAATAATTACAACCCAAAATCTGAAATAACTGAATAGATAAAGTGTCTCTAAAAGAAATGGGGCGACATGCCCAACATATGAGAAAATTTGATAATATAGATTCAAGATAGAAAGTGGAGGCGTCTACTGTTAAGGTCCCGTAACTTCCACAGCAGCTACATTATGTCACCCGAATGGAACTCCTATGCTTGGTGTCCTTGTGGCTGGGCACCTAAAAGGTTTTACAAAAATATATTTGAAAGCAAACGGGTCAGGGCCCGATTGTGAAAACAGTTTAAAAATAGCAAGTGTTTAATATCATTAAACAGTGAATATAAAGTACATGATAGTGTGTGCACTCACATGAGTTCCTCAGCTCTCAACTAATTATGCTCTCCTATCGTACCCGTACCAATTCTAGTTATTCCCATATCTAACTAGTCCAATACAAAATCTAACATTACTATACGATTCACAATTTAATTCCGGCATCTTCATTTAATGAGAGAGTTTTACTTTTCTTCACAGTCTCCCATATTAGTAATACTAATTACTAGAGATCTTCCATTTTATCTTTACAAAACATTGCTATTATTTATAATCACATTTATACATGAAGTTCATTTCAATTAATAGTATGTTATTATCATCGTCAATATACAATACTAGCACCCCGAGACTAAGCTGCGGTGCACACATACTCTACTATCCAATCCCGGTACATCACGTACATAAGGACCACAGATTCCGAATCTCTCAGGAATCTTTCTCAAATAGAAGAAATCACACATAATGGAGACGCACATAGTTCACTTGGCATGGGTCACACACATACCTACGCTCCCATGATCAGCAGACTTATTAACTTCTCAATAAGTCTTTCTCTGACCTATGTCCTCGAGGTACCAATCTAAATCCCCCCCGTAGGCACACAAAGATTAGATGGCCCTGATCGAACGCCGACCTCCCATGATAGCAAGTATGGTAGGTATGTTATACACAACTAACTACGTATACCAAGCATTCAAACATCTTCGGTATTCCATAATATTAATAGAGGTATATTTCTCATTCCTATACCATCATTCCATGTTACATGTTTACAAGTCCCCGAATTATATACATTAAAGTTATCAACTCTCCTCACGTTGAAGTTTTTATACACTAATATCATAACCCATAAACATCACTTGGATTACCACAAATCTCTATGTTTTAATCCTTAACGTACTTCTAAATCTCATAACTATATCCACAAATCAACAAGGGAAGGATTACACTCAATTATTTAAGTCTTTTGAAAGTTTTGAATAAAAATCAGTCCTAAAAAGGCATTCCGTCAACTCGTTAGAATTCTCGTTCAAATGAATGGCTTCTAATAAACTACCAACTCGTTAGAAGTCTTGTTCGAACGACCTGGGCAGGTCTTCTAACGAGATGGCAGTTTGCGCCTAGAAATTTCCCAATTCGTTTTTCTCAATTTTTTTCATCCTAAGATCATCCAAATCTCATTTTAATGTTGTTAAACTTCTCTAAATCCTCTTAGGTCGTTCTTAACATATTTTTGGGGTCAAATCCTCCAAATCAACATGTAATTATCATTAATCCCAAAATATTACCCCAAACCCTATGAGCGTGAACCCAAAATTTTATTATGCCAAATTACTCATCATAAATCCGTTTTTACATCATCAAAGTCAAGTCTTCAAATACGAAGTTCATCCATAATCATTATACATGCATTTCCTAACCCAAATTTAGAGCTTCTACAATAATTTCAATAGTTTTCCTCAAGACTTTCAAGACAAAACAGTTCCTACACTAAACATGGAAGAAATATTCAATGCACGTAAAAATATCAAATCACTTGCCTCGAATTTGTTCTTTAAATGAGTTGTCGATGATTCAAGCTTGATTCTATCCTTTTTCCGATCACAAATCCTTTCCAATTTGATGTTGGTGAGTGTTTTTGGTTTGAAACCCTATGGTAACTCCTCTCTAACTCCCGTAGCCCACTTCTAATGTTTTTGGTTGGTAATGGCCTTATAGTCCCCTTTAAAAATATAAAAATTACCTCTCAATTTCGTGGGTTTTAATTCCCTTATATTTAAAATTACGAAAATACCATTCTAGGTTGCCGGTTTGGCCTAAAGATGCCCCGGGACCCAAACTAAACCCCCGACTAGTGTTTTCTGACTATTTCGACCCTTTCGGACACGTTGGCGCACTCAAAATGACTATTCAATTGATAAAAATATAATTCACTTTTAATTTAAATAATTTTGGACCAAGGAGTTTGTTATCCCCCACCTCTACCATACAATGCCTCAAATGGATCCATGACAATGGTGAACTAGTAGGAGTTATTATAAGCAAACTCCACCAGTGGAAGGTACTGCTCCAAACCACCTCCAAAATCTAGGATGCACATACGCAACATGTCTTCTAACACCTGATTTGTCCGCTCTGTTTGACCATCAGTCTGCGGGTGATATGCCGTTCTCAACAGCAACTCTGTACCCATGGCCTCCTGGAAACTCTCACAAAATTGTGAAACAAATATCTTGTCTCGGTCAGACACGATATTTAATGGCACCCCGTGAAGTCTCACTATCTCTGCAATGAAAATTTGGGCATATTATCCCGTAGTGTAATCTGTCCTTACGGGTAGAAAATGAGCAACTTTGGTCAACCGGTCCATAATTACCCATATGGAGTCGTGACCCCTATGTGAAGTAGGTAACCCCGTGATAAAGTTCATGGATATGCTCTCCCATATCCACATCGAAACCTCTAATGGCTGCAGATGTCTTGTCGATTTCTAATGGTCCACTTTTACTAGCAGGCAAGTGGCACATTTAGAAACGAACATGGCGATATCTCTCTTCATCCCGCTCCACTAGTACTTTCATCTCATGTCTTGGTACATCTTATCCCCACCAGGGTGTACTACGAATCGTGAGCTGTGCGACTCTGTCATTACCTCGTGTCGCAAATCTTCCCCTTTCGGAACGACCAGTCTTCCTTTGAAGCGCAATCCCCCCATCTGACCTAAAGGTATAGGACTCAGCTCCCTCTGCTAGTAATGAAACTATCTGCTACTGACAGAACGAGTCATTTTCCCGGGCCTTTATCACTCCCGTAATAATCTGAGGTGTAACAGTCATCACAGATATGAATGATCGGGCTACTGCATCCTGGCGTCTGCTACCATGTTAGCCTTCCCTGGGTGATATTGGATATCAAACTGATAATCCATCACAAACTCACGCCACTAACATTGACGCATATTCAGTTCCTTATGCGTGAAGAGGTATTGTAGATACTTGTGGTCTTTGAACAACCGAAATTTCTCCCCCAAGAGATAGTGTCTCCAAATCCGAAGAGCGAATACGACTGCCGCTAACTCCAAGTCGTATGTGGGGTAATTCCTCTCGTGAGGCTTAAGCTTATGGGAAGCATAAGTTATGGCCAGACTCTCCTGTTGCAGCACACCTCCAAGTCCTTGTAAGGACGCATCGGTGTAGACTAAATACTCAACTCTCGGTCTGGGTAATGCTAACACAGGCGCTGAGGTCAACTTGTCCTTCAACTCATCAAATGCAAATTGATAGGCATCGATCCGGATGAATATCACGCCTTTGCGAGTCAGATGTGTCAAAGGACCAGCTATCTTTGAGAAACCCCGAATAAACCTCCTGTAGTATCCTGCTAGGCCCAAGAAACTATGGATCTCAGTCGATGTCATGGTCTGTACCCACTCCCTCATCGCGGATACCTTCCCCGGATCAAAATATATCCCCCGGTCTGAAATGATATGCCCCCAAAACTGAACCTCCTTCAGCCAAAATCCACATTTCTCATACTTTGCATATAGCTCGTTCTGACGTAGGGTCTGCAACACCTGTCTCAAATGCTCGGCGTGCTCCCCTTTTGTCTGGGAGTAAACCAGAATGTCATAAATAAAGATGATGAAGAAATGGTCTAGGAACTCTCAGAACACCCTATTCATTAAGTCCATAAACAAGGCTGGCGCATTGGTCAAGCCAAAAGGCATAACTCGAAACTCGTAGGAACCATATCTCGTGAAGAATGCAGTTTTCGAGATGTATTGTTCCCTGATACGCAACTGATGGTATCCCGATCACAAATCAATCTTTAAGAAGAAGGAAGCTCCTCTCACCTGGTCGAATAAGTCATCGATTCCGGGCAACAAATACTTATTTTGTATCGTGACTTTATTCAACTCCCGGTAATCTACACACAATCTCAATGATCCATCCCTCTTCTTTAGGAACAACACATGGGCAACCAACGGCGAAGTACTCCTTCGGGAAAACCCCTGACCCAACAACTTCTCTATCTGATCTCTTAGCTCTCGCATCTCCGCTGGAGCCATACGGTAAGGTGCACGGGAAATTTAATGAGTGCCCGACATCAAAGCAATCACAAAATCTATCTCTCTACTAGGCGGTAATCCAAGTATAAGCTGAAATACATCAGCAAATTACCTAACAACTGGAATAGAATCAAGTGGTATAACCACTTCCTTAGAGGTCTCCTCCTCTATATAGTACAAGTGAGTGGACGATCCTCCCTCGGAGCGAGGCATCGCCACTAAAAATATATCCTGCCCGGGAATGGTAAAAATGATACTCCTACTGAAACAATCAGTCATGGATCGGTACGCATCTAGCAAATCCATACGAACAATCGCATCGTACTCAGTCATCTCTAATACTAACATATCAGCGAGTAAGGTATATCTCCCGATCTCTATACCCACACCTCTACAAATAAGGGAAATCATAGAAACCCTACTCAACGGTGAATCTACTCAAGTGATAGTGCTCTCTATAGTGTCTAACAACCCCAAAGTGCGTGCAAATCTCGTGGCAATGAAATAGTGTGTGGCCCCCGTATAAAATAAAATACGTCCCATATTCCTCTGAATAGAGAACATACCCTCAATAGCAGGTGGATCCTGTGGGATGGCGGTATGCTGGAGTTGATAAACTCGCTCGTACAGAAGTTGTCCCTGTTTGACTGGGACTGTTAGGATGGGTGGCAAAGCTAGCATTTGCGGTGCAACTGGGAAGGCGGTGGGAAACATAGGTCTCTAGGGCTCATGTCTAGAACCTTGCTGCTGATGCTGTGGTGCCCAGCCCCTTTAATGACACTCCTGGTGCTTGTGGACAATCTTGCCAAAAATGAAACATTTCGCCGGAAAGTTCGCCCCTCTCTGACCCTGCTGCCCACGACCCTGGTGGCCGTTGCCATTCCTCCCCTGGCCGTGTTGGCCCTGCTGACCCTGATGTCCATGACAAAAACCTCCCTGTCCATTTTTGAAACCCCCAGACCTGAACCTCTTAAAATCCTCTTGCTGGGAACCCGGATCTCCCTGCCTATGCTGACCCTGAGCAGATTGTGCCCCCTTGGCACCATTTCCCCTGTCCTGCCCTGATGGCTGGATTCTCCTGATCTCTTACTCTCAGACATGTGAAATCGGTGATTCTGGCAGTGAAGTAGTATTGTGTTAACCACATCAGAATAAGTGGCCAAGGAGAGATTTCCCAACAAGTGCTGTCGGATCCTCCAAGTCAATCCGCCCATGAACTTCTGAATCTTCTTCTCCTCGGTTGGAATCTCATCGGGAATGATGTTCAAGAGATTAGTAAATTTGGCTGCATAATCGGCCACGGTCTTCTCCTACTACTTGAGGTTCATTAACTTCCTCTTCATTTCGGTGTGAACGGCAGACGGAAAATACTTGCGATCGAACCGCACCCAGAACTCCTGAATAGAAAGGATATCCCTCTCCTCCGCGGTGGTAATGGACTCCCACCACTGCAACGCTGATCCTACTAGATTAAAAGTTGCCATTATTTGTCTCTATACATCCTTGTAGTCGTAGATCCTTAAGTGCCTTTGGATGTCCTTCTTCCACTGGCTGGACACAACGACATCGAAGCTACCTACAAAGTCCGGAGGGTGTGCTTTCTAAAAAGCATCACGAACACATTCCCAAGAAGATGGGAATGCATGAGCCTATACTGGTGCTACTACCGGCGCCTGGGGTGGTGCCTGCTGCACAATTGCAAGGGCGGCATTTAACGCTTTGGATATAATAGCATCAACCTCTGCGGCGTTCAAGGAGCCTTAAACTGGTGCAGGCTGTGGCTCGGGATGAGCATCCCTAGGAACTCGCTGTGCACGTCATGGAGGCATCTTAAATGAGAGTAAAGTCTTATAAGTTCGCAGTTATTATCTGAAAATAGCTGAGGAGCGAATCATACACAAAAGAATACAACAATCCTAAAATATAGGGCTCTACATCAATGAAAGCTCAGCGGAAACATAACAAGCTGTACAGATCCTAAGGACACTAGAACCTGATGCTCTGATACCACCTGTGACACCCCGACAAATTAAATACCCGGTAGCTACTCCATTATTCAAATTAATTCAAAATGTCAAGTTGGTTCAGTTCATAGCATCACTGTCGAAAAACATTTTTTTAACAATTACTAGCCACCTAATATTTAAAAAGTGAGTTGCCAAATTTTAATAAATCTAATTAACATGCAATAAGTAGATTATGAAATTCTAACATAACCACCACAACATAGTCACAATAGAATAACCATAATATAATAATGAATCTGGAGGAATACTCCTCACAACAATCTGAATACTGAAATAAACAAGTACGAAGTCTGTATCACCAAAATAATTACAACCTAAAATCTGAAATAACTTAATAGATAAAGTGTCTCTAAAAGAAATGGGGAGACATGCCCAACAGATGAGAAAATATGATAATATAGAGTCAAGATCTAAAGTGGAGGCGTCTACTGTCAAGGTCTTGTAACTTCTTTAAGGACACAAATTTCCAATTGAGTCCATATGTAGTTTTGGCTCAATTCCGGACAAAAACATTTATTCGTAGGATAGTATTTAAAATGTAATATTCTCAAGCCTGTGAAGTGTTTGTTGAAGATGTAGCGGAAAAGAGTATAAAGCTTCATGATCATGCCGGTTTGTATGCCTCGTTTCTACGTCATCAACTATGGTTCCATGATCCCAAGGTATGAATTCAATATTATATATATAGGAGCTTGGAACATGTTTATTGGGTGTTAGGTTTAATAAAAACTGTGTTATATTTCCCGAAAAATTTAATTACAACTTTAAAATAAAGTATATAAAGTTTCTGGGCCAAAATCGAATTTTATAAAGTTTTTGGAAGTCGTTCGATATGTCGTTCGAACGAGTTTTTTGTTCGAACCAGATGTCGTTCGAACGAGTTTGCCAACGAGTTCCCACCAAGGTATACTGGTCCGTCGTTCGAAATGTCGTTCGAACGAGATTGTTCGTTCTAACGAGATTTCCAACGAGTTTCTAACCAGTCCAATTTGGAACGTCATTAGAAGTCTCGCTCGAACGAGATTTCGTTCGAACGAAATATCGTTCGAACGAGATGCCAGGCGGGAACAGTTTTTGGCAATTTTTTGGCAGTTTTTCACCCCGTGCCCCACTTAGTTTTTAACCAACTTTTTCAGACTTTATCTTGTGCGGGAATCACATTTTCCAACTTAACTTTTCCAAAACATTTCCATCTCTTAGAGAGTGTTTGAGAGCAAAATTGGTTTAGGAAAATGTTCATGTTTTAAGTGTATTTTTATCAAAGAGCAAATCATTAATCACTCTAGTTTACACCCAATTTTGTTTATCCAAGTTCTTATATACATATCAATTGGTTGGAGTTTGACACCGATTTTCTCTACACCGAATTAAAGAGAAGTTTGTTTTAGTTTTACCCGTTTGGAGAAAGGCTTCATGTTCGGGTGACGGTGATCGTATAAAGTCCTATCGGTGGATTCCGAGACCGCGGTGGTGTTCCAAGGTTATTCGCTAGGAAGTGGTGTCTACAAGAAGAAGCATCGGGGCTTGAGAGGGATCGAGTCGTGTTGCTGTAAGTCTTTTGTCTTGAACTTGTAATTATGTATCTAGTGAATTTGTGGCTAGGGCCGTCCGAGGTTTTTTCTCGTCTTGGGTTTTTCCTCGTACATCGCGGCGTAGTGTGATTGATTTATTTTATCTTTCTTAAATAATTTAGAACGCATGCTTAGGATAATTTAAGATAAATTTTGGTTTAAATTATCTCACTCAATTTAATTTGGACTTTAATTAAATATTGGGTAAAGTTGTTTAATTCAAGTCATTTGCTAAAATTGGTTTGGCCTAACTTTGGAATATTGATAATTATGACTTAGGCAAATTCTATGACTTGAGTTGAATTAATTGGTTTATGTGAAAATAATATTTGTGTGTGTTTTAATTAATTTTTCACCTCGGTTTAATTTTTATTTGTTTAAGAAAATTAATATTTGGCATTTATGTGTCTTAGTTGAACCATCACATCATTTTACGCTTCCGCATCTCGAATATATTTCAATGCTTTACATAAGAGGAATTTCAAATATATTTTTCTAAAAGGAAATTATAAATTTGATTTTAATTGAGATAATCAAAATCCGGGGCAAACACTTTTACAGATTGGTATTAGAGCCAAAAATGATAAATTATTTCGTTATGATCCTTTAAATAATTTTTGGCTAAAATGGAATTTTCCCCATTTTCAAAATTTCCTATTTTCGATGGTTCAAACTACGTGTATTGGAAAGCGCGCATGAAATCGGCACTAAAATCTATCGACAAAAGAGTTTGGATGTCTGTTGTTAACGGATGGTCCCCACCAACTTATTTAGTTGAAAATGAACGTGTTATCAAACCCGCCGATAGATGGAATGAAAATGAGTTTAAACTTGCTAATTTTAATTCCCGAGGTTTAAATGCCTTGTTTAGCGCTGTCACACCGGATGTATTCGGACGTATTATGACGTGTGAGACCGCTAAAGAAGCTTGGGATATTTTACACTTTACTCAAAAAGGAACTAGTGTCGTTAAAGCTTCAAAACTCCAAAACCTCACCACTCAATTTGAAACTATCAAAATGAATGAAAAAGAAACTTTTGATGAATTTTATGCTAGACTTTCTGATATTGTTAATTCATCTTTTAATTTTGGAGAGAAAATACCTGACGACCGTGTAGTAAAGAAAATTTTAAGGTCCCTACCCGATAGATTTATTCCTAAAGTGACCGTTTTAAATTATTTACCAACTTTAGCCTCTACGAAATTTGAAGAGCTTGTAGGTGATTTTCAAACCTATGAAATAGATATGTTTCCCTCTAAAACCAAAAAGAAAATCGAAAAGGGCATTGCTTTAAAAGCCCGAAAAGAGGTCAAACAAGTAGTAGAGAGCGAGAGTGATAGTGACTCGGAGGACATGGGTTTGTTTGCTCGTAAATTTAGAAAATATTTAAAAATTAACAAAGATAAATTTAAAAATGATTTTAAGAAATTTGAATCTTCTAAGCATGACAAAGGCGAGAAGATTACTAAAACCGAGAAGACACCTAATGCCAAAAAGATCCCTAAATCTAGTAATGAAAATGTAGATAGGGACGAGTCAAATAAGTGTTTTGGTTGTGAAGGTTATAGCCATAGGGCTTATGAGTGCCCCACTAAACTAAGGAAAGAGGTTAAGCGACCCATTTCATATAATGCGACCATTAGTGACAGTGATACGAAAGAGAAGCCCGATTCCCCCACTAAGAATTTTTTTTGGCTTTTATGGCTAGTCATGTGAGTGATAGTAAGAACTCATCGATTGATGAAACCTTAACACATGACACTTCCAAGGTCATTGTTTATGATTCTATTGTTTCTGATGATAGTGAGAGTAGAGAAGAAAGAAAGAGTGAAAATGAAGAAGAGGTTAATGTGAGTGAGCTTCAAACTGCTTTTCAAGAACATTATAAAGAATCTATTAAATTTAAAAGAGCTAATTTGAAGTTAGAAGCTAGTTTAAGAGAGAGTGTCAAGGTCGTTGATGAAAATGCTTTAATAGAAGACCTTAGGACACGTGAGAGGACTCTTCAAGAGAAGCTTGAATATGTAGAAGGCGAAAGAGATAGCCTTAGAGGTTTAATGGAATCCTTGAAAAAGGAGCTTCTTGATTTTCAAGAGAGAAATGTTTTATTAGAGTCTAACATTTTAGAATTACAAGATAAATTAAAAGACTCTAGTAATGTCAAATTTGATTTGGAATGTCGTCCGGAAAAAAACTAGATAAAATCTTAGGAACGGTACAAATTAAAAATGACATTTGTGGTTTAGGCTTCAATACTTGTAATGAATCTACTCATAAAGCCAAGTCCAATGTTTTAGGAGAATCTACTAGGAATGCATTTAAAGATCACCCCTTAGGTAAATCTTTTCGACATACTTTTACTTGCACTCATTGTGGTCGAAAAGGTCATCTTAGGAGATTTTGTTTTGATCTTAAAAGAATTCCTTGAGAATCCCAATGTAATGCAACCACTGTATTTAAAATCCATACACCCCAAGATAGTCATTCTTAATTTATTTGGGTTAGGAAATCCGACTTGGTTGCCTTGCAAAATAGGGCTTATGATTCTCATTTACTTTCACATGCTTCCTCCCTTGCTAAATCTAAAGGATGAATGTGTTAGTGTTTGCATACTTTAGCATTTGTACTTCATGCTATATTCACATGCTAAATGTATGCATGTTTAATCATTTTCTAGTCTATACTCCATGCTTACCACATACTAGAATTATGATTTTTGTTTATCTTTTGTATTTTATTTCTTCATTTTGTTTGTATTAAATGAAAAATACAAAAAGATTTTTTTTATCATTTGGATTTTATCCCTTGGTAATTTAAGCTTAAAGAAAAATTCAAATGATTTTTGTTTGTCTTTTGAGTATATATATATATTTTTATTTATGGCTAAAAATTTCAAAAACTCAAAAAGATTTTATTTTGTGTGGTCTTTAGTTTGACACACTTTATGTGGCATATACTTGTGTTTGAATACCATATTTTACTATCCCACGTGGCTAGAACTTTTGGTTTAGATTATCAATCCTAATTATGTTCTTTACCATAGTTTTATGGAGTAGTTGGATTTTGTGTTGTTTAAATGAATTCTATTTTTATATGCCTCTATTCACACATGCACGAGCTCCTTTGAATTTTTAACGTCATATGTATATTTGAGCTATGTGAGGTGTTATCCTTCCAATTTTGTCATCTACATATTTGTGACTTAGGAGGACTAGTGCATGTCAAAATCCGTTGCATGTGAGATTTTGTGTAAAAATGAAAAACATGATAAATTTAAATGTGCACGGGGAAGGGCTCCGAAAGGACTAAGTGATCCTTTGAGATTGTAAGCCACCATTTGAAATGGACCTAAAAGAAATACGTGGTCCAAAGGCCTAAAAATAGAAAATATGGCATTAAAAAGAAAAATAATTGCCAAGGCCTATGTTTGATTGATATAGTCATTCAAAATCAAAATAAATTCTTATTGAGGGAGATTGGATGGTTTATCAACGGTTTGCACAACGTCCGTTTATCCTAGTTGCGTATTTCATGCCATGACTCTATTGGTTTATAGAATCATCAATATGCTAGGCTTGTATGCATTGTGTATGTTTGCTCATTGAGTTCAATCTATTTTGTCACATGAGGTTATATTTAGATGTGAAGAAGTTTGCAATCAAATGAGAACTCCATGAAGGTTTATTAAGCGTTTGGGTCTAAATTTAATTGTTACTAGTTTACACCCCTACACTTCCGTTTCCATATGACACATTTTTGCCATACGAGTGTGCAAACTTATTGTATTTTTGTGTCATGTGTGTGTTTATATCTATACATATGTACATAGGAATTTTTGATATATTTATAGTACATATATATATATATATATATATATATATATATGATATTGTGTGTTGCCTTTGCCTTGCTTTTGTTGCCCATATGCTTTCATGTCTTATCACCTTAAGCTTGAACATACTTTTATGTTTTGATTCTTTAGCCTTTGTCTATTCCTGAACAAAGAGGGGGAGAATGATAGGGGGAGAAATGGTATCTAATCCTATTACTATCGTATCTTAGTTTGGGGGAGATTTATCTTAGGGGGAGACATCTTTATAAGTATGTCATTTGTTTGATAAAGGGGAGAATTGATTTTGGGGGAGTATTTATTTTAATTGCTTATTCTTTGACATTCCCTATGCATTTGATGTGTTTGCTTAAGTGTGCAGGAATTCTTTTAAAGCGGCATCTTTCAATGGCAAAACGTTTAATCCTTGGGTTGAGTCAATTTTGGGTGGGTTACGTTTTGAGTCTAGTGAGCTTGACGGCCCTTTAGGAGTTTTGTTTGGTTTTTGTCCCTGAATAGCCAAAGGGGGAGATTTGTAAGGACACAAATTTCCAATTGAGTCCATATATAGTTTTGGCTCAATTCTGGACAAAAACATTTATTCATAGGATAGTATTTAAAATTTAATATTCTCAAGCCTATGAAGTGTTTGTTGAAGATGTAGCGGCAAAGAGTATAAAGCTTCATCATCATGTCGGTTTGCATGCCTCGTTTCTACGTCATCAACTATGGTTCCATGCTCCCAAGGTATGAATTCAATATTATATATATAGGATCTTGGAACATGTTTATTGGGTGTTAGGTTTAATAAAAACTGTGTATTATTTCCTGAAAAATTTAATTAGAACTTTAAAATAAAGTATATAAAGTTTCTGGGCCAAAATCGAATTTTATAAAATTTCTGGAAGTCGTTCGATATGTCATTCGAACGAGTTTTTCGTTCGAACCAGATGTCGTTCGAATGAGTTTGCCAACGAGTTCCCACCAAGGTATACTGGTCCGTCGTTCGAAATGTCGTTCGAACGAGATTGTTCATTCTAACGAGATTTCCAACGAGTTTCTAACGAGTCCAATCTGGAACGTCGTTAGAAGTCTCGTTCGAACGAGATTTCGTTCGAACGAAATGTCCTTCGAACGAGATGCCAGGCGGGAAAATTTTTTGGCTGTTTTTCACCCACTTCCCCACTTAGTTTTAAACCAACTTTTTCAGACTTTATCTTGTGCGGGAATCACATTTTCCAACTTAACTTTTCCAAAACATTTCCATCTCTTAGAGAGTGTTTGAGAGAAAAATTGGTTTAGGAAAATTTTCATGTTTTGAGTGTATTTTTATCAAAGAGCGAATCATTCATCACTCTAGTTTACACCCAATTTTGTTTATCCAAGTTCTTATATACATATCAATTGCTTGGAGTTTGGCACCGATTTTCTCTACACCGAATTGAAGAGAAGTTTGTTTTAGTTTTACCCGTTTGGAGAAAGGCTTCATGTTCGGGTGACGGTGATCGTATAAATTCCTATCGGTGGATTCCGAGACCGCGGTGGTGTTCCAAGGTTATTCGCTAGGAAGAGATGTCTACAAGAAGAAGCATCGGGGCTTGATAGGGATCGAGTAGTGTGTTGTAAGTCTTTTGTCTTGTACTTGTAATTCCGTATCTAGTGAATTTGTGGCTAGGGCCATCCGAGGTTTTTTCCCGTCTTGGGTTTTTCCTCGTGCATCGCAGCGTAGTGTGATTGATTTATTTTATCTTGCTTAAATAATTTAGAATGCATGCATAGGATAATTCAAGATAAAATTTGGTTTAAATTATCACAATGAATTTAATTTGGACTTTAATTAAATATTGGGTAAAGTTGTTTAATTCAAGTCATTTGCTAAAATTGGTTTGGCCTAACTTTGGAATTTTGATAATTATGACTTAGGCAAATTCTAGGACTTGAGTTGAATTAATTGGTTTATGTGAAAATAATATTTGTGTGTGTTTTAATTAATTTTTCACCTCGGTTTAACTTTAATTTGTTTAAGAAAATTAATATTTGGCATTTATGTGTCTTAGTTGAACCATCACATCATTTTACGCTTTCACATCTTGAATTTATTTCAATGTTTTACATAAGAGGAATTTCGAATATATTTTTCTAAAAGGAAATTATAAATTTGATTTTAATTGAGATAATCAAAATCCGGGGAAAACACTGTTACAACTTCCACAGCGGCTACAGTACGTCACCGAAATGGAACTCCTATGCTTGGTGTCCTTGTGGCTGGGTACCTAAAAGGTTTTACAAAAATAGATTTGAAAGCAAATGGGTCAAAGCTCGATTGTGAAAACAGTTTAGAAATAGCAAGTGTTTAATACCATTAAACAGTGAATATAAAGTACATGACAGTGTGTGCACTCACATGAGTTCCTTACCTCTTAACTAATTGTGCACTCCTATCGTACCCGTACCCATTCTAGTTATTCCCATATCTAACTAGTCCAATACAAAATCTAACATTACTATACGATTTACAATTTAATTCCGACATCTTCATTTAAACAGAGAGTTTTACTTTTCTTTGTAGTTTCCCATATTAGTAATACTAATTACTAGAGATCTTCCATTTTATCTTTACAAAACGTTGCTATTATTTATACTCACATTTATACATGAAGTTCATTTCAATTAACAATATGTTATTCTCATCATCAATATACAATACTAGCACCCCGAGACTAAGCTGCAGTGCACACATACTCTGCTATCCAATCCCGGTACATCACGTACATGAGGACCAAACATTCCGAATCTCTTAGGAATCGTTCTCAAATAGCAACAATCACACATAATGGAGGCGAACATAGTTCACATCACATGGGTCACGAACATACCTACGATCCCATGATCAGCAGACTTATTAACTTCTCAAAAAGTCTTTCTCTGACCTATGTCCTCGAGGTATCAATCTAAATCCCCCCCATAGGTACACAAAGATTAGATGGCCCTGATCGAATGCCGACCTCTCCTGACAGCATGTATGGTAGGTATGTTATACACAACTAACTACATATACCAAGCATTCACACAACTTCGATATTCCATAATATTAATAGATATATATTTCTCATTCCTATACCGTCATTCCACGTTACACGTTTACAAGTCCCCAAATTATATACATTAAAGTTATGAACTCTCCTCACGTCGAAGTTTTTAGACACTAAGGTCATAACCCATAAACATCATTCGGATTACCACAAATATCTAAGTTTCAATCCTTAACGTACTTCTAAATCTCATAACTATATCCATAAATCAACAAGGGAAGGATTACACTCAATTATATAAGTCTTTTGAAAGTTTTAAATAAAAATCAGGCCTAAAAAGGCATTCTGTCAACTCGTTAGAAATCTCGTTCGAACAAGGTCGTTCAAACGTATGGCTTTGAATGAACTACCAACTCGTTAGAAGGTGTACTGTCATCTCATTAGAAGTCTCTTTCGAGCGAGTTCGTTCGGACCTTTGCAGGTCTTTTAACGAGATGGCAGTTTGTGCCCAAAAATGTCCCAATTTGTTTTTCTCAAATTTTCTCTTCTCTAAATTCATCCTAAGATCATCCCAATTGCATTTTAATGTTCTTAAACTTCTCTAAATCCTCTTAGGTCGTTTCTTAACATATTTATGGGGTCAAATCCTCCAAATCAACATGTAATTATCATTAATCCCCAAATATTACCCCAAATCCTATGAACATGAACCCATAATTTTATTATGCCAAATTACTAATCATAAATCCTTTTTTACATCATCAAAGTTAAGTCTTCAAATTCCAATTTCGTCAATAATCATTCTACATGCATTTCCTAACCCAACTTTAGAGTTTCTACAAAAATTTCATTAGTTTTCCTCAAAACTTTCAAGAAAAAACAGTTCCTACACTAAACATGGAAGAAATATTCAATGCACGTAAAAATATCAAATCACTTGCCTCAGATTTTTTCTTCAGATGAGTTGTCAATGATTCAAGGTTGATTGTCTCCTTTTTCCGATCACAAATCCTTTCCAATTTGATGGTGGTGAGTGTTTTTGGTTTGAAACCCTAGGGCAACTCCTCTCTAACTCGCGTAGCTCACTTATAATGTTTTTGGCTGGTAATGTCCTTAGAGGCCTCTTTAAAAATATAAAAATAACCTCTCAATTTCGTGGGTTTTAATTCCCTTATTTTTAAAATTACCAAATACCCTTCTAGGTTGCCGGTTTGGCCTAAAGATGGCTCGTGACCCAAACAAAACCCCCGACTAGAGTTTTCAAACTATTTCGACCCTTCCGGACACGTTGGCGCACTCAAAATGACCGTTCAGTTGATAAAAATATAATTCAATTTTTAATTTAAATAATTTCGTTCCTGATGAGACTAACACGTGCATCCCAACTAATTTTTCCCAAATTGTTGCATTTCTGCCTCGTGACAATTGAAATATTTTCAATACTCATGAAATTTTTATCTTTAACACCATAATTATATACTAACTCTCATCTCACTAGTATTTATATCCGGATAAATTCCCAATTAATTCTCATTTAATTTAATTAATCCCTTAAATAAAAATCAATAAAATTACGGTGTATTACAGGGTAGACCATGGATTAGATGAGAAAACCTTGGATTAGTTAAGGGCACAATCCGGGCTATGGACCTAATGAATGTTTAGTACGGGAGGCATTTGAGGAAATTATTCAGCATGCATATGTAGATATATTTATGTGGTTAAAATAAATATGGGCTGAATGCATTTGGGTAAATCCTAGGATGTTATTATGGTGTAATTTAGGATAAGGGCTAAAGAGGATTGAGCAGCTATCCGGTACGTCTATTGACGACTATTGTTATAAATGGATGCGATAACCCTAGAATTAAGATAAGTAGTTTGTATACTTATTTAATTATTGTGAATTGGTATATTCGGGATTGTATATAAATCCTTAAAAGTGATTAATGAACGAGTTATATCCTAAGTAAGATAATACTTATACGTTTAGTATTTTAAGTGTGTAAATTATTATATTCTATTACGAATGGGAGCATTCGAGGGTTTGGCTATGGATAAAAGAGTTTGGAAATTATAGCCATAATATTTTGGGAAGGGATATATATTATATATACGGGAGTTGTTGCAGTATATACATGATATGATACGGAAATGAATATATCTATATGTGATTAGTATATTTGTATTTTAGAGGCTAGATCCACGGCCATATGGATGGACAACCAAATTATATATATATATATATATCCATAGAGGTTGCGCGATGTGGGTGATTCCCCTAGATTACGGAGCAGGGAGAGTACATTCCCAAGTCATATCGTCCCATATATTGGTGAGATATTATTTTTATTCCACTTTCAAGAGGGAATTTCATTGCCTCCATCATTTTGTATTTCTACCATGACCATGATAGAGTCTGACATGGTATCGAGGTTAATTTGAGCAAACCCGAATGTGGATGGGCACTTTGAGAGTGCATCGTTAGGTTATAACTTAGCGGGATGGTTATTATACTTATGATTTCAATATAGGTATAAATATACTCCTTTATTGTATTATATTGCTTGATTATGAAGTTGAGATGTCATATAACCTTAAATGGTATAAAGTGTAAAAATGAATAAGATGTTATTCTTCTTCCCGTAGTTTTATATCTAGAGAAATATAAATGGGAATTGTAGGTTCAAGTGAGAATTATATAAAAAGGATATTATAGGTTAAAGTTAAGATGGTTATCTAAACTGGTTGAAATTAGAAAAACGAATGGTATAGTTATATATAATGAATTGAGAACTATATATGTATATCTTGGATGATAATATTAACTAAAAGGTTATGTAATAGCTTATGGTATAAATCATATTAATCACGCTAGGTATATGATAGTTATGAGGATTTAGAGAATGGGTGAAAGAGATTGGTTAAGCAGGGTAGCTTAAGTAGTTTGTTTAAAATGTATGCGTAGGTGTGCACTATTAGTAGAGGGGTAATGTGTATCTCATGACAGTGCGATACAAGTTTAAATATGAGATATTACATATTTTAAAATATGTGATTTAATACGCTTGCTAAATATTTTCAAAACACGGGCTCTGACCCATTTCTCTATTTTCCCCTCTCTTGCCATATATGTATATATATATATAGGTGTCCAGACACATGGAAGCCTAGATGACGATTCCTTCGAGTCAAACGTTTGTTGTCGCTATTGTGGATGGAAGCAAGTTTATGTTAGATGCTTCTATCCTTGAGATCTAGATATGAGGGACTGTAGAAACACTTGTGCCGATAGCCCAACTGTATTCATTTATTCTTTTACCACATGTTAGTTTGCCATTATTCCATTTGGTTGTATTATGTTATTCCAAGAGTTCGGTTATTTTATTTCATTCCAGTTGTTGTATATAAACTGTTGTGATGTTTTATTTGCATGGGTTGGTTAAAAAAGTTTAATTAAATAAAATTTTGATGAAAGACTAATAAGTTATTAGTAATTAAATTATTTTTAGACAGTGATGCTGAGAATGAACCATATGAGACTCATGTTTTAATTTGGTATAGGATTGATCACACGATATTTTATTAGGCGGGGTGTAACAAATGCCTCGACCTGGGATATCAATTCCACGATGTCAACAACATAATCTAATAAAAATGTACAAGTTTGGCATAATAGCATAATTCCTAATTCCATGCCTCGAATAAGGAGTTAGAACTCCAGATCTCTAAACAGTAAGGGGTATTATAGAAAAATAAAAGTTTTACCCAAACAAACCATAATATAGGTTTCCAAATACGTAGTTCAAAAACCCTAATAATCCTCGTTAAGGTTAATATGAATGTCTCCCAAAAATATATTTTCCTAAAGGAACCCAATCCCCAAAAAACATTCAAAGGATAAAACCTCACCGTAGGGAGATCCGATGAATAGTGAAAGTCCATGACATTTTTTACCAAAAACCTAGATTTATACAAGAGGGCTCATCACATTCAATAAAATATAAGAACTAGGGGTTGTACAAGAGAAAAATATGTGAACAGACACCTAAGTAATTAGTTCGATGGAGAAAATGCTTTTACTACCTCCATAAGCCTTCCCCTCGTCGATGAATTGTATGCCTTTTTGGCACTAATCTGACAACAACTTTGTATCCTCTCAAATTATACCAGTCTCTCAAAAACGTTATAAACGTTTTCTAGAAACCTTGTGAATGGAGCGTAGGTTTACTATTTATAGGAAATGTGTTGGAATCTAGGGTTTATAACTTTATCACTAGTTTTCCCAAAATGCCTCTTCTATTAGAAACATCAAAAATGGTTTACAAGAGATGAGTTTATTGGGGGACATCATTAATTCACGTGTTGTTATTTACTTATGTCTCTTATGTGTAAACTCTATGACCTCTCAACACAGGCCACAACCTAAGGGTTAAAATATGTGATTGTCCACAACTCCAACTACATCTACAACCATTTTATTGTTTTTAGAAGTTACATGTATATTATAATCTCAGCATGTCCTTGTGTGTGACTTGTGCCTAATATATGGACAAACTATATATGGTGACATGGAGTGCTTGGGTCGTTGGTCCATGTTCTGGTACCATGTCAACTATTGGAGCATCAAACCCAAAACTAATTGTGTATGTGCGGAGAGTCACAAGATCTTATGTTTCCAAACATCAAACCCCAGAGTCTGCCACAAAAGTGGTCGAGTTACAAAAAGAAAGTGTAATGTATGTTGGGTCTTTTTCTACATAATGAGTGATTTTTTTCTTCCGGAATGAAACTAATATTTTTCTCTCGTTTCCTTTTCATTCGAGAGTGATGATGAAGTGGAATAGTAAGTATCGGTCAAAGCCCGATTATGACTAAAATCAATTGACAAATTAATCCACTAAATTTTATGAAAGAAAAAAAAAATATCAGCACCAAAAAGCAAAATAATTCATTGTGCTTCGTCTCACATGGAAAGCCTTTAAACTCTAACACTATTTATAAATCACTAAAAATATAAATGTGAGATGAGAAAAAACACAATTATTTTCCCTCATAAAGTCATAATTAATTTCCGTAAAAGTAAACTCAAAATATCAATAGATATTGAGACAAAATCATACATGTGCAAAAGGGATAAAAAAATACTAGTGTGGCTTACTTTTTTGACAAAGTGATGTGACTCATTTTTACTATTTAGATTTTGGGGTCTGTGTCAGTGGGACATAAAAATTAATGGGACCTAAAAATCAACCAATTTTGTTATGCAAACTTTGTCAAAAATGATTTATAACTTTGCAAATAACAACATAACAAAGATGTTCATAGAATTATTAGAGAATTATGTATTTTAGGTATTGGGCATTAATGATCTTATATCGTAGAGTAAGAATATACACCTTAAGGACAATAAACAACTATCTTTAAAATGACAACAAAATGGAAACTTAATGAGGACATATATCCTGAGTACAATAAAGATATTGCTCAAAGTTTATTTGCTTTGAGTTTTGAGTACAGAGGTACCAAAGTAAAAAATTAGGTACTAGAATTAACATAAAATAAAAGGTCCCTACCATTTTTATTCATTATATTATCTCACTCAAACCTTCTATATTTAGTCATTACTAAATAATGTGCGATAATAAATATAAAATAAAAATTATAAAAGGACCACTATTATTTTAGTTATCACCTTATCTACATTATCTAGTACTCAATATTTAAAAGCATGAATGTTAACATGAATTAAAAACTTGCTAGTACCAAGTGGTCACCAGTTTGAGTCCCGGGGTGCAAGTGTGTCGTATGGATAGGGGTGGGAGGTGTTATCATCAAGTGCTGAATAAATTTATGGCCTTGGCGTGGGTTGATATTAACTGCTCGCATCAAGTCATTGAATAAATTGGTTGGAATAATCAGAGCGGGGTGAAAAATTTGACCCGTGTGTATGAAAATCGGGGGATCACAAAGTGGCCCGTTCTTGGGTAGTTCCCACTATAATTTGAAAAACATGTATTAAAATTTCATATATAATTAAATCACCCTATTTCTTAATTTTATTTTATCATGTAACCTAGTCTAGAAACCAACTTTAAAAGTCCATATGAAAAATAAAAGATTAAATAAAAGAAAAAGTACGAATTTTAAATACTAACTCCGACACTGGGATGCTCCGCTACAACTCAATAGTGGACACAACCATGTAGAAACACCTCCTTGAGTCCCTCAACTAACCAGGAGATACCATAGTAACTCCTTCACAACTCCATGATATATTGGAAATAATATATGCAGAATAAACGAAAAAACCCAAATACGAAATAAATCAAATTGGAAGAACTTATCGATCGAGGTTTGTGTTGGACACAAAGTCGTAAAGGTTAAATTGCTCGTTGAAACTGATGTTGTCAGCCTCTTGAACAAACACCTCTCAAGATTCAACGATCATATTTCATCACCAAAAACTATGCAGAATCTTGAACTCTGAGGATAGTCCAGTACCAAAAAAACAATTAAAGAAAATGGTATAATGAAGAGATAATTGATCTTTATTTTTCTTTAATGGTAGAGAGAGATATAGACTTTTTTAGGATATCAGTTTGCAAAGAAGATGACTCTATTTTAAAGAAATTAATCAAAAACGTTTTTTCCCACTAACCTACTTCTTTCTCCACTAGCAGACAGTAGAAACAAATTAAAAATGTGTTAATTAAAAAAATTAAAACGAATTTGAAAATATAAATTTTTTAAGGCACATTAGAAATCCCCAAGAGCCCAAGGCCCCAAGGACTAATCTATTCCCCTTAATAATTAGTGTGCTACCTAGGGATTGTACCCATGACCTCAAGCACACACACCCATAAACATACCACTAGGATACATTCTCCAACTTATTTAGTTCATTCAAAATTAATATATGTAGTATATTATACCCAAGAATCCCCAACATTAATGAAATAAATAAATAAATAAAAATAAAAAGACACTCTGGAATTTCAAAAGGAGTGACGTATAAGACGAAGGTGTCATTTGGTTTGAACCTTTTCTTTGTGTTGATCTATTGAGTTTACCGGTTGATAGTGAACTAATGTCTTGAACTATTTCACCATTGTTTTAAACTTCAGTCGTTAGGCCTTGAGCATGCCCAGGTTTCACTACTGCTCTAAGGAATTAACCTTAATTCTCATAGGAAGCGACCCCACTACCATACTCGCATAGGTGCTTCTATCTAGAGTGTACTGTATGTCACACCCATGTAAATAACAGCTATAGAAAGCGTTAAGAGATTAAATCTCATCCTCCATCGATAGAGAGGTAGTACATCATATGAATGAGTTTTAAGTAAAACGTAAATTTGTACCCCCACAAATCAATCGTATAACTTTGTGTGACAACCGCCTACTAAAATAATAGGTGGCCAGCCGAATACTCTAATAATCACAGGAATCATAGATGGTTCATTCTCAGCATCACTGTTGATTAAAATAATAGTACAAGGTAACCACCAATAATTTTAGAAAACAGACTGTCAACTTAAAAGAATTTGCAAGTGAACGAAAAAAACTTAGACAATCCTATTTGTAAAAATGGTGGATATCAAAAATCGAAGAATAAAGAGTGACAATATAATAAATAATCACAGAATAAGTGGTTGGTGAATAGACCAATACAAATAATTACATTGAGTATTACATTTCAATATTTACAATGTAATAAATGAGTGCGACACTTGGGCGACACGCCCAAATAATTAAACTGAACATAACTAGAGTGAAATAGATAGAGGCGTCTAAAACAAATAACCTACAACATCCGCAATGTGCTGTAGCTCCATGTCAACCGGAATGGAAATGTAAATACGGGTGTCCTTGCGGTAGAGCACCGGTACGTCAAAAAGTATATGCAAATACAAAGAAATATAGATACGGGTCAGGGCCCGATTTGATATGATTCCCATGTGAATAAAATGCATGATAGTTAAGTGCGTATTCTCTCACAATTAACAATAATATTTCTCACCTCTCAGTCTAAAAGCAACCTAGTGCACTATCCATGATGATCTAGTTAAACCCAAAGTACTAAGGGCTAACTTCTCCCCATTTTCAACACTATGCCCTATTCGTGCGTGGGGTGTCTCGCAAAGCGAAATCCAAACAAGGAACCCGCCCAATACACTACTACTTAGGCAATGTTGATCGTCGAGATCCATTAGACCCTAAGCACAAAATTAGTATATTATATATATATATGTGTGTGTGTGTGTGTGTGTTTGTGTGTGTGTGTGTGTGTGAATATGATCTACGACTACCCAAGGAAACATAATTTATTCATTTACCATCTAAATTATCATTCCCATTTCTTTCTTTTGGAATGTATATAAATGGTACAACATTTTATCAAATGTTTACCAATTTAATCATATTTCAAAACTTTCTTTACCAATTTTATCAAATGGTACATTTTTAAAGCATGTTTTATTAACATAAAAATGCTTTAACTTTTTCCATAAAATCCCATCAAAAGTCATTTTTATTAGCATAAAAATACTTTTGTATACCATATGGTTCCATTTAACTTCTCATACGGGAAATGTATCTGAAGCCAAACCATATCCCATTTCCCTTCTTCCATCCGGGAAATGTAATTAAAGCCAATTCATTATCATGAATTGCTTTAGTAAATCTAAGACCGTCCCTCCGGGTTTCCCCACTGGACGCGCCCCTAAATGGCTATCATCTTCCAGGGCCTATCTATACAAGACAACCAGGGAACCTACCAACGTCGGGAAGCAGCCATACTGCCTGCGAGAAAGTCAAGACCACACCCAGAATCTCCTAACCAGGGCAGTACAATAAACGCCCATATGGCCTAGGGACTATATCCACCCTACGTTCATTACTCAGGGGGCTTCACCACTCGCACGCAACTTCCCTTCTGATAGCGATTTAGGGAGGTGTGTAACCATAAATTAACACTTGTGAAAATCATTACTTTTTCCTTTGAAAACATCCAATTTTTACATTCTCAAATCATTTGTACATATTCAATTAATACCGCATTTTATAATATTCATACCATGTCATGAACCTTTTATTAAGTCATATTTTATTAATCACTTAAGACCCGAAGTGCCATAAAACTCAAACCAATCTCCAAGAGTTCATACCATTTCATAACCCCTCAAAGTGAGTCTTCCTCACGGAGCATCTCCCAAAAGTTTTAACATTAACATTATATCTCCAATTTACCTTTAGGTTAAATTCCTAAATCATTTGGGCATTTATCTATACAAACTAGCCCTCGGGTAAGCCAAATCATCCTATTATAACCTAGGATAATAATATACCCAAAACAACAATCTAAGACTCTTAATTACTTCCCAAAGGAAAGGTCCCTAAGCCTTGGACCTAAAAGAAAAATGTCTAAAAATTAAACTTGGAAAAATCTCACAAAAACAGGGAAACCGAATTGATTCGCCCCCTGGGCCGAATTGATTCGGCCTTGCGAATCGATTCACTGAACAGCCGAATCGATTCGGTGAGCAAAACTGACCTTGGACCTAAAAGAAAAATGTCTAAAAATTAAACTTGGAAAAATCTCACAAAAACAGGGGAACCGAATTGATTCGCCCCCTGGGCCGAATTGATTCGGCCTTGCGAATCGATTCACTGAACAGCCGAATCGATTCGGTGAGCAAAACTGACTTTCTGTAATTTTCGGAATCGATTCGGTCTGCCAGACCTATAGCGTACCCTTTATCCGAATCGATTCGCCCCTAGGGCCGAATTGATTCGGCCCTGAAATTTTGCCCAGTTTGGGCTATGGGTTGTATGAACCCTAAAATCCCACAACCTCCATTTTTTTTTACCCAACATGAAAAACAACATTTCAAACCAAATCATTCCTACACCATTAACAACTAATAATTTATCCTCAAATCAAATTAAAACCATGGTTTAAGGGATTAATCATCAAAATCAACAAATACCCGTTAATGGTTTAAATCTCCAAAACATAACTACACATGTAATTTATGACATTAAATGAATATCTAGCAGGTCAGAAACTTGCCTCGAGGTTTGTAGTCTCTGATCCACCACCGGTAGCAACGGAAATTCGGCCCAAATCTTCATTTCTCTCTCTTTTCTCTCCGTTTCTCCCAACTCTCTTCTATTCTCTCTCTCCCTTGGCTTTTCTCACAAATAAATAAAGAAAAAGGGGTGGGGGAACTTAAATGGGTCTTAAAACATAAATGCCCTCTTTTAATTACTGATACACCATTAAAATGACTCGTATCCCCTTAATTGAGTCATAACACGTCAAAAGTTCCCGAAATTCCAAAATACAACTTAGCACTTTTTTCGACTATCCCGACTGTTCTAAAAACAACTTAACCCCCTATTTTGGCATTCGGGAAACGCGAATAATTTTTTTATGTTCCAATTTTATTTTATTTCATTAATTATACCACAATTTAAATATGATCCTTCACCGTCGTTTTACATATAACGACGCAATATATCGCAATATAATGCCATTTACCTTCTCATACGGTAAATAGATTAAAAATAGTAAATATTATCCCTAAATATCACGGGAAAGAGTATTTACTCCCACTTCCCATATTTTATAGTTGTTACATATTCCCCTCCTTAGAATGGAATTTTTCCCTCAAAATTCAGGCATTTAGTTTAACCTTAATCGTATAAAGGGTATACTATACTAAACTATCATTCTATCATTTCTAGCAAACCCCTTGGTAATACGGCGTCCACATTGGACTCGGACTAAGGTCATCACTATTTGATCTAAATCTACATTCTCCGTGCTTGAACACAGCACCAAACCGTTCCTCATGATCTATCGATCATACCTTTCTACTACGGAAGGAGATACCTACTCTGCTCGGCACCCTTTGCCTTTCTTCCCGAATCAAGTTATACCCTTGCAAGGGAATAACTATGCTAACATATAATAGCTCACCTCAATACTAATAACTTCTATTCGCGTTGGCGTAATCCTTTAAAAGTGTGTGGCTCGATGAGCCCAATCATCAAAGAAATATACGCGGACCATTCTAAGACCAAAGAATATCTACTGTCCGTTGGTTCCATCCAACGAGCAGGCGAATTACTCAACCGACTACACCAGGCCACACACACTACACCATATTTATAAGAAATGATTCGAACTATTGTACTAAAATTCGATCCCAACAAAGTTACTACTCCCATTCGCATTTCTATAGCAAAAAGGGAATATCCAATTGATAGTCCTTTACGAACTCCAACTTGTCACTCGTGAAAAGACTAGTTTTTTGCCCAGGAATTAGTGCCTTTATTCCTTTAAGGCGAATACTACTGTTACGAACTCTAAATCAAGCGGGGGATAATACTTCTCATAGAATTTAAATCTGTGAGATGCATAAACAATGGGTTCATGATCTAGCATTAATACTTCCCGTTCTTGTCAAAGACTCGTTCGTTAAGATCCAGTTTTGATCGTAACACATGAGTGCCGGAGTAAAAGTCAACTTATACTTCAACTCCTCGAAAGATAGGTTATCAAGTAACGTTCTATCTAGAAAAGGCCCCACCATCTATGGCCTATCGTTTTGAATCACTTAAGATCCTATACTCCTTCGTTCTTGGGACCGAATCCCACTTAGAGTTAACCCACAAACCTATCGTGGTCAACTCCCTACCCCCTAGCCCCTTCCTAAAACAATACTACATGCCTTAAGGTCCTCATGTCCTAAAAATCCTAAATTCAATCATTTTATCGTAATGTAGGCATATAAGTATTATCCTAATTATATCTCTAGTGTCCAGGGCCCTTCTCAACTTCCGACATTCGCTCGGGTTCATGCGTGGGATGTCTCGCCGAAGCGAAATCCAAACAAGGAACCCTCCCGTTACACTACTACCTCGCATCGTCGGTCGTTGAGAAGTAACGGTCTAGGACACATGATCGGGATCGCTAAGGCTCTAACTAGTAACCCTACTAATGCATTTCTACTTCTAAGTTCTACCATATCGATTGATTGAAAATTTTAACTAACCTGACATTTACTTTCTGTAGAATGCCACCAATGCTCTATCATAATATATATAACTATATCTTTTTAAATGTCCTTCTCATTAAGGAAAAATCATAAGTCTCTATCCGACTTCATATCTTAGTCTTACCCACATCGATCAGAAAGAAACAATCACAGTGCTCATATATCGCCCATCAACTTAGCCTTCTAATCACTCAATTACATGATTCTTGGCTACCTTCCAACCAATCATTAACCAACAAAAAGAAAAACAAGAAAGAAAAGAAAATTCACATCTCTCCACTTCCAACATCGTTAATGTTCATGCGCGGAGTGTCTCGCAAAGAGAAATCCAAACAAGGAACCCCTCCAACACAATCCCCTTAACTTGTTGGCCGTGGAGATAAGTCAATAGCATACACAAGTAAAACAAGCAAGCAAGTAATAAAACAAAACAAGCAAAGAAAAACAAAATAAAAATAAAAACAAAGGAAACTATCTACATACCGTAAACCACCTTTATAACATCTCAACCTGTATCCAGGAGAGATATTATTGAACAACTAGTCCTTCTCTAGAACTAGGAATATGATAGCCTCACGATTTATTGGCTTGCTATCGCACCCACCAAACCAAGAATATCGTTACTCGTATATTACATATATTACAAGTAGCACATACTACCCATATTCTCACTCGCCCCATAATGAGTGAAAGAAAAAAAACACAAAACTTCCCTATCCTGGAAGCTATATAAATACATTCACTATTTTAACATCCATAATACCACAAGCTCGATACACACACCCGAATGTAGGATAAATACGATACTATTCCATCTTATCATAAGGAAATGCTCCACCCTTAACCACGGTGGAAATTCCTTCCAACATACTGCCAATCCCTTGACCACCACTAATGGTTCCTAGACACGTTATGCTAGTCTCATCCAAACCAAACTACTTCCATCTCTAGCCATCCTAACGATCACTCACGTAGTTCCCCTTAACTCCTTTAGTAAAGAGAACATTCTACCATCCTCCCCAGCCTTAGTTCAATGAGTCTTCCCCGAGTGGAGGTCCACCGATGGGGTCCCATGAACACTACTTCTGCAAAAGTGTTAGCAACACTTACTTATGATCCCATCATTTCCATTGAAAGGCTCTCTCTCTTCCTTGTATCAACCTTATCTCGGTACACAGTTTCCTTAACTGTAGCACCCTCTATTTACCGTCAGCCTCTAACCGAACCTTGCACGAATACTTGAGAATCTACTTTCTCATCTTTCCTGACATCCTAGAGAAACTCGCTATTGATAATATCTAATGGGTTTATTTATGGGAAAAACCTCCCGTTCCACCAAAATATGGCTACTACCATTCTCGCCACTTCAATCTCACTCCTACTGGTGAAATACTTTCCTTCAATCTTCACATCTGAGCACCTCTATACCTCACTCTAGGCTAAACTCTCGGGCCTTATACTTCCACCGAATGAGGTTACACCTCCTCTATCCAACCGAACTTCAACATGTGGTCCTCGTCAAGGACTTCTCATCTTCAAATTAATATCGCTTGGAGTCCCAAGCTTAGCACCACTCCCTACTTGCTGCGGTACTTGAAAAAAACTATTTCTACTGTACCTAGTAGTCGCGGTAGCAATATTAGAATAATTCCATAAGGGAGAGACCTTCAAACGGTCCTTATCCCCGACTACAACCTACAGTTGTTAGTAATCTCGCCTCGTAACGCCTTCACAACGGCCTTCTTTGATGCCCATCATCTTACAACTTACTAGTCTCACACGAACGTGCAAAGGAATTTCGGGGTTCTCATAACCTAGCAGAAGAACAAAATCTCACAAGGCAAATCAACGATCTTAATCCTAAGTCTCGATATAAAATCAAAAGAAATGCAGAAGACACAATACATCCGTACGGATTCCTAAGGACTCTAGAACCTAATGCTATTGTAAGGACAAATTTCCAATCGAGTCATTTGTTATATTGGCTATATTCCATTGGACAAAACATTTTTTAGGTCATACTGCACCAAGCATCATTCATCGTAAAGATTCAAGCATCGCATCCAAAGTTTATTCGTCAACAATATCCATGCCATGCTAGCTATCCTACAAAGGTATATGACCAAAATATAATTTTATGTGTTGGAGTATTTTGACTAATCAAGAAAATTTCATATAAGAAAATGTTCGCAAACAAGTAAGGTTGACAAAGAAAACTCCTTGAAAATAAATTTGATCATTTTTGGGCAAAATTTATAATCTCGTTCGAAGTTTAATCCAAGTCATTCGAATTACCTGGATCTAACGACTTGCCACAGCCTGTACTAGAGGTTCGTTAGAAGTTCGTTAGAAATGTCGTTCGAACGACCACGTTCGAACGAGGTTTCTAACGACCTCTACAATTCTATATTGGCACGCCGTTAGATAACTCGTTTGAACGAGAAGTCATTCGAACGACCTCGTTCAAACGAGTTCTGCCAGGTCTGATTTTTAAACTTATTTTTTGAGCAGTTTTTTCCTATAACTGTTTTTACCCAATACTTTTTCAGTTATTTTTCATATGGACGAAAATCAATTTTATATGTCAAGGAAGTTCATTATTCATTTCAGAACCTTTTCCACAACTTCCCTCTTTTTGATTAAAATCAACTCCAACATTTTTATCATCTTTTCAAACAAAACCCCTTTAATCAAATTCACATTCAACAAGCAAGTTTATGGTGGATCTCTACATTCAAGCTTTGAGGAGATGGTGGTTTTGGGCTTCAGTGGATACCGCAACACGAGGAGTGTTGAGCAACGCATTGGAGTTTCGCGGACTACAACTTCAGAGGTCGAGGATGGCATAAGCATGTCTTGAGTGAGTCAATGTCTGTAAGGATTTTGAGTCTCTTGTAAAACCTATTGTTGTAGTGGATTTTGTCTAGGCCCAGCCGTTCGAGGTTTTTCCCATTTGGGTTTTCCTCATACATCGGCGTGTTGTGGTTGCGATTTTCTCTTTTCATTTTGTTAAATTATCTAGATGCATGCTTAGGATAAAATAAATATAATTGGAATAACTTTGTATTAATTTATTCAAGTCATCAATCCCTTTGAATTAATTGAAATTTGTTCTTGCAAACTTGTGAAACTGCATTTAAATTGAAATTGAAGAATACCTCTTTATAACTAATAATAAAATTGGATTGCGTGTGTGTGTATTCTACGAATTAAACTAAGATCATATCACCTTGCAACTTCAAATTGGTATTAGAGCTTGTTTCTAAAAGTTATTTAGATGAATCGTGGAGGTTATATGGATAGTTTTTCGTCCAATAGACTAGCTTTGTTTGATGGAACAAATTATACCTATTGGAAACCACGTATGAACTCCGCTCTTAAATCTATTGATGAACGTCTTTGGGTCACTGTTGAAAGAGGATGGTCCCCTCCTACTATGATTGTTAATGATGAACGTATTTTGACTCCTGTTGAACAGTGGAGTGAGGAAGATTTAAAATCGTGTACCTTTAACTCTAAAGGATTAAATGCCTTATTTGGTGTCATGTCTCCCAATGAATTTCGTCGTATAACGACGTGAGAAACGTCAAAGGAAGATTGGAACATTCTCCAAGTTACTCATGAGGGAACTAGTGTTGTTAAAGCATCAAAACCTCAAAATTTAACTACACAATTTGAAACGATCACCATGAAAGAAACTAAAACTTTTGATGAGTTTTATGCTCGTTTATCTGACATAGTTAACTCTTGCTTTAACTTAGGTGAAAAAATACCTGAAAATCGTGTCGTTAAGAAAATATTTAGATGTCTTCCTAAGAGATTCATCCGTAAAGTCACTGTTCTTAATTCTTTAGGAAACCTAAATACTTTAAAACTTGAAGAACTTGTTGGTGATCTGCAAACTTATGAACTAGATATGTTTCCTAAAGATAAGAAAGGGAAAGATAAAGGAGTTGCTTTAAAAGTTAAGAAAGTCGATGTGTCTGATTCTGATGAGTTTGACTTCGATTCTGATGATATAGCGTTATTTGGTAAAAAATTTAAAAATTTCTCAAGTTTAAAAAACAGACCTCTAAATTTGAAAAACCTAAATTTGAGAATAAAAACAAAGGAGGAAATAAAAAATTCACTAATCAGGATTCAAAGAAGTTCAATAAAGACAACTTTAAGACGGATGATTCGGAGAGATGCTTTGAATGTGAGGGACGTGGTCATAGAGCTTTCGAGTGCCCCACAAAACTTAAAAGACAAGGAAAAGAAAAAGCCGTTTACAATGCTACTCTAAGTGACATTGATAATGAGTCTGAAGACACTACTGACTCTAATCCGTTTAGAAATAACTTCACTGCCTTTCTGGCGAGCATTGCTAGTAATTCGTGTGAGTCATATCTTAATGTTGACAATTTTGAACAAAATCTAGAGGTTGTTTCTACTCATTCTACTAGTAGTGATGAAAAAGAGAGTGATAGTGATATAGATGAGAGTGAACTACAATTTGCTTATTTCGAACTCTACAATGAATCTCTTCGCATTCAAAAAGTCAACAAATGATTAACCTTGAAAGTCTTAACTTTAGAAAAAGAGTTGAAAGGACTAAAGGACAATGAGGCTTTAGTTATCCAACTCGAGGCAATTAAAATATCTCTTTCTGAAAAGCTTATCGTGATTGGTAAAGAAAAATGTGACTTGATTATCTCCTTAGAAAGTGTTAACAAAGATCTTAATGAGTTTCTAGAAATTAGAACATCTCTAGAAGGTAAAATAGACCAACTTCAAAAAGATCTCGAGTCCTCTCGTGAAGTTAAAGTCACACTCGAGGACAATTCAGGAAGAATGGGAAAATTATTTCTAGGTCCTGTTTTAGGATATAAGGAGAAAGGTTATCAAGAGATAAATGGTATAGGATATGAAGAAGGAAATTATTTAAAAGTCAAAGCTGAACCTGTTGCTAAGTTTGTTACAAAATCTAAAGTTCCTAAAGTAAATCCCTCTAAGAAACCTTTAAAGGCCAACCCAAAACAACCCTATGTATGCTCATATTGTCACAAACAGGGTCATCTTAAAGATTTTTGCTACAAACTTGGAAAGAACCCTCAATTCACAAACTCAAAACAACCCTATAGCCCCTTAGATAATCTTAAGAGCCAAGTCGAGTATCTAGTCAATACTTCTAAAATTATAATGGAAGAGTTTCTTAGGTTTTCTAAAGTCCAAGGAAATAACTCTAATTATAAGACTAGAGCCAATCAGGGGAAGAAAACTACTCAAACTTGGGTTAAGAAAAATCAAACCAAGAAAGAGTTTGTCGCCCACGTTGCACTAAAGGCACAAAATACCTCTCAATAGTACTTTGATAATGGTTGTTCTAGACATATGACTGGCGATAAATCTCTATTTACCACTCTCGAAAACCATAAAGATGGTAAAGTAACTTTTGGGGATGGTAGGAAGTCGCAAATCATTGGTAGAGGGTCTATTGAAATATCAAGATTCCCTAAACTTGAAAATGTCCTTTATGTTGATGGTCTAAAGGTTAATTTGATAAGTATTAGCCAACTATGTGACGATAATCTTGATGTGAAATTTAGACATTCAGAGTGCATTGTTTATGATCAGTCAGGTGAATCAATTTTACATGGTGTTAGAACTAGTGACAATTGCTATGGAATCATTCCTAAATCATCTTTAGTTTGCAATAATATAAAAGCCTCATCTACCGATCTTTGGCATTAAAGATTAGGTCATATAAACTTTAGAGATCTTGACAGACTTATGAGAAAAGAGCTAGTTCGAGGCTTACCAGCACTAGGAAAGCCAACGTCCACCATTTGCGGACCGTGTCAATTTGGAAAACAAATTAAAAGTCCTCATAAGAAGATAAACTCTATAACAACATCTCGTGTCTTAGAATTGATACACATGGACCTTATGGGTCCCACGCGTACCGAGAGCATAAGAGGAAAAAGATACATCTTAGTTATGGTGGATGATTTCTCTAGATACTCTATTGTAGGCTTTTTAAGAGAAAAATCTGAAACAGTTGACTTTCTTAACGTTAACTGTAGAGCTCTTCAAAATCTTCACGGTGTTACCATAAAAAGCTTTAGGAGTGATAATGGAACTGAATTCAAGGAATCTGGTGTGAATGCCTTCTGTGATGAAATAGGAATAAAACATGAATTCTCGGCCATTCGAACACCTCAACAAAATGGTATAGTTGAACGAAAAAATCGAACGATCCAAGAAATCGCAAGATCAATGCTCCTTGGAAGAAATGTACCCCATAGGTTTTGGGCCGAAGCAGTTAACACTGCATGTAACACAGTAAATAGAGTTTATTTGCGTCCTAACACTAACAAAACTCCTTATGAATTGTGGACGGGTAAGAAACCCAATTTTTCCTATTTTAGAGTGTTTGGAAGTCCATGCTATATTCTTACAGATAGAGAACTTCTAGGGAAATTTGACTCAAGGAGTGATGAAGGTATTTTCCTAGGATATTCTCAAAATAGTAGAGAATTTAGAGTTTTCAACTTAAGTAACTCTAAAGTAATGGAATCCATTAATGTTGTCATAAAAGATGATGCTCCGGCCACACTAATTAATAATGAGGAAGATTTGTCATGTGAGTGTGATGTTGTGTAAAATGTTGAAAGTATTGACTCTCTAAATGATTTGGTTGTTCCAACTACCAAGAAAAGGATGTTACACATTGGGTGCATAAAAATCATGACACTTCACAAATTATAGGAGATCCCGAGGTAGGTGTCAAGACTAGGGCGCAATTAGAAAATGAAGTTACCTATATATGCTGTACTTCTAAAATTGAACCTAAAAACTTTAAAGAAGCATTAAAAGATGAACATTGGATTAATGCTATGCAAGAAGAACTGTTTCAATTTAAGAAAATTGATGTTTGGGAATTTGTCCCTAGGCCTTCTAATAACAATGTCATTGGCACTAAATGGATTTTTAAAAATAAAATGGATGAAAATTGTGTCATTATTCGAAATAAATCTAGATTATTTGCTCAAGGATATACCCAAATAGAAGGTGTTGACTTTGAAGAAACTTTTGCTCCTGTTGCTAGGTTAGAATCAGTTCGTCTTTTACTCGCCATAGCATGTCACCTTCAATTTAAATTATATCAAATTGATGTCAAAAGTGCCTTTTTAAATGGTATTATTCAAGAGGAAGTATATGTTGAAAAACCAAAAGGGTTTGAGGACCCAAAACATCCTACTAATGTCTTCTTTCTAAAGAAAGCTTTATATGGCTTAAAACAAGCTCCCCGTGCTTTGTATGAAAAACTCACCTCTTATCTCCTTTCTCGTGACTTTTTGAGAGGGGGAGTAGATATGACACTTTTCGTTCGACGTGATGAAAAAGGTATCCTCATTGCTCAAGTTTATGTCGATGACATAGTGTTTGGGTCTACGTGTGATAAACATACTCAAATTTTTTGAAAAGAAATGCACAATGAATTTGAGATGAGTATAGTAGGTGAACTTACTTTCTTTCTAGGTCTTCAAGTTCGTCAACTCAAAAGTGGGATATTTTTGTCCCAAACTAAGAATGCTAAAGACCTCGTTAAGAAATTTAAACTCGAGTCCGTTAAACATGCTCGTACTCATATGAGTTCTTCTATTAAACCTAGTAAGGATACCAACGGAAAGGATGTATGGCATACACTTTTTAGAAGTATGATAGGTAGTTTACTTTACCTAACTGCGAGTTGTCTAGATATTTCCTTTGGTGTAGTAGTTTGTGCTCGTTATCAAACCGCACCAAAAGAGTCTCATTTACTTGCTATTAAACGTATCATCAAATATGTTAGTGGGACCCTATCTTTTGGCATTTGTTACTCTTTTGACACCAATGATTGTATATCGGCATATTCAGACGCCGGTTGGGTAGGAGATGTTGATGGATGTAAAAGTACTTCTAGCGGTTGTTTCTCTATTGGAAGTTCACTTGTCTCACGGATGAGCAAGAAACAAAATTATATTTCTTTGGCCACGACGGAGGCCGAATACATTGCCACCGGGAGTTGTTGCACTCAACTCATTTGGATGAAAAAAATGTTGGAAGATTACGGTATTTACCAAGGCACTATGACTATATATTGTGATAATACTAGGGCAATTCATATTTCCCGTAATCCCGTTCAACATTCTAGAACCAAGCATATTAAGATCCGTGAACATTTCATTCGTGACTTGGTTGAAGAGAAAATTGTTTCTCTAAGCTTCGTTCCTACCGATCAATTATTGGCCGATATATTTACTAAACCTCTAGATGCCCGTAGGTTTGAAAACCTTTGGAAATCAATTGGGGTTTGCTCCATTGATTGAGATGGAAGTCATTTATCTAGTTTAGGTTTCTACTCTTGTATATTTTTATACCTATGAACTAGATTTCCTTTGTATATATATTCAAAATCTCAAAAATATTTTTTCTTTATTTTCATGGAAAACGGAATGGTTAGAAAAGCTATCAATTTTTTTTTTCCATACGGCTTTGTGGTCGATGTATTCAAATCCCTATCCTTTTCCATGTTCACGTTGCTTTTGATGAATAGTTAATCCATACATTGTTTATTTTGTGCACAATAATTCCCTTTTATGATATATAATTTTGTGATTTCCTCACATCTTTGCCTTTTCCACACACCGTACACAGAATATTATGAATATCTTGTTCACATTGCTCTTGCAAAGTGAGATTTGGTGTTGTCTTCTCAATCCTGTCACATCCCTTATAAGCAATCAAAATTGTGCATGATCATCCGTTGCCCGGATTGAAACAAAATGATTATATTCTTCCAGTTGATTTTCATTTCAAGCAATGAAATCGGGCTGCGAAAAACATAAATTTTTTTGCGTGAAAAGCCACCATTTGCATTCTCTGTTGTGTGGCTAAAATAGAAGCATTGAAAATGATATATATAATTCCAAGGCCAAAATAATAGCCTTGATTGATTCTTCAAAAAGGATACGTCTTAATCTATTGTTACTCATGGGAGATATAAATTGAAGATCAACGAGCATGCACATTTCATCAATTTATTGCTTTCTCCTTGTGACTTTATTGGCGAGAGAATCATCTATTTTGTATGCTTGTTACATTCGTGGTTAAGTGTTCAACAATATTTCATTTTTGACACAAGGTTAATCTGAGTGAATATTGCACGTATATATTGTTTGGCATTACGCACTTGTACAATGTTGTGGCTAAAAACATTCACGCGTATTGTTCACACCCCTACATTCTCGCTCCCACTATTTGGGTATATTGCCACAAGCTAGGATTAATAAAATCGACATTTTGGCATTATTCTGGCCATCCCAATTCCTGATATTATGGTATTTTTAACTATATTTTATGATATTTTTATTTTAAAATTATTAATTTTCGTTAGAAATTCTCGTTTGAACGATATTTCTAACAACATCCATAACCCCCATTTTGTCTCTTCGTTTGAAATATCGTTCGAACGACAAAGTTCGTTCGAACCAACTTCTAATGAGTTATCTCACGAGTCGAAACTGTCACTTGGTTCAAAATATCGTTCGAACGACAAAGTTCGTTCAAACGAACTTCTAACGAGCTATCTCACGAGGTGAAACTGTCACTTCGTTCGAAATCCTCGTTCGAACGACCTGGATTTAAAACGGCCAGAATCTCTTCCCCAAAACTGCCACCTCTTCCATTTTCAGCCCACGTTTCCCAACACCCCTCTTTCCCCTCTTTCCCATATTTTTCTTTCCCCTCTCTTCCACTTTCCCCTCTCCATTTTTTTTCTCCCCCACGATTTTCTCTTTCTCTTCCCTCTATTTCACACACCATAAACCCTTCCTCCCTTCCCTCCTTTACCGATTTGTGCTGCTGCTTCATCCTCCATTCTAGGTAAAAAAAAGTTTTTCCCTTTTTTCTGTCGTACGATATATATATATATATATATATATATATATATATATCTGCTGTTGGGCAATAGCCTCAAAATCGATTTTCAATTTTTTCCTGACATTTCTATATACGCATGTGTGTATATCCCTCATTTTTTTGGGGCTATCTTCTTTTGTGTATTTGTATATGTTGCCCCTGATTAAAATGTATTCCATGAATTTTTTCCCAAATGAAAATTCAGTTACTATTCATGGAATTTATTTTTATCAATTTTTTTACTTTTCCTTTAATTTTTTATTTCTGACGGAGAATGGTCATTATGCTGATTGGTTGTTGGTTTCTTGGTGAAATTGGTGGTTTGGTTGGACTTTGTTCCGGTAGATTATAGGTTCTGTCATTTTTCCATGGCCTATAACCGTCGCCAATGCCGCATAAGCGATTCCCCCGAGGAACGCTCCTGGTCCTCTGGTGAGGAATCCCGTGCCATTCCCGACCTTAAAATGCATTGGAGGACCGTTTCCAAACATACCCTGTATCACACTCAAGGGTTCGCTACCCGTTCCGTTGTTAGGGAGAAAGTTATTAATCTCCACTCTCTCCACGGCACAACTATGCATTCGTGGATTTCAGATTTAGGGTGGGACCTTCTCTTCTCTCTCACAGATGTCGTTTTTCCCGGCCAAGTTCGGGAATTTTATTTTGGCATGAACGACAGGGATAATCACCTTTACTCTAGGGTGCGTGGTCGGGAGATTATTGTCTCTCCCGACTCGATAGCTCAACTTCTTCCCCTCCCTCGGGTCACTAATCCCTCTTTCCCTTGGACATCTGATACATGTCCCGATCCCACTCTTGTCCTAAACACTATTTTTAGGTTCCTCCCTTCCAGCACTGTCACTATTTTCATAAACACTTACATCTCGACTTTATGGTCCTTAATTGGATCGTCTGTGCTTGTCTTCTCCCTCGTGCCAACACCACTCAAATCACTAAACAACACGTGGACCTTATGTTTGCTATCAGCATTCGGGCTCACATTGACCTCCCCTCCTATCTTTTTAGTGTGATTCGGTCTAGTAGGATCCTTCCCTCGAGCCCCGCTCGATAAGCCCTCCCTTTCGCGGCCATTATCACTCATTTTTGTCTTACCCCCGGTTGCCCTCATGTCTCCACCGATATCCCCACCACTAAATACCAAACTATTGACATGATCTCCGTCAGCCACTCTCGTGGTCATTTTCAACCCGATACTCCTCCCCTCACCCCCTCCACCTCTTTCCACTCCACCGGTTCCTCTCACCCTGCCCCTAGTCGTCCCGCCCCTCCGCTCTATCCATCGCCCCTCCCCAGCCCATATTCCCGCACCCGTCGTGTCGGAGGATTTTATGTTTGTCCATTCACAGGTTGAACAGTTTTAGGAGGATCTCCGTCAGGACCGGGCGCTTATGCAGGAGCTTATACTGACTATGCAGCAGGAACGCGAGGCCCAAGCCCGTCGAGATACCGCCCGGGAGGAAGCACAAGCGCGTCGAGATGAAGCCCAGGCTCGTCGAGACTCTCTCCTTTTAGAGCATCTTGATGCCATCCGCCGTCTGGAGATGCGCCGCGGGGCAGGCTCTTCCGGCATCAGCTCTCTTCCCGATGACACTCCCCCCGATGCTCCTGCCTCTTGATCTTTTTGCTCATTTCATGTTTATTTGTTTTTGTGAGGATGAGTGGTTTATTACTCTCTTGTATTGGATTTATTTTCATTGGCTATTTAATTGTATGAACCTCAACTATTTCCCATTTCCCCTTTACTTAATGCATCCTCAGTATTTTCATTGTCATTCTTCATTATTCCTATTTCCTGCTTTGTTGTATTCTCTTTTATATTGCAAGCCCCTTATCCCTTTGTCTTTTCCGGGCAAAAAGGGGGAGAAACTTTCATTAATAGGAATTCATATTTAGGGGGAGTTGGATAAATTTGGGTAATTTAATTGAATTTAATATTCATTGAATTTAATAATAATTGAAGGTAATTATAATTGAATTTCCTAATTGATTTTAATGATGACCATATGCATAGTTTAGAGGGAATTAAACTCTTAACATTGAATATTGAGACGTTCATGTACCATTGACAACATATGCTATCACATTGTCTTACATATAATTACTCTCTATTTCCCCATGCGTTTATGAATTTGTTGTTTCATGTGTTTAGGATACATCTCCTACTCCTTTGCAGCTCGTCAGTCCTGTCTTTATGTCTGTCTTTTTTTTTTTGGTTTTTGGGACGGGCCAAAGGGGGAGATTTGTAAGGACAAATTTCCAATCGAGTCATTTGTTATATTGGCTATATTCCGTTGGACAAAACATTTTTTGGGTCATACTGCACCAAGCATCATTCATCGCAAAGATTCAAGCATCGCATCCAAAGTTTATTCGTCATCAATATCCATGCCATGCTAGCTATCCTACAAAGGTATATGACCAAAATATAATTTTATGTGTTGGAGTATTTTGACTAATCAACAATATTTCATATAAGAAAATGTTAGCAAATAAGTAAGGTTGACAAAGAAAAATCCTAGAAAATAAATTTGAACATTTTTGGGCAAAATTTATAATCTCGTTCGAAGTTTAATCCAGGTCGCTCGAACGACCTGTATCTAACGACTTGCCATAGCCTGTACTGGAGGTTCGTTAGAAGTTCGTTAGAAATGTCATTCGAACGACCTCATTCGAATGAGGTTTCTAACGACCTCTACAATTCTATACTGGCACGCCGTTAGATAACTCATTCGAACGAGAAGTCGTTCGAACGACCTTGATTAGGCACATATTCTTCACATTTATCCCCTTAATTTCGGTATTTTTATGATCCCGTGTAGTGTATTTAGCTTGGATTTGTCTCTTATTTATGATACTAACCTTTTTGGCAAGTATTTCTTATTTTGTGTATTTCTCATGTGTTTTACAGGTATTTCACGCAAGTTAGTGCGAAGGAGAGCTCAAAACAGTGAAAGAAACCAAGAAATGGAGAGTTGAAGGGAATTTTCGTAATTTTACAGCCTTAGTCCGGAGGTGGGGCCAACTAGAAAGTTTAATAGCTCTAAATTACAAGAATACTGGAAAAAACGGCACCTCAATCCGAGCTACGGTGAAGAAGTTACGATATTTTGAAGTTGCGAGATAATGAAGAGTCATTTTCAGAAATGAAGAGTCATTTTCAGAACTGAAGAGACAACTCTTGAAATTTCTTGTTTAATTCGTTTTTATTAGTTGTAAAACGTGGAGAGGCATGGGAAGAGTCTCATTTAGGTATATTAAAAGGTCCAAACGTGGAGAGGCATGGGAAAATTCCTTTTTGAGATCTATAAAAGGCCAATCCCTATGTCATTCCAAAAAGGGTGGAATTCTAGAGAGAGGGAGTTGCTAGAGAGAGGCTAGGTTAGGAGTAGGTTAGAAGTGCTAGATTGAATTTTAGGGTTATATTTTGAGAGCAAATTTTCTATTCCTTCAAGAGTTTTCATGAACCCTAGTTTGTAAGAAATTCTGGATTCCAATTCCGTTCTTGTTGCTGAATTCAAGTAATATCATTTCCATTCTCTTGTTTTATTATTTGCAATTTATTTATAATGTCTTGTAAATCTTTAATGTTGTGTATGAATTTGTTTTTTTAATACAATCATGAGTACCTAAATTCTCAAGGGTTGGGGTACATGAACTCAATCCTAATACAAATTATTTGTATGGAAAATTAGAAAATAAATGAAAATATTGGTTGAATCGTGAATGAAAATCATATATGCATTGTCATATCTTTTAATCTCTCTTGCCCTAGGTACTTGGGATGTTTAAGAATGCTTTGTATGTATAATTTATCGTTCACCGCCTTATATTGATCTTTGATTTCATATGATGCGGTCTTGAATCTCATATATGTAATGCTTAGTGATGATAAGGACTGGATTTAATCAAGAATTTTGATTTATAATTCTAGTATTCTAAAGGATAATTTGTTAAGGATTGAGGGATTGTACCCTACCCTATTTTCTCCCATTTGTCAGATCTAATTTCTTTTGCACTTTTCAGTTTGTTTTTCTTAAGTAATTTTTTAATAGAAATTTTCCCAATCATCATCTTTTTCATTTTTATTTTAGAAGTAATAAATCAATTAAATTCTATAAAACATTCCCTCTGGATTCGATACCCAGACTTACTACTATACTCCAAAAAAGTGTAGTTAAAAGTTTAGGTTTTTTTTTGTATTGAGGTTGGAAGCCGATAACAACGACTAGCGTATTACACGGACGCTCAGTTTTCCACTCGATCAAAATGATACATGAACTCAATCCTAATACAAATTATTTGTATGGAAAATTAGAAAATAAATGAAAATATTGGTTGAATCGTGAATGAAAATCATATATGCATTGTCATATCATTTAATCTCTCTTGCCCTAGGTACTTGGGATGTTTAAGAATGCTTTGTATGTATAATTTTTCGTTCACCGCCTTATATTGATCTTTGATTTCATATGATGCGGTCTTGAATCTCATATATGTAATGCTTAGTGATGATAAGGACTGGATTTAATCAAGAATTTTGATTTATAATTCTAGTATTCTAAAGGATAATTTGTTAAGGATTGAGGGATTGTACCCTACCCTATTTTCTCCCATTTGTCAGATCTAATTTCTTTTGCACTTTTCAGTTTGTTTTTCTTAAGTAATTTTTTAATAGAAATTTTCCCAATCATCATCTTTTTCATTTTTATTTTAGAAGTAATAAATCAATTAAATTCTATAAAACATTCCCTGTGGATTCGATACCCAGACTTACTACTATACTCCATAAAAGTGTAGTTAAAAGTTTAGGTTTTTTTTGTATTGAGGTTGGAAGCCGATAACAACGACTAGCGTATTACACAGACGCTCAGTTTTCCACTCGATCAAAATGGCGCCGTTGCCGGGGGGTGTTTGTTATGGATTGTAATTGACTTACTACTTCGTAAAAATAAAAAAAAATTAAAAAAGAATAAAAAGGATAAAAAAATTTTTAAAAAAAAATGTGTGTCACGTTTTTTAATTGCCCAATTTGAAATGTCTTATTTTAACTCTTTTGGTGGCTTTAATTGTTATACTAATAGTGAGGAAGAGGAGGCACTCAAGACTTATGACCATTGGATCAATATCACTAAAGATGATTATATTAAATACAAGCCTAGTGCTGAGAAACTCCAAATTTATCAAAATCAATTGCTTGAAGAAGAAAGACTTGAAAAAGAATATCGCGAAAAAAATCGTTATTGGGAGCAAGAGTTAGATGCATTATTTGAACCCAATGAGGATTTTTTTTCCGATAGTTTTGAAGATGAAGTAAGTTTTCAACCAAATGAGGAATTCGAGGTACTAGAACGAAGGAAGCCTACTTTGGAAGAACTCTTGCTTGATTTAAAAAAGAAATCTGATGACCTTGCTGTTACCGAGTTGAAAATTGCAACACTTTGCAAGGAGTTAAATGATAATTTGGACAACTTAGAGAAGGTCGAGACTTGCGCTTCACCTAATACTTTTGAGAATGAAATCATTGATAGTGATCCAAGTTCTTTTGAATATCAACCTCTTATAAATATTTCAAAACCTATTGAGGTTGAAGATCATTTGTCTCCTTGTGTACCCACTATTATCGAACCATTAAATCCATCACAAGAATTGGATGAATGTCTTAAGGATGTTGATCCGCTTCTTGTATGGGAATGTTATTTTGAGATGCTTCATCTTACGGGACATACAGTTAGACGTGTCACTCCACCAGATCCAACTGAAAATTTTAGAGGACAAGATCTTGAGAACATTCCACGGGACATAGGAGAACACTCCTTGAGCGTTAGCGAAAGAGAAAATTTAGAGCGCATCAAGAGAGATTCATTGGGTTACCTAGAAGAGAGCGAATGGCAAGACACGATAGATACATTTTTTCTAGGTGAGATAGAAACAAAGCAAGAGGGAGACCTAGAAGATTTGAGCTTAGCGGCATTTGAGATAGAATTCGGCTCGGTGAATGAGAACATCACTCTTGAAATTGAATCATTTTGGGCCTCACTTGGTCACTTAGATGAGAGCGAGTTGAATGACATGATAGATAAATTCTCTATTTCTGAACATGCCCCACCTCGAGGTCTCAGTGAAAATTTTTGGGGAGAAGATTTTGAGGATAAGCACTCTATGCTTAAATTATTTTCCAAGATGGACTCTTCCCTTTTGTATGCCCCTCTTCCCATTCTACTTGAACAATCTTTTAGAGGTGATTCTATTTTTCTTATATCCCAATGGTACTTGTCCCCCTGTGCACCCAAATTTTTAATCCCTCTAAATTTGTTAATTGGTGATGGTTCATTTTTTCCATCCCACACATGCCTTCCGTTTTTCAAACGGATTTCTTATTTTTCGGGAGGCATGCTTTATAGTGAGGGTACACTATTAATCCCTCAAAGTCAAATTGTATTTTGGGTGGACCCTCAAATTTTTCGACTTCTAGTGTATGATTTATTAGGCGTTCAAATTTTAGGTTGTAAATAGTTAGTTTTTTTTCTCTTTTATTATAGTCTAGTTTTGATAGTTAGAGTTTTTGTTATTATTTTTGCTATGCTTGGTTCTAACTTGTTTTGTAGATTCAATGGACTCGTACTCATCGAGGATCACTACATTTGGGTAATATATTTATTTTCCTCTCTTTATGTTGTGTTCTTGATTTGCATTGAGGACAATGCAACATTTAAGTTAGGGGGTGTGGGATATTCTTCCCATTTATTGTTTAGATTCATTGATTCGATCACATGTTCTTTCCAAGTATGTTTTTTTTTTAGAAAAAGAAAAAAAAATTGAAAAATTTTGAAAAAAACCAAAAATATTTTTCTTCAAAATAAATAAAAATTGGAATTTAAATTTTCAAAAATATCACCTTTATTCTATTTAAAGTCTCAAATTGTTAAATCTCAATTGCACCAAGCCAAAATTGACCAAAGATGGAAATTGAAAGAAAATTGACGACTTTACGAATAAGTGTGGAGATTGATCAAACCCGGTGAGATTTCGAGCCTTTCAAATTTTTATGAGTTTTTAAATCAATCCGAGTTTATGATTAACTCAAAGTTCTTTTCAGTGTTTTAATAAGTCGTTGATGATCTCAATCCTTTGTTTTGATCGGTTATGAGAAATGTGTGAATTATTGTCTCGAAATTCGTGCTAAATATATCTCTAAACTTAATTAATCTCGAGATGCATATGGTAATGTGATTAGCAATTTGGACAATGAAGTAGGCAATCGTTTGTTACCCAAAAATATTAGCCATAAAAATTTGTGAAAAATTTTCCCTTTGCAACCCATTTTGAGCCAAATAAAATTTTTCCTTTCGTTTGATAACCCGAAAAACCCAAATAGCCCGGAATTGTGAAAATTGAATATTCATCAAGTCCAAATTGTGCAATAAAAAGGGGCAAGAAAAAAAAATAGATATGCTCAACAAAAATAGCAAGAAAAGAAAAAGAAAAGAAAAAATGAAAAGAGAAAAAGAAAGAGAAAAATGAGCAAATGCCCGAAAAAGAACTAATGGACATCATAAAGACATTTTCCAATTCCAACATTCCCGTCCATTCCCATTTTTACCCTTTACACTTTTTAACCCGAAAAGTCCTAACTGAGTCCGAATGGCGAAATTAATTACTGCATGGAGAGCTAAGACATGAAAAGATAATATGAGAGATTAAATGGTGTGAACTAGAGGTGATGTTTCCCATTTCCAAATAACCGTACTCCGATGATGAGATCTTTTCACCATATATTTCCTTCTTTTCAATTTTGTATGCATGAATTTGTGTCCAATATATTTACTCTTTATATCATGCATACCGAGAGAAAATAACCACAATCCGAGTGATTCGTTTGTGAGTGCATCCGTAAGAATTTGAATCAAAACGAATTTTTTGAAAGTAACGTAATGCTCAATCGGTGGAAATTTGAGGTTTAATTTTTGGCTTTGCACACACACACAATGGTTTGAGACAGTTGAATATGAGTTGATGGTGATTATTTTCGAAAATTTTAAATTGTACAATTTTTAAATATTTTGATATTTATTTGAGTCAATAAAGAATTTTGTGGGTGTATTCACTGCAAACCCTCACGAGACAAAACTCGTCCTACTAGGGTAACCTAGGGGTTTAAAGGCTTGTTGCATACGCTAAATGCAATCGCTTGCCTACGAAAGTGGAATTTTATTTTAATAAAAGAATTTTCAAGAGTAGAATTTTGGCTAATTTCATTTACATTGCTCGGGACGCGCAAAGTTCTAAGTTAGGGGGTGATCCAATGATCATAAGTCTTGAGGAACGACCTCGTTCAAACGAGTTCTGCCAGGTCTGATTTTTTAAACTTATTTTTTGTGCAGTTTTTTCCTATAACTGTTTTTTCCCACTACTTTTTCAGTTATTTTTCATATGGATGAAAATCAGTTTTATATGTCAAGGAAGTTCATTATTCATTTGAGAACTTTTTCCACAACATCCCTCTTTTTGATAAAAATCAACTCCAACATTTTTATATTCTTTTCAAACAAAACCCCTTTAATCAAATTCACATTCAACAAGCAAGTTTGCGGTGGTTCTCTGCATGCAAGCTTTGAGGAGACGGTGGTTTTGGGCTTCAGTGGCTACCGCAACACGAGGAGTGTTAAGAAACGCGTTGGAGTTTCACGGACTAAAACTTCAGAGGTCGAGGACGGCATAAGCAGGTCTTGAGTGAGTCAATATCTGTAAGTATTTTGAGTCTCTTGTAAAACCTATTGTTGTAGTGGATTTTGTCTAGGCCTAGCCGTTTGAGGTTTTTCCCATTTGGGTTTTCCTCGTACATCGGCGTGTTATGGTTGGGATTTTCGCATTTCATTTTATTAATCACCTTGATTCATGCTTAGGATAAAATGAATATAATTGGAATAACTTTGTATTAATTTATTCAAGTTATCAATCCCTTTGAATTAATTGAAATTTGTTCTTGCAGAATTGTGAAACTGCATTTAAATTTAAATTGAACAATACCTCTTTATAACTAATAATAAAATTGGATTGCGTGTGTGTGTATTCTACGAATTAAACTAAGATCATATAACCTTGCAAATTCATCTCTGATACCATCTATGACAACCCACCTACTAAAATAATAGGTGGCTAGACCAATACTCTAATAATCACAGGAATCATAGATGGTCCATTCTCAACATCACTGTCGATGAAAATGGTAGTACGAGATAACCACCAATCATTTTAGAAAAGGGACTATCAATTTAAAAGAATTTGCAAGTAAATGAAAAACACTTAGACAATCCCATTTGTAAAAATGGTGGATATCAAAAATGGAAGAATAAAGACTGACAATATAATAAATAATCACAAAATAAGCTATCGGTGAATAGACCAATACAAATAATTACATTGAGTATTTCATTTCAATATTTACAATGTAATAAATGAGTGCGACACTTAGGCAACACGCCCAATTAATTAAAATGAACATAACTAGAGTGAAATAGATAGAGGCGTCTAAAACAAATAACCTACAACATCCGCAATGTTCTGTAGCTCCATGACAACCGGAATGAAAATGTAAATACGGGTATCCTTGCAGTAGAGCACCTGTACGGCAAAAAGTCTATGCAGAAACAAAGAAATATAGATACGGGTCAAGGCCCGGTTTGATATGATTCCCATGTGAATAAAATGCATGATAGTTAAGTGCGTATTCTCTCACAATTAACAATAACATTTCTCACCTCTTAGTCTAAAAGCAACGTAGCGCAATATCTATGATGATCTAGTTAACCCCAAAGTACTAAGGACTAACTTCTCCCCATTTTCAACACTATGCCCTATTCGTGCGTGGGGTGTCTCGCAAAGTTAAATCCAAATAAGGAACCCCCCCGATACACTACTACTTAGGTAAGGTTGATTGTCGAGATCCATTAGACCCTAAGAACAGTATATATATATATATATATATATATATATATATGTGTGTGTGTGTGTGTGTGTGTGTGTGTGTGTGTGTGTGAGTGTGTGTGTGTGTGTGTGAATATGATCTATATCTACTCAAGGAAACATAATTTAATCCATTTACCATCTAAATTATCATTCCCATTTCTTTCTTTAGGAATTTATATAAATGGTACAACATTTTATCAAATGTTTACCAATTTAATCACATTTCAAAACTTTCTTTACCAATTTTATTTCGTTTCTTCAATCCAGGAAGAATACATTTATAAAGCAAGTTTTATTGACATCAAAATGCTTTAAGTTTTTCCATAAAATCACATCAAAAGTCATTTTTATTAGCATAAACTACTTTTGTATACCATAAGCTTCCATTTCCATTCTCATACGGGAAATGTATCGAAGCCAAACCATATCCCATTTCCCTTCTTTCATCCGGGAAATGTAATTAAAGCCAATTCATTATCATGAATTACTTTAATAAATCTAAGATCGTCCCTCCGGGTTTTCCCACTGGACGCGCCCCTAAATGGCTATCATCTTCCAGTGCCTATCTATACAAGACAACCTGGGAACCTACCAACGCCGGAAAGCGGCCATATTCCCTGCGGTAAAGTCAAGACCACAACCAAAATCTCCTAACCAGCACAGTATAATAAACTCCCATATGGCCTAGGGACTATATCCACCCTGCGTTCATTAGTCAGGGGGCTTCACCACTCGCACCCAACTTCCCTTATGATAGCGATTTAGGGAGGTGTGTAACCATAAGTTAACACTTATGAAAATCATTACTTTTTCTTTGAAAACATCCAATTTTTACATTCTAAAATCATTTGTACTTATTCAATTAATACCGCATTTTATAATATGCATTTCTTATTTATTAAGTCATATTTTATTAATCACTTATGACCGGAAGTGCCATAAAACTCAAAAAAATATCAAAGAGTTCATACCATTTCATAAACCCTCAAAGCGAGTCTCACTCAAGGAGCATCTCCCAAAAGTTTTAACATTAACGTTATATCTCCAATTTACGTTTAGGTTAAATTCCTAAATCATTTGGGAATTTATCAATACAAACTAGCCCTCGGGTAAGCCCAATCATCCTATTTTAACCTAGGACATTAATGTACCCAAAATAACCCTCTAAGACTATTAATTAATTCCCAAAGTAAAGGCCCCTAAACCTTGGACCTAAAAGAAAAGGGCTAAAAATCAAACTAGGAAAAATCTCACAAAATTAGGGGAACCGAATCGATTCGCCCCCTGGGCCGAATCGATTCGCCCTTGCGAATCGATTCGCTGAACAGCCGAATCGATTCCGTGAGCAAAACTGAATTTTTGTAATTGCCTGAATCGATTCGGTCTGCCAGACCTGTAGCCTACCCCTTATTCGAATTGGTTCGCCCCTAGGGCCGAATCGATTCGGTCCTGAAATTTTGCCCAGTTTGGGCTACGGGTTGTATGAACCCTAAAATCCCAAAACCTCCATTTTTTTTATTTTACCGAACATCAACAACAACAATTCAACCCAAATCATTCCTACACCATTAACAACTCATAATTTATCCTCAAATCAAATTAAAACTAAGGTTTAAGGGATTAATCATCAAAATCAACAAATACCCATTAATGGTTTAAATCTCCAAAACTTAACTATACATTCAATTTATCACATTAAATCAACATCTAGCAAGTAAGAAACTTGCCTCGAGGATCGTAGTCTCTGATCCACCTCCAGTAGCAACGGAAATTCGGCCCAAATATTCATTGCTCTCTCTTTTGTCTTCGTTTCCCCTAACTCTCTTCTATTCTCTCTCTCCTTTGGCTTTTCCCACAAATGAAGAAAGAAAAAGGGGTGGGGGAACTTAAACGGGTCTTAAAACATAAAAGCCCTCTTTTAATTACTAACACACCATTAAAATGACTCGTATCCCCTTAATTGAGTCATAACCCATTAAAAGTGCCCGAAACTCCAAAATTCAACTTGGCGCTTATTTCGACTATCTAGGCTATTCTAAAAACAACCGAACCCCTTATTTTGGGCATTCGGGAAAATGTGAACAATTATTTTTATGTTCCAATTTTATTTTATTTCATTAATTATACCACAATTTAAATATGAGCCTTAACTGTCATTTTACATATAATGACGCAACATATCACAATATAATGCCATTTACCAGCTCATACGATAAATAGATAAAACATAGTAAATATTATCCCGAAATATCACGGGAAACAATATTTACTCCCACTTCCCCTATTTTATAGAATTTACCCATCGGGCAAAATAATATAAAATAGTCGCTCAAAAGCCTGGGTTGTTACACTTTGTTATCCCGTTGAACCCAGATCTTGGGATCTCTAGTCATATGGGTTGGGTTTCCATTATAGGTGATTTAAATATTAATAGGCTTTAGGCCCATTCCCTTAGATGTTTGAAAAATTAGCACTCTAGTTATCCCTTTAGTCAATGGATATGCCAGGTTTTCCTTTGACTTTACATAGTCGATTGCTATAACGCCATATTTCAATAGTTGTCTCACTATGTTGTGTCTTCTGTTGGTATGTCTAGACTTTCCATTGTAGGAGTTATTATGTGATCTGACGATCGTCGCTTGAGTGTCACAGTGAATGGACAATGATGGAACTGGTTTTGGCCAAAAATGGATGTCTAATATGAAATTCGTCAACCATTCCGCCTCTTTGCTTTGTTTATCCAACCGTATGAACTCAGATTCCTTGGTGGATCTAGATATGCACGTTTTCTTGGTAGATTTCAAAGATATAGCGCCACCTGCCGAGGAAAAAACATAGCCACTTGTTGACTCACATTCATCATTATCAGAAATCCAATTAGTATCACAAAAGCCTTGAATTATAGCAGGATATCTAACATAATGAATACCATAATTTCTTGTGTATTTTAGATATCTCAAAACTCTAATCAAATCATACCAATGCTCATTGTTAGTATTACTAGTATATCTACTAAGTCTACCTACAGTATATACAATATTAGGTCTACTGCAGTTCATAAGATAAATTAGACTACCAATAACTCTATAATATTCTAATGATGATACACTAGGACCCGAATGTTTTCTTAACTGAAAATTAGGTTCATAAGGTGTTTTAGTAGGAATACAATTAAATTGTTCAAATTTTCTAAGAACATTTTGTACATAATGAGATTGGGTTAAAACAATTGCTTCAGAATTTTTAATGATTTTAATTCCAAGTATAACATCAACAACACCCAAATCTTTCATATCAAATTGCTAATTTAGGAAACTTTTAGTTTTATTAACTACATCCATATATGTACCAAAAATATGCATATCACCACATATAAGCAAATAATCACACCACGATTATCCTTGAATTTTCTATAAATACATTTATTCGCATAATTAATGTTCAAACCATTAGAGATCATTACTTGATAAAAAATTTCATGCCATTGTTTAGGAGCTTGTTTTAGTCCATATAAAGATTTTTTACACACCTTTTTATCTAGTCATTGGAGTACAAACCCATCAGGTTGATCCATATATATTTCTTCTTTAAGATCTCCATTCAAAAAAGCTGTTTTAACATCCATTTGATGAATTATCAGATTATATAATGAAGCAATATCAATTAATAGCCTAATAGATGTAATTATAGTAACAGGAGAGTAAGTGTCAAAGAAATCAATTCCTTCCTTTTGCCTATAGACTTTAGCTACTAATCTTGCCTTAAATTTATTAGTAGACAATCAGATTTTAATTTCTATTTAACTATCCATTTGCGTCAAATTGTTTTACATCCTTTAGGCAAGTCAACTGACTACCAAGTATTGTTATAAATCAGATAATCAAATTCACTATTTATAGCTTCTGTCCAAAAAATAGAATCCGGTCAGGACATTGCCTCACTAAAGTGACGGGGTCATTTTCCATTAAGTATGTCAAAAGTTCAGGACCTAAAGAAGTAGCTATCCTAGTCCTTTTAATTTTTTAGTGAGGCATCCTAGCACGTACAATTCATATTAAGTTAAACTACCCATCTACTTAATTGGAGTATCCTAACTATATTCCAGATGCCAAGTTTACAAATTGAAGATATTTTTACAAGTCAATAATCTTTGGGGACCATGGGCGAATAAAGTTGATTAACAGTAGTCTTAAATCAATTAGTCATTCGTGTGAAATACTATTTTAGTGAGAACAACTACAATCATGATAATAATGGTTCTGAGACCATCCTTGTGGAGTCACCCCAGTGGAAGGCCCCTAAATACTATCGTCTTCCACGTCCTATAACCAAGACAACTTGGGAATCCTAAATCGCAACACGTGGGAAAAGACCATATACCTTCAATAGTGAGTCATAACCAAACGCGGAATTACCTCACTTCAAATAATACAATTTTACAATGTAACAACCGGTACCATGGCCTAAGAACCAAACTAGACATGCATGATTAGTAAGGGGATTCACCTCCATCGTGTACCTCCATTATGATAGCATTTAGATCGGTATGTTGTAACACCCCATATTTTTTAATGATTTAAATAATTATGTGGTTAATTATTTTGTTGGATTAACTGAACTAAACTATGAGAATTTAATTGTTAATTAATCCGGATTAAAATGATTATTAACTTGCGTGCCAAGTTAATACTTATTGTTGAGAATTTTTATATATTACTGCCTGATATCTTATATTGAATTATAATATTTGATAAATTCTCTGAAGTGAGAAATAGAATAGTTTGGTAATTTAAGTCTGACGCGCGTGTGACTCGTGTCAAAACTAATTGACTGGGATAAAAAGAGAAATTATTTTGATTAACTCGTATGGTCATTTTGAGGGCTCCGTTGAGTCCGGGATGGCAGAGATAGTCAAAATAATATAATCAGGTGTTTAGTTTGGGTCCCGGGGCAACTTTTGGACTAACCAACGTCCCGAGAGGGCTTTATGGTAAATTATATTTTTGGGTTTAATTAATGGACGAAAATTAGGAGTTATTTTATTAGCCAAGAAAAGTTCTTTAGGATTGAGAGATACATAAAGTAAAGAATGAACATACAGGGTGTGAGGGAGAACCAATTTCCAAGAGCAAAGGCCAAATTATCACCACCTTGCACAACCACCACCACCAACGCGTAGATCGAGATGAGATGAACGCGTCTATACAAACATCACCAAAGTATTCAGACCTTAAATTTAAGGCAAGTGTTTATTACATGCTTTCTTGTAGAAATAATCATACTGATGTTAGATTAGGTTAAATTAATCATGATTTACATGTTAATTGGGTGAAAATTGGAGATTTAAATTATGATTAAGGACTGGGGTAATTATTGGTTGAAATTCCTTCATGTATGAAGAGGATTAATCACGAAATGGAATTATATATTGCTGAATGAATCTCGATGGATTAGGTTCTTTAATTGAAAATTTGGAAAGTAGGGTTCATATAAATCAATTTGGGGATTTCATATAATTTTGATGATTGATGATGAATTAATGATCATAAGATGTTAGTAATGTTATATAACCTTTTGTGGCTTGATTAGGATTGATGATGAGGTGTTGGGTGTTTAATATTAGAGGTTCGTAAGTTCAAAAATGGAGAAAAATGTTGAATTCTAGGCAAAGGGGACGAACCAGTGTGTGTCACGCTAAGTCGCGCGAAGTCTCGTTTGAGCGTGACCTGTATCTCACGCGAAGTCGCTCAAATGACACGTGGCAATCGTTCAAGCGACAACGCTTCTGGTTCGAGTGATGTCGTGAATTTTTGGGTATTTTTCTTAGAGTCCAGTTTTGAGTTTACCGGTTTATTGGAGTGAGAGAAACTATCAGATAGTAAATTTAAATAGGACAGAATTTTGAGAAAGTATGTGCGAATTAATAATTTAATTATTTAGTATAGAGAATGTACCTTAGAGGTTACGAGAGATATAGTAATCTAAATATCTATACTATACATAATGTTGAGATTAAAATACGTATGAGAAGTATATAGGTAGGTTGGGGAAATACCTATAAATTTTAATAGGGCATGTGTATGCCTATTATGTGATATTATTGCTAAGAGCACTAATGGGTGATAACTCGGGGGGTGCTAGAATCTTATAGTTAAGCACACTAATGAGTGATTACTCGGGGTGAAAAAATTCTATTGTTAAGTGTACTAATGGGTAATAACCCAGGGGTGTTGGATTGTTATTGATAGGCGCATTAATAGGTGATAACCCAGGGGTGCTGGATTATTATTGATAGGTGGATAAATGGGTGCTAACCCGGGGATGTAGGATTTTCTTAATATGTGCACTAATGGGTCTTAGCCCGGGGATGCAAGATTAGTATATATATATATATACAATTATATGAACTTGTGAATATTTCTACTGTGTGAAATTTGCAGACTAGGTAATAATAATAATCATTACATTGCGCCAAGTGGCCTTAACCTAAGGATGCAGGATTAGTGTATATATATAGGGATCATGAAACTATATATATATATATATATATATTTGAGTGTACATGGGGAACTTTCTACTTTGTGAAACTAGTAGATAAATTGGAAATGAGAAATAAAATAATTTGAGTGGATAAAAGATTCACCATTCGAACGGTGAATAATGAAACTTAGTATGTGAGATAAACTATTTGAATAGCATATTGTATGGGCGATACGGGAATACTACTAGTGATCATAGTTAGTATTAGTATGGTTTCTGACTAGTCAGGCATGGTGGTATAACTAGGGGGAGATTAGATGTACATTAAGGGCCCACAATAGATAAGAGGTGAGAAACTCATGTGAGAGTTCGATAACTAACATGTATATAAGACTTATTTTAAGAACCAGTTTTAAATACTTGCTAAATCATTTTTAAACCTCGGGCTCTGACCCATTTCTTGTAACTCTTCTCTGTTGTGCTATATATATTATATTATATTAGGTGCTCAGCCACAGGGGTACCATAATTAGAGATTGGAGTGTCAGACGTGCTACAGCTATTGTGAAAGTTGTAGCTCTTTACAATAGACGCATCTATCTTTTCCATTCAGTTTCATCTAGACTTCTCACTTAGGGCAAGTGTCGCTCACTCTAGTCTCTGATCTGAGATATGGTATTCAGTTTACTTTATGGTTTAGTGTTGTACAGGGACGTTTTACCCAGTCTTATTTGTTTTAATATTTGATTCTTATTCAGTACTCATTGTATTCCTCTGTATAGTGATGGTTTATAATTTATATTTGGAGATTTAATGAAAATGGATTTACTTGGTTTTACTAAAATTGGAAATGTGTTGACACCTAGCTTAATTTTATATTAGGTGATTAATATGTTATTTTTTTTTTCGACAGTGATGCTAAGAATTAAGCAATAGGACACTCTGTTTTAAATTGGTACAGGACTGATCACCCTTTATTTAATTAGGCGGGGTGTCACTGGTGGTATTAGATCATCAGGTTCTAGTTTGCTTAGGATCTGTGCATCTTATTACATTTAAGTGTAATGTTCTTTGATGTAGAGACTTATTATAGGATTGTTGTATTCCTTTACTTATGTGACTTATGTTCTCCTGCTATGAATCATAATGGAGGAAACTAATTATAAAAAAAAACCATGTGTGCTTTGAACACCGAAAAATATTGGTTGACCAGCGAGGGCTATAAGAAGGACTGCAGGAGAAGAAGAAAATGTGATATAAGACATAAAGTAATATGAGAATGGTGGTCTTGAAAAAGATCACCATTAGAACTACTTAAGCAGGTGATAATGAAATCATCACTCGAGAATAGTGGGTTCCCAGGACACAGTCATAGATAACGGTGGAGTGATTTAGGACTACCTAGCATAGTCGATAAGGGGGAAATCAGACCCATCTGTGAAAATGCGGTGAAGATAAAGAGAAAGGGTTACAAACCAACGGAGGTAGAAAACCTGAAGGTATTTGTGTAGAGTGGGGTGTGAAGACACTCAAAATTAAATTTGGATTTAAAAGCTATAGTTCTTAGGAGCTTCATGTAGTGATTAGAGTCATTCACCACATATGAAGAAGTGTGTTTGAAATTTAAAGAGAATTTTGGGTACAATTTGACCGTGAGGTCTTCCATTCGACGTGGTAACAAAATGCGAATGAAATTTTGATGTTTAGAACAATGAGTAAGATAAAAACCAATCATGAGAGAAAGTATGAATTTTTTATCGAACTTTGTACCTGGGATAGGGGCATAAATCATCCAAAGGGTTTATAGTTGATAAAGGACCCATGAGTTGAATACAAGTATGAATGGGATATACTGCTTGGATAACTAGTGCTGAGGTCATCAAGATCAGGCATTAGTATGATAATGGTAACGCTTCCAGGAGAAGGGAGTAAAGAGGGTTAACTAAACTGCTAAAGAGAAGAAACTGAACTTAAGAATGTTAGTGAAACCCCACATGAGAGTATACCCAATATGGAACTCGGTTAGATGATTTTAAGTGATTAAATTCAAGAGGACGACGAAGTCAATCAGGGATGTAGAGGCAAACCATAGTTCCGAATGGCCAATATAGCCAAAGGGACAACGAAAGAACCATTGTGAGTTAAGACTACTGGTCTGAAGGAAGGACATTACAAAATTGTGAGTGGTACCAGTGATAGGGAAATGGCTCGTTAAGTTTCCCTATTTGAAGAAAGTAGAACTACAAGGGTTTAATGTGTCAACAATTGAGAAGTGAGACCGAAAAGACTAGAAAGGGTAAACCATGCTAGTTAGGCATAACAATTAGAGCAGTGAGACTTGCAGTGAAAGAATTTACGGTTAAGAGAATTAGGACCAAAAAATTTACAACTCAAGAATGATGGGTTTAGGCTGGACTAGTAGAGTCCTCGTTAAAAGTAGCATACAGTATGTCAGGGTCGATGGGGTCTGTGATGTAAACTTGAGTTCAGTAAAGCCATAATTGAGGCCTAGAGAGTTTGGGCCAACGTTTTAATAACGGGCGTGAAACCCACATGATTGAATAAATTGTACATGATGAGAGGGGACAACCATAGGATGAAATCATAAGATGTATAATGATTGCAGATGTTCATGGGTCATGATGGCAACCACGTGCTGAGACCCTATGATTTAGCGGGACTGGTGAGGTTTTTCTTCATCCTTGTGGGAAAAGGATTAATTCTAGTGACATGGATGTGTCATAATTTATATATAAATTGGAAATCCTAAACTTCGCGTGTGGGTCAATTTTAGTAGGAACTTTAGTTTTAACGGTCTCGTTACAAACATATTTCTTGTTGTTTGGAGGTCATTTTGATATTTCCCATGAGTGAACCGCCTGGGACCTAAGAATATGTTTTGTTGTTGTAATTTACTACTGCATTGAGTCAGCTTTAGTAAAGTTTATTATGTAATGTGTAGCGATTAATTTCTATATGGTTAAACGATAGTAAATTGAGTGATATAAATGTTGTACCAGATACTCTTGGGGAAGTGATCTTTATTTTGTGCGGTGCCACCTGAAATAGGGTTGGGCCAAGATATATGAATATATGAGAAAATTCATTATAATATAGACCTCAGCGAGTATGTTTTATAGTATATGTGATTCTAGTGCGCACGAATTTATTTTACTGAGGAGACTCTGGATGCATTGTGTTCTTCTTCGAGCAGAGAGATAGAGATCGTTATATATATGTAGTGTTGAGTACATGGGGTAGTGAGAGAGCCATGGTTCATGTTATGTTTAGGGACATGAGAGAGGAAGAACAAACTCTTATGTCAACATACGAGGATTATAGAGAGGTACATAGTATGGACTGGAGTCCTTACGGACCTCAAGAACCGACTAGGTTATATAGTAGAGTATGGGGGGGTCATTTTTTGGATTTTTCTTTACGAGACATCCCACATATGAAACTAGCGAACGTTGGTAGTTAGGGAGAAGTTTGGTAGATAGTATATAAGTTTTTTACGTTGATTATTGTACCTATAAAAGAATATAATTGAGAGTTGGATTTTTTTTTTATGATTTAAGGCTAGTAGAGTCTCCTAGTCTTTAGTATCACTATGGAAGGAGAAATGACGCTACTAGAGGAGGGATTAAGTTTTGACTAGTGGAGTGGTTGAGTGCACCCCTACAACATCAGTATACCGAGTGTGAAAGAATTGAAGTAACAAAATTTCATGTCATTTGTATAATGATGTGTGGGCATAGGGTCTATGGGCTCCTTAGGTGATCGAATCAGGCAGTGGGTTATGATTAGCATGTGAATTCGATAACATGTAGTGGGGTAAGCCTAAGCTTATTCACTAAGATTTTCCAAAGACTTACATTTCAAGATAAACTAAAATTTATTCAAGAGAGTACAAAATGTATTAGGATACAAATAATAGTGGTGATGGGTTATGATGGAAGGTAATATTACAAAGTTCGTCTTACAATGGGTCAACTGACTGTTGGAAAAAGGGTTGCCAAATCTGAAACCAGCAGAGGTTTCTTCCACCAGTGAATGGGGAAGTATTCTCAAGGATCTTATCATGAAGTACTACTTTCTAGAGTGGTCATGATACTATAAATGTGATAAGGAATGGTGGAGTGAAGTAACTCACGTTATGCCAATTGGGATGATCATATAACGGGACAGTATGCATAGAATCCTTATGTAGCCGAGATAGTGAAGCCATAGGTACCGAGATGAGATTGAGTATGTCCTACCAACCGCAGAAGGATGGGCAGGACAAGCAGTCAAATCGGATGCTGAAGAGAAAATTTTATGTGTACCCTTAAATCTTAGGGGAGGACGAGAGCAGTACCTTCCACTTGTGGGGTTTGTGTCTAACTAACTCCTATAAGTTCACGTTTAAGCAGAGTTCCAGTAGAAGTATGGAACGGTAAACTTTGTTATGTCCTACTTGATAGTTAAAAGTGGGGGACCAATTGTGATTAAAAATGTTGGAGAAGAATCGATATTATAGTATATATTGTGTGCGAAAGATATATTGCACAACAAAGTTACTTTTATGAAAGACACAAGACGAAGTCTTATGTAAATGAAAAGAGGATAAAGCTACTAAGGTGCAAATAGTAGAAGTCTAGATAGTGAAAATCTAAAATAATGTTTAGGTAATGAAACTTAAGCGAAAAGGCTTGGGCAAGAGCCTATATGATTGGGTAACCTCGAGTAACCTGGAGTTTAAAACCAACACATGTGAAGTGTTCATTATTAAAGGTATTCCATAGCGTACTATATGGGTGGTACGAAGTAGTTTACTTAGGAGTGCAGCGGTGTGATACGCAATTTATATACCTCGTTGTTTGTACCTGGTGTACTTTTTTTGAATTTCAGGATAAAATTCCGTTGTAAGGGGTGAAGTATGTAACACCCCGTATTTTTTAATGATTTAAATAATTATGTGATTAATTATTTATTGCATTAATTGAACTAAAATGTGAGAATTCAATTGTTAATTAATTCGGATTAAAATAATTATTAACTAGCATGCCAAGGGTTAATACTTACTATTGATAATTATTGAATATTACTATGTGATATGTAATATGGAATTATAATATTTAAGAAATTGTTGGAAGTGAGAAATACGACAGTTTGGTAATTTAAGTCCGACGCGCATGTGATTCATGTAGAAACTAATTTACTAGGATAAAAAGATAAATTATTTTTATTAACTCGTACGATCATTTTGCATGCTCCGTTCAGTTTGGGAGGGTCGATATAGTCAAAATAGTATACCCGGGTGTTTTGTTTGGGTCTCGGGGAAATTTTAGGCCTAACCGGCGTCCCGAGAGGGAATTATTATAAATTTTATTTTTGGGTTTAATTAATGGACGCAAATCGGGAGTTATTATATCACCTAAGAAAAATCCTTTAGGTTTGAGAGATACATAAAGTAAAGAACGACCATAGAGGGTGGGAGGGAGAACCAATTTCCAAGAGGGAAGGCCAAATTATCACCACCTTGCACGACCACCAGCACCAATGCGTAGATCGAAAAGAGAGGTACACGTCTATACCAACATCACCAAAGGATTTAGACCTTCGATTTAAGGCAAGTGTTTATTACTTGATTGCTTTTAGAAATAATGATACTCATGTTAGAGTAGGTGAAATTAATCATGATTTACATGTTAATTGTGTGAAAATTGGAGATTTAAATTATGATTAAGGACTAGGTTAATTATTTGTTGAAATTCCTTCATGTATATAGAGGATTAATCATGAAATTGAATTATATATTGCTGAACGAATATGGATATATTAGGTTCTTTTATTAAAAATTTGGAAAGTAGGGTTCATATAAATTAATTTGGGGATTTTATATAATTTTGATGACTGTTGATGAATTAATGATCACAGGATGTTAGGAATGTTATATAACCAGTTGTGGCTTGATTGGGATTGATGATGAGGTGTTGGCTATTGAATCTTAGAGGTTTGTATGTTAAAAAATGGTGAAAAATGCTGAATTCTGGGCAAAGGGGACGAACCAGTGCGAATCGCGCTAGGTCGCATGAAGTTTTATTTGAGTGAGACCTATATCTCGCGTGAAGTTGCTAGAGAGACACGGGGCAATCATTCAAGCGACAATGCTTCTGGTTCGGGCGACGTTGTGAATTTTTGGGGATTTTTCTTAGAGTTCAGTTTTGAGTTTACCGGTTTATTGGAGTGAGAGAAACTATAAGAGAGTAAATTTCAATAGCACCGAATTCTGGGAAAGTATGTTCAAATTAATACTTTATTTATTCAGTATAGAGAATTTACCTTGATGGTTACGAGAGAGATAGTAATTTAAATACCTATTCTATATGTAACGTTGAGATTCAAATGCGTATGAGATGTATATATGTGCGTAATATCGTCATACTCTCAAACCGGGACACCCAAAACTATGCGGTCAGTTCCTACATGTTACATTAGTCCCGTGTGAGGTGTTCCTGCCTCCTACGGGGATGTTTGAAGGCCGGTATGGGTTTTCACCCTTTAACGGCTTGTTTTTAAGTCAAAGTGTGTTTTTTGCAAATTATCATCATAATCTCAAATCGGGGGACCCGGGACTACGCGATCAGTTCCTTCAAGATACATTGGTCTCGTGCGAGGTGTTCGTGCCTCCTACAAGGTCATTTGGGGGATAGTTATGGTTTTCACCCTTTAACGGCTTGTTTTCAAGTCAAAGTGTTATTTTTGCAAATTATGGTCAAACTCTCAAACTGGGAGACTCGGGACTACGCGGTCAGTTCCTACAAGTTACATTGGTCCCATGCGAGGTGTTTGTGCCTCCTACGGGGTCGTTTGGGGGTTGGATTGGGTTTTCACCCTTTAACGACCTATTTTCAAGTCTAAGTGTGATTTTAACAAATTTTCATCATACTCTCAAACAGAGAGACCCGGGGTTACGCGGTCAGTTTCTAAAAGTTACATTGGTCCTGTGCGAGGGGTTCATGCCTCCTACGGGGTTGTTTGGTGGTTGCTTTGGGTTTTAACCCTTTAACGACTTGTTTTCAAGAAAATGTGATTTTTGCAAATTATCGCCATACTCTCAAACCAGGAGACCCGAGATTACACGACCAGTTCCTACAAGTTACAGTGGTCCCGTGCGAGGTGTTCGTGCCTCCTACTAAGTCGTTTGGGAGTTGGTTTGGGTTTTCACCCCTTAACGGATTAATTTTAAGTCAGTGTGATTTTTGCAAATTATCGGCGTACTGTCAAATCGGGAGATCGGGGACTACACGGTCACTTACTACAAGTTACATTGGTCCCGTGCGAGGTGTTTGTTCCTCCTACGGGGAAGTTTGGGGGCTGGTTTAGGTGTTCACCCTTTAATGGCAGTTTTCAAGTCTAAGTATGATTTTTGAAAATTATCATCATACTCTCAAACCGGGACACCTAGCACGACGCGTTGAGTTCCTACATGTTACATTGGTACCATACGAGGTGTTCGTGCCTCCTACGGGGTAGTTTGGTGGCTGGTTTGGGTTTTCACCCTTTAACGGCTTGTTTTTATGTTGATGTGTAATTTTTGCAAATTACCGTCATACTCTCAAACCAGGAGACTCGGGACTATGCAGTCAGTTCCTACAAGTTACATTGGTCCCATGCGAGGTGTCCGTGCTTCCTACGGGGTCGTTTGGTGGCTGGTTTGGGTTTTCGCCCTTTAACGGCTTATTTTTAAGAAAGTGTAATTTTTGCAAATTATCGTCATACTCTTAAACCGGGAGACCAAGGACTACGCGATCAATTCCTATAAGTTATATTGGTCCCGTACAAGGTGTTCGTACCTCCTACGGGGTCATTTGGGATCTTTTTTGGGTTCTCACCCTTTAACGGCTAGTTTTAAAAAAAGTGTGATTTTTCCAAATTATCGTCACTCTTAAATCGGGGGACACGGGACTACGCGATCTGTTCCTTCAAGATACATTGGTCTCGTGCGAGGTGTTCGTGCCTCCTACAAGGTCATTTGGGGGATAGTTATGGTTTTCACCCTTTAACGGCTTGTTTTCAAGTCAAAGTGTTATTTTTGCAAATTATGGTCAAACTCTAAAACTGGGAGACTCGGGACTACGCGGTCAGTTCGTATAAGTTACATTTGTCCATTGTGAGGTGTTCGTGCCTCCTACGGGGTCGTTTGGGGGCTAGTTTGGGTTTTCACCCTTTAACGGCTTATATTGAAGTCAGTCTGATTTTTGCAAATTATTGACATACTCTTTAACCGGGAGACCGAGGACTACGCGGTCAGTTCCTACAGTTAAATTGGTCCCAGGTAAGGTGTTCGTACCTCCTACGAGGTCGTTTGGGGGCTGGTTGGGTTTTCACCCTTTAACAACTTATTTTTAAGTCAGTGTTTTTTTTTAAATTATCAGCATACTCTCAAATCAGGAGACCAAGGACGACACAGCCAGTTCCAATAAGTTACATTGGTCTCGTAGAAGGTGTTAGTGCGTCCTATGGGGTCGTTTGGGGGCTAGTTTGGGTTTTCACTCTTTAACGGCCTGTTTTCAAGTCTAGGTGTGATTTTTGCAAATTAACATCATACTCTCAAACCGGGAGACCCGGGACTACGCGGTCAGTTCCTACGTGTAACATTGGTCCCGTACGAGGTGTTCGTGCCTCCTACGAGGTCATTTGGGGGCTAGTTTGGGTTTTCACCCTTTAACGACTTATTTTTAAGTCTGTTATTTTTGCTAATTATTAACTTACTCTCAAATCGAGAGACCGAGGACAACACGGTCAGTTCCTACAAGTTACATTTCTCCCGTGCAAGGTGTTCGTGCCTCCTACGGGGTCGTTTGGGGGTTGGTTTGGGTTTTCACCCTTTAACGGCTTATTTTGAAGAAAGTGTGATTTTTGTAAATTATCATCATACTCTAAAACCTAGAGACTCGGGACTTCGCGATCAGTTCCTACAAGTTGCACTAGTCCCCTACGAGGAGTTCATGCCTCCTACGAGGTCCTTTGGGGGCTGGTTTGGGTTTTCACCCTTCAATGGCCTATTTTCAAATCTAAGTGTGTTTTTGCAAATTATCATCATACTCTCAAACCAACAGACTCGGGACTATGCGATCAGTTCCTACAAGTTACATTGGTCTCGTGCTAGGTGGTCGTTCCTCCTATGGCGTCGTTTGGGGGCTGGCTTGGGTTTTCACCCTTTAACGGCCTATTTTCAAGTCTAAGGGTGATTTTTGCAAATTATAGTCACACTCTCAAACCGGGAGACTCGAGACTATGGGATCAGTTCCTATATGTTACATTGGTCTCGTGCGAGGTGTTCGTGCCTCCTATGGGGTCCTTTGGAGGATGGTTTGGGTTTTCACCCTTTAACTGCTTGTTTTTAAGACAAAGTATGATTTTTACAAATTATCGTCATACTGTCAAACCGGGAGACCCGAGACTATGAGGACAGTTCCTACAAGTTACAATGGTCCTGTGCGAGGAGTTCGTGCCTCCTACGGGTCGTTTGGTTGCTGGTCTAGGTTTTTACCCTTTAATGTCTTATTTTCAAGAAAGAGTGATTTTTGCAAATTATCGTCACAATCTCAAACCCGGACACCCAGGACTACGCAGTCAGTTCGTAGAAGTTACATTGGTCCCGTGCGAGGTGTTCGTGCCTCCTACGAGGTCATTTGGCGGTGGTTTGGGTTTTTAAGTGAGTGTGATTTTTCAAATTATTGTCATACTCTAAAGCCGGGAGACCCGAGACTACACGGTTAGTTCCTACAAGTTACATTCGTCTCGTGCGTGATGTTCGTGCCTCCTATGAGGTCGTTTGGGGGCTGGTTTGGGCTTTCACCCTTAACGACTTATTTTTAAGTCAAAGTGTGATTTTTTTAAATTATCGGCATGCTCTCAAATTGGGAGACCGAGAAATATGGGGTCAGTTCCTACAAGTTACATTGGTCCCGTATCAGGTGTTAGTTCATCCTACGGGGTCGTTTGGAGGCTGGTTGGGGTTTTCACCATTTTACGGCTTGTTTTCAAAAAAGTGTGAGTTTTTGGAAATTATCATCACACTCTCAAATTGAGAGACCTGGGACTACGCAGTCAGTTCCTAAAAGTTACATTGGTGCAGTGCGAGGTGTTTGTGCCTCCTACGGGGTCGCTTGGGGGCTGGATTGGGTTTTCACCCTTTAACGACCTATTTTCAAGTCTAAGTGTGATTTTAACAAATTTTCATCATACTCTCAAACTGAGAGACCCGGGGTTACGCGGTCAGTTTCTAAAAGTTACATTGGTCCTGTGCGAGGGGTTCATGCCTCCTACGGGGTTGTTTGGTGGATGCTTTGGGTTTTAACCCTTTAACGACTTGTTTTCAAGAAAATGTGATTTTTGCAAATTATCGCCATACTCTCAAACCAGGAGACCCGAGATTACACGACCAGTTCCTACAAGTTACAGTGGTCCCGTGCGAGGTGTTCGTGCCTCCTACTAGGTCGTTTGGGAGTTGGTTTGGGTTTTCACCCCTTAACGGATTTATTTTAAGTCAGTGTGATTTTTGCAAATTATCGGCGTACTGTCAAATCGGGAGATCGGGGACTACACGGTCACTTACTACAAGTTACATTGGTCCCGTGCGAGGTGTTTGTTCCTCCTACGGGGAAGTTTGGGGGCTGGTTTAGGTGTTCACCCTTTAATGGCAGTTTTCAAGTCTAAGTATGATTTTTGAAAATTATCATCATACTCTCAAACCGGGACACCTAGCACGACGCGTTCAGTTCCTACATGTTACATTGGTACCATACGAGGTGTTCGTGCCTCCTACGGGGTAGTTTGGTGGTTGGTTTGGGTTTTCACCCTTTAACGGCTTGTTTTTATGTTAATGTGTAATTTTTGCAAATTACCGTCATACTCTCAAACCAGGAGACTCGGGACTATGCAGTCAGTTCCTACAAGTTACATTGGTCCCATGCGAGGTGTCCGTGCTTCCTACGGGGTCGTTTGGTGGCTGGTTTGGGTTTTCACCCTTTAACGACTTATTTTTAAGAAAGTGTAATTTTTGCAAATTATCGTCATACTCTTAAATTGGGAGACCAGGGACTACGCGATCAATTCCTATAAGTTATATTGGTCCCGTACAAGGTGTTTGTACCTCCTACGGGGTCATTTGGGATCTTTTTTGGGTTTTCACCCTTTAACGGCTAGTTTTAAAAAAAGTGTGATTTTTCCAAATTATCGTCACTCTTAAATCGGGGGACACGGGACTACGCGATATGTTCCTTCAAGATACATTGGTCTCGTGCGAGGTGTTCGTGCCTCCTACAAGGTCATTTGGGCGATAGTTATGGTTTTCACCCTTTAACGGCTTGTTTTCAAGTCAAAGTGTTATTTTTGCAAATTATGGTCAAACTCTAAAACTGGGAGACTCGGGACTACGCGGTCAGTTCGTATAAGTTACATTTGTCCATTGTGAGGTGTTCGTGCCTCCTACGGGGTCGTTTGGGGGCTAGTTTGGGTTTTCATCCTTTAACGGCTTATATTGAAGTCAGTCTGATTTTTGCAAATTATCGACATACACTTTAACCGGGAGACCGAGGACTACGCGGTCAGTTCCTACAGTTAAATTGGTCCCGGGTAAGGTGTTCGTACCTCCTACGAGGTCGTTTGGGAGCTGGTTGGGTTTTCACCCTTTAACAACTTATTTTTAAGTCAGTTTGATTTTGTAAATTATCAGCATACTCTCAAATCAGGAGACCAAGGACTACACAGCCAGTTCCAATAAGTTACATTGGTCTCGTAGAAGGTGTTAGTGCATTCTATGGGGTCGTTTGGGGGCTAGTTTGGGTTTTTACTCTTTAACGGCCTGTTTTCAAGTCTAGGTGTGATTTTTGCAAATTAACATCATACTCTCAAACCGGGAGACCCGGGACTACGCGGTCAGTTCCTACGTGTAACATTGGTCCCATACGAGGTGTTCGTGCCTCCTACGAGGTCATTTGGGGGCTAGTTTGGGTTTTCACCCTTTAACGACTTATTTTTAAGTCTGTTATTTTTGCTAATTATTAACTTACTCTCAAATCGAGAGACCGAGGACTACACGGTCAGTTCCTACAAGTTACATTTCTCCCGTGCAAGGTGTTCGTGCCTCCTACGGGGTCGTTTGAGGGTTGGTTTGGGTTTTCACCCTTTAACGGCTTATTTTGAAGAAAGTGTGATTTTTGTAAATTATCATCATACTCTCAAACCGAGAGACTCGGGACTTCGCGATCTGTTCCTACAAGTTGCACTAGTCCCATACGAGGTGTTCATGCCTCCTACGAGGTCCTTTGGGGGCTGGTTTGGGTTTTCACCCTTCAACGGCCTATTTTCAAATCTAAGTGTGTTTTTGCAAATTATCATCATACTCTCAAACCAACACACTCGGGACTATGCGATCAGTTCCTACAAGTTACATTGGTCTCGTGCTAGGTGGTCGTTCCTCCTATGGGGTCGTTTGGGGGTTGGCTTGGGTTTTCACCCTTTAACGGCCTATTTTCAAGTCTAAGGGTGATTTTTGCAAATTATAGTCACACTCTCAAACCGGGAGACTCGAAACTATGGGATCAGTTCCTATATGTTACATTGGTCCCGTGCGAGGTGTTCGTGCCTCCTATGGGGTCGTTTGGAGGATGGTTTGGGTTTTCACCCTTTAACTTCTTGTTTTTAAGACAAAGTATGATTTTAGCAAATTATCGTCATACTGTCAAATCGGGAGACCCGAGACTATGAGGACAGTTCCTACAAGTTACAATGGTCCTGTGCGAGGAGTTCGTGCCTCCTACGGGTCGTTTGGTTGCTGGTCTGGCTTTTTACCCTTTAATGGCTTATTTTCAAGAAAGAGTGATTTTTGCAAATTATCGTCACAATCTCAAACCCGAACACCCAGGACTACGCAGTCAGTTCGTAGAAGTTACATTGGTCCCGTGCGAGGTGTTCGTGCCTCCTACGAGGTGATTTGGCGGTGGTTTGGGTTTTTAAGTGAGTGTGATTTTTCAAATTATTGTCATACTCTAAAGTCGGGAGACCCGAGACTACGCGGTTAGTTCCTACAAGTTACATTCGTCTCGTGCGTGATGTTCGTGCCTCCTATGAGGTCGTTTGGGGGCTGGTTTGGGCTTTCACCCTTAACGACTTATTTTTAAGTCAAAGTGTGATTTTTCTAAATTATCGGCATACTCTCAAATTGGGAGACCGAGAAATATGGGGTCAGTTCCTACAAGTTACATTGGTCCCGTATCAGGTGTTAGTTCATCCTACGGGGTCGTTTGGAGGCTGGTTGGGTTTTTCACCATTTTACGGCTTGTTTTCAAGAAAGTGTGAGTTTTTGGAAATTATCATCACACTCTTAAATTGAGAGACCCCGGACTACGCAGTCAGTTCCTAAAAGTTACATTGGTGCAGTGCAAGGTGTTTGTGCCTCCTACGGGGTCGCTTGGGGGCTGGTTTGGATTTTCACCCTTTAACAGCCTATTTTCAAGTCTAAGTGTGATTTTTGAAAATTATAGTCATACTCTCAAACCGGGAGACTCGAGACTATGCAATCAGTTCCTATATGTTACATTGGTCCCGTGCGAGGTGTTCGTGCCTCCTAAGGGGTCGTTTGAGGGATGGTTTGGGTTTTTACCCTTTAATGGCTTGTTTTTAAGTCAGTGTGATTTTTACAAATTATCGACATACTCTCAAATTAGGAGATCGGGGACTCCGCGGTCAGTTCCTGCAAATTACATTGGTCTCATGCGAGGTGTTCGTGCCTCCTATGGGGTCGTTTGGGGGTTGGTTTGGGTTTTCACCATTTAACGGCTTATTTTCAAGAAAGTGTGATTTTTACAAATTATCATCATACTCTCCAATTTAGAGACCCGGTACTACGCGGTCAGTTCTTACAAGTTACATTAGTCCCGTGCGAGGTGTACGTTCCCACTACGGGGCCGTTTGGGGGCTAGTTTGGGTTTTCACCCTTTGACGACCTATTTTCAAGTCTAAGTGTGATTGTTGCAAATTATAGTCACACTCTCAAACCGAGAGACTCGAGACTATGCGGTCAGTTCCTATATGTTACATTGGTCGCGTGCGAGGTGTCCGTGCCTCCTACGGGGTCATTTGGTGGATGGCTTGGGTTTTCACCCTTTAACGGCTTATTTTTAAGTCAAAGTGTGATTTTGGCAAATTATCATCATACTGTCAAACTGGGAGACCCGAGGCTTTGCGGTGAGTTCATACGAGTAACATTGGTCAAGTGCGAGGTGTTCGTGAATCCTACGGGGTCATTTGGTGGCTGGTTTGGGTTTTTACCCTTTAATGGCTTGTTTTCAAGAAAGTGTGATTTTTTCAAATTATCGTCATACTCTCAAACCGGGACACCTAGGACTACGCAGTCAGTTCCTACAAGTTACATTGGTCCAGTGCGACCTGTTTGTGTCTCCTTTGAGGTTATTGGGGGCTGGTTTGGGTTTTCACCATTTAACTGATTGTTTTTAAGTCAGTGTGATTTTTGCAAATTATCGTCATAATCTAAAATCGGGAGACCCGGGATTACACGATTAGTTCCTACGAGTTACAGTGGTCTCGTCCGAGATGTCCGTGCCTCCTACGAGGTCGTTTTGGGATGGTTTGGGTTTTCACCCTTTAACTCTTCATTTTTAAGTCAAAGAGTGATTTTTCTAAATTATCGGCATGCTCTCAATCGGGAGACCGAGGACTACGCAGTCAGTTCCGACAACTTACATTGGTCCCGTGCGAGGTGTCCGTGCCTCCCACAGGGTCGTTAGGTGGATGCTTTGGGTTTTCACCCTTTAACAGCTTGTTTTCAAGTCAAAGCATCATTTTTTCAAATTATCGTCATACACTCAAACTGGGAGACTCGGGACTACGCGGTCAGTTCCTACAAGTTACATTGGTCCCGTGCGAGGTGTTCGTGCCTCCTACGGGGTCGTTAGGTGGATGGTTTGGGTTTTCACCCTTTAACAGCTTGTTTTCAAGTCAAAGCATCATTTTTTCAAATTATCGTCATACTCTCAAACTGGGAAACTCGGGACTACGCGGTCAGTTGCTACAAGTTACATTGGTCCCGTGCGAGGTGTTCGTATCTCCGACGAGGTCGTTTGGGGCCTAGTTTGGGTTTTCACCCTTTAATGTCTTATCTTTAAAGTCAGTGTGATTTTTGGAAATTATCATCATACTCTCAAACCGGGAGACCCGAGACTACGCGGTCAGTTCCTACATGTTACATTGGTCCCGTACGAGGTGTTCGTGCCTCCTACGGGGTCGTTTGGGGGCTGTTTGTGTTTTCACCCTTTAAAGGCTTATTTTTAAGAAAGTGTGATTTTTGCAAATTATCATCATACTGTCAAATCGGGAGACACGACTCTACGTGATCAGTTCCTACAAGTTACATTAGTCACATGCGAGTTGTCCGTCTTCCTACGAGTTCGTTTGGGGATGGTTTGGGGTTTCACCCTTTAACGACTTATTTTTAAGTCAAAGTGTGATTTTTCTAAATTATCGCCATGCTCTCAAATGGGGAGACCGAGGACTACGCGGTCTGTTCCTACAAGTTACATTGGTCCTGTGTGAGGTGTTCGGGCCTCCTACGGGGTCGTTTGGGGTCTGGTTTGGGTTTTCACCCTTTAACGGCTTGTTTTTAAGTCAAAGTGTGATTTTTGCAAATTATCATCATACTCTCAAACTGGGAGACCCGAGATTATGCGGTCAGTTCCTACAAGCTATATTGGTCTAGTGCGAGGTGTTCGTGAATCCCACGGGGTCATTTTGTGGCTGGTTTCGGTTTTTACCCTTTAATGGCTTGTTTTCAAGAAAGTGTGATTTTTGGAAATTATCGTCATACTCTCAAACTGGGAGATCTAGGACTATGCGGTCAGTTCCTACATGTTACATTGGTCCCGTACGAGGTGTTCGTGCCTCCTACAGGGTCGTTTGGGGGTTGTTTGTATTTTCACCCTTTAAAGGCTTATTTTTAAGAAAGTGTGATTTTTGCAAATTATCGTCATACTCTCAAACAGGGAGACACGAGTCTACGTGGTCAGTTCCTACAAGTTATATTAGTCACATGTGAGGTGTTCGTGCCTCCTATGGGGTCATTTGGGGGATGGTTTGGGTTTTTACCCTTTAACGGTTTGTTTTCAAGAAAATGTGATTTATGCAAATTATCGCCATACTCTCAAACCAGGAGCCCCGAGATTATGCGATCAGTTCCTACAAGTTACATTGGTCCCGTGCGAGGTGTTTGTGCCTCCTACGGGGTCGTTTGGGGGATGGTTTGGGTTTTCACCCTTTAACGGCTTGTTTTTAAGTCAAAGTGTGATTTTTGCAGATTATCTTCATACTCTCAAACTGGGAGACCCGAGATTATGCGGTCAGTTCCTACAAGTTACATTGGTCTAGTGCGAGGTGTTCGTCCATCCTACGGGGTCATTGGTGGCTGGTTTGGGTTTTTACCCTTTAATGGCTTGTTTTCAAGAAAGTGTGATTTTTGTAGATTATCGTCATAAGCTCAAACTGGGACACCTAGGACTACGCAATCAGTTCCTACAAGTTACATTGATCCCATGCGAGGTGTTTGTGTATCCTTTGAGGTTGTTTGTCGGTGGTTTCGGTTTACACCATTTAACTGTTTGTTTTTAAGTCAATCCAATTTTTGCAAATTATCGTTATTCTCTAAAACCGGGAGACCTGAGACTACGCGGTCAATTCCTACAAGTTACAATGGTCTCGTACGAGATGTTCGTGCCTTCTACGAGGTCGTTTGGGGATGGTTTGGGTTTTCACCAATTAACGACTTATTTTTAAGTCAAATTGTCATTTTTCTAAATTATTGGCAAGGTCTGAAATCGGGAGACCGAGTACTACGCGGTCAATTTTTACAAGTTACATTGGTCACGTGCCAGGTGTTAGTGCGTCCTACGGGGTCGTTCGGGAGCTCGTTTGGGTTTTCACCATTTAACGGCTTGTTTTCAAGAAAGTGTGATTTTTGGAAATTATCATCATACTCTCAAATTGAGAAATCAGGGACTACGTAGTGAGTTCCTACATGTTACATTGGTCCCGTCCAAGGTGGTCGTGCCTCGTATGTTGTCGTTTGGGGGATGGTTTGGGTTTTCACCCTTTAACGGCTTATTTTTAAGTCAAAGTGTGATTTTTGCAAATTATAATCATACTTTCAAATCGGGAGACCCGGGACTATGCGATCAGTTCCTACAAGTTATAATGGTCTTGTACGAGGTGTTCGTGCCTCCTACAGGGTCGTTTGGTGGCTGGTTTTGGTTTTTACCCTTTAACGGCCTGTTTTCAAGTCTAAGTATGATTTTTGCAAATTATCATCATACTCTCAAACAGAGAGTCCGGGGACTATGCGGTCAGTTCCTACATGTTACATGGGTCCCGCACGAGGTCTTCGTGCCTCCAACGAGGTCGTTTGGGGGTTGGTTTGGTATTACACCCTTTAATGACTTATTTTTAAGTTAGTGTGATTTTTACAAATTATCGACATACTCTTAAATTAGGAGATCGGGGACTACGTGATCAGTTCCCACAAATTACATTAGTCCCATACGAGGTGTTCGTGCCTCCTACGGGGCCGTTTGGGGGCTGGCTTAGGTTTTCACCATTTAACGGCTTGTTTTTAAGAAATTGTGATTTTTGCAAATTATCGTCATACTTTCAAACCGGGTGACTCGAGACTATGCGATCAGTTCCTACAAGTTACATTGGTCCCGTGCGAGGTGTTCGTGCCTCCTACGGGGTCGTTTGGGGGCTGGTTTGGGTTTTCACCCTTTAACGACCTATTTTCATGTCTAAGTTTGATTTTTGCAAATTATAGTCACACTCTCAAACCGGGTGACTCGAGACTATGCGGTCCGTTCCTATATGTTACATTGGTCCCGTGAGAGGTCTTCGTGCCTCCTACGGGGTCGTTTGGGGGATGGTTTCGGTTTTCACCCTTTAACGGCTTATTTTTAAGTCAAAGTGTGATTTTTGCAAATTATCGTCATACTGTCAAACTGGGAGACCCGAGACTATGCGGTCAGTTCCTACAAGTTACATTGGTCCAGTGCGAGGTATTCGTGAATCCTACGGGGTCATTTGGAGGCTGGTTTGGGTTTCACCGTTTAACGGCTTATTTTTAAGAAAGTGTCATTTTTCCAAATTATCGTCATACTCTCAAACTGGGAGACCCAGGAATATGCGGTCAGTTCCTACAGGTTACATTGGTCCCGTGCGAGGTGTTCGTTCCTCCTGCGGGGTCGTTTGGGGGTTGATTTGGGTTTTCACGTTCTAACGGCCTCTTTTCAAGCCTATGTATGATTTTTGCAAATTACCGTCATACTCTCAAACCGAGAGATCTGGGACTATGCGGTCAGTTCCTACATTTCACATGGGTCCCGTGCGAGGTGTTCGTGCCTCCAACGAGCTCGTTTGGGGGTTGGTTTGGTTTTACACCCTTTAATGACTTATTTTTAAGTCGGTGTGATTTTTACCAATTATCGACATACTCTCAAATCGGGACATCGGGGACTACGTGGTTAGTTCCTACAAATTACATTGGTCCCGTGCGAGGTGTTCGTGCCTCCTACGGGGTCGTTTAGGTGCTGGTTTGGGTTTTCACCATTTAACGGCTTATTTTCAAGAAAGTGTGATTTTTGCAAATTATCATCATACTCTCAAATTGAGAGACCCGGTACTACGCGGTCAGTTCCTATATGCTACATTTGTCCGGTGCGAGGTGTTCGTCCCTCCTACGGGGTCGTTTGGGGGATGGTTTGGGTTTTCACCCTTTAACGGCTTGTTTTTAAGTCAAAGTGTTATTTTTGCAAATTACCATCATACTCTGAAACTGGGAGACTCGATATTATGCAATCAGTTCCTACAAGTTACATTGGTCTAGTGCGAGGTTTTCGTGCATCCAGCGGGGTCATTTGGTGGCTGGTTTGGGTTTTGACCCTTTAATGGATTGTTTTCAAGAAAGTGTGATTTTTGCAAATTATCGTCAAACTCTCAAATCGGGACATGTAGGACTACGCCGGCAGTTCTAACAAGTTACATTGGTCCCGTGCGAGATGTTTGTGCCACCTTCGAGGTCATTTGGGGGTGGTTTTGGTTTTCACCCTTTAACTGAAGTTTTTTAAGTCAGTGTGATTTTTGCAAATTATCGTCATACTCTAAAACCGGGAGACCCGAGACTACGCGATCAGTTCCTACAAGTTACATCGGTCTCGTGCGAGATGTCCGTGCTTCGTACGAGGTTGTTTGGGGATGGTTTCGGTTTTCACCCTTTAACGACTTATTTTTAAGTCAAAGTGTGATTTTTCTAAATTATCGGCTTGCTCTCAAATCGGGAGACCGAAGACTACGCGGTCATTTCCTATAAGTTACATTAGTCCCGTGCCAGGTGTTAGTGCGTCCTACGGGGTTGTATGGGATCTTGTTTCGATTTTAACTAGTTAACGACTACTTTTTAAGAAAGTATGATTTTTGGAAATTATCGTCATACTCTCAAACTGGGATATCCAGGATTATGCGGTCACTTCCTACATGTTACATTGGTCCCGTACGAGGTGTTCTTGCCTCCGACAGGGTCGTTTGGGGGCTGTTTGTGTTTTCACCCTTTAAAGGCTTATTTTTAAGAAAGTGTGATTTTTGCAAATTATCGGCATACCCTCAAACCGAGAGACACGAGTCTACGTGGTTAGTTCCTACAAGTTACATTAGTCACATGTGAGGTGTTAGTGCCTCCTACGGGGTCATTTGGGGGATGGTTTGGGTTTTTACCCTTTAACGGTTTGTTTTCAAGAACATTTGATTTATCCAAATTATCACCATACTCTTAAACCAGGAGACCCGAGATTACGCGATCAGTTCCTACAAGTTACATTGGTCTCGTGCGAGGTGTTCGTGCCTCCTACGGGGTCGTTTGGGTGATGGTTTGGGTTTTCACCCTTTAACGGCTTGTTTTTAAGTCAAAGTGTGATTTTTCTAAATTATCAGCATGCTCTCAATTGGGAGACCGAGGACTACGCAGTCAGTTCCAACAACTTTCATTGGTCCCGTGCGAGGTGTCCGTGCCTCCTACGGGGTCGTTAGGTGGATGGTTTGGGTTTTGACCCTTTAACAGCTTGTTTTCAAGTCAAAGCATCATTTTTTCAAATTATCGTCATACTCTCAAACTGGGAAACTCGGGACTACGCGGTCAGTTCCTACAAGTTACATTGGTCCCGTGCGAGGTGTTCGTATCTCCGACGAGATCGTTTTGGGCCTCGTTTGGGTTTTCACCCTTTAACGGCTTATCTTTAAAGTTAGTGTGATATTTGGAAATTATCATCATACTCTCAAACCGGGAGACCCGAGACTACGCGGTCAGTTCCTACTTGTTACGTTGGTCCCGTACGAGGTGTTCGTGCCTCCTACGGGGTAGTTTGGGGGTTGTTTGTGTTTTCACCCTTTAAAGGCTTATTTTCAAGAAAGTGTGATTTTTGGAACTTATCGTCATACTCTCAAATCGGGAGACACGAGTCTACGCGGTCAGTTCCAACGAGTTCATTAGTCACATGCGAGGTGTCCGTGCTTCCTACGAGGTCGTTTGGTGATGGTTTGGGGTTTTACCCTTTAACGACTTATTTTTAAGTCAAAGTGTGATTTTTCTAAATTATCGCCATGCTCTGAAATCGGGAGACCGAGGACTACGCGGTCAGTTCCTACAAGTTACATTGGTCCCGTGTGAGGTGTTCGTGCCTCCTACGGGGTCGTTTGGGGTCTGGTTTGGGTTTTCACCCTTTAACGGATTATTTTTTAAGTCAAAGTGTGATTTTTGCAAATTATCATCATACTCTCAAACTGGGAGACCCGAGATTATGCGGTCAGTTCCTACAAGTTATATTGGTCTAGTGCGAGGTGTTCGTGAATCCCACGGGGTCATTTGGTGGCTGGTTTGGATTTTTACCCTTTAATGGATTGTTTTTAAGAAAGTGTGATTTTTGGAAATTATCGTCATACTCTCAAACTGGGAGATCTAGGACTATGCGGTCAGTTCCTACATGTTACATTGGTCCCGTACGAGGTGTTCGTGCATCCTACAGGGTCGTTTGGGGGGTGTTTGTGTTTTCACCCTTTAAAGGCTTACTTTTAAGAAAGTGTGATTTTTGCAAATTAGCGTCATACTCTCAAACCGGGAGACATGAGTCTACGTGGTCAGTTCCTACAAGTTACATTAGTCACATGCGAGGTGTTCGTGCCTCCTACGGGGTCATTTGGGGGATGGTTTGGGTTTTTACCCTTTAACGGTTTGTTTTCAAGAAAATGTGATTTATGCAAATTATCGCCATACTCTCAAACCAGGAGACCCAAGATTACGTGATCAGTTCCTACAAGTTACATTGGTCCCGTGCGAGCTGTTCGTGCCTCCTACGGGGTCGTTTGGGGGATGGTTTGGGTTTTCACCCTTTAACGGCTTGTTTTTAAGTCAAAGTGTGATTTTTGCAGATTATCTTTGTACTCTCAAACTGGGAGACCAAAGATTATGCGGTCAGTTCCTACAAGTTACATTGGTCTAGTGTTCGTTGTTCGTGCATCCTACGGGGTCATTTGGTGGCTGGTTTGGTCTAGTGCGAGGTGTTTGTGCCTCCTTTGAGGTCGTTTGGGGGTGGTTTGGGTTTACACCATTTAACTATTTGTTTTTAAGTCAATCCAATTTTTGCAAATTATCGTTATCCTCTAAAACCAGGAGACTCGAGACTACGCGGTCAGTTCCTACAAGTTACATTGGTTTCGTGCGAGATTTCCGTGCCTCATACGAGGTCATTTGGGGATGGTTGGGTTTTCACCCGTTAACAACTTATTTTTAAGTCAAATTGTCATTTTTCTAAATTATTGGCATGGTCTCAAATCGGGAGACCGAGTACTACGCGGTCAATTTCTACACGTTACAATGGTCCCATGCCAGGTGTTAGTGCGTCCTACGGGGTCGTTCGGGAGCTCGTTTGGGTTTTCACCATTTAACTGCTTGTTTTTAAGAAAGTGTAATTTTTGGAAATTATTGTCATACTCTCAAATTGAAAAATCAGGGACTACACAGTGAGTTCCTACATGTTACATTGGTCCCGTGCGAGGTGGTCGTGCCTCCTATGTGGTCGTTTGGGGGATGGTTTGGGTTTTCACCCTTTAACGGCTTGTTTTTAAGTCAAAGTGTGATTTCTGCAAATTATCATCATACTCTCAAATTGAGATCCCCGATACTACGCGGTCAGTTCCTGCAAAATACGTTGGTCCCGTGCGAGGTGTTTGTGCCTCCTACGGGGTCGTTTGGGGGCTGGTTTGGGTTTTCACCATTTAACGACCTATTTTCATGTCTAAGTGTGATTTTTGCAAATTATAGTCACACTCTCAAACAGTGAGATCGGGGACTGTGCGGTCTGTTCCTATATGTTACATTGGTCCGGTGAGAGGTCTTCGTGCCTCCTACTGGGTCGTTTGGGGGATGGTTTGGGTTTTCACCCTTTAACGGCCTGTTTTTATGTCAAAGTGTGATTTTTGCAAATTATCGTCATACTGTCAAACTGGGAGACCCGAGACTATGCGGTCAGTTCCTACAAGTTACATTGGTCCAGTGCGAGGTATTCGTGAATCCTACGGGGTCATTTGGGGGCTGGTTTGGGTTTTCACCCTTTAACGGCTTGTTTTCAAGAAAGTGTGATTTTTCCCAATTATCGTCATACTCTCAAACCGGGAGACCCGGGACTATGCGGTCAGTTCCTACAAGATACATTGGTCCCGTGCGAGGTGTTCGTTCCTCCTGCGGGGTCGTTTGGGGGCTGGTTTGGGTTTTCACCTTCTAACGGCCTGTTTTTAAGTCTAAGTATGATTTTTGCAAATTATCGTCATACTCTCAAACTGAGAGATCCGGGACTATGCGGTCAGTTCCTACATTTCACATGGGTCCCGTGCGAGGTGTTTGCGCATCCAACGAGCTCGTTTGGGGGTTGGTTTGGTTTTACATCCTTTAACGACTTATTTTTAAGTCAGTGTGATTTTTACCAATTATCGACATACTCTCAAATCGGGAAATCGGGGACTACGTGGTTAGTTCCTACAAATTACATTGGTCCCGTGCGAGGTGTTTCTTCCTCCTACGGGGTTGTTTGGGGTTTGGTTTGCGTTTTCACCATTTAACGGCCATTTTCAAGAAAGTGTGATTTTTGCAAATTATTGTCATACTCTCAAATTGAGAGACCCGGTACTTCGCGGTCAGTTCCTATATGCAACATTTGTCCCATGCGAGGTGTTCGTCCCTCCTACGGGGTCGTTTGGGGGATGGTTTGGGTTTTCACTCTTTAACGGCTTATTTTTAAGTCAAAGTGTGATTTTTGCAAATTATCGTCATACGCTGAAACTGGGAGACCCGATACTATGCAATCAGTTCCTACAAGTTACATTTGTCTAGTGCGAGGTGTTCGCGCATCCGACGGGGCCATTTGGTGGCTGGTTTGGGTTTTTTCAAGAAAGTGTGATTTTTGCAAATTATCGTCATACCATCAAACCGGGACACGTAGGACTACGCCGTCAGTTGTAACAAGTTACATTGGTACCGTGCGAGATGTTTGTGCCTCCTTTGAGGTTGTTTGGGTTTTCACCCTCTAACTGATTATTTTTAAGTCAGTGTGATTTCTGCAAATTATCATCATACTCTAAAACCGGGAGACTCGAGACTACGCGATCAGTTCCGAAAAGTTACATTGGTCTCGTGCGAGATGTCAGTGCCTCCTACGAGGTCGTTTCGGGATGGTTTCAGTTTTCACCCTTTAACGACTTATTTTTAAGTCAAAGTGTGATTTTTCTAAATTATCAGCTTGCTCTCAAATCGGGAGACCGAGGACTACGCGGTCATTTCCTATAAGTTACATTGGTCCCGTGCCAGGTGTTAGTGCGTCCTACGGGGTTGTATGGGATCTTGTTTGGGTTTTTACCATTTAACGGCTTGTTTTCAACAAAGTGTGATTTTTGGAAATTATCGTCATACTCTCAAATTGAGAGTCCTTGCTATACGTGTTCAATTCCTACAAATTACATTCATGCCGTGCGAGGCGTTTGTGCTTCCTATGGGGTCGTTTGGCGGCTGGTTTGGGTTTTCAGCCTTTAACGACCTATTTTCAAGCCTAAGTGTGATTTTTGCAAATAATAGTCACACTCTCAAACCGGGTGACTCGAGACTATGCGGTCAGTTCCTATATGTTCCATTGGTCCCGTGCGAGGTGTTCGTGCCTCCTACGGGGTCGTTTTGGGGATGGTTTGGGTTTTCACCCTTTAACGGCTTATTTTTAAGTCAAAGTGTATTTTTTGCAAATTATTGTCATACTCTGAAACTGGGAGACCCGAGACTACGCATTCAGTTCCTACAAGTTACATTGGTATAGTGCGAGGTTTTTGCGCATCCTAAAGAGTCTTTTTGTGGCTGGTTTGGGTTTTTACTCTTTAGTGGATTGTTTTCAAGAAAGTGTGATTTTAGCAAATTATCGTCATACTCTCAAACCGGGACACGTAGGACTACGCCGTCAGTTCTAACAAGTTACATTGGTCCCGTGCGAGATGTTTGTGCCTCCTTTGAGGTCGTTTGGGGGTGGTTTGGGTTTTCACCCTCTAACTAATTGTTTTTAAGTCAGTGTGATTTTTGCAAATTATCGTCATACTCTAAAAACGGGAGACCCGAGACTACGCGATCAGTTCCTAGAAGTTACATTAGTCTCGTGCGAGATGTCCATGCCTCCTACGAGGTCGTTTGGGGATGGTTTCAGTTTTCACCCTTTAACAACTTATTTTTAAGTCAAGCTGTGATTTTTCTAAATTATCGGCTTGCTCTCAAATCGGGAGACCGAGGACTACGCGGTCATTTCCTCTAAGTTACGTTGGTCCCGTGCCAGGTGTTAGTGCGTCCTACGGGGTTGTATGGGATCTCGTTTGGGTTTTTACCATTTAACGGCTTGTTTTTAAGAAAGTTTGATTTTTGGAAACTATCGTCATACTCTCAAATTGAGAGACCTTGGAATACCTGTTCAATTCCTATAAATTACCTTAATGCCGTGCGAGGTGTTTATGATTCCTATGGGGTCGTTTGGGGGCGGGTTTGGGTTTCACCCTTTAACGACCTATTTTCAAGCCTAAGTGTGATTTTTGCAAATTATCGTCACACTCAAAAACCAAGTGACTCGAGACTATGCGCTCAGTTCCTATATGTTACATTGGTCCCGTGCCAGGTGTTAGTGCGTCCTACGAGGTCGTTCGGGAGCTCGTTTAGGTTTTCACCATTTAACGGCTTGTTTTCAAGAAAGTGTGATTTTTGGAAATTATCGTCATACTCTCAAATTGAGAAATCAGGGACTACGCAATGAGTTCCTACATGTTACATTGGACCCGTGCGAGGTGGTCGTGCCTCCTTTGTGGTCGTTTTGGGTATGGTTTGGGTTTTCACCCTTTAACAGCTTGTTTTTAAGTCAAAGTGTGATTTTTGCAAATTATAGTCATACTCTCAAACCGGGAGACCCGGGACTATGCGATCAGTTCCTACAAGTTATAATGGTCCAGTACGAGGTGTTCGTGCCTCCTACGGGGTCGTTTGGTTGCTGGATTGGGTTTTTACCCTTTAACGACCTGTTTTCAATTCTAAGTATGATTTTTGAAAATTATGATCATACTCTCAAACAGAGAGACCGGGGACTATGCGGTCAGTTCCTACATGTTACATGGGTCCCGTGCGAGGTGTTTGTGCCTCCAACGAGGTCGTTTGGGGGTTGGTTTGGTATTACACCCTTTAACGACTTATTTTTAAGTCAGTGTGATTTTTACAAATTATCGACAAACTCTCAAATTAGGAGATCGGGGACTATGCGGTCAGTTCCCACAAATTACATTAGAACCGTACGAGGTGTTCGTGCCTCCTACGGGGCCGTTTGGAGGCTGGTTTCGGTTTTCACCATTTAACGGCATGTTTTCAAGAAAGTGTGATTTTTGCAAATTATCGTCATACTTTCAAACCGAGTGACTCGAGACTATGCGGTCAGTTCCTACAAGTTACATTGGTCCCGTGCGAGGTGTTCGTGCCTCCTACGGGGTCGTTTGGGGGCTGGTTTGGGTTTTCACCCTTTAACGACCTATTTTCATGTCTAAGTGTGATTTTTGCAAATTATAGTCACACTCTCAAACCGGGTGACTCGAGACTATGCGGTCCGTTCCTATATGTTACATTGGTCCCGTGAGAGGCCTTCGTGCCTCCTACGGGGTCGTTTGGGGGATGGTTTGGGTTTTCACCCTTTAACGGCTTGTTTTTAAGTCAAAGTGTGATTTTTGAAAATTATCATCATACTGTCAAACTGGGAGACCCGAGACTATGCGGTTAGTTCTTACAAGTTACATTGGTCCAGTGCGAGGTATTCGTGAATCCTACGGGGTCATTTGGGGGCTGGTTTGGGTTTTCACCCTTTAACGGCTTGTTTTCAAGAAAGTGTCATTTTTCCAAATTATCGTCATACTCTCAAACTGGGAGACCCAGGACTATGCAGTCAGTTCCTACAAGTTACATTGGTCCCATGCGAGGTGTTCGTTCCTCCTGCAGGGTCGTTTGGGGGCTGATTTGGGTTTTCACCTTCTAACGGCCTGTTTTCAAGTCGAAGTATGATTTTTGCAAATTATCGTCATACTCTCAAACCGAGAGATCCGGGACTATGCGGTCAGTTCCTACATTTCACTTGGGTCCCGTGCGAGGTGTTCGCGCCTCCAACGAGCTTGTTTGGGGGTTGGTTTGGGTTTACACCCTTTAACGACTTATTTTTAAGTCAGTGTGATTTTTACCAATTATCAACATACTCTCAAATCGGGAGATCGGGGACTACGTTGTTAGTTCCTACAAATTACATTGGTCCCGTGCGAGGTGTTCGTGCCTCCTACGGGGTCGTTTGGGGGCTGGTTTGGGTTTTCACCATTTAACGACTTGATTTCCAGAAAGTGTGATTTTTGCAAATTATCTTCATACACTCAAATTGAGAGACCCGGTACTACGCGGTCAGTTCCTATATACTACATTTGTCCCGTGCGAGGTGTTTGTGCCTCCTACGGGGTCGTTTGGGGGATGGTTTGGGTTTTCACCCTTTAACGGCTTGTTTTTAAGTCAAAGTGTGATTTTTGCAAATTATCGTCGTACTCTGAAACTGGGAGACCCGAGACTATGCAATCAGTTCCTACAAGTTACATTGGTCTAGTGAGAGGTTTTCGCGCATCCTACGGGGTCAATTGGGGGGTGGTTTGGGTTTTTACCCTTTAATGGATTATTTTCAAGAAAGTATGATTTTTGCAAATTATCGTCATACTCTCAAACCGGGACACGTAGGACTACGCCGTCAGTTCTAACAAGTTACATTGGTCCCGTGCGAGATGTTTGTGCTTCCTTTAAGGTCGTTTGGGGGTGGTTTGGGTTTTCACCCTTTAACTGATTGTTTTTAAGTCAGTGTGATTTTTGCAAATTATCGTTATACTCTAAAACCGGGAGACCCGAGACTACGCGATCATTTTCTAAGAGTTACATTGGTCTCGTGTGAGATGTCCGTGCCTCCTACGAGGTCGTTTGGGGATGGTTTCGGTTTTCACCCTTTAACGACTTATTTTTAAGTCAAAGTGTGATTTTTCTAAATTATCGGCTTGCTCTCAAATCGGGAGACCGAGGACTACGTGTCATTTCCTGTAAGTTACATTGGTCCCATGCCATGTGTTAGTGCGTCTTACGGGGTTTAGGGGATCTTGTTTGGGTTTTTACCATTTAACGACATGTTTTCAAGAAAGTGTGATTTTTGGAAATTATCGTCATACTCTCAAATTGAGAGACCTTGGAATACGAGTTCAATTCCTACAAGTTACATTGGTCCCGTGCGAGGTGTTTGTGCTTCCTATGGGGTCGTTTGGGGGCTGGTTTGGGTTTTCACCCTTTAACGACCTATTTTCAAGTCTAAGTGTGATTTTTGCAAATTATAGTCACACTCTCAAATCGGGTGACTCGAGACTATGCGGTCAGTTCCTATATGTTACATTGGTCCTGTGCGAGGTGTTCGTGCCTCCTGCGGGGTCGTTTTGGGGATGGTTTGGGTTCTCACCCTTTAACGACTTGTTTTTAAATCAAAGTGTGATTTTTTCAAATTATCGTCATACTCTGAAACTGGGAGACCCAAGACTATGCAATCAGTTCCTACAAGTTACATTGGTCTAGTGCGAGGTGTTTATAGCATCCTATGGGGTCATTTGGTGGTTGGTTTGGGTTTTTACCCTTTAATGGATTGTTTTCGAGAAAGTGTGATTTTTGCAAATTATCGTCATACTCTTAAACCGGGACACGTAGGAATACACTGTCAGTTCTAACAAGTTACATTGGTCCCGTGTGAGATGTTTGTGCCTCCTTTGAGGTCGTTTGGGGGTGGTTTGGGTTTTCACCCTTTAAGTAATTGTTTTTAAGTCAGTGTGATTTTTGCAAATTATCTTCATACTCTAAAACCGGGAGACCCGAGACTACGTGATGAGTTCCTACAAGTTACATTGGTCTCGTGTGAGATGTCCGTGCTCCGACGAGGTCGTTTGGGGATATTTTCGGTTTTCACCTTTTAACGACTTATTTTTAAGTCAAAGTGTGACTTTTCTAATGTATCGGCTTGCTCTCAAATCAAGAGACCGAGGACTACGTGGTCATTTCCTATAAGTTACATTGGTCCCGTGCCAGGTGTTAGTGCGTCCTACGGGGTTTTATGGGATCTCGTTTGGGTTTTTACCATTTAACGACTTGTTTTCAAGAAAGTGTGATTTTTGGAAATTATCGTTATACTCTCAAATTGAGAGACCTTGGAATACGTGTTCAATTCCTACAAATTACATTCATGCCGTGCGAGGTGTTTGTGCTTTTTATGGGGTCTTTTGGGGGTTGGTTTGGGTTTTCATCCTTTAACGACCTATTTTCAAGTCTAAGTGTCATTTTTGCAAATTATAGTCACACTCTCAAATCGGGTGACTCGAGACTATGCGGTCAGTTCATATATGTTACATTGGTTCCGTGCGAGGTGTTCGTGCCTCCTACGGGGTTGTTTGGGGGATGGTTTGTGTTTTCACACTTTAACGGCTTGTTTTTAGTTAAAGTGCGATTTTTGAAAATTATCGTCATACTGTCAAACTGGGAGACCCGAGACTATGCGGTTAGTTCCTACAAGTTACATTGGTCCAGTATGAGGTATTCGTGAATCCTACGGGGTCATTTGGGGGCTGGTTTGGGTTTTCACCCTTTAACGGCTAGTTTTCAAGAAAGTGTGATTTTTCCAAATTATCGTCATACTCTCAAACTGGGAGAGCCAAGACTATGCGGTCAGTTCCTATAAGATACATTGGTCCCGTGCGAGGTGTTCGTTCCTCCTGCTGGGTCGTTTGGGGTCTGGTTTGGGTTTTCAACTTTTAACGACCTGTGTTCAAGTCTAAGTATGATATTGTAAATTATCGTCATACTCTCAAACCGAGAGATCCGGGACTATGCGATCAGTTCCTACATATCACATGGGTCCCGTGCGAGGTGTTCGTTCCTCCAACGAGCTCGTTTGGCGGTTGCTTTGGTTTTACACCCTTTAACGACTTATTTTTAAGTCAGTGTGATTTTTGCAAATTATCGTCATAGTCTCAAACCGAGAGATCGAGGACTCCGAGGTTAGTTCCTACATGTTATATTTGTCCTGTGCGAGGTGTTCGTGCCTCCCGTGAGGTCGTTTGGGGTGGTTTGGGTTTTCACCCTTTAACTACTTGTTTTTAAGTAAGTGTGATTTGTGCAAATTATAGTCATACTCTCAAACCAGGAGTCCCGAGACTAGGCGGTCACTTCCTACAAGTTACATTGGTCTCGTGCGAGATGTCTGTGCCTCTTACGAGGTCGTTTGGGGGCTCGTTTGGGTTTTCACCCTTTAACGACTTATTTTTAAGTCAATGTGTGATTTTTCTAAATTATCGGCATGCTCTCAAATCGGGAGACCGAGGACTACGTGGTCAGTTCCTACAAGTTACATTGGCCCCGTGCCAGGTGTTTGTGCGTCCTACGGGGTCATTTGGGGGCTAGTTTGGGTTTTCACCATTTAACGTATTATTTTCAAGAAAGTGTGTTTTTCAGAAATTATCGTCATACGCGGTCAGTTCCTATAAGTTACATTGCTCCTATGCGAGGTATTCGTGCCTCCTACGGGTTCTTTGGGGGCTGGTTTGGGTTTTCACCCTTTAAGGGCCTATTTTAAAGTCTAAGTGTGATTTTTGCTAATTATAGTCACACTCTCAAATCGGGAGGCTCAACACTATGCGGCCAGTTCATATATGTTACATTGGTCCCGTGCGAGGTGTTTGTGCCTCCTACAGGGTCATTTTGGGTGATGGTTTGGGATTTTACCCTTCAATGGCTTGTTTTTAAGTCAAAGTGTGATTTTTGCAAATTAACGTCGTACTCTCAAATCAAGAGACCGGGGACTACGCGATCAGTTACAACAAGTTACATTAGTCCCGTTCAAGGTGTTCGTGCCTCCTACGGGTTCGTTTGGGGGCTCGTTTTTGTTTTCATCGTTTAACGACTTGTTTTCAAGAAATTGTCAACTTTCCAAATAATCGTCATACTCTCCAACTGGTAGACCCAGGACTACGTGGTCAGTTCCTATAAGTTTCATTGGTCCCGTGCGAGGTGTTCGTTCCTCCTACGGGGTCGTTTGGGGGATTGTTTGGGTTTTGATCCATTAACGGCCTGTTTTCAAGTCTAAGTATGATTTTTGCGAATTATCATCATACTCTCAAACCGAGAGACCGGGGACTACACGGTCATTTCCTACATGTTACATGGGTCCCGTACGAGGTGTTCGTGCCTCCAACGAGGTCGTTTGAGGGTTGGTTTTGGTTTTAAACCCTTTAATGACTTATTTTTAAGTCAGTGCGATTTTTAAAAATTATAGACATACTCTCAAATCGGGATATCGGGGACTACGCGATCAGTTCCTACAAATTACATTGGTCCCATGCGAGGTGTTCGTGCCTCCTACGGGGTGGTTTGGGGGCTAGTTTGGGTTTTCACCATTTTACGGCTTGTTTTCAAGAAAGTGTGATTTTTGCAAATTATCATCATACTCTAAAATTCAGAGACGCTAGACTACGCGATCAGTTCCTACAAGTTACATTGGTCCCGTGCCAGGTGTTAGTGCGTCCTACGGGGTCATTTTGGGGTTGGTTTGGGTTTTCACCATTTAATGGCTTGTTTTCAAGAAAGTGTGTTTTTTGGAAATTATCTTCATACTCTCAAATTGAGAGACCTGGGACTACGCGATCAGTTCCTATAAGTAACATTGGTCCCGTGCGAGGTGTTCGTGCCTCCTACGGGTCGTTTGGGGGTTGGTTTGGGTTTTCACCCATTAAGGGCCTATTTAAAAGTCTAACTGTGATTTGTGCTAATTATAGTCACACTCTCAAATAGGGAGTCTCGAGACTATGCGGCCAGTTCATATATGTTACATTGGTCCCATGCGAGGTGTTTGTGCCTCCAACGGGGTCGTTTGCGGGATGGTTTGGGTTTTCCCCCTTTAACAGCTTGTTTTTAAGTCAAAGTGTGCTTTTTCAAATTAACGTCATACTCTCAAATCGAGAGACTGGGGACTGCGCAATCAGTTACAACAAGTTACATTAGTCCCGTGCAAGGTGTTCGTGCCTCCTACGGGGTCGTTTGGGGGCTGGTTTTGGTTTTCATCGCTTAACGGCTTGTTTCAAGAAAGTGTATTTTTTCCAAATTATCGTCATAATCTCAAACTGGGAGACACAGGACTACGCGGTCAGTTCCTATAAGTTACATTGGTCCCGTGCGAGGTGTTCATTCCTCCTATAGGGTCGTTTGGGTGCTGGTTTGGGTTTTCACTCTTTAACGGCTTATTTTTAAGTCTAAGTGTGATTTTTTGCAAATTATTGTCACACTCTCAAACTGGGAGACTCGAGACTATGCGGTTATTTCCTATATGGTACATTGGTCCCGTGCGAGGTGTTCGTGCCTTCTTCGAGGTCATTTGTGGGCTAGTTTCAATTTTCACCCTTTAACGACTTATTTTTAAGTCTGTCATTTTCGTAAATTATTGGCATACTCTCAAATCGAGAGACCGAGGACTACGCGGTAAGTTCCTACAAGTTACATTTGTATCGTGCAAGGTGTTCGTGCCTCCTACGGGGTCGTTTAGGGGTTGGTTTTTGTTTTCACCCTTTAATGGCTTATTTTCAAGAAAGTGTGATTTTTTTAAATTATCATCATTCTCTCAAATTGGGAGAGCCGGGACTACGCGATTAGTTCCTACAAGTTACATTGGTCCCCTGCGAGGTGTCCGTGCCTCTTACGGGGTCGTTTGAGGATTGGTTTGGGTTTTCACCCTTCAACGGCCTATTTTAAAGTCTAAGTGTGATTTTTGCAAATTCTCGTCACATTCTCAAACCGAGAGACCCGGGACTACGTGGTCAGTTCCTATATGTTACATTGGTCCCGTGCGAGATGTTCTTGCCTCCAACGTGGTCGTTTGGGTGATGGTTTGGTTTTACACCCTTTAACGACTTATTTTTAAGTCAGTGTGAGTTTTGCAAATTATCATCATACTCTTAAATCGGGAGACTACGGACTACGCAGTCAGTTCCTACAAGTTACATTGGCCCCGTGCGAGGAGTTCGTTCCTCCTTCGGGGTCTTTTGGGGGCTGATTTGGGTTTTCACCATTTAACGACTTATTTTCAAGAAAGTGTGATTTTTGCATATTATCGTCATACTCTCAAATTTAGAGACCCGGGACTACGTGGTTAGTTCCTATAAGTTACATTGGTCTCGTGTAAGGTGTTCGTGCCTCCTACGGGATCGTTTGGGGGCTGGTTTGGGTTTTCACCCTTTAATAGCCTATTTTCAAGTCTAAGTGTGTTTTTTTCTATTTATAGTCACACTCTCAAATTGGGAGACCTGAGACTATGCAGCCAATTCATATATGTTTCATTGGTCCAGTACAAGGTGTTCGTGCCTCCTACGGGGTCGTTTGGGGGATGCTTTGGGTTTTCACCCTTTAACGACTTATTTTTAAGTCCAAGTGTGATTTTGGCAAATTATCAAAAGATTCTCAAAGCGGGAGACCGGGGACTACGCGATCACTTACAACCAGTTACATTAGTCCCATTCAAGGTGTTCATGCCTCCTACGGAGTCGCTTGGGGGATGGTTTGGGTTTTCACCCTTTAACGGCTTTTTTTCAAGAAAGTTTCATTTTTCCAAATTATCTTTATACTATCAAATTGGGGGACCCAGGACTACGCGGTCAGTTCCTACATGTTACATTGGTCCCGTACGAGGTGTTCCTTCCTCCTACGGGGTTGTTTGGGGGCTGGTTTGGGTTTTCACCCATTAATGGCCTGTTTTCATGTCTAAGTGTGATTTTTCCAAATTATCTTTATACTATCAAATTGGGAGACCCCGGACTACGCGGTCAGTTCCTACATGTTACATTGGTCCCGTGCGAGGTGATCGTGCCTCAAATGAGGTCGTTTGGGAGTTGGTTTGGTTTTACACCCTTTAACGACTTATTTTTAAGTTAGTGTGATTTTTGCAAATTATCGAAATACTCTCAAATCGGGAGACCGGTGACTATGGGGTCAGTTCCTAAAAGTTACATTGGTCCCGTGCGAGGTGTTCGTGCCTCTAACGGGGTCGTTTGGGGGCAGATTTGGGTTTTCACCATTTAACGACTTGTTTTCAAGAAATTGTGATTTTTCCAAATTATCATCATACTCTCAAATTGAGTGCCCCGGGACGACGCGATCAGTTCCCACAAGTTACATTCGTCCCGTACGAGCTGTTCGTGCCTCCTACGGGGTCGTTTGGTGAGTAGTTTGGGTTTTCACTCTTTAACGGCAAATTTTTAAGTCTAAGTGTGATTTTTGTAGATTATTGTCACACTCTCAAACCGGGAGACTCGAGACTATGCGGTCACTCCCTATATGTTACATTGGTCCCGTGCGAGGTGTTCGTGCCTTCTTCGAGGTCGTTTGTGGGCTAGTTTCGATTTTCACCCTTTAACGACTTATTTTTAAGTCTGTCATTTTTGTAAATTATTCGCATACTCTCAAATCGAGAGACCGAGGACTGCGCGGTAAGTTCCTACAATTTACATCTTGTACCGTGCAAGGTGTTCGTGCCTCCTACGGGGTCGTTTAGGGGTTGGTTTTGGTTTTCACCCTTTAATGGCTTATTTTCAAGAAAGTGTGATTTTTGTAAATTATCATCATACTCTCAAACCAGGAGACCCAAGACTACGCGGTCACTTCCGACAACTTACACTGGTCTCGTGGGAGATGTCCGTGCCTCCTACGAGGTCGTTTGGGGGCTGGTTTGGGTTTTCACCCTTTAACGCCCTGTTTTCAAGTCTAAGTGTGATTTTTGTAAATTATCATCACATTCTCAAACCGAGAGACTCGAGACTACGCGGTCAGTTCCTATATGTTACATTGGTCCCGTGCGAGATGTTCATGCCTCCAACGTGGTCGTTTGGGTGCTGGTTTGGTTTTACACCCTTTAACGACTTATTTTTAAGTCAGTGTGATTTTTGAAAATTATCGTCATACTCTTAAATCGGGAGACAGCGGACTACGCGGTCAGTTCCTACAAGTTACATTGGCCTCGTGCTAGGTGTTCGTTCCTCCTTCTGGGTCGTTTGGGGGCTGATTTGGGTTTTCACCATTTAACGACTTATTTTCAAGAAAGTGTGATTTTTGCATATTATCGTCATACTCTCAAATTGAGAGACCCGGGACCACGCAGTTAGTTCCTATAAGTTACATTGGTCTCGTGTGAGGTGTTCGTGCCTCCTACGGGGTCGTTTGGGGGTTGGTTTGGGTTTTCACTCTTTAATAGCCTATTTTCAAGTCTAAGTGTTTTTTTTTCTATTTATAGTCACTCTCTCCAATCGGGAGACCTGAGACTATGCGACCAATTCATATATGTTTCATTGGTCCAGTGCGAGGTGTTCGTGCCTCCTACGGGGGTCGTCTGGTGTATGCTTTTGGTTTTCACCCTTTAACGACTTATTTTTAAGTCCAAGTGTGATTTTGCAAATTATCATCACATTCTCAATGCGGGAGACCGGGGACTATGCGATCACTTACAACAAGTTACATTAGTCCCATGCAAGGTGTTCGTGCCTCCTACGGGGTCGGTTGGGGGCTGGTTTGGGTTTTCACCCTTTAACGGCTTTTTTTCAAGAAAGTGTCATTTTTCCAAATTATCTTTGTACTATCAAATTGGGAGACCCATGACTACGCGGTCAGTTCCTACATGTTACATTGGTCCCATGCGAGGTGTTCCTTCCTCCTACGGGGTCGTTTGGGGGCTGGTTTGGGTTTTCACCCATTAATGGCATGTTTTCAAGTCTAAGTGTGATTTTTGCAAATTATCCTCATATTCTAGAAACGAGAGACCCGGGACTACGTGGTCAGTTCCTACATGTTACATAGGTCCCGTGCGAGGTGTCCGTGCCTCCTTGAGGTCGTTCGGGGGCTGGTTTGGTTTTACACCCTATAACGACTTATTTTTAAGTTAGTGTGATTTTTGCAAATTATCGAAATACTGTCAAATTGGGAGACCGGTGACTACGGGGTCAGTTCCTAAAAGTTACATTGGTCCCGTGCGAGGTGTTCGTGCCTCCAACGGGGTCGTTTGGGGGCTGATTTGGGTTTTCACAATTTAATGGCTTATTTTTAAGAAAGTCTAATTTTCGCATATTATCGCATACTCTCAAATTGAGAGACCCGGGACTACGCGGTTAGTTCCTATAAGTTACATTGGTCTCGTGTGAGGTGTTCGTGCCTCCTACGGGATCGTTTCGGGGCTGGTTTGGGTTTTCACCCTTTAATAGCTTATTTTCAAGTCTAAGTGTGTTTTTTTCTATTTATAGTCACACTCTCAAATCGGGAGATCTGAGACTATGCAGCCAATTCATATATGTTTCATTGGTCCAGTGCGAGGTGTTCGTGCCTCCTACGGGGTCGTTTGGGGGATGCTTTGGGTTTTCACCCTTTAACGACTTATTTTTAAGTCCAAGCGGGAGACCGGGGACTACGCGATCACTTACAACATGTTACATTAGTCCCATTCAAGGTGTTCGTGCCTCCTACGGGGTCGGTTGGGGGCTGGTTTGGGTTTTCACCCTTTAACGGCTTTTTTTCAAGAAAGTGTCATTTTTCCAAATTATCTTTATACTATCAAATTGGGAGACCCAGGACTACGCGGTCAGTTCCTACACGTCACATTGGTCCCGTGCGAGGTGATCGTGCTTCCAATGAGGTCGTTTGGGGGTTGGTTTGGTTTTACACCCTTTAACGACTTATTTTTAAGTTAGTGTGATTTTTGCAAATTATCGAAATACTCTCAAATCGGGAGACCGGTGACTACGGGGTCAGTTCCTAAAAGTTACATTGGTCCCGTGCGAGGTGTTCGTGCCTCCAACGGGGTCGTTTGGGGGCTGATTTGGGTTTTCACAATTTAATGGCTTATTTTTAAGAAAGTCTGATTTTCGCATATTATCGCATACTCTCAAATTGAGAGACCCGGGACTACGCGGTTAGTTCCTATAAGTTACATTGGTCTCGTGTGAGGTGTTCGTGCCTCCTACGGGATCGTTTGGGGGCTGGTTTGGGTTTTCACCCTTTAATAGCTTATTTTCAAGTCTAAGTGTGTTTTTTTCTAGTTATAGTCACACTCTCAAATCGGGAGACCTGAGACTATGCAGCCAATTCATATATGTTTCATTGGTCCAGTGCGAGGTGTTCGTGCCTCCTACGGGGTCGTTTGGGGGATGCTTTGGGTTTTCACCCTTTAACGAGTTATTTTTAAGTCCAAGCGGGAGACCGGGGACTACGCGATCACTTACAACATGTTACATTAGTCCCATTCAAGGTGTTCGTGCCTCCTACGGGGTCGGTTGGGGGCTGGTTTGGGTTTTCACCCTTTAACGGCTTTTTTTTCAAGAAAGTGTCATTTTTCCAAATTATCTTTATACTATCAAATTGGGAGACCCAGGACTACGCGGTCAGTTCCTACACGTCACATTGGTCCCGTGCGAGGTGATCGTGCTTCCAATGAGGTCGTTTGGGGGTTGGTTTGGTTTTACACCCTTTAACGACTTATTTTTAAGTTAGTGTGATTTTTGCAAATTATCGAAATACTCTCAAATCGGGAGACCGGTGACTACGGGGTCAGTTCCTAAAAGTTACATTGGTCCCGTGCGAGGTGTTCGTGCCTCTAACGGGGTCGTTTGGGGGCAGATTTGGGTTTTCACCATTTAACGGCTTGTTTTCAACAAATAGTGATTTTTCCAAATTATCATCATACTCTCAAATTGAGTGCCCCGGGACGACGCGATCAGTTCCTACAAGTTACATTCGTCCCGTACGAGGTGTTCGTGCCTCCTACGGGGTCATTTGGTGACTAGTTTGGGTTTTCACTCTTTAACGACATATTTTTAAGTCTAAGTGTGATTTTTCCAAATTATTGTCACACTCTCAAACCGGGAGACTCGAGACTATGCGGTCAGTCCCTATATGTTACATTGGTCCCGTGCGAGGTGTTCGTGCCTTCTTCGAGGTCGTTTGTGGGCTAGTTTCGATTTTCACCCTTTAACGACTTATTCTTAAGTCTGTCATTTTTGTAAATTATTGGCATACTCTCAAATCGAGAGACCGAGGACTACGCGGTAAGTTCCTACAAGTTACATCTTGTACCGTGCAAGGTGTTCGTGCCTCCTACGGGGTCGTTTAGGGGTTGGTTTTGGTTTTAACCCTTTAATGGCTTATTTTCAAGAAAGTGTAATTTTTGTAAATTATCATCATACTCTCAAACCAGGAGACCCAAGACTACGCGGTCAGTTCCGACAAGTTACACTGGTCTCGTGGGAGATGTCCGTGCCTCCTACGAGGTCGTTTGGGGGCTGGTTTGGGTTTTCACCCTTTAACGCCCTGTTTTCAAGTCTAAGTGTGATTTTTGCAAATTATCATCATACTCTCAAACCGGGAGACGCGGGACTACGCAGTCAGTTCCTACAAGTTACATTGGTTCCGTGCGAGATGTTCATGCCTCCAACATGGTCGTTTGGGTGCTGGTTTGGTTTTACACCCTTTAACGACTTATTTTTAAGTCAGTGTGATTTTTGCAAATTATCGTCATGCTCTCAAATCGGGAGACTACGGACTACTCGATTAGTTCCTACAAGTTACATTGGCCCCGTGCGAGGTGTTCGTACCTCCTTCGGGGTCGTTTGGGGGCTGATTTGGCTTTTCACCATTTAACGACTTATTTTTAAGAAAGTGTGATTTTTGCATATTATTGTCATACTGTCAAATTGAGAGACCCGGGACTACGCGGTTAGTTCCTACAAGTTACATTGGTCCCGTGTGAGGTGTTCGTGCCTCCTACGGGGTCGTTTGGGGGCTGGTTTGGGTTTCCACCCTTTAATAGCCTATTTTCTTGTATAAGTGTGTTTTTTCTAATTATAGTCACACTCTCAAATCGGGAGACCTGAGACTATGTGGCCAATTCATATATGTTTCATTGGTCCAGTGCGAGGTGTTCGTGCCTCCTACGAGGTCGTTTGGGGATGCTTGGGGTTTTCACCCTTTAATGATTTATTTTTAAGTCAAAGTGTGATTTTGGCAAATAATCGTCATATTATCAAAGTGGGAGATCGGGGACTATGCGATCACTTATAACAAGTTACATTGGTCCCGTGCAAAGTGTTCGTACCTCCTACGGGGTCGTTTAGGGGCTGGTTTGGGTTTTCACCCTTTAACCACTTTTTTTCAAGAAAGTGTCATTTTTACAAATTATCTTTATACTCTCAAATTGGGAGACCCAGGACTACGTGGTCAGTTCCTACATGTTACATTGGTCCCGTGCGAGGTGTTCCTTCCTCCTACGGGGTCATTTGGGGGCTGGTTTGGGTTTTCACCATTTAATGGCCTGTTTTCAAGTCTAAGTGTGATTTTTGCAAATTATTGTCATACTCTCAAAATGAGAGACCCGAGACTACGCGGTCAGTTCCTACATGTTACATTGGTCCCGTGCGAGGTGTTCGTGCCTCGAATAAGGTCGTTTGGGGCTGGTTTGGTTTTACACCCTTTAACGACTTATTTTTAAATTAGTGTGATTTTTGCAAATTATCGAAATACTCTCAAATCGGGAGATCGGGGACTACGGGGTTAGTTCCTACAAGTTACATTGGTCCCGTGCGAGGTGTTCGTGCCTCCAACCGGGTCGTTTGGGGGTTGATTTGGGTTTTCACCATTTAACATCTTGTTTTCAAGAAATTGTGATTTTTCAAAATTATCATCATACTCTCAAATTGAGAGACCCGACACAATGTGGTCAGTTCCTACAAGTTACAATGGTCCCGTCCGAGGTGTTCGTGCCTCCTACGGGGTCGTTTGGTGACTGGTTTTGGTTTTCACCCTTTAACGGCACGTTTTTAAGTCTAAGTGTTATTTTTGCAAATTATAGTCATACTCTCAAACGGGGAGACTCGAGACTATGCGGTCAGTCTATATCTGTTACATTAGTCCCGTGGGAGGTGTTCGTCCCTCATACGAGGTCGTTTGGGGGATGGTTTGGGTTTTTACCCTTTAACGACTTGTTTTTAAGTCAAAGTGTGATTTTTGCAAATTATCATCATACTCTCAAACCGGGAGACCCGGGACTATGCGGTCAGTTCCTACAAGTTACATTGGTCCATTGCGAGGTGTTCGTGCCTCGTACGGGGTCGTTTGATGGCTGGTTTCGGGTTTTACCCTTTAATGGCTTGTTTTCAAGAAAGTATGATTTTTGTAAATTATAATCACACTCTCAAACCGGGACACCCATGACTACGCAGTCAGTTCCTACAAGTTATATTGGTCCCGTGGGAGATGTTCGTGCCTCCTACGAGGTCGTTTGGGGGGCTGGTTTGGATTTTCACCCTTTAACGACTTATTTTTAAGTCAAAGTGTGATTTTTCTAAATTATAGGCATACTCTCAAATCGGGAGATCGAGCATTATGCGGTCAGTTCCTACAAGTTACATTGGTCCCGTGCCAGGTGTTAGTGCGTCCTACGGGGTCGTTTGGGGGCTGGTTTCGGTTTTCACCATTTAACGAATTATTTTCAAAAAAGTGTGTTTTTTGGAAATCATCGTCATACTCTCAAATTGAGAGACCCTAAACTACGCGGTCAGTTCCTATAAGTTACATTGGTCCTGTGCGAAGAGTTCGTGCCTCCTACGGGTTGTTTGGGGGCCGGTTTGGGTTTTCACCCTTTAAGGGCCTATTTTAAAGTCTAAGTGTGCTTTTTGCAAATTATAGTCACACTCTCAAACCGGGAGACTCGACCCTATGCGGCTAGTTCATATATGTTATATTGGTCCCGTGCGAGGTGTTCGTTCCTCCTACGGGGTCGTTTGGTGGCTGGTTTGGGTTTTCACACCTTAACGACCTGTTTTCAAGTCTAAGTATGATTTTTGCAAATTGTCGTCATACTCTCAAACCGAGAGACCGGGGACTACACGATCAGTTCCTACACGTTACATGGGTCCCGTGCGAGGTGTTCGTGCCTCCAACGAGGTCGTTTGGGGGTCGGTTTGGTTTTACACCCTTTAACGACTTATTTTTAAGTCAGTGTGATTTTTACAAATTATATACATACTCTCAAATCGGGATACCGGGGACTACACGGTCAGTTCCAACAAATTACATTGGTCCCGTGCGAGGTGTTCGTGCCTCCTACGGGGTCGTTTGGGGTCTGGTTTGGGTTTTCACCATTTAACGGCTTGTTTTCAAGAACGTGTGATTTTTGCAAATTATCGTCATACTCTCAAATTGAGAGACCCGGGACTACGCGGTCAGTTCCTACAAGTTACATTGGTCCCGTGCGAGGTGTTTGTGCCCCCTACGGGGTCGTTTGCGGGCTGGTATGGGTTTTCACCGTTTAACGGCCTATTTTCAAGTCTAAGTGCGATTTTAAAAAATTATAGTCACACTATCATACCGGGAGACTCGAGACTACGTGGTCAGTTGCAATATGTTACATTGGTCCCGTACGAGTGTTCGTGCCTCCTACGGGGTCGTTTGGGGGATGGTTTGGGTTTTCACCCTTTAACGGCTTGTTTTTGAGTCAAAGTGTGATTTTTGCAAATTATCATCATACTCTCAAATCGGGAGACCCGGGACTATGCGGTCAGTTCCTTCAAGTTACATTGGTCCCGTGCGAGGTGTTCGTGCCTCCTATGGGGTCGCTTGTTGTTTGGTTTGGGTTTTAACCCTTTAATGACTTGTTCTCAAGAAAGTGTTATTTTGTCAAATTATCATCATACTCTCAAACCGGGAGACCCGAGATTACACGAGCAGTTCCAAAAAGTTACATTGGTCTCGTACGAGGTGTTTGTGCCTCCTACGAGGCCGTTTGGGAGTTGGTTTTCGTTTTCAACCTATAATGACATATTTTTAAGTTAGTGTGATTTTTGCAAATTAACGTCATACTCTCAAATCGGTAGACCGGGGACTACGCGATCAGTTACTACAAGTTACATTGGTCCCGCGCAAGGTGTTCGTGCCTCCTACGGGGTCGTTTGGTGACTGGTTTGGGCTTTCACCCTTTAACCACTTGTTTTCAAGAAAGTGTAATTTTTCTAAATTGTCATCATGCGCTCAAACTGGGAGACCCAGGACTACGTGGTCGGTTCCTACATGTTACATTGGTCCCGTGCAAGGTGTCATGCATCCAACAAGGTCATTTGGGGGATGGTTTTGTTTTTCACCCTTTAATGACTTTTTTTTGAAGTCAGTGTCATTTTTGCAAATTATCGTCATACTCTCAAACTGGGAGACCCGGGACTATGCGATTAGTTCCTACATGTTACATTCGTCCTGTGAGAGGTGTTCGTGCCTCCTACAGGGTCATTTGGTGGCTAGTTTGGGTTTTCACCCTTTAACGTCTTATTTTTAAGTCTAAGTGTGATTTTTGCAAATTATCGTCATACTCTCAAACTCGGAGACCCGAGACTACGCGTTCACTTCCTACAAGTTACATTGCACCCTTGCGAGGTGTTCATGCCACCAATGGGATCGTTTGGTGGCTCGTTTGGGTTTTCACCCTTTAATGGCTTGTTTTCAAGAAAGTGTGATTTTTGCAAATTATCGTCATACTCTCAAAACGGGAGACCCAGGACTATGCGGTCAGTTCTTACAAGTTACATTGGTCCCGTGCGAGGTGTTCGAGCCTCCTACGCGATCGTTTGGGGGCTGGTTTGGGTTTTAACCATTTAACTCCTTATTTTCAAGTTAGTGTGATTTTTAAAAATTATCATCATACTCTCAAATCGAGAGACCCGGGACTACGCGATCAGTTCCAACATGTTACATTGGTCCCGTGAGAGGTGTTCGTGCCTCCAACGGGGTCGTTTGTGGGCTGGTTTGGGTTTTCACCCTTTAATGGCCTATTTTCAAGTCTAAGTGTGATTTTTAAAAATTATAGACACCCTCTCATACCGGGAGACTTGAGACTACGCGGTCAGTTCCAATATGTTACATTGGACCCGTGCGAGTGTTCGTGCCTCCTACGGGGTCCTTTGGGGGATGGCTTGGGTTTTCACCCTTTAACGGCTTGTGTTTTAAGTCAAAGTGTGATTTTTTTAAATTATCGTCATACTCTCAAATCGGGAGACTTGGGACTATGCAGTCAGTTCCTACAAGTTACGTTGGTCCCGTGTGAGGTGTTCGTGCCTCCTATGGGGTCGTTTGCATTTGGTTTGGGTTTTCACCCTTTAATGACGTTCTCAAGAAAGTGTGATTTTTGGAAATTATCGTCATACTCTAAAACCGAGAGACCCGAGATTACGCGGTCAGTTCTGACAAGTTACGTTGGTTTCGTGTGTTGTGTTCGTGCCTCCTACGAGGCCGTTTAGGAGTTGGTTTCTGTTTTCACCCTTTAACGACTTATTTTTAAGTCAGTGTGATTTTTACAAATTATCATCATACTCTCAAACTAGGAGACCCAGGACTACGTGGTCAGTTGCTACAAGTTACATTGGTCTCGTGCGAGGTGTTCGTGCCTCCAACGAGATCGTTTGGGGGCTGGTTCGGGTTTTCAGCCTTTAACAACTTGTTTTTAAGAAAGTGTGATTTTTGCAAATTATCGTCATACTCTAAAATCGGAAGGCCCTGTACTACACAGTTAGTTCCTACAAGTTACATTAGTCCCGTGCAAGGTGTTTGTGCCTCTTACGGGGTCGTTTGGGGGCTGGTTTGGGTTTTCACCCTTAAACGACCTATTTTCAAGTCTAAGTGTGATTTTTGCAAATTATCATCATACTCTCAAATCGAGAGACCCGGGACTACGCGATCAGTTCCGACATGTTACATTGGTCCCCTGAGAATTGTTCGTGCCTCCTACGGTGTCATTTGGTGGCTGGTTTGGGTTTTCACCCTTTAACGTCTTATTATTAAGTCAAAGTGTGATTTTTGCAAATTATCGTCATACTCTCAAACTGGGAGACCCGGGACTACGCGGTCAGTTTCTACAAGTTACATTGCTCCCTTGCGAGGTGTTCATGCCTCCGACGGGATCGTTTGGTGGCTCATTTGTGTTTTCACCCTTTAATGGCTTATTTTCAAGAAAGTGTGATTTTTGCAAATTATCATCATACTCTCAAAATGGGAGACCCAGTACTACGCGGTCAGTTCCTACAAGTTACATTGGTCCCGTGCGAGGTGTTCGTGCCTCCTATGAGGTCATTTGGCTTTTCACCATTTAACGGCTTGTTTTCAAGTTAGTGTGATTTTTGCAAATTATCATCATACTCTCAAATTGAGAGAACCGGGACTACGCGGTTAGTTCCTAAAAGTTACCTTATTCCCGTGCGAGGTGTTCGTGCCTCCTACGGGGTCGTTTGGGGGCTGGTTTGGGTTTTCACCCGTTAACGCCCTATTTTCAAGTCTAACTGTGATTTTTAAAAATTATAGTCACCCTCTCATACCGGGAGAGTCGAGACTACGCGGTCAGTTCCAATATGTTACATTGGTCCCGTGCGAGGTGTTTGTTCCTCCTACGGGGTCGTTTGGGGGATGGTTGGGGTTTTCACCCTTTAACGGCTTCTTTTTAAGTCAAAGTGTGATTTTTGCAAATTATCATCATACTCTCAAATCAGGAGACCCGGGACTATGCGGTCAGTTCCTACAAGTTACATTGGTCCCGTTCGAGGTGTTCGTGCCTCCTATGAGGTCGTTTGCGGTTTGGTTTGGGTTTTAACCCTTTAATGACTTGTTCTCAAGAAAGTGTGATTTTGTCAAATTATCGTCATACTCTCAAACCGAGAGACCCGAGATTACACAATCAGTTCCAACAAGTTACATTGGTCTCGTGCGAGGTGTTTGTGCCTCCTACAAGGCCGTTTGTGAGTTGGTTTTGGTTTTCACCCTGTAATGACATATTTTTAAGTTAGTGTGATTTTTCCAAATTAATATCATACTCTCAAATCGGTAGACCGGGGACTACACGATCAGTTACAACAAGTTACATTGGTCCCGCGCAAGGTGTTCGTGCCTCCTACGGGGTCATTTGGCGACTGGTTTGGGTTTTCACCCTTTAACGACTTGTTTTCAAGAAAGTGTAATTTTTCTAAATTGTCGTCATACGCTCAAACTGGGAGACCCACGACTACGTGGTCAGTTCCTACTTGTTACATTGGTCCCGTGCAAGGTGTCGTGCATCCAACGAGGTCATTTGGGGGATGGTTTGGTTTTTCACCCTTTAACGACTTATTTTTAAGTCTAAGTGTGATTTTTGCAAATTATCGTCATACTCTCAATCTCGGAGACCCGAGACTACGCGTTCACTTCCTACAAGTTACATTGCACCCTTGCGAGGTGTTCATGACACCAATGGGATCGTTTGGTGGCTCGTTTGGGTTTTCACCCTTTAATGGCTTGTTTTCAAGAAAGTGTGATTTTTACAAATTATCGTCATACTCTCAAAACGGGAGACCCAGGACTATGCGGTCAGTTCTTACAAGTTACATTGGTCCCGTGCGAGGTGTTTGAGCCTCCTACGCGATCGTTTGGGGGCTGGTTTGGGTTTTAACCATTTAACTCCTTATTTTTAAGTTAGTGTGATTTTTCAAAATTATCATCATACTCTCAAATCGAGAGACCCGGGACTACGCGATGAGTTCCAACATGTTACATTGGTCCCGTGAGAGGTGTTTGTGCCTCCAACGGGGTCGTTTGTGGGCTGGTTTGGGTTTTCACCCTTTAATGGCCTATTTTCAAGTCTAAGTGTGATTTTTAGAAATTATAGACACCCTCTCATACCGGGAGACTTGAGACTACGCGGTCAGTTCCAATATGTTACATTGGACCCGTGCGAGTGTTCGTGCCTCCTACGGAGTCCTTTGGGGGATGGCTTGGGTTTTCACACTTTAACGACTTGTGTTTTAAGTCAAAGTGTGATTTTTCCAAATTATCGTCATACTCTCAAATCGGGAGACTCGGGACTATGCTGTCAGTTCCTACAAGTTACGTTGGTCCCGTGTGAGGTGTTCGTGCCTCCTATGGGGTCGTTTGCATTTGGTTTGGGTTTTCACCCTTTAATGACGTTCTCAAGAAAGTGTGATTTTTGGAAATTATCGTCATACTCTAAAACCGAGAGACCCGAGATTACGCGGTCAGTTCTAACAAGTTACGTTGGTTTCGTGTGTTGTGTTCGTGCCTCCTACGAGGCCGTTTAGGAGTTGGTTTCTGTTTTCACCCTTTAACGACTTATTTTTAAGTCAGTGTGATTTTTACAAATTATCATCATACTCTCAAACTAGGAGACCCAGGACTACGTGGTCAGTTGCTACAAGTTACATTGGTCTCGTGCGAGGTGTTCGTGCCTCCAACGAGATCGTTTGGGGGCTGGTTCGGGTTTTCAGCCTTTAACAACTTGTTTTTAAGAAAGTGTGATTTTTGCAAATTATCGTCATACTCTAAAATCGGAAGGCCCTGTACTACACAGTTAGTTCCTACAAGTTACATTAGTCCCGTGCAAGGTGTTTGTGCCTCTTACGGGGTCGTTTGGGGGCTGGTTTGGGTTTTCACCCTTAAACGACCTATTTTCAAGTCTAAGTGTGATTTTTGCAAATTATCATCATACTCTCAAATCGAGAGACCCGGGACTACGCGATCAGTTCCGACATGTTACATTGGTCCCCTGAGAATTGTTCGTGCCTCCTACGGTGTCGTTTGGTGGCTGGTTTGGGTTTTCACCCTTTAACGTCTTATTATTAAGTCAAAGTGTGATTTTTGCAAATTATCGTCATACTCTCAAACTGGGAGACCCGGGACTACGCGGTCAGTTTCTACAAGTTACATTGCTCCCTTGCGAGGTGTTCATGCCTCCAACGGGATCGTTTGGTGGCTCATTTGTGTTTTCACCCTTTATTGGCTTATTTTCAAGAAAGTGTGATTTTTGCAAATTATCATCATACTCTCAAAATGGGAGACCCAGTACTACGCGGTCAGTTCCTACAAGTTACATTGGTCCCGTGCGAGGTGTTCGTGCCTCCTACGAGGTCATTTGGATTTTCACCATTTAACGACTTGTTTTCAAGTTAGTGTGATTTTTGCAAATTATCGTCACACTCTCAAATTGAGAGAACCGGGAGTACGCGGTTAGTTCCTAAAAGTTACCTTATTCCCGTGCGAGGTGTTCGTGCCTCCTACGGGGTCGTTTGGGGGCTGGTTTGGGTTTTCACCCGTTAACGCCCTATTTTCAAGTCTAACTGTGATTTTTAAAAATTATAGTCACCCTCTCATACCGGGAGAGTCGAGACTACGCGGTCAGTTCCAATATGTTACATTGGTCCCGTGCGAGGTGTTTGTGCCTCCTACGGGGTCGTTTGGGGGATGGTTGGGGTTTTCACCCTTTAACGGTTTCTTTTTAAGTCAAAGTGTGATTTTTGCAAATTATCATCATACTCTCAAATCAGGAGACCCGGGACTATGCGGTCAGTTCCTACAAGATACATTGGTCCCGTTCGAGGTGTTCGTGCCTCCTATGGGGTCGTTTGCGGTTTGGTTTGGGTTTTAACCCTTTAATGACTTGTTCTCAAGAAAGTGTGATTTTGTCAAATTATCGTCATACTCTCAAACCGAGAGACCCGAGATTACACAATCAGTTCCAACAAGTTACATTGGTCTCGTGCGAGGTGTTTGTGCCTCCTATAAGGCCGTTTGGGAGTTGGTTTTGGTTTTCACCCTGTAATGACATATTTTTAAGTTAGTGTGATTTTTCCAAATTAACATCATACTCTCAAATCGGTAGACCGGGGACTACACGATCAGTTACAACAAGTTACATTGGTCCCGCGCAAGGTGTTCGTGCCTCCTACGGGGTCATTTGGCGACTGGTTTGGGTTTTCACCCTTTAACGACTTATTTTCAAGAAAGTGTAATTTTTCTAAATTGTCGTCATATGCTCAAACTGGGAGACCCACGACTACGTGGTCGGTTCCTACATGTTACATTGGTCCCGTGCAAGGTGTCGTGCATCCAACGAGGTCATTTGGGGGATGGTTTGGTTTTTCACCCTTTAACGACTTATTTTTAAGTGAGTGTGATTTTTGAAAATTATCGTCATACTCTCAAACTGGGAGACCAGGGACTACGCGATTAGTTCCGACATGTTACATTGGTCCCGTGAGAGGTGTTCGTGCCTCCTACTGGGTCATTTTGTGGCTGGTTTGGGTTTTCACCCTCCAACATCTTATTTTTAAGTCAAAGTGTGATTTTTGCAAATTATCGTCATACAATCAAACTGGGAGACCCGAGACTACGCGTTCACTTCCTACAAGTTACATTGCTCCCTTGCGAGGTGTTCATGCCACCAATGGGATCGTTTGGTGGCTCGTTTGGGTTTTCACCATTTAATGGCTTGTTTTTAAAAAAGTGCGATTTTTGTAAATTATCGTCATACTCTCAAAACGGGAGACCCAGGACTACGCGGTCAGTTCGTACAAGTTACATTGGTCCCGTGCGAGGTGTTCGAGCCTCCTACGCGGTCGTTTGGGGGCTGGTTTTGGTTTTAACCATTTAATGCCTTGTTTTCAAGTTAGTGTGATTTTTCCAAATTATCGTCATACTCTCAAATTGAGAGACCCGGGACTACACGATCAGTTCTTACAAGTTACATTGGTCCCGTGCGAGGAGTTCATGCCTCCTACGGGGTCATTTGGGGGCTGTTTTGGGTTTTCACCCTTTAACGGCCTATTTTCAAGTCTAACTGTGATTTTTAAAAATTATAGACACCCTCTCATATCGGGAGACTCGAGACAACGCAATCAGTTACAATATGTTACATTGGTCCCCTGCGAGGTGTTCGTGCCTCCTACGGGGTTGTTTGGGGGATGGTTTGGGTTTTCACCCTTTACCGGCTTGTTTTTTAGACAAATTGTGATTTTTGCAAATTATCGTCATACTCTCAAATCGGGAGACCCGGGACTGTGCGGTCAGTTCCTACAAGTTACATTGGTCCCGTGTGAGGTGTTCGTGCCTTCTATCGGGTCGTTTGCGTTTGGTTTGGGTTTTCACCCTTTAATGACGTTCTCATAAAAGTGTGATTTTTGCAAATTATCGTCATACTCTCAAACCGAGAGACCCGAGATTACGCGGTCAGTTCTGACAAGTTACATTGGTTTCGTGTGATGTGTTCGTGCCTCCTACGAGGCCGTTTGGGAGTTGGTTTTGGTTTTCACCGTGTAACGACTTATTTTTAAGTCAGTGTGATTTTTTCAAATTATCGTCATACTCTTAAACTGGGAGACCCAGGACTATGTGGTCGGTTCCAACATGTTACATTGGTCCCTTGCGAGGTGCCGTGCGTCCAACGATGTCGTTTGAGGGATGGTTTGGTTTTTCACCCTTTAACGACTTATTTTTAAGTCAGTGTGATTTTTGCAAATTATCGTCACACTATCAAACCGGGAGACTCAGGACTACGCGGTCAGTTTCTACAAGTTACATTGGTCCCGTGCGAGGAGTTCATTCCTCCTACGAGGTCGTTTGGGGGCTAGTTTGGGTTTTCACCCTTTAAGAACTTATTTTTAAGAAAGGGTGATTTTTGCAAATTATCGTCATACTCTCAAATCGGAAGGCCCTGTACTACGCAATTACTTCCGACCAGTTACGATTATCCCGTGCAAGGTGTTTGTGCCTCCTACGGGGTCGTTTGGGGGCTGCTTTTGGTTTTGACCCTTTAACGACCTATTTTCATGTCTAAGTGTGATTTTTGCAAATTATCATCATACTCTCAAATCGAGAGACCCGGGACTACGCGATCAGTTTCGACATGTTACGTTGGTCCCGTGAGAGGTGTTCGTGCCTCCTACGGGGTCGTTTGGTGGCTGGTTTGGGTTCTCACCCTTTAACGTCTTATTATTAAGTCAAAGTGTGATTTTTGCAAATTATCGTCATACTCTCAAACTGGGAGACCCGGGACTACGCGGTCAGTTCCTACAAGTTACATTGCTCCCTTGCGAGGTGTTCATGCCTCCCTCGGGATCGTTTGGTGGCTCATTTGTGTTTTCACCCTTTAATGGCTTGTTTTCAAGAAAGTGTGATTTTTGCAAATTATCATCATACTCTCAAAATGGGAGACCCAGTACTACGCGGTCAGTTCCTACAAGTTACATTGGTCCCGTGCGAGGTGTTCGTGCCTCCTACGAGGTCATTTGGCTTTTCACCATTTAACGGCTTGTTTTCAAGTTAGTGTGATTTTTGCAAATTATCGTCATACTCTCAAATTGAGAGAACCGGGACTACGCGGTTAGTTCCTAAAAGTTACCTTAATCCCGTGCGAGGTGTTCGTGCCTCCTACGGGGTCGTTTGGGGGCTGGTTTGGGTTTTCACCCGTTAACGCCCTATTTTCAAGTCTAACTGTGATTTTTAAAAATTATAGTCACCCTCTCATACCGGGAGAGTCGAGACTACGCGGTCAGTTCAATATGTTACATTGGTCCCGTGCGATGTGTTTGTGCCTCCTACGGGGTCGTTTGGGGGATGGTTGGGGTTTTCACCCTTTAACGGCTTCTTTTTAAGTCAAAGTGTGATTTTTGCAAATTATCATCATACTCTCAAATCAGGAGACCCGGGACTATGCGGTCAGTTCCTACAAGTTACATTGGTCCCGTTCGAGGTGTTCGTGCCTCCTATGGGGTCGTTTGCGGTTTGGTTTGGGTTTTAACCCTTTAATGACTTGTTCTCAAGAAAGTGTGATTTTGTCAAATTATCATCATACTCTCAAACCGAGAGACCCGAGATGACACAATCAGTTCCAACAAGTTACATTGGTCTCGTGCGAGGTGTTTGTGCCTCCTATAAGGCCGTTTGGGAGTTGGTTTTGGTTTTCACCCTTTAATGATGTATTTTTAAGTTAGTGTGATTTTTCCAAATTAACATCATACTCTCAAATCGGTAGACCGGGGACTACACGATCAGTTACAACAAGTTACATTGGTCCCGCGCAAGGTGTTCGTGCCTCCTACGGGGTCATTTGGCGACTGGTTTGGGTTTTCACCCTTTAACGACTTGTTTTCAAGAAAGTGTAATTTTTCTAAATTGTCGTCATACGCTCAAACTGGGAGACCCACGACTACGTGGCCGGTTCCTACTTGTTACATTGGTCCCGTGCAAGGTGTCGTGCATCCAACGAGGTCATTTGGGGGATGGTTTGGTTTTTCACCCTTTAACGACTTATTTTTAAGTCAGTGTGATTTTTGAAAATTATCGTCATACTCTCAAACTGGGAGACCAGGGACTACGCGATTAGTTCCGACATGTTACATTGGTCCCGTGAGAGGTGTTCGTGCCTCCTACGGGGTCATTTTGTGGCTGGTTTGGGTTTTCACCCTCCAACATCTTATTTTTAAGTCAAAGTGTGATTTTTGCAAATTATCGTCATACAATCAAACTGGGAGACCCGAGACTACGCGTTCACTTCCTACAAGTTACATTGCTCCCTTGCGAGGTGTTCATGCCACCAATGGGATCGTTTGGTGGCTCGTTTGGGTTTTCACCATTTAATGGCTTGTTTTTAAAAAAGTGCGATTTTTGTAAATTATCGTCATACTCTCAAAACGGGAGACCCAGGACTACGCGGTCAGTTCGTACAAGTTACATTGGTCCCGTGCGAGGTGTTCGAGCCTCCTACGCGGTCATTTGGGGGCTGGTTTTGGTTTTAACCATTTAATGCCTTGTTTTCAAGTTAGTGTGATTTTTCCAAATTATCGTCATACTCTCAAATTGAGAGACCCGGGACTACACGATCAGTTCTTACAAGTTACATTGGTCCCGTGCGAGGAGTTCATGCCTCCTACGGGGTCATTTGGGGGCTGTTTTGGGTTTTCACCCTTTAACGGCCTATTTTCAAGTCTAACTGTGATTTTTAAAAATTATAGACACCCTCTCATATCGGGAGACTCGAGACAACGCAATCAGTTACAATATGTTACATTGGTCCCCTGCGAGGTGTTCGTGCCTCCTACGGGGTTGTTTGGGGGATGGTTTGGGTTTTCACCCTTTACCGGCTTGTTTTTTAGTCAAATTGTGATTTTTGCAAATTATCGTCATACTCTCAAACCGGGAGACCCGGGACTGTGCGGTCAGTTCCTACAAGTTACATTGGTCCCGTGTGAGGTGTTCGTGCCTCCTATCGGGTCGTTTGCGTTTGGTTTGGGTTTTCATCCTTTAATGACGTTCTCATAAAAGTGTGATTTTTGCAAATTATCGTCATACTCTCAAACCGAGAGACCCGAGATTACGCGGTCAGTTCTAACAAGTTACATTGGTTTCGTGTGATGTGTTCGTGCCTCCTACGAGGCCGTTTGGGAGTTGGTTTTTGTTTTCACCGTGTAACGACTTATTTTTAAGTCAGTGTGATTTTTGCAAATTATCGTCATACTCTTAAACTGGGAGACCCAGGACTATGTGGTCGGTTCCAACATGTTACATTGGTCCCTTGCGAGGTGCCGTGCGTCCAACGATGTCGTTTGAGGGATGGTTTGGTTTTTCACCCTTTAACGACTTATTTTTAAGTCAGTGTGATTTTTGCAAATTATCGTCACACTATCAAACCGGGAGACTCAGGACTACGCGGTCAGTTTCTACAAGTTACATTGGTCCCGTGCGAGGAGTTCATTCCTCCTACGAGGTCGTTTGGGGGCTAGTTTGGGTTTTCACCCTTTAAGAACTTATTTTTAAGAAAGGGTGATTTTTGCAAATTATCGTCATACTCTCAAATCGGAAGGCCCTGTACTACGCAATTACTTCCGACCAGTTACGATTATCCCGTGCAAGGTGTTTGTGCCTCCTACGGGGTCGTTTGGGGGCTGCTTTGGGTTTTGACCCTTTAACGACCTATTTTCATGTCTAAGTGTGATTTTTGCAAATTATCATCATACTCTCAAATCGAGAGACCCGGGACTACCCGATCAGTTCCGACATGTTACGTTGGTCCCGTGAGAGGTGTTCGTGCCTCCTACGGGGTCGTTTGGTGGCTGGTTTGGGTTTTCACCCTTTAACGTCTTATTATTAAGTTAAAGTGTGATTTTTGCAAATTATCGTCATACTCTCAAACTGGGAGACCCGGGACTACGCGGTCAGTTCCTACAAGTTACATTGCTCCCTTGCGAGGTGTTCATGCCTCCCTCGGGATCGTTTGGTGGCTCATTTGTGTTTTCACCCTTTAGTGGCTTGTTTTCAATAAAGTGTGATTTTTGCAAATTATCATCATACTCTCAAAACGGGAGACCCAGGACTACGCGGTCAGTTCCTAAAATTTACATTGGTCCTCTGCGAGGTGTTCGTGCCTCATACGAGGTCATTTGGGTCTTCACCGTTTAACGAATTGTTTTGAAGTTAGTGTGATTTTTGCAAATTATCGTCATACTCTCAAATTGATAGACCCGGGACTACGCGGTCGGTTCCTAAAAGTTACATTGGTCCCGTGCGAGGTGTTCGTGCCTCCTACGGGGTCGTTTAGGGGTTGGTTTGGTTTTTCACCCTTTAACCGCCTATTTTGAACTCTAAGTGTGATTTCTGCAAATTATAGTCACACTCTCAAACTGGGAGACTCGAGACTATGCGGTCAGTTCCAATATGTTACATTGGTCCCGTGCGAGGTGTTCGTGCCTCCTACGGGGTCGTTTGGGGGATGGTTGGGGTTTTCACCCTTTAACGGCTTGTTTTTAAGTCAAAGTGTGATTTTTGCAAATTATCGTCATACTCTCAAATTGGGAGACCCGGGACTATGCGGTTAGTTCCTACAAGTTACATTGGTCCCGTGTGAGTTGTTCATGCCTCCTATGGGGTCGTTTGCGTTTGGTTTGGGTTTTCACCCTTTAATGACTTTTTCTCAAGAAAGTGTGATTTTTGCAAATTATCATCATACTCTCAAACCGAGAGACCCGAGATTACGCGGTCAGTTCTGACAAGTTACATTGGTCTCGTGTGAGGTGTTTGTGCCTCCTACGAGGCCGTTTGGGAGTTTGTTTTGGTTTTCACCCTTTAATGACATATATTTAAGTCAGTGTGATTTTTGCAAATTAACGTCATTCTCTTAAATCGGGAGACCGGGGACTACGTGATCAGTTACTATAAGTTACATTGGTCCCATGCAAGGTGTTAGTGCCTCCTACAGGGTCGGTTGGTGATTGGTTTGGGTTTTCACCCTTTACCGATTTGTTTTTAAGAAAGTGTAATTTTTCCAAATTATCATCATACTCTCAAACTAGCAGACCCAGGACTACGTGGTTAGTTCCTATAAGTTACATTGGTACCGAGCGAGGTGTTCGTACCTCCTACGGGGTCGTTTGTGGGCTGGTTTGGGTTTTCACCCTTTAACCGCTTATTTTCAAGAAACTGTAATTTTTCCAAATTATCGTCATACTCTCAAACTGGGAGACCCAGTACTAAGCGGTCGGTTCCTACATGTTACATTGGTCACGTGCAAGGTGTCGTGCCTCCAACGATGTCGTTTGGGGGCCGGTTTGGTTTTTCACCCTTTAACGACTTATTTTTAAGTTAGTGTGATTTTTGCAAATTATCGTCATACTCTCACACTGGGAGACCCAGGACTACGCGCTCAGGTCCTACAAGTTACATTGGACCCGTGCGCGGTGGTCGTGACTCCTACGAGGTCGTTTAAGGGCTGGTTTGGGTTTTCACTCTTTAACGGCATATTTTTAAGAAAGTGTGATTTTTGCAAATTATCATCATACTCTCAAATCGGAAGGCCCGGGACTACGCGATCAGTTCGTACAAGTTGAATTGGTCCCGTGCGAGGTGTTCATGCCTCCTACGAGGTCATTTAATGGCTAGTTTGGGTTTTCACCCTTTAACGACATATTTTTAAGAAAGTCTGATTTTTGCAAATTATCATCATACTCTCAAATCGGAAGGCCCGAGACTACGCGGTCAGTTCCTATAAGTTAGATTGGTCCCGTGCAAGGTGTTTGTACCTCCTACGGGGTGGTTTGGTGGCTAGCTTAGGTTTTCACCCTTCAACAACCTATTTTCAGGTCTAAGTGTGATTTTGGCAAATTATCATCATACTCTCAAATCGAGAGACCCGGGACTACGCGATCAGTTCCGACATGTTACATTGGTCCCGTGAGAGGTGTTCGTGCCTCCAACGGGGTCGTTTGGTGGTTGGTTTGGGTTTTCACCCTTTAACATCTTGTTTTTAAGTGAAAGTGTGATTTTTGCAAATTATCGTCATACTCTCAAACCGGGAGACCCGGAACTATGCGGTCAGTTCCTACAAGTTACATTGGTCCCGTGTGAGGTGTTCGTGCCTCCTATGGGGTCGTTTGCGTTTAGTTCGAGTTTTCACCCTTTAATGACTTGTCCTCAAGAAAGTGTGATGTTTGCAAATTATCGTCATACTCTCTAACCGAGGGACCCGAGATTACGCGGTCAGTTCTGACAAGTTATATTGGTCTCGTGTGAGGTATTCGTGCCTCCTACGAGGCCGTTTGGGCGTTTGTTTTGGTTTTCACCCTTTAATGACATATTTTTAAGTCAGTGTGATTTTTGCAAATTAACGTCATACTCTCAAATTGGGAGACCGGGGACTACGCGATCATTTACTACAAGTTACATTGGTCCCATGCAAGGTGTTAGTGCCTCCTACAGGGTCGGTTGGTGATTGGTTTGAGTTTTCACCTTTACCGATTTGTTTTTAAGAAAGTGTAATTTTTCCAAATTATCATCATACTCTCAAACTGGCAGACCCAGGACTACGTGGTTAGTTCCTATAAGTTACATTGGTACCGAGCGAGGTGTTCGTACCTCCTACGGGGTCGTTTGGGGGCTGGTTTGGGTTTTCACCCTTTAACCGTTTATTTTCAAGAAACTGTAATTTTTCCAAATTATCATCATACTCTCAAACTGGGAGACCCAGTACTAAGCGGTCGGTTCCTACATGTTACATTGGTCACGTGCAAGGTGTCGTGCCTCCAACGATGTCGTTTGGGGGCCGGTTTGGTTTTTCACCCTTTAACGACTTATTTTTAAGTTAGTGTGATTTTTGCAAATTATCGTCATACTCTCACACTGGGAGACCCAGGACTACGCGCTCAGGTCCTACAAGTTACATTGGACCCGTGCGCGGTGGTCGTGCCTCCTACGAGGTCGTTTAAGGGCTGGTTTGGGTTTTCACTCTTTAACGGCATATTTTTAAGAAAGTGTGATTTTTGCAAATTATCATCATACTCTCAAATCGGAAGGCCCGGGACTACGCGATCAGTTCGTACAAGTTGAATTGGTCCCGTGCGAGGTGTTCATGCCTCCTACGAGGTCATTTAATGGCTAGTTTGGGATTTCACCCTTTAACGACATATTTTTTAGAAAGTCTATTTTTTGCAAATTATCATCATACTCTCAAATCGGAAGGCCCGGGACTATGCGGTCAGTTCCTATAAGTTAGATTGGTCCCGTGCAAGGTGTTTGTGCCTCCTACGGGGTCGTTTGGTGGCTAGCTTGGGTTTTCACCCTTCAACAACCTATTTTCAGGTCTAAGTGTGATTTTGGCAAATTATCATCATACTCTCAAATCGAGAGACCCGGGACTACGCGATCAGTTCCGACATGTTACATTGGTCCCGTGAGAGGTGTTCGTGCCTCCAACGGGGTCGTTTGGTGGTTGGTTTGGGTTTTCACCCTATAACGTCTTGTTTTTAAGTGAAAGTGTGATTTTTGCAAATAATCGTCATACTCTCAAACCGGGAGACCCGGGACTATGCGGTCAGTTCCTACAAGTTACATTTGTCCCGTGTGAGGTGTTCGTGCCTCCTATGGGGTCGTTTGCGTTTAGTTCGAGTTTTCACCCTTTAATGACTTGTTCTCAAGAAAGTGTGATGTTTGCAAATTATCGTCATACTCTCTAACCGAGGGACCCGAGATTACGCGGTCAGTTCGGACAAGTTATGTTGGTCTCGTATGAGGTATTCGTGCCTCCTATGAGGCCGTTTGGGAGTTTGTTTTGGTTTTCACCCTTTATTGACATATTTTTAAGTCAGTGTGATTTTTGCAAATTAACGTCATACTCTCAAATCGGGAGACCGGGGACTACGCGATCATTTACTACAAGTTACATTGGTCCCATGCAAGGTGTTAGTGCCTCCTACAGGGTCGGTTGGTGATTGGTTTGGGTTTTCACCCTTTAAGGATTTATTTTTAAGAAACTGTAATTTTTCCAAATTATCATCATACTCTCAAACTGGCAGACCCAGGACTACGCGGTTAGTTCCTATAAGTTACATTGGTACCGAGCGAGGTGTTCGTGCCTCCTACGGGGTCGTTTGGGGGCTGGTTTGGTTTTTCACCCTTTAACGGCTTGTTTTCAAGAAACTGTAATTTTTCCAAATTATCGTCATACTCTCAAACTGGGAGAGCCAGTACTAAGCGGTCGGTTCCAACATGTTACATTGGTCACGTGCAAGGTGCCGTGCGTCCAACGAGGTCGTTTGGGGGCCGGTTTGGTTTTTCACCCTTTACCGACTTATTTTTAAGTCAGTGTCATTTTTGCAAATTATCATCATACTGTCAAATCGGAAGGCCCAGGACTTCGCGATCCGTTCTTACAAGTTAGATTGGTCCCGTACGAGGTGTTCATGCCTCCTACGAGGTCATTTAAGGGCTAGTTTGGGTTTTCACCCTTTAACGGCATTTTTTTAAGAAAGTGTGATTTTTGCAAACTATCATCATACTCTCAAATCGGAAGGCCCGGGACTACGCGGTCAGTTCCTACAAGTTAGATTGGTCCCGTGCAAGGTGTTTGTGCCTCCTACGGGGTCGTTTGGTGGCTGGTTTGGGTTTTCACCCTTTAACGACCTATTTTCAAGTCTAAGTGTGATTTTGGCAAATTATCATCATACTCTCAAATCGAGAGACCCGGGACTACGCGATCAGTTCCGACATGTTACATTGGTCCCGTGAGAGGTTTTCGTGCCTCCAACGGGGTCGTTTGGTGGTTGGTTTGGGTTTTCACCCTTTAATGTCTTGTTTTTAAGTTAAAGTGTGATTTTTGGAAATTATCGTCATACTCTCAAACCGGGAGACCGGGGACTTTGCGGTCAGTTCCTACAAGTTACATTGGTCCCGTGTGAGGTGTTCGTGCCTCCTATGGGGTCGTTTGCGTTTTGTTCGAGTTTTCACCCTTTAATGACTTGTTCTCAAGAAAGTGTGATGTTTGCAAATTATCGTCATACTCTCAAACCGAGGGACCCGAGATTACGCGGTCAGTTCTGACAAGTTACATTGGTCTCGTGTGAGGTGTTCGTGCCTCCTACGAGGCCGTTTGGGAGTTGGTTTTTGTTTTCACCCTTGAATGACATATTTTTAAGTCAATGTGATTTTTGATAATTATAGTCGTACTCTCAAATCGGGCGACCGGGGACTACACGATCAGTTACTATAAGTTACATTGGTCACATGCAAGGTGTTAGTGCCTCCTACGGGGTCGTTTGGGGGCTGGTTTGGTTTTTCACCATTTAACGACTTTTTTCAAGAAAGTGTAATTTTTCTAAATTATCGTCATACTCTTAAACTGGGAGACCCAGGACTACGTGGTCGGTTCCAACATGTTACATTGGTCCCTTGCAAGGTGCCGTGCGTCCAACGAGGTCGTTTGAGGGATGGTTTGGTTTTTCACCCTTTAACGACTTATTTTGAAGTCAGTGTGATTTTTGCTAATTATCGTCACACTCTCAAACTGGGAGACTCAGGACTACGCGGTCAGTTGCTACAAGTTACATTGGTCCCGTGCGAGGAGTTCGTGCCTCCTACGCGGTCGTTTGGGGGCTTGTTTGGGTTTTCACCCTTTAAGGACTTATTTTTAAGAAAGTGTGATTTTTGCAAATTATCGTTATACTCTCAAATCGGAAGGCCATGTACTACGCAGTTAGTTCCTACACGTTACATTTTTCCCGTGCAAGGTGTTTTTGCCTCCTACGGGGTCGTTTGGGAGCTGGTTTGGGTTTTCACCCTTTAACGACCTATTTTCAAGTCTAAGTGTGATTTTTGTAAATTATCATCATACTTTCAAATCGAGAGACCTGGGACTACGCGATCAGTTCTGACATGTTACATTGGTCCCGTGAGAGGTGTTCGTGCCTCCAATGGGGTCGTTTGGTGATTGGTTTGGGTTTTCACCCTTTAACGATTTGTTTTTAAGAAAGTGTAATTTTTCCAAATTATCATCATACTCTCAAACCGAGAGACCTAGGACTACGTGGTTAGTTCCTATAAGTTACATTGGTACCGAGCGAGATGTTCGTGCCTCCTACGGGGTTGTTTGGGGGCTGGTTTGGTTTTTCACCCTTTAACGGCTTATTTTCAACAAACTGTAATTTTTCCAAATTATCGTCATACTCTCAAACTGGGAGTGCCAGTACTAAGCGATCGGTTCCTACATGTTACATTGGTCACGTGCAAGGTGTCGTGCCTCCAACGAGGTCGTTTAAGGGCTGGTTTTGGTTTTCACCCTATAACGACTTATTTTTAAGAAAGTGTGATTTTTACAAATTATCATCATACTCTCAAATTGGAAGGCCCGGGACAACGCGGTCAGTACCTACAAGTCACATTAGAACCGTGCGAGGTGTTCGTGCCTCCTACGAGGTCGTTTAATGGCTGGTTTGGGTTTTCACTCTTTAACGGCATATTTTTAAGAAAGTGTGATTTTGGCAAATTATCATCATACTCCCAAATCGTAAGTCCCGGGACTACGCGGTCAGTTCCTACAAGTTAGATTGGTCCCGTGCGAGGTGTCCGTGCCTCCTACGAGGTCGTTTAAGGGCTGGTTTTGGTTTTCACCCTATAATGGCATATTTTTAAGAAAGTGTGATTTTTGCAAATTATCATCATACTCTCAAATCGGAAGGCCCGGGACAACGCGGTCAGTTCTTATAAGCTAGATTGGTCCTGTGCAAGGTGTTTGTGCCTCCTACGGGGTCGTTTGGGGGCTGGTTTGGGTTTTCACCGTTTAACGACCTATTTTCAAGCGTAAGTGTAATTTTTTCAAATTATCATCATACACTCAAATTGAGAGACCCGGGACTACGCGATCAGTTCCGACAAGTTATATTTGTCCCGTGAGAGGTGTTCGTACCTCCTACGGGGTCGTTTGGTGGCTAGTTTGGGTTTTCACCCTTTAACGTCTTATTATTAAGTCAAAGTGTGATTTTTGCAAATTATCGTCATACTCTCAAACTGAGAGACTCGAGATTACGCGGTCAGTTTCAACAAGTTACATTGGTCTCGTGCGAGGTGGTCGTGCCTCCAACGAGATCGTTTGGGAGCTGGTTTTGTTTTTCACCCTTTAACGACTTCTTTTCAAGAAAGTTTAATTTTTCCAAATTATCGTTATACTCTCAAACTGGGAGACCCAGGACTATGCATTCGGTTCCTACATGTTACATTGGTCCCGTGCGAGGTGTTCGTGACTCCAACGAGGTCTGTTGGGGGCTGGTTTGGTTTTTCACCCTTTAATGACTTATTTTTAAGTCAGTGTGATTTCTGCAAATTATCATCATACTCTCAAACTGGGAGACCCAAGACTACGCGGTCAGTTCCCACAAGTTACATTGGTCCCGTGCAAGGTGTTGGTGCCTCCTACGAGGTCGTTTGAGGGCTGGTTTGGGTTTTCACCCTTTAACGACATGTTTTTAAGAAAGTGTGATTTTTGCAAATTATCATCATACTCTCAAATCGAAAGGCCCGGGACTACACGGTCAGTTCCTACAAGTTAGATTGGTCCCGTGCAAAGTGTTTGTGCCACCTACGAGGTCGTTTGTGGGCTGGTTTAGGTTTTCACCCTTTAACGGCGTATTTTCAAGTCTAAGTGTGATTTTTGCAAATTATCATCATACTCTCAAATCGAGAGACCCAAGACGACGCGATCAGGTCCGATGTGTTACATGGGTCCCGTGAGAGGTTTTTGTGCCTCCTACGGGGTCGTTTGATGGTTGGTTTGGGTTTTCACCCTTTAACGTCTTATTTTTAAGTCAAAATGTGATTTTTGCATATTATCATCATACTCACAAATTGGGAGACCCGGGACTACACGGTCACCTCCTACAAGTTACATTGGTCCCGTGCAAGGTGGTCATGCCTCCAACGGGATCGTTTGGTGGTTCATTTGGGTTTTCACCCTTCAAGGGCTTGTTTTCAAGAAAGTGTGATTTTTTGCAAATTATCATCATACTCTCAAAACGGGAGACCCAGGACTACGCGGTCAGTTCCTACAAGTTACATTTGTCCCATGCGAGGTTTTCATGCCTCTTACGAGATGGTTTGGGGGCTGGTTTGGGTTTTGTCCATTTAACGGCTTGTTTTCAAGTTAGTGTGATTTTTGCAAATTATCGTCATACTATCAAATTTTGAGACCCGGGACTATACGGTTAGTTGTTACAAGTTACATTGGTCCCGTGCGACGTGTTCGTGACTCCGACGGGGTCGTTTGGGGGCTAGTTTTGGTTTTCACCCTTTAATGGCCTATTTTTAAGTCTAACTGTGATTTTTAAAAATTATAGTCACCTTCTCATATTAGGAGACTCAAGACTATGCGGTCACTTCTAATATGTCACATTGGTCCCGTGCGAGGTGTTCGTGCCTCCTACGGGGTCCTTTGGGGGATGGTTTGCGTTTTCACCCTTTAACGGCTTGTTTTTAAGTGAAAGTGTGATTTTTGAAAATTATCGTCATACTCTCAAACCCGGAGACCCGGGAATATGCCGTTAGTTACTACAAATTACATTGGTCCCGTGCGAGGTGTTCGTGCCTCCTAAGGGGTAGTTTGCTGTTTGGTTTGGGTTTTCACCCTTTAATGACCTGTCCTCAAGAAAGTGTGATTTTTGCAAATTATCGTCATACTCTCAAACCGAGAGACCCGGGATTACGCGGTCAGTTCCGACAAGTTACATTGGTCTCGTGCGAGGTGTTCGTGCCTCCTACGGGGTCGTTTGGGAGCTGTTTGGGTTTTCACCCTTTAACGACTTATTTTTAAGTTAGTGTGATTTTTGCAAATTAATGTCATACTCTCAAATCGGTAGACCGGGGACTACGCTATCAGTTACTACAAGTTACATTGGTCCCGTGCAAGGTGTTCGTACTTCCTTCGGGGTCGTTTGGGGGATGGTTTGGTATTTCACCCTTTAACGGCTTGTTTTCAAGAAAGTGTAATTTTTCTAAATTATCGTCACACTCTTAAACTGGGAGACCCAGGACTACGCGGTCGGTTCCTACATGTTACATTGGTCCCGTGCAAGGTGTTGTGCCTCCAACCAGGTCGTTTCGAGGATGGTTTTGTTTTTCACCCTTTAACGACTTATTTTTAAGTCAGTGTGATTTTTGCAAATTATCACCATACTCTCAAATCGAGAGACCTGGGACTTCGTGATCAGTTCCGACATGTTACATTGGTCCCGTGAGAGGTGTTCGTGCCTCATACGGGGTTGTTTGGTGGCTGGTTTGGGTTTTCACCCTTTAACGTCTTGTTTTTAAGTCAAAGTGTGAGTTTTGCAAATTATCATCATACTCTCAAATCGAGAGACCCGGGACTACGTGGTCACTTCCTACAAGTTACATTCGTCCCTTGCGAGGTGTCCACGCCTCCAACGGGATCGTTTGGTGGCTTATTCGGGTTTTCACCCTTTAATGGCTTATTTTCAAGAAAGTGTGATTTTTGCAAGTTATCGTCATAATCTCAAAATGGGAGACCCAGGGTGTACGCGGTCAGTTCCTACAAGTTACATTGGTCCCGTGCGAGGTGTTCGTGCCTCCTACGAGGTCGTTTGGGGGCTGGTTTTTGTTTTCAACATTTAACGGCTTGTTTTCAAGTTAGTGTGATCTTTGTAAATCATCGTCATACTCTCAAATTGAGATGCCCGGGACTATGCGGTCAGTTCCTACAAGTTACATTAGTACGATGCATGTTGTTCATGCCTCCTACGGGATCGTTTGGGGGATGGTTTGGGTTTTCACCCTTTAACGGCTTATTTTCAAGTCTAACTGTGATTTTTAACAATTATAGTCACCCTCTCATATCGGGAGACTCGAGACTATGCGGTCAGTTCCACTATGTTACATTGGTCCCGTACGAGGTGTTCGTGCCTCCTACGGGGTCGTTTGGGGGATGGTTTGGGTTTTCACCCTTTAACGGCTTGATTTTAAGTCAAAGTGTGATTTTTGCAAATTATCGCCATACTCTCAAACCGGGAGACTCGGGACTATGCTGGGAGTTCCTACAAGTTACATTGGTCCCGTGTGAGGTGTTCGTGCCTCCTATAGGGTCGTTTGCTGTTTGGTTTGGGTTTTCACCCTTTAATGACTTGTTCTCAAGAAAGTGTGATTTTTGCAAATTATCGTCATACTCTCATACCGAGAGACCCGAGATTACGCGGTCAGTTCTGACATGTTATATTGGTCTCCTGTGAGGTGTTCATGCCTCCTATGAGGCCGTTTGGGAGTTTTTTTTGGTTTTCACCCTTTGTTGACATATTTCTAAGTCAGTGTGATTTTTGCAAATTAACGTCATACTCTCAAATCGGGAGACCGGGGACTACGCGATCAGTTACTACAAGTTACATTGGTCCCGTGCAAGGTGTTAGTGCCTCCTACGGGGTCGTTTGGTGACTGGTTTGGGTTTTCACCCTTTAACGATTTGTTTTTAAGAAAGTGTAATTTTTCCAAATTATCGTCGTACTCTCAAACTGGGAGACCCAGGACTACGCGGTCAGTTCCTATAAGTTACATTCGTACCGAGCGAGGTTTGGTTTTTGGGGGCTGGTTTGGGGGCTGGTTTGGTTTTTCACCCTTTAATGGCTTGTTTTCAAGAAAGTGTGATTTTTGCCAATTATCGTCATACTCTCAAACTGGGAGACCCAGGACTACGCAGTCAGTTACTACAAGTTGCATTGGTCCCATGCGAGGTGTTCGTGCCTCCTACGAGGTCGTTTGAGGGCTGGTATGGGTTTTCACCATTTAATGGCATGTTTTTAAGAATGTGTGATTTTTGCAAATTATCATCATACTCTCAAATCAAAAGGCCCGGGACTACGCGGTCAGTTCCAACAAGTTATATTTGTTTCGTGCAACGTGTTTGTACCTCCTACGGGGTCGTTTGGGGGCTGGCTTTGGTTTTCACCCTTTAACGGCCTATTTTCAAGTCTAAGTGTGATTTTTGCAAATTATCATCATACTCTCAAATCGAGAGACCCGGGACTACGCGATCAGTTCCAACAAGTAACATTGGTCCCGTGCGAGGTGTTCGTGCCTCCTACGGGGTCGTTTGGTTGCTGGTTTGGGTTTTAACCCTTTAATGTCCTATTTTCAAGTCTAACTGTGATTTTTTGCAAATAATCATCACACTCTCAAACCGGGAGACTCGGGACTACGAGGTGAGTTCCTATATGTTACATTGGTCCCATGCGAGGTGTTCATGCCACCTACAGGGTCGTTTGGGGGATGGGTTGGGTTTTCACCCTTTAACGGCTTATTTTTAAGTCAAAGTGTGATTTTTACAAATTATCGTCATACTCTTAAACCGTGAGACTCGGGACTACACGGTCTGTTCCTACAAGTTACAATGGTCCCGTACGAGGTGTTCGTGCCACCAACGGGGGCGCTTAGGGGCTGGTTAGGGTTTTCACCCTTTAACGGCCTATTTTGAACTCTAAGTGTGATTTCTGCAAATTATAGTCACACTCTCATACCGGGAGACTCGAGATTACGCGATCAGTTCCTATATGCTACATTGGTCCCGTGCGAGGTGTTCGTGCCTCATACGGGGTCGTTTGGGGGATAGTTTGGGTTTTCACCCCTTAACGTCTTGTTTTTAAGTCAAAGTGTGATTTTTGCAAATTATCGTTATACTCTCAAACCGAGAGATCCGAGATTACGCGGTCAGTTTCGACAGGTTACATTAGTCTCGCGCGAGGTGTTCGTTCCTCATACAAGGTCGTTTGGGAGCTACTTTGGGGTTTCACCCTTTAATGACTTATTTTTAAGTGAGTGTGATTTTTGAAAATTAATGGCATACTCTCAAATTGGGAGACCGGGGACTACGCGATCAGTTACAACAAGTTACATTGGTCCCGTGCAAGATGTTCGTGCCTCCTACGGGGTCATTTGGGATCTGGTTTGGGATTTCACCCTTTACCGGCTTATTTTCAAGAATGTGTAATTTTTCCAAATTATCATTTTACTCTCAAATTGGGAGGCCCAGGACTACGCGGTCAGTTCCAACAAGTTACGTTGGTCCCATGCGAGGCGTTCGTTCCTCCTACGGGGTCATTTAGGGACTGGTTTGGGTTTTCACCCTTTAACGGCCTATTTTCAAGTCTAAGTGTGATTTTTGTAAATTATCATCATACTCTCAAACCGGGAGACACGGGTCTACGAGGTCAGTTCCTACAAGATACATTGGTCCCGTGCGAGGTGTTCGTGCCGCCTACGGGGTCGTTTTCTGGATGGTTTGGGTTTTCACCCTTTGACGACTAGTTTTCAAGAAATTGTGATTTTTGCAAATTATCATGATACTCACAACAGAGAGACCCGAGATTACGCGGTCAATTCCTAGAAGTTACATTGGTCCTGTGCCTAGTGTTAGTGTGTCCTACGGGGTCATTTGGGAGCTGGTACGGGGCCAAGTGTTAAGTGTTCGTGCGTTCCAAAAATGTGTTTTTTGGAAATTATCGTCATACTCTCAAATTGAGAGAGCCAGGACAACACGGTGAGTTCCTACAGTTAACATTGGTCCCGTGTGAGGTGTTCGTGCCACCTACGGGGTCATTTGGGGGTTGGTTTGGGTTTTCACCCTTTAACGGCCTATTTCCAAGTCTAAGTGTGATTTTTTGCTAATTATCATCACACTCTCAAACCGAGAGACTCGGGACTACGCGGTGAGTTCCTATATGTTTCATTGGTCCCATGCGAGGTGTTCATGCCTCCTACGGGGTCGTTTGGGGGATGGTTTGGGTTTTCACCCTTTAACGACTTATTTTTAAGTCAAAGTGTGATTTTTGTATATTATCGTCATACTTTCAAACCGGGAGACTCGGGACTACAGGATCAATTCCTACAAGTTACATTGGTAACGTGCGAGGTGTTCGTGCCTCCAACGGGGTCGTTTGCTGGCTGGTTTGGGTTTTCACCCATTGATGACTAGTTTTCAAGAAAGTGTGCTTTTTGCAAATTATCATCATACTCTCAAACAGAGAGACCCGAGATTACGCGGTTAGTTCCTACAAGTTACATTGTTCTCGTGCGAGGTGTTCGTACCTCCTATGAGCTTTTGGGAGCTGGTTTGGGATCTCACCCTTTAACGACTTACTTTTAAGTCAGTGTGATTTTTGCAAATTAACGTCATATTCTTAAATCGGGAGACCGAGGATTACGTGATCAGTTACAATAAGTTACATTGGTCCCGTGCAAGGTGTTCGTGGCCCGTACGGGGTCGTTTGGGTGCCGGTTTGGTTTTCACCCTTTAACGGCTTGTGTTTCAAGAAAGTGTCATTTTTCCAAATTATCATCATGCTCTCAAACCGGGAGACCCAGGAGTACGTGATCAGTTCCTATAAGTTACATTGGTCCCGTGCGAGGTATTCGTTCCTCCTACGGGGTCGTTTGGATGTTGGTTTCGGTTTTCTCCCTTTAACGGCATATTTTCAAGTGTAAGCGTGATTTTTGCAAATTATTGTCATACTCTCAAATCGAGAGACCCGGGACTACGCGGTTAGTTCCTACATTTTACATTGGTGTCGTGCGAGGTGTTTGTGCCTCCAACGAGTCGTTTGGGGGCTGGTTTGGTTTTTCACCCCTTAACGACCTATTTTTAAGTCAGTGTGATTTTTCCAAATTATCAGCATACTCTCAAATTGGGAGACCGGGGACTACGCAGTCAGTTGCTACAAGTTACATGTGTCCCCTGCGAGGTGTTCGTGCCTCCAAGAGGGTCGTTTGGGTGCTGGTTTGGGTTTTCACCATTTAACGGCTTGTTTTCAAGAAAGTGTGATGTTTGCAAATTATCGCCATACTCTCAAATTGAGAGACCCGGGACTACGCGGTCAGTTCCTACACGTTACATTGGTCCCGTGCGAGGTGTTCGTGCCTCGTACGGGGTCGTTTAGGGGCTGGTTAGGGTTTTCACCCTTTAACGGCCAATTTCAACTCTAAGGGTGATTTCTGCAAATTATAGTCGCACTCTCATTCCGGGATACTCGAGACTACGTGGTCAGTTCCTATATGTTACATTGGTCCCCTGCGAGGTGTTAGTGTCTCCTACGGGGTCGTTTGGCGGATGGTTTGGGTGTTCACCCTTTAATGGCTTGTTTTTAAGTGAAAGTGTGATTTTTGAAAATTATCGTCATACTCTCAAACCGAGAGACCCGAGATTACGCGGTCAGTTCCGACAAGTTACATTAGTCTCGTGCGAGGTGTTCATTCCTCCTGTAAGGTCGTTTGTGAGCTTATTTGGGGTTTCACCCTTTAATTACTTAGTTTTAAGTCAGTGTGATTTTTGCAAATTAACGGCATACTCTCAAATCGGTAGACCGGGGACTCCGCGATCAGTTACTACAAGTTACATTGGTCCCGTGCAAGATATTCGTTCCTCCTACGGGGCCGTTTGGGGGCTGGTTTGTGTTTTCACTCCTTAACGACCTATTTTCAAGTCTAAGTGTCGTTTTTTGCAAATTATCATCACACTCTGAAACCGGGAGACTCGGGACTACGCGGTGAGTTCCTATATGTTCCATTAGTCCCATGCGAGGTGTTCATGCCTTTTACGGGGTCGTTTGGGGGATGGTTTGGGTTTTCACCCTTTAACGGCTTGTTTTTTAGTCATAGTGTGATTTTTGCAAATTATCGTTATACTCTCAAACCGAGAGATCCGAGATTACGCGGTCAGTTCCGACAGGTTACATTAGTCTCGCGCGAGGTGTTCGTTCCTCCTACAAGGTCGTTTGGGAGCTACTTTGGGGTTTCACCCTTTAATGATTTATTTTTAAGTCAGTGTGATTTTTGAAAATTAATGGCATACTCTCAAATTGGGAGACCGGGGACTACGCGATCAGTTACAACAAGTTACATTGGTCCCGTGCAAGATGTTTGTGCCTCCTACGGGATCATTTGGGATCTGGTTTGGGATTTCACCCTTCACCGGCTTATTTTCAAGAATGTGTAATTTTTCCAAATTATCATTTTACTCTAAAATTGGGAGGCCCAGGACTACGCGGTCAGTTCCAACAAGTTACGTTGGTCCCATGCGAGGTGTTCGTTCCTCCTACGGGGTCATTTAGGGGTTGGTTTGGGTTTTCACCCTTTAACGGCCTATTTTCAAGTCTAAGTGTGATTTTTGTAAATTATCATCATACTCTCAAACCGGGAGACACGGGACTACGAGGTCAGTTCCTACAAGTTACATTGGTCCCGTGCGAGGTGTTCGTGCCGCCTACGGGGTCGTTTTCTGGCTGGTTTGGGTTTTCACCCTTTGACGACTAGTTTTCAAGAAATTGTGATTTTTGCAAATTATCATGATACTCACAAACAGAGAGACCCGAGATTACGCAGTCAATTCCTACAAGTTACATTGGTCCCGTGCCAAGTGTTAGTGCGTCCTACGGGGTCATTTGGGAGCTGGTTTGGGTTTTCACCATTTAACGTCTTGTTTTAAAAAAAGTGTGTTTTATGGAAATTATCGTCATACTCTCAAATTGAGAGATCCAGGAGAACGCGGTGAGTTCCTACAGGTAACATTGGTCCCGTGTGAGGTGTTCGTGCCACCTACGGGGTCATTTGGGGGTTGGTTTGGGTTTTCACCCTTTAACGGCCTATTTCCAAGTCTAAGTGTGATTTTTTGCTAATTATCGTCACACTCTCAAATCGAGAGACTCGGGACTACGCGGTGAGTTCCTATATGTTTCATTGGTCCAATGCGAGGTGTTCATGCCTCCTACGGGGTCGTTTGGGGGATGGTTTGGGTTTTCACCCTTTAACGACTTATTTTTAAGTCAAAGTGTGATTTTTTTATATTATCGTCATACTTTCAAACCGGGAGACTCGGGACTACACGATCAATTACTACAAGTTACATTGGTAACGTGCGAGGTGTTCGTGCCTCCAACGGGGTCGTTTACTAGCTGGTTTGGGTTTTCACCCATTGATGACTAGTTTTCAAGAAAGTGTGCTTTTTGCAAATTATCATCATACTCTCAAACCGAGAGAACCGAGATTATGCGGTCAGTTCCTACAAGTTACATTGGTCTCGTGCGAGGTGTTCGTACCTCCTATGAGCTTTTGGGAGCTGGTTTGGGATCTCACCCTTTAACGACTTACTTTTAAGTCAGTGTGATTTTTGCAAATTAACGTCATATTCTTAAATCGGGAGACCGAGGACTACGTGATCAGTTCCAATAAGTTACATTGGTCCCGTGCGAGGTGTTCGTTCCTCCTACGGGGTCGTTTGGAGGTTGGTTTCGGTTTTCTCCCTTTAACGGCATATTTTCAAGTGTAAGCATGATTTTTGCAAATTATTGTCATACTCTCAAACCGAGAGACCCGGGACTACGCGGTTAGTTCCTACATTTTACATTGGTGTCGTGCGAGGTGTTTGTGCCTCCAACGAGGTCGTTTGGGGGCTGGTTTGGTTCTTCACCCCTTAAAGACCTATTTTTAAGTCAGTGTGATTTTTCCAAATTATCAGCATACTCTCAAATCGGGAGACCGGGGACTACGCAGTCAGTTGCTATAAGTTACATGTGTCCCCTGCGAGGTGTTCGTGCCTCCAACAGGGTCGTTTGGGTGTTGGTTTGGGTTTTCCCCATTTAACGGCTTGTTTTCAAGAAAGTGTGATGTTTGCAAATTATCGCCATACTCTCAAATTGAGAGACCCGGGACTACGCGGTCAGTTCCTACACGTTACATTGGTCCCGTTCGAGGTGTTCGTGCCTCGTCCGGGGTCGTTTAGGGGCTGGTTAGGGTTTTCACCCTTTAACGGCCAATTTCAACTCTAAGTGTGATTTCTACAAATTATAGTCGCACTCTCATTTCGGGAGACTCGAGACTACGCGGTCAGTTCCAACACGTTACATTGGTCCCGTGCAAGGTGTTCGTGTCTCCTACGGGGTCGTTTGGGGGATGGTTTGGGTGTTCACCATTTAACGGCTTGTTTTTAAGTGAAAGTGTGATTTTTGCAAATTATCGTCATACTCTCAAACAGAGAGACCCGAGATTACGCGGTCAGTTCGGACAAGTTACATTAGTCTCGTGCAGTTATTTGGGGTTTCGCCCTTTAATTACTTATTTTTAAGTCAGTGTGATTTTTGCAAATTAACGGCATACACTCAAATCGGGAGACCGGGGGCTCCGCGATCAGTTACTACAAGTTACATTGGTCCCGTGCAAGATATTCGTTCCTCCCACGGGGCCGTTTGGGGGCTGGTTTGTGTTTTCACCCCTTAACGACCTATTTTCAAGTCTAAGTGTCATTTTTTGTAAATTATCATCACACTCTAAAATCGGGAGACTCGGGACTACGCGGTGAGTTCCTATATGTTCCATTGGTCCCATGCGAGGTGTTCATGCCTCCTACGGGGTCGTTTGGGGGATGGTTTGGGTTTTCACCCTTTAACGGCTTGTTTTTAAGTCAAAGTGTGATTTTTGCAAATTATCATCATACTCTCAAACAAAGAGACCCGAGATTATGCGGCCAGTTCCTACAAGTTACATTGGTTTCGTGCGAGGTATTCGTGCCTCCTACGAGGTCGTTTGGGAGCTAGTTTGGCTTTTCACCCTTTAACGGCTCATTTTTAAGTCAGTGTGATTTTGGTAAATTAACATCATTCTCTAAAATCGGGAGACCGAGGACTACGCGATCAGTTACAATAAGTTACATTGGTCCCGTGCAAGGTGTTCGTGCCTCCTACGGGGTCGTTTAGGGGCTGGTTTGGTTTTCACCCCTTAACGACTTATTTTCAAAAAATTGTCATTTTTCCAAATTTTCATCATGCTTTTAAACCGAGAGACCCAGGAGTACGCGATCAGTTCCTACTAGTTGTATTGGTCCCGAGCGAGGTGTTCGTTCCTCCTACGGGGTCGTTTGAGGGCTGATTTGGGTTTTCTCCCTTTAACGGCCTGTTTTCATATCTAAGTGTGATTTTGCAAATTATCGTCATACTCTCAAACTGAGAGACCTGGGACTACGCGGTCAGTTACTACATGTTACATTGGTCCCGTTTGAGGTGTTCGTGACAGGAAGGAGGTCGTTTGGGGGCTGGTTTGCTTTTTCACCCTTTAACGACTTATTTTTAAGTCAGTGTGATTTTTGCAAATTATCGGCATACTCTCATATTGAGAGACAGGGGACTACGCGGTCAGTTGCTACAAGTTTCATGTGTCCCGTGCGAGGTTTTCGTGCCTCCTATAGGGTCGTTTAGGGGCTGGTTTGGGTTTTCACCATTTAACGGTTTGTTTTTAAGAAAGTGTGATTTTTGCAAATTATCATCATACTCTCAAATTGAGAGACCCGGGACTATGCAGTCAGTTCCTACACGTTACATTGGTCCCGTTCGAGGTGTTCGTGCCTCCTACGGGGTTGTTTGGGGGCTGGTTTGGGTTTTCACCATTTAACGGCTTGTTTTCAAGAAAGTGTGATTTTTGCAAATTATCATCATACTCTCAAATTGAGAGACCCGGGAGTACGCGGTCAGTTCCTACACGTTACATTGGTCCCGTGCGAGGTGTTCGTGCCTCGTACGGGATCGTTTAGGGACTGGTGAGGATTTTCACCCTTTAACGTCCTATTTTCAACTCTAAGTGTGATTTCTTCACATTATAGTCCCACTCTCATTCCGGGAGACTCGAGACTACGCGGTCAGTTCCTACATGTTACATTGGTCCCGTGCAAGGAGTTCGTGACTCCAAGGAGGTCGTTTAGGGACTGGTTTGCTTTTTCACCCTTTAAGGAATTATTTTTAAGTCAGTGTGATTTTTGCAAATTATCGGCATACTCTCAAATTGAGAGATCGACGACTACGCGGTCAGTTGCTAGAAGTTACATTGGTCCCGTGCGAGGTGTTCATGCCTCCTACAGGGTAGTTTGGGTTTTCACCTTTTAACGACTTTATTTTTAGGAAAGCGAGATTTTTGCAAATTATCATCATACTATCAAATTGAGAGACCTGGGACTATGCGGTCAGTTGCAACACGTTACATTGGTCCCGTGCGAGGTGTTCGTGCCACCTACGGGGTCGTTTAGGGGCTGGTTTGCGTTTTCTCCCTTTAATGGCTTGTTTTCAAGTCTAAGTGTGATTTTTGTAAATTATCGTCATACTCTCAAACCAGGAGACTCGGTACTACGCGGTCAGTTCCTACAAGTTACATTAGTCCCGTGCGAGGTGTTCTTCCCTCCTACGGGGTCGTTTGTGGGTTGGTTTGGGTTTTCACCCTTTGATGACTTATTTTTAAGTCAGTGTGATTTTTGCAAATTAATGTCATACTCTCAAATTGGGAGACCAGGGACTACGCGATCAGTTACAACAAGTTAAGTTGGTCCCGTGCAAGGTGTTCGTGCCTCCTACGGGGTCGTTTGGGGGCTGGTTTGGATTTTCACCCTTTAACAGCTTATTTTCAACAAAGTGTGATTTTTGTAAATTATCGTCATACTCTCAACCCGGGAGACCCAGGACTACGCGGTCAGTTCCTACCAGATACATTGGTCCCGTGCGAGGTGTTCGTGCCTCCGACAAGGTCGTTTGGGAGCTAGTTTGGGTTTTCACCCTTTAATGACTTATTTTTAAGTAAGTGTGATTTTTGTAAATTAACGGCATACTCTCAAATTGGTAGACCGGGGACTACGCGATCAGTTACTACTAGTTATATTGGTCCCGTGTAAGGTGTTCGGGCATCCTACGGGGTCGTTTGGGGGCTGGTTTGAGTTTTCACCCTTTAACGACTTATTTTCAAGAAAGTGTAATTTTTACAAATTATCATTTTACTCTCAAACTGGGAGACCCATGACTACGCGGTCAGTTCCAATAAGTTACGTTGGTCCCAGTGCGACGTGTTCGCTCCTCCTACGGGGTTGTTTGGGGGCTGGTTTGCGTTTTCACCCTTTAATGACTTGTTTACAAATCTAAGTGTGATTTTTGTAAATTATCGTCATACTCTCAAACCAGGAGACTCGTGACTACGCGGTTAGTTCCTACAAGTTACATTGGTTCCGTGCGAGGTGTTCTTGCCTCCTACGGGGTCGTTTAATGGCTGGTTTGGGTTTTCACCCTTTGACGACTTGTTTTCAAGAAATTGGGATTTTTGCAAATTATCATCGTACTCTCAAACCGGGAGACCCGAGATTATGCAGTCAATTCCTACAAGTTCCATTGGTCTCGTGCGAGGTGTTCGTGCCTCCTTCGAGGTCGTTTGGGAGGGCGTTTGGGTTTTCACCCTTTAACGACTTATTTTTAAGTCAGTGTGATGTTTGCAAATAAACGTCATACTCTCAAATCGGGAGACCGGGGACTACGCGATCAGTTACAATAAGTTATATTGGTCCGTACAAGGTGTCTGTGCCTCCTACGGGGTCGTTTGTGGGCTGGTTTTGGTTTTCACCCTTTAACGTCTTATTTTCAAGAAAGTGTCATTTTTCCAAATTATCGTCATACTCTCAAACAGAGAGACGCAGGACTATGCGATCAGTTCCTACAAGTTACATTGGTCCCGCGCGAGGTGTTCGTTCCTCCTACGGGGTCGTTTGGGGGCTGGTTTGGGTTTTCTCCCTTTAACGACCTATTTTCATGTCTCAGTATGATTTTGCAAATTATCATGATACTCTCAAACTAAGAGACCCGGGACTACGCGGTCAGTTCCTACAAGTTACATTGGTCTCGTGTGAGACGTCCGTGCCTCCTACGAGGTCGTTTGGTGGCTAGTTTGGGTTTTAACCCTTTAACGACTTATTTTTAAGTCAAAGTGTGATTTTTCTAAATTATCGGCATACTCTCAAATCGGGAGACCGAGGACTACGGGGTCAGTTCCTACAAGTTACATTAGTCCCGTGCCAAGTGTTCGTGCGTCATACGGGGTCATTTGGGAGCTGGTTTGGGTTTTCACCATTTAACGTCTTGTTTTCAAGAAAGTGTGTTTTTTGGAAATTTTCGTTATACTCTCAAATTGAGAGACCAGGGACAACGCGGTGAGTTCCTACAAGTAACATTATTCCCGTGCGAGGTGTTCGTGCCTCCTACGGGGTCGTTTGGGGGCTGGTTTGGGTTTTCACCCTTTAACGGCCTATTTTCAAGTCTAAGTGTGATTTTTTTGCAAATTATCGTCACACTCTAAAACCGGGAGACTCGGGCCTACGCGGTGAGTTACTATATGTTACATTGGTCCCATGTGAGGTGTTCATGCCTCCTACGGGGTCGTTTGGGGGATGGTTTGGGTTTTCACCCTTTAACGACTTGTTTTTAAGTCAAAGTGTGATTTTTGTAAATTATCGTCATACTCTCAAAGTGAGAGACTCGAGACTACACGGTCAGTTCCTATAAGTTACATTGGTCCCGTGCGAGGTGTTCGTGCCTCCTATGGGGTCGTTCGCTGGCAGGTTTGGGTTTTCACCCTTTGACGTCTAGTTTTTAAGAAAGTGGGATTTTTGCAAATTATCATCATACTCTCAAACAGAGAGACCCGAGATTAAGCGGTCAGTTCCTACAAGTTACATTGGTCTCGTGTGATGTGTTCGTGCCTCCTACGAGGTCGTTTGGGAGCTGGTTTGGGTTTTCACCCTTTCACGACTTATTTTTAAGTCTGTGAGATTTTTGAAAATTAACTTCATACTCTCAAATCTGGAGACCGAGGACTACGCGATCAATTACAATAAGTTACATTTTCCCATGTAAGGTGTTCGTGCCCCCTACGGGGTCGTTTGGGGGATGGTTTGGTTTTCACCCTTTAACGACTTATTTTCAAGAGAGTGTCATTTTTCCAAATTATCGTCATGCTCTCAAACCGGGAGACCCAGGAGTACGCGGTCATTTGGGGGCTGGTTTGGGTTTTCTCCCTTTAACGGCATGTGTGATTTTTGCAAATTATTGTCATACTCTCAAACCGAGAGACCCGGGACTACGCGGTCAATTCCTACATGTTACATTTCTGCCGTGCGAGGTGTTCGTGCCTCGAACGAGGTCGTTTGGGGGCTGGTTTTGTTTTTCACCATTTAACGACTTATTTTTAAGTCAGTGTGATTTTTGCAAATTATCGGCATACTCTCAAATCGAGAGACCGGGGACTACGCGGTCATTTGCTCGAAGATGCATTGGTCTCGTGCCAGGTGTTCGTGCCTCCTACAGGGTCCTTTGGGGGCTGGTTTGGGTTTTCACATTTTAACGGCTTGTTTTCAAGAAAGTGTGATTTTTGCAAATTATCATCATACTCTCAAATTAAGAGACCCACGACTACACGGTCAGTTCCTACATGTTACATTGGTCCCGTGCGAGGTGTTCGTTCCTCCTACGGGGTCGTTTAGGGTCTAGTTTGGGTTTTCACCCTTTAACGGCCTATTTTCTACTCTAAGTGTGATTTCTGTAAACTATAGTCACACTCTCATACTAGGAGACTCGACACTACGCGGTCAGCTCCTATTTGTTACATTGGTCCCGTGCGAGGTGTTCGTGCCTCCTACCGGGTCGTTTGGGGGATGGTTTGGGTTTTCACCCTTTAACGTCTAATTTTTAAGTCAAAGTGTAATTTTTGCAAATTATCGTCATACTCACAAACCGAGAGACCCGAGATTACACGGTCAGTTTTGATAAGTTACCTTGGTCTCGTGCGAGGTGTTCGTTCCTCCTGCAAGGTCGTTTGGGAGCTAGTTTGGGTTTTCACCGTTTAATGAATTATTTTTAAGTCAGTGTGATTTTTGCAAATTAATGGCATACTCGCAAATCGGGAGACCGGGGACTATGCGATCTGTTACTACAAGTTACATTTGTCCCAAGCAAGATGTTCGTGACTCCTACGGGGTCGTTTGGGGGCTTGTTTGGGTTTTCTACCTTTAACGGCTTGTTTTCAAGAAAGTGTCATTTTTCCAAATTATCGTCATACTCTCAAACCGCGAGATCCAGGACTACGCGATCAGTTCCTACAAGTTTCATTGGTCCCGTGCAAGGTGTTCGTTCCTCCTACGGGGTCGGTTAGCGGCTGGTTTGTGTTTTCACCCTTTAACGGCCTATTTTCTACTCTTAGTGTGATTTCTGCAAATTATAGTCACACTCTCATACTGGGAGACTCGAGACTATGCGGTCATCTCCTGTATGTTACATTGGTCCCGTGCGATTTGTTCGTTCCTCCTACGAGGTCATTTGGGGGCTAGTTTGGGTTTTCACCTTTTACCGGCTTGTTTTTAAGTCAGTGTGATTTTTGCAAATTGTCATCATACTCTCAGACCAAGAGACCCGAGACTACACGGTCAATTCCTACATGTTACATTGGTCCCGTGCGAGGTGTTTGTGCCTCCAATGATGTCGTTTGGGGTCGGGTTTGGGTTTTCACCCTTTAACGACATATTTTTAAGTCAGTGTGATATTTTTAAATTATCATCAAACTCTCAAATCGGGACATCGGGGACTACGTGGTCAGTTCCTATAAGTTACATTGGTCTCGTGCCAGGTGTTCGTGCCTGCTACAAAGTCGTTTGGGTGCTGGTTTGGGTTTTCACCATTTAACAGCTTGTTTTCAAGAAAGTTTGATTTTTGCAAATTATCATCATACTGTCAAATTGGGTGACCAGGGACTACGCGGTCAGTTCCTAGAAGTTACATTTGTCCCGTACGAGGTGTTCGTTCCTCCTACGGGGTCGTTTGGGGTCTAGTTTGGGTTTTCACCCTTTGACGACTAGTTTTCAAGAAACTGTGATTTTTGCAAATTATCATCATACTCTCAAACCGAGAGACCTGAGATTACGCAGACACTTCCTACAGGTTATATTGGTCTCGTGCGATGTGTTCGTGCCTCCTACGAGGTCGTTTGGGAGCTGTTTGGGTTTTAACCCTTTAACGACTTATTTTTAAGTCAGTGTGTTTTTTGCAAATTAATGTCATACTCTCAAATCGGGATACCGAGGACTACTCAAGGAGTTATAGCAAGTTACATTGGTCTCGCGCAAGGTGTTCGTGCCTCATACGGGGTCGTTTGGGGGCTGGTTTGAGTTTTCACACTTTAACGGCTTGTTTTTAAGTCAGTGTGATTTTTGCAAATTATCGTCATACTCTCAAACCGGAAGACCCGGGACTACACGGTGAGTTCCTATAAGTTACATTGGTCCCGTGCGAGGTGTTCATTCGTCCTACGGGGTCGTTTGTGGGATGCTTTGGGTTTTCACCCTTTAACGACCTATTTTCAAGTCTGAGTGTGATTTTGCAAATTATCGTCATAATCTCAAACCTAGAGGCCTGGGACTACGCGGTCAGTTCCTACATGTTACATTGGTCCCGTGCGAGGTGTTCGTGACTCCAATGTGGTCGTTTGGGGGCTGGTTTGCTTTTTCACCCTTTAACGACTTATTTTTAAGTCAGTGTGATTTTTTCAAATTATTGGCATACTCTCAAATCGGGACACCGGGGACTACACGGTCAGTTCCTATAAGTTACATTGGTCCCATACGAGGTGTTCCTGCCTGCTACAGGGTCGTTTGGGGGCTGGTTTGGGCTTTCACTCTTTAACGACCTGTTTTGAACAAAGTATGATATTTGCAAATTATCATCATACTCTCAAATGGAAAGACCCGGGACTACGAGGTCGGTTCCTACAAGTTACATTGGTCCCTTGCGAGGTGTTTGTTCCTCCTACGGGGTTATTTGGGGGCTAGTTTGGGTTTTCACCCTTAAGCAGCCTATTTTCAAGTCTAAGTGTGATTTCTGCAAATTTTAGTCACACTCTCATACCGGGAGACTCGAGACTACGCGGTCAGTTCCTATATGTTACATTGGTCCCGTGTGAGGTGTTCGTTCCTCCTACGGGGTCGTTTAGGGGATGGTTTGGGGTTTCACCTTTTAACAGCTTGTTTTTAAGTCAAAGTGTGATTTTTTCAAATTATTATCATACTCTCAAACCGAGAGACCCAAGATTACGCGGTCAGTTCCGACAAGTTACATTAGTCTCCTGCGAGGTGTTCGTGCCTCCTACAAGGTCATTTTGGAGCTAGTTTGGGTTTTCACCCCTTAATGACTTATTTTTAAGTCAGTGTGATTTTTGTAAATTAACGGCATACTCTAAAATTGGGAGACTGGGGACTACGCGATCAGTTACTATAAGTTAGATTGGTCCCGTGCAAGGTGTTCGTGCCTCCTACGGGGTCGTTTGGGGGCTGGTTTTGGTTTTCACCCTTTAACGGCTTGTTTTCAAGAAAGTGTAATTTTTGCAAATTATCATTTTACTTTCAAACTGGGAGACCCAGGTCTACGCGATCAGTTCCTATAAGTTACATTGGTCCCGTGCGAGGTGTTCATTCCTCATACGGGGTTGTTTGGGGGTTGGTTTGGGTTTTCACCCTTTAATGACTTGTTTTCAAGTCTAAGTGTGATTTTTGTAAATTATCATCATACTCTCAAACCAGAAGACTTGGGACTATGCGGTCAGTTCCTACAAGTTACATTGGTCCCGTGCAAGGTGTTCTTGCCTCCTACGGGGTCGTTTGCTGGCTGGTTAGGGTTTACACCTTTTGGCGACTAGTTTTCAGGAAACTGTGATTCTTACAAATTATCATCATACTCTCAAACTGACAGACCCGAGATTATGCAGTCAATTCTAACAAGTTATATTGGTCTCGTGCGAGATGTTCGTGCCTCCTTTGAGGTAATTTGGAAGCTGGTTTGGGTTTTCACCCTTTAAAGATTTATTTTTAAGTCAGTGTTATTATTGCAAATTAACGTCATACTCAAAAATCGGGAGATCGGGGACTACCCGATCAGTTATAATAAGTTATATTGGTCCCGTGCAAGGTGTTCGTGCATCCTACGGGGTCATTTGGGGGCTGCTTTGGGTTTTCACCCTTTAACGACTTATTTTTAAGAAAGAGTCATTCTTCCAAATTATCGTCATACTCTCAAACCGAGAGACACAGGACTACGCGATTAGTTCCTACAAGTTACATTTGGGGGTTGGTTATGGTTTTCTCCCATTAACGGCCTGTTTTCAAGTCTAAGTATGATTTTGCAAATTATCATCATACTCTCAAAATGAGAGACCCGGGACTACGAGGTCAGTTCCTACATGTTACATTCGTCCCGTGCGAGGTATCCGTGCGTCCAACGAGGTCGTTTGGGGGCTAGTTTGCGTTTTCACCCATTAACGACTTATTTTTAAGTTAGTGTGATTTTTGCAAATTATTAGCATTCTCTCAAATCGGGAGGTCGGGGACTACGCGGTCAGTTGCTATAAGTTACATTGGTCCCGTGCGAGGTGTTCGTGCCTGCTACAGGGTCGTTTGGGGGCTAGTTTAGGTTTTCACCATTTAACGACTTGTTTTCAACAAAGTCTGATATTTGCAAATTATCTTCCTAATCTCAAATTGAGAGGCCCGGGACTACGCGGTCAGTTCTTACAAGTTATATTGGTCCCGTGCGAGTTGTTCGTTCCTCCAACGGGGTTGTTTGGGGGCTAGTTTGGGTTTTCACCCTTTAACGGCCATTTTCAAGTCTAAGTGTGATTTCTAGAAATTATAGTCACACTCTTATACCGAGAGACTCGAGAGTACACGATCAGTTACTATATGTTACATTGGTCCCGTGCGAGCGGTTCGTGCCTCCTACGGGGTCGTTTGGGGGATGGTTTGGGGTTTCACCCTTTAACAGCTTGTTTTTAAGTCAAAGTGTAATTTTTGCAAATTATCGTCATACTCTCAAATCGAGAGACCGAGGACTACGCGGTCAGTTGTAATAAGTTACATTGGTCCCGTACGAGGTGTTCACGCCTCCTACAGGGTCGTTTGGGGGCTGGTTTAGGTTTTCACCTTTTAACGGCTTATTTTCAAGAGAGCGAGAGTTTTGCAAATTATCATGATACTCTCAAATTAAGAGACCCGGGACAATGAGATCAGTTCCTACACGTTACATTGGTCTCGTGCGAGGTGTTCGTGCCACCTACGGGGTCGTTTAGGGCCTGGTTTGGGTTTTCTCCCTTTAACGGCTTGTTTTCAAGTCTTAGTGTGATTTTCATAAATTATCGTCATACTCTCAAACCAGGAGACTCGGGACTACGCGGTTAGTTTCTACAAGTTCATTGGTCCCGTACGAGGTGATCTTGCTTCCTACGGGGTCGTTTACGGGCTAGTTTTGGTTTTCACCCTTTGACGACTTATTTTTAAGTCACTGTGATTTTTTCAAATTAACGTCATACTCTCAAATCGGGAGACCGGGGACTACGCAATCAGTTACAACAAGTTACATTGGTCCCGTGCATGGTGTTCGTGCCTCCTACGGGGTCGTTTGAGGGCCGGTTTGGGTTTTCACCCGTTAACGGGTTATTTTCAACAAAGTGTGATTTTTGTAAATTATCATCATACTCTCAAATCGGGAGACCCAGGACTACGCGATCAGTTCCTACAAGATACATTGGTCCCGTACGAGGTGTTCGTCCCTCCTAAGGGGTCGTTTGGGGGATGGTTTGGGGTTTCACCCATTAACAGCCTGTTTTCAAGTCTAAGTGTGATTTTGCAAATTATAGTCATACTCTCAAACTGAGAGACCCGAGACTACACGGTCAGTTCAAATAAGTTACATTGGTCTCGTGCGAGGTGTTCGTGCCTCCTACAAGGTCGTTTGGGAGCTAGTTTGGGTTTTCACCCTTTAATGAATTATTTTTAAGTCAGTGTAATTTTTGCAAATTAACGGCATACTCTCAAATTGGGAGACCGGGGACTACGCGATCAGTTACTACTAGTTAGAATTGTCCGGTGCAAGGTGTTCGGGCTTCCTATGGCGTCGTTTAGGGGCTGGTTTGAGTTTTCACCCTTTAACGTCTTGTTTACAAGAAATTGTAATTTTTGCAAATTATCATTTTACTCTCAAAATGGGAGACCCATGACTACGCGGTCAGTTCCAATAAGTTACGTTGGTCCCGTGCGACGTGTTTGCTCCTCCTACGAGGTCATTTGGGGGCTAGTTTGGGTTTTCCCTTTAATGACTTGTTTTCAAATCTAAGTGTGATTTTTGTAAATTATCATCATACTCTCAAACCAGGAGACTCGGGACTACGCGATCAGTTCCTATAAGTTACATTGGTCCCGTGCGAGGTGTTCTTGCCTCCTACGGGGTCAGTTGCTGGCTGGTTTGGGTTTTCACCCTTTGACGACTAGTTTTCAAGAAACTGTGATTTTTGCAAATTATCATCATAGTCTCAAACGGAAAGACCCAAGATTACGCAGTCAATTCCTACAAGTTACATTTGTCTCCTATGAGACGTCCGTGCCTCCTACGAGGTCGTTTGGGGGCTAGTTTGGGTTTTAACCCTTTAACGACTTATTTTTAAGTCAAAGTGTGATATTTCTAAATTATCGACATACACTCAAATCGGGAGACCGAGGATTACGCGGTCAGTTCCTACAAGATACATTGGTCCCGTGACAAGTGTTAGTGCATCCTAGGGAGTCATTTGGGAGCTGGTTTGGGTTTTCACCATTTAACGTCTTATTTTCAGGAAAAGTTTGTTTTTTGGAAATTTTTGTCATACTCTCAAATTGAGAGACCCGGGACAACGCGGTGAGTTCCTACAAGTAACATTGGTCCCATGCGAGGTGTTCGTGCCTCCAACGGGGTCGTTTGGGGGATGGTTTTTGTTTTCACCCTTTATCGGCCTATTTTCAAGTCTAAGTGTGATTTTTTGCAAATTATCGTCACACTCTCAAACCGGGAGACTCGGGACTACGCGGTGAGTTCCTATATGTTACATTGGTCCCATGCGAGGTGGTCATGACTCCTACGTGGTCGTTTGGGGGATGGTTTGGGCTTTCACCCTTTAACGGCTTATTTTTAAGTCAAAGTGTGATTTTTGTAAATTATCGTCATACTCTTAAACCGGGAGACTCGAGACTACACGGTTAGTTCCTAGAAGTTACATTGGTCCCGTGCGAGGTGTTCGTGCCTCCTACGGGGTCCTTTGCTGGAAGGTTTGGGCTTTCACCCTTTGACGACTAGTTTTCAAGAAAGTGGGATTTTTGCAAATTATCATCATACTCTCAAACAGAGAGACCCGATATTATGCGGTCAGTTCCTACAAGTTACATTGGTCTCGTGCGAGGTGTTCGTGCCTCCTACGAGGTCGTTTGGGTTTTCACCCTTTAACGATTTATTTTTAAGTCAGTGAGATTTTTGCAAATTAACTTCATACTCTCAAATCTGGAGATCGAGGACTACGGGATCAGTTATAATAAGTTACATTAGTCCCATGCAAGGTGTTCGTGCCCCCTACGGGGTCGTTTGGACGATGGTTTGGTTTTCACCCTTTAACGGCTTTATTTTCAAGAAAGTTTCTTTTTTCCAAATTATCGTCATGCTCTCAAACCGGGAGACCCAGGAGTACGCGGTCATTTGGGGGCTGGTTTGGGTTTTCTCCCTTTAACGGCATGTGTGATTTTTGCAAATTGTTGTCATACTCTCAAACCGAGAGACTCGAGATTACGCGGTCAATTCCTACATGTTACATTTCTGCCGTGTGAGGTGTTCGTGCCTCGAACGAGGTCGTTTGGGGGCTGGTTTTGTTTTTCACCATTTAACGACTTATTTTTAACTCAGTGTGATTTTTGCAAATTATCGGCATACTCTCAAATCGAGAGACCGGGGACTACGCGGTCAGTTGCTCGAAGATGCATTGGTCTCGTGCCAGGTGTTCGTGCCTCCTACAGGGTCCTTTGGGGGCCGGTTTGGGTTTTCACATTTTAACGGCTTGTTTTCAAGAAAGTGTGATTTTTGCAAATTATCATCATACTCTCAAATTAAGAGACCCAGGACTACACGGTCAGTTCCTACACGTTACATTGGTCCCGTGCGAGGTGTTCGTTCCTCCTACGGGGTCGTTTAGGGGCTAGTTTGGGTTTTCACCCTTTAACGACCTATTTTCTACTCTAAGTGTGATTTCTGTAAACTATAGTTACACTCTCATACTAGGAGACTCGACACTACGCGGTCAGCTCCTATTTGTTACATTGGTCCCGTGCGAGGTGTTCGTGCCTCCTACCGGGTCGTTTGGGGGATGGTTTGGGTTTTCACCCTTTAACGTCTAATTTTTAAGTCAAAGTGTAATTTTTACAAATTATGGTCATACTCACAAACCGAGAGACCCGAGATTACACGGTCAGTTTTGATAAGTTACATTGGTCTCGTGCGAGGTGTTCGTTCCTCCTGCAAGGTCGTTTGGGAGCTAGTTTGGGTTTTCACCGTTTAATGAATTATTTTTAAGTCAGTGTGATTTTTGCAAATTAATGGCATACTTGCAAATCGGGAGACCGGGGACTATGCGATCAGTTACTACAACTTACAGTTGTCCCAAGCAAGATGTTCGTGACTCCTACGGGGTCGTTTGGGGGCTTGTTTGGGTTTTCTACCTTTAACGGCTTATTTTCAAGAAAGTGTCATTTTTCCAAATTATCGTCATACTCTCAAACCGCGAGATCCAGGACTACGCGATCAGTTCCTACAAGTTACATTGGTCCCGTGCAAGGTGTTCGTTCCTCCTACGGGGTCGGTTAGCGGCTGGTTTGTGTTTTCACCCTTTAACGGCCTATTTTCTACTCTTAGTGTGATTTCTGCAAATTATAGTCACACTCTCATACTGGGAGACTCGAGACTATGCGGTCATCTCCTGTATGTTACATTGGTCCCGTGCGATTTGTTCGTTCCTCCTACGAGGTCATTTGGGGGCTAGTTTGGGTTTTCACCTTTTACCGGCTTGTTTTTAAGTCAGTGTGATTTTTGCAAATTGTCATCATACTCTCAGACCAAGAGACCCGAGACTACACGGTCAATTCCTACATGTTACATTGGTCCCATGCGAGGTGTTTGTGCCTCCAATGATGTCGTTTGGGGTCGGGTTTGGGTTTTCACCCTTTAACGACATATTTTTAAGTCAGTGTGATATTTTTAAATTATCATCAAACTCTCAAATCGGGACATCGGGGACTACGTGGTCAGTTCCTATAAGTTACATTGGTCTCGTGCCAGGTGTTCGTGCCTGCTACAAAGTCGTTTGGGTGCTGGTTTGGGTTTTCACCATTTAACAGCTTGTTTTCAAGAAAGTCTGATTTTTGCAAATTATCATCATACTGTCAAATTGGGTGACCAGGGACTACGCGGTCAGTTCCTAGAAGTTACATTTGTCCCGTACGAGGTGTTCGTTCCTCCTACGGGGTCGTTTGGGGTCTAGTTTGGGTTTTCACCCTTTGACGACTAGTTTTCAAGAAACTGTGATTTTTGCAAATTATCATCATACTCTCAAACCGAGAGACCTGAGATTACGCAGACACTTCCTACAGGTTATATTGGTCTCGTGCGATGTGTTCGTGCCTCCTACGAGGTCGTTTGGGAGCTGTTTGGGTTTTAACCCTTTAACGACTTATTTTTAAGTCAGTGTGTTTTTTGCAAATTAATGTCATACTCTCAAATCGGGATACCGAGGACTACTCAAGGAGTTATAGCAAGTTACATTGGTCTCGCGCAAGGTGTTCGTGCCTCATACGGGGTCGTTTGGGGGCTGGTTTGAGTTTTCACACTTTAACGGCTTGTTTTTAAGTCAGTGTGATTTTTGCAAATTATCGTCATACTCTCAAACCGGAAGACCCGGGACTACACGGTGAGTTCCTATAAGTTACATTGGTCCCGTGCGAGGTGTTCATTCGTCCTACGGGGTCATTTGTGGGATGCTTTGGGTCTTCACCCTTTAACGACCTATTTTCAAGTCTGAGTGTGATTTTGCAAATTATCGTCATAATCTCAAACCTAGAGGCCTGGGACTACGCGGTCAGTTCCTACATGTTACATTGGTCCCGTGCGAGGTGTTCGTGACTCCAATGTGGTCGTTTGGGGGATGGTTTGCTTTTTCACCCTTTAACGACTTATTTTTAAGGTAGTGTGATTTTTTCAAATTATTGGCATACTCTCAAATCGGGACACCGGGGACTACACGGTCAGTTCCTATAAGTTACATTGGTCCCATACGAGGTGTTCCTGCCTGCTACAGGGTCGTTTGGGGGCTGGTTTGGGCTTTCACTCTTTAACGACCTGTTTTGAACAAAGTATGATATTTGCAAATTATCATCATACTCTCAAATGGAAAGACCCGGGACTACGAGGTCGGTTCCTACAAGTTACATTGGTCCCTTGCGAGGTGTTTGTTCCTCCTACGGGGTTATTTGGGGGCTGGTTTGGGTTTTCACCCTTAAGCAGCCTATTTTCAAGTCTAAGTGTGATTTCAGCAAATTTTAGTCACACTCTCATACCGGGAGACTCGAGACTACGCGGTCAGTTCCTATATGTTACATTGGTCCCGTGTGAGGTGTTCGTTCCTCCTACGGGGTCGTTTAGGGGATGGTTTGGGGTTTCACCTTTTAACAGCTTGTTTTTAAGTCAAAGTGTGATTTTTTCAAATTATTATCATACTCTCAAACCGAGAGACCCAAGATTACGCGGTCAGTTCCGACAAGTTACATTAGTCTCCTGCGAGGTGTTCGTGCCTCCTACAAGGTCATTTTGGAGCTAGTTTGGGTTTTAACCCCTTAATGACTTATTTTTAAGTCAGTGTGATTTTTGTAAATTAACGGCATACTCTAAAATTGGGAGACTGGGGACTACGCGATCAGTTACTATAAGTTAGATTGGTCCCGTGCAAGGTGTTCGTGCCTCCTACGGGGTCGTTTGGGGGCTGGTTTTGGTTATCACCCTTTAACGGCTTGTTTTCAAGAAAGTGTAATTTTTGCAAATTATCATTTTACTTTCAAACTGGGAGACCCAGGTCTACGCGATCAGTTCCTATAAGTTACATTGGTCCCGTGCGAGGTGTTCATTCCTCATACGGGTTGTTTGGGGGTTGGTTTGGGTTTTCACCCTTTAATGACTTGTTTTCAAGTCTAAGTGTGATTTTTGTAAATTATCATCATACTCTCAAACCAGAAGACTTGGGACTATGCGGTCAGTTCCTACAAGTTACATTGGTCCCGTGCAAGGTGTTCTTGCCTCCTACGGGGTCGTTTGCTGGCTGGTTAGGGTTTACACCTTTTGACGACTAGTTTTCAGGAAACTGTGATTCTTACAAATTATCATCATACTCTCAAACTGACAGACCCGAGATTATGCAGTCAATTCTAACAAGTTATATTGGTCTCGTGCGAGGTGTTCGTGCCTCCTTTGAGGTAATTTGGAAGCTGGTTTGGGTTTTCACCCTTTAAAGATTTATTTTTAAGTCAGTGTTATTATTGCAAATTAACGTCATACTCAAAAATCGGGAGATCGGGGACTACCCGATCAGTTATAATAAGTTATATTGGTCCCGTGCAAGGTGTTCGTGCATCCTACGGGGTCATTTGGGGGCTGCTTTGGGTTTTCACCCTTTAACGACTTATTTTTAAGAAAGAGTCATTCTTCCAAATTATCGTCATACTCTCAAACCGAGAGACGCAGGACTACGCGATTAGTTCCTACAAGTTACATTTGGGGGTTGGTTGTGGTTTTCTCCCATTAACGGCCTGTTTTCAAGTCTAAGTATGATTTTGCAAATTATCATCATACTCTCAAAATGAGAGACCCGGGACTACGAGGTCAGTTCCTACATGTTACATTGGTCCCGTGCGAGGTATCCGTGCGTCCAACGAGGTCGTTTGGGGGCTAGTTTGCTTTTTCACCCATTAACGACTTATTTTTAAGTTAGTGTGATTTTTGCAAATTATTAGCATTCTCTCAAATCGGGAGGTCGGGGACTACGCGGTCAGTTGCTATAAGTTACATTGGTCTCGTGCGAGGTGTTCGTGCCTGCTACAGGGTCGTTTGGGGGCTAGTTTAGGTTTTCACCATTTAACGACTTGTTTTCAACAAAGTCTGATATTTGCAAATTATCGTCCTAATCTCAAATTGAGAGGCCCGGGACTACGCGGTCAGTTCTTACAAGTTATATTGGTCCCGTGCGAGTTGTTCGTTCCTCCAACGGGGTCGTTTGGGGGCTGGTTTGGGTTTTCACCCTTTAACGGCCATTTTCAAGTCTAAGTGTGATTTCTAGAAATTATAGTCACACTCTTATACCGAGAGACTCGAGAGTACGCGATCAGTTACTATATGTTACATTGGTCCCGTGCGAGCGGTTCGTGCCTCCTACGGGGTCGTTTGGTGGATGGTTTGGGGTTTCACCCTTTAACAGCTTGTTTTTAAGTCAAAGTGTAATTTTTGCAAATTATCGTCATACTCTCAAATCGAGAGACCGAGGACTACGCGGTCAGTTGTAATAAGTTACATTGGTCCCGTACGAGGTGTTCACGCCTCCTACAGGGTCGTTTGGGGGCTGGTTTAGGTTTTCACCTTTTAACGGCTTATTTTCAAGAGAGCGAGAGTTTTGCAAATTATCGTGATACTCTCAAATTAAGAGACCCGGGACTATGAGATCAGTTCCTACACGTTACATTGGTCTCGTGCGAGGTGTTCGTGCCACCTACGGGGTCGTTTAGGGCCTGGTTTGGGTTTTCTCCCTTTAACGGCTTGTTTTCAAGTCTTAGTGTGATTCTCATAAATTATCGTCATACTCTCAAACCAGGAGACTCGGGACTACGCGGTTAGTTTCTACAAGTTTATTGGTCCCGTACGAGGTGATCTTGCTTCCTACGGGGTCGTTTACGGGCTAGTTTTGGTTTTCACCCTTTGACGACTTATTTTTAAGTCACTGTGATTTTTTCAAATTAACGTCATACTCTCAAATCGGGAGACCGGGGACTACGCAATCAGTTACAATAAGTTACATTGGTCCCGTGCATGGTGTTCGTGCCTCCTACGGGGTCGTTTGAGGGCCGGTTTGGGTTTTCACCCGTTAACGGGTTATTTTCAACAAAGTGTGATTTTTGTAAATTATCATCATACTCTCAAATCGGGAGACCCAGGACTACGCGATCAGTTCCTACAAGATACATTGGTCCCGTACGAGGTGTTCGTCCCTCCTAAGGGGTCGTTTGGGGGATGGTTTGGGGTTTCACCCATTAACAGCCTGTTTTCAAGTCTAAGTGTGATTTTGCAAATTATAGTCATACTCTCAAACTGAGAGACCCGAGACTACACGGTCAGTTCAAATAAGTTACATTGGTCTCGTGCGAGGTGTTCGTGCCTCCTACAAGGTCGTTTGGGAGCTAGTTTGGGTTTTCACCCTTTAATGAATTATTTTTAAGTCAGTGTAATTTTTGCAAATTAACGGCATACTCTCAAATTGGGAGACCGGGGACTACGCGATCAGTTACTACTAGTTAGAATTGTCCGGTGCAAGGTGTTCGGGCTTCCTATGGGGTCGTTTAGGGGCTGGTTTGAGTTTTCACCCTTTAACGTCTTGTTTACAAGAAATTGTAATTTTTGCAAATTATCATTTTACTCTCAAAATGGGAGACCCATGACTACGCGGTCAGTTCCAATAAGTTACGTTGGTCCCGTGCGACGTGTTCGCTCCTCCTACGAGGTCATTTGGGGGCTAGTTTGGGTTTTCCCTTTAATGACTTGTTTTCAAATCTAAGTGTGATTTTTGTAAATTATCATCATACTCTCAAACCAGGAGACTCGGGACTTCGCGATCAGTTCCTATAAGTTACATTGGTCCCGTGCGAGGTGTTCTTGCCTCCTACGGGGTCAGTTGCTGGCTGGTTTGGGTTTTCACCCTTTGACGACTAGTTTTCAAGAAACTGTGATTTTTGCAAATTATCATCATAGTCTGAAACTGAATGACCCAAGATTACGCAGTCAATTCCTACAAGTTACATTTGTCTCCTATGAGACGTCCGTGCCTCCTACGAGGTCGTTTGGGGGCTAGTTTGGGTTTTAACCCTTTAACGACTTATTTTTAAGTCAAAGTGTGATATTTCTAAATTATCGACATACACTCAAATCGGGAGACCGAGGATTACGCGGTCAGTTCCTACAAGATACATTGGTCTCGTGCCAAGTGTTAGTGCATCCTAGGGAGTCATTTGGGAGCTGGTTTGGGTTTTCACCATTTAACGTCTTATTTTCAAGAAAGTTTGTTTTTTGGAAATTTTTGTCATACTCTCAAATTGAGAGACCCGGGACAACGCGGTGAGTTCCTACAAGTAACATTGGTCCCATGCGAGGTGTTCGTGCCTCCTACGGGGTCGTTTGGGGGATGGTTTTTGTTTTCACCCTTTATCGGCCTATTTTCAAGTCTAAGTGTGATTTTTTGCTAATTATCGTCACACTCTCAAACCGGGAGACTCGGGACTACGCGGTGAGTTCCTATATGTTACATTGGTCCCATGCGAGGTGGTCATGACTCCTACGTGGTCGTTTGGGGGATGGTTTGGGCTTTCACCCTTTAACGGCTTGTTTTTAAGTCAAAGTGTGATTTTTGTAAATTATCGTCATACTCTTAAACCGGGAGACTCGAGACTACACGGTTAGTTAATAGAAGTTACATTGGTCCCGTGCGAGGTGTTCGTGCCTCCTACGGGTTCCTTTGCTGGAAGGTTTGGGCTTTCACCCTTTGACGACTAGTTTTCAAGAAAGTGGGATTTTTGCAAATTATCATCATACTCTCAAACAGAGAGACCCGAGATTATGCGGTCAGTTCCTACAAGTTACATTGGTCTCGTGCGAGGTGTTCGTGCCTCCTACGAGGTCGTTTGGGTTTTCACCCTTTAACGATTTATTTTTAAGTCAGTGAGATTTTTGCAAATTAACTTCATACTCTCAAATCTGGAGATCGAGGACTACGGGATCAGTTATAATAAGTTACATTGGTCCCATGCAAGGTGTTCGTGCCCCCTACGGGGTCGTTTGGGCGATGGTTTGGTTTTCACCCTTTAACGGCTTTATTTTCAAGAAAGTTTCATTTTTCCAAATTATCGTCATGCTCTCAAACCGGGAGACCCAGGAGTAAGTAGTCAGTTCCTACAAGTTGCATTGCTCCGCTGCGCGGTGTTCATTCCTCCTACGGGGTCGTTTGGGGGCTGGTTTGGGTTTCTCCCTTTAACGACATGTGTGATTTTTATAAATTATTGTCATACTCTAAAATTCAGAGACCCGGGACTACGCGGTTAGTTCCTACATGTTACATTGGTTCCATGCGAGCTGTTCGTGCCTCCAACGAGGTCGTTTGGGGGCTGGTTTGGTTTTTCACCATTTAACGACTTATTTTTAAGTAAGTGTGATTTTTGCAAATTATTGGCATACTCTCAAATCGAGAGACCGGGGACTACGTGGTCAGTTGCTATAAGTTACATTGGTCCCATGCGAGGTGTTCGTGCCTCCTACAGGGTCGTTTGGCGGCTGGTTTGGGTTTTCACATTTTAACGGCTTGTTTTCAAGAAAGTGTGATTTTTACAAATTATCGTCATACTCTCATACTGGGAGACTCAACACTACGCGGTCAACTCCTATATGTTACATTGGTCCCGTGTGAGGTGTTCGTACCTCCTACGGGGTCTTTTGGGGGATGGTTTGGGTTTTGACCCTTTAACGACTTATTTTTAAGTCAAAGTGTTATTTTTGAAAATTATCGTCATACTCTCAAACCGAGAGATCCGAGATTACGCGGTCAATTCCGACAAGTTACAATGGTCTCGTGCGAGGTGTTCGTTCCTCCTGCAAGGTCGTTTGGGAGCTAGTTTGGGGTTTCACCTTTTAATGACTTATTTTTAAGTCAGTGTGATTTTTGCAAATTAATGGCATACTCTCAAATCGGGAGACCGGGGACTACGCGATCAGTTACTACAAGTTACATTGGTCTCGTGCAAGATGTTCGTGCTTCCTACGTGGTCGTTTGGGGGTTGGCTTGGGTTTTCACTCTTTAACGGCTTGTTTTCAAGAAAGTGTCATTTTTTCAAATTATCGTCATACTCTCAAACCGAGAGACCCAGGACTACGCGATCAGTTCCTACAAGTTACATTGGTCCCGTGCGAGGTGTTCCTTCCTCCTACGGGGTCGGTTAGCGGCTGGTTTGGGTTTTCACCATTTAACGGCCTATTTTCTACTCTAAGTATGATTTCTGCAAATTATAGTCACACTCTCATACTGGGAGACTCGAGACTACGCGGTCATCTCCTGTGTGTTACATTGGTCCCATGCGATTTGTTCGTTCCTCCTACGAGGTTATTCGGCGGCTAGTTTGGGTTTTCACCTTTTAACGGCTTATTTTTAAGTCAGTGTGATTTTTGCAAAATATAGTCATACTTTTAAAATGAGAGACCCGGGACTACGCGGTCAGTTCCTACAAGTTACATTGGTCCCGTGCGAGGTGTTTGTGCCTCCAATGATGTCATTTGGGGTCGGGTTTGGTTTTTCACCCTTTAACGACTTATTTTTAAGTTAGTGTGATACTTGCAAATTTTCAGCAAACTCTTAAATCGGGAGACCGGGGACTACGCGGTCAGTTCCCATAAGTTACATTGGTCTCGTGCGAGGTGTTCCTGCCTGCTACAGGGTCGTTTGGGGGCTGGTTTGGGTTTTCACCATTTAACGGCTTGTTTTTAAGAAATTGTGATTTTTGCAAATTATAATCATACTCTCAAATTGAGAGACCCGGGACTACGCGGTCAGTTACAACAAGTTACATTTGTCCAGTGCGAGCTGTTCGTTCCTCCTACGAGGTCGTTTGGGGGCTAGTTTGCGTTTTCTCGCTTTAACGACTTGTTTTCAAGTCTAAGTGTGATTTTTATAAATTATCGTCATACTCTCAAACTAGGACACTCGGGACTACATGGTCAGCTCCTACAAGTTACATTGGTCCCGTGCGAGGTGATCTTACCTACTTCGGGGTCGTTTGCGGGCTGGTTTTCAAGAAAGTGCCATTTTTGCAAATTATCATCATACTCTCAAACCGATAGACCCGAGATTACGCAGCCAGTTCCTACAAGTTACATTGGTCTCGTGCGTGGTGTTCGTGCCTCCTACGAGGTCGTTTGGGTACTGTTTGGGTTTTCACCCTTTACCGACTTATTTTTAAGTCAGTGTGATTTTTGCAAATTAACGTCATACTCTCAAATCGCGATACCGGGGACTACGCAATGAGTTTTATCAAGTTAAATTGGTCTCGTGCAAGGTGTTCGAGCCTCCTACGGGGTCGTTTGCGGGCATGTTTGGGTTTTCACCCATTAACGACTTATTTTTAAGTCAGTGTGATTTTTCCAAATTATCGTCATACTCTCAAACCGAGAGACCCGGGACTACGCGGTGAGTTCCTACAAGTCACATTGGTCCCGTGCGAGGTGTTCGTTCCTCCTACGGGGTCGTTTGGGGGCTGGTTTGGGTTTTCTCCCTTTAACGGCCTGTTTTCAAATCTGAGTGTGATTTTGCAAATTATCGTCATACTCTCAAACCGAAAGGCACGGGACTACAGGGTCAGTTCATACATGTTACATTGGCCCCGTGCGAGGTGATCGTGACTTCAATGTGGTCGTTTGGGGGTTGGTTTGCTTTTTCACCCTTTAAAGACTTATTTTTAAGTCAGTGTAATTTTTGCAAATGATTGGAATACTCTCAAATCGGGAGACCGGGGACTACACGGTCAGTTCCTGTAAGTTACATTGGTCCCGTGCGAGGTGTTCGTTCATGCTACAGGGTCATTTGGGGGCTAGTTTGGGTTTTCACCCTTTAACGACTTATTTTCAACAAAGTGTGATATTTGCAAATTATCGCCATACTCTCAAATGGAGAGACTCGGGACTACGCGGTCGATTCCTACAAGTTACAATGGTCCCTTGCGAGGTGTTTGTTCCTCCTAAGTGTGATTTCTGCAAATTTTAGTCACACTCTCATACCGGGAGACTCGAGACTACGCGGTCAGTTCCTACAAGTCACATTGGTCCCGTGCGAGGTGTTCGTTCCTCCTACGGGGTCGTTTGGGGGATGGTTTGGGGTTTCACCCTTTAACAGCTTATCTTTAAGTCAAAGTGTATTTTTTGCAAATTATTATCATACTCTCAAATCGAGAGACACCAGATTATGCGGTCTATTCCGAGAAGTTACATTTGTCTCCTGCGAGGTGTTCGTGCATCCTACAAGGTCGTTTGGGAGCTAGTTTGGGTTTTCACCCCTTAATGACTTATTTTTAAGTCAGTGTGATTTTTGTCAATTAACGGTATACTCTCAAATTAGAAGACCGGGGACTACGCGATCAGTTACTACAAGTTAGATTGGTCCCGTGCAAGGTGTTCGTGCCTCATACGTGGTCGTTTGGGGGTTGGTTTGGATTTTCACCCTTTAACGACTTATTTTCAAGAAAGTGTAATTTTTGAAAATTATCATTTTACTTTCAAACTGGGAGACCCAGGACTACGGGTTCAGTTCCTACAAGTTACATTGGTCCCGTGCGAGGTGTTCTTGCCTCCTACGGTGTCGTTTGTTGGCTAGTTTGGGTTTTCACCCTTTGATGACTAGTTTTCAAAAAACTGTGATTCTTGCAAATTATCATCATACTCTCAAACCGAGAGACCCGGTATTACGAAGTCAATTCCAACAAGTTACATTGGTCTCGTGCGAGGTGTTCGTGCCTCCTTCGAGGTCATTAGGGAGCTGGTTTGGATTTTCACCCTTTAACGACTTATTTTTAAGTCAGTGTGATTTTTGCAAATTAACGTCATACTCAAAAATCGGGAGACCGGGGACTACCCGATCAGTTATAATAAGTTATATTGGTCCCGTGCAAGGTGTTCGTGCCTCCTACAGGGTCATTTGGGCGCTGGTTTGGGTTTTCACCCTTTAACGACTTGTTTTTAAGAAAGGGTCATTCTTCCAAATTATCATCATACTCTCAAACCGAGAGACGCAGGACTACGCGATTAGTTCCTACAAGTTACATTGGTCCCGCGCGAGGTGTTCGTTCTTCCTACGGGGTCATTTGGGGGTTGGTTTGGGTTTTCTCCCATTAACGACCTGTTTTCAAGTCTAAGTGTGATTTTGCAAATTATCATCATACTCTCAAACTGAGAGACCCAAGACTACGAGGTCAGTTCCTACATGTTACATTGGTCCCGTGCGAGGTGTTCGTGCCTCCAACGAGGTCATTTGGGGGCTGGTTTGCTTTTTCACCCATTAACGACTTATTTTTAGGTCAGTGTGATTTTTTCAAATTATTAGCATACTCTCAAATCGGGAGACCGGGGACTACGCGGTCAGTTTCTACAAGTTACATTGGTCCCGTGCGAGGTGTTCGTGTCTGCTAGAGGGTCGTTTGTGGGCTAGTTTAGGTTTTCACCATTTAACGACTTGTTTTCAACAAAGTGTGATATTTGCAAATTATCGTCCTACTCTCAAATTGAGAGACCCGGGACTACGCGGTCAGTTCTTACAAGTTACATTGGTCCCGTGCGAGTTATTCATTCCTTCTACGGGGTCGTTTGGGGGCTGGTTTGGGTTTTCACCCTTTAACGGCCATTTTCTAGTCTATGTGTGATTTCTGGAAATTATAGTCACACTCTTATACCGGGAGACTCGAGAATACGCGGTCAGTTCCTGTATGTTACATTGGTCGTGTGTGAGCGGTTCGTGCCTCCTACGGGGTCGTTTGGGGGATGGTTTGGGGTTTCACCCTTTAACCGCTTGTTTTTAAGTCAAAGTGTAATTTTTGCAAATTATCATCATACTCTCAAATCGAGAGACCCGAGATTACGCGGTCAGTTCCGATAAGTTACATTGGTCCCTTGCGAGGTGTTTGTTCCTCCTAAGTGTGATTTCTGCAAATTTTAGTCACACTCTCATACCGGGAGACTCGAGACTACGCGGTGAGTTCCTACAAGTCACATTGGTCCCGTGCGAGGTGTTCGTTCCTCCTACGGGGTCGTTTGGGGGATGGTTTGGGGTTTCACCCTTTAACAGCTTATTTTTAAGTCAAAGTGAATTTTTTGCAAATTATTATCATACTCTCAAATCGAGAGACCCGAGATTATGCGGTCAGTTCCGAGAAGTTACATTTGTCTCCTGCGAGGTGTTCGTGCCTCCTACAAGGTCGTTTGGGAGCTAGTTTGGGTTTTCACCCCTTAATGACTTATTTTTAAGTCAGTGTGATTTTTGTAAATTAACGGCATACTCTCAAATTAGAAGACAGGGGACTACGCGATCAGTTACTACAAGTTAGATTGGTCCCGTGTAAGGTGTTCGTGCCTCCTACGGGGTCGTTTGGGGGTTGGTTTGGGTTTTCACCCTTTAACGACTTATTTTCAAGAAAGTGTAATTTTTGAAAATTATCATTTTACTTTCAAACTGGGAGACTCGGGACTACGCATTCAGTTCCTACAAGTTACATTGGTCCCGTGCGAGGTGTTCTTGCCTCCTACGGTGTCGTTTGCTGGCTGGTTTGGGTTTTCACCCTTTGATGACTAGTTTTCAAAAAATTGTGATTCTTGCAAATTATCATCATACTCTCAAACCGAGAGACCCGGGATTACGCAGTCAATTCCAACAAGTTACATTGGCCTTGTGCGAGGTGTTCGTGCCTCCTTCGAGGTCATTAGGGAGCTGGTTTGGATTTTCACCCTTTAACGACTTATTTTTAAGTCTGTGTGATTTTTGCAAATTAACGTCATACTCAAAAATTGGGAGACCGTGGACTACACGATCAGTTATAATAAGTTATTTGGTCTCGTGCAAGGTGTTCGTGCCTCCTACGGGGTCATTTGGGGGCTGGTTTGGGTTTTCACCCTTTAACGACTTATTTTTAAGAAAGAGTCATTCTTCCAAATTATCGTCATACTCTCAAACCGAGAGACGCAAGACTACGTGATTAGTTCCTACAAGTTAGATTGGTCCCGCGCGAGGTGTTCGTTCTTCCTACGGGGTCGTTTAGGGGTTGGTTTGGGTTTTCTCCCATTAACGACCTGTTTTCAAGTCTAAGTGTGATTTTGCAAATTATCATCATACTCTCAAACTGAGAGACCCAAGACTACGAGGTCAGTTCCTACATGTTACATTGGTCCCGTGCGAGGTGTTCGTGCGTCCAACGAGGTCATTTGGGGGCTGGTTTGCTTTTTCACCCATTAACGACTTATTTTTAAGTCAGTGTGATTTTTTCAAATTATTGGCATACTCTCAAATTAGGAGACCGGGGACTATGCGGTCAGTTCCTACAAGTTACATTGGTCCCGTGCGAGGTGTTCGTGTCTGCTAGAGGGTCGTTTGTGGGCTAGTTTAGGTTTTCACCATTTAACGACTTGTTTTCAACAAAGTGTGATATTTGCAAATTATCGTCCTACTCTCAAATTGAGAGACCCGAGACTACGCGATCAGCTCTTACAAGTTACATTGGTCCCGTGCGAGTCGTTCGTTCCTCCTACGGGGTCGTTTGGGGATTGGTTTGGGTTTTCACCCTTTAACGGCCATTTTCTAGTCTATGTGTGATTTCTGGAAATTATAGTCACACTCTTATACCGGGAGACTCGAGAATACGCGGTCAGTTCCTATATGTTACATTGGTCCTGTGCGAGCGGTTCGTGCCTCCTACGGGGTCGTTTGGGGGATGGTTTGGGGTTTCACCCTTTAACAGCTTGTTTTTAAGTCAAAGTGTGATTTTTGCAAATTATCATCATACTCTCAAATCGAGAGACCCGAGATTACGCGGTCAGTTCCAATAAGTTATATTGGTCTCGTGCGAGGTGTTTGTGCCTCCTATAAAGTCGTTTGGGAGTTGGTTTGGGTTTTCACCCTTTAATGACTTATTTTTAAGTCAGTGTGATGTTTACAAATTAACGGCATACTCTCAAATTGGGAGACCGGAGACTACGTGATTAGTTAGTACAAGTTACATTGGTCCCGTGCAAGGTGTTCTTTCCTCCTATGGTGTCGTTTGGTGGCTTGTTTGGGTTTTCACCATTTAACGGCTTGTTTTCAAGAAAATATGATTTTTGCAAATTATCAATATACTCTCAAACCGTGAGACCCGAGATTACGCAGTCAGTTCCAACAAGTTACATTGGTCTCGTGCGAGGTGTTCGTGCCTCCTACAAGGTCGTTTGGGAGAGGGTTTGGGTTTTCACCCTTTAATGACTTATTTTTAAGTAGTGTGATTTTTGGAAATTAACGGTATACTCTCAAATCGGGAGACAGGGGACTACGCAATCAGTTACTATAAGTTACATTGGTCCCGTGCAAGGTGTTCATGCCTCCTACGAGGTCTTTTGGGGGTTGGTTTGGGTTTTCACAGTTTACGATTTGTTTTCAAGTCTAAGTGTGATTTTTGAAAATTATCGTCATACTCTCAAATCGGGAGACCTGGGACTACGCGATCAGTTAAAACAAGTTACATTGGTCCTGTGCGAGGTGTTCGTACCTCATACGGGGTCGTTTGCTGGCTGGTTTGGGTTTTCACCCTTTGAAGACTAGTTTTCAAGAAAGTGTGATTTTTGTAAATTATCATCATACTCTCAAACCGAGAGACCCGAGATTACGCGGTCAGTTCCTACAAGTTACATTGGTCAGGTGCGAGGTGTCCGTGCCTCTTACGGGGTTGTTTGGGGGCTGGTTTTGGTTTTCACCATTTAACGACTTATTTTTAAGAAATTGTGATTTTTTCAAATTATCGTCATACTCTCAAACCGAGAGACCTGAGGTTACGCTGTCAGTTCCGATAAGTTACATTGGTCTCGTGCGAGGTGTTCGTGCCTCCTACAAGGTCGTTTGGGAGCTGGTTTGGGTCTTCACCCTATAATGACTTATTTTTAAGTCAGTGTGATTTTTACAAATTAACGGCCTACTTTCAAATCCGTAGACCGGGGACTATGCGATCAGTTACTACAAATTACATTTCTCCCGTCTAAGGAGTTCGTGCCTCCTACGGGGTCATTTGGGGTCTGGTTTGGGTTTTCACCCTCTAACGATTTGTTTTCAAGTCTAAGTGTGATTTTTGTAAGTTATCGTCATACTCTCAAACCGGGAGACTCGGGACTACGCTATCAGTTCCTACAAGTTACATTGGTCCCGTACGAGGTGTTCGTGCCTCCTACAGGGTCATTTGCTGGCTAGTTTGGGATTTCACCCTTTAACGAATTATTTTTAAGTCAGTGTGATTTTTTCAAATTAAGGTCATACTCCCAAATCGGGAGACCTGGGACTATGCCATTAGTTAAAACAAGTTACATTGGTCCCGTGCAAGGTGTTCATGCCTCCTACGGGGTCATTTGGAGGCTGGTTTGGGTTTTCACCTTTTAACGACTTATTTTCAAGAAAGTGTTATTTTTCCAAATTATCATCACACCGTCAAACCGGGAGACCCAGGACTACGCGGTCAGTTCCTACAAGTTACATTGGTCCAGTGCGAGGTGTTCGTGCCTCCCACGGGGTCGTTTGGGGATGGTTTGGGTTTTCACCCTTTAAGGGCTTATTTTTAAGTCTAATTGTGATTTTTGCAAATTATTGGAATGCTCTCAAATCGGGAGACCGGGGACTACGCGGTCAGTTCCTATAAGTTACATTGGTCCCGTGCGAGGTTTTCGTGCCTCCTACGAGGTCGTTTCGGGTCTGGTTTGGGTTTTCACCATTTAACGACTTATTTTCAAGAAAGTGTGATTTTGGCAAATTATTGGCATACTCTCAAATCGAGAGATCGGGGAGTTACGATGTCAGTTCCTACAAGTTACATTGGTCCCGTGCGAGGCGTTCGTGCCTGCTACAGGGTCATTTAGGGGCTGGTTTGGGTTTTCACCATTTAATGGCTTGTTTTCAACAAAGTGTGATTTTTGTAAATAATCATCATACTTTCAAATTGTGAGACCCGGGACTATGCGGTCAGTTCCTACATCTTACATTGGTCCCGTTCGAGGTGTTCGTTCCTCCAACGGGGTCGTTTGGGGGGCTGGTTTGGGTTTTCACCCTTTAACGACCTATTTTCAAGTCTAAGTGTGATTTTTGCAAATTATAGTAACACTCTCATACCAGGATACTCGAGACTACGCGGTCAGTTCCTATATGATACATTGGTCCCATGCTAGGTGTTCATGCCTCCTACGGGCTCGTTTGGGGGATGGTTTGTGGTTTCACCCTTTAACAGCTTGTTTTTATGTCAAAGTGTGATTTTTCCAAATTATCTTCATACTCTGAAATCGAGAGACCCGAGATTACGCGGTCAGTTCCGACAAGTTACATTGGTCTCATGCAAGGTGTTCGTGACTCCTACAAGGTCATTTGGGAGCTAGTTTGGGTTTTCACCCTTTAATGACTTATTTTTAAGTTAGTGTGATTTTTGCAAATTAACGTCATACTCTCAAATTGGGAGCCCGGGGACTACGCGATCAGTTACTACAAGTTTCATTGGTGCCGTGCAAGGTGTTCGAGCGTCATACGGGGTCATTTGGGGGCTGGTTTAGGTTTTCACCCTTTTAGTGGCTTGTTTTGAATAAAGTGTGATATTTGCAAATTATCGTTCTACTCTCAAATTGAGAGACCCGGGGACTACGCGGTCGGTTCCTACAAGTTACATTGGTCCCTTGCGAGGTGTTTGTTCCTCCTACGGGGTTATTTGGGGGCTGGTTTGGGTTTTCACTCTTAACCCTATTTTCAAGTCTAAGTGTGATTTGTAGAAATTTTAGTCACACTCTCATACCGGGAGACTCGAGACTACGCGGTCAGTTCCTACAAGACACATTGGTCCCGTGCGAGGTGTTCGTTCCTCCTACGGGGTCGTTTGGGGGATGGTTTGGGGTCGTTTGAAGTCAAAGTGTATTTTTTGCAAATTATTATCGTACTCTCAAACCGAGAGACCCGAGATTACGCGATCAGTTTCGACAAGTTACATTTGTCTCCTCCGAGGTGTTCGTGCCTCCTACAAGGTAATTTGGGAGCTAGTTTGGCTTTTCACCCCTTAATGACTTATTTTTAAATCAGCGTGATTTTTGCAAATTAATGGTATAGTCTCAAATTGGGAGACCGGGGACTAAGCGATCAGTTACTACAAGTTAGATTGGTCCCGTGCAAGGTGTTCGTGCCTCCTACAGGGTCGTTTGGGGGCTGGTTTGGGTTTTCACCCTTTAACATCTTATTTTCAAGAAAGTGTAATTTTTTTAAAATTATCATTTTACTTTCAAACTGGGAGACCCTGGACTACGCGATCAGTTCCTACAAGTTACATTGGTCTCGTGCGAGGTGTTCGTGCCTCCTACGGTGTCGTTTGGGGGCTGGTTCGAGTTTTCACCCTTTAATGACTTGTTTTCAAGTCTAAGTGTGCTTTTTGTAAATTATCGTCATACTCTCAAACCAGGAGACTCGGGACTACGCGGTTAGTTCCTACAAGTTACATTGGTCCCGTGCGAGGTGTTCTTGCCTCCTACGGGGTCATTTACTGGCTAGTTTGGGTTTTCACCATTTGACGACTAGTTTTCAAGAAACAGTGATTCTTGCAAATTATCATCATACTCTCAAACTGAGAGACTCGGGATTACGCAGTCAATTCCAACAAGTTACATTGGTCTCGTGCGAGGTGTTCGTGCCTCCTTCGAGGTCATTTGGGAGTTGGTTTGGGTTTTCACCCTTTAACGACTTATTTTTAAGTCATTGTGATTTTTGCAAATTAACGTCATACTCAAAAATCGGGATACCGGGGACTAGCCGATCAGTTATAATAAGTTATATTGGTCCCGTTCAAGGTGTTCGTGCCTCCTACGGGGTCATTTGGGGGCTAGTTTTGGTTTTCAGCCTTTAACGACTTGTTTTTAAGAAAGAGTCATTCTTCCAAATTATCGTCATACTCTCAAACCGAGAGATGCAGGACCACGCGATTAGTTCCTACAAGTTACATTGGTCCCGCGCGAGGTGTTCATTCTTCCCACGGGGTCGTTTGGGGGTGGGTTTGGGTTTTCTCCCATTAACGGACGGTTTTCAAGTCTAAGTGTGATTTTGCAAATTATCATCATTCTGTCAAACTGAGAGACTTAGGACTACGAGGTTAGTTCCTACATGTTACATTGGTTGCGTGCGAGGTGTTCGTGCCTCCAACGAGGTCGTTTGGGGGTTGGTTTGCTTTTTCACCCATTAACAACTTATTTTTAAGTCAGTGTGATTTTTTAAAATTATTGGCGTACTCTCAAATCGGGAGACCGGGGACTACGCGGTCAGTTCCAACAAGTTACATTGGGCCCATGCGAGGTGTTCTTGCCTCCTACGGGGTCGTTTGCGGGCTGGTTTGGGTTTTCACCCTTTGACGACTAGTTTTTAAGAAACTGTGATTTTTGCAAATTATGATCATACTCTCAAACCGAGAGACCCGAGATTACGCAGCCAGTTCCTCCAAGTTACATTAGTCTCGTGCGAGGTGTTCGTGCCTCCTACGAGGTCGTTTGGGAGCTGTTTGGGTTTTCACCATTTAACGACTTATTTTTAAGTCAGTGTGATTTTTGCAAATTAACGTCATACTCTCAAATCGGGATAAAGGGGACTACGCAATGAGTTATAACAAGTTACATTGGTCTCGTGCAAGGTGTTCGAGCCTCCTACGAGGTCGTTTGGGGGCTGGTTTGGGTTTTCACCCTTTAACGACTTGTTTTTAAGTCAGTGTGATTTTTTCAAATTATCGTCATACTCTCAAACCGAGAGACCCGAGACTACGCGGTGAGTTCCAACAAGTCACATTGTTCCCGTGCGAGGTGTTCGTTCCTCCCACACGGTCGTTTGGGAGAGGGTTTGGGTTTTCACCCTTTAATGACTTATTTTTAAGTAGTGTGATTTTTGGAAATTAACGGTATACTCTCAAATCGGGAGACAGGGGACTACGCAATCAGTTACTATAAGTTACATTGGTCCCGTGCAAGGTGTTCGTGCCTCCTACGAGGTCTTTTGGGGGTTGGTTTGGGTTTTCACAGTTTACGATTTGTTTTCAAGTCTAAGTGTGATTTTTGAAAATTATCGTCATACTCTCAAATCGGGAGACCTGGGACTACGCGATCAGTTAAAACAAGTTACATTGGTCCTGTGCGAGGTGTTCGTACCTCATACGGGGTCGTTTGCTGGCTGGTTTGGGTTTTCACCCTTTGAAGACTAGTTTTCAAGAAAGTGTGATTTTTGTAAATTATCATCATACTCTCAAATCGAGAGACCCGAGATTACGCGGTCAGTTCCTACAAGTTACATTGGTCAGGTGCGAGGTGTCCGTGCCTCTTACGGGGTTGTTTGGGGGCTGGTTTTGGTTTTCACCATTTAACGACTTATTTTTAAGAAATTGTGATTTTTTCAAATTATCGTCATACTCTCAAACCGAGAGACCTGAGGTTACGCTGTCAGTTCCGATAAGTTACATTGGTCTCGTGCGAGGTGTTCGTGCCTCCTACAAGGTCGTTTGGGAGATGGTTTGGGTCTTCACCCTATAATGACTTATTTTTAAGTCAGTGTGATTTTTACAAATTAACGGCCTACTTTCAAATCCGTAGACCGGGGACTATGCGATCAGTTACTACAAATTACATTTCTCCCGTCTAAGGTGTTCGTGCCTCCTACGGGGTCGTTTGGGGGCTGGTTTGGGTTTTCACCCTCTAACGATTTGTTTTCAAGTCTAAGTGTGATTTTTGTAAGTTATCGTCATACTCTCAAACCGGGAGACTCGGGACTACGCTATCAGTTCCTACAAGTTACATTGGTCCCGTACGAGGTGTTCGTGCCTCCTACAGGGTCATTTGCTGGCTAGTTTGGGATTTCACCCTTTAACGAATTATTTTTAAGTTAGTGTGATTTTTTCAAATTAAGGTCATACTCCCAAATCAGGAGACCTGGGACTATGCCATTAGTTAAAACAAGTTACATTGGTCCCGTGCAAGGTGTTCATGCCTCCTATGGGGTCATTTGGAGGCTGGTTTGGGTTTTCACCTTTTAACGACTTATTTTCAAGAAAGTGTTATTTTTCCAAATTATCATCACACCGTCAAACCGGGAGACCCAGGACTACGCGGTCAGTTCCTACAAGTTACATTGGTCCCGTGCGAGGTGTTCGTTCCTCCTACGGGGTTCGTTTGGGGGCTGGTTTAGGTTTTCACCCTTTAACGGCCTGTTTTCAAGTCTAAGTCTGATTTTTGCAAATTATCGTCATAATCTAAAACATAGAGACCCGGGACTACGTGGTCAGTTCCTACAAATTACATTGGTCCCGTGCGAGGTGTTCGTGCCTCCTACGGGGTCGTTTGGGGGCTGGTTTTGGTTTTCCGCATTTAACGGCTTGTTTTTGATAAATTGTGATTTTCGCAAATTATAGCCATACTCTCCAATTGAGAGACCTGGGGCTACGTGGTCAGTCCCTACAAGTTACATTGATCCCGTGCGAGGTGCTCGTTACTCCTACGCGGTCGTTTGGGGTCTGGTTTTGGGTTTCACACTTTGACGGCCTATTTTCAACTCTAAGTATGATTTTTGCAAATTATAGTCACACCCTCATACCGGGAGACTCGAGACTACACGGTCAGTTCCTATATGTTACATTGGTCCAGTGCGAGGTATTCGTGCCTCCCACGGGGTCGTTTGGGGATGGTTTGGGTTTTCACCCTTTAAGGGCTTATTTTTAAGTCTAATTGTGATTTTTGCAAATTATTGGAATGCTCTCAAATCGGGAGACCGGGGACTACGCGGTCAGTTCCTATAAGTTACATTGGTCCCGTGCGAGGTTTTCGTGCCTCCTACGAGGTCGTTTCGGGTCTGGTTTGGGTTTTCACCATTTAACGACTTATTTTCAAGAAAGTGTGATTTTTGCAAATTATTGGCATACTCTCAAATCGAGAGATCGGGGAGTTACGATGTCAGTTCCTACAAGTTACATTGGTCCCGTGCGAGGCGTTCGTGCCTGCTACAGGGTCATTTAGGGGCTGGTTTGGGTTTTCACCATTTAATGGCTTGTTTTCAACAAAGTGTGATTTTTGTAAATAATCATCATACTTTCAAATTGTGAGACCCGGGACTACGCGGTCAGTTCCTACATCTTACATTGGTCCCGTTCGAGGTGTTCGTTCCTCCAACGGGGTCGTTTGGGGGGCTGGTTTGGGTTTTCACCCTTTAACGACCTATTTTCAAGTCTAAGTGTGATTTTTGCAAATTATAGTAACACTCTCATACCAGGATACTCGAGACTACGCGGTCAGTTCCTATATGATACATTGGTCCCATGCTAGGTGTTCATGCCTCCTACGGGCTCGTTTGGGGGATGGTTTGTGGTTTCACCCTTTAACAGCTTGTTTTTATGTCAAAGTGTGATTTTTCCAAATTATCTTCATACTCTGAAATCGAGAGACCCGAGATTACGCGGTCAGTTCCGACAAGTTACATTGGTCTCATGCAAGGTGTTCGTGACTCCTACAAGGTCATTTGGGAGGTAGTTTGGGTTTTCACCCTTTAATGACTTATTTTTAAGTTAGTGTGATTTTTGCAAATTAACGCCATACTCTCAAATTGGGAGCCCGGGGACTACGCGATCAGTTACTACAAGTTTCATTGGTGCCGTGCAAGGTGTTCGAGCGTCATACGGGGTCATTTGGGGGCTGGTTTAGGTTTTCACCCTTTTAGCGGCTTGTTTCCAATAAAGTGTGATATTTGCAAATTATCGTTCTACTCTCAAATTGAGAGACCCGGGGACTACGCGGTCGGTTCCTACAAGTTACATTGGTCCCTTGCGAGGTGTTTGTTCCTCCTACGGGGTTATTTGGGGGCTAGTTTGGGTTTTCACTCTTAACCCTATTTTCAAGTCTAAGTGTGATTTGTAGAAATTTTAGTCACACTCTCATACCGGGAGACTCGAGACTACGCGGTCAGTTCCTACAAGACACATTGGTCCCGTGCGAGGTGTTCGTTCCTCCTACGGGGTCGTTTGGGGGATGGTTTGGGGTCGTTTGAAGTCAAAGTGTATTTTTTGCAAATTATTATCGTACTCTCAAACCGAGAGACCCGAGATTACGCGATCAGTTCCGACAAGTTACATTTGTCTCCTCCGAGGTGTTCGTGCCTCCTACAAGGTAATTTGGGAGCTAGTTTGGCTTTTCACCCCTTAATGACTTATTTTTAAATCAGCGTGATTTTTGCAAATTAATGGTATAGTCTCAAATTGGGAGATCGGGGACTAAGCGATCAGTTACTACAAGTTAGATTGGTCCCGTGCAAGGTGTTCGTGCCTCCTACAGGGTCGTTTGGGGGCTGGTTTGGGTTTTCACCCTTTAACATCTTATTTTCAAGAAAGTGTAATTTTTTGAAAATTATCATTTTACTTTCACACTGGGAGACCCTGGACTACGCGATCAGTTCCTACAAGTTACATTGGTCTCGTGCGAGGTGTTCGTGCCTCCTACGGTGTCGTTTGGGGGCTGGTTCGAGTTTTCACCCTTTAATGACTTGTTTTCAAGTCTAAGTGTGATTTTTGTAAATTATCGTCATACTCTCAAACCAGGAGACTTGGGACTACGCGGTTAGTTCCTACAAGTTACATTGGTCCCGTGCGAGGTGTTCTTGCCTCCTACGGGGTCATTTACTGGCTAGTTTGGGTTTTCACCATTTGACGACTAGTTTTCAAGAAACAGTGATTCTTGCAAATTATCATCATACTCTCAAACTGAGAGACTCGGGATTACGCAGTCAATTCCAACAAGTTACATTGGTCTCGTGCGAGGTGTTCGTGCCTCCTTCGAGGTCATTTGGGAGCTGGTTTGGGTTTTCACCCTTTAACGACTTATTTTTAAGTCATTGTGATTTTTGCAAATTAACGTCATACTCAAAAATCGGGATACCGGGGACTAGCCGATCAGTTATAATAAGTTATATTGGTCCCGTTCAAGGTGTTCGTGCCTCCTACGGGGTCATTTGGGGGCTAGTTTTGGTTTTCAGCCTTTAACGACTTGTTTTTAAGAAAGAGTCATTCTTCCAAATTATCGTCATACTCTCAAACCGAGAGATGCAGGACCACGCGATTAGTTCCTACAAGTTACATTGGTCCCGCGCGAGGTGTTCATTCTTCCCACGGGGTCGTTTGGGGGTGGGTTTGGGTTTTCTCCCATTAACGGCCGGTTTTCAAGTCTAAGTGTGATTTTGCAAATTATCATCATTCTGTCAAACTGAGAGACTTAGGACTACGAGGTTAGTTCCTACATGTTACATTGGTTGCGTGCGAGGTGTTCGTGCCTCCAACGAGGTCGTTTGGGGGTTGGTTTGCTTTTTCACCCATTAACAACTTATTTTTAAGTCAGTGTGATTTTTTAAAATTATTGGCGTACTCTCAAATCGGGAGACCGGGGACTACGCGGTCAGTTCCAACAAGTTACATTGGGCCCATACGAGGTGTTCTTGCCTCCTACGGGGTCGTTTGCGGGCTGGTTTGGGTTTTCACCCTTTGACGACTAGTTTTTAAGAAACTGTGATTTTTGCAAATTATGATCATACTCTCAAACCGAGAGACCCGAGATTACGCAGCCAGTTCCTCCAAGTTACATTAGTCTCGTGCGAGGTGTTCGTGCCTCCTACGAGGTCGTTTGGGAGCTGTTTGGGTTTTCACCCTTTAACGACTTATTTTTAAGTCAGTGTGATTTTTGCAAATTAACGTCATACTCTCAAATCGGGATAAAGGGGACTACCCAATGAGTTATAACAAGTTACATTGGTCTCGTGCAAGGTGTTCGAGCCTCCTACGAGGTCGTTTGGGGGCTGGTTTGGGTTTTCACCCTTTAACGACTTGTTTTTAAGTCAGTGTGATTTTTTCAAATTATCATCATACTCTCAAACCGAGAGACCCGAGACTACGCGGTGAGTTCCAACAAGTCACATTGTTCCCGTGCGAGGTGTTCGTTCCTCCCACACGGTCGTTTGGGGGCTGGTTTGGGTTTTCTCCCTTTAACGGTCTGTTTTGAAATCTGAGTGTGATTTTGCAAATTATCGTCAAACTCTCAAATTGAGAGACCCGGGACTACGCGGTCAGTTCTTACAAGTTACATTGGTCCCGTGCGAGTTGTTCGTTCCTCCTACGGGGTTGTTTGGGGGCTGGTTTGGATTTTCACCCTTTAACGGCCATTTTCAAGTCTAAGTTTGATTTATGGAAATTATAGTCACACTCTTATACCGGGAGACTAGAGACTACGCGATCAGTTCCTATATGTTACATTGGTCTCGTGCGAGCGGTTCGTGCCTCCTACGGGGTCGTTTGGGGGATGGTTTGGGGTTCCACCATTTAACAGCTTATTTTTAAGTCAATGTGTGATTTTTTCAAATTATCGTCGTACTCTCAAACCAAGAGACCCGAGATTACGCGGTCAGTTCCGATAAGTTACATTGGTCTCGTGCGAGGTGTTTGTGCCTCCTACAAGGTCGTTTGGGAGCTAGTTTGGGTTTTTACCCTTTAATGCCTCATTTTTAAGTCAGTGTGATGTTTGAAAATTAACGACATACTCTCAAATTGGGAGATCGGGGACTATGCGATCAGTTACTTCAAGTTACATTGGTCCCATGCAAGGTGTTCGTGCCTCCTACGGTGTCGTTTGGTGGCTAGTTTGGGTTTTCACCCTTTAACAACTTGTTTTCAAGTCTAAGTGTGATTTTTATAAATTATCGTGATACTCTCAAACTAGGAGACTCGGGACTACACGGTCAGTTCCTACAAGTTAGATTGGTCTCGTGCGAGGTGTTCTCGCCTCCAACAGGGTCGTTTGTGGGCTGGTTTGGGTTTTCACCCTTTGACGACTAGTTTTCAAGAAACTGTGATTTTTGCAAATTATCATCATACTCTCAAACCGAGAGACCCGAGATTACGTAGTCAGTTCCTACAAGATACATTGGTCTCGTGCGAGGTGTTCGTGCCTCCTACGAGGTCGTTTGGGAGCTGTTTGGGTTTTCCCCCTTTAACGACTTATTTTTAAGCCAGTGTGATTTTTGCAAATGAACATCATACTCTCAAACCGGGATACCGGGGAGTACGCAATGAGTTATAACAAGTTACATTGGTCTCGTGCAAGGTGTTCGTGACTCATACGGGGTCGTTTCGGGGCTGGTTTAGGTTTTCACCCTTTAACAGCCTATTTTCAAGTCTGAGTGTGATTTTGCAAACTATCGTCATACTCTCAAACCGAGAGGCCCGAGACTACACGGTCAGTTCATACATGTTACATTGGTACCGTGCGAGGTGATCGTGACTCCAATGTGGTCGTTTGGGGGCTGGTTTGCTTTTTCACCCTTTAACGATTTATTTTTAAGTCTGTGTGATTTTTGAAAATTATTGGCATACTCTCAAATCGGGAGACTGGGGACTACACGATCAGTTCCAATAACTTACATTGGTCCCGTGCGAGCTGTTCATGCCTGCTACAGGGTCGTTTGGGGGCTGGTTTGGGTTTTCACCCTTTAACGACTTATTTTCAACAAAGTGTGATATTTGCAAATTATCGTCATATTCTCAAATGGAGAGACCCGGGACTACGCGGTCGGTTCCTACAAGTTACATTGGTCCCTTGCGAGGTGTTTGTTCCTCCTACGGGGTTGTTTGGGGGCTGGTTTGGGTTTTCACCCTTTAATGGCCTATTTTCAAGTCTAAGTGTGATTTCTACAAATTTTAGTGACACTCTCATACCGGGAGACTAGAGACTTCGCGGTCAGTTCCTATATGTTACATTGGTCCAGTACGAGGTGTTCATTCCTCCTACGGGGTCATTTGAGGGATGGTTTGGGGTTTCACCCTTTAACAGTTTGTTTTTAAGTCAAAGTGTGATTTTTGCAAATTATTATCATACTCTCAAACCGAGAGACCCGAGATTACGCGGTCAGTTTGGGGGCTGTTTGGGGGCTATTTTGGGTTTTCACCCTTTAACGGCTTGTTTTCAAGAAATTGTAATTTTTGCAAATTATCATTTTACTTTCAAACTGGGAGACCCAGGACTACGCGATCAGTTCCTATAAGTTACATTGGTCCCGTGCGAGGTGTTCGTTCCTCCTACGGGGTCGTTTGGGGGCTGGTTGGAGTTTTCACCCTTTAATGACTTGTTTTCACGTCTAAGTGTGATTTTTATAAATTATCATCATACTCTCAAACCAGGAGACTCGAGATTACGCGGTTAGTTCCTACAAGTTACATTGGTCCCGTGCGAGCTGTTCTTGCCTCCTACGGGGTCGTTTGCAGGTTGGTTTGGGTTTTCACCCTTTGACGACTAGTTTTCAAGAAATAGTGATTCTTGCAAATTATCATTATACTCTCAAACCGAGAGACCCGGGATTACGCAGTCAATTCTAACAAGTTACATTGGTCTCGTTCGAGGTCATTTGGAAGCTGGTTTGGGTTTTCACCCTTTAACGACTTATTTTTAAGTCAATGTGATTTTTCTAAATTAATGTCATACTCAAAAATCGGGAGACCGGGGACTACCTGATCAATTATAATAAGTTATATTGGTCCCATGCAAGGTGTTCGTGCCTCCTACGGGTCATTTGGGGGCTGGTTTGGGTTTTCACCCTTTAACGACTTGTTTTTAAGAAAGAGTCATTCTTACAAATTATCGTCATACTCACAAACCGAGAGACGCAGGACTACGCGATTAGTTCCTACAAGTTACATTGGTCCCGCGCGAGGTGTTCGTTCTTCCTACGGGGTCGTGTGGGGGTTGGTTTGGGTTTTCTCACATTAACGGCCTGTTTTCAAGTTTAAGTGTGATTTTGCAAATTATCATCTTACTCTCAAACTGAGAGACCCAAGACTACAAGGTCAGTTCCTACATGTTACATTGGTCCCGTGCGAGGTGTTCGTGCCTCCAACGAGGTCGTTTGGGGGCTGGTTTGCTTTTTCACCCAGTAACGACTTATTTTTATGTTAGTGTGATTTTTGCAAATTATTGGCATACTCTCAAATCGGGAGACCGGGGACTACGCGGTAAGTTCCTACAAGTTACATTGGTCCCGTGCGAGGTGTTCGTGCCCGCTACAAGGTCGTTTGGGGGCTAGTTTAGGTTTTCACCATTTAGCGATTTGTTTTCAACAAAATGTGATATTTGCAAATTATCGTCCTACTCTCAAATTGAGAGACCCGGGACTACGCGATCAGTTCTTACAAGTTACATTGGTCCCGTGTGAGTTGTTCGTTCCTCATACGGGGTCGTTTGGGGGCCGGTTTGGGTTTTCACCCTTTAACGGCCATTTTCTAGTCTAAGTGTGATTTCTGGAAATTATAGTCACACTCTTATACCGTGAGACTCGAGACTACACGGTCAGTTCCTATATGTTACATTGGTCCTGTGCGAGCGGTTCGTGCCTCCTACGGGGTTGTTTGGTAGATGGTTGGGGTTTCACTCTTTAACAGCTTGTTTTTAAGTCAAAGTGTGATTTTTGCAAATTATCGTCACACTCTCAAACTGGGAGACCCGAGATTACGCGGTCAGTTCCGATAAGCTACAGTCGTCTCGTGCGAGGTGTTTGTGCCTCTTATAGAGTCGTTTGGGAGCTAGTTTGGGTTTTCACCCTTTAATGACTTGTTTTTAAGTCAGTGTGATGTTTGCAAATTAACGACATACTCTCAAATTGGAAGACTGGGGACTACGTGATCAGTTACTACAATTTACATTGGTCCCGTGCAAGGTGTTCATGCCTCCTACGGTGTCGTTTGGTGGTTGGTTTGGGTTTTCACCATTTTACGGCTTGTTTTCAAGAAATTGTGATATTTGCAAATTATCGATATACTCTCAAACCGTGATACCCGAGATTACGCGGTCAGTTCCAACAAGTTACACTGGTCTCGTGCGAGGTGTTCATGCCTCCTACAAGGTCGTTTGGGAGAGGGTTTGGGTTTTCACCCTTTAATGACTTATTTTTAAGTAGTGTGATTTTTGCAAATTAGTGACATACTCTCAAATCGGGAGATCGGGGACTATGCGATCAGTTACTATAAGTTACATTGATCCCGTGCAAGGTGTTCGTGCCTCCTACGAGGTCTTTTGGAGGATGGTTTGGTTTTTCACACTTTAACGATTTTTTTTCAAGTCTAAGTGTGATTTTTGTAAATTATCGTCATACTCTCAAATCGGGAGACCTGGGACTACGCGGTCAGTTACAACAAGTTACATTGGACCTGTGCGAGGTGTCCGTACCTCGTACGAGGTCGTTTGCTGGCTAGTTTGGGTTTTCACCCTTTGATGACTAGTTTTCAATAATGTGTGATTTTTGTAAATTATCATCATACTCTCAAACCGAGAGACCCGAGATTACGCGGTCAGTTCCGATAAGTTACATTGGTCGAGTGCGAGGTGTTCGTGCCTCCTACAAGGTCGTTTGGGAGCTGGTTTGGGTTTTCACCCTATAATGACTTATTTTTAAGTCAGTGTGATTTTTCAAATTAACGACTTACTCTCAAATCCAGAGACCGGGGACTACGCGATCAGTTACTACAAATTACATTTCTCCCGTCCAAGGTGTTTGTGCCTCCTACGGGGTCGTTTGGGGGTTGGTTTGGACTTTCACCCTCTAACGATTTGTTTTCAAGTCTAAGTGTGATTTTTGTAAGTTATCGTCATACACTCAAACCGGGAGACTCGGGACTACGCGATCAGTTCCTACAAGTTTCATTGGTCCCGTGCGAGGTGTTCATGTCTCTTACCGGGTCATTTGTTGGCTGGTTTGGGATTTCACCCTTTAATGAATTATTTTTAAGTCAGTGTGATTTTTTCAAATTAAGGTCATACTCCCAAATCGGGAGACCTGGGACTATGCGATTAGTTATAACAAGTTACATTGGTCCCGTGCAAGGTGTCCATGCCTCCTACGGGGTCATTTGGCGGCTGGTTTGGGTTCTCACCCTTTAACGGCTTATTTTCAAGAAAGTGTTATTTTTCCAAATTATCATCATACTCTCAAACCGGGAGTCCCATGACTACGCGGTCAGTTCCTACAAGTTACATTGGTCCCGTGCGTGGTGTTCGTTCCTCCTACGGGGTTCGTTTAGGGGTTGGTTTGGGTTTTCACCCTTTAACGGCCTGTTTTCAAGTCTAAGTGTGATTTTTGCAAATTATCGTCATACTCTAAAACATAGAGACCTGGGGCTATGTGGTCAGTTCCTACAAATTACATTGGTCCCGTGCGAGGTGTTCATGCCTCCTACGGGGTCATTTGGGGGCTTGTTTTGGTTTTCTGCATTTAACGGCTTGTTTTTAATAAAGTGTGATTTTTGCAAATTATAGCCATACTCTCCAATTAAGAGACCCGGGACTACGCGGTCAGTTCCTACAAGTTACATTGATCCCGTACGAGGTGCTCGTTACTCCTAAGGGGTCGTTTGGGGGCTAGTTTGGGGTTTCACCCTTTAACGACTTATTTTTATGTCTAATTGTGATTTTTCCAAATGATCGGCATACTCTCAAATCGGGAGACCGGGGAGTATGCGGTCAGTTCCTACAAGTTACATTGGTCCCGTGCGAGGTTTTCGTGCCTCCTAAGAGGTTGTTTCAGGGCTGGTTTGGGTTTTCACCATTTAACGACTTGTTTTCAAGAAAGTGTGATTTTTGCAAAATATTGGCATACTCTCAAATCGAGAGACCAGGGACTATGCTGTTAGTTCCTACAAGTTACACTGGTCCCGTGCAAGGTGTTCGTGCCTACTACAAGGTCATTTGGGGGCTGGTTTTTGGGTTTTCACCATATAATGGCTTGTTTTCAACAAAGTGTGATTTTTGCAAATAATTGCCATACTTTCAAATTGTGAGACCCGGGACTACGCGGTCAGTTTCTACAAGTTACATTGGTCCCGTTCGAGGTGTTAGTTCCTCCTACGGGGTCGTTTGGGGAGCTGGTTTGGGTTTTCACCCTTTAACAACCTATTTTCAAGTCTAAGTGTGATTTTTGCAAATTATAGTCACACTCACATACCGCGATACTCGAGACTATGCGGTAAGTTCCTAGATGATACATTGGTCCCATGCTAGGTGTTCGTGCCTCCTACGGGCTCTTTTGGGGGATGGTTTGTGGTTTCACCCTTTAACAGCTTGTTTTTAAGTCAAAGTGTGACTTTTGCAAATTATCGTCATACTCTCAAATCGAGAGACCCAAGATTACGCGATCAGTTCCGACAAGTTACATTGGTCTCGTGCGAGGTGTTCGTGCCTCCTACAAGGTCGTTTGGGAGCTAGTTTGGGTTTTCACCCTTTAATGACTTATTTTTAAGTCAGTGTGATTTTTGCAAATTAACGTCATACTCTCAAATTGGCAGACCGGGGACTATGCGATCAGTTACTACAAGTTACATTGGTCCCGTGCAAGGTATTCGTGCCTCCTACGGTGTCGTTTGGTGGCTGGTTTGGGTTTTCACCATGTAACGACTTGTTTTCAAGAAATTGTGATTTTTGCAAATAATCATCATACTCTCGAACCGAGAGGCCCGAGATTACGTGGTCAGTTCAGACGAGTTACATTGGTCTCCTACAAGGTCATTTGGGAGCTGGTTTGGGTTTTCACCCTTTAATGCTTATGTTTAAGTCAGTGTGATTTTTGAAAATTAATGGTATACTCTCAAATCGGGAGACCGGGGACTACGTGATTAGTTACTATAAGTTACATTGGTCCCGTGCAAGGTGTTCGTGCCTCCTACGGGGTCTTTTGGGGGCTGGTTTTGGTTTTCACCCTTTAACGATATGTTTTCAAGTCTAAGTCTGATTTTTGTAAATTATCGTCATACTCTCAAATCGGGAGACTCGGGACTACACAATCAGTTCCTACAAGTTCCATTGGTACCGTGCGAGGTGCTCGTTACTCCTACGGGGTCGTTTGCTGGCTGGTTTGGGTTTTCACCCTTTAACGGCCTATTTTAAAGTATATATGTGATTTTTGCAAATTATAGTCACACTCTCATACCGGGAAACTCGAGACTACGCGGTCAGTTCCTATATGTTACATTGGTCCCGTGCGAGGTGTTGGTTCCTCCTACGGGGTCGTTTGGGGGATGGTTTGGGTTTTCACCCTTTAATGACTTATTTTTAAGTCAAATTGTGATTTTTGCAAATTATAGACATACTCTCAAATCGAGAGATCAGAGATTATGTAGTCTGTTCCGACAAGTTACATTGGTCTCGTGCGAGGTGTTCATGCCTCCTACAAGGTCGTTTGGGAGCTAGTTTGGGTTTTCACCCTTTAATGAATTATTTTTAAGTCAGTGTTATTTTTGAAAATTAATGGCATACTCTTAAATCGGGAGAACGGGAACTACGCGATCAGTTACTAATAGTTACATTGGTCCCCTGCAAGGTGTTCGAGCCTCCTAAGGGGTCGTTTGGGGGCGGGTTTAGGTTTTCACCCTTTAACAGCTTGTTTTCAAGAAAGTTTCATTTTTCCAAATTATAGTCACACTCTCATACCTGGAGACTCGAAACTACACGGTTAGTTCTTCTATGTTACATTGGTCCCGTGCGAGATGTTCGTGCCTTCCATGGGGTCGTTTGGGGGATGGTTTGGGTTTTCACACTTTAACGGCTTGTTTTTAAGACAAATTGTGATTTTTGCAAATTATCGGCATACTCTCAAATCGGGAGATCGGGGACTACGCGGTCAGTTCCTACAAGTTACATTGGTCCCGTGAGAGGTTTTCGTGCCTCCTACGAGGTCAATTTGGGGTTGGTTTGGGTTTTCACCATTTAACGACTTGATTTCAAGAAAGTGTGATTTTTGCAAATTATTGGCATACTCTCAAATCGGGAGACCGGGGACTACGCTATATGTTCCTACAAGTTACATTGGTCCCATACGAGGTGTTTGTGCCTACTATAGGGTCGTTTGGGGGCTCGTTTGGGTTTTCACCATTTAACGGCTCGTTTTCAACAAAGTGTGATTTTTGGAAATAATCGTCATACTTTCAAATCGGAAGGCCCAGGACTACGCGTTCAGTTCCTACAAGTTACATTGGTCCCATGCAAAGTTTTCGTGCCTCCTACGGGATCGTTTGGGCACTGGTTTGGGTTTTCACCCGTTAACGGCTTGTTTTCAAGAAAGTGTCATTTTTCCAAATTATCGTCATACTCTCAAACCGGGAGACCCAGGACTACACAGTCAGTTCCTACAAGTTACATTGGTCCCGTGCGATGTATTCGTGCCTGTTACAGGGTCATTTGGGGGCTGGTTTGGGTTTTCACCATTTAATAGCTTGTTTTCAAGAAAGTGTGATTTTTGTAAATTATCGTTATACTCTCAAATTAAGATACCCGGGACTAAGCGGTCAGTTCCTACAAGTTTCATTGGTCCCGTACGAGGTTCTCGTGCCTCCTTCGGGGTCGTTTGGGGGATGGTTTGGGTTTTCACCCTTTAACGGCCTATTTTCAAGTCTAAGTCTAATTTCTGCAAATTATAGTCACACTCTCATACCGGGAGACTCGATACTACGTGGGCAGTTCCTATATGTTACAATGGTCCCGTACGAGGTATCCGTGCCTCCTACGGGGTTGTTTGGTGGCCGGTTTGGGTTTTCACCCTTTAACGTCTTGTTTTTAACTCAAAGTGTGATTTTTGAAAATTATCGTCATACTCTCAAAACGAGAGACCCGAGATTACATGGTTACAGCAATTTACTCTTAAATCGGGAGACCGGGGACTACACGATGAGTTACTACAAGTTACATTGGTCCCGTCCAAGGTCTTCGTGCCTCCTACAGGGTCGTTTGGGTTTTCACCCTTTAACGGCTTATTTTCAAGAAAGTGTGACTTTTCTAAATTATCGTCAAAATCTCAAACAGGGAGTCCCAGGACTACGTCGTCAGTTCCTACAAGTTACATTGGTCCTGTGCGAGGAGTTCGTGCCTCCTACGGGTTCGTTTAGGGGCTGGTTGGGGGTTTCACCATTTGACGACCTGTTTTCAAGTCTAAGTGTGATTTTTGCAAATTATCATCATAGTCTCAAACAGAGAGACTCGGGACTACCTGGTCAGTTGCTAAAAATTACATTGGTCCCGTACAAGGTGTTCGTGCCTCCTACCGGGTCGTTTGGGGGGCTGGTTTGGGTGTTCACCATTTAACGGATTATTTTCAAGAAAGTGTGATTTTTGCAAATTATCGTTATACTCTTAAATTGAGAAACCTGTGAATACGTAGTTAGTTCCTACAAGTTACATTGGTCCCCTGTGAGGTGTTCGTGCCTCCTACGGGATCGTTTGGTGGCTGGTTTGGGTTTTCACCCTTGAACGACCTATTTTAAAGTCTAAGTGTGCTTTTTGCAAATTATAGTCACACTCTCACACCGGGGGACTCGAGACTACACGATCAGTTCCTATATGTTACATTGGTCCCGTGCGAGGTGTTCGGGCCTCCTACGGGGTCGTTTGGGGGATGGTTTGGGTTTTCACCCTTTAACGGCCTATTTTCAAGTCTAAGTGTGATTTTTGCAAATTATAGTCATGATTTCATACCGGGAGACTCGAGACTACACGGTCAGTTCCTATGTGTTACATTGGTCCCGTGCGAGGTGTTCGTGCCTCCCACGGTATCGTTTGGGAAATGGTTTGGGTTTTCACCCTTTAACGGCTTGTTTTTAAGTCAAAGTGTGATTTTTGCAAATTATCATCATACTCTCAAATCGGGAGACCCGGGACTATGCGGTCAGTTCCTACAAGTTACATTGGTCCCGTGCGAGGTGTTCGTGCCTCCTATGGGATTGTCTGCTGGTTGGTTTGGGTTTTCACCCTTTAATGACTTGTTCTCAAGAAAGTGTGATTTTTGCAAAATATCAGCATACTCTTAAATCGGGAGACCCGAGATTACGTGGTCAGTTCCTACAAATTACATTGGTCCCGTGCGAGGTGTTCGTGCCTCCTATGGGGTCGTTTGGGGACTGGTTTGGGTTTTGACCCTTTAACGGTTGTTTTTAAGAAAGTATGATTTTTGCAAATTATCATCACACTCTCAAATCGGAAGGCCTGGGACTTCGCGGTCAGAGCCTACAAGTTACATTGGTCCCGTGCAAGGTGTTCGTGCCTCCTACGGGATCGTTTGGGGTCTGGTTTGGGTTTTCACACTTTAACGACTTATTTTCAAGAAAGTGTCATTTTTCCAAATTATCGTCATACTCTCAAACCGGGAGACCCAGGACTACGCGGTCAGTTCCTACAAGTTACATTGGTTCCGTGCGATGTATTCGTGCCTGTTACAGGGTCGTTTGGGGGCTGGTTTGGGTTTTCACCATTTAATGGCTTGTTTTCAAGAAAGTATGATTTTGGTAAATTATCGTCATACTCTCAAATTGAGAGACCCGGGGCTACGTGGTCAGTTCGTAGAAGTTACATTGGTCTCGTGCGAGGTGTTCGTGCCTCGTTCGGGGTCATTTGGGGGATGGTTTGGGTTTTCACCCTTTAACGGCCTATTTTCAAGTCTAAGTCTAATTTATATAAATTATAGTCACACTCTCATACCGGGAAACTCGCGACTACGCAGTCAGTTCATATATATTACATTGGTCACGTACGAGGTGTTCGTGTCTCTTACAGGGTTGTTTGGCGGCTGGTTTGGGTTTTCACCCTAAAACGTCTTGTTTTTAACTCAAAGTGTGATTTTTGCAAATTATTGTCATACTCTCAAAAAGAGTGACCTGAGATTACGCGGTTAGTTCCGACAAGTTACATTGGTCTCGTGCGAGGTGTTCGTCCCTCCTACATAGTCGTTTCGGAGCTAGTTTGGGTTTTCACCCTTTAATGACTTATTTTAAAGTTAGTGTGATTTTTTCAAATTAATGGCATAGTCTAAAATTGAGAGACCCGTGACTACGTTGTCAGTTCCTACTAGTTACAATGGTCCCCTTCAAGGTGTTCGTGCCTCCTATGGGGTCGTTTGGTGGCTGGTTTGGATTTTCACCCTTTAACGGCCTATTATCAAGTCTAAGTGTGATTTTTGCAAATTATAGTCACACTCTCATACCGGGAGACTCGAGACTACACGTTCAGTTCCTATATGTTACATTGGTCCCGTGCGAGGTGTTCGTGCCTCCTACGGAGTCGTTTGGGGGATGGTTTGGGTTTTCACCCTTTAACAGTCTATTTTCAAGTCTAAGTGTGATTTTTGCAAATTATAGTCACGCTCTCATACCGGGAGGCTCGAGACTACGCGGTCAGTTTCTATATGTTACATTGGTCCTGTGCGAGGTGTTCGTGCCTCCTACGGGGTCGTTTGGGGGATGGTTTGGGTTTTCACCCTTTAACGGTTTGTTTTTAAGTCAAAGTGTGATTTTTGTAAATTATCGTCATACTCTCAAATTGAGAGACCCGAGACTACGTGGTCAGTTACTACAAGTTACATTGGTCCCGTGCGAGGTGTTCATGCCTCAAACGGGGTCGTTTGGGGGTTGGTTTGGGTTTTCACCCTTTAACGGCCTATTTTCAAGTCTAAGTGTGATATTTGCAAATTATAGTCACACTCTCATACCGAGAGAATCGAGACTACGCGGTCAGTTCCTATATGTTACATTGGTCCCATGCGAGGCGTTCGTGCCTCCTACGGGCTTGTTTGGTGGCCGGTTTGGTTTTTCACCCTTTAACGTCTTGTTTTTAACTCAAAGTGTGATTTTTGAAAATTATCTTCATACTCTCAAATTGGGAGACCAGGGACTACGCGATGAGTTACTAAAAGTTAAATTAGTCCCGTGTGAGGAGTTCAGGCCTCCTACGGGGTCATTTGGGGGATGGTTTGGGTTTTCACCTTTTAACGGCCTATTTTCAAGTCTAAGTGAGATTTCTGCAAATTTTAGTCACACTCACATACTGAGAGACTCGAGACTACGCGGTCAGTTCCTATATGTTACATTGGTCACGTGTGAGGTGTTTGTGCTCCTACGGGGTCGTTTGGGGACTGGTTTGGGTTTTCACCCTTTAACGGCTTATTTTTAAGTCAAAGTGAGATTTTTACATATTATCGTCATATTGTCAAACCGGGAGACCAGGACTATGCGATCCGTTCCTACATGTTACATTGGTCCCGTACGAGGTCTTCGTGCCTCAAACGAGGTCATTTGGGGGCTGGTTTGGTTTTTCACCGTTTAACGACTTATTTTTAAGTCAGTGGGATTTTTGTAAATTATTGGCATACTCTCAATTCGGGAGACCGCGGACTACGCGGTCAGTTGCTTCAAGTTACATTGGTCCCGTGCGAGGTGTTTGTGCCTCCTATGGGGTCGTTTGGGGGCTGGTTTGGGTTTTTACCATTTAACGGCTCGTTTTCAAGAAAGTGTGATTTGTGCAAATTATTGTCATACTCTCAAATTGAGAGACCCGGGACTACACGGTTAGTTCCTCCAAATTACATTGTTCCCGTTCGAGGTGTTCGTGCCTCCGATGGGGTCGTTTGGGGGCTTGTTTGGGTTTTCACCCTATAACGGCTTATTTTCAAGTCTAAGTGTGATTTTTTCAAATTATAGTCACACTCTCATACCGGGAGACTCGAGACTACGCCGTCAGTTCCTATATATTACATTGGTCCCGTGCGAGGTGTTCGTGACTCCTACGGGGTCGTTTGAAGGATGGTTTCGGTTTTCACCATTTAACGACTTATTTTTAAGTCAAAGTGTGATTTTTAAAAATTATCATCATACTCTCAAATCGGGAGACCTGGGAGTATGCAGCCAGTTCCTACTAGTTACATTGGTCCCGTGCGAGGTGTTCGTGCCTCCTATGGGGTCATTTGTGGGTTGGTTTGGGTTTTCACCGTTTAATGACTTGTTCTCAAGAAAGTGTGAATTTTGCAAATTATCGGCATACTCTCAAATTGGGAGACCCGAGATTATGCGGTCAATTCCTATAAATTACATTGGTCCCGTGCGAGGTGTTCGTGCCTTCTATGAGGTCGTTTGGTGGCTGGTTTGGGCTTTCACCCTTTAACGACTTGTTTTTAAGAAAATCTGATTTTTGCAAATTATCGTCATACTCACAAATCGGAAGGCCCGGGACTACGCGGTCAATTCTTACAAGTTACATTAGTCCCGTGCAAGGTGTTTGTGCCTCCTACGGGGTCGTTTGGGGGCTGGTTTGGGTTTTCACCCTTTAACGGCCAATTTTTAAGTCAAAGTGTGATTTTTGTAAATTATCGTCATACTCTCAAATCGAGAGACCTGGGACTATGCGGTCAGTTCGTACGTGTTACATTGGTCCCGTGCGAGGTGTTTGTGCCTCCTACGGGCTCGTTTTGTGGCTGGTTTGGGTTTTCACCCTTTAACGACTTATTTTTAAGTCACTGTGATTTTTGCAAATTAACGTCATACTCTCAAATCGGGGGACCGGGGACCACGCTGTCAGTTCCAACAAGTTACATTGGTCCCATGCGAGGTGTTCGTGCCTCCTACGAGGTCGTTTGGGGGCTGGTTTCTCTTTTCACCCTTTAACGGCTTGTTTTTAAGTCGGTGTGTTTTTGTAAATTATCAGCATACTCTCAAACTGGGGTACCCGAGACTATGCGATCAGTTCCTACAAATTACATTGGTCCCGTACGAGTTTTTTGTGCCTCCTATGAGGTCGTTTGGGGGCTGGTTTTGGTTTTCACCCTTTAACGACATATTTTTAAGTTAGTGTGGTTTTCGTAAATTATCCTCATACTCTCAAATCGGGAGACTGGGGACAACACTATCAGTTCCTGCAAGTTACATTTATCCCGTGCAAGCTGTTTATGCATCCTACGTGGTAGTTTGGGGGCTGGTTTGGGTTTTCACCCATTAACGGCTGGTTTTCAAGAAAGTCTGATTTTTGCAAATTATCATTATACTCTCAAATCGAAAGATTCGGGACTATGTGGTCAGTTCTTGGAAGTTACATGGGTCCCGTGCGAGGTGTTCGTGCCTCCTACGGGGTCGTTTGGGGGCTAGTTTGGATTTTCAACCATTAACGACTTATTTTTAAGTCAGAGTGATTTTTGCAAATTATCGTTATATTCTCAAATCGAGAGACTGGGGACGACACGATCAATTGCAATAAGTTACATTCGTCCCGTGCAAGGTGTTCGTGCCTCCTACGGGGTCGTTTGGGGGTTGGTTTGGGTTTTCACCCATTGACGACCTATTTTCATGTCTAAGTGTGATTTTTTCAAGTTATCATCATACTCTCAAACCGAGAGACCTGGGACTACGCGGTTAGTTCCCACATGTTGCATTGGTCCCGTTCGAGGTGTTCTTGCCTCCTACGAGGTCGTTTATGGGCTGGTTTGGGTTTTCACCTTTTAACGGCTTGTTTTTAAGTCAGTGTGATTTTTGCAAATTATCATCATACTCTCAAACTGGGATACCCGAGACTACTTAGTCAGTTCCTACAAGTTACATTTGTCCCGTGCGAGGTGTTGGTACCTCCTACAAGGACGTTTGGGGGCTAGTTTGGGTTTTCAGCCTTTAACGACTTATTTTTAAGTCAGCGTCATTGTTGTAAATTATAGGCATACTTTCAAATCGGTTTACTGGGACTACGCGGTCAGTTCCTACATGTTACATTGGTCCCGTGCAAGGTGCTCGTGCATCCTACGGGGTCGTTTTGCGGCTGGTTTGGGTTTTCACCCATTAACGACTTATTTTTAAGAAAGTGTGATTTTTTTAAATAATCGGCGTACTCACAAATCAGAAGACCCGGGACTATGCGATCAGTTCCAAAAAGTTACATTGGTCCCGTGCGAGGTGGTCGTGCCTCTGACGGGTCCTTTGGGGGCTAGTTTGGGTTTCACCCTTTGACGGCCAATTTTCAAGTCTGAGTGTGATTTTTGCAAATTATCATCATACTCTAAAACTGGGAGACCCGGGACTACTCAGTTAGTTCCTACATGTTTCATTGGCCTCGTATGAGGTGTTCGTGCCTCTAACGAGGTCGTTTGGGGGATGGTTTGGGTTTTCACCCTTTAATGACTAATTTTTAAGTAAGTGTGATTTTGGCAAAATTATTGGCATACGCTCAAATTGGGAGATCGAGGACTACACAGTCTGTTCCTACAAGTTACATTGGTCCCGTGCAATGTGTTCGTGCCTCGTACGGGGTCTTTTAGGGGATGGTTTGGGTTTTCACCCTTTAACAGCCTATTTTCAAGTCTAAGTGTGATTTTTAAAAATTACCGTCTTACTCTCAAACCGAGACTCCTGGGACTAGGCGGTCAGTTCCTACACGTTACATTGTTCCCGTGCGAGGTGTTCGTGCCTCTTACGGGGACATTTGGTGGCTGGTCTGGGTTTTCACCCTTTAACGAATTATTTTTAACGACTTGTTTTTATGTTAAATTGTGATTTGTACAAATTATCAGCATACTCTTAAATCGGGAGACCGGGGACTACGCGGTCAGTTCCTCCAAGTTACATAGGTCCCGTGCGAGGTGTTCGTGCCTCCTACGGGGTCGTTTGGGGGCTAGTTTGGGTTTTCAGCCATTAACGACTTATTTTTAAGTCAGAGTGATTTTTGCAAATTATCGTTATATTCTCAAATCGAGAGACTGGGGACGACACGATCAGTTGCAATAAGTTACATTCGTCCCGTGCAAGGTGTTCGTGCCTCCTACGGGGTCGTTTGGGGGTTGGTTTGGGTTTTCACCCATTGACGACCTATTTTCATGTCTAAGTGTGATTTTTTCAAGTTATCATCATACTCTCAAACCGAGAGACCTGGGACTACGCGGTTAGTTCCCACATGTTGCATTGGTCCCGTTCGAGGTGTTCTTGCCTCCTACGAGGTCGTTTATGGTCTGGTTTGGGTTTTCTCCTTTTAACGGCTTGTTTTTAAGTCAGTGTGATTTTTGCAAATTATCATCATACTCTCAAACTGGGATACCCGAGACTACGTAGTCAGTTCCTACAAGTTACATTTGTCCCGTGCGAGGTGTTGGTGCCTCCTACAAGGACGTTTGGGGGCTAGTTTGGGTTTTCAGCCTTTAACGACTTATTTTTAAGTCAGTGTCATTGTTGTAAATTATAGGCATACTTTCAAATCGGTTTACAGGGACTACGCGGTCAGTTCCTACATGTTACATTGGTCCCGTGCAAGGTGCTCGTGCATCCTACGGGGTCGTTTTGCGGCTGGTTTGGGTTTTCACCCATTAACGACTTATTTTTAAGAAAGTGTGATTTTTTTAAATTATCGGCGTACTCACAAATCAGAAGACCCGGTACTATGCGATCAGTTCCAAAAAGTTACATTGGTCCCGTGCGAGGTGTTCGTGCCTCTGACGGGTCCTTTGGGGGCTAGTTTGGGTTTCACCCTTTGACGGCCAATTTTCAAGTCTGAGTGTGATTTTTGCAAATTATCATCATACTCTCAAACTGGGAGACCCGGGACTACTCAGTTAGTTCCTACATGTTTCATTGGCCTCGTATGAGGTGTTCGAGCCTCGTACGAGGTCGTTTGGGGGCAGGTTTGGGTTTTCACACTTTAACGACTAATTTTCAAGTCAGTGTGATTTTTTTAAATTATCGGCATACTCTCAAATCGGGAGACCGGGGACTACACGGCCAGTTCCTACAAGTTCCATTGGTTCCGTGCAATGAGTTCGTTCCTCCTACGGGGTCGTTTGGGGGCTGGTTTGGGTTTTCACCCTTTGACGGCCTATTTTCAAGTCTAAGTGTGATTTTTACAAATTATCGTCTTACTCTCAAACCGAGACTCCTGGGACTACGCGGTCAGTTCCTACACGTTACATTGTTCCTGTGCGAGGTGTTCGTGCCTCTTACAAGGACATTTGGTGGCTGGTCTGGGTTTTCACCCTTTAACGAATTATTTTTAACGGCTTGTTTTTATGTTAAAGTGTGATTTGTACAAATTATCAGCATACTCTTAAATCGGGAGACCGGGGACTACGCGGTCAGTTCCTCCAAGTAACATTGGTCCCGTGCGAGGTGTTCTTCCTCCTACGGGATCATTTGGGGGCTCGTTTGGGTTTTCTTCTTTTAACGTCTTATTTTTAAGTCAAAGTGTGATTTTTGAAAATTATCATCATACTCACAAAGTGAGAGACCCGGGACAACACAGTCACTTCGTACAAGTTACATTGGTCCCGTGCGAGGTGTTCATGCCTCCTACGGGATCGTTTGGTGGCTCGTTTGGGTTTTCAACCTTTAATGGCTTGTTTTCAAGAAAGTGTGATTTTTGCAAATTATCATCATACTCTTAAAACGGGATATCCAGGACTACGCGGTAAGTTCCAACAAGTTACATTGGTCCCATGCGAGGTGTTCGTGCCTCCTACGAGGTCATTTGGGGGCTGGTTTGGCTTTTCACCTTTTAACGGCTTGTTTTTAAGTCGGTGTGTTTTTGCAAATTATCAACATACTCTCAAACTGGGATACCTGAGACTACGCGGTCAGTTCTTACAAGTTACATTGGTCCCGTGAAGGGTGTTTGAGCCTCAAACGGGGTCGTTTGGGGGCTGGTTTGGGTTTTCACCCTTTAATGGCCTATTTTCAAGTCTAAGTGTGATTTTTGCAAATTATCATCATACTCTCAAATCAAGAAACTCGGGACTACGCGGTCATTTCTTATATGTTATATTGGCCCTGAGCAAGGTGTTCGTGCCTCCTACGGGGTCGTTTGGTGGCTGGTTTGAGTTTTCGCCCTTTAACACCTTGTTTTTAAGTCAAAGTGAGATTTTTGTAAATTATCATCATACTCACAAATCGAGATACCCGGGACTATGCGATCACTTCCTACAAGTTACATTGGTCTCGTGCGAGGTGTTCAGGCCTCCTACTTGATCGTTTGGTGGCTCGTTTTGGTTTTCACCCTTTAATGGCTTGTTTTCAAGAAAGTGTGATTTTTGCAAATCATGGTCATACTCTCAAAATGGGATACCCATGACTACACGGTCAGTTCCAACAAGTTACATTGGTCCCATGCGAGGTGTTCGTGCCTCCTACGAGGTCATTTGGGGGCTGGTTTGGCTTTTCACTCTTTAACGGCTAGTTTTTAAGTCGGTTTGTTTTTGCAAATTATGTACATACTCTCAAACAGGGATACCCGAGACTACATGGCCAGTTCCTACAAGTTACATTGGTCCCGTGCAAGATGTTTGTGCGTCCTACGGGGTAGTTTGGGGGCTGGTTTGGGTTTTCACCCATTAACGACTTATTATTAAGTCGGTGTGATTTTTGCATATTATAAGCATACTCTCGAATGGAGTGACCGGGGACTACACGATGGTTCCTATAAGTTACATTGGTCCCGTGTGAGGTGTTCGTGCCTCCTACGAGGTCGTTTGGGGGCTAGTTGGGTTTTCACCTTTTAACGGCTTGTTTTTAAGTCAGTGTATTTTTGCAAATTATCGTCATACTCTCAAACCGAGATACCCGAGATGACATGGTCAGTTCCTAGAAGTTACATTAGTCCCATGTGAGGTGTTCGAGCCTCGTACGAGGTCGTTTGGGGGCAGGTTTAGGTTTTCACACTTTAACGACTAATTTTCAAGTCAGTGTGATTTTTTTAAATTATCGGCATACTCTCAAATCGGGAGACTGGGGACTACACGGTCAGTTCCTACAAGTTACATTGGTCCCGTGCAATGTGTTCATGCCTCCTACGGGGTCGTTTGGGGGCTGGTTTGGGTTTTCACCCTTTGACGGCCTATTTTCAAGTCTAAGTGTGATTTTTTCAAATTATCAGCTGACTCTCAAACCGAGAGACCTGGGACTACGCAGTCAGTTCCAATGTGTTAAACTGTTCATATGCGAGGTGTTCGTGCCTCTTACGGGGTCATTTGGTTGCTGGTTTGGGTTTTCACCCTTTAACGACTTGTTTTTAAGTCAAAGTGTGATTTTTGCAAATTATCTTCACACGCTCAAATCGGGAGACCTGGACTACGCAATCAGTTCTTACAAGTTACATTGGTCCCATGCGAGGTGTTCCTGCCTCCTACGGGGTCGTTTGGTGGCTGATTTGGGTTTTCATCCTTTAACGGCTTATTTTAAAGAAAGTGTGATTTTTGCAAATTATCGTCATACTCTCAAGTCGAAAGTCCCGGGACGATGCGGTCAGTTCCTACAAGTTACATTGGTCCCGTGCGAGGTGTTTGTGCCTCCTACGGTGTCATTTGGGGTTGGTTTGGGTTTTCACCCTTTAATGGCCTATTTTGAAGTCTAAGTGTGTTTTTTTCAAATTATCATCATACTCTCAAACCGAGAGTCCTGGGACTACGCGGTCAGTTCCTACACGTTACATTGTTCCCGTGCGAGGCGTTCGTGCCTCTTACGGGGTCGTTTGGTGGCTGGTCTGGGTTTTCACCCTTTAACGAATATTTTTAACGGCTTGTTTTTATGTCAAAGTGTGATTTTTACAAGTTATCAGCATACTCATAAATCGGGAGACCGAGGACTATGCGATCAGTTCCTCCAAGTAACATTGGTCATGTGCGAGGTGTTCGTGCCTCCTACGGGGTCATTTGGGGGCTCATTTGGGTTTTCACCCTTTAACGGGTTTTTTTAAGTCAAAGTGTGATTTGTGTAAATTATCATCGTACTCACAAACCGAGAGACCCGGGACTACGCGATCTAACATTGGTCCCGTGCGAGGTGTTCATGCCTCCTACGGGATCATTTGGTGGCTCATTTGGGTTTTCACCCTTTAATGCCTCGATTTCAAAAAATTGTGATTTTTGCAAATCATCATCATACTCTCAAAACGGGATACACAGGACTATGCGGTCAGTTCCAACAAGTTACGTTGGTCTCATGCGAGGTGTTCGTGCCACATACGAGGTCGTTTAGGGGCTGATTTGGCTTTTCACCCTTTAACTGCTTGTTTTTAATTCAGTGTGTTTTTGCAAATTATCAACATACTCTCAAATCGGGATACCCGAGACTATGTGGTCAGTTCCTATAAGTTACGTTGGTCCCGTGCAAGGTGTTTGAGCCTCATACCGGGTCGTTTGGGCGCTGGTTTGAATTTTCACCCTTTAACGGCCTATTTTCAACTCTAAGTGTGATTTTTGCAAATTATCATCATACTCTCAAATCGAGAGACTCGGGACTATGCGGTCAGTTCCTACATGTTACATTGGTCCTGTGCGAGGTGTTCGTGCCTCCTACGGGGTCGTTTGGTCACTGGTTTGGGCTTTCACCCTTTAACATCTTATTTTTAAGTCAAAGTGTGATTTTTGTAAATTATCATCATACTCACAAAATGAGAGACCCGGTACTACGCGGTCACTACCTACAAGTTACATTGGTCTCGTGCGAGGTGTTCATGCCTCCTACGGGATCGTTTGGTAGCTCGTTTGGGTTTTCACCCTTTCATGGCTTGTTTTGAAGAAAGTGTGATGTTTGCAAATTATCGTCATACTCTCAAAACGGGATACCCAGGACTACGCGGTCAGGTCCAACAAGTTACGTTGGTCTCATGCGAGGTGTTCGTGCCTCATACGAGGTCGTTTAGGGGCTAATTTGGCTTTTCACCCATTAACTGCTTGTTTTTAAGTCAGTGTGTTTTTGCAAATTATCAACATACTCTCAAACCGGGATACCCGAGACTACGCGGTCAGTTCCTATAAGTTACGTTGGTCCCGTGCAAGGTGTTTGAGCCTCATACCGGGTCGTTTGGGCGCTGGGTTGGGTTTTCACCCTTTAACGGCCTATTTTCAAGTTTAAGTGTGATTTTTGCAAATTATCGTCTTACTCTCAAACTGAGAGTCCTGGGACTACGTGGTCAGTTCCTACAGGTTACATTGTTCCCGTACGAGGTGTTCGTGCCTCTTACGGGGTCATTTTGTGGCTGGTATGGGTTTTCACCCTTTAACGAATTATTTTTAACGACTTGTTTTTATGTTAAAGTGTGATTTGTACAAATTATCGGCATACTCTTAAATCGGGAGACCGGCGACTACGCGGTCAGTTCTTCTAAGTAACATTGGTCCCGTGCGAGGTGTTCGTGCCTCCTACGGGGTCATTTGAGGGCTCGTTTGGTTTTTCACCGTTTAACGGCTTATTTTTAACTTAAAGTGTGATTTTTGTAAATTATCATCATACTCACAAACCGGGAGACCCGGGGCTACACGGTCACTTCCTACAAGTTACATTGGTCCCGTGCGAGGTGTTCATGCCTCCTACGGGATCGTTTGGTGGCTCATTTGGGTTTTCACCCTTTAATGGCTTGTGTTTCAAGAAAGTGTGATTTTTCCAAATTATTATCATACTCTCAAAAAGGGATACCCAGGACTACGCGCTCAGTTCCAACAAGTTACATTGGGCCCATGCGAGGTGTTTGTGCCTCCTACGAGGTCGTTTGGGGGTTGGTTTGGCTTTTCACCCTTTAACGGCTTATTTTTAAGTCGGTGTGTTTTTCAAAATTATTAACATACTCTCAAATTAGGATACCCAAGACTACGCGGTCAAGTCCTACAAGTTACATTGGTCTCGTGCAAGGTGTTTGAGCCTCATACGAGGTCGTTTGGGGGCTGGTTTGGGTTTTCACCCTTTAACGGCCTATTTTCATGTCTAAGTGTGATTTTTGCAAATTATCATCAAACTCTCCAATCGAGAAACCCGGGACTACGCGGTCAGTTCTTTTATGTTATATTAGTCCTGTGCAAGGTTTTTATGCCTCCTACGGGGTCGTTTGGTGGCTGGTTTTGGTTTTCACCCTTTAACGTCTTATTTTTTAAGTCAAAGTCTGATTTTTGTAAATTATCATCATACTCACAAACCGAGAGACCCGGTACTACGCGATCACTTACTACAAGTTACATTGGTCTCGTGCGAGGTGTTCATGCCTCCAACGGGATCGTTTGGTGGCTCATTTTGCTTTTCACCCTTTAATGGCTTGTTTTCCAGATAGTGTGATTTTTGCAAATAATGGTCATACTCTCAAAACGGGATACCCAGGACTACATGGTCAGTTCCAACAAGTTATATTGGTTCCATGCGAGGTGTTCGTGCCTTCTATGAGGTCGTTTGGGGGCTGGTTTGGCTATTCACCCTTTAACGGCTTATTTTTAAGTCGGTGTGTTTTTGCAAATTATGTACATACTGTCAAACCGGGATACCCGAGACTACGTGGTCAGGTCCTAAAAGTTACATTGGTCCCGTGCAAGGTGTTTGTGCATCCTATGGGGTAGTTTGGGGGCTGGTTTGGGTTTTCACCCATTAACGACTTATTTTTAAGTCAGTGTGATTTTTGAAAATTATCGGCATACTCTCTAATGGAGTGAACGGGGACTACACGATAAGTTCCTAAAAGTTACATTGGTCCCATGCGAGGTGTTCGTGCGTCTTACGGGGTCATTTGGTTGCTGGTTTGGGTTTTCACCCTTTAACGGTTTATTTTTAAGTCAAAGTGTGATTTTTGCAAATTATCGTCACACTCTCAAACCGGGAAACCTGGGACTACGCGGTCAGTTCCTACAAGTTACATTGGTCCCATGCGAGGTGTTCATGCCTCCTACGGGGTCGTTTGGTGGCTGATTTGGGTTTTCACCCTTTAGTGCCTTGTTTTCAAGAAAGTGTGATTTTTACAAATTATCGTCATACTCTTAAGTCGGAAGTCCCAGGACCATGCGGTCAGTTCCTACAAGTTACATTGGTCCCGTGCGAGGTGTTTGTGCCTCCTACGGTGTCATTTGGGGGCTGGTTTGGGTTTTCGCCCTTTAATGGCCTATTTTCAAGTCTAAGTGTGATTTTTGCAAATTATCATTATACTCTCAAACCGAGAGTCCTGGGACTACGCGGTCAGTTCCTACACGTTACATTGTTCCCGTGCGAGGTGTTCGTGCCTCTTACGGGGTCGTTTGGTGGCTGGTCTGGGTTTTCACCCTTTAACGAATTATTTTTAACAGCTTGTTTTTATGTCAAAGTGTTATTTGTACAAGTTATCAGCATGCTCTTAAATCGGGAGATCGGGGACTACGCGATCAGTTCCTCTAAGTAACATTGGTCCGGTGCGAGGTGTTCGTGCCTCCTACGGGGTCATTTGGGGGCTCGTTTGGGTTTTCAACCTTTAACGACTTGTTTTCAAGTTAAAGTGTGATTTGTGTAAATTATCATCGTACTCACAAACCGAGAGACCCAGGACTACGCAATCTAACATTGGTCCCGTGCGAGGTGTTCATGCCTCCTACGGGATCGTTTGGTGGCTCATTTGGGTTTTCACCCTTTAATACCTTGATTTCAAATAAGTGTGATTTTTGTCAATTATCGTCATACTCTCAAAACGGGATACCGAGGACTATGCGGTCAGTTCCATTAAGTTACGTTGGTCTCATGCGAGGTGTTCGTGCCTCCTACGAGGTCGTTTAGGGGCTGGTTTGGCTTTTCACCCTTTAACAAGTTACATTGGTCCCGTGCAAGGTGTTTGAGCCTCATACCGGGTCGTTTGGGGGCTGGTTTGGGTTTTCACCCTTTAACGGCCTATTTTAAAGTCTAAGTGTGATTTTTGCAAATTATCATCATACTATCAAATCGAGAGACTCGGGACTACGCGGTCAGTTCCTACATGTTACATTGGTCCTGTACGAGGTGTTCGTGCCTCCTACGGGGTCGTTTGGTCGCTGGTTTGGGCTTTCACCCTTTAACATCTTATTTTTAAGTCAAAGTGTGATTTTTTTAAATTATCATCATACTCACAAACTGAGAGACCCGGGACTACGCGGTGACTTCCTACAAGTTACATTGCTCCCGTACGAGGTGTTCATACCTCCTACGAGATCGTTTGGTGGCTTGTTTGGGTTTTCTCCCTTTAATGGCTTATTTTCAAGAAAGTGTGATTTTTTCAAGTATGGTCATACTCTCAAAACGGGATACCCAGGATTACGCTGTCAGTTCCTACAAGTTACATTGGTCCCATGCGAGGTGTTCGTGCCTCCTATGGGGTCGTTTGGTGGCTGATTTGGGTTTTCACCCTTTAATGGCTTGTTTTCAAGAAAGTGTGATTTTTGCAAATTATTGTCATACTCTCAAGTCGGAAGGCCCGGGACCATGTGGTCAGTTCTTACAAGTTACATTGGTCACGTGCGAGGTGTTTGTGCCTCCTACGGTGTCATTTGGGGGCTGGGTTGGGTTTTCACCCTTTAACGACCTATTTTCAAGTCTAAGTGTGATTTTTGCAAATTATTGTCTTACTCTCAAACTATGAGTCCTGGGACTACGCGGTCAGTTCCTACACGTTACATTGTTCCCGTGCGAGGTGTTCGTGCCTCTTACGGGGTCGTTTGGTGGCTAGTCTGGGTTTTCACCCTTTAACGAATTATTTTTAACGACTTGTTTTTATGTTAAAGTGTGATTTGTACAAATTATCTGCATACTCTTAAAATGGGAGATCGGGGACTACGCGGTCAGTTCCTCTAAGTAACATTGGTCACGTGCGAGGTGTTCGTGCCTCCTACGGGGTCATTTGGGGGCTCGTTTGGGTTTTCACCCTTTAACGGCTTATTTTTAAGTCAAACTGTGATTTTTGTAAATTATCATCATACTCACAAACCGAGAGACTCGGGATTACTCGGTCACTTCCTACAAGTTACATTGGTTTCGTGCAAGGTGTTCATGCCTCCTACGGGATCGTTTGGTGGCTCACTTGGGTTTTCACCCTTTAATGGCGTGTTTTCAAGAAAGTGTGATTTTTGCAAATTATCATCATACTCTCAAAACGGGATACCCAGGACTACACGGTCAGTTCCAACAAGTTACATTGGGCCCATGCGAGGTGTTCGTGCCTCCTACGAGGTCGTTTGGTGGCTGGTTTGGCTTTTCACCCTTTAACGGCTTGTTTTTAAGGTGGTGTGTTTTTGCAAATTATCAACATACTCTCAAACTAGGATACCCGAGACTACGCGGTCAAGTCCTACAAGTTACATTGGTCCCGTGCAAGATGTTTGAGCCTCATACGAGGTCATTTGGGGGCGGGTTTCGGTTTTAACCCTTTAACGGCCTATTTTCAAGTCCAAGTGTGATTTTTGCAAATTATCATCAAACTCTCAAATCGAGAAACCCGGGACTACGCGGTCAGTTCTTTTATGTTATATTGGTCCTTTGCGAGGTGTTCGTGCCTCCTACGGGGTCGTTTGGTTGATGGTTTTTGTTTTCACCCTTTAACGTCTTATTTTTAAGTCAAAGTGTGATTTTTGTAAATTATCATCATACTCACAAACCGAGAGACCCGGGACTACGCGATCACTTCCTACAATTTACATTGGTCTCGTGCAAGGTGTTCATGCCTCCTACGAGATCGTTTGGTGGCTCGTTTGGGTTTTCACCCTTTAATGGCTTATTTTCAAGAAAGTGTGATTTTCGCAAGTCATGGTCATACTCTCAAAACATGATACCCAGGATTACGCGGTCAGTTCCTACAAGTTACATTGGTCCAATGTGAGGTGTTCGTGCCTCCTATGGGGTCGTTTGGTGACTGATTTGGGTTTTCACCCTTTAATGGCTTGTTTTCAAGAAAGTGTGATTTTTGGAAATTATCGTCATACTCTCAAGTCGGAAGTCCAGGGACCACGTGGTCAGTTCTTATAAGTTACATTGGTCCCGTGCGAGGTGTTTGTGCCACCTACGGTTTCATTTGGGGGATGGGTTGGGTTTTCCCCCTTTAACGGCCTATTTTCAAGTCTAAGTGTGATTTTTGCAAATTATCGTCTTACTCTCAAACTGAGAGTCTTACGACTACGCAGTCAGTTCCTACACGTTACATTGTTCCCGTGCGAGGTGTTCGTGCCTCTTACGGGGTCGTTTGGTGGATGGTCTGGGTTTTCACCCTTTAACGAATTATTTTTAACGGCTTGTTTTTATATTAAAGTGTGATTTGTACAAATTATCGGCATACTCATAAATAAGGAGACCGGGGACTACGTGGTCAGTTCTCCTAAGTAACATTGGTCCCGTGCGAGGTGTTCGTGCCTCCTACGGAGTCATTTGGGGGCTCGTTTGGGTTTTCACCCTTTAACGGGTTATTTTTAAGTCAATGTGTGATTTTTGTAAATTATCATCATACTCACAAACCGAGAGACCCGGGACTACCCGGTCACTTCCTACAAGTTACATTGGTCCCGTACGAGGTGTTCGTGCCTCCTACGGGATCGTTTGGTGGCTCATTTGGGTTTTCACCCTTTAATGGCTTGTTTTCAAAAAAGTGTGATTTTTGCAAATTATCATCATACTCTCAAAACGGGATACCCACGACTACGCGGTCAGTTCAAACAAGTTACATTGGGCTCATGCGAGGTGTTCGTGCCTCCTATGAGGTCGTTTGGGGGCTGGTTTGGCTTTTCACCCTTTAACGGCTTGTTTTCAAGTCGGTGTGTTTTTGCAAATTATCAACATACTCTCAAACTAGGATACCCGAGACTACGCGGTCAAGTCCTACAAGTTACATTAGTCCCGTGCAAGGTGTTTGAGCCTCATACGAGGTGGTTTGGGGGCTGGTTTGGGTTTTCACCCTTTAACGGCCTATTTTCAAGTCTAAGTGTGATTTTTGCAAATTATCATCAAACACTCAAATCGAGAAACTCGGGACTACGCGGTCAGTTCCAACAAGTTACATTGGTCCCACGCGAGGTGTTCGTGCCTCCTACGGGGTCGTTTGGTGACTGACTTGGGTTTTCACCATTTAATTGCTTGTTTTCAAGAAAGTGTGATTTCTGCAAATTATCATCATAGTCTCAAGTCTGAAGGCCTGGGAGCATACAGTCAGTTCCTACAAGTTACATTGGTCCCGTGCGAGGTGTTTGTGCCTCCTACGGTGTCATTTGGGGGATGGTTTGCGTTTTCACCCTTTAATGGCCTATTTTCAAGTCTAAGTGTTATTTTTGCAAATTATCGTCATACTCTCAAACCGAGAGTCCTGGGACTACGCGGTCAGTTCCTACACTTTACATTGATCTCGTGCGAGGTGTTCGTGCCTCTTATGGGGTCGTTTGGTGGCTGGTCTGGGTTTTGATCCTTTGACGAATTATTTTTAACGACTTGTTTTTATGGCAAAGTGTGATTTGTAAAACTTATCAGCATACTCTTAAATCGGGAGACCGGGGACTACGCGATGAGTTCCTCCAAGTAACATTGGTCATGTGCGAGGTGTTCGTGCCTCCTACTGGATCATTTGGGGGCTCATTTTCGTTTTCACCCTTTAACGGCTTGTTTTTAAGTCAAAGTGTGATTTTTGTAAATTATCATTGTACTCACAAACCGAGAGACCCGGTACTACCTGGTCACTTCCTACAAGTTACATTGGTCCCGTGCGAGGTGTTCATGCCTCCTACGGGATCGTTTGGTGGCTCGTTTGGGTTTTCACCCTTTAATGGCTTGTTTTCAAGAAAGTGTGATTTTTGCAAATCATGGTCATACTCTCAAAACGGGATACCCAGGATTACGCGGTCAGTTCCTACAAGTTACATTGGTCCCATGCGAGGTGTTCGTGCCTCCTACGGGGTCGTTTGGTGGGTGATTTGGGTTTTCACCCTTTAATGGCTTGTTTTCAAAAAAGTGTGATTTTTGAAAATTATCATCATACTCTTATGTCGGAAGGCCCGGGACCATGTGGTCAGTTCCTACATGTTACAGTGGTCCGGTGAGAGGTGTTTGTGCCTCCTACGGTGTCATTTGGGGGCTAGTTTGGGTTTTCACCCTTTAATGGCCTATTTTCAAATCTAAGTGTGATTTTTGCAAATGAATGTCTCACTCTCAAACAGAGAGTCCTGGGACTACGCGGTCAGTTCCTACACGTTACATTGTTCCCGTGCAAGGAGTTCGTGCCTCTTACGCGATCGTTTGGTGGCTGGTCTGGGTTTTCACCCTTTAACGATTATCTTTAATGGCTTGTTTGTATGTCAAAGTGTGATTTGTACAAGTTACCGGCATACTCTTAAATCGGGAGACCGGGGACTATGCGATTAGTTCCTCCAAGTAACATTGGTCCCGTGCGAGGTGTTCGTGCTTCCTACGGGGTCATTTGGGGTCTCGTTTGGGTCTTCATCTTTTAACGGCTTGTTTTTTAGTTAAAGTGTGATTTTTGTAAATTATCATCGTACTCACAAACCGAGAGACCTGGGACCACGCGGTCACTTCCAACAAGTAACATTGGCCCGTGCGAGGTGTCTATGCCTCCTACAGGATCGTTTGGTGGCTCATTTGGGTTTTCACCCTTTAATGCCTTGTTTTCAACAAAGTGTGATTTTTGCAAATTATTGTCATACTCTCAAAACGGGATACCCAGGATTACGCGGTCAGTTCCTACAAGTTACATTGGTCCCATGCGAGGTGTTCGTGCCTCCTATGGGGTCGTTTGGTGGCTGATTTGGGTTTTCACCCTTTATTGGCTTGTTTTCAAAAAAGTGTGATTTTTGCAAATTATCGTCATACTCTCAAGTCGGAAGGCCTGGGACCATGTGGTCAGTTCTTACAAGTTACATTGGTCCCGTGCGAGGTGTTTGTGCCTCCTACGGTGTCATTTGGGGGCTGGGTTGGGTTTTCACCCTTTAACGGCCTATTTTCAAGTCTAAGTGTGATTTTTGCAAATTATCGTCTTACTCTCAAACTAAGAGTCCTGGGACTACGCGGTCAGTTCCTACACGTTACATTGTTCCCGTGCGAGGTGTTCGTGCCTCTTACGGGGTCGTTTGGTGGCTAGTCTGGGTTTTCACCCTTTAACGAATTATTTTTAACGACTTGTTTTCATGTTAAAGTGTGATTTGTACAAATTATCTGCATTCTCTTAAAACGGGAGATCGGGGACTACGCGGTCAGTTCCTCTAAGTAACATTGGTCACGTGCGAGGTGTTCGTGCCTCCTACGGGGTCATTTGGGGGCTCGTTTGGGTTTTCACCCTTTAACGGCTTATTTTTAAGTCAAACTGTGATTTTTGTAAATTATCATCATACTCACAAACCGAGAGACTCGGGATTACTCGGTCACTTCCTACAAGTTACATTGGTCTCGTGCAAGGTGTTCATGCCTCCTACGGGATCGTTTGGTGGCTCACTTGGGTTTTCACCCTTTAATGGCTTGTTTTCAAGAAAGTGTGATTTTTACAAATTATCATCATACTCTCAAAACGGGATACCCAGGACTACACGGTCAGTTCCAACAAGTTACATTGGGCCCATGCGAGGTGTTCGTGCCTCCTACGAGGTCGTTTGGTGGATGGTTTGGCTTTTCACCCTTTAACGGCTTGTTTTTAAGGTGGTGTGTTTTATCAAATTATCAACATACTCTCAAACTAGGATACCCGAGACTACGCGGTCAAGTCCTATAAGTTACATTGGTCCCGTGCAAGATGTTTGAGCCTCATACGAGGTCGTTTGGGGGCGGGTTTCGGTTTTGACCCTTTAACGGCCTATTTTCAAGTCCAAGTGTGATTTTTGCAAATTTTCATCAAACTCTCAAATCGAGAAACCCGGGACTACGCGGTCAGTTCTTTTATGTTATATTGGTCCTTTGCGAGGTGTTCGTGCCTCCTACGGGGTCGTTTGGTTGCTGGTTTTGGTTTTCACCCTTTAACGTCTTATTTTTAAGTCAAAGTGTGATTTTTGTAAATTATCATCATACTCACAAACCGAGAGACCCGGGACTACGCGATCACTTCCTACAATTTACATTGGTCTCGTGCGAGGTGTTCATTCCTCCTACGAGATCGTTTGGTGGCTCGTTTGGGTTTTCACCCTTTAATGGCTTATTTTCAAGAAAGTGTGATTTTCGCAAGTCATGGTCATACTCTCAAAACATGATACCCAAGATTACGCGGTCAGTTCCTACAAGTTACATTGGTCCAATGTGAGGTGTTCGTGCCTCCTATGGGGTCGTTTGGTGACTGATTTGGGTTTTCACCCTTTAATGGCTTGTTTTCAAGAAAGTGTGATTTTTGGAAATTATCGTCATACTCTCAAGTCGGAAGTCCCGGGACCACGTGGTCAGTTCTTATAAGTTACATTGGTCCCCTGCGAGGTGTTTGTGCCACCTACGGTGTCATTTGGGGGATGGGTTGGGTTTTCCCCCTTTAACGACCTATTTTCAAGTCTAAGTGTGATTTTTGCAAATTATCGTCTTACTCTCAAACTGAGAGTCTTACGACTACGCAGTCAGTTCCTACACGTTACATTGTTCCCATGCGAGGTGTTCGTGCCTCTTACGGGGTCGTTTGGTGGATGGTCTGGGTTTTCACCCTTTAACGAATTATTTTTCACGGCTTGTTTTTATATTAAAGTGTGATTTGTACAAATTATCGGCATACTCTTAAATAAGGAGACCGGGGACTACGCGGTCAGTTCCCCTAAGTAACATTGGTCCCGTGCGAGGTGTTCGTGCCTCCTACGGGGTAATTTGGGGGCTCGTTTGGGTTTTCACCCTTTAACGGGTTATTTTTAAGTCAATGTGTGATTTTTGTAAATTATCATCATACTCACAAACCGAGAGACCCGGGACTACCCGGTCACTTCCTACAAGTTACATTGGTCCCGTACGAGGTGTTCGTGCCTCCTACGGGATCGTTTGGTGGCTCATTTGGGTTTTCACCCTTTAATGGCTTGTTTTCAAAAAAGTGTGATTTTTGCAAATTATCATCATACTCTCAAAACGGGATACCCACGACTACGCGGTCAGTTCAAACAAGTTACAATGGGCTCATGCGAGGTGTTCGTGCCTCCTATGAGGTCGTTTGGGGGCTGGTTTGGCTTTTCACCCTTTAACGGCTTGTTTTCAAGTCGGTGTGTTTTTGAAAATTATCAACATACTCTCAAACTAGGATACCCGAGACTACGCGGTCAAGTCCTACAAGTTACATTAGTCCCGTGCAAGGTGTTTGAGCCTCATACGAGGTGGTTTGGGGGCTGGTTTGGGTTTTCACCCTTTAACGGCCTATTTTTAAGTCAAAGTGTGATTTTTGCAAATTATCATCAAACACTCAAATCGAGAAACTCGGGACTACGCGGTCAGTTCCAAAAAGTTACATTGGTCCCACGCGAGGTGTTCGTGCCTCCTACGGGGTCGTTTGGTGACTGACTTGGGTTTTCACCATTTAATTGCTTGTTTTCAAGAAAGTGTGATTTCTGCAAATTATCGTCATAGTCTCAAGTCTGAAGGCCTGGGAGCATGCAGTCAGTTCCTACAAGTTACATTGGTCCCGTGCGAGGTGTTTGTGCCTCCTACGGTGTCATTTGGGGGATGGTTTGCGTTTTCAAACTTTAATGGCCTATTTTCAAGTCTAAGTGTTATTTTTGCAAATTATCGTCATACTCTCAAACCGAGAGTCCTGGGACTACGCGGTCAGTTCCTACACTTTACATTGATCTCGTGCGAGGTGTTCGTGCCTCTTATGGGGTCGTTTGGTGGCTTGTCTGGGTTTTGATCCTTTGACGAATTATTTTTAACGACTTGTTTTTATGGCAAAGTGTGATTTGTAAAACTTATCAGCATACTCTTAAATCGGGAGACCGGGGACTACGCGATGAGTTCCTCCAAGTAACATTGGTCATGTGCGAGGTGTTCGTGCCTCCTACTGGATCATTTGGGGGCTCATTTTGGTTTTCACCCTTTAACGGCTTGTTTTTAAGTCAAAGTGTGATTTTTGTAAATTATCATTGTACTCACAAACCGAGAGACCCGGTACTACCTGGTCACTTCCTACAAGTTACATTGGTCCCGTGCGAGGTGTTCATGCCTCTTACGGGATCGTTTGGTGGCTCGTTTGGGTTTTCACCCTTTAATGGCTTGTTTTCAAGAAAGTGTGATTTTTGCAAATCATGGTCATACTCTCAAAACGGGATACCCAGGATTACGCGGTCAGTTCCTACAAGTTACATTGGTCCCATGCGAGGTGTTCGTGCCTCCTACGGGGTCGTTTGGTGGGTGATTTGGGTTTTCACCCTTTAATGGCTTGTTTTCAAAAAAGTGTGATTTTTGAAAATTATCATCATACTCTTATGTCGGAAGGCCCGGGACCATGTGGTCAGTTCCTACAAGTTACAGTGGTCCGGTGAGAGGTGTTTGTGCCTCCTACGGTGTCATTTGGGGGCTAGTTTGGGTTTTCACCCTTTAATGGCCTATTTTCAAATCTAAGTGTGATTTTTGCAAATTAATGTCTCACTCTCAAACAGAGAGTCCTGGGACTACGCGGTCAGTTCCTACACGTTACATTGTTCCCGTGCAAGGAGTTCGTGCCTCTTACGCGATCGTTTGGTGGCTGGTCTGGGTTTTCACCCTTTAACGATTATTTTTAATGGCTTGTTTTTATGTCAAAGTGTGATTTGTACAAGTTACCGGCATACTCTTAAATCGGGAGACCGGGGACTATGCGATCAGTTCCTCCAAGTAACATTGGTCCCGTGCGAGGTGTTCGTGCTTCCTACGGGGTCATTTGGGGTCTCGTTTGGGTCTTCATCTTTTAACGGCTTGTTTTTTAGTTAAAGTGTGATTTTTGTAAATTATCATCGTACTCACAAACCGAGAGACCTGGGACCACGCGGTCACTTCCAACAAGTAACATTGGCCCGTGCGAGGTGTCTATGCCTCCTACAGGATCGTTTGGTGGCTCATTTGGGTTTTCACCCTTTAATGCCTTGTTTTCAACAAAGTGTGATTTTTGCAAATTATTGTCATACTCTCAAAACGGGATACCCAGGATTACGCGGTCAGTTCCTACAAGTTACATTGGTCCCATGCGAGGTGTTCGTGCCTCCTATGGGGTCGTTTGGTGGCTGATTTGGGTTTTCACCCTTTAATGGCTTATTTTCAAAAAAGTGTGATTTTTGCAAATTATCGTCATACTCTCAAGTCGGAAGGCCCGAGACAATGTGGTCAGTTCTTACAAGTTACATTGGTCCCGTGCGAGGTGTTTGTGCCTCCTACGGTGTCATTTGGGGGCTGGGTTGGGTTTTCACCCTTTAACGGCCTATTTTCAAGTCTAAGTGTGATTTTTGCAAATTATCGTCTTACTCTCAAACTAAGAGTCCTGGGACTACGCGGTCAGTTCCTACACGTTACATTGTTCCCGTACGAGGTGTTCGTGCCTCTTACGGGGTCGTTTGGTGGCTAGTCTGGGTTTTCACCCTTTAACGAATTATTTTTAACGACTTGTTTTTATGTTAAAGTGTGATTTGTACAAATTATCTGCATACTCTTAAAACGGGAGATCGGGGACTACGCGGTCAGTTCCTCTAAGTAACATTGGTCACGTGCGAGGTGTTCGTGCCTCCTACGGGGTCATTTGGGGGCTCGTTTGGGTTTTCACCCTTTAACGGCTTATTTTTAAGTCAAACTGTGATTTTTGTAAATTATCATCATACTCACAAACCGAGAGACTCGGGATTACTCGGTCACTTCCTACAAGTTACATTGGTCTCGTGCAAGGTGTTCATGCCTCCTACGGGATCGTTTGGTGGCTCACTTGGGTTTTCACCCTTTAATGGCTTGTTTTCAAGAAAGTGTGATTTTTGCAAATTATCATCATACTCTCAAAACGGGATACCCAGGACTAAACGGTCAGTTCCAACAAGTTACATTGGGCCCATGCGAGGTGTTCGTGCCTCCTACGAGGTCGTTTGGTGGCTGGTTTGGCTTTTCACCCTTTAACGGCTTGTTTTTAAGGTGGTGTGTTTTTGCAAATTATCAACATACTCTCAAACTAGGATACCCGAGACTACGCGGTCAAGTCCTATAAGTTACATTGGTCCCGTGCAAGATGTTTGAGCCTCATACGAGGTCGTTTGGGGGCGGGTTTCGGTTTTCACCCTTTAACGGCCTATTTTCAAGTCCAAGTGTGATTTTTGCAAATTATCATCAAACTCTCAAATCGAGAAACCCGGGACTACGCGGTCAGTTCTTTTATGTTATATTGGTCCTTTGCGAGGTGTTCGTGCCTCCTACGGGGTCGTTTGGTTGCTGGTTTTGGTTTTCACCCTTTAACGTCTTATTTTTAAGTCAAAGTGTGATTTTTGTAAATTATCATCATACTCACAAACCGAGAGACCCGGGACTACGCGATCACTTCCTACAATTTACATTGGTCTCGTGCGAGGTTTTCATTCCTCCTACGAGATCGTTTGGTGGCTCGTTTGGGTTTTCACCCTTTAATGGCTTATTTTCAAGAAAGTGTGATTTTCGCAAGTCATGGTCATACTCTCAAAACATGATACCCAGGATTACGCGGTCAGTTCCTACAAGTTACATTGGTCCAATGTGAGGTGTTCGTGCCTCCTATGGGGTCGTTTGGTGACTGATTTGGGTTTTCACCCTTTAATGGCTTGTTTTCAAGAAAGTGTGATTTTTGGAAATTATCGTCATACTCTCAAGTCGGAAGTCCCGGGACCACGTGGTCAGTTCTTATAAGTTACATTGGTCCCGTGCGAGGTGTTTGTGCCACCTACGGTGTCATTTGGGGGATGGGTTGGGTTTTCCCCCTTTAACGGCCTATTTTCAAGTCTAAGTGTGATTTTTGCAAATTATCGTCTTACTCTCAAACTGAGAGTCTTACGACTACGCAGTCAGTTCCTACACGTTACATTGTTCCCGTGCGAGGTGTTCGTGCCTCTTACGGGGTCGTTTGGTGGATGGTCTGGGTTTTCACCCTTTAACGAATTATTTTTAACGGCTTGTTTTTATATTAAAGTGTGATTTGTACAAATTATCGGCATACTCTTAAATAACGAGACCGGGGACTACGCGGTCAGTTCCCCTAAGTAACATTGGTCCCGTGCGAGGTGTTCGTGCCTCCTACGGGGTAATTTGGGGGCTCGTTTGGGTTTTCACCCTTTAACGGGTTATTTTTAAGTCAATGTCTGATTTTTGTAAATTATCATCATACTCACAAACCGAGAGACCCGGGGCTACTCGGTCACTTCCTACAAGTTACATTGGTCCCGTGCGAGGTGTTCGTGCCTCCTACGGGATCGTGTTGTTGCTCATTTGGGTTTTCACCCTTTAATGGCTTGTTTTCAAAAAAGTGTGATTTTTGCAAATTATCATCATACTCTCAAAACGGGATACCCAGGACTACGCGGTCAGTTCAAACAAGTTACATTGGGCTCATGCGAGGTGTTCGTGCCTCCTATGAGGTCGTTTGGGGGCTGGTTTGGCTTTTCACCCTTTAACGGCTTGTTTTTAAGTCGGTGTGTTTTTGCAAATTATCAACATACTCTGAAACTAGGATACCCGAGACTACGTGGTCAAGTCCGACAAGTTACATTAGTCCCGTGCAAGGTGTTTGAGCCTCATACGAGGTGGTTTGGGGGATGGTTTGGGTTTTCACCCTTTAATGGCCTATTTTCAAGTCTAAGTGTGATTTTTGCAAATTATCATCAAACACTCAAATCGAGAAACTCGGGACTACGCGGTCAGTTCTTTTATGTTATATTGGTCCTGTGCGAGGTGTTCGTGCCTCCTACGGGGTCGTTTGGTGGCTGGTTTTGGTTTTCACCCTTTAACGTCTTATTTTAAAGTCAAATTGTGATTTTTGTAAATTATCATCATACTCACAAACCGAGAGACCCAGGGCTACTCGATCACTTCCTACAAGTTACATTGGTCTCGTGCGAGGTGTTCATGCCTCCTACGGGATCGTTTGGTGGCTCATTTTGATTTTCACCCTTTAATGGCTTGTTTTCCAGAAAGTGTGATTTTTGCAAATCATGGTCATACTCTCAAAATGGGATACCCAGGACTACACGGTCATTTCCAACTAGTTACATTGGTCCCATGCGAGGTGTTCGTGCCTTCTACGAGGTCGCTTGGGGGCTGGTTTGGCTTTTCACCCTTTAACGGCTTTTTTTTAAGTCGGTGTGTTTTTGCAAATTTTCTACATACTCTCAAACCGGGATACCCGAGACTACGTGGTCAGTTCCTACAAGTTACATTGGTGCCGTGCAAGGTGTTTGTGCGTCCTACGGGGTAGTTTGGGGGCTGGTTTGGGTTTTCACCAATTAACGACTTCTTTTTAAGTCAGTGTGATTTTTGAAAATTATCAGGATACTCTCAAATGGAGTGACCGGGGACTACATGATCAGTTCCTATAAGTTACATTGGTCCCGTGCGAGGTGTTCGTGCCTCCTAAGAGGTCGTTTGGTGTCTAGTTTGGGTTTTCACTTTTTAACGGCTTGTTTTTAAGTAAGTGTGATTTTTGCAAATTATCGTCATACTCTCAAACTGAGATACCCGAGACGACGCGGTCAGTTCCTAGAAGTTACATTGGTCTCGTGCGAGGTGTTCGAGCCTCGTATGAGGTTGTTTGATGGATGGTTTGGGTTTTCACACTTTAACGACTTATTTTCATGTCAGTGTGATTTTTGTAAATTATCGGCATACTCTCAAATCGGGAGACTGGGGACTACGCGGTCAGTTCCTAAAGGTTACATTGGTCGAGAGTAAGGTGTTCGTGCATCCTACGGGGTCGTTTCGGGGCTGGTTTTGGTTTTCACCCATTAACGACTTATTTTCAAAAAAGTGTGATTTTTGAAAATTTTTGTCGTACTCTCAAATCAGAAGACCCGGGACTATGCGATCAGTTCCTAAAAGTTACATTGGTCCCGTGCGAGGTGTTTGTGCCTCGTACGGGGTTTTTTGGGGGCTAGTTTGGGTTTTCATCCTTTCACGGTCTATTTTCAAGTCTGAGTGTGATTTTTGCAAATGATCATCATACTCTCAAACCGGGAGACCCGAGACTACTCGGTCAATTCTTACATGTTTCATTGGCCTCGTGCGAGGTGTTCGTGCTTCTTACGAGGTCGTTTGGGGGCTGGTTTGAGTTTTCACCCTTTCATGACTTATTTTTAAGTCAGTGTGATTTTGGAAAATTATCGGCATACTCTCAAATTGGGAGATCGGGGACTATACGGTCAGTTGATACAAGATACATTGGTCCCGTGCAATATGTTCGTGCCTCCTATGGGGTCGTTTGGGGGTTGGTTTTTGTTTTCACCCTTTGACGGCCTATTTTCAAGTCTAAGTGTGATTTTCACAAATTATCATCGTACTCTCAAACCGAGAGACCTGGGACTACGCGGTCAGTTCCTACATGTTAAATTGTTCCCATGCGAGGTGTTCGTGCCTCTTACGGGGTCATTTGGTTGCTGGTTTTGGTTTTCACCCTTTAACGGCTTATTTTTAAGTCAAAGTGTGATTTTTGAAAATTATCGTCACACTCTCAAACCGGGAGACCTGGGACTACGCGGTCAGTTCCAACAAGTTACATTGGTCCCATGTGAGGTGTTTGTGCCTCCTACGGTGTCATTTGGGGGATGGTTGGCGTTTTCACCCTTTAATGGCCTATTTTCAAGTCTAAGTGTTATTTTTGCAAATTATCGTCATACTCTCAAACCGAGAGTCCTGGGACTACGCGGTTAGTTCCTACACTTTACATTGATCTTGTGCGAGGTGTTCGTGCCTCTTACGGGGTCGTTTGGTGGCTGGTCTGGGTTTTGATCCTTTGACGAATTATTTTTAACGACTTGTTTTTATGGCAAAGTGGGATTTGTAAAACTTATCAGCATACTCTTAAATCGGGAGACCGGGGACTACGCGATGAGTTCCTCCAAGTAACATTGGTCACGTGCGAGGTGTTCGTGCCTCCTACTGGATCATTTGGGTGCTCATTCGAGTTTTCACCCTTTAACGGCTTGTTTTTAAGTCAAAGTGTGATATTTGTAAATTATCATTGTACTCACAAACCGAGAGACCCGGTACTACCTGGTCACTTCCTGCAAGTTACATTGGTCCCGTGCGAGGTGTTCATGCCTCCTACGGGATCGTTTGGTGGCTCGTTTTGGTTTTCACCCTTTAATGGCTTGTTTTCAAGAAAGTGTGATTTTTGCAAATCATGGTTATACTCTCAAAATGGGATACCCAGGATTACGCGGTCAGTTCCTACAAGTTACATTGGTCCCATGCGAGGTGTTCGTGCCTCCTACGGGGTCGTTTGGTGGGTGATTTGGGTTTTCACCCTTTAATGGCTTGTTTTCAAGAAAGTGTGATTTTTGAAAATTATCGTCATACTCTTATGTCGGAAGGCCCGGGACCATGTGGTCAGTTCCTACAAGTTACAGTGGTCCGGTGAGAGGTGTTTGTGCCTCTTACGGTGTCATTTGGGGGCTGGTTTGGGTTTTCACCCTTTAATGGCCTATTTTCAAATCTAAGTGTGATTTTTGGAAATTAAAGTCTCACTCTCAAACAAAGAGTCCTGGGACTACGCGGTCAGTTCCTACACGTTACATTGTTCCCGTGCAAGGAGTTCGTGCCTCTTACGTGATTGTTTGGTGGCTGGTCTGGGTTTTCACTCTTTAACGATTATTTTTAATGGCTTGTTCTTATGTCAAAGTGTGATTTGTACAAGTTACCGGCATACTCTTAAATCGGGAGACCGTGGACTATGCGATCAGTTCCTCCAAGTAATATTGGTCCCGTGCGAGGTGTTCGTTCTTCCTACGGGGTCATTTGGGGTCTCGTTTGGGTCTTCATCTTTTAACGGCTTGTTTTTTAGTTAAAGTGTGATTTTTGTAAATTATCATCGTACTCACAAACCGAGAGACCTGGGACCACGCGGTCACTTCCTATAAGTAACATTGGCCCGTGCGAGGTGTCCATGACTCCTACAGGATCGTTTGGTGGCTCATTTGGGTTTTCACCCTTTGATGCCTTGTTTTCAACAAAGTGTGATTTTTGCAAATTATCGTCTTACTCTCAAAATGGGATACCCAGGACTACGCGATCACTTCCTACAAGTTACGTTGCTCTCATGCGAGGTGTTCGTACCTCCTACGAGGTCGTTTAGGGGATGGTTTAACTTTTCACAATTTAACTGCTTGTTTTTAAGTCGGTGTGTTTTTGCAAATTATCAACATACTCTCAAACTGGGATACCCGTGACTACCCGGTCAGTTCCAACAAGTTACATTGGTCCCGTGCAAGGTGTTTGAGCCTCACACGAGGTCGTTCGGGGGCTGGTTTGGGTTTTCACCCTTTAACGGCCTATTTTCAAGTCTAAGTGTGATTTTTGCAAATTATCATCAAATTCTCAAATCGAGAAACTTGGGACTACGCGGTCAGTTCTTATATGTTATATTGGTCCCGTGCGAGGTGTTCGTGCCTCCTACGGGGTCGTTTAGTGGCTGGTTTGGGTTTTCGCCCTTTAACGCCTTATTTTTAAGTCAAAGTGTGATTTTTGTAAATTATCATCATACTCACAAATTGAGAGACCCGAGACTACGCGATCACTTCCTACAAGTTACATTGGTCTCGTGCGAGGTGTTCATTCCTCCTACGGGATCGTTTGGTGGCTCGTTTGGGTTTTCACCCTTTAATGGCTTGTTTTCAAGAAAGTGTGATTTTTGCAAATAATGGTCATACTCTCAAAACGGGATACCCAGGACAACGTGGTCAGTTCCAACAAGTTACATTTGTCCCATGCGAGGTGTTCGTGCCTCCTATGAGGTCGTTTGGGGGCTGGTTTGGCTTTTCACCCTTTAACGACTTGTTTTTAAGTTGGTGTGTTTTTGCAAATTATGTACATACTCTCAAACCAGGATACCCGAGACTACGCGGTCAGTTCCTAGAAGTTACATTAGTCCCGTGCAAGGTGTTTGTGCGTCCTACGGGGTAGTTTGGGGGCTGGTTTTGGTTTTCACCCATTAACGACTTATTTTTAAGTCAGTGTGATTTTTGAAAATTATCAGCATACTCTAAAATGGAGCGACCGGGGACTACACGATCAGTTCCTATCAGTTACATTGTTCCCGTGCGAGGTGTTCGTGCCTCCTACGAGGTCATTTGGGGGCTAGTTTGGGTTTTCACCTTTTAACGGCTTGTTTTTAAGTCAATGTGCTTTTTGCAAATTAACGCCATACTCTTAAGCCGAGATACCCGAGATGACACGGTCAGTTCCTAGAAGTTACATTGGTCCCGTGCGAGGTCTTCGTGCCTCGTATGAGGTCGTTTGGGGGCTGGTATGTGTTTTCACCCTTTAACGACTTATTTTTAATTCAGTGTGATTTTTGTAAATTATCGGCATACTCCCAAATCAGTTCCTACAGGTTACATTGGTCCCGTGGAAAGTGTTCGTGCGTCCTACGGGGTCGTTTCGGGGATGGTTTGGGTTTTCACCCATTAACGGCCTATTTTCAAGTCTGAGTCTGATTTTTGCAAATTATCATCATACTCTCGAACCGGGAGACCCGGGACTACTCGGTCAATTCCTACATGTTTCATTGGCCTCATGCGAGGTGTTCGTTCCTCTAACGAGATCGTTTGGGGGCTGGTTTGGGTTTTCACCCTTTAATGACTTATTTTTAAGTCAATGTGATTTTGGTAAATTATCGGCATACTCTCAATTGGGAGATCGGGGACTACACAACCAGTTCCTATAAGTTACATTGGTCCCGTGCAAAATGTTCTTGCCTCCTACGGAGTCGTTTGGGGCTGGTTTGGGTTTTCACCCTTTTGACGACCTATTTTCAAGTCTAAGTGTGATTTTTGCAAATTATCATCGTACTCTCAAACCGAGAGACCTGGGACTACGCGGTTAGTTCATACGTGTTACATTAGTCCCATGCGAGGTGTTCGTGCCTGTTACGGGGTCGTTTGGAGGTGGGTTTGGGTTTTCACCCTTTAACGGCTCGTTTTTAAGTCAAAGTGTGATTTTTGCAAATTATCGTCACACTCTCAAATAGGGAGACCTGGTACTACGCGGTCAGTTCCTACAAGTTACATTGGTCCCATGTGAGGTGTTCTTTCATCCTACGGGGTCGTTTGTTGGATGATTTGGGTTTTCACCCTTTAATGGCTTGTTTTCAAGAAAGTGTGATTTTTGCAAATTATTGTTATACTCTCAAGTCGGAAGGCCCGGGACCATCTGGTCAGTTCCTATAAGTTACAGTGCTCTGGTACGAGGTGTTTGTACCTCCTACGGTGTCATTTGGGGGCTGGTTTGGGTTTTCACCCTTTAATGGCCTATTTTCAAGTCTAAGTGTGATTTTTGCAAATTATCGTCATACTCTCAAACCGAGAGTCCTGGGACTACGCGGTTAGTTCTTACACGTTACATTGTTCCCGTGCGAGGAGTTCGTGCCTCTTACGGGGTCGTTTGGTGGTTGGTCTAGGTTTTCACCCTTTAATGATTATTTTTAATGGCTTGTTTTTATGTCAAAGTGTGATTTGTACAAGTTATCGGCATACTCTTAAATCGAGAGACCGGGGACTACGCGATCAGTTCCTCCAAGTAACATTGGTCCTGTTCGAGGTGTTCGTGCCTCCTACGGGGCCATTTGGGGGCTCATTTGGGTTTTCAACCTTTAACGGCTTGTTTTTAAGTTAAGGTGTGATTTTTGTAAATTATCGTCATACTCTCAAAACGGGATACCCAGGACTATGCAGTCAGTTCCTACTAGTTACGTTGGTCTATTGCGAGGTGTTTGTGCCTCCTACGAGGTCGTTTAGTGGCTGGTTTAGCTTTTCACCATTTAACTCCATGTTTTTAAGTCGGTGTGTTTTTGCAAATTATCAACATACTCTCAAACTGGGATACCCAAGCCTACGCGGTCAGTTCCAACAAGTTACATTGGTCCCGTGCAAGCTTTTCAGCCTCATACGAGGTCGTTTAGGGGTTGTTTTGGGTTTTCACCCTTTAACGGCCTATTTTTAAGTCTGTGTGATTTTTGCAAATTATCGTCATACTCTCAAACCGAGAGTCCTAGGACTACGCGGTCAGTCCATACACTTTACATTGTTCCCCGTGCGACGTGTTCGTGCCTCTTACGGGGTCGTTTGGTGGCTGCTCTCAGTTTTCACCCTTTAACAAATTTTATTTTAACGGCTTGTTTTTCTGTCAAAGGGTGATTTGTACAAGTTATCAGCATACTCTTAAATCGAGAGATCGGGGACTACGCGATGAGTTCCTCCAAGTAACATTGGTCCCATGCGAGGTGCTCGTGCCTCCTACTGGATCATTTGGGGGGCTCATTTGGGTTTTCAACCTTTAATGGCTTGTTTATAAGTCAAAGTGTGATTTTTGTAAATTATCATTGTACTCAAAAATCGAGAGACCCGAGACTACCTGGTCACTTCCTACAAGTTACATTGGTCCCGTGCGAGGTGTTCATGCCTCCTACGGGATCGTTTGGTGGCTCGTTTGGGTTTTCACCCTTTAATGCCTTGTTTTCAAGAAAGTGTGACTTTTGCAAATTATCGTCATACTCTCAAAACGGGATACCCAAGACTACGCGGTCAGTTACTACAAGTTACGTTGGTCTCATGCGAGGTGTTCGTGCCTCCTACGAGGTCGTTTAGGGGCTGGTTTCGCTTTTCACCATTTAACTGCCTGTTTTTAAGTCGGTGTGTTTTTGCAAATTATCAACATACTCTCAAACTGGGATACCCAAGACTACGCGGTCAATTTCAACAAGTTACGTTGGTCCCGTGCACGGTGTTTGAGCCTCATACGAGGTCGTTTAGGGGTTGGTTTGGGTTTTCACCCTTTAATGTCCTATTTTTAAGTCTAAATGTGATTTTTCCAAATTATCGTCATACTCTCAAACCGAGAGTCCTGGGACTACGTGGTGAGTTCCTACACTTTACATTGTTCCCCGTGCGACATGTTCGTGCCTCTTACGGGGTCGTTTGGTGGCTGCTCTGGGTTTTCACCCTTTAACGAATTATTTTAATGGCTTGTTTTTATGTCAAAGTGTGATTTGTACAAGTTATCAGCATACTCTTAAATCGAGAGATCGGGGACTACGCGATGAGTTCCTCCAAGTAACATTGGTCCCATGCGAGGTGCTCGTGCCTCCTACTGGATCATTTGGGGGGCTCATTTGGGTTTTCAACCTTTAATGGCTTGTTTATAAGTCAAAGTGTGATTTTTGTAAATTATCATTGTACTCACAAATCGAGAGACCCGTGACTACCCGATCACTTCCTAAAAGTTACATTGGTCCCGTGCGAGGTGTTCATGCCTCCTACGTGATCGTTTGGTGGCTCGTTTGGGTTTTCACCCTTTAATGCCTTGTTTTCAAGAAAGTGTGATTTTTGCAAATTATCGTCATACTCTCAAAACGGGATACCTAGGACTACGCGGTCAGTTCCTACAAGTTACGTTGGTCTCATGCGAGGTGTCCATGCCTCCTACGAGGTCGTTTAGGGTCTGGTTTAGCTTTTCACCATTTAACTGCTTGTTTTTAAGTCGGTGTGTTTTTGAAAATTATCAACATACTCTCAAACTGGGATACCCAAGACTACGCGGTCAGTTTCAACAAGTTACATTTGTCTCGTGCAAAGTGTTTGAGCCTCATACGAGGTCGTTTAGGGGTTGGTTTGGGTTTTCACCCTTTAACGGCCTATTTTTAAGTCTAAGTGTGATTTTTGCAAATTATCGTCATACTCTCAAACCGAGAGTCCTGGGACTATGCGGTTAGGTCATACACTTTACATTGTTCCCCGTGCGGCGTGTTCGTGCCTCTTACGGGGTCGTTTGGTGGCTGGTCTGGGTTTTCACCCTTTAACAAATTATTTTTAATGGCTTGTTTTTATGTCAAAGTGTGATTTGTACAAGTTATCAGCATACACTTAAATCGGGAGATCGGGGACTACGCGATGAGTTGCTCCAAGTAACATTGGTCCCGTGCGAGGTGCTCGTGCCTCCTACTGGATCATTTGGGGGATCATTTGGGTTTTCACCATTTAACGGCTTGTTTTTAAGTCAAAGTGCGATTTTTGTAAATTATCATTGTACTCACAAATCGAGAGACCCGGGACTACGCGGTCACTTCCTACAGGTTACATTGGTCCCGTGCGAGGTGTTCATGCCTCCTACGGGATCGTTTGGTGGCTCGTTTGGGTTTTCACCTTTTAATGCCTTGTTTTCAAGAAAGTGTGATTTTTGCAAATTATCGTCATACTCTAAAACTGAGAGTCCTGGGACTACGTGGTGAGTTCCTACACTTTACATTGTTCCCCGTGCGACATGTTCGTGCCTCTTACGGGGTCGTTTGGTGGCTGCTCTGGGTTTTCACCCTTTAACGAATTATTTTTAATGGCTTGTTTTTATGTCAAAGTGTGATTTGTACAAGTTATCAGCATACTCTTAAATCGGGAGATTGGGGACTACGCGATGAGTTCCTCCAAGTAACATTGGTCCCGTGCGAGGTGCTCATGCCTCCTACTGGATCAACCTTTAACGGCTTGTTTTTAAGCCAAAGTGTGATTTTTGTAAATTATCATTGTACTCACAAATCGAGAGACCCGGGACTACGCGGTCACTTCCTACAGGTTACATTGGTCCCGTGCGAGGTGTTCATGCCTCCTACGGGATCGTTTGGTGGCTCGTTTGGGTTTTCACCCTTTAATGCCTTGTTTTCAAGAAAGTGTGATTTTTGCAAATTATCGTCATACTCTAAAATCGAGAGTCCTGGGACTACGTGGTGAGTTTCTACACTTTACATTGTTCCCCGTGCGACATGTTCGTGCCTCTTACGGGGTCGTTTTGTGGCTGCTCTGGGTTTTCACCCTTTAACGAATTATTTTTAATGGCTTGTTTTTATGTCAAAGTGTGATTTGTACAAGTTATCAGCATACTCTTAAATCGGGAGATTGGGGACTACGCGATGAGTTCCTCCAAGTAACATTGGTCCCGTGCGAGGTGCTCGTGCCTCCTACTGGATCAACCTTTAACGGCTTGTTTTTAAGTCAAAGTGTGATTTTTGTAAATTATCATTGTACTCACAAATCGAGAGTCCCGTGACTACCCGGTCACTTCCTAAAAGTTACATTGGTCCCGTGCGAGGTGTTCATGCCTCCTACGTGATCGTTTGGTGGCTCGTTTGGGTTTTCACCCTTTAATGCCTTGTTTTCAAGAAAGTGTGATTTTTGCAAATTATCGTCATACTCTCAAAACGGGATACCTAGGACTACGCGGTCATTTCCTACAAGTTACGTTGGTCTCATGCGAGGTGTTCATGCCTCCTACGAGGTCGTTTAGGGGCTGGTTTAGCTTTTCACCATTTAACTGCTTGTTTTTAAGTCGGTGTGTTTTTGAAAATTATCAACATACTCTCAAACTGGGATACCCAAGACTACGCGGTCAGTTTCAACAAGTTACATTTGTCTCGTGCAAGGTGTTTGAGCCTCATACGAGGTCGTTTTGGGGTTGGTTTGGGTTTTCACCCTTTAACGGCCTATTTTTAAGTCTAAGTGTGATTTTTGCAAATTATCCTCATACTCTCAAACCGAGAGTCCTGGGACTATGCGGTTAGTTCATACACTTTACATTGTTCCCCGTGCGACGTGTTCGTGCCTCTTACGGGGTCGTTTGGTGGCTGGTCTGGGTTTTCACCCTTTAACAAATTATTTTTAATGGCTTGTTTTTATGTCAAAGTGTGATTTGTACAAGTTATCAGCATACACTTAAATCGGGAGATCGGGGACTACGCGATCAGTTGCTCCAAGTAACATTGGTCCCGTGCGAGGTGCTCGTGCCTCCTACTGGATCATTTGGGGGCTCATTTGGGTTTTCATCCTTTAACGGCTTGTTTTTAAGTCAAAGAGCGATTTTTGTAAATTATCATTGTACTCACAAATCGAGAGACCTAGGACTACGCGGTCACTTCCTACAGGTTACATTGGTCCCGTGCGAGGTGTTCATGCCTCCTACGGGATCGTTTGGGGGCTCGTTTGGGTTTTCACCCTTTAATGCCTTGTTTTCAAGAAAGTGTGATTTTTCAAATTATCATCATACTCTCAAAACGGGATACGCAGGACTACGCGGTCAGTTCCTACAAGTTACGTTGGTCTCATGCGAGGTGTTCGTGCCTCCTACGAGGTCGTTTGGGGGCTTGTTTAGCTTTTCACCATTTAACTGCTTGTTTTTAAGTCGGTGTGTTTTTGAAAATTATTAACATACTCTCAAACTAGGATACCCGAGACTACGCGATCAGTTCCTACAAGTTACAGTGGTCCGGTGCGAGGTGTTTGTGCCTCCTACGGTGTCATTTGGGGGCTGGTTTGGGTTTTCACCCTTTAATGGCCTATTTGCAAGTCTAAATGTGATTTTTGCAAATTATCATCATACTCTCAAACTGAGAGTCCTGGGACTACGCGGTTAGTTCTTACATGTTACATTGTTTCCGTGCGAGGAGTTCGTTCCTCTTACGGGGTCGTTTGGTAGCTGGTCTGGGTTTTCACCATTTGACGATTATTTTTAACGGCTTGTTTTTATGTCAAAGTGTGATTTGTCCAAGTTATCGGCATACTCTTAAATCGGGAGACCGGGGACTATGCGATCAGTTCCTCCAAGTAACATTGGTCCCGTGCGAGGTGCTCGTGCCTCCTACTGGATCATTTGTGGGATCATTTGGGTTTTCAACCTTTAACGACTTGTTTTTAAGTTAAAGTGTGATTTTTGTAAATTATCATCGTACTCACAAACCGAGAGACCTGGGACTACGCAGTCACTTCCTACAAGTTACATTGGCCCGTGCGAGGTGTCCATGCCTCCTATGGGATCGTTTGGTGGCTCATTTGGGTTTTCACCCTTGAATGCCTTGTTTTCAAGAAAGTGTCATTTTTGCAAATTATCGTCATACTCTCAAAACGGGATACCCAAGACTATGCGGTCAGTTCCTACAAGTTACGTTGGTCTCATGCGAGGTGTTCGTGCCTCCTACGAGGTCGTTTAGGGGCTGGTTTAGCTTTTCACCATTTAACTCCATGTTTTTAAGTCAGTGTGTTTTTGCAAATTATCAACATACTCTCAAACTGGGATACCCAAGACTACGCGGTCAGTTCTAACAAGTTACATTGGTCCCGTGCAAGGTGTTTGAGCCTTATACGAGGTCGTTTTGGGGCTGGTTTGGGTTTTCATCCTTTAACGGCCTATTTTTAAGTCTAAGTGTGATTTTTGCAAATTATCCTCATACTCTAAAACCGAGAGTCCTGGGACTATGCAGTTAGTTCATACACTTTACATTGTTCCCCGTGCGACGTGTTCTTGCCTCTTACGGGGTCGTTTGGTGGCTGGTCTGGGTTTTCACCCTTTAACGAATTATTTTTAATGGCTTGTTTTTATGTCAAAGTGTGATTTGTACAAGTTATCAGCATACACTTAAATCGGGAGATCGGGGACTACGCGATGAGTTGCTCCCAGTAACACTGGTCCCGTGCAAGGTGCTCGTGCCTCCTACTTGATCATTTGGGGGCTCATTTGGGTTTTCACCCTTTAACGGCTTGTTTTTAAGTCAAAGTGTGATTTTTGTAAATTATCATTGTACTCACGAATCGAGAGACCCGGGACTACGCGGTCACTTCCTACAGGTTACATTGGTCCTGTGCGAGGTGTTCATGCCTCCTACGGGATCGTTTGGTGGCTCGTTTGGGTTTTCACCCTTTAATGCCTTGTTTTCAAGAAAGTGTGATTTTTGCCAATTATCGTCATACTCTCCAAACGGGATACCTAGGACCATGCGGTCAGTTCCTACAAGTTACGTTGGTCGCATGCGAGGTGTTCGTGCCTCCTACGAGGTCGTTTTGGGGGTGGTTTAGCTTTTCACCGTTTAACTCCTTATTTTTAAGTCGGTGTGTTTTTGCAAATTATCAACATACTCTCAAACTGGGATACCCAAGACTACGTGATCAGTTCCAACAAGTTACATTGGTCCCGTGCAAGGTGTTTGAGCCTCATACGAGGTCGTTTAGGGGCTGGTTTGGGTTTTCACCCTTTAATGGCCTATTTTCAAGTCTAAGTGTGATTTTTGCAAATTATCGTCATACTCTAAAACCGAGAGTCCTGGGACTACGCGGTCAGTTCTTACACGTTACATTTTTCCCGTGCGACATGTTCGTGCCTCTTACGGGGTCGTTTGGTGGCCGGTCTGGGTTTTCACCCTTTAACGAATTATTTTTAATTGCTTATTTTTATGTCAAAGTGTGATTTGTACAAGTTATCAGCATACTCTTAAATCGGGAGATCGGGGACTACGCGATGAGTTCCTCCAAGTATCATTGGTCCCGTGCGAGGTGTTCGTGCCTCCTACGGGGTCATTTGGGGGCTCGTTTGGGTTTTCATCCTTTAACGACTTGTTTTTAAGTTAAAGTGTGATTTTTGTAAATTATCATCGTACTCACAAAACGAGAGACCTGGGACTACGCAGTCACTTCCTACAAGTTACATTGCCCCGTGCGAGGTGTCCATGCCTCCTACGGGATCATTTGGTGGCTCATTTGGGTTTTCAGCCTTTAATGCCTTGTTTTCAAGAAAGTGTGATTTTTGCAAATTATCGTCATACTCTCAAAATGGGATACCCAGGACTATGCGGTCAGTTCTTACAAGTTACGTTGGTCTCATGCGAGGTGTTCGTGCCTCCTACGAGGTCGTTTAAGGGCTGGTTTAGCTTTTCACCATTTAACTCCATGTTTTTAAGTCGGTGTGTTTTTGCAAATTATAAACATACTCTCAAACTGGGATACCCAAGACTACGCGGTCAGTTCCAACAAGTTACATTGGTCCCGTGCAAGGTGTTTGAGCCTTATACGAGGTTGTTTTGGGGCTGGTTTGGGTTTTCACCCTTTAACGGGCTATTTTTAAGTCTAAGTGTGATTTTCGCAAATTATCCTCATACTCTCAAATCGAGAGTCCTGGGACTACGCAGTTAGTTCATACACTTTACATTGTTCCCCGTGCGACGTGTTCGTGCCTCTTACGGGTTCGTTTTGTGCCTGGTCTGGGTTTTCACCCTTTAACGAATTATTTTGAATGGCTTGTTTTTAGGTCAAAGTGTGATTTGTACAAGTTATCAGCATACACTTAAATCGGGAGATCGGGGACTACGCGATGAGTTGCTCCCAGTAATATTGGTCCCGTGCGAGGTGCTCGTGCCTCCTACTGGATCATTTGAGGGCTCATTTGGGTTTTCACCCTTTAACGGCTTGTTTTTAAGTCAAAGTGTGATTTTTGTAAATTATCATTGTACTCACAAATCGAAAGACCCGGGACTACGCGGTCACTTCCTACAGGTTACATTGGTCCCGTGCGAGGTGTTCATGCCTCCTACGGGATCGTTTGGTGGCTCGTTTGGGTTTTCACCCTTTAATGCCTTGTTTTCAAGAAAGTGTGATTTTTGCCAATTATCGTCATACTCTCCAAACGGGATACCTAGGACTATGAGGTCAGTTCCTACAAGTTACGTTGGTCGCATGCGAGGTGTTCGTGCCTCCTACGAGGTCGTTTTGGGGTTGGTTTAGCTTTTCACCGTTTAACTCCTTATTTTTAAGTCGGTGTGTTTTTGCAAATTATCAACATACTCTCAAACTGGGATACCCAAGACTACGCGATCAGTTCCAACAAGTTACATTGGTCCCGTGCAAGGTGTTTGAGCCTCATACGAGGTCGTTTAGGGCCTGGTTTGGGTTTTCACCCTTTAACTTACTATTTTCAAGTCTAAGTGTGATTTTTGCAAATTATCATCATACTCTAAAACCGAGAGTCCTGGGACTACGCGATCAGTTCTTACACGTTACATTTTTCCCGTGCGACATGTTCGTGCCTCTTACGGGGTCGTTTGGTGGCCGCTCTGGGTTTTCACCCTTTAACGAATTATTTTTAATTGCTTGTTTTTATGTCAAGGTGGGATTTGTACAAGTTATCAGCATACTCTTAAATCGGGAGATCGGGGACTACACGATGAGTTCCTCCAAGTAACATTGGTCCCGTGCGAGGTGTTCGTGCCTCCTACGGGGTCATTTGGGGGCTCGTTTCGGTTTTCAACCTTTAACGACTTGTTTTTAAGTTAAAGTGTGATTTTTGTAAATTATCATCGTACTCACAAACTGAGAGACCTGGGACTACGCAGTCACTTCCTACAAGTTACATTAGCCCGTGCGATGTGTCCATGCCTCCCACGGGATCCTTTGGTGGCTCATTTGGGTTTTCACCCTTTAATGCCTTGTTTTCAGGAAAGTGTGATTTTTGCAAATTATCGTCATACTCTCAAAACGGGATACCCAGGACTATGCGGTCAGTTCCTACAAGTTACGTTGGTCTCATGCGAGGTGTTCGTGCCTCCAACGAGGTCGTTTAGGGGCTGGTGTAGCTTTTCACCATTTAACTCCATGTTTTTAAGTCGGTGTGTTTTTGCAAATTATCAACATACTCTCAAACTGGGATACCCAAGACTACGCGGTCAGTTCCAACAAGTTACATTGGTCCCGTGCAAGGTGTTTGAGCCTTATACGAGGTCGTTTTGGGGCTGGTTTGGGTTTTCACCCTTTAACGGCCTATTTTTAAGTCTAAGTGTGATTTTTGCAAATTATCCTCATACTCTCAAACCGAGAGTCCTGGGACTACGCAGTTACTTCATACACTTTACATTGTTCCCCGTGCGACGTGTTCTTGCCTCTTACGGGGTCGTTTGGTGGCTGGTCTGGGTTTTCACCCTTTAACGAATTATTTTTAATGGCTTGTTTTTATGTCAAAGTGTGATTTGTACAAGTTATCAGCATACACTTAAATCGGGAGATCGGGGACTACGCGATGAGTTGCTCCAAGTAACATTGGTCCCGTGCGAGGTGCTCGTGCCTCCTACTGGATCATTTGGGGGATCATTTGGGTTTTCACCCTTTAACGGCTTGTTTTTAAGTCAAAGTGTGATTTTTGTAAATTATCATTGTACTCATGAATCGAGAGACCCGGGACTACGCGGTCACTTCCTATAGGTTACATTGGTCCCGTGCGAGGTGTTCATGCCTCCTACGGGATCGTTTGGTGGCTCGTTTGGGTTTTCACCCTTTAATGCCTTATTTTCAAGAAAGTGTGATTTTTGCCAATTATCGTCATGCTCTCCAAACGGGATACCTAGGACTATGAGGTCAGTTCCTACAAGTTACGTTGGTCTCATGCGAGGTGTTCGTGCCTCATACGAGGTCGTTTTGGGGTTGGTTTAGCTTTTCACCTTTTAACTGCTTGTTTTTAAGTCCGTTTGTTTTTGAAAATTATCAACATACTCTCAAACTGGGATACCCAACACTACGCGGTCAGTTTCAACAAGTTACATTTTTCCCGTGCAAGGTGTTTGAGCCTCATACGAGGTCGTTTAGGGGCTGGTTTGGGTTTTCACCCTTTAACTTTGTCCCGTGCGGCGTGTTCGTGCCTCTTACGGGGTCGTTTGGTGGCCGCTCTGGGTTTTCACCCTTTAACGAATTATTTTTAATGGCTTGTTTTTATGTCAAAGTGTGATTTGTACAAGTTATCAGCATACACTTAAATCGGGAGATCGGGTACTACGCGATGAGTTGCTCCCAGTAACATTGGTCCCGTGCAAGGTGCTCGTGCCTCCTACTTGATCATTTGGGGGCTCATTTGGGTTTTCACCCTTTAACGGCTTGTTTTTAAGTCAAAGTGTGATTTTTGTAAATTATCATTGTACTCACGAACCGAGAGACCCGGGACTACGCGGTCACTTCCTACAGGTTACATTGGTCCCGTGCGAGGTGTCCATGCCTCCCACGGGATCCTTTGGTGGCTCGTTTGGGTTTTCACCCTTTAATGCCTTATTATTAGGAAAGTGTGATTTTTGCAAATTATCGTCATACTCTCAAAACGGGATACCCAGGACTATGCGGTCAGTTCCTACAAGTTACGTTGGTCTCATGCGAGGTGTTCGTGCCTCCTACGAGGTCGTTTAGGGGCTGGTTTAGCTTTTCACCATTTAACTCCATGTTTTTAAGTCGGTGTGTTTTTGCAAATTATCAACATACTCTCAAACTGGGATACCCAAGACTACGCGGTCAGTTCCAACAAGTTACATTGGTCCCGTGCAAGGTGTTTGAGCCTTATACGAGGTCGTTTTGGGGCTGGTTTGGGTTTTCACCCTTTAACGGCCTATTTTTAAGTCTAAGTGTGATTTTTGCAAATTATCCTCATACTCTCAAACCGAGAGTCCTGGAACTACGGAGTTAGTTCATACACTTTACATTGTTCCCCGTGCGACGTGTTCTTGCCTCTTACGGGGTCGTTTGGTGGCTGGTCTGGGTTTTCACCCTTTAACGAATTATTTTTAATGGCTTGTTTTTATGTCAAAGTGTGATTTGTACAAGTTATCAGCATACACTTAAATCGGGAGATCGGGGACTACGCGATGAGTTGCTCCCAGTAACATTGGTCCCGTGCAAGGTGCTCGTGCCTCCTACTTGATCATTTGGGTTTTCACCCTTTAACGGCTTGTTCTTAAGTCAAAGTGTGATTTTCATAAATTATCATTGTACTCACGAATCGAGAGACCTGGGACTACGCGGTCACTTCCTACAGGTTACATTGGTCCCGTGCGAGGTGTTCATGCCTCCTACGGGATCCTTTGTTGGCTCGTTTGGGTTTTCACCCTTTAATGCCTTGTTTTCAAGAAAGTGTGATTTTTGCCAATTATCGTCATACTCTCCAAACGGGATACCTAGGACTATGCGGTCAGTTCCTACAAGTTACGTTGGTCTCATGCGAGGTGTTCGTGCCTCCTACGAGGTCGTTTTGGGTTGGTTTAGCTTTTCACCATTTAACTGCTTGTTTTTAAGTCGGTGTGTTTTTGAAAATTATCAACATACTCTCAAACTGGGATACCCAAGACTACGCGGTCAGTTTCAACAAGTTACATTTGTCCCGTGCAAGGTGTTTGAGCCTCATACGAGGTCGTTTAGGGGTTGGTTTGGGTTTTCACCCTTTAACGGCCTACTTTTAAGTCTAAGTGTGATTTTTGCAAATTATCGTCGTACTCTCAAACCGAGAGTCCTGGGACTATGCGGTTAGTTCATACACTTTACATTGTTCCCCGTGCGGCGTGTTCGTGCCTCTTACGGGGTCGTTTGGTGGCTAGTCTGGGTTTTCACCTTTTAACAAATTATTTTTAATGGCTTGTTTTTATGTCAAAGTGTGATTTGTACAAGTTATCAGCATACACTTAAATCGGGAGATCGGGGACTACGCGATGAGTTGCTCCAAGTAACATTGGTCCCGTGCGAGGTGATCGTGCCACCTACTGGATCATTTGGGGGTTCATTTGGGTTTTCACCCTTTAACATCTTGTTTTTAAGTTAAAGTGCGATTTTTGTAAATTATCATTGTACTCCCAAATCGAGAGACCCGGGACTACGCGGTCACTTTCTACAGGTGACATTGGTCCCGTGCGAAGTGTTCATGCCTCCTACGGGATCGTTTGGTGGCTCGTTTGGGTTTTCACCCTTTAATGCCTTGTTTTCAAGAAAGTGTGATTTTTCAAATTATCATCGTACTCTCAAAACGGGATACGCAGGACTACGCGGTCAGTTCCTACAAGTTACGTTGGTCTCATGCGAGGTGTTCGTGCCTCCTACGAGGTCGTTTGGGGGCTTGTTTAGCTTTTCACCATTTTACTGCTTGTTTTTAAGTCGGTGTGTTTTTGCAAATTATCAACATACTCTCAAACTAGGATACCCAAGACTACGCGCTCAGTTCCTACAAGTTACAGTGGTCCGGTGCGAGGTGTTTGTGCCTCCTACGGTGTCATTTGGGGGCTGCTTTGGGTTTTCACCCTTTAATGGCCTATCTGCAAGACTAAATGTGATTTTTGCAAATTATCATCATACTCTCAAACCGAGAGTCCCGGGACTACGCGGTTAGTTCTTACATGTTACATTGTTCCCGTGCGGCATGTTCGTGCCTCTTACGGGGTCGTTTGGTGGCCGCTCTGGGTTTTCACCCTTTAACGAATTATTTTTAATGTCTTGTTTTTATGTCATAGTGTGATTTTTACAAGTTATCAACATACACTTAAATCGGGAGATCGGGGACTACGCGATGAGTTGCTCCCAGTAACATTGGTCCCGTGCAAGGTGCTCGTGCCTCCTACGGGGTCATTTGGGGGCTCGTTTGGGTTTTCACCCTTTAACGGCTTATTTTTAAGTCAAAGTGTGATTTTTGTAAATTATCATTGTACTCACGAACCGAGAGACCCGGGACTACGCGGTCACTTCCTACAGGTTACATTGGTCCCGTGCGAGGTGTCCATGCCTCCCACGGGATCCTTTGGTGGCTCGTTTGGGTTTTCACCCTTTAATGCCTTGTTTTCAGGAAAGTGTGATTTTTGCAAATTATCGTCATACTCTCAAAACGGGATACCCAGGACTATGCGGTCAGTTCCTACAAGTTACGTTGGTCTCATGCGAGGTGTTCGTGCCTCCTACGAGGTCGTTTAGGGGCTGGTTTATCTTTTCACCATTTAACTCCATGTTTTTAAGTCGGTGTGTTTTTGCAAATTATCAACATACTCTCAAACTGGGATACCCAAGACTACGCGGTCAGTTCCAACAAGTTACATTGGTCCCGTGCAAGGTGTTTGAGCCCTATACGAGGTCGTTTTGGGGCTGGTTTGGGTTTTCACCCTTTAACGGCCTATTTTTAAGTCTAAGTGTGATTTTTGCAAATTATCCTCATTCTCTCAAACCGAGAGTCCTGGGACTACGGAGTTAGTTCATACACTTTACATTGTTCCCCGTGCGACGTGTTCTTGCCTCTTACGGGGTCGTTTGGTGGCTAGTCTGGGTTTTCACCCTTTAACAAATTATTTTTAATGGCTTGTTTTTATGTCAAAGTGTGATTTGTACAAGTTATCAGCATACACTTAAATCGGGAGATCGGGGACTACGCGATGAGTTGCTCCAAGTAACATTGGTCCCGTGCGAGGTGCTCGTGCCACCTACTGGATCATTTGGGGGTTCATTTGGGTTTTCACCCTTTAACATCTTGTTTTTAAGTCAAAGTGCGATTTTTGTAAATTATCATTGTACTCCCAAATCGAGAGACCCGGGACTACGCGGTCACTTTCTACAGGTGACATTGGTCCCGTGCGAGGTGTTCATGCCTCCTACGGGATCGTTTGGTGGCTCGTTTGGGTTTTCACCCTTTAATGCCTTGTTTTCAAGAAAGTGTGATTTTTCAAATTATCATCGTACTCTCAAAACGGGATACGCAGGACTACGCGGTCAGTTCCTACAAGTTACGTTGGTCTCATGCGAGGTGTTCGTGCCTCCTACGAGGTCGTTTGGGGGCTTGTTTAACTTTTCACCATTTTACTGCTTGTTTTTAAGTCGGTGTGTTTTTGCAAATTATCAACATACTCTCAAACTAGGATACCCAAGACTACGCGCTCAGTTCCTACAAGTTACAGTGGTCCGGTGCGAGGTGTTTGTGCCTCCTACGGTGTCATTTGGGGGCTGCTTTGGGTTTTCACCCTTTAATGGCCTATCTGCAAGTCTAAATGTGATTTTTGCAAATTATCATCATACTCTCAAACCGAGAGTCCCGGGACTACGCGGTTAGTTCTTACATGTTACATTGTTCCCGTGCGGCATGTTCGTGCCTCTTACGGGGTCGTTTGGTGGCCGCTCTGGGTTTTCACCCTTTAACGAATTATTTTTAATGTCTTGTTTTTATGTCATAGTGTGATTTTTACAAGTTATCAACATACACTTAAATCGGGAGATCGGGGACTACGCGATGAGTTGCTCCCAGTAACATTGGTCCCGTGCAAGGTGCTCGTGCCTCCTACGGGGTCATTTGGGGGCTCGTTTGGGTTTTCACCCTTTAACGGCTTATTTTTAAGTCAAAGTGTGATTTTTGTAAATTATCATTGTACTCACGAACCGAGAGACCCGGGACTACGCGGTCACTTCCTACAGGTTACATTGGTCCCGTGCGAGGTGTCCATGCCTCCCACGGGATCCTTTGGTGGCTCGTTTGGGTTTTCACCCTTTAATGCCTTGTTTTCAGGAAAGTGTGATTTTTGCAAATTATCGTCATACTCTCAAAACGGGATACCCAGGACTATGCGGTCAGTTCCTACAAGTTACGTTGGTCTCATGCGAGGTGTTCGTGCCTCCTACGAGGTCGTTTAGGGGCTGGTTTATCTTTTCACCATTTAACTCCATGTTTTTAAGTCGGTGTGTTTTTGCAAATTATCAACATACTCTCAAACTGGGATACCCAAGACTACGCGGTCAGTTCCAACAAGTTACATTGGTCCCGTGCAAGGTGTTTGAGCCCTATACGAGGTCGTTTTGGGGCTGGTTTGGGTTTTCACCCTTTAACGGCCTATTTTTAAGTCTAAGTGTGATTTTTGCAAATTATCCTCATTCTCTCAAACCGAGAGTCCTGGGACTACGGAGTTAGTTCATACACTTTACATTGTTCCCCGTGCGACGTGTTCTTGCCTCTTACGGGGTCGTTTGGTGGCTGGTCTGGGTTTTCACCCTTTAACGAATTATTTTTAATGGCTTGTTTTTATGTCAAAGTGTGATTTGTACAAGTTATTAGCATACACTTAAATCGGGAGATCGGGGACTACGCGATGAGTTGCTCCAAGTAACATTGGTCCCGTGCGAGGTGCTCGTGCCTCCTACTGGATCATTTGGGGGCTCATTTGGGTTTTCACCCTTTAACGGCTTGTTTTTAAGTCAAAGTGCGATTTTTGTAAATTATCATTGTACTCACAAATCGAGAGACCCGGGACTACGCGGTCACTTTCTACAGGTGACATTGGTCCCGTGCGAGGTGTTCATGCCTCCTATGGGATCGTTTGGTGGCTCGTCTGGGTTTTCACCCTTTAATGCCTTGTTTTCAAGAAAGTGTGATTTTTGCAAATTATCGTCATACTCTCAAAACGGGATACGCAGGACTACGCGGTCAGTTCCTACAAGTTACGTTGCTCTCATGCGAGGTGTTCGTGCCTCCTACGAGGTCGTTTGGGGGCTTGTTTAGCTTTTCACCATTTTACTGCTTGTTTTTAAGTCGGTGTGTTTTTGCAAATTATCAACATACTCTCAAACTAGGATACCCGAGACTACGCGGTCAGTTCCTACAAGTTACAGTGGTCCGGTGCGAGGTGTTTGTGCCTCCTACGGTGTCATTTAGGGGCTGCTTTGGGTTTTCACCCTTTAATGGCCTATTTGCAAGTCTAAATGTGATTTTTGCAAATTATCATCATACTCTCAAACCGAGAGTCCTGGGACTACGCGGTTAGTTCTTTCATGTTACATTGTTCCCGTGCGAGGAGTTCGTGCCTCTTACGGGGTCGTTTGGTGGTTGGTCTGGGTTTTCACCCTTTGACGATTATTTTTAACGGCTTGTTTTTATGTCAAAGTGTGATTTGTCCAAGTTATCGGCATACTCTTAAATCGGGAGACCGGGGACTACGCGATCAGTTCCTCCAAGTAACATTGGTCCCGTGCGAGGTGTTCGTGCCTCCTACGGGGTCATTTGGGGGCTCGTTTGGGTTTTCAACCTTTAACGACTTGTTTTTAAGTTAAAGTGTGATTTTTGTAAATTATCATCGTACTCACAAACCGAGAGACCTGGGACTACGCAGTCACTTCCTACAAGTTACATTGGCCCGTGCGAGGTGTCCATGCCTCCTATGGGATCGTTTGGTGGCTCATTTGGGTTTTCACCCATGAATGCCTTGTTTTCAAGAAAGTGTGATTTTTGCAAATTATCGTCATACTCTCAAAACGGGATACCCAGGACTATGCGGTCAGTTCCTACAAGTTACGTTGGTCTCATGCGAGGTGTTCGTGCCTCCTACGAGGTCGTTTAGGGGATGGTTTAGCTTTTCACCATTTAACTCCATGTTTTTAAGTCGGTGTGTTTTTGCAAATTATCAACATACTCTCAAACTGGGATACCCAAGACTACGCGGTCAGTTCCAACAAGTTACATTGGTACCGTGCAAGGTGTTTGAGCTTTATACGAGGTCGTTTTGGGGGTGGTTTGGGTTTTCACCCTTTAACGTCCTATTTTTAAGTCTAAGTGTGATTTTTGCAAATTATCCTCATACTCTCAAACCGAGAGTCCTGGGACCACGCGGTTAGTTCATACGCTTTACATTGTTCGTCGTGCGACGTATTCGTGCCTCTTACGGGGTCGTTTGGTGGTTGGTCTGGGTTTTCACCCTTTAACGAATTATTTTTAATGGCTTGTTTTTATGTCAAAGTGTGATTTGTACAAGTTATCTACATACACATAAATCGGGAGATCGGGGACTACGCGATGAGTTCCTCCAAGTAACATTGGTCCCGTACGAAGTGCTCGTGCCTCCTACTGGATCATTTGGGGGCTCATTTGGGTTTCACCCTTTAACAGCTTGTTTTTAAGTCAAAGTGTGATTTTTGTAAATTATCATTGTACTCACAAATCGAGAGACCCGGGACTACGTGATCACTTCCTACAGGTTACATTGGTCCCGTGCGAGGTGGTCATGCCTCCTACGGGATTGTTTGGTGGCTCGTTTGGTTTTTCACCCTTTAATGCCTTATTTTCAAGAAAGTGTGATTTTTGCAAATTATCGTCATACTCTCAAAACGGGATACCTAGGACTATGCGGTCAGTTCCTACAAGTTACATTGGTCGCATGCGAGGTGTTCGTGCCTCCTACGAGGTCGTTTTGGGGTTGGTTTATCTTTTCACCCTTTACCTCCTTACTTTTAAGTCGGGGTGTTTTTGCAAATTATCAACATACTCTCAAAATGGGATACCCAAGACTACGCGGTCAGTTCCAACAAGTTACATTGGTTCCGTGCAAGGTGTTTGAGCCTCATACGAGGTCGTTTAGGGGCTGGTTTGGGTTTTCACCCTTTAACGGCCTATTTTCAAGTCTAAGTGTGATTTTTGCAAATTATCGTCATACTCTAAAACCGAGAGTCCTGGGACTACGCGGTCAGTTCTTACACGTTACATTGTTCCCGTGCGACATGTTCGTGCCTCTTACGGGGTCGTTTGGTGGCCGCTCTGGGTTTTCACCCTTTAGCGAATTATTTTTAATGGCTTGTTTTTATGTCAAAGTGTGATTTGTACAAGTTATCAGCATACTCTTAAATCGGGAGATCGTGGACTACGCGATCAGTTCCTCCAAGTAACATTGATCCCGTGCGAGGTGCTCGTGTCTCCTACTGGATCATTTGGGGGCTCATTTGGGTTTTCAACCTTTAACGGCTTGTTTTTAAGTCAAAGTGTGATTTTTGTAAATTATCATTGTACTCACAAATCGAGAGACCCGGGACTACCCGGTCACTTCATAAAAGTTAAATTGGTCCCGTGCGAGGTGTTCATGCCTCCTACGTGATCGTTTACTGGATCGTTTGGGTTTTCACCCTTTAATGCCTTATTTTCAAGAAAGTGTGACTTTTGCAAATTATCGTCATACTCTCAAAACGGGATACCCAGGACTACGCGGTCAGTTCCTACAAGTTACGTTCGTCTCATGCGAGGTGTTCGTGCCTCCTACGAGGTCGTTTAGGGACTAGTTTAGCTTTTCACCATTTAACTTCTTATTTTTAAGTCGGTGTGTTTTTGCAAATTATCAACATAATCTCAAACTGGGATACCCAAGACTACGCGGTCAGTTTCAACAAGTTACATTGGTCCCGTGCAAGGTGTTTGAGCCTCATACGAGGTCGTTTAGGGGTTGGTTTGGGTTTTCACCCTTTAACGGCCTATTTTTAAGTCTAAGTGTGATTTTTGAAAATTATCGTCATACTCTCAAACCGAGAGTCCTGGGACTATGCGGTTAGTTCATACACTTTACATTGTTCCCCGTGCGGCGTGTTCGTGCCTCTTACGGGGTCGTTTGGTGGCTGGTCTGGGTTTTCACCCTTTAATAAATTATTTTTAATGTCTTGTTTTTATGTCAAAGTGTGATTTGTACAAGTTATCAGCATACACTTAAATCGGGAGATCGGGGACTACGCGATGAGTTCCTCCAAGTAACATTGGTCCCGTGCGAGGTGCTCGTGCCTCTTACTGGATCATTTGGGGGCTCATTTGTGTTTTCACCCTTTAACGGCTTGTTTTTAAGTCAAAGTGTGATTTTTGTAAATTATCATTGTACTCACAAATCGAGAGACCCGGGACTACGCGGTCACTTCCTACAGGTTACATTGGTCCCGTGCGAGGTGTTCATGCCTCCTACGGGATTGTTTGGTGGCTCGTTTGGGTTTTCACCCTTTAATGCCTTGTTTTCAAGAAAGTGTGATTTTTGCAAATTATCGTCATACTCTCAAAACGGGATACCTAGGACTATGCGGTCAGTTCCTACAAGTTACGTTGGTAGCATGCGAGGTGTTCGTGCCTCCTACGAGGTCATTTTGGGGTTGGTTTATCTTTTCACCGTTTACCTCCTTATTTTTAAGTCGGTGTGTTTTTGCAAATTATCAACATACTCTCAAACTGGGATACCCAAGACTACGCGATCAGTTCTAACAAGTTACATTGGTCCCGTGCAAGGTGTTTGAGCCTCATACGAGGTCGTTTAGGGGCTGGTTTGGGTTTTCACCCTTTAACGGCCTATTTTCAAGTCTAAGTGTGATTTTTGCAAATTATCGTCATACTCTCAAACCGAGAGTCCTGGGACTACGCGGTCAGTTCTTACACGTTACATTGTTCCCGTACGACATGTCCGTGCCTCTTACGGGGTCGTTTGGTGGCCGCTCTGGGTTTTCACCCTTTAACGAATTATTTTTAATGGCTTGTTTTTATGTCAAAGTGTGCTTTGTACAAGTTAACAGCATACTCTTAAATCGGGAGATCGGGGACTACGCGATCAGTTCCTCCAAGTAACATTGGTCCCGTGCGAGGTGTTCGTGCCTCCTACGGGGTCATTTGGGGGCTCGTTTGGGTTTTCAACCTTTAACGACTTGTTTTTAAGTTAATGTGTGATTTTTTTAAATTATCATCGTACTCACAAATCGAGAGACCTGGGACTACGCAGTCACTTCCTACAAGTTACATTGCCACGTGCGAGGTGTCCATGCCTCCTACGGGATCGTTTGGTGGCTCATTTGGGTTTTCACCCTTTAATGCCTTATTTTCAAGAAAGTGTGATTTTTGCAAATTATCGTCATACTCTCAAAACGGGATAACCAGGACTATGCGGTCAGTTCTTACAAGTTACGTTGGTCTCATGCGAGGTGTTCGTGCCTCCTACGAGGTCGGTAAGGGGCTGGTTTAGCTTTTCACCATTTAACTCCATGTTTTTAAGTCGGTGTGTTTTTGCAAATTATCAACATACTCTCAAACTGGGATACCCAAGACTACGCGGTCAGTTCCAACAAGTTACATTGGTCCCGTGCAAGGTGTTTGAGCCTTATACGAGGTCGTTTTGGGAGTGGTTTGGGTTTTCACCCTTTAACGGCCTATTTTTAAGTCTAAGTGTGACTTTTTCAAATTATCCTCATACTCTCAAACCGAGAGTCCTGGGACTACGCAGTTAGTTAATACACTTTACATTGTTCCCCGTGCGACGTGTTCGTGCCTCTTACGGGGTCGTTTGGTGGCTGGTCTGGGTTTTCACCCTTTAACGAATTATTTTTAATGGCTTGTTTTTATGTCAAAGTGTGATTTGTACAAGTTATCAGCATACACTTAAATCGGGAGATCGGGGACTACGCGATGAGTTGCTCCCAGTAACATTGGTCCCGTGCGAGGTGCTCGTGCCTCCTACTGGATCATTTGGGGGCTCATTTGGGTTTTCACCCTTTAACGGCTTGTTTTTAAGTCAAAGTGTGATTTTTGTAAATTATCATTGTACTCACAAATCGAGAGACCCGGGACTACGCGGTCACTTCCTACAGGTTACATTGGTCCCGTGCGAGGTGTTCATGCCTCCTACGGGATCGTTTGGTGGCTCGTTTGGGTTTTCACCCTTTAATGCCTTGTTTTCAAGAAAGTGTGATTTTTGCCAATTATCATCATACTCTCCAAACGGGATACCTAGGACCACGCGGTCAGTTCCTACAACTTACGTTGGTCGCATGCGAGGTGTTCGTGCCTCCTACGAGGTCGTTTTGGGGTTGGTTTAGCTTTTCACCGTTTAACTCCTTATTTTTATGTCGGTGTGTTTTTGCAAATTATCAACATACTCTCAAACTGTGATACCCAAGACTACGCGATCAGTTCCAACAAGTTACATTGGTCCCGTGCAAGGTGTTTGAGCCTCATACGAGGTCGTTTAGGGGTTGGTTTGGGTTTTCACCCTTTAACGGCCTATTTTCAAATCTAAGTGTGATTTTTGCAAATTATCGTCATACTCTAAAACCGAGAGTCCTGGGACTACGCGATCAGTTCTTACACGTTACATTTTTCCCGTGCGACATATTCGTGCCTCTTACGGGGTCGTTTGGTGGCCGCTCTGGGTTTTCACCCTTTAACGAATTATTTTTAATTGCTTGTTTTTATGTCAAAGTGTGATTTGTACAAGTTATCAGCATACTCTTAAATCGGGAGATCGGGGACTACGCGATTAGTTCCTCCAAGTAACATTGGTGTCGTGCGAGTTGCTCGTGCCTCCTACTTGATCATTTGGGGGCTCATTTGGGTTTTCACCCTTTAACGGCTTGTTTTTAAGTCAAAGTGTGATTTTTGTAAATTATCATTGTACTCACGAATCGAGAGACCCGGGACTACGCGGTCACTTCCTACAGGTTACATTGGTCCCGTGCGAGGTGTTCATGCCTCCTACGGGATCTATTGGTGGCTCGTTTGGGTTTTCACCCTTTAATGCCTTGTTTTCAAGAAAGTGTGATTTTTGCCAATTATCGTCATACTCTCCAAACGGGATACCTAGGACTATGCGGTCAGTTCCTACAAGTTACGTTGGTCGCATGCGAGGTGTTCGTGCCTCCTACGAGGTCGTTTTGGGGTTGGTTTATCTTTTCACCCTTTACCTCCTTACTTTTAAGTCGGGGTGTTTTTGCAAATTATCAACATACTCTCAAAATGGGATACCCAAGACTACGTGGTCAGTTCCAACAATTTACATTGGTTCCGTGCAAGGTGTTTGAGCCTCATACGAGGTCGTTTAGGGGCTGGTTTGGGTTTTCACCCTTTAACGGACTATTTTCAAGTCTAAGTGTGATTTTTGCAAATTATCGTCATACTCTAAAACCGAGAGTCCTGGGACTACGCGATCAGTTCTTACACGTTACAGTGTTCCCGTGCGACATGTTCGTGCCTCTTACGGGGTCGTTTGGTGGCCGCTCTGGGTTTTCACCCTTTAACGAATTATTTTTAATGGTTTGTTTTTATGTCAAAGTGTGATTTGTACAAGTTATCAGCATACCCTTAAATCGGGAGATTGGGGACTACGCGATCAATTCCTCCAAGTAACATTGGTCCCGTGCGAGGTGCTCGTGCCTCCTACTGGATCATTTGGGGGCTCATTTGGGTTTTCACCCTTTAACGGCTTGTTTTCAAGTCAAAGTGCGATTTTTGTAAATTATCATTGTACTCACAAATCGAGAGACCCGGGACTACGCGGTCACTTCCTACAGGTTACATTGGTCCCGTGCGAGGTGTTCATGCCTCCTACGGGATCGTTTGGTGGCTCGTTTGGGGTTTCACCCTTTAATGCCTTATTTTCAAGAAAGTGTGATTTTTGCAAATTATCGTCATACTCTAAAACCGAGAGTCATGGGACTATGTGGTGAGTTCCTACACTTTACATTGTTCCCCATGCGACATGTTCGTGCCTCTTAAGGGGTCGTTTGGTGGCTGCTCTGGGTTTTCACCCTTTAACGAATTATTTTTAATGGCTTGTTTTTATGTCAAAGTGTGATTTGTACAAGTTATCAGCATACACTTAAATCGGGAGATCGGGGACTACGCGATGAGTTCCTCCAAGTAACATTGGTCCCGTGCGAGGTGCTCGTGCCTCCTACTGGATCAACCTTTAACGGCTTGTTTTTAAGTCAAAGTGTGATTTTTGTAAATTATCATTGTACTATCAAATCGAGAGACCCGTGACTACACGGTCACTTCCTAAAAGTTACATTGATCCCGTGCGAGGTGTTCATGCCTCCTACGTGATCGTTTGGTGGCTCGTTTGGGTTTTCACCCTTTAATGCCTTGTTTTCAAGAAAGTGTGATTTTTGCAAATTATCGTCATACTCTCAAAACGGGATACCTAGGACTACGCGGTCAGTTCCTACATGTTACGTTGGTCTCATGCGAGGTGTTCATGCCTCCTACGAGGTCGTTTAGGGGCTGGTTTAGCTTTTCACCATTTAACTGCTTGTTTTTAAGTCGGTGTGTTTTTGAAAATTATCAACATACTCTCTAACTGGGATACCCAAGACTACGCGGTCAGTTTCAACAAGTTACATTTGTCCCGTGCAAGGTGTTTGAGCCTCATACGAGGTCGTTTAGGGGTTGGTTTGGGTTTTCACCCTTTAACGGCCTATTTTTAAGTCTAAGTGTGATTTTTGCAAATTATCGTCATACTCTCAAACCGAGATTCCTGGGACTATGCGATTAGTTCATACACTTTACATTGTTCCCCGTGCGGCGTGTTCGTGCCTCTTACGGGGTCGTTTGGTGGCTGGTCTGGGTTTTCACCCTTTAACAAATTATTTTCAATGGCTTGTTTTTATGTCAAAGTGTGATTTGTACAAGTTATCAGCATACACTTAAATCAGGAGATCGGGGACTACGCGATGAGTTGCTCCAAGTAACATTGCTCCCGTGCGAGGTGCTCGTGCCTCCTACGGGATCATTTGGGGGCTCATTTGAGTTTTCACCCTTTAACGGCTTGTTTTTAAGTCAAAGTGCGATTTTTGTAAATTATCATTGTACTCACAAATCGAGAGACCCGAGACTACGCGGTCACTTCCTACAGGTGACATTGGTCCCGTGCGAGGTGTTCATGCCTCCTACGGGATCGTTTGGTGGCTCGTTTGGGTTTTCACCCTTTAATGCCTTGTTTTCAAGAAAGTGTGATTTTTCAAATTATCATCATACTCTCAAAATGGGATACGCAGTACTACGCGGTCAGTTCTTACAAGTTACGTTGGTCTCATACGAGGTGTTCGTGCCTCCTACGAGGTCGTTTGGGGGCTTGTTTAGCTTTTCACCATTTAACTGCTTGTTTTTAAGTCGGTGTGTTTTTGCAAATTATCAACATACTCAAAAACTTGGATACCCGAGACTACGCGGTCAGTTCCTACAAGTTACAGTGGTCCGGTGCGAGGTGTTTGTGCCTCCTACGGTGTCATTTGGGGGCTGGTTTGGGTTTTCACCCTTTAATCCCCTATTTGCAAGTCTAAATGTGATTTTTGCAAATTATCATCATACTCTCAAACCGAGAGTCCTGGGACTACGCGGTTAGTTCTTACATGTTACATTGTTCCCGTACGAGGAGTTCGTGCCTCTTACGGGGTCGTTTGGTGGCTGGTCTGGGTTTTCACCCTTTAACGATTATTTTTAACGGCTTGTTTTTATGTCAAAGTGTGATTTGTCCAAGTTATCGGCATACTCTTAAATTGGGAGACCGGGGACTACGCGATTAGTTCCTCCAAGTAACATTGGTCCCGTGCGAGGTGTTCGTGCCTCCTACGGGGTCATTTGGGGGCTCGTTTGGGTTTTCAACCTTTAACGACTTATTTTTAAGTTAAAGTGTGATTTTTGTAAATTATCATCGTACTCACAAACCGAGAGACCTGGGACTACGCAGTCACTTCCTACAAGTTACATTGGCCCGTGCAAGGTGTCCATGCCTCCTATGGGATCGTTTGGTGGCTCATTTGGGTTTTCACCCATGAATGCCTTGTTTTCAAGAAAGTGTGATTTTTGCAAATTATCGTCATACTCTCAAAACGGGATACCCAGGACTATGCGATCAGTTCCTACAAGTTACGTTGGTCTCATGCGAGGTGTTCGTGCCTCCTACGAGGTCGTTTAGGGGATGGTTTAGCTTTTCACCATTTAACTCCATGTTTTTAAGTCGGTGTGTTTTTGCAAATTATCAACATACTCTGAACCTGGGATACCCAAGACTACGCGGTCAGTTCCAACAAGTTACATTGGTACCGTGCAAGGTGTTTGAGCCTTATACGAGGTCGTTTTGGGGGTGGTTTGGGTTTTCACCCTTTAACGGCCTATTTTTAAGTCTAAGTGTGATTTTTGCAAATTATCCTCATACTCTCAAACCGAGAGTCCTGGGACTACACGGTTAGTTCATACGCTTTACATTGTTCCCCGTGCGACGTGTTCATGCCTCTTACGGGGTCGTTTGGTGGCTGGTCTGGGATTTCACCCTTTAACGAATTATTTTTAATGGCTTGTTTTTATGTCAAAGTGTGATTTGTACAAGTTATCTACATACACATAAATCGGGAGATCGGGGACTACGCGATGAGTTCCTCCAAGTAACATTGGTCCCTTGCGAAATGCTCGTGCCTCCTACTGGATCATTTGGGGGCTCATTTGGGTTTCACCCTTTAACAGCTTGTTTTTAAGTCAAAGTGTGATTTTTGTAAATTATCATTGTACTCACAAATCGAGAGACCCGTGACTACGTGATCACTTCCTACAGGTTACATTGGTCCCGTGCGAGGTGTTCATGCCTCCTACGGGATTATTTGGTGGCTCGTTTGGATTTTCACCCTTTAATGCCTTGTTTTCAAGAAAGTGTGATTTTTGCAAATTATCGTCATACTCTCAAAACGGGATACCTAGGACTATGCGGTCAGTTCCTACAAGTTACATTGGTCGCATGCGAGGTGTTCGTGCCTCCTACGAGGTCGTTTTGGGGTTGGTTTATCTTTTCACCCTTTACCTCCTTACTTTTAAGTCGGGGTGTTTTTGCAAATTATCAACATACTCTCAAAATGGGATACCCAAGACTACGCGATCAGTTCCAACAAGTTACATTGGTTCCGTGCAAGGTGTTTGAGCCTCATACGAGGTCGTTTAGGGGCTGGTTTGGGTTTTCACCCTTTAACGGCCTATTTTCAAGTCTAAGTGTGATTTTTGCAAATTATCGTCATACTCTAAAATCGAGAGTCCTGGGACTACGCGGTTAGTTCTTACACGTTACATTGTTCCCGTGCAACATGTTCGTGCCTCTTACGGGGTCGTTTAGTGGCCGCTCTGGGTTTTCACCCTTTAACGAATTATTTTTAATGGCTTGTTTTTATGTCAAAGTGTGATTTGTACAAGTTATCAGCATACTCTTAAATCGGGAGATCGTGGACTACGCGATCAGTTCCTCCAAGTAACATTGGTCCCGTGCGAGGTGCTCGTGTCTCCTACTGTATCATTTGGGGGCTCATTTGGGTTTTCAACCTTTAACGGCTTGTTTTTAAGTCAAAGTGTGATTTTTGTAAATTATCATTGTACTCACAAATCGAGAGACCCGGGACTACCCGATCACTTCATAAAAGTTAAATTGGTCCCGTGCGAGGTGTTCATGCCTCCTACGTGATCGTTTACTGGATCGTTTGGGTTTTCACCCTTTAATGCCTTATTTACAAGAAAGTGTGATTTTTGCAAATTATCGTCATACTCTCAAAACGGGATACCCAGGACTACGCGGTCAGTTCCAACAAGTTACGTTGGTCTCATGCGAGGTGTTCGTGCCTCTTACGAGGTCGTTTAGGGTCTAGTTTAGCTTTTCACCAGTTAACTGCTTGTTTTTAAGTCGATGTGTTTTTGCAAATTATCAACATACTCTCAAACTGGGATACCCAAGACTACGAGGTCAGTTTCAACAAGTTACATTGGTCCCGTGCAAGGTGTTTGAGCCTCATACGAGGTCGTTTAGGGGTTGGTTTGGGTTTTCACCCTTTAACGGCCTATTTTTAAGTCTAAGTGTGATTTTTGCAAATTATCGTCATACTCTCAAACCGAGAGTCCTGGGACTATGCTGTTAGTTCATACACTTTACATTGTTCCCCGTGCGGCGTGTTCGTGCCTCTTACGGGGTCGTTTGGTGGCTGGTCTGGGTTTTCACCCTTTAATAAATTATTTTTAATGTCTTGTTTCTATGTCAAAGTGTGATTTGTACAAGTTATCAGCATACACTTAAATCCGGAGATCGGGGACTACGCGATGAGTTCCTCCAAGTAACATTGGTCCCGTGCGAGGTGCTCGTGCCTCCTACTGGATCATTTGGGGGCTCATTTGGTTTTTCACCCTTTAATGCCTTGTTTTCAAGAAAGTGTGATTTTTCAAATTATCATCATACTCTCAAAATGGGATACGCAGTACTACGCGGTCAGTTCTTACAAGTTACGTTGGTCTCATACGAGGTGTTCGTGCCTCCTACGAGGTCGTTTGGGGGCTTGTTTAGCTTTTCACCATTTAACTGCTTGTTTTTAAGTCGGTGTGTTTTTGCAAATTATCAACATACTCAAAAACTTGGATACCCGAGACTACGCGGTCAGTTCCTACAAGTTACAGTGGTCCGGTGCGAGGTGTTTGTGCCTCCTACGGTGTCATTTGGGGGTTGGTTTGGGTTTTCACCCTTTAATCCCCTATTTGCAAGTCTAAATGTGATTTTTGCAAATTATCATCATACTCTCAAACCGAGAGTCCTGGGACTACGCGGTTAGTTCTTACATGTTACATTGTTCCCGTACGAGGAGTTCGTGCCTCTTACGGGGTCGTTTGGTGGCTGGTCTTGGTTTTCACCCTTTAACGATTATTTTTAACGGCTTGTTTTTATGTCAAAGTGTGATTTGTCCAAGTTATCGGCATACTCTTAAATTGGGAGACCGGGGACTACGCGATTAGTTCCTCCAAGTAACATTGGTCCCGTGCGAGGTGTTCGTGCCTCCTACGGGGTCATTTGGGGGCTCATTTGGGTTTTCAACCTTTAACGACTTATTTTTAAGTTAAAGTGTGATTTTTGTAAATTATCATCGTACTCACAAACCGAGAGACCTGGGACTACGCAGTCACTTCCTACAAGTTACATTGGCCCGTGCAAGGTGTCCATGCCTCCTATGGGATCGTTTGGTGGCTCATTTGGGTTTTCACCCATGAATGCCTTGTTTTCAAGAAAGTGTGATTTTTGCAAATTATCGTCATACTCTCAAAACGGGATACCCAGGACTATGCGATCAGTTCCTACAAGTTACGTTGGTCTCATGCGAGGTGTTCGTGCCTCCTACGAGGTCGTTTAGGGGATGGTTTAGCTTTTCACCATTTAACTCCATGTTTTTAAGTCGGTGTGTTTTTGCAAATTATCAACATACTCTGAACCTGGGGTACCCAAGACTACGCAGTCAGTTCCAACAAGTTACATTGGTACCGTGCAAGGTGTTTGAGCCTTATACGAGGTCGTTTTGGGGGTGGTTTGGGTTTTCACCCTTTAACGGCCTATTTTTAAGTGTAAGTGTGATTTTTGCAAATTATCCTCATACTCTCAAACCGAGAGTCCTGGGACTACACGGTTAGTTCATACGCTTTACATTGTTCCCCGTGCGACGTGTTCATGCCTCTTACGGGGTCGTTTGGTGGCTGGTCTGGGATTTCACCCTTTAACGAATTATTTTTAATGGCTTGTTTTTATGTCAAAGTGTGATTTGTACAAGTTATCTACATACACATAAATCGGGAGATCGGGGACTACGCGATGAGTTCCTCCAAGTAACATTGGTCCCGTGCGAAATGCTCGTGCCTCCTACTGGATCATTTGGGGGCTCATTTGGGTTTCACCCTTTAACAGCTTGTTTTTAAGTCAAAGTGTGATTTTTGTAAATTATCATTGTACTCACAAATCGAGAGACCCAGGACTACGTGATCACTTCCTACAGGTTACATTGGTCCCGTGCGAGGTGTTCATGCCTCCTACGGGATTGTTTGGTGGCTCGTTTGGGTTTTCACCCTTTAATGCCTTGTTTTCAAGAAAGTGTGATTTTTGCAAATTATCGTCATACTCTCAAAACGGGATACCTAGGACTATGTGGTCAGTTCCTACAAGTTACATTGGTCGCATACGAGGTGTTCGTGCCTCCTACGAGGTCGTTTTGGGGTTGGTTTATCTTTTCACCCTTTACCTCCTTACTTTTAAGTCGGGGTGTTTTTGCAAATTATCAACATACTCTCAAAATGGGATACCCAAGACTACGCGATCAGTTCCAACAAGTTACATTGGTTCCGTGCAAGGTGTTTGAGCCTCATACGAGGTCGTTTAGGGGCTGGTTTGGGTTTTCACCCTTTAACGGCCTATTTTCAAGTCTAAGTGTGATTTTTGCAAATTATCGTCATACTCTAAAACCGAGAGTCCTGGGACTACGCGGTCAGTTCTTACACGTTACATTGTTCCCGTGCGACATGTTCGTGCCTCTTACGGGGTCATTTGGTGGCCGCTCTGGGTTTTCACCCTTTAACGAATTATTTTTAATGGCTTGTTTTTATGTCAAAGTGTGATTTGTACAAGTTATCAGCATACTCTTAAATCGGGAGATCGGGGACTACGCGATCAGTTCCTCCAAGTAACATTGGTCCCGTGCGAGGTGCTCGTGCCTCCTACTTTATCATTTGGGGGCTCATTTGGGTTTTCAACCTTTAACGGCTTGTTTTTAAGTCAAAGTGTGATTTTTGTAAATTATCATTGTACTCACAAATCGAGAGACCCGGGACTACCCGATCACTTCATAAAAGTTAAATTGGTCCCGTGCGAGGTGTTCATGCCTCCTACGTGATCGTTTACTGGATCGTTTGGGTTTTCACCCTTTAATGCCTTATTTACAAGAAAGTGTGATTTTTGCAAATTATCGTCATACTCTCAAAACGGGATACCCAGGACTACGCGGTCAGTTCCAACAAGTTACGTTGGTCTCATGCGAGGTGTTCGTGCCTCCTACGAGGTCGTTTAGGGTCTAGTTTAGCTTTTCACCAGTTAACTGCTTGTTTTTAAGTCGATGTGTTTTTGCAAATTATCAACATACTCTCAAACTGGGATACCCAAGACTACGAGGTCAGTTTCAACAAGTTACATTGGTCCCGTGCAAGGTGTTTGAGCCTCATACGAGGTCGTTTAGGGGTTGGTTTGGGTTTTCACCCTTTAACGGCCTATTTTTAAGTCTAAGTGTGATTTTTGCAAATTATCGTCATACTCTCAAACCGAGAGTCCTGGGACTATGCGGTTAGTTCATACACTTTACATTGTTCCCCGTGCGGCGTGTTCGTGCCTCTTACGGGGTCGTTTGGTGGCTGGTCTGGGTTTTCACCCTTTAATAAATTATTTTTAATGTCTTGTTTTTATGTCAAAGTGTGATTTGTACAAGTTATCAGCATACACTTAAATCCGGAGATCGGGGACTACGCGATGAGTTCCTCCAAGTAACATTGGTCCCGTGCGAGGTGCTCGTGCCTCCTACTGGATCATTTGGGGGCTCATTTGGGTTTTCACCCTTTAATGCCTTGTTTTCAAGAAAGTGTGATTTTTCAAATTATCATCATACTCTCAAAATGGGATACGCAGGACTACGCGGTCAGTTCTTACAAGTTACGTTGGTCTCATGCGAGGTGTTCGTGCCTCCTACGAGGTCGTTTGGGGGCTTGTTTAGCTTTTCACCATTTAACTGCTTGTTTTTAAGTCGGTGTGTTTTTGCAAATTATCAACATACTCAAAAACTAGGATACCCGAGACTACGCGGTCAGTTCTACAAGTTACAGTGGTCCGGTGCGAGGTGTTTGTGCCTCCTACGGTGTCATTTGGGGGCTGGTTTGGGTTTTCACCCTTTAATGGCCTATTTCCAAGTCTAAATGTGATTTTTGCAAATTATCATCATACTCTCAAACCGAGAGTCCTGGGACTACGCGGTTAGTTCTTACATGTTACATTGTTCCCGTGCGAGGAGTTCGTGCCTCTTACGGGGTCGTTTGGTGGTTGGTCTGGGTTTTCACCCTTGAACGATTATTTTTAATGGCTTGTTTTTATGTCAAAGTGTGATTTGTCCAAGTTATCGGCATACTCTTAAATTGGGAGACCGGGGACTACGCGATTAGTTCCTCCAAGTAACATTGGTCTCGTGCGAGGTGTTCGTGCCTCCTACGGGGTCATTTGGGGGCTCGTTTGGGTTTTCAACCTTTAACGACTTGTTTTTAAGTTAAAGTGTGATTTTTGTAAATTATCATCGTACTCACAAATCGAGAGACCTGGGACTACGCAGTCACTTCCTACAAGTTACATTGGCCCATGCAAGGTGTCCATGCCTCCTATGGGATCGTTTGGTGGCTCATTTGGGTTTTCACCCATGAATGCCTTGTTTTCAAGAAAGTGTGATTTTTGCAAATTATCGTCATACTCTCAAAACGGGATACCCAGGACTATGCGGTCAATTCCTACAAGTTACGTTGGTCTCATGCGAGGTGTTCGTGCCTCCTACGAGGTCGTTTAGGGGATGGTTTAGCTTTTCACCATTTAACTCCATGTTTTTAAGTCGGTGTGTTTTTGCAAATTATCAATATACTCTCAAACTGGGATACCCAAGACTACGCCGTCAGTTACAACAAGTTACATTGGTACCGTGCAAGGTGTTTGAGCCTTATACGAGGTCGTTTTGGGGGTGGTTTGGGTTTTCACCCTTTAACGGCCTATTTTTAAGTCTAAGTGTGATTTTTGCAAATTATCCTCATACTCTCAAACCGAGAGTCCTGGGACTACACGGTTAGTTCATACGCCTTACATTGTTCCCCGTGCGACGTGTTCATGCCTCTTACGGGGTCGTTTGGTGGCTGGTCTGGGATTTCACCCTTTAACGAATTATTTTTAATGGCTTGTTTTTATGTCAAAGTGTGATTTGTACAAGTTATCTACATACACATAAATCGGGAGATCGGGGATTACGCGATGAGTTCCTCAAAGTAACATTGGTCCCGTGCGAAATGCTCGTGCCTCCTACTGGATCATTTGGGGGCTCATTTGGGTTTCACCCTTTAACAGCTTGTTTTTAAGTCAAAGTGTGATTTTTGTAAATTATCATTGTACTCACAAATCGAGAGACCCGGGACTACGTGATCACTTCCTACAGGTTACATTGGTCCCGTGCGAGGTGTTCATGCCTCCTACGGGATTGTTTGGTGGCTCGTTTGGGTTTTCACCCTTTAATGCCTTGTTTTCAAGAAAGTGTGATTTTTGCAAATTATCGTCATACTCTCAAAATGGGATACCTAGGACTATGCGGTCAGTTCCTATAAGTTACATTGGTTGCATGCGAGGTGTTCGTGCCTCCTACGAGGTCGTTTTGGGGTTAGTTTATCTTTTCACCCTTTACCTCCTTACTTTTAAGTCGGGGTGTTTTTGCATATTATCAACATACTCTCAAAATGTGATACCCAAGACTACGCCGTCAGTTCCAACAAGTTACATTGGTTCCGTGCAAGGTGTTTGAGCCTCATACGAGGTCGTTTAGGGGCTGGTTTGGGTTTTCACCCTTTAACGGCCTATTTTCAAGTCTAAGTGTGATTTTTGCAAATTATCGTCATACTCTAAAACCGAGAGTCCTGGGACTACGCGGTCAGTTCTTACACGTTACATTGTTCCCGTGCGACATGTTCGTGCCTCTTACGGGGTCGTTTGGTGGCCGCTCTGGGTTTTCACCCTTTAACGAATTATTTTTAATGGCTTGTTTTTATGTCAAAGTGTGATTTGTACAAGTTATCAGCATACTCTTAAATCGGGAGATCGGGGACAACGCGATCAGTTCCTCCAAGTAACATTGGTCCCGTGCGAGGTGCTCGTGCCTCCTACTGTATCATTTGGGGGCTCATTTGGGTTTTCAACCTTTAACGGCTTGTTTTTAAGTCAAAGTGTGATTTTTGTAAATTATCATTGTACTCACAAATCGAGAGACCCGGGACTACCCGATCACTTCATAAAAGTTAAATTGGTCCCGTGCGAGGTGTTCATGCCTCCTACGTGATCGTTTATTGGATCGTTTGGGTTTTCACCCTTTAATGCCTTATTTACAAGAAAGTGTGATTTTTGCAAATTATCGTCATACTCTCAAAACGGGATACCCAGGACTACGCGGTCAGTTCCTACAAGTTACGTTGGTCTCATGCGAGGTGTTCGTGCCTCCTACGAGGTCGTTTAGGGTCTAGTTTAGCTTTTCACCAGCTAACTGCTTGTTTTTAAGTCGATGTGTTTTTGCAAATTATCAACATACTCTCAAACTGGGATACCCAAGACTACGAGGTCAGTTTCAACAAGTTACATTGGTCCCGTGCAAGGTGTTTGAGCCTCATACGAGGTCGTTTAGGGGTTGGTTTGGGTTTTCACCCTTTAACGGCCTATTTTTAAGTCTAAGTGTGATTTTTGCAAATTATCGTCATACTCTCAAACCGAGAGTCCTGGGACTATGCGGTTAGTTCATACACTTTACATTGTTCCCCGTGCGGCGTGTTCGTGCCTCTTACGGGGTCGTTTGGTGGCTGGTCTGGGTTTTCACCCTTTAATAAATTATTTTTAATGTCTTGTTTTTATGTCAAAGTGTGATTTGTACAAGTTATTAGCATACACTTAAATCGGGAGATCGGGGACTACGCGATGAGTTCCTCCAAGTAACATTGGTCCCGTGCGAGGTGCTCGTGCCTCCTACTGGATCATTTAGGGGCTCATTTGGGTTTTCACCCTTTAACGACTTGTTTTTAAGTCAAAGTGTGATTTTTGTAAATTATCATTGTACTCACAAATCGAGAGACCCGGGACTACGCGGTCACTTCCTACAGGTTACATTGGTCCTGTTCGAGGTGTTCATGCCTCCTACAGGATTGTTTGGTGGCTCGTTTGGGTTTTCACCCTTTAATGCCTTGTTTTCAAGAAAGTGTGATTTTTGCAAATTATCATCATACTCTCAAAATGGGATACCTAGGACTATGCGGTCAGTTCCTACAAGTTACGTTGGTCGCATGCGAGGTGTTCGTGCCTCCTACGAGGTCGTTTTGGGGTTGGTTTATCTTTTCACCGTTTACCTCCTTATTTTTAAGTCGGTGTGTTTTTGCAAATTATCAACATACTCTGAAACTGGGATACCCAAGACTACGCGATCAGTTCTAACAAGTTACATTGGTCCCGTGCAAGGTGTTTCAGCCTCATACGAGGTCGTTTAGGGGCTGGTTTGGGTTTTCACCCTTTAACGGCCTATTTTCAATTCTAAGTGTGATTTTTGCAAATTATCGTCATACTCTCAAACCGAGAGTCCTGGGACTACGCGGTCAGTTCTTACACGATACATTGTTCCCGTGCGACATGTTCGTGCCTCTTACGGGGTCGTTTGGTGGCCGCTCTGGGTTTTCACCCTTTAACGAATTATTTTTAATGGCTTGTTTTTATGTCAAAGTGTGATTTGTACAAGTTATCAGCATACTCTTAAATCGGGAGATCGGGGACTACGCGATCAGTTCCTCCATGTAACATTGGTCCCGTGCGAGGTGTTCGTGCCTCATACGGAGTCATTTGGGGGCTCGTTTGGGTTTTCAACCTTTAACGACTTGTTTTTAAGTTAATGTGTGATTTTTGTAAATTATCATCGTACTCACAAATCGAGAGACCTGGGACTACGCAGTCACTTCCTACAAGTTACATTGCCCCGTGCGAGGTGTCCATGCGTCCTACAGGATCGTTTGGTGGCTCATTTGGGTTTTCACCCTTTAATGCCTTGTTTTCAAGAAAGTGTGATTTTTGCAAATTATCGTCATACTCTCAAAAACGGGATACCCAGGACTATGCGGTCAGTTCTTACAAGTTACGTTGGTCTCATGCGAGGTGTTCGTGCCTCCTACGAGGTCGGTTAGGGGCTGGTTTAGCTTTTCACCATTTAACTCCATGTTTTTAAGTCGGTGTGTTTTTGAAAATTATCAACATACTCTCAAACTGGGATACCCAAGACTACGCGGTCAGTTCCAACAAGTTACATTGGTCCCGTGCAAGGTGTTTGAGCCTTATACGAGGTCGTTTTGGGACTGGTTTGGGTTTTCACCCTTAAATGGCCTATTTTTAAGTCTAAGTGTGATTTTTGCAAATTATCCTCATACTCTAAAACCGAGAGTCCTGGGACTACGCAGTTAGTTCATACACTTTACATTGTTCCCCGTGCGACGTGTTCGTGCCTCTTACGGGGTCGTTTGGTGGCTGGTCTAGGTTTTCACCCTTTAACGAATTATTTTTAATGGCTTGTTTTTATGTCAAAGTGTGATTTGTACAAGTTATCAGCATACACTTAAATCGGGAGATCGGGGACTACGCGATGAGTTGCTCCCAGTAACATTGGTCCCGTTCGAGGTGTTCGTCCCTCCTACTGGATCATTTGGGGGCTCATTTAGGTTTTCACCCTTTAACGGCTTGTTTTTAAGTAAAAGTGTGATTTTTGTAAATTATCATTGTACTCACAAATCGAGAGACCCGGGACTACGCGGTCACTTCCTACAGGTTACATTGGTCCCGTGCGAGGTGTTCATGCCTCCTACGGGATCGTTTGGTGGCTCGTTTGGGTTTTCACCCTTTAATGCCTTGTTTTCAAGAAAGTGTGATTTTTACCAATTATCGTCATACTCTCCAAACGGGATACCTAGGACCATGTGGTCAGTTCCTACAAGTTACGTTGGTCGCATGCGAGGTGTTCGTGCCTCCTACGAGGTCGTTTTGGGGTTGGTTTAGCTTTTCACCGTTTAACTCCTTTTTTTTAAGTCGGTGTGTTTTTGCAAATTATCAACATACTCTCAAACTGGGATACCCAAGACTACGCGATCAGTTCCAACAAAGTTACATTGGTCCCGTGCAAGGTGTTTGAGCCTCATACGAGGTCGTTTAGGGGCTGGTTTGGGTTTTCACCCTTTAACGACCTATTTTCAAGTCTAAGTGTGATTTTTGCAAATTATCGTCATACTCTCAAACCGAGAGTCCTGGGACTACGCGGTCAGTTCTTACACGTTACATTGTTCCCGTGCGACATGTTCGCGCCTCTTACGGGGTCGTTTGGTGGCCGCTCTGGGTTTTCACCCTTTAACGAATTATTTTTAATTGCTTGTTTTTATGTCAAAGTGTGATTTGTACAAGTTATCAGCATACTCTTAAATCGGGAGATCGGGGACTACGCGATGAGTTCCTCCAAGTAACATTGGTCCCGTGCGAGGTGTTCGTGCCTCCTACGGGGTCATTTGGGGGCTCGTTTGGGTTTTCAACCTTTAACGACTTGTTTTTAAGTTAAAGTGTGATTTTTGTAAATTATCATCGTACTCACAAACCGAGAGACCTGGGACTACGCAGTCACTTCCTACAAGTTACATTGCCCCGTGCGAGGTGTCCATGCCTCCTACGGGATCGTTTGGTAGCTCATTTGGGTTTTCACCCTTTAATGCCTTGTTTTCAAGAAAGTGTGATTTTTGCAAATTATCGTCATACTCTCAAAACGGGATACCCAGGACTATGCGGTCAGTTCTTACAAATTACGTTGGTCTCATGCGAGGTGTTCGTGCCTCCTACGAGGTCGTTTAGGGGCTGGTTTAGCTTTTCACCATTTAACTCCATGTTTTTAAGTCAGTGTGTTTTTGCAAATTATCAACATACTCTCAAACTGGGATACCCAAGACTACGCGGTCAGTTCCAACAAGTTACATTGGTCCCGTGCAAGGTGTTTGAGCCTTATACGAGGTCGTTTTGAGGCTGGTTTGGGTTTTCACCCTTTAACGCCCTATTTTTAAGTCTAAGTGTGATTTTTGCAAATTATCCTCATACTCTCAAACCGAGAGTCCTGGGACTACGCAGTTAGTTCATACACTTTACATTGTTCCCCGTGCGACGTGTTCGTGCCTCTTACGGGGTCGTTTGGTGGCTGGTCTGGGTTTTCACCCTTTAACGAATTATTTTGAATGGCTTGTTTTTATGTCAAAGTGTGATTTTGTACAAGTTATAAGCATACACTTAAATCGGGAGATCGGGGACTACGCGATGAGTTGCTCCCAGTAACATTGGTGTCGTGCGAGGTGCTCGTGCCTCCTACTGGATCATTTGGGGGCTCATTTGGGTTTTCACCCTTTAACGGCTTGTTTTTAAGTCAAAGTGTGATTTTTGTAAATAATCATTGTACTCACAAATCGAGAGACCCGGGACTACGCGGTCACTTCCTATAGGTTACATTGGTCCCGTGCGAGGTGTTCATGCCTCCTACGGGATCGTTTGGTGGCTCGTTTGGGTTTTCACCCTTTAATGCCTTGTTTTCAAGAAAGTGTGATTTTTGCCAATTATAGTCATACTCTCCAAACGGGATACCTAGGACCATGCGGTCAGTTCCTACAAGTTACGTTGGTCGCATGCGAGGTGCTCGTGCCTCCTACGAGGTCGTTTTGGGGTTGGTTTAGCTTTTCACCGTTTAACTCCTTATTTTTAAGTCGGTGTGTTTTTGCAAATTATCAACATACTCTCAAACTGGGATACCCAAGACTACGCGATCAGTTCCAACAAGTTACATTGGTCCCGTGCAAGGTGTTTGAGCCTCATACGAGGTCATTTAGGGGCTGGTTTAAGTTTTCACCCTTGAACTTCCTATTTTCAAGTCTAAGTGTGATTTTTGCAAATTACCGTCATACTCTAAAACCGAGAGTCCTGGGACTACGCGGTCAGTTCTTACACGTTACATTTTTCCCGTGCGACATGTTCGTGCCTCTTACGGGGTCGTTTGGTGGCCTCTCTCGGTTTTCACCCTTTAACGAATAATTTTTAATTGCTTGTTTTTATGTCAAAGTGTGATTTGTACAAGTTATCAGCATACTCTTAAATCGGGAGATCGGGGACTACGCGATGAGTTCCTCCAAGTAACATTGGTCCCGTGCGAGGTGTTCGTGCCTCCTACGGGGTCATTTGGGGGCTCGTTTGGGTTTTCAACCTTTAACGACTTGTTTTTAAGTTAAAGTGTGATTTTTGTAAATTATCATCGTACTGACAAACCGAGAGACCTGGGACTACGCAGTCACTTCCTACAAGTTACATTAGCCCGTGCGATGTGTCCATGCCTCCCACGGGATCCTTCGGTGGCTCGTTTGGGTTTTCACCCTTTAATGCCTTGTTTTCAGGAAAGTGTGATTTTTGCAAATTATCGTCATACTCTCAAAACGGGATACCCAGGACTATGCGGTCAGTTCCTACAAGTTACGTTGGTCTCATGCGAGGTGTTCGTGCCTCCTAAGAGGTCGTTTAGGGGCTGGTTTAGCTTTTCACCATTTAACTCCATGTTTTTAAGTCGGTGTGTTTTTGCAAATTATCAACATACTCTCAAACTGGGATACCCAAGACGACGCGGTCATTTCCAACAAGTTACATTGGTCCCGTGCAAGGTGTTTGAGCCTTATACGAGGTCGTTTTGGGGCTGGTTTGGGTTTTCACCCTTTAACGGCCTATTTTTAAGTCTAAGTGTGATTTTTGCAAATTATCCTCATACTCTCAAACCGAGAGTCCTGGGACTACGCAGTTAGTTCATACACTTTACATTGTTCCCCGTGCGACGTGTTCGTGCCTCTTACGGGGTCGTTTGGTGGCTGGTCTTGGTTTTCACCCTTTAACGAATTATTTTTAATGGCTTGTTTTTATGTCAAAGTGTGATTTGTACAAGTTATCAGCATACACTTAAATCGGGAGATCGGGGACTACGCGATGAGTTGCTCCCAGTAACAATGGTCCCGTGCAAGGTGCTCGTGCCTCCTACTTGATCATTTGGGGGCTCATTTGGGTTTTCACCCTTTAACGGCTTGTTTTTAAGTCAAAGTTTGATTTTTGTAAATTATCATTGTACTCACGAATCGAGAGACCCGGGACTACGCGGTCACTTCCTACAGGTTACATTGGTCCCGTGCGAGGTGTTCATGCCTCCTACGGGATCGTTTGGTGGCTCGTTTGGGTTTTCACCCTTTAATGCCTTGTTTTCAAGAATGTGTGATTTTTGCCAATTATCGTCATACTCTCCAAACGGGATACCTAGGACTATGCGGTCAGTTCCTACAAGTTACGTTGGTCTCATGCGAGGTGTTCGTGCCTCCTACGAGGTCGTTTTGGGGTTGGTTTAGCTTTTCACCATTTAACTCCTTATTTTTAAGTCGGTGTGCTTTTGCAAATTATCAAGATACTCTCAAACTGGGATACCCAAGACTACGCGGTCAGTTCCAACAAGTTACATTGGTCCCGTGCAAGGTGTTTGAGCCTCATACGAGGTCGTTTAGGGGCTGGTTTGGGTTTTCACCCTTTAACGGCCTATTTTCAAGTCTAAGTGTGATTTTTGCAAATTATCGTCATACTCTAAAACCGAGAGTCCTGGGACTACGTGGTGAGTTCCTACACTTTACATTATTCCCCGTGCGACATGTTCGTGCCTCTTACGTGGTCGTTTGGTGGCTGGTCTGGGTTTTCACTCTTTAACGAATTATTTTTAACGGCTTGTTTTTATGTCAATGTGTGATTTGTACAAGTTATTAGCATACACTTAAATCGGGAGATCGGGGACTACGCGATGAGTTCCTCCAAGTAACATTGGTCCCGTGCGAGGTGTTCGTGCCTCCTACGGGGTCATTTGGAGGCTTGTTTGGGTTTTCAACCTTTAATGACTTGTTCTTAAGTTAAAGTGTGATTTTTGTAAATTATCATCGTACTCACAAACCGAGAGACCTGGGACTACGCAGTCACTTCCTACAAGTTACATTGGCCCGTGCGAGGTGTCCATGCCTTCTACGGGATCGTTTGGTGGCTCGTTTGGGTTTTCACCCTTTAATGCCTTGTTTTCAAGAAAGTGTGATTTTTGCAAATTATCGTCATACCCTCAAAACGGGATACCCAGGACTACGCGGTCAGTTCCTACAAGTTATGTTGGTCTCATGCGAGGTGTTCGTGCCTCCTACGGGGTCGTTTGGTGGCTGATTTAACTTTTCACCATTTAACTACTAGTTTTTAAGTCGGTGTGTTTTGCAAATTATAAACATACTCTCAAACAGGGATACCCAAGACTATGCGGTCAGTTTCAACAAGTTAAATTGGTCCCGTGCAAGGTGTTTGAGCCTCATACGAGGTCGTTTAGGGGTTGGTTTGGGTTTTCACCCTTTAACGGCCTATTTTCAAAGTGTGATTTTTGCAAATTATCCTCATACTCTCAAACCGAGAGTCCTGGGACTACGCAGTTAGTTCATACACTTTACATTGTTCCCCGTGCGACGTGTTCGTGCCTCTTACGGGGTCGTTTGGTGGCTGGTCTTGGTTTTCACCCTTTAACGAATTATTTTTAATGGCTTGTTTTTATGTCAAAGTGTGATTTGTACAAGTTATCAGCATACACTTAAATCGGGAGATCGGGGACTACGCGATGAGTTGCTCCCAGTAACAATGGTCCCGTGCAAGGTGCTCGTGCCTCCTACTTGATCATTTGGGGGCTCATTTGGGTTTTCACCCTTTAACGGCTTGTTTTTAAGTCAAAGTTTGATTTTTGTAAATTATCATTGTACTCACGAATCGAGAGACCCGGGACTACGCGGTCACTTCCTACAGGTTACATTGGTCCCGTGCGAGGTGTTCATGCCTCCTACGGGATCGTTTGGTGGCTCGTTTGGGTTTTCACCCTTTAATGCCTTGTTTTCAAGAATGTGTGATTTTTGCCAATTATCGTCATACTCTCCAAACGGGATACCTAGGACTATGCGGTCAGTTCCTACAAGTTACGTTGGTCTCATGCGAGGTGTTCGTGCCTCCTACGAGGTCGTTTTGGGGTTGGTTTAGCTTTTCACCATTTAACTCCTTATTTTTAAGTCGGTGTGCTTTTGCAAATTATCAAGATACTCTCAAACTGGGATACCCAAGACTACGCGGTCAGTTCCAACAAGTTACATTGGTCCCGTGCAAGGTGTTTGAGCCTCATACGAGGTCGTTTAGGGGCTGGTTTGGGTTTTCACCCTTTAACGGCCTATTTTCAAGTCTAAGTGTGATTTTTGCAAATTATCGTCATACTCTAAAACCGAGAGTCCTGGGACTACGTGGTGAGTTCCTACACTTTACATTATTCCCCGTGCGACATGTTCGTGCCTCTTACGTGGTCGTTTGGTGGCTGGTCTGGGTTTTCACTCTTTAACGAATTATTTTTAACGGCTTGTTTTTATGTCAATGTGTGATTTGTACAAGTTATTAGCATACACTTAAATCGGGAGATCGGGGACTACGCGATGAGTTCCTCCAAGTAACATTGGTCCCGTGCGAGGTGTTCGTGCCTCCTACGGGGTCATTTGGAGGCTTGTTTGGGTTTTCAACCTTTAATGACTTGTTCTTAAGTTAAAGTGTGATTTTTGTAAATTATCATCGTACTCACAAACCGAGAGACCTGGGACTACGCAGTCACTTCCTACAAGTTACATTGGCCCGTGCGAGGTGTCCATGCCTTCTACGGGATCGTTTGGTGGCTCGTTTGGGTTTTCACCCTTTAATGCCTTGTTTTCAAGAAAGTGTGATTTTTGCAAATTATCGTCATACCCTCAAAACGGGATACCCAGGACTACGCGGTCAGTTCCTACAAGTTATGTTGGTCTCATGCGAGGTGTTCGTGCCTCCTACGGGGTCGTTTGGTGGCTGATTTAACTTTTCACCATTTAACTACTAGTTTTTAAGTCGGTGTGTTTTGCAAATTATAAACATACTCTCAAACAGGGATACCCAAGACTATGCGGTCAGTTTCAACAAGTTAAATTGGTCCCGTGCAAGGTGTTTGAGCCTCATACGAGGTCGTTTAGGGGTTGGTTTGGGTTTTCACCCTTTAACGGCCTATTTTCAAAGTGTGATTTTTGCAAATTATCCTCATACTCTCAAACCGAGAGTCCTGGGACTACGCAGTTACTTCATACACTTTACATTGTTCCCCGTGCGACGTGTTCGTGCCTCTTACGGGGTCGTTTGGTGGCTGGTCTTGGTTTTCACCCTTTAACGAATTATTTTTAATGGCTTGTTTTTATGTCAAAGTGTGATTTGTACAAGTTATCAGCATACACTTAAATCGGGAGATCGGGGACTACGCGATGAGTTGCTCCCAGTAACAATGGTCCCGTGCAAGGTGCTCGTGCCTCCTACTTGATCATTTGGGGGCTCATTTGGGTTTTCACCCTTTAACGGCTTGTTTTTAAGTCAAAGTTTGATTTTTGTAAATTATCATTGTACTCACGAATCGAGAGACCCGGGACTACGCGGTCACTTCCTACAGGTTACATTGGTCCCGTGCGAGGTGTTCATGCCTCCTACGGGATCGTTTGGTGGCTCGTTTGGGTTTTCACCCTTTAATGCCTTGTTTTCAAGAATGTGTGATTTTTGCCAATTATCGTCATACTCTCCAAACGGGATACCTAGGACTATGCGGTCAGTTCCTACAAGTTACGTTGGTCTCATGCGAGGTGTTCGTGCCTCCTACGAGGTCGTTTTGGGGTTGGTTGAGCTTTTCACCATTTAACTCCTTATTTTTAAGTCGGTGTGCTTTTGCAAATTATCAAGATACTCTCAAACTGGGATACCCAAGACTACGCGGTCAGTTCCAACAAGTTACATTGGTCCCGTGCAAGGTGTTTGAGCCTCATACGAGGTCGTTTAGGGGCTGGTTTGGGTTTTCACCCTTTAACGGCCTATTTTCAAGTCTAAGTGTGATTTTTGCAAATTATCGTCATACTCTAAAACCGAGAGTCCTGGGACTACGTGGTGAGTTCCTACACTTTACATTATTCCCCGTGCGACATGTTCGTGCCTCTTACGTGGTCGTTTGGTGGCTGGTCTGGGTTTTCACTCTTTAACGAATTATTTTTAACGGCTTGTTTTTATGTCAATGTGTGATTTGTACAAGTTATTAGCATACACTTAAATCGGGAGATCGGGGACTACGCGATGAGTTCCTCCAAGTAACATTGGTCCCGTGCGAGGTGTTCGTGCCTCCTACGGGGTCATTTGGAGGCTTGTTTGGGTTTTCAACCTTTAATGACTTGTTCTTAAGTTAAAGTGTGATTTTTGTAAATTATCATCGTACTCACAAACCGAGAGACCTGGGACTACGCAGTCACTTCCTACAAGTTACATTGGCCCGTGCGAGGTGTCCATGCCTTCTACGGGATCGTTTGGTGGCTCGTTTGGGTTTTCACCCTTTAATGCCTTGTTTTCAAGAAAGTGTGATTTTTGCAAATTATCGTCATACCCTCAAAACGGGATACCCAGGACTACGCGGTCAGTTCCTACAAGTTATGTTGGTCTCATGCGAGGTGTTCGTGCCTCCTACGGGGTCGTTTGGTGGCTGATTTAACTTTTCACCATTTAACTACTAGTTTTTAAGTCGGTGTGTTTTGCAAATTATAAACATACTCTCAAACAGGGATACCCAAGACTATGCGGTCAGTTTCAACAAGTTAAATTGGTCCCGTGCAAGGTGTTTGAGCCTCATACGAGGTCGTTTAGGGGTTGGTTTGGGTTTTCACCCTTTAACGGCCTATTTTCAAAGTGTGATTTTTGCAAATTATCATCATACTCTAAAACCGAGAGTCCTGGGACTACGTGGTGAGTTCCTACACTTTACATTGTTCCCCGTGTGACATGTTCGTGCCTCTTACGGGGTCGTTTGGTGGCTGGTCTGGGTTTTCACCCTTTCACGAATTATTTTTAAAGGCTTGTTTTTATGTCAAAGTGTGATTTGTACAAGTTATCAGCATACTCTTAAATTGGGAGATCGGGGACTACGCGATGAGTTCCTCCAAGTAACATTGGTCCCGTGCGAGGTGCTGGTGCCTCCTACTGGATCATTTGGGGGCTCATTTGGGTTTTCAACCTTTAACGGCTTGTCTTCAAGTCAAAGTGTGATTTTTGTAAATTATCATTGTACTCACAAATCGAGAGACCCGGGACTACCCGGTCACTTCCTAAAAGTTACATTGGTCCCGTGCGAGGTGTTCATGCCTCCTACGTGATCTTTTGGTGGCTCGTTTGGGTTTTCACCCTTTAATGCCTTATTTTCAAGAAAGTGTGATTTTGGCAAATTATCGTCATACTCTAAAAACGGGATACCCAGGACTACGTGGTCAGTTCCTACAAGTTACGTTGGTCTCATGCGAGGTGTTCGTGCCTCCTACGAGGTGGTTTAGGGTCTAGTTTAGCTTTTCACCAGTTAACTGCTTGTTTTTAAGTCGGTGTGTTTTGGCAAATTATCAACATACTCTCAAACTGGGATACCCAAGACTACGCGATCAGTTTCAACAAGTTACATTGGTCCCGTGCAAGGTGTTTGAGCCTCATACGAGGTCATTTAGGGGTTGGTTTGGGTTTTCACCCTTTAACGGCCTATTTTTAAGTCTAAGTGTGATTTTTGCAAATTATCGTCATACTCTCAAACCGAGAGTCCTGGGACTATGCGGTTAGTTCATACACTTTACATTGTTCCCCGTGCGGCGCGTTCGTGCCTCTTACGGGGTCGTTTGGTGGCTGGTCTGGGTTTTCACCCATTAATAAATTATTTTTAATGGCTTGTTTTTATGTCAAAGTGTGATTTGTACAAGTTATCACCATACACTTAAATCGGGAGATCGGGGACTACGCGATGAGTTGCTCCAAGTAACATTGGTCCCGTGCGAGGTGCTCGTGCCTCCTACTGGATCATTTGGGGGCTCATTTGGGTTTTCACCCTTTAACGGGTTGTTTTTAAGTCAAAGTGTGATTTTGAAAATTATCATTGTCCTCACAAATCGAGGGACCCGGGACTACGCGGCCACTTCCTACAGGTTACATTGGTCCCGTGCGAGGTGTTCATGCCTCCTACGAGATCGTTTGGTGGCTCGTTTGGGTTTTCACCCTTTAATGTCTTGTTTTCAAGAAAGTGTGATTTTTGCGAATTATCGTCATACTCTCAAAACGGGATACGCCGGACTACGCGGTCAGTTCCTACCAGTTACGTTGGTCTCATGCGAGGTGTTCGTGACTCCTACGAGATCGTTTGGGGGCTTGTTTAGCTTTTCACCATTTAACAGCTTGTTTTTAAGTCGGTGTGTTTTTGCAAATTATCAACATACTCTCAAACTAGGATAGCCGAGACTACGCGGTCAGTTCCTACAAGTTACAGTGGTCCGGTGCGAGGTGTTTGTGCCTCCTACGATGTCATTTGGGAGCTGGTTTGGGTTTTCACCCTTTAATGGCCTATTTTCAAGTCTAAATGTGATTTTTGCAAATTATCATCATACTCTCAAACCGAGAGTCCTGGGACTACGCGGTCAGTTCTTACACGTTACATTGTTCCCGTGCGAGGAATTCGTGCCTCTTACGGGGTCGTTTGGTGGTTGGTCTGGGTTTTCACCCTTTAACGATTATTTTTAATGGCTTGTTTTTATGTCAAAGTGTGATTTGTACAAGTTATCGGCATACTCTTAAATCGGGAGACCGGGGACTACGCGATCAGTTACTCCAAGTAACATTGGTCCCGTGCGAGGTGTTCGTGCCTCTTACGGGGTCATTTGGGGGCTCGTTCAGGTTTTCAACCTTTAACGACTTGTTTTTAAGTTAAAGTGTGATTTTTGTAAATTATCTTCGTACTCACAAACCGAGAGACCTGGGACTACGCAGTCACTTCCTATAAGTTACATTGGCCCGTGCGAGGTGTCCATGCCTCCTACGGGATCGTTTGGTGGCTCATTTTGGTTTTCACCCTTTAATGCCTTATTTTCAAGAAACTGTGATTTTTGCAAATTATCGTCATACTCTCAAAACGGGATACCCAGGACTATGCGGTCAGTTGCTACAAGTTACGTTGGTCTCATGTGAGGTGTTCGTGCCTCCTACGAGGTCGTTTAGGGGCTGGTTTAGCTTTTCACCATTTAACTCCATGTCTTTAAGTCGGTGTGTTTTTGCAAATTATCAACATACTCTCAAACTAGGATACCCAAGACTACGCGGTCAGTTCCAACAAGTTACATTGGTCCCGTGCAAGGTGTTTGAGCCTTATACGAGGTCGTTTTGGGGCTGGTTTGGGTTTTCACCCTTTAACGGCCTATTTTTAAGTATAAGTGTGATTTTTGCAAATTATCCTCATACTCTCAAACCGAGAGTCCTGGGACTACGCGGTTAGTTCATACACTTTACATTATTCGCCGTGCGACGTTTTCGTGCATCTTACGGGGTCGTTTGGTCGCTGGTCTGGGTTTTCACCCTTTAACGAATTATTTTTAACGGCTTGTTTTTATGTCAAAGTGTGATTTGTACAAGTTATCAGCATACACTTAAATCGGGAGAGCGGGGACTACGCGATGAGTTCCTCCAAGTAACATTGGTCCCGTGCGAGGTGCTCGTGCCTCCTACTGGATCATTTGGGGGCTCATTTGGGTTTTCACCCTTTAACAACTTGTTTTTAAGTCAAAGTGTGATTTTTTTAAATTATCATTGTACTCACAAATCGAGAGACCCGTGACTACGCGGTCACTTCCTATATGTTACATTGGTCCCGTGCGAGGTGTTCATGCCTCCTACGGGATCGTTTGGTGGCTCGTTTGATTTTTCACCCTTTAATGCCTTGTTTTCAAGAAAGTGTGATTTTTGCAAATTATCGTCATACTCTCAAAACGGGATACGCAGGACTACGCAGTCAGTTCCTACAAGTTACGTTGGTCTCATGCGAGGTGTTCCGGCCTCCTACGAGGTCGTTTGGGGGCTTGTTTAGCTTTTCACCATTTAACTGCTTGTTTTTAAGTCGGTGTGTTTTTGCAAATTATCAACATACTCTCAAACTAGGATACCCGAGACTACGCGGTCAGTTCCTACAATTACAGTGGTCCAGTGCGAGGTGTTTGTGCCTCCTACGGTGTCATTTGGGGGCTAGTTTGAGTTTTCACCCTTTAATGGCCTATTTTCAAGTCTAAGTGTGATTTTTGCAAATTATCGTTATACTCTCAAACCGAGAGTCCTGGGACTACGCGATCAGTTCTTGCACGTTACATTGTTCCCGTGCGAGGAGTTCCTGCCTCTTACGGGGTCGTTTGGTGGCGGGTCTGGGATTTCACCCTTTAACGATTATTTTTAATGGCTTGTTTTTATGTCAAAGTGTGATTTGTACAAGTTATCGGCATACTCTTAAATCGGGAGACCGGGGACTACGCTATCAGTTCCTCCAAGTAACATTGGTCCCGTGCGAGGTGTTCGTGCCTCCTACGGGGTCATTTGGGGGCTCGTTTGGGTTTTCAACCTTTAACGACTTGTTTTTAAGTTAAAGTGTGATTTTTGTAAATTATCTTCCTACTCAGAAACCGAGGGACCTGGGACTACACAGTCACTTCCAACAAGTTACATTGGCCCGTGCGAGGTGTCCTTGCCTCCTACGGGATCGTTTGGTGGCTCATTTGGGTTTTCATCCTTTAAGGCCTTGTTTTCAAGAAAGTGTGATTTTTGCAAATTATCGTGATACTCTCAAAACGGGATACCCAGGACTATGCGGTCAGTTCCTACAAGTTACGTTGGTCTCATGCGAGGTGTTCGTGCCTCCTACGAGGTCGTTTAGGGGCTGGTTTAGCTTTTCACCATTTAACTCCATGTTTTTAAGTCGATGTGTTTTTGCAAATTATCACCATACTCTCAAACTGAGATACCCAAGACTACGCGGTCAGTTCCAACAAGTTACATTGGTCCCGTGCAAGGTGTTTGAGCCTTATACGAGGTCGTTTTGGGGGTGGTTTGGGTTTTCCCCCTTTAACGGCCTATTTTTAAGTCTAAGTGTGATTTTTGCAAATTATCCTCATACTCTCAAACTGAGAGTCCTAGGACTACGCGGTTAGTTCATACACTTTACATTGTTCCCCGTGCGACGTGTTCGTGCCTCTTACGGGGTCGTTTGGTGGCTGGTCTGGGTTTTCACCCTTTAACAAATTATTTTTAATGGCTTGTTTTTATGTCAAAGTGTGATTTGTACAAGTTATCTGCATACACTTAAATCGGGAGATCGAGGACTACGCGATGAGTTCGTCCAAGTAACATTGGTCCCGTGCGAGGTGCTAGTGCCTCCTACTGGATCATTTGGGGGCTCATTTGGGTTTTCACCCTTTAACAGCTTGTTTTTAAGTCAAAGTGTGATTTTTGTAAATTATCATTGTTCTCACAAATCGAGAGACCCGGGACTACGCGGTCACAACCTACAGGTTACATTGGTCCCGCGAGGTGTTCATGCCTCCTACGGGATCGTTTTAATGGCTCGTTTGGGTTTTCACCCTTTAATGGCTTGTTTTCAAGAAAGTGTGATTTTTTCAAATCATGGTCATACTCTCAAAACGGGATACCTAGGACTATGCGATCTGTTCCTACAAGTTACGTTCGTCTCATGCGAGGTGTTCGTGCCTCCTACGAGGTCGTTTTGGGGTTGGTTTATCTTTTCACCGTTTACCTCCTTATTTTTAAGTCGGTGTGTCTTTGCAAATTATCAACATACTCTCAAACTGGGATACCCAAGACTACGCGGTCAGTTCCAACAAGTTACATTGGTGCCGTGCAAGGTGTTTGAGCCTCATACGAGGTCGTTTAGGGGTTGGTTGGGGTTTTCACCCTTTAACGGCCTATTTTCAAGTCTAAGTGTGATTTTTGCAAATTATTGTCATACTCTAAAATCGAGAGTCCTGGGACTACATGGTGAGTTCCTACACTTTACATTGTTCCCCGTGCGACGTGTTCGTGCCTCTTACGGGGTCGTTTGGTGGCTGGTCTGGGTTTTCACCCTTTAACGAATATTTTTAACGACTTGTTTTTATGTCAATGTGTGATTTGTCCAAGTTATTAGCATACTCTTAAATCGGGAGATCGGGGACTATGCGATGAGTTCCTCCAAGTAACATTGGTCCCGTGCGAGGTGCTCGTGCCTCCTACTGGATCATTTGGGGGCTCATTTGGGTTTTCACCCTTTAACGGCTTGTTTTTAAGTCAAAGTGTGATTTTGGTAAATTATCATTGTACTCACAAATTGAGAGACCCGGGACTACGCGGTCACTTCCTACAGGTTACATTGGTCCCGTGCGAGGTGTTCATGCCTCCTACGGGATTGTTTTGGGGCTCGTTTGGGTTTTCACCCTTTAATGCCTTATTTTCAAGAAAGTGTGATTTTTGCCAATTACTTTCATACTCTCCAAACGGGATACCTAGGACTATGCGGTCAGTTCCTACAAGTTACTTTGGTCTCATGCGAGGTGTTCGTGCCTCCTACGAGGTCGTTTTGGGGTTGGTTTAGCTTTTCACCGTTTAACTCCTTATTTTTAAGTCGGTGTGTTTTTGCAAATTATCAACATACTCTCAAACTGGGATACCCAAGACTACGCGGTCAGTTTCAACAAGTTACATTGGTCCCGTGCAAGGTGTTTGAGCCTCATACGAGGTCGTTTAGGGGCTGGTTTGGGTTTTCACCCTTTAACGGCCTATTTTCAAGTCTAAGTGTGATTTTTGCAAATTATCGTCATACTCTAAAACTGAGAGTCCTGGGACTACGTGGTGAGTTCCAACACTTTATATTGTTCCCCGTGCGACATGTTCGTGCCTCTTACGGTGTCGTTTGGTGGCTGGTCTGGGTTTTCACTCTTTAACGAATTATTTTAAACGGCTTATTTTTATGTCAATGTGTGATTTGTACAAGTTATTAGCATACACTTAAATCGGGAGATCGGGGACTACGCGATGAGTTCCTCCAAGTAACATTGGTCCCGTGCGAGGTGTTCGTGCCTCCTACGGGGTCATTTGGGGGCTCGTTTGGGTTTTCATACGTCAACGACTTGTTCTTGAGTTAAAGTGTGATTTTTGTAAATTATCATCATACTCACAAACCGAGAGACCTGGGACTACGCAGTCACTTCCTACAAGTTACATTGGCCCGTGCGAGGTGTCCATGCCTCGTATGGGATCGTTTGGTGGCTCGTTTGGGTTTTCACCCTTTAATGCCTTGTTTTCAAGAAAGTGTGATTTTTGCAAATTATCGTGATACTCTCAAAACGGGATACCCAGGACTACGCGGTCAGTTCCTACAAGTTACGTTGGTCTCATGCGAGGTGTTCGTGCCTCCTACGGGGTCGTTTGGTGGTTGATTTAGCTTTTCACCATTTAACTGCTAGTTTTTAAGTCGGTGTGTTTTTGCAAATTATCAACATACTCTCAAACTGGGATACCCAAGACTACGCGGTCAGTTTCAACAAGTTACATTGGTCCCGTGCAAAGTGTTTGAGCCTCATACTAGTTCGTTTAGGGGTTGGTTTGGGTTTTCACCCTTTAACGGCCTCTTTTCAAGTCTAAGTGTGATTTTTGCAAATTATCGTCATACTCTAAAACCGAGAGTCGTGGGACTACGTGGTGAGTTCCTACACTTTACATTGTTCCCCGTGCGACATGTTCGTGCCTCTTACGGGGTCGTTTGGTGGCTGGTCTGGGTTTTCACCCTTTAACGAATTATTTTTAATGGCTTATTTTTATGTCAAAGTGTGATTTGTACAAGTTATCAGCACACTCTTAATATCGGGAGATCGGGGACTACGCGATGAGTTCCTCCAACTAACATTGGTCCCGTGCGAGGTGCTCGTGCCTCCTACTGGATCATTTGGGGGCTCATTTGGGTTTTCAACCTTTAACGGCTTGTTTTTAAGTCAAAGTGTGATTTTTGTAAATTATCATTGTACTCACAACTCGAGAGACCCGGGACTACCCGGCCACTTCCTAAAAGTTACATTGGTCCCGTGCGAGGTGTTCATGCCTCCTACGTGATCTTTTGGTGGCTCGTTTGGGTTTTCACCCTTTAATGCCTTATTTTCAAGAAAGTGTGATTTTTGCAAATTATCGTCATACTCTCAAAACGGGATACCCGGGACTACGCGGTCAGTTCCTACAAGTTACGTTGGTCTTATGCGACGTGTTCGTGCCTCCTACGAGGTCGTTTAGGGTCTAGTTTAGCTTTTCACCAGTTAACTGCTTGTTTTTAAGTCGATGTGTTTTTGCAAATTATCAACATACTCTCAAACTAGGATACCCGTGACTACGCAGTCAGTTCCTACAAGTTACAGTGGTCCGGTGCGAGGTGTTTGTGCCTCCTACGATGTCATTTGGGGGCTGGGTTGGGTTTTCACCCTTTAATGGCCTATTTGCAAGTCTAAATGTGATTTTTGCAAATTATCATCATACTCTCAAACCGAGAGTCCTGGGACTACGCGGTCAGTTCTTACACGTTACATTGTTCCCGTGCGAGTAATTCGTGCCTCTTACGGGGTCGTTTGGTGGATGGTCTGGGTTTTCACCCTTTAACGATTATTTTTAATGGCTTGTTTTTATGTCAAAGTGTGATTTGTACAAGTTATCGGCATACTCTTAAATCGGGAGACCGGGGACTACGCGATCAGTTCCTCCAAGTAACATTGGTCCCGTGCGAGGTGTTCGGGCCTCCTACGGGGTCATTTGGGGGCTCGTTCGGGTTTTCAACCTTTAACGACTTGTTTTTAAGTTAAAGTGTGATTTTTATAAATTATCTTCGTACTCACAAACCGAGAGACCTGGGACTACGCAGTCACTTCCTACAAGTTACATTGGCCCGTGTGAGGTGTCCATGCCTCCTACGGGATCGTTTGGTGGCTCATTTGGGTTTTCACCCTTTAATGCCTTATTTTCAAGAAAGTGTGATTTTTGCAAATTATCGTCATACTCTCAAAACGGGATACCCAGGACTATGCGGTCAGTTCCTACAAGTTACGTTGGTCTCATGCGAGGTGTTCGTGCCTCCTACGAGGTCGTTTAAGGGCTGGTTTAGCTTTTCACCATTTAACTCCATGTCTTTAAGTCGGTGTGTTTTTGCAAATTATCAACATACTCTCAAACTGGGATACCCAAGACTACGCAGTCAGTTCCAACAAGTTACATTGGTCCCGTGCAAGGTGTTTGAGCCTTATACGAGGTCGTTTTAGGGCTGGTTTGGGTTTTCACCCTTTAACGGCCTATTTTTAAGTATAAGTGTGATTTTTGCAAATTATCCTCATACTCTCAAACCGAGAGTCCTGGGACTACGCGGTTAGTTCATACACTTTACATTATTCGCCGTGCGACGTGTTCGTGCATCTTACGGGGTCGTTTGGTGGCTGGTCTGGGTTTTCACCCTTTAACGAATTATTTTTAATGGCTTGTTTTTATGTCAAAGTGTGATTTGTACAAGTTATCAGCATACACTTAAATTGGGAGATCGGGGACTACGCGATGAGTTCCTCTAAGTAACATTGGTCCCGTGCGAGGTGCTCGTGCCTCCTACTGGATCATTTGGGTGCTCATTTGGGTTTTCACCCTTTAACATCTTGTTTTTAAGTCAAAGTGTGATTTTTGTAAATTATCATTGTAATCACAAATCGAGAGACCCGAAACTACGCGGTCACTTCCTACATGTTACATTGGTCCCGTGCGAGGTGTTCATGCCTCCTACAGGATCGTTTGGTGGCTCGTTTGGGTTTTCACCCTTTAATGCCTTGTTTTCAAGAAAGTGTGATTTTTGCAAATTATCGTCATACTCTCAAAACGGGATACGCAGGACTACGCAGTCAGTTCCTACAAGTTACGTTGGTCTCATGCGAGGTGTTCGTACCTCCTACGAGGTCATTTTGGGGCATGTTTAGCTTTTCACCATTTAACTGCTTGTTTTTAAGTCGGTGTGTTTTTGCAAATTATCAACATACTCTCAAACTAGGATACCCGAGACTACGCGATCAGTTCCTACAATTACAGTGGTCCGGTGCAAGGTGTTTTTGCCTCCTACGGTGTCATTTGGGGGCTGGTTTGGGTTTTCACCCTTTAATGGCCTATTTTCAAGTCTAAGTGTGATTTTTGCAAATTATCGTCATACTCTCAAATCGAGAGTCCTGGGACTACGCGGTCAGTTCTTACACGTTACATTGTTCCCGTGCGAGTAATTCGTGCCTCTTAAGGGGTCGTTTGGTGGATGGTCTGGGTTTTCACCCTTTAACGATTGTTTTTAATGGCTTGTTTTTATGTCAAAGTGTGATTTGTACAAGTTTTCGGCATACTCTTAAATCGGGAGACCGGGGACTACGCGATCAGTTCCTCCAAGTAACATTGGTCCCGTGCGAGGTGTTCGTGCCTCCTACGGGGTCATTTGGGGGCTCGTTTGGGTTTTCAACCTTTAACGACTTGTTTTTATGTTAAATTGTGATTTTTGTAAATTATCATCGTACTCACAAACCGAGAGACCTGGGACTACGCAGTCACTTCCAACAAGTTACATTGGCCCGTGCGAGGTGTCCTTGCCTCCTACGGGATCATTTGGTGGCTCATTTGGGTTTTCACCCTTTAAGGCCTTGTTTTCAAGAAAGTGTGATTTTTGCAAATTATCGTGATACTCTCAAAACGGGATACCCCGGACTATGCGGTCAGTTCCTACAAGTTACGTTGGTCTCTTGCGAGCTGTTCGTGCCTCCAACGAAGTCGTTTTGGGGTTGGTTTATCTTATCACGGTTTACCTCCTTATTTTTAAGTCGGTGTGTTTTTGCAAATTATCAACATACTCTCAAACTGGGATACCCAAGACTACGCGGTCAGTTCCAACAAGTTACATTGGTCTCGTGCAAGGTGTTTGAGCCTCATACGAGGTCGTTTAGGGGTTGGTTTGGGTTTTCACCCTTTAACGGCCTATTTTCAAATCTAAGTGTGATTTTTGCAAATTATCGTCATACTCTAAAACCGAGAGTCCTGGGACTACGTGGTGAGTTCCTACACTTTACATTGTTCCCCATGCGACGTGTTCGTGCCTCTTACGGGGTCGTTTGGTGGCTGGTCTGGTTTTTCACCCTTTAACGAATTATTTTTAACGGCTTGTTTTTATGTCAATGTGTGATTTGTACAAGTTATTAGCATACTCTTAAATCGGGAGATCGGGGATTACGCGATGAGTTCCTCCAAGTAACATTGGTCCCGTGCGAGGTGCTCGTGCCTCCTACTGGATCATTTGGGGGCTCATTTGGGTTTTCACCCTTTAACGGCTTGTTTTTAAGTCAAAGTGTGATTTTTGTAAATTATCATTGTACTCACAAAACGAGAGACCCGGGACTACCCGGTCACTTCCTACAAGTTACATTGGTACCGTACGAGGTGTTCATGCCTCCTACGGGATCGTTTGGTGGCTCGTTTGGGTTTTCACCCTTTAATGGCTTGGTTTCAAGAAAGTGTGATTTTTTCAAATCATGGTCTTACTCTCAAAACAGGATACCCAAGACTACGCGGTCAGTTCCTACAAGTTACGTTGGTCTCATGCGAGGTGTTCGTGCCTCCTACGGGGTCGTTTGGTGGCTGATTTGGGTTTTCACCCTTTAATGGTTTGTTTTCAAGAAAGTGTGATTTTTGCAAATTATCGTGATACTCTCAAAACGGGATAACCAGGACTATGCGGTCAGTTCCTACAAGTTACGTTGGTCTCATGCGAGGTGTTCGTGCCTCCTACGAGGTCGTTTAGGGGCTGGTTTAGCTTTTCACCATTTAACTCCATGTTTTTAAGTCGGTGTGTTTTTGCAAATTATCAACATACTCTCAAACTGGGATACCCAAGACTACGCGGTCAGTTCCAACAAGTTACATTGGTTCCGTGCAAGGTGTTTCAGCCTTATACGAGGTCGTTTTGGGGCTGGTTTGGGTTTTCACCCTTTAACGCCCTATTTTTAAGTCTAAGTGTGATTTTTGCAAATTATCCTCATACTCTCAAACCGAGAGTCCTGGGACTACGCAGTTAGTTCATTCACTTTACATTGTTCCCCGTGCAACGTGTTTGTGCCTCTTACGGGGTCGTTTGGTGGCTGGTCTGGGTTTTCACCTTTTAACGAATTATTTTTAATGGCTTGTTTTTAGGTCAATGTGGGAGATCGGGGATTACGCGATGAGTTCCTCCAAGTAACATTGGTCCCGCGCGAGGCGCTCGTGCCTCCTACTGCATCATTTGGGGGCTCATTTGGGTTTTCACCCTTTAACGGCTTGTTTTTAAGTCAAAGTGTGATTTTTGTAAATTATCATTGTACTCACAAATCGAGAGACCCGGGACTACGCGGTCACTACCTACAGGTTACATTGGTCTCGTGCGAGGTGTTCATGCCTCCTACGGGATCGTTTGGTGGCTCTTTTGGGTTTTCACCCTTTAATGCCTTATTTTCAAGAAAGTGTGATTTTTGCAAATTATCGTCATACTCTCAAAACGTGATACGCAGGACTACGCAGTCAGTTCCTCCAAGTTACGTTGGTCTCATGCGAGGTGTTCGTGCCTCCTACGAGGTCGTTTGGGGGCTTGTTTAGCTTTTCACCATTTAACTGCTTGTTTTTAAGTCGGTGTGTTTTTGCAAATTATCAACATACTCTCAAACTAGGATACCCGAGACTACGTGGTCAGTTTCTACAAGTTACAGTGGTCCAGTGCGAGGTGTTTGTGCCTCCTACGGTGTCATTTGGGGGCTGGTTTGGGTTTTCACCCTTTAATGGCCTATTTTCAAGTCTAAATGTGATTTTTGCAAATTATCGTCATACTCTCAAACCGAGAGTCCTGGGACTACGCGATCAGTTCTTACACGTTACGTTGTTCCCATGCGAGGAGTTCCTGCCTCTTACGGGGTCGTTCGGTGGCTGGTCTGAGTTTTCACCCTTTAACGATTATTTTTAATGGCTTGTTTTTATGTCAAAGTGTGATTTGTACAAGTTATCGGCATACTCTTAAATCGGGAGACCGGGGACTACGCGCTCAGTTCCTCCAAATAACATTGGTCCCGCGCGAGGTGTTTGTGCCTCCTACGGGGTCATTTGGGGGCTCGTTTGGGTTTTCAACCTTTAACGACTTGTTTTTAAGTTAAAGTGTGATTTTTGTAAATTATCATCGTACTCACAAACCGAGAGACCTGGGACTACGCACTCACTTCCTACAAGTTACATTGGCCCGTGCGAGGTGTCCATGCCTCCTACGGGATCGTTTGGTGGCTCATTTGGGTTTTCACCCTTTAATGCCTTATTTTCAAGAAAGTGTGATTTTTGCAAATTATCGTCATACTCTCAAAACGGGATACCCAGGACTATGCGTTCAGTTCCTACAAGTTACGTTGGTCTCATGCGAGGTGTTCGTGACTCCTACGAGGTCGTTTAGGGCCTGGTTTAGCTTTTCACCATTTAACTCCATGTTTTTAAGTCGGTGTGTTTTTGCAAATTATCAACATACTCTCAAATTGGGATACCCAAGACTACGCGGTCAGTTCCAACAAGTTACATTGGTCCCGTGCAAGGTGTTTGAGCCTTATACGAGGTCGTTTTGGGGCTGGTTTGGGTTTTCACCCTTTAACGACCTATTTTTAATTCTAAGTGTGATTTTTGCAAATTATCCTCATACTCTCAAACCGAGAGTCCCGGGACTACGCGGTTAGTTCATACACTTTATATTGTTCCCCGTGCGACGTGTTCGTGCCTCTTACGGGGTCGTTTGGTGGATGGTCTGGGTTTTCACCCTTTAACGAATTATTTTTAATGGCTTGTTATTATGTCAAAGTGTGATTTGTACAAGTTATCAGCATATACTTAAATCGGGAGATTGGGGACTATGCGATGAGTTCCTCCAAGTAACATTGGTCCCGTGCGAGGTGCTCGTGCCTCCTACTGGATCATTTGGGGGCTCATTTGGGTTTTCACCCTTTAACAGCTTGTTTTTAAGTAAAAGTGTGATTTTTGTAAATTATCATTGTACTCACAAATCGAGAGACCCGGGACTACGCGGTCACTTCCTACAGGTTACATTGGTCCCGTGCGAGGTGTTCATGCCTCCTACGGGATTGTTTGGTTTCTCGTTTGGGTTTTCACCCTTTGATGCCTTGTTTCCAAGAAAGTGTGATTTTTGCAAATTATCATCATACTCACAAAACGGGATACCTAGGACTATGCGGTCAGTTCCTATAAGTTACGTTGGTCTCATGCGAGGTGTTCGTGCCTCCTACGAGGTCATTTTGGGGTTGGTTTATCTTTTCACCGTTTACCTCCTTATTTTTAAGTCGGTGTGTTTTTGCAAATTATCAACATACTCTCAAACTGGGATACCCAAGACTACGCGGTCAGTTCCAAATAGTTACATTGGTCCCGTGCAAGGTGTTTGAGCCTCATACGAGGTCGTTTAGGGGCTGGTTTGGGTTTTCACCCTTTAACGGCCTATTTTCAAGTCTAAGTGTGATTTTTGCAAATTATCCTCATACTCTCAAACCGAGAGTCCCGGGACTACGCGGTTAGTTCATACACTTTATATTGTTCCCCGTGCGACGTGTTCGTGCCTCTTACGGGGTCGTTTGGTGGATGGTCTGGGTTTTCACCCTTTAACGAATTATTTTTAATGACTTGTTTTTATGTCAAAGTGTGATTTGTACAAGTTATCAGCATACACTTAAATCGGGAGATCGGGGACTACGCGATGAGTTCCTCCAAGTAACATTGGTCCCGTGCGAGGTGCTCGTGCCTCCTACTGGATCATTTGGGGGCTCATTTGGGTTTTCACCCTTTAACGGCTTGTTTTTAAGTAAAAGTGTGATTTTTGTAAATTATCATTGTACTCACAAATCGAGAAACCCGGGACTACGCGGTCACTTCCTACAGGTTACATTGGTCCCGTGCGAGGTGTTCATGCCTCCTACGGGATTGTTTGGTTTCTCGTTTGGGTTTTCACCCTTTGATGCCTTGTTTCCAAGAAAGTGTGATTTTTGCAAATTATCATCATACTCTCAAAACGGGATACCTAGGACTATGCGGTCAGTTCCTATAAGTTACGTTGGTCTCATGCGAGGTGTTCGTGCCTCCTACGAGGTCATTTTGGGGTTGGTTTATCTTTTCACCGTTTACCTCCTCATTTTTAAGTCGGTGTGTTTTTGCAAATTATCAACATACTCTCAAACTGGGATACCCAAGACTACGCGGTCAGTTCCAAATAGTTACATTGGTCCCGTGCAAGGTGTTTGAGCCTCATACGAGGTCGTTTAGGGGCTGGTTTGGGTTTTCACCCTTTAACGGCCTATTTTCAAGTCTAAGTGTGATTTTTGCAAATTATCCTCATACTCTCAAACCGAGAGTCCCGGGACTACGCGGTTAGTTCATACACTTTATATTGTTCCCCGTGCGACGTGTTCATGCCTCTTACGGGGTCGTTTGGTGGATGGTCTCGGTTTTCACCCTTTAATGAATTATTTTTAATGGCTTGTTTTTATGTCAAAGTGTGATTTGTACAAGTTATCAGCATACACTTAAATCGGGAGATCGGGGACTACGCGATGAGTTCCTCCAAGTAACATTGGTCCCGTGCGAGGTGCTCGTGCCTCCTACTGGATCATTTGGGGGCTCATTTGGGTTTTCACCCTTTAACGGCTTGTTTTTAAGTAAAAGTGTGATTTTTGTAAATTATCATTGTACTCACAAATCGAGAGACCCGGGACTACGCGGTCACTTCCTACAGCTTACATTGGTCCCGTGCGAGGTGTTCATGCCTCCTACGGGATTGTTTGGTTTCTCGTTTGGGTTTTCACCCTTTGATGCCTTGTTTCCAAGAAAGTGTGATTTTTGCAAATTATCATCATACTCTCAAAACGGGATACCTAGGACTATGCGGTCAGTTCCTATAATTTACGTTGGTCTCATGCGAGGTGTTCGTGCCTCCTACGAGGTCATTTTGGGGTTGGTTTATCTTTTCACCGTTTACCTCCTTATTTTTAAGTCGGTGTGTTTTTGCAAATTATCAACATACTCTCAAACTGGGATACCCAAGACTACGCGGTCAGTTCCAACAAGTTACATTGGTCCCGTGCAAGGTGTTTGAGCCTTATACGAGGTCGTTTTGGGGCTGGTTTGGGTTTTCACCCTTTAACGCCCTATTTTTAAGTCTAAGTGTGATTTTTGCAAATTATCCTCATACTCTCAAACCGAGAGTCCTGGGACTACGCAGTTAGTTCATACACTTTACATTGTTCCCCGTGCGACGTGTTTGTGCCTCTTACGGGGTCGTTTGGTGGCTGGTCTGGGTTTTCACCCTTTAACGAATTATTTTTAATGGCTTGTTTTTAGGTCAATGTGGGAGATCGGGGATTACGCGATGAGTTCCTCCAAGTAACATTGGTCCCGTGCGAGGTGCTCGTGCCTCCTACTGGATCATTTGGGGGCTCATTTGGGTTTTCACCCTTTAACGGCTTGTTTTTAAGTCAAAGTGTGATTTTTGTAAATTATCATTGTACTCATAAATCGAGAGACCCGGGAATACGCGGTCACTACCTACAGGTTACATTGGTCTCGTGCGAGGTGTTCATGCCTCCTACGGGATCGTTTGGTGGCTCGTTTGGGTTTTCACCCTTTAATGGCTTGTTTTCAAGAAAGTGTGATTTTTGCAAATTATCTTCATACTCTCAAAACGGGATACGCAGGACTACGCAGTCAGTTCCTCCAAGTTACGTTGGTCTCATGCGAGGTGTTCGTGCCTCCTACGAGGTCGTTTGGGGGCTTGTTTAGCTTTTCACCATTTAACTGCTTGTTTTTAAGTCGGTGTGTTTTTGCAAATTATCAACATACTCTCAAACTAGGATACCCGAGACTACGTGGTCAGTTTCTACAAGTTACAGTGGTCCAGTGCGAGGTGTTTGTGCCTCCTACGGTGTCATTTGGGGGCTGGTTTGGGTTTTCACCCTTTAATGGCCTATTTTCCAGTCTAAATGTGATTTTTGCAAATTATCGTCATACTCTCAAACCGAGAGTCCTGGGACTACGCGATTAGTTCTTACACGTTACGATGTTCCCGTGCGAGGAGTTCCTGCCTCTTACGGGGTCATTCGGTGGCTGGTCTGAGTTTTCACCCTTTAACGATTATTTTTAATGGCTTGTTTTTATGTCAAAGTGTGATTTGTACAAGTTATCGGCATACTCTTAAATCGGGAGACCGGGGACTACGCGCTCAGTTCCTCCAAATAACATTGGTCCCGCGCGAGGTGTTTGTGCCTCCTACGGGGTCATTTGGGGGCTCGTTTGGGTTTTCAACCTTTAACGACTTGTTTTTAAGTTAAAGTGTGATTTTTGTAAATTATCATCGTACTCACAAACCGAGAGACCTGGGACTACGCAGTCACTTCCTACAAGTTACATTGGCCCGTGCGAGGTGACCATGCCTCCTACGGGATCGTTTGGTGGCTCATTTGGGTTTTCACCCTTTAATGCCTTATTTTCAAGAAAGTGTGATTTTTGCAAATTATCGTCATACTCTCAAAACGGGATACCCAGGACTATGCGTTCAGTTCCTACAAGTTACGTTGGTCTCATGCGAGGTGTTCGTGACTCCTACGAGGTCGTTTAGGGGCTGGTTTAGCTTTTCACCATTTAACTCCATGTTTTTAAGTCGGTGTGTTTTTGCAAATTATCAACATACTCTCAAATTGGGATACCCAAGACTACGCGGTCAGTTCCAACAAGTTACATTGGTACCGTGCAAGGTGTTTGAGCCTTATACGAGGTCGTTTTGGGGCTGGTTTGGGTTTTCACCCTTTAACGACCTATTTTTAAGTCTAAGTGTGATTTTTGCAAATTATCCTCATACTCTCAAACCGAGAGTCCCGGGACTACGCGGTTAGTTCATACACTTTATATTGTTCCCCGTGCGACGTGTTCGTGCCTCTTACGGGGTCGTTTGGTGGATGGTCTGGGTTTTCACCCTTTAACGAATTATTTTTAATGGCTTGTTTTTATGTCAAAGTGTGATTTGTACAAGTTATCAGCATATACTTAAATCGGGAGATCGGGGACTACGCGATGAGTTCCTCCAAGTAACATTGGTCCCGTGCGAGGTGCTCGTGCCTCCTACTGGATCATTTGGGGGCTCATTTGGGTTTTCACCCTTTAACAGCTTGTTTTTAAGTAAAAGTGTGATTTTTGTAAATTATCATTGTACTCACAAATCGAGAGACCCGGGACTACGCGGTCACTTCCTATAGGTTACATTGGTCCCGTGCGAGGTGTTCATGCCTCCTACGGGATTGTTTGGTTTCTCGTTTGGGTTTTCACCCTTTGATGCCTTGTTTCCAAGAAAGTGTGATTTTTGCAAATTATCATCATACTCTCAAAACGGGATACCTAGGACTATGCGGTCAGTTCCTATAAGTTACGTTGGTCTCATGCGAGGTGTTCGTGCCTCCTACGAGGTCATTTTGGGGTTGGTTTATCTTTTCACCGTTTACCTCCTTATTTTTAAGTCGGTGTGTTTTTGCAAATTATCAACATACTCTCAAACTGGGATACCCAAGACTACGCGGTCAGTTCCAAATAGTTACACTGGTCCCGTGCAAGGTGTTTGAGCCTCATACGAGGTCGTTTAGGGGTTGGTTTGGGTTTTCACCCTTTAACGGCCTATTTTCAAGTCTAAGTGTGATTTTTGCAAATTATCCTCATACTCTCAAACCGAGAGTCCCGGGACTACGCGGTTAGTTCATACACTTTATATTGTTCCCCGTGCGACGTGTTCGTGCCTCTTACGGGGTCGTTTGGTGGATGGTTTGGGTTTTCAACCTTTAACGAATTATTTTTAATGGCTTGTTTTTATGTCAAAGTGTGATTTGTACAAGTTATCAGCATACACTTAAATCGGGAGATCGGGGACTACGCGATGAGTTCCTCCAAGTAACATTGGTCCCGTGCGAGGTGCTCGTGCCTCCTACTGGATCATTTGGGGGCTCATTTGGGTTTTCACCCTTTAACGACTTGTTTTTAAGTAAAAGTGTGATTTTTGTAAATTATCATTGTACTCACAAATCGAGAGACCCGGGACTACGCGGTCACTTCCTACAGGTTACATTGGTCCCGTGCGAGGTGTTCATGCCTCCTACGGGATTGTTTGGTTTCTCGTTTGGGTTTTCACCCTTTGATGCCTTGTTTCCAAGAAAGTGTGATTTTTGCAAATTATCATCATACTCTCAAAACGGGATACCTAGGACTATGCGGTCAGTTCCTATAAGTTACGTTGGTCTCATGCGAGGTGTTCGTGCCTCCTACGAGGTCATTTTGGGGTTGGTTTATCTTTTCACCGTTTACCTCCTAATTTTTAAGTCGGTGTGTTTTTGCAAATTATCAACATACTTTCAAACTGGGATACCTAAGACTACATGGTCAGTTCCAAATAGTTACATTGGTCCCGTGCAAGGTGTTTGAGCCTCATACGAGGTCGTTTAGGGGCTGGTTTGGGTTTTCACCCTTTAACGGCCTATTTTCAAGTCTAAGTGTGATTTTTGCAAATTATCGTCACACTCTAAAACCAAGAGTCCTGGGACTACGTGGTGAGTTCCTACACTTTACATTGTTCCCGTGCGACGTGTTCGTGCCTCTTACGGGGTCGTTTGGTGGCTGGTCTGGGTTTTCACCCTTTAACGAATTATTTTTAACGGCTTATTTTTATGTCAATGTGTGATTTGTACAAGTTATTAGAATACTCTTAAATCGGGAGATCGGGGATTACGCGATGAGTTCCTCCATGTAACATTGGTCCCGTGCGAGGTGCTCGTGCCTCCTACGGGATCATTTGGGGGCTCATTTGGGTTTTCACCCTTTAACGGCTTGTTTTTAAGTCAAAGTGTGATTTTTGTAAATTATCATTGTACTCACAAACCGAGAGACCCGAGACTACCCGGTCACTTCCTACAAGTTACATTGGTCCCGTGCGAGGTGTTCATGCCTCCTTCGGGATCGTTTGGTGGCTCGTTTGGGTTTTCACCCTTTAATGGCTTGTTTTCCAAAAAGTGTGATTTTTTCAAATCATGGTCATACTCTCAAAACGGGATACCAAGGACTACGCGGTCCGTTCCTACAAGTTACGTTGGTCTCATGCGAGGTGTTCGTGCCTCCTACGGGGTCGTTTGGTGGCTGATTTGGGTTTTCACCCTTTAATGGTTTGTACTCAAGAAAGTGTGATTTTTGCAAATTATCGTTGTACTCTCAAGTCGGAAGGTCCGGGACCATGGGGTCAGTTCCAACAAGTTACAGTGGTCCGGTGCGAGGTGTTTGTGCCTCCTACGGTGTCATTTACTGGCTGGGTTGGGTTTTCACCCTTTAATGCCCTATTTTCAAGTCTAAGTGTGATTTTTGCAAATTATCGTCATACTCTCAAACCGAGAGTCCTGGGACTACGCGGTCAGTTCCTACACGTTACATTATTCCCGTGCAAGGAGTTCGTGCCTCTTACGGGGTCGTTTGGTGGCTGGTCTGGGTTTTCACCCTTTAACAATTATTTTTAATGGCTTGTTTTTATGTCAAAGTGTGATTTGTACAAGTTATCGGAATACTCTTAAATCAGGAGACCGGGGACTACGCGATCAGTTCCTCCAAGTAACATTGGTCCCATGCGAGGTGTTCGTGCCTCCTACGGGGTCATTTGGGGGCTCATTTGGGATTTCACCCTTTAACGGCTTGTTTTTAAGTTAAAGTGTGATTTTTATAAATTATCATCGTACTCACAAACCGAGAGACCTGGGACTACGCGGTCACTTCCTACAAAATACATTGGCCCGTGCGAAGTGTCCATGCCTCCTACGGGATCGTTTGGTGGCTCATTTGGGTTTTCACCCTTTAATGCCTCGTTTTCAAGAAAGTGTGATTTTTGCAAATTATCATCATACTCTCAAAACGGGATACCCAGGACTATGCAGTCAGTTCCTACAAGTGACGTTGGTCTCATGCGAGGTGTTCATCCCTCCTACGAGGTCGTTTAGGAGCTGGTTTAGCTTTTCACCGTTTAACTGCTTGTTTTTAAGTCGGTGTGTTTTGGCAAATTATCAACATACTCTCAAACTGGGATACCTGAGACTAAGCGATCAGTTGCAATAAGTTACATTGGTCCCGTGCAAGGTGTTGGAGCCTCAAACGAGGTCGTTTGTGGGCTGGTTTGGGTTTTCACCCTTTAACGGCCTATTTTCAAGTCTAAGTGTGATTTTTGAAAATTACCGTCAAACTCACAAACCGAGAGACCCGGGACTACGTGATCACTTCCTACAAGTTACATTGGTCTCGTGCGAGGTGTTCATGCCTCCTACGGGATTGTTTGGCAGCTCGTTTGGGTTTTCACCCTTTAATGCCTTATTTTCAAGAAACTGTGATTTCTGCAAATTATCGTCATACTCTCAAAACGGGATACCTTGGACTACGCGGTGGGTTCCAACAAGCTACATTGGTCCCATGCGAGGTGTTCGTGCCTCCTACGAGGTCGTTTAGGGGCTGGTTTGGATTTTCACCCTTTAACTACTTGTATTTAAGTCAGTGTGTTTTTGTAAATTATCAACATACTCTCAAACCGGGATACCCGAGACTACGCGGTTAGTTCCTACAAGTTACATTGGTCCCGTGCAAGGTGTTTGAGCCTCATACGGGGTCGTTTGGGCGTTGGATTGGGTTTTCACCCTTTAACGGCCTATTTTCAAGGCTTAGTGTGATTTTTTCAAGTTATCATCATTCTCTCAAATCGAGAGACCCGGGACTACGCGGTCTGTTCCTACATGTTACATTTGTCCTGTGCGAGGTGATCGTGCCTCCTACGGGGTCGTTTGGTGGCTGGTTTGGGTTTTCACTCTTTAACGCCTTGTTTTTAAGTCAAAGTGTGATTTTTGTAAATTATCATCATACTCACAAATGGAGAGACCCGGGACTACGCGACCACTTCCTACAAGTTACATTTTTCTCGTGCGAGGTGTTCATGCCTCCTACTGGATCGTTTGGTGGCTCGTTTGGGTTTTCACCCTTTAATGGCTTATTTTCAAGAAAGTGTGACTTTGGAAAATCATGGTCATACTCTCAAAACAGGATACCGAGGACTACGCGGTCAGTTCCAACAAGTTACATTGGTCCCATGCGAGGTGTTCGTGCCTCCTACAAGGTCGTTTGGGGGCTGGTTTGGCATTTCACCCTTTAATGGCTTGTTTCTAAGTCGGTGTGTTTTTGCAAATTATCAACATACTCTTAAACCCGGATACCCGAGTCTACGCGGTTAGTTCCTACAAATTACATTGGTCCCGTGCGAGGTTTTCGTGCCTCCTACGAGGTCGTTTGGGGGCTATTTCGGTTTTCACCCTTTAACGGCTTATTTTTAAGTCAGTGTGATTTTCGTGAATTATCGCCATACTCTCAAAAAGGCAGACTGGGGACTGCGCGGTAAGTTCCTACCAGTTACATTGGTCCCGTACAAGGTGATTCTACATCCTACGGGGTAGTTTGTGGGTGTGTTTGGGTTTTACCCATTAACGGCTTATTTTCAAGAAAGTCTAATTTTTGCAAATTTTCATCATACTCTCAAATTCGAAAGACCCGGGACTACGTGATTAGTTCCTACAAGTTACATGGGTCCCGTACGAGGTGTTCGTGCCTCCTACGGGGTCGTTTGGGGGCTAGTTTGGGTTTTTACCCTTTAATGACTTATTTTTAAGTCAGTGTGATTTTTGCAAATTATCAGCATACTCTCAAATTGAGAGACCGAGGACTACACGATCAGTTCCTAAAAGTTACATTCGTCCCGTGCAAGGTGTTCCTGCCTCCTACGGGGTCGTTTGGGGGCTGGTTTGGGTTTTCACACTTTGACGGCCTATTTTCTAGTCAAAGTGTGATTTTTGCATGTTATCATCATACTCTCAAACCGAGAGACCTGGGACTATGCGTTTTGTTCCTACATGTTACATTGGTCCCGTGCGAGGTGTTTGTACCTCCTACGGGGTGGTTTGGGGGTTGGTTTGGGTTTTCACATTTTAACGGCTTGTTTTTAAGTCAGTGTGATTTTTGCAAATTATCATCATACTCTCAAACCGGGATACCAGAGACTACGCGGTCAGTTCCTATAGGTTACATTGGTCCCGTACGAGGTGTTCGTGCCTCGTACGAGGTCGTTTGAGGGCTGGTTTGGGTTTTCAACCTTTAAGGACTTATTTTTAAGAGAGTGTGATTTTTGTAAATTATCGGCATACTCACAAATTGGGAGACTGGGGACTATGCAGTCAGTTCCTACAGGTTACATTGCACCCGGGATAGGTGCTCGTGTGTCCTACGGGGTCGTTTCGGGGCTGGTTTGGGTTTTCACCCATTAATGACTTATTTCCAAGAAAGTGTGATTTTTGCAAATTATCATCATACTCTCAAATCAGAAGACCCGGGACCATGCGGCCAGTTACTAAAAGTTACATTGGTCCCGTGCGAGGTGTTGTGCCTCCTACGGGGTCGTTTGGGGGCTGGTTAGGGTTTTCACCCTTGAATGGCCTATTTTCAAGTGTAAGTGTGATTTTTTCAAATTATCGTTATACTCTCAAACCGAGAGTCCTGGGACTACGCGGTGAGTTCTTACACGTTACATTGTTCCCGTGCGAGGTGTTTGTGCCTCTTACGGGGTCGTGTGGTGGCTGGTCTGGGTTTTCACCCTTTAACGAATTATTTTTAACGGCTTGTTTTTATGTCAAAGTGTGATTTGTACAAATTATTGGCATTCTCTTCAATCGGGAGACTAGGGACTACGCGGTCAGTTCTTCCAAGTAGCATTGGTCCCGTGCGAGGTGTTCATGCCTCCTACGGGGTCATTTGGGGTCTCGTTTGGGTTCTCACCCTTTAACGGCTTGTTTTAAAAAAATGTGATTTTTGCAAATTATCATCATACTCTGAAATCGGGAGATCCGGGACTACGCGGTCATTTCCTTCAATTAACAATGGTCCCGTAGGAGGTGTTCGTGCCTCCAACGGGGTCGTTTGGAGGGGGGTTTGGGTTTTCACCCTTTAACGGCCCGTTTTCAAGTCTATGTGTGGTTTTTGCAAATTATCATCATACTCTCAAACCGGGAGACCCGAGACTACGCGGTCAGTTCCGAAGTGTAACATCTATCCCGTGCGAGGTGTTCATGCCTCCTACGGGGTCATTTGGGGGCTAGTTTGGGTTCTCACCCTTTAACGACTTGTTTTAAAAAAAGTGTGATTTTTGCAAATTATCATCATACTCTGAAATCGGGAGATCTGGGACTCGCGGTCATTTCCTACAAGTAACAATGGTCCCGTACGAGGTGTTCGTGCCTCCAACGGGGTCGTTTGGAGGGGGGTTTGGGTTTTCACCCTTTAACGGCCCATTTTCAAGTATATGTGTGGTTTTTGCAAATTATCATCATACTCTCAAATCGGGAGACCCGAGACTACGCGGTCAGTTCCGACGTGTAACATCTTTCCCGTGCGAGGTGTTCATGCCTCCTATGGGGTCGTTTAGTGGCTGATTTTGATTTTCACCTTTTAACGACTTTTTTTAAGTCAAAGTGTGATTTTTCAAATTATCATTGTACTCTCAAACATGGAGATCGGGGACTATGCGGTCCATTCCTACAAGTTACATTAGTCCAGTTCGAGGTGTTCGTGCCTTTTACGGGGTCATTTGGGGGCTGGTTTGGATTTCCACTCTTTAATGGCCTGTTTCTCTGTTTAAGTGTTGATTTTTTATAAATTATCATCATATTCTCAAATTGGGAGGCCCGGGACTACACGGTAAGTTCCTACAAGTTACATTAGTCTCATGCGAGGTGTTCGTGCCTGCTACGATGTCGTTTGGGGGTTGGTTTGGGTTTTTAACCTTTAACAGCTTGTTTTTAAAAAAGTGTGTTTTTTGCAAATTATCATCATAATCTCAAACCGGGAGACTCGAGACTACGCGATCAGTTCCTACATGTTACATGGTCCCGTACGAGGTGTTCGTGCCTCCTGCGGGGTCGTTTGGTGGCTGGTTTGGGTTTTCACCCTTTAACGACTTATTTTTAAGTCAGTGTGATTTTTGTAAATTAATGGCATACTCTCAAATATGGAGACCGAGGACTATGCGGTCAGTTCCTACAAGTTACAATGGTCTCGTACAAGGTATTCGTGCCTCCTACGGGGTCATTTGGGGTCTTGTTTGGGTTTTCATCCTTTAACGGCTTGTTTTCAAGAAAGTGTCATTTTTGCAAATTATCGCCATACTCTCAAACCGAGAGACCTTGGAATACGTGTTAAATTCCTACAAGTTACATTCATGCCGTGCGAGGTGTTTGTGCTTCCTATGGGGTCGTTTGGGGGCTGGTTTGTTTTTTCAACCTTTAGCGGCGTGTTTTTAAGCCTAAGTGTATTTTTTACAAATTATCATCGTACTCTCAGACCGGCAGACCCGGGACTACGCGCTCAGTTCCTACATGTTACATTGGTCCCGTGCGAAGTGTTCATGCCTCCTACGGGGTCGTTGGTGGTTGGTTTAGATTTTCACCCTTTAACGGCTTATTTTTAAGTGAAAGTGTGATTTTTCAAAATATCATCATACTCTCAAACTGGGAGACCGGGGATTTTACGGTCAGTTCCTGCAAGTTACATTGGTCCCGTGCGAGGTGTTCGTGCCATCTACAGGGTGGTTTGGGGGTGGTGTAGATTTTCACGCTTTAACGGCCTTTTTTTCAGTTTAAGTATTGATTTTTATAAATTATCATCATATTCTCAAACTGGGAGACCCGGGACTACATGATCAGTTTCTACAAGTTACATTGGTCTCATGCGAGGTGTTCGTGCCTCCTATGAGGTCTTCTGGGGGGCGGTCTGGGTTATCACCCTTTAACGGCCTGTTTTCAAGTCTAAGTTTGATTTTTACAAATTATTGTCTTACTCTCAAATCAGGAGACTCGAGACTATGTGGTTAGTTCCTACAAGTTACATTGGTCCCGTGTTAGGGGTTTGTGCCTCTTATGGGGTCATTTGTGGGCTGGTTTGGGTTTTCACACTTTAACGGCCTGTTTTCAAGTCTAAGTGTGATTTTTGCAAATTATCGTCAATCTCTCAAATCGGGAGACCCGGGAATACATATGGTCAGTTCCTACAAGTTAGATTGGTCCCGAGCGAGGTGTTCGTGCCTCCTACGGGGTCGTTTCGTGGATGGTTTAGGTTTTCACACTTTAACGGCCAATTTTTTAAAAAATGTGATTTTGTACGAATTATTGTAATATTCTCAAATGAGGACACTCGGGATTATGCCGGTAGTTCCTACAAGTTACATTGGTCCCGTGCGAGTTGTTCGTGGCATCTACAGAGTCGTTTGGGGGATGGTTTTGTAAATTATCATCATATTCTCAAACTGGGAGACCCGGGACTATGCGGTCATATCTTATAAGTTACATTTGTCACTTGCGAAGTGTTCGTGCCTCCTACGGGGTCGTATCGGGGCTGGTTTGGGTTTTCAGCCTTTAATGGCTTGTTTTCTAGAAAGTGTGATTTTTTCCAATTATCATCATACTCTCAAACCGAGAGACCCGAGACTACGCGGTCAGTTCCTACAAGTTACATACATCTCGTGCGAGGAGTTCGTGCCTCATACGGGGTCGTTTGGTGGATGGTTTGGGTTTTCACCCTTTAACGACTTGTTTTAAGTCAAAGTGTGATTTTTCAAAATTATTGCCATACTCTCAAAATGGGATACCCGGGACTACAGAGTCAGTTCCAACAAGTTACATTGGTCTCGTGCGAGGTGTTCGTGCCTCCTACGAGGTCGTTTGGGGGTTGGTTTGGATTTTCACCCTTTAACGGCATATTTTTAAGTCAAAGTGTGATTTTTGAAATTATCATCATACTCTCGAACTGAGAGACCGGGGACTATGCGGTCAGTTCCTACAAGTTACATTGGTCCCGTTCGAGGTGTTCGTGCCTTCTACAGGGTCATTTGCGGGCTAGATTGGATTTTCACTGTTTAACGGCCTATTTTTCAGTTTAAGTGTTGATTTTTTTAAATTATCATCATATTCTCAAACTGGGAGACCCGAGACTACGCGGTCAGTTCCTATAAGTTACATTGGTTTCACCCTTTAACGGCTTGTTTTTAAGTCAAAGTGTGATGTTGGCAAATTATCGTCATACTCTCAAACCGAGAGACTTGGGACTACGGGGTCAGTTCCTAGAAGTTACATTGGTCCCGTGTTAGGGGTTCGTGCCTCTTACGGGGTCATTTGGGGGCTGGTTTGGGTTTTCACCCTTTAACGGCCTGTTTTCAAGTCTAAGTGTGATTTTTGCAAATTATCGTCAATCTCTCAAATCGGGAGACCCGGGAATACATATGGTCAGTTCCTACAAGTTAGATTGGTCCCGAGCGAGGTGTTCGTGACTCCTACGGGGTAGTTTCGTGGATGGTTTAGGTTTTCACACTTTAACGGCCAATTTTTTAAAAAATGTGATTTTTACGAATTATTGTCATATTCTCAAATGAGGACCCTCGGGATTATGCCGGTAGTTCCTACAAGTTACATTGGTCCCGTGCGAGTTGTTCGTGGCATCTACGGAGTCATTTGGGGGATGGTTTTGTAAATTATCATCATATTCTCAATCTAGGAGACCCGGGACTACGCGGTCAGATCCTATAAGTTACATTTGTCACTTGCGAGGTGTTCGTGCCTCCTACGGGGTCGTATCGTGGCTGGTTTGGGTTTTCAGCCTTTTATGGCTTGTTTTCTAGAAAGTGTGATTTTTTCCAATTATCATCATACTCTCAAACCGAGAGACCCGAGACTACGCGGTCAGTTCCTACAAGTTACATACATCTCGTGCGAGGTGTTCGTGCCTCATACGGGGTCGTTTGGTGGATGGTTTGGGTTTTCACCCTTTAATGACTTGTTTTAAGTCAAAGTGTGATTTTTCAAAATTATTTTCATACTCTCAAAATGGGATACCCGGGACTACGGAGTCAGTTCCAACAAGTTACATTGGTCTCGTGCGAGGTGTTCGTGCCTCCTACGAGGTCGTTTGAGGGTTGGTTTGGATTTTCACTCTTTAACGACTTATTTTTAAGTCAAAGTGTGATTTTTGAAATTATCATCATACTCTCGAACTGAGAGACCGGGGACTATGCAGTCAGTTCCTACAAGTTGCATTGGTCCCGTTCGAGGTGTTCGTGCCTTCTACAGGGTCATTTGCTGGCTAGATTGGATTTTCACTCTTTAACGGCCTATTTTTCAGTTTAAGTGTTGATTTTTTTAAATTATCATCATATTCTCAAACTGGGAGACCCGAGACTACGCGGTCAGTTCCTATAAGTTACATTGGTTTCACCCTTTAACGGCTTGTTTTTAAGTCAAAGTGTGATGTTGGCAAATTATCGTCATACTCTCAAACCGGGAGACCTGGGACTACGCGGTCAGTTCCTACAAGTTACATTGGTCAAGTTCGAGGTGTTCGTGCCTCATATGGGGTCGTTTTGGGGCTGGTTTGTGTTTTCACCCTTTAACAACTTGTTCTCAAGAAAGTGTCATTTTTGCAAATTATCATCACACTCTCAAACCGGGAGACGTTGGACTATGCGTTCAATTCCTACAAGTTACATTGGTCCCGTGTGAGGTGTTTGTGCCTACTACGGGGTCGCTTTGGGGCTGGTTTGGTTTTTCAACCTTTAACGGCCTCTTTTCAAGCCTAAGTATAATTTTTTCAATTTATCATCAAACTCTCAAATCGGGAGACCCGGGACTACGCGGTGAGTTCCTACATATTACATTGGTCCCGTGGGAGGTCTTCATGCTTCCTACGGGGTCGTTGGTGGCTAGGCGGGTTTTCACCCTTTAACGGCTTATTTTTAAGTCAAAATGTGATTATTTCAAAATATCGTCAAACTCTCAAACCGGGAGACCGGGGACTTTGCGTTCAGTTCCTACAAGTTACATTGGTCCCGTGCGAGGTGTTCGTGCCATCTACGGGGTCGTTTGGGGGTTGTTTTGGATTTTCTCCCTTTAACGGCTTGTTTTTAATTTTAAATGATTATTTTTTAAAATTATCATCCTATTCTCAAACTGGGAGACCTGGGACTACGCGATCAGTTCTTACATGTTACATTGGTCTAGTGCGAGGTGTTCGTTCCTCCTATGAGGTCGTTTGGGGTGTGGTATGGGTTTTAACCCTTTAACTGTCTGTTTTCAAGAATAAGTGTGATTTTTGCAAATTATCGTCTTACTCTCAAATCAGGAGACTCGGGACTAGGCGGTCAGTTCCTACAAGTTATATTGGTCCAGTGTGAGGTGTTCGTGCCTCCTACGAGGTCGTTTGGGGTTTCACCCATTAACGGCTTGTTTTCAAGAAAGTGTGATTTTTGCAAATTATCGTCATACTCTCAAATCGGGAGACTCGAGACTATGCGGTTATTTCCTACATGTTACATGGGTCCCGTATGAGGTGGTCGTGCCTACTACGGGGTCGTTTGGTGGCTGGTTTGGGTTTTCACCCTTTAATGGCTTGTTTTTAAGTCAGTGTAATTTTTGTAAATTATCGGCATGCACTCAAATAGGGAGACCGGGGACTACGCAGTTAGTTCCTAAAAGTTACATTGGTCCCGTACAAGGTATTCGTGCCTCCTACGGGGTCGTTTGGAGGCTGGTTTGGGCTTTCACCCTTTAACAGCTTGTTTTCAAGAAAGTGTCATTTTTGAAAATTATCATCATACTCTCAAACCGGGAGACCTTGGAATACGCGTTTAATGGCTACAAGTTACATTGGTTGCGTCCGAGGTGTTTTTGCCTCCTACAGGGTCGTTTGGGGGCTGGTTTGGTTTTTCAACCTTTAGCGGCCTATTTTTTAAGCCTAAGTGTATTTTTTGCAAATTATCATCATACTCTAAAATCGGGAGACTCAGGACTGTGTGGTCAATTCCTACATGTTACATTGGTCCTGTGCGGGGTGTTCATGCATCCTACGGGGTCGTTAATGGCTGGTTTGGGTTTTCACCCTTTAACGGCTTATTTTTAAGTCAAGATGTGATATTTCAGAATATCATCATACTCTCAAACCGAGAGACCGGGAACTTTTCGGTTAGTTCCTATAAGTTACATTGGTCCCGTGCGAGGTGTTCGTTGCCATCTACGGGGTCGTTTGGGGGATGGTTTGGATTTTCACGCTTTAACGACCTTCTTTTCAGTTTAATTATTGATTTTTGTAAATTATCATCATATTCTCAAACTGGGAGACCCGGGACTACACGATCTGTTCCTACAAGTTACGTTGGTCTCGTGCGAGGTGTTTGTGCCTCCTACGAGGTTGTTTGGGGGGAGGTATGGGTTTTCACCCTTAAACAACCTGTTTTCAAGTCTAAGAATGATTTTTGCAAATTATCGTCTTACTCTCAAATCAGGAGACTTGGGACTATGCAATCAGTTCCTACAAGTTACATTGGTTCCGTGCGAGGTGTTCGTGCCTCCTACCGGGTCGTTTGGGGCCTGGTTTGGGTTTTCACCCTTTAACGGTCTGTTTTCAAGTCTAAGTGTGATTTTTGCAAATTAACATCAAACTCTCAAATCGTGAGACCCGGGACTACGGGATCAGTTCTTACAAGTTAGATGGGTCCCGAGCGTGGTGTTCGTGCCTCCTACGGGGTCGTTTGGTGAATTATTAGGGTTTTCACACTTTAACGGCCTATTTTTAAGAAAGTATGCTTTTTGCAAATTATCATCATATTCTTAAACTGGGAGACTCGGGACTATGCGGGTGGTTCCTACAAGTTACAATGGTCCCGTGCGAGGTGTTCGTGCCATCTATGGGGTCATTTGGGGGCTGGTTTGGATTTTCACCCTTTAACGGCCTATTTTTCAGTTTAAGTGTTGAGTTTTGTAAATTATCATCATATTCTGTAATTGGGAGACCCTGGACTATGGGATCAGATCCTATAAGTTACATTGGTCTCTTGCGAGGTGTTCGTGCCGCGTACAGAGTCGTATCGAAGCTGGTTTGGGTTATCAGCCTTTAACGGCTTGTTTTCATGAAAGTGTGATTTTTGTAAATTATCATCATACCCTCTAACCGAGAGACCTGAGACTACGCGGTCAGTTCCTACAAGTTTCATATATCCAGTGCAAAGTGTCCGTGCCTCATACGGGGTCGTTTGGTGGATGGTTTGGGTTTTCACCCTTTAACGGCTTGTTTTCAAGTCAATGTGTGATATTTGATAATTATTGTCAGACTCTCAAACCGGGATACCCGGGACTACGCGGTCAGTTCCTACAAGTTACATTAGTCTCGTGCGAGGTGTCTGTGTCTCCTACGAGGTCGTTTGGGGGCTGGGTTGGATTTTCACCCTTTAACGGCTTATTTTTAAGTCAAAGTGTGATTTTTCAAATTATCCTCATACTATCAAACCGAGAGACCGGCGACTATGCGGTCAGTTCCTACAAGTTACATTGGTCCTGTTCAAGGTGTTCGTGCCTTCTACGGGGTCGTTTTGGGGGCTGGTTTGGATTTTCACTCTTTAACGGCCTGTTTTCAAGCCTAAGTGTAATTTTTGCAAATTTCCGTCACAGTTTCAAATCGACAGACCCGAGACTACCTGGTCAGTTCATACATGTTACATTGGCCCCGTGCGAGGTGTTCCTGCCTCATATGGGGTCGTTGGTGGCTGGTCTGGGTTATCACCCTTTAACAGCTTATTTTTAAGTCAAAGTGTGATTTTTTTAAAATATCGTCATTCTCTCAAATTGGGAAACCGACGACATTTCGGTCAATTCCTACAAGTTACATTGGTCCCGTTGAGGTCTTTGTGCCATCTACGGGGTCGTTTGGTGGCTGGTTTCGATTTTCATCCTTTAACGACCTGTTTTTCAGTTTAAATGTAGATTTTTGTAAATAATCATCATATTCTCAAACTGGGAGACCCGGGACTACGCGATCAGTTCCTACAAGTTACATTGGACTCGTGCGAGGTGTTCCTGTCTCCTATGAGGTCGTTTGGAGGTGGTATGGGTTTTCACCCTTTAACGGCCTTTGTTCAAGTCTAAGTGTAATTTTTGCAAATTATCATCAAACTCTAAAAACGAGAGACCCGGGACTACGCGGTCAGTTCCTACTAGTTACATTGGTCCCGAGCGAGGTGTTCGTGCCTCCTAAAAGGTCGTTTGGGGGCTGGTTTTAGTTTTCACCCTTTAACGGTTGATTTTTAAGTTAGTGTGATTTTTGCAAATTATCGACGTACTATCAAATAGGGAGACCAAGGACTGCGCGGTCGGTTCCAGAAGTTACATTGGTCCCGTGCGCGGTGTTCGTGCCTTCTATGGGGTCGTTTGGGGTTGGTTTGGGTTTTCACCCTTTAACTGTTTGTTTTCAAGAAAGTGTGATTTTTGCAAATTATCATCATCCTCTCAAACCGAGATATCCGGGACTATGCGGTTAGTTGCTACAAGTTACATTGGTCCCGTGTGAGTTGTTCGTGCGTTCTACGGGGTCTTTGGTGGCTGGTTTGGGTTTTCACCCTTTAAGAACCTGTTTTCAAGTCTAAGTGTGATTTTTCCAAATTATCATCAAACTCTAAAACCGAGAGACCCGGGACTAGGCGGTCAGTTCCTACAAGTTACATTGGTCCAGAACGAGGTGTTCGTGCCTCATAAGGGGTCGTTTGGTGCCTGGTTTGGGTTTTCACCGTTTAACAGCTTATTTTTAATTCAAAGTGTGTTTTTTCAAATTATCATCATACTCTCAAACCGGGAGACCGCGGACTATGCGGCCAGTTCCTACAAGTTATATTGGTCCCGTTCGAGGTGTTCGTGCCTTCTACGGGGTCTTTTGCGGGTTGTTTTGGATTGTCACTCTTTAACGGTCTATTTTTAAGTTTATGTGTTGATTTTTGTAAATTATCATTATATTCTCAAACTGGGAGACCCAGGACTACGCGATCAGTTCCTACAAGTTACATTAGTGTCGTGCGAGCTGTTCGTGCCTCATACCGGGTCGTTTGCGGGTTGGTTTAGCTTTTCACCCTTTAACAACTTATTTTCACCAAAGCGTCATTTTTGCAAATTATCGTCTTACTCTCAAACTGGGAGACCTTGGACTACGCATTTAATTCCAACATGTTACAATGCTGCCGCGCGAGGTGTTCGTGCCTCCTACGAGGTCGTTTGGGGGCTGGTTTGGGTTTTCATCCTTTAGCAACCTGTTTTCAAGTCTAAGTGTGATTTTTGAATATTATCGTCAAACTCTCAATCCGAGAGACCCGGGGCTACGCGGTGTGTTCCTATAAGTTACATTTGTCCCGAGCGAGGTGTTCTTGCCTCCTACGGGGTCATTTGGTGGATGGTTTGGATTTTCACCCTTTAATGGCCTATTTTTAGGAAAGTGTGATTTTTACAAATTGTCACCATACTCTCAAACCGGGAGACCCGGGACTACGCGGTCAGTTCCTATAAGTTACATTGGTCCCGTGCAAGGTGTCTGTTCCTCCTACGGGGTTGTTTGGGCGCTGGTTTGGGTTTTCACTCCCTAGCTACCTATTTTCAAGTCTAAGTGTGATTTTTGCAAATTATCATCAAACTCTCAGTTCCTGAGACCCGGGACTACGAGATCAGTTCGTACAAGTTAGATTGGTCCCGAGCGAGGTGTTCGTGCCTCCTATGGGGTCGTTTGGTGGATGGTTTGCGTTTTCACTTTAACGGCCTATTTTTAAAAAAATGCAATTTTTGAAATTATCATCATATTATCAAACCGGGAGACTCGTGACAATGCGGGTAGTTCCTACGAGTTACAATGGTCCCGTATGAGGTGTTCGTGCCATCTACGGGGTCGTTTGGGGGCTGGTTTGGATTTTCCGCCTTTAACGGCCTATTTTTCAGTTTAAGTGTTGATTTTTGTAAATAATCATCATATTCTCAAACTGGTAGACCCGGGACTACGATGTCAGATCCTATAAGTTACATTGGTCTCTTGCGAGGTGTTCGTGCCTCCTACGGTGTCGTATCGAAGCTGGTTTGGGTTATCAGCCTTTAACGGCTTCTTTTCATGAAATTGTGATTTTTGTAAATTTTTATCATACTCTCAAACCGAGAGACCCGAGATTACGCGATCAGTTCCTAAAAGTTCCATATATCCCATGCAAAGTGTCCGTGCCTCATACGGGGTCATTTGGTGGATGGTTTGGGTTTTCACCCTTTAACGGCTTGTTTTTAAGTTAATGTGTGATATTTGCAAATTATTGTCAGACTCTGAAATCGGGATACCCGGGACTACGTGGTCAGTTCCTACAAGTTACATTGGTCTCGTGTGAGGTGTTCGTGCCTCCTAAAAGGTCGTTTAAGTGCTAGTTTGGGTTTTCACCCTTTAACCGCTTATTTTTAAGTCAAAGTGTGATTTTTCAAATTATCATCATACTATCAAATCGGGAGACCGACGACTATGCAGTCAGTTCCTACAAGTTACATTGGTCCTGTTCGAGGTGTTCGTGCCCTCTACGGGGTTGTTTGGGGGCTGGTTTGGATTTTCACTCTTTAACGGCTTGTTTTCAAGCCTAAGTGTATTTTTTCCAAATTACCATCAAACTTTCAAACCGAGAGACCCGAGACTACGCGGTCAGTTCCTACATGTTACATTGGTCCCGTGCGAGGTATTCATGCCTCCTATGGGGTCGTTGGTGGCTGGTCTGGGTTATCACCCTTTAACACCTTATTTTTAAGTCAAAGTGTGATTTTTTTAAAATATCATCATTCTCTCAAACTGGGAAACCGACAACATTGCGGTCAATTCCTACAAGTTACATTGGTCCCATTGAGGTCTTCGTGCCATCTACGGGGTCGTTTTGCTGCTGGTTTGGATTTTCATCCTTTAACGACCTGTTTTTCAGTTTAAGTGTTGATTTTTGTAAATAATCATCATATTCTCAAACTGGGAGACCCGGGACTACGCGATCATTTCCTATAAGTTACATTGGACTCGTGCGAGGTGTTCCTGTCTCCTATGAGGTCGTTTGGGGGTGGTATGGGTTTTCACCCCTTAACGGCCTTTGTTCAAGTCTATGTGTAATTTTTGCAAACTATCGTCAAACTCTAAAACCAAGAGACCCGGGACTACGCGGTCAGTTCCTACAAGTTACATTGGTCCCGAGTGAGGTATTCGTGCATCCTAAGAGGTCGTTTGGGGGTTGGTTTTGGTTTTCACCCTTTAACGACTCATTTTTAAGTTAGTGTGATTTTTTGCAAATTATCGACGTACTCTCAAATAGAGAGACCAAGGACTGCACAATCGGTTCCAGAAGTTACATTGGTCCCGTGCGAGGTGTTCGTGCCTTCTACGGGGTCGTTTGGGGTTGGTTTGGGTTTTCACCCTTTAACGGTTTATTTTCAAGAAAAAGTGATTTTTGCAAATTATCATCATACTCTCAAACCGAGATATCCGGGACTATGCGGTCAGTTCCTACAAGTTACATTGGTCCCGTGTGAGTTGTTCGTGCGTTCTACGGGGTCTTTGGTGGCTGGTTTGGGTTTACACCCTTTAAGAACCTATTTTCAAGTCTAAGTGTGATTTTTCAAAATTATCGTCATACTCTCAAACCGGGAGACCGTGGACTATGCGGTCAGTTCCTACAAGTTATATTGGTCCGTTCGAGGTGTTCGTGCCTTCTACGGGGTCGTTTGCGGGTTGTTTTGGATTTTCACTCTTTAACGGCCTGTTTTTCAGTTTATGTGTTGATTTTTGTAAATTATCATTATATTCTCAAACTGGGAGACCCAGGACTACGCGATCAGTTCCTACAAGTTACATTTGTCCCATGCGAGGTGTTCGTGCCTCATACGGGGTCGTTTGCAGGCTAGTTTAGCTTTTCACCCTTTAATAAAGCATCATTTTTGCAAATTATCATCTTACTCTCAAACCGGGAGACCTCGGACTACACATTTAATTCATACATGTTACAATGCTCCCGCGCGAGGTGTTCATTCCTCCTATGGGGCCGTTTGGTGGCTGGTTTGGGTTTTCATCCTTTAGCAGCCTGTTTTCAAGTCTAAGTGTGATTTTTGCAAATTATCGTCAAACTCTCAAACTGAGAGACTCGGGGCTACGTGGTCTGTTCCTATAAGTTACATTTGTCATGAGCGAGGTGTTCGTGCCTTCTGCGGGGTCATTTGCTGGATGGTTTGGGTTTTCACCCTTTAACGGCCTATTTTTAGGAAAGTGTGATTTTTACAAATTATCACCATACTCTCAAACCGGGGGACCCGGGAATACGCGGTCAGTTCCTATAAGTTACATTGGTCCCGTGCGAGGTGTCCATTCCTCCTACGGGGTTGCTTGGGGGCTGGTTTGCGTTTTCACTCCCTAGCTGCCTGTTTTCAAGTCGAAGTGTGATTTTTGCAAATTATCATCAAACTCTCAAATCCTGAGACCCGGGACTACGAGATCAGTTCGTACAAGTTAGATTGGTCTCGAACGAGGTGTTCGTGCCTCCTACGGGGTCGTTTGGTGGATGGTTTGGGTTTTCACTTTAACGACCTATTTTTAAAAAATTGGGATTTTTGAAAATTATCATCATATTATCTAACCGAGAGACTCGGGACAATGCGGTAGTTCCTACCAGTTACAATGGTCCCGTACGAGTTGTTAGTGCCATCTATGGGGTCGTTTGGGGGCTGGTTTGGATTTTCAACCTTTAACGGACTATTTTTCAGTTTAAGTGTTGAGTTTTCTTAATAATCATCATATTCTCAAACTGGGACACCCGGGACTACGATGTCAGATCCTATAAGTTACATTGTTCTCTTACGAGGTGTTCATGCCTCCTACGAGGTCGTATCGGGGCTGGTTTGGGTTTTCAGCCTTTAATGGCTTGTTTTCAAGAAAGTGTGATTTTTGCAAATTATCATCATACTCTCAAACCGAGAGACCCGAGACTATGCGCTTAGTTCCTACAAGTTACATATATCCCGTGCGAGGTGTTCGTGCCTCATACGGGGTCGTTTGGTGGATGGTTTGGGTTTTCACCCTTAACGGCTTATTTTTAAGTCAAAGTGTGATTTTTGCAAATTGTTGTCATACTCTCAAACCGGGATACTCGGTACTATGCGGTCATTTCCTTCAAGTTACTTTGGTCTCATGCTAGGTTTTTGTGCCTCCTACGAGGTCGTTTGGGGTTGGTTTGGGCTTTCACCCTTTAACGGCTTATTTTTAAGTCAAAGTGTGGATTTTCTACTTATCGTCATACTCTCAAACCGGGAGACGGGGGACTATGCGGTTAGTTCTTACAAGTTACATTGGTCCTGTTCAAGGTGTTCATACCTTCTACTGGGTCGTTTGGGGGCTGGTTTGGATTTTCACTCTTTAACGACTTGTTTTCAAGCCTAAGTGTAATTTTTGGAAATTATCGTCACCCTCATAAACCGGGAGACCCGAGACTACGCGGTCAGTTCCTAAATGCTACATTGGTCCCGTGCGAGGTGTTCATGCCTCCTACGGGGTCGTTGGTGGCTGGTCTGGGTTATCACCCTTTAACAGGTTATTTTTATGTCAAAGTGTGATTTTTTCAAAATATCGTCATACTCTCAAATTGGAAGACCGAGGACATTTCGGTCAGTTCCTATAAGTTACATTGGTCCCGTTCGAGGTGGTCGTGCCATCTACGGGGTCGTTTGGGTGCTGGTTTGGATTTTCATCCTTTAACGGCCTATTTTTCAGGTTAAGTATTGATTTTTGTAAATAATCATCATATTCTCAAACTGGGAGACCCGAGACACCACGATCTGTTACTACAAGTTACATTGGACTTGTGCGAGGTGTTCCTTTCTCCTACGAGGTCGTTTGGGGAATGGTATGGGTTTTCACCCTTTAACGGCCTGTTTTCAAGTCTAAGTGTGAGTTTTGCAAATTATCGTTAAACTCTCATACCGAGAGACCTGAGACTATGCGGTCAGCTCCTACAAGTTACATTGGTCCCGAGCGAGGTGTTTGTGCCTCATAAGGGGTCGTTTGTTGCCTGGGTTGGGTTTTCACCGTTTAACGGCTTATTTTTAATTCAAAATGTGTTTTTTCAAATTATCGTCATACTCTCAAACCGAGAGATCGGGGACTATATGGTCAGTTCCTACAAGTTACATTGGTCCTGTTCGAGGTGTTTGTGCCTTCTACGGGGTTGTTTGGGGGTTGGTTTGGATTTTCACCGTTTAACATATTATTTTTAATTCAAAGTGTGTTTTTTTCAAATTATCATCATACTCTCAAATCGGGAGACCGAGGACTATGCGGTCAGTTCCTACAAGTTATATTGGTCCCGTTCGAGGTGTTCGTGCCTTCTACGGGTTCGTTTGGTAGTTGGTTTGGATTTTCACTCTTTAACGGCCTGTTTTTCATGTTAAGTGTTGATTTTTGTAAATTATCATTATATTCTCCAACTGGGAGACCTGGGACTACGCGGTCAGTTCCTATAAATTACATTGGTCTTTGGAGAGGTGTTCGTGCCTGCTACGAGGTCGTTTGTGGGCTGGTTTGGGTTTTCACCCTTTAACGGCTTGTTTTCAAGTCAAAGTGTGATTATTGCAAATTATCGTCTTACTCTTAATTCGGGACACCCAGGACTACGCGGTCAGTTCGTACAAGTTATAATGGTCCCGTGCGAGGTGTACGTACCTCATACAAGGTCGTTTGCGGGCTGGTTTAGCTTTTCATCCTATAACAGCTTATTTTTAAGAAAGCGTCATTTTTGCAAATTATCGTCTTACTCTCAAATCGGGAGACCTTAGACTACGCATTAAATTCCTACAAGTTACATTGGTCCCGCGTGAGGTGTTCGTGCTTCTTACGGGGTCGTTTGGAGGGTGTTTTCGGTTTTCCCCTCTAGCAGCCTGTTTTCAAGTCTCAGTGTTATTTTTGCAAATTATCATCAGACTCTCAAACTAAGAGACCCGGGACTACGTGATCTGTTCCTCCAAGTTACATTAGTCCCAAGCGAGGTGTTCGTGCCTCCTACGGGGTCATTTGGTGGATGGTTTGGGTTTTCACCCTTTAACGGCCTATTTTTAGGAAAGTCTGATTTTGCAAATTATCACCATAGTCTCAAACTGGCAGACCCGGGACTACGCGGTCAGTTCCTATAAGTTACATTGGTCCCGTGTGAGGTGTTCGTGCCTCCTACGGGGTCGTTTGGGGGCTGGTTTGGGTTTTCACCCTCTAGCAGCCTGTTTTCATGTCTAAGAGTGATTTTTTCAAATTATCATCAAACTCTCAAATCCTGAGACCCGGGACTACGCGAACAGTTCCTACAAGTTAGTTTGGTCCCGAGCGAGGTCTTCGTGCCTCCTACGAGGTCGTTTGGTGGATGGTTTGGGTTTTCACACATTAATGACCTATTTTTAAGAAAGTGTGAGTTTTGCAAATTATCTTCATATTCTCAAACCGGGAGACTAGAGAATATGCGGGTAGTTCCTACAAGTTACAATGGTCCCGTGCGAGGTGTTCGTGCCTTCTACGGGGTGGTTTGGGGGCTGGTTTGGATTTTCATCCTTTAACAGCCTATTTTTTAGTTTAAGTGTTGATTTTTGTTAATAATCATCATATTCTCAAACTGGGAGACACGGGACTACGCGATCAGTTCCTACAAGTTACACTGGTCTCGTGCGAGGTGTTCTTGTCTCCTACGAGGTCGTTTGGGTAGTGGTATGGTTTTTCACACTATAACGGCCTATTTTCAAGTCTAAGTGTAATTTTTGCAAATTATCGTCAAACTCTAAAACCAAGAGACCCGGGACTAAGCGGTTAGTTCCTACAAGTTACATTGGTCCCGAGCGAGGTGTTCGTGCCTCCTAAGAGGTCGTTTGGGTGCAGATTTGGGTTTTCACCCTTTAACGGCTTATTTTTATGTTAGTGTGATTTTTGCAAATTATCGACATACTCTCAAATACGGAGACCAAGGACTGTGCGGTCAGTTCCAGAAGTTACGTTGGTCCCGTGCGAGGTGTTCGTGCCTTCTACGGGGTCGTTTGGGGTTGGTTTGGGTTTTCACCCTTTAACAGCTTGTTTTCAAGAAAGTGTGATTTTTGCAAATTATCATCATACTCTCAAACCGAGAGACCCGAGACTACGAGGTAAGATCTTACAAGTTAAGATGGTCCCGTGCAAGTTATTCGTGCCTCCTACGCGGTCTTTGGTGGCGGGTTTGGGTTTTCACCCTTTAATTGCCTGTTTTCAAGTCTAAGTGTGATTTTTATAAATTATCATCAAACTCTCAAATCGAGAGACCCGAGACTACGCGGTCAGTTTTCTACCAGTTACATTGGTCCTGAACGAGGTGTTCATGCCTCATACGGGGTCGTTTGGTGGATGGTTTGGGTTTTCACCTTTTAACGGATTATTTTTAATTCAAAGTGTGTTGTTTCAAATTATCATCGTAGTCTTTAATCGAGAGACCGGGGACTATGTGGTCAGTTCCAACAAGTTACATTGGTCCCGTTCGAGGTGTTTGTGCCTTCTACCGAGTCATTTGGGGGTTGGTTTGGATTTTCACCATTTGACGGCTTATATTTAATTCAAAGTGTGTTTTTTCAAATTATCGACATACTCTCAAACCGGGAGACTGGGGACTATGCGGTCAGTCTCTACAAGTTATATCTGTCCCATTCGAGGTGTTCGTGCCTTCTACGGGGTCGTTTGGGAGCTGGTTTGGATTTTCACTCTTTAACGTCCTGTTTCTCAGTTTAAGTGTTGATTTTTGTAAATAATCAACATATTCTCAAACTGGGAGACCCGGGACTACGCGATCAGTTCCTATAAGTTATATTGGTCTCTAGCGAGGTGTTCGTGCCTGCTATGAGGTCGTTTGTGGGCTGGTTTGGGTTTTTACCCTTTAACGGATTATTTTCAAGTCAAAGTGTGATTTTTGCAAATTCTTATCTTACTCTTAAATCGGGAGACCCAGGACTACGCGCTCAGTTCCGACATGTTACATTGGTACCGTGCGAGGTGTTCGTGCCTCATACAGGGTCTTTTCCGGGATGGTTTAGGTTTTTACCCTTTTACAGCGTATTTAACAGAAGGCGTCATTTTTGCAAATTATCGTCATGCTCTCAAACCGGGAGACCTTGGACTACACGTTCAATTCCTACCAGTTATATTGGTCCTGCACGAGGTGTTCGTGCCTCCTACGAGGTTGTTTGGGGGATGGTTTGGGTTTCACCCTTTAGCAGCCTGTTTTCATGTCTAAGTGTGATTTTTGCAAATTCTCGTCAAACTCTCAAACCGAGAGACCTGGGACTACGGGGTTTGTTCCTACAAGTTACATTGGTCTAGAGCGAGGTGTTCGTGCCTCCTACGGGGTGCATTTGGTGGATGTTTTGGGTTTCCACCCTTTAACGGCCTATTTTTAGGAAAGTGTGATTTTTGCAAATTATCACCATACTCTCAAACCGGGAGACCCGGGACTACGGGGTCAGTTCCTATAAGTTACATTGGTCCGGTATGAGGTGTTCGTGCCTCCTACGGGGTCGTTTGGTGGTTGGTTTGGGTTTTTAACCTCTAGCAGCCTATTTTCAAGTCTAAGTGTGATTTTTGCAAATTATCATGAAACTCTCAAATCCTAAGACACGGGACTACGCGATTAGTTCCTACAAATTAGATTGGTCCCGAGCGAGGTGTTCGTGCCTCCTACGGGGTCGTTTGGTGGATGGTTTGGGTTTTCACACTTTGACGGCCTATTTTTAAGAAAGTGTCAGTTTTCAAAATTATCATCATATTCTCGAACCGGGAGTCTCGGGAGTATGAGGGTAGTTCCCACAAGTTACAATGGTCCCGTGCGAGGTGTTCATTCCATCTACGGGGTCGTTTGGGAGCTGGTTTGGATTTTCACCCTTTAACGACCTATTTTTCAGTATAAGTGTTGAGTTTGGTAAATTTTCATCATATTCTCAACCTAGGAGACCCGGGACTACGCGGTCATATCCTATAAGTTACATTCATCTCTTGCGAGGTGTTCGTGCCTCCTACGGGTCGTATCGGGGCAGGTTTGGGTTTTCAGCCTTTAACGGCTTATTTTCAAAAAAGTGTGATTTTTACAAATTATCGTCATACTCTTAAACCAAGAGACTCGAGACTACACGGTCAGTTCCTACAAGTTACACATATCCCATGCGAGGTGTTCGTGCCTCATACGGGGTCGTTTGGTGGATGGTTTGGGTTTTCGTCCTTTAATGGATTGTTTTTAAGTCAAAGTGTGATTTTGCAAATTATTGTCATACTCTCAAACTGGGATACCCGGGACTACGCTGTCAGTTTCGACAAGTTACATTGTTCTCATGCGAGGTGTTCGTGCCTCCTACAAGGTCGTTTGGGGGCTGGTTTGGGTTTTCACCCTTTAACGGCTTATTTTTAAGTCAAAGTGTGATTTTTCAAATTATCCCCGTACTCTTAAACCGGGAGACTGGAGACTATGCAGTCAGTTCCTACAAGTTACATTGGTCCCGTTCGAGGTGTTCGTGCCTTCTACGGGGTCGTTTGGGGACTGGTTGGGATTTTCACTCTTTAACGGCCTGTTTTCAAGCTTAAGAGTAATTTTTGCAAATTATCGTCACACTCTCAAACCAGGAGACCCGATACTTTACGGTCAGTTCCTATATGTTACATTGGTCCCATGCGAGGTGTTCATGCCTCCTACGGGGTCGTCGGTGGCTGGTCTGGGTTTTCACCCTTTAACGACTTATTTTTAAGTCAAAGTGTGATTTTTTCAAAATATCGTCATACTCTCATACCGGGAGATCGGGGACATTGTGGTCAGTTCCTACAAGTAAAAATTGTCCCATGCGAGGTGTTCGTGCCATCTACGGGGTCGTTCGGGGGCTAGTTTGGATTTTCATCCTTTTACGCCCTGTTTTTCAGTAAAATGTTGATTTTTGTTAATAATCATCATATTCTCATACTGGGAGACCCGGGACTCCGCTATCAGTTCCTACAAGTTACATTGGTCTCATGCTAGGTGTTCTTGTCTCCTACGAGGTCGTTTGTGGGGTGGTATGGGTTTTCACCCTTTAACGGCCTGTTTTTAAGTCTAAGTGTAATTTTTACAAATTATCATCAAATTCTAAAACCGAGATACCCGGGACAACGCGGTCAGTTTCTACAAGTTACATTGGTCCCGAGCGAGGTGTTCGTGCCTCTTAAGAGGTCGTTTGGAGGCTGGTTTGGGGTTTCACCCTTTAGCGGCTTATTTTTATGTTAGTGTGATTTTTACGAATTATCGACATATTCTCAAATAGGGAGACCAAGGACTGCGCGGTCAGTTCCAGAAGTTACATTGGTCATGTGCGAGGTGTTCGTGCCTTCTATGGGGTTGTTTGGGGGCTTGTTTGGATTTTCACCCTTTAACGGCTTATTTTTAAGAAAGTGTGATTTTTGCTAATTATCATCATACTCTCAAACCGATAGACCCGAAACTACGAGGTCAGTTCCTACAAGTTAAAATGGTCCCGTGCGTGTTGTTCGTGCCTCCTACAGGGTCTTTGGTGGCTCGTTTAGGTTTTCACCCTTTAACAGCCTGTTTTCAAATCTAAGTGTTATTTTTGCAAATTATCATCAAACTCTAAAACCGAGAGACCCGGGACTACACGGTTAGTTCCTACAAGTTACATTGGTCCCGAGCGAGGTGTTCGTGCCTCCTAAGAGGTCGTTTAGAGGTTGGTTTGGGTTTTCATCCTTTAACGACTTATTTTTAATTCAAAGTGTATTTTTTTAAATTATCGTCATACTCTCTAACTGAGAGACCAGGGACTATGTGGTCAGTTCCTATAAGTTACATTGGTCCCGTTCGAGGTGTTCGTGCCCTCTACCGAGTCATTTTGGGGTTTGGTTTGATTTTCACCGTTTGATGGCTTATTTTTAATTCAAAGTGTGTTTTTTCAAATTATCGTCGTACTCTCAAACCGGGAGACCGGGGACTACATGGTCAGTTCCTACACGTTACATTGGTCTCGTACGATGTGTTCGTGCCTCCTACGAGGTCGTTTGTGGCTGATTTGGGTTTTCACCCTTTAACGGCCTATTTTTAACTCAAAGTGTGATTTTTTCAATTATCGTCATACTCTCAAACAGGGAGACCGAGGATTATGTGATTGGTTCCTACAAGTTACATTGGTCCCATTCGAGGTGTTCGTGCCCTCTACGGGGTCGTTTGGGGACTAGTTTTGATTTTCACTCTTTAACGGCCTGTTTTCAAGCCTAAGTGTAATTGTTTGCAAATTATCGTCACACTCTCAAACAGGGAGACCCGGGACTTTGCGGTCGGTTCCTATATATAACATTGGTCCCGTGCGAGGTGTTCATGCCTCCTACGGGGTCGTTGGTGGCTGGTTTGGGTTTTCACGCTTTAACGGCTTATTTTTAAGTCAAAGTGTGATTTTTTCAAAATATCATCATACTCTCAAACCGAGAGACCGGGGACATTGCGATCAGTTCCTACAAGTTACATTGGTCCCGTTCGAGGTGTTCGTGCCATCAATGGGGTCGTTTGGGGGCTGGTTTTGATTTTCACTCTTTAACGGCCTGTTTTAAAGCCTAAGTGTAATTTTTGCAAATTATCATCACACTCTCAAACCGAGAGACCCGGGACTATGCGGTGAGTTCCTATATGTTACATTGGTCCCGTGCGAGGTGTTCATACCTCTTACGAGGTCGTTTAGGGGCTAGTTTGGATTTTCACCCTTTAACGGCTTGTTTTCAAAAAAGTGTGATTTTTGGAAATTATCATAATACTCTCGAACCGAGAGACCCAGGACTACGAGGTTAGTTCCTACGAGTTACATTGGTCCCGTACGAGTTGTTCCTACCTCCTACGGGATCCTTGGGGGCTGGTTTGGATTTTCACCCTTTGACAGCCTGTTTTCAAGTCTCTGTGTGATTTTTGTCAATTATGGTCAAACTCACAAACCGAGAGACCTGAGACTACACGGTCAGTTCCTACAAGTTACATTTGTCCCGTGCGAGGTGTTCGTGCCTCATACGGGGTCGTTTGGTGGCTGGTTTCGGTTTTCACCGTTTAAGGGCTTATTTTTAATTCAAATTGTGTTTTTTCAAATTATCATCATACTCTCTAACCGAGAAACCGGGGACTATGTGGTCAGTTCCTATAAGTTACATTGGTCCCGCTCGAGGTGTTCATGCCTTCTATCGGGTCGTTTGGGGGTTGGTTTGGATTTTCACCGTTTGATGGCTGATTTTTGATTCAGAGTGTGTTTTTTCAAATTATCGTCATACTCTCAAACCGGGAGACTGGGGACTATGCGGTCAGTTCCTACAAGTTATATTGGTCCCCTTCGAGGTGTTCGTGCCTTCTACGGGGTCATTTGGGGGCTGGTTTGGATTTTCACTCTTTAACGGCCTGTTTTTCAATTTAAGTGCTGATTTTTGTAAATCATCATGATATTCTCAAACTGGGAGACCCGAGACTACGCAGTCAGTTCCTATAACTTACATTGGTCTTTGGAGAGGTGTTCGTGCCTACTACGAGGTCGTTTGTGGGATGGTTTGAGTTTTCACCCATTAACGGCTTGGTATCAAGTAAAATTGTGATTTTTGAAAATTATCATCTTACTCTTAAACCGGGAGACCCAGGACTACTCGGTCAGTTCCTACAAGTTACATTGGTCCCATGAGAGGTGTTCGTTACTCATACGGGATCATCTGCTGGCTGGTTTACATTTTCACCCTTTAATAACTTGTTTTCAAGAAAGCATCATTTTTTCAAATTATCATCATGCTCAGAAATTAGGAGACCTTGGACTACGCGTTTAATTCCTACAAGTTACATTTGTCCTGAGCGAGGTGTTCGTGCATCCTACGGGCTCTTTTGGGGGATGGTTTGGGTTTTCACCCTTTAACGGCCTAATTTTAGGAAAGTGTGAATTTTGCAAATTATCACCATACTATCAAACCGGGAGACTCGGGACTACATGGTTAGTTCCTACAAGTTAGATTGGTCCCTGCGAGTTTTTCCTGCCTCATACGGGGTCCTTGGGGGCCGGTTTGGGTTTTCACCCTTTAACAGCCTGTTTTCAAGTCTAAATGTGATTTTTGCAAATTATGGTCAAACTCTCAAACTGAGAGACCTGAGACTACACGGTCTGTTCCTACAAGTAACATTTGTCCCGTGCGAGGTGTTCGTTCCTCATACAGGGTCGTTTAGTGGCTGGTTTCGGTTTTCACCATTTAACGGCTTATTTTTAATTCAAAGTGTGTTTTTTCAAATTATCGTCATACTCTATAATCGAGAAACCGGGGACTATGTGGTCAGTTCCTATAACTTACATTGGTCCTGTTCGAGGTGTTCATGCCTTCTATCAGGTCATTTGGGGGTTGGTTTGGATTTTCACCGTTTGACGGCTTATTTTTAATTGAGAGTTTTTTTTTCAAATTATCATCATACTCTCAAACTGGGAGACTGGGGACTATGCGGTCAGTTCCTACAAGTTATATTGGTTCCCTTCAAGTGTTCGTGCATCCTACGGGCTCTTTTGGTGGATGGTTTGGATTTTCACTCTTTAACGGCCTGTTTTTCAGTTTAAGTGTTGATTTTTGTAAATAATCAACATATTCTTAAACTGGGAGACGTGGGACTACGCGATCAGTTCCTATAAGTTATATTTGTCTCTAGCAAGGTGTTCGTGCCTGCTACGAGGTCGTTTGTGGGCTGGTTTGGGGTTTCACCCTTTAACGGCTTGTTTTCAAGTCAAAGTGTGAGTTTTGCAAATTATCGTCTTACTCTTAAACCGGGAGACCCAGGACTACGCGGTCAGTTCCTACATGTTACGTTGGTCCCGTGCGAGGTGTTCGTGCCTCATATGGGGTCATTTGCGGGATGGTTTAGGTTTTCACCCTTTAACAGCTTATTTAACAGAAGGCATCATTTTTGCAAATTATTGTCATTCTCTCAAACCGAGAGACCTTGGACTACGCGTTCAATTCCTACCAGTTATATTGGTCCCGCGCGAGGTGATCGTGCCTCCTACGGGGTTGTTTGGGGGATAATTTGGGTTTTCACCTTTTAGCAGCCTGTTTTCATGTCTAAGTGTGATTTTTGCAAGTTATCATCAAACTCTCAAATCGAGAGACCTGGGACTCCGGGGTTTGTTCCTACAAGTTACATTGGTCCATAGCGAGGTGTTCGTGCCTCATACGGGGTGCATTTCGTGGATGGTTTGGGTTTCCACCCTTTAACGACCTATTTTTAGGAAAGTGTGATTTTTACAAATTATCACCATACTCTCAAACTAGGAGACCCGAGACTACACGATTTGTTCCTATAAGTTACATTGGTCCCGTACGAGGTGTTCGTACCTCCTACGGGGTCGTTTGGTGGATGATTTGGGTTTTCACCCTTTAATAGCTTGTTTTTAAGTTAAAGTGGGATTTTTGCAAATTATTGTCATACTCTCAAACCGAGATACCCGGGACTACGCGGTCACTTCCTACACGTTACATTGGTCTCGTGCGAGGTGTTCGTGCCTCCTACGAGGTCGTTTGATGGTTGGTTTGGGTTTTCACCCTTTATCGTCTTATTTTTAACTCAAAGCGTGAATTTTTGAATTATCGTCATACTCTCAAACTGGGAGATCGGGGACTATGTGATTGGTTCCTACAAGTTACATTGGTCCCATTCGAGGTGTTCGTGCCCTCTCCGGGGTCGTTTGGGGACTAGTTTTGTTTTTCACTCTTTAACGACCTGTTTTCAAGCCTAAGTGTAGTTTTTGCAAATTATCGTCACACTCTCAAACCGAGAGACCCGGGACTATGCAGTCAGTTCCTATATGTAACATTGGTCCCGTGCGAGGTGTTTAATCCTCCTACGGGGTCGTTGGTGGCTGGTTTGGGTTTTCACCCTTTAACGGCTTATTTTTGAGTCAAAGTGTGATTTTTTCAAAATATCATCATACTCTCAAACCGAGAGACCGGGGACATTGCGATCAGTTCCTACAAGTTACATTGGTCCCGTTCGAGGTGTTCGTGCCATCTACGGGGTGGTTTGGGGGCTGGTTTGGATTTTCACTCTTTAACGGCCTGTTTTTCAAGCCTAACTGTAATTTTTGAAAATTATCGTCACACTCTCAAACCGGGAGACCTAGGACTATGCAGTGAGTTCCTATATGTTACATTGGTCCCGTGCGAGGAGTTCATACCTCTTACGGGGTCGTTTAGGGGCTGGTTTGGGTTTTCACCCTTTAACGGCTTGTTTTCAAGAAAGTGTGATTTTTGCAAATTATCATCATACTCTCTAATCGAGAGACCCGGGACTACGAGGTTAGTTCCAACAAGTTACATTGGTCCCGTACGAGTTGTTCCTGCCTCCTACGAGATCCTTGGCGGATGGTTTGGGTTTTCACCCTTTAACAGCCTGTTTTCAAGTCTAAGTGTGATTTTTGCAAATTATGGTCAAACTCACAAACCGAGAGACCTGAGACTACACGGTCAGTTCCTACAAGTTACATTTGTCCCGTGCGAGGTGTTCGTGCCTCTTGCGGGGTCGTTTGATGGCTGGTTTCGGTTTTCACCATTTAACGGCATATTTTTAATTCAAAGTGTGTTTTTTCAAATTATCGTCACACTCTCTAACCGAGAAACCGGGGACTATGTGGTCAGTTCCTATAAGTTACATTTGTCCCGTTCGAGGTGTTCATGCCTTCTATCGGGTCGTTTGGTGGTTGGTTTGGATTTTCACCGTTTGACGGCTTATTTTTAATTCAGAGTGTGTTTTTTCAAATTATCGTCATACTCTCAAACCGGGAGACTGGGGACTATGCGGTCAGTTCCTACAAGTTATATTAGTACCCTTCGAGGTGTTCGTGCCTTCTACGGGGTCATTTGGGGGCTGGTTTGGATTTTCACTCTTTAACGGCCTGTTTTTTAGTTTAAGTGTTGATTTTTGTAAATTATCATGATATTCTCAAACTGGAAGACCCGAGACTACGCAGTCAGTTCTTATAACTTACATTGGTCTTTGGTGAGGTGTTCGTGCCTGCTACGAGGTCGTTTGTGGGATGGTCTGAATTTTCACCCATTAATGGCTTGGTTTCAAGTTAAAGTGTGATTTTTGAAAATTATCATCTTACTCTTGAAACGGGAGACCCAGAACTACTCGGTCAGTTCCTACAACTTATATTGGTCCCGTGCGAGGTGTTCGTTACTCATACGGGATCATTTGCTGGCTGGTTTATGATTTCACCTTTTAATAGCTTGTTTTCAAGAAAGCATCATTTTTGCAAATTATCATCATACTCTCAAATTAGGAGAGCTTGGACTACGCATTTAATTCCTACAAGTTACATTGGTCCAGAGAGAGGTGTTCGTGCATCCTACGCACTCTTTTGGTGGATGGTTTGGGATTTCACCCTTTAACGGCCTATTTTTAGGAAAGTGTGATTCTTGCAAATTATCACCATACTCTCAAACCGGGAGACGCGGGACTACATGGTCAGTTCCTACAAGTTAGATTGGTCCCGAGTGAGGTGGTCATGCCTCCTACAGGGACGTTTGGTGGATGGTTTCGGTTTTCACCGTTTAACGGCTTATTTTTAATTCAAAGTGTGTTTTTTCAAATTATCGTGATACTCTCTAACCGAGAGACCGTGGAATATGTGGTCAGTTCCTACAAGTTACATTGGTCCCGTTCGAGGTGTTCATGCCTTCTATCGAGTCGTTTGGGGGTTGGTTTGGATTTTCACCGTTTGACGGCTTATTTTTAATTCAGAGTGTGTTTTTTCAAATTATCATCATACTCTCAAACCGGGAGACTGGGGACTATGCGGTCCGTTCCTACAAGTTATATTGGTCCCCTTCAGGTGTTCGTGCCTTCTACACGGTCGTTTGGGGGCTGGTTTGGATGTTCACTCTTTAACGGCCTGTTTTTCAGTTTAAGTGTTGATTTTTGTAAATAATCAACATATTATCAAACTGGGCGACCCGGGACTACGTGATCAGTTTCTATAAGTTACATTGGTCTCTAGCGAGGTGTTCGTGCCTACTACGAGGTCGTTTGTGGGCTGGTTTGAGTTTTCACCCTCTAACAGCTTGTTTTCAAGTTAAAGTGTGATTCTTGCAAATTATCGTCTTACTCTTAAATCGGGAGACCCAGTACTACGCGGTCAGTTCCTATATGTAACATTGGTCCCGTGCGAGGTGTTCGTGCCTCATACGGGGTCATTTGTGGGATGTTTTAGGTTTTCACCCATTAACAGCTTATTTAACAAAAGGCGTCATTTTTGCAAATCATCGTCATGCTCTCAAACCGGGAGACCTTGGACTACGCGTTCAATTCCTACCAGTTATATTGGTCCCGCGCGAGGTGTTCGTGCCTCCTACGGGGTCGTTTGGGGGATGGTTTGGGTTTTCACCCTTTAGCAGCCTGTTTTCTTGTCTAAGTGTGATTTTTGCAAATTATCATCAAACATTCAAATCGAGAGACCTGGGACTACGGGGTTTGTAACTACAAGTTACATTGGTCCAGAGCGAGGTGTTCGTGCCTCCTACGGGGTACATTTGGTGGATGGTTTGGGTTTCCACCCTCTAAGGGCCTATTTTTAGGAAAGTGTGATTTTTGCAAATTATCAACATACTCTCAAACCGGGAGACCCGGGACTACACGATCAGTTCCCATAAGTTACATTGGTCCCGTACGAGGTGTTCGTGCCTCCTACGGGGTCGTTTGGTGGTTAGTTTGGGTTTTTAACCTCTAGCAGCCTGTTTTCAAGTCTAAGTGTGATTTTTGCAAATTATCATCAAACTCTCAAAGCTTGACACCCGGGGCTACATGATTAGTTCCTACAAGTTAGATTGGTCCCGAGCGAGGTGTTCATGCCTCCTACGGGGTCGTTTGGTGGACGGTTTGGGTTTTCACACTTTGACGACCTATTTATAAAAAAGTGTGAGTTTTGCAAATTATCATCATATTCTCAAACCGGGAGACTCGAGAATATGCGGGTAGTTCCTACAAGTTACAATGGTCCCGTGCGATGTGTTCATTCCATCTACGGGGTCGTTTGGGAGCTGGTTTGGATTTTCACCCTTTAACGACCTATTTTTCAGTATAAGTGTTGAGTTTTGTAAATTTCCATCATATTCTCAAACTAGGCGACCCGGGACTATGCGGTCAGATCCTATAAGTTACATTCATCTCTTGCGAGGTGTTCGTGCCTCCTACGGGGTCATATCGGGGCTGGTTTGGGTTTTCAGCCTTTAACGGCTTGTTTTGAAAAAAGTGTGATTTTTGCAAATTATCTTCATACTCTCAAATCGAGAGACCCGAGACTACGCGATCAGTTCCTACAAGTTACTTATATCCCGTGCGAGGTGTTCGTCCCTCATACGGGGTCGTTTGGGGGATGGTTTGGGTTTTCGCCCTTTAACGATTTGTTTTTAAGTCAAAGTATGATTTTGCAAATTATTGTCATACTCTCAAACCGAGATACCCGGGACTACGCTGTAAGTTCCTACAAGTTACATTGGTTTCATGCGAGGTGTTCGTGCCTCCTATGAGGTCGTTTGGGGGCTGGTTTGGGTTCTCACCCTTTAACGGCTTATTGTTATGTCAAAGTGTGATTTTTCAAATTATCGTCACACTCTCAAACCGGGAGACCCGAGGCTTTGCGGTCAGTTCCTATATGTTACACTGGTCCTGTGCGAGGTGTTCATGCCTCCTACGGGGTCGTTGGTGGCTGGTCTGGGTTTTCACCCTTTAACGGATTATTTTTAAGTCAAAGTGTGATTTTTTCAAAATATCGTCATACTCTCATACCGGGAGATCGGGGACATTGTGGTCAGTTCCTACAAGTAACAATTGTCCCATGCGAGGTGTTCGTGCCATCTACGGGGTCGTTTGGGGGGCTGGTTTGGATTTTCATCCTTTAACGGCCTGTTTTTCAGTTTAAGTGTTGATTTTTGTTAATAATCATCATATTCTCAAACTGGGAGACCCGGGACTACGCGATCAGTTCCTACAAGTTACATTGGTCTCATGCTAGGTGTTCTTGTCTCCTACGAGGTCGTTTGTGGGGTGGTATGGGTTTTCACCCTTTAACCGCCCGTTTTCAAGTCTAAGTGTAATTTTTGCAAATTATCGTCAAACTCTAAAACCGAGAGACCAGGGACAACGCAGTCAGTTCCTACAAGTTACATTGGTCCCGAGCGAGGTGTCCGTGCCTCCTAAGAGGTCGTTTGGGGGCTGGTTTGGGTTTTCATGCTTTAGCGGCTTATTTTTATGTTAGTGTGATTTTTGCGAATTATCAACATATTCTCAAATATGGAGACCAAGGACTGCGCGGTCAGTTCCATAAGTTACATTGGTCATGTGCGAGGTGTTCGTGCCTTCTACGCGGTTGTTTGGGGGCTTGTTTGGGTTTTCACCCTTTAACGGCTTATTTTTAAGAAAGTGTGATTTTTGCAAATTATCATCATACTCTCAAACCGAGAAACCCGGGACTACGAGGTCAGTTCCTACAAGTTAAAATGGTCCCGTGCGTGTTGTTCGTGCCTCCTACGGGGTCTTTGGTGGTTGGTTTGGGTTTTCACCCTTTAACAGTTTGTTTTCAAATCTAAGTGAGATTTTTGTAAATTATCATCAAACTCTAAAACCAGGAGACCCGTATCTACGGGGTTAGTTCCTACAAGTTACATTTGTCCCGAGCGAGGTGCTCGTGTCTCATAAGAGGTCGTTTGGGGGCTAGTTTGGGTTTTCACCCTTTAACGGCCTATTTTTTATTCAATGTGTGTTTTTTTAAATTATTGTCATACTCTCTAACTGAGAGATCTGGGACTATGTGGTCAGTTCCTATAAGTTACCTTGCTCCCGTTCGGGGTGTTCGTGCCTTCTACCGAGTCATTTTGTGCTTTGGTTTGGATTTTCACCGTTCGATGGCTTATTTTTAATTCAAAGTGTGTTTTTTCAAATTATCGTCATACTCTCAAATCGGGAGACCAGGGACTATGCAGTCAGTTCCTACAAGTTATATTGGTCCGCTTCGAGGTGTTCGTGCCTTCTACGCGGTCGTTTGGGGGCTAGTTTAAATTTTCACTCTTTAACGTCCTATTTTTCAGTTTAAGTGTTGGTTTTTGTAAATTATCATCATATTCTCAAACTATGAGACCCGGGACTACGCCGTCAGTTCCTATAAGTTACATTGGTCTCTGGCGAGGTGTTCGTGTCTGCTACGAGGTCGTTTGTGGGTTGGTTTGGGTTTTCACCCTTTAACGGCTTGTTTTCAAGTCAAAGTGTAATTTTTGCAAATTATCGTGTTACTCTTAAACAGGGAGACCCAGGACTATGCGATCAGTTCCTACAAGTTACATTGGTCCCGTGCGAGGTGTTCGTTCCTCATACAGGGTCGTTTGCGGGCTGGTTTAGGTTTTCTCCCTTTAACAGCTTCTTTTAAAGAAAGCGTCATTTTTGCAAATTATCGTCATACTCTCAAACTGGGGGACCTTGGACTACGCGTTCAATTCATACAAGTTACATTGGTCCTGAGTGAGGTGTTCGTGCCTCCTACAGGGTCATTTGGTGGATGGTTTGGGTTTTCACCCTTTAACGGCCTATTTTTATGAAAGTGTGATTTTTTTAAATTATCACCATACTCTCAAACGGGGAGACCCAGGACTACGCGGTCAGTTCCTATAGGTTACATTGGTCCCGTGCGAGGTGTTCGTGCCTCATACGGGGTCATTTGCGGGCTGGTTTAGGTTTTCACCCTTTAACCACTTATTTTCAAGAAAGCGTCATTTTTAAAAATTCCCATCATACTCTCAAACTAGGAGACCTTGGACTACGCGTTCAATTCATACAAGTTATATTGGTCCTGAGCGAGGTGTTCGTGCCTCCTACGGGGTCATTTGGTGGATGGTTTGGGTTTTCACCCTTTAACGACCTATTTTTAGGAAAGTGTGATTTTTTTAAATTATCTCCATACTCTGAAACGGGTAGACCCGGGACTAGGCGGTCAGTTCTTATAGTGTACATTGGTCCCGTGCGAGGTGTTCGCGCCTCCTACGGGGTCGTTTGGGTGTTGGTTTGGGTTTTCACCCTCTAGCAGCCTGTTTTCAAGTCTAAGTGTGATTTTGCCAATTATCGCCATACTGTCAAACCGTGAGACCCGGGACTACGCGATCAGTTCCTACAAGTTAGATTGGTCCTGTGCGAGGTGTTCGTGCCTCCTACGGGGTCGTTTGGTGGATGGTTTGGGTTTTCACACTTAAACGACCAATTTTTAAGAAAGTTTGAGTTTTGCAAATTATCGTCATATTCTCAAATTGGGAGACTCAGGAATATACAGGTTGTTCCTACAAGTTACAACGGTCCCGTGCGAGGTGTTGGTGCCATCTAAGGGTCGTTTGGGGGCTGGTTTGCATTTTCACCCTTTACTGGCCTATTTTTCAGTATAATTGTTGATTTTTGCAAATTATCAAACTGGGAGACCGGGGACTATGTGATTGGTTCCTACAAGTTACATTGGTCCCGTTCGAGGTGTTCGTGCCGTCTACGGGGTCGTTTGGGGACTAGTTTTTATTTTCACTCTTTAACGGCCTGTTTTCAAGCCTCAGTGTAATTTTTGCAAATTATCATCACACTCTCAAACCGGGAGACCCAGGACTATGCGGTTAGTTCCTATATGTATCACTGGTCCCGTACGAGGTGTTCATGCCTCCTACGGGGTCGTTGGTGGCAGGTTTGGGTTTTCACCCTTTAACGGCTTATTTTTAAGTCAAAGTGTGATTTTTTCAAAATATCATCATACTCTCAAACCGAGAGACTGGGGACATTGCGATCAGTTCCTACAAGTTATATTTGTCCCGTTCGAGGTGTTCGTGCCATCTACGGGGTCGTTTGGGGGCTGGTTTTGATTTTCAGCATTTGACGGCTTATTTTTAATTCAGAGTGTGTTTTTTCAAATTATCATTATACTCTCAAACCGGGAGACTGGGGACTATGCAGTCAGTTCCTACAAGTTATATTGGTCCCCTTCGAGGTGTTCGTGCCTTCTACGGGGTCGTTTGGTGGCTGGTTTGGATTTTTACTCTTTAACGGCCTATTTTTCAGTTTAAGTGTTGACTTTTGTAAATTATCATGATATTCTCAAACTGGGAGACCCGATACTACGCAGTCAGTTCCTATAACTTACATTGGTCTTTGGTGAGGTGTTCGTGCCTGCTACGAGGTCATTTGTGGGCTGGTTTGAGTTTTAACCCATTAACGGCTTGGTTTCAGGTTAAATTGTGATTTTTGAAAATTATCGTCTTACTCTTAAATCGGGAGACCCAGGATTACTCGGTCAGTTCCTATAAGTTACATTGGTTCCCTGCGAGGTGTTCGTTACTCATACGGGATGATCTGGTGGCTGGTTTACGTTTTCGCCCTTTAACAACTTGTTTTCAAGAAAGCGTCATTTTTGCAAATTATCATCATACTCTCAAATCAGGAGACCATGGACTACGCGTTTAATTCGTACAAGTTACATTTGTCCCATGCAAGGTGTTCGTGCCTGATACGGGGTCGTTTGATGGCTGGTTTCGGTTTTCACCGATTAACGGCATATTTTTAATTCAAATTGTGTTTTTTACAATTATAGTCATACTCTCTAACCGAGAGACGGGGGACTATGTGGTCAGTTCCTACAAGTTACATTGGTCCCATTCGAGATATTCATGCCTTTTATCGGGTCGTTTGGGGGTTGGTTTATATTTTCACCGTTTGACGGCTTATTTTTAATTCAGAGTGTGTTTTTTCAAATTATCGTCATACTCTCAAATCGGGATACTGGGGACTATGCGGTCTGTTCCTACAAGTTATATTGGTCCCCTTCAAGGTGTTCGTGCCTTCTACGGGGTCGTTTGGGGGATGGTTTGGATTTTCACTCTTTAACGACCTGTTTTTCAGTTTAAGTGTTGATTTTTGTAAATTATCATGATATTCTCAAACTAGGAGACCCGAGACTACGCGGTCTGTTCCTATAACTTACATTAGCCTTTGGTGAGGTGTTCGTGCCTGCTACGAGGTCATTTGTGGGCTGGTTTGAGTTTTCACCTTTAACGGCTTGTTTTCAAGTTAAAGCGTGATTTTTGAAAATTATCATCTTACTCTTAAACCGGGAGAACCAGGACTACTCGGTCAATTCCTACAAGTTACATTGGTCCCGTACGAGGTGTTCGTTACTCATACGGGATCATCTGCTGGCTGGTTTACGTTTTCACCCTTTAATAGCTTATTTTCAAGAAAGCATCATTTTTGCAAATTATCGTCATACTCTTAAACCGGGAGACCTTGGACTACGCGTTTAATTCCTGCAAGTTACATTGGTCCTGAGCGAGGTGTTCGTGCCTCCTACGGGGTCTTTTGGTGGATGGTTTGGGTTTTCACCCTTTAACGGCCTATTTTTAGGAAAGTGTGATTTTAGCAAATTATCACCATACTCTCAAACCGAGAGACCTGGGACTACATGGTCAGTTCCTACAAGTTAGATTGGTCCCGAGCGAGGTGATCGTGTCTCCTACGAGGACGTTTGGTGGTTGGTTTGAGTTTTCACAATTTAACAGCCTATTTTTAAGAAAGTTTGATTTTTCCAAATTATCATCATATTCTCAAACCGGGAGACTCGGGACTATGCGGGTAGTTCCTACAAGTTACAATGCTCCCGTGCGAGGTGTTCGTGCCATCTACGGGGTCGTTTGGCGGCTTGTTTATATTTCCACCCTTTAACCGCCTATTTTTCAGTTTAAGTATTGGGTTTTATAAATTATCATCATATTCTCAAACTGGGAGACCCGAGACTATGCGGTCAGATCCTATAAGTTACATTGGTCTCTAATGAGGTGTTCGTGCCTCCTACGGGGTCGTATCGGGGCTGGTTTGGGTTTTCCGCCTTCAACGGCTTGTTTTCAAGAAAGTGTGATTTTTTCAAATTATCATCATTCTCTCAAACTGAGGGACCCGAGACTACGCGGTCAGTTCCTACAAGTTACATATATCCCGTGCGAGGTGTTCGTGCCTCATACGGGGTCGTTTGGTGGATGGTTTGGGTTTTCACCCTTTAACGGCTTGTTTTTAAGTAAAAGTGTGATTTTTGTAAATTATTGTCATACTCTCAAACCGGGATACTCGGGACTACGCGGTCAGTTCCTACAAGTCACATTGGTCCCGTGCCAGGTGTTCGTGCCTCCTACGAGGTCGTTTTGGGGGGTGGTTTGGGTTTTTACCCTTTAACGACTTATTTTTAACTCAAAGTGTGATTTTTCAAATTATCGTCATAATCTCAAATCGAGAAACTTGGGACGATGCGGTCAGTTCCAACAAGTTACACTGCTCCCGTTCGAGGTGTTCGTGCCTTCTACGGGGTTGTTTGGGGGGTGTTTTGGATTTTCAGTCTTTAACGGCCTGTTTTCAAGCCTAAGTGTAATTTTTTCAAATTATCATCACACTCTCAAACCGGGTTACCCGGGACTATGCGGTCAGTTTCTATATGTTACATTGGTCCCGTGCGAGGTGTTCATGGCTCCTACGGGGTCGTTGGTGGTTGTTCGGGGTTTTCACTCTTTAACGGCTTATTTTTATGTCAAAGTGTGATTTTTTCAAAATATAGTCATACTCTCAAATTGGGAGACCAGGGACATTGCGGTCAGTTCCTACAAGTTACATGGGTCCCGTGCGAGGTGTTCGTGCCATCTACGGGGTCATTTGGGGGTTATTTTGGATTTTCATTCTTTAACAGCCTATTTTTCAGTTCAAGTGTTGATTTTTGTATATAATCATCATATTCTCAAACTGGGAGACCCCGGACTATACGATTAGTTCCTATAAGTTACATTGGTCTCGTGCGAGTTGTTCCTGTCTCCTACGAGGTCGTTTGGGGGGTGGTATGGGTTTTCACCCTTTAACGGCTTGTTTTCAAGTCAAAGTGTAATTTTTACAAATTATTGTCAAACTCTAAAATCGAGAGACTCGGGACTACACGATCAGTTCCTACAAGTTACATTGGTCCCGAGCGAGGTGTTCGTGCCTCCTAAGAGGTCGTTTGGTGCCCGGTTAGGGTTTTCACCCTTTAACGGCATATTTTTATGTTAGTGTGATTTTTACAAATTATCGACATACTCTCAAATAGGGAGAGAAAGGACTGCGCAGTCAGTTCTAGAAGTTACATTGGCCCCGTGCTAGGTGTTCGTGCCTTCTGCGGGGTCGTTTGGGGGCTGGTTTGGGTTTTCAGCCTTTAACGGCTTATTTCCAAGAAAGTTTGTTTTTTGCAAATTATCATCATACTCTCAAACCGAGAGACCCGGGACTACGAGGTCAGTTCCTACAAGCTACATTGGCTCCGTGCGTGTTGTCCGTGCCTCCTACGGGGTCTTTGGTGGCTCGTTTGGGTTTTCACCCTTTAACAGCCTGTTTTTAATTCTAAGTGTGATTTTGGCAAATTATCGTCAAACTCTCAAACCGAGAGACCCGAGACTATGCGGTCAGTTCCTATAAGTTACATTGGTCTCGAGCGAGGTGTTCCTGCCTCATATGGGGTCGTTTGGGGGCTGGTTTGGGTTTTCACCGTTTAACGGCTTATTTTTAATTCAAAGTGTCTATTTTCAAATTATCGACATACTCTTTAACCGAGAGACCGTGGACTATGTGCTCAGTTCCTATAAGTTACATTCGTCCCGTTCGAGGTGTTCGTTCCTTCTACGGGGTCGTTTGGGTGTTGGTTTGGATTTTCACCGTTTAATGGCTTATTTTTAATTCAAAGTGTGCTGTTTCAAATTATCGTCATACTCCCAAATTGGGAGACCAGGGACTATGTGATAAGTTCATACAAGTTATATTGGTCCCGTTCGAGGTGTTCTTGCCTTCTACGGGGTCGTTTCGGGGTTGGTTTGGATTTTTACTCTTTAACGGCCTATTTTTCAGTTTAAGTGTTGATTTTTGTAAATTATCATCATATTCACAAACTGGGAGACCCAGGACTACACGGTCAGTTCCTATAAGTTACATTGGTCTCTCGCGAGGTTCTCGTGACGGCTACGAGGTCGTATCGGGGTTGGTTTGGGTTTTCAACCTTTAACGGCTTATTTTCAGGAAAGCGTGATTTTTCAAATTATCATCATACTCTCAAACTGAGAGACCCGAGACTATGCGGTCAGTTCCTACAAGTTACATATATCTCGTGCGAGGTGTTCGTGCCTTATACGGGGTCGTTTGGTGGATGGTTTGGGTTTTCACCCTATAACGGCTTGTTTCTAAGTCAAAGTTTGGTTTTTGCAAATTATTGCCATACTCTCAAACCGGGATACCCGAGACTACGCGGTCAGTTCCTATAAGTTACATTGGTCTCGTGCGAGGTGTTCGTGCCTCCTACGAGGTCATTTGGGGTCTGGTTTGGGTTTTCACCCTTTAACGTCTTATTTTTAAGTCAATGTTTGATTTTTCAAATGGTCGTCATACTCTCAAACTGGGAGACCGGGAACTATGCGGTCAGTTCCTACAAGTAACATTTGTCCCGTTCGAGGTGTTCGTGCCATCTACAGGGTCGTTTGGGGTATGGTTTGGATTTTCAGCATTTAACAGCCTATTTTTCAGTTTAAGTGTTGATTTTCATAAATAATCATCATATTCTCAAACTGGGAGACTCGGGACTACGCGATCAGTTCCTACAAGTTACATTGGTCTCGTGCGAGGTGTTCCTGTCTCCCACGAGGTCGTTTGGGGTGTGGTATGGGTTTTCACCCTTTAACGGCCTCTCTTTCAAGTCTAAGTGTAATTTTTACAAATTATCGTCAAACTATAAAACCAAGAGACCCGAGACTACGCGGTCAGTTCCTACAAGTTACATTGGTCCCGAGCGAGGTGTTCGTGCCTCCTAAGAAGTCGTCTAGGGGCTGATTTGGGTTTCCACCCTTTAACGGCTTATTTTTATGTTAGTGTGATTTTTGCAAATTATCGACATACTCTCAAATAGGGAGACCAAGGACTGTGCGGTCAATTCTAGAAGTTACATTGGTCCCGTGCGAGGTGTTCGTGCCTTCTACGGGGTTGTTTTGCGGGTTGTTTGGGTTTTCACCCTTTAACGGCTTGTTTTCAAGAAAGTGTGATTTTTGAAAATTATCATCATACTCTTAAACCGAGAGACCCGGCGGGTCTACGAGGTTAGTTCCTACAAGTTAAATTGGTCCCGTTCGAGTTGTCCGTGCCTCCTATGAGGTCTTTGGTGGCTGGTCTGGGTTTTCCTACAAGTCAAAGTGTGATTTTTGTAAATTATCACCAGACTCTCAAACCGAGAGTCCCGATACTACGCATTCAGTTCCTACAAGTTACATTGGTCCCGAGCGAGGTGTTAGTGCCTCATACGGGATCGCTTGGTGGTTGGTTTGGGTTTTCACCATTTAGCGGCTTATTTTTAACTCAAAGTGTGTTTTTTCAAAATATAATCATACTCTCTAAATGAGAGACCGGGGACTATGTGGTCAGTTCTTATAAGTTACATTGGTCCCGAGCGAGGTGATCATGCCTCCTACGGGGTCATTTGGTGGATGGTTTGGGTTTTCACCCTTTAAAGGCCTATTTTTAGGAAAGTGTGATTTTTTAAAATTATCACCATACTCTCAAATGGGGAGACCCGGGACTACGCCGTCAATTCCTATAGGTTACATTGGTCCCGTGCGAGGTGTTCGTGCCTCCTACTGGGTCATTTGGGGGCTGGTTTGGGTTTTCACCATCTAACGGCCTATTTTATAGTTTAAGTGGTTGTTTTGTAAATTATCATCATATTCTCAAACTGGAAGACCCGGGACTACGCGGTGAGATCCTATAAGTTACATTGGTCTCTTGTGATGTGTTCGTGCCTCCTACGGGGTCGTATAGGAGCTGGTTTTGGTTTTCACTATTTAACGACTTGTTTTAAAGAAAGTGTGATTCTTGCAAATTATCACCATACTCTCAAACCGAGTGACCCGAGACTACGCGGTCAGTTCCTACAAGTTACATATATCCCGTGCAAGGTGTTCGTGCCTCCTACGAGGTCGTTTGGGGGCTGGTTTGGGTTTTCACTCTTTAAGGGCTTGTTTTTAACTCAAAGTGTGATTTTTCAAATTATCGTCATACTCTAAAACCGAGAGACCGGCGACTATGCGGTCAGTTCCTACAAGTTACATTCGTCCTGTTCGAGGTGTTCGTTCCTTCTACGGGTTCGTTTGGAGGCTGGTTTGGATTTTCACTCTTTAACGGCCTATTTTCAAGCCTCAATGTAATTTTTGCAAATTATCGTCACACTCTCAAACCGGGAGACCCGGGATATGCGGTCAGTTCCTATATGATACATTGGTCCCGTGCGAGGTGTTCATGCCTCCTACGGGGTCATTGGTGGATGGTCTGCATTTTCACCCTTTAACGGCTTATTTTTAAGTCGAAGTGTGATTTTTTCAAAATATAGTCATACTCTCAAACCGGGAGACCAGGGACATTGTCGTCAGTTTCTACAAGTTACATTGGTCCCGTGTGAGGTGTTCGTGCCATCTATGGGGTCGTTTGGGGGCTGGTTTGGATTTTAATCCTTTAACGGCCTGCTTTTCAGTATAATTGTTGACTTTTGTAAATAATCATCATATTCTATAACTGGGAGACCCGGGACTACGCGATCAGTTCCTACAAGTTACATTGGTCTCGTGCGAGGTGTTCCTATCTCCTACGAGGTCGTTTGGGTGGTCGTATGGGTTTTCACCCTTTAACGGCCTGTTTTAAAGTCTAAGTGTAAATTTCGCAAATTATCGTCAAACTCTAAAATTGAGAGACCCGGAACTACGCGGCCAGTTCCTACAAGTTACATTGGTCCCGAGAGAGGTGTTCGTGCCTCCTAAGATGTCGTTTGGCGGTTGGTTTGTGTTTTCACCCTTTAACTGCTTATTTTTATGTTAGTGTGATTTTTGAAAATTATGGAAATACTCTCAAATAGGGAGACCAATGACTGCGCGGTCATTTCCAGAAGTTACATTAGTCCCGTGCGAGGTGTTCGTGACTTCTACGGGATTGTTTGGGGGCTGGTTTGGGTTTTCACTCTTTAAAGGCTTGTTTTCAAGAAAGTGTGATTTTTGCAAATTATCATCATACTCTCAAACCGAGAGACCCGGGACTACGAGGTCAGTTCCTTCAAGTTACATTGGTCCCATGCGAGTTGTTCGTGCCTCCTACGGGGTCTTTGGTGGCTGGTTTGGGTTTTCACCCTTCAACAGCCTGTTTTCAAGTCTAAGTGTGATTTTTACAAATTATCGTCAAACTCTCAAACCGAGAGACACGACACTACACGGTCAGTTACTACAAGTTACATTAGTCCCGAGCGAGGTGTTCGTACCTCATACGGCGTCGTTTGGTGGCTGGTTTGGGTTTTCACCATTTAACGGCTTTATTTTTAATTCATAGTGTGTTTTTTCAAATTATTGTCATACTCTCAAACCGAGAGACCGGTGACTATACGGTCAGTTCCTACAAGTTATATTCGTCCCATTCGAGGTGTTCGTGCCTTCTACGGGGTCGTTTGGGGGTTGGTTTGGATTTTCACTCTTTAACGGCCTGTTTTGCAGTTTAAGTTTTGATTTTTGTAAATTATCATCATTTTCTCAAACTGGGAGACCCGTGACTACGCGATCAGTTCCTACAACAAACATTGGTCCCGAGCGTGGTGTTCGTGCCTCATACTGGGTCGTTTGGTGGCTGGTTTCGGTTTCCACCATTTAACGGCATATTTTTAATTGAAAGTGTGTTTTTTCAAATTATCATCATACTCTCTAACCGAGGGATCGGGGACTATGTGCTCAGTTCCTATAAGTTATATTGGTCCCGTTCGAGGTGTTCGTGCCTTCTACGGGGTCATTTGGGGGTTGGTTTGGATTTTCACCGTTTAATGGCTTATTTTTAATTCAAAGTGTATTTTTTCAAATTATCATCATACTCTCAAACCGGGAGACCCGGACTATGCGGCCAGTTCCTACAAGTTATATTGGTTCGTTCGAGGTGTTCGTGCCTTTTACGGGGTCGTTTGGGGGTTGGTTTTGATTTTCACTCTTTAACGGCCAATTTTTTAGTTTGACTGTTGATTTTTGTAAATTATCTACATATTCTCAAACTGGGAGACTCGGGACTACGCAGTCAGTTCCTATAAGTTACATTGGTCTCTGGAAAGGTGTTCGTGCCTGCTACGAGGTCGTTTGTGGGCTGGTTTAGGTTTTCACCCTTTAACGGCTTGTTTTCAAGTCAAAGTGTGATTTTTTAAATTATCATCTTACTGTTAAATAGAGAGACCCAGGACTATGCAGTCAGTTCTTACAAGTTACATTGGTCTCGTGCGAGGTGCTCGTGCCTCATACGGGGTCATTTGCGGGCTAGTTTAGGTTTTCACCCTTTAACAGCTTGTTTTCAAGAATGCATCATTTTTGCAAATTATCTCCGTACTCTCAAACCGGCAGACCTTGGACTACGCGTTCTATTCATACAAGTTGCATTGGTCCCGCGCGAGGTGTCTGTGCCTCCTACGGGGTCGTTTGGTGGCTGGTTCGGATTTTCAAACCGGGAGACTCAGGACTACGCGGGTAATTAGTACACGTTACAATGGTCCCGTACGAGGTGTTCGTGCCATCTACGGGGTCGTTTGGTGGCTGGTTCGGATTTTCACACTTTAACGCCCTATTTTTCAGTTTAAGTGTTTATTTTTGTAATTTATCATCATATTCTCAAACTAGGAGACCCGGGTCTACGTGATCACTTGCTACAAGTTATAATGGTCTCGTGCAAGGTGTTCCTGTCTCCTACTAGGTCGTTTGGGGGGTAGTATGGGCTTTCACCCTTTAACGACTTGTTTTCAAGTCTATGTGGGATTTTCACAAATTATCGTCAAACTCTCAAACCGAGAGACCCGGGACTACGCGATCAGTTCTTACAAGTTACATTAGTCCCAAGCGAGGTGTTCGTTCCTCCTACGTGGTCATTTGGTGGATGGTTGTGGTTTTCACCCTTTAACGACCTATTTTTCGAAAAGTGTGATTTTTGCAAACTATGACCATACTCTCAAACCGGGAGACCCGGGACTACGTGGTCAGTTCCTATAAGTTACATTATTCCCGTGCGAGGTGTTCGTGCCTCTTACGGGGTCGTTTGGGGGCTGGTTTGGGTTTTCACCCTCTAGCATCCTGTTTTCAAGTCTAAGTGTGATTTTTGCAAATTATCATCAAACTCTCAAATTGTGAGATCCGAGAATACGCGATCAGTTCCTAGAAGTTAGATTGGTCCTCAGCGAGGTGTTCGTGCCTCCTACGGGGTCGTTTGGTGGATGATTTGAGTTCTCACTCTTTAACGGCCAATTTTTAAGAAAGTGTGATTTTTGCAAATTATCAACATATTCTCAAACCGGGAGACTCAGGACTACGCGGGTAATTATTACACGTTACAATGGTCCCGTACGAGGTGTTCGTGCCATCTACGGGGTCGTTTGGTGGCTGGTTCGGATTTTCACCCTTTAATGCCCTATTTTTCAGTTTAAGTGTTTATTTTTGTAATTTATCATCATATTCTCAAACAAGGAGACCCGGGACTACGCGGTCAGATCCTATAAGTTCCATTGGTCTCTTGCGAGGTGTTCGTGCCTCCTATGGGGTCGTATCGAGCCTAGTTTGGGTTTTCAGCCTTTAACGGCTTATTTTCAAGAAAGTGTGATTTTTGCAAATTATCATCATACTCTCAAACCGAAAGACCCGAGACTATGCAGTTAGTTCCTACAAGTTTAATATATCCCGTGCGAGGTGTTCGTGCCTCATATGGGGTCGTTTGGTGGATGGTTTGGGTTTTCACCTTTTAACGGCTTGTTTTTAAGTCAAAGTGTGTTTTTCGCAAATTATTGTCATACACTCAAATTGGGATACCCGAGACTACGTGGTCAGTTCCTGCGAGTTACAATGGTCTCGTGCGAGGTGTCCGTGCCTCCTACGAGGTCGTTTGGGGGCTGGTTTGGGTTTTCACCCTTTAACATCTTATTTTTAAGTCAAAGTGTGATTTTTCAAATTATCGTCATACTCTCAAACGAGGATATCGAGGACTATGCGTTCAGCTCCTACAAGTTAAATTGGTCCCATTCAAGGTGTTCGTGCCTTCTACGGGGTTGTTTGGGGGCTGGTTTGGATTTTCACTCTTTAAGGGCCGGTTTTCAAGCCTAAGTGTAATTTTTGCAAATTATCATCACACTCTCAAACCGGGAGACCCGGGACTATGCGGTCAGTTCCTATATGTTACATTGGTCCCGTGCGAGGTGTTCATGCCTCCTACGAGGTCGTTGGTGGCTGGTCTGGGTTTTCTCCCTTTAACGGCTTAATTTTAAGTCAAGGTGTGATTTTTTCAAAATATCGTCATACTCTCAAACCGGGAGACCAGGGACATTGCGGGCAGTTCCTATAAGTTACATTGGTCCCGTGCGAGGTGTTCGTACGGGGTCGTTTGGGGGCTAGTTTGAATTTTCTTCCTTTAACGGCCTGTTTTTCCGTTTAAGTGTTGATTTTTGTAAATAACCATCATATTCTCAAACTGGGAGACCCGGGACTACGTGATCACTTGCTACAAGTTATAATGGTTTCGTGCAAGGTGTTCCTGTCTCCTACGAGGTCGTTTGGGGGGTAGTATGGGCTTTCACCCTTTAACGACTTGTTTTCAAGTCTATGTGGGATTTTCACAAATTATCGTCAAACTCTCAAACCGAGAGACCCGGGACTACACGATCAGTTCTTACAAGTTACATTGGTCCCAAGCGAGGTGTTCGTTCCTCCTACGTGGTCATTTGGTGGATGGTTGTGGTTTTCACCCTTTAACGACCTATTTTTTGGAAAGTGTGATTTTTGCAAACTATGACCATACTCTCAAACCGGGAGACCCGGGACTACGTGGTCAGCTCCTATAAGTTACATTATTCGTGCGAGGTGTTCGTGCCTCTTACGGGGTCGTTTGGGGGCTGGTTTGGGTTTTCACCCTCTAGCAGCCTGTTTTCAAGTCTAAGTGTGATTTTTGCAAATTATCATCAAACTCCCAAATTGTGAGACCCGAGAATACGCGATCAGTTCCTAGAAGTTAGATTGGTCCTGAGCGAGGTGTTCGTGCCTCCTACGGGGTCGTTTGGTGGATGATTCGAGTTGTCACTCTTTAACGACCAATTTTTAAGAAAGTGTGATTTTTGCAAATTATCATCATATTCTCAAACCGGGAGACTCAGGTCTACGTGAGTAATTATTACACGTTACAATGGTCCCGAACGAGGTGTTCGTGCCATCTATGGGGTCGTTTGGTGGCTGGTTCGGATTTTCACCCTTTAACGCCCTATTTTTTAGTTTAAGTGTTTATTTTTGTAATTTATCATCATATTCTAAAACTAGGAGACCCGCGACTACGCGGTCAGATCCTATAAGTTCCATTGGTCTCTTGCGAGGTGTTCATGCCTCCTCTGGGGTCGTATCGAGCCTAGTTTGGGTTTTCAGCCTTTAACGGCTTATTTTCAAGAAAGTGTGATTTTTGCAAATTATCATCATACTCTCAAACCGAGAGACCCGAGACTATGCAGTTAGTTCCTACAAGTTAAATATATCCCGTGCGAGGTGTTCGTGCCTCATATGGGGTCGTTTGGTGGATGGTTTGGGTTTTCACCCTTTAACGACTTGTTTTTAAGTCAATGTGTGTTTTTCGCAAATTATTGTCATAGACTCAAATTGGGATACCCGATACTACGTGGTCAGTTCCTGCGAGTTACAATGGTCTCGTGCGAGGTGTCCGTGCCTCCTACGAGGTCGTTTGGGGGCTGGTTTGGGTTTTCACCCTTTAACATCTTATCTTTAAGTCAAAGTGTGATTTTTCAAATTATCGTCATACTCCCAAACGAGGAGACGAGGACTATGCGGTCAGTTCCTACAAGTTACATTGGTCCCATTCAAGGTGTTCGTGCCTTCTACGGGGTTGTTTGGGGACTGGTTTGGATTTTCACTCTTTAAGGCCCGGTTTTCAAGCCTAAGTGTAATTTTTGCAAATTATCATCACACTCTCAAACCGGGAGACCCAGGACTATGCGGTCAGTTCCTATATGTTACATTGGTCCCGTGCGAGGTGTTCATGCCTCCTACGAGGTCGTTGGTGGCTAGTCTGGGTTTTCTCCCTTTAACGGCTTAATTTTAAGTCAAGGTGTGATTTTTTCAAAATATCGTCATACTCTCAAACCGGGAGACCAGGGACATTACGAGCAGTTCCTATAAGTTACATTGGTCCCGTGCGAGGTGTTCGTACGGGGTCGTTTGGGGGCTAGTTTGGATTTTCTTCCTTTAACGGCCTGTTTTTCCGTTTAAGTGTTGATTTTTGTAAATAACCATCATATTCTCAAACTGGGAGACCCGGGACTACGTGATCACTTGCTACAAGTTATAATGGTCTCGTGCAAGGTGTTCCTGTCTCCTACGAGGTCGTTTGGGGGGTAGTATGGGCTTTCACCCTTTAACGACTTGTTTTCAAGTCTATGTGGGATTTTCACAAATTATCGTCAAACTCTCAAACCGAGAGACCCGGGACTACGCGATCAGTTCTTACAAGTTACATTGGTCCCAAGCGAGGTGTTCGTTCCTCCTACGTGGTCATTTGGTGGATGGTTGTGGTTTTCACCCTTTAACGACCTATTTTTTGAAAAGTGTGATTTTTGCAAACTATGACCATACTCTCAAACCGGGAGACCCGGGACTACGTGGTCAGCTCCTATAAGTTACATTATTCCCGTGCGAGGTGTTCGTGCCTCTTACGGGGTCGTTTGGGGGCTGGTTTGGGTTTTCACCCTCTAGCAGCCTGTTTTCAAGTCTAAGTGTGATTTTCGCAAATTATCATCAAACTCCCAAATTGTGAGACCCAAGAATACGCGATCAGTTCCTAGAAGTTAGATTGGTCCTGAGCGAGGTGTTCGTGCCTCCTACGGGGTCGTTTGGTGGATGATTCGAGTTCTCACTCTTTAACGACCAATTTTTAAGAAAGTGTGATTTTTGCAAATTATCATCATATTCTCAAACCGGGAGACTCAGGTCTACGCGGGTAATTATTACACGTTACAATGGTCCCGAACGAGGTGTTCGTGCCATCTACGGGGTCGTTTGGTGGATGGTTCGGATTTTCACCCTTTAACGCCCTATTTTTCAGTTTAAGTGTTTATTTTTGTAATTTATCATCATATTCTCAAACTAGGAGACCCGGGACTACGCGGTCAGATCCTATAAGTTCAATTGGTCTCTTGCGAGGTGTTCATGCCTCCTCTGGGGTCGTATCGAGCCTAGTTTGGGTTTTCAGCCTTTAACGGCTTATTTTCAAGAAAGTGTGATTTTTGCAAATTATCATCATACTCTCAAACCGAGAGACCCGAGACTATGTAGTTAGTTCCTACAAGTTAAATATATCTCGTGCGAGGTGTTCGTGCCTCATATGGGGTCATTTGGTGGATGGTTTGGGTTTTCACCCTTTAACGGCTTGTTTTTAAGTCAAAGTGTGTTTTTCGCAAATTATTGTCATAGACCCAAATTGGGATACCCGATACTACGTGGTCAGTTCCTGCGAGTTACAATGGTCTCGTGCGAGGTGTCCGTGCCTCCTACGAGGTCGTTTGGGGGCTGGGTTGGGTTTTCACCCTTTAACATCTTATTTTTAAGTCAAAGTGTGATTTTTCAAATTATCGTCATACTCTCAAACGAGGAGATCGAGGACTATGCGGTCAGTTCCTATAAGTTACATTGGTCCCATTCAAGGTGTTCGTGCCTTCTACGGGGTTGTTTGGGGACTCGTTTGGATTTTCACTCTTTAAGGCCCGGTTTTCAAGCCTAAGTGTAATTTTTGCAAATTATCATCACACTCTCAAACCGGGAGACCCGGGGCTATGCGGTCAGTTCCTATATGTTACATTGGTCCCGTGCGAGGTGTTCATGCCTCCTATGAGGTCGTTGGTGGCTAGTCTGGGTTTTCTCCCTTTAACGGCTTAATTTTAAGTCAAAGTGTGATTTTTTCAAAATATCGTCATACTCTCAAACCGGGAGACCAGGGATATTGCGGGCAGTTCCTATAAGTTACATTGGTCCCGTGCGAGGTGTTCGTGCATCTACGGGGTCGTTTGGGGGCTAGTTTAGATTTTCTTCCTTTAACGGCCTGTTTTTCCGTTTAAGTGTTGATTTTTGTAAATAACCATCATATTCTCAAACTGGGAGACCCGGGACTACGTGATCACTTGCTACAAGTTATAATGGTCTCGTGCAAGGTGTTCATGTCTCCTACGAGGTCGTTTGGGGGGTAGTATGGGCTTTCACCCTTTAACGACTTGTTTTCAAGTCTATGTGGGATTTTGACAAATTATCGTCAAACTCTCAAACCGAGAGACCCAGGACTACGCGATCAGTTCTTGCAAGTTACATTGGTCCCAAGCGAGGTGTTCGTTCCTCCTACGTGGTCATTTGGTGGATGGTTGTGGTTTTCACCCTTTAACGACCTATTTTTCAGAATGTGTGATTTTTGCAAACTATGACCATACTCTCAAACCGGGAGACCCGGGACTACGTGGTCAGTTCCTATAAGTTACATTGTTCCCGTGCGAGGTGTTTGTGCCTCTTACGGGGTCGTTTGGAGGCTGGTTTGGGTTTTCACCCTCTAGCAGCCTGTTTTCAAGTCTAAGTGTGATTTTTTTAAATTATCATCAAACTCTCAAATTGTGAGACCCGAGAATACGCGATCAGTTCCTACAAGTTAGATTGGTCCTAAGAGAGGTGTTCGTGCCTCCTACGGGGTCGTTTGGTGGATGATTTGAGTTTTCACACTTTAACGGCCAATTTTTAAGAAAGTGTGATTTTTGCAAATTATCATCATATTCTCAAATCGGAAGACTCAGGACTATGCGGGTAGTTATTACACGTTACAATGGTCCCGTGCGAGGTGTTCGTGCCATCTATGGGGTCGTTTGGTGGCTGGTTCGGATTTTCACCCTTTAACACCCCATTTTTCAGTTTAAGTGTTTAGTTTTGCAAATTATCATCATATTCTCAAACTGGGAGACCCGGGACTACGCGGTCAGATCCTATAAGTTACATTGGTCTCTTGCGAGGTGTTCGTGCCTCCTATGGGGTCGTATCAGGGCTAGTTTGGGTTTTCAGCCTTTAATGGCTTATTTTTAAGAAAGTGTGATTTTTGCAAATTATCATCATACTCTCAAACCGAGAGACCCGAGACTATGCAGTCAGTTCCTACAGGTTACATATATCCCGTGCGAGGTGTTCCTGCCTTATACGGGCTCGTTTGGTGGATGGTTTGGGTTTTCACCCTTTAACGGCTTGTTTTTAAGTCAAAGTGTGTTTTTTGAAAATTATTGTCATACACTCAAATCGGGATACCTGAGACTACGCGGTCAGTTCCTATGAGTTACAATGGTCTCGTGCGAGGTGTTCGTGCCTCCTACGAGGTCGTTTGGGGGTTGGTTTTGGTTTTCACCCTTTAACGGCTTATTTTTAAGTCAAAGTGTGATTTTTCAAATTATCATCGTACTCTCAAATGAGGAGATCGGGGACTATGCCGTTAGTTCCTACAAGTTACATTGGTTCCATTCAAGGTGTTCGTGCCTTCTACGGGGTTGTTTGGGGGCTGGTTTGGATTTTCACTCTTTAAGGGCCAGTTTTCAAGCCTAAGTGTAATTTTTACGAATTATCATCACACTCTCAAACCGGGAGACCCGTGACTATGCGGTCAGTTCCTATATGTTACATTGGTCCCGTGCGAGGTGTTCATGCCTCCTACGAGGTCGTTGGTGGCTGGTCTGGGTTTTCGCCCTTTAACGACTTAATTTTAAGTCAAAGTGTGATTTTTTCAAAATATCATCATACTCTCAAACCGGGAGACCAGGGATATTGCGGGCAGTTCCTATAAGTTACATTGGTCCCGTGCGAGGTGTTCGTGCCATCTACGGGGTCGTTTGGGGGATACATTGGATTTTCTTCCTTTAACGGCCTATTTTTCCGTTTAAGTGTTGATTTTTGTAAATAACCATCATATTCTCAAACTGGGAGACCCGGGACTACGCGATCACTTCCTACAAGTTATAATGGTCTCGTGCAAGGTGTTCCTGTCTCCTACGAGGTCGTTTGGGGGGTGATATGGGCTTTCACCCTTTAACGACTTGTTTTTAAGTGTAAGTGGGATTTTCACAAATTATCGTCAAACTCTCAAACCGAGAGACCCGGGACTCCGCGGTCAGTTCTTACAAGGGACATTGGTCCCAAGGGAGGTGTTTGTGCCTCCTATGTGGTCATTTGGTGGATGGTTGTGATTTTCACCCTTTAACGGCCTATTTTTAGGAAATTGTGATTTTTGCAAATTATGTCCATACTCTCAAACCGGGATACCCGGGACTACGCGGTGAGTTCCTATAAGTTACATTATTCCCGTGCGAGGTGTTTGTGCCTCTTACGGGGTCGTTTGGAGGCTGGTTTGGGGTTTCACCCTCTAGGAGCCTGTTTTCAAGTCTAAGTGTGATTTTTGTAAATTATCATCAAACTCTCAAATTGTGAGACCCGGGAATACGCGATCAGTTCCTACAAGTTAGATTGGTCCTGAGCGAGGTGTTCGTGCCTCCTACGGGGTCATTTGGTGGATGATTTGATTTTTCACACTTTAACGACCAATTTTCAAGAAACTGTGATTTTTGTAAATTATCGTCATATTCTCAATTCGGGAGACTCGGGACTATGCGGGTAGTTATTACACGTTACAATGGTCCCGTGCGAGGTGTCCGTGCCATCTACGGGGTCGTTTGGTGGCTGGTTCGGATTTTCACCCCTTGACGCCCTATTTTTTAGTTTAAGGTTTTAGTTTTGTAAATTATCATCATATTCTCAAACTGGGAGACCCGGGACAACGCAATCAGATCCTATAAGTTACATTGGTCTCTTGCGAGGTGTTCGTGCCTCCTATGGGGTCGTATCGGGGCTAGTTTGGGTTTTCAGCCTTTAAGGGCTTATTTTCAAGAAAGTATGATTTTTGCAAATTATCATCATACTCTCAAACCGAGAGACCCGATACTATGCAGTCAGTTCCTACAGGTTACATATATCCCGTACGAGGTGTTCGTGCCTCGTACGGGGTCGTTTGGTGGATGGTTTGGGTTTTCACCCTTTAACGGCTTGTTTTTAAGTCAAAGTGTGTTTTTTGCAAATTATTGTCATAAACTCAAATCGGGATACCCGAGACTACACGGTCAGTTCCTACGAGTTATAATGGTCTCGTGCGAGGTGGTCGTGCCTCCTACGAGGTCGTTTGGGGATGGTTTGGGTTTTCACCCTTTAACGGCTTATTTTTAAGTCAAAGTGTGATTTTTCAAATTATCATCATACTCTCAAACGAGGAGATCGGGGACTATGCGGTCAGTTCCTACAAGCTACATTGGTCCCATTCAAGGTGTTCGTGCATCTACGGGGTTGTTTGGGGGCTGGTTTGGATTTTCACTCTTTAAGGGCCAGTTTTCAAGCCTAAGTGTAATTTTTGCAAATTATCATCACACTCTCAAACCGGGAGAACCGTGACTATGCGGTCAGTTCCTATATGTAATATTGGTCCCGTGCGAGGTGTTCATGCCTCCTACAAGGTCGTTGGTGGCTGGTCTGGGTTTTCGCCCTTTAACGGCTTAATTTTAAGTCAAAGTGTGATTTTTTCAAAAATATCGTCATACTCTAAAACTGGGAGAGCAGGGATATTACGGTCAGTTCCTATAAGTTACATTGGTCTCGTGCGAGGTGTTCGTGCCATGTACGGGGTCATTTGGGGCTAGTTTGGATTTTCTTCCTTTAAGGGCCTGTTTTTCCGTTTAAGTGTTGATTTTTGTAAATAACCATCATATTCTCAAACTGGGAGACCCGGGACTACGCGATCACTTCCTACAAGTTATAATGGTCTCATGCAAAGTGTTCCTGTCTCCTACGAGGTCGTTTGAGGGTGGTATGGGCTTTCACCCGTTAACGACTTGTTTTCAAATCTAAGTGGGATTTTCACAAATTATCGTCAAACTCTCAAACCGAGAGACCCGGGACTACGCGATCAGTTCTTACAAGTTACATTGGTCCCAAGCGAGGTGTTCGTGCCTCCTACGTGGTCATTTGGTGGATGGTTGTGGTTTTCACCCTTTGACGGCTTGTTTTTAAGTCAAAGTGTGTTTTTCGCAAATTATTGTCATAGACCCAAATTGGGATACCCAATACTACGTGGTCAGTTCCTGCGAGTTACAATGGTCTCGTGCGAGGTGTCCGTGCCTCCTACGAGGTCGTTTGGGGGCTGGGTTGGGTTTTCACCCTTTAACATCTTATTTTTAAGTCAAAGTGTGATTTTTCAAATTATCGTCATACTCTCAAACGAGGAGATCGAGGACTATGCGGTCAGTTCCTATAAGTTACATTGGTCCCATTCAAGGTGTTCGTGCCTTCTACGGGGTTGTTTGGGGACTCGTTTGGATTTTCACTCTTTAAGGCCCGGTTTTCAAGCCTAAGTGTAATTTTTGCAAATTATCATCACACTCTCAAACCGGGAGACCCGGGGCTATGCGGTCAGTTCCTATATGTTACATTGGTCCCGTGCGAGGTGTTCATGCCTCCTATGAGGTCGTTGGTGGCTGGTCTGGGTTTTCTCCCTTTAACGGCTTAATTTTAAGTCAAAGTGTGATTTTTTCAAAATATCGTCATACTCTCAAACCGGGAGACCAGAGATATTGCGGGCAGTTCCTATAAGTTACATTGGTCCCGTGCGAGGTGTTCGTGCATCTACGGGTTCGTTTGGGGGCTAGTTTGGATTTTCTTCCTTTAACGGACTGTTTTTCCGTTTAAGTGTTGATTTTTGTAAATAACCATCATATTCTCAAACTGGGAGACCCGGGACTACGTGATCACTTGCTACAAGTTATAATGGTCTCGTGCAAGGTGTTCATGTCTCCTACGAGGTCGTTTGGGGGGTAGTATGGGCTTTCACCCTTTAACGACTTATTTTCAAGTCTATGTGGGATTTTGACAAATTATCGTCAAACTCTCAAACCGAGAGACCCGGGACTACGCGATCAGTTCTTACAAGTTACATTGGTCCCAAGCGAGGTGTTCGTTCCTCCTACGTGGTCATTTGGTGGATGGTTGTGGTTTTCACCCTTTAACGACCTATTTTTCAGAAAGTGTGATTTTTGCAAACTATGACCATACTCTCAAACCGGGAGACCCGGGACTACGTATTCAGTTCCTATAAGTTACATTGTTCCCGTGCGATGTGTTTGTGCCTCTTACGGGGTCGTTTGGAGGCTGGTTTGGGTTTTCACCCTCTAGCAGCCTGTTTTCAAGTCTAAGTGTGATTTTTTTAAATTATCATCAAACTCTCAAATTGTGAGACCCGAGAATACGCGATCAGTTCCTACAAGTTAGATTGGTCCTAAGAGAGGTGTTCGTGCCTCCTACGGGGTCGTTTGGTGGATGATTTGAGTTTTCACACTTTAACGGCCAATTTTTAAGAAAGTGTGATTTTTGCAAATTATCATCATATTGTCAAATCGGAAGACTCAGGACTATGCGGGTAGTTATTACACGTTACAATGGTCCCGTGCGAGGTGTTCGTGCCATCTATGGGGTCGTTTGGTGGCTGGTTCGGATTTTCACCCTTTAACGCCCTATTTTTCAGTTTAAGTGTTTAGTTTTGCAAATTATCATCATATTCTCAAACTGGGAGACCCGGGACTACGCGGTCAGATCCTATAAGTTACATTGGTCTCTTGCGAGGTGTTCGTTCCTCCTATGGGGTCGTATCAGGGCTAGTTTGGGTTTTCAGCCTTTAATGGCTTATTTTTAAGAAAGTGTGATTTTTGCAAATTATCATCATACTCTCAAACCGAGAGACCCGAGACTATGCAGTCAGTTCCTACAGGTTACATATATCCCGTGCGAGGTGTTCCTGCCTTATACGGGCTCGTTTGGTGGATGGTTTGGGTTTTCACCCTTTAACGGCTTGTTTTTAAGTCAAAGTGTGTTTTTTGAAAATTATTGTCATACACTCAAATCGGGATACCTGAGACTACGCGGTCAGTTCCTATGAGTTACAATGGTCTCGTGCGAGGTGTTCGTGCCTCCTACGAGGTCGTTTGGGGGTTGGTTTTGGTTTTCACCCTTTAACGGCTTATTTTTAAGTCAAAGTGTGATTTTTCAAATTATCATCGTACTCTCAAATGAGGAGATCGGGGACTATGCCGTTAGTTCCTACAAGTTACATTGGTTCCATTCAAGGTGTTCGTGCCTTCTACGGGGTTGTTTGGGGGCTGGTTTGGATTTTCACTCTTTAAGGGCCAGTTTTCAAGCCTAAGTGTAATTTTTACGAATTATCATCACACTCTCAAACCGGGAGACCCGTGACTATGCGGTCAGTTCCTATATGTTACATTGGTCCCGTGCGAGGTGTTCATGCCTCCTACGAGGTCGTTGGTGGCTGGTCTGGGTTTTCGCCCTTTAACGACTTAATTTTAAGTCAAAGTGTGATTTTTTCAAAATATCATCATACTCTCAAACCGGGAGACCAGGGATATTGCGGGCAGTTCCTATAAGTTACATTGGTCCCGTGCGAGGTGTTCGTGCCATTTACGGGGTCGTTTGGGGGCTACATTGGATTTTCTTCCTTTAACGGCCTATTTTTCCGTTTAAGTGTTGATTTTTGTAAATAACCATCATATTCTCAAACTGGGAGACCCGGGACTACACGATCACTTCCTACAAGTTATAATGGTCTCGTGCAAGGTGTTCCTGTCTCCTACGAGGTCGTTTGGGGGGTGATATGGGCTTTCACCCTTTAACGACTTGTTTTTAAGTGTAAGTGGGATTTTCACAAATTATCGTCAAACTCTCAAACCGAGAGACCCGGGACTCCGCGGTCAGTTCTTACAAGGGACATTGGTCCCAAGGGAGGTGTTTGTGCCTCCTATGTGGTCATTTGGTGGATGGTTGTGATTTTCACCCTTTAACGGCCTATTTTTAGGAAATTGTGATTTTTGCAAATTATGTCCATACTCTCAAACCGGGATACCCGGGACTACGCGGTGAGTTCCTATAAGTTACATTATTCCCGTGCGAGGTGTTTGTGCCTCTTACGGGGTCGTTTGGAGGCTGGTTTGGGGTTTCACCCTCTAGCAGCCTGTTTTCAAGTCTAAGTGTGATTTTTGTAAATTATCATCAAACTCTCAAATTGTGAGACCCGGGAATACGCGATCAGTTCCTACAAGTTAGATTGGTCCTGAGCGAGGTGTTCGTGCCTCCTACGGGGTCATTTGGTGGATGATTTGATTTTTCACACTTTAACGACCAATTTTCAAGAAACTGTGATTTTTGCAAATTATCGTCATATTCTCAATTAGGGAGACTCGGGACTATGCGGGTAGTTATTACACGTTACAATGGTCCCGTGCGAGGTGTCCGTGCCATCTACGGGGTCGTTTGGTGGCTGGTTCGGATTTTCACCCCTTAACGCCCTATTTTTTAGTTTAAGAATTTAGTTTTGTAAATTATCATCATATTCTCAAACTGGGAGACCCGGGACAACGCAATCAGATCCTATAAGTTACATTGGTCTCTTGCGAGGTGTTCGTGCCTCCTATGGGGTCGTATCGGGGCTAGTTTGGGTTTTCAGCCTTTAAGGGCTTATTTTCAAGAAAGTATGATTTTTGCAAATTATCATCATACTCTCAAACCGAGAGACCCGATACTATGCAGTCAGTTCCTACAGGTTACATATATCCCGTACGAGGTGTTTGTGCCTCGTACGGGGTCGTTTGGTGGATGGTTTGGGTTTTCACCCTTTAACGGCTTGTTTTTAAGTCAAAGTGTGTTTTTTGCAAATTATTGTCATAAACTCAAATCGGGATACCCGAGACTACACGGTCAGTTCCTACGAGTTATAATGGTCTCGTGCGAGGTGGTCGTGCCTCCTACGAGGTCGTTTGGGGATGGTTTGGGTTTTCACCCTTTAACGGCTTATTTTTAAGTCAAAGTGTGATTTTTCAAATTATCATCATACTCTCAAACGAGGAGATCGGGGACTATGCGGTCAGTTCCTACAAGCTACATTGGTCCCATTCAAGGTGTCCGTGCATCTACGGGGTTGTTTGGGGGCTGGTTTGGATTTTCACTCTTTAAGGGCCAGTTTTCAAGCCTAAGTGTAATTTTTGCAAATTATCATCACACTCTCAAACCGGGAGACCCGTGACTATGCGGTCAGTTCCTATATGTAATATTGGTCCCGTGCGAGGTGTTCATGCCTCCTACAAGGTCGTTGGTGGCTGGTCTGGGTTTTCGCCCTTTAACAGCTTAATTTTAAGTCAAAGTGTGATTTTTTCAAAAATATCGTCATACTCTGAAACTGGGAGAGCAGGGATATTGCGGTCAGTTCCTATAAGTTACATTGGTCTCGTGCGAGGTGTTCGTGCCATGTACGGGGTCATTTGGGGCTAGTTTGGATTTTCTTCCTTTAAGGGCCTGTTTTTCCGTTTAAGTGTTGATTTTTGTAAATAACCATCATATTCTCAAACTGGGAGACCCGGGACTACGCGATCACTTCCTACAAGTTATAATGGTCTCATGCAAAGTGTTCCTGTCTCCTACGAGGTCGTTTGGGGGTGGTATGGGCTTTCACCCTTTAACGACTTGTTTTCAAATCTAAGTGGGATTTTCACAAATTATTGTCAAACTCTCAAACCGAGAGACCCGGGACTACGCGGTCTGTTCTTACAAGTTACATTGGTCCCAAGCGAGGTGTTCGTGCCTCCTACGTGGTCATTTGGTGGATGGTTGTGGTTTTCACCCTTTGATGGCCTACTTTTAGGAAAGTGTGATTTTTTCAAATTATGACCATACTCTTAAACCCGGAGACCCGGGACTACGCAGTCAGTTCCTATAAGTTACATTGTTCCCGTGCGAGGTGTTCGTGCCTCTTACAGGGTCGTTTGGAGGCTGGTTTGGGTTTTCACCCTCTAGCAGCCTGTTTTCAAGTGTAAGTCTGATTTTTGAAAATTATCATGAAACTCTCAAATTGTGAGACTCGGGAATACGTGATCAGTTCCTACAAGTTAGATTGGTCCTGAGCAAGGTGTTCGTGCCTCCTACGGGGTTGTTTGGTGGATGATTTGAGTTTTCACACTTTAACAGCCAATTTTTAAGAAAGTGTGATTTTTGCAAATTATTGATATACACTCAAACCGGGAGTCTCGGGACTATGCGGGTAGTTCTTACACGTTATAATGGTCCCGTGCGAGGTTATCGTGCCATCTACGGGATCGTTTGGTGGCTGATTCGGATTTTCACCGTTTAACGACCTATTTTTTAGTTTAAGTGTTTAGTTTTGTAAATTATCATTATATTCTCAAACTGGGAGACCCGGGACTACGCGGTCAGATCCTACAAGTTACATTGGTCTCTTGCGAGGTGTTCGTGCCTCCTATGGGGTCGTATCGGGGCTGGTTTGGGTTTTCAGCCTTTAACGGCTTATTTTTAAGAAAGTCTGATTTTTGCAAATTATCATCATACTCTCAAACCGAGAGACCCGAGACTATGCAGTTAGTTCCTACAATTACATATATCCCATGCGAGGTGTTCGTGCCTCATACGGGGTCGTTTGCTGGATGGTTTGTGTTTTTACCCTTTAACAACTTGTTTTTAAGTCAAAGTGTGTTTTTCGCAAATTATCATCATAGTCTCAAAGCGGGCGACCCAGGACTACGCGATCAATTCCTGCAAGTTACATTGGTCCCGTGCGAGGTGTTCATGCCTCCTAGAGGTCGTTTGGGGCTGGTTTGGGTTTTCACCCCTTAACGACCTGTTTTCAAGCCGAAGTGTAATTTTTGAAAATTATCGTCATACTCTCAAACCGGGAGACTAGGGACTAGGGGAAGTTCCTACATGTTACATTGATCTCGTGCGACGAGTTCGTGCCTCCTACGGGGTCATTGATGGCGGGTTTAGTTTTTCACCCTTTAATGCCTTATTTTTAAGTCAAAGTCTGATTTTATCAAAATATCATCACACTCTCAAACCGGGAGAGCGGGGACTATATGGTCAGTTCCTACAAGTTACATTGGTATCGTACGAGGTGTTCGTTCCTTCTACGGGGTCGTTTGGGGTCTGGTTTGGACTTTCACCCTTTAACGGCCGGTTTTTCAATTTAAGTGTTGATTTTTGTAAATTATCATCATATTCTCAAACTGGGAGACCCGGGACTACGCGGTCAGTTCCTACAAGTTACATTGGTCCCGTGCGAGGTGTTCATGCCACCTATGGAGTCATTTGGTGGTTGGTTTGGGTTTTCACCCTTTAACAGCCTGTTTTCAAGATAGTACGATTTTTGTAATTATAGTCACACTCTCAAAACGCGAGACCTGGGACTATGTGGCCAGTTCTTACAAGTTACATTGGTCCCATGCGAGGTGTTCGTGCCTCATACGGGGTCATTTGGTCGATGGTTTGGGTTTTCACACATTAACGGCTTGTTTTTAAGTCAAAGTGTGATTTTTGGTCATTATTGTCATACTCTCAAAGTGGGATACCCGGGACTACGCGGTCAGTTCCTACAAGTTCCAATGGTCTCGTGCGAGGTGTTCGTGCCTCCTACGGGGTCGTTTGGGGGTTGGTTTGGGTTTTCACCCTATAACGGCTTGTTTTAAGTTAGTGTTATTTTTGCAAATTGTCAAATCGGGAGACCGGGAACTATGCAGTCAATTCCTACAAGTTTCATTGGTCCCGTACAAGGTGCTCGTGCCTCCTACGGGGTCGTTTGGTGGATGGTTTGGGTGTTCACCCTTTAATGGCCTATTTTTATGAAAGTGTGATTTTTTCAAATTATCCTCATACTCTCAAATCGGGAGACCTAAGATTATGCGGTCAGTTCCAACAAGTTACATTGGTCTCGTGCGAGGTGTCCGTGCCTCCTACGTGGTCGTTTAGGAGCTGGTTTGGGTTTTCAAACTTTAACGACTTATTTTTAAGACAGTGTGATTTTCGTAAATTATCGACATACTCTCAAATAGGGAGACCAAGGAATACGCGATCAGTTCCTACAAGTTACATTTGTCCCGTGCGAGGTATTCGTGCCTCGTACTCGGTCGTTTGGGGGCTGGTTTGGGTTTTTACCCTTTAATGACTTTCTAAAAAAAGTGTGATTTTTTTCAAATTATCGTCGTACTCTCAAACCGACAGACTCGTGAATACGCGGTCAGTTGCTACAAGTTACATTGGTCCCATGTGAGGTGTTCGTGCCTCCTACGGGGTCGTTTGGTGGCTAGTTTGGGTTTTCACCCTTTAACGGCTTGTTTTTTAGTCAAATTGTGATTTTTTAAAATTATTGTCATACTCTCAAACCGGGATACCGGGGACTACGCGGTCAGTTCCGACAAGTGACATTGGTCTCGTACGAGGTGTTCGTACCTCCTACGAGGTCGTTTGGGAGATGGTTTGGGGTTTCACCCTTTAACGGCTTATTTTCAAGTCAAAGTGTGATTTTTGCAAATTATTGTCATACTCTCAAATTGGGGGACTCGGGACTATGCGGTTAGATCGTAGAAGTTAAATTGGTCCCGTGTGAGGTGTTCGTGCCACCTACGGGGTCGTTTTGTGGTTGTTTTGGGTTTTCACCCTTTAACGACTTATTTTCAAGAAAGTGTGATTTATGGAAATTACCATCATACTCTCAAACCGGGAGACCCGGGAGTACGCGATCAGTTCCTACAAGTTACATTGGTCCCGTGCGAGGTCTTCATGCCTCCTACGGGGTCGTTTGGTGGTTGGTTTGGGTTTTCACCCTTTAACGCCTTGTTTTAAAAAAGTGTGATTTTTGCAAACAATCGTCAAACTCTCAAAATGAGAGACCCGGGACTATGTGGTCGGTTCTTACAAGCTACATTGGTCCCGTGCGAGGTTTTCGTGCTTCTTAGGGGGTCGTTTAGTCGATGGTTTGGGTTTTCACACTTTAACGGCTTATTTTTAAGTCAAAGTGTGATTTTTGGATATTATTGTCATACTCCCAAACTGGGATACCCGAGACTACGCGGTCAGTTACTATTAGTTACATTGGTCTTGTGCGAGGTGTTCGTGCCTCCTACGAGGTTGTTTGGGGTCTAGTTTGGGTTTTCACCCTTTAACAACTTATTTTCAAGTCAAAGTGTGATTTTTGCAAATTGTCGTCATACTCTCAAATTGGGAGACTCGAGACTATGCGGTCAGTTCCTCTACGTTACATTGGTCCCATGTGAGGTGTGTGTGCCTCCTACGGGGTCGTTTGGGGGTTGGTTTGGGTTTTCACTCTATAAAGGCTTGTTTTTAAGTGAGTGTTATTTTTGCAAATTATCGGCATACTCTCAAATCGGGAGATCGGGGACTATGTGGTCAGTTCCAATAAGTTACATTGGTCCCCTGCGATGTGTTCGTGCCTCCTACGGGGTCGTTTGGTGGCTGGTTTGAGTTTTCTCCCTTTAATGGCCTGTTTTCAAGAAAGTGTGATTTTTTCAAATTATCGTCTTACTCTCAAATTCATAGAGCTGGGACTACGCGGTCAGTTCCTACAAGTTACAGTGGTCCAGTGCGAGGTGTTCGTGCCTCCTACGGGATCGTTTGGAGGCCGGATTGGGTTTTCACCCTTTAGTGGCGTGTTTGCAAGTCTAAGTGTGATATTTTCAAATTATTATCATACTCTCAAACCGAGAAACTCTAGACTATGCGGTCAGTTCTTACATGTTAAATTGGTCACGTGTGAGGTGTTCGTGCGTCCTACAGGCTCATTTGGTGGATGGTTTGGGTTTTCACCCTTTAACGGCTTGTTTTTAAGTCAAAGTGTGATTTTTAAAATTATCATCTCACTCTCAAACTCGGATAAAGGGGACTATACGGTCAGTTCCCATAAGTTACACTGGTCCCGTACGAGGTGTTCGTGCCTTCTACGAGGTCGTTTGGGTGTTAGTTTGTACTTTCACCCTTTAACAACCTGTTTTTCAATTTAAGTGTTGATTTTTATAAATTATCATCATATTCTTAAACTGGGAGACCCATGACTACGCGGTCAGTTCCTACATATTACATTGGTCTCGTGCGAGGTGTTCGTGCCTTCTACGCGGTCGTTTGGGGGCTGGTTTTGGTTTTCACCCATTAACGGCTTGTTTCCAAGAAAGTGTGAATTTTGCAAATTATAATCATACTCTGAAATCGGGAGACCCGGAACTATGTGGTCAGTTCTTAAAGTTACATTGGGCCCGTACTTGGTGTTCGTGCCCCTACGAGGTCGTTTGGGAGTCGGTTTGGGTTTTTAGCCTTTAATGGCTTATTTTTTAGTCAGTGTGATTTTTGCAAATTATCAGCATACTCTCAAATCGAGAGATCGACGGTCAGTTCCTTCAAGTTACACTGGTCCCATGCGAGGTGTTCGTGCCTCATACGGGGTCGTTTGGTGGCTGGTTTGAGTTTTCTTTCTTTAACGACCTCTTTTCAAGAAAGTGTGATTTTTGCAAATTATTGTCTTACTCTCAAATCGAGAGACCTGGGACTACGCGGTCAGTTCCTACAAGTTACATTGGTCCAGTGCGAGGTGTTCGTGCCTCCTACGGGATCGTTTGGGGGCTGGTTTGAGTTTTCACCCTTTAATGGCATGTTTGCAAGTCTAAGTGTTATTTTTTCAAATTATCATCATACTCTCAAACCGGGAGACTCGGGACTACGCAGTCAGTTCCTCCATGTTAAATTGGCCCGTGCGAGGTGTTCGTGCCTCCTATGGGGTCGTTTGTTGCTTGTTTGGGTTTTCACCCTTTCACAGCTTGTTTTTAAGTCAAAGTGTGACTTTTAAAATTATCGTCGTACTCTCGAACTGGGAGACCGGGTAATACGCGGTCAGTTCCTACAAGTTACATTGGTCCCGTGAGAGGTGTTCGTACGGGGTTTGGATTTTCACCCTCTAATGGCCTATTTTTCAGTTTAAGTGTTGCTTTTTGTGAATTATCATCATATTCTCAAACTGGGAGACCCGAGACTACGTGGTTAGTTACTACAAGATACATTGGTCTCGTGTGAGGTGTTCGTGCCTCCAACAAGGTTGTTTTGGGGATGGTTTGGGTTTTCACCCTTTAACTGCTTATTTTCAAGTCAAAGTGTATTTTTGCAAATTATCGTCATACTCTCAAACCGGGAGACTCAGGACTATGCGGTCAGGTCCTACAAGTTACATTGGTCACGTGCGAGGTGTTCGTGCCTCCTACGAGGTCATTTGGGGGATGGTTTGGGTTTTCACCCTTTTATTGCTTGTTTTCAAGTCAAAGTGTGATGTTTGCAAATTATCGTCATACTCTCAAACCGGGTGACCCGGGACTACGCAGTCAGTTCCTACAAGTTACATTGGCCCCATGCGAGGTGTTGGTGCCTCCTACGGGGTCGTTTAGTGATTGGTTTGAGTTTTCACCCTTTAACGGCCTGTTTTCAAGAAAGTGTGATTTTTGCAAGTTATCGTCATACTCTCAAATCGGGTGACCCGGACTACAGCGTCAGTTTCGACAACTTACATTGGTCTCGTGCGAGGTGTTCGTTCCTCCTTTAAGGTTGTATGGGGGTTGGTTTGGGTTTTTCCCTTTACGGGCTTATTTTTAAGTAAGTGTGATGTTTGCAAATTATCAGCATGCCCTCAAACCAAGAGACTGGGGACTATGCAGTCAGTTCCTACAAGTTACATTAGACCCGTGTGAGGTGTTCGTGCCTCCTACGGGGTCGTTTGGTGGCTGGTTTGGGTTTTCACCCCTTAACGGCTTATTTTCAAGAAAGTGTGATTTTTTAAAATTATCATCATACTCTCAAACAGGGAGTCTTGGGACTACGCAGTCAGTTCCTACAAGTTACATTGGTCCCGTGCGAGGTGTTCGTGCCTCTTATGGAGTCTTTCAGTGGCTGATTAGGGTTTTCACCCTTTAACGGCTTGTGTTCAAGTAAAAGTGTATTGTTTGTAAATTATCATCATATTCTAAAACCGAGAGACTCGAGACTATGCTGTCAGTCCCTACACGTTACATTGGTCCCGTGCGAGGTGTTCGTACCTCCTACGGGGTCTTTTGGGGTCTAGTTTTGGTTTTCACCCTTTAACGGCTTGGTTTTAAGTAAGTGCGATTTTTGTAAATTATCTGCATACATTCAAATTGGGAGACCGGGGGCAATTTGGTCAAGTCCTACAAGTTACATTGGTCTCGTACAAGGTGTTCGTGCCTCCTACGGGGTCGTTTGGAGACTGGTTTTGGGTTTTCAACCTTTAATGACCTGTTTTCAAGCCTAAGTGTAATTTTTGCAATGATCGTCATACACTCAAACCGAGAGACCCGAGACTACGCGGTCAGTTCCTACATGTTACATTGTTCACTCTCAAACTGGGAGACCCGAGACTACATGGTCAGTTCCTACAAGTTACATTGGCCTCGAGCGAGGTGCTCGTGCCTCCTACGTGGTTGTTTGGTGGATGGTTTGGGTTTTCACCCTTTAACGACTTATTTTTAAGAAAGTGTGATTTTTGAAAATTATCATCATACTCTCAAACCGGGGGACTCGGGACTACGCAGTCAGTTCCTACAAGTTACATTGGTCCCGTGCGAGTTGTTTGTGTCTCCGACGAGGTCGTTTGGGGCATGGCTTGGGTTTTCACCCTTTAACGGCTTATTTTTAAGTCAGTGCGATTTTTGAAAATTATTGACATACTCTTAAATAGGGAGACTAAGGACAACGCGGTCAGTTCCTACTAGTTACATTGGTCCCGTGCGAGGTGTCCGTGCCTCTTACGGGGTCGTTTGGGTTTTCTCCCTTTAACAACTTGTTTTCAATAAAGTGTGATTTTTGCAAATTATCGACATACTCTCAAATAGGGAGACCAAGGACTGTGCGGTCAGTTCCTACAAGTTACAGTGGTCCCGTACGAGGTGTTCATGCCTCCTACGGTATCGTTTGGTGGTTGGTTTGAGTTTTCACCCTTTAACGACCTAATTTCAAAAAAGTGTGATCTTTGCAAATAATCATCCCCCTATCAAACTGATAGACCGAGGACTACGCGGTCAGTTCCTATAAGTTACATTGGTCCCGTGAGAGGTGTTCGTGCCTCATACGGGATCGTTTGGTGGATAATTTGGGTTTTCACCCTTTAACGGCTTATTTTTAAGTCAAAGTGTGATTTTTGCAAATTATTGTCATACTCTCAAACCGGGATATCGGGGACTACGCGGACAGTACCTACGAGTTACATTGGTCTCGTACGAGGTGTTCGTGCCTCCTACGAAGTCGTTTGGTGGCTGGCTTGGGGTTTCACACTTTAATGGCTTATTTTCAAGTCTAAGTGTGATTTTGGCAAATTATCATCATACTCTCAAACCGGGAGACCCGAGACTATGCGGTCAGTTCCTACAAGTTACATTGGTCCCGTGCGAGGTTTTCATGCCTCCTACGGGTTCATTTGGAGGTGAGTTTGGGTTTTCACCCTTTAAGGACCTGTTTCCAAGTCTAAGTGTGATTTTTGCAAATTATTGCCAAACTCTCAAACCGGGAGACCCGGGACTAGACGGTTAGTTCTTACAAGTTACATTGGTCCCGTGCGAGGTGTTCGTGCCTCATACGGGTTCGATTGGTCGATGGTTCGGGTTTTCACACTTTAACGGCTTATTTTTAAGTCAAAGGTTGATTTTTGGATATTAATGGCATACTCACAAACTGGGATACCCGCGACTACGCGGTCAGTTCCTATAAGTTACATTAGTCTCGGGCGAGGTTTTCGTGCCTCCTACGAGGTTATTTGAGGGTTCGTTTGGGTTTTCACCTTTTAACGGCCTATTTTCATGAAAGTGTGATTTTTGTAAATTATCGTCATACTCTAAAACTTGGAGACTCGAGACTATGCGATCAGTTCCTCTATATTACATGGGTCCCGTGCGAGGTGTTCATGCCTCCTACGTGGTCGTTTGGAGGTTGGTTTGGGTTTTCACCCTTTAACGGCTTGTTTTTAAGTCAGTTTTATTTTTGCAAATTTTTGGCATACTCTTAAATCGGGATGTCGGGGACTACGCGATCAGTTCCTATAAGTTACATTGGTCCCGTACAAGGTGCTCGTGTCTCCTACAGGGTCGTTTGGTGGATGGTTTGGGTTTTCACCCTTTAACAGCCTATTTTTAAGAAAGTGTGATTTTTTCAAATTATCATCTTACTCTCAAACCGGGATACCCGGGACTACGCGGTCAGTTCCTATATGTTATATTTGTCCCGTGCAAGGTGTTCGTGTGTCTGACGAGGTCGTTTGTGTCCTGGTTTGGGTTTTAACGCTTTAACGGCTTATTTTTAAGTTAGATTGATTTTTGCAAATTATCGACATACTCTTAAATAGGGAGACCTAGGACTATGCGGCCAGTTCCTACAAGTTACATTGGTCCCGTGCGAGGTGTTCGTGCCTCCTACGGGGTCATTTGGGTCTTGGTTTGGGTTTTCACCCTTTAATGGCTTGTTTTCAGAAAAGTGTGATCTTTGCAAATTATCATCACGCTCTCAAACCGGGAAACCCAGGACTATGCGGTTAGTTCATATAAGTTACATTGGTCCCGTGCGAGGTGTTCATGCCTCATATGGGGTCGTTTGGTGGATGGTTTGGGTTTTCACCCTTTAACGACTTATTTTTATCTCAAAGTGTGATTTTTGCAAATTATTGTCATACTCTCAAACCAGGATACTAGGGACTACGCAGGTAGTTCCTACAAGTTACATTGGTTTCCTACGAGGTGTTCGTGCCTCCTACAAGGTCGTTTGTGGGACGGTTTGGGGTTTCTCCCTTTAACGGCCTATTTTCATGGCAAAGTGTGATTTTTGCAAATATTTGTCAAACTCTCAAATCAGGAGACTCGGGACTATGCGGTTAGTTCCTACAAGTTACATTGGTCCCGTGCATGGTGTTCGTGCCTCCTACGGGGTCGTTTCGTGGCTGGTTTGGGTTTTCACCCTTTGACGGCTTATTTTCAAGAAAGTGTGGTTTTTTGGAAATTATCATCATACTCTCAAACAAGGAGATTGGGGACTACGCGTTCGGTTCCTACAAGTTACATTAGTTCCGTACAAGGTGCCCGTGCCTCCTACGGGGTTGTTTGGGGGCTGGTTTGGGTTTTCACCCTTTAGTGGCTTGTTTTCAACAAAGTGAGATTTTTGCAAATTATCATCATAGTCTCAAAGTGGGAGACCCAGGACTACACGTTCAATTCCTTCAAGTTACATTGGTCCCATGCGAAGTATTCGTGCCTCCTAGAGGTCGTTTGGGGGCTGGTTTGGGTTTTCACCCTTTAACGACCTGTTTTCAAGCCGAAGTGTAATTTTTGCAAATTATCGTCATACTCTCAAACCGGGAGACTCGGGACTAGGGGCAGTTCCTACATGTTACATTGATCTCGTGCGAGGTGTTCGTGCCTCCTACGGGGTCATTGGTGGCTGGTTTAGTTTTTCACCCTTTAATGCCTTATTTTTAAGTCAAAGTGTGATTTTTTCAAAATATCATCACATTCTCAAACCGGGAGAACGGGGACTATACGGTCAGTTCCTACAAGTTACATTGATACCGTGCGAGGTGTTCGTGCCTTCTACGGGGTCATTTGGAGGATGGTTTGGACTTTCACCCTATAACGACCTGTTTTTCAATTTAAGTGTTGATTTTTGTAAATTATCATCATATTCGCAAACTGGGAGACCCGCGACTACGCGGCCAGTTCCTACAAGTTACATTGGTCTCGTGCGAGGTGTTCATGCCACCTATGGAGTCGTTTGGTGCTTGGTTTGGGTTTTCACCCTTTAACGGCATATTTTCAAGATAGTACGATTTTTGTAATTATAGCCACACTCACAAAACGGGAGACCTAGGACTATGCGGTCAGTTCTTACAAGTTACATTGGTCCCGTGCGAGGTGTTCGTGCCTCATACGGGGTCGTTTGGTCGATGGTTTGGGTTTTCACACTTTAACGGCTTGTGTTTAAGTCAATGTGTGATTTTTGGACATTATTGTCATACTCTCAAACTGGGATACCCGGGACTACGCGGTCAGTTCTTACAGGTTACAATGGTCGCGTGCGAGGTGTTCGTGCCTCCTACGGGGTCGTTTGGGGGTTGGTTTGGGTTTTCACCCCATAACGGCTTGTTTTTAAGTCAGTGTTATTTTTACAAACTCACAAATCGGGAGACCGGGAACTACACAGTCAATTCCTACAAGTTTCATTGGTCCCGTACAAGGTGCTCGGGCCTCCTACGGGGTCGTTTGGTGGATGGTTTCGGTGTTCACCCTTTAATGGCCTATTTTTATGAAAGTGTGACTTTTTCAAATTATCGTCATACTCTCAAATCGGGAGACCTAAGATTACACGGTCAGTTCCTACAAGTTACATTGATCCCGTGCGAGGTGTTCGTGCTTCCTACGGGGTCGTTGGTGGTTGCTTTGGGTTTTCACCCTTTAATGGCTTATTTTTAAGTCAAAGTCTGATTTTATAAAAATATCATCATACTCTCAAACCGGGAGAACGGGGACTATGTGGTGATTCCTACAAGTTACATTGGTCCCGTGCGAGGTGTTCGTGCCTTCTACGGGGTCATTTGGGGGCTGGTTTCGACGTTCACACTTTAACGGCCTATTTTTCAATTTAAGTGTTTATTTTTGTAAATTATGATCATATTATCAAACTAGGAGACCCGGGACTACGCGGTCATTTCCTACAAGTTACATTGGTTAAGTCAAAGTGTGATTTTTGCAAATTTTTATCATACTCTCAAATCGGGAGACCTGGGACTACGCGGTCAGTTACTACAACTTACATTGGTCCCGTGGAAGGTGTTAGTTGCTCCTACGAGGTCGTTTGGTGGCTGGTTTGGGTTTTCACCCTTTAACGGCTTGTTTTCAAGAAAGTGTGATTTTTGCAAATTATCATCATACTCTGAAATCAGGAGACCCGGGACTACGTGGTCAGTTCCTACAATTACATTGGTCGCATGTGAGGCGTTCGTTCCTCCTACGAGGTCGTTTGGGGCCTGCTTTGGGTTTTCACCCTTTAACGGCTTATTTTTGAGTCAGTGTGATTTTTGCAAATTATCATAATACTCTCAAATTGAGAGATCGGCGGTCAGTTCCTACAAGTTACATTGGTCCCATGCGAGGTGTTCGTGCCTCCTACGGGGTCATTTGGTTGTTGGTTTGGGTTTTCTCCCTTTAACGACCTATTTTCAAGAAAGTGTGACTTTTGCAAATTATCGTCTTACTCTCAAATCGAGAGACCTGGGACTACGCGGTCAGTTCCTACAAGTTACATTGGTCCAGTGCGAGGTGTTCGTGCCTCCTACGGGATCGTTTGGGGGCTGGTTTGAGTTTTCACCATTTAATGGCATGTTTGCAAGTCTAAGTGTTATTTTTTCAAATTATCATCATACTCTCAAACCGGGAGACTCGGGACTACGCAGTTAGTTCCTCCATGTTAAATTGGCCCGTGCGAGGTGTTCGTGCCTCCTATGGGGTCGTTTGTTGCTTGTTTGGGTTTTCACCCTTTCACAGCTTGTTTTTAAGTCAAAGTGTGACTTTTAAAATTATCGTCGTACTCTCGAACCGGGAGACCGGGTAATACGCGGTCAGTTCCTACAAGTTACATTGGTCCCGTGAGAGGTGTTCGTGCGGGGTTTGGATTTTCACCCTCTAATGGCCTATTTTTCAGTTTAAGTGTTGCTTTTTGTGAATTATCATCATATTCTCAAACTGGGAGACCCGAGACTACGTGGTTAGTTACTACAAGATACATTGGTCTCGTGTGAGGTGTTCGTGCCTCCAACAAGGTTGTTTTGGGGATGGTTTGGGTTTTCACCCTTTGACTGCTTATTTTCAAGTCAAAGTGTATTTTTGCAAATTATCGTCATACTCTCAAACCGGGAGACTCAGGACTATGCGGTCAGGTCCTACAAGTTACATTGGTCACGTGCGAGGTGTTCGTGCCTCCTACGAGGTCGTTTGGGGGATGGTTTGGGTTTTCACCCTTTTATTGCTTGTTTTCAAGTCAAAGTGTGATGTTTGCAAATTATCGTCATACTCTCAAACCGGGTGACCCGGGACTACGCAGTCAGTTCCTACAAGTTACATTGGCCCCATGCGAGGTGTTGGTGCCTCCTACGGGGTCGTTTAGTGATTGGTTTGAGTTTTCACCCTTTAACGGCCTGTTTTCAAGAAAGTGTGATTTTTGCAAGTTATCGTCATACTCTCAAATCGGGTGACCCGGACTACAGCGTCAGTTCCTACAACTTACATTGGTCTCGTGCGAGGTGTTCGTTCCTCCTTCAAGGTCGTTTGGGGGTTGGTTTTGGGTTTTTCCCTTTACGGGCTTATTTTTAAGTAAGTGTGATGTTTGCAAATTATCAGCATGCTCTCAAACCAACAGACTGGGGACTATGCAGTCAGTTCCTACAAGTTACATTAGACCCGTGTGAGGTGTTCGTGCCTCCTACGGGGTCGTTTGGTGGCTGGTTTGGGTTTTCACCCCTTAACGGCTTATTTTCAAGAAAGTGTGATTTTTTAAAATTATCATCATACTCTCAAACAGGGAGTCCCGGGACTACGCGGTCAGTTCCTACAAGTTACATTGGTCCCGTGCGAGGTGTTCGTGCCTCCTACGCAGTCTTTCGGTGGCTGATTAGGGTTTTCACCCTTTAACGGCTTGTGTTCAGGTAAAAGTGTATTGTTTGTAAATTATCATCATATTCTAAAACCGGGAGACTCGAGACTATGCTGTCAGTCCCTACACGTTACATTGGTCCCGTGCGAGGTGTTCGTACCTCCTACGGGGTCTTTTGGGGGCTATTTTTGGTTTTCACCCTTTAACGGCTTGGTTTTAAGTAAGTGCGATTTTTGTAAATTATCTGCATACATTCAAATTGGGAGACCGGGGGCAATGTGGTCAAGTCCTACAAGTTACATTGGTCTCGTACAAGGTGTTCGTGCCTCCTACGGGGTCGTTTGGAGACTGGTTTGGTTTTTCAACCTTTAATGACCTGTTTTCAAGCCTAAGTGTAATTTTTGCAATGATCGTCATACACTCAAACCGAGAGACCCGAGACTACGCGGTCAGTTCCTACATGTTACATTGTTTACTCTCAAACTGGGAGACCCGAGACTACATGGTCAGTTCCTACAAGTTACATTGGCCTCGAGCGAGGTGCTCGTGCCTCCTACGGGGTTGTTTGGTGGATGGTTTGGGTTTTCACCCTTTAACGACTTAGTTTTAAGAAAGTGTGATTTTTGCAAATTATCATCATACTCTCAAACCGGGGGACTCGGAACTACGCAGTCAGTTCCTACAAGTTACATTGGTTCCGTGCGAGTTGTTTGTGTCTCTGACGAGGTCGTTTGGGGCATGGCTTGGGTTTTCACCCTTTAACGGCTTATTTTTAAGTCAGTGCGATTTTTGAAAATTATTGACATACTCTTAAATAGGGAGACTAAGAACAACGCGGTCAGTTCCTACAAGTTACATTGGTCCCGTGCGAGGTGTCCGTGCCTCTTACGGGGTCGTTTGAGGCGGGTTTGGGTTTTCTCCCTTTAACTACTTGTTTTCAATAAAGTGTGATTTTTGCAAATTATCGACATACTCTCAAATAGGGAGACCAAGGACTGTGCGGTCAGTTCCTACAAGTTACAGTGGTCGCGTACGAGGTGTTCATGCCTCCTACGGTATCGTTTGGTGGTTGGTTTGAGTTTTCACCCTTTAACGACCTAATTTCAAAAAAGTGTGATATTTGCAAATAATCATCCCCCTATCAAACTGATAGACCGAGGACTACGCGGTCAGTTCCTATAAGTTACATTGGTCCCGTGCGAGGTGTTCGTGCCTCATACGGGATCGTTTGGTGGATAATTTGGGTTTTCACCCTTTAACGGCTTATTTTTAAGTCAAAGTGTGATTTTTGCAAATTATTGTCATACTCTCAAACCGGGATATCGAGGACTACGCGGACAGTACCTACAAGTTACATTGGTCTCGTACGACGTGTTCGTGCCTCCTATGAAGTCGTTTGGTGGCTGGCTTGGGGTTTCACACTTTAATGGCTTATTTTCAAGTCTAAGTGTGATTTTGGCAAATTATCATCATACTCTCAAACCGGGATACCCGGGACTATGCGGTCAGTTCCTACAAGTTACATTGGTCCCGTGTGAGGTGTTCATGCCTCCTACGGGTTCATTTGGAGGTGGGTTTGGGTTTTCACCCTTTAAGGACCCGTTTCCAAGTCTAAGTGTGATTTTTGCAAATTATTGCCAAACTCTCAAACCGGGAGACTCGGGACTAGACGGTTAGTTCTTACAAGTTACATTGGTCCCGTGCGAGGTGTTCCTGCCTCATACGGGGTCGATTGGTCGATGGTTCGGGTTTTCACACTTTAACGGCTTATTTTTAAGTCAAAGGTTGATTTTTGGATATTAATGGCATACTCACAAACTGGGATACCCGCGACTACGCGGTCAGTTCCTATAAGTTACATTAGTCTCGGGCGAGGTTTTCGTGCCTCCTACGAGGTTATTTGAGGGTTCGTTTGGGTTTTCACCTTTTAACGGCCTATTTTCATGAAAGTGTGATTTTTGTAAATTATCGTCATACTCTAAAACTTGGAGACTCGAGACTATGCGATCAGTTCCTCTATATTACATGGGTCCCGTGCGAGGTGTTCATCCCTCCTACGTGGTCGTTTGGGGGTTGGTTTGGGTTTTCACCCTTTAACGGCTTGTATTTAAGTCAGTTTTATTTTTGCAAATTTTTGGCATACTCTTAAATCGGGATGTCGGGGACTACGCGGTCAGTTCCTATAAGTTACATTGGTCCCGTACAAGGTGCTCGTGTCTCCTACAAGGTCGTTTGGTGGATGGTTTGGGTTTTCACCCTTTAACAGCCTATTTTTAAGAAAGTGTGATTTTTTCAAATTATCATCTTACTCTCAAACCGGGATACCCGGGACTACGCGGTCAGTTCCTATATGTTATATTTGTCCCGTGCGAGGTGTTCGTGTGTCCGACGAGGTCGTTTGTGTCCTGGTTTGGGTTTTAACGCTTTAACGGCTTATTTTTAAGTTAGATTGATTTTTGCAAATTATCGACATACTCTTAAATAGGGAGACCTAGGACTATGCGGCCAGTTCCTACAAGTTACATTGGTCCCGTGCGAGGTGTTCGTGCCTCCTACGGGGTCATTTGGGTCTTGGTTTGGGTTTTCACCCTTTAATGGCTTGTTTTCAGAAAAGTGTGATCTTTGCAAATTATCATCATGCTCTCAAACCGGGAAACCCAGGACTATGCGGTTAGTTCATATAAGTTACATTGGTCCCGTGCGAGGTGTTCATGCCTCATATGGGGTCGTTTGGTGGATGGTTTGGGTTTTCACCCTTTAACGACTTATTTTTATCTCAAAGTGTGATTTTTGCAAATTATTGTCATACTCTCAAACCAGGATACTAGGGACTACGCAGGTAGTTCCTACAAGTTACATTGGTCTCCTACGAGGTGTTCGTGCCTCCTACAAGGTCGTTTGTGGGACGGTTTGGGGTTTCTCCCTTTAACGGCCTATTTTCATGGCAAAGTGTGATTTTTGCAAATATTTGTCAAACTCTCAAATCAGGAGACTCGGGACTATGCGGTTAGTTCCTACAAGTTACATTGGTCCCGTGCATGGTGTTCGTGCCTCCTACGGGGTCGTTTCGTGGCTGGTTTGGGTTTTCACCCTTTGACGGCTTATTTTCAAGAAAGTGTGGTTTTTTGGAAATTATCATCATACTCTCAAACAAGGAGATTGGGGACTACGCGTTAGGTTCCTACAAGTTACATTAGTTCCGTACAAGGTGCCCGTGCCTCCTACGGGGTTGTTTGGGGGCTGGTTTGGGTTTTCACCCTTTAGTGGCTTGTTTTCAACAAAGTGAGATTTTTGCAAATTATCATCATAGTCTCAAAGTGGGAGACCCAGGACTACACGTTCAATTCCTTCAAGTTACATTGGTCCCATGCGAAGTATTCGTGCCGCCTAGAGGTCGTTTGGGGGCTGGTTTGGGTTTTCACCCTTTAACGACCTGTTTTCAAGCCGAAGTGTAATTTTTGCAAATTATCGTCATACTCTCAAACCGGGAGACTCGGGACTAGGGGCAGTTCCTACATGTTACATTGATCTCGTGCGAGGTGTTCGTGCCTCCTACGGGGTCATTGGTGGCTGGTTTAGTTTTTCACCCTTTAATGCCTTATTTTTAAGTCAAAGTGTGATTTTTTCAAAATATCATCACATTCTCAAACCGGGAGAACGGGGACTATACGGTCAGTTCCTACAAGTTACATTGATACCGTGCGAGGTGTTCGTGCCTTCTACGGGGTCATTTGGAGGATGGTTTGGACTTTCACCCTATAACGACCTGTTTTTCAATTTAAGTGTTGATTTTTGTAAATTATCATCATATTCGCAAACTGGGAGACCCGCGACTACGCGGCCAGTTCCTACAAGTTACATTGGTCTCGTGCGAGGTGTTCATGCCACCTATGGAGTCGTTTGGTGCTTGGTTTGGGTTTTCACCCTTTAACGGCATATTTTCAAGATAGTACGATTTTTGTAATTATAGCCACACTCACAAAACGGGAGACCTAGGACTATGCGGTCAGTTCTTACAAGTTACATTGGTCCCGTGCGAGGTGTTCGTGCCTCATACGGGGTCGTTTGGTCGATGGTTTGGGTTTTCACACTTTAACGGCTTGTGTTTAAGTCAATGTGTGATTTTTGGACATTATTGTCATACTCTCAAACTGGGATACCCGGGACTACGCGGTCAGTTCTTACAGGTTACAATGGTCGCGTGCGAGGTGTTCGTGCCTCCTACGGGGTCGTTTGGGGGTTGGTTTGGGTTTTCACCCCATAACGGCTTGTTTTTAAGTCAGTGTTATTTTTACAAACTCACAAATCGGGAGACCGGGAACTACACAGTCAATTCCTACAAGTTTCATTGGTCCCGTACAAGGTGCTCGGGCCTCCTACGGGGTCGTTTGGTGGATGGTTTCGGTGTTCACCCTTTAATGGCCTATTTTTATGAAAGTGTGACTTTTTCAAATTATCGTCATACTCTCAAATCGGGAGACCTAAGATTACACGGTCAGTTCCTACAAGTTACATTGATCCCGTGCGAGGTGTTCGTGCCTCCTACGGGGTCGTTGGTGGTTGCTTTGGGTTTTCACCCTTTAATGGCTTATTTTTAAGTCAAAGTCTGATTTTATAAAAATATCATCATACTCTCAAACCGGGAGAACGGGGACTATGTGGTGATTCCTACAAGTTACATTGGTCCCGTGCGAGGTGTTCGTGCCTTCTACGGGGTCATTTGGGGGCTGGTTTCGACGTTCACACTTTAACGGCCTATTTTTCAATTTAAGTGTTTATTTTTGTAAATTATGATCATATTATCAAACTAGGAGACCCGGGACTACGCGGTCATTTCCTACAAGTTACATTGGTTAAGTCAAAGTGTGATTTTTGCAAATTTTTATCATACTCTCAAATCGGGAGACCTGGGACTACGCGGTCAGTTACTACAACTTACATTGGTCCCGTGGAAGGTGTTAGTTGCTCCTACGAGGTCGTTTGGTGGCTGGTTTGGGTTTTCACCCTTTAACGGCTTGTTTTCAAGAAAGTGTGATTTTTGCAAATTATCATCATACTCTGAAATCGGGAGACCCGGGACTACGTGGTCAGTTCCTACAATTACATTGGTCGCATGTGAGGCGTTCGTTCCTCCTACGAGGTCGTTTGGGGCCTGCTTTGGGTTTTCACCCTTTAACGGCTTATTTTTGAGTCAGTGTGATTTTTGCAAATTATCATAATACTCTCAAATTGAGAGATCGGCGGTCAGTTCCTACAAGTTACATTGGTCCCATGCGAGGTGTTCGTGCCTCCTACGGGGTCATTTGGTTGTTGGTTTGGGTTTTCTCCCTTTAACGACCTATTTTCAAGAAAGTGTGACTTTTGCAAATTATCGTCTTACTCTCAAATCGAGAGACCTGGGACTACGCGGTCAGTTCCTACAAGTTACATTGGTCCAGTGCGAGGTGTTCGTGCCTCCTACGGGATCGTTTGGGGGCTGGTTTGAGTTTTCACCATTTAATGGCATGTTTGCAAGTCTAAGTGTTATTTTTTCAAATTATCATCATACTCTCAAACCGGGAGACTCGGGACTACGCAGTTAGTTCCTCCATGTTAAATTGGCCCGTGCGAGGTGTTCGTGCCTCCTATGGGGTCGTTTGTTGCTTGTTTGGGTTTTCACCCTTTCACAGCTTGTTTTTAAGTCAAAGTGTGACTTTTAAAATTATCGTCGTACTCTCGAACCGGGAGACCGGGTAATACGCGGTCAGTTCCTACAAGTTACATTGGTCCCGTGAGAGGTGTTCGTGCGGGGTTTGGATTTTCACCCTCTAATGGCCTATTTTTCAGTTTAAGTGTTGCTTTTTGTGAATTATCATCATATTCTCAAACTGGGAGACCCGAGACTACGTGGTTAGTTACTACAAGATACATTGGTCTCGTGTGAGGTGTTCGTGCCTCCAACAAGGTTGTTTTGGGGATGGTTTGGGTTTTCACCCTTTAACTGCTTATTTTCAAGTCAAAGTGTATTTTTGCAAATTATCGTCATACTCTCAAACCGGGAGACTCAGGACTATGCGGTCAGGTCCTACAAGTTACATTGGTCACGTGCGAGGTGTTCGTGCCTCCTACGAGGTCGTTTGGGGGATGGTTTGGGTTTTCACCCTTTTATTGCTTGTTTTCAAGTCAAAGTGTGATGTTTGCAAATTATCGTCATACTCTCAAACCGGGTGACCCGGGACTACGCAGTCAGTTCCTACAAGTTACATTGGCCCCATGCGAGGTGTTGGTGCCTCCTACGGGGTCGTTTAGTGATTGGTTTGAGTTTTCACCCTTTAACGGTCTGTTTTCAAGAAAGTGTGATTTTTGCAAGTTATCGTCATACTCTCAAATCGGGTGACCCGGACTACAGCGTCAGTTCCTACAACTTACATTGGTCTCGTGCGAGGTGTTCGTTCCTCCTTCAAGGTCGTTTGGGGGTTGTTTTGGGTTTTTCCCTTTACGGGCTTATTTTTAAGTAAGTGTGATGTTTGCAAATTATCAGCATGCTCTCAAACCAACAGACTGGGGACTATGCAGTCAGTTCCTACAAGTTACATTAGACCCGTGTGAGGTGTTCGTGCCTCCTACGGGGTCGTTTGGTGGCTGGTTTGGGTTTTCACCCCTTAACGGCTTATTTTCAAGAAAGTGTGATTTTTTAAAATTATCATCATACTCTCAAACAGGGAGTCCCGGGACTACGCGGTCAGTTCCTACAAGTTACATTGGTCCCGTGCGAGGTGTTCGTGCCTCCTACGGAGTCTTTCGGTGGCTGATTAGGGTTTTCACCCTTTAACGGCTTGTGTTCAGGTAAAAGTGTATTGTTTGTAAATTATCATCATATTCTAAAACCGGGAGACTCGAGACTATGCTGTCAGTCCCTACACGTTACATTGGTCCCGTGCGAGGTGTTCGTACCTCCTACGGGGTCTTTTGGGGGCTATTTTTGGTTTTCACCCTTTAACGGCTTGGTTTTAAGTAAGTGCGATTTTTGTAAATTATCTGCATACATTCAAATTGGGAGACCGGGGGCAATGTGGTCAAGTCCTACAAGTTACATTGGTCTCGTACAAGGTGTTCGTGCCTCCTACGGGGTCGTTTGGAGACTGGTTTGGTTTTTCAACCTTTAATGACCTGTTTTCAAGCCTAAGTGTAATTTTTGCAATGATCGTCATACACTCAAACCGAGAGACCCGAGACTACGCGGTCAGTTCCTACATGTTACATTGTTTACTCTCAAACTGGGAGACCCGAGACTACATGGTCAGTTCCTACAAGTTACATTGGCCTCGAGCGAGGTGCTCGTGCCTCCTACGGGGTTGTTTGGTGGATGGTTTGGGTTTTCACCCTTTAACGACTTATTTTTAAGAAAGTGTGATTTTTGCAAATTATCATCATACTCTCAAACCGGGGGACTCGGAACTACGCAGTCAGTTCCTACAAGTTACATTGGTTCCGTGCGAGTTGTTTGTGTCTCTGACGAGGTCGTTTGGGGCATGGCTTGGGTTTTCACCCTTTAACGGCTTATTTTTAAGTCAGTGCGATTTTTGAAAATTATTGACATACTCTTAAATAGGGAGACTAAGGACAACGCGGTCAGTTCCTACAAGTTACATTGGTCCCGTGTGAGGTGTCCGTGCCTCTTACGGGGTCGTTTGAGGCGGGTTTGGGTTTTCTCCCTTTAACTACTTGTTTTCAATAAAGTGTGATTTTTGCAAATTATCGACATACTCTCAAATAGGGAGACCAAGGACTGTGCGGTCAGTTCCTACAAGTTACAGTGGTCGCGTACGAGGTGTTCATGCCTCCTACGGTATCGTTTGGTGGTTGGTTTGAGTTTTCACCCTTTAACGACCTAATTTCAAAAAAGTGTGATATTTGCAAATAATCATCCCCCTATCAAACTGATAGACCGAGGACTACGCGGTCAGTTCCTATAAGTTACATTGGTCCCGTGCGAGGTGTTCGTGCCTCATACGGGATCGTTTGGTGGATAATTTGGGTTTTCACCCTTTAACGGCTTATTTTTAAGTCAAAGTGTGATTTTTGCAAATTATTGTCATACTCTCAAACCGGGATATCGAGGACTACGCGGACAGTACCTACAAGTTACATTGGTCTCGTACGACGTGTTCGTGCCTCCTACGAAGTCGTTTGGTGGCTGGCTTGGGGTTTCACACTTTAATGGCTTATTTTCAAGTCTAAGTGTGATTTTGGCAAATTATCATCATACTCTCAAACCGGGAGACCCGGGACTATGCGGTCAGTTCCTACAAGTTACATTGGTCCCGTACGAGGTGTTCATGCCTCCTACGGGTTCATTTGGAGGTGGGTTTGGGTTTTCACCCTTTAAGGACCCGTTTCCAAGTCTAAGTGTGATTTTTGCAAATTATTGCCAAACTCTCAAACCGGGAGACCCGGGACTAGACGGTTAGTTCTTACAAGTTACATTGGTCCCGTGCGAGGTGTTCCTGCCTCATACGGGGTCGATTGGTCGATGGATCGGGTTTTCACACTTTAACGGCTTATTTTTAAGTCAAAGGTTGATTTTTGGATATTAATGGCATACTCACAAACTGGGATACCCGCGACTACGCGGTCAGTTCCTATAAGTTACATTAGTCTCGGGCGAGGTTTTCGTGCCTCCTACGAGGTTATTTGAGGGTTCGTTTGGGTTTTCACCTTTTAACGGCCTATTTTCATGAAAGTGTGATTTTTGTAAATTATCGTCATACTCTAAAACTTGGAGACTCGAGACTATGCGATCAGTTCCTCTATATTACATGGGTCCCGTGCGAGGTGTTCATGCCTCCTACGTGGTCGTTTGGGGGTTGGTTTGGGTTTTCACCCTTTAACGGCTTGTATTTAAGTCAGTTTTATTTTTGCAAATTTTTGGCATACTCTTAAATCGGGATGTCGGGTACTACGCGGTCAGTTCCTATAAGTTACATTGGTCCCGTACAAGGTGCTCGTGTCTCCTACAAGGTCGTTTGGTGGATGGTTTGGGTTTTCACCCTTTAACAGCCTATTTTTAAGAAAGTGTGATTTTTTCAAATTATCATCTTACTCTCAAACCGGGATACCGGGGACTACGCGGTCAGTTCCTATAAGTTATATTTGTCCCGTGCGAGGTGTTCGTGTGTCCGACGAGGTCGTTTGTGTCCTGGTTTGGGTTTTAACGCTTTAACGGCTTATTTTTAAGTTAGATTGATTTTTGCAAATTGTCGACATACTCTTAAATAGGGAGACCAAGGACTACGCGGCCAGTTCCTACAAGTTACATTGGTCCCGTGCGAGGTGTTCGTGCCTCCTACGGGGTCATTTGGGTCTTGGTTTGGGTTTTCACCCTTTAATGGCTTGTTTTCAGAAAAGTGTGATCTTTGCAAATTATCATCACGCTCTCAAACCGGGAAACCCAGGACTATGCGGTTAGTTCATATAAGTTACATTGGTCCCATGCGAGGTGTTCATGCCTCATATGGGGTCGTTTGGTGGATGGTTTTGGTTTTCACCCTTTAACGACTTATTTTTATCTCAAAGTGTGATTTTTGCAAATTATTGTCATACTCTCAAACCAGGATACTAGGGACTACGCAAGTACTTCCTACAAGTTACATTGGTCTCCTGCGAGGTGTTCGTGCCTCCTACAAGGTCATTTGTGGGACGGTTTGGGGTTTCTCCCTTTAACGGCCTATTTTCATGGCAAAGTGTGATTTTTGCAAATATTTGTCAAACTCTCAAATCAGGAGACTCGGGACTATGCGGTTAGTTCCTACAAGTTACATTGGTCCCGTGCGAGGTGTTCGTGCCTCCTACGGGGTCGTTTCGTGGCTGGTTTGGGTTTTCACCCTTTGACGACTTATTTTCAAGAAAGTGTGTTTTTTTGGAAATTATCATCATACTCTCAAACAAGGAGATTGGGGACTACGTGTTAGGTTCCTACAAGTTACATTAGTTCCGTAAAAGGTGCCCGTGCCTCCTACGGGGTTGTTTGGGGGCTGGTTTGGGTTTTCACCCTTTAGTGGCTTGTTTTCTACAAAGTGTGATTTTTGCAAATTATCATCATAGTCTCAAAGTGGGAGACCCAGGACTACACGTTCAATTCCTACAAGTTACATTGGTCCCATGCGAAGTATTCGTGCCTCCTAGAGGTCGTTTGGGGGCTGGTTTGGGTTTTCACCCTTTAACGACCTGTTTTCAAGCCGAAGTGTAATTTTTGCAAATTATCGTCATACTCTCAAACCGGGAGACTCGGGACTAGGGGCAGTTCCTACATGTTACATTGATCTCGTGCGAGGTGTTCGTGCCTCCTACGGGGTCATTGGTGGTTGGTTTAGTTTTTCACCCTTTAATGCCTTATTTTTAAGTCAAAGTGTGATTTTTTCAAAATATCATCACATTCTCAAACCGGGAGAACGGGGACTATACGGTCAGTTCCTACAAGTTACATTGATACCGTGCGAGGTGTTCGTGCCTTCTACGGGGTCATTTGGGGGATGGTTTGGACTTTCACCCTATAACGACCTGTTTTTCAATTTAATTGTTGATTTTTGTAAATTATCATCATATTCGCCAACTGGGAGACCCGCGACTACGCGGCCAGTTCCTACAAGTTACATTGGTCTCGTGCGAGGTGTTCATGCCACCTATGGAGTCGTTTGGTGCTTGGTTTGGGTTTTCACCCTTTAACGGTATATTTTCAAGATTGTACGATTTTTGTAATTATAGACACACTCACAAAACGGGAGACCTAGGACTATGCGGTCAGTTCTTACAAGTTACATTGGTCCCGTGCGAGGTGTTCGTGCCTCATACGGGGTCGTTTGGTCGATGGTTTGGGTTTTCACACTTTAACGGCTTGTGTTTAAGTCAATGTGTGATTTTTGGACATTATTGTCATACTCTCAAACTGGGATACCCGGGACTACGCGGTCAGTTCTTACAGGTTACAATGGTCGCGTGCGAGGTGTTCGTGCCTCCTACGGGGTCGTTTGGGGGTTGGTTTGGGTTTTCACCCCATAACGGCTTGTTTTTAAGTAAGTGTTATTTTTACAAACTCACAAATCGGGAGACCGGGAACTACGCAGTCAATTCTTACAAGTTTCATTGGTCCCGTACAAGGTGCTCGGGCCTCCTACGGGGTCGTTTGGTGGATGGTTTCGGTGTTCACCCTTTAATGGCCTATTTTTATGAAAGTGTGACTTTTTCAAATTATCGTCATACTCTTAAATCGAGAGACCTAAGATTACACGGTCAGTTCCTACAAGTTACATTGATCCCGTGCGAGGTGTTCGTACCTCCTACGGGGTCGTTGGTGGTTGCTTTGGGTTTTCACCCTTTAATGGCTTATTTTTAAGTCAAAGTGTGATTTTATAAAAATATCATCATACTCTCAAACCGGGAGAACGGGGACTATGTGGTGATTCCTACAAGTTACATTGGTCCCGTGCGAGGTGTTCGTGCCTTCTACGGGGTCGTTTGGGGGCTGGTTTCGACTTTCACACTTTAACGGCCTATTTTTCAATTTAAGTGTTTATTTTTGTAAATTATGATCATATTATCAAACTAGGAGACCCGGGACTACGCGGTCAGTTCCTACAAGTTACATTGGTTAAGTCAAAGTGTGATTTTTGCAAATTTTTATCATACTCTCAAATCGGGAGACCTGGGACTACGCGGTCAGTTACTACAACTTACATTGGTCCCGTGGAAGGTGTTAGTTGCTCCTACGAGGTCGTTTGGTGGTTGGTTTGGGTTTTCACCCTTTAACGGCTTGTTTTCAAGAAAGTGTGATTTTTGCAAATTATCATCATACTCTGAAATCGGGAGACCCGGGACTACGTGGTCAGTTCCTATAATTACATTGGTCGCATGTGAGGTGTTCGTTCCTTCTACGAGGTCGTTTGGGGCCTGCTTTGGGTTTTCACCCTTTAACGGCTTATTTTTGAGTCAGTGTGATTTTTGCAAATTATCATAATACTCTCAAATTGAGAGATCGACGGTCAGTTCCTACAAGTTACATTGGTCCCATGCGAGGTGTTCGTGCCTCCTACGGGGTCATTTGGTTGTTGGTTTGGGTTTTCTCCCTTTAACGACCTATTTTCAAGAAAGTGTGATTTTTGCAAATTATCGTCTTACTCTCAAATCGAGAGACCTGGGACTACGCGGTCAGTTCCTACAAGTTACATTGGTCCAGTGCGAGGTGTTCGTGCCTCCTACGGGATCGTTTGGGGGCTGGTTTGGGTTTTCACCCTTTAATGGCCTGTTTGCAATTCTAAGTGTCATTTTTGCAAATTATCATCATACTCTCAAACCGGGAGACTCGGGACTACGTGGTCAGTTCCTACATGTTAAATTGGTCCTGTGCGAGGTGTTCGTGCCTCCTACGGGGTCGTTTGGTGCTTGTTTGGGTTCTCACCCTTTAAGGACTTGTTCTGAAAATTATCATCATTCTCTCAAATCGGGAGACCGGGGAATACCCAGTCAGTTCCTACAAGTTACATTGGTCCCGTGCGAGGTGTTCGTGCCTCCTACGAGGACGTTTGGGGGATGTTTTGGGTTTTCACCTTTTTACTGCTTGTTTTCAAGTCAAACTGTGATTTTCACAAATTATCGTCATACTCTCAAACCGGGAGATTCAGAACTATGCAGTCAGGTCCTACAAGTTATATTGGTCAAGTCTGAGGTGTCCGTGACTCCTACGGGGTTGGTTTGGGTTTTTACCCTCTAACGGCATGTTTTCATGTATAAGTGTGATTTTTGTAAATTATCGTCATACTCTCAAATCGGGAGACCCGGGACTATGCAGTCAGTTCCTACAAGTTACATTGGTCCCATACGAGGTGTCCGTGCCTCCTACGGGGTCGTATAGTGATTTGTTTGGGTTTTCACCCTTTAACGGCCTGTTTTCAAGAGAGTGTGAGTTTTGAAAATTATCATGATACTCTTATACCGGGTGACCCGGACTACACCGTCAGTTCCTACAAGTTACATTGGTCCCGTGCGAGGTTTTCGTGCCTCCTTCAAGGTCATTTGTGGGCTGGTTTGGGTTTTCACCCTTTAAGGGCTTATTTTTTAGTAAGTGTGATGTTTGCAAATTATCATCATATTCTCAAACCGAGAGATTGGGGACTACGCGGTTCGTTCCTACATGTTACATTGGTCCCGTGCGAGGTGTTCGTGCCTCCTACGTGGTCGTTTGGGGGCTGGTTTGGATTTTCACCCTTTAACGGCTTATTTTAAAGTCAAAGTGTGATTTTTGCAAATTATCGTCTTACTCAAAAATTTGGAGACTCGGGACTATGCGGTTAGTTCCTATAAGTTACATTGGTCCCGTGCGAGGTGTTCGTGCCTCCTACGGGGTGATTTGGTGGATGGTTTGGGTTTTCACCCCTTAACGGCTTGTTTGGAAGAAAGTGTGATTTTTGTAAATTATCATCATACTCTCAAACCGGGAGACCCGGGACTATGCAGTCAGTTCCTACAAGTTACATTGGTCCCGTGCGAGGTGGTCGTGACTCCTACGGGGTCGTTTGGTGGCTGATTTGGGTTTTCACCCTTTGACGGCCTGTTTTTAAGAAACTGATATTTTTGCAAATTATCCTCGAACTCTCAAACTGAGAGACTCGGGACTATGTGGTCCATTCCTACAAGTTACATTTGTCCCGTATGAGGTGTTCGTGCCTCATACGGGGTCGTTTGGGGTATGGTTTGGGTTTTCACCCTTTAACGGCTTGTGTTCAAGTCAAAGTGTAATTTTTGCAAATTATCGCCATACTTTCAAACTGTGAGACTCGAGACTACGCGGCCAGTTCCTACATGTTACATTGGTCCCGCGCGAGGTGTTCGTGCCTCCTACGGGGTCTTTTTGGGTCTAGTTTGGGTTTTCACCCTTTAACGGCTTGGTTTTAAGTCAGTGTGATTTTTGTAAATTATATGCATACTTTTAAATTAGGAGATTGGGGACTATGCAGTCAATTCCTACAAGTAACATTGGTCACGTACAAGGTGTTCATGCCTCCTACGGTGTTGTTCGGTGGCTGGTTTGGGTTTTTACCCTTTAACGGCCTATTTTCAAGAAAGTGTGATCTTTGCAAATTATCATCACACTCTCAAATCGAGAGACCCAGGACTGTGCGGTCAGTTCCCATAAATTACATTGGTCTCGTGCGAGGTGTTCGTGCCTCATACGGGGTCGTTTGGTGGATGGTTTGGGCTTTCACCCTTTAACGGCTTGTTTTTAACTCAAAGTGTGATTTTTTCAAATTATTGTCATACTCACAAACCTAGATACCGGGGACTACACGGACAGTTCCTACAAGTTTCATTGGTCTCGTGCGAGGTGTTCGTGCCTTCTACGAGGTCGTTTGGGGGATGGTTTGGGGTTTCACCCTTTAATGGCTTATTTTCAAGTCAAAGTGTGATTTTTGCAAATTATCATCATACTCTCAAACCGGGAGACCCGGGACCACGGGGTCAGTTCCTACAAGTTACATTGGTCCCGTGTGAGGTGTTAATGCCTCCTACGGGGTCATTTGTTGGTTGGTTTGGGTTTTTACCCTTTAACGACCTGTTTTAATAAAGTGTGATTTTTGCAAATTATCGTCACACTCTCAAACCAGGAGACTCGGGACTATGCGATCAGTTCTTACAAGTTATATTGGTTCTGTACGACGTGTTCGTGCCTCATACGGGGTCATTTGGTCGATGGTTTGGTTTTTGACACTTTAACGGCTTATGTATAAGTCAAAGTGTGATTTTTGGATATTATTGTCATACTTTCAAACTGGGATACCCGGGACTACGCGGTCAGTTCCTATAAGTTACATTGGTCTCGTGCGAGGTGTTCGTGCCTCCTACGAGGTTTTTTGAGGGTTGGTTTGGGTTTTCAACCTTTAACGACCTGTTTTCAAGAAAGTGTGTTTTTTGCAAATTATCGCCATACTCTCAAACCGGGAGACTCGAGACGATGCGATTAGTTCCTCTAAGTTACATTGGTCCCGTGCAAGGTGTTCGTGCCTCCTACGTGGTCGTTTAGGGGCTAGTTTGGGTTTTCACCCTTTAACGGCTTATTTTTAAGTTAGTGTTAATTTTTCAAATATTCGGCATACTCTCAAATCGGGAGATCGGGGACTACGCGATCAGTTTCTACAGGTTACATTGGTCCCGTAAAAGGTTCTCATGTCTCCTATGGGGTCGTTTGGTGGATGGTTTGGGTTTTCATCCTTTAACAACTTATTTTTATTTCAAAGTGTGATTTTTGCAAATTATCATCATACTCTCAAAGTGGGATACCGGGGACTAGGCGATCAATTCCTATAAGTTACATTGGTTTCGTGCGAGCTGTCCGCGCCTCCTATGAGGTCGTTTGGGGGTTGGTTTGGGTTTTCACCCTTTAACGGCCTATTTTCAAGAAAGTGTGACTTTTGTAAATTATCGTCACACTCTCAAACCGGGAGACTCGAGACTCTGCGGTCAGTTCTTACAAGTTACATTGGTCCCGTGCGAGGTGTTCAGGCCTCATACGGGGTTGTTTGGTCGATGGTTTGGGTTTTCACACTTTAATGGCCTGTTTTTAAGTCAAAGTGTGATTTTTGGATATTATTGTCATACTATCAAACTGGGATACACAGAAATACGCGGTCAGTTCCTATATGTTACATTGGTCCCGTGCGAGGTTTTCGTGCCTCCTATGGGGTCGTTTGGGGGCTAGTTTGGGTTTTCACCCTAAACGGCTTATTTTTAAGTTAGTGTTATATTTGCAAATTATCGGCGTACTCTCAATTTAGGAGACCGCAAACTACGCGGTCAGTTCCTAAAAGTTACATTGGTCCCGTACAAGGTGCTCGTGCCTCCTATGGGGTCGTTTGGGGGCTAGTTTGGGTTTTCACCCTTTAATGGCTTGTTTTCAAGAAAGTGTGAGTTTTGCAAATTACCGTCATACTCTCAAACCGAGAAACCCAGGACTATGGATTAAATTCCTACAAGTTACACTCGTCCCATCTGAGGTGTTCATGCCTCCTACGGGGTTGTTTGGAGGCTAGTTTGGGTTTTCCACCTTTTGTAACCAGTTTTCAAGCCTAAATGTACATGTTGAAATCGGGAGACTCGGGACTATGCAGTCAGTTCCTACATGTTACATTGATCCCGTGTGAGGTGGTCGTGCCTCCTACGGGGACGTTGGTGGCTGCTTTGGGTTTTCACCCTTTAACGGCTTATTTTTAAGTCAAAGTGTGATTTTATAAAAATATCATCATACTCTCAAACCGAGTGAACGGGGACTATGTGGTGAGTTCCTATAAGTTACATTCGTCCCGTACGAGGTGTTCGTGTCTTCTACGAGGTCGTTTGGGGGCTGGTTTTTACTTTCACACTTTAACGGCCTATTCTCCAGTTTAAGTGTTGCTTTTTATAAATTAACATCATATTCTCAAACTAGGAGACCCGGGACTATGCGGTCAGTTCCTACAAGTTACATTGGTCTCGTGCGAGGTGTTCATCCCTAATGGTATGGGTTTTCACACTTTAATTGCCTGTTTTCAAGTCAAAGTGTGATTTTTGCAAATTTTCGTCATACTCTCAAATCAGGCGACCGGGGACTACGCGGTCAGTTACTACAAGTTACATTGGTACCGTGCAAGGTTTTAGTGGCTCCTACGAAGTCGTTTGGTGGCTGGTTTGGGTTTTCACCTGAAAATGGCTTGTTTTCAAGAAAGTGTGATTTTTGCAAATTATCATCATACTCTGAAATCGGGAGACCCGGGACTACGTGGTCAGTTCCTACAGTTGCATTGGTCCCCTGCGAGGTGTTTGTGCCTCCTACGAGGTCGTTTGGGGTCTGGTTTGGGTTTTCACCCTTTAACGGCTTGTTTTTTAGTGAGTGTGATTTTTGCAAATTGTCATAATACTCTCAAATCGAGAGATCGGCGATCAGTTCCTACCAGTTACATTGGTCCTATGCGAGGTGTTCGTGCCTCCTGCGGGGTCATTTGGTTGCTGGTTTTGGTTTTCTCCCTTTAACGGCCTATTTTCAAGAAAGTGTGATTTTTGCAAATTATCGTCTTACTCTCAAATCAAGAGACCTGGGACTACGCGGTCAGTTCCTACAAGTTACATTGGTTCAATGTGAGGTGTTCATGCCTCCTACGGTATCGTTTGGTGGTTGGTTTGAGTTTTCACCCTTTAACGACCTAATTTCAAAAAAGTGTGATATTTGCAAATAATCATCCCCCTATCAAACTGATAGACCGAGGACTACGCGGTCAGTTCCTATAAGTTACATTGGTCCCGTGCGAGGTGTTCGTGCCTCATACGGGATCGTTTGGTGGATAATTTGGGTTTTCACCCTTTAACGGCTTATTTTTAAGTCAAAGTGTGATTTTTGCAAATTATTGTCATACTCTCAAACCGGGATATCGAGGACTACGCGGACAGTACCTACAAGTTACATTGGTCTCGTACGACGTGTTCGTGCCTCCTATGAAGTCGTTTGGTGGCTGGCTTGGGGTTTCACACTTTAATGGCTTATTTTCAAGTCTAAGTGTGATTTTGGCAAATTATCATCATACTCTCAAACCGGGATACCCGGGACTATGCGGTCAGTTCCTACAAGTTACATTGGTCCCGTGCGAGGTGTTCATGCCTCCTACGGGTTCATTTGGAGGTGGGTTTGGGTTTTCACCCTTTAAGGACCCGTTTCCAAGTCTAAGTGTGATTTTTGCAAATTATTGCCAAACTCTCAAACCGGGAGACCCGGGACTAGACGGTTAGTTCTTACAAGTTACATTGGTCCCGTGCGAGGTGTTCCTGCCTCATACGGGGTCGATTGGTCGATGGTTCGGGTTTTCACACTTTAACGGCTTATTTTTAAGTCAAAGGTTGATTTTTGGATATTAATGGCATACTCACAAACTGGGATACCCGCGACTACGCGGTCAGTTCCTATAAGTTACATTAGTCTCGGGCGAGGTTTTCGTGCCTCCTACGAGGTTATTTGAGGGTTCGTTTGGGTTTTCACCTTTTAACGGCCTATTTTCATGAAAGTGTGATTTTTGTAAATTATCGTCATACTCTAAAACTTGGAGACTCGAGACTATGCGATCAGTTCCTCTATATTACATGGGTCCCGTGCGAGGTGTTCATGCCTCCTACGTGGTCGTTTGGGGGTTGGTTTGGGTTTTCACCCTTTAACGGCTTGTATTTAAGTCAGTTTTATTTTTGCAAATTTTTGGCATACTCTTAAATCGGGATGTCGGGGACTACGCGGTCAGTTCCTATAAGTTACATTGGTCCCGTACAAGGTGCTCGTGTCTCCTACAAGGTCGTTTGGTGGATGGTTTGGGTTTTCACCCTTTAACAGCCTATTTTTAAGAAAGTGTGATTTTTTCAAATTATCATCTTACTCTCAAACCGGGATACCGGGGACTACGCGGTCAGTTCCTATAAGTTATATTTGTCCCGTGCGAGGTGTTCGTGTGTCCGACGAGGTCGTTTGTGTCCTGGTTTGGGTTTTAACGCTTTAACGGCTTATTTTTAAGTTAGATTGATTTTTGCAAATTGTCGACATACTCTTAAATAGGGAGACCAAGGACTACGCGGCCAGTTCCTACAAGTTACATTGGTCCCGTGCGAGGTGTTCGTGCCTCCTACGGGGTCATTTGGGTCTTGGTTTGGGTTTTCACCCTTTAATGGCTTGTTTTCAGAAAAGTGTGATCTTTGCAAATTATCATCACGCTCTCAAACCGGGAAACCCAGTACTATGCGGTTAGTTCATATAAGTTACATTGGTCCCATGCGAGGTGTTCATGCCTCATATGGGGTCGTTTGGTGGATGGTTTTGGTTTTCACCCTTTAACGACTTATTTTTATCTCAAAGTGTGATTTGTGCAAATTATTGTCATACTCTCAAACCAGGATACTAGGGACTACGCAAGTACTTCCTACAAGTTACATTGGTCTCCTGCGAGGTGTTCGTGCCTCCTACAAGGTCGTTTGTGGGACGGTTTGGGGTTTCTCCCTTTAACGGCCTATTTTCATGGCAAAGTGTGATTTTTGCAAATATTTGTCAAACTCTCAAATCAGGAGACTCGGGACTATGCGGTTAGTTCCTACAAGTTACATTGGTCCCGTGCGAGGTGTTCGTGCCTCCTACGGGGTCGTTTCGTGGCTGGTTTGGGTTTTCACCCTTTGACGACTTATTTTCAAGAAAGTGTGTTTTTTTGGAAATTATCATCATACTCTCAAACAAGGAGATTGGGGACTACGCGTTAGGTTCCTACAAGTTACATTAGTTCCGTAAAAGGTGCCCGTGCCTCCTACGGGGTTGTTTGGGGGCTGGTTTGGGTTTTCACCCTTTAGTGGCTTGTTTTCTACAAAGTGTGATTTTTGCAAATAATCATCATAGTCTCAAAGTGGGAGACCCAGGACTACACGTTCAATTCCTACAAGTTACATTGGTCCCATGCGAAGTATTCGTGCCTCCTAGAGGTCGTTTGGGGGCTGGTTTGGGTTTTCACCCTTTAACGACCTGTTTTCAAGCCGAAGTGTAATTTTTGCAAATTATCGTCATACTCTCAAACCGGGAGACTCGGGACTAGGGGCAGTTCCTACATGTTACATTGATCTCGTGCGAGGTGTTCGTGCCTCCTACGGGGTCATTGGTGGCTGGTTTAGTTTTTCACCCTTTAATGCCGTATTTTTAAGTCAAAGTGTGATTTTTTCAAAATATCATCACATTCTCAAACCGGGAGAACGGGGACTATACGGTCAGTTCCTACAAGTTACATTGATACCGTGCGAGGTGTTCGTGCCTTCTACGGGGTCATTTGGGGGATGGTTTGGACTTTCACCCTATAACGACCTGTTTTTCAATTTAATTGTTGATTTTTGTAAATTATCATCATATTCGCAAACTGGGAGACCCGCGACTACGCGGCCAGTTCCTACAAGTTACATTGGTCTCGTGCGAGGTGTTCATGCCACCTATGGAGTCGTTTGGTGCTTGGTTTGGGTTTTCACCCTTTAACGGTATATTTTCAAGATTGTACGATTTTTGTAATTATAGACACACTCACAAAACGGGAGACCTAGGACTATGCGGTCAGTTCTTACAAGTTACATTGGTCCCGTGCGAGGTGTTCGTGCCTCATACGGGGTCGTTTGGTCAATGGTTTGGGTTTTCACACTTTAACGGCTTGTGTTTAAGTCAATGTGTGATTTTTGGACATTATTGTCATACTCTCAAACTGGGATACCCGGGACTACGCGGTCAGTTCTTACAGGTTACAATGGTCGCGTGCGAGGTGTTCGTGCCTCCTACGGGGTCGTTTGGGGGTTGGTTTGGGTTTTCACCCCATAACGGCTTGTTTTTAAGTCAGTGTTATTTTTACAAACTCACAAATCGGGAGACCGGGAACTACGCAGTCAATTCTTACAAGTTTCATTGGTCCCGTACAAGGTGCTCGGGCCTCCTACGGGGTCGTTTGGTGGATGGTTTCGGTGTTCACCCTTTAATGGCCTATTTTTATGAAAGTGTGACTTTTTCAAATTATCGTCATACTCTTAAATCGAGAGACCTAAGATTACACGATCAGTTCCTACAAGTTACATTGATCCCGTGCGAGGTGTTCGTGCCTCCTACGGGGTCGTTGGTGGTTGCTTTGGGTTTTCACCCTTTAATGGCTTATTTTTAAGTCAAAGTGTGATTTTATAAAAATATCATCATACTCTCAAACCGGGAGAACGGGGACTATGTGGTGATTCCTACAAGTTACATTGGTCCCGTGCGAGGTGTTCGTGCCTTCTACGGGGTCGTTTGGGGGCTGGTTTCGACTTTCACACTTTAACGGCCTATTTTTCAATTTAAGTGTTTATTTTTGTAAATTATGATCATATTATCAAACTAGGAGACCCGGGACTATGCGGTCAGTTCCTACAAGTTACATTGGTTAAGTCAAAGTGTGATTTTTGCAAATTTTTATCATACTCTCAAATCGGGAGACCTGGGACTACGCGGTCAGTTACTACAACTTACATTGGTCCCGTGGAAGGTGTTAGTTGCTCCTACGAGGTCGTTTGGTGGTTGGTTTGGGTTTTCACCCTTTAACGGCTTGTTTTCAAGAAAGTGTGATTTTTGCAAATTATCATCATACTCTGAAATCGGGAGACCCGGGACTACGTGGTCAGTTCCTACAATTACATTGGTCGCATGTGAGGTGTTCGTTCCTTCTACGAGGTCGTTTGGGGCCTGCTTTGGGTTTTCACCCTTTAACGGCTTATTTTTGAGTCAGTGTGATTTTTGCAAATTATCATAATACTCTCAAATTGAGAGATCGACGGTCAGTTCCTACAAGTTACATTGGTCCCATGCGAGGTGTTCGTGCCTCCTACGGGGTCATTTGGTTGTTGGTTTGGGTTTTCTCCCTTTAACGACCTATTTTCAAGAAAGTGTGATTTTTGCAAATTATCGTCTTACTCTCAAATCGAGAGACCTGGGACTACGCGGTCAGTTCCTACAAGTTACATTGGTCCAGTGCGAGGTGTTCGTGCCTCCTACGGGATCGTTTGGGGGCTGGTTTGGGTTTTCACCCTTTAATGGCCTGTTTGCAATTCTAAGTGTCATTTTTGCAAATTATCATCATACTCTCAAACCGGGAGACTCGGGACTACGTGGTCAGTTCCTACATGTTAAATTGGTCCTGTGCGAGGTGTTCGTGCCTCCTACGGGGTCGTTTGGTGCTTGTTTGGGTTCTCACCCTTTAAGGACTTGTTCTGAAAATTATCATCATTCTCTCAAATCGGGAGACCGGGGAATACCCAGTCAGTTCCTACAAGTTACATTGGTCCCGTGCGAGGTGTTCGTGCCTCCTACGAGGACGTTTGGGGGATGTTTTGGGTTTTCACCTTTTTACTGCTTGTTTTCAAGTCAAACTGTGATTTTCACAAATTATCGTCATACTCTCAAACCGGGAGATTCAGAACTATGCAGTCAGGTCCTACAAGTTATATTGGTCAAGTCTGAGGTGTCCGTGACTCCTACGGGGTTGGTTTGGGTTTTTACCCTCTAACGGCATGTTTTCATGTATAAGTGTGATTTTTGTAAATTATCGTCATACTCTCAAATCGGGAGACCCGGGACTATGCAGTCAGTTCCTACAAGTTACATTGGTCCCATACGAGGTGTCCGTGCCTCCTACGGGGTCGTATAGTGATTTGTTTGGGTTTTCACCCTTTAACGGCCTGTTTTCAAGAGAGTGTGAGTTTTGAAAATTATCATGATACTCTTATACCAGGTGACCCGGACTACACCGTCAGTTCCTACAAGTTACATTGGTCCCGTGCGAGGTTTTCGTGCCTCCTTCAAGGTCATTTGTGGGCTGGTTTGGGTTTTCACCCTTTAAGGGCTTATTTTTTAGTAAGTGTGATGTTTGCAAATTATCATCATATTCTCAAACCGAGAGATTGGGGACTACGCGGTTCGTTCCTACATGTTACATTGGTCCCGTGCGAGGTGTTCGTGCCTCCTACGTGGTCGTTTGGGGGCTGGTTTGGATTTTCACCCTTTAACGGCTTATTTTAAAGTCAAAGTGTGATTTTTGCAAATTATCGTCTTACTCAAAAATTTGGAGACTCGGGACTATGCGGTTAGTTCCTATAAGTTACATTGGTCCCGTGCGAGGTGTTCGTGCCTCCTACGGGGTGATTTGGTGGATGGTTTGGGTTTTCACCCCTTAACGGCTTGTTTGGAAGAAAGTGTGATTTTTGTAAATTATCATCATACTCTCAAACCGGGAGACCCGGGACTATGCAGTCAGTTCCTACAAGTTACATTGGTCCCGTGCGAGGTGGTCGTGACTCCTACGGGGTCGTTTGGTGGCTGATTTGGGTTTTCACCCTTTGACGGCCTGTTTTTAAGAAACTGATATTTTTGCAAATTATCCTCGAACTCTCAAACTGAGAGACTCGGGACTATGTGGTCCATTCCTACAAGTTACATTTGTCCCGTATGAGGTGTTCGTGCCTCATACGGGGTCGTTTGGGGTATGGTTTGGGTTTTCACCCTTTAACGGCTTGTGTTCAAGTCAAAGTGTAATTTTTGCAAATTATCGCCATACTTTCAAACTGTGAGACTCGAGACTACGCGGCCAGTTCCTACATGTTACATTGGTCCCGCGCGAGGTGTTCGTGCCTCCTACGGGGTCTTTTTGGGTCTAGTTTGGGTTTTCACCCTTTAACGGCTTGGTTTTAAGTCAGTGTGTTTTTTGTAAATTATATGCATACTTTTAAATTAGGAGATTGGGGACTATGCAGTCAATTCCTACAAGTAACATTGGTCACGTACAAGGTGTTCATGCCTCCTACGGTGTTGTTCGGTGGCTGGTTTGGGTTTTTACCCTTTAACGGCCTATTTTCAAGAAAGTGTGATCTTTGCAAATTATCATCACACTCTCAAATCGAGAGACCCAGGACTGTGCGGTCAGTTCCCATAAATTACATTGGTCTCGTGCGAGGTGTTCGTGCCTCATACGGGGTCGTTTGGTGGATGGTTTGGGCTTTCACCCTTTAACGGCTTGTTTTTAACTCAAAGTGTGATTTTTTCAAATTATTGTCATACTCACAAACCTAGATACCGGGGACTACACGGACAGTTCCTACAAGTTTCATTGGTCTCGTGCGAGGTGTTCGTGCCTTCTACGAGGTCGTTTGGGGGATGGTTTGGGGTTTCACCCTTTAATGGCTTATTTTCAAGTCAAAGTGTGATTTTTGCAAATTATCATCATACTCTCAAACCGGGAGACCCGGGACCACGGGGTCAGTTCCTACAAGTTACATTGGTCCCGTGTGAGGTGTTAATGCCTCCTACGGGGTCATTTGTTGGTTGGTTTGGGTTTTTACCCTTTAACGACCTGTTTTAATAAAGTGTGATTTTTGCAAATTATCGTCACACTCTCAAACCAGGAGACCCGGGACTATGCGATCAGTTCTTACAAGTTATATTGGTTCTGTACGACGTGTTCGTGCCTCATACGGGGTCATTTGGTCGATGGTTTGGTTTTTGACACTTTAACGGCTTATGTATAAGTCAAAGTGTGATTTTTGGATATTATTGTCATACTTTCAAACTGGGATACCCGGGACTACGCGGTCAGTTCCTATAAGTTACATTGGTCTCGTGCGAGGTGTTCGTGCCTCCTACGAGGTTTTTTGAGGGTTGGTTTGGGTTTTCAACCTTTAACGACCTGTTTTCAAGAAAGTGTGTTTTTTGCAAATTATCGCCATACTCTCAAACCGGGAGACTCGAGACGATGCGATTAGTTCCTCTAAGTTACATTGGTCCCGTGCAAGGTGTTCGTGCCTCCTACGTGGTCGTTTAGGGGCTAGTTTGGGTTTTCACCCTTTAACGGCTTATTTTTAAGTTAGTGTTAATTTTTCAAATATTCGGCATACTCTCAAATCGGGAGATCGGGGACTACGCGATCAGTTTCTACAGGTTACATTGGTCCCGTAAAAGGTTCTCATGTCTCCTATGGGGTCGTTTGGTGGATGGTTTGGGTTTTCATCCTTTAACAACTTATTTTTATTTCAAAGTGTGATTTTTGCAAATTATCATCATACTCTCAAAGTGGGATACCGGGGACTAGGCGATCAATTCCTATAAGTTACATTGGTTTCGTGCGAGCTGTCCGTGCCTCCTATGAGGTCGTTTGGGGGTTGGTTTGGGTTTTCACCCTTTAACGGCCTATTTTCAAGAAAGTGTGACTTTTGTAAATTATCGTCACACTCTCAAACCGGGAGACTCGAGACTCTGCGGTCAGTTCTTACAAGTTACATTGGTCCCGTGCGAGGTGTTCAGGCCTCATACGGGGTTGTTTGGTCGATGGTTTGGGTTTTCACACTTTAATGGCCTGTTTTTAAGTCAAAGTGTGATTTTTGGATATTATTGTCATACTATCAAACTGGGATACACAGAAATACGCGGTCAGTTCCTATATGTTACATTGGTCCCGTGCGAGGTTTTCGTGCCTCCTATGGGGTCGTTTGGGGGCTAGTTTGGGTTTTCACCCTAAACGGCTTATTTTTAAGTTAGTGTTATATTTGCAAATTATCGGCGTACTCTCAATTTAGGAGACCGCAAACTACGCGGTCAGTTCCTAAAAGTTACATTGGTCCCGTACAAGGTGCTCGTGCCTCCTATGGGGTAGTTTGGGGGCTAGTTTGGGTTTTCACCCTTTAATGGCTTGTTTTCAAGAAAGTGTGAGTTTTGCAAATTACCGTCATACTCTCAAACCGAGAAACCCAGGACTATGGATTAAATTCCTACAAGTTACACTCGTCCCATCTAAGGTGTTCATGCCTCCTACGGGGTTGTTTGGAGGCTAGTTTGGGTTTTCCACCTTTAGTAACCAGTTTTCAAGCCTAAATGTACATGTTCAAATCGGGAGACTCGGGACTATGCAGTCAGTTCCTACATGTTACATTGATCCCGTGTGAGGTGGTCGTGCCTCCTACGGGGACGTTGGTGGCTGCTTTGGGTTTTCACCCTTTAACGGCTTATTTTTAAGTCAAAGTGTGATTTTATAAAAATATCATCATACTCTCAAACCGAGTGAACGGGGACTATGTGGTGAGTTCCTATAAGTTACATTCGTCCCGTACGAGGTGTTCCTGTCTTCTACGAGGTCGTTTGGGGGCTGGTTTTTACTTTCACACTTTAACGGCCTATTCTCCAGTTTAAGTGTTGCTTTTTATAAATTAACATCATATTCTCAAACTAGGAGACCCGGGACTATGCGGTCAGTTCCTACAAGTTACATTGGTCTCGTGCGAGGTGTTCATCCCTAATGGTATGGGTTTTCACACTTTAATGGCCTGTTTTCAAGTCAAAGTGTGATTTTTGCAAATTTTCGTCATACTCTCAAATCAGGCGACCGGGGACTACGCGGTCAGTTACTACAAGTTACATTGGTACCGTGCAAGGTTTTAGTGGCTCCTACGAAGTCGTTTGGTGGCTGGTTTGGGTTTTCACCTGAAAACGGCTTGTTTTCAAGAAAGTGTGATTTTTGCAAATTATCATCATACTCTGAAATCGGGAGACCCGGGACTACGTGGTCAGTTCCTACAGTTGCATTGGTCCCCTGCGAGGTGTTTGTGCCTCCTACGAGGTCGTTTGGGGTCTGGTTTGGGTTTTCACCCTTTAACGGCTTGTTTTTTAGTGAGTGTGATTTTTGCAAATTGTCATAATACTCTCAAATCGAGAGATCGGCGATCAGTTCCTACCAGTTACATTGGTCCTATGCGAGGTGTTCGTGCCTCCTGCGGGGTCATTTCGTTGCTGGTTTTGGTTTTCTCCCTTTAACGGCCTATTTTCAAGAAAGTGTGATTTTTGCAAATTATCGTCTTACTCTCAAATCAAGAGACCTGGGACTACGCGGTCAGTTCCTACAAGTTACATTGGTCCAATGTGAGGTGTTCGTGCCTCCTATGGGATCGTTTGGGGGCTGGTTTGGGTTTTCACCATTTAATGGCGTGTTTGCAAGTCTAAGTGTGATTTTTGCAAATTATCATCATACTCTGAAACCGGGATACTCGAAACTACGCGATCAGTTCCTATATGTTAAATTGGTCCCGTATGAGGTGTTCGTGCCTCCTACGGGGTCATTTGGTGCATTTTTGGGTTCTCACCCTTTAATGACTTATTTTTAAAATTATCATTATACTCTCAATCCGGGAGACCGGGGAATACGCGATCAGGTCCTACAAGTTACACTGGTCCCGTGCCAGGTGTTCGTGGAAGGTTTGGATTTTCACCCTCTAACAACTTGTTTTTCAGTTTAAATGTTTCTTTTTTTAAATTATCATCATATTCTCAAACTGGGAGACCCGAGACTACGTGGTTAGTAACTACAAGATACATTGGTGTCGTGCGAGGTGTTCGTGCCTCCTACGAGGTCGTTTGGGGGATGGTTTCGGTTTTCACCCTTTAAATGCTTATTTTCAAGTCAAAGTGTGATTTTTTCAAATTATCGTCATACTGTCAAATCGGGAGACCCGGGACTATGAAGTCAGTTCCTACCAGTTACATTGGTCCCGTGCGAGGTGTTTGTGGCTCCTACGGGGTCGTTTGATGGTTGGTTTGGGTTTTCACCCCTTAACGGCTTATTTTCAAGAAAGTGTGATTTTGGTAAATTATCATCATACTCTCAAATCAGGAGACATGGGAATACGCGGTCAGTTACTAAAAGTTACATTGGTCTCATGCGAGGTGTTCATCCCTACAAAGAGGTCGTCTGGGGGCTGGTATGGGTTTTCACACTTTAATGGCCTATTTGCAAGTCAAAGTGTGATTTTTGCAAATTTTCATCATACTCTCAAATCAGGCGACTGGGGACTACGCGGTCAGTTACTACAAGTTACATTGGTCCCGTGCAAGGTTTTAGTGGCTCCTACGGAGTTGTTTGGTGGCTGGTTTGGGTTTTCACCCTTTAACGACTTGTTTTCAAGAAAGTGTGATTTTTGCAAATTATCATCATACTCTGAAATCGGGAGACCCGGGACTACGTGGTCAGTTCCTACAGTTGTATTGTTCCCCTGCGAGGTGTTTGTGCCTCCTACGAGGTCGTTTGTGGTCTAGTTTTGGTTTTCACCCTTTAACGGCTTATTTTTGAGTCAGTGTGATTTTTGCAAATTGTCATAATACTCTCAAATCGAGAGATCGGCGATCAGTTCCTACCAGTTACATTGGTCCTGTGCGAGGTGTTCGTGCCTCCTACGGGGTCATTTGGTTGCTGGTTTTGGTTTTCTCCCTTTAATGACCTATTTTCAAGAAACTGTGATTTTTTGCAAATTATCGTCTTACCCTCAAATCAAGAGTCCTGGGACTACGCGGTCAGTTCCTACAAGTTACATTGGTCCAGTGTGAGGTGTACGTGCCTCCTACGGGATCGTTTGGGCTCTGGTTTGGGTTTTCACCATTAAATGGCGTGTTTGCAAGTCTAAGTGTGATTTTTGCAAATTGTCATCATACTCTCAAGCCGGGAGACTCGGGACTACGCGATCTATTCCTACATGTTAAATTGGTCCCGTACGAGGTTTTCGTGCCTCCTATGGGGTCATTTGGTGCATGTTTGGGTTTTCACCCTTTAACGACTTATTTTTAAAATTATCAATATACTCTCAATCCGGGAGACCGGGGAATACGTGGTTAGTTCCTACAAGTTACATTGGTCCCGTGCCAGATGTTCGTGGAAGGTTTGGATTTTCACGCTTTAACAACCTGTTTTTCAGTTTAAATGTTTCTTTTTTTAAATTATCATCATATTCTCAAACTAGGAGACCCGAGACTACGTGGTTAGTTACTACAAGATACATTGGTCTCGTGCGAGGTGTTCGTGCCTCCTGCGAGGTCGTTTGGGGGATGGTTTGGGTTTTCACCCTTTAACTGCTTATTTTCAAGTCAAAGTGTGATTTTTTAAAATTTTCGTCATACTCCGAAATCTGGAGACCCGGGACTACGAAGTCAGTTCCTACAAGTTACATTGGTCCCGTGCGAGGTGTTCGTTCCTCCTACGGGGTCGTTTGATGGCTGGTTTGGGTTTTCATCCCTTAACGGCATGTTTTTAAGAAAGTGTTATTTTGGTAAATTATCATCATACTCTCAAATAGGGAGACCCGGGAATACGCGGTCAGTTCCTACAAGTTACATTGGTCTCGTGCGAGGTGTTCGTCCCTACAAAGAGGTCGTCTGGGGGCTGGTATGGGTTTTCACACTTTAATGGCCTGTTTTCAAGTCAAAGTCTGATTTTTGCAAATTTTCGTCATACTCTCAAATCGGGAGACCGGGGACTACGCGGTCAGTTACTACAAGTTACATTGGTCCCGTGCAAGGTTTTAGTGGCTCCTACGAAGTCGTTTGGTGGCTGGTTTGGGTTTTCACCCTTTAACGGCTTGTTTTCAAGAAAGTGTGATTTTTCCAAATTATCATCATACTCTGAAATCGGGAGACCCGGGACTATGTGGTCAGTTCCTACAGTTGCATTGGTCCCCTGCGAGGTGTTTGTTCCTCCTACGAGGTCGTTTGGTGTCTGGTTTTTGTTTTCACCCTTTAACGGCTTGTTTCTGAGTCAGTGTGATTTTTACAAATTGTCATAATACTCTCAAATCGAGAGATCGGTGATCAGTTCCTACCAGTTACATTGGTCCAGTGCGAGGTGTTCGTGCCTCCTACGGGGTCATTTGGTTGTTGGTTTTGGTTTTCTCCCTTTAACGACCTATTTTCAAGAAACTGTGATGTTTGCAAATTATCGTCTTACTCTCAAATCAAGAGACCTGGGACTACGCGGTCAGTTCCTACAAGTTACATTGGTCCAGTGTGAGGTGTTCGTGCCTCCTACGGGATCGTTTGGGGGCTGGTTTGGGTTTTCACCATTAAATGGCGTGTTTGCAAGTCTAAGTGTGATTTTTGCAAATTGTCATCATACTCTCAAACCGGGAGACTCGGGACTACGCGATCTGTTCCTACATGTTAAATTGGTCCCGTACGAGGTGTTCGTGCCTCCTATGGGGTCGTTTGGTGCATGTTTGGGTTTTCACCCTTTAACGACTTATTTTTAAAATTATCATTATACTCTCAATCCGGGAGACCGGGGAATACGTGGTTAGTTCCTACAAGTTACATTGGTCCCGTACGAGGTGTTTGTGCCTCCTACGGGGTCGTTTGGTGCATGTTTGGGTTCTCACCCTTTGACGACTTATTTTTAAAATTATCATTATACTCTCAATCCGGGAGACCGGGGAATACGCGGTCAGTTCCTACAAGTTACATTGGTCCCGTGCCAGGTGTTCGTGGAAGGTTTGGATTTTCACCCTTTAACAACCTGTTTTTCCGTTTAAATGTTTCTTTTTTTAAATTATCATCATATTCTCAAACTAGGAGACCCGAGACTACGTGGTTAGTTACTACAAGATACATTTGTCTCGTGCGAGGTGTTCGTGCCTCCTACGAGGTCGTTTGAGGGATGGTTTGGGTTTTCACACTTTAACTACTTATTTTCAAGTCAAAGGGTGATTTTTTCAAATTATCGTCATACTGTGAAATCGGGAGACCCGGGACTACGAAATCGTTTCCTATAATTTACATTGGTCCCGTGCGAGGTGTTCGTGCCTCCTACGGGGTCGTTTGATGGCAGGTTTGGGTTTTCACCCCTTAACGGCATGTTTTCAAGAAAGTGTGATTTTGGTAAATTATCATCATACTCTCAAATCGGGAGACCCGGGACTACGCGGCTAGTTCCTACAAGTTACATTGGTTTCGTGCGAGGTGTTCATCCCTACAAAGAGGTCGTCTGGGGGCTGGTATGGGTTTTCACACTTTAATGGCCTGTTTTCAAGTCAAAGTGTGATTTTTGCAAATTTTCGTCATACTCTCAAATCGAGTGACTGGGGCCTACGCGCTCAGATACTACAAGTTACATTGGTCCCGTGCAAGGTTTTAGTGGCTCCTACGAAGTCGTTTGGTGGCTGGTTTGGGTTTTCACCCTTTAACGGCTTGTTTTCAAGAAAGTGTGATTTTTGCAAATTATCATCATACTCTGAAATTGGGAGACCCGGGACTACGTGGTCTGTTCCTACAGTTGCATTGGTCCCCGGCGAGGTGTTTGTGCATCCTACGAGGTTGTTTGGGGTCTGGTTTTCGTTTTCACCCTTTAAAGGCTTGCTTTTGAGTGAGTGTGATTTTTGCAAATTCTCATAATACTCTCAAATCGAGAGATCGGCGATCAGTTCCTACCAGTTACATTGGTCCTGTGCGAGGTGTTAGTGCCTCCTACGGGGTCATTTGGTTGTTGGTTTTGGTTTTCTCCCTTTAACGGCCTATTTTCAAGAAACTGTGATTTTTGCAAATTATCGTCTTACTCTCAAATCAAGAGACCTGGGACTACGCGGTCAGTTACTACAAGTTACATTGGTCCCGTGCAAGGTTTTAGTGGCTCCTACGAAGTCGTTTGGTGGCTGGTTTGGGTTTTCACCCTTTAACGGCTTGTTTTCAAGAAAGTGTGATTTTTCCAAATTATCATCATACTCTGAAATCGGGAGACCCGGGACTATGTGGTCAGTTCCTACAGTTGCATTGGTCCCCTGCGAGGTGTTTGTTCCTCCTACGAGGTCGTTTGGTGTCTGGTTTTTGTTTTCACCCTTTAACGGCTTGTTTCTGAGTCAGTGTGATTTTTACAAATTGTCATAATACTCTCAAATCGAGAGATCGGTGATCAGTTCCTACCAGTTACATTGGTCCAGTGCGAGGTGTTCGTGCCTCCTACGGGGTCATTTGGTTGTTGGTTTTGGTTTTCTCCCTTTAACGACCTATTTTCAAGAAACTGTGATGTTTGCAAATTATCGTCTTACTCTCAAATCAAGAGACCTGGGACTACGCGGTCAGTTCCTACAAGTTACATTGGTCCAGTGTGAGGTGTTCGTGCCTCCTACGGGATCGTTTGGGGGCTGGTTTGGGTTTTCACCATTAAATGGCGTGTTTGCAAGTCTAAGTGTGATTTTTGCAAATTGTCATCATACTCTCAAACCGGGAGACTCGAGACTACGCGATCTGTTCCTACATGTTAAATTGGTCCCGTACGAGGTGTTCGTGCCTCCTATGGGGTCGTTTGGTGCATGTTTGGGTTTTCACCCTTTAACGACTTATTTTTAAAATTATCATTATACTCTCAATCTGGGAGACCGGGGAATACGTGGTTAGTTCCCACAAGTTACATTGGTCCCGTACGAGGTGTTTGTGCCTCCTACGGTGTCGTTTGGTTCATGTTTGGGTTCTCACCCTTTAACGACTTATTTTTAAAATTATCATTATACTCTCAATCCGGGAGACCGGGGAATACGCGGCCAGTTCCTACAAGTTACATTGGTCCCGTGCCAGGTGTTCGTGGAAGGTTTGGATTTTCACCCTTTAACAACCTATTTTTCCGTTTAAATGTTTCTTTTTTTAAATTATCATCATATTCTCAAACTAGGAGACCCGAGACTACGTGGTTAGTTACTACAAGATACATTTGTCTCGTGGGAGGTGTTCGTGCCTCCTACGAGGTCGTTTGAGGGATGGTTTGGGTTTTCACACTTTAACTACTTATTTTCAAGTCAAAGTGTGATTTTTTCAAATTATCTTCATACTGTGAAATCGGGAGACCCGGGACTACGAAATCGTTTCCTATAATTTACATTGGTCCCGTGCGAGGTGTTCGTGCCTCCTACGGGGTCGTTTGATGGCTGGTTTGGGTTTTCACCCCTTAACGGCATGTTTTCAAGAAAGTATGACTTTGGTAAATTATCATCATACTCTCAAATCGGGAGACCCGGGACTACGCCGTCAGTTCCTATTAGTTACATTGGTCTCGTGCGAGGTGTTCATCCCTACAAAGAGGTCGTCTGGGGGCTAGTATGGGTTTTCACACTTTAATGGCCTGTTTTCAAGTCAAAAATGTGATTTTTGCAAATTTTCGTCATACTCTCAAATCGGGTGACTGAGGACTACGCGGTCGGATACTACAAGTTACATTGGTCCCGTGCAAGGTTTTAGTGGCTCCTACGAAGTCGTTTGGTGGCTGGTTTGGGTTTTCACCCTTTAACGGCTTGTTTTCAAGAAAGTGTGATTTTTGCAAATTATCATCACACTGTGAAATCGGGAGACCCGGGACTATGTGGTCAGTTCCTACAGTTTCATTGGTCCCCTGCGAGGTGTTTGTGCCTCCTACGAGGTCGTTTGGGGTTTGGTTTGTGTTTTCACCCTTTAACGGCATGTTTTTGAGTCAGTGTGATTTTTGCAAATTGTCATAATACTCTCAAATCGAGAGATCGACGATCAGTTCCTACCTGTTACATTGGCCCTATGCGAGGTGTTCGTGTCTCCTGCGGGGTCATTTGGTTGCTGGTTTTGGTTTTCTCCCTTTAACGGCCTATTTTTAAGAAACTGTGATTTTTGCAAATTATCGTCTTACTCTCAAATCAAGAGACCTGGGACTACGCGGTCAGTTCCTACAAGTTACATTGGTCCAGTGTGAGGTGTTCGTGCCTCCTACGGGATCGTTTGGGGTCAGGTTTGGGTTTTCACAATTTAATGGCGTGTTTGCAAGTCTAAGTGTGATTTTTGCAAATTATCATCATACTCTCAAACCGGGAGACTCGGGACTACGCGATCAGTTCCTACATGTTAAATTGGTCCCGTACGAGGTGTTCGTGCCTCCTACGGGGTCATTTGGTGCATGTTTGGGTTCTTACCCTTTAAGGATTTATTTTCAAAATTATCATTATACTCTCAATACGGGAGACCGGGGAATACGCTATTAGTTTCTACAAGTTACATTGGTCCCGTGCCAGGTGTTCGTGGAAGGTTTGGATTTTCACCCTTTAACAACCTGTTTTTCAGTTTAAATGTTTCTTTTTTTAAATTTTCATCATATTCTCAAACTGGGAGACCCGAGACTACGTGGTTAGTTACTACAAGATACATTGGTCTCGTGCGAGGTGTCCGTGCCTCCTACGAGGTCGTTTGGGGGATGGTTTGGGTTTTCATCCTTTAACTGCTTATTTTCAAGTCAAAGGGTGATTTTTTCAAATTATCATCATACTGTCAAATCGGGAGACCCGGGACTACCAAGTCAGCCCCTACAAGTTACATTGGTCCCGTGCGAGGTGTTCGTGCCTCCTACGGGGTCGTTTGATGGCTGGTTTGGGTTTTCACCCCTTAACGGCTTGTTTTCAAGAAAGTGTGATTTTGGTAAACTATCTTCATACTCTTAAATCGGGAGACCCGGGACTACGCGATCAGTTCCGACAAGTTACATTGGTCTCGTGCGAGGTCTTCGTCCCTACAAAGAGGTCGTCTGGGGGCTGGTATGGGTTTTCACACTTTAATGGCCTGTTTTCAAGTCAAAGTGTGATTTTTGCAAATTTTGGTCATACTCTCAAATCGGGCGACCGGGGATTACGCGGTCAGTTACTACAAGTTACATTGGTCCCGTACAAGGTTTTAGTGGGTCCTACGAAGTCGTTTTGTGGTTGGTTTGAGTTTTCACCCTTTAACGGCTTGTTTTCAAGAAAGTGTGATTTTTGCAAATTATCATCATACTCTGAAATCGGGAGACCCGGGAATACGTGGTAAGTTCCTATAGTTGCATTGGTCCCCTGCGAGGTGTTTGTGCCTCCTACGAGGTCGTTTAGGGTCTGGTTTGGGTTTTCACCCTTTAACGGCATGTTTTTGAGTCAGTGTGATTTTTGCAAATTGTCATAATACCCTCAAATCGAGAGATCGACGATCAGTTCCTACCAGTTACATTGGTCCAGTGCGAGGTGTTCGTGCCTCCTATGGGGTCATTTGGTTGCTGGTTTTGGTTTTCTCCCTTTAACGGCCTATTTTCAAGAAATTGTGATTTTTGCAAATTATCGTCTTACTCTCAAATCAAGAGACTTGGGACTACGCGGTCAGTTCCTACAAGTTACATTGGTCTAGTGTGAGGTGTTTGTGCTTCCTACGGGATCGTTTGGGGTTGGTTTGGGTTTTCACCATTTAATGGCGTGTTTGCAAGTCTAAGTGTGATTTTTGCAAATTAACATCATACTCTCAAATCGGGAGACTCGGGACTACGCGATCAGTTCCTACATGTTAAATTGGTCCCGTACGAGGTGTTCGTGCCTCCTACGGGGTCGTTTGGTGCATGTTTGGGTTCTCACCCTTTAACGACTTATTTTTAAAATTATCATTATACTCTCAATCCGGGCGACCGGGGAATACGCGGTCAGTTCCTACAAGTTACATTGGTCCCGTGCCAGGTGTTCGCAGAAGGTTTGGATTTTCACCCTTTAACAACCTATTTTTCAGTTTAAATGTTTCTTTTTTAAAATTATCATCATATTCTCAAACTGGGAGACCCGAGACTACGTGGTTAGTTACTACAAGTTACATTGGTCTCGTGCGAGGTGTTCGTGCCTTCTACGAGGTCGTTTGCGGGATGGTTTGGGTTTTCACCCTTTAACTACTTATTTTTAAGTCAAAGTGTGATTTTTTCAAATTATCGTCATACTGTCAAATCGGGAGACCCGGGACTACGAAGTCAGTTCCTACAAGTTACATTGGTCCCGTGCGAGGTATTCGTGACTCCTACGGGGTCGTTTAATGGCTTGTTTTCAAGAAAGTGTTATTTTGGTAAATTATCATCATACTCTCAAATCGGGAGACCGTGGACTACGCGGTCAGTTCCTAAGTGTTACATTGATCTCGTGCGAGGTGTTCGTCCCTACAAAGAGGTCGTCTGGGGGCTGGTATGGGTTTTCACACTTTAATGGCCTGTTTTCAATTCAAAGTGTGATTTTTGCAAATTTTCATCATACTCTCAAATCGGGCGACCGGGGACTACGCGGTCAGTTACTACAAGTTAAATTGGTCCCGTGCAAGGTTTTAGTGGCTCCTACGAAGTCGTTTGGTGGCTGGTTTGGGTTTTCACCCTTTAACGGCTTGTTTTCAAGAAAGTGTGATTTCTGCAAATTATCATCATACTCTGAAATCGGGAGACCCGGGACAACGTGGTCAGTTCCTACAGTTGCATTGGTCCCCTGTGAGGTGTTTCTGCCTCCTACGACGTCGTTTGGGGTCTGGTTTGGGTTTTCACCTTTTAACGGCATCTTTTTGAGTCAGTGTGATTTTTGCAAATTGTCATAATACTCTCAAATCGAGAGATCGGCGATCAGTTCCTACCAGTTACATTGGTCATGTGCGAGGTGTTCGTGCCTCCTACGGGGTCATTTGGTTGCTGGTTTTGGTTTCCTCCCTTTAACGGCCTATTTTGAAGCAAGTGTGATTTTTGCAAATTATCGTCTTACTCTAAAATCAAGAGATCTGGGACTACGCGGTCAGTTCCTACAAGTTACATTGGTCCAGTGTGAGGTGTTTGTGCCTCCTACGGGATCGTTTGGGGGTTGGTTTGGGTTTTCACCCTTTAAGTGCTTATTTTCAAGTCAAAGTGTCATTTTTTCAAATTATCGTCATACTGTCAAATCGGGAGACCCGGGACTACGAAGTAAGTTCCTACAAGTTACACTGGTCCCGTGCGAGGTGTTCGTGCCTCCTACGGGGTCGTTTGATGGCTGGTTTAGGTTTTCACCCCTTAATGGCTTGTTTTCAAGAAATTGTGATTTTGGTAAATTATCAACATACTCTCAATTCGGGAGACCCGGGACTACGCGGTCAGTTCCTACAAGTTACATTGGTCTCGTGCGAGGTGTTCGTCCCTACAAAGAGGTCGTCTGGGGGCTGGTATGGGTTTTCACACTTTAATGGCCTATTTTCAAGTCAAAGTGTGATTTTTGCAAATTTTTGTCATACTCTCAAATCGGGCGACCGGGGACTACGCTGTCAGTTAACACAAGTTACATTGGTCCCGTGCAAGGTTTTAGTTGCTCCTACGAAGTCGTTTAGTGGCTGGTTTGGGTTTTCACCCTCTAACGGCTTGTTTTCAAGAAAGTGTGATTTTTGCAAATTATCATCATACTTTGAAATCGGGAGACCCGGGACTACGTGGTCAGTTCCTACAGTTGTATTGGTCCCATGCGAGGTGTTTGTGCCTCCTACGATGTCGTTTGGGGTCTGGTTTAGGTTTTCACCCTTTAACGGCTTATTTTTTAGTCAGTGTGATTTTTGCAAATTGTCATAATACTCTCAAATCGAGAGATCGGCGATCTGTTCCTACCAGTTACATTGGTCCTGTGCGAGGTGTTCGTGCCTCCTACGGGGTCATTTGGTTGCTGGTTTTGGTTTTCTCCCTTTAACGGCCTATTTTCAAGAAAGTGTGATTTCCATAAATTATCGCCTTACTCTCAAATCAAGAGACCTGGGACTACGCGGTTAGTTCCTACAAGTTACATTGGTCCAGTGTGACGTGTTCGTTCCTCCTACGGGATCGTTTGGGGGCTGGTTTGGGTTTTCACCATTTAATGGCATGTTTACAAGTCTAAGTGTGATTTTTGCAAATTATCATCATACTCTTAAACCGGGAGACTCGAGACTACACGATCAGTTCCTATATGTTAAATTGGTCCTTTACGAGGTGTTCATGCCTCCTACGGGGTCGTTTGGTGCATGTTTGGGTTCTTACCCTTTAACGACTTATTTTTAAAATTATCATTATACTCTCAATCCGGTAGACCAGGGAATACGCGGTCAGTTCCTACAAGTTACATTGGTCCCGTGCTAGGTGTTCGTGGAAGGTTTGGATTTTCACCCTTTAACAACCTGTTTTTCGCTTTAAATGTTTCTTTTTTTAAATTATCATCATATTCTCAAACCGGGAGACCCGAGACTACGTGGTTAGTTACTACAAGATATATTGGTCTCGTGTGAGGTGTTCGTGCCTCCTACGAGGTCGTTTGGGGGATGGTTTGGGTTTTCACCCTTTAACTGCTTATTTTCAAGTCAAAGTGTGAATTTTTAAAATTATCGTCATACTGTCAAATCGGGAGACCCGGGACTACGAAGTCAGTTCCTACAAGTTACACTGGTCCCGTGCGAGGTTTCGTGCCTCATACGGGGTCGTTTGATGGCTGGTTTGGGTTTTCACCCTTTAACGGCTTATTTTTAAAGTTATCATTATACTCTCAATCCGGGAGACCGGGGAATACGCGGTCTGTTCCTACAAGTTACATTGGTCCCGTGCCAGGTGTTCGTGGAAGGTTTGGATTTTCACCCTTTAACTACCTGTTTTTTAGTTTAAATGTTTCTTTTTTTAAATTATCATCATATTCTCAAACTAGGAGACCCGAGACTACGTGGTTAGTTACTACAAGATACATTGGTCTCGTACGAGGTGTTCGTGCCTCCTACGAGGTCGTTTGAGGGATGGTTTGGGTTTTCACCCTTTAACTGCTTATTTTCAAGTCAAAGTGTGATTTTTTCAAATTATCGTCATACTATGAAATCGGGAGACCCGGGACTACGAAATCGTTTCCTATAATTTGCATTGGTCCCGTGCGAGGTGTTCGTGCCTCCTACGGGGTCGTTTGATGGCTGGTTTGGGTTTTCAACCCTTAACGACATGTTTTCAAGAAAGTGTGATTTTGGTAAATTATCATCATACTCTCAAATCGGGAGACCCGGGACTACGCGGTCAGTTCCAACAAGTTACATTGGTCTCGTGCGAGGTGTTCATCCCTACAAAGAGGTCGTCTGGGGGCTGGTATGGGTTTTCACACTTTAATGGCCTGTTTTCAAGTCAAAGTGTGATTTTTGCAAATTTTCGACATACTCTCAAATCGGGCGACCGAGGACTACGCGGTCAGTTACTACAAGTTACATTGGTCCCGCGCAAGGTTTTAGTGGCTCCTACGAAGTCGTTTGGTGGTTGGTTTGGGTTTTCACCCTTTAACGGCTTGTTTTCAAGAAAGTGTGATTTTTACAAATTATCATCATACTCTAAAATCGGGAGACCCGGGACTATGTGGTCCGTTCCGACAGTTGAATTGGTCCCCTGCGAGGTGTTTCTGCCTCCTACGAGATCGTTTGGGGTCTGGTTTGGGTTTTCACCCTTTAACGGCATGTTTTTGAGTCAGTGTGATTTTTGCAAATTATCATAATACTCTCAAATCAAGAGATCGGCGATCAGTTCCTACCTGTTACATTGGTCCTATGCGAGGTGTTCGTGCCTCCTACGGGGTCATTTGGTTGCTGGTTTTGGTTTTCTCCCTTTAACGGCCTATTTTCAAGAAATTGTGATTTTTGCAAATTATCGTCTTACTCTCAAATCAAGAGACCTGGGACTACGCGGTCAGTTCCTACAAGTTACATTGGTCTAGTGTGAGGTGTTTGTGCTTCCTACGGGATCGTTTGGGGTTGGTTTGGGTTTTCACCATTTAATGGCGTGTTTGCAAGTCTAAGTGTGATTTTTTCAAATTATCATCATACTCTCAAACCGGGAGACTCGGGACTACGCGATCAGTTCCTACATGTTAAATTGGTCCCGTAAGAGGTGTTCGTGCCTCCTACGGGGTCGTTTGGTTCATGTTTGGGTTCTCACCCTTTAACGACTTATTTTTAAAATTATCATTATACTCTCAATCCGGGCGACCGGGGAATACGCGGTCAGTTCCTACAAGTTACATTGGTCTCGTGCCAGGTGTTCGCAGAAGGTTTGGATTTTCACCCTTTAACAACCTATTTTTCAGTTTAAATGTTTCTTTTTTAAATTATCATCATATTCTCAAACTGGGAGACCCGAGACTACGCGGTTAGTTACTACAAGATACATTGGTCTCGGGCGAGGTGTACGTGCCACCTACGAGGTCGTTTGGGGGATGGTTTGGGTTTTCACCCTTTAACTACTTATTTTCAAGTCAAAGTGTGATTTTTTCAAATTATCGTCATACTGTCAAATCGAGAGACCCGGGACTACGAAGTCGGTTCCTACAAGTTACATTGGTCCCGTGCGAGGTATTCGTGACTCCTACGGGGTCGTTTGATGGTTTGTTTGGGTTTTCACCCCTTAACGACTTGTTTTCAAGAATGTGTGATTTTGGTAAATTATCATCATACTCTCAAATCGGGAGACCCTGGACTACGCGGTCATTTCCTACAAGTTACATTGATCTCGTGCGAGGTGTTCGTCCCTACAAAGAGGTCGTCTGGGGGCTGGTATGGGTTTTCACACTTTAATGGCCTGTTTTCAATTCAAAGTGTGATTTTTGCAAATTTTCATCATACTCTCAAATCGGGCGACCGGGGACAATGCGGTCAGTTACTACAAGTTACATTGGTCCCCTGCAAGGTTTTAGTGGCTCCTACGAAGTCGTTTGGTGGCTGGTTTGGGTTTTCACCCTTTAACAGCTTGTTTTCAAGAAAGTGTGATTTTTTGCAAATTATCATCATACTCTGAAATAGGGAGACCTGGGACTACGTGGTCAGTTCCTATAGTTGCATTGGTCCCCTGCGAGGTGTTTGTGCCTCCTACGAGGTCGTTTAGGGTCTGGTTTGGGTTTTCACCCTTTAATGGCATGTTTTTGAGTCAGTGTGATTTTTGCAAATTGTCATAATACTCTCAAATCGAGAGATCGACGATCAGTTCCTACCAGTTACATTGGTCCAGTGCGAGGTGTTCGTTCCTCCTACGGGGTCATTTGGTTGCTGGTTTTGGTTTTCTCCCTTTAACGGCCTATTTTCAAGAAACGGTGATTTTTGCAAATTATCGTCTTACTCTCAAATCAAGAGACCTGGGACTACGCGGTCAGTTCCTACAAGTTACATTGGTCCAGTGTGAGGTGTTCGTGCCTCCTACGGGATCGTTTGGGGGTGGGTTTTGGGTTTTCACCATTTAATGGCGTGTTTGCAAGTCTAAGTTTGATTTTTGCAAATTATCATCATACTCTCAAACCGGGAGACTCGGGACTATGCGATCAGTTCCTACATGTTAAATTGGTCCCGTACGAGGTGTTCGTGCCTCCTACGGGGTCGTTTTGGTGCATGTTTGGGTTCTCACCCTTTAAGGACTTATTTTTAAAATTATCATTATACTCTCAATCCGGGAGACCGGGGAATACGCGGTTAGTTTCTACAAGTTACATTGGTCCCGTGCCAGGTGTTCGTGGAAGGTTTGGATTTTCACCCTTTAACAACCTATTTTTCAGTTTAAATGTGTCTTTTTTTAAATTATCATCATATTCTCAAACTGGGAGACCCGAGACTACGTGGTTAGTTACTACAAGATACATTGGTCTCGTGCGAGGTGTTCGTGCCTCCTACGAGGTCGTTTGGGGGATGGTTTGGGTTTTCATCCTTTAACTGCTTATATTCAAGTCAAAGTGTGATTTTTTCAAATTATCATCATACTGTCAAATCGGGAGACCCGGGACTACCAAGTCGGCTCCTACAAGTTACATTGGTCCCGTGCGAGGTGTTCCTGCCTCCTACGGGGTCGTTTGATGGCTGGTTTGGGTTTTCACCCCTTAACGACTTGTTTTCAAGAATGTGTGATTTTGGTAAATTATCATCATACTCTCAAATCGGGAGACCCTGGACTACGCGGTCAGTTCCTACAAGTTACATTGATCTCGTGCGAGGTGTTCGTCCCTACAAAGAGGTCGTCTGGGGGCTGGTATGGGTTTTCACACTTTAATGGCCTGTTTTCAAGTCAAAGTGTGATTTTTGCAAATTTTCGTCATACTCTCAAATCGGGCGACCGGGGACAACGCGGTCAGTTACTACAAGTTACATTGGTCCCGTGCAAGGTTTTAGTGGCTCCTACGAAGTCGTTTTATGGCTGGTTTGGGTTTTCACCCTTTAACGACTTGTTTTCAAGAAAGTGTGATTTTTGCAAATTATCATCATACTCTGAAATCGGGAGACCTGGGATTACGTGGTCAGTTCCTATAGTTGCATTGGTCCCCTGCGAGGTGTTTGTGCCTCCTACGAGGTCGTTTAGGGTCTAGTTTGGGTTTTCACCCTTTAACGACATGTTTTTGAGTCAGTGTGATTTTTGCAAATTGTCATAATACTCTCAAATCGAAAGATCAACAATCAGTTCCTACCAGTTACATTGGTCCAGTACGAGGTGTTCGTGCCTCCTACGGGGTCATTTGGTTGCTGGTTTTGGTTTTCTCCCTTTAACGGCCTATTTTCAAGAAATTGTGATTTTTGCAAATTATCGTCTTACTCTCAAATCAAGAGACCTGGGACTACGCGGTCAGTTCCTACAAGTTACATTGGTCTAGTGTGAGGTGTTTGTGCTTCCTACGGGATCGTTTGGGGTTGGTTTGGGTTTTCACCATTTAATGGCGTGTTTGCAAGTCTAAGTGTGATTTTTGCAAATTATCATCATACTCTCAAACCGGGAGACTCGGGACAACGCGATCAGCTCCTACATGTTAAATTGGTCCCGTACGAGGTGTTCGTGCCTCCTACGGGGTCGTTTGGTTCATTTTTGGGTTCTCACCCTTTAACGACTTATTTTTAAAATTATCATTATACTCTCAATCCGGGCGACCGGGGAATACGCGGTCAGTTCCTACAAGTTACATTGGTCTCGTGCCAGGTGTTCGCAGAAGGTTTGGATTTTCACCCTTTAACAACCTATTTTTCAGTTTAAATGTTTCTTTTTTAAATTATCATCATATTCTCAAACTGGGAGACCCGAGACTACGCGGTTAGTTACTACAAGATACATTGGTCTCGGGCGAGGTGTACGTGCCACCTACGAGGTCGTTTGGGGGATGGTTTGGGTTTTCACCCTTTAACTACTTATTTTCAAGTCAAAGTGTGATTTTTTCAAATTATCGTCATACTGTCAAATCGAGAGACCCGGGACTACGAAGTCGGTTCCTACAAGTTACATTGGTCCCGTGCGAGGTATTCGTGACTCCTACGGGGTCGTTTGATGGTTTGTTTGGGTTTTCACCCCTTAACGACTTGTTTTCAAGAATGTGTGATTTTGGTAAATTATCATCATACTCTCAAATCGGGAGACGCTGGACTACGCGGTCAGTTCCTACAAGTTACATTGATCTCGTGCGAGGTGTTCGTCCCTACAAAGAGGTCGTCTGGGGGCTGGTATGGGTTTTCACACTTTAATGGCCTATTTTCAATTCAAAGTGTGATTTTTGCAAATTTTCATCATACTCTCAAATCGGGCGACCGGGGACAACGCGGTCAGTTACTACAAGTTACATTGGTCCCCTGCAAGGTTTTAGTGTCTCCTACGAAGTCGTTTGGTGGCTGGTTTGGGTTTTCACCCTTTAACAGCTTGTTTTCAAGAAAGTGTGATTTCTGCAAATTATCATCATGCTCTGAAATAGGGAGACCCAGGACAACGTGGTCAGTTCCTACAGTTGCATTGGTCCCCTGCGAGGTGTTTGTGCCTCCTACGAGGTCGTTTAGGGTCTGGTTTGGGTTTTCACCCTTTAACGGCATGTTTTTGAGTCAGTGTGATTTTTGCAAATTGTCATAATACTCTCAAATCGAGAGATCGACGATCAGTTCCTACCAGTTCAATTGGTCCAGTGCGAGGTGTTCGTGCCTCCTACGGGGTCATTTGGTTGCTGGTTTTGGTTTTCTCCCTTTAACGGCCTATTTTCAAGAAACGGTGATTTTTGCAAATTATCGTCTTACTCTCAAATCAAGAGACCTGGGACTACGCGGTCAGTTCCTACAAGTTACATTGGTCCCGTACGAGGTGTTCATGCCTCCTACGGGGTCGTTTGGTTCATGTTTGGGTTCTCATCCTTTAACGACTTATTTTTAAAATTATCATTATACTCTCAATCCGGGCGACCGGGGAATACGCGGTCAGTTCCTACAAGTTACATTGGTCTCGTGCCAGGTGTTCGCAGAAGGTTTGGATTTTCACCCTTTAACAACCTATTTTTCAGTTTAAATGTTTCTTTTTTAAATTATCATCTTATTCTCAAACTGGGAGACCCGAGACTACGCGGTTAGTTACTACAAGATACATTGGTCTCGGGCGAGGTGTACGTGCCACCTACGAGGTCGTTTGGGGGATGGTTTGGGTTTTCACCCTTTAACTACTTATTTTCAAGTCAAAGTGTGATTTTTTCAAATTATCGTCATACTGTCAAATCGAGAGACCCGGGACTACGAAGTCGGTTCCTACAAGTTACATTGGTCCCGTACGAGGTATTCGTGACTCCTACGGGGTCGTTTGATGGTTTGTTTGGGTTTTCACCCCTTAACGACTTGTTTTCAAGAATGTGTGATTTTGGTAAATTATCATCATACTCTCAAATCGGGAGACCCTGGACTACGCGGTCAGTTCCTACAAGTTACATTGATCTCGTGCGAGGTGTTCGTCCCTACAAAGAGGTCGTCTGGGGGCTGGTATGGGTTTTCACACTTTAATGGCCTGTTTTCAATTCAAAGTGTGATTTTTGCAAATTTTCATCATACTCTCAAATCGGGCGACCGGGGACAACGTGGTCAGTTACTACAAGTTACATTGGTCCCCTGCAAGGTTTTAGTGGCTCCTACGAAGTCGTTTGGTGGCTGGTTTGGGTTTTCACCCTTTAACAGCTTGTTTTCAAGAAAGTGTGATTTTTGCAAATTATCATCATACTCTGAAATAGGGAGACCCGCGACTACGTGGTCAGTTCCTATAGTTGCATTGGTCCCCTGCGAGGTGTTTGTGCCTCCTACGAGGTCGTTTAGGGTCTGGTTTGGGTTTTCACCCTTTAACGGCATATTTTTGAGTCAGTGTGATTTTTGCAAATTGTCATAATACTCTCCAATCGAGAGATCGACGATCAGTTCCTACCAGTTACATTGGTCCAGTGCGAGGTGTTCGTGCCTCCTACGGGGTCATTTGGTTGCTGGTTTTGGTTTTCTCCCTTTAACGGCCTATTTTCAAGAAATTGTGATTTTTGCAAATTATCGTCTTACTCTCAAATCAAGAGACCTGGGACTACGCGGTCAGTTCCTACAAGTTACATTGGTCTAGTGTGAGGTGTTTGTGCTTCCTACGGGATCGTTTGGGGGTGGGTTTTGGGTTTTCACCATTTAATGGCGTGTTTGCAAGTCTAAGTGTGATTTTTGCAAATTATCATCATACTCTCAAACCGGGAGACTCGGGACTACGCGATCAGTTCCTACATGTTAAATTGGTCCCGTACGAGGTGTTCGTGCCTCCTACGGGGTCGTTTGGTTCATGTTTGGGTTCTCACCCTTTAACGACTTATTTTTAAAATTATCATTATACTCTCAATCCGGGCGACCGGGGAATACGCGGTCATTTCCTACAAGTTACATTGGTTTCGTGCCAGGTGTTCGCAGAAGGTTTGGATTTTCACCCTTTAACAACCCATTTTTCGTTTAAATTTTTCTTTTTTAAATTATCATCATATTCTCAAACTGGGAGACCCGAGACTACGCGGTTAGTTACTACAAGATACATTCGTCTCGGGCGAGGTGTACGTGCCACCTACGAGGTCGTTTGGGGGATGGTTTGGGTTTTCACCCTTTAACTACTTATTTTCAAGTCAAAGTGTGATTTTTTCAAATTATCGTCATACTGTCAAATCGAGAGACCCGGGACTACGAAGTCGGTTCCTACAAGTTACATTGGTCCCGTGCGAGGTATTCGTGACTCCTACGGGGTCGTTTGATGGTTTGTTTGGGTTTTCACCCCTTAATGGCTTATTTTCAAGAAATTGTGATTTTGGTAAATTATCATCATACTCTCAAATCGGGAGACCCGGGACTACGCGATCAGTTCCTACAAGTTACATTGGTCTCGTGCGAGGTGTTTGTCCCTACAAAGAGGTCGTCTGGGGGCTGGTATGGGTTTTCACACTTTAATGGCATGTTTTCAAGTCAAAGTGTGGTTTTTGCAAATTTTTGTCATACTCTCAAATCGGGCGACCGGGGACTACGCGGTCAGTTAATACAAGTTACATTGGTCCTGTGCAAGGTTTTAGTGGCTCCTACGAAGTCGTTTAGTGGCTGGTTTGGGTTTTCACCCTCTAACGGCTTGTTTTTAAGAAAGTGTGATTTTTGCAAATTATCATCATACTTTGAAATCGGGAGACCCGGGACTACGTGGTCAGTTCCTACAGTTGTATTGGTCCCCTGTGAGGTGTTTGTGCCTCCTACGATGTCAGTTGGGGTCTGGTTTAGGTTTTCACCCTTTAACGGCTTGTTTTTTAGTCAGTGTGATTTTTGCAAATTGTCATAATACTCTCAAATCGAGAGATCGACGATCAGTTCCTACCAGTTACATTGGTCCTGTGCGAGGTGTTCGTGCCTCCTACGGGGTCATTTGGTTGCTGGTTTTGGTTTTCTCCCTTTAACGGCCTATTTTCAAGAAAGTGTGATTTCCGTAAATTATCGCCTTACTCTCAAATCAAGAGACCTGGGACTACGCGGTTAGTTCCTACAAGTTACATTGGTCCAGTGTGACGTGTTCGTTCCTCCTACGGGATCGTTTGGGGGCTGGTTTGGGTTTTCACCATTTAATGGCATGTTTGCAAGTCTAAGTGTGATTTTTGCAAATTATCATCATACTCTTAAACCGGGAGACTCGGGACTACGCGATCAGTTCCTATATGTTAAATTAGTCCTTTACGAGGTGTTCATGCCTCCTACGGGGTCGTTTTGTGCATGTTTGGGTTCTCACCCATTAACGACTTATTTTTAAAATTATCATTATACTCTCAATCCGGTAGACCAGGGAATACGCGGTCAGTTCCTACAAGTTACATTGGTCCCGTGCCAGGTGTTCGTGGAACGTTTGGATTTTCACCCTTTAACAACCTGTTTTTCACTTTAAATGTTTCTTTTTTTAAATTATCATCATATTCTCAAACTGGGAGACCCGAGACTACGTGGTTAGTTACTACAAGATATATTGGTCTCGTGTGAGGTGTTCGTTCCTCCTACGAGGTCGTTTGGGGGATGGTTTGGGTTTTCACCCTTTAACTGCTTATTTTCAAGTCAAAGTGTGAATTTTTCAAATTATCGTCATATTGTCAAATCGGGAGACCCGGGACTACGAAGTCAGTTCCTACAAGTTACACTGGTCCCGTGCGAGGTGTTCGTGCCTCCTACGGGGTCGTTTGATGGCTGGTTTGGGTTTTCACCACTTAATGGCTTGTTTTCAAGAAAGTGTGATTTTGGTAAATTGTCATCATACTCTCAAATCGGGAGACCCGGGAATACGCGGTCAGTTCCTACAAGTTACATTGGTCTCGTGCGAGGTGTTCGTCCCTACAAAGAGGTCGTCTGGGGGCTGGTATGGGTTTTCACACTTTAATGGCCTGTTTTCAAGTCAAAGTGTAATTTTTGCAAATTTTCGTCATACTCTCAAATCGGGCGACCGGGGACTACGCGGTCAGTTACTACAAGTTACATTGGTCCCGTGCATGGTTTTAGTGGCTCCTACGAACTCGTTTGGTGGCTGGTTTGGGTTTTCACCCTTTAACGGCTTGTTTTCAAGAAAGTGTGATTTTTGCAAATTAACATCATACTCTGAAATCGGGAGACTCGGGACTACGTGGTCAGTTCCTACCGTTGCATTGGTCCCCTGCGAGGTGTTTGTGCCTCCTACGAGGTCGTTTGAGGTCTGGTTTTGGTTTTCACCCTTTAACGACTTGTTTTTGAGTCAATGTGATTTTTGCAAATTGTCATAATACTCTTAAATCGAGAGATCGGCGATCAGTTCCTACCAGTTACATTGGTCCTGTGCGAGGTGTTCGTGCCTCCTACGGAGTCATTTGGTTGCTGGTTTTAGTTTTCTCCCTTTAACGACCTATTTTCAAGAAACTGTGATTTTTGCAAATTATCAGCTTACTCTCAAATCAAGAGACCTGGGACTACGCGGTCAGTTCCTACAAGTTACATTGGTCCAGTGTGAGGTGTTCGTGCCTCCTACGGGATCGTTTGGGGGCTCGTTTGGGTTTTCACCATTAAATGGCGTGTTTGCAAGTCTAAGTGTGATTTTTGCAAATTGTCATCATACTCTCAAACCGGGAGACTCGGGACTACGCGATCTGTTCCTACATGTTAAATTGGTCCCGTACGAGGTGTTCGTGCCTCCTATGGGGTCGTTTGGTGCATGTTTGGGTTTTCACCCTTTAACGACTTATTTTTAAAATTATCATTATACTCTCAATCCGGGAGACCGGGGAATACGTGGTTAGTTCCTACAAGTTACATTGGTCCCGTGCCAGGTGTTCGTGGAAGGTTTGGATTTTCACCCTTTAACAACCTGTTTTTCAGTTTAAATGTTTCTTTTTTTAAATTATCATCATATTCTCAAACTAGGAGACCCGAGACTATGTGGTTAGTTACTACAAGATACATTGGTCTCGTGCGAGGTGTTCGTGCCTCCTACGAGGTCGTTTGGGGGATGGTTTGGGTTTTCACCCTTTAACTGCTTATTTTCAAGTCAAAGTGTGATTTTTTCAAATTATCGTCATACTGTGAAATCTGGAGACCCGGGACTACGAAGTCAGTTCCTACAAGCTACATCGGTCCCGTGCGAGGTGTTCGTTCCTCCTACGGGGTCGTTTGATGGCTGGTTTGGGTTTTCACCCCTTGACGGCTTGTTTTTAAGAAAGTGTTATTTTGGTAAATTATCATCATACTCTCAAATCGGGAGACCCGGGAATACGCGGTCAGTTCCTACAAGTTACATTGGTCTCGTGCGAGGTGTTCGTCCCTACAAAGAGGTCGTCTGGGGGCTGGTATGGGTTTTCACACTTTAATGGCCTGTTTTCAAGTCAAAGTGTGATTTTTGCAAATTTTCGTCATACTCTCAAATCGGGCGACCGGGGACTACGCGGTCAGTTACTACAAGTTACATTGGTCCCGTGCAAGGTTTTAGTGGCTCCTACGAAGTCATTTGGTGGTTGGTTTGGGTTTTCACCCTTTAATGTCTTGTTTTCAAGAAAGTGTGCTTTTTGCAAATTATCATCACACTCTGAAATTGGGAGACCCGGGACTATGTGGTCAGTTCCTACAGTTTCATTGGTCCCCTGCGAGGAGTTTGTGCCTCCTACGAGGTCGTTTGGGGTCTGGTTTGGGTTTTCACCCTTTAACGGCATGTTTTTGAGTCAGTGTGATTTTTGCAAATTGTCATAATACTCTCAAATCGAGAGATCGGCGATCAGTTTCTACCTGTTACATTTGTCCTGTGCGAGGTGTTCGTGCCTCCTATGGGGTCATTTAGTTGCTGGTTTTGGTTTTCTCCCTCTAACGGCCTATTTTCAAGAAAGTGTGATTTTTGCAAATTATCGTCTTACTCTCAAATCAAGAGACCTGGGACTACGCGGTCAGTTCCTACAAGTTACATTGGTCCAGTGTGACGTGTTCGTGCCTCGTACAGGATCGTTTGGGGGCTGGTTTGGGTTTTCACCATTTAATGGCGTGTTTGCAAGTCTAAGTGAGATTTTTGTAAATTATCATCATACTCTCAAACCGGGAGACTCGGGACTACGCGATCAGTTCCTACATGTTAAATTGGTCCCGTACAAGGTGTTTGTGCCTCATACGGGGTCGTTTGGTGCATGTTTGGGTTCTCACCCTTTAACGACTTATTTTTAAAATTATCATTATACTCTCAATCCGGGAGACCGACGAATACGCGATCAGTTCCTACAAGTTACATTGGTCCCGTGCCAGGTGTTCGTGGAAGGTTTGGATTTTCACCCTTTAACAACCTGTTTTTCCGTTTAAATGTTTCTTTTTTTAAATTATCATCATATTCTCAAACTAGGATACCCGAGACTACGTGGTTAGTTACTACAAGATACATTGGTCTCGTGCGAGGTGTTCGTGCCTCCTACGAGGTCGTTTGAGGGATGGTTTGGGTTTTCACACTTTAACTACTTATTTTCAAGTCAAAGTGTGATTTTTTCAAATTATCGTCATACTGTGAAATCGGGAGACCCGGGACTACGAAGTCATTTCCAATAATTTACATTGGTCCCGTGCGAGGTGTTTGTGCCTCCTACGGGGTCGTTTGATGGCTGGTTTGGGTTTTCACCCCTTAACGGCATGTTTTCAAGAAAGTGTGATTTTGGTAAATTATCATCATACTCTCAAATCGGGAGACCCGGGACTACGCGGTCAGTTCCTACAAGTTACATTGGTCTCGTGCGAGGTGTTCATCCCTACAAAGAGGTCGTCTGGGGGCTGGTATGGGTTTTCACACTTTAATGGCCTGTTTTCAAGTCAAAGTGTGATTTTAGAAAATTTTCGTCATACTCTCAAATCGGGTGACCGGGGACTACGCGGTCAGATACTACAAGTTACATTGGTCCCGTGCAAGGTTTTAGTGGCTCCTACGAAGTCGTTTGGTGGCTGGTTTGGGTTTTCACCCTTTAACGGCTTGTTTTCAAGAAAGTGTGATTTTTGCAAATTATCATCATACTCGGAAATTGGGAAACCCGGGACTATGTGGTCAGTTCCTACAGTTGAATTGGTCCCCTGCGAGGTGTTTCTGCCTCCTAGGAGATCTTTTGGGGTCTGGTTTGGGTTTTCTTCCTTTAACGACATGTTTTTGAGTCAGTGTGATTTTTGCAAATTGTCATAATACTCTCAAATCGAGAGATCGACGATCAGTTCCTACCAGTTACATTGGCCCTATGCGAGGTGTTCGTGCCTCCTACGGGGTCATTTGGTTACTGGTTTTGGTTTTCTCCCTTTAACGGCCTATTTTCAAGAAAGTGTGATTTTAGCAAATTATCGTCTTACTCTCAAATCAAGAGACCTGGGACTACGCGGTCAGTTCCTACAAGTTACATTGGTCAAGTGTGAGGTGTTCGTGCCTCCTACGGGATCGTTTGGGGGTTGGTTTGGGTTTTCACCATTTAATGGCGTGTTTGCAAGTCTAAGTGTGATTTTCGCAAATTATCATCATACTCTCAAGCCGGGAGACTCGAGAGTACGCGGTCAGTTCCTACAAGTTACATTGGTCCCGTGCCAGGTGTTCGTGGAAGGTTTGGATTTTCACCCTTTAACAACCTGTTTTTTAGTTGAAATGTTTCTTTATATAAATTATCATCATATTCTCAAACTGGGAGACCCGAGACTACGTGGTTAGTTAGTACAAGATACATTGTTCTCGTGCGAGGTGTTCGTGCCTCCTACGAGGTTGTTTGGGGGATGGTTTGGGTTTTCACCCTTTAACTGCTTATTTTCAAGTCAAAGTGTGATTTTTTCAAATTATCGTCATACTGTCAAATCGGGAGACCCGGGACAATGAAGTCAGTTCCTACAAGTTACATTGGTCCCGTGCGAGGTGTTCGTGCCTCCTACGGGGTCGTTTGATGGCTGGTTTGGGTTTTCACCCCTTAACGGCTTGTTTTCAAAAAAGTGTGATTTTGGTAAATTATCATCATACTCTCAAATCAGGAGACCCAGGACTGCGCGGTCAGTTGCTACAAGTTACATTGGTCTTGTGCGAGGTGTTCGTCCCTACAAGGAGGTCGTCTGGGGGCTGGTATGGGTTTTCACACTTTAATGGCACGTATTCAAGTAAAAGTGTGATTTTTGCAAATTTTCGTCATACTCTCAAATCGGGCGATCCGGGACTACGCGGTATGTTACTACAAGTTACATTGGTCCCGTGCAAGGTTTTAGTGGCTCTTAGGAAGTCGTTTGGTGGCTGGTTTGGGTTTTCACCCTTTAACGGCTTGTTTTCAAGAAAGTGTGATTTTTGCAAATTATCATCATACTCTGAAATCGGGAGACCCGGGACTATGTGGTCAGTTCCGACAGTTGAATTGGTCCCCTGCGAGGTGTTTCTGCCTCCTACGAGATCGTTTGCGGTCTGGTTTGGGTTTTCACCCTTTAACGGCATGTTTTTGAGTCAGTGTGATTTTTGCAAATTGTCATAATACTCTCAAATCGAGAGATCGGCGATCAGTTCCTACCTGTTACATTGGTCCTATGCGAGGTGTTCGTGCCTCCTACGGGGTCATTTGGTTGCTGGTTTTGGTTTTCTCCCTTTAACGGCCTATTTTCAAGAAAGTGTGATTTTTGCAACTTATCGTCTTACTCTCAAATCAAGAGACCTGGCACTACGCGGACAGTTCCTACAAGTTACATTGGTCCAGTGTGAGGTGTTCGTGCCTCCTACGGGATCGTTTGGGGGTTGGTTTTGGTTTTCACCATTTAATGGCGTGTTTGCAAGTCTAAGTGTGATTTTTGCAAATTATCATCATACTCTCAAACCGGGAGACTCGGGACTACGCGATCAGTTACTACATGTTAAATTGGTCCCGTACGAGGTGTTCGTGCCTCCTACGGGGTCGTTTGGTGCGTGTTTGGGTTCTCACCCTTTAACGACTTATTTTTAAATTTATCATTATACTCTCAATCCGGGAGACCGGGGAATACGCGGTCAGTTCCTACAAGTTACATTGGTCCCATGCCAGGTGTTCGTGGAAGGTTTGGATTTTCACCCATTAACTTCCTGTTTTTTAGTTTAAATGTTTATTTTTTTAAATTATCATCATATTCTCAAACTGGGAGACCCGAGACTACGTGGTTAGTTAGTACAAGACACATTGGTCTCGTGCGAGGTGTTCGTGCCTCCTACGAGGTTGTTTGGGGGATGGTTTGGGTTTTCACCCTTTAACTGCTTATTTTCAAGTCAAAGTGTGATTTTTTCAAATTATCGTCATACTGTCAAATCGGGAGACCCGGGACTATGAAGTCAGTTCCTACAAGTTACATTGGTCCCGTGCAAGGTGTTCGTGCCTCCTACGGGGTCGTTTGATGGCTGGTTTGGGTTTTCACCCCTTAACGGCTTGTTTTCAAGAAAGTGTGATTTTGGTAAATTATCATCATACTCTCAAATCAGGAGACCCGGGACTACGCGGTCAGTTCCTACAAGTTACATTGGTCTCGTGCGAGGTGTTCGTCCCTACAAAGAGGTCGTCTGGGGGCTGGTATGGGTTTTCACACTTTAATGGCCTGTTTTCAAGTCAAAGTGTGATTTTAGCAAATTTTCGTCATACTCTCAAATCGGGCGTCCGGGGACTACGCGGTCAGTTACTACAAGTTACATTGGTCCCGTGCAAGGTTTTAGTGGCTCCTACGAAGTCGTTTGGTGGCTGGTTTGGATTTTCACCCTTTAACGGCTTGTTTTCAAGAAAGTGTGATTTTTGCAAATTATCATCATACTCTGAAATTGGGAGACCCGAGACTACGTGGTCAATTACTACAGTTGCATTGGTACCCTACGACGTGTTTGTGCCTCCTACGAGGTCATTTGGGGTCTGGTTTTGGTTTTCACCCTTTAACGGCTTCTTTTTGAGTCAGTGTGATTTTTGCAAATTGTCATAATACTCTCAAATTGAGAGATCGGCGATCAGTTCCTACCAGTTACATTGGTCTTGTGCGAGGTGTTCGTGCCTCCTACAGGGTCATTTGGTTGCTGGTTTTGGTTTTCTCCCTTTAACGGCCTATTTTTAAGAAACTGTGATTTTTGAAAATTATCGTCATACTGTCAAATCGGGAGACCCGGGACTACCAAGTGAGCTCCTACAAGTTACATTGGTCCCGTGTGAGGTGTTCATGCCTCCTACGGGGTCGTTTGATGGCTGGTTTGGGTTTTCACCCCTTAACGGCTTGTTTTCAAGAAAGTGTGATTTTGGTAAATTATCATCATACTCTTAAATCGGGAGACCCGGGACTACGCGATCAGTTCCTACAAGTTACATTGGTCTCGTGCGAGGTCTTCGTCCCTACAAAGAGGTCGTTTGAGGGCTGGTATGGGTTTTCACACTTTAATGGCCTGTTTTCAAGTCAAAGTGTGATTTTTGCAAATTTTTATCATACTCTCAAATCGGGCGACCGGGGACTACGCGGTCAGTTACTACAAGTTACATTGGTCCCGTGCAAGGTTTTAGTGGCTCCTACGAAGTCGTTTTGTGGCTGGTTTGGGTTTTCACCCTTTAACGGCTTGTTTTCAAGAAAGTGTGATTTTTGCAAATTATCATCATACTCTGAAATAGGGAGACCCGGGACTACGTGGTCAGTTCCTATAGTTGTATTGGTCCCCTGCGAGGTGTTTGTGCCTCCTACGAGGTCGTTTAGGGTCTGGTTTGGGTTTTCACCCTTTAACGGCATGTTTTTGAGTCAGTGTGATTTTTGCAAATTGTCATAATACTCTCAAATCGAGAGATCGACGATCAGTTCCTACCTGTTACATTGGTCCAGTGCCAGGTGTTCGTGGAAGGTTTGGATTTTCACCCTTTGACAACCTGTTTTTCAGTTTAAATGTTTCTTTTTTTAAATTATCATCATATTCTCAAACTGGGAGACCTGAGACTACGTGGTTAGTTACTACAAGATACATTGGTCTCGTGCGAGGTGTTCGTGCCTCCTAAGAGGTCGTTTGGAGGATGGTTTGGGTTTTCATCCTTTAACTGCTTATTTTCAAGTCAAAGTGTGATTTTTTCAAATTATCACCATACTGTCAAATCGGGAGACCCGGGACTACCAAGTGAGCTCCTACAAGTTACATTGGTCCCGTGCGAGGTGTTCGTGCCTCCTACGGGGTCGTTTGATGGCTGGTTTGGGTTTTCACCCCTTAACGGCTTATTTTCAAGAAAGTGTGATTTTGGTAAATTATCGTCATACTCTTAAATCGGGAGACCCGGGACTAAGCGATCAGTTCCTACAAGTTACATTGGTCTCGTGCGAGGTCTTCGTCCCTACAAAGAGGTCGTCTGGGGGCTGGTATGGGTTTTCACACTTTAATGGCCTGTTTTCATGTCAAAGTGTGATTTTTGCAAATTTTGGTCATACTCTCAAATCGGCCGACCGGGGACTACGCGGTCAGTTACTGCAAGTTACATTGGTCCCGTGCAAGGTTTTAGTGGCTCCTACGAAGTCGTTTTATGGCTGGTTTGGGTTTTCACCCTTTAACGGCTAGTTTTCAAGAAAGTGTGATTTTTGCAAATTATCATCATACTCTGAAATCGGGAGACCCGGGAATACGTGGTCAGTTCCTATAGTTGCATCGGTCCTCTGCGAGGTGTTTGTGCCTCCTACGAGGTCGTTTAGGGTCTGGTTTGGGTTTTCACCCTTTAACGGCATGTTTTTGAGTCAGTGTGATTTTTCCAAATTGTCATAATACTCTCAAATCGAGAGATCGAAGATCAGTTCCTACCAGTTACAGTGGTCCAGTGCGAGGTGTTCGTGCCTCCTACGGGGTCATTTGGTTGCTGGTTTTGGTTTTCCCCCTTTAACGGCCTATTTTCAAGAAATTGTGATTTTTGCAAATTATCGTCTTACTCTCAAATCAAGAGACCTGGGACTACGCGGTCAGTTCCTACAAGTTACATTGGTCTAGTGTGAGGTCTTCGTGCTTCCTACGGGATCGTTTGGGGTTGGTTTGGGTTTTCACCATTTAATGGCGTGTTTGCAAGTGTAAGTGTGATTTTTGCAAATTATCATCATACTCTCAAACCGGGAGACTCGGGACTACGCGATCAGTTCCTACATGTTAAATTGGTCCTGTACGAGGTGTTCGTGCCTCCTACGGGTTCGTTTGGTGCATGTTTGGGTTCTCACCCTTTAACGACTTATTTTTAAAATTATCATTATACTCTCAATCCGGGCGACCGGGGAATACGCGGTCAGTTCCTAAAAGTTACATTGGTCCCGTGCCAGGTGTTCGCGGAAGGTTTGGATTTTCACCCTTTAACAACCTATTTTTCAGTTTAAATGTTTCTTTTTTTAAATTATCATCATATTCTCAAACTGGGAGACCCGAGACTATGTGGTTAGTTACTACAAGATACATTGGTCTCGTGCGAGGTGTACGTGCCACCTACGAGGTCGTTTGGGGGATGGTTTTGGTTTTCACCCTTTAACTACTTATTTTCAAGTCAAAGTGTGATTTTTTCAAATTATCGTCATACTCTCAAATCGGGAGACCCGGGACTATGAAGTCAGTTCCTATAAGTTACATTGGTCCCGAGCAAGGTATTCGTGACTCCTACGGGGTCGTTTGATGGTTTGTTTGGGTTTTCACCCCTTAACGACTTGTTTTCAAGAAAGTGTGATTTTGGTAAATTATCATCATACTCTCAAATCGGGAGACCCTGGACTACGCGGTCAGTTCCTACAAGTTACATTCATCTCGTGCGAGGTGTTCGTCCCTACAAAGAGGTGGTCTGGGTGCTGGTACGGGTTTTCACACTTTAATGGCATGTTTTCAATTCAAAGTGTGATTTTTGCAAATTTTCATCATACTCTCAAATCGGGCGACCGGGGACTACGCGGTCAGTTACTACAAGTTACATTGGTCCCGTGCAAGGCTTTAGTGGCTCCTACGAAGTCGTTTGGTGGCTGGTTTGGGTTTTCACCCTTTAACGGCTTGTTTTCAAGAAAGTGTGATTTTTGCAAATTATCATCATACTCTGAAATCGGGAGACCCGGGACAACGTGGTCAGTTCCTACAGTTGCATTGGTCCCCTGCGAGGTGTTTCTGCCTCCTACGACGTCGTTCGGGGTCTGGTTTGGGTTTTCACCTTTTTTAAGAATCTTTTTGAGTCAGTGTGATTTTTGCAAATTGTCATAATACTTTCAAATCGAGAGATCGGCGATCAGTTCCTACTAGTTACATTGGTCATGTGCGAGGTGTTCGTCCCTCCTACGGGGTCATTTGGTTGCTGGTTTTGGTTTTCTCCCTTTAATGGCCTATTTTGAAGCAAGTGTGATTTTTTTAAATTATCGTGTTACTCTAAAATCAAGAGATCTGGGACTACGCGGTCAGTTCCTACAACTTACATTGGTCCAGTGTGAGGTGTTTGTGCCTCCTACGGGATCGTTTGGGGGTTGGTTTGGGTTTTCACCCTTTAACTGCTTATTTTCAAGTCAAAGTGTGATTTTTTCAAATTATCGTCGTACTGTCAAATCGGGAGACCCGGGACTACGAAGTCAGTTCCTACAAGTTACACTGGTCCCGTGCGAGGTGTTCGTGCCTCCTACGGGGTCGTTTGATGGCTGGTTTGGATTTTCACCCCTTAATGGCTTGTTTTCAAGAAAGTGTGATTTTGGTAAATTACCATCATACTCTCAAATCGGGAAACCCGGGACTACGCGGTCAGTTCCTACAAGTTACATTGGTCTCGTGCGAGGTGTTCGTCCCTAGAAAGAGGTCGTCTGGGGGCTGGTATGGGTTTTCACACTTTAATTGTCTGTTTTCAAGTCAAAGTGTGATTTTTGCAAATTTTTGTCATACCCTCAAATCGGGCGACCGGGGACTACGCGGTCAGTTAATACAAGTTACATTGGTCCCGTGCAAGGTTTTAGTGGCTCCTACGAAGTCGTTTAATGGCTGGTTTGGGTTTTCACCCTCTAACGGCTTGTTTTCAAGAAAGTGTGATTTTTGCAAATTGTCATCATACTTTGAAATCGCGAGACCCGGGACTACGTGGTCAGTTCCTACAGTTGTATTGGTCCCCTGCGAGGTGTTTGTGCCTCCTACGATGTCGTTTGGGGTCTGGTTTAGGTTTTCACCCTTTAATGGCTTGTTTTTTAGTCAGTGTGATTTTTGCAAATTGTCATAATACTCTCAAATCGACAGATTGGCGATCAGTTCCTACCAGTTACATTGGTCCTGTGCGAGGTGTTCGTGCCTCCTACGGGGTCATTTGGTTGCTGGTTTTGGTTTTCTCCCTTTAACGGCCTATTTTCAAGAAAGTGTGATTTCCGTAAATTATCGTCTTACTCTCAAATCAAGAGACCTGGGACTACGCGGTTAGTTCCTACAAGTTACATTGGTCCTGTGTGAAGTGATCGTTCCTCCTACGGGATCGTTTGGGGGCTGGTTTGGGTTTTCACCATTCAATGGCATGTTTGCAAGTCTAAGTGTGATTTTTGCAAATTATCATCATACTCTTAAACCGGGAGACTCGGGACTACGCGATCAGTTCTTATATGTTAAATTGGTCCTTTACGAGGTGTTCATGCCTCCTACGGGGTCGTTTGGTGCATGTTTGGGTTCTCACCCTTTAACGACTTATTTTTAAAATTATCATTATACTCTGAATCCGGTAGACCAGGGAATACGCGGTCAGTTCCTACAAGTTACATTGGTCCCGTGCCAGGTGTTCGTGGAAGGTTTGGATTTTCACCCTTTAACAACCTGTTTTTCACTTTAAATGTTTCTTTTTTTAAATTATCATCATATTCTCAAACCGGGAGACCCGAGACTACGTGGTTAGTTACTACAAGATATATTGGTCTCGTGTGAGGTGTTCGTGCCTCCTACGAGGTCGTTTGGGGGATGGTTTGGGTTTTCATCCTTTAACTGCTTATTTTCAAGTCAAAGTGTGATTTTTTCAAATTATCACCATACTGTCAAATCGGGAGACCCGGGACTACCAAGTCAGCTCCTACAAGTTACATTGGTCCCGTGCGAGGTGTTCGTGCCTCCTACGGGGTCGTTTGATGGCTGGTTTGGGTTTTCACCCCTTAATGGCTTGTTTTCAAGAAAGTGTGATTTTGGTAAATTATCATCATACTCTCTAATCGGGAGACCCGGGACTACCCGGTCAGTTCCTACAAGTTACATTGGTCTCGTGCGAGGTCTTCGTCCCTACAAAGAGGTCGTCTGGGGGCTGGTATGGGTTTTCACACTTTAATGGCCTGTTTTCAAGTCAAAGTGTGATTTTTGCAAATTTTTGTCATACTCTCAAATCGGGCGACCGGGGACTACGCGGTCAGTTACTACAAGTTACATTGGTCCCGTACAAGGTTTTAGTGGCTCCTACGAAGTCGTTTTGTGGCTGGTTTGGGTTTTCACCCTTTAACGGCTTGTTTTCAAGAAAGTGTGATTTTTGCAAATTATCATCATACTCTGAAATCGGGAGACCCGCGAATACGTGGTCAGTTCCTATAGTTGTATTGGTCCCCTGCGAGGTGTTTGTGCCTCCTACGAGGTCGTTTAGGGTCTGTTTTGGGTTTTCACCCTTTAACGGCATGTTTTTGAGTCAGTGTGATTTTTGCAAATTGTCATAATACTATCAAATCGAGAGATCGACGATCAGTTCCTACCAGTTACATTGGTCCAGTGCGAGGTGTTCGTGCCTCCTACGGGGTCATTTGGTTGCTGGTTTTGGTTTTCCCCCTTTAACGGCCTATTTTCAAGAAATTGTGATTTTTGCAAATTATCGTCTTACTCTCAAATCAAGAGACCTGGGACTACGCGGTCAGTTCCTACAAGTTACATTGGTCTAGTGTGAGGTGTTCGTGCTTCCTACGGGATCGTTTGGGGTTGGTTTGTGTTTTCACCTTTTAATGGCGTGTTTGCAAGTCTAAGTGTGATTTTTGCAAATTATCATCATACTCTCAAACCGGGAGACTCAGGACTACGCGATCAGTTCCTACATGTTAAATTGGTCCCGTACGAGGTGTTCGTGCCTCCTACGGGGTCGTTTGGTGAATGTTTGGGTTCTCACCCTTTAACGACTTATTTTTAAAATTATCATTATACTCTCAATCCGGGCGACCGGGGAATACGCGGTCAGTTCCCACAAGTTACATTGGTCCCGTGCCAGGTGTTCGCGGAAGGTTTGGATTTTCACCCTTTAACAACCTTTTTTTCAGTTTAAATGTTTCTTTTTTTAAATTATCATCATATTCTCAAACTGGGAGACCCGAGACTACGTGGTTAGTTACTACAAGATACATTGGTCTCGTGCGAGGTGTACGTGCCACCTACGAGGTCGTTTGGGGGATGGTTTGGGTTTTCACCCTTTAACTACTTATTTTAAAGTCAAAGTGTGATTTTTTCAAATTATCGTCATACTGTCAAATCGGGAGACCCGGGACTACGAAGTCAGTTCCTACAAGTTACATTGGTCCCATGCGAGGTATTCGTGACTCCTACGGGGTCGTTTGATGGTTTGTTTGGGTTTTCACCCCTTAACGACTTGTTTTCAAGAAAGTGTGATTTTGGTAAATTATCATCATACTCTCAAATCGGGAGACCCTGGACTACGCGGTCAGTTCCTACAAGTTACATTTATCTCGTACGAGGTGTTCGTCCCTACAAAGAGGTCGTCTGGGGGCTGGTACGGGTTTTCACACTTTAGTGGCCTCTTTTCAATTCAAAGTATGATTTTTGCAAATTTTCATCATACTCTCAAATCGGACGACCGGGGACTACGCGGTCAGTTACTACAAGTTACATTGGTCCCGTGCAAGGCTTTAGTGGCTCCTACGAAGTCGTTTGGTGGATGGTTTGGGTTTTCACCCTTTAACGGCTTGTTTTCAAGAAAGTGTGATTTTTGCAAATTATCATCATACTCTGAAATCGGGAGACCCGGGACAACGTGGTCAGTTCCTACAGTTGCATTGGTCCCCTGCGAGGTGTTTCTGCCTCCTACGACGTCGTTCGGGGTCTGGTTTGGGTTTCACCTTTTAACGGAATCTTTTTGAGTCAGTGTGATTTTTGCAAATTGTCATAATACTTTCAAATCGAGAGATCGGCGATCAGTTCCTACCAGTTACATTGGTCATGTGCGAGGTGTTCGTGCCTCCTACGGGGTCATTTGGTTGCTGGTTTTGGTTTTCTCCCTTTAATGGCCTATTTTGAAGCAAGTGTGATTTTTGTAAATTATCGTGTTACTCTAAAATCAAGAGATCTGGGACTACGCGGTCAGTTCCTACAACATACATTGGTCCAGTGTGAGGTGTTTGTGCCTCCTACGGGATCGTTTGGGGGTTGGTTTGGGTTTTCACCCTTTAACTGCTTATTTTCAAGTCAAAGTGTGATTTTTTCAAATTATCGTCGTGCTGTCAAATCGTGAGACCCGGGACTACGAAGTCAGTTCCTACAAGTTACACTGGTCCCGTGCGAGGTGTTCGTGCCTCCTACGGGGTCGTTTGATGGCTGGTTTGGGTTTTCACCCCTTAATGGCTTGTTTTCAAGAAAGTGTGATTTTGGTAAATTACCATCATACTCTCAAATCGGGAAACCCGGGACTACGCGGTCAGTTCCTACAAGTTACATTGGTCTCGTGCGAGGTGTTCGTCCCTACAAAGAGGTCGTCTGGGGGCTGGTATGGGTTTTCACACTTTAATTGTCTGTTTTCAAGTCAAAGTGTGATTTTTGCAAATTTTTGTTATACTCTCAAATCGGGCGACCGGGGACTACGCGGTCAGTTAATACAAGTTACATTGGTCCCGTGCAAGGTTTTATTGGCTCCTACGAAGTCGTTTAGTGGCTGGTTTGGGTTTTCGCCCTCTAACGGCTTGTTTTCAAGAAAGTGTGATTTTTGCAAATTGTCATCATACTTTAAAATCGCGAGACCCGGGACTACGTGGTCAGTTCCTACAGTTATATTGGTCCCCTGCGAGGTGTTTGTGCCTCCTACGATGTCGTTTGGGGTCTGGTTTAGGTTTTCACCCTTTAATGGCTTCTTTTTTAGTCAGTGTGATTTTTGCAAATTGTCATAATACTCTCAAATCGATAGATTGGCGATCAGTTCCTAATAGTTACATTGGTCCTGTGCGAGGTGTTCGTGCCTCCTACGGGGTCATTTGGTTGCTGGTTTTGGTTTTCTCCCTTTAACGGCCTATTTTCAAGAAAGTGTGATTTCCGTAAATTATCGTCTTACTCTAAAATCAAGAGACCTGGGACTACGCGGTTAGTTCCTACAAGTTACATTGGTCCTGTGTGAAGTGTTCGTTCCTCCTACGGGATCGTTTGGGGGCTGGTTTGGGTTTTCACCATTTAATGGCATGTTTGCAAGTCTAAGTGTGATTTTTGCAAATTATCATCATACTCTTAAACCGGGAGACTCGGGACTACGCGATCAGTTCTTATATGTTAAATTGGTCCTTTACGAGGTGTTCATGCCTCCTACGGGGTCGTTTGGTGCATGTTTGGGTTCTCACCCTTTAACGACTTATTTTTAAAATTATCATTATACTCTGAATCCGGTAGACCAGGGAATACGCGGTCAGTTCCTACAAGTTACATTGGTCCCGTGCCAGGTGTTCGTGGAAGGTTTGGATTTTCACCCTTTAACAACATGTTTTTCACTTTAAATGTTTCTTTTTTTAAATTATCATCATATTCTCAAACTGGGAGACCCGAGACTACGTGGTTAGTTACTACAAGATATATTGGTCTCGTGTGAGGTGTTCATGCCTCCTACGAGGTCGTTTGGGGGATGGTTTGGGTTTTCATCCTTTAACTGCTTATTTTCAAGTCAAAGTGTGATTTTTTCAAATTATCACCATACTGTCAAATCGGGAGACCCGGGACTACCAAGTCAGCTCCTACAAGTTACATTGGTCCCGTGCGAGGTGTTCGTGCCTCCTACGGGGTCGTTTGATGGCTGGTTTGGGTTTTCACCCCTTAATGGCTTGTTTTCAAGAAAGTGTGATTTTGGTAAATTATCATCATACTCTCTAATCGGGAGACCCGGGACTACCCGGTCAGTTCCTACAAGTTACATTGGTCTCGTGTGAGGTCTTCGTCCCTACAAAGAGGTCGTCTGGGGGCTGGTATGGGTTTTCACACTTTAATGGCCTGTTTTCAAGTCAAAGTGTGATTTTTGTAAATTTTGGTCATACTCTCAAATCGGGTGACCGGGGACTACGCGGTCAGTTACTACAAGTTACATTGGTCCCGTACAAGGTTTTAGTGGCTCCTACGAAGTCGTTTTGTGGCTGGTTTGGGTTTTCACCCTTTAACGGCTTGTTTTCAAGAAAGTGTGATTTTTGCAAATTATCATCATACTCTGAAATCGGGAGACCTGCGAATACGTGGTTAGTTCCTATAGTTGCATTGGTCCCCTGCGAGGTGTTTGTGCCTCCTACGAGGTCGTTTAGGGTCTGGTTTGGGTTTTCACCCTTTAACGGCATGTTTTTGAGTCAGTGTGATTTTTGCAAATTGTCATAATACTCTCAAATCGAGAGATCGACGATCAGTTCCTACCAGTTACATTGGTCCAGTGCGAGGTGTTCGTGCCTCCTACGGGGTCATTTGGTTGCTGGTTTTGGTTTTCTCCCTTTAACGGCCTATTTTCAAGAAATTGTGATTTTTGCAAATTATCGTCTTACTCTCAAATCAAGAGACTTGGGACTACGCGGTCAGTTCCTACAAGTTACATTGGTCTAGTGTGAGGTGTTTGTGCTTCCTACGGGATCGTTTGGGGTTGGTTTGGGTTTTCACCATTTAATGGCGTGTTTGCAAGTCTAAGTGTGATTTTTGCAAATTATCATCATACTCTCAAATCGGGAGACTCGGGACTACGCGATCAGTTCCTACATGTTAAATTAGTCCCGTACGAGGTGTTCGTGCCTCCTACGGGGTCGTTTGGTGAATGTTTGGGTTCTCACCCTTTAACGACTTATTTTTAAAATTATCATTATACTATCAATCCGGGCGACCGGGGAATACGCGGTCAGTTCCCACAAGTTACATTGGTCCCGTGCCAGGTGTTCGCGGAAGGTTTGGATTTTCACCCTTTAACAACCTATTTTTCAGTTTAAATGTTTATTTTTTTAAATTATCATCATATTCTCAAACTGGGAGACCCGAGACTACGTGGTTAGTTACTACAAGATACATTGGTCTCGTGCGAGGTGTACGTGCCACCTACGAGGTCCTTTGGGGGATGGTTTGGGTTTTCACCCTTTAACTACTTATTTTCAAGTCAAAGTGTGATTTTTTCAAATTATCGTCATACTGTCAAATCGGGAGACCCGGGACTACGAAGTCAGTTCCTACAAGTTACATTGGTCCCGTGCGAGGTATTCGTGACTCCTACGGGGTCGTTTGATGGTTTGTTTGGGTTTTCACCCCTTAACGACTTGTTTTCAAGAAAGTGTGATTTTGGTAAATTATCATCATACTCTCAAATCGGGAGACCCTGGACTACGCGGTCAGTTCCTACAAGTTACATTGATCTCGTACAAGGTGTTCGTCCCTACAAAGAGGTCGTGTGGGGGCTGGTATGGGTTTTCACACTTTAATGGCCTCTTTTCAATTCAAAGTGTGATTTTTGCAAATTTTCATCATACTCTCAAATCGGGAGACCGGGGACTACGCGGTCAGTTACTACAAGTTACATTGGTCCCGTGCAAGGCTTTAGTGGCTCCTACGAAGTCGTTTGGTGGCTGGTTTGGGTTTTCACCTTTTAACAGCTTGTTTTCAAGAAAGTGTGATTTTTGCAAATTATCATCATACTCTGAAATCGGGAGACCCGGGACAACGTGGTCAGTTCCTACAGTTGCATTGGTCCCCTGCGAGGTGTTTCTGCCTCCTACAACGTCATTCGGGGTCTGGTTTGGGTTTTCACCTTTTAATGGCATCTTTTTGAGTCAGTGTGATTTTTGCAAATTGTCATAATACTCTCAAATCGAGAGATCGGCGATCAGTTCCTACTAGTTACATTGGTCATGTGCGAGGTGTTCGTGCCTCCTACAGGGTCATTTGGTTGCTGGTTTTGGTTTCTCCCTTTAACGGCCTATTTTGAAGCAAGTGTGATTTTTGCAAATTATCGTGTTACTCTAAAATCAAGAGATCTGTGACTACGCGGTCAGTTCCTACAAGTTACATTGGTCCAGTGTGAGGAGTTTGTGCCTCCTACGGGATCGTTTGGGGGTTGGTTTGGGTTTTCACCCTTTAACTACTTATTTTCAAGTCAAAGTGTGATTTTTTTAAATTATCATCATACTGTCAAATCGGGAGACCCGGGACTACGAAGTCAGTTCCTAAAAGTTACACTGGTCCCGTGCGAGGTGTTCGTGCCTCCTACGGGGTCGTTTGATGGCTGGTTTGGGTTTTCACCCCTTAATGGCTTATTTTCAAGAAAGTGTGATTTTGGTAAATTATCATCATACTCTCAAATCGGGAGACCCGGGACTACGCGGTCAGTTCCTACAAGTTACATTGGTCTCGTGCGAGGTGTTCGTCCCTACAAAGAGGTCGTCTGGGGGCTGGTATGGGTTTTCACACTTTAATGGCCTGTTTTCAAGTCAAAGTGTGATTTTTGCAAATTTTTTTCATACTCTGAAATCGGGCGACCGGGGACTACGCGGTCAGTTAATACAAGTTACATTGGTCCCGTGCAAGGTTTTAGTGGCTCCTACGAAGTCGTTTAGTGGCTGGTTTGGATTTTCACCCTCTAACGGCTTATTTTCAAGAAAGTGTGATTTTTGCAAATTATCATCATACTTTGAAATCGGGAGACCCGGGACTCCGTGGTCAGTTCCTACAGTTGTATTGGTCCCCTACGAGGTGTTTGTGCCTCCTACGATGTCGTTTGGGGTCTGGTTTAGGTTTTCACCCTTTAACGGCTTATTTTTCAGTCAGTGTGATTTTTGCAAATTGTCATTATACTCTCAAATCGAGAGATCGGCGATCAGTTCCTACCAGTTACATTGGTCGCGTGCGAGGTGTTCGTGTCTCCTACGGGGTCATTTGGTTGCTGGTTTTGGTTTTCTCCCTTTAACGGCCTATTTTCAAGAAAGTGTGTTTTCCGTAAATTATCATCTTACTCTCAAATCAAGAGACCTGGGACTACGCGGTTAGTTCCTACAAGTTACATTGGTCCAGTGTGACGTGTTCGTTCCTCCTACGGGATCGTTTGGGGGCTGGTTTGGGTTTTCACCATTTAATGGCATGTTTGCAAGTGTAAGTGTGATTTTTGCAAATTATCATCATACTCTTAAACCGGGAGACTCGGGACTACGCGATCAGTTCTTATATGTTAAATTGGTCTCGTACGAGGTGTTCATGCCTCCTACGGGGTCGTTTGGTGCATGTTTGGGTTCTCACCCTTTAACGACTTATTTTTAAAATTATCATTATACTCTGAATCCGGTAGACTAGGGAATACGCGGTCAGTTCCTACAAGTTACATTGGTCCCGTGCGAGGTGTTCGTGGAAGGTTTGGATTTTCACCCTTTAACAACCTGTTTTTCACTTTAATTGTTTCTTTTTTTAAATTATCATCATATTCTCAAACTGGGAAACCCGAGACTACGTGTTTAGTTACTACAAGATATATTGGTCTCGTGTGAGGTGTTCGTGCCTCCTACGAGGTCGTTAGGGGGATGGTTTGGGTTTTCATCCTTTAACTGCTTATTTTCAAGTCAAAGTGTGATTTTTTCAAATTATCACCATACTGTCAAATCGGGAGACCCGGGACTACCAAGTCAGCTCCTACAAGTTACATTGGTCCCGTGCGAGGTGTTCGTGCCTCCTACGGGGTCGTTTGATGGATGGTTTGGGTTTTCACCCCTTAATGGCTTGTTTTCAAGAAAGTGTGATTTTGGTAAATTATCATCATACTCTCTAATCGGGAGACCCGGGACTACCCGGTCAGTTCCTACAAGTTACATTGGTCTCGTGCGAGGTCTTCGTCCCTACAAAGAGGTCGTCTGGGGGCTGGTATGGGTTTTCACACTTTAATGGCCTGTTTTCAAGTCAAAGTGTGATTTTTGCAAATTTTGGTCAAACTCTCAAATCGGGCGACCGGGGACTACGCGGTCAGTTACTACAAGTTACATTGGTCCCGTACAAGGTTTCAGTGGATCCTACGAAGTCGTTTTGTGGCTGGTTTGGGTTTTCACCCTTTAACGGCTTGTTTTCAAAAAAGTGTGATTTTTGCAAATTATCATCATACTCTGAAATCGGGAGACCCGCGAATACGTGGTCAGTTCCTATAGTTGCATTGGTCCCCTGCGAGGTGTTTGTGCCTCCTACGAGGTCGTTTAGCGTCTGGTTTGGGTTTTCACCCTTTAACGACATGTTTTTGAGTCAGTGTGATTTTTGCAAATTGTCATAATACTCTCAAATCGAGAGATCGACGATCAGTTCCTACCAGTTACATCGGTCCAGTGCGAGGTGTTCGTGCCTCCTACGGGGTCATTTGATTGCTGGTTTTGGTTTTCTCCCTTTAACGGCCTATTTTCAAGAAATTATGATTTTTGCAAATTATCGTCTTACTCTCAAATCAAGAGACCTGGGACTACGCGGTCAGTTCCTACAAGTTACATTGGTCCAATGTGAGGTGTTCGTGCTTCCTACGGGATCGTTTGGGGTTGGTTTGGGTTTTCACCATTTAATGGCGTGTTTGAAAGTCAAAGTGTGATTTTTGCAAATTATCATCATACTCTCAAACCGGGAGACTCGGGACTACGCGATAAGTTCCTACATGTTAAATTGGTCCCGTACGAGGTGTTCGTGCCTCCTACGGGGTCGTTTGGTGCATGTTTTGGTTCTCACCCTTTAACGACTTATTTTTAAAATTATCATTATACTCTCAATCCGGGCGACCGGGGAATACGCGGTCAGTTCCTACAAGTTACATTGGTCCCGTGCCAGGTGTTCGCGGAAGGTTTGGATTTTCACCCTTTAACAACCTGTTTTTCAGTTTAAATGTTTCTTTTTTTAAATTATCATCATATTCTCAAACTGGGAGACCCGAGACTACGTGGTTAGTTACTACAAGATACATTGGTCTCATGCGAGGTGTACCTGCCACCTACGAGGTCGTTTGGGGGATGGTTTGGGTTTTCACCCTTTTACTACTTATTTTCAAGTCAAAGTGTGATTTTTTCAAATTATCGTCATACTGTCAAATCGCAAGACCCGGGACTACGAAGTCAGTTCCTACAAGTTACATTGGTCCCGTGCTAGGTGTTCGTGACTCCTACGGGGTCGTTTGATGGTTTGTTTGGGTTTTCACCCCTTAACGGCTTGTTTTCAAGAAAGTGGGATTTTGGTAAATTATCATCATACTCTCAAATCGGGGGACCCTAGACTACGCGGTCAGTTCCTACAAGTTACATTGATCTCGTGCGAGGTGTTCGTCCCTACAAAAGGTCGTCTGGTGGCTGGTATGGGTTTTCACACTTTAATGGCCTGTTTTCAATTCAAAGTGTGATTTTTGCAAATTTTCATCATACTCTCAAATCGGGCGACCGGGGACTACGCGGTCAGTTACTACAAGTTACATTGGTCCCGTGCAAGGTTTTAGTGTATCCTACGAAGTCGTTTGGTGGCTGGTTTGGGTTTTCATCCTTTAACGGCTTGTTTTCAAGAAAGTGTGATTTTTGCAAATTATCATCACACTCTGAAATTGGGAGACCCGGGACAACGTGGACAGTTCCAACAGTTGCATTGGTCCCCTGCGAGGTGTTTCTGCCTCCTACGACGTCGTTTGGGGTCTGGTTTGGGTTTTCACCTTTTAACGGCATCTTTTTGAGTCAGTGTGATTTTTGCAAATTGTCATAATACTCTCAAATCGAGAGATCGGCGATCAGTTCCTACCAGTTACATTGGTCATGTGCGAGGAGTTCGTGCCTCCTACGGGGTCATTTGGTTGCTGGTTTTGGTTTTCTCCCTTTAACGGTCTATTTTGAAGCAAGTGTGATTTTTGCAAATTATCGTCTTACTCTAAAATCAAGAGATCTGGGACTACGCGGTCAGTTCCTACAAGTTACATTGGTCCAGTGTGAGGTATTTGTGCCTCCTACGGGATCGTTTGGGGGTTGGTTTGGGTTTTCACCCTTTAACTGCTTATTTTCAAGTCAAAGTGTGATTTTTACAAATTATCATCATACTGTCAAATTGGGAGACCCGGGACTACGAAGTCAGTTCCTACAAGTTACACTGGTCCCGTGCGAGGTGTTCGTGCCTCCTACGGGGTCGTTTGATGGCTGGTTTGGGTTTTCACCCCTTAATGGCTTGTTTTCAAGAAAGTGTGATTTTTTTAAATTATCATCATACTCTCAAATCGGGAGACCCGGGACTACGCGGTCAGTTCCTACAAGTTACATTGGTCTCGTGCGAGGTGTTCGTCCCTACAAAGAGGTCGTCTGGGGGCTGGTATGGGTTTTCACAATTTAATGGCCTGCTTTCAAGTAAAAGTGTGATTTTTGCAAATTTTTGTGATACTCTCAAATTGGGCGACCGGGGACTACGCGGTCAGTTAATACAAGTTACATTGGTTCCGTGCAAGATTTTAGTGGCTCCTACGAAGTCGTTTAGTGGCTAGTTTGGGTTTTCACCCTTTAAACGGCTTGTTTTCAAGAAAGTGTGATTTTTGCAAATTATCATCATACTTTGAAATCGGGAGACCGGGGACTACGTGGTCAGTTCCTACAGTTGTATTGGTCCCCTGCGAGGTGTTTGTGCCTCCTCCGATGTCGTTTGGGGTTTGGTTTAGGTTTTCACCCTTTAACGGCTTGTTTTTTTGTCAGTATGATTTTTGCAAATTGTCATAATACTCTCAAATCGGGAGATCGACGATCAGTTCCTACCAGTTACATTAGTCCTGTGCGAGGTGTTTGTGCCTCCTACGGGGTCATTTGGTTGCTGTTTTGGTTTTCTCCCTTTAACGGCCTATTTTCAAGAAAGTGTGATTTCCGTAAATTATCGTCTTACTCTCAAATCAAGAGACCTGGGGACTACGCGGTTAGTTCCTACAAGTTACATTGGTCCAGTGTGACGAGTTCGTTCCTCCTACGGGATCGTTTGGGGCCTGGTTTGGGTTTTCACCATTTAATGGCATGTTTGCAAGTCTAAGTGTGATTTTGGCAAATTATCATCATACTCTTAAACCGGGAGACTCGGGACTACGCGATCAGTTCCTATATGTTAAATTGGTCCTTTACGAGGTGTTCGTGCCTCCTACGGGGTCGTTTGGTGCATGTTTGGGTTCTCACCCTTTAACGACTTATTTTTAAAATTATCATTATACTCTCAATCCGGTAGACTAGGGAATACGCGGTCAGTTCCTACAAGTTACATTGGTCCCGTGCCAGGTGTTCGTGGAAGGTTTGGATTTTCACCCTTTAACAACCTGTTTTTCACTTTAAATGTTTCTTTTTTTAAATTAACATCATATTCTCAAACTGGGAGACCTGAGACTACGTGGTTAGTTACTACAAGATATATTGGTCTCGTGCAAGGTGTTCGTGCCTCCTACGAGGTCGTTTGGGGGATGGTTTGGGTTTTCACCCTTTAACTGCTTATTTTCAAGTCAAAGTGTGAATTTTTCAAATTATCGTCATACTGTCAAATCGGGAGACCCGAGACTACGAAGTTAGTCCCTACAAGTTACATTGGTCCCGTACGAGGTGTTCGTGCCTCCTACGGGGTCGTTTGATGGCTGGTTTGGGTTTTCACCCCTTAACGACTTGTTTTCAAGAAAGTGTGATTTTGGTAAATTATCATCATACTCTTAAATCGGGAGACCCGAGACTACGCGGTCAGTTCCTACAAGTTACATTGGTCTCATGTGAGGCGTTCGTCCCTACAAAGAGGTCGTTTGGGGGCTGGTATGGGTTTTCACACTTCAATGGCCTGTTTTCAAGTCAAAGTCTGATTTTTGCAAATTTTCATCATACTCTCAAATCGGGCGACCGGGGACTACGCGGTCAGTTACTACAAGTTACATTGGTCCCGTGCAAGGTTTTGGTGGCTCCTACGAAGTCGTTTGGTGGCTGGTTTAGGTTTTCACCCTTTAACGGCTTGTTTTCAAGAAAGTGTGAGTTTTGCAAATTATCATCATACTCTGAAGTCGGGAGACCTGGGACTACGTGGTCAGTTCCTACTGTTGCTTTGGTCCCTTGCCAGGAGTTTGTGCCTCCTACGAGGTCGTTTGGGGTCTGGTTTGGGTTTTCATCCTTTAACGGCTTATTTTTGAGTCAGTATGATTTTTGCAAATTATCATAATACTCTCAAATCGAGAGATCGGCGATCAGTTCCTACCAGTTACATTGGTCCTGTGCGAGGTGTTCGTGCCTCCTACGGGGACATTTCGTTGCTGGTTTTGGTTTTCTCCCTTTAACGGCCTATTTTCAAACAACTCTGATTTTTGCAAATTATCGTCTTACTCTCAAATCAAGAGATCTGGGACTACGTGATCACTTCCTACAAGTTACATTGGTCCAGTGTGAGTTGTTTGTGCCTCCTACGGGATCGTTTGGGGGCTGGTTTGGGTTTTCACCATTTAATGGCGTGTTTCAAGGTCTAAGTGTGATTTTTGGAAATTCTCATCATACTCTCAAACCGGGAGACTCGGGACTACGCGATCAGTTCCTACATGTTAATTTGGTCCTGTACGAGGTGTTCGTGCCTCCTACGGGGTTGTTTGGAGGCTGGTTTGGGCTTTCAACCTTTAGTAACCAGTTTTCAAGACTAAGTGTAATTTGTGCAAATTATGGTCATACTCTCAAATCGGGAGACTCAGGACTACGCAGTCAGTTCCTACATGTTACATTAATCCCGTGTGAGGTGTTCGTGCCTCCTACGGGGTCGTTGGTCGCTGCTTTGGGTTTTCACCCTCTAATGGCTTATTTTTAAGTCAAAGTGTGATTTTATAAACATATCATCATACTCTCAAACCGGGTGAACGGGGACTATGCGGTGAGTTCCTATAAGTTACATTCGTCCCGTGCGAGGTGTTCGTGCCTTCTACGGGGTCGTTTGGGGGTTGGTTTCAACTTTCACACTTTAACGGCCTATTTTTCAATTTAAGTGTTGCTTTTTATAAATTATCATCGTATTCTCAAACTAGGAGACCCGGGACTACGCGGTCAGTTCCTACAAGTTACATTGGTCTCGTGCGAGGTGTTCGTCCCTACAAAGAGGTCGTTTGGGGGTTGGTATGGGTTCTCACGCTTTAATGGCCTGTTTTCAAGTCAATGTGTGATTTTTGCAAATTTTCATCATACTCTCAAATCAGGCGACCGGGGACTACGCGGTCAGTTACTACAAGTTACATGGGTCCCGTCCAAGGTTTTAGTGGCTCCTACGAAGTCGTTTTGTGGCTGGTTTGGGTTTTCACCCATTAACGACTTGTTTTCAAGAAAGTGTGATTTTTGCAAATTATCATCATACCCTGAAATCGGGAGACCCGGGACTACGTGGTCAGTTCCTACAGTTGCATTGGTCCCCTGCGAGGTGTTTGTGCCTCCTACGAGGTCGTTTGGGGTCTGGTTTGGGTTTTCACCCTTTAACGGCTTGTGTTTTGAGTCAGTGTGATTTTTGCAAATTTTCATAATACTCTCAAATCGAGATATCGGCAATCAATTCCTACCAATTACATTTTTCCTGTGCGAGGTGTTCGTGCCTCCTACGGGGTCATTTGGTTGCTGGTTTTGGTTTTCTCCCTTTAACGGCTTATTTTCAAGAAAGTGTGATTTTTGCAAATTATCGTCTTACTCTCAAATCAAGAGACCTGGGACTACGCGGTCAGTTCCTGCAAGTTACATTGGTCCAGTGTGAGGTGTTCGTGCCTCCTATGGGATCATTTGGGGGCTGGTTTGGGTTTTCACCATTTAATGGCGTGTTTGCAAGTCTAAGTGTGATTTTTGCAAATTATCATCATACACTCAAACCGGGAGACTCGAGAGTACGCGATCAGTTCCTACATGTTAAATTGGTCCCGTATGAGCTGTTCGTGCCTCCTACGGGGTCGTTTGGCGCATGTTTGGGTTCTCACCCTTTAAAATTATCATTATACTCTCAATCTGGGAGACCAGGGAATACGCGGTCAGTTCCTACAAGTTACATTGGTCGCGTGACAGGTGTTCGTGGAAGGTTTGGATTTTCACCCTTTAACAACCTATTTTTCAGTTTAAATGTTTCTTTTTTTAAATTATCATCATATTCTCAAACTGGGAGACCCGAGACTACGTGGTTAGTTACTAACAGATACATTGGTCTCGTACGAGGTGTTCGTGCCTCCTACGAGGTCGTTTGGGAGATGGTTTGGGTTTTCACCCTTTAACTGCTTATTTTCAAGTCAAACTGTGATTTTTTCAAATTATCATCATACTGTTAAATCGGGAGACCCGAGACTACGAAGTCAGTTCCTACAAGTTACATTGGTCCCGTGCGAGGTGTTCGTGCCTCCTACGGGGTCGTTTGATGGCTTGTTTAGGTTTTCACCCCTTAACGGCTTGTTTTCAAGAAAGTGTGATTTTTGTAAATTATCATCATACTCTCAAATCGGGAGACCCGAGACTACGCGGTTAGTTCCTACAAGTTACATTGGTCCCGTGCGAGGTGTTCGTGCCTCCTACGGGGTCGAATGGTGGCAGATTTGGGTTTTCACCCTTTAACAGCGTGTTTTCAAGAAAGTGATATTTTTCCAAATTATCCTCGAACTCTCAAACTGAGAGAGCCGTGACTATGCACTCAGGTCCTATAAGTTACATTGGTCACGTGCGAGGTGTCCGTGACTCCAACGGGGTCGTTTTGGGGTTGGTTTGGGTTTTTACCCTTTAACGGCCTATTTTCAAGAAAGTGTGATTTTTGCAAATTATCATCATACTCTCAAATCGGGTGACCCGGACTACACCGTCAGTTCCTATAAGTTACATTGGTCCCGTGCAAGGTGTTCGTGCCTCCTTCAAGGTCGTTTGTGGGCTGGTTTGGGTTTTCACCCTTTAAGGGCTTATTTTTAAGTAAGTGTGATTTTTGCAAATTATCATCATACTCTCAAACCGAGAGATCGGGGACTACATGGTCAGTTCCTACAAGTTACATTGGTCATGTGCAAGGTGTTCGTGCCTCCTACGGGGTCGTTTGGTGGCTGATTTGGGTTTTCACCCTTTAACGGCTTATTTTCAAGTCAAAGTGTGATTTTTGCAAATTATCGTCATACTCTCAAATCGGGAGACTCGGGACTATGCGATTAGTTCCTACAAGTTACATTGGTCCCGGGATAGGTGTTCATGCCTCCTACGGGGTCGTTTGGTGGCTGGTTTGGGTTTTCACCCCTTAACAGCTTGTTTTCAAGAAAGTGTGATTTTTGTAAATTATCATCATACTCTCAAAACGGGAGACCCAGGACTATGCGGTCAGTACCTACCAGTTACATTGGTCCCGTGTGAGGTGTTCGTGCCTCCTACGGGGTCGCTTGGTAGATGATTGGGGTTTTAACTCTTTGACGGCCTGTTTTCAAGAAACTGATATTTTTGCAAATTATCCTCGAACTCTCAAACTGAGAGACCCGGGATTATGCGGTTAGTTCCTACATGTTACATTTGTCCCGTATGAGGTGTTCCTGCCTCATACGGGGTCGTTTGGGGGTGGTTTGGGTTTTCACCCTTTAACAGCTTGTGTTCAAGTCAAAGTGTAATTTTTGCAAATTATCGTCAAACTTTCAAACTGGGAGACTCGAGACTACACGGTCAGTTCCTACATCTTACATTAGTCTCATGCGAGGTGTTCGTGCCTCCTACGGGGTCTTTTGGGGTCTAGTTTGGGTTTTCACCCTTTTAGCGTCTTTGGTTTTAAGTCAGTGTGATTTTTGTAAATTATCTACATACTTTCAAATTGGGAGATCGGGGACTATGCGGTCAGTTCCTACAAGTAACATTGGTCCCGTACAAGGTGTTCGTGCCTCCTACGGGTTTGTTTGGGGGTTGGTTTGGGTTTTCACCCATTAACGGCTTGTCTTCAAGAAAGTTTGATTTTTGCAAATTACCATCATACTCTCAATCTGGCAGACCTTGAACTATGCATTCAATTCCTATAAGTTACATTGGTCCCGTGCGAGGTGTTTGTACCTACTACGGGGTCATTTGGGCACTGGTTTGGGTTTTCAACCTTTGACGGCTTGTTTTCATGCCTAAGTCTAACTTTTGCAATTATCTTCATACTCTCAAACTGAGAGACCCGGGACTACGCGGTCAGTTCCTACATGTTACATTGGTAACTCTCAAACCGGGAGACCCAAGACTACGCGGTCAATTCCTATAAGTTACATTGGCCTCGAGCGAGGTGTTCGTGCCTCCTATGGGGTCGTTTGGTGGATGGTTTGGGTTTTCACCCTTTAACAGCCTATTTTTAAGAAAGTGTGATTTTTTCAAATTATCATCATACTCTCAAATCGTGAGACCCGGGGCTACGCGATCAGTTCCTACAAGTTACATTGGTCCCATGCGAGGTGTTCGTGTCTCCCACGAGGTCGTTTGAGGCCTGGTTTGGGTTTTCGCCCATTCATGGCTTATTTTTAAGTCAGTGTGATTTTTGCAAATTATTGACGTACTCTTAAAGAGGGACACAAAGGGCTACGCGGTCAGTTCCTACAAGTTACATTGGTCCCGTGCAAGGTGTTCGTGCCTCCTACGGGGTCGTTTGGGGCTGGTTTGGGTCTTAACCCTTTAATGGCTTGTTTTCAAGATAGTGTGATTTTTGCAAATTATCGACATACTCTCAAATAGGGAGACCAAGGAATGCTCGGTCATTTCCTACAAGTTACATTGGTCCCGTGCGAGGTGTTCGTGCCTCCTACGGGGTCGTTTGTTGGCTGGTTTGGGTTTTCACCCTTTAACGGCCTATTTTCAAGAAAGTGTGATCTTCGCAAATTATCATCACGCTCTTAAACCGAGAGTCCCAGGACTGTGCGTTCAGTTCTTATAAGTTACATTGGCACCGTGCGAGGTGTTCGTGCCTCATACAGGGTCGTTTGGTGGTTGGTTTGGGTTTTCACCCTTTAACGACCTGTTTTCAAGAAAGTGTGATTTTTGCCAATTATCGTCACACTCTCAAACCGGGAGACCCGGGACTATGCGGTCAGTTCTTACGAGTTACATTGGTCCCGTATGAGGTGTTCGTGCCTCATACGGTGTCGTTTGGTCGATGGTTTGCGTTTTGACACTTTAACGGCTTATTTTTAAGTCAAAGTGTGATTTTATGATATTACTGTCGTACTCTCAAACTGGGATATCCGGGACTAAGCGGTCAGTTCCTATAAGTTACATTGGTCTCGTGCGAGGTGTTGGCGCCTCCTACGAGGTTGTTTGAGGCTTGGTTTGGGTTTTCACCCTTTAACGGCCTGTTTTCAAGAAAGTGTGATTTTTGCAAATTATCGTCATACTCTCAATCCGGGAGACTCGAGACTATGCGATCAGTTCCTCTATTTTACATTGGTCACGTGCAAGGTGTCCATGCCTCTTACGTGGTCGTTTGGGGGCTGGTTTGGGTTTTCACCCTTTAACGTGCGAGATGTTCATGCCTCCTATGAGGTCGTTTGGGGTTTAACCCTTTAACGGACTATTATCAAGAAAGTGTGATTTTTTCAAATTATCGTCACACTCTCAAAACGGTAGACCCGGGACAATGCGGTCAGTTCTTACAAGTTACATTGTTCCCGTGCGAGGTGTTCGTGCCTCATAGGGGGTCGTTTGGTCGATGGTTTGGGTTTTCACACTTTAACGACTTGTTTTTAAGTCAAAGTGTGATTTTTGGATATTATTGTCATACTATCAAACTGGGATACCCGAAAATACGCGGCCAGTTCCTATATGTTACATTGGTCCCGTGCGAGGTTTTCGTGCCTCCTACAGGGTCGTTTGGTGGCTGGTTTGGGTTTTCACCCTATAAAGGCTTTGTTTCAAGTCAGTGTTATTTTTGCAAATTATCGGCATACTCTCAAATCAGGAGACCGGGGACTACGCGGTCAGTTCCTACAAGTTACATTGGTCCCGTACAAGGTGCTCGTGCCTCCTATGGGGTCGTTTGGGGGCTAGTTTTGGTTTTAACCCTTTAATGGCTTATTTTCAAGAAAGTGTGATCTTTGCAAATTATCATCATACTCTCAAACCGAGAAACCCAGGACTACGAATTAAATTCCTACAAGTTACATTGGTCTCGTCCAAGCTGTTCATGCCTCCTACGAGGTTGTTTGGAGGCCGATTTGTGTTTTCAACCTTTAACGACCTGTTTTCAAGCCTAGGTGCAATTTTTACAAATTATCGTCATACTCTCAAACCCTGAGACTCAGGCCTACGCGGTCAGTTCCAACATGTTACATTGATCCCGTGCGAGGTGTTCGTGGCTCCTACGGGGTAGTTGGTGGCTAGTTTGGGTTTTCACCCTTTAATGGCTTATTTTTAAGTGAAAGTGTGATTTTTTCAAAATATCGTCATACTCTCAAACTGGAAGAACGGGGACTATGCGGTGAGTTCCTATAAGTTACATTGGTCCCATACGAGGTGTTCGTGCCTTCTACGGTGTCGTTTGGCGGTTGGTTTGGACTTTCACCCTTCAACGGCCTATTTTTCGGATTAAGTGTGATTTTTGTAAATTATCATCATATTCTTAAACTGGGAGACCCGGGACTACGCGGCCAGTTCCTACAAGTTACATTGGTATCGTGCGAGGTGTTCGTGCCTTATACGAGGTCGTTTGGGGGATGGTTTGGGTTTTCACCGTTGTACGGCTTGTTTTCAAGAAAGTGTAATTTCTGGAAACTATTTTCATACTATCAAACAGGGAGTCTCGGGACAACGTGATCAGTTCCTACAGGTTACATTGGTGTTGTGCGAGGTGTTCATGCCTCCTATGGGATCGTTTGGTGGTTAGTTTGGGATTTCCCCCTTTAACGGCCTGTTTTCAAGAAAGTGTGATTTTTCCAAATTATCGTCACACTCTCAAACCCGGAGACCGGGATTATGCGGTCAGTTCTTACAAGTTACATTGGTCCCGTGCGAGGTGTGCGTGCCTCATACGGGGCCGTTTGGTCAATGGTTTGGGTTTTCACACTTTAACGGCTTATTTTTAAGTCAAAGTGTGATTTTTGGATATTATTGTCATACTTTCAAACTGGGATACCTGGGACTACGCTGTCAGTTCCTATAAGTTAAATTTGTCTCGTGCAAGGTGTTCGTTCCTCCTACGAGGTTGTTTGGGGCTGGTTTGGTTTTTCACCCTTTAACGGCTTAATTTCAAGTGAAACTGTGATTTTTGCAAATTGTCATCATACTCTCAAATCGGGAGACTCGAGACTATGCGGTCAGTTCCTCTATGTTACATTGGTCCCGTGCGAGGTGTCCGTGCCTCCTACGAGTTCGTTGGGGGGCTGGTTTGGGTTTTCATCCTTCAACGGCTTGTTTTTAAGTCAGTGTTATTTTTGCAAATTATCGACATACTCTCAAACCGGGAGACCCGGGACTAAGCGGTCAGTTCCTACAAGTTACATTGATCCCGTGCGAGGTGTTCGTGTGTCCGACGAGGTCGTTTGGGGCCTGGTTTGGGTTTTCACCCTTTAACGGCTTATTTTTAAGTCAGTTTAATTTTTGCAAATTATCGACATACTCTTAAATAGGGAGACCAAGGACTACGCGGTCAGTTCCTACAAGTTACATTGGTCCCGTGCGAGGTGTTCGTGCCTCCTAGGGGGTCGTTTGGGTGTTGGTTTGGGTTTTCACCCTTTAATGGCTTGTTTTCAGAAAAGTGTGATCTTTGCAAATTATCATCACGCTCTCAAACCGGGAAACCCAGGACTATGCGGTTAGTTCATATAAGTTACATTGGTCCCGTGCGAGGTGTTCGTGCCTCCTATGGGGTCGTTTGGTGGCTGGTTTGGGTTTTCACTATTTAACGGCCTATTTTCAAGAAAGTATGATCTTTTCAAATTATCATCACGCTCACAAATCGGGAAACCCGGGACTATGAGGTCACTTATTATAAGTTACATTGGTCCTTTGCGATGTGTTCGTGCCTCACACGGGGTCATTTGGTGGATTGTTTGGGTTTTCACCCTTTAACGACTTATTTTTATCTGAAACTGTAATTTTTACAAATTATCGTCAAACTCTCAAATTGGGATACCGGGGACTACTCGGACAGTTCCTACAAGTTACATTGGTCTCGTGCGAGGTGTTCGTGCCTCCTACGAGGTCGTTTGGGGGCTGGTTTGGGTTTTCACCCTTTAACAGCCTATTATCAAGAAAGTGTGATTTTTGCAAATTATTGTCACACTCTCAAACCGGGAGACCCGGGACTATGCGGCCAGTTCTTACAAGTTACATTGGTCCCGTTCGAGGTGTTCGTGCCTCATAGGGGGTCATTTGGTCGATGGTTTGGGTTTTCACACTTTAACGGCATATTTTTAAGTCAAAGTTTGATTTTTGTATATTATTGTCGTACTATCAAACAGGGATACCCGGAAATACGCGACCAGTTCCTATATGTTACATTGGTCCCGTGCGAGGTTTTTGTGCCTCCTATAGGGTCGTTTGGGGGATGGTTTGGGTTTTCACCCTATAATGCCTTTTTTTCAAGTTAGTGTTATTTTTGCAAATTATCGGCATACTCTCAAATCAAGAGACCGGGGACTATGCGGTCAGTTCCTACAAGTTACATTGGTCCCTTACAAGGTGCTCGTGCCTCCTATGGGGTTGTTTGGGGCCTAGTTTGGGTTTCCACCCTTTAATGGGTTGTTTTCAAGAAAGTGTGATTTTTGGAAATTATCATCATACTCTCAAACCGAGAAACCGAGGACTACGCATTAAATACCTACAAGTTTCATTGGTCCCGTCCGAGGTGTTCGTTCCTCCTACGGGTTTGTTTGGAGGCTGGTTTGGGTTTTCAACCTATAACGACCTGTTTTCAAGTCTAAGTGTAATTTTTGCAAATTATCATCATACTCTCAAACCGGGAGCCTCGAGACTACGCGATCAGTACCTACATGTTACATTGATCCCGTGCGATGTGTTCGTGCCTCCTACTGGGTCGTTGGTGGCTAGTTTGGGTTTTCACCCTTTAATGGCTTATTTTTAATTTAAAGTATGATTTTTTCAAAATATCGTCATACTCTCAAATCGGGAGAACGGGGACTATGCGGTCAGTTGCTACAAGTTACATTGGTACCGTGCGTGGTCTTAGTGCCTTCTACGGGGTTGTTTGGGGGTTGGTTTAGACTTTCACCCTTTAACGGCCTATTTTTCAGCTTAAGTGTTGATTTTTTTAAATTATAATCATATTCTCAAACTCGTAGACCTGAGACTACGCGGTCAGTTCCTACCAGTTACATTGGTCTCGTGCGAGGTGTTCGTTCCTTATACGAGGTTGTTTGGAGGATTTTTTGGGTTTTCAGCCTTGTGTGGCTTGTTTTCAAACAAGTGTTATATTTGGAAATTATCATCATACTCTAAAAATGGGAGACCCTAGACTTCACGGTCGGTTCCTAGAAGTTACATTGGACCCGTGCAAGGTGTCCATGCCTCCTATCTGGTCGTTTGGTGGTTAGTTTGGGTTTTCACCCTTTAACGGTCTGTTTTCAAGAAATGGTGATTTTTGTAAATTATCGTCACACTCTCAAACCGGGAGACCCAGGACTATGCGGTCAGTTCTTACAAGTTACATTGGTCCCGTGCGAGGTGTGCGTGCCTCATACCAGGTCATTTGGTGGATGGTTTCGGTTTTCACACTTTAATGGCTTGTTTTTAAGTTAAAGTGTGTTTTTTAGATATTATTGTCATACTCTCAAACTGGGATACCTGGGACTACGCGGTCAGTTCCTATAAGTTACATTTGTCTCATGCGAGGTGTTCGTTCCTCCTACGAGGTTGTTGGGGGATGGTTTGGGTTTTCACCCTTTAACGGCTTAATTTCAAGTGAAACTGTGATTTTTGCAAATTGTAATCATACTCTCAAATCGGGAGACTCGAGACTGTGCGGTCAGTTCCTCTATGTTACATTGGTCCCGTGTGAGGTGTCCGTGCCTCCTTCGGGGTTGTTTGGGGGCTGGTTTGGGTTTTCACCCTTCAGTGGCATGTTTTTAAGTCAGTGTTATTTTTGTAAATTATCGACATACTCTCAAACCGGTAGACTCAGGACTAAGCGGTCAGTTCCTACCAGCTACATTGATCCCGTGCGAGGTGTTCGTGTCTCTGACGAGGTCGTTTGGGGCCTAGTTTTGGTTTTCACCCTTTAACGACTTATTTTTAAGACAGTTTGTTTTTTGCAAATTATCGACATACTCTTAAATAGGGAGACCAAGGACTACACGGTGAGTTCCTACAAGTTACATTGGTCCCGTGCGAGGTGTTCGTGCCTCCTAGGGGGTCGTTTGGGTGTTGGTTTGGGTTTTCACCCTTTAATGGCTTGTTTTCAGAAAAGTGTGATCTTTGCAAATTATCATCACGCTCTCAAACCGGGAAACCCAGGACTATGCGGTTAGTTCATATAAGTTACATTGGTTCCGTGCGAGGTGTTCGTGCCTCCTATGGGGTCGTTTGGTGGCTGGTTTGGGTTTTCACTATTTAACGGCCTATTTTCAAGAAAGTATGATCTTTTCAAATTATCATCACGCTCACAAATCGGGAAACCCGGGACTATGAGGTCACTTATTATAAGTTACATTGGTCCTTTGCGACGTGTTCGTGCCTCACACGGGGTCATTTGGTGGATTGTTTGGGTTTTCACCCTTTAACGACTTATTTTTATCTGAAACTGTAATTTTTACAAATTATCGTCAAACTCTCAAATTGGGATACCGGGGACTACGCGGACAGTTCCTACAAGTTACATTGGTCTCGTGCGAGGTGTTCGTGCCTCCTACGAGGTCGTTTGGGGGCTGGTTTGGGTTTTCACCCTTTAACGGCCTATTATCAAGAAAGTGTGATTTTTCCAAATTATTGTCACACTCTCAAACCGGGAGACCCGGGACTATGCGGTCAGTTCTTACAAGTTACATTGGTCCCGTTCGAAGTGTTCGTGCCTCATAGGGGGTCATTTGGTCGATGGTTTGGGTTTTCACACTTTAACGGCATATTTTTAAGTCAAAGTGTGATTTTTGTATATTATTGTCATACTATCAAACAGGGATACCCGGAAATACGCGGCCAGTTCCTATATGTTACATTGGTCCCGTGCGAGGTTTTTGTGCCTCCTATAGGGTCGTTTGGGGGCTGGTTTGGGTTTTCAACCTATAATGCCTTTTTTTCAAGTTAGTGTTATTTTTGCAAATTATCGGCATACTCTCAAATCAAGAGACCGGGGACTATGCGGTCAGTTCCTACAAGTTACATTGGTCCCTTACAAGGTGCTCGTGCCTCCTATGGGGTCGTTTGGGGCCTAGTTTGGGTTTTCACCCTTTAATGGGTTGTTTTCAAGAAAGTGTGATTTTTGGAAATTATCATCATACTCTCAAACCGAGAAACCGAGGACTACGCATTAAATACCTACAAGTTTCATTGGTCCCGTCCGAGGTGTTCGTTCCTCCTACGGGTTTGTTTGGAGGCTGGTTTGGGTTTTCAACCAATAACGACCTGTTTTCAAGTCTAAGTGTAATTTTTGCAAATTATCATCATACTCTCAAACCGGGAGCCTCGGGACTACGCGATCAGTACCTACATGTTACATTGATCCCGTGCGATGTGTTCGTGCCTCCTATTGGGTCGTTGGTGGCTAGTTTGGGTTTTCACCCTTTAATGGCTTATTTTTAATTTAAAGTATGATTTTTTCAAAATATCGTCATACTCTCAAACCGGGAGAACGGGGACTATGCGGTCAGTTGCTACAAGTTACATTGGTACCGTGCGTGGTCTTAGTGCCTTCTACGGGGTTGTTTGGGGGTTGGTTTGGACTTTCACCCTTTAACGGCCTATTTTTCGGCTTAAGTGTTGATTTTTTTAAATTATAATCATATTCTCAAACTCGTAGACCTGAGACTACGCGGTCAGTTCCTACCAGTTACATTGGTCTCGTGCGAGGTGTTCGTTCCTTATACGAGGTTGTTTGGAGGATTTTTTGGGTTTTCAGCCTTGTGTGGCTTGTTTTCAAACAAGTGTGATATTTGGAAATTATCATCATACTCTAAAAATGGGAGACCCTAGACTTCACGGTCGGTTCCTAGAAGTTACATTGGACCCGTGCAAGGTGTCCATGCCTCCTATCGGGTCGTTTGGTGGTTAGTTTGGGTTTTCACCCTTTAACGGTCTGTTTTCAAGAAATGGTGATTTTTGTAAATTATCGTCACACTCTCAAACCGGGAGACCCAGGACTATGCGGTCAGTTCTTACAAGTTACATTGGTCCCGTGCGAGGTGTGCGTGCCTCATACCGGGTCATTTGGTGGATGGTTTCGGTTTTCACACTTTAATGGCTTGTTTTTAAGTTAAAGTGTGTTTTTTAGATATTATTGTCATACTCTCAAACTGGGATACCTGGGACTACGCGGTCAGTTCCTATAAGTTACATTTGTCTCATGCGAGGTGTTCGTTCCTCCTATGAGGTTGTTGGGGGATGGTTTGGGTTCTCACCCTTTAACGGCTTAATTTCAAGTGAAACTGTGATTTTTGCAAATTGTAATCATACTCTCAAATCGGGAGACTCGAGACTGTGCGGTCAGTTCCTCTATGTTACATTGGTCCCGTGTGAGGTGTCCGTGCCTCCTACGGGGTTGTTTGGGGGCTGGTTTGGGTTTTCACCCTTCAGTGGCATGTTTTTAAGTCAGTGTTATTTTTGCAAATTATCGACATACTCTCAAACCGGTAGACTCGGGACTAAACGGTCAGTTCCTACCAGTTACATTGATCCCGTGCGAGGTGTTCGTGTCTCCGACGAGGTCGTTTGGGGACTGGTTTTGGTTTTCACCCTTTAACGGCTTATTTTTAAGACAGTTTGTTTTTTGCAAATTATCGACATACTCTTAAATAGGGAGACCAAGGACTGCACGGTTAGTTCCTACAAGTTACATTGGTCCCGTACGAGGTGCTCGTGCCTCCTACCGGGTCGTTTTGGTGCTGGTTTGGATTTTCACCCTTTAACGGCTTGTTTTCAAAAAAGTGTGATTTTTGCAAATTATCATCATACTCTCAAACCGAGAGTCTAGGGACTATGCGGTCAGTTCGTACAAATTACATTGGTCCCGTGCGAGGTGTTCGTGCCTCCTATGGGGTCGTTTGGTTGTTGGTTTTGGTTTTCACTATTTAACGGCCTATTTTCAAGAAAGTATGATCTTTGCAAATTATCATCACGCTCACAAACTAGGAAACTCGGGACTACGTGGTCAGTTCCTATAAGTTACATATGTCCTTTGCGATGTGTTTGTGCCTCATACGGGGTCGTTTGGTGGCTGGTTTGGGTTTTCACCCTTTAACGGCTTATTTTTACCTCGAAGTGTGATTTTTGAAAATTTTTGTCATACTCTCAAACTGGGATACCGGGGACTACGCGATCAGTTCCTACAAGTTACATTGGTCTCATTAGAGGTGTTTGTGCCTACTACGAGGTCGTTTGGTGGCTGGTTTGGGTTTTCACCCTTTAACGACCTATTTTCAAGAAAGTGTGATTTTTGCAAATTATCATCACACTCTCAAACCGAGAGACCTGGGACTATGCGGTCAGTTCTTACAAGTTACATTGGTCCCGTGCGAGGTGTTCGTGCCTCATACGGGGCCGTTTGGTCGATGGTTTGGGTTTTCACACTTTAATGGCTTGTTTTTAAGTCAAAGTGTGATTTTTGGATATTGTTGTCATACTCTCAAACTAGGATACCCGGGAATAAGCGATCATTTCCTATATGTAACATTGGTCCCGTGCGAGATTTTCGTGCCTCGTACGGGGTCGTTTGGGGATTAGTTTGGGTTTTCACCCTATAACGGCTTGTTTTTAACTCAGTGTTATTTTTGTAAATTATCGGCATACTCTCAAATCAGGAGATCGGGGATAACGCGGTCAGTTCCTACAAGTTACATTGGTCCCGTAAAAGGTGCGCGTGCCTCCTATGGGGTCGTTTTGGGGGCTAGTTTGGGTTTTCATGCTTTAATGGTTTGTTTTCAAGAAAGTGTGATTTTTGCCAATTATCATCATACTCTCGAACCCCGAAACCCAGGACTACGCAATAAATTCCTACAAGTTACATTGGTCCCGTCTGAGGTGCTCGTGCTTCCTACGGGGTTGTTTGGAGGCTTGTTTGGATTTTCAACCTTTATGACCTGTTTTCAAGCCTAAGTGTAATTTTTGAAAATTATCATCATACTCTCAAACCGGGAGACTCGGGACTAGGCGGTCAGTTCCTACATGTTACATTTATCCCGTGCGAGGTGTTCGTGCCTCCTACGGGGTCGTTGGTGGTTATTTTGGGTTTTCACCCTTTAATGGCTTAGTTTTAAGTCAAAGTGTGATTTTTTCAAAATATCGTCATACTCTCAAATCGGGAGAACGGGGACTATGCGGTCAGTTCCTACAAGTTACATCGGTCCCGTGCTAGGTGTTCATGCCTTCTACGGGTTCGTTTGGGGGTTGGTTTGGACTTTCACCCTTTAAAGGCCTATTTTTCAGCTTAAGTGTTGATTTTTGTAAATTATCATCATATTCTCAAACTGGGACACTAGAGTCTACGCGGTCAGTTCCTACAAGATACAGTGGTATCGTGCGAGGTGTTCGTGCCTTATACGAGGTCGTTTGGGGGATGGTTTGGGTTTTCACCCTTGTATAACTTGTTTTCAAGAAAGTGTGATTTTTGGAAATTATCATCATACTCTAGAACCGGGAGACCCGGGACTACGCGATCAGTTCCTATAAGTTACATTGGTCCTGTGCGAGGTGTTCATGCCTCCTATGGGGTCGTTTGGTGGTTAGTTTGGGTTTTCACCCTTTAACGGCCTTTTTTCAAGAAAGTGTGATTTTTGCAAATTATCGTCACACTCTCAAAACGGGAGACCCGGGACTATGCGGTCAGTTCTTACAAGTTACATTGGTCCCGTGTGAGGTTTGCGTGCCACATACGGGGTTGTTTGGTCGATGGTTTGGGTTTTCACACTTTAACGGCTTGTTTTTAAGTAAAAGTGTGATTTTTGGATATTATTGTCATACTCTCAAACTAGGATACCTGGGACTACGCGGTTAGTTTCTATAAGTTACATTTGTCTCATGCGAGGTGTTCGTTCCAACTACGAGGTTGTTTGGGGCTGGTTTCGGTTTTCACACTTTAACAACTTGTTTTCAAGAAAGTGTGATTTTTGTAAATTTTTAAGAAAGTGGTATAACGACTTATTTTTATGTCAGTGATGTTTTTGCAAATTATCGGCATGCTCTCAAATCGGGAGACCGGGGACTACGCGGTCAGTTCCTACAAGTTACATTGGTCCCGTACAAGGTGCCCGTGCCTCCTACGGGGTCGTTTGGGGGCTGGTTTGGGTTTTCAACCTTCAACGACTTGTTTTCAAGCCTAAGTGTATTTTTTTCAAATTATCATCATACTCTCAAATCAGGAGACTCGGGACTACGCGGTCAGTTCCTACATGTTACATTGATACCGTATGAGGTGTTAGTGCATCCTATGGGGTCGTTGGTGGCAGGTTTGGGTTTTCACCCTTTAATGGCTTATTTTTAAGTCAAAGTGTGGTTTTTTCAAAATATAATAATACTTTCAAATCGGGAGAACAGGGACTATGCGGTCAGTTCCTACAAGTTACATTGGTCCCGTGACAGGTGTTCGCGCCTTTTACGGGGTCGTTTGGGGGTTGGTTTGGACTTTCACCCTTCAACGGCCTATTTTTAGGAAACTGTGATTTTTGCAAATTATCGTCTTACTCTCAAATCAAGAGACCTGGGACTACGCGGTCAGTTCCTACAAGTTACATTGGTCCAGTGTGTGGTGTTCGTGCCTCCTACGGGAACGTTTGGGGGCTGGTTTGGGTTTTCACCATTTAATGGCGTGTTTGCAAGTCTAAGTGTGATTTTTGCAAATTGTCATCATACTCTCAAACCGGGAGACTCGGGACTACGCGATCTGTTCCTAGATGTTAAATTGGTCCCGTACGAGGTGTTCGTGCCTCCTACGGGGTCGTTTGGTGCATGTTTATGTTCTCACCCTTTAAGGACTTATTTTTAAAATTATCATTATACTCTCAATCCGGGAGACCGGGGAATACGCGGTTAGTTTCTACAAGTTACATTGGTCCCGTGCCAGGTGTTCGTGGAAGGTTTGTATTTTCACCCTTTAACAACCTGTTTTTCACTTTAAATGTTTCTTTTTTTAAATTATCATCATATTCTCAAACTGGGAGACCCGAGACTACGTGGTTAGTTACTACAAGTTACATTGGTCTCGTGCGAGGTGTTCGTGCCTTCTACGAGGTCGTTTGGGGGATGGTTTGGGTTTTCACCGTTTAACGACCTCTTTTCAATAAAGTGTGATTTGGGGCTATGCAGTCAGTTCTTATAAGTTACATTAGTCCCGTACGAGGTGTTCGTGCCTCATACGGGGTCGTTTGGTCGATGGTTTGGGTTTTCACACCTTAATGACATGTTGTTAAGTCAAATTGTGATTTTTACAAATTATTGTCATACTCTCAAATCGGGATACCAGGGACTACGCAGTCAGTTCCTACAAGTTACATTGGTCTTGTGCGAGGTGTTCATGCCTCCTACGAGGACGTTTGAGGGCAGGTTTACGTTTTCACCCTTTAACGGCTTATTTTCAAGTCAATGTGTGATTTTTGCAAATTGTCGTCATACTCTCAAATTGGGAGACTCGAGACTATGCGATTAGTTCCTCTATGTTACATTGGTCCCGTACGAGGTGTTCGTGCCTCCTACGGGGTTGTTTGGGGGCTGGTTTTGGTTTTCACCCTTTAACGGCTTGTATTTAAGTCAGTGTTATTTTTGCAAATTTTCGGCATACTCTCAAATTGGAAGATCGGTGACTACGCGGTCACCTCCTACAAGTTACATTGGTCCCGTAAAAGGTGCTTGTGACTCCTACGGGGTCGTTTGGTTGTTGGTTTGTGTTTTTACCCTTTAATGGCCTGTTTTCAAGAAAGTGTAATTTTTGCAAATTTTCATCCCACTCTCAAACCGGGAGACCCGGAACTATGCGTTCAGTTCTTACAAGTTACATTGGTCCCGTTCGAGGATTTTGTGCCTCGCACGGGGTCGTTTCGTCGATGGTTTGGGTTTTCACACTTTAATGGCTTGTTTTTAAGTAAAAGTGTGATTTTTGGATATTATTGTCATACTCTCGAACTGGGATACCCGGGACTAGGCGTTCAGTTCCTCTACGTTACATTGGTCCCATGCGAGGTGTTCGTGCCTCCTGCGGGGTCGTTTGGGGGCTGGTTTGGGTTTTCACCCATTAACGGCTTATTTTCAAGTCAAACTATGATTGTTGCAAATTGTCGTCATACTCTGAAACCGGGAGACTCGAGACTATGCGGTCAGTTCCTCTATGTTACATTGGTCCCGTGCGAGGTGTTCATGCCTCCTACGGGGTCGTTTGGGGGCTGGTTTGGGTTTTCACCCTTCAACGGCTTATTTTTAAGTCAGTGTTATTTTTGCAAATTATCTACATACTCTCAAATACAGAAACCGGGGACTATGCAGTTTGTTCCTCCAAGTTACGTTGGTCTCGTAGAAGGTGCTCGTGCCTCCTACGGGGTCATTCGGGGGCCCTTTAACGGCTTATTTTCAAGAAAGTGTGATTTTTGCAAATTATCATTATACTCTCAAATCGGGAGACCCAGGACTACGCGTTAAATTCATGCCTCCTACGGGGTCGTTTCGGGGTTGGTTTGGGTTTTCAACCTTTAACGACCTGCTTTCAAGCCTAAGTGTAATTTTTCCAAATTATCGTCCTACTCTCAAATCGGGAGTCTTAAGAATACACGGTCAGTTCCTACATGTTACATTGATCCCGTGCGAGGTGTGCGTGCCTCCCCGGGGTCGTTGGTGGCTGCTTTTGGTTTTCACCCTTTAATGGCTTATTTTTAAGTCAAAGTGTGATTTTTTCAAAATATCATCATACTCTCAAACTGGGGGAACGGGGACTATGCAGTGAGTTCCTACAAGTTGCATTGGTCCCGTGCGATGTTTTCGTGCCTTCTACGGGGTCGTTTGGGGGCTGGTTTGGACTTTCACACTTTAACAGCCTGTTTATCAATTTAAGTGTTAATTTTTGGAAATTATCATCATATTATCAAACTATCAGACCCGAGACTACGCGGTCAGTTATTACAAGTTACATTGGTCTCGTGCGAGGTGTCGTCCCTTCTACGAGGTCGTTTCGGGGCTAGTTTGGGTTTTCACCCATTTACGACTTGTTTTCAAGTCTAAGTGTGATTTTTGCAAATTTTTGTCTTACTCTCCAATTGAGAGACCTGGGACTACGCGGTCAGGTCCTACAAGTTACATTGGTCCAGTGCGAGGTGTTCGTGCCTTCTATGGGATCGTTTGGGGGCTGGTTTGGGTTTTCACCCTTTAATGGCGTGTTTGCAAGTCTAAGTATGATTTTTACAAATTATCATCATACTCTCAAACCGGGAGACTCGGGACTACGCGGTCAGTTCCTACATGTTAAATTGGTCCCGTGCCAGGTGTTCGTGTCTCCTACGGGGTCGTTTGGTGGCTAGTTTGGCTTTTCACCCATTAACGGCGTTTTTTATGTCAAAGTGTGATTTTTAAAATTATCGTCACACTCTCAAACCGGGAGATCGGGGAATTCACGATCAATTCCTAAAAGTTACATTTGTCCCGTGCGAGGTGATCATTCCTTGTATGGGGTTGTTTTGGGGCTGGTTTTGATTTTCACCCTTTAAAGGCCTATTTTTCAGCTTAAGTGTATTGTTTTTTATAAATTATCATCATATTCTCAAACTGGGTGACCCGAGACTACGTGGTTAGTTCCTACAAGTTACACTGGTCTGGCGCGAGGTGTTCGTGCCTCCTACAAGTTCGTTTGGGGGCTGGTTTGGGGTTTCACCCCTTAACTGCCTATTTTCAAGTAAAAGTGTAATTTTTGCAAATTATCGTCATACTCTCAAACCAAAAGACTTGGGACTATGCGGTCAGGTCTTATAAGTTACATTAGTCATGTGCGAGGTGTTCGTGTCTCCTACGGGTTAGTTTGGGGGTTGGTTTGGGTTTTTACCCTTTAACGGCCTGTTTTCAAGTCTAAGTGTGGTTTTTGTAAGTTATCGCCATACTCTCAAACCGAGAGACCCGGGACTACGCAGCCAGTTCCTACAAGTTACATAGGTCCCATTCGAGGTGTTCGTGCCTCCTACGGGGTCGTTTGGTGATTGTTTGGGGTTTTCACCCTTTAACGGCCTGTTTTCAAGAAAGTGTGATTTTTGCAAATTATCGTCATACTCTCAAACCGGGTGACCCGGGACTACACGATCAGTTCCTACAAGTTATATTGGTACCGTGTGAGGTGTTCCTTCCTCCTTGATGGTCGTTTGTGGGTTAGTTTTGGTTTTTGCCTTTTAAGGGCTTATTTTTAAGTCAGTGTGATTTTTGCAAATTATCAGCATACTCCCAAACTGAGAGACCGGGGACTACGAGGTCATTTGGGTGCTGGTTTGGATTTTCACCCTTTACGGCTTATTTTCAAGTCAAAGTGTAATTTTTGCAAATTATCATCATACTCTCAAATCGGGAGACTCGGGACTATGCGGTTAGTTCCTACAAGTTACATTGGTCCCGTGCGAGGTGTTCGTGCCTCCTACAGGGTCGTTTGGTGGCTGGTTTGGGTTTTCACCCTTTAACGGCTTGTTTTAAAGAAAGTGTGATTTTTGTAAATTATCATCATACTCCTAAACCGGGAGACCTGGGACTATGCGGTCAGTTCCCATAAGTTATATTGGTCCCGTGTGAGGTGTTCGTGCCTCCTACGGGGTCGTTTGGTGGCTGATTTGGGTTTTCACCCTTTGACGGCCTGTTTTCAAGAAAGTCATAATTTTGTAAATTATCCTCACACTCTCAAACTGAGAGACCTAGGACTATGCGGTCAGTTCCTACAAGTTATATTTGTCACGTATGAGGTGTTCGTGCCTCAGACGGGGTCGTTTGGGGGATGGTTTAGGTTTTCACCCTTTAGCGGCTTGTTTTCAAGTCAAAGTGTAATTTTTGCAAATTGTCATCCTACTCTCAAACCGGGAGACTCGAGACTACGCGTCCAGTTCCTACAGGTTACATTGGTCCCGTTCGAGGTGTTCCTGCCTCCTACGGGGTCTTTTGGGGTCTAGTTTGGGTTTTCACCCTTTAACGGCTTGGTTTTAAGTTAGTGTGATTTTTGTAAATTATAGGCATACTTTCAAATAGGGAGACCAAAGACTATGCGGTTCATTCCTACAAGTTACGTTGGTCCCGTACAAAGTGTTCGTGCCTCCTACGGGGTTGTTTGGGGGCTGGTTTGGGATTTCACCCTTTAACGACTTGTTTTCAAGAAAGTGTGATTTTTGCAAATTATCATCATACTCTCAAACTGGGAGACCTTGGACTACGCATTCCATTTCTACAAGTTACATTGGTCACGTGCGAGGTGTCTGTGCCTCCTACGGGGTCGTTTGGGGACTCGTTTGGGGTTTCAACCTTTAACGTCCTATTTTCAAGCCTAAGTGTAATTTTTGCAATTATCATCATATTCTGAAATTGAGAGACCCAGGACTACGTGGTAAGTTCCTACATGTTACATTGGTCACTCTCAAATGAGGTGACTTAGGACTACGCGGTCAGTTCCTACAAGTTACATTGGCACCAAGCGAGGTGTTCGTGCCTCCTACGGGGTCGTTTGGTGGATGGTTTGGGTTTTCACCCTTTAACGGCCATTTTTTAAGAAAGTGTGATTTTTGTAAATTATCATCATACTCTCAAATCATGAGATCCAGGACTATGCGGTCAGTTCCTACAAGTTACATTGGTCCCGTGCGAGGTGTTCGTGTCTCCGACGAGTTCATTTGGGGCCTGGTTTGGATTTCACCCTTTAACGGCTTATTTTTAAGTCAATGTTATTTTTGCAAATTATTGACATACTCTCAAATAATTAGATCAAGGACTACGCGGTCAATTCCTACAAGTTACATTGGTCGCGTGAGAGAAGTTCCTTTCTCCTATGGGGTCTTTTGGTGGCTGGTTTTGGTTTTCACCCTTTAATGGCCTATTGTCAAGAAGGTGTGATTTTTGCAAATTATGGTCATACTCTCAACCAGGGATATCGGGGACTACATGGACATTTCCTACAAGTAACATTGGTCTCGTGCGAGGTGTTCGTGCCTGCTACGAGGTCGTTTGGGGGTTGGTTTGGGGTTTCACCCTTTAACGGCTTATTTTTAAGAAAGTGTGATTCTTGGAAATTATCATCATACTCTCAAACCGGGAAACCCAGGACTACGCAGTCAGTTCCTACAAGTTACATTGGTCCCGTGGGTGGTGTTCGCGCGTCCTACGGGGTCATTTGGTGATTTGTTTGGGTTTTCACCCTTTAACGGCCTGTTTTCAAGCAAGTGTGATTTTTGCAAATTATCTTCATACTCTCAAACAGGGTGACCCGGGACTATATGGTCAGGTTCCTACAAGGTACATTGGTCCAGAATGAGGTGTTCGTGCCTCCTACAAGGTCGTTTGTGGTTTGGTTTTAGTTTTCACCCTTTAAGGAATTATGGTAAGTCAGTGTGATTTTTACAAATTATCAGCATACTCTCAAACCGAGAGATCGGGGACTACGCGGTCAGTTCCTCTAAGTTACATTGGTCCCGTGCGAGGTGTTCGTACCTCCAACGGGGTCGTTTGGGTGCTGGTTTGGGTTTTCACCCCTTTACGACTTATATTCGAGTCAAAGTGTGGTTTTTGCAAATTTTCATCATACTCTCAAATCGAGAGACCGGGGACTACGCAGTTAGTTACTACAAGTTACATTGTACCCATGCAAGGTGTTTGTGTCTCCTACGAGGACGTTTGGTGACTAGTTTGGGTTTTCACCCTTTAACGGCTGGTTTTTGAGTCAGTGTGATTTTTGCAAATTATCAGCATACTCTGAAATCGGGAGATCGACGGTCAGTTCCTACAAGTTACATTGGTCCCGTGCGAGGTGTTCGTGCCTCCTACGGGGTCGTTTGGTGGATGGTTTGGGTTTTCTTCCTTTAACGGCCTCCGGGAGACCAGGGACTGCGCGATCAGTTCCTACAAGTTACATCTGTCCTATGAGAGGTGTTCGTGCCTCCTACGGGGTCGTTTTGTGGCTGATTTGGATTTTCACCCTTTAATGGCTTGTTTTCAAGAATGTATTATTTTTGCAAATTAGCGTTATACTCTCAAGTCGGAAGCACTGGGACCATGCGGTCAGTTCTTACATGTTAAATTGGTCCCCTGCGAGGTGTTCGTGCCTCCTTCGGGGTCATTTGGTGGCTGGTTTGGGTTTTCACCCTTTAACGGCTTATTTTTAAGTCAATGTGTTATTTTTAAAATTATCGTAATACTCTCAAATCGGGAGACCGAGGAATACGCGGTCAGTTCTTACAAGTTACATTTGTCCCGTGTGAGGTGTTCGTTCCTTCTATAGGGTTGTTTGGGTGCTGGTTTGGATTTTCACAATTTAACGGCCTGTTTTTCAGTTTAGGTGTTTCTTTTTTAAAATTATCATCATATTCTCAAACTGGGAGACCCGAGACTACGTGGTTAGTTCCTACAAGTTACATTGGTCTCGTGCGAGATGTTCGTGCCTCTTACGAGGTCGTTTGGGGGATGGTTAGGGTTTTCACTCTTTAACTGCTTGTTTTCAAGTCAAAGTGTGATTTTTGCAAATTATCGTCAAAGTCTCAAACCGGGAGACTCAGGACTATACGGTGAGGTCCTACAAGTTACATTGGTCTCGTGCGAGGTATTCGTTCCTCCTACGGGGTCGTTTGGGGGTTGGTTTGGGTTTTTACCCTCTAACGGCCTGTTTTAAAGTCTAAGTGTGATTTTCACAAATTATCATCAAACTCTCAAACCGAGAGACCCGAACTACGCGGTCAGTTCCTCCCAGTTACATTGGTCCCATGCGAGGTGTTCATGCCTCCTGCGGGGTCGTTTGAGGGCTGGTTTGGGTTATCACCGTTTAACGGCTTATTTTTAAGTCAGTGTTATTTTTGCATATTTACGGTATACTCTCAAATCAGGAGATCGGGGGCTACGTGGTCAGCTCCTAGAAGTTACATTGGTCCCGTACAAGGTGCTCGGGCCTCCAACGGGGTCATTTGGTGGTTGGTTTGGATTTTCACCCTTTAACGGCCTATTTTCAAGAAAGTGTAATTTTTGTAAATTATGGTCACACTCTCAAAATGGGAGACCTGTGACTATGCGGTCAGTTCTTATAAGTTACATTGGTCCCGTGCGAGGTGTTCGTGCCTCATACGGGGTCGTTTGGTCGATGGTTTGGGTTTTCACACTTTAATGGCTTGTTTTCAAGTCAAAGTGCAATTTTTGGATATTATTATCATACTCTAATACTGGGATACCCTGGACTACCCGTTCAGTTCCTCTACGTGATATTGGTCCCGTGCGAGGTGTCCGTGCCTCCTACGGGGTCGTTTGGGGGATGGTTTGGGTTTTCACCCTTTAACGGCTTATTCTCAAGTCAAACTGTGATTTTTGCAAATTGTTGTCATACTATAACACCGAGAGACTCGAGATTATGCGGTCAGTTCATCTATGTTACGTTGGTTCCATACGAGGTGTTTGTGCCTCGTATGGGGTCGTTTGGGGGTTGGTTTGGGTTTTCACCCTTCAACGGCTTGTTTTTAAGTCAGTGTGATTTTTGCAAAATATCGACATACTCTCAAATAATTAGATCAAGGACTACGCGGTCAGTTCCTAGAAGTTACATTGGTCCCGTGAGAGGTGTTCCTTTCTCCTACGGGGTCTTTTGGTGGCTGGTTTTGGTTTTCACCCTTTAATGGCATATTGTCAAGAAGGTGTGATTTTTGCAAATTATGGTCATACTCTCAACCAGGGATATCGGGGACTACACGGACATTTCCTACAAGTAACATTGGTCTCGTGCGAGGTATTCGTGCCTGCTACGAGGTCGTTTGGAGGTTGGTTTGGGGTTTCACCCTTTAACGGCTTATTTTTAAGAAAGTGTGATTCTTGGAAATTATCATCATACTCTCAAACCGGGAAACCCAGGACTACGTAGTCTGTTCCTACAAGTTACATTGGTCCCGTGCGAGGTGTTCGTGCCTCCTACGGGGTCATTTGGTGATTTGTTTGGGTTTTCACCCTTTAACGGCCTGTTTTCAAGCAAGTGTGATTTTTGCAAATTATCTTCATACTCTCAAACAGGGTGACCCGGGACTATATGGTCAGGTCCTACAAGGTACATTGGTCAAGAATGAGGTGTTCGTGCCTCCTTCAAGGTCGTTTGTGGTTTGGTTTTGGTTTTCACCCTTTAAGGGCTTATTGGTAAGTCAGTGTGATTTTTACAAATTATCAGCATACTCTCAAACCGAGAGATCGGGGACTACGCGGTCAGTTCCTCTAAATTACATTGGTCCCGTGCGAGGTGTTCGTACCTCCAACGGGGTCGTTTGGGTGCTGGTTTGGGTTTTCACCCCTTTACGACTTATTTTCGAGTCAAAGTGTGATTTTTGCAAATTTTCATCATACTCTCAAATCGAGAGACCGGGGACTATGCGGTTAGTTACTACAAGTTACATTGTACCCATGCAAGGTGTTTGTGTCTCCTATGAGGACGTTTTGGGACTAGTTTGGGTTTTCACCCTTTAACGGCTGGTATTTGAGTCAGTGTGATTTTTGCAAATTATCAGCATACTCTCAAATCGGGAGATCGACGGTCAGTTCCTACAACTTACATTGGTCCCGTGCGAGGTGTTCGTGCCTCCTACGGGGTCGTTTGGTGGCTGGTTTGGGTTTTCTGCTTTTAACGGCCTCCGGGAGACTAGGGACTGCGCGATCAGTTCCTATAAGTTACATCTGTCCCATGCGAGGTGTTCGTGCCTCCTACGGGGTCGTTTTGTGGCTGATTTGGGTTTTCACCCTTTAATGGCTTGTTTTCAAGAAAGTATTATTTTTGCAAATTATCGTTATACTCTCAAGTCGGAAGGCCTGAGACCATGCGGTCAGTTCTTACATGTTAAATTGGTCCCCTGCGAGGTATTCGTGCCTCCTTCGGGGTCATTTGGTGGCTGGTTTTGGTTTTCACCCTTTAACGGCTTATTTTTAAGTCAAAGTGTTATTTTTAAAATTATCGTCATACTCTCAAATCGAGAGACTGAGGAATACGTGGTCAGTTCTTACAAGTTACATTGGTCCCGTGTGAGGTGTTCATTCCTTCTATAGGGTCGTTTGGGTGCTGGTTTGGATTTTCACAATTTAACGGCCTGTTTTTCAGTTTAGGTGTTTCTTTTTTAAAATTATCATCATATTCTCAAACTGGGAGACCCGAGACTACGTGGTTAGTTGCTACAAGTTACATTGGTCTCGTGCGAGATGTTCGTGCCTCTTACGAGGTCGTTTGGGGGATGGTTAGGGTTTTCACCCTTTCACTGCTTGTTTTCAAGTCAAAGTGTGATTTTTGCAAATTATCGTCAAAGTCTCAAACCGGGAGACTCAGGACTATACGGTTAGGTCCTACAAGTTACATTGGTCTCGTGCGAGGTGTTCGTGCCTCCTATAGGGTAGTTTGGGGGTTGGTTTGGGTTTTTACCCTCTAACGGCCTGTTTTAAAGTCTAAGTGTGATTTTCACAAATTATCATCAAACTCTTAAACCGAGAGACTCGAACTACGCGGTCAGCTCCTCCAAGTTACTTTGGTCCCCTGCGAGGTGTTCATGCCTCCTGCGGGGTCGTTTGGGGGCTGGTTTGGGTTTTCACCGTTTAACGGCTTATTTTTAAGTCAGTGTTATTTTTGCATATTTACGGCATACTCTCAAATCAGGAGATCGGGGACTACGTGGTCAGCTCCTAGAAGTTACATTGGTCCCGTACAAGGTGCTCGGGCCTCCTACGGGGTCATTTGGTGGTTGGTTTGGATTTTCACCCTTTAACGGCCTATTTTCAAGAAAGTGTAATTTTTGCAAATTATCATCACAATCTCAAAATGGGAGACCTGTGACTATGCGGTCAGTTCTTATAAGTTACATTGGTCCCGTGCGAGGTGTTCGTGCCTCATACGAGGTCGTTTGGTCGATGGTTTGGGTTTTCACACCTTAATGGCTTGTTTTTAAGTCAAAGTGCGATTTTTGGATATTATTATCATACTCTAATATTGGGATACCCGGGACTACCCGTTCAGTTCCTCTATGTGATATTGGTCCCGTGCGAGGTGTTCGTGCCTCCTACTGGGTCGTTTGGGGGATGGTTTGGGTTTTCACCCTTTAACATCTTATTCTCAAGTCAAACTGGGATTTTTGCAAATTGTCGTCATACTCTAACACCGAGAGACTCGAGATTATGAGGCCAGTTCATCTATGTTACATTGGTTCCATACGAGGTGTTCGTGCCTCCTATGGGGTCGTTTGGGGGTTGGTTTGGGTTTCACCCTTCAACGGCTTGTTTTTAAGTCAGTGTGATTTGTGCAAATTATCGACATACTCTCAAATCTGGAGAGCGGGGACTACGGGGTCATTTGGTCCCGTACAAGGTGCCCGCACCTCCTACGGGGTCGTTTGATAGCTGGTTTCGGTTTTCACCCTTTAACGGCTTATTTTCAAGAAAGTGTGATTTTTACAAATTATCATCGTACTCTCAAACCGGGAGACCTAGGACTAGGTGTTCAATTCCTACAAGTTACATTGGTCCCGTTCGAGGTGTTCGTGCCTCCTACGGGGGCGTTTGGGGGTTGGTTTGGGTTTTCAAACTTTAACGACTTGTTTTCAAGCCTAAGTGTAATTTTTTCCAAATTATCATCATACTCTCAAATCGGGAGACTCGACACTACACGGTCAGTTCCTACATCTAACATTGATCCCGTGCGAGGTGTTTGTGCCTCCTACGGGGTCGTTGGTGGCTGCTTTGGGTTTTCACCCTTTAATGGCTTATTCTAAACTCAAAGTGTGATTCTCAAACCGGGAGAACGGGGACTATGCGGTAAGTTCCTACAAGTTGCATTGGTCCCGTGCGATGTGTTCGTGCCTTTTACGGGGTCGTTTGGTGGTTGGTTTGGATTTTTACCCTTTAACGGCCTGTTTATCAGTTTTAGTGTTGAATTTTGTAAATTATCATCATATTCTCAAACTAGGACACTCGGGACTACGCGGTTAGTTCCTATAAGTTACATTGGTCTCGTGCAAGGTGTCGATCCTTCTACGAGGTCGTTTGAGGGCTAGTTTAGGTTTTCACCATTTAACGTCTTATTTTCAAGTCAAAGTGTGATTTTTGAAAATTTGCGTCTTACTCTCAAATAGAGAGACCTGGGACTAAGCGGTCAGTTCCTACAAGTTACATTGGTCCAGTACGAGGTTTTCGTGCCTCCTACGGGATCGTTTGGGGGCAGGTTTGTGTTTTCACCCTTTAATGGTGTGTTTCCAAGTATAAGTGTGATTTTTGCAAATTATCATCATAATCTTAAACCGGGAGACCCAAGACTATGCGTTCAATTCCTACAAGTTACATTGGTCCCGTGCGAGGTGTTCGTGCCGCCTACGGGGTCGTTTGGGGGTTGGTTTTGGTTTTCAACCTTTAACGACCTGTTTTCAAGCCTAAGTGTAATTTTTCCAAATTATCATCATACTCCCAAACCGGTAGAATCGGGACTATCAGTCAGTTCCTACATGTTAAATTAGTCTCGTGCGAGGTGTTCATGCCTCCTACGGGGTCGTTTGGTGGCTAGTTATGCTTTTCACCTTTTAATGGCTTGTTTTTAAGTCAAAGTGTGATTTTTAAAATTATCATCATACTCTCAAATTGGGAGACCGGGGAATACGCGGTCAGTTCCTACAAGGTACATTGGTCCCGTACGAGGTGTTCGTTCCTTCTACGGGGTCATTTGGGGGTTGGTTTGGGTTTTAACCCTTTAACGGCCTGTTTTCAAGTCTAAGTGTGATTTTTGCAAATTATCATCACAGTCTCAAACCGGGACACCCGAGACTACGTAGTCCGTTCCTATAAGTTACATTGGTCCCGTGCGAGGTGTTCGTGCTTCCTACGGGGTCGTTTGGTGATTGGTTTGGGTTTTTACCCTTTAACGACCTGTTTTCATGTCAAAGTGTGATTTTTGGAAATTATCATCATACTCTCAAATCGGGTGACCCGAGACTACGTGGTCAGTTCCTACATGTTACATTGGTACCGTGCGAGGTGTTCGTGCCTCCTACGTGGTCTTTTGGGGGATAGTTTGCGTTTTCACCCTTTACCGACTTGGTTTTAAGTAAGTTTGATTTTTGTAAATTATTGTTTAACTCTCAAACCGGGACACCCGGGACTATGCGGCGGTTCTTATAAGTTACATTAGTCCCGTGCGAGGTGATCGTGCCTCCTACGGGGTCGTTTGGGTGTTGGTTTGGGTTTTCACCCTTTAACGACTTATCTTCAAGTCAAACTGTGATTTTTGCAAATTATCATCATACTCTCACACCGGGAGACTCGAGACTATGCGGTCAGTTCATCTGTGTTACATTGGTCCCGTGGGAGGTGTCCGTGCTTCCTATGGGGTCATTTGGGGGCTGGTTTGGGTTTTCACCCTTCAACGTCTTGTTTTTAAGTCAGTGTGATTTTTGGAAATTATCTACATACTCTCAAATCGAAATACCGAGGACTTCGGGGTCATTTGGTCTCATAAAAGGTGCCCACACCTCCTACGGGGTCATTTGGCAGCTGGTTTCAGTTTTCACCCTTTAACGGCTTATTTTCATGAAAGTGTGATTTTTGCTAATTATCGTCATACTCTCAAACCGGGAGACCTAGTACTATGTTTTCAATTCCTACAAGTTATATTGGTCCCATCCGAGGTGTTCGTGCCTCCAACGGGGTCGTTTGGGGGTTGGTTTGGGTTTTCAACCTTTAACGACCTGTTTCCAAGCCTAAGTGTATTTTTTCCAAATTATCGTCATACTCTCAAACTGGGAGACTCGAGACTACACGGTCAGTTCCTACATGTTACATTGATCCCGTGCGAGGTGTTTGTGACTCCTACGGGGTCGTTGGTGGCTGCTTTGGGTTTTCACCCTTTAAGGGCTTATTTTCAAGTCAAAGTGTGATTCTTTCAAAATATCAACATACTCTCAAACCGGGAGAACGGGGACTATGCGGTGAGTTCCTAGTTGCATTGGTCTCGTGTGTTGTGTTCGTGCCTTCTACGGGGTCGTTTGGTGGTTGGTTTGGATTTTTACCCTTTAACGGCATGTTTATCAGTTTTAGTGTTGAATTTTGTAAATTGTCATCATATTCTGAAACTAGGAGACTCGGGACTACACGGTCAGTTCCTACAAGTTACATTGGTCTCGTGAGAGGTGTCGATCCTTCTACGAGGTCGTTTGGGGGCTGGTTTGGGTTTTCACCCTTTAACGGATTGTTTTCAAGTCTAAGTCTGATTTTTGCAAATTATCATCATACTCTCAAACCGGGAGACCCAGGACTATACGTTCAATTCCTACAAGTTACTGTGGTCCCGTGCGAGGTGTTCATGCCTCCGACGGGGTCGTTTAGGGGTTGGTTTGGGTTTTCAACCTTTAACGATCTGTTTTCAAGGCTAAGTGTAATTTTTCCAAATTATCATCATACTCCCAAATCGAGAGAGTCGGGACTACGCAGTCAGTTCCTACATGTTAAATTGGTCCCGTGCGAGGTGTTCGTACCTCCTACGGGGTCGTTTGGTGCCTAGTTTGGGTTTTCACCCTTTAACAGCTTGGTTTTATCTCAGTGTGATTTTTATGTTAAAGTGTGATTTTTAAAATTATTATCATACTCTCAAACTGGGAGATCGGGGAATACGCGGTTAGTTCCTTCAAGTTACATTGGTCCCGTGCGAGGTGTTCGTTTCTTCTACGGGGTCATTTGGGTGTTGGTTTGTGTTCTTACCCTTTAACCGCCTGTTTTCAAGTCTAAGTGTGATTTTTGCAAATTATCATAACAGCCTCAAGCTGGGAGACCCGGGACTACATAGTCAGTTCCTATAAGTTACATTGGTCCCGTGCGAGATGTTCGTGCCTCCAACGGGGTCGTTTGGTGATTCGTTTGGGTTTTCACCCTTTAACGGCCTGGTTTTAACAAAGTGTGATTTTTGCAAATTATCATCATACTCTCAAACCGGGTGACTCGAGACTACGTGGTCAGTTCCTACATGTTACATTGGTCCCGTGCGAGGTGTTCGTGCCTCCTACGGGGTCTTTTGGGAGCTAGTTTACGTTTTCAGCCTTTAACGACTTGGTTTTAAATTAGTGTGATTTTTGAAAATTATCATCACACTCTCAAACGGGGAGACTCGAGACTATGAGGTCAGTTCTTATAAGTTACATTGGTTCCGTGTGAGGTGTTCGTGCCTCATACGGGGTCGTCTGGTCGATGGTTTGGGTTTTCACACTTTAATGGCTTATTTTTAAGTCAAAGTGTGATTTTTGGATATTATTTCCATAATCTCAAACTGGGATACTCGGGACTACCCGTTCAGTTCATATACGTGACATTGGTCCCGTGCGAGGTGTTCGTGCCTCCTACGGGGTCATTTGGGGGCTGGTTTGGTTTTTCACCTCTTAACGGCTTACTATCAAGACAAACTGTGATTTTTGCAAATTGTAGAGACTAAGCGGTCTATTCCTCTGTGTTACATTGGTCCCGTGCGAGATGTTCGTGCCTCCTATGGGGTCGTTTGGGGGCTGGTTTGGGTTTTCACCCTTCAATGACTTGTTTTTAAGTTAGTGTGATTTTTGCAAACTATCAGCATACGCTCAAATCCGGAGACCGGGGACTATGGGGTCATTTGGTCCCGTATAAGGTGACCGTGCCTCCTACGGGGTCGTTTGGCGGCTGGTTTCGGTTTTCACTCTTTAACGGCTTATTTTCATGAAAGTGTAATTTTTGCTAATTATCATCATACTCTCAAACCAGGAGACCTTGGACTACAAGTTACGATGGTCCCGTCCGAGGTGTTCGTGCCTCCTACGGGGTCGTTTGGGGTTTGGTTTGGGTTTTTAACCTTTAACGACCTGTTTTCAAGCCTAAGTGTAATTTTTCCAAATTATCGTCATACTCTCAAACCGGGAGACTCGAGACTACACGGTCAGTTCCTATATGTTACATTGATCATCTGCGAGGTGTTCGTGCCTCCTATGGGGTCGTTGGTGGCAAGTTTGGATTTTCACCCTTTAACGGCCTATTTATCAGTTTAAGTGTTAATTTTTGTAAATTATCACCATATTCTTAAACTAGGAGACCCGGGACTACGCGGTCAGCTCCTACAAGTTACATTAGTCTCGTGCGAGGTGTCGAACCTTCTACGAGGTTGTTTCGGCTTTGGTTTGTGTTTTCACCCTTTAACGGCTTGTTTTCAACTCAAAGTGTGATTTTCGTAAATTTTGGTCTTACTCTCAAATCGAGAGACATGGAACTACGCGGTCAGTTACTACAAGTTACATTGGTCCAGTACAAGGTGTTCGTGTGTCCTATGGGATCGTTTGGGGGCTGGTTTGGGTTTTCACCCTTTAATGGCGTGTTTGCAAGTCTAAGTGTGATTTTTGTAAATTATCATCATACTCTCAAACCGGGAGACCCAGGACTACGCGTTCAATTCCTACAAGTTAGATTGGTTCCGTGTGTGGTGTTTGTGCCTCCTCTGGGGTTGTTTGGGGGTTGGTTTGGGTTTTCAACCTTTAACGACCTGTTTACAAGCCTAAGTGTAATTTTTCCAAATTATCATCATACTCTCAAACCGGGAGACTCGGGACTACGCAGTCAGTTACTACATGTTAAATTGGTCCAATTCAAGGTGTTTGTGCCTCCTACAGGGTCGTTTGGTGGCTAGTTTGGGTTTTTTCCCTTTAACGGCTTGTTTTTAAGTCAAAGTGTGATTATTAAAATAATCATCATACTCTCGAACAGGGAGACCGAGGAATACGCGGTCAGTTCCTAGAAGTTACATTGGTCCGGTGCGAGGTGTTCGTTCCTTCTACGGGTCGTTTGGGGGTTGGTTTGGGTTTTTACCCTTTAACGGCCTATTTTCAAGTCTAAGTGTGATTATTGCAAATTATCCTCACACTCTCAAACCGGGAGACCCGGGACTACGCAGTCAGTTCCTATAAGTTACATTGGTCCCGTGCGAGGTGTTCGTGCCTCCTATGGGGTCGTTTTGTGATTGGTTTGGGTTTTCACCCTTTAACGGCCTGTTTTTAAGAAAGTGTGATTTTAGCAAATTATCGTCATACTCTCAAACCGGGTGACCCGAGACTGCACGGTCAGTTCCTACAAGTTACATTGGTCCCGTGTGAGGTGTTCGTGCCTCATTCAAGGTCATTTCTGGGATGGTTTTGGTTTTCACCCTTTAAGGGCTTATTTTTAAGTAAGTGTGATTTTAGCAAATTATCAGCATACTCTCAAATCGAGAGACCGGGGACAATGCGGTCACTTCCTATAATTTACATTGGTCCCGTTCGAGGTGTTTATGCCTCATACGGGGTCGTTTGCGGGCTGGTTTGGGTTTTCACACTTTAATGGCTTATTTTCAAGAAAGTGTGATTTTTGTAAATTATCATCATACTCCCAAACCGGGAGACCCGAGACTACGCGGTCACTACCTATAAGTTACATTGGTCCTGTGGGACGTGTTCGTGCCTCCTACAAGGTCGTTTGGGGGTTGGTTTGGGTTTTAACCCTTTGAAGGCCTGTTCTCAAGAATGTGATATTTTTGCAAATTACCCTCACACTCTCAAACTGAGAGACCCGGGACTATGCGGTCAGTTCCAACAAGTTATATTTATCCCATATAAGGTGTTCGTGCTTCATACGGGGTCGTTTGGGGGATGGTTTAGGTTTTCACCATTTAACAGCTTATTTTCAAGTCAAATTGTAATTTTTCCAAATTATCATCATACTCTCAAAACGGGAGACCCGAGATTACGCGGTCAGTTCCTACATGTTACATTGGTCCCGTGCGGGGGGTTCGTGCCTCCTACGGGGTCTTTTGAGGGCTAGTTTGGGTTTTCACCCTTTAACGGCTTGGTTTTATGTCAGTGTGATTTTTGTAAACTAGCGACATACTTTCAAATAAGGAGACCATGGACTATGCGGTCAGTTCCTATAAGTAACATTGGTCCAGTACAAGGTGTTCGTGCCTCCTACGGGGTTGTTTGGGGGCTAGTTTGGTTTTCATCCTTTAACGGCTTATTTTCAAGAAAGTGTGATTTTTGCAAATTATCATCATACTCTCAAACTGGGAGACCTTGGACTACGCGTTCAATTCCTACAAGTTACATTGGTCCTGTGCGAGGTGTTTGTGCCTCCTACGGGGTCGTTTGGGGATTTTTTGGGTTTTTAACCTTTAACGGCCTGTTTTCAAGCCTAAGTGTAATTTTTGCAATTATTGTCATACTCTCAAACCGAGAGACTCGGGACTACGCGGTCAGTTCCTACATGTTACATTGGTCACTCTCAAATCGAGAGACTCGGGACTACGCGATAAGTTCCTACAAGTTACATTGGCCCCGAGCGAGGTGTTCGTGCCTTATACAAGGTGATTTGGTGGATGGTTTGGGTTTTTGCCCTTTAACAGCATTTTTTAAGAAAGTGTGAGTTTTGGAATTTATCATCATACTCTCAAACCGCGAGACCCGAGACTACGTGGTCAGTTCCTACAAGTCACATTGGTCCCGTGTTAGATGTTCGTGTGTCCGACGAGGTGGTTTGGGTCGTGGCTTGGGTTTTCACCCTATAACGGCTTATTTTTAAGTCGGTGTGATTTTTTGCAAATTATTGAATTACCAAATAGGGAGACCAAGGACTACGCAGTCAGTTCCTACAAGTTACATTGGTCCCGTGCGAGGTGTTCGTGCCTCCTACGGGGTCGTTTGGGGCTCGTTTGGGTTTTCACCCTTTAACAGCTTGTTTTTAAGAAAGTGTGATTTTTGCAAATTATCGACATACTCTCAAATAGGGAGACCAAGGACAGCACGGTCAGTTCCTACAAGTTACATTGGTTCCGTGCGAGGTGTTCGTTCCTCCTACGGGATCGTTTGGTGGCTGGTTTGGGTTTTCACCCTTTAACGGCCTATTTTTAAGAATGTTTGATCTTTGCAAATTATCGTCACAATCTCAAATCGGGAGACCTAGGACTATGCGGTCAGTTCCTATAAGTTACATTGGTCTCGTGTGAGGTGTTCGTGCCTCATACGGGGTCATTTGGTGGATGGTTTGGGTTTTCACCCTTCAACGGCTTGTTTTTAAGTCAAAGTGTGATTTTTGCAAATTATAGTCATACTCTCAACCCTGGATACCGGGGCACAACGCACACAGTTCCTATAAGTTACATTCATCTCATGCGAGGTGTTCATGCCTCCTAGGAGGTCCTTTGGGGGCTGGTTTGGGGTTTGACCCTTTAACGGCTTATTTTCAAGTCAAAGTGTGATTTTTGCAAATTATCGTCATACTCTCAAATCGGGAGATCGGGGACTAAGCGGTCAGTTCTTACAAGTTACATTCGTAACTTACAAGGTGCCCGTGCCTCCTACGGGGTCGTTTGGTGGTTGGTTTGGGTTTTCACCCTTTAACGACTTGTTTTCAAGAAAGTGTAATTTTTGCCAATTATCGTCTCACTCTCAAATCGGGAGACCCGGGACTATACGGTCAGTTATTATAAGTTACATTGGTCCCGTGCGAGGTGTTCGTCCCTCTTACGGGGTCCTTTGGGGGTTGGTTTGGGTTTTCAACCTTTAATGACTTATTTTCAAGTCAAACTATGAATTTTGCAAATTGTCATCATACTCTCAAACCGGGAGACTCGTGACTATGTGGTCAGTTCCTCTATGTTACATTGGTCCCGTGCGAGGCATTCGTGCCTCCTACGGGGTCGTTTGGGTTTTCACCCTTCAACGGTTTGTTTTTAAGTTGGTGTTATTTTTGCCAATTATCGAAATACTCTCAAATCCGAAGACCGGGGACTACGTGGTCAGTTCCTACAAGATACATTTGTCCCGTCCAAGGTGCTCGTGCCTCCAACGGGGTCGTTTGGGGCCTAGTTTGGGTTTTCACCCTTTAACGGCTTATTTTGAAGAAAGTGTGACTTTTGCCAATTATCGTCATACTCTTAAACCGATAGACCCAGGACTACGCGTTCAATTCCTACAAGTTGCATTGGTCCCATGCGAGGTGTTTGTGCCTCCTACGGGGTCGTTCGGGGGTTGGTTTTGGTTTTCAACCTTTAACGACCTGTTTTCGAGCCTAAGTGTAATTTTTCCAAATTATCGTCATACTCTCAAATCGGGAGGCTCAAGACTACACGGTGAGTTCCTGCATGTTACATTGATCCCGTGCGAGGTGTTTGCACCTCCTACGGGGTCGTTGGTGGCTGCTTTGGGTTTTCACCCTTTAATGGCTTATTTTTATGTCAAAGTGTGATTTTTTTAAAATATCATCATACTCTCAAATCGGGAGAACGGGGACTATGCGGTGTGTTCCTACAAGTTGTATTGGTCCCGTGCGATGTGTTCGTGCCTTCTACGGGGTCGTTTGGGGGCTGGTTTGGACTTTCACTTTTTAACGGCATGTTTCCCAGTCTTAGTTTGATTTTTGCAAATTATCAGCATACTCTCAAATCGGGAGACTCGGGACTACGCAATCAGTTCCTACATGTTAAATTGGTCCCGAGCGAGGTGTTCCTGCCTCCTTCGGAGTCGTTTGGAGGCTAGTTTGGGTTTTCACCCTTCAACGGCTTGTTTTTAAGTCAAAGTGTGATTTTTAAAATTATTGTCGTACTCTCAAACTGGGAGACCGGGGAATATGCAGTCAGTCCCTACAAGTTACATTTATCCCGTGCAAACTACGGGGTCGTTTGGGGGCTGGTTCTGATTTTCATCCTTTAATGGCCTGTTTTTCAGTTTAAGTGTGGATTTTTGTAAATTATCATCATATTCTCAAACTGGGAGACCCAAGACTACGTGGTTAGTTCCTACAAGTTGAATTGGTCTCGTGCGAGGTGTTCGTGCCTCTTACGAGTTTGTTTGGGTGTTGGTTTGGGGTTTCACCCCTTAACTGCTTATTTTCAAGTTAAAGAATGATTTTTACAAATTATTGTCATACTCTCAAACCGGGAGACTTATGACTATGCAGTCAGGTCCTACAAGTTACACTGGTCACGTGCGAGGTGTTTGTGCCTCCTACGGGGTCATTTGGGTGTTGGTTTGGGTTTTTACCCTTTAACGGCCTGTTTTCAACTCTAAGTGTGACTTTTGCAAATTATTGTCATACTCTCAAACCGAGAGACCCGGGACTACGCAGCCAGTTCCTACAAGTTACATTGGTCCCGTGCGAGGTGTTCCTGCCTCCTACGGGGTCGTTTGGTGATTGGTTTGGGTTTTCACCCATTAATGGAATATTTTCAAGAAAGTGTGATTTTTGCAAATTATCGTCATACTCTCAAACCGGGTGACCCAGACTACACCATCAGTTCCTACAAGTTACATTGGTCCCGTGCGAGGTGTTCGTTCCTCCTTCAAGGTCGTTTGTGGTTTGATTTTGGTTTTCACCCTTTAAGGACTTATTTTTAGTCAAATTGATTTTTACACATTATCAGCATACTCTCAAACTGAGAGATCGGGGACTACGCGGTCAGTTCCTATAAGTTACATTGGTCCCGTACGAGGTGTCTGTGCCTCCTAAGGGGTCGTTTGGGTGGTGGTTTGGGTTTTCAGCCTTTAACGGCTTATTTTCAAGTCAAAGTGTGATTTTTGCAAATTTTCGTCATACTCTCAAATCGGGAGACTCGTGACTATGCGGTTAGTTCCTACGAGTTACATTGGTCCCGTGCGAGGTGTTCGTGCCTCCTATGGGGTCGTTTGGTGGTTGGTTTGGGTTTTCACCCTTTAATGGCTTGTTTTCAAGAAAGTGTGATTTTTCTAAAAAATTATCATCATAATCTTAAACTGGGAGACCCGAGACTATGCGGTCAGTTCTTACAAGTTACAATGGTCCCATGCGAGGTGTTTGTGCCTCCTACGGGGTCGTTTGGTGGCTGGTTTGGGTTTTCACCCTTTAACGGCTTGTTTTCAAGAAAGTGTAATTTTTGTAACTTATCATCATACTCTCAAAACGGGAGACCCGGGACTATGCGGTAAGTTCCTACAAGTTACATTGGTCCCATGCGAGGTGTTCGTGCCTCCTACGAGGTCGTTTGGTGGCTGATTTGGGATTTCAACCTTTGATGGCCTCTTTTTAAGAAAGTCATATTTTGTAAATTATCCCCACACTCTCAAACTGAGAGACCCGGGACTATGCGGTCAGTTCCTACGAGTAATATTTGTCCCGTATGAGGTGTTCGTGCCTCAGACGGGGTCGTTTGGGGGATGGTTTAGGTTTTCACCCTTTAACGGCTTGTTTTCAAGTCAAAGTGTGATTTTTGCAAATTATCGTCATACTCTCAAATCGGGAGACTCGCGACTACGGGGTCAGTTCCTACATGTTACATTGGTCCCGTGCGAGGTGTTCGTGCCTCCTACGGGATCTTTTGGGGGTTAGTTTGGGTTTTCACCTTTTAACGGCTTGGTTTTAAGTTAGTGTGATTTTTGTAAATTATCGGCATACTTTCAAATAGGGAGACCAGGGACTATACAGTTAGTTCCTACAAGTTACATTGGTCCCGTACAAGGTGTTCGTGCCTCCTACGGGGTTGTTTGGGGGTTGGTTTGGGTTTTCACCTTTTAACGGCTTGTTTTCAAGAAACTGTGATTTTTGCAAATTAACATCATACTCTCAAACTGGGAGACCTTGGACTACGCATTCAATATCTAGAAGTTACATTGGTCCCGTGCGAGGTGTTTATGCCTCCTACGGGGTCGTTTGGGGACTGGTTTGGGATTTCAACCTTTAAATGCCTGTTTTCAAGCCTAAGTGTGATTTTTGCAATTATCGCCATACTCTCAAACTGAGAGACCCGCAACTACTCGGTCAGTTCCTACATGTTATGTTGGTCACTCTCATATCGAGATACCCGAGACTATGCGGTTAGTTCCTACAAGTTACATTGGTCCCGTACATCGTGTTCATGCCTCCTACGGGGTCGTTTGGTGGATGGTTTGGGTTTTCACCCTTTAATGATATGTTTTTAAGAAAGTGCGATTTTTGCAAATAGTCATCATACTCTCAAATTGGGAGACCCGGGACTACGCGGTCAGTTCCTACAAGTTACATTGGTCCCGTGCGAGGTGTTCGTGTCTCCGAAAAGGTCCTTTGGGGCCTGGTTTGGGTTTTCACCCTATAACAACTTATTTTTAAGTTAGTGTGATTTTTGCAAATTATTAACCCGCTCTCAAATAGGGAGACCAAGGTTTACACGGTCAGTCCCTACAAGTTACATTGGTCCCGTGAGGGGTGTTCGTGCCCCCTACGGGGTCGTTTGGGGTTGGTTTGGGTCTTCACATTTTAATGGCTTATTTTTAAGAAAGTGTGATTTTTGTAAATTATCAACATACTCTCAAATAGGGAGACCAAGGACTGCGCGGTCAGTTCTTACAAGTTACATTGGTCCCGTGAGAGGTGTTCGTGTCTCCTACGGGGTCGTTTGGTGGCAGGTTTTGGTTTTCACTCTTTAATGGCCTATTTTGAAGAAAGTGTGATATTTGAAATTATCGTCATGCTCTCAAACCGGGAGACCTAGGACTATGCGGTCAGTTCCTATAAGTTACATTGGTCCCGTGCGAGGTGTTCGTGCCTCATACGGGGTCGTTTAGTGGATGGTTAGGGTTTTCACCCTTTAACGTCTTTTTTTAAGTCAAAGTGTAATTTTTGGAAATTATTTTCATACTCTCAACCCGGGATACCAGGGACTACACGGACATTTCCTACAAGTTATATTGGTCTCGTACGAGGTATTCGTGCCTGCTACGAGGTCGTTTGTGGGTTTGTTTGGGGTTTCACCCTTTAACGGCTTATTTTCAAGTCAAAGTGTGTTTTTTGAAAATTAATGGCATACTCTCAAATTGGGAGACTCGAGACAATGCGGTTAGTTCCTACAAGTTACATTGGACCCGTGCGAGGTGTTCGTGCCTCCTATGGGGTCATTTGGGGGCTGGTTTCGGGGATCACCCTTTAACGGCTTATTTTCAAGAAAGTGTGATTTTTGGTAATTACCATCATACTCTCAAACCGGGAGGCCCGAGACTAAGCAGTCAGTTCCTACAAGTTACATTGGTCCCGTGCGAGGTGTTCGTGCCTCCTACGGGGTCGTTTGGTGATTGGTTTGGGTTTTCACCCTTTAACGACTTATTTTCAAGAAAGTGTGATTTTTGGAAATTACCATCATACTCTCAAACTGGGTGACCCGGGCCTACATGGTCAGTTCCTACAAGTTACATTGGTCCCGTGCGAGGTGTTCGTGCCTCCTTCGAGGTCGTTTGTGGGTTAGTTTTTGTTTTCACCCTTTAAGGGCTTATTTTTAAGTCGGTGCAATTTTTGGAAATTATCAGCATACTCTCCAACCGAGAAATCGGGGACTACGCGGTCAGTTCTCATAAGTTACATTGGTCCCGTGCGAGGTGTTCGTGTCTCTTACGGGGTCGTTTGGGTGCTGGTTTGGGTCTTCACCCTTTAACGGCTTGTTTTCAAGTCAAAGTGTGATTTTTGCAAATTTTCAGCATACTCTCAAATCGGGAGACCGGGGACGACGCGGTCAGTTACTATAAGTTACATTGGTACCATGCAAGGTGTTAGTGGCTCCTACGAGGTCGTTTGGGAGCTGGTTTGGGTTTTCACCCTTTAACGGCTGGTTTTTAAGTCATTGTGATTTTTGCAAATTATTAGCATACTCTCAAATCGGGAGATTGGCGGTCAGATCCTGCAAGTTACATTGGTCCCGTGCGCGGTGTTCGTGCCTCCTACGGGGTCGTTTGGTGGCTGGTTTGGGTTTTCTCCCTTTAACGGTCTGTTTTGAAGAAAGTGTGATTTTTGCAAATTATCATCTTACTCTAAAATCGAGAGACCTAGGACTACGTCGTCAGTTCCTACAAGTTACATTGGTCTAGTGCGTGGTGTTCGTGCCTCCTAATGGATCTTTTGGGTTTTCTCCCTTTAACGGCCTGTTTTCACCCTTTAATGGCGTGTTTGCAAGTCTAAGTGTGATTTTTACAAATTATCATCATACTCTCAAACCGGGAGACTCAGGACTATGCGGTTAGTTCCTACATGTTAAATTGGTTCCGTCCGAGGTGTTCGTGCCTCTTACGGGGTCGTTTGGTGGCTAGTTTTGGTTTTCACCCTTTAACGGCTTATTTTTAAGTCAAAGTATGATTTTTAAAATTATCGTTATACTCTCAAACCGGGAGATCGGGGAATACGTGATCAGTTCCTACAAGTTACATTGGTCCCGTGCGAGGTGTTCGTTCCTTCTACAAGGTCGTTTGGGTGCTGGTTTGGATTTTCACAATTTAACGGCCTGTTTTTTAGTTTAAGTGTTGCTTTTTGAAAATTATCATCATATTCTCAAACTAGGAGATCCGAGAATACGTGGTTAGTTCCTATAAGTTACATTGGTCTCGTACGATATGTTTGTGCCTCCTACGAGGTCATTTGGGGGATGGTTTGGTTTTGACCCTTTAACTGCTTGTTGTCAAGTCAAACTGTGATTTTTGCAAATCATCGTCAAACTCTCAAACCGGGAGACTTGGGACTATAGGGTCAGGTCCTACAAGTTACATTGGTCTCGTGCGAGGTGTTCGTGCCTCCTACGGGGTCGTTTGGCGGTTGGTTTGGTTTTTTACCCTTTAACGGCCTATTTTCAAGTCTAAGTGTGATTTTTGAAAAATATCATCATACTCTCAAACCGGGAGACCCGGGACTACACAGCCAGTTCCTACAAGTTACATTGGTCCCGTGCGAGGTGTTCGTGTATCCTACGGGGTCTTTTGATGTTTGGTTTGTGTTTTCACCCTTTAACGGCCTGTTTTCAAGAAAATGTTATTTTTGAAAATTATCGTCATACTCTCAAACCGGGTGACCCAGACTACACCGTCAGTGGTCCCCTGCGAGGTGTTCGTGCCTCCTTCAAGGTCGTTTGTGGGCAGGTTTGGGTTTTCACCCTTTAAGGGCTTATTTTCATTTCAGTGTGATTTTTACAAATTATCATTATACTTTCAAACCGAGAGACCGGGGACTACACGGTTAGTTCCTACAAGTTACATTGGTCCCGTGCGAGGTGATCTTGCCTCCTACGAGGTCTTTTGGGTGATGGTTTGGGTTTTCACCCTTTAACGACTTATTTTCAAGTCAAAGTGTGATTTTTGCAAATTATCATCATACTCTCAAATCGGGAGACTCGGGACCATGCGGTTAGTTCTTACAAGTTACATTGGTCCCGTGTGAGGTGTTCGTGCCTCCAACGGGGTCGTTTGGGGGTTGGTTTGGGTTTTCACCCTTTAACGGCCTATTTTCATGAAAGTGTGATTTTTGTAAATTATCATCATACTTTCAAACTGGGAGACCCAGGATTATACAGTCAGTTATTACAAGTTACATTGGTCCCGTGCGAGGTGTTCGTGCCTCCTACGGGGTCGTTTTGGTGGGTGGTTTGGGTTTTCACCCCTTAACGGCTAATTTTCAAGAAAGTCTGATTTTTATAAATTATCATCATACACTCAAATCGGGAGACACAGGACTTTCCGATCAGTTCCTACAAGTTACATTGGTCCCGTGCGAGGTGTTCGTGCCTCCTACGGAGTCGTTTGGTGGCTGATGTGGGTTTTCCCCCTTTGACGGCATGTTTTCAAGAATGTCATATTTTTTCAAATTATCCTCACACTCTCAAACTGAGAGACCCGGGACTACGCGGTCAGTTCCTACAAGCTATATTTTTCCCGTACGAGGTGTTCGTTCCCCATATGGGGTCGATTGGGGGATGGTATAGGTTTTCACCCTTTAACAGCTTGTTTTCAAGTCAAAGTGTAGTTTTTGCAAATTATCGTCATACTCTGAAACCGGGAGGCTCAAGACTACGCGGTCAGTTCCTAGATGTTACATTGGTCCCGTCCGAGGTGTTCGTGCCTCCTACGGGGTCGTTTTGGTGGATGGTTTGGGTTTTTACCCCTTAACGGCTTGTTTTCAAGAATTTGTGATTTTTATGAATTATCATCATACTCTCAAATCGGGAGACCCGGGAGAATGCGGTCAGTTACTACAAGTTACATTGGTCCCGTGTGAGGTGTTCGTGCAACCTACGGAGTCCTTTGGTGGTTGATGTGGGTTTTCACCCTTTGACGGCCTGTTTTCAAGAAAGTCATATTTTTGCAAATTATCCTCACACTCTCAAACTGAGAGACCCGGGACTATGCAGTCAGTTCCTACAAGTTATATTTTTCTCGTACGAGGTGTTCGTTCCTCATATGGTGTCGTTTGGGGGATGGTTTAGGTTTTCACCCTTTAACGACTTGTTTTCATGTCAAAGAGTAATTTGGGCAAATTATCGTCATACTCTCAAAACGGGAGACTCGAGACTACGCGGTCAGTTCCTACAAGTTACATTGGTCCCGTGCGAGGTGTTCGTGCCTCCTACGGAGTCGTTTGGTGGCTGATGTGGGTTTTCCCCCTTTGACGACATGTTTTCAAGAAAGTCATATTTTTGCAAATTATCCTCACACTCTCAAACTGAGAGACCCAGGACTAAGCGGTCAGTTCCTACAAGTTATGTTTTTCCTGTACGAGGTGTTCGTGCCTCATATGGGGTCGTTTTGGGGGATGGTTTAGGTTTTCACCCTTCAACGGCTTGTTTTCAAGTCAAAGTGTAATTTTTGCAAATTATCGTCATACTCTGAAACCGGGAGGCTCAAGACTACGCGGTCAGTTTCTACATGTTACATTGGTCCCGTCCGAGGTGTTCGTGCCTCCTACGGGGTCATTTTGGTGGATGGTTTGGGTTTTTACCCCTTAACGGCTTGTTTTCAAGAAATTGTGATTTTTATGAATTATCATCATACTCTCAAATCGGGAGACCCGGGACAATGCGGTCAGTTACTACAAGTGACATTGGTCCCGTGCGAGGTGTTCGTGCCACCTACGGAGTCGTTTGGTGGCTGATGTGGGTATTCACCCTTTGACGACCTGTTTTTAAGAAAGTCATATTTTTGCAAATTATCCTCACACTCTCAAACTGAGAGACCCGGGACTATGCAGTCAGATCCTACAAGTTATATTTTTTCCATACGAGGTGTTCGTTCCTCATATGGGACGGATGGTTTAGGTTTTCACCCTTTAACGGCTTGTTTTCAAGTCAAAGTGTAATTTTGGCAAATTATCGTCATACTCTCAAATCGGGATACTTGAGACTACAAGGTCAGTTCCTACATGTTACATTGGTCCCGTGCGAGGTGTTCGTGCCTCCTACGGGGTCTTTTGGGGGCCATTTTTCGTTTTCACCCTTTAACGGCTTGGTTTTAAGTTAGTGTGATTTTTGTAAATTATCGGCATACTTTCAAATAGGGAGACCAGGAACTGTACGGTCAGTTCCTACAAGTTACATTGTTCCCGTACAAGGTGTTCGTGCCTCCTACGTGGTTCTTTGGGGGTTGGTTTGGGTTTTCACCCTTTAACGGCTTGTTTTCAAGAAAGTGTGATTTTTGCAAATTATCACCATACTCTCAAATTGGGAGACCTTGGACTATGCGTTCAATTTCTCCAGGTTACATTGGTCCCGTGCGAGGTGTTTGTGCCTCCTACAGGGTCGTTTGGGGACTGGTTTGGGTTTTCAAACTTTAACGGCCTGTTTTCAAGCCTAAGTGTAATTTTGCAATTATCGTCACACTCAAAAACCGAGAGACCTGGGACTACGCGGTCACTTCCTACATGTTACACTAGTCACTCTCTATCCGGGAGACCCGGGACTACGCGGTCAGTTCCTACAAGTTATATTGGCCCCGAGCGAGGTGTTCGTGCCTCCTACGGGGTCGTTTGGTGGATGGTTTGGGTTTTCACCCTTTGATGGCCTGTTTTTAAGAAAGTGTGATTTTTGAAAATTATCATCATACTCTCAAATCGAGAGACCCGGGACTACGCGATCAGTTTCTACAAGTTACATTGGTCCCGTTCGAGGTATTCGTTTCTCCGACGAGATCATTTGGGGCCTGCTTTAGGTTTTCACCCTTTAACGGCTTCTTTTTAAGTCAGTGTGGTTTTTGCAAATTATTGACATACTCTCAAATAAGGAGACCAAGTACTACGCGGTCAGTTCCTACAAGTTACATTGGTCCCGTAAGAGGTGTTCGTGCCTCCTACGGGGTCGTTTGGGGATGGTTTCGGTTTTCACCCTCTAACGGCTTGTTTTCAAGAAATTGTTATTTTTGCAAATTATCGTCATACTCTCAAACCGGGTGACCCAGAATACACCGTCAATTCCTAAAAGTTACATTGGTCCCATGCGAGGTGTTCGTGCCTCCTACTGGGTCGTTTGGTGGATGGTTTGGGTTTTCACCCTTTAATGGCCTGTTTTTAAGAAAGTGTGATTTTTTAAAATTATCATCATACTCTAAAATCGGGAGACTCGGGACTACGCGATCAGTTTCTACAAGTTACATTGGTCCCATTCGAGGTATTCGTGTCTCCGACGAGGTCATTTGGAGCCTGGTTTGGGTTTTCACCCTTTAACGGCTTCTTTTTAAGTCAGTGTGATTTTTGCAAATTATCGTCATACTCTCAAACCGGGAGACCCGGGACTACGCAGCCAGTTCCTACAAGTTACATTGGTCCCGTGCGAGGTGTTCGTGTATCCTATGGGGTCGTTTGGTGTTTGGTTTGGGTTTTCACCCTTTAACGGCCGGTTTTCAAGAAATTGTTATTTTTGCAAATTACCGTCATACTCTCAAACCGGGTGACCCAGACTACACCATCAGTTCCTACAAGTTACATTGGTCCCGTACGAGGTGTTCGTGCCTCCTTCAAGGTCGTTTGTGGGCAGGTTTGGGCTTTCACCCTTTAAGGGCTTATTTTCATGTCAGTGTAATTTTTGTAAATTATCATCATACTTTCAAACCAAGAGACCGGGGACTACACGGTCAGTTCCTCCAAGTTACATTGGTCCAGTGCGAGGTGTTCGTGCCTCCTACGGGGTCGTTTGGGTGTTGGTTTGGGTTTTCACCCTTTAATGACTTATTTTCAAGTCAAAGTGTGATTGTTGCAAATTATCATCATACTCACAAATCGGGAGACTCGGGACCATGCGGTTAGTTCCTACAAGTTACATTGGTCCCGTGCGAGGTGTTCGTGTCTCCAACGGGGTCGTTTGGGGGTTGGTTTGGGTTTTCACCCTTTAACGGCCTATTTTCATGAAAGTGTGATTTTTGTAAATTATCATCATACATTCAAACTGGGAGACCCAGGACTATGCGGTAAGTTACTACAAGTTACATTGGTCCCGTGCGAGGTGTTCGTGCCTCCTACAGGGTCATTTTGGTGGCTGGTTTGGGTTTTCACCCCTTAACGACTTATTTTGAAGAAAGTGTGATTTTTATAAATTATCATCATACACTCAAATCGGGAGACACAGGACTATGCGGTCAGTTCCTATAAGTTACATTGGTCCCGTGCGAGGTGTTCGTGCCTCCTACGGAGTCGTTTGCTGGCTGATGTGGGTTTTCCCCCTTTGACGGCATGTTTTCAAGAATGTCATATTTTTGCAAATTATCCTCACACTCTCAAACTGAGAGACCCGGGACTACGCGGTCAGTTCCTACAAGCTATATTTTTCCCGTACGAGGTGTTCGTTCCTCATATGGGGTCGATTGGGGGATGGTTTAAGTTTTCACCCTTTAACAGCTTGTTTTCAAGTCAAAGTGTAGTTTTTGCAAATTATCGTCATACTCTGAAACCGGGAGGCTCAAGACTACGCGGTCAGTTCCTACATGTTACATTGGTCCCGTGCGAGGTGTTCGTGCCTCCTACGGGGTCATTTTGGTGGATGGTTTGGGTTTTCACCCCTTAACGACTTGTTTTTAAGAAAGTGTGATTTTTATGAATTGTCATCATACTCTAAAATCGGGAGACACGGGACAATGTGGTCAGTTACTACAAGTTACATTGGTCCCGTGCGAGGTGTTCGTGCCTCCTACGGAGTCGCTTGGTGGCTGATGTGGGTTTTCACCCTTTGACTGCCTGTTTTCAAGAAAGTCATATTTTTGCAAATTATCCTCACACTCTAAGACTGAGAGACCCGGGACTATGCAGTCAGTTCCTACAAGTTATATTTTTCCCGTACGAGGTGTTCGTTCCTCATATGGGGTCGTTTGGGGGATGGTTTAGGTTTTCACCCTTTAACGACTTGTTTTCATGTCAAAGTGTAATTTTGGCAAATTATCGTCATACTCTCAAACCGGGAGACTCGAGACTACGCGGTCAGTTCCTACATGTTACATTTGTCCCCTGCGAGGTGTTCGTGCCTCCTACGGGGTCTTTTGGGGGCTAGTTTTCGTTTTCACCCTTTAACGACTTGGTTTTAAGTTAGTGTGAATTTTGTAAATTATCAGCATACTTTCAAATGGGCAGACCAGGAACTGTACAGTCAGTTCCTACAAGTTACATTGTTCCCGTACAACGTGTTCATGCCTCCTACGGGGTTGTTTGGGGGTTGGTTTGGGTTTTCACCCTTTAACGGCTTGTTTTCAAGAAAGTGTGATTTTTGCAAATTATCACCATACTCTCAAATTGGGAGACCTTGGACTATGCGTGCAATTTCTCCAAGTTACATTGGTCCCGTAAGAGGTGTTTGTGCCTCCTACGGGGTCGTTTGGGGACTGGTGTGGGTTTTCAAACTTTAACGGCCTGTTTTCAAGCATAAGTGTAATTTTGCAATTATTGTCACACTCACAAACCGAGAGACCTGGGACTACGCGGTCAGTTCCTACATGTTATATTGGTCACTCTCAATCCAGGGGACCCGGGACTACGCGGTCAGTTCCTACAAGTTACATTGGCCCCGAGTGAGGTGTTCGTCCCTCCTACGGGGTCGTTTGGTGGATGGTTTGGGTTTTCACCCTTTAATGGCATGTTTTTAAGAAAGTGTGATTTTTGAAAATTATCATCATACTCTCAAATCGGGAGACTCGGGACTACGCGATCAGTTTCTACAAGTTACATTGGTCCCGTTCGAGGTATTCGTGTCTCCGACGAGGTCATTTGGGGCCATGTTTGGGTTTTCACCCTTTAACGGCTTCTTTTTAAGTCAGTGTGATTTTTTCAAATTATTGACATACTCTCAAATAGGGAGACCAAGTACTACGCGGTCAGTTCCTACAAGTTACATTGGTTCCGTACGAGGTGTTCGTGCCTCCTACGGGGTCCTTTGGGGCTGGTTTCGGTTTTCACCCTCTAACGGCTTGTTTTCTAGAAAGTGTGATTTTTGCAAATTATCAACATACTGTCAAATAGGGAGACCAAGGACTTCGTGTTCAGTTCCTACAAGTTACATTGGTCCCGTGTGAGGTGTCCATGCCTCCTACGGGGTCGTTTGGTGGCTTGTTTGGGTTTTTACCCTTTAATGGCCCATTTTCAAGAAAGTGTGATCTTTGCTAATTATCGTCATGCTCTCAAACTGGGAGACCCAGGACTATGAGGACAGTTCCTATAAGTTACATTGGTCCCGTGCGAGGTGTTCGTGCCTCATACGGGGTCGTTTGGTGGATGGTTTGGGTTTTCAACCTTTAACGTCTTGTTTTTAAGTGAAAGTGTGATTTTTGCAAATTATTGTTATACTCTCAACCCGAGAAATCGCGGGCTACGCGGACAGTTCCTACAAGTTACATTGGTCTTGCACGAGGTGTTCGTTCCTCCTACGATGTCGTTTGGGGGCTGGTTTAGGGTTTCACCCTTTAACGTCTTATTTTCAAGTCGAAGATTGATTTTTACAAATTATCGTTATATTCTCAAATTCAGAGACACGGGACTATTCGGTTAGTTCCTACAAGTTACATTGGTCCCGTGCGAGGTGTTTGTGCCTCCTACGGGGCCGTTTGGTGGCTGGTTTGGGTTTTCACCCTTTAATGGCTTATTTTCAAGAATGTGTGATTTTTTGAAATTATCATCATACTCTCAAATCTGGAGAGCCGGGACTACGCGGTCAGTTCCTACAAGTTACATTGGTCCCGTACGAGGTGTTCATGCCTCCTACGGGGTCGTTTGGTGGTTGGTTTGGGTTTTCACCTTTTAACAGCCTGTATTTCGAGAAAGTGTGATTTTTGCAAATTGTCGATACACTCTAAAACCGGGAGACCCGGTACTATGCGTTAGGTTCTTACAAGTTACATTGGTCCCGTGCGACGTGTTCGTGCCTCATACGGGGTCGTTTGGTCAATGGTTTGGGTTTTCACTCCTTAACGGCTTATTTTTAAGTTAAAGTGTGATGTATGCAAATTATTGTCATACTCTCAAACCGGGATACCAGGGACTACGCGGTCAGTTCATACAAGTTACATTGGTCTTGTGCGAGGTGTTCGTGCTTCCTACGAGGTCGTTTGAGGGTTGGTTTGGGTTTTCACCCTTTAACGACTTATTTTCAAGTCAAAGTGTGATTTTTGCAAATTGTCGTCACACTCTCAAATCGGGAGACTCGAGACTATTCGATCAGTTCCTCTATGTTACATTGGTCTCGTGCGAGGTGTTCGTGCCTCCTACGGGGTCGTTTGGGGGCTGGTTTGGGTTTTCACCCCTGACCGGCTTCTTTTTAAGTTACTATTATTTTTGCAAATTTTCGGCATACTCTCAAATCAGGAGATCGGGGACTACATGGTCAGCTCCTAGAAGTTACATTGGTCCTGCACAAGGTGCTCGGGCCTCCTACGGGGTCGTTTGGTGGTTGGTTTGGGTTTTCACCCTTTAACGGCCTGTTTTCAAGAAAGTGTAATTTTTGCAAATTATCATCACACTCTTAAATCGGGAGACCCGGGACTATGCGGTCAGTTCTTATAAGTTACATTGGTCCCGTGCGAGCTATTGGTGCCTCATACGGGGTCGTTTGGTCGATGGTTTGGGTTTTCACAATTTAATGGCTTGTTTTTAAGTCAAAGTGTGCTTTTTGGATATTATCGTCATACTCTCAAACTATGATACCCGGGACTGCCTGTTCAGTTCCTCTACTTGACATTGGTCTCGTGCGTGGTGTTCGTGCGTCCTACGGGGTCGTTTTGGGGGCTGGTTTGAGTTTTCACCCTTTAACAGCTTATTTTCTAGTCAAACTGTGATTGTTACAAATTGTCATCATACTTTCAAACCGGGAGACTCGAGACCATGCGGTCAGTTCCTTTCTGTTACATTGGTCCCGTCCAAGGTGTTCGTGCCTCCTACGGGGTCGTTTGGTTGCTGGTTTGGGTTTTCACCCTTCAATGACTTATTTTTAAGTGAGTGTGATTTTTTCAAATTATCGACATACTCTCAAATCCGGTGATCGGGGACTACGCGGTCAGTTCCTACATTTTACATTGGTCCCGTACAAGGTTCCCGTGCCTCCTAACGGGTCATTTGGCGACAGGTTTCGATTTTAACCCTTTAACGGCTTATTTTCAAAAAAGTGTGATTTATGCAAATTACCATCATACTCTCAAATCGGGAGACTCGAGACTTCGCAGTCTGTTCCTACATGTTAAATTGGTCCCGTGCGAGGTGTTCGTGCCTCCTACAGGGTTGTTTGGTGCCTAGTTTGGGTTTTCACCCTTTAACGGCTTGTTTTTAAGTCAAAGTGTGATTTTTAAAATTATCGTCATACTCTCAAACCGGGAGACCGGGGAATACGCGGTATATTCCTACAAGTTACGTTGGTCCCGTGCGAGGTGTTCGTTCCTTCTACGGGGTCGTTTAGTTATTGGTTTCGGTTTTCACCCTTTAACTGCCTCTTTTTAAGAAAGTGTGACTTTTGCATATTATCGTCATACTCTCAAACTGGGTGACCCGGGTCTACACGGTTAGTTCCTACAAGTTACATTGGTCCCGTGTGAGTGTTCGTGCCTCCTTCAAGGTCGTTTGTGGCCTGGTTTGGGTTTTCACCCTTTAAGGGCTTATTTTTAAGGCAGTGTAATTTTTGCAAATTTTTAGCATACTCTCAAACCGAGAGATGGGTGACAATGCGGTCAGTTCTTACAAGTTACATTGGTCCCGTGCGAGGTGTTCGTGCCTCCTACGGGGTCGTTTGGGGGTTGGTTTGGGCTTACACCCTTCGAATGCTTATTTTCAAGAAAGTATGATTTTTGTTAATTATCATCATACTCTCAAATCGGGAAACCCAGGACTACGCGGTCAGTTCCTATAAGTTACATTGGTCCCGTGGGAGGTGGTCGTGCCTCCTACGGGGTCGTTTGGTGGTTGGTTTGGGTTTTCGGCAATTGACGGCGTGTTTTCAAGAAAGTGATATTTTTGCAAATTATCTTCACACTCTCAAACTAAGAGACCCGGGACTATGCGGTCAGTTCCTACAAGTTATATTTCTCCCGTATGAGGTGTTCCAGCTTCATACGGGGTCGTTTGGGGGATGGTTTAGGTTTTCACCCTTTAACAGCTTGTTTTCAAGATAAAGTTTAATTTTTGCAAATTATCGCCATACTCTAAAAAGGGGAGACACGAGACTACGCGGTCTGTTCCTACATGTTACATTGGTCCCGTGCGAGGTGTTCGTGCCTCCTACGGGGTCTTTTGGCGGCTAGTTTGGGTTTTCACCCTTTAATGCCTTGGTTTTATGTCAGTGTGATTTTTGTAAATTATCGGCGTACTTTCAAATAGGGAGACCATGGACTATGCGGTCACTTCCTGAAAGTTACATTGGTCCCGTACAAGGTGTTCGTGCCTCCTACAAGGTTGTCTGGGGGCTGGTTTGGGTTTTCACCTTTTAACGGCTTGTTTTCCAGAAAGTGTGATTTTTGCAAATTATCATCATACTCTCAAACTGGGAGACCTTGGAATATGCATTCAATTTTTACAAGTTACATTGGTCTCGTGTGAGGTGTTTGTTCCTCCTACGGGGTAGTTTAGGGACTGGTTTGGGTTTTCAACCTTTAACGGCCTGTTTTCAAGCCAAAGTGTAATTTTTGCAATTATCGTCATACTCTCAAACTGGGAGACCTTGGAATACGCATTCAATTTCTACAAGTTACATTGGTCCCGTACGAGGTGTTTTTACTTCCTACGGGGTCGTTTGGGGACTGGTTTGGGTTTTCAACCTTAAACGGCTTGTTTTCAAGCCTAAGTGTAATTTTTGCAATTATCGTCACACTCTCAAACCGAGAGACCCGGGACTACGCGGTCAGTTCCTTCATGTTACATTGGTCACTCTCAAATAGGGAGACCCGGGACTATGCGGTCAGTTCTTACAAGTTACATTGGTCCCGTGCGAGGTGTTCGTGTCTCCGACGAGGTCGTTTAGGGCTGGTTTCGGTTTTCACCCTTTAACGGCTTGTTTTCAAGAAAGTGTGATTTTTGTAAATTATTGACATACTCTCAAATAGGGAGACCAAGGACTTCGCGTTCAGTTCCTACAAGTTAAATTGGTCCCGTGCGAGGTTTTCGTGCCTCCTACGGGCTCGTTTGGTGGCGGGTTTGGGTTTTAACCCTTTAATGGCCGATTATCAAGAAAGTGTGATCTTTGCAAATTATCATCACGCTCTCAAATTGGGAGACCCATGACTATGCGTTCAGTTCCTATAAGTTATATTGGTCCCATGCGAGGTGTTCGTGCCTCATGCGGGGTCGTTTGGGGGATGGTTTGGGTTTTCACCCTTTAACGCCTTATTTTTCAGCCAAAGTGTGATTTTTGAAAATTATGGCTATACTCTCAACCCGAGATATCGGGGACTACGTGGACAGTTCCTACCAGTTACATTGGCCTCGTGCGAGGTGTTCGTGCCTCCTACGATGTCATTTGGGGGCTCGTTTGAGGTTTCACCCTTTAACGACTTATTTTCAAGTCAAAGTGTGATTTTTACATATTACCATCATACTCTTAAATTGGGAGACTCGGGACTATGCGGTTAGTTCCTACAAGTTACATTGGTCCCGTGCGAGGTGTTCGTGCCTCCTACGGGGTCGTTTGGTGGCTGGTTTGGGTTTTCACCATTTAACGACTTATTTTCATGAAAGTGTGATTTTTTGAAATTATCATCATACTCTCAAAGCGGGAGACTCGGGACTACGCGGTCAGTTCCTACAAGTTACATTGGCCCCCTACGAGGTGGTCATGCCTCCTACGGGGTCGTTTGGTTGTTGTTTTGGGTTTTCACCTTTTAACGGCCTGTGTTTCAAGATAGTGTGATTTTTGCAAATTATCGTTACACTCTCAAACTGGGAGACCCGGGACTATGCGGTAAGTTCTTACAAGTTACATTGGTCCCGTGCGAGGTGTTCGTGCCTCGTACGGGATCGTTTGGTTGATGGTTTGGGTTTTCACACCTTAACGGCTTATTTTTTAGTTAATGTGTGATTTTTGCAAATTATTTTCATACTCTCAAACTGGGATACCACGGGCTAGGCGGTCAATTCCTATAAGTTACATTGGTCTTGTGCGAGGTGTTCGTGCCTCCTACGAGGTCATTTGAGGGTTGGTTTGGGTTTTGACCTTTTAACGACTTATTTTCAAGTCAAAGTGTGATTTTTGTAAATTGTCGTCATACTGTCGAATCGGGAGACTCGAGACTATTCGATCAGTTCCTCGATATTACATTGGTCTAGTACGAGGTGTTCGTGCCTCCTACAGGGTCGTTTGGGTGTTGGTTTGGGTTTTCACCCTTGAACGGTTTCTTTTTAAGTTAGTGTTATTTGTGCAAATTTTCGGCATACTCTCAAATCCGGAGATCGGGGACTACGCGGTCAGCTCCTAGAAGTTACATTGGTCCCGTACAAGGTGCTCGGGCCTCCTACAGGTTCGTTTGGTGGTTCTTTAGAGTTTTCACCCTTTAACGGCCTGTTTTCAAGAATGTGTAAATTTTGCAAATTATAGTCACACTCTTAAACCGGGAGACCGGAGACAATGCGGTCAGTTCTTATAAGTTACATTGGTCCCGTGCGAGGTGTTCGTACCTCATACGGGGTTATTTAGTCGATGGTTTGGGTTTTCACACTTTAATGGCTTGTTTTTAAGTCAAAGTGTGATTTTTGGATATTATCGTCATACTCTCAAACTGGGATACCCGGGACTACCCGTTCAGTTCCTCTACCTGACATTGGTCTCGTGCGTGGTGTTCGTGTGTCGTACGGGGTCGTTTTGGGGGTTGTTTTGAGTTTTCACCCTTTAACGACTTATTTTCAAGTCAAATTGTGATTTTTGCAAATTGTCGCCATACTTTCAAACCGGGAGACTCGAGACTTTGCGATCAGTACCTCTGTGTTACATTCGTCACGTGCTAGGTGTTCGTGCCTCCTATGGGGTCGTTTGGTGGGTGGTTTGGGTTTTCACCCTTCAACGGCTTGTTTTTAAGTCAGAGTGATTTTTTCAAATTATCGACATACTCTCAAATTCGGAGACCGGGGACTACGCGGTCAGTTCCTACAATTTACATTGGTCCCGTACAAGGTTCCCGTGCCTCCTATGGGGTCATTTGGCGGCTGGTTTCAGTTTTCACCCTTTAATGACTTATTTTCAAGAAAGTGTGATTTTTGGAAATTAGCATCATACTCTCAAACTGTTAAACCCAGGACTACGCGTTCAATTACTATAAGTTACATTGGTCCCGTCCGAGGTGTTCGTGCCTCCTACGGGGTCATTTGGGTGCAGGTTTGGGTTTTCAACCTTTAACGACATGTTTTCAAGCATAAGTGTAATTTTTGTAAAATATCATCATACTCTCAAACCGAGAGACTCGAGACTACACGGCCAGTTCCTACTTGTTAAATTTGTCCCGTACGAGGTGTTCGTGCCTCCTACGGGGTCGTTTGGTGGCTAGCTTGGATTTTCACCCTTTAACGACTTGTTTTTAAGTCAAAGTGTGATTTTTAAAATTATCGTCACACTCTCAAACCGAGAGACCGGGGAATACGCGGTCAATTCCTACAAGTTACACTGGTCCCGTGCGAGGTGTTCGTTCCTTCTACGGGGTCGTTTAGGGGTTGGTTTAGGTTTTTACCCTTTAACGGCCTGTTTTCAAGTGTAAGTGTGATTTTGCAAATTATCGTCACACTCTCAAATCGAGAGACCGGGACTACGCAGTCAGTTCCTATAAGTTAGATTGGTCCGGTGCGAGGTGTTCGTGCCTCCTACGGGGTCGTTTTGTGATTGGTTTGGGTTTTCACCCTTTAACTCCCTATTTTTAAGAAAGTGTGATTTTTCCATATTATCGTCATACTCTCAAACTGGGTTACCCGGGACTACACGGTTAGTTCCTATAAGTTACATTGGTCCCGTGCGAGGTGTTCGTGCCTCCTTAAAGGTCGTTTGTGGGCTGGTTTTGGTTTTCACCCTTTAAGTGCTTATTTTTAAGTCTGTGTGATTTTTGCAAATTTTTAGCATACTCTCAAACCGAGAGATTGGGGACAATGCGGTAAGTTCCTACAAGTTACATCGGTCACGTTCGAGGTGTTCGTGCCTCCTACGGGGTCGTTTGGGGGTTCGTTTGGGCTTTCACCCTTCAACAGCATATTTTCAAGAAAGTGTGATTTTTGTAAATGATGGTCGTACTCTCAAATCGGGAGACTCGGGACTACGCGGTCAGTTCCTATAAGTTACATTTTCCTGTGGCAGGTGGTCGTGCCTCCTACGGGGTCGTTTTGTGGCTGGTTTGGGTTTTCGGCCTTTGACGGCCTGTTTTCAAGAATGTGATATTTTTGCAAATTATCTTCACACTCACAAACTGAGAGACCCGGGGCTATGTGGTCAGTTCCTAGAAGTTATATTTGTCTCGTATGAGGTGTTCCTGCTTCATACGTGGTCATTCGGGGGACGGTTTTGGTTTTCACCCTTTAATAGCTTGTTTTCAAGTCAAAGTGTAATTTTTGCAGATTATCGTCATACTCTCAAAACGGGAGACTCGAGACTACGCGATCAGTTCCTACATGTTACATTGTTCCCGTACGAGGTGTTTGTGCCTCCTACGGGGTCTTTTGAGGGCTAGTTTGGGTTTTCACCCTTTAACGGCTTGGTTTTAAGTCAGTGTGATTTTTGTAAATTATCGGCGTACATTCAAATAGGGAGACCATGGACTATGCGGTCAGTTCCTAAAAGTTACATTGCTCCCGTACAAGGTGTTTGTGCCTCCTACAAGGTTGTCTGGGGGTTGGTTTAGGTTTTCACCCTTTAACGGCTTGTTTTCCAGAAAGTGTGATTTTTGCAAATTATCATCATAGTCTCAAACTGGGAGACCTTGGACTACGCATTCAACTTCTACAAGTTACATTGGTCCCGTGTGAGGTGTTTGTTCCTCCTACGGGGTAGTTTAGGGACTGGTTTGGGTTTTTAACCTGTAACGGCCTGTTTTCAAGCCAAAGTGTAATTTTTGCAATTATCGTCATACTCTCAAACCGAGAGACCCCGGACTACGCGGTCAGTTCCTACATGTTACATTGGTTACTCTCAAACCGTGATACCAGGGACTACGTGGTCAGTTCGTACTTGTTTCATTGGTCTCGTGCGAGGTGTTCGTGCCTCCTATGGGGTCGTTTGAGGGTTGGTTTGGGTTTTCAACCTTTAACGACCTGTTTTCAAGCCTACGTGTAATTTTTCCAAATTATCTTCATACTCTCAAACCGGGAGACTCGAGACTACACGATCAGTTCCTATATGTTACATTGATCCCATGCGAGGTGTTCGTGTCTCCTACGGGCTCGTTGGTGGCTGCTTTGGGTTTTCACCCTTTAATGGCTTATTTTTAAGCCAAAGTGTGATTTTTTCAAAATATCAACATACTCTTTAATCGGGAGAACGGGGAGTATGAGGTGAGTTCCTACAAGTTTCATTGGTCCCATGCGATGTGTTCGTGCCTTCTACGGGTTGGTTTGGATTTTCACCCTTTAACGGCTTGTTTGTCAGTTTAAGTGTTGATTTTTATAAATTATCATCATATTCTCAAACTAGGAGACCCGGGAATACGTGGTCAGTTCCTACAAGTTACATTGGTCTCGTTCGAGGTGTCGATCCTTCTACGAGGTCGTTTGGGGGTTGGTTTGTGTTTGCACCCTTTAACGGCTAGTTTTCAAGTCAAAGTTTGATTTTTGCAAATTTTTGTCTTACTCTTAAATCGAGAGACCTAGGACTACGCGGTCAGTTCCTATAAGTTACATTGGTCCAGTACAAGGTGTTTGTGCCTCCTACGGGATCATTTGAGGGCTGGTTTGGGTTTTCACCCTTTAATGGCGTGTTAGCAAGTCTAAGTGTGATTTTTTCAAATTATCGCCACACTCTCAAATCGGGAGACCCAGGACTACGCGTTCAATTTCTACAAATTACATTTGTCTCGTGCGAGGTGTTCGTGCCTCCTACGGGGTCGTTTGGGGGTTGGCTTGGGTTTTCAACCTTAAACGACTTGTTTTCAAGCCTAAGTATAATTTTTCCAAATTATCATCATACTCTCAAACCGGGAGACTCGAGACTTCGTAGTCAATTCCTATATGTTAAATTGGTCCCGTGCGAGGTGTTCGTGCCTCCTACGGGGTCGTTTGGTGGCTAGTTTGGGTTTTCACCCTTTAACGGCTTATTTTTATGTCAAAGTGCGATTTTTAAAATTATCGTCATACTCTCAAACCGGGAGACCAGGGAATACGCGGTCAAATCCTACAAGTTACGTTGGTCCCGTGCGAGATGTTCGTTCCTTCTACGGGGTCGTTTGGGGGTTGGTTTGGGTTTTTACCCTTTAACGGCCTGTTTTCAAGTCTAAGTGTTATTTTTGCAAATTATCATCACACTCTCAAACCGAGAGACTCGGGACTACGCAGCCAGTTCCTACAAGTTACATTAGTCCCGTGCGAGGTGTTTGTGCCTCCTACGGGGTCGTTTGGTGATTGGTTTGGGTTTTCACCCTTTAACGGCCTCTTTTTAAGAATGTGTGATTTTTGCAAATTATCGTCATACTCTCAAACCGGGTGACCCAGGAATACACGGTTAGTTCCTACAAGTTACATTGGTCCTGTGCGAGGTGTTCGTGCCTCCTCCAAAGTTGTTTGTGGGCTGGTTTTTGTTTTCATCCTTTAAGGGCTTATTTTTAAGTCAGTGTGATTTTTGTAAATTATCAGCATACTCTCAAACCGAGAGACTGGGGACAATGCGGTAAGTTCCTATAAGTTACATTGGTCCCGTGCAAGGTGTTCGTGCCTCCTACGGGATCGTTTGTTGGTTGGTTTGGGTTTTCACCCTTTAACGGCTTATTTTCATGAAAGTGTGACTTTTTTAAAATATCATCATTCTCTCAAATTGGGAGACCCGGGACTACACGGTCAGTTCCTACAAGTTACATTGGTCCCGTACGAGGTGGTCATGCCTCCTACGGGGTCGTTTGGTGGTTGGTTTCGGTTTTCACCTTTTAACGGCCTGTGTTTCAAGATACTGTGATTTTTGCAAATTATCATTACACTCTCAAACCGGGAGACCCTGGACTATGCGTTCAGTTCTTACAAGTTACATTGATCCCGTGCGACGTGTTAGTGCCTCGTACGGGATGGTTTGGTAGATGGTTTGGGTTTTCACACCTTAACGGCTTGTTTTTTAGTTAAAGTGTGATTTTTGCAAATTATTGTCATACTCTCAAACCGGGATACCAGGGACTACGCGGTCAGTTCCTACAAGTTACATTGGTCTTGTGCGAGGTGTTCGTGCCTCCTATGAGGTCGTTTGAGGGTTGGTTTGGGTTTTGACCCTTTAACGGCTTATTTTCAAGTCAAAGTGTGATTTTTGCAAATTGTCGTCATACTCTCGAATCGGGAGACACGAGACTATTCGATCAATTCCTTTATGTTACATTAGTCTCGTGCGAGGTGTTTGTGCCTCCTACAGGGTCGTTTGGGGGTTGGTTTGGGTTTTCACCCTTGAACGACTTATTTTTCAGTTAGAGTTATTTGTGCAAATTTTCGGCATACTCTCAAATCATGAGATCGGGGACTACCCGGTCAGCTCCTAGAAGTTACATTGGTCCCGTACAAGGTGATCGAGCCTCCTACGGGGTCGTTTGGTGGTTGGTTTGAGTTTTCACCCTTTAACGGCCTATTTTCAAGAATGTGTAATTTTTGCAAATTATCATCACACTCTTAAACCGGGAGACCGGGGACTATGCGGTCAGTTCTTATAAGTTACATTGGTCCCGTGCGAGTTGTTCGTGCCTCATATGGGGTTGTTTGGTCGGTGGTTTGGGTTTTCACACTTTAATGGCTTGTTTTTAAGTCAAAGTGTGATTTTTGGATATTATCGTAATAGTCTCAAACTGGGATACCCGGGACTACCCGTTCAGTTCCTCTACCTGACATTGGCCCGGTGCGTGGTGTTCGTACGTCCTACGGGGTCGTTTTGGGGATTGGTTTGAGTTTTCACCCTTTAACGGCTTATTTTCAAGTCAAACAGTGATTTTTGCAAATTGTCGTCATACTTTCAAATCGGGAGACTCGAGACTATGCGGTCAGTTCCTCTGTGTTACATTGGTCACGCGCGAGGTGTTCGTGCCTCCTATAGGGTCGTTTGGTGGATGGTTTGGGTTTTCACCCTTCAACGGCTTGTTTTTAACTCAGTGTGATTTTTTCAAATTATCAACATAGTCTCAAATCCGGAGACCGGGGACTACGCGGTCTGTTCCTACAATTTACATTGGTCCCGTACAAGGTTTCCGTGCCTCCTATGGGGTCATTTGGCGGCTGGTTTCAGTTTTCACACTTTAATAGCTTATTTTCAAGAAAGTGTGATTTTTGCAAATTATCATCATACTCTCAAATCGGGAGACCTAGGACTACGCTTTCAATTCCTACAAGTTACATTGGTCCCGTGCGAGGTGTTCGTGCCTCCTACGGGGTCGTTTGGGGGCTGGTTTGGGTTTTCAACCTTTAACGACATGTTTTCAAGCCTAAGTGTAATTTTTCCAAAATATCATCATACTCTCAAACCGGGAGACCCGAGACTACACGGTCAGTTCCTACATGTTAAATTGGTCCCGTACAAGGTGTTCGTGCCTCCTACGGGGTCGTTTGGTGGCTAGCTTGGATTTTCACCCTTTAACGGCTTATTTTTAAGTCAAAGTGTGATTTTTAAAATTATCATCGTACTCTCAAACCGGGAGGCCGGGGAATACGCGGTCAATTCCTATAAGTTACACTAGTCCCGTGCGAGGTGTCCGTTGCTTCTACGGGATCGTTTGGGGGTTGGTTTGGGTTTTTACCCTTTAACAGCCTATTTTCAAGTCTAAGTGTGATTTTGCAAATTATCGTCACACTCTCAAATCGGGAGACCCCGACTACGCAGTCAGTTCCTATAAGTTAGATTGGTCCCGTGCGAGGTGTTCGTGCCTCCTACGGCGTCGTTTGGTGATTGGTTTGGGTTTTCACCCTTTAACTGCCTATTTTTAAGAAAGTGTGATTTTTGCATATTATCGTCATACTCTCAAACCGGGTGACCCGGGACTACACGGTTAGTTCCTACATGTTACATTGGTCCCGTGCGAGGTGTTCGTGCCTCCTTAAAGGTCGTTTGTGGGCTGGTTTTGGTTTTCTCCGTTTAAGGGCTTATTTTTAAGCCTGTGTGATTTTTGGCAAATTTTCAGCATAATCTCAAACCGAGAGATTGGGGACAATACGGTAAGTTCCTACAAGATGCATTGGTCCCGTGCGAGGTGTTCGTGCCTCCTACGGGGTCATTTGGGGGTTGGTTTGGGCTTTCACCCTTCAACGGCATATTTTCAAGAAAGAGTGATTATTGTAAACTATTATCGTACTCTCAAATCGGGAGACCCGAGACTACGCGGTCAGTTCCTATAAGTTACATTGTCCCGTGGGAGGTGGTTGTGTCTCCTACGGGGTCGTTTTGTGGCTGGTTTGGGTTTTCGGCCTTTGACGACCTGTTTTCAAGAAAGTGATATTTTTGCAAATTATCTTCACACTCTCAAACTGAGAGACCCGGGACTATGCGGTCAGTTCCTACAAGTTATATTTGTCCCGTATGAGGTGTTCCTACTTCATACGGGGTCAGTTGGGGGATGGTTTGGGTTTTCACCCTTTAATAGCTTGTTTTCAAGTCCAAGTGTAATTTTTGCAAATTATCTTCATACTCTCAAAACGGTACACTCGAGACTACGCGGTCAGTTCCTACATGTTACATTGGTACCGTGCGAGGTGTTCGTGCCTCCTACGGGGTCTTTTGGGGGCTAGTTTCGGTTTTTACCCTTTAACGGCTTGGTTTTAAGTTAGTGTGATTTTTGTAAATTATCGGCGTACTTTCAAATAGAGAGACCATGGACTATGCGTGGTGTTCGTGCCTCCTACTGGATCGTTTGGGAGACGGTTTGGGTTTTCACCCTTTAATGGCGTGTTTGCAGGTCTAAGTGTGATTTTATCAAATTATCATCATACTCTCAAACCGGGAGACTCGAGACTACACGGTCAGTTCCTATATGTTACATTGATCCCGTGCGAGGTGTTCGTGCCTCCTACGGGCTCGTTGGTGGCTTCTTTGGGTTTTCAACCTTTAATGGCTTATTTTTAAGCCAAAGTGTGATTTTTTCAAAATATCAACATACTCTCTAACCGAGAGAACGAGGAGTATGAGGTGAGTTCCTACAAGTTTCATTAGTCCCGTGCGATGTGTTCGTGCCTTCTAAGGGCTGGTTTGGATTTTCACCCTTTAACGGCTTGTTTGTCAGTTTAAGTGTTGATTTTTGTAAACTATCATCATATTCTCAAACTAGGAGACCCGGGACTACGCGGTCAGTTCCTATAAGTTACATTGCTCTCTTTCGAGGTGTCGATCCTTCTACGAGGTTGTTTGGGGGTTGGTTTGGGTTTTCAACCTTAAACGACCTGTTTTCAAGCCTAAGTGTAATTTTTCAAAATTATCATCATACTCTCAAACCGGGAGACTCGAGACTTCATAGTCAGTTCCTATATGTTAAATTGGTCCCGTCCGAGGTGTTCGTGACTCATACGGGGTCATTTGCTGGCTAGTTTGGGTTTTCACCCTTTAATGGCTTATTTTTAAGTCAAAGTGTGATTTTTAAAATCATCGTCATACTCTCAAATCGGGAGACCGGGGAATACACGGTCAAATCCTACAAGTTACGTTGGTCCCGTGCGAGGTGTTCGTTCCTTCTACGGGGTCGTTTGGGGGTTGGTTTGGGTTTTTACCCTTTAACGGCCTATTTTCAAGTCTAAGTGTTATTTTTGCAAATTTTCATCACACTCTCAAACCGAGAGACTGGGGACAGTGCGGTAAGTTTCTACAAGTTACATTGGTCCCGTACGAGGTGTTCGTGCCTCCTATGGGGTCGTTTGGGGGTTGGTTTGGGTTTTCACCCTTTAACGGTTTATTTTCAAGAAAGTGTGATTTATGTAAATTGTCGTCGTACTCTCAAATCGGGAGACCCGGGACTACGCGGTCAGTTCTTACAAGTTAGATTGGTCTTGTGGGAGGTGTTCGTGCCTCCTACGGGGTCGTTTGGGGGCTGGTTTGGGTTTTTGCCCTTTGACGGCCTGTTTTCAAGAAAGTGATATTTTTGCAAATTATCTTCACATTAGTCCAAACTGAGAGACCCGGGACTATGCGGTCAGTTCCTACAAGTTATATTTGTCCCGTATGAGGTGTTCCTGCTTCATACGGGGTCGTTTGGGGGATGGTTTAGGTTTTCACCCTTTAACAGCTTGTTTTCAAGTCAAAGTGTAATTTTTCCAAATTATCGTCATACTCTGAAATCGGGAGACTCGAGACTACGCGGTGAGTTCCTACATGTTACATTGGTCCCGTGCGAGGTGTTCGTGCCTCAAACGGGGTCTTTTGGGGGCTAGTTTGGGTTTTCACCCTTTAACAGCTTGGTTTTAAGTCAGTGTGATTTTTGTAAATTATTGGCATACTTTGAAATAGGGAGACCATGGACTATGCGGTCAGTTGCTAAAAGTTACATTGGTCCCGTACAAGGTTTTTGTGCCTCCTACGGGGTTGTTTGGGGGCTGGTTTGGGTTTTCACCCTTTAACGACTTGTTTTCCAAAAAGTGTGATTTTTGCAAATTATCATCATACTCTCAAACTGGGAGACCTTGGACTATGCATTCAATTTCTACAAGTTACATTGGTCCCGTACGAGGTGTTTGTGCCTCATACGGGGTTGTTTGGGGACTGGTTTGGGTTTTCATCCTTTAACGACCTGTTTTCAAGCCAAAGTGTAATTTTTGCAATTATCATCATACTCTCAAACCGAGAGACCCGGGACTACGCGGTCAGTTCCTACATGTTACATTGGTCACTCTCAAATCGTGATACTAGGGACTACGCGGTCAGTTCCTACTTGTTTCATTGGTCTCGTGCGTGGTGTTCGTGCCTCCTACTGGATCGTTTGGGAGACGGTTTGGGTTTTCACCCTTTAATGGCGTGTTTACAAGTCTAAGTGTGATTTTTGCAAATTATCATCATACTCTCAAACCGGGAGACTCGAGACTACACGGTCAGTTCCTATATGTTACATTGATCCCGTGCGAGGTGTTCGTGCCTCCTACGGGCTCGTTGGTGGCTGCTTTGGGTTTTCACCCTTTAATGGCTTATTTTTAAGCCAAAGTGTGATTTTTTCAAAATATCAACATACTCTCTAATCGGGAGAACGGGGAGTATGAGGTGAGTTCCCACAAGTTTCACTGGTCCCGTGCGATGTGTTCATGCCTTCAACGGGCTGGTTTGGATTTTTCACCCTTTAACGGCTTGTTTGTCAGTTTAAATGTTGATTTTTGTAAATTATCATCATATTCTCAAACTAGGAGACCCGGGACTACGCGGTCAGTTCCTACAAGTTACATTGCTCTCGTTCGAGGTGTCGATCCTTCTACGAGGTCGTTTGGGGGCTGGTTTGGTTTTTCACCCTTTAACGGTTTATTTTCAAGAAAGTGTGATTTATGTAAATTGTCGTCGTACTCTCAAACCGGGAGACCCGGGACTACGCGGTCAGTTCTTACAAGTTAGATTGGTCCTGTGGGAGGTGTTCGTGCCTCCTACGGGGTCGTTTGGGGGCTGGTTTGGGTTTTTGCCCTTTGACGGCCTGTTTTCAAGAAAGTGATATTTTTGCAAATTATCTTCACATTAGTCCAAACTGAGAGACCCGGGACTATGCGATCAGTTCCTACAAGTTATATTTGTCCCGTATGAGGTGTTCCTGCTTCATACGGGGTCGTTTGGGGGATGGTTTAGGTTTTCACCCTTTAACAGCTTGTTTTCAAGTCAAAGTGTAATTTTTGCAAATTATCGTCATACTCTGAAATCGGGAGACTCGAGACTACGCGGTGAGTTCCTACATGTTACATTGGTCCCGTGCGAGGTGTTCGTGCCTCAAACGGGGTCTTTTGGGGGCTACTTTGGGTTTTCACCCTTTAACAACTTGGTTTTAAGTTAGTGTGATTTTTGTAAATTATTGGCATACTTTGAAATAGGGAGACCATGGACTATGCGGTCAGTTGCTAAAAGTTACATTGGTCCCGTACAAGGTTTTTGTGCCTCCTACGGGGTTGTTCGGGGGCTGGTTTGGGTTTTCACCCTTTAACGACTTGTTTTCCAAAAAGTGTGATTTTTGCAAATTATCATCATACTCTCAAACTGGGAGACCTTGGACTATGCATTCAATTTCTACAAGTTACATTGGTCCCGTACGAGGTGTTTGTGCCTCATACGGGGTTGTTTGGGGACTGGTTTGGGTTTTCATCCTTTAACGACCTGTTTTCAAGCCAAAGTGTAATTTTTGCAATTATCATCATACTCTCAAACCGAGAGACCCGGGACTACGCGGTCAGTTCCTACATGTTACATTGGTCACTCTCAAATCGTGATACTAGGGACTACGCGGTCAGTTCCTACTTGTTTCATTGGTCTCGTGCGTGGTGTTCGTGCCTCCTACTGGATCGTTTGGGAGACGGTTTGGGTTTTCACCCTTTAATGGCGTGTTTACAAGTCTAAGTGTGATTTTTGCAAATTATCATCATACTCTCAAACCGGGAGACTCGAGACTACACGGTCAGTTCTTATATGTTACATTGATCCCGTGCGAGGTGTTCGTGCCTCCTACGGGCTCGTTGGTGGCTGCTTTGGGTTTTCACCCTTTAATGGCTTATTTTTAAGCCAAAGTGTGATTTTTTCAAAATATCAACATACTCTCTAATCGGGAGAACGGGGAGTATGAGGTGAGTTCCCACAAGTTTCACTGGTCCCGTGCGATGTGTTCATGCCTTCAACGGGCTGGTTTGGATTTTTCACCCTTTAACGGCTTGTTTGTCAGTTTAAATGTTGATTTTTGTAAATTATCATCATATTCTCAAACTAGGAGACCCGGGACTACGCGGTCAGTTCCTACAAGTTACATTGCTCTCGTTCGAGGTGTCGATCCTTCTACGAGGTCGTTTGGGGGCTGGTTTGGGTTTTCACCCTTTAACGGTTTATTTTCAAGAAAGTGTGATTTATGTAAATTGTCGTCGTACTCTCAAACCGGGAGACCCGGGACTACGCGGTCAGTTCTTACATGTTAGATTGGTCCTGTGGGAGGTGTTCGTGCCTCCTACGGGGTCGTTTGGGGGCTGGTTTGGGTTTTTGCCCTTTGACGGCCTGTTTTCAAGAAAGTGATATTTTTGCAAATTATCTTCACATTAGTCCAAACTGAGAGACCCGGGACTATGAGGTCAGTTCCTACAAGTTATATTTGTCCCGTATGAGGTGGTCCTGCTTCATACGGGGTCGTTTGGGGGATGGTTTAGGTTTTCACCCTTTAACAGCTTGTTTTCAAGTCAAAGTGTAATTTTTGCAAATTATCGTCATACTCTGAAATCGGGAGACTCGAGACTACGCGGTGAGTTCCTACATGTTACATTGGTCCCGTGCGAGGTGTTCGTGCCTCAAACGGGGTCTTTTGGGGGCTACTTTGGGTTTTCACCCTTTAACAACTTGGTTTTAAGTTAGTGTGATTTTTGTAAATTATTGGCATACTTTGAAATAGGGAGACCATGGACTATGCGGTCAGTTGCTAAAAGTTACATTGGTCCCGTACAAGGTTTTTGTGCCTCCTACGGGGTTGTTCGGGGGCTGGTTTGGGTTTTCACCCTTTAACGACTTGTTTTCCAAAAAGTGTGATTTTTGCAAATTATCATCATACTCTCAAACTGGGAGACCTTGGACTATGCATTCAATTTCTACAAGTTACATTGGTCCCGTACGAGGTGTTTGTGCCTCATACGGGGTTGTTTGGGGACTGGTTTGGGTTTTCATCCTTTAACGACCTGTTTTCAAGCAAAAGTGTAATTTTTGCAATTATCATCATACTCTCAAACCGAGAGACCCGGGACTACGCGGTCAGTTCCTACATGTTACATTGGTCACTCTCAAATCGTGATACTAGGGACTACGCGGTCAGTTCCTACTTGTTTCATTGGTCTCGTGCGTGGTGTTCGTGCCTCCTACTGGATCGTTTGGGAGACGGTTTGGGTTTTCACCCTTTAATGGCGTGTTTGCAAGTCTAAGTGTGATTTTTGCAAATTATCATCATACTCTCAAACCGGGAGACTCGAGACCACACGGTCAGTTCCTATATGTTACATTGATCCCGTGCGAGGTGTTCGTGCCTCCTACGGGCTCGTTGGTGGCTGCTTTGGGTTTTCACCCTTTAATGGCTTATTTTTAAGCCAAAGTGTGATTTTTTCAAAATATCAACATACTCTCTAATCGGGAGAACGGGGAGTATGAGGTGAGTTCCCACAAGTTTCACTGGTCCCGTGCGATGTGTTCATGCCTTCAACGGGCTGGTTTGGATTTTCACCCTTTAACGGCTTGTTTTTCAGTTTAAATGTTGATTTTTGTAAATTATCATCATATTCTCAAACTAGGAGACCCGGGACTACGCGGTCAGTTCCTACAAGTTACATTGCTCTCGTTCGAGGTGTCGATCCTTCTATGAGGTCGTTTGGGGGCTGGTTTGGGTTTTCACCCTTTAACGGCTAGTTTTCAAGTCAAAGTGTGATTTTTGTAAATTTTTGTCTTACTCTTAAATATAGAGACCTAGGACTACGCATTCAGTTCCTACTAGTTACATTGGTCCAGTACATGGTCATCGTGCCTCCTACGGGATCATTTGAGGGCTGGTTTGGGTTTTCACCCTTTAATGGCGTCTTTGCAAGTCTAAGTGTGATTTTTGCAAATTATCGTCACACACTCAAATTGGGAGACCCAGGACTACGCATTAAATTCCTACAAGTTACATTGGTACCGTGCGAGGTGTTCGTTCCTCCTACGGGGTCGTTTGCGGGTTGGTTTCGGTTTTCAACCTTAAACGACCTGTTTTCAAGCCTAAGTGTAATTTTTCAAAATTATCATCATACTCTCAAACCGAGAGACTCGAGACTTCGTAGTCAGTTCCTATATGTTAAATTGGTCCCGTGCGAGGTGTTCGTGACTCCTACGGGGTCATTTGCGTGCTAGTTTGGGTTTTCACCCTTTAACGGCTTGTTTTTAAGTCAAAGTGTGATTTTTAAAATCATCGTCATACTCTCAAACCGGGAGACCGGGGAATACGCGGTCAAATCCTACAAGTTACGTTGGTCCCGTGCGAGGTGTTCGTTCCTTCTACGGGGTCGTTTGGGGGTTGGTTTGGGTTTTTACCCTTTAACGGCTTGTTTTCAAGTCTAAGTGTTATTTTTGCAAATTATCATCACACTCTCAAACCGAGAGACTGGGGACAATGCGGTAAGTTCCTACAAGTTACATTGGTCCCGTACGAGGTGTTCGTGCCTCCTATGGGGTCGTTTGGGGGTTGGTTTGGGTTTTCACCCTTTAACGGCTTATTTTCAAGAAAGTGTGATTTTTGTAAATTATCGTCGTACTCTCAAACCGGTAGACCCGGGACTACGCGGTCAGTTCTTACAAGTTACATTGGTCCTGCGGAAGGTGTTCGTACCTCCTACGGGGTCGTTTGGGGGTTGGTTTGGGTTTTTGCCCTTTGACGGCCTGTTTTCAAGAAAGTGATATTTTTGCAAATTATCTTCACACTCTCAAACTGAGAGACTCGGGACTATGCGGTCAGTTCCTACAAGTTATATTTGTCCCGTATGAGGTGTTCCTGCTTCATACGGGGTCGTTTGGGGGATGGTTTAGGTTTTCACCCTTTAACAGGTTGCTTTCAAGTCAAAGTGTAATTTTTGCAAATTATCGTCACACTCTCAAAACGGGAGACTCGAGACTACGCGGTCAGTTCCTACATGTTACATTGGACACGTGCGAGGTGTTCGTGCCTCCTACGGGGTCTTTTGGTGGCTAGTTTGGGTTTTCACCCTTTAACAACTTGGTTTTAAGTCAGTGTGATTTTTTTAAATTATTGGCATACTTTCAAATAGGGAGACCATGGACTATGCCGTCAGTTGCTAAAAGTTACATTGGTCCCGTACAAGGTTTTCGTGCCTCCTACGGGGTTGTTTCGGGGCTGGTTTGGGTTTTCACCCTTTAACGACTTGTTTTCCAGAAAGTGTGATTTTTGCAAATTATCATCATACTCTCAAACTGGGAGACCTTGGACTACGCATTCAATTTCTAAAAGTTACATTGGTCACGTGCGAGGTGTTTGTGCCTCCTAAGGGGTTGTTTGGGGGCTGGTTTGGGTTTTCACCCTTTAACGGCTTGTTTTCCAGAAAGTCTGATTTTTGGAAATTATCATCATAATCTCAAACTGGGAGATCTTGGACTACGCATTCAATTTCTACAAGTTACATTGGTCCCGTACGAGGTGTTTGTGCCTCCTACGGGGTAGTTTGGGGACTGGTTTGGGATTTCATCCTTTAACGAGCTGTTTTCAAGCCAAAGTGTAATTTTTGCAATTATCGTCATACTCTCAAACCGAGAGACCCGGGACTACGCGGTCAGTTCCTACATGTTACATTGGTCACTCTCAAATCGGGATACCAGGGACTACGCGGTCAGTTCCTACTTGTTTCATTGGTCTCGTGCATGGTGTTCGTGCCCCCTACTGGATCGTTTGGGAAACGGTTTGGGTTTTCACCCTTTAATGGCATGTTTGCAAGTCAAAGTGTGATTTTTGCAAATTATCATCATACTCTCAAACCGGGAGACTCGAGACTGCACGATCAGTTCCTATATGTTACATTGATCCCGTGCGAGGTGTTCGTGCCTCCTACGGGCTCGTTGGTGGCTGCTTTGGGTTTTCACCCTTTAATGGCTTATTTTTAAGCCAAAGTGTGATTTTTTCAAAATATCAACATACTCTCTAATCGGGAGAACGGGGAGTATGAGGTGAGTTCCCACAAGTTTCACTGGTCCCGTGCAATGTGTTCATGCCTTCAACGGGCTGGTTTGGATTTTCACCCTTTAACGGCTTGTTTTTCAGTTTAAATGTTGATTTTTGTAAATTATCATCATATTCTCAAACTAGGAGACCCGGGACTACGCGGTCAGTTCCTACAAGTTACATTGCTCTCGTTCGAGGTGTCGATCCTTCTATGAGGTCGTTTGGGGGCTGGTTTGGGTTTTCACCCTTTAACGGCTAGTTTTCAAGTCAAAGTGTGATTTTTGTAAATTTTTGTCTTACTCTTAAATATAGAGACCTAGGACTACGCATTCAGTTCCTACTAGTTACATTGGTCCAGTACAAGGTCATCGTGCCTCCTACGGGATCATTTGAGGGTTGGTTTGGGTTTTCACCCTTTAATGGCGTGTTTGCAAGTCTAAGTGTGATTTTTGCAAATTATCGTCACACTCTCAAATCGGGAGACCCAGGACTATGCGTTCAATTCCTATAAGTTACATTGGTCCCGTGCGAGGTGTTCGTTCCTCATACGGGGTCGTTTGGGGGTTGGATTAGGTTTTCAACCTTAAACGACCTGTTTTCAAGCCTAAGTGTAATTTTTCCAAATTATCATCATACTCTGAAACCGGGAGATTCGAGACTTCGTATTCAGTTCCTATATGTTAAATTGGTCCCGTGCGAGGTGTTCGTGCCTCCCACGGGGTCGTTTAGTGGCTAGTTTGGGTTTTCACCCTTTAATGGCTTATTTTTAAGTCGAAGTGTGATTTTTAAAATTATCATCATACTCTCAAACTGGGAGACCGAGAAATACGCGGTCAAATCCTACAAGTTACGTTGGTCCGTGCGAGGTGTTCGTTCCTTCTACGGGGTCGTTTGGAGGTTGGTTTGGGTTTTTCCCTTTAACGGACTTTTTTCAAGTCTAAGTGTTATTTTTGCAAATTATCATCACACTCTCAAACCGAGAGACCCTGGAATACGCAGCCAGTTCCTATAAGTTACATTGGTCCCGTGCGAGGTGTTCGTGCCTCCTATGGGGTCGTTTGGTGATTGGTTTGGGTTTTCACCCTTTAACGGCCTTTTTTTAAGAAAGTGTGATTTTTGCAAATTATCGTCATACTCACAAACCGGGTGACCCAGGACTACACAGTTAGTTCCTACAAGTTACATTAGTCCCGTGCGAGGTGTTCGTGCCTCCTTCAAGGTCGTTTGTGGGTTGGTTTTGGTTTTCATCCTTTAAGGGCTTCTTTTTAGGTCAGTGTAATTTTTGCAAATTATCAGCATACTCTCAAACAGAGAGACTAGGGACAATGCGGTAAGTTCCTACAAGTTACATTGGTCCCATGCGAGGTGTTCGTGCCTCCTATGGGGTCGTTTGGGGGTTGGTTTGGGTTTTCACCCTTTAACGGCTTGTTTTCCAGATAGTGTGATTTTTGCAAATTATCATCATACTCTCTAACTGGGAGACCTTGGACTACGCATTCAATTTCTACAAGTTACATTGGTCCTGTACGAGGTGTTTGTGCCTCCTACGGGGTAGTTTGGGGACTGGTTTGGTTTTTCGTCCTTTCACGACCTGTTTTCAAGCCAAAGTGTAATTTTTGCAATTATCGTCATACTCTCAAACCGAGAGACCCGAGACTACGCGATCAGTTCCTACATGTTACATTGATCACTCTCAAACCGTGATACCAGGGACTACGCGGTCAGTTCCTACTTGTTTCATTGGTCTCGTGCGTGGTGTTCGTGCCTCCTACTGGATCGTTTGGGAGCCGGTTTGGGTTTTCACCCTTTAATGTCTTTTTTTAAGCCAAAGTGTGATTTTTGCAAATTATCATCATACTCTCAAACTGGGAGACCTTGGACTACGCATTAAATTTCTAAAAGTTACATTGGTCCCGTGCGAGGTGTTTGTGCCTCCTACGGGGTTGTTTGGGGGCTGGTTTGGGTTTTCACCCTTTAACGGCTTGTTTTCCAGAAAGTGTGATTTTTTCAAATTATCATCATACTCTCAAACTGGGAGACCTTGGACTACGCATTCAATTTCTACAAGTTACATTGGTCCCGTACGAGGTGTTTGTGCCTCCTACGGGGTAGTTTGGGGACTGGTTTGGGTTTTCAACCTTTAATAAGCTTTTTTCAAGCCAAAGTGTAATTTTTGCAATTATCGTCATACACTCAAACCGAGAGACCCGGGACTACGCGGTCAGTTCCTACATGTTACATTGGTCACTCTCAAACTGTGATACTAGGGACTATGCGGTCAGCTCCTACTTGTTTCATTGGTCTCGTGCGTGGTTTTCTTGCCTCCTACTGGATCGTTTGGGAGACGGTTTGGGTTTTCACCCTTTAATGGCGTGTTTGCATGTCTATGTGTGATTTTTGCAAATTATCATCATACTCTCAAACCGGGAGACTCGAGACTACACGGTCAGTTCCTATATGTTACATTGATCCCGTACGATGTGTTCGTGCCTCCTACGGGCTCGTTGGTGGCTGCTTTGGGTTTTCACACTTTAATGGCTTGTTTTTAACCAAAGTGTGATTTTTTTAAAATATCAACATACTCTCTAACCGGGAGAACGGGGAGTATGAGGTGAGTTCCTACAAGTTTCATTGGTCCCGTGTGATGTGTTCGTGCCTTCTACGAGCTGGTTTGGATTTTCACCCTTTAACGACTTGTTTTTCAGTTTAAGTGTTGATTTTTGTAAATTATCATCATATTCTCAAACTAGGAGACCCGGGACTACGCAGTCAGTTCCTACAAGTTACATTGCTCTCGTTCGAGGTGTCGATCCTTCTACGGGGTCGTTTGGGGGCTGGTTTGGGTTTTCACCCTTTAATCGCTAGTTTTCAACTCAAAGTGTGATTTTTGCAAATTTTTGTCTTACTCTTAGATAGAGAGACCTAGGACTACGCGGTCAGTTCCTACAAGTTACATTGGTCCGGTACAAGGTGTTCCTGCCTCCTACGGGATCATTTGAGGTCTGGTTTGGGTTTTCATTCTTTAATGGCCTGTTTGCAAGTCTAAGTGTGAGTTTTTCAAATTATCGTCACACTCTCAAATCGAGAGACCCAGGACTATGCGTTCAATTCCTACAAGTTACATTGGTCCCGTGCGAGGTGTTCGTTCCTCCTACGGGGTCGTTTGGGGGTTTCTTTAGGTTTTTAACCATAAATGACCTATTTTCAAGCCTAAGTGTAATGTTTCCAAATTATCATCATACTCTGAAACCGGGAGACTCGAGACTTCGTAGTCAGTTCCTATATGTTAAATTGGTCCCGTGCGAGGTGTTCGTGCCTCCTACGGGGTCGTTTGGTGGCTATTTTGGGTTTTCATCCTTTAACGCCTTATTTTTAAGTCGAAGTGTGATTTTTAAAATTATCGTCATACTCTCAAACCGGGAGACCGAGAAATACGTGGTCAAATCCTACAAGTTACGTTGGTCCGGTGCGAGGTGTTCGTTCCTTCTACGGGGTCGTTTGGGGGTTGGTTTGGGTTTTTACCCTTTAATGGCCTGTTTTCAAGTCTAAGTGTTATTTTTGCAAATTATCATCACACTCTCAAACCGAGAGACCCGGGACTACGCAGCCAGTTCTTATAAGTTACATTGGTCCCGTGCGAGGTGTTCGTGCCTCCTACGGGGTCGTTTGGTGATTGGTTTGGGTTTTCACCCTTTAACGGCCTGTTTTTAAGAAAGTGTGATTTTTGCAAATTATCGTCATACTCTCAAACCGGGTGACCCAGGACTACACAGTTAGTTCCTACAAGTTACATTGGTCCCGTACGAGGTGTTCGTGCCTCCTTTAAGGTCGTTTGTTGGCTGGTTTTGGTTTTCATCCTTTAAGGGCTTATTTTTAGGTCAGTGTAATTTTTGTAAATTATCAGCATACTCTCAAACCGAGAGACTGGGGACAATGCGGTAAGTTCCTACAAGTTACATTGGTCCCGTGCGAGGTGTTCGTGCCTCCTATGGGGTCGTTTGGGGGTTGGTTTGGGTTTTCAACCTTTAATGGCTTATTTTCAAGAAAGTATGATTTTTGTAAATTATCATCGTACTCTCAAACCGGGAGACTCGGGACTACGCGGTCAATTCCTATAAGTTATATTGGTCCTGTTGGAGGTGTTCGTGCCTCCTACGGGGTCGTTTGGGGGCTGGTTTGGGTTCTTGCCCTTTGACGGCCTGTTTTCAAGAAAGTGATATTTTTGCAAATTATCTTCACACTCTCAAACTGAAAGACCCGGGACTATGCGCTGAGTTTATACAAGTTATATTTGTCTCGTATGAGGTGTTCTTGCTTCATACGGGGTCGTTTGGGGGATGGTTTAGATTTTCACCCTTTAACAGTTTATTTTCAAGTCAAAGTGTAATTTTTGCAAATTATCGTCACACTCTCAAAACGGGAGACTCGAGACTACGCGATCAGTTCCAGCATGTTACATTGGTCCCGTGCGAGGTGTTCGTTCCTGCTACAGGGTCTTTTGGGGGCTAGTTTGGGTTTTCACCCTTTAACGGCTTGGTTTTAAGTCAGTGTGATTTTTGTAAATTATTGGCATACTTTCAAATAGGGAGACCATGGACTATGCGGTCAGTTGCTAAAAGTTACATTGGTCCCGTACAAGGTTTTCGTGCCACCTACGGGGTTGTTTATGGGCTGGTTTTGGTTTTCACCCTTTAACGACTTGTTTTCCAGAAAGTGTGATTTTTGCAAATTATCATCATACTCTCAAACTGGGAGACCTTGGACTACGCATTCAATTTCTAAAAGTTACATGGGTCCCGTGCGAGGTGTTTGTGCCACTTACGGGGTTATTTGGGGGCTGGTTTGGGTTTTCACCCTTTAACGGCTTGTTTTCCAGAAAGTGTGATTTTTTCAAATTATCATCATACTCTCAAACTGGGAGACCTTGGACTACGAATTCAATTTCTACAAGTTACATTGGTCCCGTACGAGGTGTTTGTGCCTCCTACGGGGTAGTTTGGGGACGGGTTTGGGTTTTCAACCTTTAACAACCTGTTTTCAAGCCAAAGTGTAATTTTTGTAATTATTGTCATACTCTCAAACCGAGAGACCCGGGACTACGCGGTCAGTTCCTACATGTTACATTGGTCACTCTCAAACCGTGATACTAGGGACTATGCCGTCAGTTCCTACTTGTTTCATTGGTCTCGTGCGTTGTGTTCTTGCCTCCTACTGGATCGTTTGGGAGACGGTTTGGGTTTTCACCCTTTAATGGCGTGTTTGCATGTCTATGTGTGATTTTTGCAAATTATCATCATACTCTCAAACCGGGAGACTCGAGACTTCACGGTCAGTTCCTATATGTTACATTGATCCCGTGCGAGGTGTTCGTGCCTCCTACGGGCTCGTTGGTGGCTGCTTTGGGTTTTCACACTTTAATGGCTTATTTTTAAGCCAAAGTGTGATTTTTTCAAAATATCAACATACTCTCTAACCGGGAGAACGGGGAGTATGAGGTGAGTTCCTACAAGTTTCATTGGTCCCGTGCGATGTGTTCGTGCCTCCTACGAGCTGGTTTGGATTTTCACCCTTTAACGGCTTGTTTTTCAGTTTAAGTGTTGATTTTTGTAAATTATCATCATATTCTCAAACTAGGAGACCCAGGACTACGCAGTCAGTTCCTACAAGTTACATTGCTCTCGTTCGAGGTGTCGATCCTTCTACGAGGTCGTTTGGGGGCTGGTTTGAGTATTCACCCTTTAACGGCTAGTTTTCAACTCAAAGTGTGATTTTTACAAATTTTTGTCTTACTCTTAGATAGAGAGACCTAGGACTACGCGGTCAGTTCCTACAAGTTACATTGGTCCAGTACAAGGTGTTCGTGCCTCCTACGGGATCATTTGAGGGCTGGTTTGGGTTTTCATCCTTTAATGGCGTGTTTGCAAGTCTAAGTGTGATTTTTGCAAATTATCGTCACACTCTCAAATCGAGAGACCCAAGACTATGCATTCAATTCCTACAAGTTACATTGGTCCCGTGCGAGGTGTTCGTTCCTCCTACGGGGTCGTTTGGGGGTTTGTTTAGGTTTTTAACCTTAAACGACCTATTTTCAAGCCTAAGTGTAATGTTTCCAAATTATCATCATACTCTGAAACCGGGAGACTCGAGACTTCGTAGTCAGTTCCTATATGTTAAATTGGTCCCGTGCGAGGTGTTCGTGCCTCCTACGGGGTCGTTTGGTGGCTAGATTGGGTTTTCATCCTTTAACGGCTTATTTTTAAGTCGAAGTGTGATTTTTAAAATTATCGTCATACTCTCAAACCGGGTGACCGAGAAATACGTGGTCAAATCCTACAAGTTACGTTGGTCCCGTGCGAGGTGGTCGTTCCTTCTACGGGGTCGTTTGGGGGTTGGTTTGGGTTTTTACCCTTTAACGGCCTGTTTTCAAGTCTAAGTGTTATTTTTGCAAATTATCATCACACTCTCAAACCGAGAGACCCGGGACTACGCAGCCAGTTCCTATAAGTTACATTGGTCCCGTGCGAGGTGTTCGTGCCTCCCACGAGGTCGTTTGGTGATTTGTTTGGGTTTTCACCCTTTAACGGCCTGTTTTTAAGAAAGTGTGATTTTTGCAAATTATCATCGTACTCTCAAACCGGGTGACCCAGGACTACACAGTTAGTTCCTACAAGTTACATTGGTCCCGTGCGAGGTGTTCGTGCCTACTTCAAGGTCGTTGGTGGGCTGGTTTTTGTTTTCATCCTTTAAGGGCTTATTTCTACGTCAGTGTAATTTTTGCAAATTATCAGCATACTCTCAAACCGAGAGACTGGGGACAATGCGGTAAGTTCCTACAAGTTACATTGGTCTCGTGCGAGGTGTTCGTGCCTCCTATGGGGTCGTTTGGGGGTTTTTTTGGGTTTTCACCCTTTAACGTCTTATTTTCAAGAAAGTGTGATCTTTGTAAATTATCATCGTACTCTCAAACCGGGAGACTCGGGACTACGCGGTCAGTTCCTATAAGTTACATTGGTCCTGTGGGAGGTGTTCGTGCCTCCTACGGGGTCATTTGGGGGCTGGTTTGGGTTTTTGCCCTTTGACGGCCTGTTTTCAAGAAAGTGATATTTTTGCAAATTATCTCCACACTCTCAAACTGAGAGACTTGGGACTATTCGGTTAGTTCCAACAAGTTATATTTGTCCCGTATGAGGTGTTCCTGCTTCATACGGGGTCGTTTGGAGGATTGTTTAGGTTTTCACCCTTTACCAGCTTGTTTTCAAGACAAAGTGTAATTTTTGCAAATTATCGTCATACTCTCAAAACGGGAGACTCGAGACTACGCGATCAGTTCCATCATGTTACATTGGTCCCATGCGAGGTGTTCGTACCTCCTATAGGGTCTTTTGGGGGCTAGTTTGGGTTTTCACCCGTTAACGGCTTGGTTTTAAGTCAGTGTGATTTTTGTAAATTATTGGCATACTTTCAAATAGCGAGACCATGGACTATACGGTCAGTTGCTAAAAGTTACATTGGTCCCGTACAAGGTTTTCATGCCACCTACGGGGTTGTTTAGGGGATGGTTTGGGTTTTCACCCTTTAACGACTTGTTTTCCAGAAAGTGTGATTTTTGCAAATTATCATCATACTCTCAAACTGGGAGACCTTGGACTACGCATTGAATTTCTAAAAGTTACATTGGTCCCGTGTGAGGTGTTTGTGCCTCCTACGGGGTTATTTGGGGGCTGGTTTGGGTTTTCACCCTTTAACGGCTTGTTTTCCAGAAAGTGTGATTTTTTCAAATTATCATCATACTCTCAAACTGGGAGACCTTGGACTACGCATTCAATTTCTAGAAGTTACATTGGTCCCGTACGAGGTGTTTGTGCCTCCTACGGGGTAGTTTGGGGACTGGTTTGGGTTTTCAACCTTTAACAACCTATTTTCAAGCCAAAGAGTAATTTTTGCAATTATCGTCATACTCTCAAACCGAGAGACCCGGGACTACGCGGTCAGTTCCTACATGTTACATTGGTCACTCTCAAACCGTGATACTAGGGACTATGCGGTCAGTTCCTACTTGTTTCATTGGTCTCGTGCGTGGTGGTCTTGCCTCCTACTGGATCGTTTGGGAGACGTTTTGGGTTTTAACCCTTTAATGGCGTGTTTGCATGTCTATGTGTGATTTTTGCAAATTATCATCATACTCTCAAACCAGGAGACTCAAGACTACACGGTCAGTTCCTATATGTTACATTGATCCCGTACGAGGTGTTCGTGCCTCCTACGGGCTCGTTGGTGGCTGATTTGGGTTTTCACACTTTAATGGCTTATTTTTAAGCCAAAGTGTGATTTTTTCAAAATATCAACATACTCTCTAACCGGGAGAACGGGGAGTATGAGGTGAGTTCCTAAAAGTTTCATTGGTCCCGTGCGATGTGTTCGTGCCTCCTACGAGCTGGTTTGGATTTTCACCCTTTAACGGCTTGTTTTTCAGTTTAAGTGTTGATTTTTGTAAATTATCATCATATTCTCAAACTAGGAGACCCGGGACTACGCAGTCAGTTCCTACAAGTTACATTGCTCTCGTTCGAGGTGTCGATCCTTCTACTAGGTCGTTTGGGGGATGGTTTGGGTTTTCACCCTTTAACGGCTAGTTTTCAACTCAAAGTGTGTTTTTTGCAAATTTTTGTCTTACTCTTAGATAGAGAGACCTAGGACTATGCGGTCAGTTCCTACAAGTTACATTGGTCCAGTACAAGGTGTTCGTGCCTCCTACGGGATCATTTGAGGGTTGGTTTGGGTTTTCATCCTTTAATGGCGTGTTTGCAAGTCTAAGTGTGATTTTTGCAAATTATCGTCACACTCTCAAATCGAGAGACCCAGGACTATGCGTTCAATTCCTACAAGTTACATTGGTCCCGTGCGAGGTGTTCGTTCCTCCTACGGGGTCGTTTGGGGGTTTCTTTAGGTTTTTAACCTTAAACGACCTATTTTCAACCCTAAGTGTAATGTTTCCAAATTATCATCATACTCTGAAAGCGGGAGATCGAGACTTCGTAGTCAGTTCCTATATGTTAAATTGGTCCCATGCGAGGTGGTCGTGCCTCCTACGGGGTCGTTTGGTGGCTAGTTTGGGTTTTCATCCTTTAACGGCTTATTTTTAAGTCGAAGTGTGATTTTTAAAATTATCGTCATACTCTCAAACCGAGAGACCGAGAAATACGCGGTCAAATCCTACAAGTTACGTTGGTCCCGTGCGAGGTGGTCGTTCCTTCTACGGGGTCGTTTGGGGGTTGGTTTGGGTTTTTACCCTTTAACGGCCTGTTTTCAAGTCTAAGTGTTATTTTTGTAAATTATCATCACACTCTCAAACCGAGATACCCGGGACTACGCAGCCAGTATCTATAAGTTACATTGGTCCCGTTCGAGGTGTTCATGCCTCCTACGGGGTCGTTTGGGTTTTCACCCTTTAACGGCCTGTTTTTAAGAAAGTGTGATTTTGGCAAATTATCATCGTACTCTCAAACCGGGTGACCCAGGACTACACAGTTAGTTCCTAAAAGTTACATTGGTCCCGTGCGAGGTGTTCGTGCCTCCTTCAAGGTCGTTGGTGGGCTGGTTTTTGTTTTCATCCTTTAAGGGCTTATTTTTAGGTCAGTGTAATTTTTGCAAATTATCAGCATACTCTCAAACCGAGAGACTGGGGACAATGCGGTAAGTTCCTACAAGTTACATTGGTCCCGTGCGAGGTGTTCGTGCCTCCTATGGGGTCGTTTGGGGGTTTGTTTGGGTTTTCACCCTTTAACGTCTTATTTTCAAGAAAGTGTGATTTTTGTAAATTATCATCGTACTCTCAAACCGGGAGACTCGGGACTACGCGGTCAGTTCCTATAAGTTACATTGGTCCTGTGGGAGGTGTTCGTGCCTCCTACGGGGTCGTTTGGGGGTTGGTTTGGGTTTTTGCCCTTTGACGGCCTGTTTTCAAGAAAGTGATATTTTTGCAAATTATCTTCACACTCTCAAACTGAGAGACTTGGGACTATGCGGTCAGTTCCTACAAGTTATATTTGTCCCGTATGAGGTGTTCCTGCTTCATACGGGGTCGTTTGGAGGATGGTTTAGGTTTTCACCCTTTACCAGCTTGTTTTCAAGACAAGGTGTAATTTTTGCTAATTATCGTCATAATCTCAAAACGGGAGACTCAAGACTACGCGGGCAGTTCCTACATGTTACATTGGTCCCGTGCGAGGTGTTCGTGCCTCCTAAGGGGTCGATTGGGGGCTAGTTTGGGTTTTCACCCTTAAAGGCTTGGTTTTAAATTAGTGTGATTTTTGTAAATTATCTCCTTAATTTCAAATAGGGAGACCATGGACTATGCGGTCAGTTCCTAAAAGCTACATTAGTCCCGTAGAAGGTGTTCGTGCCTCCTACGGGGTTGTTTGGGGGCTGATTTGGGTTTTCACCCTTTAACGACTTGTTTTCCAAAAAGTGTGATTTTTCCAAATTGTCATCATACTCTCAAACTGGGAGACCTTGGACTACGCATTCAATTTCTACAAGTTACATTGGTCCCGTACGAGGTGTTTTTGCCTCCTACGGGGTTGTTTGGGGGCTGGTTTGGGTTTTCACCCTTTGACGGCTTGTTTTCCAAAAAGTGTGATTTTTGCAAATTATCATCATACTCTCAAACTGGGAGACCTTGGACTACACATTCTATTTCTACAAGTTACATTTGTCCCGTACGAGGTTTTTGTACCTCCTACGGAGTCGTTTGGGGACTGGTTTGGGTTTTCAACCTTTAATGGCCTGTTTTCAAGTCTAAGTGTATTTTTTGCAATTATCGTCACACTCTCAAACCGAGAGACCCAGAGCTACGCAGTCAGTTCCTACATGTTACATTGGTCACTCTCAATCCGGGATACCCGGGACTACGCGGTCAGTTCCTACAAGTTACATTGGCCTCGAGCGAGGTGTTCGTGCCTCCTACGGGGTCGTTTGGTGGATGGTTTGCGTTTTTACCCTTTAATGCCCTATTTTTAAGAAAGTCTGATTTTTGAAAATTATCATCAGACTCACAAATCGGGAGACCCTGGACTACCCGGTCAGTTCCTACAAGTTACATTGGTCCCGTGCGAGGTATTCGTGTCTCCGACGAGGTCGTTTGGGGCCTGGTTTCGGTTTTCCCCCTTTAACGAATTATTTTTAAGTAAGTGTGATTTTTGCAAATTATTGACATAGTCTCAAATAGGGAGGCCAAGGACTATGCGGGCAGTTCCTACAATTTACATTGGTCCCATGAGAGGCGTTCGTCCCTCCTACGGGGTCGTTTGGGATGGTTTGGGTTTTTACCCTTTAACGACTTGTTTTGAAGAAAGTGTGATTTTTGCAAATTATCAACATACTCTCAAATAGGGAGACCAAGGACTTCTTGTTCAGTTCCTACAAGTTACATTAGTCCCGTGCGAGCTGTCCGTGCCTCCTACGGGGTCGTTTGGTGGCTGGTTTGGGTTTTCACCCTTTAATGGTCGATTTTCAAGAAAGTGTGATCTTTGCAAATTATCATCATGCTCTCAAACCAGGGGACCCAGGACTATGCAGTCAGTTCCTATAAGTTACATTGGTCCCATGCGGGGTGTTCGTGCCTCACACAAGGTCGTGTGGTGGGTGGTTTGGGTTTTCACCCTTTAACGTCTTGTTTTAAGTCAAAGTGTGATTTTTACAAATTATTGTTATACTCTCAACCCGGGATATCGCGGACTACATGGAGAGTTCCTACAAGTTACATTGGTCTTGCGCGACGTGTTCATCCCTCCTACGATGTCGTTTGGGGGCTAGTTTGGGGTTTCACCCTTTAACGGCTTCTTTTCAAGTCAAAGTGTGATTTTTACAAATTATCGTCATACTCTCAAATCGGGAGACTCGGGACTATGCGGTGAGTTCCTACATGTTACATTGGTCCTGTGCGAGCTGTTTGTGCCTCCTACGGGGTCGTTTGGTGGTTGGTTTGGGTTTTCACCCTTTAACGTCTTATTTTCAAGAAAGTGTGATTTTTCGAAATTATCATCATACTCTCCAATCGGGAGACCCGGGACTATGCGGTCACTTCCTACAAGTTACAATGGTCCCGTACGAGGTGTTCATGCCTCCTACGGGGTCGTTTGGTGGTTTGTTTGGGTTTTCACCTTTTAACGGCCTGTATTTTAAAAAAGTGTGATTTTTGCAAATTGTCGATACTCTCTCAAACCTGGAGACCCGGGACTATGCAGTTAGTTCTTACAAGTTACATTGGTTTCGTGCGACGTGTTCGTGCCTCATACGGGGTCGTTTGGTCGATGGTTTGGGTTTTCACACCTTAACGTCTTATTTTTAAGTTAAAGTGTGATTTTTGCAAATTATTATCATACTCTCAAACCGGGATACCAGGGACTACACGGTCAGTTCGTACAACTTACATTGGTCTTGTCCAAGGTGTTCGTGCCTCCTACGAGGTCCTTTGAGGGCTGGTTTGGGTTTTCACCCTTTAACGGCTTATTTTCAAGTGAAAGTGTGATTTTTGCAAATTGTCATCATACTCTCAAATCGGGAGACTCGAGACTACTCGATCGGTTCCTCTATGTTACATTGGTCTCGTGCAAGGTGTTCGTGCCTCCTACAGGGTCGTTTGGGGGTTGGTTTGGGTTTTCACCCTTGAACGACTTGTTTCTAAGTTAGTGTTATTTTTGCAAATTTTCGGCATACTCTCAAATCAGGAGATCGGGGACTACGCGGTCAGCTCCTAGAAGTTACATTGGTCCCGTACAAGGTGCTCAGGCCTCCTACGGGGTCATTTGGTGGTTGGTTTGGGTTTTCACCCTTTAACGGCCTGTTTTCAAGAATGTGTAATTTTTGCAAATTATCGTCACACTCTTAAACCGGGAGACCTGGGACTATGCGGTCAGTTCTTATAAGTTACATTTGTTCCGTGCGAGGTGTCCGTGTCTCATACGGGGTCGTTTGGTCGATGGTTTGGGTTTTCACACTTTAATCGCATGTTTTTAAGTCAAAGTGTGATTTTTGGATATTATCCTCATACTCTCAAAGTGGGATACGCGGGACTACCCGTTCAGTTCCTCTACCTAACATTGGTCCCGTGTGTTGTGTTTTGGGTCCTACGGGGTCGTTTTGGGGCTTGGTTTGAGTTTTCACCCTTTAACGACTTATTTTCAAGTCAAACTGTGATTTGTGCAAATTGTCGCCATACTTTCAAACCAGGAGACTCGAGACTTTGCGGTCAGTTCCTCTGTGTTACATTGGTCACGTGCGAGGTGTTCGTGCCTCCTATGGGGTCGTTTGGCGACTGGTTTCGGTTTTCACCCTTCAACGGCTTCTTTTTAAGTCAGTGTGATTTTTTCAAATTATCGACATACTCTGAAATCCGGGGACTATGTGGTCAGTTCCTTCAATTTACATTGGTCCCGTACAAGGTTCTCGTGCCTCCTACGGGGTCATTTGGCGGCTGGTTTCAGTTTTCACCCTTTAACGGTTTATTTTCAAGAAAGTGTGATTTTTGCAAATTATCATCATACTCTCAAACCGGGAGACCTAGGACTACGCGTTCAATTCCCTCAAGTTACATTGGTCCCGTCCGAGGTGTTCGTGCCTCCTACGGGGTCGTTTGAGGGTTGGTTTGGGTTTTCAACCTTTAACGACATGTTTTCAAGCCTAAGTGTAATTTTTTCAAAATATCGTCATACTCTCAAACTGGGAGACTCGAGACTACACGGTCAGTTCTTACATGTTAAATTGGTCTCGTACGAGGTGTTCGTGCCTCCTACGGGGTCGTCTGGTGGCTAGCTTGGATTTTGACCCTTTAACGGCTTGTTTTTAAGTCAAAGTGTGATTTTAAAAATTATCGTCATACTCTAAAACCGCGAGACCGGGGAATACGCGGTCAATTCCTACAAGTTACATTGGTCCCGTGCGAGGTGTCCGTTCCTTCTACGGGGTCATTTGGGGGTTGGTTTTTGTTTTTACCCTTTAACGGCCTATTTTCAATTCTAAGTGTGATTTTGGAAAATTATCGTCACACTCTCAAATCGGGAAACCCGGAATACGCAGTCAGTTCGTATAAGTTACATTGGTCACGCGCGAGGTGTTCGTGCCTCATACGAGGTCATTTGGTGATTGGTTCGGGTTTTCACCCTTTAACGGCCTATTTTTAAGAAAGTGTGATTTTTGTATAGATCATCATACTCTCAAACCGGGTGACTCAGGACTACACGGTTAGTTCCTACAAGTTACATTGGTCCCGTGCGAGGTGTTCGTGCCTCCTTCAAGGTCATTTGTGGGATGGTTTTTGTTTTCACCCTTTAAGGGCTTATTTTTAAGTCAGTGTGATTTTTGCAAATTATAAGCATACTCTCAAACCGAGAGACTGGGGACAATGCGGTAAGTTCCTACAAGTTACATTAGTCCCGTGCGAGGTGTTCGTGCCTCCTACGGGGTCGTTTGGGGGTTGGTTTGGGTTTTCACCCTTTAACAGCTTGTTTTCAAGTCAGAGTGTAATTTTTGCAAATTATCGTCATACTCTCACAATGGGAGACTCGAGACTACGCGGTCAGTTCCTACATGTTACATTGGTCCCGTACGAGGTGTTCGTGCCTCCTACGGGGTCTTTTGGGGGCTAGTTTGGGTTTTCACCCTTTAACATCTTGGTTTTAAGTTAGTGTGAATTTTGTAAATTATCGGCATACATTCAAATGGGGAGACCATGGACTATGCGGTTAGTTCCTAAAAGTTTCATTGGTCCCGTACAAGGTGTTCGTGCTTCCTACGGGTTGTTTGGGGGCTGGTTTGGTTTTTCACCCTTTAACGGCTTGTTTTCCAGAAAGTGTGATTTTTGCAAATTATCATCATACTCTCAAACTGGGAGACCTTGGACTGCGCATTCAATTTCTACAAGTTATATTGGTCCCGTGCGAGGTGTTTGTGCCACATACGGGGTCGTTTGGGGAGTGGTTTTGGTTTTTAACCTTTAACGGCATGTTTTCCAGAAAGTGTAATTTTTGCAAATTATCATCATACTCTCAAACTGGGAGACCTTGGACTACGTATTCAATTTCTACAAGTTACATTGGTCCCGTGCGAGGTGTTTGTGCCTCATACGGGGTCGTTTGGGGACTCGTTTGGGTTTTCAACCTTTAACGGCCTATTTCAATCCTAAGTGTAATTTTTTCAATTATCGTCACACTCTCAAACCCAGATACCCGGGACAACGCGGTCAGTTCCTACATGTTACACTGGTCACTCTCAATCCGGTAGACCCGAGACTACGCGATCAGTTCCTACAAGTTACATTGGCCCCGAGCGAGGTGTTCGTGCCTCCTACGGGGTCGTTTGGTGGTTGGTTTGGGTTTTCACCCTTTAATGGCCTATTTTTTAAGAAAGTGTGATTTTTGAAAATTATCATCATACTCTCAAATCGGGAGACCCGGGACTATGCGGTTAGTTCCTAAAAGTTACATTGGTACCATGCGCGGTATTCGTGTCTCCGACGAGGTCATTTGGGGCCTGGTTTGGGTTTTCACCCTTTAACGGATTATTTTTAAGTCAGTGTGATTTTTTCAAATTATTGACATACTCTCAAATAGGGAGACCAAGGACTACGCGGTCAGTTCCTACAAGTTACATTAGTCCCATTCGAGGTGTTCGTGCCTCCAACAGGGTTGTTTGGGGATGGTTTGGGTTTTCACCCTTTAACGGCTTGTTTTCAAGAAAGTGTGATTTTTGCAAATTATCGACATACTCTCAAATAGGGAGAGCAAGGACTTCGCGTTCAGTTCCTATAAGTTTCATTGGTTCCGTAAAAGGTTCGCATGCCTCCTACGGGGTCATTTGGCGACTGGTTTCGGTTTTCACCCATTAACGGCTTATTTTCAAAAAAGTGTATTTTTTTCAAATTATCATCATACTCTCAAATCGGGAGACCTAGGACTACGCGTTCAATTCCTACAAGTTACATTGGTCCCGTCCGAGGTGTTCGTGCCTCCTACGGGGTCGTTTGGGGGTTGGTTTGGGTTTTCAACCTTTAACGACCTCTTTTTCAAGCCTAAGTGTAATTTTTCCAAATTATCTTCATACTATCAAACCGGGAGACTCGAGACTACACGGTCAGTTCCTATATGTTACATTGATCCCATGCCAGATGTTCTTGCCTCCTACGGCTTCGTTGGTGGTTGGTTTGGGTTTTCACCCTTTAATGACTTATTTTTAAGCCAAAGTGTGATTTTCTCAAAATAGCAACATACTCTCAAACCGGGAGAACGGGGAGTATGCGATGAATTCCTACAAGTTGTATTGGTCTCGTGCGATGTGTTCTTGCCTTCTACGGGGTCGTTTGGGGGCTGGTTTGGATTTTCACCCTTTAACGGCTTGTTTGTTAGTTTAACTGTTGATTTTTGTAAATTATCATCATATTCTCAAACTAGGAGACCCGGGACTACGCAGTCAGTTCCTACAAGTTACATTGGTCTCGTGCGAGGTGTCTATCCTTCTACGAGGTCATTTGGGGGCTGGCTTTGGTTTTCACCCTTTAACGGCTAGTTTTCAAGTCAAAGTGTGATTTTTGCAAATTTTCGTCTTACTCTTAAATCGAGAGACCTGGGACTACGCGGTCAGTTCCTACAAGTTACATTGGTCCAGTACGAGGTGTTCGTGCTTCCTACTGGATCATTTGGGGGCTGGTTTGGATTTTCACCCTTTAATGGCGTGCTTGCAAGTCTAAGTATGATTTTTGCAAATTATCGTCACACTCTCAAATCGGGAGACCCAGGACTACGCGTTTAATTTCTACAAGTTACATTGGTCCCGTGCGAGGTGTTCGTGCCTCCTACGGGGTCGTTTGGGGGTTGGTTTGGTTTTTCAACCTTAAATGACCTGTTTTCAAGCCTAAGTGTAATTTTTCCAAATTATCATCATACTCCCAAACCGGGAGACTCGAGACTTCGCAGTCAGTTCCTACATGTTAAATTAGTCCCGTGCGAGGTGTTCGTGCCTCCTACGGGATCGTTTGGTGGCTAGTTTGGGTTTTCACCCTTTAATGGCTTGTTTTTAAGTCAAAGTGTGATTTTTAAAATTATCGTCATACTCTCAAACTGGGAGACCGGGGAATACGTGGTCAATTTCTAGAAGTTACGTTGGTCCCGTACGAGGTGTTCGTTCCTTCTACGGGGTCGTTTGGAGGTTGGTTTGGGCTTTTACCCTTTAATGGATAGTTTTCAAGTCTAAGTGTTATTCTTACAAATTATCATCACAGTCTCAAACCGGGAGACCCAGGACTACGCAGTCAGTTCCTATAAGTTACATTGGTCTCTTGCGAGGTGTTCGTGCCTCCTACGGGGTCTTTTGGTGATTGGTTTGGGTTTTCACCATTTAACGGCCTATTTTTAATAAAGTGCGATTTTTGCAAATTAACGTCATACTCTCAAATCGGGTGACTCGGGACTACACGGTTAGTTCCTACAAGTTTCATTGGTCCCTCGCAAGGTATTCGTGCCTCGTTCCAGGTCGTTTGTGGCCTGGTTTTGTTTTTCACCCTTTAAGGGCTTATTTTTAAGTCAGTGTGATTTTTACGAATTATCAGCATACTCTTAAACCGAGAGACTAGGGACAATGCGGTCAGTTCCTACAAGTTACATTGGTCCCGTGCGAGATGTTCGTGCGTCCTAGGGGGTAATTTGGGGGTTGGTTTGGATTTTCACCCTTTAACGACTTATTTTCAAGAAAGTGTGATTTTTTTAAATTATCGTCGTACTCTCAAACCGGGAGACCCGGGACTGTGCGGTCAGTTCCTATAAGTTGCATTAGTCCCGTGGGAGGTGTTCATGCCTCCTACGGGGTCGTTTGGGGGCTGGTTTGGGTTTTCGCCCTTTGACGGCCTGTTTTCAACAAAGTGATATTTTTGCAAATTATCTTCCCACTCTCAAACTGAGAGACCCGGGACTATACGGTCAGTTCATACAAGTTATATTTGACCCGTATGAGGTGTTCCTGCTTCATACGGGGTCGTTTGGGGGATGGTTTCGGTTTTCACCCTTTAACAGCTTGTTTTCAAGTCAAAGTGTAATTTTTGCAAATTATCATTATACTCTCAAAACGGGAGACTCGAGACTACGCGGTCAGTTCCTACATGTTACATTGGTCCCGTACGAGGTGTTCTTGCCTCCTACGGGGCCTTTTGGGGGCTAGTTTGGGTTTTCACCCTTTAAGGGCTTGGTTTTAAGTCAATGTGATTTTTTTAAATTATCGGTATACATTCAAATGGGGAGACCATGGACTATGCGGTCAGTTCCTAAAAGTTACACTGGTCCCGTACAAGGTGTTCGTGCCTCCTACAAGGTTGTTTGGGTGCTGGTTTGGGTTTTCACCCTTTAAAGGCTTGTTTTCCAGAAAGTGTGATTTTTGCAAATTATCATCATACTCTCAAACTGGGAGACCTTGGACTACGTATTCAATTTCTACAAGTTACATTGGTCCCGTGTGAGGTGTTTGTTCCTCCTACGGGGTAGTTTGGGGACTGGTTTGGGTTTTCAACCTTTAACGGCCTGTTTTCAAGCCAAAGTGTAATTTTTGCAATTATCGTCATATTCTCAAATCGAGAGACCTGGGACTACGCGGTCAGTTCCTATATGTTACATTGGTCACTCTCAATCCGGGAGACCCGGGACTACGCGGTCAGTTCCTACAAGTTACATTGGCCCCGAGCGAGGTGTTCGTGCCTCCTACGGGGTCGTTTGGTGATTAGTTTGTGTTTTCACCCTTTAATGGCCTATTTTTATGAAAGTGTAATTTTTGAAAATCATAAACATACTGTCAAATCGGGAGACCTGGGACTACGCGGTCAGTTCCTAGAAGTTACATTGGTCCCATGCGAGGTATTCGTGTCTCCGACGAGGTCGTTTAGGGCCTGGTTTGGGTTTTCACCCTTTAACGGCTTATTTTTAAGTCAGTGTGATTTTTGCAAATTATTGACATACTCTCAAATAGGGAAACCAAGGACTACGCGGTCAGTTCCTACAAGTTACATTGGTCCCGTGCGAGGTGTTCGTGCCTCCTACGGGGTCATTTGGGGTTGGTTTCGATTTTCACCCTTTAACGGCTTGTTTTCAAGAAAGTGTGATTTTTGCAAATTATTGACATACTATCAAATAGGGAGACCAAGGACTACGCAGTCAGTTCCTATAATTTACATTGGTCCCGTGCTATGTGTTCGTGCCTCCTACGGGGTCGTTTGGTGGTTGGTTTGGGTTTTCACCCTTTAATGGTCGATTATCAAGAAAGTGTGATCTTTGCAAATTATCATCACGCTCTCAAATTGGGAGACCCAGGACTATACGGTCAGTTCCTATAAGTTACATTGGTCCCGTACGAGGGGTTCGTGCCTCATACGGGGTCGTTTGGTGGATTGTTTGGGTTTTCACCCTTTAACGTCTTATTTTTAAGTCAAAGTGTGCTTTTTGCAAATTATTGTTATACTCTCAACTCGGGATATCAGGGACTACGCGGACAGTTCCAAAAAGTTCCATTAGTCTCGTGCGAGGTGTTTGTGCCTCCTACGATGTCGTTTGGGGGCTGGTTTGAGGTTTCACCTTTTAACGGCTTATTTTCAAGTCAAAGTGTGATTTTTACATATTATCATCATACTCTCAAATCGAGAGACTCGGGACTATGCGGTTAGTTCCTACTAGTTACATTGGTCCCGTGCGAGGTGTTCATGCCTCCTACGGGGTCGTTTGCTGGTTGGTTTGGGTTTTCCCTTTTAACGGCCTGTGTGTTCAAGATAGTGTGATTTTTGCAAATTATCGTTACACTCTCAAATCGGGAGACCCGGGACTATGCGGTCAGTTCTTAGAAGTTACATTGGTCCCGTGCGAGGTATTCGTGCCTCGTACGAGATCGTTTGGTCGATGGTTTGGGTTTTCACACCTTAATGGCTTGTTTTTAAGTTAAAGTGTGATTTTTGCAAATTATTGTCATTCTCTCAAACCAGGATACCAGGGACCACGCAGTCAGTTCCTACAAGTTACATTGGTCTTGTGGAGGTGTTCGTGCCTCCTACGAGGTCGTTTGAGGGTTGGTTTGGATTTTGACCCTTTGACGGCTTATTTTCAAGTCAAAGTGTGATTTTTGCAAATTGTCGTCATGCTCTCAAATCGGGAGACTCGGGACTACTCGATCAGTTCCTCTATGTTACATTGGTCTCGTCCGAGGTGTTCGTGCCACCTACAGGGTCGTTTGGGGGCTGGTTTGGGTTTTCACCCTTGAACGACTTGTTTTTAAGTTACTGTTATTTTTGCAAATTTTCGGCATACTCTCAAATCCGGAGATCGAGGACTTCGCGGTCAGCTCCTAGAAGTTACATTGGTCCCGTACAAGGTGCTCGGGCCTCCTACGGGGTCGTTTGGTGGTTGGTTAGAGTTTTCACCCTTTAAATGCCTGTTTTCAAGAATGTGTAATTTTTGCAAATTATCATCACACTCTTAAACTGGGAGACCTGGGACTATGCGATCAGTTCGTATAAGTTACATTGGTCCCGTGCGAGGTGTTCGTGCCTCATACGGGGTCGTTTGGTCGATGGTTTGGGTTTTCACACTTTAATGGCTTGTTTTTAAGTCAAAGTGTGATTTTTGGATATTATTGTCATACTCTCAAAACGGGATACCCGGGACTACCAGTTCAGTTCCTCTACTTGACATTGGTCCCGTTCGTGGTGTTCGTGCATCCTACGGGGTCGTTTTGGGTGCTGATTTGAGTTTTCACCCTTTAACGGCTTATTTTCAAGTCAAACTGCGATTTTTACAAATTGTCATCATACTCTCAAACCAGGAGACTCGAGACTATGCGGTCAGTTCCTCTGTGTGACATTGGTCCCGTGCGAGGTGTTCGTGCCTCCTATGGGGTCGTTTGGCGGCTGGTTTGGGTTTTCACCCTTCAACGGCTTGTTTTTAAGTGACTGCGATTTTCTCAAATTATCGACATACTCTAAAATCCGGAGACCGGGGACTACGCGGTCAGTTTCTATAATTTACATTGGTCCCGTACAAGGTTCCCGTGCCTCCTACGGGGTCATTTTGCGGCTGGTTTCAATTTTCACCCTTTAACGGCTTATTTTCAAGAGAGTGTGGTTTTTGCAAATTATCATCATACTCACAAACCAGTAGACCTAGGACTACGCGTTCAATTCCTATAAGTTACATTGGTCCCGTTCGAGGTGTTCATGCCTACTACAGGGTCGTTTGGGGCTGGTTTGGGTTTTCAACCTTTAACGACATGTTTTCAAGCCTAAGTGTAATTTTTCCAAAATATCGCCATACTCTCAAACCGAGAGACTCGAGACTACACGATCAGTTCCTACATGTTAAATTGGTCCCGTACGAGGTGTTCGTGCCTCCTACGGGGTCGTTTGGGGGCTAGCTTGGATTTTCACCGTTTAACGGCTTGTATTTAACTCAAAGTGTGATTTTTAAAATTATCGTCATACTCTCAAGCCGGGAGACCGGGGAATACGCGGTCAATTCCAACAAGTTACATTGGTCCCGTGCGAGGTTTTCGTTCCTTCTACGGGGTCGTTTGGGGGTTGGTTTTGGTTTTTACCCTTTAACGGCCTATTTTCAAGTCTACGTGTGATTTTTTCAAATTATCGTCACACTCTCAAATCGGGAGACCCGGACTACGCAGTCACTTCCTATAAGTTACATTGGTGCCGTGCGAGGTGTTCGTGCCTCCTACGAGGTCGTTTGGTGATTGGTTGGGTTTTCACCCTTCAACGGCCAGTTTTTAAGAAAGTGTGATTTTTGCATATTATCATCATACTATCAAACCGGGTGACCCGGGACTACACGGTTAGTTCCTAAATGTTACATTGGTCCCGTGCGAGATGTTCGTGCCTCCTTCAACGTCGTTTGTGGGCTAGTCTTTGTTTTTACCCTTTAAGGGCTTATTTTTAAGTCAGTGTGATTTTTGCAAATTATCCGCATACTCTCAAACCGAGAGACTGGGGACAATACGATAACTTCCTACAAGTTACATTGGTCCCATGCGAGGTGTTCGTGCCTCCTACGGGGTCGTTTGGGGGCTGGTTTGGACTTTCACCCTTTACCGGCTTATTTTCAAGAAAGTGTGCTTTTTGTAAATTATCGTTGTACTCTCAAACCGGGAGACCTAGGACTATGCGTTGAATTCCTTCTAGTTACATTGGTCCCGTCCGAGGTGTTCGTGCCTCCTACGGGGTCATTTGGGTGTTGGTTTGGGTTTTCAACCTTTAACAACCTGTTTTCAAGCCTAAGTGTAATTTTGCCAAATTATCATCATACTCTCAAACCGGGAGACTCGAGACTACACGGTTAGTTCTTACATGTTACATTGATCCCGTGCGAGGTGTTCGTGCCTCCTACGGGGTCGTTGGTGGCTGCTTTGGGTTTTCACCCTTCAATGGCTTTTTTTAAGTCAAAGTGTGATTTTTTTCAAAATGACAACATACTCTCAAACCGGGAGAGCGGGGACTATGCGGTGAGTTCCTACAAGTTGCATTGGTCCCGTGCGATGTGTTCGTGCCTTCTACGAGGTCGTTTGGGGGCTAGTTTGGATTTTCACCCGTTAACGGCCTATTTATCAGTTTAAGTGTTGACTTTTGTAAATTATCATCATATTCTCAGACAAGGACACCCGGGGCTACGTGGTCAGTTCGTACAAGTTACATTGGTCTCGTACAACGTGTCGATCCTTCTACGAGGTCGTTTGGGGGATGGTTTGGGTTTTCACCCTTTAACGTCTTGGTTTCAAGTCAAAGTGTGATTTTTGCAAATTTTCGTCTTACTCTCAAATCGAAAGACCTGGGACTACGCGATCAGTTCCTACAAGTTACATTGGTCCAGTGCGAGGTGTTCGTGCCTCCTACGGGATCGTTTGGGGGCTGGTTTGTGTTTTCACCCTTTAATGGTGTGTTTCCAAGTATAAGTGTAATTTTTGCAAATTATCGTCATACTCTTAAACCGGGAGACCCAAGACTATGTGTTCAATTCCTACAAGTTACATTGGTCCCGTGCGAGGTGTTCGTGCCGCCTACGGGGTCGTTTGGGGGTTGGTTTTGGTTTTCAACCTTAAACGACCAGTTTTCAAGCCTAAGTATAATTTTTCCAAATTATCATCATACTCTCAAACTGAGAGACTCGGGACTACGCAGTCAATTCCTTCATGTTAAATTGGTCTCATGCGATGTGTCCGTGCCTCCTAAAGGGTCGTTTAGTGGCTAGTTTGGGTTTTCACCCTTTAACGACTTGTTTTTAAGTCAAAGTGTGATTTTTAAAATTATCGTCATACTCTTAAACCGGGAGACCGGGGATTACGCGGTCAGTTCCTACAAGTTACATTAGTCCCGTGCGATGTGCTCGTTCCTTCTACGGGGTCATTTGGTGGTTGGTTTGGGTTTTTACCCTTTGACGACCTATTTTCAAGTCTAAGTGTGATTTTTGGAAATTATCATCACACTCTCAAACCGGGAGACCCGGGACTACGCAGTCAATTCCTATAAGTTACATTGGTCCCGTGCGAGGTGTTCGTGCCTCCTACGGGGTCGTTTGGTGATTGGTTTGGGTTTTCACCCTTTAACGGCCAGTTTTTAAGAAAGTGTGATTTTTGCAAATTATCATCATACACTCAAACCGTGTGACCTGGGACTACACGGTCAATTCCTATAAGTTACATTGGTCCCGTGCGAGGTGTCCGTGCCTCCTTCAAGGTCGTTTGTGTGCTGGTTTTATTTTTCATCCTTTAAGGGCTTATTTTTAAGTCATTGTGATTTTTTGTAATTATCAGCACACTCTCAAACCGAGAGACAGGGGATAATGCGATCAGTTCCTACAAGTTACATTGGTCCCGTGCGAGGTGTTCGTGCTTCCTACGGGGTCGTTTGGGGGTTGGTTGGGTTTTCACCCTTTGACGGCCTGTTTTCAAGAAAGTGATATTTTTGCAAATTATATTCACACTCTCAAACTGAGAGACAGGGGACTATGCGGTCAGTCCCTACAAGTAATATTTGTCCCATATGAGGTGTTCGTGCTTCATACGGGGCCGTTTAGGGGATGGTTTCGGTTTTCACCCTTTAACAGCTTATTTTCAAGTCAAAGTGTAATTTTTTCAAATTATCGTCATACTCTCAAAACGGGAAACTCGAGACTACGCGGTCAGTTCCTACATGTTACATTGGTCCCGTGCGAGGTGTTTGTGCCTCCTACGGGGTCTTTTGGGGGCTGGAATGGGGTTTCACCCTTTAACGGCTTATTTTCAAGTCAAAGTGTGATTTTTGCAAATTATCGTCATACTCTCAAATGGGGAGACTCGGGACTATGTGATTAGTTCACACAAGTTTCATTGGTCCCGTGCGAGGTCTTCATGCCTCCTACGGGGTCATTTGGTGGATGGTTTGGGTTTTCACCCTTTAACGGCATATTTTCAAGAAAGTGTGATTTTTGGAAATTCTCATCATCCTACAAGTTACATTGGTCCCGTGCGAGGTGTTCATGCCTCCTACGGGGTCGTTTGGTGGTTGGTTTGGATTTTCACCCTTTAACGGCTTGTTTTTAAGTCAGTCTTATTTTTGCAAATTTTCAGCATACTCTCAAATCGAGAGATCGAGGACTACGCGGTCAGCTCCTACAAGTTACATTGGTCATGTACAAAGTGCTCGTGCCTCCTACAGGGTCGTTTGGTGGTTGGTTTGGGTTTTGACCCTTTAACGACCTATTTTCATTAAAGTGTAATTTTTGCAAATTATCACACTCTCAAACCGGGAGACCCAGGACTATGCGGTCAGTTCTTATGAGTTACATTGGTCCCGTGCGAGGTGTTCGTGCCTCTTACGGGGTCGTTTGGGGGTTGGTTGGGTTTTCAAACTTTAATGACTTATTTTCAAGTCAAACTGTGATTTGGCAAATAGTCGTCATACTCACAAATCGTGAGACTCGGGACTATGCGATTAGTTCCTCTATGTTACGTTGGTCCCGTGTCAGGTGTTCTTGCCTCCTACGGGGTCGTTTGGGGGCTAGTTTGGGTTTTCACCCTTCAACGGCTTGTTTTAAAATTAGTGTTATTTTTGCAAATTATTGACATAGTCTAAAATCCGGAGATCGGGGACTACGCGGTTAGCTACTACAAGTTACATTGGTCCCGTAGAAGGTGCCCTTGCCTTCAACGGGGTCGTTTGGGGGCTGGTTTGGGTTTTCACCCTTTAATGGCTTATTTTGAAGAAAGTGTGATTTTTGCAAATTATCGTCATACTCTCAAATCGGTAGACCCAGGACTACTCTTTCAATTACTACAAGTTGCATTGGTCCCATGCGAGGTGTTCGTGCCTCCTACAGGGTCGTTCGGGGGTTGTTTTGGGTTTTCAACCTTTAACGACCTGTTTTCGAGCCTAAGTGTAATTTTTCCAAATTATCGTCATACTCTCAAACCGGGAGACTCGAGACTACACGGTGAGTTACTATATGTTACATTGATCCTGTGCCAGGTGTTCGTGCCTCCTCGTGTTCGTTGGTGGCTGGTTTGGGTTTTCACCCTTTAATGGCTTATTTTTAAGCCAAAGTGTGATTTTTTCAAAATATCAACATACTCTCAGACTGGGAGAACGGGGAGTATGCTGTGAGTTCCTACAAGTTGCATTGGTCCCGTGCGATGTGTTCGTGCCATCTACAGGGTCGTTTGGGGGCTTGTTAGGATTTTCGCCCTTTAACGTCCTGTTTATCAGTTTAAGTGTTGATTTTTATAAATTATCATCATCTTCTCAGACTAGGAGACCCGAGACTACGCGATCAGTTCCAACATGTTACATTGGTCTCGTGCGAGGTGCCGTCCCTTCTACGAGGCCGTTTGGGGGCTGGTTTGGGTTTTCACCCTTTAACGGCTTGTTTTCTAGTCAAAGTGTGATTTTTTCAAATTTTCCTCTTACTCTCAAATCGAGAGACCCAGGACTACGCGGTCACTTCCTAAAGGTTACATTGGTCTTGTGCGAGGTGTTCATGCCTCCTACGGGATGGTTGGTTTGGCTTTTCACCCTTTAATGGCGTGTTTGCAAGTCTGAGTGTGATTTTTGCAAATTATCATCATACTCTCAAACTGGGAGACTCAGGACTATGCAGTCAGTTCCTACATGTTAAATTGGTCCCGTGCGAGGTGTTCGTGCCTCCTACGGGGTCATTTGGTGGCTAGTTTTGGTTTTCACCCTTTAACGGCTTATTTTTAAGTCAAAGTGTGATTTTTAAAACTATTGTCATACTCTCAAATCGGGAGACCGGGGAATACGCGGTCAGTTCCTACAAGTTACATTGGTCCCGTGCCAGGTGTTCGTTCCTTCTACGGGGTCGTTTGGGGCTGGTTTGGATTTTCACCCTTTAACTGCCTGTTTTTCAGTTTAAGTCTTGCTTTTTGTAAATTATCATCATATTCTAAAACTGGGAGACAAGAGACTATGTGGTTAGTTCCTACAATTTACATTGGTCTCGTGCGAGGTGTTCGTGCCTCCTACGAGGTCGTTTGGGGGCCGGTTTGGGTTTTCACCCGTTAACTACTTGTTTTCAAGTCAAACAGTAATTTTTGCAAAATATCGTCATACTCTCAAATCGGGAGACTTAGGACTATGCGGTCAGGTCCTACAAGTTACATTGGTCACATGCGAGGTGTTCTTGCCTCCTACGGGGTCGTTTGGGGGTTGGTTTGGGTTTTTACCCTTTAACAGCCTGTTTTCATGTCTAAGTGTGATTTTTGCAAAATATCATCATACTCTCAGACCGGGAGACCCGGGACTACGTTGTCAGTTCCTACAAGTTACATTGGTCCCGTACGAGGTGTTCGTGCCTCCTACGGGGTCGTTTGGTGATTGGTTTGGGTTTTCACCCTTTAACGGCCTATTTTCAAGAAAGTGTGATTTTTGCAAATTATCATCATACACTCAAACCGGGTGACCTGGGACTACACGCTCAGTTCTTACAAGTTACATTGGACCCGTGCGAGGTGTTCGTGCCTCCTTTAAGGTCGTTTGTGGGCTAGTTTTTGTTTTCACCCTTTAAGGGCTTATTTTTAAGTCAGTGTGATTTTTGCAAATTATCAGCATACTCTCAAACCGAGAGACCAGGGAATACGCGGTCAGTTGCTATAAGTTACATTAGTCCCATGCGAGGTGTTCATGCTTCCTCCGAGGTCGTTTGTGGGTTGGTTTGGGTTTTCACCCTTTAACGGCTTATTTTCAAGAAAGTGTGATTTTTTTTTAAATTATCCTCATACTCTCAAACTGGGAGACCCAGGACTACGCGGTCAGTTCCTATAAGTTACATTGGTCCCGTGCGAGGTGTTCGTGCCTCCTACGGGGTCGTTTGGGGGCTGGTTTGGTTTTTCACCCTTTAACGGCCTATTTTCATGTCTAAGTGTGCTTTTTACAAATTATCATCATACTCTAAAACCAAGAGACTCGGGACTACGCATTCAGTTCCTACATGTTACATTGGTCCCGTGCGAGGTGTTCGTGCCTCCTACGGGGTCATTTGGTTGCTGGTTTGGGTTTTTACCCTTTAACAAATTATTTTCATGTTTAATCTTGATATTTTCAAATTATCTTCATATTCTCAAACCGAGAGACCCGTGATTACACGGTCAGTTCCTACGAGTTATGTTGGTCCCGTGCGAGGTGTTCGTGCCTCTTACGGGGCCATTTGGGGGATGGTTTTGGATGAAATCACCTATAACAGTCGAATAGCTATACACCTCATGACCACGTGAGTAAAAAACTCATGTCCATAATAAGCTATACTTCTATGTAAATATGGACTCACTGCGAGGGGTCATTAATTGTTTGTACTAAATATCAATAGTGTAAGGCATAATTACTATCAAAAGGATAATTTTGAAAAACTAACACATGTTATTCAAACTCCATTCATTAGAACTCCTATCATTGGAAGAGGTCTAATGATGTGAGAATGCTCACACAACTAAAGTTTTTTGTTTTCTAACTTCAAGTAATAAGTAAATATTCTTATAGAGTTTCTCATAGTTGAGCCAATTACGTCTTGATTAATAGCGTAAGATCACGTAACTTTAATTTTACTTCCATAACAAAACTTCAAATATGAAAACACCTAATTTTTTAAAAAAAAAGTGTTAAACCCCATAACCATATATACACAAAAAAGGACACGCATATATAAAGTACTACATATATATAAAACTATATATCAAATTCGAAGTAAAATATAATACTAGAGCTTTACCTGTCCAGTAGCGGGTTAGTGGGATTCTGCACGTGAAAGTTACATACTTGTAATTCCTTGGCGTTGGCATTTCTCTAAAGCTACTTTTACATATAAACTGCTAAAATCCTAACCTACAATACGTTAATGTGATCAAAATTAACCAGAGAATAAACTAGAAAGAAGTCAAGTCCAAGGTTATAAACAATAAGCTTACCTTCGTATCCATTTTAACAAAATCCTTAGCACAAGTGAACAGTCCAAATGGATGCTAACTACATCATTATATATAATTCAATTACAGAAATTTATTGAATGGTTTCTTACTGGACAATAAAAAGAAAAAAAAATAAAGAAGGGAAAAAATAAAGAAAAATTCCATATAGTGAATACTTACTTACAGTTATTAATATGCCCCCAAGCCCTCGGTGATCACTCACAACAACATTCCGGCCACGTTTTGCAACAAATTTTGGCACTATTCCATCAATCAAACATAGAGCTAATAAATTTAAAGTGTATAATTACATGTATATACATAAATGTGCAAATATACATATTCATACCAATCAAAAGTTGATCTTTAGTGCACTTCTTCTCTTCCACCTTCAAGTACACACACTATGTGCATGCACACATATATACATAAACAATCAATTCATTAATGAGACACTAAGGTGTTAAAATGACAATATACAAACATATATACACACGCGCGCGCACACACACACACACACACATCCGCATTTTGGCAATTAATTCTAATTCTAATTCTAAATTTCTCTATAGACCTTTATTTCTCATTTTTTTTCCTAAAGTTTTAGTGAAATAATCCCATTTTTATTTCATTTCCACCCTTCCAGCTCCAAATCTACACACAGCCAATCAACTCATCAACGAGATACAGGGCAGTAAAAAGGAAAACATACAACTATACGAATACACACACACTGCGTGTGACAATTATTTCTAAATCTGGATTTCTCTATAGGCCTTAATATTCTGATTTTTCCTCATGTTTCAATGAAATCGTCACCCAAAATTGAAACTGATATATATATATATATATATATATATATATATATATATATATATATATATATATATATATATATATATATATATATATATATACCCCCGAAATTGCAACTGACTTGTACCACCAAAATCGCAAAAATCGCAACTGACATATACCCCTGAAAAACTGACCTGATATATATATATATATATATATATATATATATATATATATATATAGAGAGAGAGAGAGAGAGAGAGAGACACAGACAGAGACAGAGAGAGATTTAATACCTTAGGATCATGATGCTGGTAGCGTGGGAGCAGTAGTAGCGACGCGGAGAAATGATGAGGAGGATAAATGATGAGGAATCCGGTATGGTGGTGAGGGGGAGAGAGAGAGAGAGAGAGAGAGAGAGAGAGAGAGAGAGAGAGAGAGGGAGGATTAGAATGTCTTGAAAATTTGGTCCCCGGTCCAATTTTGGGGGGGTTATTTTTTTAACAAAGCATAAACATATTTGGCACAGTCGATTGCTATAAGTCCATCGTTCAATATCTATCTCACTGTGTTTTGTCTTCTCCTTATACGTCTAGACTTTCCATTGTAGGAGATATTATGTGCACTTGCGATCACCGCTTGACAGTCATAGTGAATGGACAAAGTTGGAACAGGTTTTGGCCACAAATCGATGTCTAATATGAAATTCCTTAACCATTATACCTCTTCCCTTGCTTTATCCAATTCAATGAACTCATACTCCATTGTGGATCTAGATATGCACGTTTTCTTGCTAGATTTCCAAGATATAGCACCTCATGTGAAGGCAAAAACATAGACACTCATAGACTTATCTTCATCATTATCATAAATCCAATTTTCATCACAAAATCCTTCAATTACAACAGGATATCTAACATAATGAATACCATAATTTATTTTGTATTTTAGGTATTTAAAAACTCTAATCAAAGCATCCCAATGTTCATTATTAGGATTACTAGTATATCTACTAAGTCTAGCTACAACATATGCAATATCATGTCTTGTGCAGTTCATAAGATAGATTAGACTACCAATAACTCTATAATATTCTAACGAAGATACACCAGGACCCAAATATTTTCTTAAGTGACAACTAGGTTCATAAGGTGTTTTAGCAGGAATACAATTAAATTTTTCAAATTCTCAAAGAACTTTCTCTACATAATGATATTGGGTTAAAATAATTCCTTCAGACGTTTTAATGATTTTAATTTTAAGTATAACATCAGTACACCCAAATCTTTCATAACAAGTTTCTTATTTAGGAAACTTTTAGTTTAATAACTACATCCCTATCAGTACCCACAATAAGCATATCATCCACATATAAGCAAATAATCACACCATAATTATCCTTGAATTTGCTTTAGATACATTTATGCAATTCGTTAATGTTAAAATCATTAGAGATCATTACTTGATAAAATTTTCCATGCCATTATTTAGGAGCTTGTTTTAGTCCACGTAAATATTTTTTAAGTCTGGACACTTTTTTATCTAGCCCATGGATTGCAAACCCCTCGGGTTGATAAATATAAATTTCTTCCTAAATATATCCATTCAAAAAAATCATTTAAACCTCCATTTGCTGAATTATCAGATTATATAATTAAGCAATATCAATTAATATCTTAATAGATGCAGTTCTAGTAACAGGAGAGTAAGTGTCAAAGAAATCAATTCCTTCCTTTTTCCTATAGCCTGTTGCTACTAATCTTGCCTTAAATTTATCAATAGAACCATCAACTTTTAAATTCTCTTTAATTATCCATTTCCATCCAATCGTTTTACATCCATTAGGCAAGTCAACTAACTCCAAAGTGTTGTTAGAAATAATACATTTATATTCACTATTTATAACTTATCTCCCAAAAATAGAATCGGGTGATGGCATTGCCTCACTAAAAGTGACGAGGTCATTTTCCATTAAGTATGTTAAAAATTCAGGACCAAAATAAGTATATCTCCTGGGTATTATACTTTTTCTAATTTCAATTGTTTCTGAATTTGAAGATTCATTTCTAACACTAGGCCCCACTAGAATAGAGCTACTGGTTCCCTCACTTGTCACCATAAAAGGAATTTTTTTCTTATAAAATTCAGCAGCTCTTGACTCAAAAATAGTTTTGTTTATATGTATATTGATTTTTAGAATCAATTACAAGAAACCTATATGCATGACTATTTTTAGCATAACCTATGAAAACATAATTCTTGAATTTGCTGGAAATACATTTATCCGCTTCATGACTGTTAAAACCATTAGAGATAACAACATAATTTCATATTTAGATTGTTCGAAATAATATATGCTAAAAATAAACGAAAAAACCCAAAAATGAAATAGGTAAATTTGGAAGAACTTATCGATCGAGGTTGGTGTTTGACACAAATTCCTAAAGGTGAGATTGCTCACTCATATTGATTCTCTCAGCCTCTTGAACAAACTCCTCCCAGGATTCAACGATCAGATTGCTTCACCAGCAACTATGCAGAATCTTGAACTCTCACGATACTCCAGTACCAAAAAAATAATTTAAAAAAATAGTATAATAGAGAGATAATTTCTTTTTCTTTTTCTATAATGGGAGATAGAGATACAGACATTTTTAAGGATATGAGTTTGGAAAGAAGATGAGTCTATTTTATAGGAATAATGAAAAACGTTTTTTACCCACTAACCCACTTCTTTCTCAACTAACGGGTAGTTGAGTCAGAATTAAAGACTTCGTAAAGAATTAACTGCGAGTTAATTCAAAAAATTAAAATGAATTTTAAAATATTAAAATTTTTAGGCACATTAGAAATCCCCAAGAGCCCGAGGCTCCAAGTCCCAGGGCCCGATCTGTGGCCCTTAATAATTAGTGTGCCTCCTAGGGATTGAACCCATGACCTCAAGCACTCACACCGATAAACTTACCACTAGGCTACTTGTTCCAACTTCTTTAGTTCATTAAAAATTAATATATGTAGTATATTATACCCAATAATCCCCCACATGAATTAAATAAATAAATTAACAAAACTAAAAAGACGCTTTAGAGTTTCACAAGGAGTGACGTATAATGCGAAGTTGTCATTTGACTTGAACCTTTTCTTTGTGTTGATCTACTTAGTTTACTGGTTGATAGTAAACTAATGTCTTGAACTGTTTCATCATTAAGGGAAACTTAAGTCAATATAACACACACGTGACTCCCAAAAATCACATTCGAGTTCCCACGATTTTGCTCGTTTAGGCCTTGAGCATGCCCAGGTTTCACCAGTGCTCTAGAAAATCATCCTTAATTCTCATAGGAAGTCGCCCCAATACCACACTCTTACAGTTGCTTCTATTAAGAGTGTAATGTATCTCACACCCCACCGAATAATAGATATAGAAAGCTTTAAGAGATTAAATCTGATACTCCATCGATACAGAGGTACAACATCATTGGAATGGGTTTTAAGTAAAACATATAATTGTAACCCCACAAATCACTCGTATAACTTTGTTATCCCATTGAACCTGGATCTTGGGATATCTAGTCCTATGGGTTGGTTTTCCACTATAAGTGATTTAAATATTAATAGGCTTTAGTCCCATTCCTCTCAATGTTTGATAAATTATCTCTCTAGCTAGCCCTTTAGTCAACAGATATGCATGATTTTCCTTGACTTGACATAGTGGATTGCTATAGGTTTATCTTTAAATTAGTGTCTCACTGTGTTGTGTCTTCTCCTGATATGTCTAGACTTTCCATTGTAGGAGTTATTAAGTGCACTTGTGATCGCCGCTTGACTGTCACAGTGAATGGACAAATCTGGAACTGGTTTTCGTCACAAATGGATGTCTAATATGAAATTTTTTAACCATTTTTCCTCTTCGCTTTCTTTATGCATCGCTATGTACTCAGACTCTGTGGAGGATCTAGCTATGCATGTTCGCTTGGTAGATTTCAAAGATATAGCACCTTCTACCAAGGTAAAAACATAGCCACTCGTAGACTTACATTCATCATTATCAGAAACCCAATTAGCATCACAAAATCCATCAATTACAGTAGGATATCTAACATAATGAATACCATAATGTATTGTGTATTTTAGATATCTCAAAACTCTAATAAAATCATCCCAATGTTATTTATTAGGATTACTAATATATCTATTAAGCCTAACTACATCATATGCAATATCAGGTCTAGTGCAGTTTATAAGATACATTAGACTACAAATAACTCTAGAATATTCTAACGATGATACACCAATTAAATTGTTCAAATTTTCTAAGAACTTTCTCTACATAATAAGATTGGGTTAAAACAATTCCTTTGGAATTTTTAATGATTTTAATTCCAATTATAACATCAGCAGCACCCAAATCTTTCATATCGAATCGCATATTTAGGAAACTTTTAGTTTTTTTAACAACATCAATACAAGTACAAAAAATAAGCATATCATCCACATATAAGAAAAAAATCACACCAAAATTTTCCTTGAATTTTCTATAGATACATTTCTCCGATTCAGTACTATTAAAACCATTAGAGAACATTACCTGTTCAAATTTTTCATGCCATTAATTATGAGCTTGTTTTAGTTCATATAAATATTTTTTTATGTCTACACATTTTTTTATCTAGGCCTTGGACAACAAACCCCTCAGGTTGATCCATATAAACTTCCTCCTCAATCTCTCCATTCAAAAATGTCATTTTTACATCCATTTGGTGAATTATCATATTATATAATGAAGGAATGGCAATTAATAGCCTAATAGATGTAATTCTAGTAACAAGAGAGTAAGTGTCAAAGAAATCAATACATTCCTTTTGCCTATAGCCTTTCGCTACTAATCTTCCCTTAAATTTATTAGTAGAAACATCACCTTTTAATTTCTTTTTTAATATCCATTTGCATCCAATAGTTTTACATCCTTTAGGCAAGTCAACTAACTCCTAAGTGTTCTTAGAAATCATAGAATCATATTCATTATTTATAGCTTCTTTCATAAAAAATAGAATCGGGTGAGACATTGCCTTACTAAAAGTGACGAGGTTATTTTCCATTAAGTATGTTAAAAATTCAGGACGAAAAGAAGTATATATCCTAGGTCTTTTACTTTTTCTAATTTCAATTTCTTCTGAATCTGAAGATTCATTTCTAACGCTAGGACCCATTGCAACAGAGATACTAGTTTCCTCACTTCTCACCTTAAAAGGAATTTTGTTCTCATAAAATTCAGCATCTCTTGACTAAAAAATAGTGTATTTATTTATATATTGATTTTGAGAATCAATTACAAGAAACCTATATGAATTACTATTTTTAGCATAACCTATGAAAACATTACCCTTTAATTGGCTATAAATACATGTATCCGCTTCATTAATGTTAAAACCAGTAGAGATAACAACATATTTTCACATTTAGATTACTGGAAATAATATGTGCAAAATAAACGAAAAAAGCTAAACAAGAAATAGATAAAATTGGAAGAACTTATCGATCGAGGTATGTGTTTGGCACACATTTCTAAAGGTGAAATTGCTCGCTGATATTGATACAATCAGCCTCTTGAACAAACACGTCCCAAGATGCAGTGATTAGATTCCATCACCAACAACCATACAGAATCTCAAACTCTCAGGATATTCCAGTACTAAAAAACAATAAAAGAAAATTGTATAATAGAGAGATAATTGATTTTTGTTTTTCTGTAATGGGAGAGAGAGATAGAGACGCTTTTTAGGATATCAGTTTGTAAAAAATATGATTCTATTTTATAGGAATAATCAAAAACATTTTTTGCCCACTAACCCACTTCTTTCTCAACTAACGGGTAGTTGAGTCAGAATTAAAAAGAGTAAGTCAAAAATTAAAAATGGGTTAATTACAAAATTTAAAATGAATTTGAAAATATAAAAATTTTAACGCACATTAGAAATCCCCAATTGCCCGAGGCCCCAAGGCCAAATCTATGGCCCTTAATAATTTGAGTGCCTCATTGGAATTGAACCCATGACCTCAAGCACACCCACCTATAATCTTACCACTATGATACTTTCTCCAACTTCTTTAGTCCATTCAAAATTGCTATGTGCAGTATATTATTCCTAACAATCCCCCAGATGATTGAAATAAATAAATAAATAAAAACAAAAAGATGCTCTGGAGTTTTATTAGGAGCGACGTATAAGGCGAATGTGTCGTTTGACTTGAACCTTTTCTTTGTCTTGACCTTTTGAGTTTACCGGTTCATAGTGAACTAATGTCTTGAAATATTTCACTGTTGTTGTAAACTTTGGTCAATAGAACACACATGTGACTACCAAAAATCATCCTCGAGTTCCAACAGTTGTGCTCGTTTTGGCCTTGAGCATGACCAGGTTTCACCAGTGCTCTAGAGAATCAACTTGAATTCTCATAGGAAGCGGCCCCACTACCATACTTGTATTGGTGCTTCAATAAAGAGTGTAATGTATCTCACACCCCACTGAATAACATCTATAGAAAGCATTAAGAGATTATATCTCATCCTCCATCGATACGAATGGGTTTTAAGTAAAACTTAAATTTTTGTCCCCATAAATCACTCGTATAACTTTTTTATCCCATTAAACACATATCTCGGGATCTCCAGTCATATGGGTTGGGTTTCCATTAGAGGTGATTTAAATAAAAAAAAAGTCTTTAGACCCATTCTCCTCGATGTTTGATGAACTAGATCTCTAGCTAGCCCTTTAGTCAATGGATCTGCCATGTTTTCCTTTGACATAACATGATCTATTTCTATAACTCCAACTTTGAATGGTCGTCTCACTATGTAGTGTGTTCTACTAATATGTCTAGACTTTCCATTGTAGGAGTTATTATGTGCTCTTACGATCGCCGCTAGGCTGTCACAATGAATTGACAAAGCTGGAACTGGTTTTGGCCCCAAATTGATTTTTAATACGAAATTCCTTAACCATTCTGCCTCTTTGCTTTCTTTATCCAATGCTATGAACTCAAACTCCATGGTGGATCTAACTACACACGTTTTCTTGGTATATTTCCAAGATATAGCACCTCCTGCCAAGGCAAAAACATAGCCACTCGTAGACTTACACTCATCATTATCAGAAATCCAATTAGCATCACAAAAGCCTTCAATTACATCATGATATCTAACATAATGAATACAATAATTTATTATTTATTTTATATATCTCAAAACTCTAATCGAAGCATCCCAATGTTCATTATTAGGATTACTAGTATATCTATTAAGTCTACCTACAACATATGCAATATCAGGTGTAGTGTAGTTCATAAGATACATTAGACAACCAATAACTCTAGAATATTCTAACCATTAAACACTAGGACCCGAATGTTTTCTTAAGTGACAACTAGGGTAATAAGGTATTTTAGCAGAAATACAATTAAATTGTTCAAATATTCTAAGAACTTTCTCATTATAATGAGATTGGGTTAAAACAATTCCTTCAAAAATTTTAAAGATTTTAATTCCAAGTATAACATAAACAACACCCAATCTTTCATATCAAATTTTTTATTTAGCAAACTTTTAGTTTAATTAACTACATCCATGTCATTAATAAAAATAAGCATAGCATCCACATATAAACAAATAATCACACAAGAATTATCCTTGAATTTGCTATAAATATATTTATCCGCTTCATTAATGTTAAAACCATTAGAGAACTTTACTTGATCAAATTTTTAATGCCGTTGTTTAGGATCTTGTTTTATTTCATATAAATATTTTTTAAGTCTACACACTTTTTCATATAGGCATTGGACTACAAAACCCCTCAGGTTGATCCATATAAATTTCTTCTTCAAGATCTCCAATCAAAAAAGACGTTTTAACATCCATTTGATGAATTATCAGATTATATACTGGAGAAATATCAATTAATAGACTAATAGATGTAATTCTAGTAACAAGAGAGTAAGTGTCAAAGAAATCAATTCCTTCCTTTTGCCTATAGACTTTAGCTACTAATCTTACCTTAAATTTATCCGTAGAACCATTATCTTTTCATTTATTTTTAAATATCTATTGGCATCAAATAGTCTTACATCCTTTAGGCAAGTCAACTAACTACCAAGTGTTGTTATAAATCATAGATTCATATTCATTATTTATAGCTTCTTTCCAAAAAATAGAATCGGGTGAGGGCATTGCCACACTAAAAGTGACGGGGTCATTTTCCATTAAGTATGGCAAAAATTCAGGACCAAAAGAAGTATCTATCCTAGGCCTTTTATTTTTTTTTTTAATTTTAATTTGTTCTGACTCAGAAGATTCATTTCTAACACTAGGATATACTGGACCAAAGCTACTAGTTCCTTCACTTCTCACCTTAAAAGGAAATTTGTTCTCATAAAATTCAGCATTTCTTGACTCAAAATAAGTGTTTTTATCTATATATATTTTTAAACAATTACAAGAAACCAATAAGCATTTCTGTTTTGAGCATAACGTATAAATATAAAATCAAGTGCCTTTGGTCCAAACACCTCCTATGATTCAACGATCAGATTTCGTCACCAGTAATTATGCAGAATCTTGAACTCCCAGGATACTCCATTACTAGAAAAATAATTAAAGAAAATTGTATAATAGAGAGATAATTGAATTTTTTTTCGGTAATGGGAGATAGCGATAGAGACATTTTTGAGGATATCGGTTTTCAAAGAAGACGACTCTATTTTATAGGAATAATCAAAAATGTTTTTTGCTTACTAACCCACTTCTTTCTCCACTAACAGCTAGTTGAGTCTGAACTAAGTCAAAAATTAAAAAGGGGGTAATTAAAAAAAACATAAAAAGAATTTGAAAATATTAAAATTTTAAGGCACATTAGAAATCCCCCAGGCCCAAGGCCCAATCTATGACCCATAATAATTAGTGTGCTGTAATACCCCTTATTTTTAACGATGTTTATTTAAGGTATTAATTAAATTAAATTTGAATTAATTGAGAATTAATCCGGACATAAAAACTAACGAGATGTGAGTTGGTACTTGATTATGTTGTGTATATATGGCAATATATGAATTTTGAAAATATTAAAATTGTCGCGAGACTAAAATATGACAATTTGGGAAATTTAGTCGGGACGCGCGTGCCAATCGCATCAGAAATGAAATTATTTGAATTAAAAATTGAATTTTATTTTTATCAACTGAATGGTCATTTTGAGTGCGCCAACGAGTCCAGAAAGGTCGAAATAGTCAGAAAACACTAGCCGGGGGTTTTGTTTGGGTCCCGGGGAATTTTTGGGCCATACCGGCAACTTAAAAAGGGTAGTTTGGTAATTTTAAAAATTAGGGAATTAAAACCCACGAAAATTAGAGTTAATATGCATTATTTTAAAAGGTCCACTAAGTACATTACCAATAAAAAATTTAAAGAGTGGTTATGTGAGTTTTGAGAGAAGTGGGAAGAGAAGTTACAAGAGCCAAAACCACCATCTTCAACCTTGGGAGAAATCTGTAGAGAGGGGAGAGAACAACCTTCAACCTTCAACATCAAATTCTGAAGAACAATATAAGTCAAGTGGTTTAATTACGTTAATTTCAAGCGAATTTTTCTTACATGCTTAGAATTGAAATAATTGCATTATATTGGGTGTTTGATGAAAACCCATGGAATTGGAGATAGAAATTCATTATATAATATAGGGATTGCATGTAGAATGTTATTGGATGATTGTACTATACAAAATACAACTTTTTATGATGTAAAAATGGATTTATAAAGGGAAATTGAAGACATTAAATTTATGGGTTCATATTTATAGGGTTTGGGGTAAAATTTGGGGATTTATGATAATTATATGTTGTTTAGGAAGATTGGACCCCAAAAATATGTTAAGATACGACCTAAGAAGGTTTAGTGATGTTTAAGAACCTTAAAATACTATTGGTATAATCTTAGGATGAGTTTGGAGAATAGAAAAATTGAGAAAAACGAAGTAGGGAATTTCTAGGCTGAAATTGTCATCTCGTTAGAAGACCTGCCCAGGTCGTTCGAACGACCTCGTTTGAACGAACTTCTAATGAGATGACAGTATGACTTCTAACTAGTTTGTACTTCGTTTGAAGACCTTCGTTCGAACGAGACTTCTAATGAGTCAACAGAATGGCCTTTTTGGCCAGTTTTGATTTCTAGTATCTCGTAGCCTTGTTTAAATGGTGAGAAAACTTTCCTTTATTAACTAGTAGGTATAGTTGGGAGATTTTGGGTATATTGAGGAGTAAAATTTAGAATAGTGGCTTGAACAGGATAACATTTGTGGATTAGGACGCGAGTGACTAATCACGAAGTGAGGATAATTGATGCCTTAAATGCATATAAACCGGGGACATGTGATTTATATAACACTAAAAGTTGGTATAAGAACGAGAAGTATACCACTAATAAAAATATGGTAATATCTAAGATTTGAGAATTCTTAGTATATGTAATTATTTGTGTATTACATAACTACCGTACTTGTTATCATGGGAGGTTGGCATTCGTTTAGGGCCATCTAATCTTTGTGTGCCTACGGGGGGGATTTAAATTGGTACCTCGAGGACGTAGGTCAGAGAAGGGATTATTGAGAAGTTAATATGTCTGTTGATCATGGGAGTGTAGGTATGTGCGCGACCCATGTGATGTGAACTAAGTTCTCCTCCATTATTTGTGATTGATGTTAATGAAACGTTTCCTGAGAGATTCGAAATACGTGGTCCTCGTGTACGTGATGTACCGAGATTTGATAGCAGAGTATGTGTGCACCGCAGCTTAGCCTCGGGATTCTAGTATTGTATATTTATGGTGAGAATAATATACTGTTAATTGAAGTGAATTGACCTGAATAATTGTGAGTATAAGTAATAACAACGGTTTGTATAGTAAATGGTAAGATTTATAATCAATTGAAGTGCTAGAGTGGGAAAATTGTGTAATAAGGTACAATACTCTATTTAATAGAAGATGTTGGGATGTAAATTGGAATTTACATAGATATATTAGATTTAGTGTTGGACTAGATAGTTAGGGGAGCAACTAGAATGGGTACGGGTACGTTAGGAGTGCACAAATAGTTGAGAGGTGAGCATTTCATGTGAGAGCGCGTCCGAACATGTACTTTGCATTCATTGTTTAAATGTCATTAAATCACTTTCTATACTTTAAAATATTTTCCACAATCGCGCTCTGACCCGTTTGCTTTCAAATATATTTTCTTGTAAAAACTTTTTTAGGTTCCCAGCCACAAGGACATCATGCATAGGAATTTTATTCAGGTAACGTGTTGTAGCTGCTATGGAAGTTATAGGACCTTGACAGTAGATGCCTCCATTTCTGATCTTGACTCCATTATCAGTTTCTATCTTCTATTGGGCATGTCTCCCATTCCTTTTAGGGACATTTTCCTTATTCGGTTATTTTAAACTTTGGACTGTAATTCATTTTAGTGATGCAGAATTTGTATTTATTTATTTTGGGACTTGGTTTGTTTTGAGGAGATCTCCTCCAGACTTATTACTATTGGATGGTTATTCTATTGTGGCTATATATTGTTTTGGTTGTGTTAATCTCTCTCTTAATTCCTTTTTGCATGTTAATTGGGTTTAATTAAAATGGACAACTCACTTTTTAAATACTAGGTGGTTGGTAAATATTGAAATGTTTTCGACAGTGATGCTATGAACTAAACCAACTTGGAATTTTGTATTAATTTAATAAAGGAGTAGCTACCCGGTATTTAATTAGTCGGGGTGTCACATGTGCCTCCTAGGGATTGAACCCATGACCTCAAGAACACACACCCATAAACTTACCACTAGGCTACAGGCTCCAACTTATTTAGTTCATTCAAAATTAATATATGTAGTATATTATACACAAAAATCCCCTACATGAATGAAATAAATTAATAAATAAAATTGAAAAGATGTTCTGGAGTTTCGTAAGGTGGGACGTGTAAGGTGACGGTATCATTTGACTTGAACCTTTTCTTTGTGCTGATCTATTGAGTTGACCGATTGATAATGAAATAATGTTTTGAACTGTTTCACCGTTCTTGTAAACATAATTCAATGGAACACAGACGTGACTCCTAAAAATCATCATCGAGTTCCAACGGTTGTGCTTGTTTCACCCTTGAGCATACCCAGGTATCATGAGTGCTCTAGAGAATCAACCTTAATTCTCATAAAAAGCGGCCCCACTACCACACTCATATAGGGGCTTCTATCAAGAGTGTATTGTATCTCAGACACCCACTCAATAATAGCTATAGGAAGCATTAAGAGTTGAAATCATTTTTTTAACCGGAAATATCTCATTGTTTATATTAAATTAGGAGAAAAAAAGCCTTTCTCCGGTGGCTTACAATTAAGCGATGCAAATAGGAAAATCAACAATGAATGATACTCCTTGACTTCACGGAAGCATTTTTAAAGTTCGCTTCATTTCTGGAACACCAAATTGTAATACACCGTACTTTTAAAGATATTTCAATTACAAAGGTGGACGTAATTTGGTAAATAGAGAAATTTCTGTGAATAGTAATTTTGGAATTTATGAGTGAAATTGAATAAATTCAGAATATAAAGTAAATAGTATATATTAGTTTGTAAGTGTCAGATTAATATTTACATATATTATATTTTTTTACAAGACTAAGTATATGAGTGGATTATTTTTAATTACATATCACAAGTTGGGTAAAGCGACAAAGGAAATATTTTAAATGGGAAAATACGTGTATTGAACATGTTGGATCAAAATAGTGAATTTTAGTTAAGTGACTCGATTGGATATTTCGACTGCACCACTGGGTTAGGAATGTTCGAGATAGTCAAAATAGAGTACCCAGGGGTAGTATTTGGGTTTCGGGCATTTTTGGACTAGTAGGGACTCGTAAATGAGTACACGACTCATTTAACAATTCGGTATACACCCAATTTCGGGTTTAATAAGAGAAAACCCTCATTTTTACCCCAAAATCAGATCTAAGAGAGAGAAAGAGAAGAAGAAGAAGAAGAAGAAGAAGAAGAAGAAGAAGAAGAAGAAGAGAAGAGAAGAAGGGAGAAGAAGAGATTTTCGGCCAAAATTCGCGGAATTCGACTCGGGGTCGTCGGATTTAATCCATGAGGCAAGTGTTTAGTTGATTTATTAATTTAGTGTGTTTATTTATCATATTATAGTTGGTGTGTAAAACTATAAAGATTTTTGGGATGAGTTTTCTTAAATCAAAAGGGGTTTTTCGAAAGACTAACGAGTAAAACGCGAATAATATCAAATTTGAGAAATTTAGGAATTAATTGAAATTAATTGTTGGATCTGGGTTCTAGGATGATTAGAACCCTTTGTATTTTTGTATTTATGATTGATTGAGGTTGTATGATGATGGGTGAGAAATTAAAAACCTCGGAGGTGTATTAATGGAGGTTTGGGATTTTGGACAAGATGATAAATAGTAACTCTGTAGCTTGCGGGATAAATTCGGACAGGAAGAGGGAAGATTAAGCTCTCGGTCAAAACACAAAAGTTGTAGATATTTTTGATACAGTCAAGTGGGTGCTGACTGCATAATTTTCTGATTTTTCTACGAATTGTTATGATTTTTACATAATGGCAGTTCTGGGGTGAAACCACCAACACGGAAATGCACTCGGAAATTTGAAAAAAAAAATAAAGGCTATAATTCTTTGGAGATAAATATTTGGGGTTCCTAAAAATAGTGTGGGGACTTCTAAATATTTTTTTTCCAGTAAGGTGTGTATCTTGGGTTAGATGAAAGTAAATCCCAAAATTTAACCAAATAGGTGTGTTTGGGAAGAGTAACACTCGGGTGATGTTTCGGTGAACAAAATTTTATATAAGTAATTGTGCGCGTAGAAAACACATTTATATGCCAATTTTGGTTGAGTAAAATCCTATGAGGTGACTAGGATGAAATTTAGGAAACGGGATAAATAGAATTGAGCATTCATCCGATACATCTATTTATGACCATTATTATAGGTGAGAGGAATGCCTATCCTTATTTATGGGACGAATAAATATATCGGTGTTGTTGGTATTGTCATCGTTCGGTGAGAAAAGTTCGGAAATAATGTATTTATGATTAGTCAAAATTGATAAATGCATAGGATATTCGAGAGAAAAATATACTACGGAGGAAATTTATTATACGGGTTGTGCGTATGCCCGAATGTTATTATATACGTGGGTTAAATAATTACCTGTGGAGAATTATGTATAGGTCAGAGAAATACCTATAATTATAATATGGTTGTGTGAATACCAAATTGATGATATATTTATATAGGTGGAAGGTGTACCCATATGATTATTTATTATGTCTATGGCATACCTACAATACTTGCTATCACAGGAGGTTGGCATTCATGTGAGGACAATCTTATGCTATCTTGCCTTCGTGGGGATTTTAGATTTGGTACGTCAAGAACATAGGACTTTGAAGGGCTTATTTGTGAGTCGATAAGTTTGCTAACTATGGGAGCATAGGTATGTGCGTGACCCATGGGGATGTGAACTATGTTCGCCTCCAATATGTGTGATTTTTATTAATACGGTTCCTGAGTGATACGGAACACGTGATCCTTATGTGCATGATGTATATGGATTTGATAACATAGTATGAGTGCACCGCAGCTGAGCCTAGGGGTGCCATATATGCATATATGTATTGTGATTAACATATATGTGTACTTGAGATAATCCACGGATGCTTAGTAAATGAGAATGACTAAGACACTTATATTTTAATTCGGTGGATGACTAATATACTTGTTGCGTAGAGTATATTGTTTATATATATGAGATGAGATATCATATAACCTAAACTTGTATAAAGTGAAAAGAATGAATAAAGTGTGATATTACTTTCGGTAAATGCATATCCGGATTTATATGAATATGAATCTTAGGTTCTAATGAGAACTATTAATAAATACGGGATGGTATAAATATGGTATGTAATGAAGGCCTAATGGATCCCGATGATCAATATTGTCACGTAGTAGTGTATCCGGGGGGTTCCTTGTTTGGATTTCGCTTCGCGAGATACCCCACACCCGAATGTAACGTAATGTTGGGTATGGGGAGAAGTTTAGTCCTTAGTACTCGAATTCATGAGGATTATTAGAAGGTGGGTAATTACATTAGTTAGGCAGGGTAGCTTAACTAGGTTGTTTAAAAAGGTATGCAATAGTTGTGCACTGTTAGAAGAGGGGTGAGGTGCATCTCATGTGAGAGCAATACCAGTTTAAATATGAGAAATAACATATTTTTTTTAAATATGGATTTTAATGCACTTGCTAAAATGTTTTCAAAACTCGGGCTCTGACCCATTTCTCTATTTTCCCTCTCTTGCTATATCTATATCTATATCTATATCTATGTCTCTCTCTCTCTCTATCTATCTATCTATCTATATATATATATATATACGTGTCCAGACACAGGGATGCCTGGATGATTATTCTTTTGAGTTAGACGTTTTCTGCAGCAGCTGTGGATGTAAGAAGGTGTATATTAGACGCTTCTATCATTGAGATATACATAGGAGGTATTGTAGAAACATTCGGGCTTATGGCCCAACTGTGCTCATTTATTCTTTTTTCACCTTTTAGGGCGGCATTCGATTTGGATGTATTATTGTACTGAGTGTTCGGTTATTTTATTTCATTTCATATCAGTTTCTGCATATAAACTGTTGAAATTATTTTACTTGAATGGTTTGGTTAAAAAGATTTGTCACTTTAAAATTTTGATACCGACCTAATAGGATATTCGTAATTAAATTGGTTTTTGACAGTGATGCTAAGAATGAACCATATGAGACTCCAGTTTTAATTTGATATAGGAGTGATCGCCCGATATTTTTAGGCGGGGTGTCACAGGTGGTATCAGAGCATCAGGTTCTAGTGTCCTTAGGAATCTGTGTGGACGTACTACGCTTTCATCATTGCTTTTCATTTGATATAAAGCCTTATGATTAGGATTGTTGATATACTCTTGTTAGATTTCGTTCTCCTTCCATTATGTAAGATTATAGTAAATCTTTTGCACGCTAGTTCGGGATTCGGGTGTTTATCGACGAAGGGTGACCATGGAAATCCATTGTGAGGGCAGCAGGAGGCGGGGCTGAGTTAGAGCTATAAGTTGATGTTGGAAATGTGGACTGCGGTAAAGGTCATTTTCCTTACGGCATTGTCATTGATTGGTGCAATGACTACTATAGATTAGTAATTATAATTATCTATGCACCGCTATAGTAGAGAATGGTGTTAAACTTGAATTACCCAGTGAAGTCAGATGGGGAAAAATCTCAAGAGGCCTTTGATGAGGACCGCGCGTTGAAGTTGAGCTAGGCGAAAATAGTGTAGTTTCACTTCTAGGAAGTCGAAGGCTCGGAAGCTTTGGCTTAGAGTTGGGTGTGGAAATACCCATATGTGAAATTTGAGGAAAAAATTTCACTCGTTGGAGGATGTGAAATGGTGGGAACGATGGTCACCATATTTAATGGAGCATGATATTATGCTCAAAAATTAATCTTACAGATGGTTTTAAACTGCAAATTCCCTTGATTTAGAAAGAATAAATTGAATGCAGTTTTTAGGTTATTCACATAAGAATCAGTCAGAGATTGACGGTGAATAAAGAGTGACATGGTAAAGTGAACGTAGTACCAGAGTAAGGTAAGTACAATGGAGAAAGAGGCTTCTCCAGTGGAATGATAGACTACCTAGTAATTGGACTTATGTAGAGTGAGTTATAGTTGTTTTAGTTCAAGATGTGAAATCTGCAATAATAAAAATTAAAGTTGTGAGACTTCGTGATTTTAAGAGTCTAATGGGATAAAGACTCTTGGGATTCGAATTAGAATTTCGGATATAATTGCGATAGGAGCTAGTTGTGATAAACTTAATATTTATTTACATTATAAGTAAGTGAATACTTATGGAATTAAATCGAATATGTATATTCGGGATATACGGGTTAATGTTATGAGAGATATACACAATTAGCCGGATTATATTGTGTGTGTGTGTATATATATATATATATATATATATATATATATATATATATATATATATATATATATATATATATATATATACACGAGCATAGTGAGACATATATATATGATATGTTTAAATATATTTGTATGTGATTGGTATATTTGTATGAAACATAACCCTCTAGTGCTATCATGGGAAGTTATGCATTTTGGGTGAGGCCCCTGGCTTGAGGAGCAGGGAGCGTATAGCCCCAGGTCATAGTGTCCATTTTATATTGTGTGTTTTTTATTTGGAATGAGACATAGTGGGTATTTTTCGTTATCATTTACAGGGAGGAACTATGATTGCTTCCCATTCATTGTGATTTGGTTTTTACCAAGTCGGTGTGATAGTCCGACCGCTGGTACCCCCGGATGATGTGTGAGTAATTCCCTGGAATATGATAGCATTGAGAGACTGCATCCATTGAGTTATAGTTCTGAGGAATGGTTATTATACTTATATAGTTTGTGATATATAAGAATGGATATACTTGATGTGTATACTATATTGTATATATTTTTATATGAGATGTGAAACATATATATACAGACATAATAAAGAATGGAATGCGAGATAAATTCAGGATGAGCCCGCCTTTAGCATATGCTTAGATGGAACTTCAATGAAGAAGTGTTTCATTGCCACGATTTTAGTGCATGGAGACCTTATAGATATAATTTAAGGTATACAGGATTTATTGTTGAGCGGTGAGTTTAAGCTCATTATTGTTTGCGCTAAGGACTTAGTGTTAGTACAAGCGCTTGGTGGTGTGGCTCCTGGAAAGAATTAAGAGTTTTGACCACATTTTGTCGATAGGAGAGAAGGGATTATCCGAGTGTCATATTTGAACTAGCGGACCGAGGACCCCCATGACCGACAAAGTTAAGTAATAAGTGTATAGGAGGGGTTCCTTGTTTGGATTTCGCTTGCGAGACGCTCCATGCCTGAACCTTAACGACATCTGGAGTAGAGAGATATTATAGAATACAAGGATGCTGGTCTTAACGATAAGTCACCTAATGTAGAGAAAACACTATAGAGTGAGAGCCGTTTGATGAATGTATAATTATATAGAGATATAAGTGCTACAGAGAAGCACTGGAAATTATTCTCTCATCGCAAGTATGTGGGTGAGTTGAGGTGAAGGAAATCGATTTGAGACGTATATTCAAGCCTTGAATAGAAGGAAAATTCAGAGGTAATACATTTTGGGTATAATGTTCATAGCGCTTTTGGAGAGAGTAGGCGTCCAATTTATTAGATTTTCCATTTCATTAAGATGGAAGGATGTAGTGGTGGAAGTACATTAGTAGGTTAATGAGGTAAGATTTAGAACATCCCGTTGGTGTCCCTTTGACCGTTATAACTCGATAACTGACGATGCGAGGGAGTAGTGTAACGGGAGGGTTCCTTGTTTGGATTTCACTTTGCGAGACGTCCCATGCATGAAACCAAGCAAATGTCAAAAGTTGAGAGAGGTCTTGGGCACTAGGGATATTGTTGGGATAATACTCATTTTACGTGTGTGGGAAACACCTTGATCTTAAGACTACTACGAAATAAGGCCAGTTGGACTACTGGCGCTGATATAGAAAAATGGTTCTGAGTTAACCACAAGAAGATCAATGGGATAATTTTAAGAAGGATTGAATTTCCATGTTTCGAGAGGATTAAATTTTGAATTATTGGGGTTTAAGGGATACCCAGGTGTTAGTACCAGGCCAATGAAATGAGGCCCATTATTTAGAGTGAGTGTGATATATCAAAACGTTATCCCCCCTCCCCCCAAAAAAAAAATATATCCGAGATGGAAGGACCTGAAAATAAATATGTATAATATATGCCTGAAGGGCGGCTATAAACAAGGTTAAATGGTATAGCGTATTGAATGTCGTGCGAGAATGACGATAAAGCAAACATTTATGTACAACGAGAGCTAACACACCCGAGATGAGATTGAAAGGTCGTGGAAAGTCATTTTAAAAGGTACCTCTTAATAAAAAGGTTACCCAATTTATTGTGAGAAAGTAGAGCAGAGTCTTACTCAAATGAGTATTGAAGAGTGGCTTGCACGTGACTGTATGGCTAGCATACTCCAAGTAAACAAGGAGTGTATGTAGTACCAAATTCCAGAAGAGCATATGAGAATTAATACTTTAATTATTAGGTATAGGGAATGTACATTGTAGATTACGAGAGAGATAGTAATCTAAATATTTATACAATACGTAGCGCTGAGAATAAAATACGTATGAGAAGTGTATCATTTTTTTAGGAATATGCCTATGCATCTTAATAGGATGTGTGTATGCATATTATGTGATACTATTATTAAGAGCACTAATGGGTGATAACCCGGAGGTGTAAGAACATTATTGATTAAGTGCGCTAATGGGTGTTATCCCGGGGGTGCAGGATTAATATATATAAATGTATAGGGCTGATGTAACTATATGTGTATATATATGGATTTGCGAATATTTCTACTGTGTGAGACTAGTAGATATGGTATTAATAATAAATACTTTGCGCTAAGGGGTCTTAACAAAAAGGGTTCGAGATTAGTGTAAATATATAGAGATGATGAGACTATATATATGAGTATACGCCTTGAGATAGGTGGAATATAATGAGAGACCATTGTGTAGGCTATATCTAAATTTGGTTAAGATAGGACATAATGTATATACCGATCGTAGAGTAGTGGTACAGACTATATCTGAATTTCGAGGACGAAATTCTGTTATAAGGGGGGGAGTATGTAATACCCCATACTTTTACAGATATTTAAATTACAAAGGTGGGTGTAATTTGGTAAATTGACGAATTTCTATCAATAGTAATTTTGGAATTTATGAGTGAAATTGAATAAATTCAGAATATAAAATAAATAGTAAATATTAGTTTGTAACTGTAAGATTAATATTTACATGGATTATATATTCTTACGAGACTAAGTATATGAGTGGATTATTTTTAATTACATGTCGCAAGTTGGGTAAAGCGAGAAAGGAAATATTTTAAATCCGAAAATATATGTGTTGAACGTGTTGGGTCAAAATAGTGGATTTTAGTTAAGCGACTCAGATGCAGATTTCGACTGCGCCATTGGGTTCGGAATGGCTGAGATAGTTAAAATAGAGTAGCCTGGGGTAGTATTTGGGTTCCGAGCTTTTTGGAATAGTAGGGACTTGTAAATGAGTACACGAGTCATTTAACAATTGGGTATAGACCCAATTTCGGGTTTAATAAGAGAAAACCCTCATTTTTGTCCCAAAATCGGATCTAAGAGAGTGAAAGAGAAGAGATAAGGGAGAGAAGAAGAAGAAGAGAAGAGAAGAAGGGAGAAGAAGATATTTTCGGCCAAAATTCGGGGAATTCGACTCGGGGTCATCGGATTTAATCCACGAGGCAAGTGTTTACTTGATTTATTAATTTAGTGTGTTTATTTCTCATATTATAGTTGGTGCGTATAAATATAAAGATTTTTGGTATGAGTTTTCGTAAATCAAAAAGGCTTTTTTCAAAGATTAACGAGTAAAACGCGAATAATATCAAATTTGAGAAATTTAGGAATTAATTGAAATTAATTATTGGATCCGGGTTCTAGGATGATTAGAACCCTTTGTATGTGTGTATTTATGATTGATTGAGGTCGTATGATGATGGGTGAGGAAATAAAAACTTCGGAGGTGTATTAATGGAGGTTTGGGAATTCTGAGAAGATGATGAATACTAACTCCGTAACTTACGGGAGAAATTCGGATAGGAAGAGGGCAGATTAAGCTCTCGGTCGAAACACGAAAGTTGTAGATCTTTTCAATACGGTGAAGTGGGTGTTGACTGGGTATTTTTCTTATTTTTCTAATAATTGTTATGATTTTTACAAGATGGCAGTTTCGGGGTGAAACCTCCAACACGGAAATGCACTCGGAAATTTGAAAAAAAAAAATAAAGGCTATAATTTTTTGGAGATGGATAATTGGGGTTCCTAAAAATAGTGTGGGGACTTCTAAATATTTTTTTTAGTAAGGAATCTATCTTGGGTTAGATGAAAGTAAATCCCAAAATTTAACCAAATAGGTGTGTTTGGGAAGAGTAACACTCGGGTGATGTTTCGGTGGACAAAATTTTATATAAGTAATTCTGCGCTTAAAAAAGACACTTATATGCCAATTTTGGTTGAGTAAAATCCTATGAGGAGACTAGGATGAAATTTAGGATATGGGCTAAATAGAATTGAGCATTCATCTGATACGTCTATTTATGACAATTATTATAGGTGAGAGGAATGCCTATCGTTATTTATGGGACGAATAAATATATCGGTGTTGTTGGTATTGTCATCGTGCGGTGAGAAAAGCTCGGAAATAATATATTGAGGATTGGTAAAAATTATTAAATGCATAGGATATTCGAGAGATAAATATACTACGGAGGAAATTTATTATACGGGTTGTGCGTATGCCCGGATGTTATTATATACGTGGGTTAAATAATTACCTATGGAGAATTATGTATAGATGAGAGAAATAGCTATAATTATAATATGGTTGTGTGAATACCAAATTGATGATATATTTATATAGGTGGAATGTGTACCTATATGATTGTTTATTATGTGTATGACATACCTACCAAACATGTTATCACGGGAGCTTGGCGTTGGTGTGAGTACAATCTTATCATGTGTTGCCATCAGGATGATTTTAGATTTGGTACCTCGAGAACATAGGACTGTGAAGGGCTTATTTGTGAGTCGATAAGTCTGCTGACTATGGCAGTGTAGGTATGTGCTTGACCCACGGGTATGTGAACTATGTTCGCCTCCAATATGTGTGATTTTTATTGATACGGTTCCTCAGTGATGCGGAACGCCTGATCCTTATGTACGTGATGTACAGGGATTTGATAGCAGATTATGAGTGCACCGCAGCTGAGCCTAGGGGTGCCATATATACATATATGTATTGTGATTAACATATATGTGTACTTGAGATAATCCACGGATGCTTAGTAAATGAGAATGACTAAGCCACTTATATTTTAATTCGGTGGATGATTAATATACTTGTTGCGTATAGTATATTGTTTATATATATGAGATGAGATATCATATAACCTAACCTTGTATAAAGTGAAAAGAATGAATAAAGTGTGATATTACTTCCGGTAAATGCATATCCAGATTTATATGAATATGAATCTTAGGTTCTAATGAGAACTATTAATAAATACGGGATGGTATAAATATGGTATGTAATGAAGGCCTAATGGATCCCAATGATCAACATTGTCACGTAGTAGTGTATCCGGAGGGTTCCTTGTTTGGATTTCGCTTCGCGAGACACCCCCTGCACGAACGTAACGTAATGTTGGGTATGGGGAGAAGTTTAGTCCTTAGTACTCGAATTCATGAGGATTATTAAAAGGTGGGTAATTACATTAGTTAGGCAGGGTAGCTTAACTAGGTTTTTTAAAAAGGTATGCGATAGTTGTGCACTGTTAGAAGAGGGGTGAGGTGCATCTCATGTGAGAGCAATACTAGTTTAAATATGAGAAATAACATATTTTTTAAAATATAGATTTTAATGCACTAGCTAAAATGTTTTCAAAACTCGGGCTCTGACCCATTTCTCTATTTTCCCTCTCTTGCTAGATCCATATCTGCATATATATATATATATATATATATATATATATATATATATATATATATATATATATATATATATATATATTGGTGTCCAGACATAGGGACGCCTAGATGACAATTCTTTCGAGTCAAACGTTTGCTGCGGCAGCTGTGGATGCAAGCAGGTTTGTATTAGACGCTTCTATCATTGAGATCTAGATATGAGGTATTGTAGAAACATTCGGGCTTATGGCCCAACTATTGTCATTTATTATTTTATCGCCTTTTAGTGCGGCATTCGATTTGGTTGTATTATTATACCTGTTCGGTTATTTTATTTCATTTCATATCAGTTGCTGCATATAAAATGTTGTAATTATTTTACTTGAATGGTTTGGTTAAAAAGATTGTCAATTTAAAATTTTGACGCCGGCCTAATAGGTTATTAGTAATTAAATTTGTTTTCGACAGTGATGCTAAGAATGAACCATATGAGACTCATGTTTTAATTTGATATAGGAGTGATCTCCCGGTATTTTATTAGGCGGGGTGTCATATAAATACGCCAACAAATATATGAAGGAAGAATCTTTCAAAGGATAGCCCTGATATTTTTGCCTCGACAATTAAACCACGAAGACATTAATTTAGATTTCAAAGATGTGTTATGAAGATTCAAACCCATCAAATTTTCTAAGTGATTACACACTACTCGAGCAATCTCTCCATTGAGAAATAAATGACTCATATCTTCTTGGGACAAATCACAACATCGACATTTTGATACCATAGGTATAAAAATGTTTTTGAGATTCATGTCAAGAGGAAGAGCATTATTAAAAATTCTCCACATAAACACTGAAATCTTTGGAAATGTCCTAGAATCCCATATCATTGAGTGAGAGAATAAAGAACAGTTTTTTTCCCTTTTAAAGTCCCATCCCTTTTTGATAGAGAACCCATGATAAGACCAATTTTCATCCATAGTATCTCCATTGTCTTCAATATAATCTCAAACTAGTTGCATTTGTTTCTAGGTGACACTAGCATAAGATGGATTACCCCTAAAATCTACATGTGCTAGCTTTTTATATTTGCAGTGCCTACAGTTGGCCCAAAGTGACTTATTTTGCAAAAAACAGATCCAAATTTTGCATTCAAAAGCTTTAAAAATATTATTTAGGTCTCTAATTCCAAGACCACCTTCCATTTTGGGACGAGATATAACATTCCATGAAACCCACTTATGCTTGTTATGACCATCTGTTCTTCCCCAGAAGAAATTAAAGAAAATTTGATTGAAATCCTTAAAGAAGGATTTGGTTGGGTGTAATGCTGAAAATACATGGAGACCAAGTGTATGAAGGATATTTTTTATGAGAAGAAGTCTACCTGCTTAACTAAGACTGGTATGACTCCAACATTTCAACCGTTCCACATACTTTGCCATGACACTGTTGAATGACTGATTCCATTTCCTTCCAACAAACAAAGGAAAACCCAGGTAATAAATTGGTAGCGAGGATATTTAAAATTGGAGCAGTGGAGCAAAACATTGCACTGTCGTAGAGTACATCACTTTGTAAAAATGATACAACTCTTGGAAAAGTGCACTCGCTGACCTCATTGATTTTCATATTCCACAATATATTACATGAACTTGTTGAGGGATTTTATATTTCCATTGAGAAAGAATATAACATCATTAGAAAATGATAATGATGAAATAACTAGGAAACATCTTGGAATAGAGTAATGAGAAATACATCCTTCTAAAATTAGATTATTAATACCATGATTCAGAACGTCAGCTGCTATAACAAATAAAGCTGGTGAAAGAGGGTCCCCTTGGCGAACACCACACCCTGATTTAAAGAATCCATACGATTTTAAATTAATAAGAATGGAGTAACAGCAGTTAGAAAGAAGCCTCCATGTCATATCAATCCAGATTTATGAAAAACCATGTGTGCGTAACACTTTCGGAATGAATAACCATGAAATTCGATCATAAGCCTTCTCCATATCCAATTTGACCACCACGTTTGAACCTCTAATTTTTTTTATTGATCTGAGACATCAATTCATGAGCTAGCAGAATGTTATCCATGATGGAACGACCTTTGATAAATCCTGCTTGAGAAGAAAGAATAATCTTTGAAAGAAAATTACCAACTCCGTTAGCTAAAAGCTTAGAGATAATTTTATTTGAAAAATTGCAAAGACTTATAGGTCTCAAATCTGAACATGTTTTTGGGTTGTCTTTTTTAGGAATAAGCAAATATTAGTAGAAGACCAACTTTTTTGGATATCATGTCCCATAAAAAAGGATTGGATGGCTGTTATAATATCTGAAGAAATGATATCCCAACATGTATGGTAGAAGAACCCATTAAAACCATCAAGACTAGCTGCGCTATCATATCCATGGAAAAGATTACATCTTTGATTTCTGCATCATTTGGGATCAAATCTAACAAGTGATTATCCTCTTCTGTAATCAATTGAGGAATATTGTCAAAAATATTCATGTCAACCTCACAAGTTGATTGTTCCCCCATTAAATCTTGGAAAAAAGAAACGATTTCCGTCTCCACTTCATTTAGCTTACAAAGAGTGACACAATCTTCTTTTTCAATTCTATCAATAAATAGTTTATTTTTCCTTTTTTTAATCACAACATGAAAGAGTTTTGAATTAAGATCCCCCGCTTTAGCCTATTTCACCTGAGCTTTTTGCTGCCAATAAATTTCTTCTATTTTAACCTCCTTATTAAAATCAGCTTGAGGAAGATGCCAAGGTTCCCGATTTGCAGGAGAAGGATCCAAGTCAAATACGGCCTCCTCGAGTGTCACCTCATCTTTCGCCTGTTGAACCCTCATAAATATGTTAGAAAAAACATCTTTATTCCACACTTTTAAATATTCTTTCACACTTTCGAGTTTAACAACAAAAATAGCCATATGGTTCCCCACGTAATCACCTTTCCATGCATTTCCTACTATTTTCAAAAAACACTTGTGAGTAGTCCACATATTCGGAAAATGAAAAGGCTTAGGGATGGAATCAAAAGAAAATTTTAGTTTAAGAATAAGAGGAGCGTGATCCGAATTAGTACGATGCAAATGTTCCACTGACGAAGAAAATTGATTGTTAAACCATCCCTCATTTCCCAAAACTCGATCAAGACATGCCCAAATTCTAGAATCCCCATCCCTATTATTACACCGTGTAAAATTAGATCCTACAAAATGCACTTCCTGTAACACAACATTAGCCATAATGGAATTAAAATCAATAACTGCTTGCCTAACCACAAGCTTACCACCTCTTTTTCTTCTTATTTGGTTAAAATATTGAAGTCCCCACCAATAACCCAAGATTTAAATCCAAGAGAAGAAATGATAGCAATCTCATCCCACGAAAGTCTCCTATCTTCTTTATTACATTTGGCATAAACACGCGAAAGAAGATAAGGTGTGGTAGAACTAGAGAATTGAAAAGAAATAGTTCGAGCTTGCTCCATATCTCTAACAATATCAACTCTACAGTCAATATTCCTTAAAATCCAAATCTTACCACCAACATTAGAAATTCCACCAGAAAAACCAATTTTTGTCATAGGATTCAAATATTCGTTTCATCAATTTTCGGCTCCTGAATTGTAACCATATAAATATTGAATTTTTTCATTATCTTTTTAAGTCTTCTAATTGAGGAGTTATTGCCCACTCCTCTAATATTCAAGAAATGAAGACTAATCATAAAGATTTTCATGTTAAAGATGCTTGAGAGGCGGACCGAGTTTTAATGTTAGAGACTGGAAATTTTTTTGCGTTCTTTTTTCTTTTTTTGTCGGTAGCTGCTCACTTAGCAAATATTTGAATTGGAGGAGTTTCAGGTTTCTTAACACCGGGATCCACTTGACAACTATCCTTTCCCATCCATATATATTTCTTTTGCAACATTGACAAAAATTCTTTTAAATCAACAATTGATGGAGGTTGAGGATTAGAATTAAGAATATCATCAGTAGTATTCCACAAAGGGAGTAATGTTGTAAGAGAAACTTTAGGAGCTAGTGTGTCACTAGATTTGGAATGAGAATGGCCCGGTTTAGGTTGCACACTCATATTAGTTGAGTTCAGAATTTCACCCTCCTCCTCATCGTTATCCTCAAAGTGAGACGTAAAAGAGTTATGCACAATGACATCATCATCAGTCTCACTAGTGGATTGATCTTCCACTAAAGTTCGATCCTTTGCAGTATTTTTATTTGCTGAGTATACCAACATTCTAGTTTTTGAAGTAGATGCAAAGACATGAGTCATCAATTCTTGGACCCCACAAAACAAGTCTTTATCAACCTGGGAGATATTGGAGACCGTTAGCCCTGTTTGTCTCTTAGAACAAATCGGCTTTGTAGAAGGTCTAGCTGGAGAAACATATTTAATAACAATACCCGTTGTGGCTGTTCATTTTTCTTGCCAATTAGTTACGCCTTTGCCCTCTTTCAACGCCTCTTTCATAGTTATCACCGGTAAGTTTTTCCGATCATTCATCTTGTGACCTGCTGGTATAGTGTTATTCTTAGACGCATCCCCCTTAATAACACAGTCGCCATGCAAGTGACCCATTTTCAAGAAAGAACCACAAAATTTTGGAACATTTACATAACAAAATCTCTACCAAAACCCGTTATTCCCATTAGCAATACAAATACTAGAAGGCATCAATTTTAAGACATCAACCTCAACACATATCCTGGCTTGACTAGGACGTGTTACAAATGTTGCTGCCTCATCCATCTTCAGTGGGTTACCCATTCTTTCACAAATAGCATATAATGCATTCTTATCAAATAGATGAACAGGTAGATGGGGAAGAGAAACCTATAGAGGGAATATAGGGTAGTCATAACCTATAATGAAATTCGGTGTCCATTTCATCACCTTCATTGGAGTTTGAAAACTATACAACTGTTCACGTAACCATAGCCTTATGAAGTCTTCTTCGCAAAACAACTTAATAAGAATATGTTGTTCATCAATCAATCCAATAGAAAAAGAATCTTTAAGGGACAGTCCATGAAACGCCTTACGTATTATCTCCAAAGATGGACATCCAAAATAAAATCTTCCAATAAGACAATATCTATATAGGGTAACAAATCTTTCAGTTTCTTCAAAATAAAACTCAACTGACAGTTCTACTTTGTAGGAGTTAAAGGTCTAGAAGGACATATTAACATAGAAGAAGAAGTAGATAGAATAGAGGCAAAGTTTGGGCTAAATTTCGATCTAAATCCGGTGGCTTGAGAGGAGGTTCAGATGCCATTAGTATAGTAGTTTGATTTGAAGCATACAAAAGCCAAAGTCTTCCTTTTTTCGAACCAAGCTTAACCTTTTAGGCAACATTTCTGAAATCGTGCATTCAATATGAACTAGCTCTTTAGCTAGCCCTGTAGTCAATGGATTTTCCATGCTTTCCTTTGACTTCACATAGTCGATTGCTATAACTCCCCATCTTTGAATAACTTTCTTATTGTGTTGTTTCTTCTCTTGATGTGTCTAGACCTTCCGTTGTAGGAGTTATTATGTGCTCTTCCGATCACCTCTTAATTGTCAAAGTGAATGGACAAAGCTAGAACTGGTTTTCGCCACAAATGGATGTCTAATACGAAATTCTTTAACCATTCTGCCTCTTCGCTTGCTTTATCCAATTCTATGAACTCATACTCCATGAGGAATCTAGATATGAATGTTGATACACCAGGATCCGAAAGTTATATTAAGTGACAACTAGGGTCATAAGATGCTTTAGCAGGAATACAATTAAATTGTTCAAAATTTCTAAGAACATTTTCTACATACTGCGATTGGGTTAAAACGATTCCTTCAGAATTTTTAATGATTCTAATTCGAAGTATAACATCAGAAACACCCAAATCTTTCATATCAAATCATGTATTTAGGAAAGTTTTAGTTTTATTAACGACATTCATATCATTACCAAAAATAATCATATCTTCCACATATAAGAGAATAATCACACCGGAATTATCCTTGAAGTTACCATAACTACATTTATCCAATTCATTAATGTTAAAACCATTAGATATCATTACTTGATCAAATTTTTCATGCCATTGTTTAGATTTTTCAAGTCTACACACTTTTTTATCTAGGCCTTGGACTAAAAATCTCACGCTGATCCATATAAATTTCTTCTTTAAGATCTCCATTAAAAAAACCTTTTAATATCTATTTGGTGAATAATCAGATTATATAATGAAGCAGTAACAATTAATAGGCTAATAGATGTAATTCTATTAACAGGAGAGTAAGTGTGAAAGAAATCAATTCCTTCCTTTTTCCTATTGTCTTTAGCTACCAATCTTGCCTTAAATTCCTTAGTACAACTATAAGCTTTTCATTTCTTTTTAAATTTCCATTTGCATTCAATAGTTTTACATCCTTTAGGCAAGTCAACTAACTCCCAAGTGTTGTTATAAATAGTAGAATCATATTTACTATTTATAGCTTCTTTCCAGAAAATAGAATCGGGTGAGGACATTGCCTCACTAAAAGTGACGGGATCATTTTCCATTAAGTATGTTAAAAATTTAGGAGCAAAAGAAGTTGCTATCCTTTATCTTTTACATTTTCTAATTTCAATTTCTTCTCAATCCGAAGATTCATTTCTAACACTACGACCCACTAGAACAGAGCTACTAGTTACCCCACTTCTGTCCTTAAAAGGAAATTTATTTTCATAAAATTCAGCATCTCTTGACTCAACAAATAGTGTTTTTATCTATATGCATTACTCTTTTTATCAAAACCTATAAAAACACAATCAACGGTCTTTGGGCCAAGTTTTGTTCTCTTATGTACATGTATTGAAGCCTTACGAAGACACCCCCACGGTTTTCTATTTTTCCACATTTCATAAGGATTTTTATCATATTTCTTAAAAGGTATTTTATTATGAATATAACAAGGGGTAAGAAGTTCCTCACCCCATATATTATAAAGTAAACTCCAAGTGCTTAACATATAATTTACCAAAACCTTAAGAATTATGTTTTTTCTCTCAGCCACACCATTACATTGGGGTGAATAAGAAAGAGTAACTTGATGAATTATCCTATTTTATTTACTTTATTTACCAAGATCATCGTGTATTCTCCTCTCCTATCAAATCTTAATGTTTTTATGGATTTTTCCAATTGTTTTTAAACTTCTAATTTATAAGAAATCAATTTTGAGAAACTCTCATCTTTACTCGTAAGGAGATAAATATAATAGTAACAAGAGTAATCATCAATAAAAGTAACAAAGTATTTACTTCCACCGCATGTCACATTAAATCACAAAGATTATAATGTATTAAACTTAAAACTGTTGAACTTATTTCGACACTCTGAAAAGGTTTTTTAGCATATTTGGTTTCAACACATTTCACATTTAGAGTTGGAAAATATATCATATTTTGGTATGTATCCCAAAAACATTAATTTTTTAATGGATGCCTTATTTACATGATTAATTCTAAAACCCCACATATCACAAGAGCCAATCAAGTAAGTAGAAGAAGTTGATGATTTATTATTATCAGCAATGGTTATATTTAGTTTGAAAAGACCCTCATGAGCATAACATTTCCCTAAAAAAGCACCTCCCTTAGTCACAACTACCTTATCACTCTCTATAACAAGTTAAAAACCCTTCTTAACTCAGATAAAATCGGACACCAGATTCTTCCTAACCTTAGGAACATACAAAACATCTTTCAAGGTAAGAACATTTCCTAAAGTGAACTTTAAAACTACGGTTCCCTTCCCCTCAACCTTAGATGAAGAGGGTTTTCCCATGTACAGACGTTCAACCTTACCCACAGTAGTGAAGGTAGTGAAGGCACCTCTCGTGCCCCAAATATGTTTGGTAGCTCCAGAATCAAGGCACCAGTTGGTCATGTTACTCATAATGCTTGCCTCAGTCACCACAGCAAAAAAATTACTATCCTCGGTTACATTTGCTTGAGGCTTCACATTCTCACTCTTCCTAACCTTCCAATGTTTATCATAATGACCTAGTTTTCCACACACAAAGCATTGACCTACAGTTTAATATTTAAACCAAGGTTTAGAATTTTTATTCTGATCATTAGGTTTTAATTTATGGTTGGACCTCGAATTTTAGTTTGGTTTATGGAGCCTATTTTTCTTGTTTTAATGGTTAGGTTAAAACAAGTTCTATTTTTGGCTTCCACTTGATTTCCCCTTGACTAAATTAGCGATAAAACCTAATTCATAATTTTTCTCCTTAAGTTCTAAATTCCTATTGTCTTCCTCAATTCTCAAATGAACTATCAAACCTTCTAGTGTCATGTCTTTTTTCTTAGGTTTAAGACCATTTTTAATCTTTCCAAGATGGTGGCAGTTGTTAGATTATAAACGACACTTGAAATCCCTCACATATAATATAACCCTTAGCCAGAATTTCATGAATAATAATTTTTAGTTCTTGAAGTTATGACAAAACAGATTAATTATCTTCCACTTTTAAATCAAAAAAAATTCCTACCACAAATTTTTTGGACCTACCATATTGAGTTTCATATTTTTTATCCAGTGTGTTCCATAATTCTTTAGCAATAGGACATGAACAATAAACATCATACAGTTTAAGGCAGAGACAATTCATAACATAATTCCTACACATATAATCTCTTCGTTTCCAAACAACTAGTTCTTGAGGTACAAAAGGTCTATCAAATGCAATCAATTCAACGACCTTAAGAGTTGTACGGTAAAATTATAGTTTCATTTGTCATCGCTTATTCCATCGAACAGTTCGGGTTTTCAGAGTATTTTGAATTAGGATTTCCATAGCAGGTTGTACAATAACAACAAAATTTCACCTTTATCTTGTTGGAAATAATTTATGTAGAATAAACGAAAAACCCAAATACGAAATAGATCATTTTTTAAATCGATCGGGGTTTGTGTTTGATACAAAATCCTAAAGGTGAAATTGCTCGCTGATATTGATGTTGTCATCCTCTTGAACAAACACCTCCGAGGATTCAATGATCAGATTTCGTCACCAACAACTATAATAAAGAGATAATAAATTTTTGTTATTCTCTAATGGGAGATAGAGATATAGACGTTTTTTAGGATATCAGTTAGCAAAGTTGATGACTATATTTTATAGGAATAATCAAAAATGTTTTTTGCCAACTAACCCACTTCTTTCTCCACTAACGGGTTATTGAATCAGAATTAAAAATTAAATCAAAATTTTTAAACGGGTTATTAAAAAAAATTAAAACAAATTTGAAAATATTAAAATTTTAAGGTACATTAGAAATGCCCAAGAGCCCAACACCCAATCTATGACCCTTAATAATTAGTGTGCCTCCTAGGGATTGAACCTATGACCCCAAGCGCACACACACCCATAAACTTACCACTAGGCCACTTGCTCCAATTTATTTTGTTCATTAAATACTAATTTATGTAGTATATTATATCCAACATTCCCCTCATGAATGAAATAAATAAATAAAAATAAAAAGACGCTCTGGAGTATCATACGGAGTGGCGTATAAGGCAAAGGTGTCATTTAACTTGAACCTTTGCTTTGTGTTGATCTATTGAGTTTACTAGTTGATAATGAACTAATGTCTTTAACTATTTCACCGTTGCTGTAAACATAAGTCAATAGAACACACACGTGACTGCCAAAAATCATCATCGAGTTCCTACGCTTGTGCTCGTTTTGGCCTTGGGCATGCCGAGGTTTCATGAGTGCTCTAGAGAATCAGCCTTATTTCTCATAGGAAGCCTCCCGACTACCATACTCATATAAGTGCTTCTATCAAGAGTGTACTGAATCTCACACCCCTACTAAATAACAGCTATAGAAGCCATTAAAAGATTAAATATCATCCTCCATCGATATAGAGGTACTAACACATAGGAATGGGTTTTAAGTAAAACTTAAAATTGTACCCCCACAAATCACTCCTATACCTTTGTTATCCCATTGAACCCAAATCTTGGGATCTCCAGTCATATGGGTTGGGTTTCCATTATAGGTGATTTAAATATTAATAGGCTTTAGTGAAAAACGTCATTATGTGATAATTGATAAAATTCACAAATTTCTAATTCGGCACACTTCTTTAATTAGAGTCAATTTTTAAACAAACTGAAATCAGCCCCTACACATGCATCTAAACATCATAAATAATTCAACCCATGCATGAAAAATAAAGACGACCGATTCAGGAAAAAAACCTTTCGGGCAAACCCTTTTATAAACACTTTGAAGAATTCACAAGGCCTTCGACTTACATGCAACTTGATAATATCCCATAAGTGTATAATGTACGGTGCCTTCAGCAAACCTTCAAAGATACAAGAAACAGCGAAATACCCTCCAGGCATCGCTTCATCATCTTCGGCTCATCTACACGCAAAATGACTACGCTCGGTATCCACCGATCAAATATGGAGATACATTTTATACAAAGGTTTAATAAAAGAAAAGTTGTGTTCTTAAACAAAAAACATATTCACTAAAGAATATGGGAGTTTTGTGAATTGAAAACCAAGAAGGGATTAAACCTCAAAAGGAAGAATCCAAAAGAATTCTGCTTTCACAGTTTTTCTGGTTTAGAAAACGCCGAGACTTCTTCAACAAAATGAAACCATTTAATGAGTATTTATAGGAAAACTGCGTCACATCAAAAACCGTGCTCATTTCAACGAGATATCAATCTTGTGCGAATGAAGGACATATGTCATTCAAAGGACATCGCACGACACTGTGATGTCGTTCGAACGAGATTTCTATCTCGCTTGACCAACCTGGGCGTCAAAACCGAGGTATGCTCCAAAACTTAGAAAAAAATTACACATTCTTAAATTTGATGAAAAGGTCCGCTCCAACACTTTAAAACAAAACCTTACCAAAGTGAAAAGTTAAGGTATTTAAAACAAAACCTTACCAAAGTAAACTTTGTGGAGTCCTTTTGATGAAGAACTTGATATTTGGATCTGTCATTGAGGCTTGAATGTTCTTGAAATCTCTTCGAATGTGTAGCAGTATATGACATACTAAATTAATAACATACTTATAAAAATATTTCCTCACAAATCTCCCCTATGTCTATGCCGATACATACATAAAAAATCCGAATTATCAAAAACCAAAATGCAAAATCTACCCTCCCATGAATAAATTTACAAGTTTTCAAACTGTTCTTCAAAAATCTTCATCAAATCTTGTCAAAGCTTTTCTCAGCGGGGTGTGCAACATCATGATCATGATCTTCAATCTTTGTACCTACACACATGAGATAAATAAAATACCTTCGTGATGCATCGAGTCTAAAATGATGTAAGAATAAATCATTAATAAATCAAATCTCCCCCGTAATGAAAAAACTCCCCCTAACATGATAATTCTTTCTCCCCCTTTTTATGATGTCCCCAAATAGTCAAATAAGAAGAAAAATCAAAACATGGAGTGTCACAATAAAATGCCTCACAAACATTGATCAAACTACGTACATGGAACGGAGTATCTCAAAAATGTCACAAACATTTTTTGGATTTTTCAGTTTTTTAGGAAAAAATAAGATCTAAAAATCACACCATGGATTTTAAACTCAAGCAACCAAGTCATGGAAATGGAATGAATGGGTGTGAACACATTAAAAAGGAAAATAAACTCAATCAATCATATATGCACGATGCATACATGTACCCCTGACGAATGAACATCAAAAGTATCCTTAGGTGTAAAAATTTGTTGAATTTAAATGACATCGTCTTATGCAAATCAACAAATCAAAGTCCTATACTATTTAGCACTTTTTTCAAGACTTTCGAGGACATGAAAACCCGTTTAAATTCTCCAATCAAACTCCCTTAAAAATATTTTCTATTATAGGTGTTAAACTAAATTCTCAAACTTTTTAGAATTGGTGCAAAAACCTAAATGACCCATAATTGGCATGAATTTCTTTTTACTGCCTTTAAATGTTTTAGGGCTCTTTTAAACCTCTTTGGACCCTGGATAATAAAATTCCTCAAATTTTTAGGTCCAATTAAACGGCACTTTAATCGCAATGGATAAATGAAACTCTTTCGTAGCCCTTCACCATTTTCAAACAAAGCACACAAACTCACAAATGGCTCTTATATGCACAACTTTGTTATCAAGTTTTATCGCGCTTGGTTCCTTTAAAGGACATGATTGAAGTAAAAACACCTAACCAATATGTGATAAGACAAGCACAATGATCAAACAAATCCGTGCATGTGTGCAATAAAGGAAATCATGAGTAAAACATGAAGGAAGTAACACTTAATTACATCTTAATGACTCCACACATTATAAAGCACATGGATGAATTGACATACTATCAAATAGTTCATGAAAAAAATGGACTGATGTTGTCACTCGGTCATCCTAAGTGTACATCCATAAACGGTGCAAACAAAATACAAAAATCTTTTTTGATTTTTCAAAAAATTTATCAAAATAAAATCTTTTTATATTTTTCAAAAGAAAAAATTAATACAAAAATGATTCATACAAGAAATAGGCGAATAATGACATCATGAAAATCATCCTATGCTAGTAAACAAGTCAAACCTTAATCGTTACGTACAGAGAGGTTTTCCAAAGTTGGTGCCAACATATGAAAAAACTCCATCAAATCTTTTAAAGATTAGACCAAAAACATAACTTGCTAACCTAAATGTGCAAACTCGCTCATGTAGTCTCCGGGAGCATGTAAAGTATCATGTATGGGTGCATGTGTGGCAGAAACACGTGTAGTTGCACAACGTGACACATAACCCAACTTAAAGCAAAATTCACTAAGGTGTCCTCTCCTTTTGCAATGGGAACAAACATATATAGGCATAGGAACACCTTTCTCAAAAACTCTAGGATGCGCGCTCCTAATAGGAATGGGACGCCTACGTGTGTTAGGGTGAGACTCATGTGAATCTATCACTAAGAATATTATCTAAGTACTTAGAGTGGGTTGCCAAGTTGCAAGCCATAATATACAGAATATAAAGAAAACTTACAATGAAACTTAGAGATTACAAACTTATTGTTGCTGGAATACTAGAACTTGAAAGCTATTATAGATATTGATAACTAGGGATTTATGGTTGCTTGATTGCTTGAGTATTGCTCTTGATGGCTGTGTAGGCTGTGTGTTTGCTAAATTCATTAGTATCTATAGAGAAGTTAGGTATACATCCTATTACGGCGGCGTTTTTTGATAAATCTACTTCAGCGCTGGCTATTTGTGCCTGTTTATGATTATTCCATCTATCATCATATATATATACTAATATTTTAGTTCCTGCTTCTAACCTAGTTAATCCTACTATTCCGATTATAATTATTCCTAGATGCATGAATTCTAATTTTATTTTAGTTAATTCTTTTGCAGATTCTGGTGTTATTAAATCTAATATTTTTTCAGTATTAACGGCTGCTATTTTTCATTGACTAGTGTGATTATATATTTTACTAGTGAATTCTAACATATTTTGTTGATATAGCTGTTTTTCTTTAGCTTTTTGAATGCCTTTTTCAATATATGTTTTAGTGTCTTCATTGTCATCAAATAGTACTTAGATAATATTCTTATTATGTTTAATATAGAAGATATAAAAGAAAGAATCCATCAATATAAATTAGAAATAGAAATCCTAGGAGAAAAAGGACGTTTAGGATAATTTATGATAACTGAAAAAGAATTTTTAAGAAGAAAATTATTAGCTGAATATAAAATATTAGACGACGCTATAATTAAAAAAGAAGAAAATATAAAAAAGAAAAACCATATACAAGCTACTATTAACAGTTGGATAATTAGAATAGCTAACGGAAAAATTCACCAGTATAAGTTAGAATTAGAAATACTAAGTGAAAAGGGTAGATTTTAAGTGTTAATGCCAACTAAAAAACAAATACTAAGAAACGAAATCGAATTTAGAAGAGGCATAATAAGAACTCAATATAACTTTTTAAGAATTATTTTAAAATTCGAAGAATATCATTTAGTCAACAATACTATTTACGTAATAGAACAACAAGAAAAAATTGTTTTATCTTTAGAAATCAAATTAGGAATACTAAGTGAGAAAGGAAGATTTTAATGCAAACTGAGAGAGCAAGACTAAAAAATTCTATAGAACTAACAAGGAAAGTTATTATATTAGGTAAAAAACTTTTAGACTTCATAAAAAAGAGTAAATATAAAAGGGTAAGGCAGAATTTAAGTCTACAAGAAAATACACAAGTAATTATCAGTGAACAAAAAGCAAGATTAATATCATTAGAAAACCAAATAGGAGTATTAGCAGAAAAAGGCCGACTAGGATAAATATATGAACAATAGTAACTTACTAGAAAGAATTAGAAAAATTGAAGAAAATCAAGACTATATAAAAGGATTTTTAGACGTTATAAATACCAATATTACTATAATAAAAACTGAATTAGAAAAATTCATAAAATACGTACAAAAGAAAGAAGAAAAACAGGTTAGCCAAGACACACCTGAAATTAACGAATTAATTGAAAATTTTAAAAACTTAAAAACAGACCCAAAACCTTCTAGAACAAAATTAAATTTATTTTATTCTAAAGATGACATCTACAACAAAAAACAAATCAATATTCCGAATAGAAAGTCTATTTGATGACAATGAAGACACTAAAACATATATTGAAAAAGGCATTCAAAAAGCTAAAGGAAAACAGCTATATCAACAAAATATGTTAGAATTCACTAGTAAAATATATAATCACACTAGTCAACGAAAAATAGCAGCCGTTAATACTGAAAAAATATTAGATTTAATAACACCAGAATCTGCAAAAGAATTAACTAAAATAAAATTAGAATTCATGCATCTAGGAATAATTATAATCGGAATAGTAGAATTAACTAGGTTAGAAGCAGAAACTAAAATATTAGTATATATATATGATGATAGATGGAATAATCATAAACAGGCACAAATAGCCAGCGCTGAAGTAGATTTATCAAAAAACGCCGCCGTAATAGGATGTATACCTAACTTCTCTATAGATACTAATGAATTTAGCAAACACATAAAAATAGCAATAAGTACACGAGGATATAATATGACAGGACATTATAATAATCTATTAGTATATACGCTTTTTATGGGAAAATTATTTAATCGATATAAAATAAATTTTAAAGCCGAATTTGACTGTATAGTAAAATCTTTTAATAGTAAAGGGCGCACAATAAGCATAAAATTATTTAAATGAGATAAACTTATAAGTTGTAATTCCACCTAGATGCATGAATTCTAATTTTATTTTAGTTAATTCTGAATGTGAATTAAAATATTAGTATATCTATATGATGATAGATGGAATAATCATAAACAGGCACAAATAGCCTGACATGTTCATATTTATATAGCAGCCGTTAATACTGAAAAAATATTAGATTTAATAACACCAGAATCTGCAAAAGAATCAAATTAGGAATATTAAGTGAGAAAGGAAGATTTTAATGCAAACTGAGAGAGCAAGACTAAAAAATTCTATAGAACTAACAAGGAAAGTTATTATATTAGGTAAAAAACTTTTAGACTTCATAAAAAAGAGTAAATATAAAAGGATAAGGCAGAATTTAAGTCTACAAGAAAATACACAAGTAATTATCAGTGAACAAAAAGCAAGATTAATATCATTAGAAACCCAAATAGGAGTATTAGCAGAAAAAGGCCGACTAGGATAAATATATGAACAATAGTAACTTACTAGAAAGAATTAGAAAAATTGAAGAAAATCAAGACTATATAAAAGGATTTTTAGACGTTATAAATACCAATATTACTATAATAAAAACTGAATTAGAAAAATTCATAAAATACGTACAAAAGAAAGAAGAAAAATAGGTTAGCCAAGACACACCTGAAATTAACGAATTAATTGAAAAATTTAAAAACTTAAAAACAGACCCAAAACCTTCTAGAACAAAATTAAATTTATTTTATTCTAAAGATGACATCTACAACAAAAAACAAATCAATATTCCGAATAGAAAGTCTATTTGATGACAATGAAGACACTAAAACATATATTGAAAAAGGCATTCAAAAAGCTAAAGGAAAACAGCTATATCAACAAAATATGTTAGAATTCACTAGTAAAATATATAATCACACTAGTCAACGAAAAATAGCAGCCGTTAATACTGAAAAAATATTAGATTTAATAACACCAGAATCTGCAAAAGAATTAACTAAAATAAAATTAGAATTCATGCATCTAGGAATAATTATAATCGGAATAGTAGGATTAACTAGGTTAGAAGCAGGAACTAAAATATTAGTATATATATATGATGATAGATGGAATAATCATAAACAGGCACAAATAGCCAGCGCTGAAGTAGATTTATCAAAAAACGCCGCCGTAATAGGATGTATACCTAACTTCTCTATAGATACTAATGAATTTAGCAAACACATAAAAATAGCAATAAGTACACGAGGATATAATATGACAGGACAATATAATAATCTATTAGTATATACGCTTTTTATGGGAAAATTATTTAATCGATATAAAATAAATTTTAAAGCCGAATTTGACTGTATAGTAAAATCTTTTAATAGTAAATATGTAGAAATGATAGAAGCACAAAAAATAGATAGTAGTATTTATGAAGAGTTAGAATGGAAACTACCTAATTTAATGATAACAAACTTAAAAAATCCAGAAAAAAATAAAATATATGAAAATCAAGTAGGACAAAGTAGCATTAAATTTAGTAAATATAAATCAATCGAGACAGAAGGTGAAGAATTATTAGAAGAAATTAATGTATTAATTATAGAAGAACAAATAGAAACGTTATTCACAATATTAGAAGACAAGATATATGACATAATTATAAACGACTGTGATAATTTAACAACAGAACAATTAATAAACAAATATGGCAATGAAGAAAATAAAGAATTAATAATCTCAATATAGCCGTTATAGCCTTGATTTGGCGTTTGTTTGGCTTGACTGGGCTGCTACAGTTATCTGTAGTACTGTGGACTTGAGGATTTGTTATAAATTAGTGTCCATCCCTTGAGTTTGACGCTGAAATATCGTTATCACTGTTCACCAAAAAATAATGGTATCAGAGCGTCAAACTCAAGGGATGGACACTAATTTATAACAAATCCTCAAGTCCACAGTACTACAGATAACTGTAGCAGCCCAGTCAAGCCAAACAAACGCCAAATCAAGGCTATAACGGCGACAATGGCAAATCACAGGACACCGGAAAAGTTATAAACAGAAGATCATTCCAGAGTTCAATGATGATATATTAATATCAAGATTAACCAAACATACATAACTAATGTAAAAAGTCATCACCCTTTTATCTTAGGATTAAATTTTATTCAATCTTTAACAGGAGGATTTATGTATACGCCTTCTGGTATACAATTATTTAAAAAAGGAACACATATTATACCTAATAATCAATCTAACATATTAAAACATGAAAATAAATTAATACTTAATAATAATATAATATTAGAACCAATTGAAGACATAAAAATAAATAATAGTGAACTAGATATTGAAGAAGATTATTTAAAAGATTACTTACAATATCTCGAAAAAAGTGAAAGTCTTAAAATTGAATGTAATAATTTAAATAAAATCATGTTTAAAAATACCAAATAAAAATGAATTAGCAAGTATTTAAAACTGGTTCTTAAAACAAGCCTTATACTCATGTTAGTTATCGATCTCTCACAAGAGTTTCTTTCCTCTCGTCTATTGTGCACGCCTAACGTTCATCTAATCATCCCCTACTTATACCTCCCAATCTAACTAGTCAGATACTATATTAATACTAACTATGCCCACAAGTATTATTCCCGTATCGCCCATACAATACAATGTTCTTATAGTTTATCTCACATACTAAGTTTCATTATTCAATGTTTGAATGGTTAATCTTTAATCAACTAAGATTATTTTATTTCTCTAAACCATTTTATCTACTAGTTTCACAAAGTAGAAAGTTACCCTAGTACACTTTTACATATATATAGTCTGATCATCCTTATATATATACACTAATCCCGCACCCTTAGGTTAAGACCACTCGGTGCAAAGTAATGATAATTATTATTACTAAGTCTACTAATTTCACACTGTAGAAATATTGACAAGTTCATATATATATATATATATATATATATATATATATTGTTACATCATCCCTTTACATATATATATTAATCCTACACCCCCGGGCTAAGACCCATTAGTGGACCGATCAAGAAGATCCTGCATCCCTGGGTGAGCACCCATTAATGCACCTATCAATAATAATCCATCACCCCTAGGTTATCAGCCAATAGTGCGCCAATCAAGAGAATCCTGTATCCCCGGGTTAACACCCATTAGTGCACCTATCAATAATAATCCTGCACCCCCTGGTTATCACCCATTGGTGCACCTAACAGTAATCATCCTTGTACTCTCGGGTTATCACATATTAGTACACTTAACAATAGAGTTTCTGCACCCCTGAGTTATCACTCATTAGTGCCCTTAACTACAAAATTCTTGTACCCCCGGGTTATCACCCATTAGTGCTCTTAGCAATAATATCGCATAATAGTCATATACACGTCCTATTAAAATTTATAGGTATTTCACCCAACCTACATATATACTCCTCATACGTATTATAATCTAATCACTACGTATAGTATAAATATTTAGATTACTATCTCTCTCGTAATCTCTAAGGTACATGCTCTCTATACTGAAATAATTAAAGTATTAAGCCTCACATACTTTTCTCGAAATCCTTTCTTGCTTAAGTTTATTATCGGGAACTTTCTCTCACTCCAAGAAACTGGTAAACCCAAACTTGGACTCAAAGAAAACTCACAAAAACTCCCTCTATCGCTCGAACTCGAAAGGTTACGCTTGAACCAGAAATAGATCTTGCTCCAACGAGAATGAGGTGTCGCGCGAACGACTACCATATGTCATTCGAATGACTTCACGCGAGATCGCGTGAGATGTCACTATTCATCTTGTTTCCCGGAATTCTGCATTTTTCCACCATTTATGAACCTAAAAACCTCTAAGATTCGAAACCCAACGCCTTATCAGCAATACCCATCAACACCAAACAGGTTATAGATCATTCTTAACCTCCTAGGATCATTAATTCATCATAATTATATAAAATCCCCAAATTAATTCATATGAACACTAGTTTCCAAATTTTCAATTAAAGAACCTAATCAACCCAGATTCGTTCATCAATATATAATCCAATCACGTGATCAATCCTCTACATACATGAAGGGTGTTAAACCACTAATTAAACCAATTCTTAATCATAATTTAAATCTCAAATTTTCACCCAATTCATATGTAAATAATGATTAATATCACCTACTCTAACATGAACATGATTATTTCTAAAATAAAGAAAGTAATAAAGACTTGCCTCGAATATGATGGTTTGATACGTTGGTGATGTGGGTATGGGTGTGTTCTCCTTGTTCCGATCTACACGGTGGTGGTGGTGATTGAGCAAGGTGGTGTTATCTTGGCCCTTTTCTCTTGGAATTAGCTCTCCCTCACACCTCCTATAGCCATTTTTTACTTCTTGTGTCTTTTTTAACCCTATTGGACTTTCCTTGGATGATATAATTATTGTTGATTCTCTTCCCTTAATTTACCATAAAAATACAATTTACCATAATGCCCTCTCGGGGTGTTGGTTAGGCCTAAAATCGCCCCGGGACCCAAATTAAACACCCGGGTAAACTATGTTGACTACCTCGGCCCTTTCGGACTCAACGGTGCAATCTAAATGACCATACGACTTATTAAAAATAAATTCCCTTTTTATTCTATTCCATTAGCCCTACACGACTCGCACATGTGTCAGATTTAAATTACCAAACTGTCGTATTTCTCACTTCCGAAAATTTATCAAATGTTAAAATATCATATTAAATATCTCACAATAATATTCAATAATTATCAACAATAAGTATTAACCTTTGGCACGCTAGTTAATAATTATTTTAATCCGAATTAATAACAAATTATTTTCTCCCATTTTAATTTAATTTATCCAACAACAATAATTAAATACATACTTATTCCCATAATAATAATTAATCACATAAAGATTTAAATCGTCAAAAATAAGGGGTGTTACATACTTCCCCCCTTACAATTAATTTATGAACATTGAATTATGAACCACACACAAGAAATGAATGCTAATTGAATTAAATACTAAAAAATTAAGAGTGGATAAAACCTTCCAGTTCAAAGTCACAAACAAAACCAAAATAATTACTCAATCCGACAAAAAAGAACTACAGAAGAACTGAGTACAATCCCATTAGTGAGGATGGGAGACAAATGCCCGAACTGAAGTATCTGAACTAGGAACAGAATAAAACGAGAGAAGCGTCTAATATCAATGACTCGCAACTTCCACAACAGTTGCACCTCGACAAACCATCCAAGTATCTAGAACTGGTGTCCCTGTGGCTAGGCACCTATACTAATATATATAGATAGATAGATAGATAGATAGATAGATAGATAGATAGATAGATAGATAGATAGATAGATAGATAGATAGATAGATAGATAGCAAAAGATAGAGGAAATACAAGAAACGGGTCAGGGCCCGATGTGTAAAAATGATTTAGCAAGTATTTAAAACTGGTTCTTAAAACAAGCCTTATACTCATGTTAGTTATCGAACTCTCACAAGAGTTTCTTTCCTCTCGTCTATCGTGCACGCCTAACGTTCATCTAATCTTCCCCTACTTATACCTCCCAATCTAACTAATCAGATACTATATTAATACAGATTATGCCCACAAGTAGTATTCTCGTATCACCCATACAATACGCTATTCATATAGTTTTTCTCACATACTAAGTTTCATTATTCAATGTTTGAATGCTTAATCTTTAATCCACTAAGATTATTTTATTTCTCTAATCCATTTTATCTACTAGTTTCACAAAGTAGAAAGTTACCCAAGTACACTTTTACATATATATAGTCTCATCATCCCTATATATATATCCACTAATCCCGTGCCCTCAGGTTAAGACCACTCGGTGCAAAGTAATGATAGTTATTATTCCTAAGTCTACTAATTTTACACTGTAGAAAAATATTCACAAGTTCATATTTATATATATATAGTCTCATCATCCCTTTACATATATATACTAATCCTATACCCCCGGGCTAAGACCCATCAGTGCACCTATTAAGAAGATCTTGCATCCCTGGGTGAGCACCCATTAATGCACCTATCAATAATAATCCATCACCCCCGGGTTATCACCCAATACTGCGGCAATCAAGAGAATCATGAATCCCCGGGTTAACACCCATTAATCCACATATCAATAATAATCTAGCACCCCCTGGTTATCACCCATTACTGCACCTAACAGTAGTAATCCTTGTACTCTCGGGTTATCACCCATTAGTACACGTAACAATAGCGTTTATGCACCCCCGAGTTATCACTCTTTAGTGCGCTTAACAAAAAAAAATATTTGACCCCCGGGTTATCACCCATTAGTGCTCTAAGCAATAATATCGCATAATAGGCATACAAACGTCCTACTAAAATTTATGGGTATTTCCCCCAACCTACATATATACTCCTCATACGTATTTTAATCTCATCACTACGTATAATATAAATATTTAGATTACTATATCTCTCGTAATCTCCAAGGTACATGCTCTCTATACTGAAATAATTAAAGTATTAAGCCTCACATACTTTTCTCGAAATCCTTTCTTGCTTAAGTTTATTATCGAGAACTTTCTCTCACTCCAAGAAACCGGTAAACTCAAAATGGGACTCAAAGAAAATTCCCAAAAATTCCCTCTATCACTCGAACCCGAAAGGTTATCGCTTGAACCAGAAATAGATCTTGCTCGAAAGAGAATGTGGTGTCGCGTGAATGACTGCCATATGTCATTCTAATGACGTCATGAGAGATCATCCGAGATGTCACTGTTCGTCTTCTTTCCCATAATTATGCATTTTTCCACCATTTATGAACCTAGAAAACACTAAGATTCGACACCCAATGCCTCATCAGCAATACCCATCAACACCTAACAGGTTATAGATCATTCCTAACCTCTTAGGATCATTAATTCATCATAAATAATCATAATTAAATAAAATCCCCAACTTAATTCATCTGAACCCTAGTTTCCAAATTCTCAATTAAAGAACCTAATCAACCCAGATTCGTTCATCAATATATAGTCCAATCCCATGATCAATCCTCTACTTACATGAAGGACTTCAACCTACTAATTAAACCAATTCTTAATCATAATTTAAGTCTCCAATTTTCACCCAATTCATATGTAAATCATGATTAATTTCACCTACTCTAACATGAACATGATTATTTCTAAAATAAAGAAAGTAACAAATACTTGCCTCGAATATGATGGTTTGATCCGTTGGTAATGTTGGTATGGGTGTGTTCTTCATGTTCCGATCTACATGGTGGTGGTGGTGGTTGAGCAAGGTGGTGTTATATTTGCCCTTTTCTCTTGGAATTAGCTCTCCCTCACACCTCCTATAGCCGTTTTTAACGTCCTCTAACATTTTTAACCCTAATGGACTTTCCTTAGCTGATTTAACTACTCTTAATTTTCGTACATTAATTTAGCCCAAAAATAAAATTTACCATAATGCCCTCTCGGGGTGCCGGTTAGGCCTAAAATCGCCCCGGGACCCAAACCAAACGCCCGGATAAACTATTTTGACTACCTCGAACCTTTCGGACTCAAAGGTGCACTCAAAATAACCATACGAGTTAATAAAAATAAATTCTCTTATTATTCTATTCCATTAGTCCCTACATGACTCGCACGTATGTCAGATTTAAATTACCAAACTGTTATATTTCTCACTTCCGAAAATTTATCAAATGTTATAATATCATATTACATATCTCATAGTAATATTCAATAATTATCAACAATAAGTATTAACCCTAGCCACGCTAGTTAATAATTATTTTAATCCGAATTAATAACAGATTTTTTTCTCCCATTTTAATTTAATTTATCCAACAACAATTATTGAATACATACTTATTCCCATAATAATAATTAATCACATAATTTTTTAAATCGTCAAAAGTACGGAGTGTTACATACTTCCTCCCTTTCAATTAATATATGAACATTGAATTATAAACCACACACAAGAAATGAATGCTAATTGAATTAAATGCTGAAAAATTAAGACTGGATAAAACCTTCCAGTTCAAAGTCACAAACAAAACCAAAATAATTACTCAATCCAGCAGAAAAGAACTACAAAGGAACTAAGTGCAATCCCGCTAATGAGGATGGGAGATACATGCCCAAACTAAAGTATCTGAACTAGGAACTGAATAAAATGAGAGAAGCGTCTAATATCAATGACTAGCAACTTCCACAACTGCTGCAGCTCGGCAAACCATCCAAGTATCTAGAACGGGTGTCCCTGTGGCTAGGCACCTATATATATATATATATATATATATATATAGCAAAAGAGAGAAGAAATACACGAAACGGGTCAGAGCCCGATGTTTAAAAATGGTTTACAAAGTATTTCAAACTGGTTCTTAAAACAAGTCTTATACGCATGTTAGTTATCGAACTCTCACATGAGTTTCTCACCTCTCGTCTATTGTGCATGCCTAACGTTCATCTAATCTTCCCCTACTTATACCTCCCAGTCTAACTAGCCAGATACCACACTAATACTAACTATTCCCACTAGTAGTATTCCCGTATCGCCCATACAATACGCTATTCATATAGTTTATCTCACATAATAAGTTTCATTATTCAATGTTTGAATGGTTAAACTTTAATCCAGTAAGATTATTTTATTTCTCTAATCCATTTTATCTACTAGTTTCACAAAGTAAAAAGTTACCCAAGCAAACTTATACATATAGTCTCATCATCCCTATATATATACACTAATCCCGCACCCTTAGGTTAAGACCACTCGGTGCAAAGTAATGATTATTATTATTACTAAGTCTACTAATCTCACACTGTAGAAATATTCACAAGTTCATATATATATATATAGTCATATCATCCCTTTACTTACATATATATACTAATCCTACACTTCCGGGTAAAGACTCATTAGTGCACCTATCAAGAAGATCCTGCATCCCTGGGTGAGCACCCATTAATGCACCTATCAATAATAATCCATCACCCCCAAATTATCACCCACTAGTGCACCAATCAAGAGAATCCTGCATCCCCAGGTTAACACCCATTAATGAACCTATCAATAATAATCCAGCACCCCTGGTTATCACCCATTAGTGCACCTAACAGTAATCATCCTTGTACTCTCGGGTTATCACCCATTAGTACACTTAAGAATAGAGTTTCTACACCCCCGAGTTATCACTCATTGGTGCGCTTAACTACAAAATTCTTGCACCCCCGGGTTATCACCGATTAGTGCACTTAGCAATAATATCGCATAATAGGCATACACACGTCCTATTAAAATTTATAGGTATTTCCCCCAACCTACATATATAATCCTCATACATATTTTAATCTCAACACTACGTATAGTATAAATATTTAGATTAATATATCTCTCGTAATCTCCAAGATACATGATTTCTATACTGAAATAATTAGATTATTAAGCCTCACATACTTTTCTCGAAATCCTTTCTTGCTTAAGTTTATTATCGTGAACTTTCTCTCACTCTAAGGAACCGGTAAACCCAAATTTGGTCTCAAAGAAAATTCCCAAAAATTCCCTCTATCGCTCGAACTCGAAAGGTTATCGCTTGAACCAGAAATAGATCTTGCTCGAAGGAGAATGAGGTGTCGCGCGAACGACTGCCATATGGCATTCTAATAACTTCACGCGAGATCGCGCGAGATGTCACTGTTCGTCTTCTTTCCCAGAATTCTGCATTTTTCCACAATTTATGAACCTAGAAACCTCTAAGATTCGACACCCAACGCCTCATCAGCAATTCCCATCAACACCTAACAGGTAATAGATCATTCCTAACCTCCTAGGATCATTAATTCATCATAAATCATCATAATTATATAAAATCCCCAAATTAATTCATATGAACCCTAGTTTCCAAATTTTCAATTAAAGAACCTAATCAACCCAGATTCGTTCATCAATATATAATCCAATCCCGTGATCAATCCTCTACATACATGACGGAATTTAATCTAGTAATTAAACCAATTCTTAATCATAATTTAAATCTCCAATTTTCACCCAATTCATATGTAAATCATGATTAATTTCACCTACTCTAACATGAACATGATTATTTCAAAAATAATGAAGGTAATAAATACTTGCCTCGAATATGATTGCCTGATCCGTTGGTGATGTTGGTATGGGTGTCTTCTCCTTGTTTCGATCTACACGGTCGTGGTGGTGATTGAGCAAGGTGGTGTTATCTTGGCCCTTTTCTCTTGGAATAAGCTCTCCCTCACGGCTCCAATAGCCATTTTTAACATCCTGGAACTTTTTTAACCCTCATGGACTTTCCTTGGATGATATAATTACTCTTAATTTTCGTCCATTAATTTAGCACAAAAATACAATTTACCATAATGCCCTCTCGGGGTGCCGGTTAGGCCTAAAACCGCCCCGGGACCCAAATTAAACACCCGGGTATACTGTTTTGACTACCTCGAACCTTTCGGACTCAACGGTGCACTCTAAATGACCATACGAGTTAATAAAAATAAATTTACTTTTTATTCTTTTCCATTTGTCCCTACACGACTCACACGGGTGTCAGATTTAAATTACCAAATTGTCGTATTTCTCACTTTCGAAAATTTATCAAATGTTACAATATCATATTACATATCACACAGTAATATTCAATAATTACTAATCCTTGGCACGCTAGTTAATAATTATTTTAATTCGTATTAATAAAAAAATATTTTCTCGCATTTTAATTTAATTAATCCAACAACAATAGTCAAATACATACTAATTCCCATAATAATAATTAATCACATAATGATTTAAATCGTCAAAAATATGGGGTGTTACATACTTCCCCCCTTACAATTAATTTATGAACATTGAATTATAAACCACACACAAGAAATGAATGCTAATTGAATTAAATACTGAAAAATTAAGACTGGATAAAAACTTCCAGTTCAAAGTCACAAACAAAACCAAAATAATTACTCAATCCAACAGAAAAGAACTACAATGGAACTGTTTACAATCCCATTAATGACGATGGGAGACACATGCCTGAACTAAAGTATCTGAACTAGGAACTGAATAAAATGAGAGAAGCCTCTAATATCAATGACCCGCAACTTCCACAACAGCTGCAGCTCGACAAACCATCCAAGTATCTAGAACTGGTGTCCCTGTGCCTAGGCACCTGTATTAATACGTATATATATATAGCAAAAGAGAGAAGAAATACAAGAAACGGGTTAGAGCTCGATGTGTAAAAATGATTTACAAAGTATTTAAAACTGGTTCTTAAAACAAGTCTTATACGCATGTTAGTTATCGAACTCTCACATGAGTTTCTCACCTCTCGTCTATTGTGCATGCCTAACGTTCATCTAATCTTCCCCTACTTATACCTCCCAGTCTAACTAATCAGATACCATACTAATACTAACTATTCCCACTAGTAGTATTCCCGTATCGCCCATACAATATGTTGTTCATATAGTTTATCTCACATACTAAGTTTCATTATTCAATGTTTGAATGGTTAATCTTTAAGCCAGTAAGATTATTTTATTTCTCTAATCCATTTCATCTACTAGTTTCACAAAGTAGAAAGTTACCCAAGCATACTTATACATATATATAGTCTCATCATCCCTACATATATACACTAATCCCGTACCCTTAGGTTAAGACCACTCGGTGCAAAGTAATGATTATTATTATTACTAAGTCTACTAATTTCACCCTGTAGAAATATTCACAAGTTCATATATATATATATAGTCACATCATCCCTTTACATATATATACTAATCCTATACTCCCGGGCTAAGACCCATTAGTTCACCTATCAAGAATATCCTGCATCCCTCGGTGAGCACCCATTAATGCACCTATCAATAATAATCCATCACCCCCAGGTTATCACCCACTAGTGCACCAATAAAGAGAATCATGCATCCCCGGGTTAACACCCATTAATGCACCTATCAATAATAATTCATCACACCCTAGTTATCACCCATTAGTGCACGTAACAGTAATCATCCTTGTGCTCTCGGGTTATCACCCATTAGTGCGCTTAACTACAAAATAGTGCGCTTAACTACAAAATATTTGCACCCTCGGGTTATCACCCATTACTGCCCTTAGCAATAATATCGCATAATAGGCATACACACGTCCTATTAAAATTTATAGGTATTTCCCTCAACCTACATATATACACCTCATACATATTTTAATCTCATCACTACGTATAGTATAAATATTTAGATTTCTATCTCTCTCGTAATCTCCGAGGTACATGATCTTTATACTGAAATAATTAAAGTATTAAGCCTCACATACTTTTCTCGAAATCGTTTCTTGCTTAAGTTTATTATCGGGAACTTTCTCTCACTCCAAGAAATCGGTAAACCCAAATTTGGACTCAAAGAAAATTCCCAAAAATTCCCTCTATCGCTCGAACCCGAAAGGTTATCGCTTGAACCAGAAATAGATCTTGCTCGAACGAGAATGAGGTGTCGCGTGAACGACTGCCATTTGTCATTCGAATGACTTCACCGGAGACCGCGCGAGATGTCACTGTTCGTCTTCTTTCCCAGAATTATGCATTTTTCCACCATTTATGAACCTAGAAACCTCTAAGATTCGACACCCAACGCCTCATCAGCAATACCCATCAACACCTAACAGGTTATAGATCATTCCGAACCTCCTAGGACCATTAATTCATCATAATTATATAAAATCCGCAAATTAATTCATATGAACCCTAGTTTCCAAATTTTCAATTAAAGAACCTAATCAACCCAGATTCGTTCATCAATATATAATCCAATCCCGTGATCAATCCTCTACATACATGAAGGACTTTAAACTACTAATTAAACCAATTCTTACTCATATATTAAATCTCCAATTTTCACCCAATTCATATGTAAATCATGATTAATTTCACCTACTCTAATATGAACATGATTATTTCTAAAATAAAGAAAGTAATAAAGACTTGCCTCGAATATGATGGTTTGATCCGTTGGTGATGTTGGCATGGGTGTGTTCTCCTTGTTCCGATCTACATGGTGGTGGTGGTGATTGAGCAAGGTGGTGTTATCTTGGCCCTTTTCTCTTGGAATTAGCTCTCCCTCACACCTCCTATAGCCGTTTTTAACTTCCTCTAACATTTTTAACCCTAATGGACTTTCCTTGGCTGATTTAACTACTCTTAATTTTCGTACATTAATTTAGCCCAAAAATAAAATTTACCATAATGCCCTCTCGGGGTGCCGGTTAGGCCTAAAATCGCCCCGGGACCCAAACCAAACGCCCGGATAAACTATTTTGACTACCTCGAACCTTTCGGACTCAACGGTGCACTCAAAATAACCATACGAGTTAATAAAAATAAATTCTCTTATTATTCTATTCCATTAGTCCCTACATGACTCGCACGTATGTCAGATTTAAATTACCAAACTGTTATATTTCTCACTTCCGAAAATTTATCAAATGTTATAATATCATATTACAATCCCGCTAATGAGGATGGGAGACACATGCCCAAACTAAAGTATCTGAACTAGGAACTGAATAAAATGAGAGAAACGTCTAAAATCAATGACCCGCAACTTCCACAATAGCTGCAGCTCGGCAAACCATCCATGTATCTAGAACTGGTGTCCCTGTGGCTAGGAACCTGTTCTAATACGTATAAATGTATATATAGCAAAAGAGGGAAGAAATACAAGAAACGGGTCAGAACCCGATGTGTAAAAATGATTTAGCAAGTATTTAAACTGATTCATAAAACAAGCCTTATACGCATGTTAGTTATCGAACTCTCACATGAATTTCTCATCTCTCGTCTATTGTGCACGCCTAACGTTCATCTAATCTTCCCCTACTTATACCTCCCTGTGAAACAAGCCAGATACCATACAAATACTAACTATACCCACTAGTAGTATTCCCTTATCGCCCATACAATACGCTATTCATATAGTGTATCTCACATACTAAGTTTCATTATTCAATTTTTGAATGGTTAATTTTTAATCCACTAAGATTATTTTATTTCTCTAAACCATTTTATCTACTAGTTTCACAAATTATAAAGTTACCCAAGTACACTAATACATATATATAGTCTCATCATCCCTATATATGTACACTAATCCCGCACCCTTAGGTTAAGACCACTCGGTGCAAAGTAGTGATTATTATTATTACTAAGTCTACTAATTTCACACTGTAGAAATATTCAGAAGTTCATATATATATATATATATATATATTGTCACATCATCCCTTTACATATATATACTAATCCTACTCCCCCGGGTTAAGACCCATTAGTGGACCTATCAAGAAGATTCTGCATCCCTAGGTGAGCACCCATTAATGCACCTATCAATAATGATCCATCACCCCCAAGTTATCACCCACTAGTGTGTCAATCAATAGAATCCTGCATCCCCAGGTTAACACCCATTAATGCACCTATCAATAATAATCCAGCACCCCCTGGTTATCACCCATTGGTGCACCTAACAGTAATCATCCTTGTACTCTCGGGTTATCACCCATTAGTACACTTAACAATAGAGTTTTTGCACCCCTGAGTTATCACTCATTAGTGTGCTTAACTACAAAATTCATGTACCCCCGGGTTATCACCGATTAGTGCTCTTAGCAATAATATCGCATAATAGGCATACACACGTCCTATTAAAATTTATAGGTATTTCCCCCAACCTACATATATACTCCTCATACATATTTTAATCTAATCACTACGTATAGTATAAATATTTATATTACTATCTCTCTCGTAATCTACAAGGTACATGCTCTATATACTGAAATAATTAAAGTATTAAGCCTCACATACTTTTCTCGAAATCCTTTCTTGCTTAAGTTTATTATCGGGAACTTTCTCTCACTCCAAGAAACCAGTAAACCCAAATTTGGACTCAAAGAAAATTCCCAAAAATCCCCTCTATCGCTCGAACTCGAAAGTTTATCGCTTAAACCAGAAATAGATCTTGCTCGAACGAGATTGAGTTGTCGCGCGAACGACTGCCATATGTCATTCGAATGACTTCACGCGAGATCGCGTGAGATGTCACTATTCATCTTCTTTTTCAGAATTCTGCATTTTTCCACAATTTATGAACCTAGAAACCTCTAAGATTCGACGCCCAACGCCTCATCAGCAATACCCATCAACACCTAATAGGTTATAGATCATTCCTAACCTCCTAGAATCATTAATTCATCATAAACCATCATAATTATATAAAATCCCCAAATTAATTCATATGAACCCTAGTTTCCAAATTTTCAATTAAAGAACCTAATCAACCCAGATTCGTTCATCAATATATAATCCAATCCCGTGATCAATCCTCTGCATACATGAAGGAATTTAAACTACTAATTAAACCAATTCTTAATCATAATTTAAATCTCCAATTTTCACCCAATTCATATGTAAATAATGATTAATTTCACGTATCTAACATGAACATGATTATTTCTAAAATAAAGAAAGTAATAAAGACTTTCCTCGAATATGATGGTCTGATACATTGGTGATGTTGGTATGGGTGTGTTCTCCTTGTTCCAATCTATACGGTGGTGGTGGTGATTGAGAAAGGTGTTGTTATCTTGGCCCTTTTCTCTTGGAATTAGCCTCCCTCACACCTCCTATAGCTGTTTTTAACTTCCTGTATCTTTTTTAGCCCTATTGGACTTTCCTTGGATGATATAATTACTCTTGATTCTCTTCCCTTAATTTAGCCGAAAAATAAAATTTACCATAATGCCCTCTCGGGGTGTCGGTTTGGCCTAAAATCGCCCCGGGACCCAAATTAAACACCGGGGTAAACTATTTTGACTATCTCGACCCTTTCGGACTCAGTGGTGCACTCTAAATGACCATACAAGTTAATAAAAATGAATTCTCTTTTTATTATATTCCATTAGTCCCTACACGACTCGCACGTGTGTCAGATTTAAATTACCAAACTGTCGTATTTCTCACTTTCGAAAATTTATCAAATGTTATAATATCATATTACATATCTCACAGTAATATTCAATAATTATCAACAATAAGTATTAACCCTTGGCTCGCTAGGTAATAATTATTTTAATCCGAACTAATAACAGATTATTTTCTCCCATTTTAATTTAATTTATCCAACAATAATAATTAAGTACATACTTATTCCCATAATAATAGTTAATCACATAATGATTTAAATTGTCAAAAATACGGGGTGTTACATACTCCCCCCCTTACAATTAATTTACGAACATTGAATTATAAACCACACATAAGAAATGAATGCTAATTGAATTAAATACTGAAAAATTAAGATTGGATAAAACCTTCCAGTTCAAAGTCACAAACAAAACCAAAGTAATTACTCAATTCAACAAAAAAGAACTACAAAGGAACTTAGTACAATCCCACTAATGATGATGGGAGACAAATGCTCGAACTTAAGTATCTGAACTAGGAACTGAATAAAATGAGAGAAGCGTCTAATATCAATGACTCGCAACTTCCACAACAACTGCAGCTCGGCAAACCATCAAAGTATCTAGAACTGTTGTCCCTGTGGCTAGGCACCTATATATATATATATATATATATATATATATATATATATATATATATATATATATATATATATATATATATTATATGAGAGGAGGGTGTTTTATTGTTCCAAAAAATTAACGGTTGAGATCGCATTTTTGGGGGGGATCTAATGGTGTGGGATTGTGCCACGTAGGATTGTATAGATTGTGAGGTGGAAAATGAGATAATATCTCATTCTATCTCAAACCCACCCCCGATTCTTCATTCCTCTCTCTCATTTCTGCCATCTCTCCCTTTCAATCCAAACCCTAATACTACCTCTACGCCGCTGCCGCCCTCCACCTCTCCCGATCCCTCCAGGCGCCGCCATCCACCACTCCCGATCCCTATCCCCTGCTCCGCCCTCTCTCATTCATGCTACCTCCTCTCTCCCCTCCCCGCTGCCCCCCTCTCTTCCCCTCCATCTTTCTTCTGCCGCGCCGCCCCTTCCTCCGCCCCCTGCCTTCCACGCTCCAGCTGCCCCTATCTTCACGCTTCTGCGCCTACACACACTCCCACATAGATCACACACACACAGAACACACACGCACACACACACACATATAACTCTCTCACACACACAAATCACTCACGCACACACACACACACACATATCTAACCCACTTAGATTTTGTAATTTCTTCAGATCTAACCACTGAGATTTGAGAGGATAATTTCTAATTTTTCGATTTTTTTCTTTCAGATCTATCACACATATAACTATTTCTTCAATACACACACATTGATGCTGCGATTTTGTTTAAGGTACGACTTCTAAATTTTTTATTGTTCAATTTTTTTTCATTTAGATCTATCAATGATTCAAGGTGTAATATCTGTTTCTCTATGCATTTTTTTGTGATATTCTTGAATTTGGGGCTTTGCTAGATCAACTAGAGGCATTTTTTGGTAGTTCTTTAAGATTAGTAGTTCTTTAAGATTTTTTTTCACATGTTGAATTCCATATGCTTGACAAAATAATCAACTAATTTTTTTTGGGAAACCTTTTAGAAAATATATGATTTTTTTTGGAAATTTTTTTCATTAGTTTTGATAATTTATGCCATTGATTTCTTTTATCAGGTCACATTTTGAAAACTACATACAATTATTATAGTGGAACATGTGGGATAACTTCAGTTAATCCATGTTGATATTCAAGGTATATTTTCTCTCGCTTTAATGCAGATTTAAGTAGTGTTTAATTATTTATCTCATTTATAATTTTTTGTAGGCCTAAATATGATTAATCCTTGTTGATTTGGTTTTTGAATTTACTCCATGGTACTACACAACTATTGATTTGGTTTTTGAATTTAATGAGTTGTTTTTTCATTTACTAAAGAGCTCTTTTTAATATACAGGGACTCCAATGTGAAAGTTATATGTGAAAGTTCTTTCAATGCTTTCAATGTGAAAGTTTATCACGTATGCTTTTAGTAATTCTACATTGGTCTAATTAAGAGTTGAACTTATAATACTCTTTCAATTAATCTTCTTTTTCTTTTCACGAATTTCTTATAATTTCTTACCTCTATGCAGATTTGGATACTAGCAGTCCTTGGGATTGTGTTTTTTATATGGTTAGTTTACATTCAAAAAGCTCATATAAATTATATTTTTTTGCAATTTGATTAAGCATATTTGCCCTTGAAGTATGTTATGGAAATTCAATTTACTTAGGCATGTTATATCCTACATTAGGCATACATCGGCATGTTATTGTAATTTATGTTGGCTTATAGTTTTAGCAATGATTTTTCATAGTTTATTTGGGATGTATGATTAGGTACTCCGACTTAAAAAAGAACAAAAAACATAAAAGAATTTGGAGATGTCTCCCCTTTGAGGAAGGATGATTATTAGATATAGACAATTTCAGATTCAGGTAAGTTTACCTTCAAATCTGGTGCGGATATTTGTAGATCCTATTTTCCTATTTTACCTTTGCTCACAATCATACACACCTTTATTTTACCTTTGCTCACAATAATATAGATGAGTATAATCCTTATTTGGATTGTGAAATTTGAGGTAGTCCATTATCATGATTACTTATGCACATATCCAAGCTTGATCAACCTTACATATATATATCCATATTTAATACTTCTGCATTTTCATTTTAAGTTGTTTTCCCCTTGGTATATCTGCAGTAATATTTGTCTCGGTGTACACTTCGATTGCCACGCTCAACTTGCTTCATCAATTCCACATTTGTCTCGGCCTTTTTTGAATACTAAGGTATGACCTTTTTTAGTGTTTATATTCTTATGGGTTACTATTATTTGAACTAATACCACATGTTGTAATTATTGTAATTATTGTAGAGGTATCTACTGTTATATTAAACACCTCTACTGTTGTAATTATTGTGGAACATTGAAGCTTTTGTTAGGCGAATTTGTTTTTTCTATGTTGTTGAATATGTCGGTATCCCTTGAGAAGGGTGGATAGTCCAATAAACAGAGGAGACTCTGCCCAATTTTTTTAAAACTTTGAGACTTTGTTTTTTTAAAACAAAGAAATGTTCTCGCTAAATAGTATTTGTTTTCTTTTCTTTTCATTTTGTCATTTTTTTATGATAGAGATCAAGTCATATTTCCCTAAGATTGTCAACTCAATATAAAAAATATAAAAAATAATAAGTATATATAAAGTTGGGGCCTAAAGTTAGGAAAATAGGTAGTTGAGGCCTAAAGTTCTAACGGTTACTAAAGTAGACATGGTATTAAGTAAAAATAGTCTAGAAATTTGTTATAAAAAACTAATTATGCTCACAAAGAAACTATTTAGAAATGTATATTGCAAAAAATGTTAACCCATAATGATCCCATACTTATTTGCTCATAATTTCCCCTCTTATAGGTTTTTTCAAAAGGTTTGCACTGCCAATACTTAATTATCATGTATTCTTCTATGTTATTTTGGTTTGTTTTTTGGTTTTTAGTAGGAGCGTTGATAATTGAAGTCACAGCTATCGAGATCTTGAGGTATAAATTAATAAAATGTTTTGATTTGTTATTGGGTTGGTTGTCAAGAAAATATGTTGTTTTGATTATCATGTATTCTTATATGTTGTTTTTTTAGTATATTAAAGGTGTTTTGATTTATACAGGGTGTTTTGTGTTTCATATTGTTCATTCACTCATTGTTATACAAGATGTACCAAGTATCGGGACAACTATACATGTTCTCACAACTCTACCACAAACTCGAGACAGCTATAGATGTTCTCACAGATCTATCAGGACAGATCTATCGGGACAGTTGTACATCTTCTCACAACGCTACCACAAATTCGAATCTAATTCTGAAGATATGCAAGGGATATTGTTTCCCGGGATTCTGATTTAATTATTATTGTCTTCTTTTAATTTGTATTCAGATTCATTCAAATTACTTTTGGCACTTTAGTTCTTATTTCCACTCTTAGTTTTTCAGGTGTTGTAATTACACTACTCTCATCTGGATGTCATAAACCTGATACGTATGGTGCCTCAGTTTAACATAGAAGTTGACCATGTTTATTTTGTAAGTTTTGTTAATTACTATCTTTTGAGAAAATATTTTATCATTATATTCTCCTGCATTAATTGTAACTTACATTTAATGCATAAAAGTTGATCATGTTGCAGCCTTGAAAATCATGGTTCGAGGGAGACGAGGAAGATGAGAAGAGCGGGTGAGGTTTACGAATTGAAAGCAAGCGGATCGAGGTTTACATATTGCCTACTTGAATTGGTTTTCATTTATTTTTCATTTTTACATTTTGTATTCGTGATATGATGTTATCAAATTTTTTTTGCTCCATTTCACACTATTTATATTTAAGGTTTCATATAGATGATTTCGGGGTTGCTTGGGAACATTGAAATTCAGTGACTAAAGTATGTTTGATTAAACATACATGAGTTTCAAGATGACACACACACATATGTGTTTTTTGAATTTGGTTTTTAAGTTGGGTGCTTATTTTTATTTTTCTTAGTAATTCAGATTGATGTGTATCCCACCCCACCCCACATCCTATATAGCTAACGTACAATGTTTTTGGGAACATATATGCAGATATATGCAACATATATGCTTGCATATATGCAGCATATATGCTTGCATATATCTTCCATATATGCAACTGTATATGCAGCCATATATGCAAGCATATATCTTCATATATGCAGCCATATATGCAAGCATATATCTGCATACATGCAGCCATATATCTGCATATATGCAAGAATATATCTGGGCATATATGCAAGCATATATCTGCGCATATATGCTTGCATATATCTGCATATATATGTGCATATATATGCTTGCATACATATGCATATATACTTGCATATATATGCATTTTAACTTTAGTACCAAATTAACTGATCACCATAGTATGCAATCCTTAAAAATTATACCAATTGGTATATAACTGTTATACGAAACCAACTGTTATACCAAACTAATAGTTATATTAACTGACCAAAGTTCCAACTGAACAGTTAATGAAATTTAATACCAAATGAAATACCAAACCAACTGCTATACCATTTCAAACCAACTCAAATATTTGAATTTCAATTTCAAATCAATATTTGAATTACACTATCAACCGAAATTCCAACTGAATCAAAACACTGAATTTCAAACCAACACTGAAATACCAACTGAAATTCTATTTTGTTACTGAACTCTGTAAGTTTTAGTGTTTTTTCCTATGTTCTAATTACAGTCTTTTCTAGAGAAGAAAAATGTACCATTGATTAAATTGATTTATTTTGTTGTGTATGACTATTGAATTATTTAGTGTTGGCAATCCAATTGATCTTCGCTGTAATTGTCATTTTCAGGTCCATTTCAAATTCCTTTTATATTCCATTGATTCGGATCACAGGTAATATTTCTTTTCCCCCTAATTAGTTTCACTTCATATTTTAACCTAAATATCTACATATGCCAAATATTTGCTCTGTTATGTTTCATGAAATGATTTTTTTTTTACTAAAGTCATAGTAATTATAGAAACACACTTTAATACGACCAACAATGGAAAACCTTCGTCGTTCCTTTAGTGCCCCCTAATACATGGGATTTGTGTTTTCTTTTGTTTTTGTAAAGATAAATAAAAATGTCCTACTTCATTCTCATTGGTTCTTTGAAATTATCAGCTGCGTATAGAGATCATCGTGATGGTTATGTATAGACATACTTGGGAGAATAAGTGTCACAGAGAAGTTTACGACAAAGCTTACGGTATGTAAAAAGAATAAGAAGGATTTGTTTACGACAAAACTTGAGATTTTTTTTCCTATATTGTTGGATTTGTCATTATCCCTTGAGAAGGGTGGATAGTCCAATAAACAAAGGAGACTCTGCCCAATTTTTTTAGAACTTTGACACTTTATTTTTTTAAAACAAAGAAAGAGGATCGAGGTTTACATATTGCCTACTTGGATTGGTTTTCCTTTATTTTTCATTTTTACATTTTGTATTCGTGATATGATGTTATCAAATTGTTTTTGATCCATTTCACACTATCAATATTTAAGGTTTCATATAGATGATTTCGGGGTTGCTTGGGAACATTGAAATCCAGTAGTTTCAAGATGACACACACAGATCACACTCACACACAAATGTGTTTTTTGAATTAGGTTTTTTAGTTGGGTGCTTATTTTTAATTTTCTTAGTAATTCGGATTGATGTGTATCCCCCCTCACCCCACCCCACCCCACCCCACATCCTAATTTTTATGCTACGGGACTTCTATGGGGCTACTACGGGACTTTTATTGGGCTGCTATGGGACTTCTATGGGGCTGCTATGGAGCTGCTACAGGGCTACTACAGCGCTGCTATGGTAATAGCTACTACAAGGATGCTATAGGGCTGCCACGGAGCTGTTATGGGGCTTCCATTGATATAGATTTATTTTTTAAAGATGTTTTTTTTATTGAAGCTTTTGTTATGCGATTTTTTTTTAATTATTGTTATCCCTTGAGAAGGGTGGATAGCCCAATAAACGAAGGAGACTTTGTCCAATTTTTTTAAAACTTTGACACTTTATTTTTTTGAGACACAATGAGAATTTATTTGATGAATATTGTATATTTCATATTATATGTGAATTTGTTTGATGAATTTAGATTATTTGAATGTTGTTGGACTATTTGTTGTTTGTTAAGCAGGGTGAATAGTTTATAAACAAAGAAGATTATGGGTAATTGTTATAAATTACTTTTTTTTTTATTGTCATTTTGCAATTACGTACTTTGAAAATTTTCACCGTTTTGCAATTACGTGCTTTCAAAATTTTTGTCGTGCCTTCAGGCACGGACATTTCGCTAGTATATATATATATATATATATATCACACAAGGGCATCTACTGTTGGTGTCTAATCCGTGCTCTATCAGTATGTCCGGAGGAATTCCTTATTCTAAATGGACATCACAAAACACACACAAGTTGGGGGCGGTCCCTACGCATGACACCTGTATACGACCCATATCCAATGGTGACATAGGAACGGTCAGCGTCAATCCTACCTCTCGTGGGTGGAGCCTCCACGTAGTACCTATATGGCGTACACAACGTTAAGCCCACCTGTGCCGATGTCTGGTACGCGGCCCGACGCGCGAACCGTCGAGTCGATAAGACGGTCCACCGGTATGTCCACACACAAATATGTAATAGTACATATTATTATCCCATATAACATGTATGGGTAATTACTCCATAATTACCATAAAAGTACAACTACAATCCACACTATTAAATTAATAATTTACCATCTAATAGATTATTAATTTCCATTCTATAAAGTAAATACTTAATCATCTAGTTTTAAGTAATTATCATTAATTCGAATGTGGGAATAACATCGTTCCCTTAATTAATTAATTTGAAAGTCCCCCATTTTTAGTTTCTCTTATCTCCACTAAACTAAGCCAACATCGTATACTAACCAACCCAATCCAAATCTCATTTATGTGCCCAAAAGCTACCCCTAGGTCCAAGGAAAAGAAGGAGACGAAAAGTCTAAAGCCCCCTAGCGTTGCTCGAACGAGTGACAGGGTCATTCAAGCGACCTAACATGTCATTTGAACGGCATGTCATGTTATTTGAACGACGTTTTCCCCTTTTCCCCACATCACCTATTCTTAGTGTTTCCGAATTTTAACTCCAAATAGTATACGAACCCAGCAGTTTATATTGTAACATTCATATACAAACCCAACAAAAGTGATTTCCATTCTCAAATTCTTACTTTTGAAGACCTCCAATTTACAATCAGATTGGTTTCAGAATAAGGGGTATTTGTTAGGGATTCTATATTCAAATTTTCATCCCATCAATTAATAATAATAGTCTTCACATTAATTATTCAGTCACCCCCAACGACTATCAAAACTTAAAGGAATCTAACATCAAATTTCAAAATTACGATACCTAATTTTTGGGACAAATATATATAAGAAATCACTCATCTACATACATTATTCATCATTAAATCAAAGACATTAAGACGTAAATCCCAGAATTGTAACGAGAATAATTCATAATGCATCAAGAAATAAATTGGAAGATAAACTAAAAATTCTAGCCTCAAAATTTGTAGAAGATGAACGCTTTGAAAACCCTTGATTTCTTTTTTGTTCTTACCCCTTTTCCCTCTTTTGGTGTTTCTCCCTTCTTTCTCACGTGGCTGCTACTTTAGGTTTATTTTTGGTCAGTGGGGAAGTGGTTTACCCCAACTTAACCAATCAATTAATGCTAATCCCGAGTTGGGTCAAAAGCCCAACTTTTGGACCTCCAAATAAGCATGAAATCACAACCCAGCTAGCCCAAAAGTTCCCTAACTCATATACCAATGACTCGGGACCAATTTTAAATATTTTAAACACTAAACCTAGTCTCTAACGCTACCCAAAACGTGTCCCAAATATTTTCATTTTACTTAGGCGTTTTTAATATATTCCAATGACGCGCGCCTAATAATTCATTTATAAATTAATTATTTTTCACTTGCTAACCCATTACGTCCAGTTGAGTTTTTATTTTTATAAAATCATAAATTCTTACTTAAATTAAAAAATTCACTCGTTTAAGTTTTAAATCCTCCAAATTTAATTCATTCTAAAAATTAAAAATCCAAAATCGTTAAATCCATTAGATCGAAATATTTTATTCCAAAAATTTACGGGGTATTACAGGGAGCAATTGAAACTAGTCTTTGTAATGAACCAGTTTATTTTGATGCTTTCCCCAACCTTACTTTGTCTTTATCCGACATGCATATTTGTAAGGCTCTAAATCTCAAGGTCCAAACAAAAGGTTATAATATCTTCCTGGACCGGAAACTATTGGGATTATTTGTATAATTTACTATGAAGTCATGAATATTATGGCACCCAATATTAAACAATTTAGTCCATTTGAAAAACTGTGTTAATTGACAGACATTTAACAGATTTTAATGTTCACACACCTAGAACTAAAACAAATCATATTTGGTCAATCAAGAAGAAGACCAATAGAAAACTTATAAATGATGAAGATGAAATAAATCAAGTCGAACGTTGGACATTCTCTAATTAAGACATAATTCATCCTCGCAAATGGTATTTATGGCTAAAATCAATGGGCTCCAGGATGATAAAATGACATCTACACGTGCAAGAAACACTTCAATTTGTGTATCCCACGAACCAATTATGTTTAATACTCTTTCCGACTCGATTGAGAATGAAAATTATTGAAAAAATATATTTCTCTTATATAAAATGAAGACAAGTATTGTCATTAGAAGCAACAATTTGTTCTTTCATAAAAGAATGTGTCTTTTTTGTTGTCATTTTAGGGATGTTATTTACGAATAGTCACAACTAACGGTGAAGAGTTACTACCTTTAGCGATGATTTTGAAAAATAGTCATTATATATAGCGAATCGCCCCAACGTTTAACGATAGTTAAGAAAAATTATCACAGGAAATTAAATAAAATTTTCAATAATTTCATAAATAAATGCGACAATTTGAAACTAAATTTCTCATTCATTATCTGTCTATTTTTAACAAATGAGTATACCACTTCACTACTCTTTGTACAAGAATCCTATACCTAATTGGTCTAACTGTGTTTGATATCTGGGTCTAACTTTTATAATGGTGCAAAATGTACAAAACACTAATTTGATCAATCTATGAATTTGTGTAAAAACAAAATATTTTCCAACAACTTTAACAAAAAGATTGGTTGTTTCATTGGTAGAGGCATAGAACTTATGGAAATATCGAAAATGACATATTTTATCAAGAGGTTGAGATGTTAGAAATTTATTACCTCATATTATGTGTTCAAAAGAGATGACTAAAAATATCAATAATCTATTTGGTTTTTTGTAAATAAAGTTAATTCAATGTTAATAGTCACAATTGTCGAGGTTCAAATTAGATTAACAAAATTTATCAATTATTTATTTGTTATTTTGAATTACAATTTTTCATTATTACTAGCCACAGTTGTCATCTTTGTACGTCGTTACTCTTTTAAATTATTAGACTTTGCCCCAACGGAGGGTGACAATTGTTTATGTTGTTAACATAAACTAAAACATAGTATCAAGGGAACAGAGCTGTTTAGAAATGTGGTACATACCACACGAGAGAGGCCAAAACATAAAAGAATAACTGATATCAATCACATCCTAATAGAGATTACTTCTCCTCCGTTAATTAGATTCTGCAACAGCCAACCTTAATACATGCTACATGCAATTACTTCTATATTAATTACATGCTCTACTCTTTTCGAATGATTTGAACTTTTAACTTTTGTCAATGAAAACTAAAAATGGTAGGCATGATGGTACAACTTGACAAAAGTGTATTTTTTTTTAAATGTATATTTCTTCTATAAAATAATTTTTTATCATCAAGGTTAAAAAAAATTATTTAAAAAAATTGCCTTTTCAAAAAAAGTTTTGTCAATTTTTTTTATATATAATTTTTTTTTTAATTCACTATTTTTTATCATCAAAGTTAAAAAAAATAGGTTTTATTAAAAAAAAATACCGTCTTTTTTAATAAACAGTTTTGTCAGTTTTTTTTTTTATATTAAATAATTTTTTTTAAAATCACTAATGGATCAAAACTTTAAATGTTGAGAATTATCGGACCCGAAATAGTAAAATATCCAAAAATAGTTTTTTATTGCCGCTTTTTATTGCAAGTGGTTAGTGCCAGCAGCACTAACCAATCGCTATGACGTGATCCCGCGCCAACGACATTAACCAATCGCTAGCCCACTCGCGCGAACTCGCATATCTTAATGAATGTGGGTCCATGCCAGTAGCACTAACCAATTGAAATAAAAAGCGGCACTCAATTTTTTTTTTTATGATTTTTTACTATTTCAGGTCTAGTAAATCTCACTATTTAAAGTTTTGGTCCATTTGGAATTTTATATATAAAAAAAATGATAAAACTAGTTTTAAAAAGACAGCATTTTTTTTAAGAAAAATGTTTTTTTTTTTACTTTATGATAAAAAATTGTGATTTAAGAAAAATGATTATATATAGAGAAAAAAACTGACAAAACAGTTTTTAAAAAGGCAATATTTTTTAAAATATTTTTTTTTTAACTTCGATGATAAAAAAAATTGTTTTATAAAAGAAATGTATATTAAAAAAAATACAGTTTTGTCTTTTTAAAAAACCTATATAATTTTTTTTTTGGTCACAAATGAGGAATAAATCTAGGTAAAGTGAAAATAAGGTTAAAGATTTTTTTTATGTAATAACCCATTGACACCTCACGATGTCAATGGCCCTGTGTTGACACACTGTGTCGGAATAGCTTTGCTCTTCATTCAAAAGCATCTCGACTTAGGGAAGAATTTTTTTTTGTCGGGGCACATCTGATTTGGATTGAAAAAAGCATCTTTTTTAAAAGAGGATTTGTCTACATGAATAATGTTAGACAACCCGGGGCTTACCCCCGGGTTAGTACAGGTGCCTCTTTTTTTCATTTGTTTCTCATGTGAAAGAAGTTAAAAATCATTTAAAAAATAAATAAAATAACTATTTTAATTTATTTTAAAAATAATTTTAACTAATTTAGTTCCTCAAATACTCATTTACCCACTCCTTATTTTTAAACAAGATTTTGCTAACTTATTTAGTCTCTCAAACACTCATTTACCCAATATTCTCTTGTTTTTAAAAGACCGCGTCAGCAACATCCCTAATTTTTAAACTTATTTTTTTAATTCAATTAGTCCCTCAAACACTCATTTACTCAATATTCTCTTATTTTTAAAGGTCCGCACCGGCGGCACCCCTTATTTTTAAACTTAATTTTCTAACTCATTTACTCTCTCAAACACTCATTTACTCAATATTCCCTTATATTTAAACCCCCGCGTCAGCGGCAACCTTTAATTTTAAACATATATTTTTTTTTTAATTCACAACATTTAAAACATTTTTTATTTCTTAAAATTGTTTAAAAATGTAAAAAAAAAAAGTTTTTTATTTATATTAAACTAACTTCTATTTTATAAAACAGATTTTTTTTTTCAAAAATATATATTTTTTATATTAAAATAGTGTTTCTAACAATAATGTTTTTTAATATATAAAAAATATTCTTTTTTAATAAAACAATATTTTTTAATAAAACAACCTTTTTTTTTAAAAAAAAAAGAGAAAGAAATGGTCTTTGGTACTAAGCCGGGGTTAAGACCCGGTAAGAGTATCACTACTCTTGTCTATATTTATAAATCGCACTCATTGGGTTGAGTCGAGGCACATCTCGTCATCTTTTTTAAAAGAAGGCCCTTCTTATGTTTCAAAAGGCCTCAAATGTTAACATCAATAAGTTTTTTATTCATCATATTCGATTTTAGTAACAATTAATTTTAAGTTCCCGTGAGATAAATATATTTATATTCAATTCATCATTTTTATTGTATAAAAAAATTCCATGTTTTTTTCTTTAATGTTTTTATGGTTTAGGATTTCATGTCTATTTTTTGGATAATATTTTTAAGATTAGAATAAGAGAAGAAAATATATTTGTGAGGATTTTATATTATGAAAGACTTTTTAAAATAAAATAAGGGCATCTCGAAATAATCGTTTATTAAAAATATGTTTAAGAATTTTTCATCGAACGACCCAAGTTTTATTATATTTCAGTTCAAATTTTATATTGTTAACCTAAACTAAAACATAGTATCAAGGGAACAGAGTTGTTAAGAAATGAGGTAAACGCCAAACCAAACAGGCCAAAACATAAAACAATACCTGATACCAATCACATCCTAATAAAGCTTACTTCTCCTCCGTTAATTAGATGCTTCAAGAGCCAACCTCTACAGACTAATACCTGCTACATGCAATTACTTTTATATTAATTACATGCTCTAGTTTTTGCGAATTATTTGAACTTTTAACTTTTGTCAATGAAAAACTAAACAAGATAGTAGTACATGACAAAATAGTACTTGTACAATAAACAATAATTTCACTGAAAAGCATGTCGACGTACGGAAGACACAATTTTTGTCGAGGCAAATCTGATTTGGGTTGGAAAAAAGCATTTTTTTTTAAAAGAGAATTTGTCTACACATATAAATCGCACTCCTTTGGTTGGTTGAAAGGAGACTAGGCAAATCTCATCATCTTTTTTAAAACAAGGTCCTTTCTATGTTTCAAAAGACGTTAAATGTTAATATTAATAAGTTTTTTATTGTTCTTATATATATATATATATATATATATATATATATATATATATATTTGTAGCATATTATGAGGAGTTCGGATCAATTTACGTATACCTTGATTAATTTTTATTCGCAGTTCGTGATTTTCGCTGGCCAAGCATTATTTTAACAGTGTCAGGAATCGAACTAGGGACCAAACCCAATCCACCCTCAAGACTGTCCCAGTAACAGTTTTATACCACTGCGCCAAAATGTTTGATTTTTATTGTTCATATTGGATTTTAGTAACAATTACTATTAAGTTCTGGTGAGATAAATATATTTATATTTAATTCATCTTTTTTTTAATGTTTCAAAAATTTCCATGTTTTTTTTATGTGTTTATGGTTTACGATTCCATGTCTATTTTTTTGATAATATTTTTAGGGTTAGAATAAGAGAAGAAAATATATTTGTGAGGATTTTATACGATGAGAGATTTTTTGAAATAAAATAGAGACATCTTGAACTAGTCGCGTATTAAAAACATGTCCAAGAACTTTTCGTCAAACGACCCAATTTTTAATACATTTCAGTTCAAATTTTAGACTATGCTCAAAATCGTTAGGATACAGGTCAAATTTAACATTGAAACGACATTTTACTTTTAAAACAATTTAACAAATGTAAAAATATATTGAAATGAATTTGGGTTGATAATCAGATTCTTGTATTAAAAATTTGCTTAAACTCTTTAAGAAAAAAATCGAGTTAATTATTCTCTGACCCTTCAAACTTTGCTCCTGTTTTTACTTCCCCACCCACACTTTTATTTTCTATACTTAACTCCGTCAACAATAAAAACGTGTCATTTTACCCCCATACACTAACGGTGTTAAATTGGTGGACAAAAAATCACTCATGTGCGTTGAATATGAGGGTATTTTTGTCAAACCAATTGAGAAAATGATCAATTTTTCATTCGAAAATTTGCACCATTACAGTCAAGGGGTAAAAAAAATTGTATGTATAAAAGTTAGGGAGCTTAGAAGATGAAAGTACAAGTGGGGAGGTGAAAATATGTGCAATGTTTATGCGGTCAAACTATAAAACCCCAAAAAATGAGAGCATCAGAATAATCTTTGATGTGACATTTAAACACTTATCTTTTTCATATGAGTTTTGTATCGACCATCGTATCTTTTTTCATTTACTTGCCTTAAACCCTGTAATTACATCGTATTTAACCTTAAACCCTTCAATTTAAAAACATAAGCATAAAAAATATGTCGGTGTCAACCATCCATTTTATTTGACTTAGCCCTTATAATAATATCGTATTTAGACTTAAATGGTTCATTGTAAAAAATTTAAACATAATCTCCAAAAAATCTAACATCATCAACCTTTCTTCCAAAAAGACTCTTAACCTATAATTTGAATTCATGCCTTCAATTTTAATTCAATAAAATACTTATATCTCTTTCCCCAATTGTATTCCCCAGAATTTAAAATTCTAACCCAAAATTTTGATTTACCATTAGCCCGACTCTACAAATCCCAATTTAAAACATGGATTAATGGTCGTATAGTAAAATCTAGTGAGAATCATATCCAAGCCCTTGGCTCGACTCAAATTTTTAATAATTTAATATTTAGTTAGCATCGTATCTCAACCGATATTTACATTATTCAAATTCAGGTGTCAAATAAAATCTTTCTAAACATCCAACTAAAATTTCAAAATAATGATATCACATAAAAATAAATAAATATAGTATTTTTTTTCTCTGTTGCATCATATGTTTTATGAGTTGTCTTATATATACACAATATAGTCTAGTAGAGTTTCCAACACAGGCCTTTTGGTAAAAGCACTAGTGCTACATTCAATGTACGTGGGGTGTGGGGTGTAACTAAGTGAAAAGATCACTACAAAAAAAGTACTTTTTAATACTAGACTTTTTGAGACGGCTACAATTTAAGTCTCTAAAACCCATCTTTTGAGACGGGTAAAATTAGCGGCCTTAAAAACTAATAGTTTTTAAGACCACTAATTTTACCCGTCTCAAAAGGTATAATTTTTAAAACGGCTAATTTTACACGTCTCAAAAGATAATGCTAAAGAGACGGTATATTAGTAGGCGTCTAAAAAAATATACCTTAATGAGACCGCTAAAATCAATTTGGATTCCCCCTTTGCAAATTTTTACTCCCGCTTCTTTCTATTATCCTAAGAAAACAAAAAAAAAGGAAATGAAAAAAAGGCAAACAAAAACAAGTCAATGTGTTCCCGCGTCTCTTCGGCCGTTCTCCTCCGCCCCGGGCTTCTCCTTCTCCTCCACGCAGCTCTCTCTCTTAGCTTAGCCTCCCATTATTGTTCTACTTATCTAGGTTAAGTAATTTAAGATCTACAAATGTGTTACTTTGTTTATGCATTCAAGCGTTGTAGTAGATGAATATGAGAATCAATTAGGTTTTTGATTTAAAGTTGTGATTGGTTTGAATATGACAATCTGGACAATGGATCCTTTCATCTCAAGATCTAATTAGTTATATTTACTTTTGTTTTTGTTTTGTATCTTAACCTTTAAATTTGGTTTGTTGATTTTTTATATAGTATGAAGTGAAGTGTTTGTTTTGAATCTTAATCTATTGTATTTATTGTCTTACAAATAGTCACATTAAGTTTTGCACCAATTGTAAATTGTTTCTTTTTTTCTAATAGTTTGGTTTTACATATTTGAGCATGTATTACCCATGATGATGGGTTATTTACATTTTTCTTTTGAATTCACCTCTATACATGCTATTGATTGTATTTGTATTTTGTAATTGGAAAAGTGAAAAACAATGAAATCTATGTAGTATTGTTGAATCATTTTGTTATATGACCATTCGTCACTTTCTTACTATGCAAATATTATATAAAGAAGGGTTTTACATAAATTAACATAAGAAAATTTATAATTGAACAATATATTTAAGTTTAGTCTGCGAGTTATAGTTCGAGTATGTAGATTATGGAAGTTTGTGCAAAAACACATTTGTTTTTCATATTTGGTTCCATCCCTGATATACATGGTTTTCATTTTTGGGTATTTGACAGGAAGCTATTGCTTGCGTGACCGCTTTTATTTATTTTGAGACATTCTATCTAAGCCCGGACAATCAGGTTACAACATTGAATTGATATGGATGCGAGGTAATTTTAATTCTTAATTATTGATCTATATCATTACTTTTTGTACATATGATTTGTAGTGGTGATATGAAGTTGAGGGTGAGCTAATTGAAAACCGGATTGATTTGTAATGGTGATAGGAGGATAAGGGTGAGCCAATTGAAAACCCGGAATGCCAATTGGTTGTTGTAGTATGTTTTTATATTAATATAAAATAATATTTATTTACTAGTTTGTGTGAATTTTAGTGAGATTATTGATATGTTTGTTTATAACTGATAATCTAATTCAATGGGGTGGGTTTTGGCAGGGACCCACCCTGCACTCGCCCCTAATGGTGGGAAGGGGGGTGTAAATAAACGGGTCGGGTTGGGTTTGAAATGAAAAAATGTAGGGTTCAGGGCATGACGAGTTTTGTATGTAAAAATCTCCGAACTCACCTCGTTTAAGGGTATTAGTATAAGTATCTAACTTAAATCTATGCACCTTACTTAGTTTGGGATAATAATAAATCCATGCATACTCTTAGTTAGAGGACTTCATTTTTTATTAGTTTAACATTAGAAAAAACATGAATTCATTAAAATACTTGAATAAAATATGTTAGAAAATATCATAAAAATGCTTTAGGGGGGGTTCGGGGCCCTCACGTGGTTTTAAACGGGTTAGTGGAGGGGACGGGGTAAGCAGGTAACGGGTTTGGGGCGGGGTAACGGGGTCGAGTTTGGCCAAACCCTTCCCGTTACCAGCCCTAAATGTTACACTTGCCAGTCAGTTAAGGGGTACCACTCCCAATGTTGGACTTTATACGCCCCTTCTAGTCCACGTCTAACATGATGTTTTGATCGCGAACTGTGAAAGGACGTATTTTTATATTTGTCATAGTCGGTCGTTTCTTTAATGTGGGATGCTTCATTCCGTGTAGAATGACATCGAACTCTTCCCATGTTGCCATATGGTACTTTTAAGAGATTGTTTGGTCTTCACGGCGTGCCCATGAGTATTACCTTTGATCGGGTCATTGGGATGTTATGTTTCACTTACTATTTTTTACGCTCACTACGACCCCTATATCGTCATTTCTAGTCTACGATCAACACGATGTTTTGATTGCGAGCTGTGAAAGGAAATAGTTATATCTCTGTGATAGTCGATCGTTTCTATAATGTGGCATGCTTTATTCAGTGACATCAAAAGATTCCCATGTTGACATTTGATACTTTCAAGAGATTGTTTGGTCTTCACGATGTGCTAATGAGTATTACCTCCGACTGGGTCACCAGGATGTTATGTTTCACTGACCACTTTTGATGCTCACTATGGCTCATATTCTTTTACACTTTACTTGCTGAATGTGGTTGTTAATTGAGAGCTGGGGAACTTCTCTAGCGCTTTGCCCCTGACAATCCTTGACAGTTGGATTTTATTATCACTCAGGATGATTTTGTATATAATAATGTTGTTAACAGTTTCACGAGTCTCTCCCCATTTTAGATTGTGCTTAAACTAAAGTTCTTTAATCTATGTTCATTGGTCTACTTTGTAATGGACAGGTGTTAAAACCTTTGGGTGTCTAACTAGCTAACTTTGCTTTAAAGGGTAGGTAGAGTTTGTTTTTGTCATGAAACTAACCTTGTTGTACTTATTTGAGTTATAAAGGGACTTTTCACATCTAAAGGTTCATTTTCACAAGGTTTGGTCGTGTTTGAACTTATTTGTTTAGTTTATATAAAGGTCTGCGCACCTGTCCTTCTAAAGCTTTACTCATTCTTGGATTATATGGCAAATGTTAGTACACGTCTCCTCTGTGAAGCTATAAAATACATGCAACTTTTATTGTGAGAACTACTTTGTTGAGCTCTATTCTAGCGAGAACATTTGGCGAGTAGTATGAACATCAACCTTTAAAATTGAAGTTGTCCTTGTCTATGTTGGGTTCTATTTCAATTGCCACAACTGTCTTTGTTAGCATATTGATGGCTTCTAAATCTATCACGGTTGGATCTTTTAAATGGAAATATTTAGAAAATTATATCTTGGTCTTACGTGCTCTTCCGATTGGAGTTACCGTAGACTCTCTCTCTCCAAGCATCGTGTTTGTTGTAACTTACAACTTTGTTGAAACTAATTTGAGCAATCAACTAGGCCAAAAGAGCTACGTGTTGAAAGCCTTTGGGGCCTTTTGAAGGCATCGATTAAGCTAATTTTATAAAGTTTTAATTACAATTTCTATTGAATGGTGTTTAGACTTATAAATGTTTTTGTTGACACCATTGGGATTGGTGCTTACCTCTTCCCCTCAGCCCTAGCTCTCATTTCACTCCATAAACTCTTAAACCATGCAAACCTCATCCGTAATATTCGGTTCAATTGGCTCCATTCAAGTAAAGTCTCGACTCTACCATCCGACAACAGGTAATGTTTCTTCTTCTTTTAGAATCTTCGATTTTGAGTCAGCTCAGAGTTACAGATTGGCTCAGAACAAGAGAAGTACTGTGCGTTCAAATAGACACAGGAGAGCCCGTGCTCATCTCATCCCGACCAAGAGTGTCTGGAAACAATGCAGTTCCATTCCAGATGAATCGTTGGCTCGTAAGACTTCAATGGATCTGTATAAAAAATGTTCATTTTGCATCCGTCATGGAAACAAGAAATGGATTGGTATCAACTGATCTGCCATGGAGCCTTTCTTTACAAATCAACCTTTCATTTTTCGAAGCACCCACTTGATAATGTCTTCGTAAATCAAGTCCGAATCCCACATGTTGTTGTGGGTCCGGATGAGCCACATGAAGCAAGTACAACCTAGCCAGATGGTGTTTTAGAGAAACAGGGTTTGGATTTACTAGATCCTGAAATAGAACACAGTGAGATAATAGAATAGGAGGGGTTTTTAAGTTTTGAACTTCCATATCACCCGAATTTTTTTAGAGGTCAGTTAAAAAATGGACTCCGCTACCTCATTTTACCGAATAAAGTCCCGGCAAAGAGGTTTGAAGAGCACATAGAGGTTCATGCGGGGTCAAGAGATGAGGAGGATGATGAGCAAGGAATTGCTATTATGATTGGACATGTTGCATTTTTTGGAAGTAAGAAGCGTGCGTGAAAATCTTCTCGGGATAAGGGCTCGATAAAATGCTTACACAGATTTCCATCGTACACTGTTTCACATCCATTCACCAACTAGTACGAAGGACTCTGTGTGACACCCCGACTAATTAAATACCGGGTAGCTACTCCTTTATTAAATTAATTCAAAATGCCATGTTTGTCCAGTTAATAGCATCACTGTCGAAAACATTTTAATGATTACTAACCACCTAGTATTTAAAAAGTAAGTTGTCAAATTTTAATTAAAATCTGATTAACATACAATGAAAGAATAAAGAAAGAATAATACCACCATTCACCATAACGAAATAATATGATAACCATCACATGATATAAATAAATCCGGAGGAAAAACTCCTCACAACAAATCCCACAACTGAAATTAATAACTAAATACTGAATACTGAATCAATACATGCCAAAGTCTGAAAAACTGAAATGTAAAAGTGTCTCTAATGGAACTGGGCAACATGCCCTAAACTGAAGAATACTGAAAATGGAATCCAAATGAAGGAAGCGTCTAAAAGCAAATCCCTGTAACTCCCACAAACAGCTACAGCTCGTCACCTGAATGAGTATCCTAGGCATGGTGTCCTTGTGGCTGGGCACCTAAAATGGTTTTATAAGAAAAATAGATTTGAAAGCAAACGGGTCAGAGCCCGAATGTGGAGATATTTTAAAAACCTGTTAGTGCTTTAATAACATTAAAACATTAAATGTAAAGTACATGTTAGGACGTGCACTCACATGAAATTCTCACCTCTCGTCTAACTGTGCACTCCTAACGTAAGTACCCATCTAAAAAGACACTATCCCCTAGCTAAGTGACATCATATCTAGCTAGACTGCCATAGGTTCTACCCTTGTTACTCGGTTCCCATTTACATTATAACGATCTCAATTAAATAGGTGCTTAACGTAAATTCAGGTTCTCACATAAAAGCAATACAACTTATTATAGATTATCCCTTTTATATTTTCCATATTTATACACACGATACCATATGAAAGTTCCCATTTTTATTAAGTGTATATTTTCCACAACATAAATATACAATATACGCACCCCGAGACTAAGCTGCGGTGTACACATACTCTGCTATCCATCCCGGTACATCACGTACATAAGGAATCACGTATTCCGAATCTCTCAGGAATAGTTCAGATAACACAAATCACAAATAGTGGAGGCGAAAACAGTCACATCACATGGGTCACGCACATACCTACGCTCCCACGATCAGCAGACTTGTTGTCATCCCAATAAGTCCTTTGATCGAGCGCGAAAAGTAGCGTCGCGTAGGTACGCTAATCGTTGTTTTCGTTTCGCCTACTCAATACAAAAACCTAAACTACGACTGAACTTGTGAGGCAAGTACAACGGTAATTCGGGTATCGTAAGAAATCCACAGGGAGTGATTGAATTTTAGATGTTAATTGTTTAATTACTTCAGGAATAAAAGTGTAAAATAAACAAATGAAAAGGTGATAGGGTGGTTATGGTGACAAAAGAAAATAATAAGTTAATGCTAAATTAAAGGAAAGCGAGGATCGGGATCGCATTCCACCACACGGGCTAAACAACTACTAATTAGAATTACAGTTCAAAAACATTTAATCGAGCATATTCAATTAAGCATAAACATCACACAAGAAGGAATTTAACCCAAAGTTGCGAGATTAAACATTTAACTGAAAATGGTCGCACGCGGATTAAATTCGGATTATCGCTATAAACACTAAAGTTGCGTGACAAATAAAGTTAAACGCATAATAATCCAACTTTAATACACGCGGTTTCAATTAAATGCAATTTCACACGAAAACCTAACTTTCGAGGTTCTAAACCCGTAAACGGCGGAACACAATCCCGAACCTATTTATCTACGGACAAATCATGGATTAAACTACTTTAAACAACTAATTAACTAATAAAACAAGAATTAATTAAACTAAACTAATTTATCTAGGTATGGAGATGAAGAACAAAGTAAGAAAAACAACTAAAATAACTATATTAAGGAATAAAAGGTTAAGGTACAACTTACAAAACAAAGAGTACAACCATCCAAAGCAAGAGGGATAGGGTTTAGCTCCCAATCATAAAAGCCCTAAAACTAGAGAAAAATGAAGATATCTAGATGTCTTTTCTTCAAAATGAAGAGATAAGGGTTAAATACAAAATATCCCATGGCAAAATTGTAAATAAAAGGAAAATTGCCAAATATCAGCAGGGCCGAATCGATTTGGCTTTGGGGCGAATCGATTTGGCTTTGGGGCGAATCGATTCGCCCCCTACAGGTCTGAATTCTGCAGCTTTGTCCCGTTTTACGGAAAATGCCTCCATTTCTTCGTTATAGCTCGGAATGAGGCACGGTCGGAGGCTACGCGAAGATAACTCAGAGGACTACAACATCCAAGAAGACATTGGGCCAAAAAGCCAAAATATGAAATGACTAAAATGCCCTTGAATGTGACCTTGAGTGTACTTTCCATGTCAAAACCATCCTAAAAATGCCATAACTCCATCGATACAACTCGGAATCATGCACCGTTGGTGGCCACGCGAAGAGAAATCAAAGGGCTTCAACTTCCGTGAAGAGCTCGGGATTCAAACCAGAATGTTGGAATTACTAAAATGCCCCCGAAGATGCAAAAGTCGACGAAACATTTCCGGAAAGCGTCCGAACTTCATACTAAGCATCCAAATACCTACAAAAGCTCAATTAACCCCTGCAAAACATGTTAACATAGAAATCCGAGGTTGTCTGGTTAACGAGCATAAATATAGGGATTAAGATACCCGAGGGGGCTAATAAGGCGTAGGTTAACGGGTGAAATACGCAATATTTGCGTTGTATCATCCTTCTCTGACCTATGTTCTCGAGGTACCAGTCTAAATCCCCCCCGTAGGCACACAAGGATTAGAGGGTCCTAAGCGAACGCAAACCTCCCGTGATAGCAAGTATGGTAGGTATGTCATACACACAAATCATATACCAATACTAAGTAGCACACATCTTAGTAATCACCTTAGTTTAATTGTAGTACATATCGCATTCTCGTACCAATTATAATTTATACAATTTATATAATCCCGGTTCATAATCATACGCGCCATAATTTATTCTCACGTCGTAGTAGGAACCCACGTCTCAGCTCATAATGTCTATTTGATTCAATCCACACTTATAAAATTTTCTCCTTATAATAACCCAAATGTCCCAAATCTACCAATAAATCATTAAAGAAATGTCGTCTCTATCATCGAACAAGTTTACGGAACTCCCAAAATCAAAACAGGCTAAGAAGCCCAAACTGCCAGCCCGTTAGAAGTCTCGTTCGAACGAAGCTGTTCGAACGAGATTCAGTTCGTTCAAACGAAATGTACCTTCTAACGACATCTCGTTCGAACGAAAGTATCGAACGAAATTTCCCCTCGTTAGAAGCAACTGGTCAATTCATTAGAAGCTCGTTCGAACGAGCTCGTTCGAACGACCTAGGAGGGTCTTCTAACGAACGACCAGTTTTGAGCCCAGAATTCTTAGTTTCGTTTTTCCTCAATTTCTACTCCTCAAATCTCCTCTAAAATTCATCCCATCAATTGTTTTAAGGTCTCTAATCAATCCTAAACATATTATAGTCACATCCTAACACGGTTTAAGGAATTAATTCGTACTAATCATCATTAAATCAACAAGTCTCTACATTTATCCCCAATTTTTCAAGAACATGAACCCTAGAATTTTAAATCCTTAATTTTTCCAATTAAATCCGTTTTTGTTTCTTGTAAGATATATCAATATCAGATTGGTCCTCTAAATATGATTCTACATGCCATCCTTTCATCAAAATTTAGTATTCTAATTCCAAACTCATGGGTTTTTCATTAACTTCCAAGAACAAACATAAATTATTGAATTATCTGACATGGAAGAAACATTCTCTGAATTAAATGGAATTAAATCACTTGCCTTGATTCAATCTCAGATTTTGATGACGATTTGATGAGGTTCTCTCTCTCTCTCTCTCTGCAGAATTCTCCTCTTCTCTCTCTCTCCAGGCTTTCTTCTCTAATGGCTATGGTGGTTAGGGTTTGCTTTAGGAAAAATTAGAAAACCTAATTCTAACAACCTACGTAGCTTTCTAGGTTAAAGTGGGTTGGTTAGTGGTTTAGTGGGTCAAATCCACATCAGATATAATTTACTAATTTTCGTCACTTTTAATTCTAAAAAATGCAAAATTACCAAACTACCCCTATATGTTGCCGGTATGGCCTAAAAATACCCCGTGACCCAAACTAAACCTCCGGCTAGTGTTTTCTGACTATCTCGACCCTTTCGGACGCGTTGACGCACTCAAAAAGACCATAAGGTTAATAGAATTTAAATTCACTTTTATTATTAATATAATGATATCCTGACGCGACTGTCTCACGTGTCCCAATAAAATATCCAAATTGTCGTATATCAATCCCACGACAAATTTCATAATTCAATATTCATATATCATCATATATACTCAATATAATCAAATACCAACTCACATATCGCTAGTATTTTATCTGGATTAATTTCTAAATTAATTCACATTTAATTAATTAATCCCAAAATAAATATCGCCAAAAATACGGGGTATTACACTCTGATGGTGATCTACTTCAAGTTATTTTCGATTCTTTAAATGAGATAACCTTTCATCCCAAGTTTCTTGCTTCTCGGATTGAAAAAGAAAGGAGATCAATACTATCAGAACTACAAATGATGAATACCATAAGAGTATCGTGTTGATTTCCAGTTACTGCAGCATTTACATTCTGAGAACAAGTTGAGTAGAAGATTCCCTATTGGACTGGAAGAACAGATTAAGAGGAGGGATGCGGGAAAAATAAGGATATTCCATGAGCGTTGGTACTTTCCATGCCACCATATATATTGTGGGGGATATCGAAAACATTTCGAAGACAGTTTATAATATTGAAGCTGTTTTTGGGCAGACGGGCATAGAAAATGAGACTGCTGTAGCACCTACACCTAGTGCATTCTGGGCAATGGCTAATTTCCTTGTTCCTAAGCTCATAGGAGGGTTGGCTGGTAGTTTATCATAGGACGAATCTCTTTCCAAGGAGTATTCGAAAAGTTCTAAAATGGAAAGGCATGCAGTTCGTCCTCCTGTTGAACATAATTGGTCCCTCCCTAGGATCCATGAGGATGAAAAATCTCCCCAAATATTTCAGCATGAATTACTTCAAAATTTCTCAATTTATATGTTCTCTAAGATTCCAGTGCACAAGGTTCGAACATATGGTGATTTGGGAACTGTTCTAATGAAGTGGATATTTCTTTTCACCCTTCATTTCAGGATTAATACGAGATACAAGAGTTCCAATCCTCCATTTACCTCCATTAAATTAGAGCATAGTGATTGTGGAAGGGAAGGTTGCACTGTAACCACTCTTACCGTAAGTGCTGAACCTAAAAATTGGCCAAGTGAAATTAAAGTAGTTGTTCAAGAGGTTCGGAGGCTTAAGGAATTTGGTGTCACAAAAGGTTAATTAGCTCGGTATATGGATGCGCTATTAAAAGATAGTGAACAATTGTCAGCTATGATTGATAATGTTCCATCAGTTCATAACTTTAATTTTGTTATGGGGAGTGATGCACTCGGTCATATCGTTATGGATCAAAGAAAAGGTCAAGAGAGTTTGGTTGTTGTTTCTGGAATAGTTACCCTGGAAGAAATCAAAGCTACCGGTGCCAAGGTGTTGGAATACATCTCTGATTTTAAGGAACCATATGCACCCCTTGCTGCAGCGATTATTTCATATTTTCCAAAGAAAGTGCATGTTGATGGAATAGGTGAAACTGAGTTCAAAAGAGTGACAAATGAGATTACAGCTGCTGTCAAAGCAGGTTTAGAGGAATCCATAGAGGACGATCCAGAGTTGGAAGTGCCAAAAGAATTAATAACCTCAATGTAGCTGCAGGAATTGAGGTTAGAGAACATGCCATCTTTTATTCGTGTGGTACCGGAAGTGAATGCCATAAAAATCTTTAATAAGGATCGATTTCCGTGAGTACTCACCAATATTGAGTCTTATAATCAATTTTCTCAAATCTAACCATATAGGACTGATTTCCATCAACCATTGGATCTCATGGACTATAAGAGAACCCCAAGGTCATCAATATACTTCATCTTCAAATTCCCTCTCTTGCATGCTCCACTTGAAATATTTGCACTTATCATCATTATTGATTTGACTGCCATTGGCCAAAGTTATAAGAGTAATTGAAACAGTTTTATAATCATATAGAGAGAGAGAGAAAGGTCAGCAGTTCCTTTTCTGATTTATAGCACATGCTCTGTGTGCCGTTAGGCGGATTTTTGAGTTCTATTGTAATTAGAAAAGTATAAATGGCATAGAAATAAGGACCGAAAGCTATGTACAGTTGTGGAAGAAAATGGACTATTGTCATGAGAATTTAGAACAGCCCCAGGTGAATTTTTGCATTGGGTACAGTGAATGATATTAGTTTAATGTGAGAAACAACAAAGTCCCTCAATCCCATCCAGTATCACAGGGTTGAAGGTATTTGGTGCTACAAAAATGTTTCGTCCCATACCGTTTAGATTTCTATTCAACATTATTCTGTAGCAATGAGACAATGCCTAGTTATCACTTTCGTATATTAGTGTACTTTTATCATTCTGTATTGTCCTCTCAGCTGCAATATGTGTGCCCCTTAAAGTAAAGTTCATAACTGTAATAGGACTAGCCTTTTTCTCTCCTTGTGTGCATTTAAGATGGACTAATCTTCTTCATTTTGTGGGTGGGTGGAGGGTCTGGATGATAGTGGTTTGGTTGGATTTTTATTAATTTTAATTGGAAGGATACAAGTTTAATTAAAACGAAAATGAAACAATACAAAGATAAAGTGGACCAACAGTACACTACAGTTAGAAACAAAAAAAATGTACAAAGCTAATAGAAACGAATACAAAATAAAATAAAAGGCATCCTTTATTTTATAACTCAAACAGAACTGAAAAAATCGCGTAAACTAAACCTACTCCGATAGTGCATTCCCCCCGTATTAAAATTGGGAGAGGGACTTATAGGGTTTTCTTTGACCTTGTATGTAGTTGAGTTTGAAGTCTGCCAAGCATTATTTTGGCGAAAATAATGGAGGTTATCAGGGATTAATTTGGTTTTGGTGGGTTTCGAAGAAGAGGTAGATTCTTGGATTCCTACCAAAATGTAGGTATGATTCAAGGTTTTGGTAGGAACATTTTAAATGGTTTTCAAATTTCTTCCTTCAACCCACTGGAGAAACTGGAAACAATTAATGATGACGAATTTATGGCTATGAAATTCTCTTGATACCCAGTGATGGCACATATATGATACCTCATGTGGTCGTTGGAATCCAGAAGAATCGAAAATTACAACTCCTCTGTCTATTATGCCGAATTTTCATGAACAACACCAACACTCCATTTGGTGAGTGCACGCCAATGATAGATTCGACCGGTGCAACACCGAGAGTGAATTTGACACATGTAAATTTACAAACCAACACTATGATATCTATCGAGCTCATTGTCAAAATACCTTTTTAAATATTTCTTCGGGATTCATCTTTAAGCACCTCAATTATTACAATTTTTGGGCAACTGAACCCCAATTCCAGCATAGTGCTCAGCAAAGCCTAATTGACTAGGCAGCACGCTTAGCTTCATGTCTCATTACATGGACATTTTAATGAAGTTATATGGATATAAAGCTTTGGAAGAACATTATCAAGTACATTGGACCACTTCTTCAACCTCTCACGTTTACGAGACGATGTATCTCCATCAAATACTTGCAATCTGCTACATAATCCAATCAAATGAGTTATCCATTTTTAATACTTTTTACATATTTTCCCCATGTGTTAACATATACATTGCTAAGGGTATTAGATGTTATAAAAATTTCGTCCCCAAAATTCTCATTTAGGTTGCTAGTTGCTTGTTGGCAAAAAAAAATTCGATTACTAAGTTCTATCAACCCTTTTCTTGATAGGTACTGCTCAAAATGGCTTATAAATTCATTACAGTGTTTGGTTATTTAGGAGTATTTCGAATTAACTGTTCACTTTGTTATGGTGATAAAAATACTCTCATGCATGTAATCCTATCCTCACTATTTGTCTTCATGCATATCAAAGACTACTTATACGCTCATGAGTCATGTGTTCTGTGGACGTATCTTTTATCTTCATTAAAACACAAGTTAGGAAGAGGCTCAAGCACAACTATTGTGCAGTTGTCAACCATTCGTGTTATCATTCTAAATCCTCTATAAAAGTACACGAAGAGTAGTCATATTTTTGAAGCCTATGGAATTCACCTTCGGCAAACACCTCAAAGCCTTTGTATTATTATTTTCAATAGTTAGGATTCACTAGTTCAAGGAAATTACTTGCAGATTCATCTGATGTAGCACCAATACCCTCTCCGTTGACACTAATTTTGGCATTAGATAGTGGAAAAGACGAAGCCTATAAAGGTGTCTCTAAACCCTCCATGGTTCAAATAGTTTTGAAAGGCATAAAACAGAGTCCTAAGAAGATGAACCTGGTTCCTGCATTGGTTCGTGGCATGCGTGTTTAAGATGCCTAAGCCCAGAAAAGGTGTTTAACATCCAGACCGTCTTCTCATTGTTGATTAATTTGTGGGGAATGGATTCATTAAAAAGAGAGTATCCTACCATTCTAAGGGGAGAAGCGGGATTAAAATGAGACCTGAGTGTAGGCTGACAGTATTAGTACATGAAATAACTCCTGAAGAGGAGGCCGAGATAGCGAGGCTTAGAGTCAGCAATTTCCTCAAGCTCACCAAGTGAGAAAAGCGCCTCGTACCTCATAATCTTATTGAGACTAAACTAATATGGAACCGCAAAGGAAAAGCTAAAAGTATTATGGCTGCATGAGCAAAATTTTGGCTACATTTGTTATGTTCTTGATAGAGAAGCCTTTTCTTTGCATGAAGCTTATCGAGACTACTCCAATTTGGAACCGTAAGGTTATTTTTTTGTTACATCTTCAATTAACGGTTGAATTGTGTGTTCAAATGATACAATGTGTTTTTAGAGATTGATGTTAATTTTTTGTTTGAGAGAATATAAAAAAACATGATTCCTCCACTATGTTTACACTATTTATTCTTGCAAATTCAAATAATCCATTGCTATCTTGAATAAATTCAACCCACTTCATAATTACATTACTTCACATGCTGGATGAATAGAAAATATAACTTGTCACAAAATCACTTCTTCTATGAACTAGAGTGTCTTAAGCCTTATGGGGCCAAATTTTGGTTCGAGATTTGACTATAATCATACCCAAATACGTACACCTATTTTGTATAAATATGTATGAATCCATTAGGAGCGTGCCAACAAAATGGAAAGAATAGATTTTATCATATAACCAGGGGTGAACCCCCATTTTACACCCCATTACTCTTGGCAAATACCAATGACATTTTATCAAAACTATCTGCGGTCAGACACCGACGGTCCCCCCCTCAAAATGACTTAAATTTTGAGTCCTGCATTTCTCTTGCTTTTGACGAGAAAATTATTCTCTACACTTATGTTAGTGTCTCACTCGTGATATGTGTTTGTATACACAAATTATTAATTTATTCTTGTCAAGACGCACTCTGGAAAGCTTCCACGGGCAATACTTGTCCTTAAAGCTCCCACTGCGAATCGTTGACTGCCTCAGGCAGTACTTACCCTTAAAGCTCCCATCAAATTATATATCAACATACATTTTTTTGTGAACACTGCCTGGGCAGGAAAAAACTCTTTTTTTAGTAGACTATGACATCCACTGCTTCGAGCAGTGAACACTGGGCAGTAAAGAAATCTTTTTACTGGTTGAATAATATCATGCAAATTTATTTGTTGTCTGTATTTTTAACAAAAAAATTATACAGTTTTGTGCTTATGTTTGTTTTCTAACCGTTGGGTACCTTTGATAATTAATATATATATATATATATATATATATATATATATATATATATATATATATATATATATATATATATTATTTTTTCAGAGGGTAGAACAGAGAGAGTCTGTCGATAATATTTTAGCATGTGGAAAGTCACTCGAGCTCCAAATAATAAACCTTTGAGTGTTGAAGATGGATCATTTGATAGAGCGGTATGTATAAATATTAATTCGTAAGCGATGCTTCAAAGGTTTATTTACTTTAATATTCATTTTAAATTGTGTTCTTGAAAATTTATATTATGTTGATTAATATAAAACAGGTGAAAATTTGCTATGGTGGTGGTGAGAATTTTTTATGGCGGTGGTCAGAATATTCTATTGGTTTGTGTATAGTATTCTTAGGATCAATTTTAATGTTTAAAACCAGCTAACTACCTGTGGTTTTCATGAATAAACAAAGGATACTCTGTCGATTTAAAAAAAAATAATAGTTCTTAGATATTTCTATTGTTTGTGATGACAATATAGTATATTAATTCATTGCACATTGTATTGTTGATGAATGTGATATTAATTTTAACATAATTGGCACTATTTTTTTTTTTTGCAGGTGACAATTTTTGTCGAACATGCAATGTTAATCAGTGATTTTGGAGGTCGTACGCCTTAAGATTGCGGGATTACTTTGATAAAAGCATTTTGTTTTTTGGAGTATAAGAGCTTAATGTATTTTTGTTGTTAAGTCGAAAATTTGAACCTGGCATGATAATTTTTATTTTAATGAATATTTGAAGATGCTTGTAAGAACTCTAACTATTATTGAATGAAAACGATTTATTATATTTGGTTGAAAATCATTTTATGTATTATATTTTATGACTATTCTTTGTGTTGTGTTGTCTCAAATGTAATTCAGTTCTATATTAAACTTTAGCGATAGATTTTATTGTCCACAATATATTGGTGCAAAAATTTTAAGATCCCTTCAACTCTTTTAGGATGGTTAAAAATGTCCTAAAAATACATTAAAGACGGCTATATTGCCGTCTCAAAAAGATCTTGTAAAATAGTAATCTTCTATTTTAAGACAGATTAATTCCCATCTCAAAAGCAGTTTTTTGAGACAGGTCTCTTGCCGTCTCAAAAGGGTCATATAAAATGATGAGCTTTTGAGACGGATCTGTTCCCGTCTCAAAAAAATCTTTTGAGACGGATATGGCATCACAAAAACTATTTACAACCCCCTATCAAAAAGACCCCCCCTAGCCGTCCCAAATAGCGTCCCAAAAAGTATTTGAGATGGATAAACCATCTTTTGGGACTATTAGGCCACCGTCTCAAAAGCTAATTTTTTTTGTAGTGGATATGGGGTCTGGTGGTAGTATTCTATCATTACTCTTACCATTGGTGCTCGATGTGGAATTCCCTTTCTTCGCATGGTCGTTCTGTAATTAACAATAGTTGGGGGAGGCGTTGACGGAGTGAGACTCTGTATCTTATTGCTCTTCTTCCTTTAGTGGCTACTGCTGTTATACGATTCTTTCGAATCATATCTCAAAATTAACAAATGTCCCAAAAATCTGTAATATATACATACATCAATATTATTAATTAACCCCGATCAAGTCAAGTCATTATAAAAATTAAATTCAGGTATCTTAATAATGTAAGATTGTTAAATGTTAATAGTACCTTGCAACTAAGAGTGCAAAATCGAAAAGAGTCTAGGAGACTCCGATCACATACTTCGCAGGTGTTGTTGACTCCCTGCTCAAGCCTTGGCTGTGGGCGTTCGTTGAGGAAGACAACCTTGGTACTGTTGATAATGTAGGTTCGGATGGTACTGATGTCCAGGTACTTCTGAATCTCAAAAACTCTAATCACATCATGACAAGATGACCTTCTTATCTGTGTAAAGGAATAAAAAAAGGAAAAAAAGTGTAAATAAAAGCTTAAAGCCTAAGCAGAATAAAAGGAATATTGAAACCCCAGTGTGGAAGATTAGGAACCTGGGGATGGTCTTTTTGATAGGCCAAACAAAGAGAACAGAGGGGACCGTTCATACAATCTAAGCAATTCATATTGCATTTACTTTTGTGTGAATTAGCGTGCAGCTTGCAATGAACAAAGAAGCCATCTCGCAAAAGTGGCTTCAACCATGGTGATCATATTGCATTAATGCAATATGATAGAAATTTGGCATTCAACCGTTCATGCAATCTAAGCAATACATATTGCATTCGCAGCGAATGTTTACTGAAATTTGGCTTGTTGATAGTCATCACATGATTTCTTAAATTCTGTACTTGTGTTGGGAGTTGTTGGTTACTGTAGAAATTTAATGATGTGATGAGATAAGGATTTAATGAATCTCCAAAGGTAGTCTTTAATTTAGGGTTGACTAAACTTTGACCCCAATGGTGGTAATTTTTCGGATGGAAAGGTGGCCATGTGCATTGCATGAGGGTTCCAATATGAAAATGTTTGTATCCCTAGAAATGTCAAAATTGTAAATCGTAAACAACACCCACCTTATCTCTCTCTCTCTCTCTATATATATATATATATCGTGGAACAATCAATTTTTTTCTTCTTCAATCATATATGAAACGTTGGTTGATACTTTAATAGAGACTTGAAATAAATAGGATTGATAGTATCAAGTATATGTTTCTCAATAGAGAAAAAAAGACTCGATTTAACCCAATGCACCTGATTTCGTTCCGTTTAACGATTTTTTATTCCCATGCACACCCATAGTTAGGATGAAAAATGATTTTTTTTTATTCCCATGCACACCCATGGTTAGGATGCAGATACTTACGGCTATTACATACTAGCTTCATTCTTAAATTCTTGTTATCACTACTACTTATTTCACTTTTATCTAACACACATTTTCCATAAGTTTTAAACCTCAACTTCTAGGATTATAAAACCAACCAAATGTTCATGATCACCGTTAAGCGAACACCTAAATCACCATACAATCAACTAGCAAGCATAATACTTTATTTTTGGGAGCTTGACAAATGAATCTTCTTTACATAAGAATTACTTTGTTGGTTCTATATATAGAAAAAATTATTTAGAAGTTTTATTCGTATATGTAGTAAACAATTCAATTACCTGTTTCGATATGGGGCCTATTAGAGAAAAATTACTTCTGTTGGAGAAAATAAAATGCTCTTAAAACAAATATGAATACACATTTAGTAAACGAATCCATTGAGTAAAATTATAATTTTATATCCATAAAATGTAAAGTTGTTTTATAGTAACTTAAAAGGCATGTAAAACACAAGTTACCTCTTTCGAAAGTATACCCGAAAAGATGAGACAATCACAAACGTACCATTAATACATTTAATTGTATTAAATAACGACTTTCTATCACCCCTCCAGAACTAATCTCGATCGCCTTCCACCCTTTAATCACCTCCTTATGTTTCCCAATTACTCAAAAATCTAAAACAACCACATTAACTTTAGGTTGATTCAAACCATGAGAGAAAAATAAATAAATATATCGAACTCGTATTCTTACAATCGAGGATCAAGAAAAAATAATGATTCATATATGGTGATCTGGTAAGTTAAAGTTACAAAGCTTACGTAATCTACTCTTCCTTTCTTTTATTGTTTTCTAGGGCTCCCTTGTAACAGATTGACCCATGGTTGATTTAGTAGCCACAGAGTTGCATCCCACATCACCTGGGTGAGGGAAAGTATTGGTTCATATATGTAGATTTATACTCTTCTAACGCCGAGGTCTTTTAACTCCACTGGTAAGGCATGTGATTGAGGATGCACATGTAACGGGTTCGAACCCCACTCACACCAGTTTGTGGATATAGAGCTAATAAAAACTCATATCGCTGGGTACGATGGTTAAAGTGGGAACAATATTAGTGGTGAAAGAGTGGGGTGTTAGAGAATCGTATCAGAGCCAATACCAACAAGAATAAGTGTTCGAACATGTTGGGTTATGGTTAATTTCATCCGAACGAGGATGTTGGGCTCGCTAAGGAGGGTGTATTGTGGCCATGGTTAATTTGGTAGCTAGAGAGATGCATCTCACATCATCTGAGTGAGGGAAATTAATGGTTCATATATGTAGATTTACATTCTTATAACACCTTTTAACTCCACTGGTAAGTGATGTGATTGATGATGCACATGTTAGGGGTTCAAGCCCCACTAACACCATTTTTTCGATATAGAGCTAATAAAAACTACATACTGCTAGGTGCGGTGGTTAAAGTGGGGACAATATTACTAGTGGAAGAGTGGGGTGTTACATGCCTACAACAATTTGATAATAATTTGGCTTAAAGTGTTTTCACTTTTATTCTTTTATGTAGTCTCTTTACATGCAGTAGTTTTTTTCATATCAAACTTTGATTTGTTTTTGTAAACTATTTGCAGAAATGTCCCCAAGCCCTTAAAACCTACTATAAAATATCAGTAAAAGTTTGTGCATAGAGATACAATTATTTTAGTTATTCAGGATGCACACATAGTTTACAAAAGTCTAGAAAATGAGTGAACGATTCATAAATAGGACAATCATTGCTGACCATGTAGAGAATATTTCTACATCTGTGAATTTTTGAACATATTACGAGGAGGGGTGTCAGTTTTGGAGACGATAAAAAATTACGAAATGAAAAGATATAAAATTGACCTGAAATTGACATTTTATGTCGTTTTCGTGTCGAATCTTTTTTACACGAAGTCGTGTCATATCGTATCCATATCAAAATAATGAGTCATGTGTTGTCGTGTGAAACGTGTTTTTATTCAGGTAATTGGGTCTATTTATATTTAATGCAGTGTAAAATTTAATATACTGTGTTAGTCGTGTTGTGTTTTCTAGGAGTCGTGCTCATATTAAAAAAAAAATATGAAGTCGTGTCTTGTGAGTTTTGTGTCAACATATGAAGTCCCGCCATGCCAAAATATAAAGTCGTGTATTGTCGTGTTTGTCATAAAAAATATGAAGTCGTGTCCTATGACCCAACCCAAAAATACGAATTGACACCCCTTATTATGAATGGGACACTTACAAATATATTCGTGCAGAGAATTTGTATTGGTTAATTTTCCCTTCAAAATTTATCTTTGCCTTATATTTGGACCATAACTCTCTTGCTCTTTGTTCTTTGACAGTACCCCACACATTTTAGTAATTATTAAACAAGAAAAAGGTCTCTCGTAAGTGGCTCTTATGTGTAGTTTTATTGTTGTTCACAAACTGTCAATAAAACTAAATGGGGCCACTTTTAATGATACTTTTCTTTTCACAACACTAAATCACGTCACTAATAATTTAGGCAATGAAAAAAATTTAACATTCATGTATATCCAACGTTGGTTTTAACGAATAGCCATTTTGTGAGAATTAGCATTGTTTGTCACTAAAATGTTGTAGAGAAACATATTTTTTGATGATTAAATACTACGATCTTGGTAGGTGGAAAATTAATTGAAATTTTTGTGTACAACAAAGGTTGTAGGCATAAAATGTTATTAACGATAATGTCTTACCTGATAAAATTTAAGAGAATAGTGTTTTACTTAGACAAATATCAAGAACTCTTTTTGACCGATTTTTTATTATTTTAATTTTGTATATTATTTTTCTTGTTCAATTTTTTTCATTTGAAATCATCCATCTTTTGTTGCCTTACTTTAGGAATAAATTATGCACTTTTTGGTAATTACACTTCATGCTTTCCTTTTATTAGTATGATTTTTTTGGTTCTTTAAATCGTCAATAATTTATTTTATTTACCTATATGTTAGATTGTTTTGAGATGATGATTTGTATGAATGTATGTTTAGATATTCATTTTTTATATGATATACCGTTAACGCACAAATAATCAATTTTAATTGATTAAGCATTCGGTAAAGAGGAACAATTTTTATTTGTATTAACTTAATATATATATATATATATATATATATATATATATATATATATATATATATATTTGTCAATAATTTTGTTACAAAAGTTGTTAATGTTCTTGTGATATGAGAAAAAAATGTTGTCTAAAAATTATCAGCGAGCGTCACTTTAAGTTGCTTCTTTGATAAATAGTATTGATTGCAACTAGTGTTGGTATTATGAATAGCTAAGTACGAAATTTTTTTTGACTTTTGCAAAAAGATATTCATTCACAATTTTTAATGTCAATTATCTCAACACACGAATCTCTCCTTACATGCGCATCCATTCAATGTGTGTAAATCACGCGAGTGCCAATAAGTTAATTAAAAGAACAAAGAATTACAAGTCATCCACGCAGAGGCTCTAAGAACCTCTATGAAACAAATACAAACATACACTAGCCCAAAGCAAACAAACCAGTGAATAATAAATTGAATGAAAATGATATAAGTTTGAACAATTTACAATTAGGTCCCTCGCAAACAATTTTTAAACACTTAAGGATAATTTTCTATTAAGTCCACTGGTCATGTCACTAGTGTGGACTTGTACAAGAGAAGAATTAATGGAGTTAAGTATTTAAAATTTATTAAAATTTCTTAAAAATTTAAAATATATTTGCATTGGACATAAAAGTATTCTCCCCCTGAGTTTTAACATCTCAGAATTCATTACCCAAGTGATATAATACATGACACGTGTTAGTTAATGAGTGAATTGGACTCTAAACTTTAGCTATAAAAGCCAAAGTATGAAACCCTTAGACACAACTCAAACACTTCCCACTGCTTCCCAAAACAAGTATAGCAAGATGAGAGTGGTAGCAACAATATTATATCTAGTTGTTCTTGCAATTTTCGGGCTTGGAATCCATGGCGCACCCTTCTATCCCACTGTTTCCTTAAATTTGGCGGGTGCCCAGTGGATATCATACAGAAACTTCTTAGGGGAACTGCAAGAGAGAGTGACACGGAACAGCGACAAAGCACTTGATCTACTAGTGCTGAACCCCGCACCTCAAGTTCAGAATCGTTTTGTTCTGGCCCGTCTCACCAATCCCAACCGCGAAAACGTCACGTTGGCAATAGATGTGGTTAACCTTTATGTGGTGGCTTTTAGTGCGAATGGCACGTCGTACTTTTTCAAAAACTCTACCACAATTGAGAACAAGAATTTATTCCAGGACACCATTCGGAAAAATTTAACCTTCTCTGGCAACTATATACACCTCGAGGACCAGGCAGGTAGTCTCAGGGAGTCCATCCCTCTAGGTCCCTATCCCCTAGCTGACGCCATCTCAAGTTTGTTGAGATACACGCAGAGTGGTAAAAAAGATAACAAAAACCTAGCCAAAGCTCTCCTTGTGGTGATTCAAATGGTTTCCGAAGCGGCAAGGTTCAGATACATTGAGTTACGCATCTGGACTAGCATAACTGATAAAACCGACTTTTACCCAGACCCTTTGATGCTGAGCATGGAGAATAACTGGTCGTCTATGTCCAAGGAGATCCAGGGGGCTAGACCAGGAGGAACTTTCGCTCATGTGGTTCAGCTTAGAGATCAAGGGAGCACCCCCATCAACGTAACCAACTTTAGAAGACTCTTTCAGCTGACCTATGTAGCGGTTCTTCTCTACGGATGCGTCCCGATTACAAGTACTAGTTATAGCAATAATGCTATAGCTGCTCAGATAATTAGAATGCCGGTTTTTCGTGTGGGCGAGTACGACGAAAAGTGTTCGGTTGTAGATGTAACAAGTCGCATCGGTGGTCGGGATGGATTGTGTGTGGATGTGAGGGATGGCCTCGCCAAGGATGGGAATCCAATCCAGCTGTCGTCGTGTGGACAACAAAGTAGCCAACAATGGACGTTTCGCACAGATGGAACAATCCGGTCGTTGGGTAAATGCCTGACTAACTCCGGGGATAGCTATGGAAACTATGCCATGATATACAACTGTGATACTGCTACTCGAGACGCCACTAAGTGGGTATTATCTATTGACGGCACCATCACCCATCGTCTCTCTGGACTCGTCCTTACAGCTCCTCAAGCTGCACAGGGAACCACCCTGTTGCTACAGAAAAATATCCATGCCGCTAGTCAAGGTTGGATTGTGGGAAATGTAGTGCCCCTCGTTACTTTTATTGTGGGATATAATCAAATGTGCTTGCGGGCTAACACTCAAAACAATCCTCTATGGTTGGAGAATTGCGTTCTCAAGCGGACGGAGCAAATGTGGGCACTTTATGGCGACGGCACCATCCGAGTAAATAGTGATCGTAGCCTATGTGTGACCTCCGATGGCCACAGCACCAGTGATCTCATCATCATTCTCAAGTGCCAAGGGTCGAGCAACCCGCGGTGGGTATTCAACACCAACGGCACCATCTCAAACCCAAACGCTAAACTAGTTATGGAGGTGAAACAAAGCGATGTCTCTCTTTGACAAATCATTATCTATCACCCAACTGGAAATCTTAACCAGCAGTGGATAACAGACACCGATCCAGTTTAGAGAAGTTGTTAGTCATGTACTATCTTCTACCCACATTAGAGTATAGCATGATTAATCGGTTACCATTAACATGCTTATACATGAATATTAAATAAATGTGGATGTTTGAGTGTTAAATGAATGTCGAGGTTTGAAATAACTAATGCTTAATTGTTGTCCTTGTTTTAACTTGTCAATACTAGTTGTGTTCACGTGTGTTTCATGTGTGAACAATATGCGAAGTTATGCCGAGAGAGATGGTTTGAGGGGATACATTCTTTACAAAAAAAAGTGTAGTAATATATATATTTATATATAAGCATATTTCTAATTTTGACATATTATGAATACTTTATTTTAGAATCTAAAAAGGATAGAATGAAATAAAAATCATACAAAATTAATTTTTTTTTACGTTTGTTATATTTTTATATAAAATTATTCGAAATATTTTTTAAAAGATTTCACTACAGGTTGAAAAAAAATTCCCAATATTTATTTATTTGTTTTTTAAAATATTATTGAATATTTTGGAGTGAGTCAAAAAATTCATTTTTTATTTTTATTTTAATTATTTTTGTCTATAATCCTAATACATTATCATATTTGTCAAATTTGTGTGTATTATATATCTCAAAGGATAACAAATTAAATAATTTTTTAGCACTTTGTTTTTACTATAATTAACTTCTGGACAAACGATAAGTTATTTAATTTTCTCAACAAAGAACATAGTTTAGTGTTTTTGCATTTTTGAATAAAATTTATTTGGTGTTACATAATTTTCATACAAAATGAAATATATAACTCCATTTCAATATTTGTATTCGAAATCAAACCTTTTGGCTCCTGCTTCAAATGGGTCGAATGAATTATACCAAAAGGCTTATAAATTGGAGATGTAACTAACTCTCACATTGATAGAAGAAATTGAGAAAGATGTTATAAGGTCAACTCCAAAGTTTAAGGTATTTTTTAATATATACTATAGTTAAAACTTCACAATTATTAAAATTTAAGAACATAAAAATTTAACTGCTTACATATTCTTGATCCTCTAGCGGGCATAATTTTCCTGAAAAAATACTATTTATACCAAACTAATGGTCACTTTTTAAAAATATATTTTTTAATGCACCCATCTAAGAAAAAACAATTGATCGATGACATGAAAATTAGTTCATTGATTCTGTTCCAAAAAGAAAAATAAAGTCTTGATTGGAACAAATCAAATAAAACATATCACTATTAATTTGGGACGGTGGATGTACAAAATTTGTTGTACTAAACAATAAAATTCAAATCTTCTGAATTTACTAAAGAAATATATTAGAGTGTATTAACTTAATTTGTGGATTAAGTTAACATTTCTCATAATATAATCCTTGAAAGCAATTGTACCCAAAATTTGAAGGTTCATAAGGAAGGGGGAAAAATGTCAATTAGATGTGGTTAAAAATTGACTAATAATTTCTTCACCGAAATAACACTCAAACATTCAATGTAGAAAAATTTAACAAGAAAATCTTTAAATATAAAGGACTAACAACCTTAAATATAAATACGAAACATTGGCATCTCAAATAAAGCTAATCAGTTAAAAGTTAAAAGTATCAGAGGATATTCCACAAACATATAACTTATAAAAAAAATAACTTATAAAGCAATACAATTTACAATAAACAATATGTGGGAGATTCATGGAGAGAAGAACCACCCTAACTGTATATGGATTTCAGAAGATAACATAAGACTGTTGCTATCACTCGTCCACCATTTTGGAGTCTTTGGATAACGTATAAAGAGGGTTGGCTCTCCCCTTTGTCATGCTTCGCAGCTGCTTTAAAGATTCAAACCTAATTAACCATTCTCTCTCTCTCTCTCTCTCTCTCTCTCTCTCTCTCTCTATCTATCTATCTATCTATCTATCTATCTATCTATCTATCTATCTATCTATGAACATACACATTAATAACGTTATCTTCCTCCTCCAACGCATTCATCGTTTCAAACCGCCAATGATCCTACACCACCATCGAAAAGTCTGAAACACCTCCGACCCAAAACTCCACCGCTTACCTAATTTTCGGATCCACATGCGACTTGGGTTGAATCCTCCACCACTTGAGCTCCTCTATTTCCAATCAGGAGTATTCACCTTATTTTTTGAAGAAGAGGAATTTTGCAGAAGAATAATCAACGAAGTAAATATAAGTTTGAAAGCAACTCTACAATGGAATTTATACAAATAACTTACAGAGGCATATTTGAATGTTGGTCTTTGAACTTCCATTTTAAGAGATGAATGAATCTGGAATTGATTTTCAATGAATAATTGACTCTTGATTTTTCTTTGGGGAAGATGAATGACTTATGATTTATTTGGGTGGGTTGGTATGTGGGAATGAATAGGAGAGAGGTGTGATGGATGAATCTGGGTTAAGTAAGTGTTGGCTTTCGTATGTGTTAATGATGAATATGAGAGAGAGAGATAAGACTATTAGTAAGGGTATGGAAGGAATTTTAAATTTAGTGAGGGTAATTTTGTCCTTTATACGTTGAAGAGGAACTCCCCTCTTTTTAAGTAGTAGAGATTATAGTCTTTTTTTTGGGTACCTAAGAAAACGAACAAACTACTGAACCCTAGTTAAGGAGAAATCACTAGAATTTAGGAGGGGATTTTTTAGGTGCCTAAGAAAACGAATATCATAGCCACTTTTCAATTCCACCCGCATCTTATTGAGTTGATAAATTGGTGGTGTAATACCCATAAATTTTATGAATAACTAATTAATTTAAAATATTTTTTTAATTTGTCATATTTATTTGATAATTTTATTTTTTTATTTTATTTTTAAAAAGGAAAGCTTATTATAATATGTGAAGAAAAGCCCTTCACAAATGGCTTACAAAGTAGGAAATAGAAAAATCTGAAATAAAATCTAACATGTATCTAGATTTAGAGCCTTTGTATGGGCTAGCTTTGAAAGAGATTCGAATATCCTCATGAACAAGATCGATAATTTTGGGAGCCTTCATGTGTTCTTCTTCATATTCTTTTTTGTCTCGCGCACACCAAATCCTCCAACAAATGTAACAAGGGACCATAATAGATAGAAGCGATTTAATGTTCTTCCCTCTTATATTTATCCACCAAGACATAAGAAGTCTTTTTATAGAGGAAAATTTAAATCTATACCCCATCATGCCTGAGAAGTGTGGCCATACTTGTTGAGCAATTGAACTTGAACCGAATTAGTGATCAAAATCTTCTTCTAAAGGAATAGGACAACATCTACATTTTGAGGCCAAAAAAATATGCAGAGTTTTCAATTTTGAATCTAAAGGAAGAGCCTGTTGAAGAAGACGCCACATAAAGAAAGAAACTTTTGGAAAATTCTTGGATTCCAAATGATTGAGAATGAGAAAATAGTACAATCCCTGTGACGAATAATATTCCTTGCTGACTTACTACTGAACTTGCCATCCTCATTCGCTATCCATGAAGTTGAATTATTCTCGTCAACATTATCATGGTAACATTCCCAACATTTTTGCATTCTCCTCCATATTGGACTTGAATTGGAGGGTAAGCCATAGAAACCAAAATCAACAAGTGACCTGTATCTTTGCTGCATGAACCGAGCCCAAGTACCATTAGCTTTGTAGAAAGAAGACCAAAGTTTACAAGAATAAGCCTTAATGATGTCTTCCAGTTTTTTAATACCAACACCACCCTCTGAATGAGGCAAGCAGATGCGAACCCAGTTAACCCATTGGTGCTTCGGTTTTTCTTCGTCGTAACCCCAGATGAAGTTAGCGAACAACCTCTCTAATCTCTGAATGACCGCTATAGGTGGATTAAGGACACAGAGGAGGAGGAATGACATGGACTGTAGCGATGCCGTAAGTAAAACAAGTCGTCCGCTATGACTAAGTAATTTCCCATACCATGTATCAATTTTTTGCCTAATTACAGCGTCCAACCTGTGAAAGAGAGCAGCAGTCCTCCTACCTGTGTATAGTGGAACACCGAGATAATTTATTGGCAGAGCTGACTCCTTGAAACCAGTAATGGTCTTGTTCATATGACGACGAGCATTAGCAGTACGATCCGGACATATAAAACTTGTTTTCGAGCTGTTAAGAATTTGGCCAGTGGTAGGTTCATATTGGTGTAAAAAATTCATTAAGCCAAGAAGGCTTTTCTTACTTCCATTGGTGAAAATAAGACAGTCATCGACAAAGGACAGAGAAGAGATGATATCGCAACCCACTGGAATTGAAATTTTTTTAACATTACCTTGAACCATGAGTTTATGAAGACCTCTAGAGAGAATCTCAGTAACTATGATAAAGAGGCTTGGAGAAAGACGGTCAACTTGACGCACACCACAATTTGATTTGAAAAAACCACAAGATTTTCCATTAACGCAAATTGAATGCCAACAATTCGATATAGCCCCCCAAACGAGATCGATCCAAATTTCTGAAAAGCCAAATGCTCAGAGAACTTTAGTAATACATAACCAGGACACACGATCATAAGCTTTCGACATGTCTAAATTGATTAGAACATTGGATCCCCGGACTTTTTTGTTGAAATTAGCCATAAGCTCTTGGGCCAAAAGAATGTTATCCATAATGTTGCGATCTTTGACAAAACCCGCCTGAGAAAAGGAGATGATTTTTGGAAGCAAGATTGCAAGCCTATTATTCATGATTTTTGTAATTATTTTATTACAAAAATTACATAAGCTAATAGGCCTATAATCTCGACAAAAGCTTGGGTTAGATTTTTTTAGAATGAGAATAATATTTGTAGCGGAACAACTTCTTGGGATGTCATGACCTGCAAAAAAGGACACAATAGCATTAACAATATCAATTTTAATAATGTCCCAAAAATGTTGGAAAAACCATCCATTAAAACCATCCGGGCCCTCCGCACTATTTTTGTCCATACCAAAGACAATGGCTTTAATATCTTCTAAATCCTGGATTCTTGTAAGCATGACATTATCCTCTTGTGAAATTGTAGATGGAATGACCTCCAAGAGACTAGAATCCATTGGATAATCTGGGGAATGCGTGAGAATATTTTTAAAATGATTCACTAATTCTTCTTCAACCAAAAGATGATTATCAATCTTAACACCATCCTCAATTTGAATGCTATGGATAAGAAGCTTATTTTTTTTCACCTTAGCCATAGAGTGGAAAAAACTAGTATTATAGTCCTCGTCATTAGCTGACTTAACCCTTGCCTTTTGAAGCCAAAAATCCTCCTCCATACTCAATTCTTTGTTAAAAAATGCTTTTGCTTCGAAAAATTCTAACATATTTTCTGGAATTAGATCCATATCATAGGAATTTTCTTTGGAGATAAGCAAATCTTTAGCATTTTTAACCCTCTGATGGATATTTTTGAACACATTTGAGTTCCAAGACTTAAGGTCAAACTTTAACCGCTTAAGTTTGGAAGCAAAAATGTATAGAGGTTCCCCAATCACTGTATTACTCCAAGAGTGTGAAACAATGTTCAAAAAATCATCGTGCTTTGTCCAGGCATTAATAAACCTAAATGCTTTAGGAATACCATCCAGTGGCGATTTAACACTGAGAACTAAAGGAGAATGATCATAGTTTGCTCTGTGTAAGTTCTCTATAGAAGTTTGAAAGTCATTAGTACTCCAAAGAGAGTTGTAAAAAATTCTGTCAAGTCGAGCCAAAATCCGATTGCTCCCATCTCTGTTATTACACCACGTGAATTGTGAGCCTATATGATCAAGCTCAAGAAGTCCAGAATGAAGAATACAATCATTAAATTCCTCAACCGCCAAATTGTTTATACCACGTCCTCCCACTTTTTCATCCTGAGAGCGAACAACATTAAAATCACCCCCCATAATCCATTGACCTTGAATTGAGTTTGCAAAATTTTCTATATCTGCCCATAAGGATATCTACCCGCCAATTTACATTTGGCATAAACACGGGACAAAAAGATTGAGTTTGAGAGATTGGGAAGCTCCAATTTAATAGAAATGATTTGATTTCTGTTTTGGACTACATTCATAGTCCAATCAAATTTCCAAAGCACCCAAATTTTGTTAGAAATATTTGCCAAACCACCAAAGAAGTTAATCCTTCTACATAGGTTAATTAAATTCCCAGCTTCAATTTTTGGTTCCATTATGCAAATTAAACTGAAATTGTGGGTCTTGATCAATTTTTTGAGTCTTCGGACGGAAGGGGATTTCCCCACCCCTCTAATATTCCAAAAAAGGCAATCAATCATTAAAAATATTTACAAGATTAGTATATGAAGACTTACCAGTTGACCTGGTGGGATATTCTTTGGTTTGAACCCAACGTTTCCTGTGACGCTTTGTAGTGGACACCAGAGATTTATTCATATTAAAAATCTTTTTGAATTTGGAACCCATAGCCTCCGAAAAGTCTTCCAACTGTTTCTTATTGGGGCTTAAGTTCCCCACATCTTCACTGTCAGAAGCCCAAGCCGGTTTACATTCATTGACGACCACTTTGTTTCGTGTTTTAGGTCTTGGAGAAGCATTGAGGTTCAAAAGAAATGAATGGTCGTATGGCACTGTTCTGAGTTTAGGAGCATCATTTATGTCAAAATCAAAAAATTCTCCCTCTTCAATTGATTCCAAATAAGGTACAACATTTTGTTCATCAGCTAAGGTAACCAATGATTCAGTGTTTAAAGAAGTGGTATCTTCTGAGAACATCTCATATTTGTTGGAATATGAAATTGCTAACTATTTGAACACTGGTAAAGTTTGAGCACGGTTACGGTCAGAGTTTTTGGAGGGAGTAGTGTCTAAAGAATTAGAAGTATGAGGGGAAGAAGAAAAAGTCATTGAGAGAGGTAAGTTATTTGGGAAGGTTATTTTAGTCTTTGGTAAAGGTAGGTTACCAATTTTAGGGGCTAGGGTTGTTTTTTTTTGTTGCAAGATTTGAGGCATGAGAAGTAACAATCCGATAATGTTGGATAACAATTGTAGATGGAGTTTTGGACGTGAAAACATCAACCACTGATTTTCTTTTATCAATTTGCTCCGGTGGAGGCCGCCTTCCGCCACAATCAACAATAACGTGGTCAATACGCAAGCATGAGACACAAAATGAAGGAGCATTTTCATAAACAATATGCTTTCAGAACCCTGGTTTTGACCAACATCCAATCCAAACCCTAGCTGGTAGTGTTTTTGACACATCAACTTCAATAAGAATTCTGGCTTGACTTGGCCTAGAAACTAAAGCAGTAGCTTCGTCCATTTTGAGGGGATTGCCAATCAGATTTGCAATAGAAAATAAAGCTCCTTTTTCAAAAAAATGAATCGACAGGTATGGAAGAGAGACCCATAATGGAATTATAGGGCAGTCTTGATGGCAGGAAAAACTAGGAGTCCATTTAGAAACAAACATAGCGTATTTGAAAATAGTCCACTGCCCCCGTAACCAAATACGAGGAAAATCTTCTTCATAGTTGAGTCTGATAAGGATGTGTTGTTCATCCAATAAACCAATGGAAAAACCTCCTTTGAGAGAGAAAGTATGAAAGTCTTTCCTAATGACTTCCATGGGGGGGTGGCCAAAAGAAAATTTCCCAATAAAGGAATGCCAGAAAACACCTGCCAAACGATTTATATCGTCGTCTTCAAAGTGGAGGGATGGTTCTCCCTTATAATAGCATGGAGGTTTAAGTAAAGGTGACGGTTGGTTAGAGGCAGTGAGTAAGGAGGCGAAAGATTTGTTAGCCTCCCTATCTAAGTCTGGAGGTTGTGGATTATATGGAAGGAGAACGGAAGGCTTGTTAGGTAGAAGAAGTCTGCCCTGGGAAGGAACCCCCATCTTAGAGGGAAAATAATCTATTTTTTGATTAAATATTAATTGTGTGGGATTTTATAAAGTTTAATGCAACTATTTAAATAATATGCGGATTCAATAAATCAAGTATCAAATGAACTTATATGTATATTTTTAATTAATAAATATTTATGTGAAATTTATTGAGTTTTTATTTGAATAATTTTTAAATTAGCTAGTAAGTGACATGTTGAATAGGTTGCAGATTTTATTTTTATTATTTTTGGATATGGTAATGATACATAAAATTGGTTGATATATGAAAGTATTTTATGTGTTTAAATTGATTACAAATAATAAAAACGGAGTGAGGAAGAATTTTAGCTTTCAAAAAAATCAATATGGGAGTAATGTTCGTCTAATAGGGCATTGTTTTATAAGTAAATGATATATAAAAACCAATTGTCGAGGGAGCGAACCCGTATACAGGAGGTATACAAAACAGTAACCCTGTTACAAGAAAAAGAGGTGTAACAAACCCCAATAAACCAATACCAAATTACAGATTCTAGTGGATCTCCTCGACGCATTTGAGGAACTCGTGAGTCGTGACACCAATCTTCTCCTTCCACCAACAGATGAGAGTGCTCAGAAATAGATAACGAAGCCTTGCAGGAGTCATCTCAACGTCTTCAAAGCATTTCGCATTCCTCTCCTTCCAAAGCGTCCAAAATATGCAATGAGGGACTAAGCGCCACAAATGCGTGTCACCTCACCACCCCATCGGGGGTCTCCACACCTCTAAAAGCTCCTTCACTGACCCGGGCATAACCCAGGTGGTCCTAGAAAGAGAAAGAAAAATGTCCCACAGACCTCTCGTCGCCCTATAGTGAAGGAGAAGGTGATTAGTCTTCTCCTCTTCCCCCTTACATAACCAATATCGACTAGCCAACCGGTAACTTCTCTTCTGAAGCCCCTCTAACGTCAAAATGGCCTGTCTAGCCGCAGTCCACACAAATAATCTAACCTTGGGCGGAACTTTAACGTTCCAAATAATCTTTTAGGGGAAATGACCTCTGTAATTTCCACTACCGCTCAGAGATGAATAATAACATTTAACCGAGAAAACCCCTCCCCCTCCCCGCTTCCACAGTAAGGAATCCTCCCTATCAGTCAGACGAGGGGCCGAACTCAGCCACTCAAAGAATGAATCCACTTCCTGAAGCTCCCAGTCCCAAAGCCTCCTTCGGAACTGTGGATTCCACATAACACCACCACCACTAAAAGTCATGTGGTCAACCACTAGACCCTCTGGATCCCCACCAATGTTGTAGATCCTATGAAAAAGCTCCTGAATTAACCCACGATCACCCCACCTATCCTTCCCGAATCTGAACCTGTCGCCTCTGCCCAAAGAAAACTCTGTGTGTCTAGAAAACTCCACGCACTCGTTCGCTAGGTTCTTAGCTGAGACCGACCCTGTCTCGCACCAACAAATCTTCTCCACAACCTATGCTCCTCACATGGGAATCTCCACAACCACTTCCCTAACAAATCTCTATTAAATATGGCCAAGTTTTTCACACCCGCCCCCCTCCTTCATGGGCTAACACACATCATCCCAACCAGCAAGACAATATTTAAAACTATCCTCAGTACCTCTCCACAAAAATTATCTCATAAGCTTCTCCATTTTAAGGCCACCGCAACAGACAGAGGTAGGATAGACGTGAAATATGTAGGAAGGCTAGACAAAGTACTTTTAATCAGAGTTAGTCTACCCCCTTTCGAAAGAAAACCAGTCTTCCAACCCTCCAGTCTCCCCTGCATTGTCTCGAAGACCGGATCCCAAACCGCAAAGGACTTATACTTGGCACCCAGAGGCAATCCAAGATAGGTATTAGGGAAGGATCTAATCCTATAAACCAGAATGCCGACTAACCCATCTGCCACACCCTCACCCCCAATTGGAATTAACTCGCATTTACCCGTGTTAACCCTGAGACCCGACACCACCTCAAAACAAATAAGAAGCATCTTCAGGGCTCGCAGTTGCCTCCGATCAGCATCACATAAGACAATTGCATCATCCTAAAATATGAGTAACCTAAACGCAATTAGTACCCAGATACCCAAAAGTGAAACCCCTAATCCAACCAGTCGCGACCACCCTCCCCATCATCCTACTAAAATCCTCCATGACCAAGATGAAAAGAAATGGGGATAACGGGTCACCTTGCCGAAGCCCACAAGAGATTAGAAAAAAGCCCTCAGGCATCCCATTAATCAGAACAGAGAACCTGGTCGTCGAGACATATCTCCTCATCCATCTACACCACCGTTCAGCAAAACCCATCCGCCTCAACAAATACAAAAATCCCAATTAACATGATCATATGCCTTCTCAATGTCGAGTTTACATGCTAAACCAGGGGTACCACACCTAAACCTAGATTCCACGCATTCATTGACCACCAACACCTCATTAAGAATCTGTCTTCCACCAACAAAAGCGTTCTGAGACTCGAAAATCAGTGGACCAATAAACTTTCTTAGCCTAACTACAACACCTTGGTGAGAAGTTTGTAGATACTCCCAATCGAGCTAATGGTCCTGAAGTCCCTGATATTAAAAGAACCCCCTTCTTAGAGATCAATGTAATGAAAGTCACATTCATCCTAGGCACAAAATAACCACTATCATAGAATTCGTCAAAGAATGCCATAACATCACTCCTAATTATAGCCCAGTAGTGCTAAAAAAAGGCCATCGAGAAGCCATCGGGTCTCGGGGCCTTATCCCCACTCATCAACTAGAGAACTTGCAACACCTCCTCCTCTCTTTATTCTTTAAAAACCTCACCCCTCCTACAACGATTTTCCCAATATGATTGCGCTGCCTATGTGAGCTAGCAACAGTGTGGAAGAACTTGGTATTCAAATCCCCCTCTCTCAGCCACAACGTTCTAGACTTCGGCCTCCAACTGATCTAGTCCTAAATGATCCTAACCCCGATTTCCCCTTTCTTACCCTCCCTTACTCTTTTCTCCTCTTCCCAGAGCCCTAATCTCCCTTCCTTGTCATCCAGCCTCCTGACCTCCTCCATGAATCTAGCAGTAGTCAATCTCACATTACCAAACTCCTCTCTATTCCACTGTTTGATATCTTCTTTAAGAAAACCAAATTCTAATAACCTATGTAGCTTTCTAGGTTAAAGTGGGTTGGTTAGTGGTTTAGTGGGTCAAATCCACATCAGATATAATTTACTAATTTTCGTCACTTTTAATTCTAAAAAATGCAAAATTACCAAACTACCCCTATATGTTGCCGGTATGGCCTAAAAATACCCCGGGACCCAAACTAAACCTCCGGCTAGTGTTTTCTGACTATCTCGACCCTTTCGGACGCGTTGGCGCACTCAAAATGACCATACGGTTAATAGAATTTAAATTCACTTTTATTATTAATAAAATGATATCCTGACGCGATAGTCTCACGCGTCCCAATAAAATATCCAAATTGCCGTATATCAATCCCACGACAAATTTCATAATTCAATATTCATATATCATCATATATACTCAATATAATCAAATACCAACTCACATCTCACTAGTATTTTATCCGGATTAATTTCTAAATTAATTCACATTTAATTAATTAATCCCAAAATAAATATCGCCAAAAATACGGGGTATTACACTCTGATGGTGATCTACTTCCAGTTATTTTCGATTCTTTAAATGAGATAACCTTTCATCCCAAGTTTCTTGCTTCTCGGATTGAAAAAGAAAGGAGATCAATACTATCAGAACTACAAATGATGAATACCATAAGAGTATCGTGTTGATTGCCAGTTATTGCAGCATTTACATTCTGAGAACAAGTTGAGTAGAAGATTCCCTATTGGACTGGAAGAACAGATTAAGAGGAGGGATGCGGAAAAAATAAGGAAATTCCATGAGCGTTGGTACTTTCCATGCCACCATATATATTCTGGGGGATATCGAAAACATTTCGAAGACAGTTTATAATATTGAAGCTGTTTTTGGGCAGACGGGCATAGAAAATGAGACTGCTGTAGCACCTACACCTAGTGCATTCAGGGCAATGACTAATTTCCTTGTTCCTAAGCTCATAGGAGGGTTGGCTGGTAGTTTATCATAGAACGAATCTCTTTCCAAGGAGTATTCGAAAAGTTCTAAAAAGGAAAGGCATGCAGTTCGTCCTCCTGTTAAACATAATTGGTCCCTCCCTAGGATCCATGAGGATGAAAAATCTCCCCAAATATTTCAGCATGAATTACTTCAAAATTTCTCAATTGATATGTTCTCTAAGATTCCAGTGCACAAGGTTCGAACATATGGTGATGTGGGAACTGTTATAATGAAGTGGATATTTCTTTTCACCCTTCATTTCAGGATTAATACGAGATACAAGAGTTCCAATCCTCCATTTACCTCCATTAAATTAGAGCATAGTGATTATGGAAGGTAAGGTTGCACTGTAACAACTCTTACCGTAAGTGCTGAACCTAAAAATTGGCCAAGTGAAATTAAAGTAGTTGTTCAAGAGGTTCGGAGGCTTAAGGAATTTGGTGTCACAAAAGGTTAATTAGCTCGGTATATGGATGCGCTATTAAAAGATAGTGAACAATTGTCAGCTATGATTGATAATGTTCCATTAGTTCATAACTTGAATTTTGTTATGGGGAGTGATGCACTCGGTCATATCGTTATGGATCAAAGACAAGGTCAAGAGAGTTTGGTTGTTGTTTCTGGAATAGTTACCCTGGAAGAAATCAAAGCTACCGGTGCCAAGGTGTTGGAATACATCTCTGATTTTAAGGAACCATATGCACCCCTTGCTGCAGCGATTATTTCATGTTTTCCAAAGAAAGTGCATGTTGATGGAATAGGTGAAACTGAGTTCAAAAGAGTGACAAATGAGATTACAGCTGCTGTCAAAGCAGGTTTAGAGGAATCCATAGAGGATGAGCCAGAGTTGGAAGTGCCAAAAGAATTAATAACCTCAATGCAGCTGCAGGAATTGAGGTTAGAGAACATGCCATCTTTTATTCGTGTGGTACCGGAAGTGAATGCCATAAAAATCTTTAATAAGGATCGATTTCCGTGACTACTCACCTATATTGAGTCTTATAATCAATTTTCTCAAATCTAACCATATAGGACTGATTTCCATCAACCATTGGATCTCATGGACTATATGACAACTCCAAGGTCATCAATATACTTCATCTTCAAATTCCCTCTCTTGCATGCTCCACTTGAAATGTTTTCACTTATAATCATTATTGATTTGACTGCCATTGGCCAAAGTTATAAGAGTAATTGAAACAGTTTTATAATCATATATATAGAGAGAGAAAGACCAGCAGTTCCTTTTCTGATTTATAGCACGTGCTCTGTGTGCCGTTGGGCGGATTTTTGAGTTCTATTGTAATTAGAAAAGTATAAATGGCGTAGAAATAAGGACCGAAAGCTATGTACAGTTGTGGAAGAAAAGGGACTATTGTCATGAGAATTTAGAACAGCCCCAGGTGAATTTTTGCATTGGGTACAGTGAATGATATTAGTTTAATGTGAGAAACAACAAAGTCCCTCAATCCCATCCAGTATCACAGGGTTGAAGGTATTTGGTGCTACAAAAATGTTTTGTCCCATACCGTTTAGATTTCTATTCAACATTATTCTGTAGCAATGAGACAATGCCTAGTTATCACTTTCGTATATTAGTGTACTTTTATCATTCTGTATTGTCCTCTCAGCTGCAATATGTGTGCCCCTTAAAGTAAAGTTCATAACTGTAATAGGACTAGCCTTTTTCTCTCCTTGCGTGCATTTAAGATGGACTAATCTTCTTCATTTGGTGGGTGGGTGGAGGGTCTGGATGATAGTGGTTTGGTTGGATTTTTATTAATTTTAATTGGAAGGATACAAGTTTAATTAAAACGAAAATGAAACAATACAAAGATAAAGTGGACCAACAGTACACTACAGTCAGAAACAAAAAAAATGTACAAAGCTAATAGAAACGAATACAAAATAAAATAAAAGGCATCCTTTATTTTATAACTCAAACAGAACTGAAAAAATCGCGTAAACTAAACCTACTCCGATAGTCCATTCCCCCCGTATTAAAATTGGCAGAGGGACTTATAGGGTTTTCTTTGACCTTGTATGTAGTTGAGTTTGAAGGCTGCCAAGCATTATTTTGGCGAAAATAATGGAGGTTAGCAGGGATTAATTTGGTTTTGGTGGGTTTCGAAGAAGAGGTAGATTCTTGGATTCCTACCAAAATGTATGTATGATTCAAGGTTTTGGTAGGAACATTTTAAATGGTTTTCAAATTTCTTCCTTCAACCCAATGGAGAAACTGGAAACAATTAATGATGACGAATTTATGGCTCTAAATTTCTCTTAATTGTAATACCCCGTATTTTCTGTGGTATTTATTTTTGGGGATTAATTGAATTAAATGTTTATTAATTGGAAATTCATCCGGATAAAAATATTAACGAGATGCGAGTTAGTATTTTATTATAATGTGTATACTTGGCATTATATTATTATTGGTAATATTGAAATTTGTCACGTAATTGCAATACGACAATTTGGGAATTTTGCTTGACGCGTGTGACCGCCACGTCATGGTATTTTGTTATTAAATTAAAAAGTGAATTTTAATTCCATTAACCGTATGGTCGTTTTGAGTGCGCCAACGCGTCCGGAAAGGTCGAGATAGTCAGAAAACACTAGCTGGGGGTTTAATTTGAGTCCCGGGGCATTTTTGGGTCATACCGGTAACTTATAGGGGCATTTTGGTAATTTGCATTTTTAGGAATTAAAAAGTGACGAAAATAGAAATTACAATCTGACTATTTCCTCAACCCACTTAACCCACTAACCACACTAAATGTCAATATGGGCTACGGGAGAAGTTGATATACCATTCCAACTTCCAAAAACCATAACACACCTCCATACTCCATCATCTTCAACCTTGGGAAGAGCTTGAGAGAGAGATGGAAAAGGAAGAGAATTCTGCAGAAAAATCAGAGGGAGAACAACCTAACTTCAAGATTCTACACCAAATTCTGAGATAAATTAAGGCAAGTGATTTAAACTCTTTTGATTCAAGATATGTTTCCATGTTTAGGAATTTTCGAAATTGATTTTTGGAGATAAATTAGACCCATGAATTGAAAGTAAAGGCCATGATTTATGTAGGAATTGAATGTAGTATATTCTGGACGAATTTATATGTTATAAACAGAACCTTGATAATCTAAAAGTGGAGTTAGAAGAAGTTTGATGATGTTCTTGAATGGAAGAATTCTGGAAATTATTTTGATGTAGTTTTGATCTAAACTAAGCCTTTAAATGATGAATTATGGATGTTAGAACGTTAAAACTGTTGTAGGATGATAGTATGATGTTATGGTAACCTTGCCTTAGATTTTCATGCTTAAAAATGGTGTTTTGGGACGAAATTGTAACTGCAAAACGAAGCAGTCCGTAACCATACCTGGTGCAATCGATCGATCGACATTCATCAGTCGATCGATCGAAGGTACGGGTCGATTGATCGACCTTCCCAGAATGAATAAAGTTTTCCTTAATTGAATTTTTAATAGTGTTAACCCTTGGATAATATTATTGGGACATTGTGAATACCCTTAACCTTAAGGAAGACCAGTAGGTATGATTAGGAGATTGGACTTTAATTGGAATTTAATTTGAGGAATTATTCTAAATTAATGAAATTCGTTATGTGAGATAATATTTGGGCAAATAGTGCAAATTTGAATAATTTGATGGAATAAGGTTTGGGGCAGAAGTAAAGACCTTAGGTATTAAGATGTTATATGTTGGAATTATGGGAACTTAATAATCTATTTGAGATAGGTTTTAAGTTAAGAAATCACGACGTGAGATATGTCGACTATTTAATTTATATATTACCGGGATACTTGAAATATATGAATTTGGAATAATGGTATAATGATGTAGAGTATACCTTTATTAATATTGGGTTATCTAAGATGTGTGGATGCTTAGTATATAATTTTATGTGTATGACATACCTACCATACTTGCTATCACGGGAGGTTTACGTTCACTTAGGGCCTTCTTATCCTTGTGTTGCCCGGATTTAGATTGGTTACCTCGATGAACATAGGTCATAGAAGGACTTATTGTGATATTAATAAGTCTGCTGATCATGGGAGCGTAGGTATGTGCGTGACCCATGTGATGGTGACTGTGTTCGCCTCCACTATTTGTGATGTTGTTATCTGAACGATTCCTGAGAGATTCAGAATGCGTGATCCTTATGTACGTGATGTACCGGGATGGATAGCAGAGTATGTGTGCACCGCAGCTTAGCCTTTGGGTGCTTGTATTGCATATTTATGATGTGAAAATATACAGTTAAATGAGAAGGAATTTACTATGTTAAATTGTGAGTATAGTTATGTTAATGTTTTGAAAAGATAAAAAGGGAACTTTTATCAATGAATAGTTTAGTTAATAATTGGGAATCCGGGAATTAAAGTAGGACTCTCTATTTAATTGTTAAGGTTGGAACTTATAACGTGAACCGAGTAGAAGTGTTAGAAACTCTTTAGATAGTTATGAGATAACACATGAATGGGTACAGGAACGTTAGGAGTGCACAGTTAGACGAGAGGTGAGTATATCATGTGAGAGCACGTCCTAACATGTACTTTGCATATACTGTTTTAAATGTTTTTAAAGCACTTGCAGGTTTTTAAAATATCTCCACATTCGGGCTCTGACCCGTTTGCTTTCAAATCTATCTTTTTGTAAAACCATTTTAGGTGCCCAGCCACAAGGTCACCATGCATAGGATTCTCATTCTGATGACGAGCTGTAGCTGCTTGTGGAAGCTACGGGGATTTGTTTTTAGACGCTTATATCATTTGGATTCCTTATTCAGTATTCCTCGGTTGTAGGGCATGTTGCCCAAATTCTATTAGATACATTTCATTTCAGTTTTCAGACTTTGGCATGTATTCATTCAGTATTCAGTATTTCATTATTTACTTCAGTTGTGGGATTGTGTTATGAGGAGTTTTTCCTCCAGATTTATTTATATCATGTGACGGTTATTCTTTTTACTTCATTTTTGTGAATGGTGTTATTATTCTTCTTTACACTTTTTGCATGTTAATCAGACTTTAATTAAAATTTGGCAACTTACTTTTTAAATACTAGGTGGTTAGTAATAATAAAAATGTTTTCGACAGTGATGCCATTAACTGAGCCAACTTGGCGTTTTGATTTACTTTAATAAAGGAGTAGCTACCCGGTATTTAATTAGTCGGGGTGTCACAGGTGGTATCAGAGCATCAGGTTCTAGTGTCCATTAGGATCTGAACGGCTTGTTATGTTTCCGCTGAGCTTTCTTTGATGTAGAGCCCTATATTTTAGGATTGTTGTATTCTTTTGCTTATGCTACGTTCTTCAGCTATTTTAAAGTTTATAACTGCGAACTTATAGACTTTATTCTTATTTCAGAATGCCTCCACGACGTGCACCACGAGTTCCTAGGAATGCGGCGCCAGAACCACAGCCCGCACCGGTTCAGGGCATGATGAACGCCGCTGAGGTTGCAGCTATTGTAGCCCAAGCGGTAAATGCCGCAATTGCCGTTGTTCAGCAGGCACCGCCTCAGACGCCGGTTGCCGCGCCAGTCCAGGCAACTTCATTCCCGTCTGCTTGGGAACGTGTACGTGACGCTTTTCAGAAAGCGCATCCGCCAGAGTTTGCAGGTAGCTCAGATGTGGTAGTCTCGAGTCAATGGAGGAAGGATATACAGTGGCACTTAAGGATGTATGAGTGCACGGATGTTCAGAAGCAGGTGCTAGCTACTTTTAAGCTAGTTGGATCTGCATTGCAGTGGTGGGAGTCTATTACCACCGTAGAGGAGAAGGATACTCTCACTATTCATGAGTTCTGTGTGCGGTTTGACCGCAAGTACTTTCCGTCAGCTGTTCATACGGAAATGAGGAGGAAATTGATGAATCTGAGGCAGGAGGGCAAGACCGTGGCCGAGTATGAGGCCGAATTTACTAATGTGTTGAATATCGTTCCTGATGAGATACCAACAAAGAAGAAGAAGATTGAGAAATTTACCGACGGGTTGACATGGAGGATCCGTGAGCATCGGTTAGGGAACCTTTCGTTGGCCACTTATTCTGATGTGGTTAACGCTGCTTTATTACACTGCCAGGATCACCGTTTTCATATGGCCGATGGAAAGAGATCGGGAGAGTCTAGCCATCAGGGCAGGAGTGGAGGACATGGTGCCGGTGGGGCACAATCTTTTCACGGGCAGAGACAGGTAGAGCAGGGTTCTCAGCAGGGGGATCAAAAGAGGTTCCGTTCAGGAGGTTTCATAAACGGTCAGGGAGGATTCCGGAATGGCCAGCAAGGTCATAACGGCCATCAGGGCCAGCAGGGTCCAAATGGTCAGCATCAGCAGTTTCAGCAGGGCCAAGGGAGGAACGGTAACGGCCACCAGGGCCGGGGACATCAGGGGCAGAGAGGGGGAAACTTCCCAGGGAAGTGTTTTGTTTGTGGCAAGACTGGCCATAAACGTCAGGATTGTCCTGATAGGGGCAGGGCCCCACAGCAGCAGCAACAGGGTGCTCGCCAGGAGCCGCAGAGGCCTATATTTCCCGCCGCTCTCTCCGCACCGCCATAGATTATTCCAGCAGTTCCAGCTCAGCAGGGGCAGCTACAGTATGGACGTGTCTATAACGTCCACTAGGCTGCAGTTCCACAGGCACCGCCCGCGATTGAGGGTACGTTTCCTATCCATGGCACTATGGGTCGGGTATTATTTGATACGGGTGCTACACATTGTTTTATAGCTACACACTTCGCGAAGGCATTAGGATTGTTAGCCACAGCGGAGAGCACAGTTACGTGTGTCGACTCACCTTTGGGGAATGGGTCGCTTATATTCTTTATATGTCGGGGAGTGGGGGTAGAGATTGGTGGTTTGGTATTACCTGCGGACATGTTGGTTTTAGATATGCATGTTCACGATGTGATTATCGGTATGGATTGGCTCGCTAATTATAGAGCCATGATTGATTGCTTTGGTGGGAGCATTGTTTTTGACATTCCGGGGCAAGAGATGTTTGTAGTGGCGATGCCTCGCCCAGAGGGAGGCTCGACCGCGCATTTATATTACATTGAGGAGGATACCTCTAAGGAGGTTATGATTCCTTTAGATTCCATCCCAGTTGTCAGGGAGTATTCTGATGTGTTTCAGGAGATACCAGGCCTACCCCCCAGTCGAGAGATAGACTTCGTTATAGACTTGTTACCAGATATGAGACCTATAGCTCGAGCACCGTACCGTATGGCTCCAGCTGAGATGAGGGAGTTACGGGATCAGATTGAGCAGTTGTTGGGTCAGGGGTTTATTCGGAGGAGTACTTCACCATGGGGTGCCCCTGTGTTGTTCGTGAAGAAGAGAGATGGTTCACTGAGATTGTGTGTGGACTACCGGGAGTTAAACAAGGTCACGATACGGAACAAGTATCCGTTGCCTCGAATCGATGACCTATTTGACCAGTTGAGAGGAGCTTCTTGCTTCTTAAAGATTGATTTACGATATGGATACCATCAGTTACGTATCAGGGAGGAGGACATCTCGAAGACTGCGTTCTTATCGAGATATGGTTCCTACGAGTTTCGGGTTATGCCATTTGGTTTGACCAATGCTCCGGCAGCATTTATGGACTTGATGAATAGGGTGTTCAGGGATTTCCTAGACCAGTTTGTCATTGTCTTCATCGATGATATTTTGGTTTACTCCCAGACAGAGGATGAGCATGCCGAGCACTTGAGACTAGTTTTGCAGACACTGCGCCAGAATGAGTTGTATGCAAAATATGAGAAGTGCGGGTTTTGGCTGAAAGAGGTTCAGTTTTTAGGGCATATTATTTCCGACCGGGGAATATCGGTTGATCCGGGGAAGGTATCCGCGGTGAGGGAGTGGGGACAGCCCACGACACCGACGGAGATCCGTAGTTTCTTGGGCTTAGCAGGATACTACAGGAGGTTTATTCGGGGTTTCTCCACGATAGCGGGTCCCATGACACACCTAACCCGTAAAGGTGTGCCGTTCATTTGGAGTGATGCCTGTCAGTTGGAATTTGATGAGTTGAAAGACAAGTTAACCTCAGAACCTGTGTTAGCATTGCCGAGACCGGGGGTTGAGTACCTTGTTTACACCGATGCATCCTTACAAGGACTTGGAGGTGTACTGCAGCAGGAGACTCAGGCCATAGCTTATGCTTCCCGTAATCTTAAGCCTCACGAGAAGAATTACCCTACCCATGACTTAGAGTTAGCAGCAGTGGTATTTGCCCTTCGTATTTGGAGACATTACCTTTTGGGGGAGAAGTTTTGATTGTTCACCGATCACAAGTCCCTACAGTACCTATTCACGCAGAAGGAGCTGAATATGCGGCAACGGAGGTGGCTTGAATTCGTGAAAGATTATCATTTCGATATCCAGTATCACCCAGGGAAGGCTAACGTGGTGGCAGACGCGTTGAGCCGTAGACCGGTAGATGAGGTGGCAGAGGTGTGGAAGGCTAAGTGGAAGGAATTGGGAAACCAGGATGCAGTGGCCCGATCATTCATGTCTGTGATGACTGTTACACCGCAGATTGTCACGAAGGTGGTGAAGGCACAGGCAAATGACTCGTTCTGTCAATAGCAGATAGTTCGATTATTGGCAGAAGGAGCTGAATCCTATACCGTTAGCTCAGACGGGGGATTACGCTTCAATGGGAGATTGGTGGTTCCGGAAGGAGAGGAATTGCGGCATGAGGTGATGGCAGAGTCGCACGGCTCACGATTCGCGGTACATCCCGGAGGGGACAAAATGTACCAAGACATGAGACGTCAGTATTGGTGGAGCGAAATTAAGAGATATATTGCCGAGTTTGTCTCAAAATGCGCCACTTGTCAGCTCGTAAAAGTGGATCATCAGAGACCGGCAGGACTGCTACAGCCATTAGAGGTCCTGATGTGGATGTGGGAGAGCATCTCTATGGACTTTATCACGGGTTTGCCTACGTCGCAGAGGGGTCATGACTCCATTTGGGTGATTGTGGACAGGTTGTCAAAAGTCGCTCAATTTCTACCGGTAAGGACAGACTACACTGCGGGACAATATGCCCAGCTCTTTATTGCAGAGATAGTGAGACTTCACGGTGTGCCCTTAAATATCGTGTCTGACCGAGACAAGATATTTGTTTCACGGTTTTGGGAGAGTTTTCAGCAGGCCATGGGCACGGAATTGCGGTTGAGTACGGCGTACCACCCGCAGACCGATGGGCAGACCGAGCGCACAAATCAGATGTTGGAGGACATGCTACGTATGTGCACCATTGACTATGAGGGTGAATGGGATCAGTATCTTCCACTGGTAGAGTTTTCTTACGACAACTCCTACCAGTTCACCATAGGCATGGCACCATTTGAGGCATTGTACGGTAGACCTTGTCGTTCCCCAGCATGTTGGTTGGAGGTGGGGGACAACAAACTACTTGGGCCGGAAGTGATTCAGGATACTTCGGCAAGGATTGAATTGATTCGGAGTCGCATTCGGGTAGCTCAGGACAGACAGAAGAGTTATGCTGATGCGAAGAGATTCTTTAGAGAGTTCCAAGTGGGGGACCAGGTTTTGCTCAGGGTATCTCCTATGAAGGGGATTATGCGTTTCGGGAAGAAAGGGAAGTTGGCACCGAGATATGTGGGACCATTTCCTATTATTGAGCGGATTGGGCCAGTTGCGTATAGACTTGGGTTACCGGAACATTTACATCGGATTCACGATGTGTTTCATATTTCCTCGCTTAGGAAATACCTTAGAGATAATTTAGCTCATTCTCTCATTGCTGTGGAGGATATCGATCTCCAGCCGGATAGCTCCTACGAGGAGGGGCCTATTGCTATTCTAGACCGAAGTGAGCGGAAACTGTGGTCAAAGATAGTTTCGTTAGTGCGTGTTCAGTGGAGACATCATAATGTCGAGGAGTCCACATGTGAGCGCGAGGATGAGATGCGTGAACGTTATCCAGAGTTATTCTTACCAGGTACTTTCTAGTTCCGAATTTCGGGACGAAATTCAGTTATTATGGGGGAAGTATGTAATACCCCGTATTTTCTGTGGTATTTATTTTTGGGGATTAATTGAATTAAATGTTTATTAATTGGAAATTAATCCGGATAAAAATATTAACGAGATGCGAGTTAGTATTTTATTATAATGTGTATACTTGGCATTATATGATTATTGGTAATATTGAAATTTGTCACGTAATTGAAATACAACAATTTGGGAATTTTACTTGACGCGTATGACCACCACGTCATGATATTTTGTTATTAAATTAAAAAGTGAATTTTAGTTCCATTAACCGTATGGTCGTTTTGAGTGCGCCAACGCATCCGGAAGGGTCGAGATAGTCAGAAAACACTAGCCGGGGGTTTAATTTGAGTCCCGGGGCATTTTTGGGTCATACCGGTAACTTATAGGGGCATTTTGGTAATTTGCATTTTTGGGAATTAAAAAGTGACGAAAATAGAAATTACAATCTGACTATTTCCTCAACCCACTTAACCCACTAACCACACTATATGTCAATATGGGCTACGGGAGAAGTTGATATACCATTCCAACTTCCGAAAACCATAACACACCTCCATACTCCATCATCTTCAACCTTGGGAAGAGCTTGAGAGAGAGAGAGAAAAGGAAGAGAATTCTGCAGAAAAATCAGAGGGAGAACAACCTAACTTCAAGATTCTACACCAAATTCTTAGATAAATTAAGGCAAGTGATTTAAACTCTTTTGATTCAAGATATGTTTCCATGTTTAGGAATTTTCGAAATTGATTTTTGGAGATAAATTAGACCCATGAATTGAAAGTAAAGGCCATGATTTATGTAGGAATTGCATGTAGTATATTCTGGACGAATTTATATGTTATAAACAGAACCTTGATAATCTAAAAGTGGAGTTAGAAGAAGTTTGATGATGTTCTTGAATGGAAGAATTCTGGAAATTATTTTGATGTAGTTTTGATCTAAACTAAGCCTTTAAATGATTAATTATGGATGTTAGAACGTTAAAACTGTTGTAGGATGATAGTATGATGTTATGGTAACCTTGCCTTAGAGTTTCATGCTTAAAAATGGTGTTTTGGGACGAAATTGTAACTGAAAAACGAAGCAGTCCGTAACCATACCTGGTGCAATCGATCGATCGACATTCATCAGTCGATCGATCGACCACTATCGATCGATCGAAGGTACGGGTCGATCGATCGACCTTCCCAGAATGAATAAAGTTTTCCTTAATTGAATTTTTAATAGTGTTAACCCTTGGATAATATTATTGGGACATTGTGAATACCCTTAACCTTAAGGAAGACCAGTAGGTATGATTAGGAGATTGGACTTTAATTGGAATTTAATTTGAGGAATTATTCTAAATTAATGAAATTCGTTATGTGAGATAATATTTGGGCAAATAGTGAAAATTTGAATAATTTGATGGAATAGGGTTTGGGGCAGAAGTAAAGACCTTAGGTATTAAGATGTTATATGTGGGAATTATGGGAACTTAATAATCTATTTGAGATAGGTTTTAAGTTAAGAAATCACGACGTGAGACGTGTCGACTATTTAATTTATATATTACCGGGATACTTGAAATATATGAATTTGGAATAATGGTATAATGATGTAGAGTATACCTTTATTAATATTGGGTTATCAAAGATGTGTGGATGCTTAGTATATAATTTTATGTGTATGACATACCTACCATACTTGCTATCACGGGAGGTTTACGTTCTCTTAGGGCCTTCTGATCCTTGTGTTGCCCGGATTTAGATTGGTTACCTCGATGAACATAGGTCATAGAAGGACTTATTGTGATATTAATAAGTCTGCTGATCATGGGAGCGTAGGTATGTGCGTGACCCATGTGATGGTGACTGTGTTCGCCTCCACTATTTGTGATGTTGTTATCTGAACGATTCCTGAGAGATTCAGAATGCGTGATCCTTATGTACGTGATGTACCGGGATGGATAGCAGAGTATGTGTGCACCGCAGCTTAGCCTTTGGGTGCTTGTATTGTATATTTATGATGTGAAAATATACGGCTAAATGAGAAGGAATTTACTATGTTAAATTGTGAGTATAGTTATGTTAATGTTTTGAAAAGATAAAAAGGGAACTTTTATCAATAAATAGTTTAGTTAATAATTGGGAATCCGGTAATTAAAGTAGGACTCTCTATTTAATTGTTAAGGTTGGAACTTATAACGTGAACCGAGTAGAAGTGTTAGAAACTCTTTAGATAGTTATGAGATAACACATGAATGGGTACAGGAACGTTAGGAGTTCACAGTTAGACGAGAGGTGAGTATATCATGTGAGAGCACGTCCTAACATGTACTTTGCATATACTGTTTTAAATGTTTTTAAAGCACTTGCAGGTTTTTAAAATATCTCCACATTCGGGCTCTGACCCGTTTGCTTTCAAATCTATCTTTTTGTAAAACCATTTTAGGTGCCCAGCCACAAGGTCACCATGCATAGGATTCTCATTCTGATGACGAGTTGTAGCTGCTTGTGGAAGCTACGGGGATTTGTTTTTAGACGCTTATATCATTTGGATTCCTTATTAAGTATTCCTCAGTTGTAGGGCATGTTGCCCAAATTCTATTAGATACATTTCATTTCAGTTTTCAGACTTTGGCATGTATTCATTCAGTATTCAGTATTTCATTATTTACTTCAGTTGTGGGATTGTGTTATGAGGAGTTTTTCCTCCAGATTTATTTATATCATGTGACGGTTATTCTTTTTACTTCATTTTGGTGAATGGTGTTATTATTCTTCTTTACACTTTTTGCATGTTAATCAGACTTTAATTAAAATTTGGCAACTTACTTTTTAAATACTAGGTGGTTAGTAATAATAAAAATGTTTTCGACAGTGATGCCATTAACTGAGCCAACTTGGCGTTTTGATTTAATTTAATAAAGGAGTAGCTACCCGGTATTTAATTAGTCGGGGTGTCATATTGATACCCAGTGATGGCAAATATATGATACCTCATGTGGTCGTTGGAATCCAGAAGAATCAAAAATTACAACTCCTCTGTCTATTATGCCGAATTTTCATGAACAACACCAACACTCCATTTGGTGAGTGCACGCCAATGATAGATTCGACCGGTGCAACACCGAGAGTGAATTTGACACATGTAAATTTACAAACCAACACTATGATATCTATCGAGCTCATTTTCAAAATACCTTTTTAAATATTTCTTCGGGATTCATCTTTAAGCACCTCAATTATTACAATTTTTGGGCAACCAAACCCCAATTCCAGCATAGTGCTCAGCAAAGCCTAATTGACTAGGCAGCACGCTTAGCTTCATGTCTCATTACATGGACATTTTAATGAAGTTATATGGATATAAAGCTTTGGAAGAACATTATCAAGTACGTTGGACCACTTCTTCAACCTCTCACGTTTACGAGACGATGTATCTCCATCAAATACTTCCAATCTGCTACATAATCGAATCAAATGAGTTATCCATTTTTAATACTTTTTACTTATTTTCCCCATGTGTTAACATATACATTGCTAAGGGTATTAGATGTTATAAAAATTTCATCCCCAAAATTCTCATTTAGGTTGCTAGTTGTTTGTTTGCAAAAACAAATTCAATTACTAATTTCTATCAACCCTTTTCTTGATAGGTACTGCTCAAAATGGCTTATAAATTCATTACAGTGTTTGGTTATTTAGGAGTATTTCGAATTAACTGTTCACTTTGTTATGGTGATAAAAATACTCTCATGTATGTAATCCTATCCTCACTATTTGTATTCATGCATATCAAAGACTACTTATACGCCCATGAGTCATGTGTCCTGTGGATATATCTTTTATCTTCATTAAAACACAAGTTAGGAAGAGGCTCAAGCACAACTATTGTGCAGTTGTCAACCATTCGTGTTATCATTCTAAATCCTCTATAAAAGTACACGGAGAGTAGTCATATTTTTGAAGCCTGTGGAATTCACCTTCGACAAACACCTCAAAGCCTTTGTATTATTATTTTCAATAGTTGGGATTCACTAGTTCAAGGAAATCACTTGCAGATTCATCTGATGCAGCACCAATACCCTCTCCGTTGACACTAAATTTGGCATTAGATAGTGGAAAAGACGAAGCCTATAAAGGTGTCTCTAAACCCTCCATGGTTCAAATAGTTTTGAAAGGCATAAAACAGAGTCCTAAGAAGATGAACCTGGTTCCTGCATTGGTTCGTGGCATGCGTGTTTAAGATGCCTAAGCCCAGAAAAGGTGTTTAACATCCAGACCGTCTTCTCATTGTTGATTAATTTCTGGGGAATGGATTCATTAAAAAGAGAGTATCCTACCATTCTAAGGGGAGAAGCGGGATTAAAATGAGACCTGAGTGTAGGCTGACAGTATTAGTACATGAAATAACTCCTGAAGAGGAGGCCGAGATAGCGAGGCTTAGAGTCAGCAATTTCCTCAAGCTCACCAAGTGAGAAAAGCGCCTCGTACCTCATAATCTTATTGAGACTAAACTAATATGGAACCGCAAAGGAAAAGCTAAAAGTATTATGGCTGCATGAGCAAAATTTTGGCTACATTTGTTATGTTCTTGATAGAGAAGCCTTTTCTTTGCATGAAGCCTATCGAGACTACTCCAATTTGGAACCGTAAGGTGATTTTTTTGTTACATCTTCAATTAACGGTTGAATTGTGTGTTCAAATGATACAATGTGTTTTTAGAGATTGATGTTAATTTTTTGTTTGAGAGAATATAAAAAAACATGATTCCTCCACTATGTTTACACTATTTATTCTTGCAAATTCAAATAATCCATTGCTATCTTGAATAAATTCAACCCACTTCATAATTACATTACTTCACATGCTGGATGAATAGAAAATATAACTTGTCACAAAATCACTTCTGCTATGAACTAGAGTGTCTTAAGCCTTATGGGGCCAAATTTTGGTTCGAGATTTGACTATAATCATACCCAAATACGTACACCTATTTTGTATAAATATGTATGAATCCATTAGGAGCGTGCCAACAAAATGGAAAGAATAGATTTTATCATATAACCAGGGGTGAACCCCCATTTTACACCCCATTACTCTTGGCAAATACCAATGACATTTTATCAAAACTATCTGCGGTCAGACACCGACGGTCCCCCCCTCAAAATGACTTAAATTTTGAGTCCTGCATTTCTCTTGCTTTTGACGAGAAAATTATTCTCTACACTTATGTTAGTGTCTCACTCGTGATATGTGTTTGTATACACAAATTATTAATTTATTCTTGTCAAGACGCACTCTGGAAAGCTTCCACGGGCAATACTTGTCCTTAAAGCTCCCACTGCGAATCGTTGACTGCCTCGGGCAGTACTTACCCTTAAAGCTCCCATCAAATTATATATAAACATACATTTTTTTGTGAACACTGCCTGGGCAGCAAAAAAATCTTTTTTAGTAGACTATGACATCCACTGCTTCGAGCAGTGAACACTGGGCAGTAAAGAAATCTTTTTACTGGTTTAATAATATCATGCAAATTTATTTGTTGTCTGTATTTTTAACAAAAAAAGTATACAGTTTTGTGCTTATGTTTGTTTTCTAACCGTTGGGTACCTTTGATAATTAAATAATATATATATATATATATATATATATTATTTTTTCAGAGGGTAGAACAGAGAGAGTCTGTCGATAATATTTTAGCATGTGGAAAGTCACTCGAGCTCCAAATAATAAACCTTTGAGTGTTGAAGATGGATCATTTGATGGTATGTATAAATATTAATTCGTAAGCGATGCTTCAAAGGTTTATTTACTTTAATATTCATTTTAAATTGTGTTCTTGAAAATTTATATTATGTTGATTAATATAAAACAGGTGAAAATTTGCTATGGTGGTGGTGAGAATTTTTTATGGCGGTGGTCAGAATTTTCTATTGGTTTGTGTATAGTATTCTTAGGATCAATTTTAATGTTTAAAACCAGCTAACTACCTGTGGTTTTCATGAATAAACAAAGGAGACTCTGTCTATTTAAAAAAATAATAATAGTTCTTAGATATTTCTATTGTTTGTGATGACAATATAGTATATTAATTCATTGCACATTGTATTGTTGATGAATGTGATATTAATTTAACATAATTGGCACTATTTTTTTTTTTTTGAAGGTGACAATTTTTGTCGAACATGCAATGTTAATCAGTGATTTTGGAGGTCGTACGCCTTAAGATTGCGGGATTACTTTGATAAAAGCATTTTGTTTTTTGGAGTATAAGAGCTTAATGTATTTTTGTTGTTAAGTCGAAAATTTGAACTTGGCATGATAATTTTTATTTTAATGAATATTTGAAGATGCTTGTAAGAACTCTAACTATTATTGAATGAAAACGATTTGTTATATTTGGTTGAAAATCATTTTATCTATTATATTTTATGACTATTCTTTGTGTTGGGTTGCCTCAAATGTAATTCAGTTCTATATTAAACTTTAGCGATAGATTTTATTGTCCACAATATATTGGTGCAAAAATTTTAAGATCCCTTCAACTCTTTTAGGATGGTTAAAAATGTCCTAAAAATACATTAAAGACGGTTATATTGCCGTCTCAAAAAGATCTTGTAAAATAGTAATCTTCTATTTTAAGACAGATTAATTCCCGTCTCAAAAGCAGTTTTTTGAGACAGGTCTCTTGCCGTCTCAAAAGGGTCATATAAAATGATGAGCTTTTGAGACGCATCTGTTCCCGTCTCAAAAAAATCTTTTGAGACGGATATGGCATCACAAAAATTATTTACAACGCCCTATCAAAAAGACCCCCCCTATCCGTCCCAAATAGCGTCCCAAAAAGTATTTGAGATGGATAAACCATCTTTTGGGACTATTAGGCCACCGTCTCAAAAGCTAATTTTTTTTTGTAATGGATATGGGGTTTGGTGGTAGTATTCTATCATTACTCTTACCATTGGTGCTCGATGTGGAATTCCTTTTCTTCGCATGGTCGTTCTGTAATTAACAATAGTTGGGGGAGGCGTTGACGGAGTGAGACTCTGTATCTTATTGCTCTTCTTCCTTTAGTGGCTACTGCTGTTATACGATTCTTTCGAATCAGATCTCAAAATTAACAAATGTCCCAAAAATCTGTAATATATACATACATCAATATTATTAATTAACATCGATCAAGTCAAGTCATTATAAAAATTAAATTCAGGTATCTTAATAATGTAAGATTGTTAAATGTTAATAGTACCTTGCAACTAAGAGTGCAAAATCGAAAAGAGTCTAGGAGACTCCGATCACATACTTCGCAGGTGTTGTTGACTCCCTGCTCAAGCCTTGGTTGTGGGCGTTCGTTGAGGAAGACAACATTGGTACTGTTGATAATGTAGGTTCGGATGGTACTGATGTCCAGGTACTTCTGAATCTCAAAAACTCTAATCACATCATGACAAGATGACCTTCTTATCTGTGTGAAGGAATAAAAAAAGGAAAAAAAGTGTAAATAAAAGCTTAAAGCCTAAGCAGAATAAAAGGAATATTGAAACCCCAGTGTGGAAGATTAGGAACCTGGGGATGGTATTTTTGATAGGCCAAACAAAGAGAACAGAGGGGACCGTTCATACAATCTAAGCAATTCATATTGCATTTACTTTTGTGTGAATTCGCGTGCAGCTTGCAATGAACAAAGAAGCCATCTCGCAAAAGTGGCTTCAACCATGGTGATCATATTGCATTCATGCAATATGATAGAAATTTGGCATTCAACCGTTCATGCAATCTAAGTAATACATATTGCATTCGCAGCGAATGTTTACTGAAATTTGGCTTGTTGATAGTCATCACATGATTTCTTAAATTTTGTACTTGTGTTGGGAGTTGTTCGTTACTGTAGAAATTTAATGCTGTGATGAGATAAGGATTTAATGAATCTCCAAAGGTAGTCTTTAATTTAGGGTTGACTAAACTTTGACCCCAATGGTGGTAATTTTTCGGATGGAAAGGTGGCCATGTGCATTGCATGAGGGTTCCAATATGAAAATGTTTGTATCCCTAGAAATGTCAAAATTGTAAATCGTAAACAACACCCACCTTCTCTCTCTCTCTCTCTCTCTCGCTATATATATCGTGGAACAATCAATTTTTTTCTTCTTCAATCATATATGAAACGTTGGTTGATACTTTCATAGAGACTTGAAATAAATAGGATTGATAGTATCAAGTATATGTTTCTCAATAGAGAAAAAAAGACTCGATCTAACCCAATGCACCTGATTTCGTTCCGTTTAACGATTTTTTATTCCCATGCACACCCATAGTTAGGATGAAAAACGATTTTTTTTATTCCAATGCTCACCCATGTTTAGGATGCAGATACTTACGGCTATTACATACTAGCTTCATTCTTAAATTCTTGTTATCACTACTACTTATTTCACTTTTATCTAACACACATTTTCCATAAGTTTTAAACCTCAACTTCGAGGATTATAAAACCAACCAAATGTTCATGATCACCGTTAAGCGAACACCTAAATCACCATACAATCAACTAGCAAGCATAATACTTTATTTTTGGGAGCTTGACAAATGAATCTTCTTTACATAAGAATTACCTTGTTGGTTTTGTATATAGAAAAAATTATTTAGTAGTTTTATTCGTATATGTAGAAAACAATTCAATTACCTGTTTCGATATGGGGCCTATTAGAGAAAAATTACTTCTATTGGAGCAAATAAAATGCTCTTAAAACAAATATGAATACACATTTAGTAAACGAATCCATTGAGTAAAATTTTAATTTTATATCCATAAAATGTAAAGTTGTTTTATAGTAACTTAAAAGGCATGTAAAACACAAGTTACCTCTTTCGAAAGTATACCCGAAAAGATGAGACAATCACAAACGTACCATTAATACATTTAATTGTATTAAATAATGACTTTCTATCACCCCTCCAGAACTAATCTCGATCGCCTTCCACCCTTTAATCACCTCCTTATGTTTCCCAATTACTCAAAAATCTAAAATAACCACATTAACTTTAGGTTGATTCAAACCATGAGAGAAAAATAAATAAATATATCGAACTCGTATTCTTACAATCGAGGATCAAGAAAAAATAATGATTCATATATGGTGATCTGGTAAGTTAAAGTTACAAAGCTTACGTAATCTACTCTTCCTTTCTTTTATTGTTTTCTAGGGTTGCCTTGTAACAGATTGACCCATGGTTGATTTAGTAGCCAGAGAGTTGCATCCCACATCACCTGGGTGAGGGAAATTATTGGTTCATATATGTAGATTTATACTCTTCTAACGCCGAGGTCTTTTAACTCCACTGGTAATGCATGTGATTGATGATGCACATGTAAGGGGTTCGAACCCCACTCACACCAGTTTGTGGATATAGAGCTAATAAAAACTCATATCGCTGGGTACGATGGTTAAAGTGGGAACAATATTAGTGGTGAAAGAGTGGGGTGTTAGAGAATCGTATCAGAGCCAATACCAACAAGAATAAGTGTTCCAACATGTTGGGTTATGGTTGATTTCATCCGAACGAGGATGTTGGGCTCGCTAAGGAGGGTGTATTGTGGCCATGGTTAATTTGGTAGCTAGAGAGATGCATCTCACATCATCTGAGTGAGGGAAATTAATGGTTCATATATGTAGATTTACATTCTTATAACACCTTTTAACTCCACTGGTAAGTGATGTGATTGATGATGCACATGTTAGGGGTTCGAGCCCCACTAACACCATTTTTTCGATATAGAGCTAATAAAAACTACATACTGCTAGGTGCGGTGGTTAAAGTGGGGACAATATTACTAGTGGAAGAGTGGGGTGTTACATGCCTACAACAATTTGATAATAATTTGGCTTAAAGTGTTTTCACTTTTATTCTTTTATGTAGTCTCTTTACATGCAGTAGTTTTTTTCATATCAAACTTTGATTTGTTTTTGTAAACTATTTGCAGAAATGTCCCCAAGCCCTTAAAACCTACTATAAAATATCAGTAAAAGTTTGTGCATAGAGATACAATTATTTTAGTTATTCAGGATGCACACATAGATTACAAAAGTCTAGAAAATGATTGAACGATTCATAAATAGGACAATCATTGCTGACCATGTAGAGAATATTTCTACATCTGTGAATTTTTGAACATATTACGAGGAGGGGTGTCAGTTTTGGAGACGATAACAAATTACGAAATGAAAAGATATAAAATTGACCTGAAATTGACATTTTACGTCGTTTTCGTGTCGGATCTTTTTTACACGAAGTCGTGTCATATCGTATCCATATCAAAATTATGAGTCATGTCTTGTCGTGTGAAACGTGTTTTTATTCAGGTAATTGGGTCTATTTATATTTAATGCAGTGTAAAATTTAATATACCGTGTTAGTCGTGTTGTGTTTTCTACGAGTCGTGCTCATATTAAAAAAAAAATATGAAGTCGTGTCTTGTGAGTTTTGTGTCAACATATGAAGTCCCGCCATGCCAAAATATAAAGTCGTGTATTGTCGTGTTTGTCATAAAAAATATGAAGTCGTGTCCTATGACCCAACCCAAAAATACGAATTCACACCCCTTATTTTGAATGGAACACTTACAAATATATTCGTGCAGAGAATTTGTATTGGTTAATTTTCCCTTCAAAATTTATCTTTGCCTTATATTTGGACCATAACTCTCTTGCTCTTTGTTCTTTGACAGTACCCCACACATTTTAGTAATTATTAAACAAGAAAAAGGTCTCTCGTAAGTGGCTCTTATGCGTAGTTTTATTGTTGTTCACAAACTGTCAATAAAACTAAATGGGGCCACTTTTAATGATACTTTTCTTTTCACAACACTAAATCACGTCACTAATAATTTAGGCGATGAAAAAAATTTAACATTCATGTATATCCAACGTTGGTTTTAACGAATAGCCATTTTGTGAGAATTAGCATTTTTTGTCACTAAAATGTTGTAGAGAAACATATTTTTTGATGATTAAATACTACGATCTTGGTAGCTGGAAAATTAATTGAAATTTTTGTGTACAACAAAGGTTGTAGGCATAAAATGTTATTAACGATAATGTCTTACCTGATAAAATTTAAGAGAATAGTGTTTTACTTAGACAAATATCAAGAACTCTTTTTGATCGATTTTTTATTATTTTAATTTGGTATATTATTTTTCTTGTTCAATTTTTTTCATTTGAAATCATCCATCTTTTGTTGCCTTACTTTAGGAATAAATTATGCACTTTTTGGTAATTACACTTCATGCTTTCCTTTTATTAGTATGATTTTTTTGGTTCTTTAAATCGTCAATTATTTATTTTATTTACCTATATGTTAGATTGTTTTGAGATGATGATTTGTATGAATGTATGTTTAGATATTCATTTTTTATATGATATACCGTTAACGCACAAATAATCAATTTTAATTGATTAAGCATTCGGTAAAGAGGAACAATTTTTATTTGTATTAACTTAATATATATATATATATATATATATATATATATATATATATATATATATATTTGTCAATAATTTTGTTACAAAAGTTGTTAATGTTCTTGTGATATGAGAAAAAAATGTTGTCTAAAAATTATCAGCGAGCATCACTTTAAGTTGCTTCTTTGATAAATAGTATTGATTGCAACTAGTGTTGGTATTATGAATAGCTAAGTACGAAATTTTTTTTGACTATTGCAAAAAGATATTCATTCACAATTTTTAATGTCAATTATCTCAACACACGAATCTCTCCTTACATGCGCATCCATTCAATGTGTGTAAATCACGCGAGTGCCAATAAGTTAATTAAAAGAACAAAGAATTACAAGTCGTCCACGCAGAGGCTCTAAGAAGCTCTATGAAACAAATACAAACATACACTAGCCCAAAGCAAACAAACCAGTGAATAATAAATTGAATGAAAATGATATAAGTTTGAACAATTTACAATTAGGTCCCTCGCAAACAATTTTTAAAAACTTAAGGATAATTTTCTATTAAGTCCACTGGTCATGTCACTAGTGTGGACTTGTACAAGAGAAGAATTAATGGAGTTAAGTATTTAAAATTTATTAAAATTTCTTAAAAATTTAAAATATATTTGCATTGGACATAAAAGTATTCTCCCCCTGAGTTTTAACATCTCAGAATTCATTACCCAAGTGATATAATACATGACACGTGTGAGTTAATGAGTGAATTGGACTCTAAACTTTAGCTATAAAAGCCAAAGTATGAAACCCTTAGACACAACTCAAACACTTCCCACTGCTTCCCAAAACAAGTATAGCAAGATGAGAGTGGTAGCAACAATATTATACCTAGTTGTTCTTGCAATTTTCGGGCTTGGAATCCATGGCGCACCCGTCTATCCCACTGTTTCCTTAAATTTGGCGGGTGCCCAGTGGATATCATACAGAAACTTCTTAGGGGAACTGCAAGAGAGAGTGACACGGAACAGCGATAAAGCACTTGATCTACCAGTGCTGAACCCCGCACCTCAAGTTCAGAATCGTTTTGTTCTGGCCCGTCTCACCAATCCCAACCGCGAAAACGTCACGTTGGCAATAGATGTGGTTAACCTTTATGTGGTGGCTTTTAGTGCGAATGGCACGTCGTACTTTTTCAAAAACTCTACCACAATTGAAAACAAGAATTTATTCCAGGACACCATTCGGAAAAATTTAACCTTCTCTGGCAACTATATACACCTCGAGGACCAGGCAGGTAGTCTCAGGGAGTCCATCCCTCTAGGTCCCTATCCCCTAGCTGACGCCATCTCAAGTTTGTTGAGATACACGCAGAGTGGTAAAAAAGATAACAAAAACCTAGCCAAAGCTCTCCTTGTGGTGATTCAAATGGTTTCCGAAGCGGCAAGGTTCAGATACATTGAGTTACGCATCTGGACTAGCATAACTGATAAAACCGACTTTTACCCAGACCCTTTGATGCTGAGCATGGAGAATAACTGGTCGTCTATGTCCAAGGAGATCCAGGGGGCTAGACCAGGAGGAACTTTCGCTCATGTGGTTCAGCTTAGAGATCAAGGGAGCACCCCCATCAACGTAACCAACTTTAGAAGACTCTTTCAGCTGACCTATGTAGCGGTTCTTCTCTACGGATGCGTCCCGGTTACAAGTACTAGTTATAGCAATAATGCTATAGCTGCTCAGATAATTAGAATGCCGGTTTTTCGTGTGGGCGAGTACGACGAAAAGTGTGCGGTTGTAGATGTAACAAGTCGCATCGGTGGTCGGGATGGATTGTGTGTGGATGTGAGGGATGGCCTCGCCAAGGATGGGAATCCAATCCAGCTGTCGTCGTGTGGACAACAAAGTAGCCAACAATGGACGTTTCGCACAGATGGAACAATCCGGTCGTTGGGTAAATGCCTGACTAACTCCGGGGATAGCTCTGGAAACTATGCCATGATATACAACTGTGATACTGCTACTCGAGACGCCACTAAGTGGGTATTATCTATTGACGGCACCATCACCCATCGTCTCTCTGGACTCGTCCTTACAGCTCCTCAAGCTGCACAGGGAACCACCCTGTTGCTACAGAAAAATATCCATGCCGCTAGTCAAGGTTGGATTGTGGGAAATGTAGTGCCCCTCGTTACTTTTATTGTGGGTTATAATCAAATGTGCTTGCGGGCTAACACTCAGAACAATCCTCTACGGTTGGAGAATTGCGTTCTCAAGCGGACGGAGCAAATGTGGGCACTCTATGGCGACGGCACCATCCGAGTAAATAGTGATCGTAGCCTATGTGTGACCTCCGATGGCCACAGCACCAGTGATCTCATCATCATTCTCAAGTGCCAAGGGTCGAGCAACCAGCGCTGGGTATTCAACACCAACGGCACCATCTCAAACCCAAACGCTAAACTAGTTATGGAGGTGAAACAAAGCGATGTCTCTCTTCGACAAATCATTATCTATCACCCAACTGGGAATCTTAACCAGCAGTGGATAACAGACACCGATCCAGTTTAGAGAAGTTGTTAGTCGTGTACTATCTTCTACCCACATTAGAGTATAGCATGATTAATCGGTTACCATTAACATGCTTATACGTGAATATTAAATAAATGTGGAGTTTTGAAATAACTAATGCTTAATTGTTGTCCATGTTTTAACTTTTTAACTAGCATGCAAACCCGTGATGTGAGATAGTTTTTAACGAAATTGTTAAAATGTATACTAAAAAAATAAAAAATAATGTTCAAAATCGTAAAAAAAAAATATTCAGTAAAAAAAATCATTACGTGTAGAGATTTGTCAAACATAACCCTAAATGATAAAATAAAATTTGTAATTTGCTTCCAATAAAAAAAAAACAAATACGAAAACCAATTATATTATTGTTTTTTTTAAATACAATGTGTAATAGCGATATTTACACCCAAATCTCGAAAATACATTTCAATAGTGGTGTTTGTAAGAGAACTGTATTCACCTAAAGCAAACCTTTTCTTGTGGATCCCCAAATCTTTTATTTTGGGGTTGAAATTTAAGTACTTAATTATCAATAGACTAAATAGGGAAATTCCAAACAAGTACAATTAAAGAGTCCGAAACTAGTGCTAAACAAATCAGCTCACACCCAAAACTTTATTTCAAAATTTTGTGTGCTGATTGTAATGCTAACAATACTACAGAACAAAGATATTCTAACTTTTGTAAAAAAAAAATGAGCTAATAATACTATCGTCCCAAATTGTTTGCTGAAATGAATGGAGATATAAATAAAGAGGATTTACCTGAATAAGAAAACTTCAATTGACCTGTGATTCAAAAAAATGAAAATGAGAGTTGAAGGAGATAACTTTGTAAAGAAAAAAATCCCTTAAAACTATTAAGATGTAAAAACCAAATTCAATACCCAACAAAACCTCCTTGATTTAAAAAAATTCAACTCCTAAAAGTAATGATTTAATTAATACATACTCAAAGATGGAAAGCATAACAATAAACCTAAAATGAACAGAGATTGATGACCATTATTAAAACCCTAATTAAAAGAAAGTAAATTACATTTTTAGTCCTTAAACAATCACCGAAGTTTTTAAATGGTTCCGAATTTTTTGTTTGACTCAAGTTAGTACCCAAACTATGCAATTTATTTAAACATGGGGGATTCCATCAAAAAATCCTTTTAATTTTGACAGAAAACTGTCAAATACCTAATGTTCCCTCATTTTCTTGTGCTTTAAACCTACCTCTCTCATTTAACACACACATCATAAATATACTGACCCAGTCAGCCACAAACCAAGCAACTGCTCCACAACTCACGGCTTCCACTACTTCTGAAACCAAGTCAAGTTAACTACTACCAACTGCTATCTATGTTTCCTATACATATATCTGTCACATGATTGTGTTCATTGTGTATCAATTATATTAAAAACATTTCTCAGATTGTTCAAGTTGTTATGGTATCAAAGCAGTGAACTCTAACAAGTATCGTTCATCCTGGTAAACCATACGTGTACACCGTTTCTCCAGCGGCAGTAGCCACAAGTCATTGCTACCGTCCACTGGGAATAAAATTAGAGAAAGCGTTGATCAAGGAAACCCCAACAGTTTAGTCACCAGGATAGAGTAAAGCACGTCTTTATTAGCCTCCCATTCCATTTTCCCATCACTCTCTCAACTTTATTTAGGCCCACCAATTATCCATATCGCAAACTCAACTCACTTTGTCTCTCTTCTCAAGACCTTCACCATGTTGTGATTCTCCTCCATCTTCATTTTCATGTTCTTCAAGAGACTGATGTATTCTTCTTAAATTCTGCCTGAAGCTCAGCAGCTTTGTCCAACTAAGGCTTCTTCTCTTCATTTGTCATGGACTTCCACTCTCTCCTCCTTTTTTTTTATATGGCCAAAAATCACAGCAACATCAAAAGTACTACAGGCAAGTGATCAATTAGCCATGAACATCAGGCCTCCGAAATGATTTGTTGAGTGAAGTTGAGTATAAACCTCACAATTTCGGTAGCTTTGATAATATGTTATGTTCTCTGTCCAGTAACTAAATTTGCAGCCTCGATTTTTTTTTCAGAGTAATTTCTCCTTTTTTTTATCAAGAGCCACTGCTCGACAATCTTTTCACTCTATCTAAACAAACTCTACATCGGCCACTGCTTTACATCTCTCTCTCTCTATTTAAACCAAGCCTACATAATTCATTTTTTTATCGACCCAACCCTTTGTGTCTCAACCTCTACTAGTGATATTTCTTCTCCTCTCCCCACCAACAATCTTAGTCTCTCTTCTCAAATGTCACCATAAAATTATGTGACACCAACTACATTCATTGAATCAATCAAATACAGATCCCTCATTAGCTTCTCCATGGATCAACTATATTTTATTTTCTCTCCTCATCATAGGTTTGTTTTTGTGCATATGAAGTTGTGACACAACAACCATCTTCATGGAAGATTCAACAAAGCCTTTGACCAATAAGGGTTCACCTTTAATATCGGATCTCAAAACTCTTTTCTCTCACAATTTCTTGTTCTGGAAGACACAACTGGAACCCTTCTTATGTGGCCCAAAAAAAAACACAAAACAAATTAATATCTTTGTTGATGGTGGCTTCTCACAATTCCTTGATGCATCCGTTGCTGCCTTATGGAGCCAACAAGATCAGTTAATGGATCATATTGGTCATCGATTGTCTCACCAAGCAGTCTCTTCTTCACAGCCCGAGTAGTCACGACCTTCACACTCTCTTCTCTTTATCGATTACAAATATACTATCATTGGCGGATACCACTGCTGAAATCCCATGGTTACAATCCTTATTATCTGAAATGAGTCTTTCTTCAACTCGTTTTCAGTTTCTCATAGATAAGTTAATGGTTCTCTCTCCACGCCCATCAACTTACGGGGGAGTGTTGACCCAGTCAGCCACAAACCAAACAATTGCTCCACAACTCACGGCTTCCACTACTTCTGAAACTAGCTCAAGTTATATATATATATATATATATATATATATATATATATATATATATATATATAGAGAGAGAGAGAGAGAGAGAGAGAGAGAGAGAGAGAGGAAGGCTCACCTACATCATGCAGTATACATCACACCGTACATCACACCTAATTCTAGGCCATTGAGAACTTTTTTTTCAAATTTTATATTTTTCTCTTGAAATTAACCTTCCAATCAAACCATATGCAAAAAAATAGGTCAAAATATATTTTGTAGCTATTTTTAAAAAATTCACAAAAACCTGTTGGCGCAGATCCTTATAAATAAGGTATTTTTAGCAGGTTTTTGTGAATTTTTTAAAAATAGCTACAAAATGTATTTTGACTTAATTTTTTGCATATGGGTTGATTGGAAGGTAAATTTCAAGGGAAAAATATAAAATTTGAAAAAAAAAGTTTTTTAGGCCCTAAAATTAGGCGTGATGCATGAGTGATGTATAGAGCATGATGTAGGTGAGCCTTCTCCTATATATATAAATATATATATCAGTCACACGATTGTGTTCATTGTGCAGCAATTATATTAAAAACATTTCTCAGATTGTTCAAGCTGTTAATATATACACAGTGTTCATCATTTATTTTTATTTTTATTTTTATTTTTGCAAAAAAAAAAGATAAAAATTGGACCATTTCTCGATTTGTGCATTATCATTTATCATCAAATACATACATACACACACACACACACACACACATATATATATATATATATATATATATATATATATATATATATCATTGTTCTAAAAAAATCGCCTAGGCTTAAAGCTTGGGAGAAACACCTCGCCTTAAGTTTTTTACGCCTTATTCTTCGTAAAACTCTTAAGGCGCACTTTTTGTAGAAGTTTTAAACCTTGAAAAGAGTTATAAAACTTTGAATGAAAAATATGACTAACAGACATGAGGAACAAGAAAACAAGTACCTCTCTTATTAATTCAAATAACCACGCATGGTGTTACATATATAGCCGTAAAAGGGCTGAAATGGTAAACCGAGATTATAGCTAACAAATGAGAGATATGCTTTGACTTCTTCAATGGAAATCCACACGAAATGGCATCTTCTATACTACACGTTATAGGGTCAGTTAGTCTTCCATAAAAGTAGGGGCGAGTTGTTGATATTCAGTATGTGTAGAATCAGGTGGTGGAGGTCCTACCATATTCTTAATACTCCCCATTAAGCAAAGGCCGGGTGCATGGCACACACCGAGCTTGGACCAAAGATGACTAATTTAAACTTATTTTCAACGTGAAGTTGTGCATGATGTGCATTTTCTTTTACACTCCCCGTGGGTTGTGGAGTAGACACCGAGCTTGAATAGTAGATTCTGAAATTGCTAACGAACATAGGTTTAGTTATGAGTGCGATCGAATCAATTGAGATGCTCTCCACAATTACCGAAAACCTTGAGAATAGAAATAACCCATATGATTTCCGTTGCGGTAGACGCAAAGGCGTAACATTCATTTTTAGAAAGAGAAAATATAAGGTCTTTTATACGAGAATGAGCTTGATTAAAAATTGATTCAGAGGCTTAATGATCGGTTTTGGTTGGACCGACACCTGTAATTGATGGACCTCTTGGGCCAAAATAAGCTTGATCACAACGGATTCAAATGTTATTTTTCTTCATGGGCTTGATCACGATGGATTCAATGGCTCTTTAATGTTACTTCTTCGGATTGATCTCAATGGATTCAAAGGCCAGTTGAGTTTGTGTTGGATCATGTGAACGAGGTACATGATGCAATCTTAGTTAACTTCCAACTAATGAGGTTTTCTTTTCTTTTTTTGGTAAAAGGATTTTGCTACAACTACATTAACGACCTTGAGGTAAAGTTGTTACCAAAATATCACAAAGGAAATGGCTGACATTAGTAGGACCAGTTCGGGAAACAAAGTGCAATGGCAACTTTTGTCAATATAATTGGGCAAGGTGGTGTTCCTTTTCTCTACGCTGGATCTGGGAACCACCTAAGTTCTTCTTTTAAGGAGTAAAATGGCATATACATTTTCTGCAATGTCACCAGTTAGCTCCTTAACTGCTTCCATCTGCAGCGGGGTGGATAAGAAAGTCAACATGAGTACACCCTCCTTCGACAATCTTAGAAAATCTACGGGATGCTGCCGAGAAAGTGTTGCATTTTTGGAGACACTCGAATGGGCGCATGTTAACGTGGGATGGCTGAAATTTTGTTGGACCAAGCCCAACTATCCGGGTCGACGACTCCATTGCGGCGGCAAAGAAGCTGGTTGACGTGAACTACCCCAACTATGATGTTGCTGGTGACACTGCAGCGATAATGGTAGCGGCCTCCATCGTATTATGTACCCGGCGGACGGTAGCAATGAATTGTGTCTACCGCTGCCGGAAGAACGGTTACCGGATCAAAATTACTCGTGAGAGTTTGATGGCTCTGATACCATGTAGAAGTTTTATACTTTGAAAAGAGTTATGAAACTTTGAATGAAAAATATGACTAACAGATATGAGGAACACGAAAACAAGTACCTTTCTTATTAATTCAAATAACCACGAATGTTGTTACATATATAGTTGTAGAAGGGCTGAACTGGTAAACCAAGATTATAGATAACAAATGAGAGATATGTTCTGACTTCTTCAAAGGCAATCCACACGAAATGGCAGCTGCTATACTACACGTTATAGGGTCAGTTAGTCTTCCATAAAAGTATGGGAGAGTTGTTGATATTCAGTATGTGTATAATCAGGTGGTGGAGGTCCTACCATATTCTTAATACTTTTTTTCTAAAAATAACAATGCTTTAGTGAAATGATATCACATTTTAAAGAATTTTTTTTACTAACTAGACCATTATCTTATCCAAAATAATCAAATAGTATTTTAATTTGCATATATTCAAACATATTTTTATGATATGTACAATTTTAGTATTTTTTTAGCCTTGTTATGGTTAAAAAAATATTAAAATATATTAAGAAGGCATAAACGTCTATTCACGCCTTTTTAGGCCTAAGGCCCGCCTAGGCTTCTAAGGTTTAAGGGTTACAACCTTGATACACACACACACACACACACACACACACACACACACACACACACAAGAGACGAGGAAACAAACTTATTGTTAAAAAACACATCAACTATTTACATGCAAGTGAAATGTGAGTGGTGGGAGAAGTCTATTTATAAACCCATTTCAACCATTTACAAAAGAGTAAGGAAAAAAACTTTTTATTAAAAAAGGAACCCATTTCAATACCATACATCTTAACAGTATTATTGGTTTTGACCGCCGGAGGTTTGGGTGGAGAGGGTTTTGCAGCGGAAATCAGTGGTCGGAAATAATATTTTTTTTCATGTTTTTTTTGACAAATTATACAATTGCACTACACTTAGAAAATTACAGCATAAGTAACAATTTTCCAATTGGTGCTATTAACCCACCTCAACTGAATGTCCCATAATTTCATTATTTAACAATCCTCCATCCATAATTTCTTACACTGTCAGTTAATAATCCTCCCAGCAAAATTTCTTTTGTCATTCAACATATATATAAAATGAAAAATTAAAGGGTGTTGAATTTCATATGAAATAGCATTTATATATTATTTTACAAAACTACATTGACAGTTATAAATATGGAGCAATATTAATAATTATATACATATATAATCGTTCACCAACCTACGAAGAAAGCTTGTACAACATCTTTCCCTTCACCGACATTTGTTTTACTGCTTTGCTACTAACAGTTTTACATAGTTCAGCCTTGACATATATGGTCTTTTAATATCCATATATGCATAATATTAAAAAGTAAGAGAGATGGTGAGGTGGTCGGTAGTGCAAGAGAGATGAAAATAGAGATAAGTTTATGTTGGAAAATATTGTGTTTTTACAGAAATTATTTTATGACCAAATTAATATATTGGTCAAGGTAGGACCAAGTACATTTTGTGGTATTTTATCATCTAAACTAATTCTAGAAAATATTTGAAGTCTTTTTTTTCATGAAGTATCTGTTTACTGTTAAAATCCAATTTGTAGCATTTTGAAATAGTTCATTGTACAATTTTTGATTGGTTGGTTATTTCTAAACATTTGGTTCTTTCTAAGGACTTTACTATTTAGAATGTAAATTGCTTTAATAATTCCTCTTGCAATTTTGAAAATACTATGAGTACATGGCGAAACAGATACTTTTTTTTACTGGAAGAAACTTTTACCTTTTGTTAATTTGTATGATGTACATTGAAGCTTTCTTGTATAGTTGAAAACAACTATTCAATTCAATCATTGGAGCATCGTTTAAAGGACACATCTTTTCATTTGCATAAATTGGTCTGTTATAAACAATAGGAAATTTTGGTCAAATTTTATATATTATTGAACAATTAAAACTATAGATTAAGCCCATTCATTTTTCTCTGTATAAAAGTTGACCATTTGATTGCCTTTGAATAGTTGTGTCAACTGTTGCAAACCCATTTTAGTGTTTGGTATCATTTTACGAATCAGAGCGTGCATGGTCTACCCATTTTTAACATAATGAAGTACAACCTGTTGCATGCATTTCTTTGTATGGACCTCTAATCACGCATCTTGACGTCATGTTAAATTTTGTAGTTAAAATCATTTGGAAACTAAAACCATTCATGTCAATTTTCTTATTGCGTCGTGAATTGATATGAATATCTGTTACTGTTGAATGTGTCCGTGATAGTAGTTTTTTGGTATAACAAAGTGTGGTTGCTATGTTGATGACTCTTATATTCCAAATTCATACCTGACATAGTAGGTTTCATGTACACATATATATAAATGCTTAATGTGGCTATTAAAATGGTTCATATGTGATATCATTAAACTTGCAACCATTTCATTTTTATATGTTTTGTGGCGTGGTCCAAGAAAGCTTTTTTGGTCAAATTGATACAAATATTGCTTGTTTTTAATATGTTGTGACATTTAAATATGTCAAAATTTGATCACACCTTTGGGGATGTATATGGTCACATGTCTCTTGTGAGACGCTATAAGTGTCGTAAAGTGACAATAACATTTATAATGACGTAATGGTCATGTGTGTGGCCACATGCATATGTGTTAGTATAATTTTAGTAAAATTGAGTGTGATACAATATCTAAGCCATAATTTTTTTATGATCTCATTCGAATTAATAGTGATAATTTCACTTGGAAAGAGTCATGTATTGAGATTTAGTCACATCTTTGGTAATGTATTTATTCACATGGTTTTTAACTGTACTTTACACGAAGTAATGTGAAAATAATATATGCGATGATATTATGGTCTCTTGTATGGTTCCATGTAAACGTGTGATAGTATTATTTCAGTGTCACCTAATTAAATTAGATTACATGAACGAAAATGTGATATATTTAGTTACATGAATTGAGTTGCATTCCATGCATAATTACAATCTTTAATTGTTGTGATAATTCATGTAATCTCGATATTACATTTAAATTGGTTTTAATCTCTCGTGTCACGAAGAGAAAAAGAAAATATAATTCATTGTCCATTATTGTTGGTATGTATGTTAAACATTGCAATGCATGCATTATATCGACTCTTAGAGATATGAATATGCACTATTGTTTAAAATGGTGTGAACCAACATGTTGAAAATTTGAGAATATTAAATTCACGCATAATGATTTAAAAATTCCTATAGGTGAGGAATTTAATATATTTGTATAATTTAATATCGTTGATACCATATTGTGGCATCTGATGACCTAATAATATCCTGTAATGAAAATTGAGGTGTGTAATGACATACTATTTTCACGTGTAGAAGTCTATTGGATATTTGTGGCTTGATTGTATATCATTAACCATATATTTAAATAACATATTTATAATGCGGCTTTTAATTTTCGGGGTGACCCTTTCACTTTCAATTTTGTGAGACACTTTCATCAAAATATCATTGGAACATGCTATGTTAAACATGATGTTTCATGAAGAATTACATTTTTATGTAACATTCAATTGATGTTAACATTGATGAAAAATAAATACAATTTGTATTGATATCGTGGTGCTCATTTTTCCATGACGAAAGACTTGAAGGAGTGATACATTCCTATTCATAATGTATAAATTCATTTTGGAAGAATTTTATACTTCCAATTAATGTGTTTATATATGTGACTATTCAATAGAGAAAATTTAGTGTGGCATGATTACAAATCTATTTAATGGATTTATGATTCAAAATTTAGAACCGAGCGGTTTAAGAACTGATTTAAAGATGGTATAGAATTAAATCGTAAATCAATATAAATGATTAAGGGATTCAGAACCGAGCGGTTTCACAACTGCTTTAAAGAAGGTAGAATCAAATTATGATCTCATTTATATTATGATATTTTTAAAGTCCATAATCATAGAATATGTTCAAATGGTTTTGAGGCATATAAATTATATGTGATACAAATTTAGTTTAATACTAAGAATTGTGTGCATTTGTATACCATTAAATGTCGAAATTACTAAAGTAGAGAAACTTATCTCAACTAAATTTTATTTAGAATGAAATGAATGTATACCTTCTAAATGGACATATGTGTTGGTCCAAATAAACATTAATATCATTTCATTTTAAAGAAAAATAAAGCGTTTGGAGGTTGAGAATAAATGTATAATTTCAAATTTATGTTTGAAATTGTGGGGTAAGTATTGTGTTTTCTATGAGTTATATTCTCAACACATTAACACACGATAAAAAATTTATGGGAAAGTTTGAGGACCTTTGTATGAATTATGATAAATATGGGGGTATTTATCTAAGGTGATAATGTCTATCCAAAAATAGAAACAAAGACGATTCCTATTGAAAATAGGATAAACACTACTGAAAGTGTAGTATTTGATTGCATAAGTACATTTAATGTACTACAGTATTTCCAATGTGCATTTGTCTAGATAAGTGTATACTTCATTGGTTGAACGATAATTAATACTTAAGTAAAAGTGACAAATGACATAATCATTAGGAAATTATGAATATATTTATAAACAATATATGACTTTCGAGACTCGTATTCCGAGTGATATACTAGCACGATTAGAGGTGTTAATGCTTGGAAATACTCTTATGATGGAATATGAATATTATTTTCTAGAAAACAAGGTACCTTGACAATTTTAAAGAGGATGATTTGAGACAACAATTCTAATGCATGCTTTTGCAATTGGAAATCATTGCTTGAAAAGGCATAAAGTAATTGGGCAAGTCACGACTTATTAGTCATCACATAAGACCATAAATAAATCTTTCTTTGTTAGTGATAACATTAGTCCTAATAAAATCATTGGGGATTCGCTAACGAGAGAGTAAGAGAAGTTCATCAAGGGGAATGGGCTTACAGCCGGTTAAAACCTAAAAGAATTACCATAATGAAAACACAACCTAAATGAGTGGAGATCACAAGAATTAGGTTCAACGGGACAACCTAATTATGTGCGATTCAGTTAGCACTGAGAAGAAAATAAATTCTTCCTCCCATTCCTAGGATGAGTCAGTGCACTATCTGCCGTGTGTAACAGGATAAATTTTATTTTAATGATTTCTATATCTTGAACATATGGGTCAAGTGGGGTATCAGCAGGATACTCTTTATAGAAATCACCTATGTGAGTGAGAAGGGGCCACATCTATGAGAATAACCAACAGCTACATTGTTAAATTCTCTAACACACTCATGAAACCAGGAGGTGTCCAAGGCCAAAACGGACACAACAGTGAGAACCAAGAACGTTCGGAGAAGGACTGTGTGAATTCTATTCTCTCGGTTTACACAAAAAGGTTGATCAATTCAAGACATCGCGTTCATTGATTGACCAGTAAACCCGATAGTCTCTCACTAGGAAAGATTTAAGGCCAAACGCTATCTTTACCGATACACCTCTTTTCCATCGATACTCTATCTAATTTATCTTCATGTTCATTTGATTCTTCACCCAAATTTCATTCATGTGGGGGATTGTTGGAAAATATAGTGTTGGGAAATTTTATTTATTTTTGGGACAGATTTTCATAACTGTCGCTAAAGGTTGTGACTGTTCACTATATAGCGATTGTTTTTCAGAACCGTCCCTAAAGGTCGTGACTGTTCACCATAAGTTGCGATAGTTCATGAAAAACATCCCTAAAGTGGTTGTTTCATAAAGACATGTCTTTTCATGAAAAAATAATTTTTTTTCTATAGATACGGGACTTGTCTTCATTTTTTAATGAGAGAGAAAAAGGAGAGAAAATATATTTTCAATACTTTCAATTCCCAATCGAGTCGGATAGAGTATCAAACATAATTGGTTCGTGGGACACGTACACTGAAGTGCTTCTTGCGCGTGTTGAGACCATTTTATCCTGGGAGGCAAACGCTCATTGTTCATTGCCGTAAGAACCATAGCGAGAGCGCATTTTGTCTTAAGGAGAGAGTGTCAAACACATGACTCGATCATATTCTTCGTTTATAAGTTTTATAGTGGTATCAATTTTATTTCATAAATATGATTTATTTCATATTTTATTTTTTTGATAAAATACAAGTGCACATATAATTTTAAATAACAGTTTATAATAAAGAAAGGGATTGTGATGGTAGGAGAGGAAAGAGGGATGATGGTCAGTTAGTATAAGTGATCCATCTTCTTTTAAAGAATAACTTCGGAGGAAAACCAATAGTCAAAAATATGCCCAAAGAATATTTTATACCCTCTTTTGGTCTTTTTGCCTTTGGTGTTAAGTATATTTATATTTCATTAAAAACAAACATGTAAGTACACAAATTTCCAATTGAGTCCATATATAGTTTTGGCTCAATTCCGGACAAAAACATTTATTCATAGGATAGTATGTAATTGTAATACTCTCAAGCCTATGAAGTGTTTGTTGAAGACGTAGCGGCAAAGAGTATAAAACTTCATCAAATATGCCGGTTTGCGTGCCTCGTTTCTACGCCATCAACTATGGTTCCATGCTCCCAAGTTATGAATGCAATTATATATATATAGGAGCTTGGAACAAGTTTATTGGGTGTTAGGTTTTATAAAAAACTGCGTTTTGTTTTAAGAAAGAATTAATTAAAACTTTAAATAGATGTTTATAAAGTTTTCTGGGCTAAAAACAAATTTTTCAATCTTTCTGGTGGTTTGTTCGATATGTCGTTCGAACGAGATTTTTCGTTCGAACCAGATGTCGTTCGAACGAGTTTTGCCAACGAGTTCCCAGTAAGGCATACTGGTCCATCGTTAGAAATGTCGTTCGAACGAGATTGTCGTTCTAACGACATTTCCAACGAGATTCTAACGAGTTCAATCTGGAACGTCGTTAGAAGTCTCGTTCGAACGAGCTGTCAGGAGGGAACAGTTATTGGCAGTTTTTGGCAGTTTTTCACCCACTTCCCCACTTGGTTTTTAACCAACTTTTTCAGACTTTAATATGTGCGGGAATGACATTTTCCAATCTAACTTTTCCAACCTAGTTTATCTCTTAGAGAGAGTTTGAGAGCAAAAATTGTTTAGGAAAATGTTCATGTTTTGAGTGAGATTTTTAGAGAAAAATTTCCAGCACTCTAGTATTTACACCCAAATGAGTTTATCCTAAGTTCTCATATACATATCAATTGCTTGGAGTTTGGCACCGGTTTTCCCTACACCGAATTGAAGAGATGTTTTGGGTTTTGCTTCCACCACCCACAAAGAAAGAAGAAGTGTTCTTATCTTGATTTATCCGCTTGGAGAAAGGCTCCATGCTAGGGTGACAGTGACCATATAAAGTCCTATCGGTGGATTCCGAGACCGCGGTGGTGTTCCAAGGTTATTCACTAGGAAGAGGTGTCTACAAGAAGAAGCGTCGGGGCTTGAGAGGGATCGAGTCGTGCATTGTAAGTCTATCTGTCTTGTAATTGTAATTCCGTATCTAGTGGATTTGTGGCTAGGGTCGTCCGAGGTTGTTTCCCGTCTTGGGTTTTTCCTCGTACATCGCGGCGTAGTGTGATTGATTTATTTTATCTTGCATAAATAACGTAGAACGCATGTTTAGCATAATTCAAGATAAAATTTGGTTTAAATCATCACACTCATTTAATTTGGGACTAAATTAAATATTGGGTAATGTTTCTTTATTCAAGTCATTCGCTAAAATTTGGTTTCGCCTAATTTGCTAATATTGATAAATATGACGTAGGCAAATTCTAGAACTTGGATTAATTAATTGGTTTAAGTGAATATATTAATTGATTAATTTTACTTCACTTGGTTTAATTTTTAATTTCGTGTTTTAAGAAATTAAAATTTGTCGTTGTTTATTTTTGAACCATCTTACGCTTCCGCATCATTTTACACAATAAGGAAAGAGTACGTTTTCAAATTGGTATCAGAGCCAAAGCGATAAATTATTTCGTTAACGATCTTTTAAATAATTTTTGGCTAACATGGATATTTCCCCATTTTCAAAATTTCCTATTTTCGATGGTTCAAACTACGTGTATTGGAAAGCGCGTATGAGATCGGCACTAAAATATATCGATGAGAGAGTTTGGATGTCTGTAGTTAACGGGTGGTCTCCACCAACTTATTTTGTTGAAAATGAACATGTTTCCAAACCCGCCGATAGATGGACTGAAAATGAGTTTAAACTTGCTAATTTCAATTCCCGTGGTTTAAATGCTTTGTATAGCACTGTCACACCGGATGAATTCCGACGTATTATGACGTGTGAAACCGCTAAAGAAGCTTGGGATATTTTACAATTAATTCATGAAGGAACTAGTGTCGTTAAAGCTTCAAAACTCCAAAACCTCACCACTCAATTTGAAACTATCAAAATGAATGAAAAATAAACGTTTGATGAATTTTATGGTAGACTTTCTGATATTGTTAATTCATCTTTTAACTTGGGAGAGAAAATACCTGACGACCGTGTTGTAAAGAAAATTTTAAGGTCCCTACCCGATAGATTTATTCCAAAGGTGACGGTTTTAAATTCTTTACCCACTCTAGCCTCTACGATATTAGAAGAGCTTGTAGGTGATTTAGAAACCTATGAACTAGATATGTTTCCCTCTAAAACTGAAAAGAAAATCGAAAAGGGCGTTGCTTTAAGAGCCCGAAAAGAGGTCAAATAAGTAGTAGAGAGCGAGAGTGATAGTGACTCGGAAGACAAGGCTTTATTTGCTCGTAAATTTAGAAAATTTCTTAAAATTAACAAGGATAAATTTAAAAATGATTTTAAGAAATTCGAATCTTCTAAGCATGACAAAGGCGAAAAGATTTCTAAAGCCGAGAATATTCCTAAAGCCGAGAAGATCCCTAAACCTTGTAATGAAAATTTAGATAGGGACGAGTCTAATAAGTGTTTTGGTTGTGAAGGTTATGGCCATAGGGCTTATGAGTGCCCCACTAAACTAAGGAAAGAGGGTAAGCGACCCATTTCATATAATGCGACCCTTAGTGATAGTGATAAGGAAGAGAAGCCAGATTCCCCCACTAAGAAAAATTTTGTGGCTTTTATGGCTAGTCATGTGAGTGATAGTAAGAACTCATCGATTGATGAAACTTTAACTCATGATACTTCCAAGGTCATAGTTTATGATTCTCTTGTTTTTGATGATAGTGATAGTGGAGAAGAAAGAGAGAGTGAAAATGAAGAAGAGGTTAATGTGAGTGAACTTCAAAATGCTTTTCAAGAACTTTATAAAGAATCTATTAAATTGAAAAGAGCCAATTTGAAGTTAGAAGCTAATTTAAGAGAGAGTGTCAAGGTCGTTGATGATAATGATTTAATAAAAGACCTTAGTACACGTGAGAGGACTCTTCGAGAGAAGCTTGAATATGTAGAAGGCGAGAGAGATAGCCTTAGAGGTTTAATGGAATCCTTGAAAAAGGAGCTTCTTGCTTTTGAAGAGCGAAATGTTTTACTAGAATCTAACATTTTAGAATTGGAAAATAAATTAAAAGATTCTAGTAATGTCAAATTTGATTTGGAGTGTCGTTCGGAAAAACTAGATAAAATGTTAGGAACGGTCCAAATTAAAAATGACACTTGTGGTTTAGGCTTCAATACGTGTAATGAATCTACTCATAAAGCCAAGACCAATGTTTTAGGAGAATCTACTAGGAATGCATTTAAAGATCACTCCTTAGGTAAATCTTTTCGACATGTTTTTTCTTGTACACATTGTGGTCGAAAAGGTCATCTTAGGAAATTTTTTTTTGATCTTAAACGAATTCTTAGAAAATCCCATAGTAAAGTAACCACAGTAGTTAACGTTCCAACACCCCAAGATAGTCATTCTTCATTAATTTGGGTTAGGAAATCCGACTTGGTTGCCTTGCAATATAGGGTTTTTGATTGTCATTTACTTTCACATGCTTCCTCCCTTGCTAAATCTAAAGGATTAATGTGTTAGTCTTTTGCATACTTTAGTGTTTGTACTTCATTCTATATTCACATGCTAAATGTATGCTTGTTTAGTCATTTTCTAGTCATTGTCTCATTTCATATCATATGCTAGAAATTATGACTCGTTTATCTTTTTGTATTATATTTTGTGTTTGAATTAATTGAAAAATATAAAAAGATTTGTGTTTATCATTTGTGTTTTATTTATTTCATTTAAGCTTAATGAAAAATACAAATGATTGTTGTTTGTCCTTTTGAGTAAATATTTATTTTTGATTAAAAAATGTTAAAAACTCAAAAAGATTTTTTTTTGTGTGTATTTTAGTTTGACACACTTTAAGTGGCATATACTTGTGTTTGAATCCCTCCTTTAACGCTCCCATGTGGCTAGAACTTTTGGTTTAGATTTTCAATCCTTAAAATGTTCTTTACCATGTTTTATATGGAGTAGTTGGATTTTGTGTTGTTTAAATGGATTCTATTTCTATATGCCTATTTTCACACATGCACGAGCTCTTTTGAAATCTTAATGTCACATGTTATATTTGAGCTTTTTGAGGTGTTCTCCTACCAATCTAGTCATCTACATATCTATGACCTAGGAGGACTAGTGCATGTCAAAATCTGTTGCATGTGAGATTTGTGTGAAAAATGAAAACATGATATATAATAATGTGCACGGGGAAGGGCTCCGAAAGGATGAATTAAATCCTTTGCGATAGTAAGCCACCGTTTATTGGATCTAAAAGAAATACGTGATCCAAAGGCCTAAAAACAGAATATTTGGCATTAAAAAGAAAACAATTGCCAAGGCCTATGTTTGTTTGATATACTCATTCAAAAGCAAAATAATATATATGCTTATTGAGGGAGAATTGGATGGTATATCAACGGTTTGCACAATGTCCGTTTATCCTAGTTGTCTTTAATGGCATGACTCTATTTGGTTTGTAGAATCATCATCATGCTAGGCTTGTATGCATTGTGTATGTTTGTTCATTGAGTTCAATATTTATATTGTCACATGAGGTTATATTTAAATGTGATAAAGTTTGCAATCAAATGAGAACTCCGTGAATGTTTATTAAGTGTTTGGGTCTAAATTTAATTGTTACTAGTTCACACCCCTACACTTCTGTTTCCATATGACACATTTTTGCCATACGAGTGTGCAAACTTATTGTATTTTTGTGTCATGTGTGTGTTTATATCTATATATATCTGCAAGTACTTCATTGGTATATTTCTAGTTTATATATATATGATATTTGTTTGTCTTTGCCTTGCTTTTATTGCCCATATGCTTTCATGTCTTATCACTTTGAGCTTCAAAATGCTGTTTATTAGTTCTTTATCCTTTGCCTATTCCTGAACAGAAAGGGGGAGAAAATGATAGGGGGAGAAATGGTATCTAATCCAATTATTATCGTATCTTAGTTTGGGGGAGATTTATCTTAGGGGGAGACGTCTTTCTAAGTATGTCATTTGTTTTGATAAAGGGGAGAATTAATTTAGGGGGAGTAAAATTGCATTTAATACTTTAATATTCCCTATGCATTTGATGAGTTTGCTTAAGTGTGCAGGATTTCTTCTGAAGCGGCATTGTTTAATGGCAAAGCGTTTGATCCTTGGGTTGAGTCAAGTTTGGGTGGGTTGTGTTTTAAGTCTAGTGAGCTTGAGGCCCCTTTAGGATTTTTGTTTGGTTTTTGTCCCGGAATAGCCAAAGGGGGAGATTTGTAAGGACACAAATTTCCAATTGAGTCCATATATAGTTTTGGCTCAATTCCGGACAAAAACATTTATTCATAGGATAGTATGTAATTGTAATACTCTCAAGCCTATGAAGTGTTTGTTGAAGACGTAGCGACAAAGAGTATAAAGCTTCATCAAATATGCCGGTTTGCGTGCCTCGTTTCTACGCCATCAACTATGGTTCCATGCTCCCAAGGTATGAATGCAATTATATATATATAGGAGCTTGGAACAAGTTTATTGGGTGTTAGATTTTATAAAAAATTGCGTTTTGTTTTAAGAAAGAATTAATTAAAACTTTAAATAAATGTTTATAATGTTTTCTGGGCTAAAAATAAATTTTTCAATCTTTCTGGTGGTTCATTCGATATGTCGTTCGAACGAGATTTTTCGTTCGAACCAGATGTCGTTCGAACGAGTTTTGCCAACGAGTTCCCACTAAGGCATACTGGTCCGTCATTAGAAATGTCGTTCGAACGAGATTGTCGTTCTAACGACATTTCCAACGATATTCTAACGAGTTCAACCTGGAACGTCGTTAGAAGTCTCGTTCGAACGAGATTTCGTTCGAATGAAATGTCGTTCGAACGAGATGTCAGGCGGGAACAGTGGCAGTTTTTGGCAGTTTTTCACCCACTTCCCCACTTGGTTTTTAACCAACTTTTTCATACTTTAATATGTGCGGCAATGACATTTTCCATTCTAACTTTTCCAACCTAGTTTATCTCTTAGAGATAGTTTGAGAGCAAAAATTGTTTAGGAAAATGTTCATGTTTTGAGTGAGATTTTTAGAGAAAAATTTACAGCACTCTAGTGTTTTACACCCAAATGAGTTTATCCCAAGTTCTCATATACATATCAATTGCTTGGAGTTTGGCACCGGTTTTCTCTACACCGAATTGAAGAGATGTTTTGGATTTTGCTTCCACCACCCACAAAGAAAGAAGAAGTGTTCCTATGTTGTTTTACCCGCTTGGAGAAAGGCTCCATGCTAGGGTGACGGTGACCACATAAAGTCCTATCGGTTGATTTCGAGACCGCGGTGGTGTTCCAAGATTATTCGCTAGGAAGAGGTGTCTACAAGAAGAAGCGTCGGGGCTTGAGAGGGATCGAGTCGTGCGTTGTAAGTCTATCTGTCTTGTAATTGTAATTCCGTATCTAGTGGATTTGTGGCCAGGGCCGTCCGAGGTTGTTTCCCGTCTTGGGTTTTTCCTCGTACATCGCGGCGTAGTGTGATTGATTTATTTTATCTTGCATAAATAACGTAGAACGAATGTTTGGCATAATTCAAGATAAAATTTGGTTTAAATCATCACACTCATTTAATTTGGGACTAAATTAAATATTGGGTAATGTTTCTTTATTCAAGTCATTCGCTAAAATTTGGTTTCGCCTAATTTGCTAATATTGATAAATATGACGTAGGCAAATTCTAGAACTTGGATTAATTAATTGGTTTAAGTGAATATATTAATTGATTAATTTTACTTCACTTGGTTTAATTTTTAATTTCGTGTTTTAAGAAATTAAAATTTTTCGTTGTTTATTTTTGAACCATCTTACGCTTCCGCATCAGTTTACACAATAAGGAAAGAGTACGTTTTCAAAACAGAGAGGCCCATAGAGGCACGTGAAAAAGTGAGGAAAAAAAGTTGTTGAATGGGTAGAAGATGAATGGTTTTGTTAAATAATCTTGTATCTTTTATATATTATAAAATGTTATACAAGGCAATAATAATGCTTATCAGCTAACGCATCCACATGGCCCTACATCATTTTCTTTCTCTCTCCTCTCATTTCGTAATATTTCCTCCATATTTCATCGGTCTCTCATAACTTCAATACACTAAGAAGTAATTATATGAAGTAGTAATAGTATTATTTAGTCTCCTCACAACCTTTTATCTCAATACATAATCATATCTCCATATCACTCTTAATTAATTTCTGACTTCTCATTTTCCCACTGAAGCAATTAGGAGATCAAAAGAAACCCTTTTATCCTTATAGTCCAACCACTGTAAAACTACCCCTCTAATATTTTTTCTCTCTCACGTCCCCCTCTTCAAAGGAAATATAACTATATACCCTTCCCATTCTCGCATCGCGGTCTCCATCAAGGTCGCCCTTGATTGCAAATAACCACCAAGGGTTACATTTCTTATTTCTTGGGGCATTGATCTTAGGGTTTGTATACTGGAATTTTTTTGTTACAACACTTTATAGAATTCATAATTGGGTGTTCTACACTTGGAGTAGCTATTGAATTCAAAGTTTGGTGTTCTACACTTGCCTATTTGTATGATTGTGATGACAATGAACATTGATTTGGTTAACATATTTTTTTATATTACAAGCACATGGTAATCTCTCCATCTCTTTGCATTTATATCCATCATAAACATTTTCTTCATTAAAAAACATGAATGTGTATTTGTATTGTGTAATATGCTTCAGGTTTGTAGATCTGCGTGAGAGAAGATTCTGATGGAAAAGGAATATAATTGAAAATCATTCACCTAGTCCCTCTCTATATTTATTTTTCTTCTTTAATTTTCATGATCACGAACTCTAGGGGATCCAATTCTAATTCCAATTACCCTCGCTGGTACACATTTACGCCTTCAGGTGCGTTCTTATGTTTTTTCTCACAATTTTTTGTGACTGTTTGGATGATAAGAAAATTTAGGAAAGTCAAAGAGTTATTTTCGTCTTCTCTTTGAATGAGGATTGTTTGGTGTTTTCAATTTTTTTGGACCTGATAATTGGTTTCTTATAATTTTTTATTTAAGGTGTTCATATGATTCTCTGGGTTGAGATTGTGATTTGGGTTTTATGGGTACATATGGTTTTCGTTTTAATATCGGGATTTCTGGCTTATTTTGATTCACAGGCGTGTTTTTTGTCTTATAGGGTTTAGCGTGTTAATATATTGACTATTTGGTAAAGCATCTTTTAAGGTTGCGAATGAAAATGGTGGAGGTTTTCAAAGTTGATTTCGATGGCACAGAGCTGGCGGTTCAGATCCACCAGAAATGTGGTGGTTTTTCAAGTTGAATCAGTTAATCATTTTTTCTTTATTTCTTTTCAAAGCATATAGACCTCGTTTGGTTGTCCCAAAATTATAAATTGATTCAATAATAAATTGGTCAATTTATAAATTGATCCATTAATTTTGTTTGGTTTCATTAATGAAATGATTCATTAATTGACCCATTTTAGTTCATGTGTAAAATTTGAAATTGGATCATTTCACAAAAAACGTGAAATGCATCCATTTGAGATAAGAATCACATAAAGTGCATGCTTCACACTCCCTTTTCCTCCCTTCCCCGTCCCCTCCTCCTTTCTCTTAATTTATTTTTATCTTTTTTTTCTCATAGAACCTTAACATCACTTTCAGATGCCAAACATTGCATAAAATTGAATTTAAACTCATTTCAAATCCACTCAATTACAATTCAATAATTTGAAATGAACCCGTTTACATAATTCACAATGAACCCGTTTACATAATCAAACCCGTTTATCTGTTCATCATTTCAAATTATCAACTGGAATTTTCAAGCTAATCCCATGGGTCCCTGATTTTAAACCTGAATTGCATGTCATTTCACATGTTAGCATTTGGGTCAAATTTGTAGGGTTGTGTCAAGACTATTGGGATCCCCGTCTTCTCCTACAAATTGCTAGGCGAGTTGGTATCCCTTTGTGTGTAGACAAGGCCACCATGGATAGGTCATTTGGTAGCTATGCTAGACTTTTTATTGAAGTGGATGTTTCAATTAAACCTTTTGATCGGCTTTTGATTGAAAAAAATTATTGGTCATTTTTTGTGAATATCGAGTATGAGTATTTTCCCATGTTTTGTTCTTTTTGCAAAACAATTGGCCATACTATAAATGATTGTAGAAATATCCAAAAAGAATCGTCAATCCCATGTTCTAAGCCTGTTAACAATGTGTTTGTCAAAACCACAGTTTCTCGTGCCAAGAAAAGTGATAAAAATATTCCCTCCAGTTTTGTTGAAAATACGGTCACAATAGGAGAAGACCAAATTAAAAGCTTGGAGTTACATCTTTATTCAAGTACAATAGCTAACGAAAAATCCTGTCAAGATCAAGATATCCCATCAGGTCAGAAAACAAAGGTTCTTGTTGTTCCAGGTGGCCAAGAGGATGCAGCTGGTAACTTGTACGATTCCAGTCTTGCAGATTTATCAGTTTTGACACCTAATCGGCTTCAGTTTTTAAAAGAAAATGGGATTTATTCCGGTGATGGAAAATCAGTCCAGGCCGTCGGAGATGAAAACAACAAATCTGATTTTCAAAAGAAGATACGAACCCCAAAGAATCAGGAACGCTATGATAATTTAGATACAAGTCAGGTAAAAATTTTTGAAAACCGATCATGTTTGTTTAGCCCAAGGAAATCGGAAGGTCTAGTTCCTATTAATGAGGACGTTCATAAACGCAAGCCCTTCTCCCAAGTCCTTTCTAGTCCACAGCAAGTTGAAATTTTAAATGGTTCAAAATTGTTCACAACCGCTGCTGATGTGGGTAAGTCAGTTGGGTCAGTAACATGGCCCACCGAATTATATAATAAGAGTTTATCCCCAAATCGTGTGCTTTTATTGAAAAAGAGTGGGATCAAATACGTCAAATATGTTGGTTTTAAAAAGAAGAAGGACAGTAATAATTTTCTTCATCTTTTTACCAACTTGGTGTCCGAACCAAAGGATTCAGTTGTAATTCATTAAAAATCAGAAGATTTACTTATTGATTCAGGTGGTACAGGAAAACAAATGGACCAAAACAATATTCAAAATATTTCATCAAAGGATAATTCGAAAAGTTAAGATCCTTATGGAGATATGCCTCCCCTGGAGGAAATTCCAAATTTTCCCAATATCACAAATGGTTCTTTGTAAGGAAAAGATGCCCATGTAATTAATTTATTCGTGAAAATTCCTAAATTTGATCTTGGAATGTCAAATGGTTCTGCAAAAGCTCGAGCGTTTATTGAAGAATCGGTTGGCAAAAAAATGGGGACACCAAATGCCCAAAACTCCTACTAGAAATTCCTTTGAGGTTTTAGGGAATATGGAAGACTCAAATAATCTTGAGGTAGAAGGAATTATCTAAAAGAAAAAAGACATACAAGATTCATTATAGGTCTTAAGTGATGAAGAGAAATCGCCTCTAAATCGCAATTTAAGGCGCCCTGTTACTCGTTTTAGATTTCGTTAAAACTTTTGTAGGTATTGATTATGAGTTTTAAATGAAGATTCGGTTTTTTGGGATCTAATTGGGAATATTATAAAATTAGTCTAATATTTTGACTTTACAGTTTAATCATGCAATTTTGTTTCAAAAATTTTTGTTTCTTCATTTTATTTGGAGATTATTACTTTTAGTTGTATATGAAAACGTATTTGATGTTTATCCTAATTCAGAGGCTTTTGTCTCTCAGTTCCATCTCACAAAGATCTGCATGGGGTCATTGTAGTTCCAATACATAATTTATACCTTAATTTTGAGCTTTAAGATTGGTGTGGATATTGAGTTATCGGAATTGGTGTGACTATATATAGGCCATTTAAGGGAAATAAAATATTCAAAATTTTAATGAAATTGAAAAGTTAAATCTCAACCATTCATTTTTAGTGGGTGAGATGGTCAAATCTGATCCATCATTGTACTTAGACAACTAAAAAATATTGTTACTTTGTTATATAGATATATATAAACCAAGGCGTAACGTACAACACATTAATGTAACCAACCGCACTCGAAATGCCCCACCTAAATATTGTGATCCCCTCTAGTATTTAAGTACCACCATGTATAATACATTTTTATACATATCATCATTCACACATAGGATTTACTATAACAATAATATACCCAATGCCCGTCTAAATCCTCAACCCGGATTACATTGATAATAACAGATTTTATACACACAAAACCCAAATAAACCCTACCTTTTTATTTATCATGGTATAAATCATAGTTGACAAATAAATGTAAATCCAAATCAAAATTCATAGTGACATAAGAAAGCCTTAGAACATTATGTATTTGAAGTCACGTACATCTAAAATGCACAAAATCAAGTCATTTAGTGTCATGTCATATTGAATATTTCTTGGGTTGTTTTGATTTTGTTATAATATATTACATTTGACCAAAAAAACTCATTTAATTCTGATTTTGACTATGTTTACATGCTACGCGCTTTAAAAAATTTTAAGTTTAAGACATCAACGTACACACGTCTTTTAGATAGAATTGAGTATGATGTTTGTTTGAAATATCAACGTACCCACATCGTTTAGATTGAATTGAGTATGATGTTTGCAACTGTATGTTACACAATATGCTTGGTCTATAGAATTGATGTAATTTAATGTCTTCAAACACAAAGTGGATGGATGATTTTTTAATTTGTTTTTGTTATTGTCAACAACTCCATTTGCATATATACATATTCCGCTCTCGCATCACACGGGTTTACAACTAATATTAATTAAAATTGTTCATGTGGCGCTTTAAAGAAGTGACAAATGTCGACACTGTGTGCCGCTGTCAACTTTAGTTATACTATAACTAGCATGAAGGCCACGTGATGCGTGGCCGAATATATATATATATATATATATATATATATGTGTGTGTGTGTGTGTGTGTGTGTGTGTGTGTGTGTGTGTGTGTGTGTGTGTGTGGATTCGTATATATAAAAAACATGAAAAACATCTTACCCGATTTTGGGAGCTTCATCTATGGCTGTCCCAACTTAAAAAAAAAAAAAATTCAAGTAGATCTAAATTGTAAGAGATGATGAAAAAAAAAACTCCTTTACAAATTATATATTTCTACTGAAATTATAATTTTGATTGTAAAAATGACAAATAGTAAAAATGATTTGGATGGTTTAAAACAAATATGTGGGAGCTCTATAAATCGATAGAAAATAAATTACAAGGGGAGAGAGAGACCACTGATGTGTGTGGATGAAAAGTTGGATTTAAGTTATAATGAAACATTAATGACATTCGCATGTCGTATTTCGGTTAAAAGTTACAACTTCAGGACCAATTTTATATTATATACTAAGATTAAATTTCAAAAGTTCTTTAATTGCTTGCAGCGATCGATAATTTGGTGAAAACCAATAACATAACTACACTGACTTAAAATTTCGTGAAAATTACATATACAATCATCTAAACCAACTCTACTTCTAAAGCCAAGGTGGGATGGAGCAAACCCACTCTTGTTGTGTGATCGGAATTAAACCGAACATGGTTTTATAAAAATATATAATGAGCCAAATCCAATGTGATTCTAAACCATAAGCTCCTTAACAAATATAAAATGATCTAAAAATGCGCTTCTAGTGCATGAGGGAAGAAAGGTCCTCAAAAACTGGAAATTTCACCTAAAACATAAGTAATGTATTAAAAAGGTGTCACATAAATTTAAAGAAAAAAAACTTCATCTACAAATAATTTATGTGCGCATGTTTACCAAAATCATATGTTCTTATCTAGAAGTCATTATTTGTTTTTCTCCCTCCTCACTATCTATCCTGATCAACCATTACAGCAAACTTGACTACATTATAAACAACTAAAAGTTAGTTCATTAATTTTCAATATTTATATCCTGGAAATTATAAAAATGGATCTTTCCTTACTAATCAAATATCAAAGACGACGCAATTAAAAGGTAAGGAAAATTGTAAATAACCAAGCATTTCTTCAGAAGAAGATTAAGAGTAAGAAATATAAAAGGAAAAAAAAAACTCAAGTCATCGCAAACCACATGTTCCCAAATAAAAGAATTAGACGTAAATTTAGACTAATCTTATTATATAAGAATACACATGGAATCCTTCAAATATAAAAAAAAGGGTGGCAAAGATAATCCACTTTCTCATGAATGTACAATTATCACATGTGTTAACAAATATTGTAACTCTAAGCAAACAAAATTTTGATAGGCAAATAGCTTGCAACAAATAATAACAAAGTTTAGCTAGCATCAGTGGGGTGTTGATTTAAACAAAACATACCTGATCATGTGGTTGCCTAGTACCTCACTTAATATTATCTTTGCTGATAAAAATAATTGGAAAAAATAAACCCAAATATGAACAAAGATGATTTTTAATGGTTTCAAAAACATGTTGAAAAGAAAAAACAACTCTCCAAAAAGTACAAAATCGTATTATAAGCAAAATAATTATCTCCAAAAAGTAGATTTTTTATGTGTTGAAAAACACGTTAACAAAAGAAAAAAGAATGCGGGCTTCAAAACTCGTATTGAAAACCCCAAATATGAAGTTTTGAAAAAAAAAGGACAGAGAATGGAGAAATGGAATGGGCGGATAAAAAGGGAGATTGAGTTTATAAAATCACAAAATAAGAGGAGAGAATGGTGCATAAATAATGAGAAAAAAGAGAAGGTTGAAAAGTTATATTGAACCAAAGAAACTTATCATTTCTTAACGCCTTCTAGATCTTGGCAAAAAATTTAGACTTGTCAAAGTTGGGTAAAAATGAATACAACAAGGTTTATAAATTGTTGATGACGGTGATTCGTTACAACATTCAGGAACTTCATTAGGTCTTGTTTTAGATACTCATGCCCTTCTTACAGATTTTAAGCATAAAGAGAATAAACAAATCTTATTTTTCACATTACTGTAAGCTTTGGGAAGTGCTTTTGGAGAAATGGTAATATAGAAAAACAAGAGGGAAAGACATAGACGTTTGGCTTCTTAATGACTTTTGGGAAAAATAGGCGTGATTCAATTCTCAAGGTGGTTTAGTGACGGGAGATCCAACTCTATGGAGTAATTATTAAAATTCATTTATGAGTCTGCCACGTTTAAGTCTCACCCAATTTGGGTCTACAGTTTTCATATAGTTATATAGATATCATATTCTTTTTTTGTTGGGGTACCTAAGAAAAGGAACAAACTATTGAACCCCATTTAAGGAGAAATCACTTGCATTTAGAAGGGGATTTTTTGGGACCTAAGAAAACGAATATCACAGTCATTTTTCAATTCCACTCACATCTTATTGAGTTGATAAATTGGTCGAGTAATACCCATAAATTTTATGAATAACTAATTAATTAAAAATATTTTTTAATTTGTCATATCTATTTCAAAATTTATTTGTTGATTATGTGGGATTTTATGAAGTTTAATGCAACTATTCAAATAATATATTGATTCAATAAATCAAGTATGAAATGAAATTATATCTATATTTTTAATTAATAGATATTTATGTGAAATTTATTGAGTTTTTATTTGAATATTTTTTAAATTAGCTAGTAAATGACATGTTAGATATGTTGCACATTTTATTTTATTTTTTTATTATTTTTAGATATGGTAATGATACATAAAATAGGTTGATATATTATATTATTTTATGTGTTTAAATTGATTACAAATAATAAAAATGGAATGAGGAAGAATTTTAGTTATAAATAAATCAATATCGGTGTAATGTTCATTTAATGGGGCATTTAGGAGGGAGTTTGAAGGGCTAAATGGTAAAATGATGCGAGGAAGAGTGGGATCAATGTGTTTTTAATTATTCTTGGGTTATTTTAAACATATCTACTAATATATAAAATATTCTTAGGGTTTACGGCTCTTAGTCCACTTTTAAGGAGATAATTATATAATTAATGAGGCATTTATGAGGACAAATGAAGGGTTCAATGAGAAAATGAAGGGAGAAAGAGCAGGGGCCAAGTAATAATATTTTTCATTGGTTTTAGGGTTATTTTAACCATATGTACTACTGATATATAAAAAAATGTGTTAAGGTTTAAGGCATTTTTGCTTATTTTAGTCAGAGAATTCTAGAAAATTGAGAGAGATTATGAGATAAATTAGATTAACTTGATAACTCTATAAATCAATGGAGGCTATAAGATATTAAAAAAGAAGATGGAAAACAAGCCCATGAAACCATGGAGGATTCCTTCTCATCATTTGACCTTTTTTTCCATCTTCTTTAGTTGAATAAAAGAAGATGGAAAACAAGGTGAAACGAGGAGAAGGAATCCTCTATGGTTTCATGGCCTTGAGATTCTTAGAAAAAAATTAGATTTTTACACTTAAATTGATTACAGCGAATAAAGAAACTATATAAATTGTAAATAAACATAACCATATGACACACTCGTCAACTAATCAAAATTAACCGCGATTCAGGAACATACAACTTTACTATTCATCCTCACATTTTTCCAAAAATAAAACGCCATGACCCATAAAAATTAGTTGACACCCCAAGATATTTTTGAAGAATTGTCCAACTGCACACACTATCAAATGCTCCGTTGAAATCAACTACACAAACTATACGGCATGACATTCAATACGTATATATACAATACATGTAAAACTATATGGTTAAAAAAATGCAAAATCATGATAACAAATTAGTTATAAAAGTAAGACTTCTTACTATATAAAAAATATGTTTAGCTATCTACCAAACTTTATAAATGCACATGCAACAGACTGCATTACCTTTAGCTTGAAGTATATCAAATGAGACAAATTTGTATAATTAACCTGATTAAAATTGGATTTTTTTTGGAGTTAATATTAAAAAAATTAAAATGCTCATCATTTATGTTTATTCCTAATTCTCATTTTGTAGTAATCTAAAACTTTTCATGTTTAATCATTGCATCAAAATGAACAAATTTGAAAGATTGTACAAAAATAATAACCATGTCTAGCATATCAAGTATAAAACTCATTTGCCCTAAAACAATACTCTTATTAAAGCTATGCCCCAACTTATTACAATGGAAAATAGTAACAAAAACTAAAATTTCTAAATTTACCAAATATAAAAATAATTAATAGGTACCTAAAATGTGATTCAATATTTATGTGACATTTTAACAAATGGTTGATTTTACAATGAAGGACTTTTTAGGATACCTAGACATGGAAAATCACCAAAAGATCAAGGGAAAAAAATTAAAAATCGTACTCCCTCTATCCCAAATTGGTAGTCCCAATTTAAAAACTGCCATTTTTAAGGATATTTTACATCAATGACCGTGCTCAAGGCATATTCATGATCATGGAACTTTATTCATTAATTACTTCCAAAAAGTAAGCCTATATTTTTGTGAAGGGTCCTGATAACATGTGACCTCACATTAAGATTCCAAAAAAGTATGGACAGAGTTCTGACAAACAATTAATAGGGAACAAATAATCATATCAAGCTCTAGTACTTACTATTTTGAGGGTCAAAACATGTGCCCTAACATGTTATCATTTTCCTTACGTGAATGAGCAAATATAAAATCTATGCACAATGAAGACCATCCATTGTACAAGTAGCTTCATCAATGTACTTCCTTAAGGTAACGATCCATTTAAAGAGGAGTTGTAGAAAAATTACAAAGACCATGAATTAAGCATAATCAGATTCCATAAAACATATGCATTATCTAATTCTCATTGTAGTTCTCGTAAAATTTAGAAGTTATCAACTATAGATAGCGCATGAGAAATGACTCTAATAGAACAAGATATACACTATAATTTATTTTTTTTGGGGGGGGGGGGGGGGGGGGGAGTGCTGGATTCCACAATAGTTACTAAGACGACATTAAATTTCCATTTTAAAATATCTTGAAAAATAATCAATTAAGAAATTAAAAAAAATTACCCATATGACTAAAGTGTATAGCTCATTGAACAAAGCACCCCAAGTAGTTATACATCATAGGCCTAAGAATATAAAAAGTCTTATTCCAAACAAATCACGAAACAGTTGTTAGCACAATACATTTATTAATCGGATGTTACTGAAATGAAGACTTAAAAAGTTGTGGGGCAAAAGAATATGGGAGTACGCAATTATAATGTGATTTTTTATATTCTTTATGGGATTCACCAAATGATTAATGTTCATTGTTTTTTTTATCAGCAGGAAGTAATAGAAAGCAAAAACAGATATAGAAACTGTAACAGGGCACACAGGCCTCAAACTGAAAAAATCATAATAGTGTTGGCTATACATTGGCATTTCGCTCAAAGCTTAATGTGCAAGAGGGAAAAAATCATGAAAAAAATCAAATGACTATTCAGAATCAAGGTTATCATTTTCTTGTAAAGTAAAGGCATAGTTATGAAATTCTTATAAAACAAAAATCAAAGTATCAATTGAAATGGATTTCAAAATAACAATACAATGGCCATGTGTTGGGACATATTTTTTTACAGAAAGAAAAAATGCATTTACTTGGAACAATTCAACATTACAAGCCTAGTAAGCCAGGAAGGAAAGTCTACTTTCTAGAAAACAAGAGATGAAAAGGACAGAGCATGTTTAGCTAAAGCATGAGGCACTACATTACATTCCCTAGGGCTATATTTAAACACGAGGTTCGAAAATTTAGAAATGATTTTTTTTTCATCGGATATGAAATTTCCTGCTAGAGGAAGAGAGGATAAGTGCGACTTAATTCGTTGGATGACCCCAGGGCATCAATTTTGTTGGAGAATTTTTAAAATAAGTGAGTAAGAGCTTTGGGAGTAAAAGCTTAAAAGCTTGTCCCACATTGGAAGTATATGAAGAAAAGTCAGAAGCTAACCCAATATAAAAGGGAAAGTGTCCCATATTGGAAAATGAGTACAGCTTAGTGATACCCACTAAGCTATAAAAGGATTGGGCAACCTTTGAGTCCCAAATTGGAAAAATATTAAGAAAGTGTGCACTTAATAAGTAGAAATGCAAGATGAAGAGTTACTTCATCTAGAATTTAAGAGGTTGTTCAAGAGACCTCTAATACGGTGCGAAGCACCGCACACACACGCACACCCACGCGCGCGCGTGCGGGGTAGTGGGCTGTAGAGGCGCTAGTGACGCACTTTGCACTTTGCGTGTTAGCAGTGGTAGCGGTTTGTCGGGATTCGTCCGGCTCGGGCGCGGTCACTTATTAGTGGGTCCGTATAAAACCGTTTCGGTATTACTGTACCTATTCGAAAATGGTTTAATACTGTTGGTAATTAACAGTCATGCCATTCCGAAATTAAGTGAAGACTGTTAAAACTTAATAGTCATGACCCTTGACATGCAGCCTTTCATTTCCTATAAATAAAGGCATCCTATTTCGAAATTGCACATAATAAATATTACCCAGTTCCAAAATTTCCAACCCCTTGCTATTACTCTCTTACAATTTTCAGTAGATATAAATTATCTTATTCTATTTTGTGCACATAAACTGAATAAGAACTTAATTAACTGTTCTTCACTGCTGCATCCAAAGGCTGTCTTCAAATATACAAGTTGCAGGCAGTGCAAGTTGCTTCATTGTATCTTGAGTATGGATTTGCGGATTTTCATTTGTATACCGAAGTTATTTATGTGGGGGAAATACTGTATTTAGGAAAGTGACATCACGCCTTGAAGTTTTTTAGTATCTATTCAGAATTTACATTATTGTATTGAAGTTGACATTATTGTGATATATAAAGAGTTCCATTACTGTATTTGCATTCATGTTATCCAACAATCTAAATACATTATTATCAGAAATGGCGGACTCTTCCAAATCACTTCGACAAATAACAGAAGGATTTGTTAAGTTGGACCGTCTTGATGGTGGTAATTTTCTGCGTTGGCAGAAAAAGGTTCATTTTATTCTACAAACATTGAAGATTATATATGTCTTGTCACAACCGAAACCAAATGAAGAAGAAGATGAAACCGTGGAATAGACTAGGCAATGAACAAAATGGGAGACCGATGATTACTTGTGTCGTTATCACATTCTCAATGCACTTGCTGACAATTTGTTCGACTTGTACCAAAATGTTCGGACTGCAAAAACATTGTGGGATACATTGGAGACCAAATATCTTACGGAAGATGCTACAAGTAAGAAGTTACTTGTCGGTTAGTTTTTAAGCTTTAAAATGCATGATAATAGGCCTGTGCTAGAACAATTTCATGACATCCAACGCATCATAAATCATTGCAAACTGAAAAAGTTAAATATGGATGATAATGTAATTGTTTCTGCTATATTTGAAAAACTTCCTCCTTCTTGGAAAGATTATAAGAAAGAACTCAAACACAAAAAGGAGGATCTTTCACTTGAAGAATTAGAGACTCACTTAAGAATTGAATAAGAGTCTCGAATTCTATATGGTAAAGAGGAACAAGAAAATTCTGTTTCTAAGGTCCAAGTGGTGGAGGAAGAAAATGAGTAAAAATATGGCAATCATGGAAAAAATAACGAGCGGAAGAAATTTTCAAATAATTCTAAAGCAAAAAAAAAGAAGAAAGGAAATTGTTTTCATTGCAACAAACCAGGTCACTTCAAGAAGGATTGTCGTGAGTTCAAGAAACTAAAGAAAAAAGGAGGGATATCACACACAAAGTAAAAATTTGCTGCTATGATATCCGAGGCTAATATGCTTGTGGCTTTTATGGCTAGTCATGTGAGTGATAGTAAGAACTCATCGATTGATGAAACTTTAACTCATGACACTTCCAAGGTCATAGTTTATGATTCTCTTGTTTTTGATGATAGTGAGAGTGGAGAAGAAAGAGAGAGTGAAAATGAAGAAGAGGTTAATGTGAGTGAACTTCAAAATGCTTTTCAAGAACTTTATAAAGAATCTATTAAATTGAAAAGAGCCAATTTAAAGTTAGAAGCTAATTTAAGAGAGAGTGTCAAGGTCGTTGATGATAATGATTTAATAAAAGACCTTAGTACACGTGAGAGGACTCTTCGAGAGAAGCTTGAATATGTAGAAGGCGAGAGAGATAGCCTTAGAGGTTTAATGGAATCCTTGAAAAAGGAGCTTCTTGCTTTTGAAGAGCGAAATGTTTTACTAGAATCTAACATTTTAGAATTGGAAAATAAATTAAAAGATTCTAGTAATGTCAAATTTGATTTGGAGTGTCGTTCGGAAAAACTAGATAAAATGTTAGGAACGGTCCAAATTAAAAATGACACTTGTGGTTTAGGCTTCAATACGTGTAATGAATCTACTCATAAAGCCAAGACCAATGTTTTAGGAGAATCTACTAGGAATGCATTTAAAGATCACTCCTTAGGTAAATCTTTTCGACATGTTTTTTCTTGTACACATTGTGGTCGAAAAGGTCATCTTAGGAAATTTTTTTTTGATCTTAAACGAATTCTTAGAAAATCCCATAGTAAAGTAACCACAGTAGTTAACGTTCCAACACCCCAAGATAGTCATTCTTCATTAATTTGGGTTAGGAAATCCGACTTGGTTGCCTTGCAATATAGGGTTTTTGATTGTCATTTACTTTCACATGCTTCCTCCCTTGCTAAATCTAAAGGATTAATGTGTTAGTCTTTTGCATACTTTAGTGTTTGTACTTCATTCTATATTCACATGCTAAATGTATGCTTGTTTAGTCATTTTCTAGTCATTGTCTCATTTCATATCATATGCTAGAAATTATGACTCGTTTATCTTTTTGTATTATATTTTGTGTTTGAATTAATTGAAAAATATAAAAAGATTTGTGTTTATCATTTGTGTTTTATTTATTTCATTTAAGCTTAATGAAAAATACAAATGATTGTTGTTTGTCCTTTTGAGTAAATATTTATTTTTGATTAAAAAATGTTAAAAACTCAAAAAGATTTTTTTTGTGTGTGTATTTTAGTTTGACACACTTTAAGTGGCATATACTTGTGTTTGAATCCCTCCTTTAACGCTCCCATGTGGCTAGAACTTTTGGTTTAGATTTTCAATCCTTAAAATGTTCTTTACCATGTTTTATATGGAGTAGTTGGATTTTGTGTTGTTTAAATGGATTCTATTTCTATATGCCTATTTTCGCACATGCACGAGCTCTTTTGAAATCTTAATGTCACATGTTATATTTGAGCTTTTTGAGGTGTTCTCCTACCAATCTAGTCATCTACATATCTATGACCTAGGAGGACTAGTGCATGTCAAAATCTGTTGCATGTGAGATTTGTGTGAAAAATGAAAACATGATATATAATAATGTGCACGGGGAAGGGCTCCGAAAGGATGAATTAAATCCTTTGCGATAGTAAGCCACCGTTTATTGGATCTAAAAGAAATACGTGATCCAAAGGCCTAAAAACAGAATATTTGGCATTAAAAAGAAAACAATTGCCAAGGCCTATGTTTGTTTGATATACTCATTCAAAAGCAAAATAATATATATGCTTATTGAGGGAGAATTGGATGGTATATCAACGGTTTGCACAATGTCCGTTTATCCTAGTTGTCTTTAATGGCATGACTCTATTTGGTTTGTAGAATCATCATCATGCTAGGCTTGTATGCATTGTGTATGTTTGTTCATTGAGTTCAATATTTATATTGTCACATGAGGTTATATTTAAATGTGATAAAGTTTGCAATCAAATGAGAACTCCGTGAATGTTTATTAAGTGTTTGGGTCTAAATTTAATTGTTACTAGTTCACACCCCTACACTTCTGTTTCCATATGACACATTTTTGCCATACGAATGTGCAAACTTATTGTATTTTTGTGTCATGTGTGTGTTTATATCTATATATATCTGCAAGTACTTCATTGGTATATTTCTAGTTTATATATATATGATATTTGTTTGTCTTTGCCTTGCTTTTATTGCCCATATGCTTTCATGTCTTATCACTTTGAGCTTCAACATGCTGTTTATTAGTTCTTTATCCTTTGCCTATTCCTGAACAGAAAGGGGGAGAAAATGATAGGGGGAGAAATGGTATCTAATCCTATTATTATCGTATCTTAGTTTGGGGGAGATTTATCTTAGGGGGAGACGTCTTTCTAAGTATGTCATTTGTTTTGATAAAGGGGAGAATTAATTTAGGGGGAGTAAAATTGCATTTAATACTTTAATATTCCCTATGCATTTGATGAGTTTGCTTAAGTGTGCAGGATTTCTTCTGAAGCGGCATTGTTTAATGGCAAAGCGTTTGATCCTTGGGTTGAGTCAAGTTTGGGTGGGTTGTGTTTTGAGTCTAGTGAGCTTGACGACCCTTTAGGATTTTTGTTTGGTTTTTGTCCCGGAATAGCCAAAGGGGGAGATTTGTAAGGACACAAATTTCCAATTGAGTCCATATATAGTTTTGGCTCAATTCCGGACAAAAACATTTATTCATAGGATAGTATGTAATTGTAATACTCTCAAGCCTATGAAGTGTTTGTTGAGGACGTAGCGACAAAGAGTATAAAGCTTCATCAAATATGCCGGTTTGTGTGCCTCGTTTCTACGCCATCAACTATGGTTCCATGCTCCCAAGGTATGAATGCAATTATATATATATAGGAGCTTGGAACAAGTTTATTGGGTGTTAGATTTTATAAAAAATTGCGTTTTGTTTTAAGAAAGAATTAATTAAAACTTTAAATAAATGTTTATAAAGTTTTCTGGGCTAAAAATAAATTTTTCAATCTTTCTGGTGGTTCATTCATATGTCGTTCGAACGAGATTTTTCGTTCGAACCAGATGTCGTTCGAACGAGTTTTGCCAACGAGTTCCCACTAAGGCATACTGGTCCGTCATTAGAAATGTCGTTCGAACGAGATTGTCGTTCTAACGACATTTCCAATGATATTCTAACGAGTTCAACCTGGAACGTCGTTAGAAGTCTCGTTCGAACGAGATTTCGTTCGAATGAAATGTCGTTCGAACGAGATGTCAGGCGGGAACAGTGGCAGTTTTTGGCAGTTTTTCACCCACTTCCCCACTTGGTTTTTAACCAACTTTTTCATACTTTAATATGTGCGGCAATGACATTTTCCATTCTAACTTTTCCAACCTAGTTTATCTCTTAGAGATAGTTTGAGAGCAAAAATTGTTTAGGAAAATGTTCATGTTTTGAGTGAGATTTTTAGAGAAAAATTTACAGCACTCTAGTGTTTTACACCCAAATGAGTTTATCCCAAGTTCTCATATACATATCAATTGCTTGGAGTTTGGCACCGGTTTTCTCTACACCGAATTGAAGAGATGTTTTGGATTTTGCTTCCACCACCCACAAAGAAAGAAGAAGTGTTCCTATGTTGTTTTACCCGCTTGGAGAAAGGCTCCATGCTAGGGTGACGGTGACCACATAAAGTCCTATCGGTGGATTCCGAGACCGCGGTGGTGTTCCAAGATTATTCGCTAGGAAGAGGTGTCTACAAGAAGAAGCGTCGGGGCTTGAGAGGGATCGAGTCGTGCGTTGTAAGTCTATCTGTCTTGTAATTGTAATTCCGTATCTAGTGGATTTGTGGCCAGGGCCGTCCGAGGTTGTTTCCCGTCTTGGGTTTTTCCTCGTACATCGCGGCGTAGTGTGATTGATTTATTTTATCTTGCATAAATAACGTAGAACGAATGTTTGGCATAATTCAAGATAAAATTTGGTTTAAATCAGCACACTCATTTAATTTGGGACTAAATCAAATATTGGGTAATGTTTCTTTATTCAAGTCATTCGCTAAAATTTGGTTTCGCCTAATTTGCTAATATTGATAAATATGACGTAGGCAAATTCTAGAACTTGGATTAATTAATTGGTTTAAGTGAATATATTAATTGATTAATTTTACTTCACTTGGTTTAATTTTTAATTTCGTGTTTTAAGAAATTAAAATTTTTCGTTGTTTATTTTTGAACCATCTTACGCTTCCGCATCAGTTTATACAATAAGGAAAGAGTACGTTTTCAAAACAGAGAGGCCCATAGAGGCACGTGAAAAAGTGAGGAAAAAAAGTTGTTGAATGGGTAGAAGATGAATGGTTTTGTTAAATAATCTTTTATCTTTTATATATTATAAAATGTTATACAAGGCAATAATAATGCTTATCAGCTAACGCATCCACATGGCCCTACATCATTTTCTTTCTCTCTCCTCTCATTTCGTAATATTTCCTCCATATTTCATCGGTCTCTCATAACTTCAATACACTAAGAAGTAATTATATGAAGTAGTAATAGTATTATTTAGTCTCCTCACAACCTTTTATCTCAATACATAATCATATCTCCATATCACTCTTAATTAATTTCTGACTTCTCATTTTCCCACTGAAGCAATTAGGAGATCAAAAGAAACCCTTCTATCCTTATAGTCCAACCACTGTAAAACTACCCCTCTAATATTTTTTCTCTCTCACGTCCCCCTCTTCAAAGGAAATATAACTATATACCCTTCCCATTCTCGCATCGCGGTCTCCATCAAGGTCGCCCTTGATTGCAAATAACCACCAAGGGTTACATTTCTTATTTCTTGGGGCATTGATCTTAGGGTTTGTATACTGGAATTTTTTTGTTACAACACTTTATAGAATTCATAATTGGGTGTTCTACACTTGGAGTAGCTATTGAATTCAAAGTTTGGTGTTCTACACTTGCCTATTTGTACGATTGTGACGACAATGAACATTGATCTGGTTAACATATTTTTTTATATTACAAGCACATGGTAATCTCTCCATCTCTTTGCATTTATATCCATCATAAACATTTTCTTCATTAAAAAACATGAATGTGTATTTGTATTGTGTAATATGCTTCAGGTTTGTAGATCTGCGTGAGAGAAGATTCTGATGGAAAAGGAATATAATTGAAAATCATTCACCTAGTCCCTCTCTATATTTCTTTTTCTTCTTTAATTTTCATGATCACGAACTCTAGGGGATCCAATTCTAATTCCAATTACCCTCGTTGGTACACATTTACGCCTTCAGGTGCGTTTTTATGTTTTTTCTCACAATTTTTTGTGACTGTTTGGATGATAAGAAAATTTAGGAAAGTCAAAGAGTTATTTTCGTCTTCTCTTTGAATGAGGATTGTTTGGTGTTTTCAATTTTTTTGGACCTGATAATTGGTTTCTTATAATTTTTTATTTAAGGTGTTCATATGATTCTCTGGGTTGAGATTGTGATTTGGGTTTTATGGGTACATATGGTTTTCGTTTTAATATCGGGATTTCTGGCTTATTTTGATTCACAGGCGTGTTTTTTGTCTTATAGGGTTTAGCGTGTTAATATATTGACTATTTGGTAAAGCATCTTTTAAGGTTGCGAATGAAAATGGTGGTGGTTTTCAAAGTTGATTTCGATGGCACAGAGCTGGCGGTTCAGATCCACCAGAAATGTGGTGGTTTTTCAAGTTGAATCAGTTAATCATTTTTTCTTTATTTCTTTTCAAAGCATATAGACCTCGTTTGGTTGTCCCAAAATTATAAATTGATTCAATAATAAATTGGTCAATTTATAAATTGATCCATTAATTTTGTTTGGTTTCATTAATGAAATGATTCATTAATTGACCCATTTTAGTTCATGTGTAAAATTTGAAATTGGATCATTTCACAAAAAACGTGAAATGCATCCATTTGAGATAAGAATCACATAAAGTGCATGCTTCACACTCCCTTTTCCTCCCTTCCCCGTCCCCTCCTCCTTTCTCTTAATTTATTTTTATCTTTTTTTTCTCATAGAACCTTAACATCACTTTCAGATGCCAAACATTGCATAAAATTGAATTTAAACTCATTTCAAATCCACTCAATTACAATTCAATAATTTGAAATGAACCCGTTTACATAATTCACAATGAACCCGTTTACATAATCAAACCCGTTTATCTGTTCATCATTTCAAATTATCAACTGGAATTTTCAAGCTAATCCCATGGGTCCCTGATTTTAAACCTGAATTGCATGTCATTTCACATGTTAGCATTTGGGTCAAATTTGTAGGGTTGTGTCAAGACTATTGGGATCCCCGTCTTCTCCTACAAATTGCTAGGCGAGTTGGTATCCCTTTGTGTGTAGACAAGACCACCATGGATAGGTCATTTGGTAGCTATGCTAGACTTTTTATTGAAGTGGATGTTTCAATTAAACCTTTTGATCGGCTTTTGATTGAAAAAAATTATTGGTCATTTTTTGTGAATATCGAGTATGAGTATTTTCCCATGTTTTGTTCTTTTTGCAAAACAATTGGCCATACTATAAATGATTGTAGAAATATCCAAAAAGAATCGTCAATCCCATGTTCTAAGCCTGTTAACAATGTGTTTGTCAAAACCACAGTTTCTCGTGCCAAGAAAAGTGATAAAAATATTCCCTCCAGTTTTGTTGAAAATACGGTCACAATAGGAGAAGACCAAATTAAAAGCTTGGAGTTACATCTTTATTCAAGTACAATAGCTAACGAAAAATCCTGTCAAGATCAAGATATCCCATCAGGTCAGAAAACAAAGGTTCTTGTTGTTCCAGGTGGCCAAGAGGACGCAGCTGGTAACTTGTACGATTCCAGTCTTGCAGATTTATCAGTTGTGACACCTAATCGGCTTCAGTTTTTAAAAGAAAATGGGATTTATTCCGGTGATGGAAAATCAGTCCAGACCGTCGGAGATGAAAACAACAAATCTGATTTTCAAAAGAAGATACGAACCCCAAAGAATCAGGAACGCTATGATAATTTAGATACAAGTCAGGTAAAAATTTTTGAAAACCGATCATGTTTGTTTAGCCTAAGGAAATCGGAAGGTCTAGTTCCTATTAATGAGGACGTTCATAAACGCAAGCCCTTCTCCCAAGTCCTTTCTAGTCCACAGCAAGTTGAAATTTTAAATGGTTCAAAATTGTTCACAACCGCTGCTGATGTGGGTAAGTCAGTTGGGTCAGTAACATGGCCCACTGAATTATATAATAAGAGTTTATCCCCAAATCGTGTGCTTTTATTGAAAAAGAGTGGGATCAAATACGTCAAATATGTTGGTTTTAAAAAGAAGAAGGACAGTAATAATTTTCTTCATCTTTTTACCAACTTGGTGTCCGAACCAAAGGATTCAGTTGTAATTCATTAAAAATCAGAAGATTTACTTATTGATTCAGATGGTACAGGAAAACAAATGGACCAAAACAATATTCAAAATATTTCATCAAAGGATAATTCGAAAAGTTAAGATCCTTATGGAGATATGCCTCCCCTGGAGGAAATTCCAAATTTGCCCAATATCACAAATGGTTCTTTATAAGGAAAAGATGCCCATGTAATTAATTTATTCGTGAAAATTCCTAAATTTGATCTTGGAATGTCAAATGGTTCTGCAAAAGCTCGAGCGTTTATTGAAGAATCGGTTGGCAAAAAAATGGGGACACCAAATGCCCAAAACTCCTACTAGAAATTCCTTTGAGGTTTTAGGGAATATGGAAGACTCAAATAATCTTGAGGTAGAAGGAATTATCTAAAAGAAAAAATACATACAAGATTCATTATCGGTTTTAAGTGATGAAGAGAAATCGCCTCTAAATCGCAATTTAAGGCGCCCTGTTACTCGTTTTAGATTTCGTTAAAACTTTTGTAGGTATTGATTATGAGTTTTAAATGAAGATTCAGTTTTTTGGGATCTAATTGGGAATATTATAAAATTAGTCTAATATTTTGACTTTACCGTTTAATCATGCAATTTTGTTTCAAAACTTTTTGTTTCTTCATTTTATTTGGAGATTATTACTTTTAGTTGTATATGAAAACGTATTTGATGTTTATCCTAATTTAGAGGCTTTTGTCTCTCAGTTCCATCTCACAAAGATCTGCATGGGGTCATTTTAGTTCCAATACATAATTTATACCTTAATTTTGAGCTTTAAGATTGGTGTGGATATTGAGTTATCGGAATTGGTGTGACTATATATAGGCCATTTAAGGGAAATGAAATATTCAAAATTTTAATGAAATTGAAAAGTTAAATCTCAACCATTCATTTTTAGTGGGTGAGATGGTCAAATCTGATCCATCATTGTACTTAGACAACTAAAAAATATTGTTACTTTGTTATATAGATATATATAAACCAAGGCGTAACGTACAACACATTAATGTAACCAACCGCACTCGAAATGCCCCACCTAAATATTGTGATCCCCTCTAGTATTTAAGTACCACCATGTATAATACATTTTTATACATATCATCATTCACACATAGGATTTACTATAACAATAATATACCCAATGCCCGTTTAAATCCTCAACCCGGATTACATTGATAATAACAGATTTTATACACACAAAACCCAAATAAACCCTACCTTTTTATTTATCATGGTATAAATCATAGTTGACAAATAAATGTAAATCCAAATCAAAATTCAGAGTGACATAAAAAAGCCTTAGAACATTATGTATTTGAAGTCACGTACATCTAAAATGCACAAAATCAAGTCATTTAGTGTCATGTCATATTGAATATTTCTTGGGTTGTTTTGATTTTGTTATAATATATTACATTTGACCAAAAAAACTCATTTAATTCTGATTTTGACTATGTTTACATGCTACGCGCTTTAAAAAATTTTAAATTTAAGACATCAACGTACACACGTCTTTTAGATAGAATTGAGTATGATGTTTGTTTGAAATATCAACGTACCCACATCGTTTAGATTGAATTGAGTATGATGTTTGCAACTGTATGTTACACAATATGCTTGGTCTATAGAATTGATGTAATTTAATGTCTTCAAACACAAAGTGGATGGATGATTTTTTAATTTGTTTTTGTTATTGTCAACAACTCCATTTGCATATATACATATTCCGCTCTCGCATCACACGGGTTTACAACTAATATTAATTAAAATTGTTCATGTGGCGCTTTAAAGAAGTGACAAATGTCGACACTGTGTGCCGCTGTCAACTTTAGTTATACTATAACTAGCATGAAGGCCACGTGATGCGTGGCCGAATATATATATATATGTGTGTGTGTGTGTGTGTGTGTGGATCCGTATATATAAAAAACATGAAAAACATCTTACCCGATTTTGGGAGCTTCATCTATGGCTGTCCCAACTTAAAAAAAAAATTCAAGTAGATCTAAATTGTAAGAGATGATGAAAAAAAAACTCCTTTACAAATTATATATTTCTACTGAAATTATAATTTTGATTGTAAAAATGACAAATAGTAAAAATGATTTGGATGGTTTAAAACAGATATGTGGGAGCTCTATAAATCGATAGAAAATAAATTACAAGGGGAGAGAGAGACCACTGATGTGTGTGTATGAAAAGTTGGATTTAAGTTATAATGAAACATTAATGACATTCACATGTCGTATTTCGGTTAAAAGTTACAACTTCAGGACCAATTTTATATTATATACTAAGATTAAATTTCAAAACTTCTTTAATTGCTTGCAGCGATCGATAATTTGGTGAAAACCAATAACATAACTACACTGACTTAAAATTTCGTGAAAATTACATATACAATCATCTAAACCAACTCTACTTCTAAAGCCAAGGTGGGATGGAGCAAACCCACTCTTGTTGTGTGATCGGAATTAAACCGAACATGGTTTTATAAAAATATATAATGAGCCAAATCCAATGTGATTCTAAACCATAAGCTCCTTAACAAATATAAAATGACCTAAAAATGCGCTTCTAGTGCATGAGGGAAGAAAGGTCCTCAAAAACTGGAAATTTCACCTAAAACATAAGTAATGTATTAAAAAGGTGTCACATAAATTTAAAGAAAAAAAACTTCATCTACAAATAATTTATGTGCGCATGTTTACCAAAATCATATGTTCGTATCTAGAAGTCATTATTTGTTTTTCTCCCTCCTCACTATCTATCCTGATCAACCATTACAGCAAACTTGACTACATTATAAACAACTAAAAGTTAGTTCATTAATTTTCAATATTTATATCCTGGAAATTATAAAAATGGATCTTTCCTTACTAATCAAATATCAAAGACGACGCAATTAAAAGGTAAGGAAAATTGAAAATAACCAAGCATTTCTTCAGAAGAAGATTAAGAGTAAGAAATATAAAAGGAAAAAAAAAACTCAAGTCATCGTATCTTGAGTATGGATTTGCGGATTTTCATTGTATCTTCATTGTATCTTGTATCTTCATTGTATCTTCATTGTATCTTGAGTATGGATTTGCGGATTTTCATTTGTATACCGAAGTTATTTATGTGGGGGAAATACTGTATTTAGGAAAGTGACATCACGCCTTGAAGTTTTCTAGTATCTATTCAGAATTTACATTATTGTATTGAAGTTGACATTATTGTGATATATAAAGAGTTTCATTACTGTATTTGCATTCATATTATCCAACAATCTAAATACATTATTATCAGAAATGGCGGACTCTTCCAAATCACTTCGATAAATAACAGAAGGATTTGTTAAGTTGGACCGTCTTGATGGTGGTAATTTTCTGCGTTGGCAGAAAAAGGTTCATTTTATTCTACCAACATTGAAGATTATATATCTTGTCACAACCGAAACCAAATGAAGAAGAAGATGAAACCATGGAATAGACTAGGCAATGAACAAAATGGGAGACCGATGATTACTTGTGTCATTATCACATTCTCAATGCACTTGCTGACAATTTGTTCGACTTGTACCAAAATGTTCGGACTGCAAAAACATTGTGGGATACATTGGAGACCAAATATCTTACGGAAGATGCTACAAGTAAGAAGTTACTTATCGGTTAGTTTTTAAGCTTTAAAATGCATGATAATAGGCCTGTGCTAGAACAATTTCATGACATCCAACGCATCATAAATCATTGCAAACTGAAAAAGTTAAATATGGATGATAATGTAATTGTTTCTGCTATATTTGAAAAACTTCCTCCTTCTTGGAAAGATTATAAGAAAGAACTCAAACACAAAAAGGAGGATCTTTCACTTGAAGAATTAGAGACTCACTTAAGAATTGAACAAGAGTCTCGAATTCTATATGGTAAAGAGGAACAAGAAAATTCTGTTTCTAAGGTCCAAGTGGTGGAGGAAGAAAATGAGTAAAAATATGGCAATCATGGAAAAAATAACAAGCGGAAGAAATTTTCAAATAATTCTAAAGCAAACAAAAAGAAGAAAGGAAATTGTTTTCATTGAAACAAACCAGGTCACTTCAAGAAGGATTGTCGTGAGTTCAAGAAACTAAAGAAAAAAGGAGGGATATCACACACAAAGTAAAAATTTGCTGCTATGATATCCGAGGCTAATATGCTTGGAGGAGACAACTCTTGGTGGATTGATTCTGGTTCCATAAGGCATGTTTGTAAGGACAAGAACTTGTTCTTTGCCTATGAAGTAGTAGAAGGAGATGTTCTATATATGGGAAATTGTTCTACTACTGCGATTAAAGGTAAAGGGACAATGGATCTGGAATTCACTTCCAAAAAAATCCTTAGCCTCACCAATATTTTTCATGTTCCTGATGTTAGGAAAAATTTAGTTTCTGGAAGTCTTCTTAACAAATTTGTCTTTAAGCTTGTATTTGAGTGAGACAAATTTATTCTGATTAAGAGTGGTACCTTTGTAGGCAAAGGATATTTGTATGAGGGCATATTATTAGAAGAAGCAGATGATGTTACACTTGAGAGAAGACGAGATAACCATAATAACAACGGAGAAGAATCCATAATGAAGAAGTGGAATTGGTAAGAAATTTACATAAATAGAAGGCAAATTAAATGATTTTTTGTAAAGTCTTCTTTCTGGCCCAAACGGTAAAATGGCATATGAACTTTTTGGTTGAAAAAGATATCTTTCATAACATTATTCATTGCAATTTGAGTAACAATCAGATTTATTGTATGTTGTCCTCTCTTTTGTTATCAATGTAAATGATGAAGGACTTTATCCCCAGATCAAATGGCTAAACAAATTTTTTATCTTGCAACCTCTAATTTAATGATTTATATTCCCTCAAATTTCTAAACATGTCTATTAGATTATAATGATCTTTTGGGGTATCGCTATATGTTACCATTTTTATCTCTTATAATTTATAGGCTCGCAAATATAAATCAATTGAAAAGACAAACTAGTTTAAGACCATATTATTTTTAAATAGGTTATTTCATAATAGGTTAGTTCCCCAATTTGACATATGATCATTTAAGATTCTTTAGGTTATTCCATTATTATCCAAACTAGGTTTTAGCCCCGTGCGATGCGCAGGCGACTTGAAAATTCTATCAGTGATTTCCAAATCTGAAAAGTTAATTAAATCATCTTTAAATATAGTAAGATTAGTATTGATCCATTTGTAACAATTTATTTAGAAATAATGTCAATCATTTATCAGGAATTTCATTAGAGGTTATACCAAATAAGATAAATGCATTTTTTGAAGCAAGCATATTAACATTGTAAATAATATATTAAAGGTAAATACACCCATTTGTAAAACTCGTCATAGGTAAAGACATCAATGTTTGAGATGATATGAAGATATCACTTGCTCACCATCTGAAAGTACATAGTGGCAATCTACTTACACACAACACATCATATTATCAATCCGTAATGCATAAAAATAAAAAGATATATAGATAATATGAAAGGATATGTACGTATATACAAAGATATAGAAAGGGATAAACATTATATTCAATAGATACAATGATTATTCAAATAAATTTTACTATAAAACAAAAAGAAATCTAAAAAAATTAAACATTTGCAAAGCAAAACTACTATATTTACATTCAAACCAGCAAAAATAAGCAAAGAAATTTTAACAACTCATATTTCAATTTACAACAAAATTTGAAGACATCAACTCCACATAATAAATAACTAAACCCAACTGAATGAATTCATAAAAAAAAAAGAATCCGTTCAAATTAACTGACAAACCATCTCAATATAAAACCAAAATCGAAATACATGTATATATATGAACAAATATGTCAAGACTAACAACAAAAATTTAACAAATCAAATTACATTAGAATTTGAAGAAATCAACTCCATAATAACTACAACATATCTCGGACTTCAAACTTTTCTAAACAACTGCATATTCACTAATCATGATAGTTGAAGAAGACAAAAATTCATGATGTAGAAGTTAAAAATTCCACCACATTGATACTTTTCTCAAGATTGGGCAGATGGAAAACTGTGTTGAGTTTAAAATATGGAGAGGAAGGTATGGGATCATGATAAGCCAATTGCCATATTTATGGATGATAGAGAGAGGCATTCTTTCAATTTGGAAGAGATGAATGGGTTGTGAAGGATGTAGAAAATAGAGTTGCTTTAGCTTAAGCCTTTTCGAGACCGAAAGTTTTATTGACATCATACTCTTTTTGGAGTCACCTTAATTACATATCCATTTTGAAAAATCTTGTAAAATCCACACTTGAAGACGCCATATATATATATATATATATATTATATTGAATTGCAACAATTTATTATTTCATAAAAGAATGTGTCTTTTTTTTTTGTCATTTTAGGGATGTTATTTACGAACAGTCACAACTAACGGTGAAGAGTTTCTACCTTTAGCGATGATTTTGAAAAATAGCACTATATATAGTGAACAGTCACAACGTTTAACGATAGTTAAGAAAAATTATCACGGGAAATTAAATAAAATTTTCAATAATTTCATAAATAAATGCGACAATTCGAAACTAAATTTCTCATTCATTATCTGTCTATTTTTAACAAATGAATATACCACTTCACTAGTCTTTGTACAAGAATCCTATACCTCTTTGGTCTAACTATGGTCGATATGTGGGTCCAACTTTTATAATGACGCAAAATGGACAAAACACTAATTTGATCAATGTATGAATTTGTGTAAAAACAAAATATTTTTCAACAACTTTAACTAAAAGATTGTTTGGTTCAATGGTAGAGTCATAGAACCTATGGAAATATCGAAAATGACATATTTTGTCAAGAGGTTGAAATGTTAGAAATTTATTACCTAATATTATGGGTTCAAAAGAGATGACTACAAATATCAATAATCTAGGGAGCGGCTATTGCCGCTCCATAACAATCTTCTGGCACTCCCATTCATATTAGAATGACAAACCTACCCTTGTAATAAAATGCAAACTTTCTTCCACATTAATTTTATGTTATTTTTTTAAACACTTCACTATTAAAAAATAAATAAATATCACAAAGCTCCAATCTTATTTTTTAAAAGCGACATGATACGCTCCGACATAAAATTTTATTTTTTAACAAACACATTTCAAAAGTGACACAACACGACATACACCTTTTTTTTTAACTAACATGATCTGATTGAAACGTAACACGACACGACATGAAATCTCACGTTTACCTAACACGAACACGACTCAAATAAAAGTGACATGACACAATACATAATCTCATTTTTTACGTAACATAAACACGACGTAAAAAAAAGTAACACGACATGCAAAACTTCTCAAGACTTTATTTCAACACTAGTTTAAAAACTTTATTTTATTCGTATCGTGTTACGTTTTAATTAGATCGTGCTATATAAAAAAAAAGAATTTATGTCGTATCGTATTAGTTAAAAAATAAAATTTTGTGTCGGGGTGTATCGTGTAGCTCTTATTTAGGTCGTGTCTTGTTAAAAAAAAGATTACGTATCGTGATGTGTCGTGTCACATTTTAATTGGATCGTGTACGGATTTCATATCATCTCGTATCATCTCACATTTTAATTGTGTTAGGTAAAAAATTAAATTTCATATCATCTCTTATCGTGTAATTTTGTAATTAGATTGCGTTTGTGTTGGATAAAAAAAATGAGTGAATACTAAAGTGTAAATCAATTAATGAGTAAATTGTCATTAATATATATATATATATATATATATATATATATATATATATATACAAATTATTTTTTGGATACAACACGACCCAATTAAAGCGGCACAACATGATTGTTTTTAAAAAATTTTAACAACAACAAAATAAAATGAAAATAGATTTAAAAAAATATATTTAAGAAAAAATAATAATTTTAGTTAAAAAAAATAATTTCCAACAACAAAAATAATTTTCGACAAAGAAAAATTGTAAAAACTGATTTAAAAAAATGATTTCACCAAATAAAATGATTTCCGAAAAAAATGATTTCCAATAACAAGAAAATGATTTCTAGAAAAAAAAATCAATAAAATATGATTTCGAACATGTCGTGTCTTTTTCATTTGGATCGTGTTCGTGGTAGGTTAAAAAAATATTTCGTCTTGTATCCAATTTTTATTGGGATGTGTTTACATTTAATAAAAAAAATTATGTCGTGTCGATTTTAATTGGATCGTATTCATATCAAGTAAAAAAAAATCTTGTCGTTTCAACAAAAAAATTATTTTTCACTCATTCCATTTTGGGAAAATAGTTTTTTTTCTTTAAATGATAATTAATACATTTATAACTAACTCTAAACAAAGGTCAATTTATTTAAGTTTAAAAAAAAAACTAAAATATTAGAAGGAAGAGGTGAAATGGTGGTGAAACTTCGGATGAAAGAAAGAAGTGAAATGGGGCTTGAATGGTGGTAGGGCAATGTTGTCAATTGAAATTTTTTTGGAGTGTTTATAGAATTCTTGAAGCGCCGTTAGCCATGCCCATAATCTATTTGTTTTTGGTAAATACACTTAATTTATTTTTAATAGTCACAATTGTAAAGGTTCAAATTAGATTAACAACATATATCAATTATTTCTTTGTTATTTTGAAGTACAATTTTTCATTGTTAATAGCCACAATTATCATCCTTGTATGTCGTTGCTCTTTTAAACGGAGGGTGATATTTTTTTATAGGGTATAGCTATTCACACTCCAAAAAATCTTCTTACACTCCATTTTGTTTTCAAATAAAAGTTAAAGAGTCTTATACCCTTATGATTAATTCTTTCCATTTCTCTCACTCACAAAAAGATATAAACCTCTTTTTTACCCCAAAAATTATATACATAATTTAAAAAAATGAACTATAAAAAAAAACAAGCGCTGTAAAAAATATTATATATTTAAAAAAAATGAACTATTAAAAAAAAGCAAAAACCTATTTTTCATCCCAAAAATTATTTTTTTTAAACAAACAAGAACACGACTTAATTAAAAAGAGACACGACACGTGACAAGAAAATTTCTCCACCTAAAATGAGCACAACTAAAATAAAAACAATACGAAGCAAAATCTTTTTTTTTTACCGAACACAAAAACGATCAACTAAAAATGTTGTCCGACATGAAATCTAATTTTTATTTGGCTAATACAAATGAACACAAATAATAGTGACACGAAACAATACAACATGTTACAAACTTAAAAAAATAAGACACGAACACGACCTAGTTAAAAAGCGACATGCCATAAAATATTATTTTTTCACCTAACACGAACATGACTCAAATTAAAAATATAAAATAAGCTAAAAAACCTTTAATAATTAGATTATGTTAAAAAGGCACCATAAATAAAAAAAATGGTATAAATAGTTCTTGAATTTTAAACCAAAAAAAAATGTCAATATTTTATTTTATCTAACACGACCACAGTCTAATTAAAATACAACACGATAAGACATGGATTCTCATTTGTTTACCTACCACGATCCAAATAAATGTGACAATATATTAAATCTTATTTTTTAATCTAACATGAACATGATCTAATTTTTGTTTATCAAACAGTTTTTTATCAAAAAAAAATGTTTTTGTAAATAAAATTGTATTTTATTAAAACTGTTTGTAATAAAAAATGTTTTTATTAAAAGAGTTTTTTATAAAAAAATGCAAAACAGTTAAAAGGTTTTAAACTGTTTTAAAAAAAAATACAGTTTTAAAACTGTTTTGCATTTTTAATAAAAACAATTTAAAAATGTAAACAGTTTAAAAAAATACAATTTAAAACTCTTTTAAAAAAATTCAATTTTAAATCGTTTTACATTTTTAATAAAAATAATTTAAAACTGTAAACAGATCAAAAAAATAAAATTTAAAACTGTTTTTAAAAAAATACAATTTTAAACCTATCTTACATTTTCAATTAAAACAGTTTGAAAAATGTTTAATAAAATACAATTTTAAGACGGTTTTAAATTTTTAATAAAACATTTTTTTTAGTAAAAGGCTGTTTTATAATTAATACTACTTTTTATCAAAATTGTATTTTATTAAAACCGTTTTCTTAATAAAAGACTGTTTTTTTTATTTATTAAAACTGTGTTTTATTAAAACTGTTTTATAATTATTAAAAAAATAGATTTGAGGGACTACATTGGCCAAAACAGTTTTGAAATGTTTTATTTAAACAGTTATGAAAATTAAAAAAATTAAAACAAATTTTTATTTAAGATAGATTTTATAAAAAAAAATATATTTTTTATTAAAAATACAAAATTTTAATTGTTTTTCAAATAAATTTGTTTTAATCGAGGACAATAAAGTAGAAAGTTAAATTTTATAAATTTTAGGGTATAATTAATATTTAGTTAAAAAATGGAGTGTTAGAAAAAAAAAATTGCAGTGCCAATAGCTACTCCCTTTTTTATATTGTTAACATAAACTAAAACATAGTATCAAGCGAACAGAGTTGTTTAGAAATGAGGTACATGCCACACGAAAAAGGCCAAAACATTAAAAAAAAAATACCTCATACCAATCACATCCTAATAAAGATTACTTCTCCTCCGTCAATTTGCTGCTGCAAGAGCCAACCTTAATACATGCTACATGCAATTACTTCTATATTAATTACATGCTCTAGTCTTTTCGAACGATTTGAACTTTTAACTTTTGTCAAGGAAAAACTAAAAAAAGATAGGTATGATGGTACAACTTGAAAAAATAGTACTTGTACTCTAAAGAATAATTTCATTCAAGAGTTAAAGTTATGCCGATACACAGTGCGTCGGCACACAGAGCCATTGACACAGTAAAATGTCAATGGATTGTTGGATAAAAAAAAATCTTTAACGTTATTTTGACACAGTTAATTCAATGTTAATAGTCACAATTGTCGAGGTTCAAATTAGAATAACTAAATTTATCAATTATTTAGAATTTTTTATATTGTTAACATAAACTAAAGCATAGTATCAAGGGAACATAGTTGTTTAGTGGTACATGCCACACAAAAAAGGTCAAAACATAAAACAATACCCGATACCAATCACATCCTAATAAAGGTTACTTCTCCTCCGTTAATTAGAAGCTGCAAGAGCCAACCTTAATACATGCTACATGCAATTACTTCTATATTAATTACATGCTCTAGTCTTTGGAATGATTCGAACTTTTAACTTTTGTCAATGAAAAACTTGAAAAGATAGATATGATGGTACAACTTGACAAAATAGTACTTGTACTCTAAACAATAATTACATTCAAGAGTTAAAGGTATGCCGACAAACATTACGTCGGCACACCGAGCCATTGACACAGTGATATGTTAACTATTTCGGGTCCAATAATTCTCACTATTTAAAGTTTTGATCTATTTGGGATTTGAAAAAAAAGGAGTTTATATATAAAAAAGATGACAAAACTAGTTTTAAAATGACAATATTTTTTTTAATAAAAACGTTTTTTTTAACTTTAATGATAAAAAATCGTGATTTAAAAAAAATGATTTTATATAGAGGAAAAAAAACCGACAAAACTGTTTTTAAAAAGTAAGTATTTTTTAAAATATTTTTTTTTAACTTCAATGATAAAAACAATTGTTTTATAAAAGAAATGTACATTTAAAAAAAATACAGTTTTATCTTTTTAAAAAAACTATATAAAAATTGTTTTTTTTCGTCACAAATGAGGAATAAATCTAGGTAAAGTGTAAATAAGGTTGAAGATTTTTTATTTCTTAAAATTGTTTAAAAATGTAAAAAAATAAGTTTTTATATTTATTAAACAAACTTTTATTTTTGAAAACAATTTTTTTTTCAAAAAAATTATATTTTTTATATTAAAATAGTGTTTTTTAACAATATTTTTTTTTGTATAAAAAAAATATTATTTTCTAATAAAACAATTTTTTAAAAAAAGAAAGAAAGAAGTAGTCTTTGGTACTAAGCCGGGGTTAAGATCCGGTAAGAGTATCACTACTCTTGTCTACATATATATATATCGCACTCATTGAGTTGAGTCGAGGCAAATCTCTTCATCTTTTTTAAAAGAAGACCCTTCTTATGTTTCAAAAGGCCTTAAATGTTAACATTAATAAGTTTTTTATGGATCATATTCGATTTTAGTAAAATTAATATTAAGTTCATGTGAGATAAATATATTTATATTCAATTCATCTTTTTTAATGTTTCAAAAATTTCCATATTTTTCTTAATGTTTTTATGGTTTAGGATTTCATGTCTATTTTTTTTATAATATTTTTAAGGTTTAGAATAAGAGAGGAAAATATATTTGTGAGGATTTTATATGGTGAAAAACTTTTTGAAATAAAATAGAGAAATTTTGAAATAATCGTTTCTTAAAAGCATGTCTACGAACTTTTCATCGAACCACCCAATTTTTATTACATTTCAGTTCAAATTTTATATTGTTAACCTAAACTAAAACTTAGTATCAAGGGAACAGAGTTGTTAAGAGATGAGGTAAATGCCAAACGAAACAAGCCAAAACATAAAACAATACCTAATACCAATCACATCCTAATAAAGATTACTTATCCTCTGTTAATTAGATGCTGCAAGAGCCAACCTTAATAGATGCTACATGCAATTACTTCTATATTAATTACATGCTCTAGTTTTTGCGAATGATTTGAACTTTTTACTTTTATCAATGAAAAACTAAAAAAGATAGTAGTTACATGACAAAAATAGTACTTGTACTCTAAACAATAATTTCACTGAAAAGCATGTCCACTTGGGGAAGAAAAAAATCTGATTTGGGTTGAAAAAAACATCTTTTTTAAAAGAGGATTTGTCTGCAAGTATAAATCGCACTCATTTGGTTGAAAGGAATCAAGGGAAAACTCATCATCTTTTTTAAAAGAAGGTCCTTCCTATGTTTTAAAAGGACTTAAATGTTAACATTAATAAGTTTTTTATTGTTCATATTGGATTTTAGTAACAATTACTATTAAGTTCCTATTAGATAAATATATTTATATTTAATTCATCTTTTTTAATCTTTCAAAAATTTCCATGTTTTTTTTAATGTGCTTATGGTTTAGGATTCCATGTCTATTTTTTTTATAATATTTTTAGGGTTGGAATAAGAGAAGAAAATATATTTGTGAAAGTTTTATACGGTGAGATATTTTTTGAAATAAAATAGAGACATCTTGATCTAGTCGCTTATTAAAAACATGTCTAAGAACTTTTCGTCTAACGACCCAATTTTTAATACATTTCACTTCAAATTTTAGACTTTGCTCATAATAGTTAGGATACAGGAATTTAACATTGAAACGACGTTTTACTTTTAAAACAATTTAACAAATGTAAAAAATATATTAAAATGAATTTGGGTTGAAAATCATACTCTTGTTTAAAAATTTGCTAAAACTCTGTAAGAAAAAAATCAAGTTAATTATTCTCTGACCCTTCAAACATTGCTCCTATTTTTACTTCCCCACCCACACTTTTATTTTCTATACTTAACCCCGTCAACAATTAAAAACGTGTCATTTTACCCCCATACACTAATGGTGTTAAATTGTTGAACAAAAAATCACTCATGTGCACTGAATTTGAGGGTATTTTTGTCCAATTTATTGTGAAAATGATCAATTTTTCATTCGGAAATTTAACGCCATTACAGTCAAGGGGTAAAAAAATGTATTTATAAAAGTTAGGGAGGTTAGGCCTAGAAGATGAAAGTACAAGTGGGGAGGTAAAAATATGTGCAAAGTTTATGCAGTCAAACTATAAAATCGAAAAAAAATGAGAGCATCATAATAATCGTTTATGTGACATTTAAACACTTACCTTTTTCATATCAGTTTTGTATGGACCGTCGTATCTTTTTTCATTTACTTGTCTTAACCCCTGTAATTATATCGTATTTAAACTTACACCCTTCGAAGTTAAAAACATAAGCCTAATAAATATGTCGGTGTCAACCCTCCATTTTATTTGACTTAGCCCTTATAATGACATCGTAACTAGACTTCAAGGGTTCACTGTAAAAAATTTAAACACAATCTCCAAAAAATTGACATCATCAATCTTTCGTCAAAAAACACTCCTAACCTATAATTTGAATTCAGCTCTTCAATTTTAATTCAATAAAATACTTATATCTCTTTCCCCAATTCGTATTCCCAAAAATTTAAAATTCTAACCCAAAATTCTTATTTACCATTAGCCCAACTCTACAAATTCCAATTTAAAACATGGATTAATGTTGGTATAGTAAAACCTAGTGAGAATCATATCCAACCCAACACCACCTGCCTCGACTCAAATTTTTAATAATTTAATATTTAGTTAGCATCGTATCTCAGCAGATATTACATTATTCAACCTCCAGTGTCAAATAAAATCTTTGTAAACATCCAACTAAAATTTCAAAATAATGATATCACATAAAAGTAAATAAATATAGTCTTTTTTTCTCTATTGCATCATATATTCTATGGGTTGGCTTATCTATACACAATATAGTCTAGTAGGATTTCCAACACAGGCTTTTTGGTAAAAGCACTAGTGTTGCATTCAGTGTATGCGGTTGTGGGGTGTAACTAAGTAAAAAGATAGGGGGGTTGGTGGTAGTATTCTATCATTAGTCCTCCCATTGGGGCTCGGTGTGGAATTTCCTTTCTTCGCTTGGTCGTACTGTAATTAACAACAGTTGGGGGAGGCGTTGACGGAGTGAAACTGTATCTTGTTGCTCTTCTTCCTTCCGTGGCTACTGCTGCTGTACGACTCTTCCGAATTAGATTTTATCTCAAAATGAACATATGTCCCAACAATCTATAATTAATAAATACATCAATATTATTAAATTAACCCCAATCAAGTGAAGTCGTGATAAAAATTAAATTCAGGTATCTTAATAATTTAAGATTGTTAAATGTTAATAGTAGCTTGCAACCAAGAGAGCAAAATCGGAAAGAGTCTAGGAGACTTCGATCACATACTTCGCAGGTGTTAGTGACTCCTTTCCCGGGTCTTGGCTGTGGGCGTTCGTTGAGGAAGACAACATTGACACTGTTGATAATGTAGGTTTGAATGACACTAATGTCTAGGTACTTCTGAATATCATAAACATTAATCACATCATGATATGATGACCTTCTTATCTGTATCAAGGAATAGAAAAAGAAAAAAAAGTCTAAATAAAAGCTTAAAGCCTAAGAAGAATCAAAAGAATATTGAAAACCCAAGGTGGAAGAGTAGGAACCTGTATGAAATGATGGTCTTCATGATAGGCCAAACGGAGAGAATAGAGGGGACCGTTCATGCAATCTAAGCAATACATATTGCATTCGCTTTTGTGTGAATCAACGTGTAGCTTACAATGAACAAAGAAGCTCTCTCGCAAAAGTGGCTTCAACTATGGTGATCATATTGCATTCATTCAATATGATAGAAATTTGACATTCAACCGTTCATCCAATCTAAGCAATATATATTGCATTCGAAGCAAATGTTTACTGAAATTTGGCTTGTTGATAGTCATCACATGATTTCTTAAATTTTGTACTTGTGTCGAGAGTCGTTGGTTTCTTAAATTTGTATAATTAACCTGATTAAAATTGTATTTTTTTTGGAGTTAATATTAAAAAAATTAAAATGCTCGTCATTTATGTTTATTCCTAATTCTCATTTTGTAGTAATCTAAAACTTTTCATGTTTAATCATTGCATCAAAATGAACAAATTTGAAAGATTGTACAAAAATAATAACCATGTCTAGCATATCAAGTATAAAACTCATTTGCCCTAAAACAATACTCTTATTAAAGCTATGCCCCAACTTATTACAATGGAAAATAGTAACAAAAACTAAAATTTCTAAATTTGCCAAATATAAAAATAATTAGTAGGTACCTAAAACGTGATTCAATATTTATGTGACATTTTAACAAATGGTTGATTTTGCAATGACGGACTTTTTAGGATACCTAGACATGGAAAATCACCAAAAGATCAAGGGAAAAAAATTAAAAATCGTACTCCCTCTATCCCAAATTGGTAGTCCCAATTTAAAAACTGCCATTTTTAAGGATATTTTACATCAATGACCGTGCTCAAGGCATATTCATTATCATGGAACTTTATTCATTAATTACTTCCAAAAAGTAAGCCTATATTTATGTGAAGGGTCCTGATAACATGTGACCTCACATTAAGATTCCAAAAAATTATGGACAGAGTTCTGACAAAGAATTAATAGGAAACAAATAATCATATCAAGCTCTAGTACTTACTATTTTGCGGGTCAAAACATGTGCCCTAACATGTTATCATTTTCCTTACGTGAATGAGCAAATATAAAATCTATGCACAATGAAGACCATCCATTGTACAAGTAGCTTCATCAATGTACTTCCTTAAGGTAACGATCCATTTAAAGAGGAGTTGTAGAAAAATTACAAAGACCATGAATTAAGCATAATCAGATTCCATAAAACATATGCATTATCTAATTCTCATTGTAGTTCTCGTAAAATTTAGAAGTTATCAACTATAGATAGCGCATGAGAAATGACTCTAATAGAACAAGATATACACTATAATTTTTTTTTTTTGGGGGGGGGGGGAGGGGGGGAGTGCTGGATTCCACAATAGTTACTAAGACGACATTAAATTTCCATTTTAAAATATCTTGAAAAATAATCAATTAAGAAATTAAAAAAAATTACCCATATGACTAAAGTGTATAGCTCATTGTACAAAGCACCCCAAGTAGTTATACATCATAGGCCTAAGAATATAAAAAGTCTTATTCCAAACAAATCACGAAACAGTTGTTAGCACAATACATTTATTAATCGGATGTTACTGAAATGAAGACTTAAAAAGTTGTGGGGCAAAAGAATATGGGAGTACGCAATTATAATGTGATTTTTTATATTCTTTATGGGATTCACCAAATGATTAATGTTCATTGTTTTTTTTATCAGCAGGAAGTAATAGAAAGCAAAAACAGATACAGAAACTGTAACAGGGCACATAGGCCTCAAACTGAAAAAATCATAATAGTGTTGGCTATACATTGGCATTTCGCTCAAAGCTTAATGTGCAAGAGGGAAAAAATCATGAAAAAAATCAAATGACTATTCAGAATCAAGGTTATCATTTTCTTGTAAAGTAAAGGCATAGTTATGAAATTCTTATAAAACAAAAATCAAAGTATCAATTGAAATGGATTTCAAAATAACAATACAATGGCCATGTGTTGGGACATATTTTTTTACAGAAAGAAAAAATGCATTTACTTGGAACAATTCAACATTACAAGCCTAGTAAGCCAGGAAGGAAAGTCTACTTTCTAGAAAACAAGAGATGAAAAGGACAGAGCATGTTTAGCTAAAGCATGAGGCACTACATTACATTCCCTAGGGCTATATTTAAACACTAGGTTCGAAAATTTAGAAATGATATTTTTTTCATCGGATATGAAATTTCCTGCTAGAGGAAGAGAGGATAAGTGCGACTTAATTCGTTGGATGACCCCAGGGCATCAATTTTGTTGGAGAATTTTTAAAATAAGTGAGTAAGAGCTTTGGGAGTAAAAGCTTAAAAGCTTGTCCCACATTGGAAGTATATGGAGAAAAGTCAGAAGCTAACCCAATATAAAAGGGAAAGTGTCCCATATTGGAAAATGAGTACAGCTTAGTGATACCCACTAAGCTATAAAAGGATTGGGCAACCTTTGAGTCCCAAATTGGAAAAATATTAAGAAAGTGTGCACTTAATAAGTAGAAATGCAAGATGAAGAGTTACTTCATCTAGAATTTAAGAGGTTGTTCAAGAGACCACTAATACGGTGCGAAGCACTGCACACACACGCACACCCACGCGCGCGCGTGCGGGGTAGTGGGCTGTAGAGGCGCTAGTGACGCACTTTGCACTTTGCGTGTTAGCAGTGGTAGCGGTTTGTCGGGATTCGTCCGGCTCGGGCGCGGTCACTTTTTAGTGGGTCCGTATAAAACCGTTTCGGTATTACTGTACCTATTCGAAAATGGTTTAATACTGTTGGTAATTAACAGTCATGCCATTCCGAAATTAAGTGAAGACTGTTAAAACTTAATAGTCATGACCCTTGAGATGCAGCCTTTCATTTCCTCTAAATAAAGGCATCCTATTTCGAAATTGCACATAATAAATATTACCCAGTTCCGAAATTTCCAACCCCTTGCTATTACTCTTACAATTTTCAGTAGATATAAATTATCTTATTCTATTTTGTGCACATAAACTGAATAAGAACTTAATTAATTGTTCTTCACTGCTGCATCCAAAGGCTGTCTTCAAATATACAAGTTGCAGGCAGTGCAAGTTGCTTCATTGTATCTTGAGTATGGATTTGCGGATTTTCATTTGTATACCGAAGTTATTTATGTGGGGGAAATACTGTATTTAGGAAAGTGACATCACGCCTTGAAGTTTTCTAGTATCTATTCAGAATTTACATTATTGTATTGAAGTTGACATTATTGTGATATATAAAGAGTTCCATTACTGTATTTGCATTCATATTATCCAACAATATAAATACATTATTATCAGAAATGGCCGACTCTTCCAAATCACTTCGACAAATAACATAAGGATTTGTTAAGTTGGACCGTCTTGATGGTGGTAATTTACTGCGTTGGCAGAAAAAGGTTCATTTTATTCTACCAACATTGAAGATTATATATGTCTTGTCACAACCGAAACCAAATGAAGAAGAAGATGAAACCGTGGAATAGACTAGGCAATGAACAAAATGGGAGACCGATGATTATTTGTGTCGTTATCACATTCTCAATGCACTTGCTGACAATTTGTTCGACTTGTACCAAAATGTTCTGACTGCAAAAACATTGTGGGATACATTGGAGACGAAATATCTTACGGAAGATGCTACAAGTAAGAAGTTACTTATCGGTTAGTTTTTAAGCTTTAAAATGCATGATAATAAGCATGTGCTAGAACAATTTCATGACATCCAACGCATCATAAATCATTGCAAACTGAAAAAGTTAAATATGGATGATAATGTAATTGTTTCTGCTATATTTGAAAAACTTCCTCCTTCTTGGAAAGATTATAAGAAAGAACTCAAACACAAAAAGGAGGATCTTTCACTTGAAGAATTAGAGACTCACTTAAGAATTGAACAAGAGTCTCGAATTCTATATGGTAAAGAGGAACAAGAAAATTCTGTTTCTAAGGTCCAAGTGGTGGAGGAAGAAAATGAGTAAAAATATGGCAATCATGGAAAAAATAACAAGCGGAAGAAATTTTCAAATAATTCTAAAGCAAACAAAAAGAAGAAAGGAAATTGTTTTCATTGAAACAAACCAGGTCACTTCAAGAAGGATTGTCGTGAGTTCAAGAAACTAAAGAAAAAAGGAGGGATATCACACACAAAGTAAAAATTTGCTGCTATGATATCCGAGGCTAATATGCTTGGAGGAGACAACTCTTGGTGGATTGATTCTGGTTCCATAACGCATGTTTGTAAGGACAAGAACTTGTTCTTTGCCTATGAAGTAGTAGAAGGAGATGTTCTATATATGGGAAATTGTTCTACTACTGCGATTAAAGGTAAAGGGACAATGGATCTGGAATTCACTTCCAAAAAAATCCTTAGCCTCACCAATATTTTTCATGTTCCTGATGTTAGGAAAAATTTAGTTTCTGGAAGTCTTCTTAACAAATTTGTCTTTAAGCTTGTATTTGAGTGAGACAAATTTATTCTGATTAAGAGTGGTACCTTTGTAGGCAAAGGATATTTGTATGAGGGCATATTATTAGAAGAAGTAGATGATGTTACACTTGAGAGAAGACGAGATAACCATAATAACAACGGAGAAGAATCCATAATGAAGAAGTGGAATTGGTAAGAAATTTACATAAATAGAAGGCAAATTAAATGATTTTTTGTAAAGTCTTCTTTCTGGCCCAAACGGTAAAATGGCATATGAACTTTTTGGTTGAAAAAGATATCTTTCATAACATTATTCATTGCAATTTGAGTAACAATCAGATTTATTGTATGTTGTCCTCTCTTTTGTTATCAATGTAAATGATGAAGGACTTTATCCCCAGATCAAATGGCTAAACAAATTTTTTATCTTGCAACCTCTAATTTAATGATTTATATTCCCTCAAATTTCTAAACATGTCTATTAGATTATAATGATCTTTTGGGGTATCGCTATATGTTACCATTTTTATCTCTTATAATTTATAGGCTCGCAAATATAAATCAATTGAAAAGACAAACTAGTTTAAGACCATATTATTTTTAAATAGGTTATTTCATAATAGGTTAGTTCCCCAATTTGACATATGATCATTTAAGATTCTTTAGGTTATTCCATTATTATCCAAACTAGGTTTTAGCCCCGTGCGATGCGCAGGCGACTTGAAAATTCTATCAGTGATTTCCAAATCTGAAAAGTTAATTAAATCATCTTTAAATATAGTAAGATTAGTATTGATCCATTTGTAACAATTTATTTAGAAATAATGTCAATCATTTATCAGGAATTTCATTAGAGGTTATACCAAATAGGATAAATGCATTTTTTGAAGCAAGCATATTAACATTGTAAATAATATATTAAAGGTAAATACACCCATTTGTAAAACTCGTCATAGGTAAAGACATCAATGTTTGAGATGATATGAAGATATCACTCGCTCACCATCTGAAAGTACATAGTGGCAATCTACTTACACACAACACATCATATTATCAATCCGTAATGCATAAAAATAAAAAGATATATAGATAATATGAAAGGATATGTACGTATATACAAAGATATAGAAAGGGATAAACATTATATTCAATAGATACAATGATTATTCAAATAAATTTTACTATAAAACAAAAAGAAATCTAAAAAAATTTAACATTTGCAAAGCAAAACTACTATATTTACATTCAAACCAGCAAAAATAAGCAAAGAAATTTTAACAACTGATATTTCAATTTACAACAAAATTTGAAGACATCAACTCCACATAATAAATAACTAAACCCAACTGAATGAATTCATAAAAAAAAAAGAATCCGTTCAAATTAACTGACAAACCATCTCAATATAAAACCAAAATCGAAATACATGTATATATATGAACAATATGTCAAGACTAACAACAAAAATTTAACAAATCAAATTACATTAGAATTTGAAGAAATCAACTCCATAATAACTACAACATATCTCGGACTTCAAACCTTTCTAAACAACTGCATATTCACTAATCATGATAGTTGAAGAAGACAAAAATTCATGATGTAGAAGTTAAAAATTCCACCACATTGATACTTTTCTCAAGATTGGGCAGATGGAAAACTGTGTTGAGTTTAAAATATGGAGAGGAAGGTATGGGATCATGATAAGCCAATTGCCATATTTATGAATGATAGAGAGAGGCATTCTTTCAATTTGGAAGAGATGAATGGGTTGTGAAGGATGTAGAAAATAGAGTTGCTTTAGCTTAAGCCTTTTCGAGGCCGAAAGTTTTATTGACATCATACTCTTTTTGGAGTCACCTTAATTACATCTCCATTTTGAAAAATCTTGTAAAATCCACACTTGAAGACGCCATATATATATATATATATATATATATATATATATATATATATATATATATTATATTGACAATGTCATACTTCATTACTATGTCAGGGAAGTCGGGCCCGTTTAGACTTTTATGAGAGAGGTCAAGGTCATTCCATTATTGAACCTGAATTGAAGATCCTTCATATTAAAGGTGTAAATTCGTGTAGTCAATTGCCATAAGAAGTCAATATCAACCTATGGGGATTATAAAATTAAATATATATTTTGGAAGAGTGTATGACCAACTATTAAAAATTTAATTTGGACGTGAAGCCTTCGATGTTTGAGATATAATCTCCTTTTTATATGGAAAAAATATATAATTGTTAGGAGAACCCCAAAAGAATGTTTATCTTAATGGGTGATGTGAAAGGCACTCTATTAAAGCTTTATGAATATAACTCTAACAATAATATAAACCCACACCAACAAAAACTGAATAATAAATCAAATTGCAAGTAAACTCACAAACTCCAACATAATGTAAATAACTAAATATAACTTGGGATTATTCCCTTACAATTCTTCCAAATAAAATACGAAACTCGAGCAGAAGAGCACCTAAGTTAGAATCAACGAAGCTGAAATTTGATAAGCACGAGAGATCGCATGGCTGGTATAGTGGCAGTCCCGCTATCTTTGTCTATAAACAACCTGGTGGGGGAAAAATATTTATAATTTGGGTCAGAGCCAAAGATGTGAAAGAATTAACTTAATTAATTTATGATGCAATAATACAGTTGATGCAAAATAAGTATTCCCCCTTATCGACACTCATATGCCTATAACACCTCACCTCTCATTTACGTGTGACAAGTGTCACATCCCAAAATATTCCAAGTAATGAATTATGACATCGTCGCATAAAAAATGAATATATCATTAATTAATCATTTAAATGTAATTCCTACATTTAATTACCAACATCCATTTATTCTAGTCACACGAGTTTCATAAATAAAACATAAACCTCTATTATGCGTTATGGGGTCCAATTGTAATTAGTGTCCGTATTCTTAGACAATTAAATTATTTCATTACTGTCAATGTGTGTGTGTGTATATATATATATATATATATATATATATATATATATATATATATATATATATATATATATATATATATATATATATCTCACACAAGGGCATCTACTGTTGGTGTCTAATTCGTGCTCTATCTGCATGTCCGAAGGAATTGCTTATCCTAAATGGACATCACAAAACATATACAAGTTGGGGGTGGTCCCTACGCATGACACCTGTATACGGCCCATACCCAACGGTGACATAGGAACGGTCAACGCCAACCCTACCTCTCATGGGTGGAGCCTCCACGGAGTACTTATAGGGTCAATACAACGTTAAACCCACCTATGTTGATGTGTGGTACGCGGCCCGATGCGCGACGATCCACTGGTATGTCCACACACAAATATGTAATAGTATATATTATTATCCCATATAACATGTATGAGTAATTACTCCATAATTACCATAAAAGTCCAACTGCAATCCACACTGTTAAATTAATAATTTACCATTTAATAGATTATTAATTTCCATTCTATAAAGTAATTACATAACCATCTAGTTTTAAGTAATTATCGTTAATTCGAATGTGGGAATAACATCATTCCTTCAATTAATTAATTTTAAAGTCCCCAGTTTTTAGTTGCTTTTATCTACACTAAACTAAGCCAACACCGTATACTAACCAATCCATGCCAAATCTCATTTATGTCCCCAAAAGCTACCACCAAGCCCAAGGAAAAGAAGTAGATGAAAAGTCTAAAGCCCCCTAGCGCCGCTCAAACGAGTGATAGGGTCGTTCAGCGACCTGACATGTCGTTTGAACGACATGTCATGTCGTTTGAACGACGTCTTCCCCTTTTCTCCACGTCACCTTTTCTCAGTGTTTCCGAATTTTAACTCCAAACTCCAAATAGTATACGTATCCAGCAGTTTATATTGTAAGATTCATATTCAACCCCAACAAAAGTGATTTCCATTCTGAAATTCATACTTTTGAAGACCTCCAATTTCTAATAAGATTAGTTTCAGAATAAGGGGTATTTGTTAGGGATTCTATATTCAGATTTTCATCCCATCAATTTATAATAATAGTCTTCACATTAATTATTCAATTACCCCCAACAACTATCAAAACTTAAAGGAATCTAACATCAAATTTCACAATTATGATACTTAATTTCTGGGATAAATCTATATAAGAAATCACTCATCTACATACATTATTCATCATTAAATCAAAGACATTAAGACCTAATTTCCAGAAATCGAAAGGGAATAATTCATATTGCATCAAGAAATAAATTGGAAGATAAATTAAGCAAGAAGATTCTTGCCTGAAAATTTGAAGATAAACGCTTTGAAAACCCTTGATTTCTTTTTTGTTCTTACCCCTTTTCCTTCTTTTAGTGTTTCTCCCTTCTTCATCCCGTGGCTACTAGTTTAGGTTTTATTTTTTGTTAGTGGGGAAGTGGATTACCCCAACTTAACCAATGTATTATTGATAATCCCGAGCTGGGTCAAAACCCAACTTTTGGACCTCCAAATAAGCCCGAAATCATAACCCAACTAGCCTAAAAGTTCCCTAACTCCTATACCTATGACCCGGGACTAATTTTAAATATTTAAAACACAAAACCAGGTTTCTAATGCTCCCCAAAACGTGTCCCAAATATTTTCATTTACTGAGGCTTTTTTAATATGTTCCAACGACGCGCGCCCAATAATTCATTTATAAATTATTTATTTTTCACTCGCTAACCCATTACGTCAAGTTCAGTTTTCATTTTTATAAAACCATAAATGCTTACTCAAATTAAAAATTTTACTCACTTAAGTTTTAAATCCTCCCAATTTAATTTATTCTAAAAATTAAAAATTCGAAATCGTTAAATCCATTAGATCGAAATATTTTATTCCAAAAATTTACAGGGTATTACAGGGAGCAATTGAAACTAGGCTTTGTTTAATATTGGACTAAATTTAATATTTTGCACAATTTACTATGAAGTCATGAATATTATGGAACCCAATATTAAACAATTTAGTCCATTTGAAAAACTGTGTTAATTGACACACATCTAATTTATTCTAATGTTCACACACCTAGAACTAAACCAAATCATATTTAGCCAATCAACAACAAGATCAATAGAAAACTTATAAATGATGAAAATGAAATAAAGCGAGTCGAATGTTGGACATTCTCTACTTAAGACGAAATTCGTCCTCGTAAATGGTATTTATGGCTGAAATCAATGGGCGTCTACCTTCCAGGATGATAAAATGACCTCTACACGTGCAAGAAACACTTCAATTTGTGTGTCCCGCGAACCAATTATGTTTTATACTCTCTCCGACTCAATTGAGAATGGAAAGTATTGAAAAAATATTTTTCTCTCTTATAAAATGAAGACAAGTATTGTCATTACAAGCAACAATTTGTTATTTCATAAAAGAATGTGTCTTTTTTTTTTTGTCATTTTAGGGATGTTATTTACGAACAGTCACAACTAACGGTGAAGAGTTTCTACCTTTAGCGATGATTTTGAAAAATAGCACTATATATAGTGAACAGTCACAACGTTTAACGATAGTTAAGAAAAATTATCACGGGAAATTAAATAAAATTTTCAATAATTTCATAAATAAATGCGACAATTCGAAACTAAATTTCTCATTCATTATCTGTCTATTTTTAACAAATGAATATACCACTTCACTAGTCTTTGTACAAGAATCCTATACCTCTTTGGTCTAACTATGGTCGATATGTGGGTCCAACTTTTATAATGACGCAAAATGGACAAAACACTAATTTGATCAATGTATGAATTTGTGTAAAAACAAAATATTTGTCAACAACTTTAACTAAAAGATTGTTTGGTTCAATGGTAGAGTCATAGAACCTATGGAAATATCGAAAATGACATATTTTGTCAAGAGGTTGAAATGTTAGAAATTTATTACCTAATATTATGGGTTCAAAAGAGATGACTGCAAATATCAATAATCTAGGGAGCGGCTATTGCCGCTCCATAACAATCTTCTGGCACTCCCATTCATATTAGAATGACAAACCTACCCTTGTAATAAAATGCAAACTTTCTTCCACATTAATTTTATGTTATTTTTTTAAACACTTCACTATTAAAAAATAAATAAATATCACAAAGCTCCAATCTTATTTTTTAAAAGCGACACGATACGCTCCGACATAAAATTTTATTTTTTAACAAACACATTTCAAAAGTGACACAACACGACATACATCTTTTTTTTTAACTAACATGATCTAATTGAAACGTAACACGACACGACATGAAATCTCACGTTTACCTAACACGAACACGACTCAAATAAAAGTGACATGACACAATATAGAATCTCATTTTTTACGTAACATAAACACGACGTAAAAAAAAGTAACACGACATGCAAAACTTCTCAAGACTTTATTTCAACACTAGTTTAAAAAACTTTATTTTATTCGTATCGTGTTACGTTTTAATTAGATCGTGCTATATAAAAAAAAAAAAGAATTTATGTCGTATCGTATTAGTTAAAAAATAAAATTTTGTGTCGGGGTGTATCGTGTAGCTCTTATTTAGGTCGTGTCTTGTTAAAAAAAAGATTACGTATCGTGATGTGTCGTGTCACATTTTAATTGGATCGTGTAAGGATTTCATATCATCTCGTATCATCTCACATTTTAATTGTGTTAGGTAAAAAATTAAATTTCATATCATCTCTTATCGTGTAATTTTGTAATTAGATTGCGTTTGTGTTGGATAAAAAAGATGAGTGAATACTAAAGTGTAAATCAATTAATGAGTAAATTGTCATTAATATATATATATATATATATACAAATTCTTTTTTGGATACAACACGACCCAATTAAAGCGGCACAACATGATTGTTTTTAAAAAATTTTAACAACAACAAAATAAAATGAAAATAGATTTAAAAAAATAGATTTAAGAAAAAATAATAATTTTAGTTAAAAAAAATAATTTTCGACAAAGAAAAATTGTAAAAATTGATTTAAAAAAATGATTTCACCAAATAAAATGATTTCCGAAAAAAATGATTTCCAATAACAAGAAAATGATTTCTAGAAAAAAAAATCAATAAAATATGATTTCGAACATGTCGTGTCTTTTTCATTTGGATCGTGTTCGTGGTAGGTTAAAAAAATATTTCGTCTTGTATCCAATTTTTATTGGGATGTGTTTACATTTAATAAAAAAAATTATGTCGTGTCACTTTTAATTGGATCGTATTCATGTCAAGTAAAAAAAAAAATCTTGTCGTTTCAACAAAAAAATTATTTTTCACTCATTCCATTTTGGGAAAATAGTTTTTTTCTTTAAATGATAATTAATACATTTATAACTAACTCTAAACAAAGGTCAATTTATTTAAGTTTAAAAAAAAAACTAAAATATTAGAAGGAAGAGGTGAAATGGTGGTGAAACTTCGGATGAAAGAAAGAAGTGAAATGGGGCTTGAATGGTGGTAGGGCAATGTTGTCAATTGAAATTTTTTTGGAGTGTTTATAGAATTCTTGAAGCGCCGTTAGCCATGCCCATAATCTATTTGTTTTTGGTAAATACACTTAATTTATTTTTAATAGTCACAATTGTAAAGGTTCAAATTAGATTAACAACATATATCAATTATTTCTTTGTTATTTTGAAGTACAATTTTTCAATCTTAATAGCCACAATTATCATCCTTGTATGTCGTTGCTCTTTTAAACGGAGGGTGATATTTTTTTATAGGGTATAGCTATTCACACTCCAAAAAATCTTCTTACACTCCATTTTGTTTTCAAATAAAAGTTAAAGAGTCTTATACCCTTATGATTAATTCTTTCCATTTCTCTCACTCACAAAAAGATATAAACCTCTTTTTTACCCCAAAAATTATATACATAATTTAAAAAAATGAACTATAAAAAAAAACAAGCGCTGTAAAAAATATTATATAATTCAAAAAAATGAACTATTAAAAAAAAGCAAAAACCTATTTTTCATCCCAAAAATTATTTTTTTTAAACAAACAAGAACACGACTTAATTAAAAAGAGACACGACACGTGACAAGAAAATTTCTCCACCTAAAATGAGCACCACTAAAATAAAAACAATACGAAGCAAAATCTTTTTTTTTTACCGAACACAAAAACGATCAACTAAAAATGTTGTCCGACATGAAATCTAATTTTTATTTGGCTAATACAAATGAACACAAATAATAGTGACACGAAACAATCCAACATGTTACAAACTTAAAAAAATAAGACACGAACACGACCTAGTTAAAAAGCGACATGCCATAAAATATTATTTTTTCACCTAACACGAACATGACTCAAATTAAAAATATAAAATAAGCTAAAAAAACATTAATAATTAGATTATGTTAAAAAGGCACCATAAATAAAAAAAATGGAATAAATAGTTCTTGAATTTTAAACAAAAAAAAAATGTCAATATTTTATTTTATCTAACACGACCACAGTCTAATTAAAATACAACACGATAAGACATGGATTCTCATTTGTTTACCTACCACGATCCAAATAAATGTGACAATATATTAAATCTTATTTTTTAATCTAACATGAACATGATCTAATTTTTGTTTATCAAACAGTTTTTTATCAAAAAAAAATGTTTTTTTAAATAAAATTGTATTTTATTAAAACTGTTTGTAATAAAAAATGTTTTTATTAAAAGAGTTTTTTATAAAAAAAATGCAAAACAGTTAAAAGGTTTTAAACTGTTTTAAAAAAAAATACAGTTTTAAAACTGTTTTGCATTTTTAATAAAAACAATTTAAAAATGTAAACAGTTTAAAAAAATACAATTTAAAACTCATTTAAAAAAATTCAATTTTAAATCGTTTTACATTTTTAATAAAAATAATTTAAAACTGTAAACAGATAAAAAAAAATACAATTTAAAACTGTTTTTAAAAAAATACAATTTTAAACCTATCTTACATTTTCAATTAAAACAGTTTTAAAAATGTTTAATAAAATACAATTTTAAGACGGTTTTACATTTTTAATAAAACATTTTTTTTAGTAAAAGGCTGTTTTTTAATTAATACTACTTTTTATCAAAATTGTATTTTATTAAAACCGTTTTCTTATTAAAAGACTATTTTTTTTATTTATTAAAACTGTATTTTATTAAAACTGTTTTATAATTATTAAAAAAATAGATTTGAGGGACTACATTGGCCAAAACAGTTTTGAAATGTTTTATTTAAACAGTTATGAAAATTAAAAAAATTAAAACAAATTTTTATTTAAGATAGATTTTATAAAAAAAATATATATTTTTTATTAAAAATACAAAATTTTAATTGTTTTTCAAATAAATTTGTTTTAATTGAGGACAATAAAGTAGAAAGTTAAATTTTATAAATTTTAGGGTATAATTAATATTTAGTTAAAAAATGGAGTGTTAGAAAAAAAAATTTGCAGTGCCAATAGCTACTCCCTTTTTTATATTGTTAACATAAACTAAACATAGTATCAAGGGAACAGAGTTGTTTAGAAATGAGGTACATGCCACACGAAAAAGGCCAAAACATTAAAAAAAAAAATACCTCATACCAATCACATCCTAATAAAGATTACTTCTCCTCCGTCAATTTGCTGCTGCAAGAGCCAACCATAATACATGCTACATGCAATTACTTCTATATTAATTACATGCTCTAGTCTTTTCGAACGATTTGAACTTTTAACTTTTGTCAAGGAAAAACTAAAAAAAGATAGGTATGATGGTACAACTTGAAAAAATAGTACTTGTACTCTAAAGAATAATTTCATTCAAGAGTTAAAGTTATGCCGATACACAGTGCGTCGGCACACAGAGCCATTGACACAGTAAAATGTCAATGGATTGTTGGATAAAAAAAAATCTTTAACGTTATTTTGACACAGTTAATTCAATGTTAATAGTCACAATTGTCGAGGTTCAAATTAGAATAACTAAATTTATCAATTATTTAGAATTTTTTATATTCTTAACATAAACTAAAGCATAGTATCAAGGGAACATAGTTGTTTAGAGGTACATGCCACACAAAAAAGGTCAAAACATAAAACAATACCCGATACCAATCACATCCTAATAAAGGTTACTTCTCCTCCGTTAATTAGAAGCTGCAAGAGCCAACCTTAATACATGCTACATGCAATTACTTCTATATTAATTACATGCTCTAGTCTTTGGAATGATTCGAACTTTTAACTTTTGTCAATGAAAAACATGAAAAGATAGATATGATGGTACAACTTGACAAAATAGTACTTGTACTCTAAACAATAATTACATTCAAGAGTTAAAGGTATGCCGACACACATTACGCCGGCACACCGAGCCATTGACACAGTGATATGTTAACTATTTCGGGTCCAATAATTCTCACTATTTAAAGTTTTGATCTATTTGGGATTTGAAAAAAAAGGAGTTTATATATAAAAAAGATGACAAAACTAGTTTTAAAATGACAATATTTTTTTTAATAAAAACGGTTTTTTAAACTTTAATGATAAAAAATCGTGATTTAAAAAAAATGATTTTATATAGAGGAAAAAAAACCGACAAAACAGTTTTTAAAAAGTACGTATTTTTTAAAATATTTTTTTTTTAACTTCAATGATAAAAATAATTGTTTTATAAAAGAAATGTACATTTAAAAAAAATACAGTTTTATCTTTTTAAAAAAACTATATAAAAATTGTTTTTTTTCGTCACAAATGAGGAATAAATCTAGGTAAAGTGTAAATAAGGTTGAAGATTTTTTATTTCTTAAAATTGTTTAAAAATGTAAGAAAATAAGTTTTTATATTTATTAAACAAACTTTTATTTTTTAAAACAATTTTTTTTTCAAAAAAATTATATTTTTTATATTAAAATAGTGTTTTTTAACAATATTTTTTTTTGTATAAAAAAATATTATTTTCTAATAAAACAATTTTTTTAAAAAAAGAAAGAAAGAAGTAGTCTTTGGTACTAAGCCGGGGTTAAGACCCGGTAAGAGTATCACTACTCTTGTCTACATATATATATCGCACTCATTGAGTTGAGTCGAGGCAAATCTCTTCATCTTTTTTAAAAGAAAACCATTCTTATGTTTCAAAAGGCCTTAAATGTTAACATTAATAAGTTTTTTATTGATCATATTCGATTTTAGTAAAATTAATATTAAGTTCATGTGAGATAAATATATTTATACTTAATTCATCTTTTTTAATGTTTCAAAAAATTCCATATTTTTCTTAATGTTTTTATGGTTTAGGATTTCATGTCTATTTTTTTTATAATATTTTTAAGGTTTAGAATAAGAGAGGAAAATATATTTGTGAGGATTTTATATGGTGAAAAACTTTTTGAAATAAAATAGAGAAATTTTGAAATAATCGTTTCTTAAAAGCATGTCTACGAACTTTTCATCGAACAACCCAATTTTTATTACATTTCAGTTCAAATTTTATATTGTTAACCTAAACTAAAACTTAGTATCAAGGGAACAGAGTTGTTAAGAGATGAGGTAAATGCCAAACGAAACAAGCCAAAACATAAAACAATACCTAATACCAATCACATCCTAATAAAGATTACTTATCCTCTGTTAATTAGATGCTGCAAGAGCCAACCTTAATAGATGCTACATGCAATTACTTCTATATTAATTACATGCTCTAGTTTTTGCGAATGATTTGAACTTTTTACTTTTATAAATGAAAAACTAAAAAAGATAGTAGTTACATGACAAAAATAGTACTTGTACTCTAAACAATAATTTCACTGAAAAGCATGTCCACTTGGGGAAGAAAAAAATCTGATTTGGGTTGAAAAAAACAACTTTTTTAAAAGAGGATTTGTCTGCAAGTATAAATCGCACTCATTGGGTTGAAAGGAATCAAGGCAAAACTCATCATCTTTTTTAAAAGAAGGTCCTTCCTATGTTTTAAAAGGACTTAAATGTTAACATTAATAAGTTTTTTATTGTTCATACTGGATTTTAGTAACAATTACTATTAAGTTCCTATTAGATAAATATATTTATATTTAATTCATCTTTTTTAATCTTTCAAAAATTTCCATGTTTTTTTTAATGTGCTTATGGTTTAGGATTCCATGTCTATTTTTTTTATAATATTTTTAGGGTTGGAATAAGAGAAGAAAATAAATTTGTGAAAGTTTTATACGGTGAGATATTTTTTGAAATAAAATAGAGACATCTTGATCTAGTCGCTTATTAAAAACATGTCTAAGAACTTTTCGTCTAACGACCCAATTTTTAATACATTTCACTTCAAATTTTAGACTTTGCTCATAATAGTTAGGATACAGGAATTTAACATTGAAACGACGTTTTACTTTTAAAACAATTTAACAAATGTAAAAAATATATTAAAATGAATTTGGGTTGAAAATCATACTCTTGTTTAAAAATTTGCTAAAACTCTGTAAGAAAAAAATCAAGTTAATAATTCTCTGACCCTTCAAACATTGCTCCTATTTTTACTTCCCCACCCACACTTTTATTTTCTATACTTAACCCCGTCAACAATTAAAAACGTGTCATTTTACCCCCATACACTAATGGTGTTAAATTGTTGAACAAAAAATCACTCATGTGCACTGAATTTGAGGGTATTTTTGTCCAATTTATTGTGAAAATGATCAATTTTTCATTCGGAAATTTAACGCCATTACAGTCAAGGGGTAAAAAAATGTATTTATAAAAGTTAGGGAGGTTAGGCCTAGAAGATGAAAGTACAAGTGGGGAGGTAAAAATATGTGCAAAGTTTATGCAGTCAAACTATAAAATCGAAAAAAAATGAGAGCATCATAATAATCGTTTATGTGACATTTAAACACTTACCTTTTTCATATCAGTTTTGTATGGACCGTCGTATCTTTTTTCATTTACTTGTCTTAACCCCTGTAATTATATCGTATTTAAACTTACACCCTTCGAAGTTAAAAACATAAGCCTAATAAATATGTCGGTGTCAACCCTCCATTTTATTTGACTTAGCCCTTATAATGACATCGTAACTAGACTTCAAGGGTTCACTGTAAAAAATTTAAACACAATCTCCAAAAAATTGACATCATCAATCTTTCGTCAAAAAACACTCTTAACCTATAATTTGAATTCAGCTCTTCAATTTTAATTAAATAAAATACTTATATCTCTTTCCCCAATTCGTATTCCCAAAAATTTAAAATTCTAACCCAAAATTCTTATTTACCATTAGCCCAACTCTACAAATTCCAATTTAAAACATGGATTAATGTTGGTATAGTAAAACCTAGTGAGAATCATATCCAACCCAACACCACCTGCCTCGACTCAAATTTTTAATAATTTAATATTTAGTTAGCATCGTATCTCAGCAGATATTACATTATTCAACCTCCAGTGTCAAATAAAATCTTTGTAAACATCCAACTAAAATTTCAAAATAATGATATCACATAAAAATAAATAAATATAGTCTTTTTTTCTCCATTGCATCATATATTCTATGGGTTGGCTTATCTATACACAATATAGTCTAGTAGGATTTCCAACACAGGCTTTTTGGTAAAAGCACTAGTGTTGCATTCAGTGTATGCGGTTGTGGGGTGTAACTAAGTAAAAAGATAGGGGGGTTGTTGGTAGTATTCTATCATTAGTCCTCCCATTGGGGCTCGGTGTGGAATTTCCTTTCTTCGCTTGGTCGTACTGTAATTAACAACAGTTGGGGGAGGCGTTGACGGAGTGAAACTGTATCTTGTTGCTCTTCTTCCTTCCGTGGCTACTGCTGCTGTACGACTCTTCCGAATTAGATTTTCTCTGAAAATGAACATATGTCCCAACAATCTATAATTAATAAATACATCAATATTATTAAATTAACCCCAATCAAGTGAAGTCGTGATAAAAATTAAATTCAGGTATCTTAATAATTTAAGATTGTTAAATGTTAATAGTAGCTTGCAACCAAGAGAGCAAAATCGGAAAGAGTCTAGGAGACTTCGATCACATACTTCGCAGGTGTTAGTGACTCCTTTCCCGGGTCTTGGCTGTGGGCGTTCGTTGAGGAAGACAACATTGACACTGTTGATAATGTAGGTTTGAATGACACTAATGTCTAGGTACTTCTGAATATCATAAACACTAATCACATCATGATATGATGACCTTCTTATCTGTATCAAGGAATAGAAAAAGAAAAAAAAGTCTAAATAAAAGCTTAAAGCCTAAGAAGAATAAAAAGAATATTGAAAACCCAAGGTGGAAGAGTAGGAACCTGTATGAAATGATGGTCTTCATAATAGGCCAAACGGAGAGAATAGAGGGGACCGTTCATGCAATCTAAGCAATACATATTGCATTCGCTTTTGTGTGAATCAACGTGTAGCTTACAATGAACAAAGAAGCTCTCTCGCAAAAGTGGCTTCAACTATGGTGATCATATTGCATTCATTGAATATGATAGAAATTTGGCATTCAACCGTTCATCCAATCTAAGCAATATATATTGCATTCGAAGCAAATGTTTACTGAAATTTGGCTTGTTGATAGTCATCACATGATTTCTTAAATTTTGTACTTGTGTCGAGAGTCGTTGGTTCCAGTAAAAATTTAATGTTGTGATGAGATCAAGGTTCTAAAAAATGCGGGGCGTGATCGAGGCGTGGAGGCCAATCCTTAAGCCTTAGAAGCCTAGGCGGGCCTTGGTGTAAAAAGGCGTGAAAAAATGTCTTGGTCTTTTTAATATATTTTAATATTTTTTTGACCATAACAAGGCTATTAAAATACTAAAATTGTACATATCATAAAAATATATATGAATATTTACAAATAAAAATACTATTTGATTATTTTGGATGAGATAATGGTCCGATTTGCAAAAAGATCTTTAAAAGGCGATATCGTTTCATTAAAGCAGTGTTGTTTTTAGAGAAAAAGTACGCCTTAAGGGTTTTACTAAGCGTAAGGCGTCAAAATCTTAAGGCAGGACGTTTCTCCCAAGCCTCAAGCCTAGGTGTGCCTAGGCGGAGCCTAGACGGGTTTTTTAGAAGAGTGGATGAGATAAGGATTTACTGAATCTCCAAAGGTACTCTATAATTTAGGGTTAACTACACTTTGACCCCAATGGTGGTAATTTTTTGGATAGAAAGATGGCCATGTGCATTGTATGAGGGTTCCAATATGAAAAAGTTTGTATCCCTAGTAAGGTAAAAATTGTAAATTGTAAATTCCTCTCTCTCTCTCTCTCTCTCTCTCTCTCTCTCTCTCTCTCTCTATATATATATATATATATATATATATATATATATATATATATATATATATATATATATATATATATATATATATATATATATATGTATATATATATCGGGAGAGGATCACAAGTGGACCTAAAAATGGTAGTTTTTAATGGACCTTAGCAAAAAAATACCTAACAACCCATTCATTTTTATTCCTTTATTGTAATTACTCCGTGCCAGCGGCAATGGACATGCGTGTCGATCGAATAATTTTTTTACAACCACCCACACACACCCCACCATGGAAGCCCTTACCCCTGAATAAACATTCCGATAACTTCATTTTTTTAACTAGTGGTCTGCCATTGTTGGGGTAGGGGTGGGGTGGGGGGTAGTGGGGTATGGGGGTAAGGGGGTCTCGCATCACACGCGTGTCCATTACCGTTGGCACGGACCAATTACACTATAGGAATTAAAATTATTAGGTTTTTTGTTAAGATCCTTTGAAAAGTCCGTTTTTTATGCTCACTTGTGATCATCTCCCTATATATATATATATATATTGGACATATCGTGGAACAATCAATCTTTTTTCTTCTTCAATCATAAATGAAACTTTGGTTGATACTTTCATAGAGACTTGAAATAAATAGGATTCATAGTATGAGGTATCTTTTTCTGAATAGAGAAAAAAAGAGTCGATCCAATACAATGCACCTGATTTGGTTCCATTTAACGATTTTTTAAACCCATGCACACCCATAGTTAGGATGCGGATACTTGGGGCCATTATTACTCGCTTCATTCTTAAATTCTCGTTATCACTACTACTTATTTCACCTTTATCTAACACACATTTTCCACAAGTTCTAAACCTAAACTTCGAGGATTATAAAACCAACCAAATGTGCATGATCACCATTAAGCGAATGCCTAAATCAGCATACAACCAACTAGCAAGCATAATAATATATTTTTGGGAGCTTGACAACTGAATCTTCTTGACATAAGAATTACCTTGTTGTACCTATATAAAAATAAATTATTTAGTAGTTTTATTCGTATATGTAGTAAACAAATCAATACATGTTTCGATATGGGGCCTATTAGAGAAAAAATATTTTTTCATGACTTCTGTTGGAGCAAAAAAAAATGCTCTTAAAACATATTTGAGTACACATTTAGTAAACGAATCCATTGAGTAAAATTCAAGTTTTTTATCCATAAAATGTAAAGTTGTTTTATACTAACTTAGAAGGCATGTAAAACACAAGTTACCTCTTTCGACACTATACCCCAAAAGATGAAATAATCACAAAGGTACCATTAATACATTTAATTGTATTAAATAACGACTTTCTATTTCCCTTCCAAAACAATTGGATCATCTTCCACCCTTTAATCAACTCCTTATATTTCCCATTTACTCAAAAATCTAAAACAATCACATTAACTTTAGGTTGATTCAAACCATGAGAGAAAAATAAATAAATATATCGGACTCGTATTCTTACAATTGAGGATCAAGAAAAACCGACGATTCGTATATGGTGTTCTGGTAAGTTAAAGTTACAAAGCTTACGTAATCTACTTTTCCTTTTTTTTTTTGTTTTATAGGGTTGCCTACAACCATTTGATAATAATTTGGCTTAAGGTGTTTTAATTTATTTTCTTTTATGGAGTCTCTTTACATATTGTACTTTTTTTCGTATTAAACTTTGATTTGTTTTTGTAAACTATTTGCAGAAATGTCCCTAATCCCTTAAACCTACTATAAAGTATCATTAAAAGTTTGTGTATAGAGATACAATTATTGTAGTTATTCCGGATGCACACATAGTTTACAAAAGTCTAGACAATGATCGAGCAATTCATAAATAGGACAATCATTGTTGACCATGTAGAGAATCTTTCTAAATCTGTGAATTTTTTAACATATTACGAAGAGGGGTGTCAATTTTCGAGACGATACCAGAATACAAAATTAAAAGATACAAAATTGACCTGAAATTGACATTTTATGTCGTGTTCGTGTCGGATCATTTTTACACGAAGTCGTGTCGTGTCATATTCGTATCAAAATTTTGAGACGTGTCTTGTCGTGTGAAACGTGTTTTTATTCAAGTAATTGTGTCTATTTATATTTAATGCATTGTAAAATTTAATAAATCGTGTTAGTCGTGTTGTATTTTGTAAAAGTCGTGATCATATTAAAATTAAATAAAAAAATATGAAGTTGTGTCTTGTTAGTTTTGTGTCAAAATATGAAGCCCTGCCATGCCGTGCTTGTGTCATAAAAAATATGAAGTCGTGTCCTATGATCCAACCCAAAAATGCGAATTAACACCCCCTATTATGAGTGGCACAAATATAAATATATTCGTGTAGAGAATTTTTATTGGTTAATTTCCACTTGAAAATTTACCTTTGCCTTCTATTGGACCATAACTCTCTTGCTCTTTGTTCTTTGACAGTACCCCACACATTTTAGTAATTATTAAACCGGGAAAAAGTCTCTCCTAAGTGGCTCTTATGCGTAGTTTTATTGTTGTTAAAAAATTGTCAATAAAACTAAATGGGAACACTTTTAATGATACTTTTCTTCTCACAACAGTAAATCACGTCACTAATAATTTAGGCGATGAAAAAAATTAGCATTCATGTATATCCAGCGTTGGTATTAACGAATAGCCATTTTGTGACAACTAACATTTTTTGTCACTAAAATATAGTAGAGAAATATATTTTTTGATGACTGAATACTACGATCTTGGTAGCTGGAAAATTAAATGAAATTTTTGTGTAAAATGAAGGTTGTAGGCGTAAAATGTTATTATTGATAATGTCTTACTTGATAAAATTTAAGAGAATAGTGTTTTACTTAGACAAATATTAAGAACTCTTTTTGACGGATTTTTTATTATTTTAATTTGGTATATTATTTTTCTTGTTCAATTTTTTTCATTTGAAATCATCCATCTTTTGTTGCCTTATATTATGAAATATTTATGCACTTTGTGGTAATTACACGTCATGTTTTCCTTTTATTAGTATGATTTTTTTGGTACTTTAAATCGCCAATTATTTATTTTGTTTTCCTCTATGTTAGATTGTTTTGAGATTATAATTTGTATGAATATATGTTTAGATATTCATTTTTATATAATATACCGTTAACACACAAATAATCAATTTTAATTGATTAAGCATTTGATAAAGAGGAATAATTTTTTCTGTATATTTACTTAATTTATATTTGTTAATAACTTTTTTTTAAAAATTGTTAATGTTCTTGTGACATGAGAAAAAAATGTTGTCCGAAAATCAGGTGTCACTTTAAGATGCTTCTTTGATAAATTGTATTGATTGCAATTGGTGTTGGTATTATGAATAGCTAAATACCAAAAAAATTGAAATTATTGAATGACGAAAAGATGTTCATATGCAATTTTTAATGTTAATTATCTCAAACACTAATCTCTCCTTACATGTACATCCATTCAACGTGTGTAATGCACGCGAGTGCCAATAAGTTCATTAAAAGAACAAGGAATAATGAATTGATGGAAGAGGATATAAGTTTTATCATAAGCCCAAAGCAAACAAACCAGTGAATAATAAATTGAAGGAAAAGGATATAAGTTTTAACTCCATCTCAGAATTCTTTACCCAAGTGATATAATACATGACACGTGTGAGTTGATCAGTGAATTTGGACTCTAAACTTTGGCTATAAAAGCCAAAGTATGAAAGCCTAAGACACAACTCAACACTTCACACTGCTTCCCAAAACAAGTATAGCAAGATGAGACTGGTAGCAAAATTATTATACCTAGCTGTTCTCGCAATTTGCGGGCTTGGAATCCATGGTGCCCTCACACACCCCCGTGTCACCCCACCCGTCTATCCCTCGGTTTCCTTTAATTTGACAGGTGCCGACACATACGAACCCTTCCTACGGGCACTGCAAGAAAAAGTGATACTGGGAAACCATACAGCATTTGATCTACCAGTACTGAACCCCGAATCTCAAGTCTCGGATTCGAATCGCTTCGTTCTGGTTCCTCTCACCAATCCCAGCGGGGACACCGTCACCTTGGCAATAGATGTCGTTAACCTTTATGTGGTGGCTTTTAGTTCAAATGGCAAGTCCTACTTTTTCAGCGGCTCTACGGCAGTTCAAAGGGACAATTTGTTCGTGGACACCACTCAGGAGGAATTAAACTTCACAGGCAACTATACTAGCCTCGAACGCCAGGTAGGTTTTGGAAGGGTGTATATCCCTCTAGGACCCAAATCCCTAGATCAGGCCATCTCAAGTTTGCGGACATACACATTGACTGCTGGAGATACCAAGCCCCTAGCCAGAGGTCTCCTTGTGGTGATTCAAATGGTCTCGGAAGCGGCAAGGTTCAGATACATTGAGTTACGAATCCGGACAAGCATAACTGATGCTAGCGAGTTTACACCAGACCTTTTGATGCTGAGCATGGAGAATAACTGGTCGTCTATGTCCTCGGAGATCCAGCAGGCTCAACCAGGAGGAATTTTCGCTGGAGTGGTTCAGCTTCGAGATGAAAGGAACAACTCCATTGAGGTAACCAACTTTAGAAGACTCTTTGAGCTGACCTATATTGCGGTTCTTCTCTACGGATGCGCCCCGGTTACTAGTAGTAGTTATAGCAATAATGCTATAGACGCTCAGATAATTAAAATGCCCGTTTTTCGTGGGGGCGAGTACGAAAAAGTATGTTCGGTGGTAGAGGTAACAAGGCGCATCAGTGGTTGGGATGGATTGTGTGTGGACGTGAGGTATGGGCACTACATCGATGGGAATCCCGTCCAGCTGCGGCCGTGTGGAAATGAATGTAACCAACTATGGACGTTCCGCACTGATGGAACAATCCGGTGGTTGGGTAAATGCCTGACTGCCTCAAGCTCTGTCATGATATACGATTGTAATACTGTTCCTCCAGAGGCCACTAAGTGGGTAGTATCTATTGACGGCACCATCACCAATCCTCACTCAGGACTCGTCCTTACAGCTCCTCAAGCTGCAGAGGGAACCGCCCTGTCTCTGGAGAACAATATCCATGCCGCTAGGCAAGGTTGGACGGTAGGAGATGTAGAGCCCCTCGTTACTTTTATTGTGGGATATAAACAAATGTGCTTGAGGGAAAACGGTGAAAACAATTTTGTATGGTTGGAGGACTGCGTTCTCAACAGGGTGCAGCAAGAGTGGGCACTCTATGGCGACGGCACCATTCGAGTAAACAGTAATCGTAGCCTATGTGTGACCTCCGAAGACCACGAGCCCAGTGATCTTATCGTCATTCTCAAGTGCGAAGGGTCGGGCAACCAGCGCTGGGTATTCAACACCAACGGTACCATCTCAAACCCAAACGCTAAACTACTTATGGACGTTGCACAACGCGATGTCTCTCTTCGAAAAATCATTCTCTATCGGCCCACTGGGAATCCTAACCAGCAATGGATAACTACCACCCATCCAGCTTAGAGAAGTCGGTAGTCACGTCCTACCTTCTACCCACATTAGAGTATAGCATGATTAATCGGTTACAATTAACATGCATATACATGAACACTAAATAAATGTGGATGTTTGAATATTAAGGCCCTGTTTGATTGCGCAAATTGTTTGATTATGTTAATTAGTTCATTGTGAATTAGTGAATTATAAATGAGTGAATTTGAAACGAGTTAAATCCAATTTTACACAATGTTTGGTAATTTGAAATTGATGTTAAGGTTCTATGAAAAAAAGACAAAAACAAATCAAGAGAGAGAGGGGGAGGGAAAGAGAGAGGGAGAGGAGGAGGGGGAGAGAGAGAGAGGGAGAGGGGACATGTACTTTATGTGACTCCTATTTCAAATTGATTCATTTCAACTTTTTTGTGAAATGATTCAATTTCAGATTTTGCACATGAGCTAAAATGGGGCAATTAATGAATTCTTTCATTAATGAAACCAAACACAATTAATGGGTCCATTTGTAAATGGATCAATTTATTAATGATCCAATTTACAATTTTAGGACAACCAAACGGGGCCTAAGTAAATGTGGAGGTTTGAAATAACTAATGCTTAATAATTGTCCTTGTTTTCACTTTTCAATATCATAGTCCTTTTTTCTGTTTTGGGTGTCTAAGAAAACCAACAACCTATTAGCCCCTACTTAAGGAGTAATCACTTGCATCTTCCTCCCGCACCATCTTGAGTTGATAAATTGGTGGTGTGATACCCATAAATTATAGGGAAAAACACTTTTAGGTCCCTCGCAATTGAATTTTAAACTTTAAAAGAATTTTAACAAATTTTAAACAGTTAAGTCCACTAATTTTGTTTTTGTAGAAATTCACGCTATTGGCATAACAAGTGGACTTAATAATAAATTGTTCTTAAATGATAAAAAATTATCAACAAGGGACTTAAGTGTAAATTACCCTAAATTTTATGAATAACTAATTAATTAAAAATATTATTTTAATTCGTCATATCTGTTTGATAATTTTAGTTTTTGATTAAAATTTAATTATGTGGGATTTTATGAAGTTTAATGCAACTATATAAATAATATATGGATGAAATAAATCAAGTATGAAATGATCTTAAATGTACATTGATAATTAATAAATATTAATGTGAAGTTTATTGACTTTTTTTTGGACTAATTTTTAAATTAGCTAGTAACTAACATGTTGGAAACATTTGACATTTTAATTGATTTTTTAAATGTCTTTGGAAATGTTAATGATACACTAAACAGGTTGATATGTGAGCGTATTTTGGTTTTTTAAATTGATTAGAAATAATAAAAATGGAATGAGGAATAATATTAGGAGTTAAAAACTTAATATGGGAGTAATGTTCATTTAATCAGGCATTTATGAGGGGATTTCAAGGGCTAAAATCGGAATTATTGAATGACAAAAAGATATTCATATGCAATTTTTAATGTTAATTATCTCAAACACTAATCTCTCCTTGCATGTGCATCCATTCAACGCGTGTAATGCACGCGAGTGCCAATAAGTTCATTAAAAGAACAAGGAATAATGAATTGATGGAAAAGGATATAAGTTTTTGTCACACCTCGCCTAATTCTGGCGTCGGCCGCCACCAAAACTATGTCGGGCGTGAACTAAATAAAATACCATTCTTAGCATGAGACAGATATGAGACATAAATAAATCAGTCCATAAGATAAACAATTGAGTCAATCACAAATGATCACAAATAACTAAGCGCTAAAAGATCCATCACATGCTTACTCCAAAAATCCAATCTCCAATAATGAGTAAATAAAATCTGAATAATCCCAACAGAAAATTCTCTAAACAACTTTGGAACCGAATGGCCCAATAAAACTCCAATGAAGTCTCATAATACGACTGGAAAAGAAAGTCTAACTAAACAATGCCATAAAGTAAATAACTTCAGCTGCGCCTCCAATGATAACTCCGATAAACTTATGCAGCTTCTCCAAATTAAATCCTGAAAAAGATTAGTCAACGCATGGGTCAGAGCCAAAGCCCTGAGCAAGAATACACACTACTCCCCTCAAATAGGATCCTTGAATCCAGACAGTAGCATTATACGCAATAAATATCACAATAGAATATTTTAAATTAAAAGGGATAATTAAACGCGATAAATATAAATTACTAACTACCCGTAGGAATCCCCATTTAAAAAGGCACACCAATATGATTTTAAATACCCAAGTCCCACGATGTTAATTTAATTAAATTAACCAACTTTTATTATAGTTCTCACTTTTTATTAAAGTGTCACACTTCCCCTTGTCAATCACCCTCTGACCCGTTTAAACTGTCGGCCCTGACACATGACAAGGTTCCCCTTGTCAATCTCCCTCTGACCCGTTTAACTGTCGGCCCCGACACATGACAAGGTTCCATACACGACACGACATAAATCGCCCTCTGGCCCGTTTAAACTGTCGGCCGCGACACATTATGTCGCCATAAATTTTAATACCCGTTTTTATCTTAGACATTAATTCTCAATTTCTCAATTTATAATCACCCCACCCTTTTAATCGATGTGAGATCCTCAAAGTACCCCTTAGTCCCATAACTAAGGGTCCCCAAGTTATCAATATGTCATAACCTATGTATAGGATGAATTTCTAACTTAAATTTCGACCTAGTCTCATGCTTAGCCTAGCGTAACGACGATAAAGTATCAAAAATCAGCCCACCCCCAAGATGATAAAAATGCGATAATCTATCCTCACTAGTCCCATACCTAGAAGGCGTAAATCATCAAAAGGCATACCCACTAGTCCCATACCTAGAAGGCATTCTAAAATATAGGGAGAGCAATAATACCCAACAACCCGTCGTCACAAAGGCAACATCATAATGCTACCAAGTCACACAAACAAGCATAATTAATCAATATATAAAACTACGCATGATATTCCAATTCAATTAATTCTTTAATTTAATTATCACCTCGTCAACAATACCCAATTAATCTCATTTAATTATTTTAAATTAAATATACCAAGTTTTCATCATATATTCATCAAAACCAAATTTTATTATCTCTACGTGTATTACATGAGTTATACGCACCCAAAAATCACTTATTTTAAAACTAGGGTTTTTCTACATGCAACCTACACCAATAAAATCCAAAATTCACTCATCAATCCTACGTACCCAAGGGTTATGAATATTATTCAGATTAAAAGATTTAATAAAAATAGCTCCGTAATTAGTGTCCACTTTTCCTAATTAAGTCACTACTTTATTTAAAAAAAAACATGTAATTAAGTGTTTGCGCGACACTTAAAACGCATAATACTAAAGGAAAAGAATAGAGTATTCATGCCTGAATAAAAGTTGGTTTAGAAATCTGATTTTGAATGTGTATTCCTCTCAAAAATTTGACAAAGATTCGTTCTTGACGCGTCTTGAGAAAATCAGGTTAATCTTGACAAAACTTGAGTTGAAAGTTATGTAGAATGGGGCTAGGGTTTTGAGGTTGAAGAAGATGAAGAAGATGAGAGGATTCTGATTTTTGAGAAGGCTAAAATGTGTTTTAAAAGATCTAAACTCGTCACTTTATGTTTATAGACCAAAAAGAATTAGAGTCCTAATCAAATACAAATACTTGAAAAAATCATTACGGACGATCGAACCGTTAGAATCACTTGAAATTTTAGTAAGTTGTAGCGAACGACGAGACATGACTGCTGACAAAAATTCAGCTAGATCGGACGGTCGGATTTCTAAAAATATTATTTTTACTAGAGAGTTTTATGTTTTGAGGACTCTTGGAGAGTTTTATATTTTGAGGACTCTTCTAAATAATAAAAATTCAATCAAAACTCCATTTTAATTCTGATTTCAATTCCGTTTGAAAATTATTTTTTCAAATATAAAAACCAACACTTTAAATTATAAAATTTATAAAATCCAAAATTTCATTTTTCTCTGATTTTTAAAATGAATTTAAAAATTCCCATTTAAAAATTCGGGTTGTTACAGTTTTATCATAAGCCAAAAGCAAACAAACCAGTTAATAATAAATTGAAGGAAAATGATATAAGTTTTAACTCCAACTCAGAATTCATTACTCAAGTGATATAATACATGGCACGCGTGAGTTGATGAGTGAGTTTGGACTCTAAACTTTCCTATAAAAGCCAAAGTATGAAACCCTAAGACACAACTCAACACTTCCTAGTGCTTCACAAAACAAGTATAGCAAGATGAGAGTGGTAGCAACAATATTATACCTAGTTGTTCTCGCAATTTTCAGGCTTGGAATCCATGGCGCACCCGTCTATCCCACCGTATCCTTAAATTTGGCAGGTGCCCAGTGGATCTCATACAGAAACTTCCTAGGGGAACTGCAAGAGAGAGTGACACGGAAGATAGATACGACACTTGATCTACCACTGCTGAAACCCAAACCTCAATTGTCAGTTGAGAATCATTTTATTCTGGCCCGTCTCACCAATCCTAGCGCGGAAACGTCGCGTTGACAATTGATGTGGTTAACCTTTACGTGGTGGCTTTTAGTGCGAATGGCACGTCGTACTTTTTCAAAAACTCTACGATATTTGAAAACAAGAATTTATTCCGGGAAATTTTTCCGAATGGTGCGAATGACATCATTCGGAAAAATTTAACCTTCTCCGGCAACTATATACACCTCGCGGCTTAAAAACAGGGAGTCTATCTCTCTAGGACCCAATTCCCTAGCTCAGTCCATCTCAAGTTTGTGGAGATACAGGCAAAGCTCTCCTTGTGGTGATTCAAATGGTCTCCGAAGCCGCAAGGTTCAGATACATTGAGTTACGAATCTGGACAAGCATAACTATTGCTAGCGAGCTTGAACCAGACCCTTTGATGATGAGCATGGAGAATAACTGGTCGTCTATGTCCAAGGAGATCCAGGGGGCTACACGAGGAGGCACTTTTGCTCATGTGGTTCATCTTAAAGATCAAGGGAACAACCCCATCAACATAACCAACTTTAGAAGACTCTTTCAGCTGACCTATATAGCGGTTTATCTCTACGGATGCATCACGATTACTAGTAGTAGTTATAGCAATAATACTATAGCCGCTTTGATAATTAGAATGCCGGTTTTTTATGTTGGCGAGTACAACGAAAAGTGTTCGGTGGTAGATGTACCAAGGCGCATCAGTGGTCGGGATGGACTGTGTGTGGACGTTAGGGATCGCCTTGACAAGGATGGGAATCCCGTCCAGCTGTCGTCGTGTAAACAACAAAGTAGCCAACCATGGACGTTTCACAGAGATGGAACAATCCGTGTTGGTACACTTTATATATTGCGATTAAAAATCACATCAAAGAGTTTTATGGAGAAATCGAAAAATAAAATCATAAATTAATTTTAAGTCTACGGCTCAAAATTAAACTATTACCTCATATGATTATCGTAAATATGAACCGCATGCGTGAATTCCAAATAAATACTGCACAATAAAAATAAACAATATTACCTCAATTGTTTATAAATTTGTCGTAGATGATTCTTGGGTTGAGTGGCGGACTAGGTCGCTCTCTTTAAGACGTTTTGCGGCTCTACCCTCTTTGTGCAAATAGATTACACTCACGCCGTCCCCAGGATAAAACAAGCCCAGAATCACCTCTGTATCATATAACCATGCACCGTAGTTATATGTCTTCTAACACCCATTCCAAATTAATTGCTCAATACCGAAATTTCAGTTTGAAGAGAACAAACTATTCTAAAATATTTTAGGGGAATAAATATTTTCATGAAGAAAATATTTTCAGTCTTAGAAAGAGAGAATAGTGATTTTCAAAACACTCGATTTTTTTTCTCTTTCTTCCAAAACTAAACTCAAGTTTTTTTTTCATTTCAAAACCACGCTTGAGAGCTTGTTTTGTTCTTATTTTCTTTACATATTTCTCTTTGGACGGATGAGCCAACCTTCTTATACAATGAAGGCAACAAAGTGGTACTCAAGTGGGAGAGTGTGTGTCATTATCTTTCCTCTCTTTTAGCCAAAAATTGAGAGATAATTATGGCTAGTGGGGATTGTAGGTAAACAAGTGGGTGCCTGTTTTTTTCTTTTTGCCGAAAGTGGAGAAAGAGTGGGTAAACAAGTTGGGTAGTGGGTGCATTATTTCTTTTTCTTTTTTACAACAATCCCACATGTATTTTTAAAATACATTTCTGACAACAATCCCCCACTTTGGATTTTAAAAACACAGTCATCGGTAACAATCCCATACTTGTAAATTTTGAAAAATTATTGAGCAATAATAATTAATAGAATTGTGCATAAGCAAAGGTGTCTTTCGACTTGAACCTTTACGTAGTAAAGATGATTCAGATTATACTAGAGTAACTCGTAGTTTTGAACTTTATCTCTGACAACATCCCACACACAACCCTACTTGGGTGTAGTCCTCAAGGCAGCACGTTACGGCCATGTGCTTCTATCCCAGTATGTGAACGCTCCAGGGAATTTTCCCAAAATTACCATAGGAAGCGGCCATACTTCCACATCCACATAGGTGAGTCTATCAAGGATACTCTCGTAGCTAGGTACCCCACTCAAAATAGAGCTATATATCTTCATTAAGAGTTATAATTAACTCAACCTTAACTCGCTTCAGGATATCATGCTCCATAGGGATGGACTCGGAGTAAAACCCCGTAAATAATAATTATTAGCATGTTTCAACCCATATCATCGTGACTTGTTATTACCCTTTGAACCTATTTCTTGGGATCTCCCGTCTATAGGTTGGGTTACCACCAAAAATGATTCAATATCAATGGGCTTTAGTCCGATCCTTTTCTAGGTGTTAAACACCTTCTCCTGCACTAGTCCTTTCGTCAAAGGATAAGTCAGGTTCTATTCTCATCAGTCTGAACATAATCCACACTCACAACTCATTAGTTTTTAAATTCTCAAACTATGTTGTGCTTACGACATGTCTGTCGTTCTTTCGTTATGATAACGGTTCTAAAATTTTATAATAGCCATGGTTCAATTATTGTGGATAAAATGATTGTGTAAATCTCTACCATAAATGGTATCTTATAATAGGTTTTTTAACCTTTCATTTACTCAATAGCCATAGCTAATGGTATCACCATATACTCCATCATTAATTATGCCAATAATTAATATTTCTGGGAGTTCCAAAAAATAACAACATAATATGTGTTAAACACATATCCATTATTGATTCAGAATCAATTCTAGGTTCATGATTTTATCAGAACACATAACCTTTGTCAATAGCATAAGAATGCACCTTTTAATTATAAACCTACATAGTACTCCCACAAAAATTATTCCAAGTCAATTGTATTTAGTAGCTCAGTTGAGACTACTTGAGATGTTCGCATATTCATCTTTTCTTATCACTATATATAGTGTTCTTATACTTAGATCATGTGGAGTACAAGATGGTTCATAATAAGCATATATCTAATAAATAAATATTCTTGTATTTCAATGTACTCGACCAATTAATTGATCCATATATCCTTGTAATATTAACAAGTACTATTCTTGTTTCATTGAAACTCTTTATGCTAACACTTTGACTTAGCATGAATTTAATTTTCTAGGTAACAAAATATTATAAACAAATATTAGCTAATCATTCTTGCATAATAAATAAGAGTGCATTCATATTTCAACATGCTTAGTGATAAACACGATTCATAATATTCTCAATTCATTCTCATTTGATAATTTATCAAAATATCATGCCATTTATTGGTGCCTTCCATATTAATTTTTCAACTTCAAGTTGGTCCATGTAAGTCGCAATACGTAGGTCACCATTCGATAAACAATATTATATATATTTAGTTTTTAACTCAACATCGTATATAATATCAATGGCATTCAAATTAAATGAAGCTTCTTCATTTTCATGAGAATAATTTAACGTACATCATGTATAATTCAGTTATATCGATGAATTTCAGCTATTAAACAAAGCTCATATTCATAAATTATAATGGTCTCGATATTCCTTCAAATGGTGTGTATACACCTCTTTATCTTAAAGTTATAAGATAAGTCAATTATAAACTAATTTTTAGTTTATTCCAAGGAATTCAATCAATCATTTATGACATGACTTCTCTAAGGATTTTTCGAATCCTTTTCAATAACATAAGCAAGTTTTTATTTTTAACTCATAACTCAAAAATTAAGAGTTCTCTTGAACACCAAAGTTTCAGTAACTATTAAATGTTCTTTAATTATAGTTGAGAGGTACTCGATTGAGTGCCCCCACTATTCTCTAGGTATAGCATTGAAAAGCAACATGTAATGTGCCCCCACTATATCTTCAATTCATAAAATGAAATCTAGACTTGTGAGTTTCAACATTAAATAAGAATTAATCTTATTTCTTAAATAAATACATGCTTAATGTCATCATGTATAGCCGAATCAAAAAATATATGTTTATTTATTTTAGTCATAAATTCAGATTTTCATGTGTCTGAAAGCCACATATAGATACAATCTATTTCATAAAAAATTATAATATACAATTTTTCACAATGTATAAAATAATACTGCATATTAGAGTTTAAACTTCTATTCCAAATCAAAGCATACGGTCAAAATAATTTTATCCAACTAAATTATTTATACATGCTTATGAAGCACACCAAATTGATTCCAACATTGCAGAATACAATTTTATTCTATACATTTTTCAACTCATATAAATGAATAAATACAAAGAATTATTCATATAAAATTCTAGCGGTTGCACTCCAAACTCAAATATTGTATAAGTCATTATACAATTTCTTTGAAATTCATCTTCCATAAATTTGAATCCAAATTTTTCAAAGTACTTCATAAATTCTTCAATAAGAAATTTATAAAGGCATCAAAATATTTTGAATCCGTTGGGAACACAACATGATAGCTTTTTAAAAAAATGTTCTCTAAAATATTTGTTCAAACGGAAAAACTTCAAGTTTGGCATTTCACCACGACTAAACCGCTTATTGAAAATTTATGAAATTTTACAGAATTCATCTTTTATGAGTCTAGTCTTATCCAAAATTGGAATCACTCAAAAATATTAAGTACAAGTGAAGATAAACTTGTTTTACTACAAGCTGTCCAAAAAATTCAGCATTGCACATCTCATTTGTAAAAATCATAATTAAAGATATACAACTCTTTATTCAGAAATTCCAAAGCCCAAAATTCACGAAATTTCAGTCTATATATCATCAAATAACTGAGATGATATTCCAACAGAATTCATAACAAAAATTTCATTTTTTTTTTTTTTTTCATCATTGATCACTTTAGTGTGGTTGAAAAATATCAACTACACTTTCACATAAACTCTTCAAAAAATATTTTAACAAAATTTTTTTTTATAGTAAACATAGCGAAAGGCACAAATGTTTATAACTTACCCTTCGAATCCATATAAAAAATGTTCCAATGTATTTTTCATATAACAAATTTTCATTTGTTTCAAAATATCAAATTTTAATTTCATTCTATATGATAAAGTTTCATTTATTTTCATATAACAAATTTTCATTTGTTATCAAATATCAAATTCTAACTTTGATTCCATATAACAAATTTTTAATTTGTTTTCTTAACCACAAGTGGCTCATTATGAATTGTCCAAAAACAGTATACAATTCCATTTCCAACAATAACATCTTATGTGAAATAATATTTCACATTCGTAACTAAAAAACTAGGATTGACCTATTTAAAAGTTTTACATGAAGGGGTTCATTTTTGTTCAAATTCTAATTTCTCACGAAATTATTGATCGATTCCAAATTGACCAAAAATACTGAAATTTATGTATCTACTTCACAAAATATAATATTATGGAAGTTCGGGGGGCTAAACGGTCATTTCTAGAGGTAAAAGGTCAAAATTATAATTTCTAAACATAGAAACTTAGTTGGCCTTTTTTCATCTTTACATCATAAAAATAATCATATATGTCCATAAAATTTATTTTTCGGTCTCCATGGTAGACATAAAACGTCTTAAAATTGTTGGTACACTTTATATATTGCGATTAAAAATCACATCAAAGAGTTTTATGAAGAAATCGAAAAATAAAATCATAAATTAGTTTTAAGTCTACGGCTCAAAATTAAATTATTACCTCATATGATTATCGTAAATATGAACCGCATGCGTGAATTCCAAATAAATACTGCACAATAAAAAAAAATAATATTACCTCAATTGTTTATAAATTCGTCGTAGACGATTCTTGGGTTGAGTTGCGGACTAGGTCGCTCTCTTTAAGACGTTTCGCGTCTCTACCCTCTTTGTACAGATAGTTTACACTCACGCCGTCCCCAGGATAAAACAAACCCAGAATCACCTCTGTATCATATAACCATGCACCGTAGTTATATGTCTTCTAACACCCACTCCAAATTAATTGCTCAATACCGAAATTTCAGTTTGAAGAGAACAAACTATTCTAAAATATTTTAGGGGAATAAATATTTTCATGAAGAAAATATTTTCAGTCTTAGAAAGAGAGAATAGTGATTTTCAAAACACTCGATTTTTTTTTTCTTTCTTCCAAAACTAAACTCATGTTTTTTTTTTCATTTCAAAACCACGCTTGACAGCTTGTTTTGTTCTTATTTTCTCTACATATTTCTCTTTGGACGGATGAGCCAACCTTCTTATAAAATGAAGGAAACAAAGTGGTACTCAAGTGGGAGAGTGTGTGTCATTATCTTTCCTCTCTTTTAGCCAAAAATTGAGAGATAATTATGGCTAGTGGGGATAGTAGGTAAACAAGTGGGTGCCTGTTTTTTTCTTTTTGCCGAAAGTGGAGAAAGAGTGGGTAAACAAGTTGGGTAGTGGGTGCATTATTTCTTTTTCTTTTTTACAACAATCCCACATGTATTTTTAAAATACAATTCTGACAACAATCCCCCACTTTGGATTTTAAAAACACAGTCATCGGTAACAATCCCCTACTTGTAAATTTTGAAAAATTATTGAGCAATAATAATTAATAAAATTGTGCATAAGCAAAGGTGTCTTTCGACTTGAACCTTTACGTAGTAAAGATGATTTAGATTATACTAGAGTAACTCGTAGTTTTAAACTCTATCTCTGACAACATCCCACACACAACCCTACTTGGGTGTAGTCCTCAAGCCAGCACGTTACGGCCATGTGCTTCTATCCCAGTATGTGAACGCTCCAGGGAATTTTCCCAAAATTACCATAGGAAGCGGCCATACTTCCACATCCACATAGGTGAGTCTATCAAGGATACTCTCGTAGCTAGGTACCCCACTCAAAATAGAGCTATATATCTTCATTAAGAGTTATAATTAACTCAACCATAACTCGCTTCAGGATATCATGCTCCATAGGGATGGACTCGGAGTAAAACCCCGTAAATAATAATTATTAGCATGTTTCAACCCATATCACCGTGACTTGTTATTACCCTTTGAACCTATTTCTTGGGATCTCCCGTCTATAGGTTGGGTTACCACCACAAATGATTCAATATCAATGGGCTTTAGTCCGATCCCTTTCTAGGTGTTAAACACCTTCTCCTGCACTAGTCCTTTCGTCAAAGGATAAGTCAGGTTCTATTCTTATCAGTCTGAACATAATCCACACTCACAACTCATTAGTTTTTAAATTCTCAAACTATGTTGTGCTTACGACATATTTGTCGTTCTTTCGTTATGATAACGGTTCTAAAATTTTATAATAGCCATGGTTCTATTATTGTGGATAAAATGATTGTGTCAATCTCTACCATAAATGGTATCTTATAATAGGTTTTTTAACCTTTCATTTACTCAATAGCCATAGCTAATGGTATCACCATATACTCCATCATTAATTATGCCAATAATTAATATTTCTGGGACTTCCAAAAAATAACAACATAATATGTGATAAACACATATCCATTATTGATTCAGAATCAATTCTAGGTTCATGCTTTTATCAGAACACATAACCTTTGTCAATAGCATAAGAATGCACCTTTTAATTATAAACCTACATAGTACTCCCACAAAAATTATTCCAAGTCAACTGTATTTAGTAGCTCAGTTGAGACTACTTAAGATGTTCGCATATTCATCTTTTCTTATCACTATATATAGTGTTCTTATACTTAGATCATGTGGAGTACAAGATGGTTCATAATAAGCATATATCTAATAAATAAATATTCTCGTATTTCAATGTACTCGACCAATTAATTGATCCATATATCCTTGTAATATTAACAAGTACTATTCTTGTTCCATTGAAACTCTTTATACTAACACTTTGACTTAGCATGAATTTAATTTTCTAGGTAACAAAATATTATAACCAAATATTAGCTAATCATTCTTGCATAATAAATAAGAGTGCATTCATATTTCAACATGCTTAGTGATAAATACGATTCATAATATTCTCAATTCATTCTCATTTGATAATTTATCAAAATATCATGCCATTTATTGGTGCCTTCCATATTAATTTTTCAACTTCAAGTTGGTCCATGTAAGTTGCAATACGTAGGTCACCATTCGATAAACAATATTATATATATTTAGTTTTTAACTCAACATCGTATATAATATCAATGGCATTCAAATTAAATGAAGCTTCTTCATTTTCATGAGAATAATTTAACGTACATCATGTATAATTCAGTTATATCGATGAATTTCATCTATTAAACAAATCTCATATTCATAAATTATAATGGTCTCGATATTCCTTCAAATGGTGTGTATACACCTCTTTATCTTAAAGTTATAAGATAAGTCAATTATAAACTAATTTCTAGTTTATTCCAAGGAAGTCAAATCAATCATTTATGACATGACTTCTCTAAGGATTTTTCGAATCCTTTTCAATAACATAAGCAAGTTTTTATTTTTAACTCATAACTCAAAAATTAAGAGTTCTCTTGAACACCAAAGTTTCAGTAACTATTAAATATTCTTTAATTATAGTTGAGAGGTACTCGATTGAGTGCCCCCACTATTCTCTAGGTATAGCATTGAAAAGCAACATGTAATGTGCCCCCACTATATCTTCAATTCATAAAATGAATCTAGACTTGTGAGTTTCAACATTAAATAAGAATTAATCTTATTTCTTAAATAAATACATGCTTAATGTCATCATGTATAGCCGAATCAAAAAATATATGTTTATTTATTTTAGTCATAAATTCAGATTTTCATGTGTCTGAAAGCCACATATAGATACAATCTATTTCATAAAAAATTATAATATACAATTTTTCACAATGTATAAAATAATACTGCATATTCGAGTTTAAACTTCTATTCCAAATCAAAGCATACGGTCAAAATAATTTTATCCAACTAAATTATTTCTACATGCGTATGAAGCACACCAAATTGATTCCAACATTGCAGAATACAATTTTATTCTATACATTTTTCAACTCATATAAATGAATAAATACAAAGAATTATTCATATAAAATTCTAGCGGTTGCACTCCAAACTCAAATATTGTATAAGTCATTATACAATTTCTTTGAAATTCATCTTCCATAAATTTGAATCCAAATTTTTCTAAGTACTTCATAAATTCTTGAATAAGAAATTTATAAAGGCATCAAAATATTTTGAATCCGTTGGGAACACGACATGATAGATTTTTTTAAAAAATGTTCTCTAAAATATTTGTTCAAACGGAAAAACTTCAAGTTTGGAATTTCACCCCGACTAAACCGCTTATTGAAAATTTATGAAATTTTACAAAATTCATCTTTTATGAGTCTAGTCTTATCCAAAATTGGAATCACTCAAAAATATTAAGTACAAGTGAAGATAAACTTGTTTTACTACAAGCTGTCCAAAAAATTCAGCATTGCACATCTCATTTGTAAAAATCATAATTAAAGATATACAAATCTTTATTCAGAAATTCCAAAGCCCAAAATTCACGAAATTTTAGTCTATATATCATCAAATAACTGAGATGATATTCCAACAGAATTCATAACAAAAATTTCTGTTTTTTTTTTTCATCATCGATCACTTTAGTGTGGTTGAAAAATATCAACTACACTTTCACATAAACTCTTCAAAAAATATTTGAACAAATTTTTTTTTTATAGTAAACATAGCGCAAGGCACAAATGTTTATAACTTACCCTTCGAATCCATATAAAAAATGTTCACATGTATTTTTCATCTAACAAATTTTCATTTGTTTAAAAATATCAAATTTTAATTTGATTCTATATGATAAAGTTTCATTTATTTTCATATAACAAATTTTCATTTGTTATCAAATATCAAATTCTAACTTTGATTCCATATAACTAATTTTTAATTTGTTTTCTTAACCACAAGTGGCTCAAAATGAATTGTCCAAAAACAGTATACAATTCCATTTCCAACAATAACATCTTATGTGAAATAATATTTCACATTCGTAACTAAAAAACTAGGATTGACCTATTTAAAAGTTTTTCATGAAGGGGTTCATTTTTGTTCAAATTCTAATTTCTCACGAAATTATTGATCGATTCCAAATTGACCAAAAATACTGAAATTTATGTATCTACTTCACAAAATATAATATTATGGAAGTTCGGGGGGCTAAACGGTCATTTCTAGAGGTAAAAGGTCAAAATTATAATTGCTAAACATAGAAACTTAGTTGGACTTTTTTCATCTCGACATCATAAAAATAATCATATATGTCCATAAAATTTATTTTTCGGTCTCCATGGTAGACATAAAACGTCTTAAAATTGTTGGTACACTTTATATATTGCGATTAAAAATCACATCAAAGAGTTTTATGAAGAAATCGAAAAATAAAATCATAAATTAATTTTAAGTCTACGGCTCAAAATTAAATTATTACCTCATATGATTATCGTAAATATGAACCGCATGCGTGAATTCCAAATAAATACTGCACAATAAAAATAAACAATATTACCTCAATTGTTTAAAAATTCGTCGTAGACGATTCTTGGGTTGAGTCGCGGACTAGGTCGCTCTCTTTAAGACGTTTCGCGGCTCTACCCTCTTTGTGCAGATAGTTTACAGTCACGCCGTCCCCAGGATAAAACAAGCCCAGAATCACCTCTGTATCATATAACCATGCACCGTAGTTATATGTCTTCTAACACCCATTCCAAATTAATTGCTCAAAACCGAAATTTCAGTTTGAAGAGAACAAACTATTCTAAAATATTTTAGGGGAATAAATATTTTCATGAAGAAAATATTTTCAGTCTTAGAAAGAGAGAATAGTGATTTTCAAAACACTCGATTTTTTTTTCTTTCTTCCAAAACTAAACTCAAGTTTTTTTTTTTCATTTCAAAACCACACTTGAGAGCTTGTTTTGTTCTTATTTTCTCTACATATTTCTCTTTTGTCGGATGAGCCAACCTTCTTATAAAATGAAGGCAACAAAGTGGTACTCAAGTGGGAGTGTGTGTGTCATTATCTTTCTTCTCTTTTAGCCTAAAATTGAGAGATAATTATGGCTAGTGGGGATAGTAGGTAAACAAGTGGGTGCCTGTTTTTTTTCTTTTTGCCGAAAGTGGAGAAAGAGTGGGTAAACAAGTTGGGTAGTGGGTGCATTATTTTTTTTTATTTTTTACAACAATCCCACTTGTATTTTTAAAATACAATTCTGACAACAATCCGGTAGTTGGGTAAATGCATTACTAAATCTGGGGATAGCTCTGGAAACTATGCCATGATATACAACTGTGATACTGCTATTTGAGACGCCACTAAGTGGGTATTATCTATTGACGGCACCATCACCCATCGTCTCTCTAGACTCATCCTTACAGCTCCTCAAGTTGCACAGGGAACCACCTTGTTGCAATAGAACAATATCCACGCCGCTAAGCAAGGTTGGATTGTGGGAAATGTAGTGCCCCTCGTTACTTTTATTGTGGGATATAATGAAATGTGCTTGCGGGCTAACACTCAAAACAATCCCGTATGGTTGGAGAATTGCGTTCTCAACACGACGGAGCAAATGTGGGCAGTCTATGGCGACGACACCATCCGAGTAAATAGTGATCGTAGCCTATGTGTGACCTCCGATGGCCACAGCACCAGTGATCTTATCATCATTCTCAAGTGCCAAGAGTCGAGTAACCAGCGCTGGGTATTCAACAAAAACGGTACCATCTCAAACCCAAACGCTAAACTAGTTATAGAGGTGAGACAAAGAGATGTCTCTCTTCGACAAATCATTATCTATCACCCCACTGGGAATCTTAACTAGAAATGGATAACAGACACCTATCCGGTTTAGAGAAGTCGTTGGTTATGTACTATCTTCTACCCACATTAGAGTATTACATGATTAATCGGTTACCATTAACATGCTTAACATGGATACTAAATAAATGTGGATGTTTGAATGCTAAATAAATGTGGAGGTCTAAAATAACTAATGCTTAATTAGTGTCATTGTTTTCACTTTTATGTCTATTTGATAATTTTATTTTTTGATCAAAAATTGATTATGTGGGATTTTATGAAGTTTAATGCAACTATTTATCGGATATATGGATTCAATAAATCAAGTTTGAAAGGAACTTGCATGTACATTTTTAATTAATAAATATTTATGTGAAATTTATTGAGTGTTTTTTGGAATTAGTGTTAAATTAGCTCGTAAGTGACATGTTAGAAAGATTTCACATTAATTTATTTTTGAAATATTTTTGGAAATGGTAATGATAGACTAAATAAGTTGATATGTGAACGTATTGAATGCGTTTAACTTGATTAGAAATAATAAGAATGGAATCTATTATCTATTATCTTTATCTTTATCTTTATCGTTATATACTATAAAATGCTATACAAGAATTTATTTCACCTTCATTTTGAAGTTTGTCCACGTCAACTCCAAAATGTAAGCCACAAACTCACAACACGGTTTAAATGATCCTTACCTTAAAATATTGAATAAATTCGTTTCTTCTCCTGTCTCTTGGACTACCCCCTCCCAATGCGTCCATTCCTTTTCCCTCTATGAAAAACGCCTCTCCATATTGCTCTTTCTTTATCCCAAAATTCCCCATTAAATCTTTAGACCGTCAATCTCCCTCAAACCCCCCCTCTCTCTCTCTCTTTCTCTCTCTCTCTCTCTCCATATGAGTACGTTGTGTTACCTACGACTCAAGGTTAGTGAGAAAGAATGATGATACACCCTTATGATAGTGGAATTTTGGAGAAGCCCACTGATCAATTCATAGGTTGAATGTATGCCTATAAGAGCATATTTATAGGTAGAGTGAGTGCCTATATGGACTGTACATGAGGATTAGGTTCGTGGGTACTGATTACAAACAATACATGTACTTTGAGGTGTGGTTCGAGGAGACATTTTGAACTTTTAGTCCTTAACGTGTGATATGAGGACATTCTGTTGGAGTGTGACATTTTAGGGTATATGAAATGTGAAATATATGGCTCACAAATTGTCTACTCATGTGCGATGAGATATATATACATATATTGGTGCTCGAGATGTGATCCAGAGACAAGTAATTAATAACTATTGGTGATCGAGGTGGAATTCCGAGCCAATGACCCCAAAAGTGTTATAGAAGGGGGGTGATTATAAAATAAGTGTTGATAGTATATGTTATGTGTACAATATATATATACCTATTGATTTTTCCTACTTATGTGCGATAGTAAGTGTGCTTAATCTCTGTATTGGGGTCGATGATGTTCCGGACCAATACATGAGGGATCGATTTGGGGTCGATGATTTTTTTGAACCAAATCGATGATAAATATTGGTATCGACGGGAGGTCTGAACCGACATGTGCATTACATTTACCTTGGGGTCGAGGAATTCCCGGACCAATGTAAATGATAGGATTATTGGGGCCGATGATTTTTACCGGACCAATTTTCCTTAAAGTATATATTGTGTGTGAAATATATACCTTATAATATTCTACTTATGAGTGATAGTAGACACTTAGATGTTATATAGAGATATACATCGAATGGGTAAATTAAGTAGGGAGAAACTTAATTTCAAGAATTAACGTTGGATTGGGAAAAATCTATAGAGAAATTAAGTAGTGAGAGTTAATTATAATATATGCGGCATGGGTAACATGCGATAAGAATTAATAATGAAGCAAGTCATGTACTTGGGGCGACCATTAGGATGTTATGATTTAGTATTGGGTATTAGAGGATGAAATTATACTTAAGGTCCTTAGCCTTAATACCAGCCTTATCCTAATTTCGAGGACGAAATTCCTTTGCAAGGGTGGAAGTATGTAATACCCTGTATTTCTGAATATTCCAAATAATTCCATTTAATTAGATTGGAGAATTAAATGAGAAAATACCGGCTTAATTTAAAGTACGTAAGAGTAGTAATTTAAAGAGTTTAAAAAAAAAGATTGTAATTATGGAATATTAATCGAGAGATAGATACCGGTTTATATTGCCTCGTTTTATTTACTTAGTGCGAGTGGTAAATAGTTACTTAACGCGTGTAGACCGTGTTGGGGTGAGAACGAGTAATATTTTTTAAGTGACTCAAATGATAATTTAGAGGTCACTGATGAGTCCGGAAGGGTCAAATTAGTCAAAATAGTATACCCGGGGGTACTAGTTGAGTCCCGGGGTAATTTTGGACTAAACCGAGACCATTCGCACTAAGTAATGGTCTTTTAACATAAGAGGGTATGGAGACCTACGAAATTTAGAGCTTTATATTAGCCGTATGATAGAGGAATTAGGGTTAGAACACCCATGACAACACCAATACCATTAGAGAGAAGAGAGGCACAACTTTCTAAGGCAAAAAGAAGGAATTATGAAAGTTTCAAAGGGATTTTCACTATCAACTTGTTGGGGAAGAAGGATTGAAGGATGAAGATCATCAATCATCAACAACAACCACGAAATCAGACCCTACTGATCATAAGGCAAGTTGTTTATTGCAAAAATTATAAAGTTATAATACCCATGTGTAGGGTTTTTGAATAGTTTTGTTTAAATCATTATTTTGATTGGAGAAAGATGATATTTATACATGTTGGGATAGGAATCGCATGTAGAATGATTTACCTTATGTAGAGGTTTAAGATTCAGATTAGACTTGATGATTTTTCGGATTAAAATCGGGATTTTGAATGATAATATGGGAAGAACACCATAACTAGGGTTTCAAGAAATTTTGGATTTTAATTCATTATTTCTTTAATGTAATTGGAGTTTTGATGTATTTGACACGTTAGAAACTGTCCTAGTATATGTGGAAATATGTTAGGATCATTGGGTCAAAGTTTGGTGGACTATAATGGAGTTTGAAGGTTTGTCAATGGAGGAAAAATCTTAACGAAGAAGACAACTGCGTCTGTCCCTGTTCGATCGATCGATCGATCTCGAACTATCGATCGATCGACTATTTCGATCGATCGAACCCAGCCGTCAATCGATCGACGCAAGCTGTTTCCCGAAAATTTTGTGTTTAATTCTTCATTGAGTTCGGTAATGAATGAGTATTCTAGGATTTACATTATACTTATATGGGAGTGAGAATAAGACCAGTAGGTATATTGTTGAGGTCCGATAAGGCCATTGGGTGTAGGGCTTGGATTACGGACCGAGGAGAATAATCCGATTTAGTAGAGTATCGGGGATTTCGAAAATTGAGTTACGGGGCGAAGTAAATTAAATTTAAGTAATAGACCAGTAGGGTAAGAAACAACTACTGAAATTATATGTAAGGGGTAACTAGGACCCTTAGAGTTGTGTGAATACTCAAATAAATACAATTAATGAGATAAATCGTAAAGCGAATATTGTACGGTAGATATATGAGATTAAAATATTACCTACGTATATGATTAATAGGTCGGGCGTGTACCTACTGAATTATGTGATCTTTTAGGTAGAGAGATTATACCTAAATTAATTATGTTAGGGTCGATGAGACATTACGAACTAACATAAAGTTATTATATGTTTGGGGTCGATGAGAAATGCTGAACCAAACTTTGAACTGGTGTCGCGATGAGAGAGTCCCGAACAAGAATATGTGTATATATATATTTTTAAAAATAGTTGGGGTCGATGGATAATTCCGAACCAACTCTTACTTGGGGTCGATGAATCATTCCGAACAAAGAGTCCTTTACGTGTATAAATAGGGCAAAATAACAATGACTGATATTTAACATATATTGTGTGTGAAATATATATACTTGATGATATCCTACTTCCGTGTGTTAGTAGATTGATACATATTATGTATTTAAAGATACATATTGAATCGGTAAGTTAAGTAGTGAAACTTAATTACGAAATGCACCTTTAGATAGAGAAAATCTATTTAGTAATTCAAGTAGTGAAACTTAATTACATAAGTGGGATGTCAACAATTGTGAGAATGGTAGAAATTTTAGTAGTGAAACTAATTGGGAAGTCTTGAAAAAAAAATAACATAGATGAAATGTTACTTGAGAATTAATTAACATACGCGAGATGTTAGTGAAACGGTTGTACTATATGGGCGGTACTGGAACTTGGGTACAGGTTAGTTCAGTTGACTACTTTGGTTTTAGTTAGCTTGGGAGGTATGTCTAGATAAACTAAGTGTAGAATGTTAGGTGTGCACAAAAGATGAGGGGTGAGTAACTCAAGAGAGTGTACGAGAACCTAACATGTGTAATCAATAACCGCATTTTATATTGTGATAAACACTTGCTAAATATTTTCAAAATGTTTTGAGTACTAACTCTTGCTATAAAATATTTTCAAAACCTTTTAGGTGTCCAGCCACAAGGATGCCATGTATGACGATTCCATTCCAGAGACTCGGAGCTGTAGCACAGTGGATGTTTACAGGATTTTGACTAGACGATATCTCTCATTCAGATCTAGTACAGGATCTCACACTCTTCTATGCATGGACTTGTGGTCCGGTATTAGTCTCAGATGTTAGTTTCAGACTAGTGGTGATTCTATTGTTGTTTGGGATTTTTAGCCGATGGTTTATTCGGTAATACATTTGTTATGTTGTACTTTTACTTTGTTGTTGAATTATAGTACATGATTGTTTGTACTTTGTTCCACGTGGTTGATTTATCTGTTTTAAGAAATATAAAATTTGGCACCGGTCTAATTTTACTTAGGGGATTAGTAATTAAAAAGTTTTCGACAGTGATGCTAAGAATGAACCATTTGAGAAACCTGTTTTAATTTAATAAAGGCCTGATCACCCGATGTTTAATTAGGCGGGGTGTCACATCAGTGGAGACTGGTTATATTTGAAACTAGCTCGTTTGGCCTAAAAGTATTGTAGATTGCCTGCGCCTAATTTGAAAAGATCTAGAACTGAGTCTGAATTTTTTAGGGGTTGTGAAATTGGACTAACATGGAAGCTGAAACAACAGATTATAAGGCTAACACACATGAGTTTATAAGGTATTGGGTGGTAAAAGATTGGTTTTGTGTGAGATTTGTGATGGTTTGGGTGTTGAGGTAACGAATAATTGTGAGTGTAAAGTGGTGGGTTTTGTGAGTTATAATTGATTTCGGTATGAAATGAAACATTAGGAAAATATAAAACTTAAAAAAGGTGTTGGGTGTTGATTTAAGGAGGTTATGTTAGAAGAGATCACAGTACTAGTTTGCACTTTTGCGCATGAGAGATGTAAAGAAAAAGTCAATGAGTTGTGGAGTTATTAGAGAGACAAACATGACAACTATAGTTAGTTGAAATCTACTAAACTATTGAATGGGTATGTGGGGGATTATATAGTGCGAGTGTTCAACAAATGCCTTTGCATTTTTTACTAAAGAAAACATGTCATATTTAATTTCATGTGGCAGCATTGGGAATATAGACATTATGTGTGGGTGTTTGTTTGAAAACTTATTGCGAAGTTTACCATGTCTCTCAAATCTAGCGGAGACTGATTTACTCGAAATACCCTCAACCTTTTTCATTGTAAACTGGGTGGTTATTGCACCCCATGAATCTTATTGTGTTCATTGAAAAAACACTTCAAATAAACTATTTTACAATGTTAAAAAATGTTTCTTTATTGTTTAAAAACTATTTTTTTAATAAGAATTTTTTTTAAGTTTTTTTAAACATAAACGAAATGGTTTAAATGTTTATTTAACTTTTGTGGTAAAAATAAATGTTTTAAAATATTTTTTTTTACCATTTTTTAACTGTTTTATGAAATTAATAAACTATTTTAAAGTTAAAAAAAAGTTTTAACGGTTTAATATAAAAAAATCAATTAACATGATTTGTTTTACTGTTCCTTTTTAATAAATTACATACCATGCTTTTTATACATAAAAACAAGTTTTTTATTTTTTAAAAACCGTTCTTTTTTATTTAAAATAATGTTATAACTGTTTTATAAAAAAAGTTATTTTTTAATAAAAATAAAAGCTTTGCTATATTTTTGCAAGATATTTTGTGGTTATATTTCTTTTACATGACTTGTGATTACACATATATGATGTTTGTAATCAATTTTCTATTTTCGCTTAGTATCCTTTCACGAGTTTGCAAAACCACAAATATTTTTCGTACACTCAACGTATAACTCGTGCATCGCGCGAGTTTTCAACTAGTATACTCTAAAATGATATACATGAGTGAATATATCGCTAATTAATCATTTAAATGTAATTCCTAAATTTAATTACCAACATCCATTTATTCGAGTCACATGAGTTTCATAAATAAAGCATAAACCTTTATTATGCGCTATGGGGTCCAAGTATAATTATTGTCCTTATTCTTAGACAATTAGATAATTTCATAAGTGTCCATGTAATTATATATATGTCCTTTATATATATATATATATATATATATATATATATATATATATATATATATATATATATATGATACACAAGGTCATCTACCGTTAGTCCGTTGGTGTCTAATTCTTGCTCTATCGGCAAGTCCACATGAATTTCTTATCCTAAACAGACATCACAAAACACACGCAAGTTGGAGGCGGTTCCTACGCAGGACACCTGTATATGGCCCATACCCAAGAGTGACACAGGAACGGTCAGCGCCATCCCTACCTCTCATGGGTGGAGCCTCCACGTAGTACCCATATGAGCTACACAACGTCAAGCCCATCTGTGCCGATGTGTGGTACGCGGCCCGACGCGCGAACTCCCGAGCCGATAGGACGGTCCAATGGTATGTCCACACACAAATATGTATATGTATGGGTAATTACTCCATAATTACCATAAAAGTCCAACTATAATCCACACTATTAAATTAATAATTTACCATCTAATAGATTACTAATTTCCATTCTATAAAGTAATTACTCAACCATCTAGTTTTCTGTAATTATCGTTAATTCGAATATGGGAATAACATCGTTCCCTCAATTAATGAATTTTAAAGTTCCCCATTTTTAGTTTCTCTTGTCTCCACTAGACTAATCAGACACCGTATACTAATCAACCTAGACCAAATCTCATTTATGTGCCCAAAAGCTACCCCCAGGCCCAAGGAAAAGAAGGAGACGAAAAGTCTAAAGCCCCCTAGCGTCGCTCGAACGAATGACAGAGTCGTTCAAGCGACCTAACATGTCGTTTGAACGACATGTCACGTTGTTTGAACGACGTCTTCCCCTTTTCCACGCGTCAGCTCTTCTTAATGTTTCCCAATTTTAACTCCAAACTCCAAATAGTATACGAACTAGTAGTTTATATTGTAACATTCATATACAACCCCAACGAAAGTGATTTCCTCAGATTTTACTTTTGAAGACCTTCAATTTCTAATTAGATTAGTTTTCGAATAAGCAGTATTTGTTAGGGATTCTATATTCAGATTTTCATCCCATCAATTCATAATAATAGTCTTCACATTAATTATTCAATCACCCCAACAACTATCAAAACTTAAAGGAATCTAACATCAAATTTCACAATTACGATACCTAATTTATTCGACAAATCTACATAAGAAATCAGTCATCTACATACATTATTCATCATCTACATAAAATCTGGGACATTCTTGCCTGAAAATGTGTAGAAGATGAACCCTTTGAAAACCCTTGATTTCTTCTGTGTTCTCGCCCCTTCTCTCTCTTTTGGTGTTTCTCCCTTTTTTCCCCCGTGGCTGCTACTTTAGTTTTTTTTTTTTAGTGGGGAAGTGATTTATCCCAACTTTACCACTCAATTAATGTTAATCCCGAGTTCGGTCAAAAGCCCAACTTTTGAACATCCAAATAATCCCGAAATCATAACCCAATTAGTGTAAAAGTTCCCTAACTCATATACCTATGACGAGAGACCAATTTTTAATATTTAAAATACTAAACCGACTCTCTAACCCTCCCCAAAATGTGTCCCAAATATTTTCTTTTTACTTGGGCTTTTTTAATATGTTCCAAAGACGCGCGCCCAATAATTCATTTATAAATTAATTATTTTTCACTCGCTAACCCATTACGTCTAGTTAAGTTTTTATTTTTATAAAATCATAAATGCTTACTTAAATTAAAAAATTTACTCGCTTAAGTTTTAAATCCTCCCAATTTAATTTATTCTAAAAATTAAAAATTCGAAATCGTTAAATCCATTAAATCAAAATATTTTATTCCAAAAATTTACGGGGTATTACACGGAGCAATTGAAACTAGTCTTTGCAATGTAGCAGTTTATTTTGATGTTTTCCCCAACCTTACTTTGTCTTTATCCAACATGCATATTTGTAAGGCCCTATGTCTTAGGGTCCGAACAAAAGGTTATAATATCTTCATGGATCATAAGCTATTGGGATTATTTGTATAATTTACTATGAAGTCATGAATACTATGGCACCCAATATTAAATAATTTAGTCCATTTGAAAAACTGTGTTAATTGACACACATCTAATAGATTCTAATGTTCACACACCTAGAACTAAAACAAATCATATTTAATCAATGAACAACAAGACCAATAGAAAACTTATAAGTGATGAACATGAAATAAATGAAGTCGAATGTTGGACATTCTCTACTTAAGACAGAATTCGTCTTCGCAAATGGTATTTATGGCTGAAATCAATGGGCGTCTATCCTCCGTGATGATAACATGACATCTACACGGGCAAGAAACACTTCAATTTGTGTGTCCCACGAACCAATTATGTTTGATATTCTCTCCGACTCGATTGAGAATGGAAAGTATTGAAAAAATATTTTTCTCTCTTATAAAATGAAGACAAGTATTGTCATTACAAGCAACAATTTGTTCTTTAATAAAAGAATGAGTCTTTTTTGTTGTCATTTTAGGAATGTTTTTTATGAACAGGCACAACTAACGGTGAAGAGTTACTACCTTTAGCGATGATTTTGAAAAATAGTCATTATATATAGCGAACCGTCCCAACGTTTAACGATAGTTAAGAAAAATTATCACAGGAAATTAAATAAAATTTTCAATAATTTCATAAATAAATGCGACAATCTGAAACTAAATTTCTCATTCATTATCTGTCTATTATTAACAAATGAATATACCACTTCACTAGTCTTTGTACAAGAATCCTATACCTAATTGGTCTAACTCTGTTTGATATCTGGGTCTAACTTTTATAATGGTGCAAAATGGACAAAACACTAATTTGATCAATGCATGAATTTGTGTAAAAACAAAATCTTTCCAACAGCTTTTAACAAACAGATTGGTTGGTTTATTGGTAGAGGCACACAGCCAATGGAAGTATCGAAAATGACATATTTTTATCAAGAGGTTGAGATGTTAGAAATTTATTACCTAATATTATGGGTTCAAAAGAGATGACCAAAAATATCAATAATCTATTTGGTTTTTTGTATATACAGTTATTTCAATGTTAATAGTCACAATTGTCGAGGTTCAAATTAGATTAACAAAATATATCAATTATTTATTTGTTATTTTGAATTACAATTTTTCATTATTACTAGCCACAGTTGTCATCTTTGTACGTCGTTACTCTTTTAAATTATAAGACTTTGCCCCAACGGAGGGTGACAATTTTTTATATTGTTAACATAAACTAAAACATAGTATCAAGGGAACAGAGCTGTTTAGAATTGTGGTACACGCCACACGAGAAAGGCCAAAACATAAAAGAATACCTGATAGCAATCACATCCTAATAAAGATTACTTCTCCTCCGTTAATTAGATGCTGCAACAGCCAACCTTAATACATGCTACATGCAATTAGTTCTATATTAATTACATGCTCTAGTCTTTTCGAATGATTTCAACTTTTAACTTTTGTCAATGAAAACTAAAAAAAGTAGGCATGATGTTACAACTTGACAAAATAGTACTTGTACTCTAAACTAGAAGTGGCCATAGGCCCGAGGCTCGCCAAGCCCCTCAATCCGCCCAATAAAAAAATAGGGCTTGGGTAAGGTAAATAGGCCAGCAAAGCCGGCTTGGCAAAATTTTATAGGCCCGATTTTTTTTCGGGCTTGCTTGGGCATGAGTTCTTAAGCCCGATGAGGCCCGCCCGGCCCGAGGCCCGAAATATATATATATATATATATATATATATATATATATATATATATATATATATATATATATATATATATATATATATGTGTGTGTGTGTGTGTGTGGGGGGGGGGGACTTCTATAAATATAAAAACGTATACCAAGTCTTTTCATGTAAAGTGAGAAACTTTATATATGGACTTTGTAATATATGGAGTTTAAAACAGATTTTTAATTAAAAAAATTGGTCTTTAAATAAAAAATAGGTATTCTTTTATGTTTAAAGGTTGGCACACAAAGACATTGACACAGTAAGATGTCAATGGATTATTGAATAAAAAAAATCTTTAACCTAATTTAGACTTTGCCTAGATTTATTCCTCTATTTTTATATAGTTGTTTTAAAATGACAAAAGTGTATTTTATTTTAAATATATATTTCTTTTATAAAACAATTTTTTTATCATCAAAGTTAATAAAAAATTATTTAAAAAAATAGTGCCTTTTCAAAAAAAGTTGTCATTTTTTTTTATATATATAATCTTTTTTTTAAATCACTATTTTTTGTCATCAAAGTTAAAAAAATAGGTTTTATTAAAAAAAATACTGTATTTTGTAATAAACAGTTTTGTCAGTTTTTTTATATATAAAATATTGTTTATTTTAAATCACAAATGGATCAAAACTTTAAATGTTGAGAATTATCGGACCCGAAATAGTAAAAGATCCAAAAATAGTTTTTTAGTACCGCTTTTTATTGCAAGTGGTTAGTGCCAGACGCACTAACCAATCGCTATGACGTGATCCCGCGCCAACGACATTAACCAATCGCTACCCGCTGGCGCGGACCCGCATCTCTTAATGAAAGTGGGTCCATGCCAGCAGCACTAACCAATTGAAATAAAAAGCAGCACTCAATTTTTTTTTAATGATTTTTTACTATTTCGGGTCTAGTAATTCTCACTATTTAAAGTTTTGGTCCGTTTGGAATTTTATATATAAAAAAATGATAAAACTAGTTTTAAAAAGACCGTATTTCTTTTAAGAAAAATGTTTTTTTTAAAACTTTTATGATAAAAAATTTTGATTTAAGAAAAATGATTTTATATAGAGAAAAAAAACTGACAAAACTGTTTTTAAAAAGACAATATTTTTTAAAATAATTTTTTTTTAACTTCGATGATAAAAAAAATTGTTTTATAAAAGAAATGTACATTGAAAAAAATATACAGTTTTGTCTTTTTAAAAAACCTATATAAAAATTGTTTTTTTTGGCCACAAATGAGGAATAAATCTAGGTAAAGTGAAAATAAGGTTAAAGATTTTTTTTATGCAATAACCCATTGACACCTCACGATGCCAATGGCCCTGTGTTGACACACTGTGTCGAAAAAGCTTAACTCTTCATTCAAAAGCATCTCGACTTAGGGAAGAATTTTGTTTTTGTCGGGGCACATCTGATTTGGATTGAAAAAAGCATCTTTTTTAAAAGAGGATTTGTCTACACGAATAATGTTAGACAATCCGGGTCTTACCCCCAGGTTAGTACAGGTACCTCTTTTTTTTAATTTGTTTCTCATGTGAAAGAAGTTAAAAATAATTTAATAAAATAAATAAAATAACTATTTTAATTTATTTTAAAATTATTTTTAACTAATTTAGTCCCTCAAATACCCATTTACCCACTCCTTATTTTTAAACATGATTTTGTTAACTTATTTAGTCTCTCAAACACACATTTACCCAATATTCTCTTATTTTTAAAAGACCGCGCCAGCGACACCCCTTATTTTTAAACTTAATTTTTTAATTCAATTAGTCCCTCAAACATACATTTATCCCTCAAACACTCATTTACTCAATATTCTCTTATTTTTAAAGGTCCGCGCCAGCGGCACTTCTTATTTTTAAACTTAATTTTCAAACTCATTTACTCTCTCAAACACCCATTTACTCAATATTCTCTTATTTTTAAACCCCCGCGTCAGCGGCAACCTTTATTTTTAAACATATTTTTTTTTAAAATTTACAACATTTCAAACATTTTTTTAATTCTTAATATTGTTTAAAAATGTAAAAAAAAAGTTTTTTATTTATATTAAACTAAATTTTATTTTATAAAACAGATTTTTTTGTTTCAAAAAAATTATATTTTTTATATTAAAATAGTGTTTTCTAACAATAATTTTTTTAATATATAAAAAATATTCTTTTTTAATAAGACAATTTCTTTTAATAAAACAACATCTTTAAAAAAAGAAAGAAAGAAGTGGTCTTTGGTACTAAGCCGGGGTTAAGACCCGGTAAGACTATCACTACTCTTGTCTACATTTATAAATTGCACTCATTGGGTTGAGTCGAGGCAAATCTCTTCATCTTTTTTAAAAGAAGGCCCTTCTTATGTTTCAAAAGGCCTCAAATGTTAACATCAATAAGTTTTTTATTGATCATATTCGATTTTAGTAACAATTAATTTTAAGTTCATGTGAGATAAATATATTTATATTCAATTCATCTTTTTTAATGTATAAAAAAATTCCATGTTTTTTTCTTTAATGTTTTTATGGTTTAGGATTTCATGTCTATTTTTTGGATAATATTTTTAAGATTTAGAATAAGAGAAGAAAATATATTTGTGAGGATTTTATATTTTGGAAGATTTTTTAAAATAAAATAAGGACATCTTGAAATAATCGTTTATTAAAAACATGTTTAAGAACTTTTCATCGAACGACCCAAGTTTTATTACATTTCAGTTCAAATTTTATGTTGTTAACAAATAATCTAAAACTTAGTATCAAGGGAACAGAGTTGTTAAGAAATGAGGTAAATGCCAAACGAAGCAGGCCAGAACATAAAACAATACCTGATAGCAATCACATCCTAATAAAGATTACTTCTCCTCCGTTAATTAGATGCTGCAAGCGCCAACCTCTACAGACTAATACATGGTACATGCAATTACTTCTATATTAATTACATGCTCTAGTTTTTGCGAATGAAAAATGCTTTGAGTCCCAAATAAGTCCCCCAAATCTCCTCCAAATTCTATGTGGACCCCACGTCATTCTTCCACTTACCTGTCATCTATTGCCATGTGATGCGGGTCCCGCCAGGGTACAAAGCACAAATCATTTTGGGAGAGATTTGGGGGAGTTATTTGGGACTCATAGCACTACTCTTTTGCGAATTATCTGAACTTTTAACTTTTAATGAAGAACGAAAAAAGATAGTAGTTACATGACAAAACAGTACTTGTACTCTAAACAATAATTTCGCTGAAAAGCATGTCGACTCGACTCAAGGAAGAAAAATATTTTGTCAGGGCAAATCTGATTTGGGTTAAAAAAAGCATCTTTGTTAAAAGAGGATTTGTCTACACATCTTTTTTTTTTTTGTAATATCAAGTGTCCACTGTACCACAGTGACTAATTCATTCGCTGATTGTAGGTACCTCTTAGGGTGGGACAGCTGACTCAGAGATTTAAGGATGCTCCATGTCCAAGACGGAAATCAACCCCCGACACTTGGTTAAGGGAGGAGGAGTCCCTACCACTCCACCACACCCCGTGGATTTGTCTACACATATAAATCGCACTCATTTGGTTAAAAGGAGTCCAGGCAAATTTCATCATCTTTTTTAAAAGAAGGTCCTTCCTATGTTTCAAAAGGCCTTAAATGTTAACCTTAATAAGTTTTTTATTGTTCATATTCGATTTGAATAACAATTAATACTATGTTCCTGAGAGATAAATCTATTTATATTTAATTCATCTTTTTTAATATTTCAAAAATTTCCATGTTTACTTTTTTTTAATGTTTTTATGGTTTAGGATTCCATGTCTATTTTTTTTTATAATATTTTTAGGAGTAAAGCTTGAGAGACCCATAAAAAAATTCATTTGGTAAACCCAGTGAATAAGACAAAAATAGGTACAAATTTTTAATGTACATTTTGATGCTCTGGCGGGACCCACAACAATAAGGTATAAGCTTTTAATGCAGTGAGTTTACGAAATGGGTTTTTTTGTAGGTCTCCCTAGATTTATTCTATTTTTAGCGTTAGAATAAGAAAAGAAAATATATTTGTGAGGGTTTTATACGGTGAGGGATTTTTTGAAATAATATGGAGACATCTTGAACTAATCGTTTATTAAAAACATGCATAAGAACTTTTCGTCGAACGACCCAATTTTTAATACATCTCAATTCAAATTTTCAACTTTGCTCAAAATCATTAGGATACGGGTCAAATTTAACACTGAAACGACATTTTACTTTTAAAACAATTTAACAAATGTAAAAAATATATTAAAATGAATTTGGGTCGAAAATCAGATTCTTGTATTAAAAATTTGCTTAAACTCTTTAAGAAAAAAATCGAGTTAATTATTCTCCTACCCTTCAAACTTTGCTCCTGTTTTTACTTCCCCACCCACACTTTTATTTTTTGTACTTAACCCCGTCAACAATTAAAAACGTGTCATTTTACCCCCATACACTAACCGCGTTAAATTGTTGGTCAAAAAATCACTCATGTGCGCTGAATATGAGGGTATTTTTGTCCAACCAATAGAGAAAATGATCAATTTTTCATTCGGAAATTTGCACCATTACAGTCAAGGGGTAAAAAAATGTATTTATTAAAGTTAGGGAGCCTAGAAGATGAAAGTACAAGTGGGGAGGTGAAAATATGTGCAATGTTTATGCGGTCAAACTATAAAACCCAAAAAAATGAGAGCATCATAATAATCTTTGATGTGACATTTAAACACTTATCTTTTTCATATCAGTTTTTTATGGACCATCGTATCTTTTTTCATTTACTTCCTTTAACCCCTGTAATTATATCGTATTTAACCTTAAACCCTTCGATTAAAAAACATAAGCATTAAAAATATATCGGTGTCAACCCTCCATTTTATTTGACTTAGCCCTTATAATGATATCGTATTTAGACTTAAATGGTTCATTGTAAAAAATTTAAACATAATCTGCAAAAATCTGACATCATCAACCTTTCTTACAAAAAGACTCTTAACCTATAATTTGAATTCAATAAAATACTTATATCTTTTTCCCCAATTCGTATTCCCCGAAATATAAAATTCTAACCCAAAATTCTGATTTACCATTAGCCCGACTCTACAAATTCCAATTTAAAACATGGATTAATGGTCGTATAGTAAAATCTAGTGAGAATCATATCCAAGCCAACACCCCCTGCCTCGACTCAAATTTTGAATACTTTAATATTTAGTTAGTATCGTATCTCAACCGATATTTACATTATTGAAACTCAGGTGTCAAATAAAATCTTTCTAAACATCCAACTAAAATTTCAAAATAGTGATATCACATAAAAATAAATAAATATAGTCTTTTTTTCTCTATTGCATCATATGTTCTATGGGTTGGCTTATATATACACAATATAGTCTAGTAGGGTTTCCAACACGGGCCTTTTGGTAAAAGCATTAGTGCCACATTTAGTGTATGCGGGGTGTGGGGTGTAACTAAGTGCAAAGATATGGGGTTTGGTGGTAGTATTCTATCGTTAGTCTTACCATTGGTGCACGTGTGTGGAATTCCCTTTCTTCGCTTGGTCATTCTGTAATTAACAATAGTTGGGGGAGGTGTTGACGGAGTGAGACTCTGTATCTTATTGATCTTCTGCTTTTCGTGGCTACTGCTGTTATATGACTCTTCTGAATCAGATCTCAAAATTAATAAATGTCCCAACAATCTGTAATATATATATATATATATATATATATATATATATATATACACACACACATATCAATATTATTAATTAACCCCAATCAAGTCAAGTCATTATAAAAATTAAATTCAGGTATCTTAATAATGTAAGATTGTTAAATGTTAATTGTAACTTGCAACCAAGAGAGCAAAATCGAAAAGAGTCTAGGAGACTCCGAACAAATACTTTGCAGGTGTTGGTGACTCCCTTCTCGGGCCTTGGCTGTGGGCGTTCGTTGAGGAAGACAACCTTGGTATTGTTGATAATGTAGGTTTGGACGGTACTGATGTCCAGGTACTTCTGAATCTCAAAAACTCTAATCACATCAGGACATGATGACCTTCTTATCTGTGTCAAGGAATAAAAAAAGGAAAAAAAAAGTGTAAATAAAAGCTTAAAGCCTAAGAAGAATAAAAAGAATATTGAAAACCCAGAGTGGAAGAGTGGGAACATGTATGAAATGATGGTCTTTATGATAGTCCAAACAGAGAGAACAGAGGGGACCGTTCATGCAATCTAAGCAATTCATATTGCATTCGCTTTTGTGTGAATTAGCGTGTAGCTTGCAATGAACAAAGAAGCCATCTCGCAAAAGTGTCTTCAACCATGGTGATCATATTGCATTCATGCAATATGATAGAAATTTGGTGTTGAACCGTTCATGCAATCTAAGAGATACATATTGCATTCGCAACGAATGTTTACTGAAATTTGTCTTGTTTATAGTCATCACATGATTTCTTAAATTCTGTACTTGTGTTGGGAGTTGTTGGTTACTGTAGAAAATTAATGATGTGACGAGATAAGGATTTACTGAATCTCCAAAGGTAGTCTTTAATTCAGGGTTGACTACACTTTGACCCCAATGGTGGTAATTTTTTGGATGGAAAGGTGGCCATGTGCATTGTATGAGGGTTCCAATATGAAAATGTTTGTATCCCTAGTAAGCTCAAAATTGTAAATTGTAAACAATACTCACCTTCTCTCTCTCTCTCTCTCTCTCTATATATATATATATATATATATATATATATATATATATATATATATATATTCGACATATCGTGGAACAATCAATTTTTTTTCTTCTTCAATCATATATGAAACTTTGGTTGATACTTTCATAGAGACTTGAAATAAATAAGATTCATAGTATCAAGTATCTTTTTCTCAATAGAGAAAAAAGACTCGATCCAACCCAATGCACCTGATTTGGTTCCGTTTAAGGATTTTTTTTATTCCCATGCACACCCATAGTTAGGATGTAAAACGAATTTTTTATTTCCATGCACACCCATAGTTAGGATGCAGATACTGAGGGCTATTATATAGTAGATTGATTATTAAATTCTCGTTATCACTACTACTTATTTCACTTTTATCTAACACACATTTTGCAGAAGTTTTAAACCTAAACTTCTAGGAATATAAAACCAACCAAATGTGCATGATCACTGTTAAACGAACACCTAAATCACCATACAACCAACTAACAAGCATAATAATATATTTTTGGGAGCTTGACAAATGAATCTTCTTTACATAAGAATTACCTTGTTGGTCGTGTATATAAAAAAATTATTTAGTAGTTTTATTCATATATGTAGTAAACAATTTAATTACCTGTTTCGATATGGGGCCTATTAGAGAAAAAAATATTTTTTCATGACTTCTGTTGGAGAAAAAAAAATGCTCTTAAAACATATATGAATACACATTTAGTAAACGAATCCATCGAGTAAAATTTCAATTTTTTATCCATAAAATGTAAAGTTGTTTTATAGTAACTTAAAAGGCATGTAAAACACAAGTTACCTCTTTCGACAATATACCCCAAAAGATGAAATAATCATAAGGTACCATTAATACATTTAATTGTATTAAATAACGACTTTCTATCTCCCCTCCAAAACTAATGGATCGTCTTCCACCCTTTAATCAGCTCCTTATGTTTCCCATTTACTAAAAAATCTAAAACAACCACATTAACTTTATGTTGATTCAAACGATGAGAGAAAAATAAATAAATATATCGAGCTCATATTCTTACAATCGAGGATCAAGAAAAAGAATGATTCATATATGGTGTTTTGGTAAGTTAAAGTTACAAAGCTTACGTAATCTACTTTTCCTTTCTTTTTTTGTTTTATAGGGTTGGCTTGTAACAGATTGGGCCATGGTTGATTTGGTGGCCAGAGAGTTGCATCCCACATCACCTGGGTGAGGGAAAGTAATGGTTCATATATGTAGATTTACACTCTGCTAACACTGAGGCCTTTTAGCTCCACTGGCAAGGCATGTGATTGATGATGTACGTGTAAGGGGTTTGAACCCCACTGACACCAGTTTGTGGATATAGAGCTAATAAAAAAATCATATCGCTGGGTGCGGTAGTTAAAGTTGGGACAATATTACTGGTGGAAGAGTGGGGTGTTACAGAATGGTATCAGAGAGCCAGTACCAACAAGAATAAGTGTGCCAACATTTTAGGTGATGGTTGATTTCATCCCAACGAGAACGTTGAGCTCGCTAAGGAGGGTGTATTGTAACAGACTGGGCCATGGTTGATTTGGTAGCTAGAGAGTTGTATTCCACATCGCCCGAGTGAGGGAAATTAATGGTTCATATATGTAGATTTACATTGTTCTAACACCGATGCTTTTTAACTCCACTGGTATTGGATGTGATTGATGATGCACATGTCAGGGGTTTGAGCCCCACTAAGACCAATTTTTCGATATAGAGTTAATAAAAACTCCATGCCTCTAGGTGCGGTGGTTAAAGTGGGGACAATATTAATGGTGGAAGAGTGGGGTGTTACATCCATACAACCCTTTGATAATAATTTGGCTTAAAGTGTTTTCACTTTTATTCTTTTATGTAGTCTCTTTACATGTAGTAGTTTTTTTCATATCAAACTTTGATTTGTTTTTGTAAACTATTTGCAAAAATGTCCCCAAGCCCTTAAAACCTATTATAAAATATCAGTAAAAGTTTGTGCATAGAGATACAATTATTTTAGTTATTCAGGATGCACACATAGTTTACAAAAGTCTAGAAAATGATTGAACCATTCATAAATAGGACAATCATTGTTGACCATGTAGAGAATCTTTCTACATCTGTGAATTTTTGAACATATTATGAGGAGGGGTGTCAATTTTATAGACGATACCAAAATACGAAATGAAAAGATACAAAATTGACATGAAATTGACATTTTATGTCGTGTTCGTGTCGGATCTTTTTTACACGAAGTCGTGTCATATCGTATCTACATCAAAATTATGAGTCGTGTCTTGTCGTGTGAAACATGTTTTTATTCAGGTAATTGGGTCTGTTCATATTTAATGCAATGTAAAATTTAATAAATCGTGTTAGTCGTGTTGTGTTTTCTACGAGTCGTACCCATATTAAAATTAAATAAAAAAAATATGAAGTCGTGTCTTGTGAGTTTTGTGTCAACATACCCGCTATGTCAAAATATGAAGTCGTGTATTGTCGTGTTTGTCATAAAAAATATGAAGTCGTGTCCTATGACCCAACCCAAAAATACGAATTGACACCCCTTATTATGAATGGCACACTTACAAATATATTTGTGTAGAGAATTTGTATTGGTTAATTTCCCCTTCAAAATTTATCTTTGCTTTATATTTGGACCATAACTCTCTTGCTCTTTGTTCTTTGACAGTACCCCACACATTTTAGTAATTATTAAACAGGAAAAAGGTCTCTCGTAAGTGGATCTTATGCATAGTTTTATTTTTGTTCATAAACTGTCAATAAAACTAAATGGGGTCACTTTTAATGATACTTTTCTTTTCACAACACTAAATCACGTCACTAATGATTTAGGCGATGAAAAAAAATTAACATTCATTTATATCCAGCGTTGGTATTAGCGAATAGCCATTTTGTGACAATTAGCATTTTTTGTCACTAAAATATAGTAGAGAAACATATTTTTTGATGACTAAATACTATGATCTTGGAAGATGGAAAATTAATTGAAATTTTCGTGTACAACAAAGGTTGTAGGCATAAATGTTGTTAATGATAATGTCTTACCTGATAAAATTTAAGAGAATTATGTTTTACTTAGGAAAATGTTACGAACTCTTTTCGACAGACTTTTTATTACTTTAAGTTGGTATAATATTTTTCTTGTTCATTTTTTTTCATTTGAAATCATCCATCTTTTGTTGCCTTACTTTATGAATAAGTTATGCACTTTGGTAATTACACTTCATGTATTCCTTTTATTAGTATGAGGTGTGTCTCCACGGCTCGATTCTCGGTTCTTATTAATGGGGTGCCTGATGGCTTTTTCCCGAGCTCTCGCGGCCTTCGGCAGGGTGACCCGTTATCTCCATTTCTGTTCATTTTGGTCATGGAGGCGTTCAGTCGGATGATGTGGAGGGTGGTCGATACTGGGTGGCTCAGGGAGTCCGCTTTTGGGACTTTGGTTCCTAATAGGGTTTCGGTTTCACACCTTCTTTTTGCGTATGATGCGTTAGTTTTCTGTGATGCTGATCGGAGACAAGTTCGGGCTCTGAATTGTCTCCTCGTATGCTTTGAGGCGGTGTCTGGTCTTCGGATCAATGCGAGGAAGTGCGAGATGATCCCCATTGGTGGTGAGGGCGGTGTTGAAGATTTAGTCGGCATTATGGGTGGGTGCATCGGGTCGCTGCCTAATACTTATCTTGGCCTACCTCTTGGGGCTAAGTATAAGTCTACCTCGTGTTGGGACCCAGTTTTGGAGAGTATGCGTAGGCGCCTGGCGGGATGGAAGCATGGGTTTCTTTCGAAAGGGGGGAGACTGACTCTCATCAAGAGTACCCTGTCTAGCCTGTCGACTTACTTCATGTCCATTCTTCCGTTGCCAGGTGTGATTCGTAAGAAGATGGAGAAACTCATGAGAGATTTCCTGTGGAGAGGTGTTGAGGAGAGATTTAAATATTGTCTGGTGAGTTGGGTGGAGGTGTGTAAGCCAGTGAAGGAAGGGGGGGGGGGGGGGAGTGAGGAATTTGGCTCATTTTAATAGAGCCTTGTTAGGGAAGTGGTTATGGAGGTTTTCTCGTGAGGAACATAGGTTATGGAGGAGAGTTGTAGGGGCTTGGGGGGTACCTCTCAGCGGGGATGGGGACCGGTGGTTGGTAATTTTTCTCATGGCATGGGTTTGTGGAAGCACATTGCGAAGGGGTGGGTGGACTTCTCCAGGCACACAGATTTTAGGTTGGGGAGGGGTGACAGGATCAGATTCTGGAAGGATAGGTGGGGAGCTCAGGGCTCTATACAGGAGTTTTTCCCAGGGATGTATAACCTTGGAGGAGATCAGGATGGGTTGGTGGCGGGACATATGACTTTTAGCCTGGAAGGGGTGACGTGGTGCCCTCAATTCAGAAGAAGGTTTTGGGATTAGGAGCTAGAGGAGGCAGATAGATTCTATAACTGGCTGGATTCGGCCCCCCGCCTGACGGTTAGTGAGGATTCTTTGCGGTGGATGGGGGGTGGGGCTGGAGTGTTCTCGGTCAGAGGCTACTATTCAATATTGAGTGGTAGTGGGTCGCACAGGGATTGCTTCCATTGGAAGAATATTTGGAAGGTTAAAGCTCCACCGAAAGTAAGATTCTTTGTGTGGACAGCGGCTAGACAGGCCATTCTGACTTTCGAGGGGCTTCAGAAGAGAGGTCTTCATCTGGCTAGTCGTTGTTGGTTATGTAAGGAGAATGAGGATAAGACTGATCACCTTCTTCTTCATTGTAAGGTGGCTAGAGGCGTGTGGGATATTTTTCTTGCTCTTACTAGGACCGCCTGGGTTATGCCCGAGACTGTGAAGGCACTCTTAGAGGGGTGGAGACTCCCGTGGGGGTGGTTGGGTAACAGGAGGGTGTGGCGTTTAGCACCTCATTGCATTTTTTGGACAATCTGGAAGGAGAGGAATGCGAGATGCTTTCAGGGCATCGAGACGGCGCCTTCGAGGCTTCGGTATCTGTTTGTGAGCACCCTGCTTTGTTGGTATAAGGAGAGCCTCGTTGTCACGACTCAGGAGTTTCTTGAGTTTGTGGAGGAGCTTTAATTGTTCTGGTAGCTTGGGTTTCTGGGTTTCGAGGTGTTGTTCTTTGTTCTCCTTTTTCCTGTTTTCTGTTTTGTATACTTCCTGTATACGGGTTCGCTCCCTTAGCGATGGTTCTATAATAGCATTTACTTACCAAAAAAAAATTAAAATAAAATAAAAAATCATCAATTATTTATTTTGTTTTCCTATATGTTAGATTGTTTTGAGATGATGATTTGTACGAATATATGATTAGATATTCATTTTTTATATAATATATCGTTAACGCACAAATAATCAATTTTAATTGATTAAGCATTCAATAAAGAAGAACATTTTTTATGTGTATTAACTTAATATATATATTTGTCAATAATTTTGTTACAAATGTTGTTAATGTTCTTGTAATATGAGAAAAAAATGTTGTCCGAAAATTATCAGCAAGTGTCACTTTAAGTTGCTTCTTTGATAAATAGTATTGATTGCAATTAGTGTTGGTATTATGAATAACTAAGTACGAAAAAAATTGTGACTATTGCAAAAAGATTTTCATTCACAATTTTTAATGTCAATTATCTCAAACACGAATCTCTCCTTACATGCACATCCATTCAACGTGTGTAACGCACGCGAGTGCCAATAAGTTAATTAAAAGAACAAAGAATTACAAGTTGTCCATGCAGAAGCTCTACGAAACAAATACAAACATACACTAGCCCAAAGCAAACAAACCAGCGAATAATAAATTGAATGAAAAGGATATAAGTTTGGGCAATTTACAATTAGGTTCCTCGTAAACAATTTGTAAACACTTAAGGACAATTTACTATTAAGTGTCACTAAAATTTCACTCATATGGCTAGAGAGAGAACCTCTTCATTCTCTCTAAAATTTCACTATTTCCTCTAACATTTCGTTTCTTGTTTTTCCTATGGATTTAAGTTCATCCTTTTGCTTGGATTATGATCCCAAACCTTTTGATTCTTCAAAACATAAACAGCCATCTCATCTTAACACTTATGTCACTTCTCAAAAACCATGTTTTGTTGTTGTTCTTAGTAATAACTCTGTTGTGAATCCAACATCATGGCTACCTCCTCTTAGTGATCCATACTTACGTGGTGACACTCCTGCTGTAAGGTTGAATGATGATGCATATCAACAGGCGGTTAAAGATTGCAACTCTTCTAATCTCATAGGCAAAATTATTCTTGCAAAAGGTTCTAAACAATGGAAAGTTGAAGATCTCAAATCTTTTCAGACTAATATCTGGAAACTTCAAAACCAATGGATTCTCACTAACATTGGTAAGGGATATTTTAATATCAGTTTTTCTTCTTCTATTGAAATGAGCAAGGTTTCGTCTTTAAGGAATAAAAAACTACCAAACGGCTCTTTCAAACTCTTCCATTGGGAACTTGATTTCCAACCAGATTTACATGTGTAATCTACTGCTATTGTGTGAGTTCGCTTTATTGGTCTATGTCAAGAGTACTGGGACCCAAGTCTTCTTCTCCCAATATCTAGGGGAGTGGGTCTGCCTCTTCGCATTGATAAAAACACCATGGAAAGAACATATGGAAACTTTGCTAGGGTTCTAGTGGAAGTTGATCTCTTTCAAAAACCTCTTGAACGTCTTTTAGTAGAAACAGGTGAGGGAAGTTTTTATGTTACAATTTCCTATGAATCTCTCCCTCTTTTCTATAATTTTTGCAAAAATGCTGGACATTCTTTTAATGATTGTCGAAACCTGCAAAAGGAAGTCACCAAGACTCCTATTTATGCTTCAAAAAAATGTCTCAAACTTGTGTTTATGCCGCAAAAAATTCCACTCTTTCAAAAGATTCAAATATAGCAGACGCAAAGTCAGGTCTGCCCTTTGTCACTGAACCTATTCTAAAATAGACACAATAGTTCTACTAAAAGTATTGCTATTCCTTGTGGGTTAAAAAACCTAGTTGCGACTGATGTGAATATATCAGCAGCGGTGCAGGGCAACAGGTCAGGACAGACCACCAGTCCGTCAACGGCAGTTGATTTACGATCACAGAAAGCAGGTCAGCCTTCAGTCTTGTCTAGTAAAAATCTACCTCCAAATCGTGTGAGTTTCTTGAAAAAGAATGGGTTCAAACTTGTTGACGGAGCTCAGGTTGCCGGTTACATAAAGCACAGTCGTTATTTTGAAACTGAGATTGGAATCTCTACTAATCAGGAAGGTACCGATCTTGTAGTTCATCAGATAACCAACTTGATGACTGAATCAAATTTGTTGACTCCTAAAGATTTATAAACAAAATATGGAGTTTGTTCCTAAAAATCCAGTATTAGTTCAACAAACATCCGAACAGTTAATTAATGATTTAGCTGGGTCCGAAAAAGAAAGAGAAAATGGAAGTCTTAATCCCAAAATTATGGACCAAAAAAATATTCAAAACATCTTCTTGGGGGATAATTCGGATAATGAAGATTTATATAGAGATATGCCGCCTCTTGAGGAGATTTCTAATTTGTCTTGTTCTACAAATGATTCTTTATGTGGAAAGGAATGCCATGAGGGCATTTCTATTTTAAGCGCCCTGGAGTGAATTTATATGTCGAGCTCTCAACATTTGATTTAGTAATGAGTCCAAATTCTGCCAAAGCTAGAGCTTTTATTGAAGATTCTAAAAAAGGTGGAAACATTCATTTTCAAACTCAAGTAAGCAATTCATTCGATATTCTAGGGAACCTTGAAGATGATTTGGTGGATGGCAATACTGAAAAGCGAAGAAACAAGAATTATCAAGTGGATTTTTCGACCTTAACTCGTGAGGAGAAATCGACTCTTAAATATAATTTAAGGACTGCTTCTACTCGTTCAAGATCTCGTAAATTGTAGTTTTTTAATTTTCCTTTAGAGCTTGTAAGAGCCACTAGGAGGAGCTTTTTCTCCTATTTGGTTTTTAATAAAACTTATTTTATTTAAAAAATATAAAATAAAAATAAAAATAAACTTGTACAAGAGGAGAATTGGTGGAGATAAGTGTTTAAAATTTGTCAAAATGTCTTAAAATTTTAAAATTTATTTGCAATGGACATAAAAGTACTTATCCCAATACATGACACGTGTGAGTTGATGAGTGAATTTGGACTCTAAACTTTAGCTATAAAAGCCAAAGTAAGAAACCTTAAGACACAACTCAAACACTTCCCACTGCTTCCCAAAACAAGTATAGCAATATGAGAGTGGAAGCAACAATATTATACCTAGTTGTTCTCGCAATTTTCGGGCTTGGAATCCATGGCGCACCCGTCTATCCCACCGTTTCCTTAAATTTGGCGGGTGCCCAGTGGATCTCATACAGAAACTTCCTAGGGGAACTGCAAGAGAGAGTGACACGGAAGAGCGATACGGCACTTGATCTACCAGTGCTGAATCCCGCACCTCAAGTGTTGGATCAGAATCGTTTTGTTCTGGTCCGTCTCACCAATCCCAGCCGCGAAACAGTCACGTTGGCAATAGATGTGGTTAACCTTTATGTGGTGGCTTTTAGTGCAAATAACAGGTCCTACTTTTTCAACGACTCTACGGCAATTGAAAGGAAGAATTTATTCGTGGACACCAAGCAGGAGAATTTAAAGTTCACCGGTAACTATATTAGCCTTGAGCGCCAGGCAGGTGTTAAGAGGGAGTCTATCCCTCTAGGTCCGTATCCCCTAGCTGAGGCCATCTCAAGTTTGTCGAGATACACATTGAGTGGTGGAGATACCAAATCCCTAGCCAAAGCTCTACTTGTGGTGATTCAAATGGTCTCCGAAGCGGCAAGGTTCAGATACATTGAGTTACGAATCTGGACAAGCATAACCGATGCTAGCCAGTTTGAACCAGACCCTTTGATGCTGAGCATGGAGAATAACTGGTCGTCTATGTCCTCGGAGATCCAGGGGGCTACAGCAGGAGGAACTTTCGCTCATGTGGTTCAGCTTAAAGATCAAGGGAACAACCCCATCAACGTTACCAACTTTAGAAGACTCTTTCAACTGACCTATATAGCGGTTCTTCTCTACGGATGCGTCCCGGTTACTAGTAGTAGTTATAGCAATAATGCTATAGCCGCTCAGATAATTAGAATGCCGGTTTTTCGTGTGGGAGAGTACGACGAAAAGTGTGCGGTGGTTGATGTAACAAGGCGCATCGGTGGTCGGGATGGATTGTGTGTGGATGTGAGGGATGGCCTCGCCAAGGATGGGAATCCAATCCAGCTGTCGTCGTGTGGACAACAAAGTAGCCAACAATGGACGTTTCGCACAGATGGAACAATCCGGTCGTTGGGTAAATGTCTGACTAACTCCGGGGATAGCTCTGGAAACTATGCCATGACATACAACTGTGATACTGCTATTCGAGACGCCACTAAGTGGGTATTATCTATTGACGGCACCATCACCCATCGTCTCTCTGGACTCGTCCTTACAGCTCCTCAAGCTGCACAGGGAACCACCCTGTTGCTACAGAAAAATATCAATGCCGCTAGTCAAGGTTGGATTGTGGGAAATGTAGTTCCCCTCGTTACTTTTATTGTGGGATATAATCAAATGTGCTTGCGGGCTAACACTCAAAACAATCCTGTATGGTTGGAGAATTGCGTTGTCAACAGGACGGAGCAAATGTGGGCACTCTATGGCGACGGCACCATCCGAGTAAATAGTGATCGTAGCCTTTGTGTGACCTCCGATGGCCACAGCACCAGTGATCTCATCATCATTCTCAAGTGCCAAGGGTCGAGCAACCAGCGCTGGGTACTCAACACCAACGGTACCATCTCAAACCCAAACGCGAAACTAGTTATGGAGGTGAGACAAAGCGATGTCTCTCTTCGACAAATCATTATCTATCACCCCACTGGGAATCTTAACCAGCAATGGATAACAGATACCGATCCACTTTAGAGAAATCGTTAGTTATGTAATATCTTCTACCCACATTAGAGTATAGCATGATTAATCGGTTACCATTAACATGCTTATACATGAATATTAAATAAATGTGGATGTTTGAGTGTTAAATGAATGTGGAGGTTTGAAATAATTGATGCTTAATTGTTGTCCTTGTTTTAACTTTTCAAAAATAAACTATTGAAACCCAGTTAAGGAGAAATCGCTAGCATTTAGGAGGGGATTTTTTGGGTGCGTAAGAAAACGAATGTAATTGTCACTTTTCAATTCCACCCGCATCTTATTGAGTTGATAAATTGGTGGTGTAATACCCATAAATTTTATGAATAACTAATTAATTAAAAATATATTTTTTACTTTCTTACATCTTTTTGATAATTTTATTTTCTAATTAAAAATAAATTATGTTGGATTTTATGAAGTTTAATGCAACTATTTAAATGATATATGGATTCAATTAATCAAGTGTGAAAGGAACTTGCATGTACATTTTTAATTAATAAATATTTATGTGAAATTCACTGATTTTTCTTCTGAATAATTTTTAAATTAGCTAGTGACATGTCAGAAAGATTTCACATTTTAATTTATTTTTTAAAATATTTTTGGAAATGTAAATGATACACTAAATAGGTTGATATGTGAATGTATTGAATGTGTTTAAATTGATTAGAAATAATAAAAATGGAATGAGGAAGAATATTAGTTATTAAAAAATCAATATGGGACTAATATTTATTTAATGGAACATTGAGGAGTGGAAGTCAAGGGCTAGATGGTAAAATGATGCGAGGAAGATTGGAGGCAATGTGTTTTTAATTATTTTTGGGTTATTTTAAAAATATATACTAATGTATAAAATATTCTTAGGGTTTGAGGCTCTTAGACATCTTTTAAGGAGATAATTATACAATTAATTAGGCATTTATGATGAGAAATGAAGGGTCAAATGAGAAAATGAAAGGAGAAAGAGTAAGGGCGAAGTAATAATATATTTTCAATGGTTTTAGGGTTATTTTAAACACTGATATATAAAAATGTGTTAAGGCTTAGGGCATTTAGGCATATTTTAGTGAGAGAATTCTAGAAAATTGAGAGTGAAAATAAGAGAGAAATTGTTAGAAAAATTAGATCAACTTGACAAATTTATAAATCAAAGGAAGAAGGGTGTTGTATGATATTAGATAAGAATATGGATAACAATGTAAAATGAGGAGAAGGAAATCTCCATGGTTTTATGGGCTTGAGAAGAAGAGGATTAAATAAAGGAATAAGAGAGATGAAAAAAAATGAGATTTCTAATACATTTTCAAGAAGGACATCATTTTCATCATCATCATCATCATTCCTACACTTTAAGGCAAGTACACATCTACTATTACCCTCAACTATTAGATGTGTTAAGTATTGCATAAAGGAATATCAACCAAATTAGGGGGCAAGATCCTAATTATTCGTATTTACGCTGTGGAGTGAAATTGAAGAATTTGGATTCATGTTTAGGAATTGAAATTTTTAAGGAAGAAGAGCTTAATTATTCGCATTTATGTTGTTAAATCAAATTTGATGTAAAAGATTATGAATTTTATTTTTTGGGGAGGAAGAATCTAATTATTGTTATTAATGGTGTTGAATGAAAAAAGGGAAGTTGGACTTAAGATTAGGAATTAGAAATTTCGATCCAGAATCATGATAATAATATTTGGAGTTTGTTGAGCATTCTTGAATATGCATGTGATATGAAAATGAAATGAAAATTTCCTTTGAAATGGTATAATTATAACCTGTCATATTGTTAGGACATAATTGATTAAAGTAGGTATGGTATGAGATATAGAAAATAAGTTTGGAATTATGTAATTTTATTAGGACAATACAAGGCAGTGGTATTACTCAAATTATGGAATGAAGAGGCACGTATATATATATATATATATTAGGTCAAAATTAAAGAAAATAGGTCCTCTTATTATGAATTTTAATCATTGGTATTGTATGGGTTATAAAATGTCCTTAAATTAGAGGAGGTGGATAGTAGTAGTTTAATGTTTTAGAAAGTTGATAAGGGTTTGTACTTGTAATATAAAAGAATAGAATATGCGCTAGCATAGTATATGGGTGATAAGAAAATTTTGGCACAAACTTAAGGAAGATACTATTTCAAGAGTACTAGCACCCAAGTCTTCTTCTCCCAATATCTAGGGGAGTGGGTCTGCCTCTTCGCATTGATAAAAACACCATGGAAAGAACATATGGAAACTTTGCAAGGGTTCTAGTGGAAGTTGATCTCTTTCAAAAACCTCTTGAACGTCTTTTAGTAGAAAGAGGTGAGGGAAGTTTTTATGTTACAATTTCCTATGAATCTCTCCCTCTTTTCTATAATTTTTGCAAAAATGCTGGACATTCTTTTAATGATTGTCGAAACCTGCAAAAGGATGTCTCCAAGACTCCTATTTATGCTTCAAAAAAATGTCTCAAACTTGTGTTTATGCCGCAAAAAATTCCACTCTTTCAAAAGATGCAAATATAGCAGACGCAAATGTGGTATTTGCTTCAGCATCTACGATCACAGCTGGAAAGTCAGGTCTGCCCTTTGTCACTGAACCTATTCTAATAGTTCAACTAAAAGTACTCTATTCCTTGTGGGCAACAGGTCAGGACAGACCACCAGTCCGTCAACAACAGTTGATTTACGATCACAGAAAGCAGGTCAGCCTTCAGTCTTGTCTAGTAAAAATCTACCTCCAAATCGTGTGAGTTTCTTGAAAAAGAATGGGTTCAAAGTTGTTGACGGAGCTCAGGTTGCCGGTTACATAAAGCACAGTCGTTATTTTGAAAATGAGATTGGAATCTCTACTAATCAGGAAGGTACCGATCTTGTAGTTCATCAGATAACCAACTTGATGATTGAATCAAATTTGTTGACTCCTAAAGATTTATAAAAAAATATGGAGTTTGTTCCTAAAAATCCGGTATTAGTTCAACAAACATCCGAACAGTTAATTAATGATTTAGCTGGGTCAGAAAAAGAAAGAGAAAAGGGAAGTCTTAATCCCAAAATTATGGACCAAAAAAATATTCAAAACATCGTCTTGGGGGATAATTCGGATAATGAAGATTTATATAGAGATATGCCGCCTCTTGAGGAGATTTCTAATTTGTCTTGTTCTACAAATGATTCTTTATGTGGAAAGGAATGCCATGAGGGCATTTCTATTTTAAGCAGCCCTGGAGTGAATTTATATGTCGAGCTCTCAACATTTGATTTAGGAATGAGTCCAAATTCTGCCAAAGCTAGAGCTTTTATTGAAGATTCTAAAAAAGGTGGAAACCTTCATTTTCAAACTCAAGTAAGCAATTCATTCGATATTCTAGGGAACCTTGAAGATGATTTGGTGGATGGCAATACTGAAAAGCGAAGAAACAAGAATTATCAAGTGGATTTTTCGACCTTAACTCATGAGGAGAAATCGGCTCTTAAATATAATTTAAGGACGGCTTCTACTTGTTCAAGATCTTGTAAATTGTAGTTTTTTAATTTTCCTTTAGAGCTTGTAAGAGCCACTAGGAGGGGCTTTTTCTCCTATTTAGTTTTTAATAAAACTTATTTTATTTAAATAAAATAAAATAAAAATAAAAATAAATTTGTACAAGGAGAATTAGTGGAGATAAGTGTTTAAATTTTGTCAATAATGAACAACAAAGTAGCCAATAATGGACGTTCCGCACAGATGGAACAATCCGGTCGTTGGGTAAATGCATGACTAACTCCGTGGATAGGTCTGGAAACTAGGCCATGATATACAACTGTGATACTGCTATTTGAGACGCCACTAAGTGGGTATTATCTATTGACGGCACCATCACCCATCGTCTCTCTGGACTCGTCCTTACAGCTCCTCAAGTTGCACAGGCCGCTAGTCAAGGTTGGATTGTGGGAAATGTAGTGCCTCTCGTTACTTTTATTGTGGGATATAATCAAATGTGCTTGCGGGCTAACACTCAAAACAATCCTCTACGGTTGGAGAATTGCGTTCTCAACAGGACGGAGCAAATGTGGGCACTCTATGGCGACGGCACCATCCGAGTAAATAGTGATCGTAGCCTATGTGTGACCTCCGATGGCCACAGCACCAGTGATCTCATCATAGTTCTCAAGTGCCAAGGGTCGAGCAACTAGCGCTGGGTATTCAAAACCAACGGTACCATCTCCAACCCAAACGCGAAACATATGGAGGTGAGACAAAGCGATGTCTCTCTTCGACTAATCATTATCTATCACCCCACTCGGAATCCTAACCAGCAATGGATAACAGACACCGATCCAGTTTAGAGAAGTCGTTAGTTATGTACCATCTTCTACCCACATTAGAGTATAGCATGATTAATCGGTTACCATTAACATGCTTATAAATGAATATTAAATAAATGTGGATGTTTGAATGTTAAATAAAAGTGCAGGTAATATCATATTTTTTTTTTTTTGGTGGGGGTGGGGGTGGGTGGGGGGGGGGAGGGGGGGAGGGAGGGTGAGCCTTAGAAAACGAAAAAACTATTGAACCCAACATAAGGAGAAATCACTTGCAGTTAGTAAGGGATTTCTTGGGTGCCTAAGAAAACGAATATCATAGTCACTTTTCAATTCCACCCACATCTTATTGAGTTGATAAATTGGTGGTGTAATAATCCTAAATTTTATGAATAACTGATTAATTAAAAATTGTTTTTTAATTTGTCATATCTATTTGATAATTTTATTTTTTGATTAAAAATTAATTATGTGAGATTTTATAAAGTTTAATGCAACTATTTAAATAATATATGGATTCAATAAATCAAGTATGAAATGAACTTATATGTATATTTTTAATTAATAAATATTTATGAGAAATTTATTGAGTTTTTATTTGAATAATTTTTAAATTAGCTAGTAACTCACATGTTAGATAGGTTGCACATTTTATTGTTATTATTTTTTGATATGGTAATGATACATAAAATAGGTTGATATATGAAAGTATTTTATGTGTTTAAATTGATTACAAATTAACAGACTTGATGAAACTACATTGTGATTCTCATTAATGATCCCAGACTAGCTTGTAGAAATATATACAGTTCCTTTTGTGAGTTTGTTACGGAAGTACAGATAATTAATTGAAATGTTCAACAATCCACGATCACTGGTAGTGCCTATGAATGTGGAGGTAGACTTGCACATGATTGTTGGTGGTTCCTATAAATGTGGAGGTATATTTGGCTTGGTCAATATGCCCCCGCAAGTGGATGGTGAAGGAGTTTGAAGCATCAACTTGTCATGTACAAACCGAAACTTGGAGGAGAAAAAAAATAAAAGATTGTGGTGAGGGAGGCGATAAGGTCCTTGAAGTCCAACTAGAGGCCATTGAAGACGTGCATGTTGAATTCCGCTGAGAAGAGCGGGTAGTCCGCGACACTGAGTTTATCTGAAATAGCCTTGACTTTGTGAGAGAAAATGAGCATGCTCTCCATTAGTTTATCTTGTTGGATCCAGGCAGAAGCTAATGAGGGATCTGTAGGGTAGGAATAACTGCCATCAACATATTGAAAGGGGTTTTGTCCATATAAAATTGGCTCCATCTGATTTTCAGTGAACATACTTTTTGTTCTCCAGGTTGAGACAGACAAAGTGAGTTGAGTTTAGGAGATTGATAAGTGGTGGGGGGAAGAACATTCAGTGTTTGGATTTGGAGAGAGAGTGGATCCGACATTTTCCATGTATGTGTCTGATTAAAAGCCAATTGTGAAGATAACAAAAGCGATGAAGTTGAGAAAAGCTTGGCAGTGAAACGAGAAAAGGGTCTTTTGTTTGTGCATTTGAAGATATAAAAAAAAAGGTAGATTGGTACAAGGAGAATTGTACCCAGGTTGAGACCCATCTGCTAGAAGCTATGTGGTTGAAGTAAAACTCTTAGAGCACCAGTTTTAAAAATAAATAAATTAATAAATAAATGCAAATACTGGTGAGACAACGACTGGGTGGATGATTAGCACAAAGAGAGCTAAGAGGAGTACTACTGTCCCAGCCTTAACTACCTTTTGTTAATGAGATAATGGTTGTAGAGTTTGTTTGAGCAAATGGGATGTGACACCCCGACTAATTAAATACCGGGTAGCTACTCCTTTATTAAATTAATTCAAAATGCCAAGTTGGTTCAGTTAATAGCATCACTGTCGAAAACATTTTAATAATTACTAACCACCTAGTATTTAAAAGTAAGTGCCAAATTTTAAGTTAAGTCTGATTAACATGCAGTAAAAGAATAATGAAAGAATAACAACCATACACCATAATGAAGAAATGAAATAACCAACACATAATAATAAGTGGTCCGGAGGAAAACTCCTCACAACAATACCAAAACTGAAAGTAAATATGACAAGTCTGAATCCTGAATAAATTACATGCCCGAAATCTGAATAACTGAAATAATGAAATGTCTAAAAGAAATGGGAGACATGCCCTACAACTGATAATATGTTAAGTATGGAATCAAAGTAGATGAAGCGTCTACTAGCAAGGTCCTGTAACTTCCACAAATAGCTACAACTCATCACCTGAATGAGAATCCTAAGCATGGTGTCCTTGTGGCTGGGCACCTAAAATGGTTTTTACAAAAAAATAGGTTTGAAAACAAATGGGTCAGAGCCCGAAAGTGGAAATCATTTTAAAAACAACAAGTGTTTTAATGTCATTAAAACATTAAATGCAAAGTACATGTTAGGACGTGCACTCACATGAAATTCTCACCTCTCGACTACATGTGCACTCCTAACGTACCATACCCATCTAGAATGACATACATAACTAACTAACCGTAATAAGTTCTACCCCTTACTACTCGAATCCCATATTACATTCTAGCGTTATCAATAAAATAGAGGGCTTTACTTAAATTCCGATTCTCAATCAAGCAACACAATTCATTTAGGTTATCCCTTTATATATATATACTCACAACGTTTCCATATTATCACACAATTCCACATAAAAGTTCTTCATTAACTTAGTGTATATTAATCACGTCATAAATATACAATATAAGCACCCTGAGACCAAGCTGTGGTGCACACATACTCTGCTATCCATCCCGGTACATCAAGTACATAAGGATCACGCATTCCGAATCTCTCAGGAATCGTTCTCAGATAACAACATCACAAATAATGGAGGCGAACACAGTCACATCACATGGGTCACGCACATACCACTACACCAAAAACAGGATTCTGGCACAGTTCAAAACCGTGCCAGATCAAATCTGGCACGGTTTTGAACTGTGCCAGAATTAGGTGTTCCAAAATGGGAATTTTTTTCTGGCACGGTTTAAAAGTGTGCCAGAATCAGTCAAACAGGAACACTTCTGGCACACTTTTAAACCGTGCCAGAATTTGATATTTCTGGCACACTTTTGGCACAGTTTTTAACTGTGCCAGATTCAGCATAATTTAAAAAAAATTAGCACAGTTTAAAACCGTGCCAAAATATGATACATTTTTGCCACGGTTTTGAACTGTGCCAAATTTTTTTAATTTAAAAAAAAAATATTTGAAAGCACAAAATTCACAAATTAATAATATTGCGCGTTATTAATAAACTAATGTACATACAAACTTCAAAATATTACAAGTCTTTAACTGTTCGCATGCCAAAAAAAATTGGGCAGAGTTTCCTCTATTTTCTGGACATTCCAAAACCTGTTAATACAAAACCTGCCTAACATAAAGCCCACACGGCCACAAAATATAACAATTAACTTACAAAAGCCCTCATGGCCATAAAAGTCAATAATAAAACAACAAAAGACCGTACGATCATGACACAAAAAAATGGATTCATTAATAAACCCCTTGTTGTAAACCATTGAGTTCTTTGTGTATTCCACGCGAATAAAAGCCAACGATAAACTGTTATCCTGCAAAAAAAATAGAATACAAAAAAGATACGATATTAGTAACCCAATAATTTATAAAAAAAAATACTCAAAACAAAAAAATTACATATATGAATGGAAATTAACATCATACTCACAAACCGGGAGACCCGGGACTACGCGGTCAGTTCCTACAAGTTACATTGGTCCCGTACGAGGTGTCCGTGCCTCCTACGGGGTCGTTTGGGGGGTGGTTTGGGTTTTCACCCATTAACGGCGTGTTTTTAAGTTTAAGTGCTGATTTTTGCAAATTATCGTCATATTCACAAACCGGGAGACCCGGGACTACGCGGTCAGTTCCTACAAGTTACATTGGTCCCGTGCGAGGTGTTCGTGCCCCCTACGGGGTCGTTTGGGGGGTGGTTTGGGTATTCACCCATTGACGGCATGTTTTTAACTAAGTGTGATTTTTGCAAATTATCCGGATATTCACAAACCGGGAGACCCGGGACTACGCGGTCAGTTCCTACAAGTTACATTGGTCCCGTGCGAGGTGTTCATGCCCCCTACGGGGTCGTTTGGGGGGTGGTTTGGGTTTTCACCCTTTAACGGCTTGTTTTTAAGTTTTAAGTGCTGGTTTTTGCAAATTATCGTCATATTCACAAACCGGGAGACCCGGGACTACGCGGTCAGTTCCTACAAGTTACATTGGTCCCGTGCGAGGTGTTCGTGCCCCCTACGGGGTCGTTTGGGGGGGTGGTTTGGGTATTCACCCTTTGACGGCATGTTTTTAACTAAGTGTGATTTTTGCAAATTATCGTCATATTCACAAACCGGGAGACCCGGGACTACGCGGCCGGTTCCTACAAGTTACATTGGTCCCGTACGAGTTGTTCGTGCCCCCTACGGGGTCGTTTGGGGGGTGGTTTGGGTTTTCACCCATTAACGGCTTGTTTTTAAGTTTAAGTGTTGATTTTTGCAAATTATCGTCATATTCACAAACCGGGAGACCCGGGACTACGCGGTCGGTTCCTACAAGTTACATTGGTCCCGTGCGAGTTGTTCGTGCCTCCTACGGGGTCGTTTGGGGGGTGGTTTGGGTTTTCACCCATTAACGGCTTGTTTTTAAGTTTAAGTGTTGATTTTTGCAAATTATCGTCATATTCACAAACCGGGAGAACCGGGACTACGCGATCAGTTCCTACAAGTTACATTGGTCCCGTGCGAGGTGTTCGTGCCCCCTACGGGGTCGTTTGGGGGGTGGTTTGGGTTTTCACCCATTAACGGCTTGTTTTTAAGTTTAAGTGCTGATTTTTGCAAATTATCGTCATATTCACAAACCGGGAGACCCGGGACTACGCGATCAGTTCCTACAAGTTACATTGGTCCCGTGCGAGGTGTTCGTGCCTCCTACGGGGTCGTTTGGGGGGTGGTTTGGGTTTTCACCCATTAACGGCTTGTTTTTAAGTTTAAGTGTTGATTTTTGCAAATTATCGTCATATTCACAAACCGGGAGAACCGGGACTACGCGGTCAGTTCCTACAAGTTACATTGGTCCCGTGCGAGGTGTTCGTGCCTCCTACGGGGTCGTTTGGGCGGTGGTTTGGGTTTTCACCCATTAACGGCTTGTTTTTAAGTTTAAGTGTTGATTTTTGCAAATTATCGTCATATTCACAAACCGGGAGAACCGGGACTACGCGGTCAGTTCCTACAAGTTACATTGGTCCCGTGCGAGGTGTTCGTGCCCCCTACGGGGTCGTTTGGGGGGTGGTTTGGGTATTCACCCATTGACGGCATGTTTTTAACTAAGTGCTGATTTTTGCAAATTATCATCATATTCACAAACCGGGAGACCCGGGACTACGCGGTCAGTTCCTACAAGTTACATTGGTCCCGTGCGAGGTGTTCGTGCCCCCTACAGGGTCGTTTGGGGGGTGGTTTGGGTTTTCACCCATTAACGGCTTGTTTTTAAGTTTAAGTGTTGATTTTTGCAAATTATCGTCATATTCACAAACCGGGAGAACCGGGACTACGCGATCAGTTCCTACAAGTTACATTGGTCCCGTGCGAGGTGTTCGTGCCCCCTACGGGGTCGTTTGGGGGGTGGTTTGGGTTTTCACCCATTAACGGCTTGTTTTTAAGTTTAAGTGCTGATTTTTGCAAATTATCGTCATATTCACAAACCGGGAGACCCGGGACTACGCGATCAGTTCCTACAAGTTACATTGGTCCCGTGCGAGGTGTTCGTGCCTCCTACGGGGTCGTTTGGGGGGTGGTTTGGGTTTTCACCCATTAACGGCTTGTTTTTAAGTTTAAGTGTTGATTTTTGCAAATTATCGTCATATTCACAAACCGGGAGAACCGGGACTACGCGGTCAGTTCCTACAAGTTACATTGGTCCCGTGCGAGGTGTTCGTGCCTCCTACGGGGTCGTTTGGGGGGTGGTTTGGGTTTTCACCCATTAACGGCTTGTTTTTAAGTTTAAGTGTTGATTTTTGCAAATTATCGTCATATTCACAAACCGGGAGAACCGGGACTACGCGGTCAGTTCCTACAAGTTACATTGGTCCCGTGCGAGGTGTTCGTACCCCCTACGGGGTCGTTTGGGGGGTGGTTTAAGTATTCCCCCATTGACGGCATGTTTTTAACTAAGTGTGATTTTTGCAAATTATCGTCATATTCACAAACCGGGAGACCCGGGACTACGCGGTCAGTTCCTACAAGTTACATTGGTCCCGTGCGAGGTGTTCGTGCCCCCTACGGGGTCGTTTGGGGGGTGGTTTGGGTTTTCACCCTTTAACGGCTTGTTTTTAAGTTTAAGTGCTGATTTTTGCAAATTATCGTCATATTCACAAACCGGGAGACCCGGGACTACGCGATCAGTTCCTACAAGTTACATTGGTCCCGTGCGAGGTGTTTGTGCCCCCTACGGGGTCGTTTGGGGGGTGGTTTGGGTATTCACCCTTTGACGGCATGTTTTTAACTAAGTGTGATTTTTGCAAATTATCGTCATATTCACAAACCGGGAGACCCGGGACTACGCGGTCGGTTCCTACAAGTTACATTGGTCCCGTGCGAGGTGTTCGTGCCCCCTACGGGGTCGTTTGGGGGGTGGTTTGGGTATTCACCCATTGACGGCATGTTTTTAACTAAGTGCTGATTTTTGCAAATTATCGTCATATTCACAAACCGGGAGACCCGGGACTACGCGGTCAGTTCCTACAAGTTACATTGGTCCCGTGCGAGGTGTTCGTGCCCCCTACGGGGTCGTTTGGGGGGTGGTTTGGGTTTTCACCCATTAACGGCTTGTTTTTAAGTTTAGTGCTGATTTTTGCAAATTATCGTCATATTCACAAACCGGGAGACCCGGGACTACGCGGTCAGTTCCTACAAGTTACATTGGTCCCGTGCGAGGTGTTCGTGCCTCCTACGGGGTCGTTTGGGGGGTGGTTTGGGTTTTCACCCATTAACGGCTTGTTTTTAAGTTTAAGTGTTGATTTTTGCAAATTATCGTCATATTCACAAACCGGGAGACCCGGGACTACGCGGTCAGTTCCTACAAGTTACATTGGTCCCGTGCGAGGTGTTCGTGCCCCCTACGGGGTCGTTTGGGGGGTGGTTTGGGTTTTCACCCATTAACGGCTTGTTTTTAAGTTTAAGTGTTGATTTTTGCAAATTATCGTCATATTCACAAACCGGGAGACCCGGGACTACGCGGTCAATTCCTACAAGTTACATTGGTCCCGTGCGAGGTGTTCGTTGCCCCTACGGGGTCGTTTGGGGGGTGGTTTGGGTTTTCACCCATTAACGGCTTGTTATTGGGAAGACCAACTGACATCATGTGTTATTCCTGTGGAATATTGTTCATTGACCTGACACACACACAGAATTGGAGGAGTATTGACGATTTGGTAGTTAGTTGGTGTGTACTGTTATTAATACCAAAGTTAATATTTCAAGTCATTTTTAATAGGCCGGTGATATTTCCATTCCAAAATATTTTTTAAAACAGTACAATACAAAAAATCATTTTTTCTACCATCAAACATCACAACCATGAAAGACCCTACCACGGCTCAAATTTCAATACCCAAAATTTCAAAACTTAAAATCTAACCCTTCATCTCCCAACCGTGAAAGACCCTACCACGGCTCAAATTCTTCAAAACCAAACTTTGGTTTTTCAATCCAGCCTTGTTTCTATACTACACATTGTGTTTGACAAAGTTTGTGGGGTTGTTTTCTGCATTTTTTACAGCATAAGACGAACAAGAATGACCGTGCATAAGACCAACAAGAGAGAGAGGGGGAAAGGGGGGGGGGGGGAGAAGGGGCAGGGGACGGGGCAGGGGCAGGGCCAGGGGCAGGGCAACTGCATATATATGCATATGCAGCATATGCATATATGTGTGTGTTTGTGTGTGCGTGTGTGAGTGGGGAAGGGGGGGGGGGGGGAGGGGCAGGGGACGGGGTAGGGCAACTGCATATATATGCAGCATATGCATATATATGCACTGCATATATATGCATATGCAGCATATGCATATATGTGTGTGTTTGATTAGTACACCTTACCTCTTTAACGATTGATTACACATGTTATATATAATAGCTTGCCCGTGCTTCCCGCTCAATAATGATAAATAAATAACTGGTTTTCCTAGTTGATTGCATAACGATTATAGAAACAACATAACTCAATTCAGTAGATGGTGGAGCAGGATTATAGAAGCATGAATTAGGAATATAAGTAGAGATTTTGCAGATTTGTACCTTAGAGGGAAGTACTTCGAAGCAAGTCATTCGTCGGTGTCACCAATGGGAGGACAAAGGTCGTCGAGCCAATACATAATTCCATTTTTACCAACATCTTCCAAGTTCTCTCAATGAGCTTGTTTTCCACCCCAAACTGGATACTCGGGCACTTTGATGTCATCGAGTAAAACTCGCACTTCATTCTTTCTCAACTTATGGAAGTGAACGGTCGAGACGGCTCCTGGTTGCGTTTTCCTCCCATAACCAACAAGTTCACGTGTGTGGGATAGTATTTTGCATTCAATTAGCGAGGTGAAATTTGGAACCTCGAATGCAGGGGAGGAACGAGAACACGAAGGAGTTACAGTGCCTATAGTAGGTAACTCCTGAACGTTGTGTCCAACACATGAAAATTTTCCGGTTTTGAAGTCGGTAATGAATTCATCTAGTGAGGATTTTATCCCATCTATGTCACTCCTAAGGTGATCAACATGATCCTTCCAATTTCCGGTGTCCTCTTTCACCTCCTCAAGCATTTCTCTAGCAAATGCCGACCCTAATATAGAGGTTCTCGAAATTGTGGACCCAACACAACGTACACGTCCTCGCGTATCTTTTCCGAAAACCTCAAAAATAGGCCCGGCATCCAAGGTCTCCTCCTGACCACTCGCTTTGTATACATCCAGAAGCATTTGAATTTGGTCCTGTATAAAAATATATTAACATTAGGTTTGATGATACGATACTTTGTTTAAACAAAACGAACATTAAAAAATTTAAATTACCGCAAATATTTTATCATGAGGGGCATAACCACCTCCTTTGATTATATGAGTTGCCAACCACAATTCAGCACGAGTGGGTGCACGCCCATGCTCCTTTCTCCAATTCTCTGAAGCTCGGGCATAACCATGACGACCTGTATTATGAGTTGTCTTTCTCACACAATTTAGTTTAGTCTCTTTGTTCTTTCTTCGCAAAGCCCTTTGAACCTCTAAAACTTCATTATTGCAAAACACCTCCCAGTCCTCAGATTTGACATTTCGTGGCACTTTCTCCTTCCACTTTCCAATATCACCATCCTTCAAATTAACCCTTAGCTTGGACTTGAACTTTTTCCAAGCATCGTTCGCTTTTTTCATAAAAATTTGCTTCTGACTTTCGCGCACATCTGGGAACTCTTTCTACAATATATGAAGAAATAAAATTAAAACATCACATAATTGAATTTACATTCTTTGGAATAGAAAGGAATAGTATACCATTAATGATGACCAAACTGAGTTCTTATATCGCACATCCACTTGTTTCCAACTCGTATAAGATATGGTAACATGTGTCCTTGCTAAGTCTCCCAACCTGGTTGAGAGTGTATATGAGTCTTCACCAACTGGAAGGCCGTGCTCATTAAATTTTAACTTCTTAGTGGAAGAGTCACCACCTACTCTTGAAGCACCCGAAGCAACCTTAGAACGGGAGGTTGATATAGGTGTCTCCACATTTATTGACGGTTGCGAAGTATCACCCATATGAGACATTTATCTGGAAAAAAGTGACTATTGGAGACCAAAATAATCAAAATAAACATTTACAAGAATATTACATGTTCAAATAGCAATATAAAGAAGATGGCATGTTCAAATAGAATTATAATTTCAAACAACCATACATGTATTAAATGTTCAAAAAGCAATAAACTATTAAATGTTTACAACAACAACAACAACAACAACAACAACAACAACAACAACAACAACAACAAACGGAATAAATAGAATATCGCATATTCAAAAACAAGTTCAGAACTAAATCATTGCACTAGAAATCTGTGTCCAAAAGCTCCAGCAATTTATCATTTTCCTCGAGAATGGAGTCATACATCGTACGATCAATATCAATCGCATCTATTTCTTTCGTCAGTCTCTTGGGAGAGTGTAAAACAACTGACCACCCATTCAGCTTTACATCTTGACAATAAAATACTTGACTAACTTGAGATGCAAGGATGAACGGATCATCGTGAATGGTATTTTTACTCACGAGCTTACTAAGATTCACCATCACCAATTTTGAGATGGGTTCAACTTTGCAAGCATTCTTATCATCAACATCCACCCAATCACAATAAAAGACAGTATGTGCGAACTCAATGTAATTGAGGTCGAGTATTTGTCTAATAACTCCATAAAAGGTTGTCATAATCCCCTTCTTATTAAAGGCCTTAGTGGATACACCACTACTCTGAAAGTTATGATTCTCTTCATGTCCAGAAGTACAAAAGGTGTACCCATTGCATTGAAATTTCTCATAACTGGTAACCCTATGGAGAGGACCATCAGCATATGGCAAAATTCCCGTATCATTAAATCTTGAGGCCTGTAAGGAATTGATAATTTTTTAAAGTTTCATTAAAAATAATTACGGTTGATAAAAAAGTACATGTATAAATAAAGACTTACCTCGTTCCTTAGCCAAGGGATGAAATCATCAATTCTATGCGTCGATTGAGTCTCAGTTACCACAAATTTTCTACAAGAAATTAGTTTCAAAATTAAGAAATATCACATTACAATCAATTAATATGAATTAACATAGAACTAAGTGTGTACCTTCTCCATTCATCAACACCGTCGCATTGAGATAAAACCCATCTTCGCACTTGCTCATATTGTACATTATTTAAGATCAATTATTTACTTTTACCCAATGGTCGTTGGCATTCCGAGTCATCAAACTCATCATCAAGAAAATCCTCAAGATTCCTCTTATGAGTTCCTTCACCTCTTTTCGATATGTACTCCATGGCATACAAAGAAGCTTCATGTAACAAATATGCATTAGCAATGCTCCCTTCAATGTACCTCTTGTTTCGTGACCACTTTTTATATCTTCCCATTTCTCTCTCAAATAACCACATCGCCCGATATCTTGGTGGCCCAGCTGTCAAAGCTTCATCGGCTAAATGGTGCATGAGGTGGATCATCACCACAAAAAAGGCAGGTGGAAAATAAATTTCAAAGACACAAAGTGCCTCTACTAATGCGTTTTTAGCCTTCAAAAGATGTTCTCTAAATATCACTTTGGCACACAACACATTAAAGAATATGCTGATCCGCTGTATAGCTTTAAACAAAGGCTTATCATCCGGAAATGAATGCATAAGCAATGCAGGAAGCAACCGTTGCATAATGACGTGATAATCGTGGGACTTGAGATTGGTAAATCCAGGTGGATCGAGGTTAACATTGTTGCTGAAATTTGATGAAAATCCAATCGGTACCTTTAATGTTTTTAGTGTACGAAAAAAGGCTTCTTTCTCTTCCTTTCCTAATGTGAAAGGTGCCTTTGGCATAAGCCTTTTTTTACTGCCTTCAACATCTTTCATCCATAATTTCCTTTTAAGCTTCAAATGAACTTTCAAGTCTTCACGGGCTTTGACCGTATCTTTATTTGATGAACCTTTCACCGAGAGTATTGTACCTAAAAGAGTCTCTGTGACATTCTTTTCAACATGCATAACATCTAAATTATGTCTAATATCATGATCCTTCCAATACTCCAAGTCAAAGAAAATTGACCTTGACCTCCTTGAAAAACCCTCGGTACCTGCTAGATTCTCATCGTCACCCTCACTTGGATAATCATCGTCTTCCATTACGACATCCTCCTTCTCCTTCCCCTTCCCCTTCCCCTTCCCCTTCCTCTCCTTCTCCTTCCCCTTCCCCTTCCCCTTCCCCTTTCCCTTTCCCTTTCCCTTTCCCTTTTTGTCTCCCTCTCCCTCTCCCTCTCTTTGAGCACCTTCTCGAGCGATAAGTGACACTATCTGCTCAACTTCTGCACTTGTTAACTTTCTTGGAGCCATAGCATCCTCTATTTTACCATTAAATGTTTGCTTTGATGTGTCAAACCTATAAGGATGGTCTTTAGGAAGGAACATACGAGATCGTTGGTAACAACATTTCGTTGACTTAGAAAGATATTCAGAAGGTGTATTTGTAGAACAAATAGGGCACCCATTGTAACCTTGAGTTGAACAACCTGCTAACATCCCATAAGCTGGAAAATCATGTATACCCCACATCAACATGGCTTTTAACTGAAATTTCTCATTTTTGTACGCATCCCAAGCCTCAACTCCAGACCATAAGATCTTTAACTCATCGACCAACGGTTGGAGGAAGACATCAATATTACTTGATGGTGACTTTGGTCCGGGAATCAATACAGACAACATTGAAAACTCACTTTTCATACACATTGATGGGGGAGGGTTGAGAGGTTGAATTATCACTGGCCAACAACTATACTTACGGCCAAACATGTTATTCGGGCTGAAACCATCAGTTGCTATTGCAAGTCGAATATTCCGCGGATCTTTTGCAAAATCTCTCCACATAATGTTTGAATTTACCCATTCTGCTGAATCTCGGGGATGACGCAAGAATTCCATACAAGAGCTTACACGAGCGTGCCAAGTCATTTTCTCTGCTATCCATTTTATGGTATACAACCGTTTTAGCCTAGGGATTAGAGGGAAATGTCGCATTACCTTCTTAGGAACCCTAGAGTACTTTTTTTTTCCATTAGTATTCTGAATTTCTACCCCGTCCTCGTCTAGACAAGTAAACTTGTAGCGTAAAGAACCACATTTTATACATCTAGTAGATTTTTCATGCTCTTTCCAAAATATCATACAGTTGTTAATGCATACGTCATACTTAACATAATCCATACCGAGATCTCTAACTGTGTTTTTCATTTCTGTATAACTAGTTGTCAAGTTGTTCTCTTCAGGAAGTAGTTCATTTAACAATCTAAGAATTCCACCTGTAGCACCATCCGATAAATTGAATTGTGTTTTCAAATCATTCAACTTTATAAGAGCATACATTGTGGTATGACGCGAAGAACCGGTAGCTAGGTGCAATGGCTCCTGTGCGAGTTGATGTAAACGATCATACTTCTTGCCTTTGTATTTATGTGTGTGCGAATCATTGGGAACCTCAGAAGTTGGGGGGGCTTCATCACTGCCTACACAATTAGGTTCACTAGGTTCCGCTTCACCCATAAACATCTCACAAGCATCATTCACAAGATCATTCAAAATTGGAATATTGTGCACATCAGCGTGTTCTGTCGGTGTCACAGATTGCGGTGGTGGTTGGACTTGATCAACAACTAATGTCTCACCGTGAAAATTCCATAAGGTATAGTTCATGTCCATACCATATGTCATTAAATGAATGAATATGTCATCTATAACAACATGTCCTTTCCCATTTCGACAACGTCTACAGGGACATGAATGTTTAACATTCGAACTATTACTACGCACATAATGAAGAAACTGTAACACCCCATCTCTATATGTATCGGTCTCGATATTTTTCTCATTTATCCATGCTTTGTTGATTCCCGACGACATCCTGATAAGTTTAAAGAGCACACATTATAATATAAACGCTTACTGTAAATATATTTAAGTTTATTCAAGTGTAAATATGTATATATTTGAGCTCCTATATTTCCTCCATCTCCTCTACAGGGTAAGGGTCCTATCCCATTCGAAAATGCATATTTTGTATTGTTCATAATGTCTCATGCCATGTCCTAATCTAGAAAATTTCGCCAGCATCTCCCTACAGTTCTTCAAGTGCACAACTTAAATTGGGAGTGTTCATGTGTTACTTAAGTTTTTCAACCAAGAAAACACAAAACACTACATCAATCTAGTATGCACCCAAAGAACATAAAGAGATGCCACTGAATTTTTCAAAATAGGACATGCATAATCATTATGTACAATACAAACTTTTGCATTTCCAAACTGTCCAAAAATGGGACAATTCAAGAGTTCTCACCACAGTCATAGTGAGACCTCTTGAACGGGTCTAAGGTTTTTCTACATGTGTAACATCATTATTGAATGTTTAGTATTAATGTCTACTTACTATTTAAATAGTTTTTTTTGTTTTTTCTTAAATTTTCAACACATAATCTCATTTATCCATTTAATTAGTGGGGTGTCTACTTTTCAATTTGTTATTTTTACATTATTATTGAATATTTAGCACTTAAATTTTCTTAAAACTACGTAACATTTACAAATCAGATCAAATATACATTTTTGTTAAAGGGGTAAGAACATAAAAACCCATGATTTATTTTTTTTTCATTATCAACATTCAATTTGCACCAAAAACTCACACATTAAAAAAAAAAAATATATGTATATATGTATATATAAAACCCTAAAAATCAGATGAGAATCAAATCAAGCATATCATAAACTCTAGGATCAAATCTGAAATCTAACTTAGGTTAAAAAAAATACAATGCTTTAAAGAAATTACCTGATTGGGATGAGTGCAGTGACAAGAGAAAGAGAGAATGGGCGGGAGAGAGAGTGTCGGCAGTAGAGATGCTGACCTAGGGCAGTGTCAGCAGCAGCCGCCGAGAGAGAGAGACCGCCGCGAGAGAGAGAGAGAGACCGCCGCGAGAGAGAGACAGCCGCGAGAGAGAGACCGCCGCGAGAGAGAGAGAGAGACCGCCGCGAGAGAGAGACAGCCGCGAGAGAGAGAGAGAGACCGCCGCGAGAGAGAGAGGAGAGGCAGGAGAGCGCATAGGCTAGAGAGAGGCGGGAATCGTGAGCGGGAACAAGAGAAAGAGGGAAGTGTAATGTTTTTTTTTTGGGTATTATATATTTTAGTAAGTGTACACAATTTTGGCACACTTTAAAACAGTGCCAAATTTTGGCACTGTTTTAAAGTGTGCCAAATCTCTATAAAACCGTGCCAAAATCTGGCACAGTTTTAAACTGTGCCAGATTTTTAATATCAGGGTGTGCCAAAATGCTGTTTTTGGTGTAGTGTACCTACGCTCCCACGATCAGCAGACTTATTAACATCCCAATAAGTCCTTCTCTGACCTATGTTCATCAAGGTAACCAGTCTAAATCCGGGCAACACAAGGATTAGAGGTCCCTAAGCGAACGCAAACCTCCCGTGATAGCAAGTATGGTAGGTATGTCATACACATAAAATCAATACATATACTAAGTATGCAAACGTCTTAGTAATCCCCATAATATATTGGTGGTACACTTCTCATTCTCGTACCGACATATAATACTACACAATTTATATGTTCCTGGTTAATATAATAAATTAGGCCGTCAATAGTTCTCACATCGTAATAAACACTCACGTCATGCTTCACATTTACCCTTAGGTTCAAACTACACTTCTAGGTTTGATTCCTACATTATATCCCAAACATCCCAAATATCATAATTAATCATCAAGGAAGTGTTAACTCTACATATAAACAAGGTTACGGGACACTCGGGATCAAAACAGGATAAAAAGCCTAAATTGTCAACTCGTTCGAACGAGGCTGTTCGAACGAGACTTCGTTCGAACGAACTGAGTCTTCTAACGAGATCTCGTTCGAACGAAGTGGGCTTTCTAACGAGATCTCGTTCGAACGAACTTCACCCTCGTTAGAAGTCAAAGGTCAACTCGTTAGAAGCTCGTTCGAACGACCTGGGCAGGTCTTCTAACGAGCGACCAGTTTCGAGCCCAGAAATCCTTATTTCGTTTTTTTCCAATTTTCTTCACTCCAAATCCCACATAATAATCGACCCAACATCATTTTAAGGTTCATAACTCTTACTAAACACTCATAGGTCATAATCAAACGTTTGTATAAGGCTAACTCATCTTAAACATCATCAAATTTGCAAATCTCTTCATTTATCCCCAAAATTATATGAACGTGAACCCTAACATTTCTATATCATCATTGAACCTACTAAAATTCATTTTTGTTTCACCCAAGACATTATTAACATCAGAATAATCGCCTACATATAATTCCACATGCAAATCATCATCAATATGTAAGATTCTATTTCCAATTTAATGGGTTTTTCATTAACTCCCAAGAACATACAATTTAATTGGGTTTCCTACGCATGGAAGAAGCCTTCTCGATAAAAATGAAATTAAATCACTTGCCTTAAGGGTAACTCTGGATTTGATGACGAATATGATGAATGGTTCTCTCTCCTCTGCGGAATTTCTCCTCTCTCTCTCTCTCTCTCTCTCTCTCCAAGCTTTCTTCTCAAGGTGTTAATGGAGGTGAGGTTGGTTTTGCCAAGTTATAACTTCTCCCGTAGACCACTACCTAAATTGGGGTTGGGACATGGCTTAGTGGGTTAATACTAAGTCATATTTTAACTCTAATTTTTGTGGATTTTAATTACCCAATTTCTGAAATTACCAAAATGCGCTTCTAAGTCACCGGTATGGCCCAATAATGCACCGGGACCCAAACTAAACCCCCGGCTAGTGTTTTCTGACTATTTCGACCCTTCCGGATGCGTTGGCGCCCTCAAAACGACCATACAGTTACTAGAAATAAAATTCACTTTTTAATTAACATAATTATATTCGCGACGCGACTGTCACACGCGTCTCAACAAAATTTCTAAATTGCCGTATTTCAATCTCACGACAAGTTTCATAATTCAATAACCATATATATAGTCATATATATACATCATATTCAAATACCAACTCACATCTCGTTAGTATTTTAATCCGGATTAATTTACAATTAATACGCATTTAATTTAATTAATCCCAAAAATAAATATCACGAAAAATACGGGGTATTACATACTTCCCCCCTAATAACTGAATTTCGTCCCGAAATTCGGAACTAGAAAGTACCTGGTAAGAATAACTCTGGATAACATTCGCGCATCTCATCCTCGTGTTCCCAGGTGGACTCCTCGATATTATGATGTCGCCACTGAACACGCACTAACGTAACTATCTTTGACCGCAGTTTTCGCTCACTTCGGTCCAAAATAGCAATCGTCCCCTCTTCGTAGGAGCTATCAGGCTGGAGATCGATGTCCTCCAAAGCAATATGAGAATGAGACAAATCGTCTCTAAGATATTTCCTTAGCGAGGAAATATGAAACACATCGTGAATCCGATGCAATTGTTCCGGTAACCCAAGCATGTACGCAACCGGTCCAATCCGCTCAATAATAGGAAATGGTCCCACATATCTCGGTGCCAACTTCCCTTTGTTCCAGAAATGCATAATCTCTTTTATAGGAGATACTCTGAGCAAAACCTGGTCCCACACTTGGAACTCCCGGAAGGATCTCTTCGCATCCGCATAGCTTTTCTGCCGATCCTGAGCTACCCGAATGCAACTCCGAATCAATTCTATCCTCGCCGAAGTATCCTGAATCACTTCCGGCCCAAGTAGTTTGTTGTCCCCCACCTCCAACCAACATGCTAGGGAACGACAAGGTCTACCATACAACGCCTCAAATGGAGCCATGCCAATGGTGAACTGGTAGGAGTTGTTGTAAGCAAACTCCACCAGTGGAAGATACTGCTCCCATCCACCCCCGAAGTTGATGATGCACATACGTAGCATGTCCTCCAACATCTGATTTGTACGTTCGGTCTGCCCATCGGTCTGCGGGTGATACGCCGTACTCAACCGCAATTCCGTGCCCATAGCCTCCTGAAAACTCTCCCAAAATCGTGAAACAAATATCTTGTCTCTGTCAGACACGATATTCAGAGGCACACCGTGAAGTCTCATTATCTCTGCAATGAAGAGCAGGGCATACTGTCCCGTAGTGTAGTCTGTCCTAATGGGTAGAAAATGAGCAACCTTGGACAACCTGTCCACAATCACCCAAACGAAGTCGTGACCTCTCTGTGATGTAGGCAACCCCGTGATAAAATCCATGGATATGCTCTCCCACATCCACATCGGAACCTCCAACGGCTGTAGAAGTCCTGTCGGTCTCTGATGGTCCACTTTTACCAGCTGACACGTGGCGAATCTAGAAACATATAAGGCAATATCTCTCTTCATACCTCTCCACCAATACTGTCGTCTCATGTCTTGATACATTTTGTCCCCTCCGGGATGTACCGCGAATCGTGAGCCGTGCGACTCTGCCATCACCTCATGCCGCAATTCCTCCCCTTACGGAACCAGCAATCTGCCATTGGAGCGTAATCCCCCGTCTGAGCTAACGGTATAGGACTCGGCTCCCTCTGCTAGTAATCGAACTATCTACTCCTGACATAACGAGTCATTTTCCTGTGCCCTTACTACCTTCATGACAATCTGAGGTGTAACGGTCATCAAGACATGAACGATCGGTCCACTGCATCCTGGTGTCCCAACTCCTTCCACTTGGCCTTCCACACCCCTGCCACCTCATCTGCTGGCCTACGGCTCAACGCATCTGCTACCACGTTAGCCTTTCCTGGGTGATACTGAATATCAAACTCATAGTCCTTTACAAACTCAAGCCACCTTCGTTGCCGCATATTCAACTCCTTCTACGTGAATAGGTACTGTAGGGACTTGTGGTCTGTGAACAATCGAAACTTTTCCCCCAAAAGGTAATGTCTCCAAATACGAAGGGCAAAAACAACTGCCGCCAACTCCATGTCATGGGTGGGGTAATTCTTCTCGTGAGGCTTTAGCGTACGGGAAGCATAAGCTATGGCCTGAATCTCCTGCTGTAATACACCTCCAAGTCCTTGCAAGGACGCATCGGTGAAAACTAAATACTCAACTCCCGGTCTCGGCAATGCTAACACAGGTGCTGAGGTCAACTTATCCTTCCACTCATCGAATGCCAACTGACAGGCATCGCTCCAGATGAATGGCACACCTTTACGAGTTAGGTGTGTCAAAGGACCCGCTATCTTCGAGAATCCCCGAATGAACCTCCTATAGTATCCTGCTAGACCCAAGAAACTACGGATCTCCGTCGGTGTCGTGGGCTTTCCCCACTCCCTCACCGCGGATACCTTCCTCGGATCAACCGATATCCCCTGATCGGAAATAATGTGTCCCAAAAACTGGACCTCCTTCAGCCAAAAATCCGCACTTCTCATACTTTGCATACAACTCGTTCTGGCGTAGCGTCTGCAAAACTTGCCTCAAATGCACGGTGTGATCCTCCTCTGTCTGGGAGTAAACCAGAATATCATCAATGAAGATAATGAAAAACTGATCTAGGAAATCCCTGAACACCCTATTCATCAGATCCATAAACACGGCTGGAGCATTGGTCAAACCAAAAGGCATAACTCAAACCTCGTAAGAATTGTATCTCGATAAGAACGCAGTCTTCGAGATGTCCTCCTCCCTAATACGCAATTGATGGTATCCCGACCTCAAATCAATCTTTGAGAAGAAAGAAGCTCCTCTCAATTGTTCGAATAAGTCATCGATTCGAGGCAACATATACTTATTCCGTATCGTGACCTTATTCAACTCCCGGTAGTCCACACACAATCTCAGTGAACCATCTCTCTTCTTCAAAAACAACACAGGGGCACCCCACGGCGATGTACTCCTCCGAATAAACCCCTGACCCAATAACTGCTCAATCTGATCCCGTAACTCCCTCATCTCAGCTCGAGCCATACGGTACGGTGCGCGTGCTATAGGTCTCGTATCTGGCAACAAGTCTATGACAAAGTCTATATCTCGACTGTGGGGGTAGGCCTGGTATCTCCTGAAACACATCGGAATACTCTCGGACGACTGGGATTGAATCCAAAGGAACCACAACCTCCTTAGAGGTATCCTCCTCTATGTTATATAAATGAGCGGTCGAGCCTCCCTCTAGGCGAGGCATCGCCACTACAAACATCTCTTGCCCCGGAATGGAAAAAACAATGCTCCCACCAAAGTAATCAATCATGGCTCTATGATCTGTGAGCCAATCCATACCGATAATCACATCGTGCACATGCATATCTAATACTAACATGCCTGCAGGTAATACCAAACCCCCAATCTCTACCCCCACTCCCCTGCATATAAAGAATATAAGTGACCCACTCCCCAATGGTGAGTCTACACACGTAACTGTGCTCTCTGCGGTGGCTAACAATCCTAAGGCTTTCGTAAAATGTGTAGCTATAAAGCAATGTGTTGCCCCCGTATCAAACAAAACCCGACCCATAGTGCCATGGATAGGAAACGTACCCTCAATCGCGGGTGGTGCCTGCGGAGCTGCTGCCTGGTGGACGTTATAGACACGTCCACACTGTAACTGTCCCTGCTGCACAGGAACTGCTGGAATGGACGGAAGAGTTGGCACCTGGGCTGGGGCTGGGAGGGCTGGTGGAAAAAGTGGCCTCTGTGGCTCATGTCTAGCACCCTGTTGCTGCTGCGGGGCCCGACCCCTATCACGACAGTCCAGGCATTTATGGCCAGTCTTGCCACAAACATAGCACTTCCCCGGGAAGTTCCCCCCTCTCTGTCCCTGATGCCCCCGACCCTGGTGACCGTTACCGTTCCTCCACTGGCCCTACTGGCCCTGCTGAAACTGCTTCTGTTGGCCATTCTGACCCTGCTGGCCCTGATGGCCGTTCGGACCCTAATGGCCCTGTCGGAAACCTCCCTGTCCATGCCTGAAATTTCCCGACCTGAACCTCTTATGATCCCCCTGCTGGGTATCCTGATCACCCTGTCTCTGCCCCTGAACAGATTGTGCCCCACCGGCACCATTTCCTCCAGTCCTGCCCTGATGGCTGGACTCTCCCGATCGCTTGCCCTCAGCCATGTGAAAGCGATGATCCTGGCAATGGAGCAATTCATCGTTAACCACATCAGAATAAGTGGCTAACGAGAGGTTCCCTAACAAGTGCTGACGAATCCTCCATGTCAACCCATCTGTGAATTTCTGTATCTTCTTCTCTTCAGTAGGTATCTCATCTGGGACAATATTCAGCAAATTGGTGAATTCGGCCTCATACTCGGCCACAGTCTTACCCTCCTGTCGAAGGTTCATAAACTTCCTCCTCATTTCCGAGTGAACAGCAGACGGAAAGTACTTCTGGTCCAACCTCACCCAGAACTCTTGAATCGTGAGAGTATCCCTCTCCTCTACGGTGGTAATAGACTCCCACCACTGTAGTGCAGATCCCACTAGCTTAAAAGTAGCTAGTACATGCCTCTGAACGTCAGTGCACTCATACATCCTCAAGTGCCTCTGTATATCATTTCTCCATTGACTCGAAACAACAACATAGGATCTACTAGCAAACTCCGGTGGATGTGCTTTCTGAAAAGCATCACGTACACGTTCCCAAGAAAACGGGAATGCATGCGGCTGAATTGGCCCGGCAACTGGCTCCTGGGGTGGTGCCTGCTGAACTATGGTAAGTGCGGTATTTACCGCCTGGGCTACTATGGCAGCAACCTCAGCGGCATTCATCGTGCCCTGAACTGGTGTGGGCTGTGGTTCGGGCGTTGCATTCCTGGGAACCCGTTGTGCACATCGTGGAGGCATTCTGAAACAAGAATAAAGTCTATAAGCTCGTAGTTATAAACTCAAAATAGCTGAAGAACGTAGCATATACAAAAGAATACAACAGTCCTAAAATATAGGGCTCTAGATCAAAGAAAGCTCAGCGGAAAACATAATAAGCCGTACAGATCCTAAAGGACACTAGAACCTGATGCTCTGATACCACCTGTGACACCCCGACTAATAAATACCGAGTAGCTACTCCTTTATTAAATTAATTCAAAATGCCAAGTTGGTTCAGTTAATAGCAGCACTGTCGAAAACATTTTAATAATTACTAACCACCTAGTATTTAAAAGTAAGTGCCAAATTTTAAGTTGAGTCTGATTAACATGCAGTAAAAGAATAATGAAAGAATAACAACCATACACCATAATGAAGAAATGAAATAACCAACACATAATAATAAGAGGTCCGGAGGAAAACTCCTCACAACAATACCACAACTGAAAGTAAATATGAATAAATTACAGGCCCGAAATCTGAATAAATTACAGGCCCGAAATCTGAATAACTGAAATAATGACATGTCTAAAAGAAATGGGCGACATGCCCTACAACTGATAATATGCTGAGTATGGAATCAAAGTAGATGAAGCGTCTACTAGAAAGGTCGTGTAACTTCCACAAACAGCTACAGCTCGTCACCTGAATGAGAATCCTAAGCATGGTGTCCTTGTGGCTGGGCACCTAAAATGGTTTTTACAAAAAAATAGGTTTGAAAGCAAATGGGTCAGAGCCCGAAAGTGGAAATCATTTTAAAAACAGCAAGTGTTTTAATATCATTAAAACATTAAATGCAAAGTACATGTTAGGACATGCACTCACATGAAATTATCACCTCTCGACTACATGTGCACTCCTAACGTACCATACCCATCTAGAATGACATACATAACTAACTAACCGTAATAAGTTCTACCCCTTACTACTCGAATCCCATATTACATTCTAGCGTTATCAATAAAATAGAGGGATTTACTTAAATTCCGATTCTCAATCAAGCAACACAATTCATTTAGGTTATCCCTTTATATATATATACACACAACGTTTCCATATTATCACACAACTCCACATAAAAGTTCTTCATTAACTTAGTGTATATTAATCACGTCATAAATATACAATATAAGCACCCCGAGACCAAGATGTGGTGCACACATACTCTGCTATCCATCCCGGCACATCACGTACATAAGGATCACGCATTCCGAATCTCTCAGGAATCGTTCTCAGATAACAACATCACAAATAATGGAGGCGAACACAGTCACATGACATGGGTCACGCACATACCAACGCTCCCACAATCAGCAGACTTATTAACATCCCAATAAGTCCTTCTCTGACCTATGTTCATCAAGGTAACCAGTCTAAATCCGGGCAACACAAGGATTAGAGGGCTCTAAGAGAACGCAAACCTCCCGTGATAGCAAGTATGGTAGGTATGTCATACGCATAAAATCAATACATATACTAAGTATGCACACGTCTTAGTAATCCCCATAATATATTGGTGGTACACTTCTCATTCTCGTACCGACATATAATACTACACAATTTATATGTTCCTGGTTAATATAATAAATTAGGCCGTCAATAGTTCTCACATCGTAATAAACACTCACGTCATGCTTCACATTTACCCTTAGGTTCAAACTACACTTCTAGGTTTGATTCCTACTTTATATTCCAAACATCCCAAATATCATAATTAATCATCAAGGAAGTGTTAACTCTACATATAAACAAGGTTACGGGACACTCGGGATCACAACAGGCTAAAAAGCCTAAACTGTCAACTCGTTCGAAGTCTCGTTCGAACGAGACTTCGTTCGAACGAACTGAGTCTTCTAACGAGATCTCGTTCGAACGAAGTGGGATTTCTAACGAGATCTCATTCGAACGAACTCATCGAACGAACTTCACCCTCGTTAGAAGTCAATGGTCAACTCGTTAGAAGCTCGTTCGAACGAGGTCGTTCGAACGACCTGGGCAGGTTTTCTAACGAGCGACCAGTTTCGAGCCCAGAAATCCTTATTTCATTTTTCCCAATTTTCTTCACTCCTAATCCCACATAATAATCGACCCAACATCATTTTAAGGTTCATAACTCTTAATAAACACTCATAGGTCATAATCAAACGTTTGTATAAGGCTAACTCATCTTAAACATCATCAAATTTGCAAATGTCTTCATTTATCCCCAAAATTATATGAACATGAACCCTAACATTTATATATCATCATTAAACCTACTTAAATTCGTTTTTGTTTCACCCAAGACATTATTAAGATCCGAATAATCGCCTATATATAATTCCACATGCAAATCCTCATCAATATGTAAGATTCTATTTCCAATTTAATGGGTTTTTCATTAACTCCCAAGAACATAAAATTTAATTGGGTTTCCTACGCATGGAAGAAGCATTCTCTATAAAAACGAAATTAAATCACTTGCCTTAAGGGTAACTCTGGATTTGATGACGAATCTGATGAATGGTTCTCTCTCTCCTCTGCAGAATTTCTCCTCTCTCTCTCTCTCTCTCTCTCTCTCTCTCTCTCCAAGCTTTCTTCTCAAGGTGTTAATGGAGGTGAGGTTGGTTTTGCCAAGTTATAACTCCTCCCGTAGCCCACTACATAAATTGGGGTTGGGACATGGCTTAGTGGGTTAATACTAAGTCAGATTTTAACTCTAATTTTGGGGGGTTTTAATTACCCAATTTCTGAAATTACCAAAATGCCCTTCTAAGTCACCGGTATGGCCCAATAATGCCCCGGGACCCAAACTAAACCCCCGGCTAGTGTTTTCTGACTATTTCAGCCCTTCCGGACGCGTTGGCACCCTCAAAACGACCATACAGTTACTAGAAAAAAAATTCACTTTTTAATTAACATAATTATATTCCTGACGCGACTGACACACGTGTCTCAACAAAATTTCTAAATTGTTGCATTTCAATCTCACGACAAGTTTCATAATTCAATAACCATATATATAGTCATATATATACATCATATTCAAATACCAACTCACATCTCGTTAGTATTTTAATCCGGATTAATTTTCAATTAATACGCATTTAATTTAATTAATTCCAAAAATAAATATCACGAAAAATACGGGGTATTACATGGGATTTAGGTAGCGACCCATCTGGAAAATCAAACGGGGAAGATGAGAGATGAGATGGGCTATGGGAGTGTTTAGGAGAAAAAAAACTGAATTTTACAGGAGACCCTCCCGGACTCGATGAAGATGAGAGACAAAAAAAAATTGAAAACTGAATTTTGATACTCCAAATTTCAAAAGAAACAGAGTTAGAGAGATAAAGTATATATGCATAGATAGATAATTTTGTGGTTGAGTACGAAAAGAGGTGTCCACATAAGGCTAAAATAGGATTAGGAGAAGAGAGAGCACTAGTTGTGAAAGAGCTGGTTGTTGTAGAGATAACTGCTCACATAGTGAAAGAGAATTTGGCCATATATATTAAAAAAAAAAGAATGCTCCATCTGGGTTTTCAGATAATAGTTGTTGGTGACCACTTTGAGAGAGAGATAGAGTAATGTGTGAATCACCGTGATTGCGAAAGAATGGAAGAGAAAAAAAAATGATGGCGTTGGCCATTGGGCGGCAGATAATAGTTCATTTGTCATTGAGGACACGAACATGCTAAGAAAAAAGTGTAACTTGTTGTTTTCATACTGTGGCAGCACGGTTATCAGTTGGGCAGGAATAGCTCCCGTCAATGGAGCGGAGTAGATTTGGGGTCACAAAATTTGATGGTGACATTTCGAGAAGATAGACTGAGATCGTTGGTAGGGAGCGGAGAAGAAATATGACCGGTAGAGAGTGAAACATCAAGGGCTGCTCTGACTTTTGGTCGGTAGAAGGGAGGGGTCAATTGTCCCCTGTAATGTCATAACAGCCTGTTGTGGGCGGTAGGAGAGATTTTTTTTTTGTTGTTGTTGTTGGTGGTGGCGGAAGCGGCTATTGTTCTTAGCCAGAAAAGACTAAGAAGAATAAATAAAAAAAAGATGGCATTTGCCATATATGGCTCTGATACCATAACAGACTTGATGAAACTACATTATGATTCTCATTAATGATCCCAGACTAGCTGGTAGAAATATATACAGTTCCTTTTGTGAGTTTGTTACGGAAGTACAGATAATTAATTGAAATGTTCAACATCCCATGATCACTGGTAGTGCCTATGAATGTGGAGGTAGAGTTGCACATGATTGTTGGTGGTTCCTATAAATGTGGAGGTAGAGTTGTCTTGGTCAATACAAATAATAAAAACGGAGTGAGGAAGAATTTTAGCTATAAAAAAAATCAATAAGGGAGTAATGTTCGTTTAATGGGGCATTTTTTTTATAAGTAAATGATATATAAAAACCAATCGGCGAGGGATCGAACCCGTATACAGGAGGTATACAAATTAGTAACCCTGCTACAAGGAAAAAGGGCTAAACAAACCCCAACAAATCAATGCCAAATTACAGAACATGGTGGATCTCCTCGACGAACTCGAGGAACTCGTGAGACGTGACGCCAATCTTCTCCTTCCACCAAAAGATGAGAGTGCTCATAAACAGATAACGAAGTCTCGCAGGAGTCATCTCAACGTCTTCAAAGCATATCGCATTCCTCTCCTTCCAAACCGTCCAAAAGATGCAATGAGGGACTAAGCGCCACAAACGCCTGTCACCCCACCACCCCATCGGGGGTCCCCATGCCTCTAAAATCTCCTTCACCGACCCTGGCATAACCAAGGTGGTCCTAGGAAGAGAAAGAAAAATGTCCCACAGACCTCTCGTCACCCTACAGTGAAGGAGAAGGTGATTAGTCTTCTCCTCTTCCCCCTTACATAACCAACATCAACTAACCAACCGGTAACTTCTCTTCTGAAGCCCCTCCAATGTCAAAATGGCCTGTCTAGCTGCAATCCACACAAAGAATCAAACCTTGGGCAAAATTTTAACCTTCCAAATAATCTTCTAGGGGAAATGCCCTCTGTAGTTTCCACTACTACTCAGAGACAAATAATAACCTTTAACCGAGAAAACCCCTCCCCCTCCCCCCTTCCACTGTAAGGAATCCTCCCTATCAGTCGGACGAGGGGCCGAACTCAGCCACTCAAAGAATGAATCCCCAAAGAAAACTCCGTGTGTCTAGAAAACTCCACGCACTCCTTTACTATGTGTTTAACTGAGACCAACCCTGTCTCGCACCACCAACTCTTCTCCACAACCTATGCTCCTCACACGGGGATCTCCACAACCACTTCCCTAACAAAAGTCTATTCAATATGGCCAAGTTTCTCACACCCGCCCCCTCCTTGATGGGCTTACACACCTCGTCCCGACTAACAAGACAGTCTTTAAAACTATCCTCAGTACCTTTCCATAAAAAGTCTCTCATAAGCTTCTCCATTTTAAGGCGCAACACAATAGGCAGAGGTAGGATGGACATGAAATATGTAGGAAGGCTAGACAAAGTACTCTTAATCAGAGTTAGTCTCCCCCCTTTCGAAAGAAAACTAATCTTCCAACCCTCGAGTCTCCTCCTCATTCTTTCCAAGACCGGATCCCAAACCGCAGAGGATTTATACCTGGCACCCAGAGGCAAGCCAAGATAAGTATTAGGGAAGGATCCAATCCTACAAACCAGAATGCCGACCAACCAATATGACACAACCACATCTGCAATCGAAATTAACTCACATTTACCCGTGTTGACCTGACACCACCTCAAAACAAATAAGAAGCATTTTCAAGGCTCGCAGTTACCTCGGATCAGCATCACAGAAGACAATCGCATCATCCTCAAATAAAAGATGAGTAAGAAAAATGCAATTAGTACCCGGATACCCAAAAGTGAAACCCCAAATCCACCCAATCGCGACCACCATCCCCATCATCAGACTAAAATCCTCCATGACCAAGATGAAAAGTAATGGGGATAAAGGGTGACCCTACCGAATCCCACGAGAGCTTATAAAAAATCCACCAGGCACCCCATTAATCAGAACAGATAACCTGGCCGTCGAGACACATCTCCTCATCCATCTACACCACCGTTAACCAAACCTCATCCGCCTAAAAAAATACATAAGAATCTCCCAATTAACATGATGATATGCCGTTTCAATGTCGAGTTTACATGCTAAACTAGGGGTACCACACCTAAACCAAGATTGCATGCATTCATTTTCCACCAACACCGAATTAAGAACCTGTCTTCCACGAACAAAAGCATTATGGGACTCAGAAATCAGAAGATCAATGAACTTTCTCAGCCTAACTGATAACACCTTGGCGAGAAGTTTGTAGATACTCCCAATCAAGATAATGGGATTGAAGTCCCTGATATCAAAAGAAACCCCCCTTCTTAGAGATCAAGGTAATGAAAGTCGCATTCATCCTAGGCACAAAATAACCCCTATCATAGAATTCATTAAAGAAAGCCATCACATCAATCCTATCTATAGCCCAACAGTGCTAAAAAAAGGCCATCGGGAAGCCATCGGGTCTCGGGGCCTTATCCCCACTCATCGACTAGAGAACTTGCAACACCTCCTCCTCAGTGAAGATGCCTTATATACTAATAGTCTGGGAATCAAAATTACACCCAAAATCAACCCAATCAAGAGAATGCTTCCACACCTCTTCTACCGTAAACAAATCCTCATAATACTGAGAGATGGCCCCCCTCACCTCTCTTTATTCTTCAAACACTTCACCCCCTACAACGATTTTCCCAATATGATTACCCCGCCTATGTGAGCTAGCAACAGTGTGGAAGAACTTGGTATTCAAATCCCCCTCTCTTAGCCACAATGCTCTAGACTTCTGCCTCCAACTGATCTATTCCTGAATGATCCTAACCCGAATTTCCCCTTTATTACCCTCCCTTACTCTTTTCTCCTCCTCCCGGAGCCCTAATCTCCCTTCCTTGTCATCCAACCTCCTGACCTCCTCCATGAATCTAGGAGTTGTCAATCTCGTATTACCAAACTCCTCTCTATTCCACTGTTTGATATCTTCTTTAAGAAATCCCAATTTAGCGATCAACCTAAAGCTTGCATTCCCCTGCATTTCATAACCAGACCACCATGCGTCAACTTTGCCTATAAAGTATGGCTCCTTGAGCCACATATTCTCGAATCTAAACGGGGTATTACATTCTCTCCACCGCCCACACTCAATAAGGAGCGAGCAATTATCCCCACTCATCGTCTTGAGAACTTGCAACACCTCCTCCTCAGTGAAGATTCCCTCGATACTAACAGCCTCGGAATCTAAACTTCTTCCAAAATCATCCCAATGAAGAAAAGGAAGACACACCTCCTATTCCCTGAACAAATCCTCATAATACTGAGAGATTACCCCCCCTTACCACTCTTTCTTCTTCAAACACCTCACCCCCTACAACAATTTTCCCAATATGATTACCCTGTTGTGACACCCCAAGAATTATTTCAAGACTCGACATTCGAACCACCACCTCCTTCTAATCCCCTATTAGGCCCATAAAGATCCCGTAGTGAACAACACCCCTCACCTCTCTAGGAAACTGATTCACTAGCCACCACCTCAACCTTGCGACTCTCTTTCGGCTCTATGAACCCAACCCTTCCGAGCTTGCCCTCCACCTTTCGATCCAAAGTTGACAAGTTTTTCCCGCCACCGCTTTTACCTATGGCCTTGACTTTTTACCATGATACTCGACATTTCTAAAGGACTTTATATTTTTAAGTCCTAACATAGCGTTACCGATATAAACGTCCTTCGTACTTTTGTGGATGGCATTCACCACATCCCCACCCTCACAAGATTTATAGTCCGTCTTCATTTGCTACTTATTCCGTAAATTAAGAAACACGGGGACTTTATTAACAAAGGGATCTGAATTACCCATCTCCAATAATGAACTGCTAGCCTCCAGGCCTGTTTTCCCAAAGCCAACATCCACACCATCCCTAAACGTGACCCCCGCCTTCATAGTATTAGCCGCCGTCAAAATACCTCCAAATCCAACCTTATTACTAACAGTCTCTATGATGGGAGAACACGTCTCCCCATCACACCCATCATTACCACCAGCCAAGTCGTTGCTATTGTCAGGGAAAAAGTCTTTGGCACCATTTAGTAACCCTTCAGAAAATACCCCGTGACCCACTAAAGCTGTCAACTGCAACCCCGATCCTTTAGAAGTCTTCGAAATATAGCTTTCGCCCACAGAAGATGGGACAACACAGGTACGCCTTTTCACATGATTAAACCTTGCATGAATACCCACGCCAACCTCAGTACCCTACAACTCCGACCGATCACCACCCACCCTAGTAACTAGCAGACTGATACTACCGCCTACATCACCGTCCGACAGCTAGTTCTTAATTACCTTGGCAGCGGGATTACCCTCTCCTCCCAAGCGTGAGGACGGGGATGGTGGACCTTGGATACAACAGGTTAGTGCCGTTCGTTTCATCTCTGGGGTTAAAATAATGGCAGAGTGTGCTGCTTCCCCGCCAACAAAGCACAACTGGAAATCCTCACAAACAGGTAGCACGAAAACCCAACCCCTAGCACCTATGTGAATTTTAGATGGAAGAACTCCATCCCCACGCACCAGAAATATCACCTAACAAACCTCCTCCCCAGTCAAGGTTCCATGTTCGACTTTAATAAAAACCCCATACTTCTCACCTAAAGCTTTAAACACTTCTTCCCCCCACAAATGCATTGGGAGACCCATCACTAGAATCCATCGGTGGCCTGTGATGCGAGAGTGTTAATGGAACCCCGCCAGTGGATGCCACCTCTACATCCACATCGTCTCGCCACCAGACTTCCATAGCTGCCTCCCCAACACCCTATATGCTTCCACCACTGACACAAACCCAAACAAAAATAAGGAAGAATTGAGCAGTCTTACTCTGTTACCTCCCAACGGTTTCCATCGAAACTCCTCCCATATAACTATCTTCTCCATCTCCGGTGGATAACTCTCCGAACTACTGAACCTACCTACCACCGCTCTTCGAAAGAATTCCACTCTGGAAAGACACGAGTCATCCTCAACTAACAAGTAAAAATTATGCATGTGATCTTTAAAAATGTTAATGGCCGAGAATAGCCATGGCTCCACAAAAACTGCCTGCTAGTACGACCTACATGCTACCACCTTCCCCATAGATACATCAATGATGTGAGGTTGCTTACAATGGACCACATATTCGATCCTCCTGAATGCATCCCCTACTGAAGCCCATCCTTGCCCCGGTGAGAACTCCGTTATCTGGACAAGGATCCTCGAGGAAGCTCTCCTCATAACAATGTTGAAAAAAACTTTTATTCCCTTCCAATAGGAGTAGACCATAATCTTGCGCCCTGTGTATTGTCTCATCTGGAAGAATTTTCTGGTCTGGGTTGTGGCTTTCAAGAAACAGGAACTCAGCCACCGGACCTCACCCTTAACCAAAATAACATCCTTAACTCCTATCTTCTCAGGAAAGTTAAATCTGAACTGTTACCCTCTGCTGATAACCTCCATAACTAGCTTAAAAGAGCATCCTCCTACTTGGAAAACCTCCATTCTTTAGCCTTCAACTTTTACAAGTGAAAAGGGTTCAATACGATATATGGGGCATTTTGGAGGGGGTTTGAAGGGCTAAATGGTAATATGATGTGAGGAAGAGTGGGAGCAATGTCTTCTTAATTATTCTTGGGTTATTTTAAACATATCTACTAATATATGATATATTCTTAGGGTTTGCGTCTCTTAGTCCACTTTTAAGGAGATAATTATATAATTAATGAGGCATTTATGAGGAAAAATGAAGGGTTAAATGGGAAAATGAAGGGAGAAAGAGTAAGGGCCAAGGAATAATATTTTTCATTAGTTTTAGGGTTATTTTAACCCTACTTACTGATATATACAGATTTGTCAAGGTTTAAGGCATTCAGGCATATTTTAGTTAGAGAATTCTAAAAAGTTGAGAGGAAAAATAAGAGAGAGACTATGAGAAAAAATAGATTAACTTGAGAACTCTATAAATCAAAGGAGGCCATAAGATATTAAATAAGAAGAGGGAAAACAAGGTAAAATGAGGAGAAGGAATCCTCCATGGTTTCGTGGGCTTGAGAAGAGGAAGATTAAAGAAAGGAAGAAGAAATGAGATTTTTAACATATTTTCAAGGATACCATCATCATTCTTACACTTTCAGGTAAGTATACTTATACTCTCTCTATTAATTATGACATGGATTAAGTATTGCCTAAACACTATATGAATTAAGATTAAAAAAGATTAGAAACCTAAATAGGGAAAAAGAACCTAATTGTTCTTATTTATGTCGTGGAATGAAATTGATGAATTTGGATTTAAGTTTAGGAATTGAATTTTTTTTGGAAGTAGAAGCTAATTATTCGTATTTATGTGGTTGAATCAAATTTGATGCAATTTTATTACGACAATAAAAGAAGTGGTATTATGTGAATATGAAGGTGGCAATACTCAAATTATGGAATGAAGTGGTACGTATATATATATATATATATATATATATATATATATATATGGTCAAAAATAAAGAAATAATGGTCATGATGTTTTGAATTTTTATCATTAATGTTGTCTGGATTATAAAATTTCTTTAAGTTTAAGGAGGTGGATATTTTTAGTGTTATTCTTTAGTAAGTTGATAAGGGTATGTACTTGTGATATAAAGGAATAGAATACGTTCTAGGATAGTATGCGGGTGATAAAATTTTTTTGGCATAGACTTAAGGAAGAAAAATATGACTATTAAAGCGATAAGAATTTCTAATCAAATACAGAAGTAAAATTCTTGTTTTAGTCTTAATAAAAATATATAATAACTCGCATAAAATGAAATAAGTATATATGATTATTTGAAATTTATCGACAATCGAAAATAATTGGAATAAGTTATATGATTTTGTGACATAATTTCCAGACATACTAAATCTTGTGTTTATATAAACAAAAAGATTTCTACATAATGGAGTACGGGTAGAGAAGTTGTGATTCATAAATATATAACAAGTAATGAGATATGAGTCAATATGATGGTTAGGCCACCACCTGCTAGTGGTCGCAGGTGGTTGGTGAAGGTAAGGATGTGGGTAGCTCGGGTTAGGTAGGTAGGGGGTAGAGTTGGTGTATGGTGGTGGGGGTTTAAGGTTAGTTGTTTATGGTTATGGAAGTTTAGAGAGAGAGAGAGAGAGAGATAGAAGATGGTGAATAGTAGGTGATAGGTTTTGAAATGTGGATATGAGATTTGATTGAGTGTGTGGAGTTGTTAGGGTGTATAGGTGTGTATTGGGTTAGTGTGTCTGTGCGCGCACACTTTGTTATATAAAACAAAAATAGTAACATATATAATCATAAGATACAAAATAGTAATAAAAAAAAATTAAAAACTAAAACATGCATATATAAGAATATAAAAGACTCAAATAGATTAAAAATAAATATAAAATGAATAATACAAAAATATAAAGAAAAAAGTTAATAACACACACATACTACTATGTAAAACGACGCACGCACACTACATTATATTAACATAAAATAAGAAAACACACGAAGTAAAACAAAAAGATACTAAAAATAAAATAAAATAATAAAATGAAATAAAAAGAAAGAAAAATGACAAGAACAGATATATGTATTAAACATAAACATGAATAATACTAAACACACACACTGGGCAATAATTGGAACGTGGATGGGGATTGTCTAGGCTTGGTTTTTAGTAAGGGACTGGGTTTAGTATCATTTAACAGCATTATTCCCACATTTTCATTGAGATAATGCTGTTAAGATCACAAATGCATGCAAACCTACAAAACAAAAAAAGGCCAACATAAGTCCAATTTTACCCCGAACTAACAATTAAAATGTGTTTATTTATTTGTGGTGTTGTGTACCCTGGTTCTCTGATATCTGTTTTTTTTTTTTGCTTTTTCTGCTTGTGCTTGTTGTATCCTGGTATACTTCCTGTATACGGGTTCATTCCCTTAGCGATGGATTTCTAATATCATTTACTTATAAAAAAATGCGTATATTTGGGGTATAAATTTAATAATTTTAGGTGCTTATCACACCACCCCCAAATAGAACATTGTTAGTCCTCGAGTAAAAATTAAAATAAAGATAAGAAACCAAGAGTGTGTCACTTTCGTGGTTAAAGCGTTTGCACTTAGCATATGAAACAAACCATTAAAAATCTAGGTTATCCTAGAGGACGAGTGTTGTCACGTGAAGTTTTGCAGTGAATATTTCCACAAAACTCAAAATATGTTTTTGTATTTTTGAAAATTATTAAAAAATGATTAATATCATTTTAGACATAGACATATCATACAATCCATCATTTAAGGAATAAGAACAATGAACTATTAAGTATATGAAACGTTTAAACTTATTTAATACTCAAGGAAAATCCTTCCTAGAACTCAACGTGTGTAGTGCGAATAACTCAAAACCATTTTCAAATATCATAAGAGCAATTTATAGATTTTTTTTTTGAATTAATGTTTCAACTAAAAATATCACCCTATATATCTGTTTAAAATTGCTCTCCTAGAGTTGGGTAATTGTATCTCTCTTTTGTGTGAGGATAGAAGTAAATATAAACAAGGTCAAATGTCTCGTACAGATATAAGAAATAACTTGTACTAAAATGAATTTTCTGTCACGGAAGGAATTAAAATCACTATATTGAGAATGTCGAATTATCCACCACGTAGAATTTTCATTTGTCCGAACATTTCACCAGGCGTAAATGGGTGATAATGTAAGTAATGAGAGGGACTCATATTGGTAATATGGATGATACGTTGCTTTTGGGTTTTTGAGAAGAGTGGACTAACTTGATCACTAAATTTATTCATTTAAAAAACTTTGATCGCGTGCTTTTCTCTTTTCTCTTTTCTTTTTTTTTCTCTTTTCATATTTTTTTTCTATATCTCTATTTTAATCTTTTTCTTGTGATGCTTTTTTATGCGATGTGATTCGTCATTAGATGATGAATGAATACATTTTACATATATAATTTTGAACCATTATTTTCCTCAAAATCAAGGGTGATAACGGGATAATGATTTGGGGGATATGTATACGTACGGTGGAAAATGGTAAATGGGTGAAGGATTAGTGCTTGGAATAAATTTCAATACATGTATTTTTTACAACTCGAAAGTGATGTCATTCACAGTGATTATGCCAAAAATGATGAATAATGAGATTATCCAACGACTTTTAGTGCAGTGATTATGTAGCGACTTTTAGTGCAGTGTCAAAAGGAAGTTGAGACAACTTGTGACTCGGAGAACGTATAATGACTCTAAAAAATGGTGAAAATCTCAAATATCACAGGTTTAAGTTTTCACGAAAGATCTTTTATCTTCTCTTAAAAATTTCACTATTCAACTTTAGACTATTATGATGTGATAAGTGCGCAAAAAGTGTTCAATCTAGGAATTCATGGTGCAATATGCCTTACAATATATTACTTAGGCTTTTAAGTTTGAAAATTGACTTCAAGTTCAACTAGAGTACGAGAAAAAAAGAATAAAAATTGAGAAATGTTGCTTGTTTCTAACAATATTTTTCAAAATAGGCACGGTTTTGAGAAATACCCCACCCCCAAACAAAAGAGAACATCGTCCTCAATGTTTAAAATAATATTTTGAAATGTTGAAAGGGAGAAGCTCTCACTTTTCTCTAAACTGTAATACCCCATATTTTTATGACTTTTAAATTTGGGGATTTATTAAATTAAATTGAGATATAAATTTAATATTAATCCCAAAATTTTATTAAATATTACTAGCATGATGACAATTAGTAATTATTGTAAATTTGTTGATTATTACTTAATGGATAAAATAATATGTATAATCAAATTTATTAAAATTTCATGAGTGTATAATTTGATAATTGTGGAAATTAAATCATGACGCGCCTGTGTCGTGTCGGGATTTAATTATTATTATTAAGAGTGAATAAATTATGAGTCACCCGTATGGTCATTTCGAGTGCGCCAATGTGTCTGAAAGGGTCGAGATAGTCAAAATAATGTACCCGGGGGTTTAGTTTGGGTCTCGGGGCGTTTTAAGCCCAATTGGCATCCCGAGAAGGTATTTTAGACGTTTTACATTTTTGGGTAATTAAACCCACGAATTTTCTAAGGATAAATCAACCTTTAGGAGTTTCCTTCTGAGGTTAACAAACGCAAAATCAAAGAACGACCATTAGAGAAGAGGTTAGAGATCTTTCCAAGCAACATAAGGCTAAGGACTCAACCGTTTAAACCGCCACCACCACCAAAGCGTAGATCACGTGACAAGGAACGCAACTATACCACTTTCGTCCACAAATCAGAAACTCAAATTCCAGGCAAGTATCTATCTTGCTTCTCTTTTAGTTAATTGTTAGACCATATTATATTAGGATGATTGAACCTTTGTTTCATGGAAGAACTCAAGGATTTAGAGGACCCAATCACATGTTGTAGGGAAAATAAATAAACTCTGGACATCCCAATCATATGTAGAGGAATACCCACGAAATTTGATTAATTTAGAAGTGATAAATCTGGTAAAAGACACAGAATAATGGAAGTTTAGAGGAAAGTTAGGGTTCTTGATAATTAAAATAAATTGGCCCATTAATTCATTTCCATTGTTAAATTTAAAACTGTTTCACATAGGAAATCTTGCATATATGAATATAGAACCTCTGGTAATGTTATTCAAGAATTTGGGAGTTTTTAATGACATTTTGGAGAAAATTGGAATTTGAATCCCGTAGGTTTTAATGGCAGTTTCTGGGCAAGAACTGCTTGATCGATCGATCGACCAAGAACATCAATTGATCGACGATCGATCGACCTCCTTTCTTCGATCGATCGACCCCTCCTAGAAAACTGCATATTTCTCGTTCGTTGGTTTAATCCAGTTAAAATGCATTGAAACCCATGATTCTTATTGTTGGAGAATAATGGAATATAGAGAAGACCAGTAGGGCCTAGGTAGACCCCCTGAGTAAAATTTCGTGTAGAATGAGATTTTGGGTTAGCGAGGAATTATTCATGTCTATAAGAAATCATGCGTACATTTAATAAAAAGATCGAGACTCGTAAGGGAGTTAGACCAGAAGGTAAGTGTGTGTATGCGTACTGAAATTGTACTTAGAATACTTCGAGAGAGGAGAAGTGAGTATGAAGTGAATTTCAAATGAGAATAAAAATGATGAGTCCGTTGTGCAAAATAATCGAGTAAAATGTGTTAATAACGGATAATTATAATTATGGGTCGTGAGCGTACCTAATTTGGAAATGTGGTTATTTATACATATATATGACTGTATGATTATGCATATATTATATATCTGTATAAAAATCATACTCGGTATACTTGCTGTGACGGGGGTTTCCACGCCAGGACGGTCTTATCTCGATTGGGCCTTTATGGGGGATATTGACTCATACCCTAGAACATAAGATTCCTTAGTACAGGCTATCTGATTGATAGTCAAATGGTCCTAAGAGACGTGAGGGTATGTGATCACCTCTTAGTGACTTGGAACCATGCTTAGCCTCCATTTGTATGTGTTTTATGTTAATACAGTTCGAGTGTGGTTCTAAACTAGTATTTCCCTTAATATGTATGATACGGGGACTTGATAGAAGAGTACGCCAGCACCATAGATTTTATGAGGGGTGCCGATAGTGTATATATATATATATATATATATTATATGAGTGGATAATATATATATTTATACTTAAGTATGGGAACTTTCTACTGTGCATAAAAGTAGTAAAGTAATGAATAAATACTCTGACTTTATTATAAGTGTTTGAGAATTTTGTGACAACACGGGACTATTTTTAATATAAAATAAGATATATGTTAGAGCTTAAATTTTAGAAATAGATTATCTTAGCCATTGTAGTTAGCGGTATGAAACTTTATGCGAAAGTTAAGCTAAAATAAAATTTTGAGGTTATTAGTACGATAGGCGTGCACACTAGATGAGAGGTGAGAATTTCTCAAGAGAGTGACGCATACTAACATGGTTGTTACATTAGCCGGTAAGCATTTTAAATACTTGCTAATTTACACTCGGGCTCTTACCCGTTTCATGTTATTTCCTTTCTCTCGTATATATATGTATATATTACAGGTACCCAGCCACAAGGTCGTCATGCTTATATTTCTTGGATAGTATGCACTGCAGCTTATGTGGGAGTGCATGCCATTGATTAGACAACCTCATTGTTGACTCCACTCTTATTTTAATTCTTATTAGTTAGGGCATGTGTCGCCCATTTCCCTATTCAGTTTGGATTTTTGTCAGAGATTTATGCTCCTTTATATTTCCAGTATTTGGTACTGTTTGGGATTTAATTACTGCCAGGATGGTTTTATTTGTAGTTTTACACTGGTTTGGTTTGTTTGGATGATTCAAATTATTGTGTGTTATTATCCATCCTTAGTATTTCAGAATTCTTAAACTATTGGTTTTTAAAAAGGTTTTCATATTTGGATTTAATAAAATGGAAATAAGGTTTTAAAATTGTTTTGACACTTAGCTTAATTATTTAAGGTGTTTAAATTGAAAATTTTATTTTGCGACAGTGATGCTAAGAATGAACCAACCGTTCACCTTCATTTTAATTTAATAAAGGACTGACCATCCAATATTTAATTAGGCGGGGTGTCACAGGTGGTATCAGAGCATCATGTTCTAGTGTCCTTTAGGATCTGTACGACTTATTTCGCTTCCAGCTTAGCGTCCTTGATATAGAGCCTTTTTTTAGGACTGTTGTATTCTTGTATTTACGCTTACGTCTACAGATATTTGAGGTTTTATAATAACTGTAGACTAATAAACTTCCTTATCATTTCAGATGCCTTCGAGATGCGCACCCCTAGACCGAAATGCCCAGGTCGAGCAGATAGTTGCTCCGAATTAGGGAATGAAGAATGCAACAGAGGTAGCCGCTATTATTTCTCAGGCGGTGAATGCCACATTAGTGGTAGTGCAGCCGACTCCACCACAGATTCAGGCGGTGGTGCCAGTACCAGCACAGCTTCCATCTGCATGGGAGAGGGTTAGGGATGCCTTTGAGAAGTCGCATCCCCCGTAGTTCTCAGGTAATTCGGACATAGAAGTCGCCAGCCAATGAAAGAAAGATATCCAGAGGCATCTGTGCATGTATGAGTGCACTGACGTGAAGAGATAGCTTTTGGCTTTCTTCAAGCTAGTGGGGGCCACTTTGGAGTGGTGGGAGTCCCCACCACCTTGGAGGATAGTGACAACATTATGATTCAGTCATTCTGGGAGCGGTTTGACTGCAAGTACTTCCCATCCGCCATGCAGACTGAAATGAGATAGAAGTTATTGAATCTGAAGCAGGAGAATATGATTGTTGCTGAGTACGAGGAGGAGTTCACTAGACTTCTTACTATAGTGCCAGATGAGGCACCCATATAAGGGAATAAGATGTTGATGTTTGTAGATGGAATGGCCTAGAGTATCCGTCAGCACCTGATAGGAAATCTATCATTGAATACCTACACTGATGTACTCAACGCTGCTTTGTTACACTGTCAGGATCATCTTCCATCTGTAGCAGAGCAAACGAGCAGGGGAGTCCAGGTAGTAGGGCAGGACATGGGGCAATAGTACCAGTGGGGCATCAGCAGCCCAGGGGTAGACCCATCACAATGAGCAGAGTTCCCATTAGTGGACCCTGGAAAGCGGTTCCGATCAGGTGACTCCAGATAAGGATTTAGGGGATTTTGGCAGGGCCAGTCTTATCAGTATGGCCAATAGGGGCAACACCGCTAGCAACATGGACAACAACAGGGCCATTAGGGTCAACAGCGTTTCCAACAGGGCCAGTGGTGGGGTGGTAACGACCGATAGGGCCATGGACAGCAGGGGCAGAGGGGAGGTAACTTCAGGGGCAGATGTTTTAGATGTGGTAAGAATGGCCATAGGCACCAGGATTGCCCAGAGGGAAATAGGGCCCCATAGCAGTAGGGTGCCCGTAATGAGTCGCAAATGCCACTCTTTCCAGCCACCCTCCCAGCACCAACTCAGGCTCCATCCTTACTCGCGATCCCTGCAACTTTAATTCTGCAGGGGCAATTATAGTACGGACGTGTCAACAACGTCCACCAAGTAGCAGCACCATAGGCACCACCTGCGATTGAGGGTACGTTTCCTATCCATGGCACTATGGGTTGGATTTTATTTGATACTGGGGCATTGCACTGTTTTATCCCTCATTTTGCAAAGGACTTAGTGTTATTAGACACAACAGAGAGCACTGTGACATGCGTAGACTCACCACTGGGAATGGGTCTTTGATTTTCTTTATATGTCGGGGTGTGAGAGTAGAGATTGGTAGCGTGATTTTACCAGCTGACATGCTAGTTTTAGAGATGCATGAGCATGATGTTATTATTTGCATGGATTGGCTCGCTGCGTACAGAGCCATGATAGATTATTTCGATGGGAGTATCATCTTTACCATTTCGGGGCAGGAGATGTTTTTGGTAGTGATGCCTCTCCCAGAGGGAGGCTCTTCCTCCCATTTGTACTACATAGAGGAGGATACCTCTAAGGAGGTCGTGATTCCCTTAGATTCAATCCCAATCATTCTTGAGTATTCTGATGTATTTAAGGAGATATCGAACCTACACCCAGTAAAGAGAGAGATTTCATCATAGACTTGATACCGGGTACTCGACCAATAGCACGTGCACTGTACCGTATGGCTCCAGCAGAAATGAGGGAGTTACGGGATCAAATAGAGCAACTATTATGTTAGGTCTTCATTCATAGGAGCACCTCACCTTGGGGAGCTCCAGTGTTGTTTGTGAAGAAGAAATATGGTACACTGAGGTTATGCATGGATTACCGAGAGATGAACAAGGTCACGATACGGAACAAATATTCGTTGCCTCGAATCAATGACCTGTTTGACCAACTAAGAGGAGAAACCTTCTTTTCAAAGATAGATTTGAGATCGGGATACCATCAGCTAAATATTAGGGAGTAGGATATGTCGAAGACTGCTTTCTTGACGAGATATGGGTCTTATGAGTTTAGAGTCATGCCGTTTGGACTGACAAATGCTCCAACCATATTCATGGACTTAATGAACCTAGTTTTTGGAGAGTTCTTGGATAAGTTTGTCATCGTTTTCATAGATGACATCCTGATATATTCACACACTGAGGAAGAGAATGCCGAGAACTTAAGGCAAGTTCTTTAGACTCTACGAGAGCATCAACTGTATCCTAAGTATGAGAAGTGCGGATTTCGGTTACGGGAGGTATAGTTTTTGGGGCATGTTGTGTCAGAATTAGGAATATCGGTTGACCCGAGCAAAGTGTCGACGGTGAGGGAGTTGGGATAGCCCATGACACAGACGAAAGTGCGTAGTTTCTTGGGGTTATATCGGTACTACAATAGAATCATCCGAGGCTTTTCAAAGATAGAGGGTCCGGTGATGAATCTGACTCACAAGGGAATTTCGTATGTTTGGGATGATGCTTGTCAATTGTCTTTTGATGAGCTGAAAGATAAGTTGACTTCGGTGCCAGTTCTTCCTTTGCCCAAGCCGGGAGTAGAGTATCTAGTGTACACTAACGCTTCTTTATGGGGAATCGGGGGAGTACTTCAGCAGGGGAAGAAGGCCATAGATTTTACCTCCCTCAAGCTAAAGCCTCAAGAAAGGAATTACCCCACCCACGACCTAGAGCTAGCAGAAGTCATTTTTGCATTGAGGATTTGGTGACATTACTTGTTGGGGGAGAAGTTTCGCTTGTTCACAGACCACAAGTCAATATAGTACTTGTTCACTCAGCGAGAGGTGAATATGCGTCAGCACATATGGTTGGATTTTGTGAAAGACTACCAGTTCGAAATACACTACCATCCAGGAAAGGCTAATGCGATTGCTGATGCGTTAAGCCATAAACAGGTGGTCGATATAGCGGACGTCTAGAAAGAGAAGTGGAAGGAGTTGGGTCACCAGGATGCGGTAGCTTGTTCCTTTGTATCTGCCATAACAGTCACACTAGAGGTTGTTACGAGTGTGATATCGACACAATCAGCAGATTCATTTTGTCAAGAACAAATTGTATGACTTTTAGCTGAGGGTGTTGAGTCCTACTCAGTAACTTATGATGGAGGTTTGAGGCTTAATAGAGATTGCTGGTCCCAGAGGGAGAACACTTACATCATGAAGTGATGACACTGTCTCAAGGGTTCAGATTTGCGGTACATCCCGGAGGAGATAAGATGTACCAGGATATGAGGCGGCAATACTAGTGGAGTGGGATGAAGAAGGACATTGCTGAGTTCGTGTCCAAGTGTTCTACTTGCCAGATGGTAAAGGTAGACCACCAGAGACCTTCGGGGTTACTTTAGTCGTTGGAGATACCTACGTTGAAGTGGGAGAGTATTTCCATGGACTTTATTAGTGGACAACCTACATGAGAGCGGGGTCATGACTCCATATGGGTTATAGTGGATCGGTTGACCAAGGTGGCTCATTTTCTGCCAGTACAAATAGACTATACGATGGGCCAGTAAGCACAGTTGTTCATTATCGAGGTCGTTAGGCTACATGGGTGCCCCTAGATATTGTGTCTGATAGAGAAAATTTTTTTGTGTCACGCTTCTATGAGAGCTTTCAAGAGGCCATGGGTACAGAGTTGCGATTGAGTTCAGCTTATCACCCACAGACGGATGGACAAATAAAGCGTACCAACTAGACGTTGGAGGATATGCTACACATGTGTGTCCTTGATTTTGGTGGAGGATGGGAGCCGTATCTTCAATTAGTGGAGTTTACTTACAATAACTCCTATCATTTCACGATTGGCATGGCTCCATTTGAGGTGTTCTATGGAAGGCCTTATCATTCTCTCGCTTGTTGGCTAGAGGTGTGGGACAACAAATTGCTCGGACTTGAGGTCATTCAGGAACCTTCAGCAAGGATTGAGCTCATAAGGAGTCGCATTCGGATAGCACATGACAAACAGAAGAGCTACGCTAATGCGACGCGGTTTTTCCGAGAGTTTAGTGTCGGGGACCAAGTATTACTGCTGGTATCTCCTATGAGAGGAGTAATGAGGTTTGGAAAGAAGGGGAAGTTGGCTCCGAGGTATGTGGGACCATTTCCCATTATAGAGAGGATTGGGCTGGTGGCATATAGACTGGGGTTGCTACAGCATTTTCACCGCATTCATGATGTGTTCCACATCTTGTCGTTGAGATGATATCTTTGGGATGACATTGCCCATACTCACATAACGATAGAAGAGATTGATTTACAGCCCGAGAGCTCGTACGAGGAGAGACCAGTGGCAATCCTAGACCATGGACAGAGGAAATTGAGGTTGAAGGTAGTCCCAATTGTACGGGCCCAGTGGGGGCATCTTAATGTGGAGGAATCCACTTGGGAGTGCGAGGCAGATATGCGCGAGAGATACCAAAATTTATTCTTACCAGGTATGCTTTATTTTCTGAATTTCGGGATGAAATTTCGTTATTAGGGGGGGAGTATGTAATACCTCGTATTTTTATGACTTTTAAATTTGGGGATTTATTAAATTAAATTGAGATATAAATTTAATATTAATTTGGAAATTTTATAAAATATTTACTAGCGTGATGAGAGTTAGTAATTATTGGGGATTTGTTGATTATTACTTAATGGATAAAATAATATGTATAATCGAATTTATTAAATTATAATAAATTGGGGATTTGTTGATTATTACGTAATGAGCCGCAAAGGCCACTCTTTCCAGCCACCCTCCCAGTGCCAGCTTAGGCTCCAGCCTTACTCGCCATCCCAGTAACTCCAATTCTGCAGGGGCAATTGTAGTACGGACGTGTCAACAACGTCCACCAAGCAACAGCACCTCAGACACCACCTGCGATTGAGGGTACGTTTCCTATCCATGGAACTATCGGTCAGGTTTTATTTGATATTGGGGCATTGCACCATTTTATCCCTCATTGTCCAAAGGTGTTAGTGTTATTAGACATAATAGAGAGCACTGTGACATGCGTAGACTCACCACTGGGGAATGGGTTTCTGATTTTCTTTATATGCCGGGGTGTGGGAGTAGAGATTGGTAGATTGATTTTACCAGCTGACAAGCTAGTTTTAGAGAGGCATGATCATGATTTTATTATTGGCATGGATTGGCTTGCTGCGTACAGATCCATGATAGATTGTTTTGATGGGAGTATCATCTTTACCATTTCGGGCAGGAGATGTTTTTGGTAGCGATGCCTCACCCAGAGGGAGGCTCTTCCGCCCATTTGGACTTCATAGAGGCAGATACCTCTAAGGAGGTCGTGATTCCCTTAGATTCAATCCCAGTCATTCTTGAGTATTCTGATGTATTTCAGGAGATACCGGACCTACCCCCCAATCGAGAGATAGATTTCATCGTAGACTTGATACCGGGTACTCGACCAATAGCAGGTGCATTGTACCGTATAGCTCCAGTGGAAATGAGGGAGTTACGGGATCAGATAGAGCAACTATTAGCTTAGGGATTTATTCATAGGATCACCTCACCTTGGGGACCTCCAGTGTTGTTTGTGAAGAAGAAAGATGGTACACTGAGGTTATGCATGGATTACCGAGAGCTGAATAAGGTCACGATACAGAACAAATATTCGTTGCCTTGAGTCGATGACCTGTTTGACCAACTGAGAGGAGAAACCTTCTTTTCAAAGATATATTTGAGATCGGGATACCATCTCCTATGAATTAGGGAGAAGGATATGTCGAAGACTGCTTTGTTGATGAGATATGGGTCCTATGAGTTCAGAGTCATGCCGTTTGGATTGACATATTCTCTAACCATATTCATGGACTTAATAAAACGAGTGTTCAGAGAGTTCCTGGATCCGTTTGTCATCATTTTTATAGATGACATCCTGATATATTCATACACTGAGGAGGAGCATGACGAGAACTTGAGGAAGGTTCTTTAGACTCTACGAGATCTTCAGCTGTATCCTAATAATGAGAAGTGCGGATTCTGGTTACGAGAGGTATAGTTTTGGGGGCATGGTGTGTCGGAGTTGGGAATATCGGTTGATCCGAGCAAAGTGTTGACGGTGAGGGATTTGGGATAGCCCATGACACCGACGAAAGTGCGTAGTTTCTTGGGGTTATCCCGATACTATAGCAGAATCATCTGTGGCTTTTAAAAAATAGAGGGTCCATTGATGAATCTGACTCACAAGGGAATTCCATATGTTTTCGATGATGCTTTTCAATTGGCTTTTGATGAGATGAAAGATAAGTTAACTTCGATGCCAGTTCTTTCTTTGCCCAAGCCGGGAGTAGAGTATCTAGTGTACACTAACGCTTCTTTACGGGGAATCGGGGGAGTACTTCAGCAGGGGAATAAGGCCATAGCTTTTACCTCCTGCAAGATAAAGCCTCAAGAAAGGAATTACCCCACCCATGACCTAGATCTAGAAGCAGTCGTTTTTGCATTGAGGATTTAGAGACATTACATGTTAGGGGAGAAGTTTTGCTTGTTCACAGACCACAAGTCACTGTAGTACTTGTTCACTCAGTGAGAGATGAATATGCATCAGCGCAGATGGTTGGAGTTTATGAAAGACAACCAGTTCGAAATACTGTACCATCCAAGAAAGGCTAACGTGGTTACTGATGCATTAAGCCATAAACCGGTGGGCGATATAGCAAACGTCTAGCAAGAGAAGTGGAAGGAGTTGGGTCACCAGGATGCGGTAGCTCATTCCTTTGTATCTTCCATGAGAGTCACACTAGAGATTGTTACGAGTGTGATATTAGCATAGTCAGCAGATTTGTTTTGTCAAGAACAAATCGTACGGCTTTTAGCTGAGGGTGCTGAGTCCTACTAAGTAAGTTCTGATGGAGGTTTGAGGTTTAATGGGATATTGATGGTCCCAGAGGGAGAAGGCTTACATCATGAAGTGATGCCACTGTCTCAAGGGTCCTGATTTGAGGTACATCCCGTAGGAGATAAGATTTACAAGGATATGAGGCGACAATACTAGTGGAGTGGGATAAAGAAGGACATTGCTGAGTTTGTGTCCAAGTGTTCTACTACCCAGATGGTAAAGGTAGACAACCAGAGACCGTCGGGGTTACTTTAGTCATTGGAGATACCTACGTTGAAGTGGGAGAGTATTTCCATGGACTTTATTACTGGACTGCCTACATCACAATGGGGTCACGACTCCATATGGGTTATAGTGGATCGGTTGACCAAGGTGGCTCATTTTCTGCCAGTATAGACAGACTATACCACGGGCCAGTAAGCACAGTTGATCATTATCGAGGTTGTTAGGCGACATGGGTGCCCTTGGATATTGTGTCTGATAGAGACAAAATTTTTGTGTCACACTTCTGGGAGAGCTTTCAGGAGGCCATGGGTACAGAGTTGAGATTGAGTTCAGCTTATCACCCACAGACGGATGGAAAACAAAGCATACCAATTAGATGTTGGAGGATATGCTAAGCATGTGTGTCCTTGATTTTGGAGGAGGATGGGAGTCGTATCTTCCATTAGCGGAGTTTACTTACAATAACTCCTATCAGTTCACGATCGGCATGGCTCCATTTGAGGCGTTGTATGGAAGGCCTTGTCGTTCTCTCGCTTGTTGGCTGGAGGTGGGGGACAAAAAATTTCTCGGACCTGAGGTGATTCAGGAAACTTCATCTAGGATTGAGATCATAAGGAGTCGCATTCGGATAGCACATGACAGACAGAAGAGCTACGCTGATGTGAAGCGGTTTTTCCGAGAGTTTATCGTCGGGGACCAAGTATTACTGCTGGTATCTCCTATGAGAGGAGTAATGAGGTTTGGAAAGAAGGGAAAGTTGGCTCCTAGGTATGTGGGACCATTTCCCACTATCGAGAGGATTGGGATGGTGGCATATAGACTGGGGTTGCTAGAGCATTTTCATCGCATTCACGATGTGTTCCACATCTTGTCGTTGAGATGATATCTTCGGGATGACGTGGCTCATACTTATATCACGATAGAGGTGACTGATTTACAACCCGACATCTCTTAGAAGGAGAGACCAGTGGTAATCCTATACCATAGCGAGAGGAAATTGAGGTTGAAGGTAGTCCCACTTGTACGGGTCCAGTGGGTGCATCATAATATGGAGGAATCCACTTGGGAGCGTGAGGCAGATATGCGAGAGAGATACCCAAATTTATTCTTATCAGGTATACCTTATTTTCTGAATTTCGGGATGAAATTCCGTTATGAGGGGGGGGGGGGGGGGGGGGGAGTATGTAATACCTCGTATTTTTATGACTTTTAAATTTGGGGATTTATTAAATTAAATTGAGATATAAATTTAATATTAATCTGGAAATTTTATAAAATATTTACTAGTGTGATGAGAGTTAGTAATTATTGGGGATTTGTTTATTATTAATTAATGGATAAAATAATATGTATAATTGAATTTATTAAATTATCAGGAGTGTAAGATTTGATACCTGTGGAAATTAAATCGGGACGCGACTGTGTCGTGTCAGGATTTAATTATTATTATTTAGAGTGAATAAATTATGAGTCGCCCGTATGGTCTTTTAGAGTGCGCCAATATTTCCGGAAGGGACGAGATAGTCAAAATAATGTACTCGGGGGTTTAGTTTGGGTCTCGGAGCATTTTTAAGCCCAATTGGCATCCCGGGAGGGTATTTTAGGCATTTTACATTTTTGGGTAATTAAACCCACGAATTTCGTAAGGATAAATCAGCCTTTAGGAGTTGCCTTCTAGGGTTAACAAACACAAAATCAAAGAACGACCATTAGAGAAGAGGTTGGAGAGCTTTCCAAGCAACTCAAGGACAAGGACTCAACCGTTTACACTGCCACCATCACCAAAGCGTAGATCGCTTGACAAGGAACACAACCATACCACTTTCATCCACAAATCAGAACCTTAAATTCCTGGCAATTATCTATCTTGTTTCTCTTTTAGTTAATTGTCACACCATGTTAGATTAGGATGATTGAACCTATGTTTCATGGAAGCACTCAAGGATTTAGAGGATCCAATCACATGTTGTAGGAAAAATAAATAAACTCTGGACATCCCAATCATATGTAGAAGACTACCCACGAAATTTGATTAATTTAGAAGTGATAAATTTGGAAAAAGACACAGAATAATGGAAGTTTAGAGGAACCTTAGGGTTCTTGATAATTAAAATAAATTGGCCCATTAATTCAATTCCGTTGTTAAATTTATACATATTTCACGTAAGAAATCTTGCATATATGTATATAGAACTTGTGGTAATGTTATTTGAGAATTTGGAAGTTATTAATGGCGTTTTGGAGAAAATTGGAAGATGAAACTCGTAGGTTTTAATGGAACTTTCTGGGCAAAAACTGTTTGATCGATCGATCGACCAAGAACATCGATCGATCGACAATCGATAGATCGACCCCCTATCCTCGATCGATCGACCCCTCCTGGAAAATTGCATATTTCTCGTCCGTTGGTTTAATCCGGTTAAAATGCATAGGAACCCTCTATTGTTATTGTTGGAGTATAATGGGATATATATAAGAACAGTAGGGCCTACGTAGACCCCGTTGAGTGAAATTTAGCATAGGATGAGACTTGGGGTTAACGAGGAATTATTCATGTGTATAAGAAATCATGCGTACATTTAATAAAAAGATCGAGACTCATAAGGGAGTTAGACCAGAAGGTAAGTGAGTGTATGCCTACTGAAATTATACTTAGAATACTTTGAGAGAGGAGAAGTGAGTATGAAGTGAATTATAAATGAGAATAAAAATGACGAGTCTGTTGTGCGAAATAATTGAGTAAAATGTGTTAATAACGGATAATTATAGTTGTGGGTCGTGAGCGCACCTAATTTAGAAATTTGGATATTTATCTCTCTCTCTCTCTCTCTCTCTATATATATATATATATATATATATATATATATATATATATATATATATGACAGTTTGATTGTGCATATATTATATATATGTATAAAAATCATACTCGGGCTACTTGCTATCACGTGGGTTTCCGCACCGGGACGGTCTTGTCTCGATTGGGCCTTTATGGGGGATGTTTACTTGTACTCTAGAACATAGGATTCCTTGATACATGATTTCTGATTGATAGTCAGATGGTCCTATGAGACGTGAGGGTATGTGATGACCTCTTAGTGACTTGGAACTATGCTTCGGCTCCATGTTATGTGTTTTATGTTAATATAGTTTGAGAGTGATTCCAAACTAGTATTTCCCTTAATATGTGTGATACGGGGACTTGATAGCAGAGTATGATAGCACCATAGATTTTATGCAGTGTGCCGATAGTATATATATTATATGAGATGATAATATATATATTTATACTTAAGTATGGGAACTTTCTACTGTGCATAAAAGTAGTTAAGTAATGAATAAATACTCCGACTTTATTACAAGTGTTTGGGAATTTTTTGACAACATCGGACTATTTAATATAAAATAAGATATATGTGAGAGCTTAAATTTCAGAAATTAATTATCTTAGCCATCGTAGTTAGCGGTATGAAAATTTATGGGAAAGTTGAGTTAAAATAAACTTTTGAGGTTAATAGTACGGTAGGCGTGCGCACTAGATGAGAGGTGAGAATTTCTCAAGAGAGTGATGGATACTACCATGGTTGTTATATTAGCCGGTAAGCATTTTATATACTTGCTAAAATAAAATTTTAAATTGTTTTACACTCGGGCTCTGACCCATTTCCTATTATTTCCTTTCTCTTGTATATATATGTATATATTACAGGTGCCCAGCCACATGGGTGTCATGCTTAGATTTCTTGGATCAGATGCACTGCAGCTTATGTGGGAGTTGAAGGCCATTGCTTATATGACCTCATTGTTGACTCCACTATTATTTTAATTCTTATTAGTAAGGGCATGTGTCTCCCGTTTCTCTATTCAGTTTGGATTTTTGCAAGAGATTTATGTTCCTTTATATTTCCAGTATTTGGTACTCTTTGGGATTTAATTATTGTCAAGATGGTTTTATTTGTAGTTTTACACTCGTTTGGTTTATGTGGATGATTCAAATTCTTGTATGTTATTATCCATCCTTAGTATTTCGAAATTCTTAAAGTGTTGGTTACTTAAAAAGCTTTTCATATTTGGATTTAATCAAATGTAAATAAGGTTTTATAATTGTTTTGACACTTAGCTTAATTATTTAGGGTGTTTAAATTGGATATTTTATTTTGTGACAATGATGCTAAGAATGAACCAACCGTTCACCTTGATTTTTATTTTATAAAGGACTGATCACCCGGTATTTAATTAGGCGGGGTGTCACATAAACCACCACCCTTCCTTCTCATCTATTCAATATATTTCCTAGATTTATCTGAAATATGGATTTTAACATCAGTCCTTTTGATTTATATACTAGATTTAATCTTAGTATTGCTCGTGAAGAGCCATAAAGCTATCGTGTAAAGGCTCAGCACACTCACTAAGTGAACAAAGGTGATGGTGTAACCCAGTATGCACGAAAATAAACATTTTCTTGTGTTCTTAAAAATGGCGGTGCCGAACCATCTCAGGTGGACACTTTTAATTTTTCCTCCGTATGACTTACCTCCAAGGTGATTCTCTAACCATAAACCTTAATAAAGATTTATACCAGGAGGTTATCAAAGTGTATACTTTTAATCTTATTGGCAAAATAGATCTCAAAAAAGGAGCTCAACCTTTGAAGGTAAATGTACTTAAAACAAAACTATCACAGTTAAGGGGTATACAAAAACCTTGGGTTCTAACACACATTGGTAAAGTTTTCTTTAACATTCAGTTTGGTTGCTTCTAGGAGATGAACACATCGTGGAAAATGAGTATTGTAAAGCTGTAGGAAGGTTTTTTCAAGGTATTTTAATGCGTTCCACAATTTTCCCCGAAAAAGTATGTAAACACGTCTGCTCATATTTGGGTAAGGTTCATGGGTCTTTGCCAGGATTATTATCACCCTAAACATGTAATTAAAATGTAAAGAGGTTTGGTATTAGAACTTTATATTGACCAATCAACCCTGAATAGATGTTATGGATTTTTTGCTATAATTCTAGTGGAGATAAAACTATCGTCACCACCTCCTGACCATCTTCTTATGTTTAGAAAGAACCACCAATGTTTCGTAGAGATGGAATATGAAAACTTTCCGTCCTTTTGCAATTTTTACGGGTCCATTGGCCACACTTTTCAACAGTGTCAAAACCTTAAAAATTAAGTAGCAAACAAACAACCTCAAAGCATTCCAAAGCATAAGTTGGTTTAGAGAAGGAAAACACCCGTTTAGCATGAACTTTTTATTCAATCAAAATGTTTGAGTCCTCAAAACGGTTTCCAGATATTTGATATTGCATTGGACGGTGAAGAGTCCTCTAGCATATATGTTTAGGAGAGTATTGAGAATACAACTCAGTCAAAGGCTTTGGCTGATTGAATCCCAGAAAATTCAAAGATTGCAGGAAATTAGGTGGACAATATTCAAAAGAGAAGACTTGGTTTTGGAATCCCAAAAAATTCCGAACTATCAAGCATTATTCAGAAGGAGGATAAAAGTTGTTACAAATCATGTTTTCATGTATTAGCCGCTAAATCGTTAGAAAAAATGTGGAACTTATCCCTATGGAACGGGAATATCAAAACAATAATATTGAGAGCTATGAAGACACATATGGAGATATGCCTCCTCTAGAGGAAATTTCAAATTTGTCAAAAGGGTAGAGAGCATTACCTCCTAATCAGATTCGATTTTTGAAAAAGAAGGGAATTTTTTCGGTGATGAGGTAAAGGAAAACATAAACTTTCAACATTTAATCCAACATGATTCCATCATTTGAAAATGGGATAAATTAGTCTTGTGCAATGATCTTATTGAGTCTTCATCTTCTGAAGAAGACAATAAAAGTGAATAAAATAGGCCTCATTTTCATGATGATCGAGGCACGGATTTTTATGTGAAATCCCCAATATTGACTCGAACGGTGTAAACTCTACTTTGAATCATAACAAATGGCATGCCGTCCGCAGGAAAATACGTTCAGGATATCGTAGGTCCTAAATTTATTTTCAAGGTTTCATTTACTTTTATGCCACCGATGAAGGGCGTTTCTTCATCTCTATCCTAATAAAGTCTTTATTTAAAAATAAAAATATAAATATTTTGAACTGTTTAAAGCACGGGGAAGGAAAGAGTATACCAAAATAAACAGATAATGAAATTCTACCGCGTGATGGAGATTTTTTTTCAAAATAAAATAAAATGTTTTTGTAGGTTTTGAATATAAGAAAAAAAAAAGGAAAAAGCCTTTTGGTATTTTTGAATATTTAGAGAAAGGAAGAAAATATATATATATATATATATATATATATATTTTTTTCCTTTGGGGGGGGGGGGGGGGGTGAGGTGGACAAAAAATGAAAAATATTTTTTTTATAGGATGGAGAATATTTTTGGGTTTTTGGATGTAAGAAAATAAATTAAAACATATATATTTTCTTCTTTTTATAAGAAAAATAGGTAAAATTCTTCAAAAGGCATAAAAAGTGGAGATGAAATCCCAACTCATTTCAATGTTCGGATCTAGGTCTTATGTCCAATTAATTCATCAAAACAATCAAAGTAAGACTTCATAAAATAAAATCACATACGAGGAAATAGTCAAACAAATATGGCGTTGATAACGGGAGATTCACAAGTGATGAATAAATGTACATCCAACGAATTTTACACACATAGGGTGAAGACCGAGTTGAGTTGACTGAAGGGAAGTTCGCCTAACTTAAGTCGTCTCCAGGATTCCAATGGACCCAAAATAGAGAGGCTTATAGTCCACTTTAACAACGTTGTCTCTCTATTTTGTCTCGTTTCCCTTTTTCTTTTTTCTTTTCTTTTCTTTAATTAATTATTACAAATAATTGGTATCTAAATCACCACACACAAATGTACAAGGCATTAACAAACTAATGTAAAAAATCTAACGAGTAATAAAAATAACGAGTACAAATGAAAATGAAATACAAGTCTTCACACGAGTCTCCAACTACAACAAAGAAACAACAGCGCCATTTAATCATAAGTCTTTTTTAACCTCGGCAACAGCGCCATTTGATAACATGTCTTTTCGGTATATGTCATTGTAGTTTAAAAGTCCGTTAATACAAAATCCCTTTCGTACCTATAAATACACTCAAACATGTAAAGGGCCAATCCGTGCTCCTTAATGTGGAACGTATTGTGTCTTGTTTTTCCTCATTATAGGACAAATTGTGTGGAAAGTGTTTCAACACGTGAATTAATGAAAATGGTTCAATATTCTTCGAATGGTAGTGAGAAAATTAAACCTTCTAAGGAAAATGTGTCTATTGATCCAAGTGTTTTGAATATAAAAGAAAAATACCAAGATGTTTCCAAGGTTCAATGTTTTGAAAAAGCTCAAAAGCATTTGAAAATACCTTCCAAATCTTACACGTGAACATTTTGTCTTAAAAAGGTCATTTGATAGAGTTTTACTATAAGTTTTTCAAACATTGGAAAAAATCAAGAGTTGTTCCTAAAATTTATTCTAAGGAGGTCTGCCATTAACTTTATATGTGGAATTATTGTTATAAAACCAATCACCTCAGAGATTTTTTTTGCATGATTAGGAATTCTTCATATGACCATGATTTACTAGATAACATCAAAGATGAGTTGAATGTTATTGTGACAAAATTCAATTAGTTAAACATGAAGTGTGGTAGTGATTTTAAAAAGAAAAAATATTTTTTTCGTCATAAGCATTGGCATTATGTCGCATGGAAATGAGGTTTGGAAAACCTTGTCTTATGTTTCTAATCACAATCATGGAAATGAAAATTTATGAGTGTGGATTTTGTGGAAAAGGAAAATTTTCAAAAAGGATGAAATTGGAATTTCAAACATGATGATGAGTAAAGAATTTTCCTTAAACCCAAGAATCTCATTTTAAAGGTTGTTTTGAAAAAGAAAGGTGTTTTGAATATTGGTATGTGGGTTCCCACGTTTTAGGCTGAGTCATCTTCCCTTGTACCCCCACCTCCCATTGATACCGAAGAGGTTTATCCTTACACTTGAAGTTTCTATGAGCTTCTCAACTATAGGATCTTATAATATTGTAACACCCCGAGGTTTTAGAGACGATAATTTATTTATTTTGGGAGAATTAAGAATTATTTTATTTGGAGAATTATTAAATTGGCAATTGAGGTCAAAATTTGAAGTTGTTAGAAAGTGTTTCGAACGACAATTCTGAGGATGTAGTTGTTTCCGAAAGGGTCGAGAAAGTCAAAATCACTGTACTTGGGGCTATTTAGGATCCAAAATAATTTAAGTCCGTTTGACTCGAATTTAAGTTACCGAGTCATTTAAAGTGTGTATCTTGGGAGATAAGACTTAAAAAGCATACGGGAGATTTATTCTCCATAGAGAGAAAGAGAAATAGAAAGAAAGAAAGAGATAAGAAGAGAAGAACAAGAAGAAGAAAAATAGAGAGAAAGAGGATTTTCTGGCCAATACGCGATCTCGAGGACGGATCAAACCCTACGAATTTGAGGCAGGTGATTAAAGTTGCTAAATAATTGTTGTGTACCATTTATTGCATGATTTGTGGATTAAATTTATGGGTTTTAGGTTTAGTTTATGAAAACGTAACTTTTGGGTATAAACTTAGATTTTTTTTGTAGAAATGGATTTGAGGTCATAAATTAGTTCATATTTGTTTTGGGTGAATATTGATGATATATATGTGATTGGGTAGAAGAGAAATGAAGAGAAAATGATTAAAATGAATTTTGGGGATTTTAGGCTAAATAAAAAGTAGCCATTTTCGTGATGCCGAATCGATTCGGAAATATGCAGTTGCCAAGGTCTGAGTGACCGAATCGATTCAGAACCCCGCCGAATCGATTCGGTCTTAGACAAAATCCCAAGCCTGAGGAGCCGAATCGATTCGAAATTGGCCTGAATTGATTCGGATACAGGGCATTTTGGGGGAATGTTTTCTAGGGAGAATTTCATTCTGTTTCATTCGTGGTTATCGATTGGGAACCTCGATAGGAATAATATGGAGTACGTTTTAGAGATTTTTAGGGAGTTTCCCTTATAAGAAGTTGTTTGGGTCATATTGACTTAAACCGAGGAATACTGATTAGAGATTTTGGTATATTCTAAGTGGGGCAGCCCAATATCATTGTAAATCCTATTTGGAGATAATTATAAAAATATAGTAAGGAATGAGAGTTAACATAGAGATATTGGATTCTTAGAATTAAATCCCAAATGGGATAACTATATGTAACACCCCAAGATTTTGGGACTCAAAAATTAAATTTTGAGAAAAATAAAATTCATTTAAATCGGAGAATTTTAGAATTTGGAAATTGAAGCCCAAAAATTAAGAACATTTCAAAGTATTCCGGATGATGATTTTGAGTGTACCATCGTTCCCGGAAGGGTTGAGATAATCAAAATGTCTGTTATTGGGTACTATATCGGTTCCGGATTATTTTAAGTTAGTTTGACTCGAATTGGAGTAAACGAGTCTTTTAAAGTGTGTAGTAACATTTAAAATTGGGTTTATTGTTTTAAGGGATTTAATAGGCTTACGGATCAAGCCTTATCATTTAGAGAAATAAATAAAGAGAAAGGAAGAAAGAAAGAAGAAGAAAGGGAGAGAGAGAGAGGAAGAAAAGCTTGGAGATTCTGGCCCAAACGCGACATCGAGGATGATCCAACCTCTACAAAATCGAGGCAAGTGTTTAATCTTGCTAAATATTTCATTTTTGTATTTTATTTCATAATTTATGGATAAAAGAATTGGATTTTTGGGTATATTTATCAAAACCTAGATTTTGTAGTTTAAATCTTGAAATTGATGTTTATACATGGGTTTAAGGAGTATAAATTGATGAAACTAGATATAGGATGAAAATTGATGATGGGAACATATTTGGGTTGAGGATAATTGGGTAGAAGAGGTATAAATTGATTTTTGGAAAATTTGGGTTTAGGAGAAATTAGCTATTTTCGTGGCTTGCTGCACAAGCCGAATCGATTCGCCCCAAGCGAATCGATTCGCTATGTTGCAAAAGCCTCAGGTCTTTAGGGCCGAATCGATTCGCCCCTAGCGAATCGATTAGGTATATAGCAGACTTACAGGTCTGGTTAAACCGAATCGATTCAGAGGGGCTGAATTGATTCGCTGTTGGGGCCGAATCGATTCGGAGGGGACGAATTGATTCGGAAATAGGGTAGTTTTTATATATTTTTCCTAGAATGATTTCTAATTGACTGGGTTTATCGACGTGGGACCTTCTTTTATGATGTAAGAGTTATGTTTTGGAGACAAATAAGGGAATCTCACTTATTATGATTATGGGGACTTTTTTAAATAGTTTAAGGAAGGTACACGTTTACATGTATGCACTGGAGTTGTGTGTGTTTATATGGAGATAGTGGGAAACCTCATTGGGGTCGGAAATCCTAATTATAAATCAAAAGTGAGTATAGATATGGTGTGAGGTTAATAACTCTTAGAGAAAGTTGCGAGGGTATGTTGTGAAATTCTAGGCCGATATTTATATCGAATCCTTATAGAGATATGATAATATTAAGATACAATTTGCGTACCAATGAAAGAGGGTGGTCGCATATCCTTAGTAATGATAAATTCAAGGAATAAATCAGAAAGGTGTTAGACTAGGGGATTCAAAAGAGTGATTTAACCGTAGTCAAAATTGAGAGCGATGGGATCATATTACCAGCTAGAGTAGCGTGTGTAAATCTAGTCGGGATAGTTATTATATGTCGGTGTGTGATTTACACAGGGTATTTTCCCTAAGTGATGGGACTATGAGACGAATTTAAGATTTAACTTGAGGTTTATAGGCTATTAGTTATGTGTATACCAATAGTCGAAATTAGTATTAGAAATAAGGATGTACTTTCGGATATAGATGAGATGCGTAGTGATGGTTTCCTACACAAAACTTTGGGTGATAACATTAATGTTGAGATATATCTCTGTTGGAAGGTTATTTATATCATAAGAGAAATGGATGGATATGCTTCAAGTTAGGGATCGTATTCTCATATCGAGGCAAATTGAATGTGTTTGGGGACGACGACTAGTATATTGAGGATTATGTGTAATACCCCGCATTTTTGATTGAATTGAAAAAAAAAACTATTTCAATATATATATATATATATATATATATATATATATATATATATATATATATATATATATATATATATATATATTCTAAATGTTTGGAAATAAAACTATGTCAGTATATATATTCAAAATGATTGGAAATGAAATGTTAAAATGAATTCATTGATATATGAATGTGAGACTTAAATATTAGAAGTGAATTAACGCGTAAAAGGATCGAGAGGGTTAAATTTGGCGCAATGGCATTTTTGTAAATAAACTAACCCTAGGTATAAATAGAAAAGAATAAAAGAAGTCTTCATTCTTTCATTTCACAAAATGGGGCTAGGGTTTGGTAGAGAGAGAGAGAAAGAAGAAGAAGAAGAAGAAGAAGAAGAAGAAGAAGAAGAAAGAAGAACAAGAATGAGAAGAAGAAGGTTATCATCTTCTTCATCAGCATCTCCACAAAATCTAAGGCAAGTTAATAACCTATATGTGTATATTATTTATCTATAATGAAATTTCACATGAACATGTATTTGGATCCCTAAATTAATATTAAATTGATGTTAGAAATGATATGCAATGTATTAGGATCATCATCCATGTAGATTCAAATGCAATAACATCATTATAGGGATTGAATTGTTGAACAAACTCTTGAATTTTAGAAATCTATGAAATTGAGTAAATCGTCATATTAAAAACTATTTTTAGCTGTTTTGGATCCGAAAATGAATGTTTCGTCCGCGATGTCCGATAGAAAATCACATTTCACGCTTATGTTATATTATAAATAATGACTATTGTATAACTCGAGTAAGAGACTTGACAAGTTTGTATATATACATAAGCGTGAAATTGTTTTACATTTATATTGTCGAGTATACACTAAACTAGTCCTCCGGTCGACATAGGCACATGTTGAATGCGATTTTTTGTGATTGATCCGGTTAGATTTCGCTCAAGTGCCGTGTCAGAGATAAACCACCGGAACCGGACACATGGTTGTAATGCGGGTCAGAGATAAATACCTTGAACCACCATGTAATTTAGGACTTAGTATTATTGCCCTTGCCACATAATACTAGGGAATATTCGTGTGTAGGCCTAATGTTACGACTTGTTCCACCAGATAACGATAGTGACCCGATATGACTTGTTGTGTGAGATATTAGGCCTAATGTATACGATATTATACTTGAAGGAAATATTGTGTGAGATATTATACTTGTTGTTTTCTTGCTTTGACGTCCGTCTATCTTGCTTCTTGCTCCTCTCCTATATACATATAATATATGACAGTTCTGTGACACCCCGACTAATTAAATACCGGGTAGCTACTCCTTTATTAAATTAATACAAAATGCCAAGTTGGTTCAGTTAACAGCATCACTGTTGAAAACATTTTTAAAATTACTAACCACCTAGTATTTACAAAGTAGATGCCACATTTTAATTTATGTCTGATTAACATACAATAAAAGAATAATGGAAGAACAACATAATCCATTCACCATAACGAAGTAATGAAATAACCAACAAATATAAATAAATCCGGAGGAAACTCCACACAACAAACCCATAACTGAAATGAATAAAACAACGTATCCTGAATTAATTACATGCCAAATAGTCTGAAAATCTGAAATATGACATGTCTCTAATAGAAATGGGCGACATGCCCTACAACTGGTGAATACTGAATATGGAGTCAAGACAAATGAAGCAACTACTAGCAAGGCCCTGTAACTTCCACAGACAGCTACATCTCGTCACCTGAACGAGAATCCTAAGCATGGTGTCCTTGTGGCAGGGCACCTAAAATGGTTTTTACAAAAAGTAGATTTGAAAGCAAACGGGTCAGAGCCCGAAAGTGGAGAGTATTTAAAAATAGCAAGTGCTTTAATAACATTAAAACAACGAATGGAAAATACATGTTAGGACGTGCACTCACATGAAATACTCACCTCTCGACTAATTGTGCACTCCTAACGTATAGCACCCATCTAATGATAATTACATCTAACTATACTGACATGAGTTCTACCCTTTCTACTCGGTTCCCATTATAAATTCTACATTATCAATTAAGTAGGGAATTTACTTAAACTAGGATTCTCAATTAAGCAATACAATTCAATACATGTTATCCCTTTATATTTTCTCAAAGCGTTTCCGTAAGTATACACACAATAGCACATAAAAGTTCCCATTAATTAAGTGTATATTATTCACGTTATAAATATACAATACAAGCACCCCGAGACTAAGCTGTGGTGCACACATACTCTGCTATCAATCCCGGTAAATCACGTACATAAGGATCACGCATTCCAAATCTCTCAGGAATCGCTCTCACATATCAACAATCAAAAACAATGGAGGCGAACACAATCACATCATATGGGTCACGTACATACCTACACTCCCACGATCAGCAGACTTATTAACATCCCAATAAGTCCTTCTCTGACCTAAGTTCTCGAGGTAGCAATGTAAATACCTCCCGTAGGCAGACAAGGATAGATGGCCATAAGCGAACACAATTTACATATTCCCGATTAATATGATTATTCAAGTCGTTAATTGTTCTCACGTCCTAATAGACACTCACGTCCTAATCAATAATTTCCATTTGGTTCAAACCACCCTTCTCTGTTTTACTCCTCATGATATTCCAAGTATCCTAAATATATCAACTAATCATCAAGGAAATGTTATCTCTACGTTTGAAAAAGGTTACGGGACACGCGAAATTGAAACAGGCCAAAAATCCTAAACTGTCAGCGCGTTAGAAGTCTCGTTCGAACGAGGGTGTTCGAACGAGAGTTCGTTCGAACGAAGTGGGCTTTCTAACGAGATCTCGTTCGAACGAAAGGCATCGAACAAACATCACCCTCGTTAGAAGTCAAAGGTCAACTCGTTAGAATCTCGTTCGAACGATCTCGTTCGAACGACATGGGTAGGTCTTCTAACGAGAGACCTGTTTCGAGCCCAAATTTCCCTTTTTCGTTTTTCCATCTTTTCTTCACATCTAATCCCACAGAAAAATCGTCCCAACATTATTTTAAGGTTTATAATCCATACCAAACATTCGTAGGTCATAATTAAACAATTCTATAGGGCCAAATCTTCCTAAACATCATCAAATCATCAATTCCCATCATTTATCCCCAAATTCCACGAACATGAACCCTAAAATTTTAAAGTCACCAATAGGCATAATTAAATCCGTTTTTGTTTCATACGAGATATATTATCATCAGACTAATAACCTAACTACAATTCTACATGTGATTCCTCATCAAAATGTAAGTTCTAATTCCAATTTAAATGGGTTTTCATCAATCTCCCAACAACAATGAAATTTCAGCAATGTTTAAGCATGGAGAAAACATTCAATGCAATTAACGAAATTAAACCACTTGCCTTATGTCTTTCTCTGATTTTGATGTCGAATTGATGAATTGTTCTCTCTCTCTCTGCAGGATTTCTCCTCTCTTTTCTCTCTACAAGCTCTTCTTCTCCAAGGTGATAATGGTGGCTAGGGTTTGCCTTAGGAAACTTTTGGAACTAATTCTAATAACCCCCGTAGCCCATTAGGTCATAAGGTGTAGTTAGTGGGTTTAGTGGGTAATTACCAAATCAGATTTTTATTTCATAATTTTCGTGGGTTTTAATTCCCAAAAATCTAAAATTACCAAACTACCCTTATACGTTGCCTGTATGGCTCAAAAATGCCCCGGGACCCAAACCAAATACCCGGCTAGTGTTTGCTGACTATTTCGACCCTTTCGGACGCGTTGGCGCACTCAAAATGGCCATGCGGTTTATAGAAATAAAATTCACTTTTTAATTAAAATAATTATATTCTTGACACGACTATCACACGCGTCATCAACAAAATTTCCAAATTACCGTATTTCTATCTCACGACAAATTCAATAATTTTCAATATTCAAATATTGCCATATATACATATTAAATTCAAATACCAACTCACATCTCGTTAGTATTTTATTCGGATTAATTCCCAAATTAATTCACATTTAATTTAATTAATCCCAAAAATAAATATCACGAAAATACGGGGTATTACATACTTCCCCACTAATAACTGAATTTCGTCCCGAAATTTGGAACTAGAAAGTACCTGGTAAGAATAACTCTGGATAACGTTCGCGCATCTCATCCTCGCGCTCCCACGTGGACTCCTCGACATTGTGATGTCGCCACTGAACACGCACTAACGAAACTATCTTTGACCGCAATTTCCGTTTGCTTCGGTCCAAAATAGCAATCCGCCCCTCCTCGTAGGAGCTATTGGGCTGGAGATAAATGTCCTCCAAATCAATATGGGAATGAGCCAAATCATCTCTAAGATATTTCCTTAGCGAGGAAATATGAAACACATCGTGAATCCGGTGCAAATGCTCCGGTAACCCAAGTCTATACGCAACCGGTCCAATCTGCTCAATAATAGGAAATGGCCCCACATATCTCGGTGCCAACTTCCCCTTCTTCCCGAATCGCATAATCCCCTTCATAGGAGATACTCTGAGTAAAATCTGGTCCCCCACTTCAAATTCCCTGAAGGACCTCTTCGCATCAGCATCTCTCTTCTGTCGGTCCTGAGCCACTCGAATGCGACTCCGTATCAATTCAATCCTCGCCGAAGTGTCCTGAATCACTTACGGCATAAGTAGTTTGTTGTCCCCCACCTCCAACCAACATGCTCGGGAACGACAAGGTCTACCGTACAACGCCTCAAACGGGGCCATGCCAATGGTGAACTGGTAGGAGTTGTTGTAAGCAAACTCCACCAGTGGAAGATACTGCTCCCATCCTCCCCCGAAATCGATGATGCACATACACAACATGTATTCTAACATATGGTTTGTACGCTCGGTTTGCCCATCGGTCTGCGGATGATAAGCCGTACTCAACTTCAATTCCGTGCTCATGGCCTCCTGAAAACTCTCCCAAAATCATGAAATAAATATCTTGTCTCTGTCAGACATGATATTCAGGGGCACATCGTGAAGTCTCACTGTCTCGGCAATAAAGAGCTGGGCATACTGTCCCGTAGTGTAGTCTGTACTTACGGGTAGAAAATGAGCTACTTTGGTCCACCTGTCCACAATTACCCAAATGGAGTTGTGACCCCTCTGTGACGTAGGCATCCCCGTGATAAAATCCATGGATATGCTCTCCCACATCCACATCGGGACCTCCAATGGCTGTAGAAGTCCTGCCGGTCTCTGATGATCCACTTTTACTAGCTAACAAGTGGCGCATTTAGAAAAAAACACGGTAATATCTCTCTTCATCCCGCTCCACCAATACTGTGGTCTCATGTCTTGGTACAATTTATCCCCTCCGGGATGTACCGTGAACCGTGAGCCATGCGACTCTGCCATTACCTCGTGTCGCAATTCCTCCCCTATCAGAACTACCAATCTCCCATTGAAGCGTAATCCCCCGTCTGAGCTAACAGTATAGGACTCGGCTCCCTATGCTAGTAATCGAACTATCTTCTCCTGAAAGAACGAGTCATTTGCCTGTGCCCTTACTACCTTCGTGACAATCTGCGGTGTAACGGTCATCACAGACATGAATGATCGGGCCACTGCATCCTGGTGTCCCAACTCCTTCCATTTGGCTTTCCACACCCCTGCTACCTCATCTACTGGCCTACGGCTCAACGCGTCTGCTACCACGTTAGCCTTCCCCGAGTGATATTGGATATCAAACTGATAGTCCTTCACGAACACAATCCACCTACGCTGCCGCATATTCAACTCCTTCTGCGAGAATAGGTACTGTAGGGACTTGTGGTCCATGAACAATCAAAACTTCTCCCCCAAAAGTTAGTGTCTCCAAATTCGAAGGGCGGATACCACTGTCGCTAACTCCAAATCATGAGTGAGGTAATTCTTCTCGTGGGTCTTAAGCTTATGGGAAGCATAAGCTATGGCCTGACTCTCCTGCTGCAGTACACCTCCAAGTCCTTGTAAGGAAGCATCGGTGTAAACCAGATACTCAACTCCCGGTCTCGGCAATGCTAACACAGGTGCTGAGGTCAACTTATCCTTCAACTCATCAAATGCCAACTAATAGGCATCACTCCAAATGAACGACACACCTTTACGAGTCAGATGTGTCAAAGGACCTGCTATCTTGGAGAAACCCCGTATAAACCTCCTGTAGTATCCTGCTAAGCCCAAGAAACTATGGATCTCAGTTGATGTCGTGGGCTATCCCCACTCCCTCACCGCGGATACCTTCCTCGGATAAACAGATATCCCCCAGTTGGAAATAATGTGTCCCAAAAACTGGACCTCCTTCAGCCAAAACCCGCACTTCTCATACTTTGAATACAGCTCGTTCTGACGCAGCGTCTGCAAAACTTGCCTCAAATGTTCGGCATGCTCCTCCTCTGTCTGGGAGTAAACCAGAATATCATCAATGAAGACAATGACGAACTGGTCAAGGAACTCTCTGAACACCCTATTCATTAAGTCCATAAACACGGCTGGAGCGTTGGTCAAGCCAAAAGGCATAACCCGAAACTCGTAAGAACCATATCTCATTAAGAACACAGTCTTCGAGACATCCTCTTCCCTTATACACAACTGATGGTATCCCGATCGCAAATCAATCTTCGAGAAGAAATAAGCTCCTCTCAACAGGTCGAATAGGTCATCGATTCTAGGCAACGGATACTTATTCCGTATCGTGACCTTGTTAAACTCCCGGTAGTCCACACACAATCTCAGTAAACCATCTCTCTTCTTTACAAACAAAACTGGAGCGCCCCAAGGTGAGGTACTCCTGCGAATAAAGCCCTGACCTAACAGCGGCTCTATCTGATCTCGTAGCTCTCGCATCTTTACCGGAGCCATACGGTACGGTGCGCGTGCTATAGGTCTCGTATCTGGCAATAATTATATGATAAAGTCTATCTCTCGACTGGGGGGTAGGCCTGATATCTCCTAAAACACATCGGAATACTCCCTGACAACTGGGATCGAATCTAAAGGGATCACAACCTCCTTAGAGGTATCCTCCTCTATGTAATACAAATGAGCGGCCGAGCCTCCCTCTAGGCGTGGCATCGCCACTACAAACATCTCTTGCCCCGGAACGACAAAAACAATGCTCCCACCGAAGAAATCAATCATGGCTCTATGAGCTGCAAGCCAATCCATACCGATAATCACATCGTGCCCATTCATATCTAATACCAACATGTCTGCAGGTAATACAAAACTACTAATCTCTACCCCCACTTCCCGGAATATAAAGAAAATAAGTGACCCACTCCCCAATGGTGAGTCTACACATGTCACTGTGCTCTCTGCTGTGGCTAACAACCCTAAGGCCTTCGTAAAATGTGTATCAATAAAACAATGCATTGCCCCCGTATCAAACAAAACCCGACCCATAGTACCATGGATAGGAAACATACCCTAAATCGCGGGTGGTGCCAGTGGAGCTGCTGCCTGGTGGACGTTATAGACACGTCCATACTGTAACTGCCCCTGCTGCATTGGAGCTGCTGGAATGGCTGGTAGGGCTAGCACCTGGGCTGGACTGGGAGGGCAGGTGGAAAAAGTGGCCTCTGTGGCTCATGTCGAGCACCTTGCTGCTGTTGCGAGGCCCTTCCCCTATCAGGACAGTCCTGGCGTTTATGGCCAGTCTTGCCACAAACGTAACACTTCCTCGGGAAGTTTCCCCCTCGCTGTCCATGCTGACCACGACCCTGGTGACCATTACCATTTCTGCCCTGGCCCTGGTGAAACTGCTGTTGTTGACCATTATGACCCTGCTGGCCCTGATGGATGTTCAGACCCTGCTGGTCCTGCCTAAAACCTCACTGTCCGTACCTGAAATTTCCCGATCTGAACCTCTTGTGATCCCCCTGTTGGGAACTCGTGTCACCCTGTCTCTGTCCCTGAACAGATTATGCCCCACTGGCACCATGTCCTCCAATCCTGCCCTGATGGCTGGACTCTCCTGCTCTCTTGCTTCCCTGAAGATGGAAGTGGTGATCCTGGCAATGTAGCAATGCAGCATTGAGTACATCAGTGAAAGTACTCAGGGATAAGTTCCCAATAAGGTGCTGACGGATCCTCCAAGCTAACCCGTCGACAAACAACATAATCTTCTTGCTCTCCGTAGGTGCCTCATCTAGCACAATAATGAGAAGTCTCATAAAATCCTCCTCATATTCTGCTATAGTAAGATTCTCCTGTTTCAGGTTCAGTAATTTTTGCCTCATCTCAGTCTGCACTGCGGGTGGAAAGTACTTACGGTCAAACCTCTCCCAGAACATCTGAATAGGGATCGTGTCCCTTTCCTCCAAAGTGGTAGTGGACTCCCACCACTGCAACGCGGCTCCCACCAGCTTAAAGGAAGACAATAACTGCTTTTGCACATCAGTGCACTCATACATACGGAGATGCCGCTGGATGTCTTTCTTCCATTTGCTAACTGTGATAATATCGGAGCTACCAGAAAACACAAGGGGATGTGCCTTTTATAAAGAATCCATCACCCTCTCCCATGCAGAGGGAAGCTGTGCTGGTATTGGCGCCACTGCCTGAACCTGAGGTGGAGCCTGCTTAATCACCGCAATTGTGGCATTTACGGCCTGAGCCACAATGGTGGCTACTTCGTTGGCGTTCATAGTACCCTGTGCCGGAGCTGCTGGCTGCTCAGCCTGGGCACACCTATCTTTCAGAGCACGTCTCGGAGGCATCTGAAACGTGAAAAAGTTTATAAGTTCGCAGTTATAAACTTAAAATAGCTGAAGAACGTAGCATAAACAAAAGAATACAACAGTCCTAAAATATAGGGCTCTATGGCAAAAACGATAAGCTGAAAGCGAGATAAGCCGTACAGATCCTATGGACACTAGAACCTGATGCTCTAATACCACCTGTGACACCCCGACTAATTAAATAATGGGTAGCTACGCCTTTATTAAATTAATATAAAATGCCAAGTTGGTTCAGTTAACAGCATCACTGTCGAAAACATTTTTAAAATTACTAACCACCAAGTATTTAAAAAGTAGATGCCAAATTTTAATTTAAGTCTGATTAACATACAATAAAAGAATAATGGAAGAACAAAATAATCCATTCACCATAACGAGGTAATGAAATAACCAACAAATATTAATAAATCCGGAGGAAACTCCTCACAACAAACCCACAACTGAAATGAATAAAACAAAGTATCCTGAATTAATTACATGCCAAATAGTCTGAAAATATGAAATATGAAATGTCTCTAATAGAAATGGGCGACATGCCCTACAACTGATGAATACTGAATATGGAGTCAAGACAAATGAAGCGACTACTAGCAAGGCCCTGTAACTTCCACAAACAGCTACATCTCGTCACCTGAATGAGAATCCAAAGCATGGTGTCCTCGTGGCTGGGCACCTAAAATGGTTTTTACAAAAAGTAGATTTGAAAGCAAACGGGTCAGAGCCCGAAAGTGGAGAGTATTTAAAAATAGCAAGTGCTTTAATAACATGAAAATAAGTAATGCAAAATACATGTTAGGACGTGCACTCACATGAAATACTCACCTCTCGACTAATTGTGCACTCCAAACGTATAGCACCCATCTAATGATAATTACATCTAACTATACTGATATGAGTTCTACCCTTTCTACTCGGTTCCCCTTATACATTCTACGTTATCAATTAAGTAGGGACTTTACTTAAACTTGGATTCTCAATTAAGGAATACAATTCAATACATCTTATCCCTTTATATTTTCTCAAAGCGTTTCCGTAAGTATACACACAATACCACATGAAAGTTCCCAGTAATTAAGTGTATATTATTCACGTCATAAATATACAATACAAGCACCCCGAGACTAAGTTTCGGTGCACACATACTCTTCTATCAATCCCGGTACATCACGTACATGAGGATCACGCATTCCGAATCTCTCAGGAATCGTTCTCTGATATCAACAATCACAAACAATGGAGGCGAACACAGTCACATCACATGGGTCACGAACATACCTACGCTCCCACGATCAGCAAACTTATTAACATCCCAATAAGTCCTTCTCTGACCTATGTTCTCTAGGTACCAATCTAAATCCCCCCGTAGGCACACAAGGATAGATGGCCCTAAGCGAACGAAAACCTCCCGTGATAGAAAGTATGGTAGGTATGTCATACACATAAAATCATATATATATACTAAGTATGCACACATCTTAGTAATCACCATAATTTATTTGTGGTACACTTCTCATTTTCGTACCAACTTATAATGTTACACAATTTACATATTCTCGGTTAATATGATTATTCAAGTCGTCAATTGTTCTCACGTCGTAATAGACACTCACGTCCTAATCCATAATTTCCATTTGGTTCAAACCACCCTTCTCTGTTTTACTCCTCATTATATTCCAAGTATCCCAAATATATCAACTAATCATCAAGGAAATGTTATCTCTATGTTTGAACAAGGTTATGGGACACGCGAAATCAAAACAGGCCAAAAAGCCTAAACTGTCAGCTCGTTAGAAGACTCGTTCGAACGAGGCTGTTCGAACGAGAGTTCGTTCGAACGAAGTGGGATTTCTAACGAGATCTCGTTCGAACGAACATCACCCTCCTTAGAAGTCAAAGGTCAACTCGTTAGAAGCTCGTTCGAACGACCTGGGTAGGTCTTCTAAGGAGAGACCAGTTTTGAGCCCAGATTTCCCTTTTTCGTTTCTCCATCTTTTCTTCACATCTAATCCCACATAAAAATCGTACCAACATTATTTTAAGGTTTCTAATCCATACCAAACATTCGTAGGTCATAATTAAACAATTCTATAGGGCCAAATCTTCCTAAACATCATCAAATCATTAATTCCCCTCATTCATCCCCAAATTCAATGAACATGAACCCTAAAATTTTTAAGTCACCAACGGGCATAATTAAATCCGTTTTTGTTTCATACCAGATATATTATCATTAGAATAATCACCTAACTACAATTCTACATGTGATTCCTCATCAAAATGTAAGTTCTAATTCCAATTTAAATGGGTTTTCATCAATCTCCCAACAACAATGAAATTTCAGCAATGTCTAAGCATGGAGAAAACATTCAATGCAATTAATGAAATTAAATCACTTGCCTTATTTCTTTCTCTAATTTTGGAGTCGAATTGATGAATTATTCTCTCTCTCTCTCTCTGCAGGATTTCTCCTCTCTTTTCTCTCTACAAGCTCTTCTTCTCCAGGGTGATAATGGTGGCTAGGGTTTGCCTTAGGAAACTTCTGGAACTAATTCTAATAACCCCCGTAGCCCATTAGGTCATAAGGTGTAGTTAGTGGGTTTAGTGGGTAATTATCAAATAAAATTTTTATTTCCTAATTTTCGTGGGTTTTAATTCCCAAAAATCTAAAATTACCAAACTACTCTTATACGTTGCCGGTATGGCTCAAAAATGCACCGAGACCCAAACCAAACCCCCGGTTAGTATTTTCTGACTATTTTGACCCTTCCGGACGCGTTGGCGCACTCAAAATGGTCATACGGTTTATATAAATAAAATTCACTTTTTAATTAAAATAATTATATTCCTGACGCGACTGTCACATGCGTCATCAACAAAATTTCCAAATTTTTGTATTTTTATCTTACGACAAATTCCATAATTTTCAATATTCAAATATTGCCATATATACATATTAAAGTCAAATACGAACTCACATCTCGTTAGTATTTTATCCGGATTAATTCACATTTAATTTAATTAATCCCAAAAATAAATATCACGAAAATACGGGGTATTACAACGTCCTCGTCCCACTGGACAATAGATTACGGAGCCTGATGAGATCATATCAATCTTAGGATTCATGTAGTCGTGGAGTTATTCTATTTTAATTTATGTCGTCCGTTTCCCTTTTCTTAAGGGTGGTATCAGAGATTAAAATCACTTTGTTTATACTTTGGATTTAAGAGAATTGTTCTATTACTCTTTCCCATTCTATGTTGGGCCGCACGTATTGGCATTTTTTATTTTCAATTTGAGATTACTGATGGATTATTACAGTTAATAGTTATGAGTTGGTTTCAATTGTTATAGCTGTTATGATGTGACATGGTTACACGTATGAGAGTGTACATGTTTACTTTACTGCATTTATTTAAATTTTGTTTCAACTGCCAACATATTGACGCTCTGCTTTAATTTAATTGGGCGTAGCTAACCGAATTAGATTTAAAAAGAAGGGTTATCACAGTTTGTATCAGAGCACGATTTTAGAGCCTTTAGGGATCTGAGGGCGTCCGTTACGTTTTTCGCGCATCGTTTCCTTGATACGTAAAGCCTTACGATCAGGTATTGTATTCAATGACTTGGAAGATCTTCACGCTCCGATTTGATGGGCGATTCGGAGATAGCCTAGTGTATAGGGAGGGTTCCTTGTCTGGATTTCATTCGTGAGACATCCCATGCATGAGGTGAATTTTTGATCAACCACAGGATAATACGCGTGAGGTCTGTGTATGAGCACTTATTCTAATTATGACTAGTGGTCCACTTGAATAAATTATTTTTTAAGATACTTGTTCACTTACTATCTTTTAAGATAGTCATTTGATGAGATGTGGACTCTGGGAGGGCATGGCATCCAAGAATTTTTCGAGACCGCGATTCACGTGCAACTATCGTAGTTTCATCGCCCAACAGTAGGCGAGAAAACCTATGTTGAACTTAATGATTGAGTTGACTTTTAATGCTTTAGGGGGAGGAAACAACCGTGTATTTGCTGTGCATTATCAATTTTGAATATCGTCGCTCTTATGGCTATAAAGAAGTTGGTATAAGTTATAGCCCGTCCTGTTGTACCACTGAGTTGTTGGTACCACTTGCGCGTGTAGTTATCTGAAGTTGTTTCCAATATGGAAGGGTAGAGCTTTAGATATGGAAAATCTAAAAATTATGTGCTCCAGTTGTTGTTGTGACATTTTCCTGAGAAGAAATTATCGCACTCCACTCGTAATGGACAGACTGCTGAGGCATTCAATGACGTATTAATAAGTGAATGGTTAACGAAGTAAGTCTTGTGATAATAAGAGTATATTATTACTCATGAACATAAAAAGTAAGGATTGTGATTTGATAGAGGGCTACTCCAAATCGGTGTATGTCCCATACCATCAAAGGATGACCTGAGGGGTCCAATTTTGGTGTACGCAAGAGTGGTATCATACTTGTGAAAAGAACGAACTAGATTCATCGGTCTGATGATGTTCAATGGGAGATTCATTAGCCTGAATCAAGAATGGATAAGTGATTGTCCTTGAAATATTGTGTTGGTATCAGGGAAGTTTGGTAGGCGTGTAAACCTACACGCTGTCCACACAACCGATAGATGTCGTATTGGGGTGGAATATTGTTTTTTAGTGTTCCAATCGTATAAAATATGTAATGGAATAATCTTAAGGATGATTAGGTGTGTGTTCGTTCATGCACAAGATATATTAGTGGGTTGGGTACTCACTTGTTCAGAGTAGATTGTTTCAGTGAGTTATCCCGAACAAGTTCGTGAGAATGTATCAGTAATGTTGCGATGTCTTGGCCATGGAACTAGGGATTAGGAAGTCTATATCGCAAGGTCATACGAGGATTGACATTGGAGATGTCCAGAATTATCGATGGAGTCTTCATTCCATATTTGGTAATGCTTAGAGTTAAGTATTTTTCGTAAATCCCTAGATTAGAATGGGTGTTCGATAAGATGTTGTTATCTTGTTTTGTAACATCGGTATATTTGATAAAAGTTATCGAGACCGGGACATGAATATGGGTGTGCTAAGGGATGGACTTAAGTTGGAGTTACCAGTTGTGAACCCTACGGTGAGTATAGAATTTCCAGGGACGAGTTGTCGAGTGAGAACGTCATGAGGGAGTGTTCAATAGGCGTTTCGTTTTATGCGAGTGTGATCGCTTGAGTTGGTGATATATCCATGAGTTCAATTTTATGTTATCACCCGATGATTGGGGGTACTAATTTGTTGCACCATGATAATAGTGGTGCTTGATTTTGAATCCATCAGATATGGTAATGTGGCTATGTTTTGGCCCTCGTTATGTATTAATGTGAATTAGAGCACGAGTGAGTAGTTAGTGACATGATGTTTACTTAGACCGTGTGTGATTAAAGATGCATTCCAAAACCAAGTGTGAGATGTTCGATTATGGTGACGTCTATACTAGTGAATAGTCACACCATGATGGTCTTTTGATAATGGTAGAGTCGCGTGTATCTCGGTCAGTTTTCGGTTGACTGATGATAGTGATACCAACTGAGTGTCGTCATTATTGGCAAGGATTGAGAGAGTTTGGGATTCCAAATGTCAGACCATTCATTGAAATGGTTGTCCTAACCTCCACTATAGGGGGACAATAAGAGAGTGTTTCGACCGTTGTTGAGAAATTTTTTAAGGAGGGTGTGTACTCGTGGGAAAACACCCGCGAATGGGTTCCTAAGATATTTAATTTTTACTTCAGTTATGTGTGGATTACGGAGAGTTAATTGGGGTCATGGTACGTGAAGGTACCCGCTACCTTATATTTAAGTCCTTTCATTTATTAGATAGCACACCATTCTTCATAAAGATCAGGTAGCGTTGGTGTGCTGGAAGATGACTATTCGGATGGTGAGTGTGCCAAATCCTATATTCTGATTTGGGAAAATAAGTGGTAATTTTTGGTCTTACCTCATTGCTTGGCAAATGTACAAGCCTTATTCGTGGTTTGAAGAACCAAGTTCATTTCTTGTTCGGTGAGAAAATTCTAATACACTCACAGTCCTAGGAAAATCATGTCGGATAGGTTAATTCCTTACATGTTTTTAACAAAAGATTGGTAAGTCGAATCTAGCGAGGGTTTGCCCCATGGGTTAGAGCAACCAAACCATGAGAAGTTAGGCAAGGGGTAACATTGCATCTTAGGTTAGTTGAAAACCTTTGGGGTGAGGGATCGTTGACCGCCCAGAATGCAACCTTGTCGGTGTTGTCTTGTTCGAGAGAGTTTGAACCTTGCTAATATTATTTACCTAAGTCCAGACTTGTAAAGATGGAATAATATTTGTAAGTGCAAAGAATTCGTATGCTTATGCACATGTATCACATTAGTGGATAATAAGGGTTGCCATATCGGTTAACTCACCATCAATTTAAGTGCAAGGAAAGTGTTATTGACAACTCAGAGTGGAATTGTCTTTTGAGCTTTCAGTATCATCTCTTAGTCGATTCTGAGTTGAGTATCGAGGCATGATTGATGAATAGTGACATTTGTATTGAACAAGTGAAGTTGGATTATTTGTTGTGTGATGAACCGTTGAGTCCAGAGATAAGCGGTTTTTGGAGTTAGATGATTCTTGTATCACTCGGGGTCTTGATTTGATAAATTCCTTATCTTGACAAGCTAACAGTAGTGTATCGGAGGGGTTCCTTGTTTGGATTTCGTTTGTGAGACACTCCACGCACGAAACTTAGCGAGTCGAGACTTGGGGGTATTGATTTCTGGATCAGCTTAGTAGTTCAGTTATGTTAGGCTTCATGGTGAGAGTTCAGTTTTACAATTAGAAATGGGAAAGTATGTCCACCGATTTTATTATTGGGTTACCACGATCGCAACGCGGTCATGATTTGATTTGGGTCATCGTTGATAGAATAACAAAGGTGGCTCATTTCCTTTCAGTGAGGATGGATTATATGGCAGCATAGTACGTCATGGTGTTTATTAAGGAGATTGTGAAGTTGCATGGGGTACCGCGTGATATCTTGCTTGACCATGGTAGTGCCTTAATCTCGCACTTTTGGGGCGGTCTTTAGGAGGCGATGGGAGTTCAGTTGAGTTTGGGTACTGCGTTCCAACCTCAGTTTGATGGTCAGTTGGAGTGGGTAAACCAAATTTTGGAGGACATGTTACGAGTTTGTGTGTTGGACTTCAAAGGTGGTTGGGATACACATTTGCCACTGGTGGAGTTCGCATACAATAATAGTTATCAACAGACTATTGGCATGGAACCATATGAGGATTTTAACAAAAGGCCTTGTCGATCCCCTACATATTGGTTGGAGTTCGGAGAGCACCGAATGCTGGGTCTGAATATTGTTAGGGAGACCTCGGAGAAGGTTGACTTGATTCATGCACGGATGAAGACTGCACAAGATCGTCAAAAGACTTACGTTAACATAAGGAAGAGGAAGTTAGAGTTCGCTATTGAGGGTTTAACCCATGAGAGGCACTGTTCGTTTTGGTGCCAAAAGGAAGATTTTAACGCGATACGTGGGTTCGTTTAGAGTGTTAGGTAGGGTGGGATCAGTTGCCTACCGTTTAGCCCTACACTACCTGCTCCAGCGGGTACACGATATTTTTTTATGTATCCATGTTGAGGAAGTTCTTACATCCCGAGGACTCACACCTGCACATAGATTTTGATGGGATTGCGTTGCACCTTGATGGGAGCTATGAGGGGAGGCCGATTCGGATCCTAGATCGTCGTGAGCAGCAGTTGAGGTCAAAAGTCATTCCTTTTGTTCATGTTATGTTGAGTAATCATGATGAGTCTGAGGCCACCAGGGAGAGAGATGATGACTTGCGAATTAGTCACCCATATCTCTTCATAGAAGGTACATGCGAATCTACCTTACTTGAATTTAATTCATTTGTTTTAATTTGGATTTCGAGGACGAAATCACATTCGTAGAGGGGGAGAATGTAATACCCTGCATTTTTGATTGAATTGAAAAAAAAAAAAACTATTTCAGTATATATATATTCGAAATGTTTGGAAATAAAACTATGTCAGTATATTTATTCAAAATGATTGGAAATGAAAAGTTAAAATGAATTCATTGATATATGAATGTGCGACTTCAATATTAGAAGCGAATTAACGCGTAAAAGGATCGAGAGGGTTAAATTTTGCGCAATGGCATTTTTGTAAATAAACTAACCCTAGGTATAAATATAAAAGAAGAGAAGAAGTCTTCATTCTTTCATTTCACAAAATGGGGCTAGGGTTTGGTAGAGAGAGAGAGAGAGAAGAAGAAGAAGAAGAAGCATAAAGAAGAACAAGAATGAGAAGAAGAACCTTGTCATCTTCTTCATCAGCATCTCCATAAAATCTAAGGCAAGGTAATAACCTATATGTGTATATTATGTATCTATAATGAAATTTCACGTGAACATGTATTTGGATCCCTAAATTAATATTAAATTGATGTTAAAAATGATATGCAATGTATTAGGATCATCATCCATGTAGATTCAAATGCAATAACATCATTATAGGGATTGAATTGTTGAACAAACTCTTGAATTTTAGAAATCTATGAAATTGAGTAAATCGTCATATTAAAAACAATTTTGAGCTGTTTTGGTTCGGAAAATGAATGTTTCATCCTCGATGTCCGATAGAAAATCACATTCCGGAGGAGTTTGTAGTTTTAAGTTTTTTTAAAAACGAATAGGAAAATCCTCGAATTTGCATTTTACGGTTCTGCGCAGAAAGTTGTCGTGAGCAGGTCCGATTTGTATATGTTAGTTTCGGGTTTGTTTTATACAGGATATGGTAGCGTAAAAGAGATTACTTATAGAAAATCACGTTCCGAACAACTTTGTAGTTTTAAGTTTTCCCAAAAACGGATCGAAAAAGCCTTAAATAAGTGTTTTAAAAATCTGGGCCGAATGTTGTCGAAAACAGGGACGAATATTATATGTTTGTTTTGGGTCTGTTTTAGGAAGGATATGGAAACGTGCTTGCGTGTACGTGTAGAAAATCACTTTCCTAACAACTTTGTAGTTTTAAGTTTTTCCAAAAACGTATTGGAAGAGCCTCTAATCTGCATTTTAAATTCTGGGCAGCATGTTGTTGAAATAAGAGTGGTAATATTTTTCATGTTGTTAGTAAGATAATTGTGGTGTTGTGCCTAATTTTCTAACTTGATCACATACTTATGGTTATTAGGGATATATAACCATGAAACGATTTGATGTTGAATTAGTAAATTAATGATGTAAATTATGTTATATTATAAATAATGAATATTGTATAACTCGAGTAAGAGACTTGACATGATTGTATATGTACATAAGCGTGAAATTGTTTTACATATATATTGTCGAGTATACACTAGACTAGTCCTCCGGTCGACATAGGCACATGTTGAATGCAATTTTTTGTGATTAATCCAGTTAGATTCCACTTGAGTGCCGTGTCGGAGATAAACCACCAGAACCGAACACATGGTTGTAATGCGGGTCGGAGAGAAGGAGCTTGAAACGCCATGTGATTTAGGACTTAGTATGATTTCCCTTGCCACGTAATATTGTGGAATATTCGTGTGTAGGCCTAGTGTTATGACTTGTTCCCCCGGATGACGATAGTGACCCGATATGACTTGTTGTGTGAGATATTATGCTTGTGTCTTAAAGTAATATCCCGAATCGATGTATATGACATTATACTTGAAGGAAATATTTTGATACTTTAAATACTGAAATGAGACTAATAATGATTGATCATGATACGATATGAGACTACACGTTACTCGAGTTTGGATTGGGTAATCACGACATAGGAGCATTGGTTGGGTAATTTAACAACTTAATTACCGGAGACGAGTAATGATTAGTGTGCTTTCATTATAAGTACATATTATAATCTTATAGCTTGTTTTCTTGCTTTGACGTCCGTCTATCTTGCTTCTTATTCCTCTCCTATATACATATAATATATGACAGGTCCTCGTCCCGCTGAACAATAGACTACGGAGCCTGATGAGATCATATCAATCTTAGGATTGATGTAACCATGGAGTTATTCTATTTTAATTTATGTCGTTCGTTTCCCTTTTCTTAAGGGAGGTATAAGAGATTAATATCACTTTGTTTACACTTTGGATTTGAGAGAATTGTTCTATTACTCTTTCCCATTTTGTGTTGGGCCGCACGTATTGGCATTTTATATTTTCAGTTTGAGATTACTGATGGATTATTATAGTTAATAGTTATGAGTTGGTTTCACTTGTTATAGCTGCTATGATGTGATATGGTTACATGTATGAGAGTGTACATGTTTACTTTACTGCATTTTCTTTAATTTTGTTTCTAATGCCAACATATTGACGCTCCACTTTAATTTAATCGGGCGTAGCTAACCGAATTACATTTAAAAAGCAGGGTTATCACATTATGTATACTTATAGCCGAGTTGTAAATCTTATACAGACGGACGAGGGATAGTGTGTATAATTATATGGATATGTAGATATATATATATAATTGTATAGATATGGATATATGTGCATACCCATGTTGTAAATGTATAAACCGTATATGATGGTTTATTTATATGATAGGATCACATGGATGTATATATATTGTGCATGTGGATGATATATATACTTATGAGGTTAAGCATACCCTGCTCATGCTATCATTGGGAAGTTGCACGTGTTGTGGGCGAGAACCCTGGCTCGAGGAGCAGAGTGTGGATATTCCCCAAGTCATAGTCGTCCATTGTGTTATTATGTGATTTACATTTCTTTTGGGGTGAGACCTGGTAGGTATATTTCGTCTCATTGACCGGTTAGGAGCTGTAATCGCTTCTCGGGACATCATGTGTGTGTGTTGGCCCCGATGTCGGTGATATTGAGTCCGACCGTGGTCCCCAGGATGGTATATGAGTAATGCCCAGGAAGATGATAGCATGGTGCATTTTATCGGCGATATATATATAGTCGGGTATATTATGTGAATGGCCATTGTAAATCATATGTGGTATGTACACTTTGCTATGGGAATGAATGAATGTATCTATATATATGTTTAGAGTAAATACATATATACTTATACATATCCTATAGATGGAAGGATATGAATGTTCTATGGTGTACATCTTGGATGACTATGGTGTACTAGATTGTTGGTGGTTGATGTATCACATTTATGGAATATTTCGGTTACAGCATCCCAAGGATATTGTTGGAGATATTAAGGTCACTCTAATCTAAGAGAGTAATCTAATTTTGGTAGTTATAATAGTAGAATTGTGTGTATGACATAATGGATCACTACGATCAACATTGCCAAGGAGTAGTGTATTGGGGGGTTCCTTGTTTGGATTTCGCTTTGCGAGACGACCCATGCACGAAACGCAGCACAATGTTGAGAGTAGAGAGAAGTTTTGTCCTTATTAAATTGTGCATGTTATTTAAAGAATAAAATTTTAATTTGAAGTTTAATGTTAAAATGTAAAGTGATTAAATTGGATAACAGATTAAGTTAAATTGTATTCAATAATGCCAAGTATGGCATATATGTGTAAAAATAATTAAGTGTGATTAGATAGGGTAGGATTCTTGGATTATGTTAGGATAGCAATGCTTGTGGGCACAGGTAAGTTAGGTTGTGCTTGTGGGTGGGGTAACATAATAAAGAATCCAAGACGCAAATAAGTGCGCACTATTAGATGAGAGGTGAGTTGGGTTTCATTGCAGTGTGACTCCACTTTAAATTATGAAATAAGTGCATTTATATTTATTATGCACTGTTAACACCCTTGCTAAATATTTTTACAACCCGGGCTCTGACCCGTTTATATTTCTCTCCTGCTATATGTATATTACTACAGGTGTCCTATAGCATGGATCCTGGATGCTTTTCTAGTCAGAGTCTTGGGAGCCGTGACATGTGGGGACTGTTGCGGGATTTAGATCGTAGTCGCTTCTTATTTTTTTTGTAAATCTATATAGGATTCATCGTTGTATATCGGGTTTACACCCAAGGGATATTTATAGATTTTTATATTTTTTCCATTCTGGTATATTCATTTGCATATACATATTTCATTTGCATATACATATTTCATTTTATTCTAGCACTTCATTTATCATGTACTCGTATATGTTTTACCTTCGTTAGTAGTTCTATATTGTCGGTTTGTTGTCTGTTGCGTATTTTATTTAATTTTAACATCTCGCTTATATGATTTCGGGTAGTTAGTCTTTGTAATACCCCGTATTTTTATGCTATATTAATTTGGGGATTTATTAAATTTAATGTGAATTAGTTATTTAATAAAAAATCGGAAATTAATTACGTTATAATTATTAAAGTGACGAGAGTTAGTAATTATGGAAAATTTGTTGAATATTGCTAATGATGAAGGTAATATATAATATTGGTTATATTGAATGTCACGAGTGAAAAAAATGACAATTTTGGAAATTTGAGTCGGGACGCGCCCGTGCCGCGTCGGGACTAAATAGTGATAAATAAAAGTAAATATTTTATAAATTGTTCGTATGGTCGTTTTGAGTGCGCCAACGCGTTCGGAAGGGTCGAGATAATCCGAAAAGTGTACTCGGGGGTTTAGTTTGGGTATCGGGGCATTTTTAGGCCTAATTAGTACCCCGGGAGGGCATTTTAGACATTTCACATTTTTGGGTAATTAAACCCACGAAAATTAAAAAGGTTATATCAGATGTCTGGGTTATCATCTTGGGTTAGAAAACTCAAAACCTTAGAACAACCATAGGAGAGGAGAGGAGAGAGCTCTCAAGGCATTCCAAGGCTCAAAACTCACCCGTTTGCACCGTCGCCACTGCCAACGCGTAGATCGCGAGACGGGGAACGCAACCACATCAAATCCGGCATCAAACCTGAACACCAAAAATCCCAGGCAAGTGTTTATCTTTCTTATTTCATTGATGCATCTTTCATATTAGTTTAGGAGTAATTAGGATGAGTTTTTACGGAAGAAACCTAAAATATGAGATAGGAATTTGCATGTAGTGATGGATTAATTGTTAATCTTAAAACCCCTTAACATGTAGAGTATTAAACCATGAATTTATAAGGTTGTAGATGAAGAAAATTCTGGAAAAGATGGATTAGAACCATATTAATGAGATTCTAGGGTTCTTGAGGTTTTATATGAATTTGGGGCTTGTTAATCCATGTTTAATAATAGAAATCTACATGATTTACGTTGGAATTTCATAATATGATGATATAATGTTAGTAGTATAAATTTTGGGTCGATTGGGTATGAAAATTTTGGAATTGGTGAAGATTAGAAGATGAAACCCGTAACTGCAAATTTGCAGATTTCGCATACCTATTTGATCGATCGATCGAGCCCCAAACTTCAATCGATAGACCCCTCCTGACAGACTCCTATTTCCCTTTTTAAATTGGTTAAATTCAATTTATCGTGAAATAATTCTTGGACACCCTTAATAAAATGTTTTGGGAGATATGCAAGACCAGTAGAACATATGAATAATTTTGGGACTTTTTAATACGAGACAAGAATTGTATTTTTGGGATGATTACATAAGGAACGATGAAATCTTGTATTAAAGGGAGAGATTACATAAAAATGATTACGATAGAAAATAGATGAATTCCTACTAAGTTTATACTTGGGAGAATAGAGTCCATGAGTGTTACGTAGGAAGTTGGAATAATACCTCGATTTAGAGTTAAAGACGAATCGTTAAGCGTGATACTAATAATGTGAAATTTAGGATAAATGTCGTAATTATGGGTGATGAGAGGAACCTATATTGATATGATAAAAGTGGTATATTTACATGATTGTGTATGCATATATTATATACGTGTGAAAACCATGCCCGCGCTACTTGCTATCCTTGAGGTTTCCGAGCTGGGACGATCTTATCTCGACGTGCCTTATGTGGGATATTGATCCGTACCCTAGAAGATAGATATCCTTGGTATAGGCTATCAAATTGATAGTTCAGACGGTCCTAAGAGACGTTAGGGTATGTAGTGACCTCTTAGAGACTTGGAATCTATGCTTCGCCTCAATCTTGTTTGTGTATATGTTAATACAGTTCGAGAGTGATTCCCAACTTGTATTTCCCTTAGTGTGATCTAGACGGGGATTGGATAGCATAGTATGCCCGCACCATAGTTTTTATGTGGGGTGTTGTTAGAATATATATATTATACGAGTATTTAATATATATACGAAATTTGGGGAATTGAAACTGTTTACCATGTTATGGCAAGTGAGAAATGAATCTTGACTATACATCGGGAATACTTGTTTGAAAAGTATAATATGGCACTGAAAAATCTTAATAATCAATGAAGTTAAATTGAGAGTTGTGTTACTAAATGGAAGCATCCTTTTAAACAAATATATTGTTCGATTTTAAAATCTAACGAGTAATCTAAGATAAGTTAAATCTTTCGGATGATTAGTGCGATAAATGATAAGATAAACAGTCGGGAAGGTTAGTGCGATAGGTGTGTACATTAGAAGAGAGGTAAGAATTTATCAAGAGAGTGTCGCACTAATATGTTTTTGCATTGGCCTGTAATCAATTTAAATACTTGCTAAACGAATTTTTTAAATCATATACACTATCGGGCTCTGACCCGTTTCTATTTCTATTTCTCTCTTGTATATATATGTATATATTACAGGTGCCCAGCCACAGGGGCGTCTTGCATAGGGTCCTTTGAAAGGAACACACTGCATCTTAGGTGGAAGTTGCAGGCCTCTTGATTAGACGACTTCATTCATTTTAATCCACTCCTAGCACGCTTATTTAGTTGGGCATGTGTATCCCTTTCCATTATTCAGTTGTTACTTGAACATTTGTATTTCAGTTATTTCTAGTCCTGTTATTTTGGGATTTATTCAGTGTGGATGTTTTACTTTAAGTTTTAAATATTGGGATTCGATTGTTGAATGTTTTAATTAATTGGATTATTGTTCCACGATTTTTGCGGTGTGATTCTTACTTATTGAAATGTTGTTAATAAATAATTTCTCTTTAAATAAAATTTTGAAAGTAATGTTATAAATAAAATGGTTTTGACACTTAGCTTAATTAATTAGGGTGTTTAAATTGGAAAAGTTATTTTTCGGCAGTGATGCTAAGAATGAACCAACTGTTCACCTTGAATTAATTTAATAAAGGAGTGATCACCCGGTATTTAATTAGGCGGGGAGTCACAGGTGGTATCAGAGCATCAGGTTCTAGTGTCCATAGGATCTATATGGTTTATTTCGCTTTCAGCTTAACGTTTTTGCCATAGAGCCCTATTTTTAAGATTGTCGTATTCCTGCTTTTACGTTTACGTCTTCAGCTCTTTGAGATTTGATAATGACTGTATACTAATAACTTCTTCACGTTTCAGATTCCTCCGAGACGTGCACCGAAGGATAGGCGTGCCCAGGCCGAGAAGCCAGTAGCTCCGGCACAAGGCACTATGAATGTTAATGAGGCAGCAGCCATTGTTGCTCAGGCGGTGAATGCCGCGATAGCAGTAATTCAGCAGGCTCCACCCTAGATTCAGGTAGTGGCTCCAGTACCAGCACAACTTCCATCTGCATGGGAGAGAGTTAGGGATGCCTTTCAGAAGGCGCATCCCCCTGAGTTCTCTGGTAGCTCAGATATCGTCACAGTCAGCCAATGGAAGAAAGACATCCAGTGGCATTTTCGTATGTATGAGTGCACCAAAGTGCATAAATAGTTGTTGGCTTTCTTTAAGCTAGTGGGAGCCGCTTTGCAGTGGTGGGGGTCCACTACCACCTTATAGGAGAGGGACACGATCCCTATTCAGTCATTTTGGGAGCGGTTTAACTGCAAGTATTTTCCACCCGCCATGCAGACTGAGATGAGGTGAAAGTTACTGAATTTAAAGCAGGAGAATTCTACCATAGCTTAGTATGAAGAGGAGTTCACGAGACTTCTCACCATCGTACGAGATGAGGCTCCCACTGAGAGCAAGCATATTATGTTGTTTTGGGACGGGTTAGCTTGGAGGATCCGTCAGCATCTTATAGGGAATTTGTCCCTGAGTACTTTCACTGATGTACTCAATATTGGGTTACTACATTGCCTGGATCACCGCTTCCATCTTCATGGAAGCAAGAGAGCAGGAGAGTCCAGCCAGCAGGGCAGGACCGGGAGTAATAATGCTAGTGGGGCATTATATCATGGATAGACTCGTCAGTACGAGCAGAGTTCCAACGATTATGTTCAGGGATTTGTGGGTTATAGGCAGGGCCATCCTAATCAGCAGGGCCAGCAAGGCCAACACCGACATCAGGGTTAGCAGGGCCAACAGCGTACTTATCATGGACAACAACGCTAGTGGCAGGGAGGTAACGGCCAGGAGGGCTGTGGTCAGTAGGGTCAGAGGGGAGGTAACTTCAGAGGCCGATGTTTTGTGTGCGGCAAGTATGGCCATAAGCGTTAGGATTGCCCAGAGGGTGATAGGGCCCCACAGCAGCAGGGTGCCCGTAATGAGCCACAGAGGCCACTTTTTCCACCTGCCCTCCCAGCTCTAGCCCAGGTGCCAGCTCTACCAGCCATTCTAGCAGCTCCAGTGTAGCAGGGGAAGTTACAGTATGAACGTGTCTATAACGTCCACCAGGCAACAGCTCCACAGGCACCACCCACGATTAAGGGAATGTTTTCAATCCATCGTACTATGGGTCGGGTTTTATTTGATACTGGGGAGACGCATTGTTTTATGGCTATGCATTTTGCGAAGGCCTTAGGCTTGTTAGCCACAGCAGAGAGCACAGTGACGTATGTAGACTCACCACTGGGGAGTGGGTCACTTATCTTCTTTATACGCCGGGGAGTGGGGGTAGAGATTGGTAGTTTGGTATTACCTGCAGACATGTTAGTCTTAGATATGCATGAGCGCGATGTTATTATCGGTATGGATTGGCTCATAGCTTATAGATCCATGATTGATTGCTTCGGTAGGATCATTATTTTTGCCATTCCGGGTTAAGAGATGTTTGTAGTGGCGATGCCTCGCCCAGAGGGAGGCTCGACATCTCATTTGTATTACATAGAGGAGGATACCTCTAAGGAGGTTGTGATTCCGTTAGACTCGATTCCAGTTGTTCGTGAGTATTCTGATGTATTTCAGGAGATACCAGGCCTACCCCCAGTCAAGAGATAGACTTTATCATAGATTTATTATCGGATACTAAACCGATAGCACACGCACCCTACCATATGGCTCCGGCAGAGATGCGAGATTTACGAGATCAGATAAATCAGCTATTAGGTAAGGGCTTCATTCGCAGGAGTACCTCACCTTGGGGCGCTCCAGTCTTGTTTGTGAAGAAGATAGGTGGTTCACCGAGGTTGTGTGTGTACTACCAGGAGTTGAACAAGGTCACGATACAGAATAAATATCCGTTGCATCGAATCGATGATCTGTTAGACCAGCTCAGAGGAGCAACATTCTTTTCGAACATATATATGAGGTCGTGGTACCATCAGCTATGTATTAGAGAGCGGGATGTTTCAAAGACTGCCTTCTTGACGAGATATGGGTCCTATGAGTTCAGGGTGATGCCATTTGGCCTCACAAATGCCCCAGCCGTGTTCATGGACTTAATGAACCGAGTGTTCAGAGAGTTCTTGGATCAGTTTTTCATCATCTTCATAGATGACATTTTGATATATTCACACTCCGAGGAGGAACACGCCGAGCATTTGAGGCAGGTTCTTCAGACTCTACGAGAGCATCAGTTGTATGCTAAGTACGAGAAGTGCGGATTCTGGTTGCGAGAAGTACAGTTCTTAGGACATGTTGTTTCTGAGCAGGGGATAGCAGTTGACCTGAGTAAAGTGTCAGCAGTGAGGGTGTGGGGACAGCCCACGACACCGACGGTGATGCTGAGAATGAACCAACTGTTCACCTTGAATTAATTTAAGTTTTAAATATTGGGATTCGATTGTTGAATGTTTTAATTAATTGGATTATTGTTCCAGGATATTTGTGGTGTGACACTTAGCTTAATTAATTAGGGTGTTTAAATTGGAAAAGTTATTTTTCGACAGTGATACTGAGAATGAACCAACTGTTCACCTTGAATTAATTTAATAAAGGAGTGGTCACCCGACATTTAATTAGGCGGGGTGTCAAAGTCTTATATTATGTTGTATTGTCAGTTGATGTTAAGATTGAGCCATCTGAGATTCCTGATTTAAGGTAGTATAGGGTTAACCACCCATTATTATTTTAAGTGGGTTGTTATTGATGGTATCAGAGCATCAGGTTCTAGAGTCTTTAGGATGTGTGTGGGTTTTCTGTGTTCTTCCGTTGACGCTGTTGACATAAAGCCTTACTAGTAGGATTTTTGTGTTCCCTACCTCTATCTTCTTTCGCGAGATGCACTCGCTCGAATGTCGTTCTGACACAGCTGACTTCGTCTCAGACGCCGATTTGACTAGATAAGAGATGTAATACCCGTAACAGATTTTGGGTATGCTTTGATTTGAGGTATTTCTTAATGTGATTCAGGTAGAGATAAGAAGGAGAGTTTCATGATCGATAAGGAAAGTACTGATGATGGGAGAGTAGGGATCCCTTAGGAGGTTTAGATTAAGAAATTCTTCAACATTTGATAGGAAACCTGGTGGTGACTTTTACCGAGGTGAGGTGTGTGGAGTTGTCCCAATATCGGGAGTATTGCCTTCTTGGAAGAGGGAGTGATAAATATAATTTTTTGGATCCATTGAGTAGGGCTGAGGGAGTTTTTGGTAGTCGCCATAGCGTCTTGTCCTTTGGGATGGTTAGGAAGGATTTATGAGGAAGATATTTCTTTGAGGAGAATTAGGCCTTGGGGAGAAGTGAGAAAGTGTAGTCTTTATACGACATCTTTTGGGATATTAAACCTTCTTGTAATAAGCTAGTAGAGAGTTTCTCTATTGATTTCGGGAGTGTAAATTATTAAGGTTAATGGGTTATGGATAGGCTAGGGCGGGAAATTTTAGTATTCCATTGAGGGAAGAATTTATTTTGTCGAAAGGTGTTGATGTGATGTAAGGAATTAGCCTAACCGAGTAGGTTCAAAGCTTAGTAAGATTTATGTTGAGCGGATAATTTAGCTCATAGTTGTGCTAGTTTTGAGATCTAGGTATTGGTTAGAGTATTGTATACGTTGAGGCCTTATGTCCTAAACATAAGGTGTTTGTTTGGCATGTCGAAAGACATGGAATTATTTTATATTAGGTGTTGCATAGGCCTTCGAGCAATATCTAAAATATGAAAATATTTTATAAAACCTTAACCCTTGTTTAACTGATCTAAATTCCCGACATAGCTACGAAGTAGTGTATTGGGAGGTTTCATTGTTTTGATTTCGCTTTTGAGAACTCCTCCCCATGAAGGTAGCTAGTGTCAGGAATTTATAAGATTTCAACCACTGGGAATTTCAAACTTTTATATACTTAATATGTTACTATAGATTACGATTGTAGAGAGTTATATTACGATTTGAGGCTAGTGTAGCCAGGTTATGTTTTATGAGTTGAGCTCGGGTACGGGGTGTATGGGCACCCTGGGTATCTAGTTTGATTCTAAAATCTTTATGGATCGACGTGAGTACTGGGAAGGATCATTATAGTGATCTATAGGGTAGATGTAAGGACTAGATGAGATTGAAGTCCTAGGCATATCTTAAATTTTGCGGGCAAAATTCTTGTAAGTGGGGAAGAGTGTAACACCCCACGATTTTGGGACTGAGAAATTAAATTTTAAGAAAAATAAAATTCATTTAAATCGGAGAATTTTAGAATTTCAAAATTGAAGCCCAAAAATTGAGAATGTTTCAAAGTATTCTGGATGATGATTTTGAGTGTACCATTGATCCCGAAAGGGTCGAGATAGTCAAAATGACTATCATTGGGTATTATTCCGGTTCCACATTACTTTTAAGTTAGTTTGACTCGAATTGGATTAAACGAGTCTTTTAAAGTGTGTATTAACATTTAAAACTGGGTTTATTATTTTAAAGGATTTAAGAGGCTTACGGATCAAGCCTTATCATTTAGAGAAATAGAGAAAGTGAAAGGAAAAAAGAAAGAAGAAGAAGACGAAAAGAAGAGAGAGAGAGAGGAAGAAAAACTTAGAGATTCTGGCCCAAACGCGACATCGAGGACGATCCAATCTCTACAAAATTGAGGCAAGTGTTTAATCTTGCTAAATATTTCATTTGTGTATTTCATTTCATAATTTATGGATAAAAGAATTGGATTTTTGGGTATATTTATCAAAACATAGATTTTGTAGTTTAAATCTTGAAATTGATGTTTATACATGGGTTTAAGGAGTATAACATGATGAAACTAGATATAGGATGAAAATTGATGTGGGGAACATATTTGGTTTGAAGATAATTGGGTAGAAGAGGTATAAATTGAATTTTGGAAAATTTGGGTTTAGAAGAAATCAACCATTTTTGTGGCTTGCTGCACAAGCCGAATCGATTCGCCCCTAGCGAATCGATTCGCTATGTTGTAGAAGCCTCAGGTCGTTAGGGCCGAATCGATTCTCCCCTAGAGAATCGATTCAGTATGTAGAAGACTTATAGGTTTGGTTGGACCGAATCGATTCAGAGGGGCCGAATCGATTCGAAAACAGGGTAGTTTTGCTATATTTTTCCTAGAATGATTTCTAACCCTTTTTAATTGGGTTTATCTACGTGGGACTTTCTTTTATGATCTAAGATTTATGTTTTGGAGACATATAAGGGGTTTCTCACTTATTATGATTATGGGGACTTTTTTAAAAAGTTTAAGGAAGGTACATGTTTACATGTATGCATTGGAGTTGTGTGTGTTTATATGGAGATAGTGGGAAACCTCATTGGGGTTGGAAATCCTAATTATAAATCAAAAGTAAGTATATATATGGTCTGAGGTTAAGAACTCTTAGAGAAAGTTGTGAGGGTATGTTGTGAATTCTAGGCCGATATTTATATCGAATTCTTATAGAGATAGGATACAATTAAGATACAATTTGGGGACCAATGAAAGAGGGTGGTAGCATATCCTTAGTTATGATAAATTCAAGGAATTAATCATAAAGGCGTTAGACTAGGGGATTCACAATAGTGATTGAACCGTAGTCAAAATTGAGAGCGAAGGGATCATATTACCAACTAGAGTAGCGTGTGTAAATCTAGTCGGGGTAGTTGTTATATGTCGGTGTGTGATTTACAAATGGTATTTTCCCTAAGTGATGGGACTATGAGTTGAATTTAAGATTTAACTTGAGGTTTATAGGCAATTTGTTATGTTTATACCAATAGTCGAAATTAGTATTTGAAATATGGATGTACTTTCGGATACAGATGAGATGTGTAGTGATGGTTTCCAACACAAAACTTTGGGTGATAACCTTAATGTGGAGATATATCTATGTTGGAAGATTATTTATATCATAGGAGAAATGGATGAATATGCTTCAAGTTAGGGGTCATATTCTAATATCGAGGCAAATTGAATGTGTTTGGTGACGATGGCTAGTATATTGAGGATTATATATACTTGTAGCCGAGTTGTAAATCCTATACATACGGACGAGGGATAGTGTGTATAATTATATGGATATGTAGATATATATATAATTATATAGATATGGATATATGTTCATACTCATGTTTTAAATGTCTGAACCGTATGTGATGGTTTCTTGATATGATGGGATGATATGGATGTATATATATTGTGCATGTGAATGATATATATACTTATGTGGTTAAGCATATCCTGTTCATGCTATCATTGGGAAGTTGCGCGCGTTGATGGTGAGCACCCTGGCTTGAGGATCAGAGTGTGGATATTCACCAGGTCATAGTCGTCCATTATGTTATTATGTGATTTACATTTCTTTTGGGATGAGACGTGGTGGGTATGTTTTGTCTCATTGACTGGTTAGGAGCTATGACCGCTTCCCGTGACGTCGCGTGTGTGTGTGTGTGTTGGCCCCGATGTCGGTGATATTGAGTCCGACCATGGTCCCTAGGATGGTATATGAGTAATGCCCTAGAAGATGATAGCATGGTGCAGTTTATCGGCGATATATATATATAGTTGGGTATATTATGTGAATGGACATTATACATCATATGTGGTATGTACACTTGGCTATGGAAATGAATGACTGTATCTATATATATGCTTAGAGTAAATACATATATACTTACACATATCCTATAGATGGAAGGATATGAAAGTTCTATGGTGTACATCTTGGATGATTATGGTGTACTAGATTGTTGGGGGTTGATGTCTTGCATTTAAGGAATATTTCGGTTACATCATCCGAAGGATATTATTGGAGATATTGAGGTCACTCTAATCTAAGAGAGTAATCTGATTTTGGTAGTTGTAATAGTAGAATTGTGTGTATGACATAATGGATCACTACGAGCAACATTGTCAAGGAGTAGTGTATTTGAGGGTTCCTTGTTTGGATTTCGCTTTGCGAAACGCCCAAACGCACAAAACGCAGCACAATGTTGAGAGTAAAGATAAGTTTTGTTCTTATTAAATTGTGCATGTTATTTGAAGAATAAACTTTTAATTTGAAGTTTAACGTTAAAATGTAAAGTGATAAAAATGGGATAACATATTAAGTTAAACTGGATTAAATAAAGCCTAGTATGGCATATATGTGTAAAAATAATTAAGTGTTATTAGAATGGGTAGGATTCTTGGATTATGTTACGATATCAGTTCTTGTGGGCACATGCTGTGCCTATGGTAAGTTAGGATGTCCTTGTGGGTGGGGTAGCTTAATTAAGATTCCAGGACGTGAATAGGTATGAACTATTAGATGAGAGGTGAGTTGGGATTTCACGGGAGTGCGACTCCACTTTAAATTATGAAACAGGTGCATTTATACTTATTATGCATGGTTAACACACTTGCTAAATATTTTTACAACCCGGGCTCTGACCCATTTATATTTCTCTCCTGCTATATATATATATATATTACTACCGGTGTCCTACTGCATGGATACCGGATGCTTTTCTAGTCAGACTCTTGGGAGTCGTGACTGGTACGGACTGTTGCGGGATTTTGATCGTAGTCGCTTCCTATTTTTATAAATCTAGATAGGATTCATCGTTGTATATCGGGTATACACCCAAGGGATATTTATAGATGTTTATATTTTTTCCATTTCAGTTATTGTACTGCCTGTGACCCGACAGCTTATTCGGGTATATTCATTTGTACATACTCATTTCATTTTATTCTAGAACTTCGTTTATCATGTACTCGTATATGTTTTACCTTCGTTAGTAGTTCTATATTGTTGGTTTGTTTTCTGTTGCACATTTTATTTTATTTTAACATCTCGCTTATATGATTTCGGGTAGTTTCTCTTATATTATGTAGTATTGTCAGTTGATGTTGAGACTGAGCCATCTGAGATTACCGATTTAAGGTAGTATATGGCTGGCCACCCGTTATTATTTTAAGTGAGTTGTTACACCTTAAATGTTCATATTATTCATTTAAACATATTATGGATTGATAATTATAAATGCTAATAAATGTGCATACGGATATAGGAATATCCTTAATGATGATTGATTTGGGATATGTCTCACACAATGAGAAATGCAAATAGAGGTTTATTAGGATAGAGACTATCCTTAACATAAATCGAATTGAGAGACTATTCATAATCATAAGCAACATGTGAGCTTGAAGCCAGAAATAGTATAGTGTGTAAAAAGTGGGGAAGACGTGTGAGAATTGACGACTAGTATATCGAGAGGGAAAAATACTAAACAATAATTTTATTTCATCTACGCCTAAGAGCGTACTACGAATATGTAAATGATGTGGTAGGTATACCTTATATGATGGTATATCTTTATATGATGTGGTGATGTATGTATACCTAATGGGATGGTACATATATATATATATATATATATATATAGTGAAGCATACCCCCTCCTTGCTATCATTGGGATGTTGCGCGTGATGAGGGTCAGCATCCTGGCTCGATGAGCAAGGTGTCGATATTCCCCAAGTGATAGTCGTCCGTGGTGATTATTATGTGATATACATTATTATTTTGGAGGTAAGAAGTCGTGAGTATGTGTCGTTCTTAGTTGCCGGTTAGGAGCTATGACCGCTTCCCGAACGTTGTGTGTGTGAGTTGATCACAAGGTGGGCGTCATTTAGCCCCACCAAGTGGCCCCCAGTTTGCTATGTGGTTTGGGAAACTGGAAGATGATAGCATTCTGAGCCTGCGTCCTCGAGTTATAGCTCATTTGGATGGTTATACAATATTGATGTGATTGGTTACTTGGGTTTCGAGGGCTTAATGGACTTCAACGACAACCAATGCCAAGGAGTAGTGTAACAGGGAGGTTCCTTGTTTGGATTTCGCATTTGCGAGACGTCCCACGCACAAAACACAGTGTAATGTTGGGAGTGAGGAGAAGTCAGTCCTTAATGCTCATACTTATATATTGTATGTATCTCGACGATTGACAGTGCCAAGGAGTAGTGTAACCGGGGGGGGTCCTTATTTGGATTTCGCTTTTGCGAGACGTCCCACGCATGAAACGCCGTGTACTGTTGAGAATTGGGAATAATAATTAGTCAATTAATGGAATAATAAGAATTTGGGTTACATGCATCATGCATTGAGGGCATAATGAATCCCGAAAATCAATACTGTCAGGAGTAGTGTAACGGGGGGGTTCCTTGTTTGGATTTCTCATTTGCGAGACGTCCCACGCACGAAATGTAGTGCAGTAATGAGAATTGGGAGAAGTTTAGTCCTTAGCACTTAGATTCTAATAAATCATATATAATTATATTTATATTGATGGTATAACTAGAAAATAAGAAATTCTAGTAAAGAGAATGCTTATGTATTGTGAATGTGTAGAATGAGGATGTTTATGTAAACCTTATATGTCAAGCAACTGGACAAATGAAGGAGAACTATAACATTAAAGGTTAAAGTATATGATTTGGATGGAATTCAGATTAGTGTAGATTGCGAGAAAAGTTAGATGATTTTAATTCAATATTCGGATTGGGTTTTAGTTATAATAAATTGCCTAATTAGATTTGGGCATTTATTCGGAGGTCACGTGCATTCGTTTAGTTGCGCGCTCTAGTTGAGAGGTGAGTTGGATTTCGATGGAGAGTGCGACTCCACCTTAATCATGTAACAATGCATTTATAATTATTATGCATTTTAATGCACTTGCTATAAACTGTTTTCAACTCGGGTTCTGAAATATATATATATATATATATATATATATATATATATATATATATATATATATATATATATATATATATATATTGTATTATTTTAGGTGTTCCTCCACAAGGATACCATTGATGTTCAGACATCCAGTGTATTCGTGGAGCTGTGGCAGTAGCGGACTCTTGCGACACTTTGTCTTAGTCGATTCCTATATTTGGTATATCTAAATTAGGATTCAGTTTGTGTATCGGGTTTACACCCTAATGTTGTAGATTAAAACTATTATATTCTTTCTCAGATTATTGTATTGTCTATGACCCGACAGTATATTCGGGTATTTTACATTGTACATTGGGATGTACTCTTTTATATTATTGGAGTTTGTATGTATCACTCATCATAGTTAGATGCAATATTGTTGGTTATTGGTTGTATGGTTGTTTTTTAATTGGTGTTAAATAAAAGTTTTAAATTTTTGGCAATCCGCTTTTGATGATTTCGGGTAGTTAGCCTTATATTATTTAGTATTGTCTGTTGATGTTGAGACTGAGCCATCTGAGATACCTGATTTAATGTAGTGTAGGGATGGCCACCCGTTATTATTTTGAGTGGGTTGTCACAGATGGTATCATAGGATCAGGTTCTAGTGTCTTTAGGATCTGTGTGGGTTATTGTGATCTTCCGTAAGCGTTGTTGATATAGAGCCTTGTTATTAGGACTATTGTATTCACACGTCCATATTTCTTATGTGATTTGAAAACATTTGAAAGGTGTTCTGATAGCCTTATTATTGTTTCAGATGCCATCGAAGAAAGGTCATTCGGTCAGGGCAAATAATGGGGATGTGGAACCCAAACTCCTCAAAGGAACATGACTACAGATGAAGTTGCCAATATAGTGGTACAAGCAGTAACTGCTGCTATTTCTACGGTGGCGCAGCAGTCTGCCATTCAGGCAGCCCAAACACATTTAGGACCATCCTTATGGGAAAGAGTGATGGAAGATTTTAGTAAAGGGCATCCTCCAGAGTTTGGAGGGGGAGTTGATGCAATGGCTGCAAGTCGATGGAAGAATAGTATGCAGAGGCACCTCTGTATGGTTGAGGGTAATGAGATGCATAAGCAATTTTTAGCCACCTTTAAGTTATCGGGTGAAACTCTCCAATGGTGGGAGTCTATCACCACGTCAGAGCAGAAGATACTTTACCTATATTAGATTTTTAGGAACTCTTTGATCGAAGGTTTTTTCCTTCCCCAATTCAGAAGGAATTGAGGAAGAAATTAATGGATGTGTTTTAATGAAATAGAACGATGGCAGAATATGAAGAAGATTTTTCTAGATGGACGAAATTAGTACCTGATGAGTTAAATACAGAAGAGAAGCGTATATCAAAATTTGTTCGAGGTTTAGATTGGATAATTCAGCAGCGTTTGTTAGAGAGTCCTATGTTAGTGACTTACGTTGAGGTAATAAATGCGACACTGTTAAAGTGTGATGGATATCGTTTTCATTCGCAAGAGGGTAAGAACTTTGGAGATTTGAGTTCAACAAATAAGTTTGGCGAAGGGAGTGCCAAAAATGCGAGTGGGTATAAGTCGGACTATAGAGAGTCACAACGACATTTTGTTCCTCAAGGTGGGTCGAGAGGACGTGCACGTAGATGTTTCTTTTGTAAAGAAATAGGTCATAAAAAGAGAGATGGTCCTAAAAGAGGAAAAGGACCACGTTTTGATGAAGTATGGGAAGTGCAACCGCTGCAATAGATTCGAGGTCATTTTAGACCAGGGGACTTTGTTTGGGAGCCCAATGATGAGGAAGGGCAATTGGACTAGAGATTGACGATGTAAGCTAATTTTTCTTTGTGAACAAGAATATTACTATGTGAAGTTTTGGATATCGAATGGGAGATGGTTTTGAAAGGGTAGTGCTATAACCCTATTATGTATGTAATGACCCGAAAGGGAATTTGGAGCAAGTTAGGCTATTATGTTATTATCTTTTGAGAGAATAGATAATTTTGTGATGTGCTCAAAGAGTGCTATAATCTTATTATGAATGTAATAATTGTTATTGTGTGATAAGTAGTAATGATAAAGATACTTCTTCTTTTTATATAGTCATTTTAGACTTATATAATTGTTGTATTCCATATATGGAAGAGCCTAATGAATGGAAATATATTAATATGATGTAAGATATTATTTCTGATGAGAGTTCAGAATTTGTGGGTTATTGGGACGCTGGAAAGTTTAGCTCATAATTATGCTAATTTTTGTGAGCTACATGTTGTTATATGTATGATGATTGATAAGACCTTGTGTTGGGAACATAAGGCATTTTATATATGTATTGTAAGACACAATTTTTTTTATAAGCTGTTTTCAAAATCAAACTTTTTATAGGCATTTGGGTCATTTCAAAATGATTTGTAGAAAGATATTTTTAAACTCTAGTCTGGATTTAACAGACTCTCAATCCGCGACGTCGCTACATATTAGTGTATTTGGAGGGTTCCTTGTTTGGATTTCGCTTGCGAGACCTCCCCCGCATGAAAATGGCGAATGTCAGGAATTGAGAGGAGTTATTTCCTTGGACCATTCAAATTTTTATACAATTAAAATTGCTAGTATTATATATACATCTTTAGAATTATCGAACTTTGGAGGCAAATGAAGACTCATTATGATTGGTTCGAGTAAAGCTCGAATAAAGGGTGTATCGACGCCCTTGTGGTTAATAAAATGGTTTTATAAAACTTAAAATAAATTAAAAATAATTCGTCGTTTGAAGTTAGAGGTTTGAGTATAGGATTAGTGAGGAAGAGTTTAGTAGGAACTAGTTGAGCTTTAGAGAATTAGGCTTTGCTGAATATTGAGGACGAAATTCTTATAACTGGGGAAGTTTGTAACAACCCGAGGTTTTAGAGACGATAATTTATTAATTTGGGAGAATTAAGAATTATTTTATTTGGAGAATTATTAAATTGGCAATTGAGGTCAAAATTTGGAGTTGTGAGAAAGTGTTTTGAACGGAAATTCTGAGGGTGCAGTTATTTGCGGAAGGGTCGAGGAACACAAAATGACTGTACTTGGGGTCTATTTAGGTTTCGAAATAATTTAAGTCCGTTTGAGTCGAATTTAAGTTATCGAGTCATTTAAAGTGTGTATCTTGGGAGATAAGGCTTAAAAAGCCTACAGGAGATTTATTCTCCATAGGGAGAAAGATAAATAGATAGAAAGAAAGATATAAGAAGAGAAGAAGAAGAAAAAGAGAGTGAAAGAGGGCTTTCTGGCCAATACGCGATCTCGAGGACGTATCAGACCCTACGAACTTGAGGCAAGTGATTAAACTTGCTAAATAATTATTGTGTACCATTTTATGGCATGATTTGTGGATTAAATTTATGGGTTTTCAGTTTAGTTTATCAAAACCTAACTTTTTGGTATAAACTTAGATTTGTTTTGTAGAAATGGATTTAAGGTAATAAATTAGTTCATATATGTTCTTGGATGAATATTGATGATATATATGTGATTGGGTTGAAGAGAAATGAAGAGAAAATGATTAAAATTAATTTAGGGGATTTTAGGCTAAATAAAAAGTAGTCATTTTCGTGAGTTCTACAGAGCCGAATCGATTCGGCCCCTTACCGAATCGATTCGGAAATATGTAGTTGCCTAGGTCTGAGTGATCGAATCGATTCGGACCCCAACCGAATCGATTCGGACTTATACAGAATCCCAAGTCTGAGGAGCCGAATCGATTCGAAAACACGACGTTTTGGGGGAATGTTTTCTACGGAGAATTTCATTCCGTTTCATTCGAGGTAATCGATTGGGAACCTCGATTGAAATATTATGGAGTACGTTTTTGAGATTTTTAGGGAGTTTCCCTTCTAAGAAGTTGTTTGGGTCATATGGACTTAAACCGAGGAATACCGATTAAAGCTTTTGGTATATTCTAAATGGGGAATACCACTATCACTGTAAATCCTACTTGGAGATAATTATAAAAATAAAGTAAGGAAAGAGAGTGAACTTGGAGATATTGGATTCTTAGAATCAAATCCCAAATGGGATAACTTTTAAGGTTCATATTATTCATTGCACCATATTATGGATTGAGAATTATAAATGCTAATAAATGTGCATACGGATATAGGAATATCCTTAATGATGATTGATTTGGGAGTTGTCTCACATAATTAGAAATGCAAATCGAGGTGTATTAGGATAGAGAATATCCTTAAAATAATTCGAATTGAGAGACTATTCATAATCAGAAGCGACATGTGAGCTTCAAGCGAGAAATAGTATAGTGTATACTAAGTGTGGAAGACGTGTGAGAATTGACGATTAGTATACCGAGAGGGAAACATACTAACCAATAATGTTATTTCATCAATGCCTAAGAGCGTACTACGAATATGTAAAGGATGTGGTAGGTATACCTTTTATGATGGTATATCTTTATATGATGTGATGATGTATGTATACCGTATGGGATGGTATATATATATATATATATATATATATATATATATATATATATATATATATATTTATATATATATTTATATATATGTGTGTGTGTGTGTGTGTGTGTGTGTGTGTGTGTGTGTTGTGAAGCATACCCCCTCCTTGCTATCATTAGGAAGTTGCGCGCGATGAGGTTGAGCATCCTGGCTCGATGAGCAGGGTGTGGATATTCCCCAGGTCATAGTCATCCATGGTGATTATTATGTGATATACATTATTATTTTAGGGGCGAGAAGTCGTGGGTATGTGTCGTTCTCACTTGCTAGTTTGGTGCTATGATTGCTTCCTGGACGTTGTGTGTGTGAGTTGATCACAAGGTCGGTGTCGTTTAGCCCCACCAGGTGGCCCCCAATTTGCTACGTGGTTTGGGAAACTAGAAGATGATAGCATTGTGATCCTACGTCCTCGAGTTATAGATCATTTGGATGGTTATACATTATTGATGTGATTGGTTACTTGGGTATTGAGGTCTTAATGGACCTCAACAACCAACATTGCCAAGGAGTAGTGTAACGGGGGGAGGGGGGACTTGTTTGGATTTCTCATTTGCGAGACTTCCCACACACAAAATGCAGTGTAATGTTGGGAGTGAGGAGAAGGCAGTCCTTAATGCTCATACTTACATATTATATGTATCTCGATGATCGACAGTGCCAAGGAGTAGTCTAACGGGGTGGTTCCTTATTTGGATTTTGCTTTTGCGAGACATCCCACGCATGAAACGCCGTGTACTGTTGAGAATTGGAAATAGTAATTAATTAATTAATGGAATAATAAGAATTTTGGTTACATGCATCATGCATTGAGGGCACAATGAATCTCAAAAATCAATACTATCAGGAGTAGTGTAACAAGAGGGGTTCCTTGCGTGGATTTCGCATTTGCGAGACGTCCCACGCACGAAACGTAGTGCAGTAATGAGAATTGGGGGAAGTTTAGTCCTTAGCACTTAGATGCTAATAACACATATATAATTATATGTATATTGATGGTATAACTAGAAAATGGGAAATTGTAGTAAATAGAATGCTTATGTATTGTGAATGTGTAGTATGAGGATGTTTATGTAAACCTTATGTGTTAATCAACTAGACAAATGAAGGAGAACTATAACATTTAAAGTTAAAGTATATGATTTGGATAGAATTCAGATAAGTGTAGATTGAATATTCGGATTGGGTTTCAGTTAGATTTAATTGCCTAATTAGATTTGGGCATTTATTTGGAGGTCACGTGCATTCATTTAGTTGCGCGCTCTAGTTGAGAGGTGAGTTGGATTTTAATGGAGAGTGTGACTCCACCTTAATCATGTAACAATGCATTTATAATTATTATGAATTTTAATGCACTTGCTATAAACTGTTTTCAACTCGGCCTCTGACCCGTTTATATTTTCTCCAACTATATATATATATATTGTATTATTTTAGGTGTTCCTTCGCAAGGATAGCATTGATGTTCATCCATCCAGTGTATTCGTGGAGCTGTGGCAATAGCAAAGTGTTGCAGCACCCAGTCTTAGTCTATTCCTATCTTCGGTATCTCTAGATTAGGATTCAGTTTGTGTATCGGGTTTACACCCAAGCGTTGTAGATTAACACTTTTATATTCTCCCTCAGATTATTGTATTGTCTGTGACCTGACAGTATATTCGGGTATTTTACCTTGTACATTATCTTGTACTCTTTTATATTATTGGAGTTTGTATGTATCACTCATCATAGTTAGAAATGCAAATCGAGGTGTATTAGGATAGAGACTATCCTTAACATAAATCGAATTGAGAGACTATTCATAATCACAAGCGACATGTGAGCTTCAAGCGAGAAATAGTATAATGTATAGTAAGTGGGGAACACGTGTGAGAATTGACGATTAGTATATCGAGAGGGAAACATACTAAAAAATAATATTATTTCATCTACGGCTAATAGCATACTACGAATATGTAAATGATGTGGTAGGTATACCTTATATGATGGTATATCTTTATATGATGTGATGATGTATGTATACCTTATGGGATGGTATATATATATATATATATATAGATATATATAGTGAAGCATACCCCCTCCTTGCTCTCGTTGGGAAGTTGCGCGCGATGAGGTTGAGCATCCTAGCTCGATGAGCAGGGTGTGGATATTCCCCAGGTCATAGTCATCCATGGTGATTATTATGTGATATACATTATTATTTTAGGGGTGAGAAGTCGTGGGTATGTGTCATTCTCACTTTCCAGTTAGGAGCTATGATTGCTTCCCGGACGTTGTGTGTGTGAGTTGATCACAAGGTGGGTGTCGTTTAGCTCCACCAGGTGGCCCCCAGTTTGCTACGTGGTTTGGGCAACTGGAAGATGATAGCATTGTGAGACTACGTCCTTGAGTTGTAGCTCGTTTGGATGGTTATACATTATTGATGTCATTGGTTACTTGGGTATTGAGGGATTAATGGACCTGAACGACCAACATTGCCAAGGAGTAGTGAAACGGAGGGGGGGGGGGTGTTTGGATTTCGCATTTGCGAGATGTACCACACATGAAACGCAGTGTAATGTTGGGAGTGAGGTGAAGTCAGTCCTTAATGCTCATACATATATATTATATGTATCTCGTTGATCGACAGTGCCAAGGAGTAGTGTAACGGGGGGGGGGGGGGGGGGGGGGGGTTCCTTGTTTGGATTTTTCTTTTGCGAGACGTCCCACGCATGAAACGCCGCGTACTGTTGACAATTGGGAAAAATAATTAATTAATTAATGTAATAATTAGAATTTGGGTTACATGCATCATGCATTGAGGGCACAATGAATCTAAAAAATCAATACTGTCATGAGTAGTGTAACGGGGGGGTTCCTTGTTTGGATTTCGCATTTACGAGACATCCCACGCACGAAACGTAGTGCAGTAATGAGAATTGGGAAAAGTTTAGTCCTTAGCACTTAGATGCTAATAACTCATATATAATTATATGAATATTGATGGTATAACTAGAAAATGGGAAATTCTAGTAATAGAATTCTTATGTATTGTGAATGTGTAGTATGAAGATGTCTTTGTAAACCTTATATGTTAAGAAACTAGACAAATGAAGGAGAACTATAACATTAAAAGTTAAAGTATATGATTTGGATAGAATTCAGATAAGTGTAGATTGCGAGATAAGGTAGATGATTTTAATTGAATATTCGGATTGGGTTTTAGTTATATTTAATTGCCTAATTAGATTTGGGCATTTATTTGGAGGTCACGTGCATTCGTTTAGTTGTGTGCTCTAGTTGAGAGGTGAGTTGGATTTTGATGGAGAGTGAGACTCCACCTTAATCATGTAACAATGCATTTATAATTATTATGGATTTTAATGCACTTGCTATAAACTTTTTTCAACTCGGGCTCTGACCCATTTATATTTTCTCCTGCTATATATTTATATTGTATTATTTTAGGTTTTCCTCCTCAAGGATAGCATTGATGTTCATCCATCTAGTGTATTCGTTGTGCTGTGGCAGTAGCGGACCATTGTGGCACTCTGTCTTAGGAGATTCCTATCTTCTGTATATCTAGAATAAGATTCAGTTTGTGTATCGGGTTTACACCCAAGTGTTGTAGATTAACACTTTTATATTCTTTGTCAGATTATTATATTGTCTGTAACCTGACAGTATATTCGGGTATTTTACCTTGTACATTGTGTTGTACTCTTTTATAATATTGGAGTTCGTATGTATCACTCATCATAGTTAGATGCAATATTGTTTGTTATTGGTTGTGTGGTTTGTTTTTAATTGGTGTTAATTAAAAGTTTTTAAATTTTGGCAATCCGATTTTAATGATTTCTAGTAGTTGGCCTTATATTATTTAGTATTTTCTGTTGATGTTGAGACTGAGCCATTTGAGATACCTGATTTAATGTAGTATAGGGCTGGCCACCCGTTATTATTTTATGCGGGTTGTCACAAAAATCTTGTTCCACATCATGTCATTGGCTATGTGTTGGGTGTTAATGTTGTTTGTGTATAGTTTATTATGATGTGTTTTGTTAATTGTTTCATATTTTGATTTGTCCTTGTTTTGTTTGTGTTTTCATTAAGAAAAATCCAAAAATGTTTTGGGTTTGTATGTTCTGTGTGATATATGTTGTGATCCATGTGTGATTTTTTTTTCACAGACGTTGTTTGCTTGGTTGTTTTGACATATAATTGGCAAATCCAAAAAGATTTTGAGATTGTTTGTTTTGTGTGAGATTATTTTGCGATCCATGTTTGATTTGTTTTTCATACACTTTGTTTGATTTTTTGTTTTGATATATTCTTGAAAAACCCAAAACAAGTATGTTTCCAATTTTAATTGGTGTTAATACATCCTATCTTGGACCGTGACACTGGGTGATCAATACTTTATTAAATTAAATAAGAATATCCAGTCGGTTCATTCTTAGCACAACTGTTGAAAAATAATTTCTTATTAATTCACCTAATAATTAATTAAGCTAAGTGTAAAAACTTTTCCAATTTTAGTTTAATTAAATCCATACCATCATACTGTATAGAATAAGTAACACTCCAACACAAATTGAATTAAAATTCAACAAGTATAAATGTAACTGGAATAAACTCTCCAGTTGAAGTATCTCAATATAACTGATACGGCGGAAATATTGCGTATTTCACCCGTTAACCTACGCGTTATTAGCCCCCTCGGGTATCTTATTCCCTATATTTATGCTCGTTAACCAGACAACCCTCGGATTTCTATGATAACATGTTTCGCAGGTGTTAATTGAGCTTTTGTAGGTATTTGGATGCTAAGTGTGAAGTCCGGATGCGTTTCGCTCGATTTCCGTACACAACCGCACGCGCAAGGGCATTTTAGTCTTTTGACAGCTTGGGCACCTGGCCCGGCATCTACACGGAAGTTGTAGCTCTCCTCGCTAGCTTCGCGTGGCCGCGAACGGTGCGCGATTCCGATGCATAACGACAAAGTTACGGCGATTGGAGCGACGTTGGATTGTATGCCAAAACAGGGAGGATTGCAGGCTGCCCTGCTTGGTCGATCTATTGACCATAAGGGTCGATCGATCGACTCTTCTTATTTTTGCCACGAATTACACTGTCGATCGATCGACCAAAGGGGTCGATCGATCGATCCCCTGTTTTTCTGCAGATATTTTCTTTTCTTTTCTTTCTTCTTTTCTTTTATTCTAACTTACTATATAAGCCAAATTTTGGTTTTGTAATAAGGACCAGCCATATATACGATTTTAGGTTAGATTTAGCTTAGGTTTTTGGGGTTTTGCTTGGTTTCTCTTCAATTCATCTTGGTTTGACATCCATTTGGTTTGTATGATTGACTATTCATCTTCCCTCTCATTTAATATAGATTGTTTTCCCTTTATTCTTGCTTTCTAGATAACTTTCATGCTTTCATAATTAGTTTTATTGCTTTAATTCATGTTTTCTAGTTTAAATTAGTTTAATTTAGTTAATTCACCATGCACCCTTAGATAAATAGGGTCGGGATTTCATTTTCGCCATTTACGGGCCCCGAGCTCCGAAAACTAGGTTTAGTGCAAAATCGCGTTTAATTGAAACCGCGCGTATCAAAGTTGGATTGTTAAGCGTTTATCTTTCTTTGTCACGCAACGTTAGAGTTTATAGCGACAATCCGAATTTAATCCGCGTGCGACCATTTTCCGTTAAATGTTTAATCTCGCAACTTTGGCTTAAATTCCTTATTGTGTGATGTTTATGCTTAATTGGAAATGCTCGATTAGATTGCTTTCGAGCCTTAACTCTAGTTAGTAGTTGTTTTGACCTGTTTGGTAGAATGCGATCCCGATCCTCGCTTTCCTTTATTTAGCGTAACTTCTCATTTTCTTTAGTCACCATAACCACCTATCACCTTTTACACTTTTATTCTTGAAGTAATTAAACAATTAACATCTGAAATTTAATAACTCCCTGTGGATTCTCGATACCCGACTTACCGCTTTACTTTCTTGTCAAGTGTAGCTGTAGTTTAGGTTCTTTTGCACGTCGAGCGGGAGCCGAAATCAACGATAGTGTCCCTACACGAGCACTCGGTTCCCCTCGTGTCAATAACCATCCCAAACAAAATGATAATAATAATATCAATATAAAACTAGTACAACATCCAAAATGGAAATGGAACTACTAGAATCTTGAGCGACATGCCCTAAATGAGCCAAATACTATAAAGAGAGGAATCAAGGAAATTAAAGCGTCAAATCTAGAGCCTCATCTCCACAAACTCGCCAAAATATCCATCCTCTAAGTCGGGCATCCCTCATGCTGGGCACCTGGTAATATAGATATAATATAGAAGATAATATACAAGTAAACGGGCCAGAGACCGAATGTAAAAGATTTTAAAAATAGCAAGTACTTAACAAGTGCAATTAATCAGGTATTATGTACATGTTAGTTCTCGTCTCTCACATGAGAATCTCACCTCTCATCTAGTGTGCAGACCTAACGTAGCTTATTATTCCACAAAACAAGGATCTCAATTATCATCATGTCTCTTCTCATTATCCCGTATTTCCCACATAATACTTTATTTAATTAAACATGTTCATTTCTCTTTAAGATGAACTAGGCCTTTAAATATTAACTATTCACTTACTTAACTCAGTTCCGATTTTATTATTCACTTTTGTCTACTAATTCTCATAGTAGATCACATCATTGTATATATATATATTCATCACACTATTATATATAGTAATACCGCACCTCGCAGATAAAGCTGCGGTGCTCTGCTATCATGTCCAGTTACATCTCTTGTTGTGAAAGGGACTATTTGCTCGACATCTGTTCGAACCATAAATACCACAACACACATATTTTGAGGAGAGCATACTCCCCAGTCGAATGGATCACGCATATACCTACGATGCCATTCAATTGTCGAAACTATCATTAATACCGATAGAACGTGTCCAAGGTCCTATGCTCAAGGTACGAATCTAAAATCCTTCCGAGTGGTCTCATCAGGATAAGACTGACCATAACGAAAAACCTCAACCCCAATATCAAGAAGCGTAGGTATGTCATACAAATAAAAATATAGGTATTCACCCCACCTATATAATATCAGTAAGGTATTCACACAACCCATATGGCAATTCCATACGTAGTATATTTTTTCTCCCTAATATCCTAGTCATTTATTGATTATGACTTTACTTATTAACATATGTTTCCCGAGATTTTCTCACCACTCGAAAGTTAACCAGTATTTCGCAAACAAATTTAGTAGGTAATGGTCTACACCCTACTGGTCCATGTCATCCCAAATCCCGAATTTTCACAAATTCATATTATCCTCAAACAGATTTATTCTTCGATAAACTCTAATTTCTTTTAATCCATTATTATATTCTCAAGGATTAATTCACATAAAAATAATTTTCGCTTCTCAATTACCACCCTACTATTCTTCCTTAAATCCCATTATGCTATAATTAATTTAAACTAAGCATTCGTGGAAGTGGGGAATTTAATCGAGCCTTAAATAAAAATCAACATATGAATTTTGGGATAGTCCTTCGATCGATAGTCTAGGATCGATCGATTGATCTGGTCGATCGATTGACATTCAAGGTCGGTTGATCCATCGAATAGGTATGAGCCTACTATTTCTGCATATTTGGCCTACTAGTTTAACCAATTTTAATCCTCAAATCATCAATATTAAAATTCCAAACTCCTTATAATTCATTCCACATAATATAACAATACATATAAATGATTCCCAATCATTAAGTAACCTAAAACATCAATAGGTTCGGAATAAACATGTTCTTTCTCTTAATTTCCTGAAAATCCATTTTTATCATTTCTCCACGAATAACATATAAAAACCATATTTTCTTTATCAAATAATTCCAAATTCGTGGATTAAAATATAAAATTAGCAGAAGGTTTATTCTACATATTTCTGATAACAAGGATTCCATTACCATCACAATGGTTTATCTTTAAATCATGCAATTGTCCCAGAATTATATAACTATCCTAACATGGGCATTATACATGCTAATTTTGAACTGATTAAGTCACTTGCCTTTAAATTCAAGGTCTTAACCTTTGGGGATGATAGTCTACTGGTGATCCTCTCCGTTTTTCGACGAACTTCTGGTGGTGGTGGTCGTGTAGGATGACCTTTGGCTTCCTAGTGTGTCTCTTCCTTTCTCAGAAAAACCTCTGCTCTCCTCACTGACTTTTATTTTTCTTTTTGATGAATGAACCTCACTTAGATAAAGTCTTGATTTAAATAAGATAACTCCAAATTCGTAGGTATTGTTCACTTCCCATGTAAAATGACTAAAAGATCCCTCCGAGGCGTTTATTTGGTTCAAAAGTGCCCCGAGACCCAAATCAAACACCCAAATAGACTTTTTCGACTATTCAAACTCTTAGTGACACTATGGTGCCCTCAAAACGACCATTTGAATTACATAAAAATATTTTACTTTTAATTCCTTTAAATATAGTCCCGACATGACTCACACGCATGTTAATTCCCGTAATTGTCTTATTAATCGCTCGCTACAATTTTTATTGAATCATATAAAGTCATAATCATATATTATTTTTAATAACTAAGTAATATTTAACACATATCACATATTACTTTACTCTTGAGTAATATTTATATTTAGTTTAATTTTGAATATCTTAGAATTAATCCTAATTAATCCAATTTTAAAATCATTAAAAATTACGGGGTATTATAGGTTGTTGTGTGCTTGTATTTTGAAACATGTCTTGTGATAACTTATGTTGGTTTTGGGTATAGAGTTTGAGCTTGATGATGCACATACATGATTTTTGATCTTATACCACGTTTGTTGGATATTTGGTCTCATTTGTGTTTGGATACTCAATACTTATCTATTTCAGGTGATTATTTCTTTACTTTTGGAAATATGTGTTTCTTTTCATAGATTCTCATGTGCATTCATATGTTCCACGGTCATGTCCATATGTCGTTGGTATATCTTTTTATGGTAATCATGCTTCACATGCATCATATGATTTTTGTTTTCCATGATACTTTGGATGAAGTATCGAGTTTGGTTGTAAAGATTGAGTGATCTTATTCTTTAATAGTATAAGGTCCATCTAGATTTTAATATCTGTACATTTGAGTTTGTTCATGTTTGTACATATTTTTTTATGTTTTCTTACAAAAAATATGAAAAGACTTTTTCATTTGTTTTTTGTATTTTTGGTTAAATCTCATGGTTAACACGTTGATAAATCTTTGGGATTGAAAATTTTGAAGTTTTATTTCTTAAATGGTTTGTTAACTGATGAAATTGTTGAATGTGTTTTTTCAATGAATGTTTTTCAAAACTATCATGACAAAGAATGAATTTAATTTGACTTTGACGACTTAAAAACTTGTAATCACTTTACACCATACAAATTCACAAATTGTATTGATAAATTGTCATTTTTACAAGAATTTACAAAATTAAAGTTGAAGATAAATATTACACGAGTTTCATAAGCACCTAATGGTCTACTTGCTATAGTATGTAAATTTTATATGCTGAAGTTGAATATAGACCGTTTTGAAGGCGTTGATAAGGAATAACATTATGTGATAATAGTCAATTTTAATTTATATATCATTGGGTAGGTGTAAACTAGGCATGTTAAATTTCAATCAACGAAAAAATAAATGTGTTGGAAAGATCCACAAGCCAAGTGATTAATCTGTAATATAAACAAGATAGGGATTTAGCATTTCAGAAGAATTTATTATAATAATTCGTCATTAATTTTTTCTTAATGTCTCAAGAAATGTAATATGCCGATGATTTTCCATTTTATTCACATGCAAGCTCATAATATTCTTAGCTTACTCTTTTTATGTTTCCAATGTTAAATTGGACATGTTTCATTTGCATAACGCTTGTAATGAATTTTGATTTGGAAAATCTTTAGTGACATTACATTTTAGTATGTGTTATCTTGTATGCTTTTTATGATTGTTTGGTTTTGCGATTTGACATTGTGTTTTTCCCTATATGTTTGTATTTTTGGTTTGTGCTATCGATGTTCATTTTCTCTTTAGTGTTTGCACATGTTGGTGGGTGGATCTTTTGGTTGGTTTGGATATTTTGAAACTATTTTGTTCGAAGAAGTGTTTTGTGATGATTTGTGATTAGGGATGAGAAATTCTTTTCAATTGAGTGATAAGGTTAGTGTCTGACTTGATTTGCAAGTGTTTGTGTTCGTGTTGTGTGAGAATATTTTAGTTGAATATAATTTTTTGGGTTTTCTATTCGCACAGTCCCCAAATTAACCTGTTTGAACGATTATTACCATATATAATTCTCGAGGCTTTCTTCCTTGTTTTGTGTGCATGACCAAAAGGACACCATGTGTACTCCACCATTCTAACAACTCAGGATATTTTTCAGATATTTATTTTGTTTAGTCATGTGTGAATTATTCTCCTATTTTCAGTATATTTGTTTTGTTCCCCATTAGTTTTATATGATTCATTATTGTTAATTGTTCATAAATGTTTTGTTTCACATGTTTTATCCCTCCTTATCTCTATTGTGCTCATTTGTTAGTAGGGGGTATATTTGTTAGTAAGGATATTTGTTAGTAAAGTGAAGATTCATATCATTCATATTCCATTCATGCTTTATGATAGGGGAGATAGTTCTTAATTCTTGTGTCACTTGGATGTTTAGGGAATATGATCTCAGGATGTATTGTTGGTTTGTTTCATTTTTTTGGGGACATTTGATATTGTCATATGCTTGTTTGATACATGTTTTGAGTATGATCTGTATGGGGATTTTGATATGATTGTTTGTTCATTGTTTTATTGTATGTTTGATTAAGGGGAGTTTTATTTCGTTATGATTTATCTATCATATATCTCTATCTCATCATTTATATTTATTGATATCATTTTTTGGAAGGATTACCATGAGTTACTTCATTTGCATGTTCTTCATAACCATTTCTTATTGTTGCGAAATCTTAAGATTTCATCACTGATACATGACCAATAAGCTTACATTCGAGTATTGAGTGGGTCATATGGATTTCGTGCTGTAGAAAGCCTCTCTCATTATATGGCTAATGTGGAATGAGGTTTGATTGTCGTCATAAAGACATTATGGGTTGGGGGGTTCCACGAAATAGTCAAAGGGGGATATTACAAATGTAAATATTTGTATTTAATATAATTGACTATCTTATGTGTCAAAACATTTGAGTCATGCACTATGTCAAGCCCGAAAGCACGATTACCAATAGATGAGTTACATTGTCTTTGTCGTTTACCAATGGAGATTTTGGTTTGAAGACATGAAGACCACTAGGTTTTGAAGCAATCGGTTGTTGAACTTGAAGTGTATCCTTTATGGAGTTTGATTAAACTTTGGTTATTGAATACATGGATTTTGAAAATTTAGATATTTATCCATAAAATTATTTTTGAAAAATACTTTTTTGAGTAGTATTTTTGTTTTTAAAAAAATGGGAAGAAGGCTTATTTGAGAAAAAAATTGATATACTTTTTAAAGGTCTGTGGTCTAAGCCATTCGCAAGACCGAGAACTTAAATAGTTCACATGGTTAGTAACAAATCATGCACGTGGCTTTGGCTCAAAATCGAGTTGTTGACTAACTGACAAACATTGTGCGCACAGGAAAACTCAATCGTGTGCAAGATGAAGCTAGAATTTGAAAATTTACGATAAATATGCTTATTTCCCTGCCATTATTTATAACTATTTTCTCGCATTTCACATTACATTATATGAGGAGTTTTCCGTGTTAGAGAGATTTTATTTCTACCTCTAATTGAAATTTAATATTGTGCTGAGAGTTTGTGACATTTTTAGATCTATAAGGAGATATACAATTCAGAGGATTTCAATCCACAAATTAGCCAAGTTTGCATATATTTATGACTAAACCACTTGATATATATTCTCAGGTATAAAATATATATATTCTAGATATTGAGACTTGGAGCATGATGTGGATCTAGGGTGGAGAACGAACTTTCGTGTTCGAGTGACGGAGTTTCACTTGGATTGGTCATTGAAATGGGGGAGAGTCGTAATATTTCTCGACAAATTCTTGTATGTAAACTTAATTTATTTATCTGTATCATCAAAAGAAATTTTTTAATTTTAATGAGATGTTAGGTCATATTGAGTATTTTACCCATAGGTTGGGGTTTTTCCTCGTATAACTGGGGTTATGTGTTTTTCTATGGTTGCTTGTTATTTTTAATTATTAATTGTGTTTATTTGATTACAATTACATTTGACAACCTTGAGATTTAAAAAATTTGAACTAGATCTACATTTTGTGAAATTGAAACATAAAATTTGGCCCAATTTTTTGTAATAACCTATTCACCACCTAGGTTATTTTGAGAGACACACACTTCCATTTTCAATTGGTACGAGAGCACGGCCTCTCAATTAGTCTTTACATACTAAATAGATCCTAGTTTTTTCGTTTGTATTTGTTTGATTGTATTTTTAACCATGGATATAAAGGATTTTAATGATGTGTGTGTGAGTATAGACAACTTCATTTTTCCTCATCTTCATCATTTGCTAAAAAAAAATCACATGCATCGAGTGCATGTCGTTATAAGATTCCTCAAAATGAAAATGATGTGAGTGGTAAAGAGAAAATGAGTGAAATCAATTATGCATAGAAGAAGTTATTTTGTGATTCACTCAAGTTGAAAAATTCAAAAAAAAAAATGTGAAATGATATCAAAGTGTTTGAAGAAGAGAGTGGTTTGTTGAAAGAGAAAGACGAAACGATTTTAGAACTCAAACTTGAGTTAAAGCGTGTTAATATAAAAAATTCGTCTTTAAAAAAAAAGGTGAGCCCCTTGAAATGAAATGTACACTTAAAAGGAGCTCAAAATGTTTGAAATGAAGGAAATATAATATCAAAAGGAGGTTGTGTCACTAAAAAATGATTTGTCTGGTGCTTTTAAGGTGAAACTTTCTTTAGAGAAAAGATCGAAATTGATGAAAAAAATAATTTTTGAAAAAGCCATGATTCTATATGTTATGAAAGGTATTCAATTTCGCTATTTTGATTATCCTTCTAAGTATTCTATTATATTTTATAGTGAACGAAGATGATAATCAATTGGATTACACTGAAGTTAAGAATTTTAAATTTGCTTCTAAAGGAAAACAATTTAAGAAGAATGTTTTATCTATCAATAGTACAAATGTAAAGGTTTCTAAAATTGAGAAGAATTTAAATATAAATCAACCTATGTTTGCTGAAAAGACTAAAGAGATAGAAAATGAAAGAAAACTTTTTAACAAACAAAATTATCACTTTAAGCGTCATGGAAATTATTTTAAAAGAGAAAGAATTTTCCAAAGTAAAAAAGATAAGTGTTTCAACAAAAGGAATGTGAACGTTGCTCATAAAAGATTTCAAAACTACAACTGATCTTATGTTTTCACGAGAGGACACTTGCGATGTTTTTGTTATAAAATTCAAAGGGATATGCAGCATTCATATTCTAAATTTCGAAGAACAAATTGAATTTCAAGGAGTAAATTCTAAACATGAAAATGAAATGAAGAAACCTCAAGAGAAACTGATGGATTTGAATAAAAATCAATCAAGTGAAGCCCAACCATTTTTGTGTGGAGAAAAAAATGGTTTTCAGAAAATACGTTTTTATACTATTCTCCAACCATTTGAGGGTTCCTAACTTTTGTCTTACAATTCACAATCCCACTTGATTTTTTGTGAGTTGTTTTGTGGAACCTAAAACATAGTTTGCTATTGTTCATTCTTTATGGGGAGATCTCTACAATTGAGAGTTATATTCTATTATGGAGGGAGTCTCTGCGAAGTTTTAAGACGACGTGTCCTTGTGGTAATGCTACGTGTGATCCACTGCTGATTCCTAGCTCTTTCTTTGAAGGTTTGATAAAGCCACAATGCATTATACTCGTGGGCGATTTTCAAATTGTTTGTAAGTCAATGGTCTTCTGAACTTATCAGAGTTCTAGAAATAAAAAGGTTCTGAGACTGAGGGGATTTTTCCCGAACTTTGTGTCACATACTTTATTTTTGATGGTTTGACACTTGTACGCATGTAGCTATTTGAGTTTAAGCGATGAGTTGATTTGACTCATAAATTGACACCAATTAAATATGTTTGTAAAGTCTTAACCCGTATCGAGGAGAGATATTATAGAATATCTAGTTCCATCCTGGAACTACAAATACGACAGCCTCGCAATTATTTGCTTGCTATCGCTCTGACTAAACAATAATATTTCCACTCGTATAACACATATAACATGAGTATCACAAACCACATATACTTTTTTATATATCATCACTCTCCTTAGCGAATGAAGGAAAATAAAACCTCCCTACCGTGGGAATTATATAAATACACTATCTATTTTAGCATCGATACCACCACAAGCTCAAAGTACACACTCGAATATAAGGTTAATAAAATGCTACTCCATATTGCCACATCGAATAGACCACCCTCAACCAAGGTGGAATTCCCGCCAACATTCTTGCCAATTTCTTTCGCCACTTCCAATGGTTCCCTAATACAATACTCTAGTCTTATCTGAACCGAACTAATTCCATCTATGCCCTGACTAGGCATCCTATTCCTGCCCTGTTTCTCCAATCCACGAGATCAAATGCGTGGTTCTATATTCCACGTCATACCCGTTTCTTCATCTTAGCCACCCTGACAATTTCCTTCGTAGTTACCTTAACTTTCTCAATAAAAGAGAACATGCTACCAGCCTCCCCTTCCTTATTTCAATGATTTTTTCTCCAGAAGGATGTCTACCAATGGGGTTTCATGAACACTACATATACGTAAGTGTGGGTAATGCTCACTCATGAGCCTATCATTCCACTAAAGGGCTCTTTCTTCCTTGTACTTACCTTAATTCGGTGCGTGGTTTCCGTAATTGTATAACTCTTTATTCACGATCGCCCTATGACCGATACTCATGTGAATACTTGAGAGTCTATCTTCTCCTCATTCCTGATTTTCTCAAGAAACTTGTCGTTGATAACATCTACCGGGTTTCTCTACGAGCAAAACTTCCTGCTTTACCAAATATGGCGACTACCGTTCCCTCTATTTCAACATTACTCCAATGGGTGAAAAAATTTCCTCAACTTTTTGCAAATGGGCATTTCTATATCCCTCTCCAGGTAAAAGTTCCTGGGCCATATACTTCCCCCAAGTAAGGTTACACTTCCTCCATCTGACTTACTTCAACATGTGGCCCTTATCAAAGACTTTTCAACCTCAAATTAACGTCGCTTGGAATCCCAAGTTTAGTAACACTCTCTACTTGTAGCGGTACTTGGAAAACTATATCTACTATACTTAGTAGTCCCGGTAGCAATATAAGATAATGCTACGAAAGGAGCGACCTCCAAAGTGGTCCTCATCCCCGACTACATCATACAACTCAGACTAACCCTGTCTCATGGTGCCCCCATAACGTCCTCCCCTGACGCCGTTCAACATTCAACCTACGGATCCCAAAAGAGCATGTAAAATATTTACTAATATCTAGCATTATGGCGGGAGAATGAAATCTCACAAGATAAATCAACGATCTTAATCCTAAGGCTCTATCACAAATCAAAAGTAACGTAGAAGACGTAGTACGTCCGCACAAATTCCTAAAGACACTAGAACCTAATTCTCTGATACCATCTGTGACAAATTGAGGTGGACAGGACGCTGAGGGTGACGCCGGCCTTAGGTGATGTGGAGAGGGTGGTCTTTGGAAATTTTCTCCGTTTGTCTCTGTTGATGGAGCTACTATTGAGGAGGACGATCATGAGAGAAATGGATAGAAGGTCCGTTAGATGGCCTTTTATTCATTCTATTGGTGCTGGGAGGCTTATTGGTGGCGACGAGTGGTGACATCACGACCTTGTGGTTTTTACCATTTTTTAGGGTGTTCTCGGACATCCGTCTTTATGATTGGGGGAGCTAAACTTTGGTGACCCTTTATTATACTCTCGATGCATTCATTCAGTGCTGCCGGTAGTCTTTTACTGGAGCCACGTATATTTTGTAGGTATTCTTTATTTTTTTTTGGCATTTTTCCTTTATGCATTCGCATTTTCCTTCATGCGCTCTTTCTTGATTTCTTAAATGCTGGCCTTTGCCCTTTGCAGATGTGGTTTTATGAGGTTATTGGTTTAAATACCCAAATGATAGCTTTGAAGGATGACCCTTTTGGGGACTTCTGCCAGATGTAACAGTGGCGGAGGTCCAACTGACACTTGAAGAAATCTCTCTCTAGAGGCGGTGCGTGAGGTCTTGAATGTCCTGATGAGCGAGAGGGTAAGCCCTCATTTGCTCTTGATGGGGATTTATAGGTGACCTTTTATCCTTGGGGGACAGCCATTTAGCACACTGCGGTGACTAGGGGACATGCGTAGATGTAACGTCTACTAGCACATGAATTTCGCCACTCTTGGTACCTCGAGGAGAAGGTAGCCTGACAGATCGTTGAGGACAAGATTATGGTAACATCGATGAAGCCCCTTATGTTCATGAGGCGAGTGTAGGAGATATCAAAGGATGACCAAGTGGCGGGGATGACAGGAGAGTTGTACTTATTGTATACCGACACGGCTGTGATGTATGATTATACGAATTTCATGTCAAGCTGGTTGATGCCACCAGGTATATACGATGTGATGCATATTTCTCACGCGGGTTCGAGTCAGCAGGTGGGGTCTTCTCGCAGTGTGGGAGGTGTGATGATGACTTCATAGGCTCTCTTTGTACTACTGGGTTCACCTGGTTACAACATCCAATGAGCTGATGGAGGGTCAGTGTGTTTACAGCATTGTCCCAATGCGATGGACCTAGAGAAGTTGGTCCTGACAAAAGAGGTCCTTTAACCTGAGGTACACTTTGTGTTTCTTTGTCTTTTGATTTTCAAATTCCTTTCTTTTCCTTTCACACTTGACTGATTTGATTTTTTCTATTTTCTTTTATAGCACATCCGGGTCTCCACCACTTGGCTGAGGGATATAAGGGATTGCATATCTTCGGTGACTCATTATATCTGTGGGGTGGTTTCGGCCCCTTCTTGATAGGTGTCGTCTGCCTCATCCAGGGAAGGGTCGAGTTCTGGAAAAGGTGGCACATCGTCTCGTCGCAGGGGGAAGAGGGCGCGCCGTAGGGATGGACGCTCTTAAAGAGAAAGAAGAGAAAAAAAGTGAGAGAAAGTTGGGTTTGGGCTGAGTCTTGTTGTTTTTTATAGTTTTTCCTGCAAGATATCAATGTGATACAGAAAATAATATATGGACATAAAATTGAAGTTTTTATTAATTTATGTTTCAGTGATTAATGCACATGCTCTTTTTTTACTTTGCAGCTGAGACCATGAAAAGAATTTGAAAATTGATTTGAGAAGGATTTTATTTTAAAATGGGATAAGTAAAATCAAGAGGAAATTCAGAATTCCTTAAGATAATTTTTTTTATTGAGTTTTTCGAATTTGATAAAAGATGAAAAAGGGGATTTTCTCAAAATAGGGGGCTACCGATCGGCATTACCCATGTACTGCGTATCGACATATCGGTCCAGTCCAATCAAACCAAGGCTATGATTGTAGTTTCTTCAATTGCTTGGTACTTGGTGGGGGAAAGTTTTACTCCAATTTTTGCAGGGCTTCTTGTCTTTGCTTGAGAGTTTTAAAGTGTAAATAGGGGTGTGAATGGGGATTTTCTCCTCACACTTTCATTTTCCTTCTCCTTTATATTCTTATTTCCTCATTATCTTCTTATTTTTCAAGATGGATCTCCCTATTAGCATTGAATTCTCCAACTACCTTGAAGCCTTGGAAGCTATATGTTCTTACAATGTTGATTATGACTCTTTCCACATGCGTCGAGTCTCTTTGTGTCACAACCGTCCCATTGAGTGGAATATGCTGACGGTGGCAGTGGAATTTTGGTACCCCAAGGACCATGTCTTTCACTTCGGTTTGGATGAAATTTGTCCTACCTACGAGGAATTTTCTGCCACACTGAGGATTTATACGGCTTTTGCCTGAGTTTTCCCACTCTCCTAGGGAATTGTTGGATGGAATTCTCCATATCTAGCCTTCACTAGACAGGCCATTGATTATAGGAGGCCTGATTTGTCTTTCGGCAGTGCTGCGATCCGTGCATTCGCAGGATGTGGGTGATATCGGCTATACTGGAGCCATTATTCTGATCTAGATTTCAAAAGTGTTGTTAGTGGATGGGGGAATGCTAGTGGATACCTAACTGGCAGCTATCATTTCCTGGATGTCATACCATCGCAATCCTGTGACGGTGATATCGGTGGATACTTTAAATGGCCAGGATGGCTGGCGGGTGGGTCGTTCTGACTTTTTGAGGGTTAGTCATGTAATGTTATTCATGTGGCAGTCAAAGAGGTTTTGTATGGTGATTCCACCTGAGTATACTTTGTTGGCAGTGTCAAACTTCTTCTCGCGCTATTTCATTACCTTAGGACTGGACATTGAGAGTTGGGGGGACTGGTTTGTACAACACGGGGTTCAAGGCTTTCTCTGGTCAATGCCATGGTGGGGGGAGATGCTATCCTTTCTTGAACTCGGGGAGTACCAATATGTTTGGTTATTAGACCTCATACAGATCTCTTTATACTTTTCCTGGCAGCTGTTACGCCAATTTGGTTGGGAACAAATTGTGCCACCACGGACACCGAACTTCTTTCGTGTGGTCAACCATGTTATAATACCCATGTAGGGTATGGTGTAATTTACACATTTGTTGAAGATTGGGAATGAATATGGTTGGGTTTAAATCATGAATTGAAATAGGAATGCATGTAGATATGTTCCTTGATGTTGATAATACAAAATTAAAGGATTGGGATGGTTTATATGAATAAAATTTGTGTTCTTGGTTATATATGTTAAGAACATGATAAAACTAGGATTTTACGGAATTTTTAAAGATAATCGGATCTTGAAATGAAATCCTGATGAATAAATGATAATTTTACATTGGAAATCATTCTTATACGTTCATATAATGCTTATACCTGTGGGTTTGAAATGTGGTGATGTTTCATGAAGAATTGAGAGAGATATTATCATGAGAAAATCATAAAAATATAAGGAATAAAAGACCTACTACATTTCAAATCGATTCTTCCCAAAGGCGAATAGATTTGGTACGCGAATCGATTCAGCCTCCTGGGGAATCGATTCGGCTTCCTAGAAAACCACAATTTTGCCCTTTTATTTATATATCCCCATGAATTAAATTGCGCAAAACCTTGGTGATAGTTTAGTAATTATGTGGAGAATTAGGGGAGATGAGTACGCATGGAGTTACGGCTTGATATTTATTAGTAAGGGTTACGTTGGGATAATTAACCAATGGTAGTAAATCAAGTGAATTGTGCCCCGGGAAAATTAGGATTTGGATTACGGGAAGGGATGACCAGAATCTAAGACTATAACCAGTAGGGTATAAGTGTAATAACTACTAAATTAATTTAAGGGGTAATAATAGGCCATTCGGATAGAGAATAATACAAGGGAATATACGTTAGAGAGTTATATTATGAAAAATTGGTGCGGTGAGTATTTGAGAAATAAATACTATGTACGGATGATTAATATAGGTTGAGTGTATACCTATACGGTTTTATTATTATAGGTCGTGTGTGCGCCTTTATTTAATACACATATGGATAGGTTGTGTGTATGTCTAATATATGCTTTTATGTATGTGAACATTCCTATTCTACTTACTATCACAGAGGCTCTGCGCAGTGGGCGATCCCACCTTGATGATTCCAGTCTAGTCTGGAATTGTGCCCAGAGGCTACTACTGATAGTGGATACCTATGTGAGAGAAATAGTGATGCCGAAAGATTTTTTGCGTACACTAGGTATGTGCGCAGTCCCAAAGACTTAGTACTTTGTTCGCCTCCAATATGTGTTGTATTCATTTTGGGTTCGAGGAGACATTTCTAACTACAAGTCCTTGATTTGGTACGAGAGGTACATGGAGTTGATAGTAGAGTATGCATATGTGCATCACAGGGGCCAGTCCGATGGATGCTATATATATATATATATATATATATATATACATACATATACCTAGATGTGTTATTCTACTTATGTATGATAGTAGTAAGACTAGATAGTGTGTATCTAAACAATGATTAAACTACTTATGTGTAAAAGTAGGGAGAATAGATAGTGTATACCTAAACAAGGATTAATATACTGATGTGTAAATAGTAGAAGTGATAGATAGTGCATATCTAAATATAAATTAAGTAAGAGAAACCTAATGAGATGACTTAAATGATAACATAGGTGAAAGGTTAGCTTTGGTTTAATAATAACATATGGGAGATGTTAATTATTAATCGGATCGATTGAATACTGTATGGGAGGTACGGGTGAGCTACATTGATTACTAGTTAGTTAGATACCTAGTTAGTTTAGGTAGTATGACTAGCTGGGCTTGGTTGTAAAAGTTTGGCGCGCACTATAGATGAGAGGTTAAGATTTCAAGCGAGTGTTCACAACTTAACATGTGTATCTAATAACTGTTCATTAAAATTAAATTTTAAATGCTTTATAAATATTTTCAAAAGAACTTTGGGATCTTACCCGTACTTGCAGAACTTTTTCCAAAACCTTTTAGCTATCCAGCCACAAGGACGCCAAGTACGATGATCTGTTCCAAGGATGCGTAGCTGTAACACGTGTGGATGGATGCCGGGATTGATTAGACGCTTCAATTCTTCATTCCTAGAGTATGATTCCTTATTCAATATTTCATTTGGGAATGTTTCCCTCAACATTTTTTTATTACAGTTACACTTTGAATTTTTGTTTTCATTCAGTTGGACTTTTCATCAGGTTTGGTTTTGGGATTTTATCTTAACCGATGGTTATTCGGTACATGCTTTAAATATCTGTTTTGTCCGGACTCATATATTATGTTGTGAATGGTTTAATTTATAGTTTCGTATGTTTTTTTATTTAACAAAAGATAAAAATCTGGCACTGGCGTTTTGAATATTAGGAGGTTAGAAAATGTTAAAAGAATTTCGACAGTGATGCTAAGGATGAACCATGTGGGAATCCTTTTTTATGTTGACAAATAACTAATGACCTAGTTTTTAATTAGGCAGGGTGTCACAACAACAATAAAATATCTACGAAGCAATCTCAAAGATAAATATAGAATAACACACACAAAAATAGATATACGGGGTTCAACAACTTGCCTACGACCAGGGAGAGGTTATTGTTCTTATTAGTCTATCTCAAACAATTCGAGTAACATCAACTTCACCTTGGGGTATAGTTTTACATTTATAGATGCCAAAATAAGTGATTGATGAAGAACCCTATATCTTTGGCTCAGTTGATTGTATATTATATAGGTTCTCATCTAGTTTGAAAATTATGACAAAATTTGAGTCCAATCCTTGTTGACCAAAGAATCTGAGACTCTACATTTGATTCTTCTACAAGTTCCTAAAGGTAGTATACCAAAATCATAGACTAGGAATGCATACATAGATTATCTCATACTACATCTGGTTGTGTGCGAGTTAAATCCCTTAAAATCAATTTTCTACTATTTTTGGGAGGTGTTAAATAATTTCTATTATTTTTAGAAATTAATTTTGGCTATAAATAAACCTTAGGGGTTGTTGTACAATTTTTGTTTATGGCTTAAAAGTTGGCTTAGGTAGAAACAGAAAGTGCTAGAGACATTAGGGTGTAAAACCTAATTATTTTGGTACGCATTTTATAACGTGTATTGTTCCAACACGTGATGTTATCTCGTTGGTTGTTTTATGTGTTTCATCCCTCTCACAAATTTGTTTTTTTTTATTGACCTTATATCATTGTTATCAACGATCTGCATATGTTTAGACTTAATCCAAGTGAACCCCTTTTGCCCAATCAATGTTGGTTGTTTTCACCACTTTGTATTATCCATTAGATTGGAAGTAAAATGGTCAAATTTAATCTCAGCCATTGATTGCCACTGAGATTCTCGATCGTTCCTCGAGCACTATATAAACGACCTAAGGCTCAGCCATTTGAGACTTTTGCCTTCGTGCAAACCTAAGAGAAAATTAGAGTTAGAAAGAGAGAGAGAGAGAGAGAGAGAGAGAGAGAATACGAGTTGGAGAGAGAAATAAAACCTTAAACCTAAGTCTACCCAAATCTCACCAGAAAACCCTTTTCTGAGAGTAATTAGTTAGAGATTCGAGTAGTTTATCCTCTATAGTTCTATATCTCTTTCCCAACTTAATCACGTTTGTTAAAATCTCCATTTCTTTTCAAATCGCGTGGTTAGGCCATTGTGATACAGACCCACTTAGATAGATCTTTATCTCGATTTCTTAATTTGAGAAATCTTGTTTTTGTTGGTTATTTTCAAATTTTTATGTTGATTTCAAACCCTAAACCAACAAAATCCTTTCTAAAGACAATTTACTCAAATATTCAGACATAGATCTAGTTGATATCATGATTGGGGATTTCACTTTCTAATATTTCACGTTTTGTGAAATAAGTAAATATTTTCAAATAAAGAAAGTGCATAGGATCTTGGCTAGTTTTTATATTAAGATTCCCTCTTGATATGCGGATATTTGAAAGATCCTAACTCTGATTAGTTTGACTAAATTGATTTTGGAAATCTTGGATGTATAGTGATCTATTTTTAATTTCTTACTCATTCTGTCTGTACTTAAGTGTGTGTGAGCTGTATGCATGTGAGTTAGAGAACATCACCACATACACCTTCACCCTACTACACTGAAAAGTGTTGGTATTAAGATATTTAACCTTAGAGTCGACGTAAAGCTAAAAGGAGTAGAATTACGAAGCCGGGAGAACATCAGCAACATTCGAACGTTGGGAGAAATCAGAAATCACTAGAGGAGTTAATACATTTCTGAACATAGTTTAGGTGTTATTGTGTGTCTTTATTGTTATATAGCCTGTAATCTGTTATTCATTTTTAGTGGACTTTTTACTTTTGTGGCGTAGAGGTCACCGTTGATGTTTCTCCAATTGGGTGGGGTTTTTCCATGTTAAATTGCTTGTGTACACTTCATCTTCCTCGCATCCCTTTCTTAAGGATGTGTTGGTTTATTTTGTATGAAGTTTTGTTTTTCAAATCTGGTAAACCTATAACTCAAATTACTCGTCCATACTATTTTACAAATCTTGTGTTTATTTTTTTTTTAAGAAAAGAGTTTCTTCAACAAACTGTTCACATCCATTTAGATAGTTTAATCTTGTATTAAACAAATTAAGTGGTACTTTTTCAATTGGTATCAGAGCATTGGTTTTTCAAAAATCTTTAGATCTTGAGTTTCTGAAATGGTTTTCTGAAAAAAAAAATTATGGACGAGAAATTTAATGGACTAGTTAACCTGTCCAGGCCCCCTAACTATGATCGAACTAACTTTACTTACTTAAAGGTAAGGATGGTGGTGTGAACATTACCGATCCTGATCCCCGTGGGCAAGCGCATGGAGGAAAGGTTCCTTCGGGTCCCGCACATCCCTCTCAGGAGCGCTTCAGCCGGCGTCGTTTGTGATGTGAAAAAATGTAGTGAGATTTAGAGTCGCCAGTCTATTTTACTCAAAAGAGACAAAAGAAAAAGGGAAAGACACCCCGAAGTATGGCAGCCAAAGACATACTGGTGCGTGCGAAACAAAAATGATTCGGGAAGGGTTCAGAGGCTTAGTTACGAAATGGGAAGGTGTTAGGCACCCATTCTGACCTTTCGGTATCTTATGGATATTTGTTATTTTCCCTTATGTTTCCCCCCATGATATGTGTGCATGTGTATATATATAGAATGGAGGTAGGAATCCTCGACTTATATCATGGGAAAGATAAAGCGAGTCATTCGTAGGAAGATATTAAGAATAATATTAGAAAAATAAGATTTATACGATTACCCCTACGTTGATCGTTATAATGGAATGATAACGCATATGGAGTAAAACATCACGAAGAGCAATTATATAGCATATAAGGAAAATGGATTAAAAAGAAGATAGAAGATAAGGTAAAAAGTGAGAAAAAGGACTCGAGTCTGGGGTTTTACCCCGAGACGCCTACGTAGCCTGTAGAGGCATCAAAGTCCATGTAGTCCGCATCCAAAATGAGGGGTGGGTTTTATCCCATATATAAAAATGTGGAATCTCTTATTTGTGACTGTGTGTGTGTGTGTGTGTGTAGAAAAAAGTGTTTTAGTTGTGAGAAGAGTGTGGAAAAAGTGTGATAATCCCTATTTGGATTTATGAGCAAACCCTCTTTTCTTGTTTTTGGGTTTTATTTATATGAAAATAAGAGATGTGCAATAATACTAAATAAAAGGTATATTAGGATGTGTGAGATGAGATAATAAAAGTGCTAAGTAAGAAAACAAGTTATTAGGAATTCAAGAGAATTTAGGAGAGAGTTTGAGAAAGTTGGACCTTCTTGAAGATCTTGAACTTGATGTTGAATGTTGGAGAGCAGCCCTTGCACTTTGAATGATTATGGAGAGTGGTTAATTCACCAAATTTGATGAAAGGGATGATAAAAAGTGGGAGTAAAAGGAGGATTTGGAAGTATAAATCACGCTGACTTCAAGAGAGGTTTCTAGGATTCATTGAGAGGGATTTTTTATCAGATCTGGGCTCCTCTGGAAAATGAGGTGAAGACCTCCTTTTATAGCCCCAGGGGACTACCGATCGTCATTTCCACGCCACTACCTATCAGCAGGTGCCTATAGGAAGGGTCTGGAACCTCCCATTTGGTAGTGCACTTCAGGCTTTTTCGAGAAATCGGTCGTCGAGGGCAAACCGTTGGTCAGAATAGTGCACGGGGGCATATCATTGGAAAGGTTATTTTGAGACCTTGGAAACTCCTTTGGACCACTCCCGGGTTTGGGAGTTGACTTTGGGTCAAATATGGCTTGAAAGCGTTTGTAGGTTCATTGGACCGGGAATCGTGCGGACGCAAACGGATCATTCGTACGCATGGTAAATCCGAATCGCACACGGGGCATACCGTTGGACAAGTTAGGAGATGTACTTGTACATTCCAAAGAGTTTGACCCTATTTGGATAGTTGACATTGGTTAATGGGGCCCGGGAAGCGCTCAATGGCTTCCTGGAGTCAAATGGATCGTTCGTCCGCATGGAAAGTCGGAATCGCACACGGGGCGGACCATTGGAAAGGTTATTAAGGTCCCTTTGAATATTAATTCAGTCTAGGTAAATCTGAAGAGTTGACGTAGGTTAAACAGAGGCCGAGAGCGCCCAGTGGCCTCTCGATCAAGTTTCGAACGCAAACAGATCATTCGTCTGCTTGGTAAGTCAAAATCACGCATGGGGCGGACTGTTGGAAAGGGTATTAAGGGACCTTTGAGGATTCATTCAGTCTCGATCGAGACGAAGAGTTTGACTTTTGGGTAAAACTGAGCCGGGGAGTGCCCGATGGCTTTCAGGTCAGTACTCGGGACGTGACTAGGGTTTCAAGTTTTGAAGGGAGGTACTAGGGACCTAAGGAGAGTCAGGGGTTATAGAATGGGGTGTCTACAGATCCCCTTGACGGGTGAGTTTGGAACAAATGATGACGGTCGAATAGGAACCACATGATGCCTTTGAGGGATTATGACCGATTCAGAGGGTCGAGGTCGATTATGAGGACCTAAGGAGTGTGGAGGGGATGACCAATTCTTCGGATCAAAGCCGAATCTACGGGCTTAGGGTAAAGCTCTAGTGAGGTCAATTCTGACCTAAAGAGTGGTGACGATCGAGGACCGAGGTCAATTCTGACCTAACTTAGGTTACAATCCATGACCCCAGCGAATTCTGACCCAAGAGTGGTGACGATCGAGGATCGAGGTCAATTCTGACCTAACTCAAGTGACAATCCAAGACAGGGGCAATTCTAACCCAAGAGTGGTGAGGACCGAGGACCGAGGTCAATTCTGACCTAACCTAAGTGACGATCCAAGACTGGGTCCAATTGTAACTAAAAAGTGGTGACGACCGAGGACCGAGGTCAATTATGACATAGCTCAGGTGACGATCCAAGACTGGGGCCAATTCTGACCCAAAAGTGGTGACGATCTAGGACCGAGTTCAATTCTGACTTAACTCAGGTGACGATCCAAGACCGAGGCCAATTCTGACCCAAATGTGGTGACAACTGAGGACCGTGGCCAATTATGACCTAACTTAGGTGACGATCCAAGACCGGAGCCAATTCTGACCCAAGAGTGGTGACGACCGAGGACCAAGGTCAATTCCGACCTAACTTAGGTGACGATCTAAGACCATGGCCAATTCTGACCCAAGACTGGTGAAAACCGAGGATCGGGGTTAATTTTGACATAACTTAGGTGACAATCCTAGATTGAGGCCAATTCTGACCCGAGAGTGGTGACGACCGAGTACCGAGGTCAATTATAACCAAACTTAGGTAGAGATCCAAGATCGGGGCCAATTCTGACCCAAAATTGGTGATGACCAAGGACCGAGGTGAATTATAAACTAACTTAGGTGACGATCCAAGACCGGGGTCAATTCTGACCGAAGAGTTGTGATGATCGAGGACCGAGGTCAATTATGACCTAACTCAGGTGACGATCCAAGACTGGGGCCAATTCTGAACCAAGAGTGGTGACGATCGAGGACCGAGGTCAATTCTGACATAACTCAAGTGACGATCCAAGACCTGGGCCAATTATGACCCAAGAGTGGTGACGACCGAGGAACGAGGTCAATTCTGACCTAACTCAAGTGACGATCCAAGACCGAGGCCAATTCTGACCCAAGAGTGGTGACGACCGAGGACCAATTCCAATTCTGTCCTAACTTAGGTGACGATCTAATACTGGCCCAAAACTGACCCAAGAGTGGTGACGACCGAGGATTGAGGTCAATTTTGGCATAACTTAGGTGATGATCCAAGCCCGGGGCAAATTCTGACCCAAGAGTGGTTGAGGATTAGATTTCGGTTTTGCTGGGGAAAGAGCTTTATGATTCTGATATGAGCTGGGGAGGTGATAGCTGGGGGAGATTTTTAGGAGACCTCGTAGGGGGAACAACCTATTTTGGGTGCTGTAAGAGAATTCTGCTGGGGAAGTGGTCAGCTCATCCTTAGGGATTTTCCGGAGCTTTGCCGAGAGGATTTTTCCCTTAGCTTTTGAGGATTATGCTAGGGAGGAGAAGTTTTGCTTGAGGAAATGCAAAATTTTCTTCGTGGAATGGCTATAAATCCCTCCTGGGATTTTTGGGAATTTTTTGAGGATTTTTTGAGGTATCTGGTATTTTATTGGCATTTTTGTACAAAATGTTAAGAGGGATGCCGATAGGCATCGTATGAAGGGTCCCATTAGGAAGTGGCATGAACTTTTGGGTTACCTCGGGAAGGCAAGGGGTCAGTGTCGATCGGTATGGTGAGGAGTGATGCCGATCAGCATGGCGCTTGGCATCCTATATAAAGGGGGCAAATCCCCCCATTTTTTCACAGCTTCTTTTGCTTTCTCTCCCTCAGCGATTCTCTGCAAATTATTTTAGCGTTCTGATCTTCAAGAAATGGCCGCCTTTGTGAGCACTATAATCCACCGAGAGTGGATGACCGTTGATGATTGGGCGAATATGGAGTGGAGGGATAGGGCGCCTCTTTCTTTGGCGAATGAGAATTCCTTTGATGCGTTTGAGCTTGTATCGGATGAGCGGACCTTTCTGTCAGAGCCATCACGTAATCGCTCTTCAAGAGTGATCCCCGGCGGTTATGTAAGTAACCCGACCATTGGCATTCTTATCTTTTTGGTGGTTTTTCTTGTTTGACTTTTGATGAGGCTTTTATTTTTGCCAGTCTGATATCTCTTTGAAGAACATGCATGGCCGTGGGATGACGGGGCTTAAGGATGTCTGGAAGCATCTCCCACATGTGGTGCGTTGGATGGTATCATCTATAGGTTTTGGGCGGTTGGCATCGGTGCTAGATGAGATGCCTCGTTCGACAGCGGTCTTGTGTGCCTTGGAAGAGAGGTGGTGGGACACTACCCACACCTTTCATTTTGGATTAGGGGAGATGACGGTGACCCCTATAGACGTGCAGCAGCTGTTGGGGATGGATTGTGATAGAGAACAAGTAGAGGTGGATTGTTGTTTACGGGTGAGATCATAGGCAGTGCGTGTGACACTTGGTGACGTGGGGAGGATAGTCTCTGGGGATTCCATCCGGTTGTCCTTGTTGAAGGATGTTTTGCTGAGCAAGGTGATTGATGTGGAGGACGGGTTGTAAGTGAGAAATATGGCTTGGTTATTCATTTTTCTAGTGTTGGGAGGTTTCATGGTGGCATCGAGCGGCGACGTCGTTCATTTGTGGTTTCTGTCGTACTTGAGGATGTTTTCGAACATCCTTTTCTATGATTGGGGAAGTCTGACCTTGGCGACCCTTTACTTTTCTATGGATGCATTTAGTCGGTGCTACCAGTAGACCTTTATTGGGGCCACGTACCTTCTTGAGGTATTCTTCAGTTTATGCACTTCTTTTCATTCATTCGCATTTTCCTTTCATGCATTCGCATTTTCCTTATGCGTCTTTTTTTTTCCTTTATGAATTCAGACGTGGTTTTATGAGGTGATTGGGTACAATACTCGCTGATTGCTTTGAAGGACGACACTGTTGGGGACTTTTGTCGCTTATATCAATGGCATAAGGCCAATCGGCAGTCGAAGGGATCTCTCTCCCTGGAGGTGGTGCGTCAGGTCTTGAACGATCTGACGAGTGGTAGGGTAAGACTCTTTCCATTTCAGTCTTGATTTTTGCACCTTTTGATCTTGTATTGATTTGTGCTTTCTTGGAGATTTTCAGGTGACCTTTTATCCCTAGGGGACAACCATTCAGGATGCGGGGGTGACCGGGGTGAATTCGCGGATGAGGCATTTGCTAGTGCATAAGTTCTACCATTCCTGGTATCTTGGGGAGTGGGTATCTCGTCAGATCGATGAGGAGGAGGTTGTCACCCCCGTATCCTCCTACGTCTTTCCGGAAGGACCAACTGATGTTAGAGGATGAGAGGATCGTGGGGATTATTGGCGAGTCCTACTTTCTGTACACCGATACGGCCGCGTCGTATGACTATATGGATTTTTGGATGAGCTGGTTGATGGCGCCCAGGATATATGATGCATTTCCCTTCCCTCCGACAGGTTCGAGTCGGGCGTTGGGTTCTTCCCACAGTGGTGGTGGTCCATTGGCACCTGCGACGGCGGCGACCTCGAACGTCCCTTTTGTACCACTGCACACTCCTTCATAGACTATTCGTCGGGATGATAGAGGGATGGTGCCTATGCTGCACCATACTCATGCAATGGATCTGGACGAGTTGGGTTTGACAGAGGAGGTCCTTCGACCTGCGGTATAACTTTATGTTCCTTCCTTTATTTTCTGTTTTGTTCATTCCTGTTTTGATAATGATTTTGTCCTTCCTTGCAGCAAGTCCGGGTGTCGACCAGAGATTGGATACCTTCGGTGACTGTCCATATTCGGGACGCAGTTCCCGTTCCTTCTTCCCTGGTGCCATATGCTTCGTCCCGAGAGGACTCAGTCTTGGTTAGTGGTGGTGCATCATCTCTCCATAGGGAGAAGAGAGCGCATCGAGGTGGTGGAAGCTCTTGAGAGAGAGAGAGAGAGTGAATGGAATGTGGGTTCGGACTGAGTCCCGTTGTTTTTGGCTTTTCTTTCTATTTCCTGCAAAATAATGTAACACAGAGAACATATAAATGAGATGCAATGGAGTTTTTTTACTATCTTTTATTTAATGGTGAATGAATGCATGCACATGCGCTTTTTAATTTGCTACTGAGACCGTAAAATAGGAGTATTTTTTATATTATCAAAGGAAAGATTTTTTATTTAAAAGGGGAAACCCATAAGGAGAAAACAGGATTCTTGAAATTATTTTGAGAATATCAATTTATTTTCATTGAGTTTTTTGATTTGACAAAAGAGGAAAGGTGGAAATTTCCAAAAATGGGGGGTTGCCGATCGGCAAGCACCCTAGCCTACCTATCGGAAGTTTAGTCCAGTACTATTATTTAAAGGTTTGTATTGGTACCCACTTCAGCCCTTGGTACCTTGTGGGGTAGGATTCTTTCCGATTTCTGCAGGGATTATGCCCCTTGTGAGGATTTTTAAGTATAAAAAAGGGGGAAGGGTGGAGTGTTCTCACCACACCTTTGCATCCTCATCTGCCTACCCATTATCTTTTAGTCTTGCAAGATGGCTCTCCCTAGTAGCGTTGAGTTTGTCAATTACCTCGAAGCCTTGGAAGCTAAGTGATCTTATATTATCGAATATGATGCCTTCAATATTCGCCGAGTTTCCTTGTGGCGCAATCGGCCTTGCGGCGGTACAGTTCAGGTACCCCGAAGACCATGTATTATTCTTTGGGTTGGAAGAAGTTTGTCCTACCTATGAGGAATTTTCTACCATACTGGGTGTGAATCGCAGTGTCGCTGCGACTTTGCCCGAATTTTCCCACTCTCCTAGGGACTTATTTATCGGGTTTCTTCATATCTCGCCTTCGGCGGCCAGGTCATTTGTTGCTGGAGGAATGATCTCCCTCCGAACATTACTACAATCCATTCATTTGTGGGAAGTAGGTGATGCAAGCTATTCTGGAGCCGTGGTTCTGGGCCTGGTTTCAAAATTATTTTTGGTGACTGGGGAGGTCCAAGTGGACCCTGAACTTGTGGCCATTACTTCATGGATGTCATATCGTCGTAATCTCGCGACGGTGATATTTGTGGAGACTTTGAATGGCCTGGATGCCCGGAGAAAAGGTCGTTCTGACTTTTTAAGGGATAGCCCTCTGATGTTGTTCATGTGGTTGTATGAGATATTCCACTTGTCGACTCCTCCATAATATCCTTTGTCGACAGTACCAAACTTCTTTTCGCACTATTTAGTCAGCGTTGCCCTGTATGTTGAGAACTGGGAGAATTGGTTTGTAGAGTATGGGGATCGTGGATTGTATTGGTCAGTGCCTTGGTGGGGACAATTGCAGCCTGTTCTAGAGGTAGGAGAGTATTCATATGTGTGGTTGGTTGGTCTCAGCCAGACCTTTTCTTATTTCCCTTGGCCGCTTCTGCTCCAATTTGGCTGGGTGTAGGTCGTGCCCCCTCGAACTTCAAATTTCCTTCCAGCAGAAGATTTGACTGAGAGCCTGCGCCTGCTCCTGTTGCATGTGTCTCTATGGGAAAATCGACGTCCATCGACCCCTCCCTCCCGGTTTGTCGGGAAGGTTTGGCATGTCCCCAAAGATTACATGAGGTGGTTATGGAGGAAAGTAGTCAGTAAGATGTTGGCAGTAAAGACTGGTCAAAGATGAATTGTTTTATCTGACTCCATGGAGGGGGGTGTTGTGGTCTTTTTTAAAATGGTTAAGTCTCATCGATCCATGGAATATTTGCGGAATTCTATTCAGGCAAGGAAAACTTGGGGTCCTCATGATGTAGATGATGAGGGTGCAGGCTCTTCGGGTAGCTGTTAGTAGGAGTCCTGGGGAGTTTATTTATATAATAGGAAATGTATGTGGGGATTTTATTTGGCTTTTTATGGAGGAGGGGAAGGGAGTTATCCCTCTATTTTTTTGATGTAATTTGTACTATAATTTTTTATTAATGAAATAAACAAGTTTCTGATCATCCAGCTGTGCCTTTCGGTGAGTTTTGTATTTTGAATTATCTATACTGATTGGTAAGGCATACATAATCCTTTTGTTCAAATAATTTTAGAATGAACCTCCTTTCTCGGAGGTAAGAAAAGAATAGTATTTTGTGAAAAAGAAAAGGGCCGCACTCATGTGTGGAATATGAGTTGCCTACGTACCTCTTTTTTTTTTTTAAAAAAGTTTTAAAATAGTTTTTGTAGAGGATCAAGCCCACGTAGTTCGGGGTAGAGGGAAATGTAGAGTTTTTTTTAGAATAGAAAGGGGATGAAAAGAGTCGTAGCATGCCGAGATTTCAGACTAGGGGTAGAGTTTCTTGAAATGGTCCAGATTGACTGGATGAGCCATCTCTTTTCCATCCAGGTCAGTGAGTATGGCATCACCGCCGGATAAGATTTTCTTCACAATGTAGGGGCCGCTCCAATTGGGCTTGGATTTCCCTCTGGGGTCCCAGATGGGTTCGATTATCTCTTTGAGGGCTGAATCCCCCTCCCGGACACCGCGATCCTTGACTTTCTTGTTAAATGATCGCTCTATTAGGAAATGGTACCCCTGTATGTGATAAAGGGCTTTTAATCATCTTTCATATAGAAGGGATAGCTCATCAAGACGGCTTTGGCATCAGTCTTCTTCACTAACCTTGCTTTCGAGCATGACGCGTAGCGAGGCTATATCCAGCTCCACAGGGATTACAGTTTCCATGCCGTAGACCAGGGAGAAAGGGGTAGCCCCAGTAGACGTTCGGATTGAGGTTAGATAGCCCCAGAGGGCGTATGGGATCCGGTCGGCCCAATCCCTATAGCTTTTGGTCATCTTGTGGGTGATGGCTTTGAGGTTCTTGTTGGCGGCTTCAACTGCACCATTGGTTTGAGGTCAGTAGGGAGAAGATTTGTGTCTCTGAATCTCGTACTCATTGATAACTTCTGTGACTTCTGCCTAGAAGTGTAACCCGTTATCTGATACTAGCTCATGTGGGACCCCATATCAGCAGATGATATTCTTCTTGATGAATTTGGCCGCTTTCTTGGCATTCAACACTGCGTATGACTCATCTTCGACCCATTTTGGTGAAGCAATCGATGGATTCAAGGATGAACTCATGTCTGTTCGAAGCCTTTGGTGTAACTTTCCCTATTATGTTGATACCCCAGATGGAGAACGGCCAGGGAGAGGTCATGTTGTATAACTCTCGCGGAGGTAAGTGTTGAAGATTGGAGAATTATTAGCATTTGAGGCATCTACGAACATAGGCAGTGCAATCCTGGGTCATAGTGGTCTAGTAGTATCCCTGTAAGATGATCTTCTTGGCGAGCATGTGACCATTCATTTGGGGTCCGCACTCCCCGCTATGGATTTTCTGCATTATTTTCCCAATCTCAGCCCCTGCGATGCAGTGTAGATGAGTTCCATCTAAATTCCTCTTGAGTAGAGCTTCATGACAGATGATGTACTGTGCGTCCAGTCTTCGAAGGTTCATTCGTTCCTTCTTATTGGAACCCTCGGGATACCTACCATGTTTGAGGAGGCACCAGATATCATAGTACCAGCAATCGGCTAGTTCGGGGTCTTCATTGGATACAAGCTCAATATAGTAGCAATGGGTCGGTTTGTCTTGCTTTTGAACTAGGAAGGGGTCATTGTTATTCCCTTGGGGCATGTCGACCATGGAGGCCAAAGTGGCGAGAGTATCGGCTAGGTTATTCTTTGCTCGGGGTAGGTAATGGAAGGTGATAACTCAGAATCGGGAGGAAACTCTTCTAATTGGGCATGAAAGGGTTGAAGCTTTTCGTCCTTGACTTTCCACTTTCTGAGCACTTGAACGATGATGAGGGTAGAATCCCTGCAGACATCAAGGTATTTAATAGCTTTCTTGAGAGTGACCTTGAGGCCCACTGTGCATGCCTCATATTACGTCATGTTATTGGTGCAAGGGAAATCAAATTTTATGGCGATGGGAGTGTGGGAGTCATCTGGGGCGACCACAAGTATCCCTATGCCACAACCCTTTTTGTTGGTAGCACCATCAAAGAACATTTTCCATCAAAGGAGATCTTGAGTGGTACAGAGGATATTTTCATCTGGGAATTCTGAGATCGAGACATCTGTTTATTCTACAGGGTAGTCAGTGAGGTAGTCAGAGATAGCTCTTCCTTTAACAGCTTTCTGGTTGACGTACACGATATCTAACTCGGTTAGGATCATCAACCATCGGGCCATTCGACTGGATAAGGCAGGTTTCTCAAGAAGGTATTTGATGGGATCCATTCGGGACACAAGTTTGATGGGGAAGGCGAGCATGTAGTGTCGTAATTTTTGGGTGACCCAGATAAGTGTGACACATGCCTTTTCTAAAGTAGTCTAGTTGACCTCGTACCCATCCAGTTTGCGACTGGCATAATGGATAGTTCATTATTTGCGGGAGTCTTCAAGGTATTGGGATAGCAAAGCCCCACCTGCAGTGTCGGTTATGGTTAGGTATTAGAGCAAAGGGAGACCAGGTTGTGGTGGCATAAGAACTGGAGGTTGGGTCAAATATTGTTTGATTGGATCAAAAGCTTCGTGGCAAGCCTGGTTCCAAACCTTGGTTGAATCTTTTCGGAGGATCTTGAAGATTGGTTCACAGATGGAGGTTAGTTGGATGATGAACCGGATGATATATTGTAATTTCCCAAGAAAAACTCGGTCTTCTTTCTATGTTCGGGGTGGTGGCATATCAAGTATGGCCTTCATCTTTCCAGGATCTGCTTTTATCCCCTTTTTACTGACCATGAATCTCAATAGTTTTCCCTTTGTAACGCCCAAGACACACTTTTGTGGATTAAGTCGCATCTGATACTGTCGCAGTTGTTCAAAGAACTTTCAGAGAGAGTGAAGATGAGCTTCTCTAGTTTTGTACTTGATAATCATATCATCCACATAAACCTCGACCTCCTTGTGAATCAGATCGAGCAGGACGATTGTGGCAGCCCTTTGGTAGGTAGCCCCATCATTCTTGATATCGAATGGCATAACGGTGTAGCAAAAGGTCCCCCATGGGGTGATGAATGCGGTTTTCTCTTGGTGGTCGAGGTGCATCTTGATTTAGTTGTATCCGGCAAACCAGTCGACGAATGACTTAAGAGCATGACTGGTTGTGTTGTCCACGATCATGTCGATATTCGGTAGTGGATAATCATCCTTCGGAGAGGCTTTGTTTAAATCTCAGTAATCCACACACATCCGAACCTTTTCTCCTGATTTCGGTACATGTACAATGCTGGCTATAGCCATGTGGGATATTCGATCACTCGAATGAAACCCACGTTCAAATATTTGACCACCTCTTCCTTGACTTTGAGCGACCATTCGGTGCGAAGTTTTCTCAAATTTTTTTTAACCGGCTTGTAATCTAGGAGAGTGGGGATATTGTGTCGTCCTATTTCACGATCGATGCAAGGCATATCATCATACGACCATGTGAAGACATCCATGAACTCCTTCAGAAATTTTTCGATTTGTGCATGCTCATGCTCGTGAAGGGTGGCCACTATCCTAATCTCGCGCAGTTTTTTACTAAAACAGAGATTAATAACAACAGTATCTTCTTCATTAACTTGAAGGCGGTTATGTTGTTTATTATTAACCCTATTTAGATCAGTTAAGAATTGTTCATTTGCAAAATCATCATCATCAAAAGTTTGATTAGAATCTAAACAATTAATGTAAGGCACAATAAGATACTCAAAATCTTAGTTTATTTCATTGATAGGAAAAACAACATTGAGAACCTCATTAAAAGAGGTCTCGGTTACATTTGAGCAAGGATAGACAACAAAAGAAGAAACAGGGTAAACATTAGGGTTAGTGGAGATTTCAAGAGGTAGAACTGGCGCAGCATGCCAGTTGAGGAGCGGTGTATCAGTAACTTTAATCAGACGGGATGGGCCCATTGATGTAGTGCCTGAATGTACCATGCAGAGTGCCAGCCCCAGTATCTATAAGTTGAAAAAATCCTCGGAGTCATTTTCCTCGGTCTCTTCGATATTTTTGATGAGCGGTTGTATGCGGAGTGGGAAACGTTCGGCCCATGGGTAGCTATCTTGGAAAAAGATCTCCATTCCAGGCTTCATCTTCTTGTGTGTGTGGTCGTACCATGGTTCTGGAAAACCGTAAAAGGGGAAGTCTTTGCCTTCTTCGATGAATCGTCCATTCAAGGAGTCTCCTGAGATATTTCAGACGCAGTCTAACCCTCTCTTTGAACGAGACTGGCGGATCATTCTGAGATCTTGTTCTGATGGTTGGTACCTCAAGCCGCAAGGAAGGAAATCTTTTTTCAGTTCGATGGGCTCAAGTATCCCTTGTTGGCTTTGCCCTAACCCCAGTCCGGGCATGAAGTGCATGTTTCTGAACATTTGAATCACATTGACATTGCCATGAGGGTCATATTCGGGATAAACCCTTTCTTTGAAACCGTCCCCTACCGTGAGTAGGAGGGCTTGACTCGAAATCCTAATAGGAGCATATAATTTGACCCGTGTTGTATCTCAAGAATTGGACTGCTGGTGCTTGCACCCTCGACATTTTCGTCGTCGGCCAAAATGGTGATGATTTGGCTGTCGGTGAAGAACTTCAATTTAAGTTGGAGTGAAGAAGACACACCCTTGATATTGTGGAGCCATGGGCATCCGAGAAACAGGTTGAAACAAGCTGGGATGTCTATAACTTGGAATTCAACGTTAGGGTTTATAGGGCCAATCCCTATTGCAAGTTTTATGGATCCCACCACCTCACAACGGGTATTATCGTAGGCACGCACATCGGCAGAGGTTGGAGCGAGGTTGCTTTCTTTCAGGCCTAAACTTTTGAAGGTTCTCAATGGGCAAACATTCAAGGCGGATCCGTTATCACTAAGAGAGTGGCACGGCCTTTCCCATAACATCGACGGAGATGTTGAGTGCATGATTGTGATTCGGCCCAATTCTGGAGATTTCTTCTTCAGAAAATGATAGCGTTCGGGTAGAGGTCAAGTATCCGACCAGTTTTATCGCTTCTTCTGGTGTGGTAGAGGGAGGAACTACAGGTCCAGTGAGTAATTTGATTAAAGCATTTCTGTGTAGCTGGGAAGACATGAAAAACCCCCATAGAGTGATGTTAGCTTGAGTTTTCTTCATTTGATTAAGGATCTTACTCTCCTTAATGGTCATCTCTGGCATAGGAAGTTTTTCAACGCCCTTCCCCTTGTCATTTGTTGGTAGTGAGCTTGGAACTTGCAAATGTCTCCCAGATCTGGTCATGTGATTTACTAAAGGAGGGAAAAACTTAAATCTTATTTCCTCGTAAATCTCAGGTTTCTCTGCCACCCTGTCTATTTCTCCGAGGAGTTCTTTAAATGAGATCATCCCACATATGTCGACTACTGGACCAGCTCTGCCTGAAGCTTGTTCTTCTCTTGATTCTTCGAATCCTTCCCCCCATCCGGTGGCAACAATTTTGTCATTCCCTGTAAAGTTGATGCATTCCACAACTTCAACTTTTTCTTCTTACAAGTTCTCCCATTCCGTGGGGATATGTGTGATTGAAGGGACCAAGCGCTCTTGTAGCTTCAAAGTGTCAAGTAACCCGGTGGTACTGCAAATGCTGTTTGTTTACCTGAATAATCCTTCCATAGTCTGGACGACATCATCTAGGCTGACTTCATTTGTCGGTACCACCCACTTGTCTGAATCTCGATCCCATTTTTGTGCCTCCAAGAACAGTGTGATGAATTTTGGGCAATCGATGTCCATCTATGAGGGCAATTTTATCCCAAAATCTAGAATCTGGTTTAACACCTCTTACAATTCCATACCTCCATTTTTAGAATGGGTACAGACAGTGATGCATGCTCTGGTAAGGAGTGACATCGCCTGATCATCGGGGCTATAGGGCGTAGGAGGAAATATGTGCAAATTAGGGGCGTGATTTGGGTTGATGGATCGAAACTCGGGTTTTGTTCTAAGAATATGGCATTGGTGTGATTTTGGAGTGGGTTATGAGTAGTGTTTGGCTTAGGATTGGCTGGTGGGGCGATGGTACCCCGGTCAATGAGATCTTAGATTACGTTTTGGAGGTGAAACATTGGTCGGTGGTATGGCAAGTAGTTTGGTTGAAGGCGTAATGAGCGTCGGCCATGAAGTTTCTTGGGAGTGGATTTGGCAATGGACGTGGATCCAAGGGCTTAATGAGGTTTTGGCTTAATAGGGCTTGGTAAACTTCGGAGAGAGGAGCATGAAGATTAGTGTATTCCCTTTGGACGGGAGCAGGGCGGCTTTCGGGTGACCATGATGCGGTTGGTTGAGAGATATTGTTATGGTTGAGACTGTAGCATTGGCAGGCTTGTCATACTTTCTAGGGGTGAACTGTTCGGACACTTTCTTTGGTTTAATTTCCTCCTTAACGAGGATTTCCTTGATTTCCACTCCATCCACTCTGAGAGCTCTGAAGTGGGGATAGTATTGTCCTCCCATAGTCGCTCGAACATGGGGCAAGAAGTTCTTCACTATTTTGACTTGTTTTTCCTCGGATGGCCGATTAGTCATGGAAGCTCCTCACTCCCTCCATCGAGTTATGAAGTTACTGACTTATTCCCCAGGATTCTGTTTGAGAAGCTCTAAATCATGATGGGTGACCTCAAGATCTTCGTTGTATTTGTACTGCGATATGAATTCTCGGGATACATCCTCCCAGCTACGGATTCCAGATTCCTCAAGAGATAAAAACCATCGGAGGGCACTATCCTTCAAAGTTTGCTGAAACAATTGGGCCATCACCACTTCAGAAGCCCCTAGTAGAGTCATGGAATGATGATAACTGGGAAGATGAACAATTGGGGTACCAATCCCCCTGAACTTCTCGATATTTGGCTTCTTGAACTTCTCGGGTAACCTCGCTTTAGGATAAGGAGACATGTGGGTGTAGTCCATGTAATTCCTAGAGATACTGACTTGGTAAAACTTCTTGGTGAGCATATTGGGATCCTCTTTGACTTTATTCAACTCCTCCTCCTTTGGATCAGTGACCACATGCCGGTTAGCCATAGGATAGGCAATGTTTGGTATTGGAAGCTGGGAAGGCTGCGGCCCATTGGCAGAAAGGGAACATGGAGAGTGATGATATTCTTTTGGGACCCAAATAGGCTCGGGTGGACCCATATCACGAGGTAACAGGGCCTCGAGCTCTTGAGGAATAGGAACTTAGTTTCATTGCATTTCTTGAACCTCAGCTTGGAGGTTGTCAATCTTTTCCACGAGCTGAGCTAGGATTTTTGGCAGATCCGGTTGTATAATTAGTTCCTGATCTGCATTATCCATGGAACATGGATTAATTTCGGACTCGAAAGAAGTAGTATAGGAACGGATGAAACTCCGGGGTGATTTGACTGATGACCAAAGACAATAGGGAGCCAGGCCGAGGGCTTGCAATCGACCTCAGAAGGCGTAGGATAAGATTGATTTTTGAGAAAAAGGGGAAGAAACTATTTTTGGATTTTTATTAAAAAAGGGAGAAATGTTTTTGGATTTTTAATAAAGAAGGGATAAATGTTTTTGGATTTTTTTTTGATAAATAAGGGAGAAATGCTTTTGGATTTTTTTAAAGAAGGGAGAAATGTTTTTGGATTTTTTGATAAAGAAGGCAGAAATGTTTTTGGATTTGTTTTTAATAATGAAGGGAGAAATGTTTTTGGAGACGGAACTCAACATGATTATTATGATTATTATGTTCTCACTTGTATTTAATTATCCTAAATGCAATGTCGGACGGGACCCGAGGCATGAAAAGTGGGATTCTTAATATATGCAAAGCTACGTTTGGACTTGTAACCAGGCTCGCGGACATGGTCCCGTTTTAAAAAAATGAGCAAAAATTTGGTGGCAGGACGACCCAAAATTTCGGCAGAGTTTCTGGTTGAAATCGGCAATCTAAAGTGCGTGTCCTGGGTTTGACACCTATATGCGGGTATGAAGTTGGTTAGGTGAATCGGCAAGGGTTCCCCGCTTTGGCGTGACTTCTATGATCTACGTCTTGCTCTTGCTGGCAATCGATACGTGTGGACAATCCATTTGATACACCTGAGTGTACATGAATTGCCTCACCATATACCTCATGGGGACGGTACGTGTGAGAGAGAATTCGATATAATCGGCGTACGTGAATAAATTCCCTACAATATACCTCTCGTCATGACTTAGGTAAAGTGGTACGATGCGGGGGAACCATTCGATACACATCGAAGGTACTTGGCCAATGGATGGTAAGAGTCATATCGCTTAGGCTAACTGCGACCTGCCAGACCAGTGCCCATCACGAAGTGACCCTCCAGTTACTGGGTAAAATTTGGTCAATAGCAATGCTCTTTGGTGATATCGTGTGAATCATCCATGATTCTCTTATTAGTATCTTATGAAGAGAATTCCTTTATTGATTATGCCAAACAGGGAACAAAGTACAAGTACCCCAAAAGGTACACCAAGTATAGATGGGTGATTCGTGCAACATGGGGATATACATGTGATCCTAGGTGCACGGGTGGGAAGTCTACATGGATAATTTTCTACAAGTGTGTGAACATAAGCGTAAGCATGGGATACATGTGAGAAAGGGGGATAGGCAGATATGGGGGGAAACATAAACAAATATAGCATCCATGTTAATAGAGTCAAGACCATAAGCAAAAACATACTATAGTCGCCAGCAGAGTCACAACTGTGGCCATCCCTGATCCTGATCCCCGCGGGCAGGCGCATGGAGGAAAGGATCCTTCGGGTCCAGCGCGTCCCTCTCAGGAGCGCTTCGACCGACGTCGTTTGTGGTGTGAAAAAATGTAGAGAGATTTAGGGTTGCCAGTCTATTTTACTCAAAATAGAGAAAAGAAAAAGGGTAAGCCACCCCGAAGGATGGCATCCAAATACATACTGGTGCGTGCGAAACCAAAATGATTCAAGAAGGGTTCGGAGGCTTAGTTACGAAATGGGAAGGTGTTAGGCACCCATTCCGCCCTTTCGGTCTCTCATGGATATTTGCTATTTTCCCTTATGTTTCCCCCCGTGATATGTGTGCATGTGTGTGTGTATATATATATATATAATGGAGGTAGGAATACTCGACTGGTATCATAGGAAAGATAAAGCGAGTCATCCGTTGGAAGATACTAAGAATAATATTAAAAAAATAAGATTTATACGATTACCCCTACGTTGGTCGTTATAATGGAATGATAATGCATATGGAGTAAAATTTCACTAAGAGCAAGCATATAGCATATAAGGAAAATGGATTAGAAAGAAGATAAAAGATAAGGTAAAAAGTGAAAAAAAGGACTCGAGTCTCGGGTTTTACCCCGAGACGCCTACGTAGCCTATAGAGGCATCAAAGTCCACGTAGTTCGCATACAAAATGAGGGGTGGGGTTTATCCCATAAATCCAAATGGGGAATCTTTTATTTGTGAGTGTGTCAGTGTTTGTGTGTGTGTCTGTGTAGAAAAAAGTGTTTTAGTGGTGAGAAGAGTGTGGAAAAAGTGTGAGAATCCCTATTTGGAATTTATGAGCAAACCCTCTTTTCTTGTTTTTGGGTTTTATTTATGTCAAAATAAGAGATGTGCAATAATACTAAATAAAAAGTATATTAGGATGTGTGAGATGAGATAATAAAAGTGCTAAGTAAGAAAACAAGTTATTAGGAATTCAAGAGAATTTGAGAAAGTTGGACTTTCTTGAAGATCTTGACCTTGATCTTGAATGTTGGAGAGAAGGCCTTGCACTTTGAATGACGATGGAGAGTGGTTAATTCACCAAATTTGATGAAAGGGTTGATGAAAAGTGGGAGTAAAAGGAGGATTTGGAAGTTGAAATCACGCTGCCTTCGAGAGAGGCTTCTGGGATTCGTTAAGAGGGATTTTTTTATCAGATCTGGGCTCCTCTTGAAAATGAGGTCAAGACCACGTTTTATAGCCCCATGGGACTGCCGATCGGCATTGCCATGCCACTACCTATTGGCAGGTGCCAATAGGCAGGGTCTGAAACCTGCCATTTCGCAGTGCAATTCAAGCTTTTTCGAGAAATCGGCCATCGATGGCAACCTGTTGGTCAGAATCGCGCACGGGGCATACCATTGGTAAGGTAATGCAGAGACCTTCGAAAGTCCTTTCAATCGCTCCCGGGTTTTGGAGTTGACTTTGGGTTAAATATGGCTCGAAAGCGTTTGTCGGTCCATTGGACGGGGAATCGTGCGGACGCAAACGGATCGTTCGTCTGCATGGTAAATTTGAATCGCGCATGGGGCATACCGTTGGAAATATTAGGAGTTGTAATTAGACATTACAAAGAGTTTGACCCGGTTTGGAGAGTTGACTTTGGTCAACCGGGCCCGAGAAGTTCTTGGTGGCTTCTCAAAGTCAAATGGATCGTTCGTTTGTATGGAAAGTCGGAATCTCACATGGGGGAAGACTATTGGAAGGGGTATTCAGGGCCCATTTGAAGAGTCATTCAGCATCGATTGAGCTGAAGAGTTGACTTAGGTCAAACAGAGCTCGGGAGCGCCTGGTGGCCTCTTGGTTAGGTTTTGGATGCAAACGGATCGTTCGTCCGCATGGTAAGTCAGAATCGCACACGGGGTGAACCATTGGAAAGGGTATTCAAGGCCCTTTGAAGATTCATTCAGTCTTGGCCGAGATGAAAAGTTTGACTTTTAGGTCAAACTGAGCCAGGGATTGCCCGATGGCTTTCAGGTCAGTACTCGGGACGTGACCAGGGTTTACAGTTATGAAGGGAGGTACTAGGGACCTAAGGAGAGTCAGGGGTAATAGAATGTGGTGTCTACCACTGGCATTCATCCAAGGGACTTTGGGAGATGATGTCTCGGAAGTTATTGAAAATGGTTACACCTTTCCTACTAAACCAACTGCTAAAGGCAGTATTGTGAGGATTAGAAAGTTACTAAGTGAATTAACTAAAGAAGAGAAACATGTTTCACTTAAAAATAATAAAGGAAAAAATGCCATATTCATGTCTATAAATGAACACGAATTTAAGAGGATATCAATATGCTCTACCTTTAAAGAAGCACGGGACACCCTAGTGACTCCACATAAGGGTGATACCAGAGTTAGAGCTGCTAAAACTGAAATGTTAATCCAGTAGTATAAGTCCTTAATCATGATAGAGCCTTAGTCATTTGATGACTTCTATATTAGACCAACATACATTGTGACCAAATTGCATGCTAATGGGATTGCTTATGATAAAAAGGGAATTGTCTCTAAAATATTAAGATCACTTCCACAAAAAATGATAATAAGAGATATGCAATTGAGGAGATAGATGATCAAAATCTTACACCTGAACTCCTCAGTAGAAAATTGAGAACTGTGGAAATGGAATTGGAATTTAAGAAACAATTAACCTAGTCCCAAAAGAGGTAGTCTAACTCCAATATTGTTTTTTCATCTAAGTTCACCACACCTGAATTTAGCATACCTAACATTGACTTAGACTCTGATGAGGACCATAATTTTGATACTTTGGATAATCAGATTTCCTTAATATCGAAACAGGTTAAGAAAATTATGAAGTTTTGAAATAAAATAGCAAAATGACAAGGCAAACCTACTTATCCAAATAAATCTCACAACAGTCCTCGTGAGAGAAGACAAGACAAATACAAGTTTGATAATCATAAGAGACCTGAAAAAGACCTTAAAAATGTTGAATGCTATAGACGTGGAAAGTTAGGACACATGGCTAGTGACTGTAGAGTTAACTCAGACAAAATTCACAAACATATTAGGGCTCATTTACGCAAGACTTGGTATGACTCAAGTGACTCTGAAAATGATGAACCTGAGTCATCTAACATCATTGACCCTTATATGTCAGTCTTTGCTAAGATAATCTACAATGATGATGAGGAATTTGATCATACCATGATTGGTATTTTGCCTACTAGTTTATCTGCCTTGCTGCTTGAGAATGTTGATATTGCTTCAAACGTTGTGTGCATGAGTCAAAGGGAATGCTCAATTATTGATGTCAATGGGTGTGTGAGTTCTAAAAATGAACCTATAGGGGACACTAAACACTAAACACTTAGCGACTCTAAAAACGATGACTTTCTTGACATTCACACACTCTACACAAAAACTCTCAAAAAAAGCACTAGGCTTGAAAAAACTGTCAAGTAACTTACCTAGAAGATAGAAACCTTGAGTTTCATGATAAAAAAAATACTGAAGAGTATACTACTCAATGTCTAACTCATGAGAATGAAACAAAAAACTTTGAACAAAAATTGAAAGAGTTGTTTAATTCTATTAAATTTTGGAAAATAAATGCAAAGGAACCTTGTTAGAATTGCATCAAACAAAACAAAAGACATCCACAGTCTTAAAAAAAAATCGCAAAATTTGAAAATAATTCTAAGTGTTTTGAAGATTGTGTAGATGAAAGCAAAACCAATTCTTATGATAGAACTGGAATAGGTTTTTGTCCTAACTCTAAGAGAAATGAAAACGTTAAAATCATAAAGTTTGTGTCTCGTGGAAAAACACCCATTGAAACTTGTCTAGATTTTCAAGGTTTAAACAATGATTTTGATAAAAAAAATAACTGAAGTTAGACATTGGTGAATCAAGCAACTCTAAGCATAATGTTGAACAAAAGACCAAATATTTCTTCCCTTCTATTCGACAAACAAATTCGACGTTTCATCATGTGCCACCTACGAATAAGACTAGACCTCAAAACCTACACACACCTTTGAATAATAAATTTCCTAAGGTTATGAGTTCAACGTACCATATTTACTGCTCCTATTATGATGTTTATGGACATTCCCTTGATGGTTGTTTTTCCAAACGTCTATGTAATCAAGATTATACTTCTCCCATTTACCATAACTTCAACTATTCTAAGACAAGCCGAAACAACTATGTCCTTCCTAAACATCGAGACAAGAAATCTAACTATCGTAATAGAAGGAAAAGTACTAATACTAAAAGATAATCTACAAGAAGGAATCCTAGATTCTATTCTAGACCAATTGCTCCAACTTTTTGTAACAACAATAAAATTGCGCAAAAATCTTTTAATGAAAAGGCAAAAGCTCACGAGTTTTATAAAATACGAGCTAATAAGCACAAATTGAAAATTAGACCAATTTGGGTTAGAAAAGATGATCTATTACCCCAATTAAAATGCAACATAGTTATAAGTGCTTTTAGAGATGAACATACTACAACTCGATGGTATTTAGACTCAGGACATTCCAAATATATGATCGGGAATGATTCCAAACTTTCAAATAAAACCAACTTCTCTAGAGGAAAAGTCTTGTTTGGAGATGGCGTATCAACCCAGATCATTGGTAAAGGAACACTCCATGAAGAACGATTACACATTCTTGATAATGTTCTCTTGGTAAAAGGACTTAAAGCCAATTTACTAAGTATATCACTATTTTGTGACTCCAACCATACTCTCACTTTTTCAAAGAACAATTATAAAATTTTAAATGAAAAAGGTGACTGCATTATTACAGGACTTCGTACTCCAAATAACTGTTACACAGTCAATCCAAGTACAGAGGTCTGTAACATTTCCAAGATGGATGACAATGAGATATGGCATAGTAGGTTGGGTCACATTAACTACGATAATCTTGGAAAATTGTGCTCCCAAGAGATAGTTAGAGGTCTTCCCAAGATCAAAGTAATTTCAAACATTGTTTGTGGTCCATGTCAAGGCTCCCCATAATAAAGTTCAAGATGTTCTATCCACCAAACCTCTAGATCTCATCCAAATGGACCTAGTGGGTCCTTCTCGCACTATTAGTCTTTGTGGCAACATTTACATTCTTGTTATGGTTGATGATTTCACTCGATTTACCAGGGTTGCCTTCTTAAAACATAAATCAGAAACCTTTCAAATGTTTTTGAAAATCTTAGTTCATATAGAAAACAAAAAGGATACCCAAAATAGATAGAATTCGTAGTGATAGAGGAGGAGAATTTATAGATTCAAGTTTCACTAAATATTGTGACTATAATGGTTACAAACTTGAATTTAGTGCTCCTAAGACACCTCAACAAAATGGTATTGCTGAGCGAAAAAATTGCACTCTTCAAGAAATGGCATGTGTGATGATTCATGCAAAAAACCTATCAAAATATTTTTGGGTAGAATCCATTCATACTACCTGTCATATAATCAATCAAGTCTACTTAAGGAAGAATAACAAACAAACATCCTATGATCTTTGGTATGGAAATAAACCTAACCTAAAATACTTTAGAACCTTTGGTAGTACCTGTTGTGTCTATAAGGACATATAGCATCTGTCTAAATTCGAAACCAAAGGTGATAAAGCCATCTTTTTAGGATATTCTCCAAACAGTGCCTATCGTGTCTACAATATTCTTACCAAAACCATGATGGAATCCATTATTTGGTTGTAAGTGACATTAATGTAGAAAGTAAGACCAAATAATCAATTATTGTGTATGAGTCCAAAAACAATTTAAATTATGAATCTCTAGAAATAGTTGAATCTTTACCAACTGAGACCCCTGATGTACCTAGCTGGGTTTCCAAAGATCATCCTTTAGATAGTGTACTTTATAATCCTACTGAGCCTGTTCGTACAAGATCTCAACTTCATAGCATTGCTCATTTTGTATGTTTTGTGTTTCTTATTGAGCCCAAAACTGTAAATGAATCCTTGAATGACACTTTGTGGATAAGTGCTATGCAGGTGGAACTTCTTCAATTTGTCATTCATGATGTTTGGTATCTTGTACCCAGGCCTAAAAATAAAAGGGTTATTGGCACATGTTGGATTTTGAAAAATAATACCGATGAATCTAGGATGATTATTCGGAATAAAGCTATATTAGTTGTCTAAGGCCACTCTTAGATTGAAGTGACAAATTTTGACGAAACCTTGGCTCTTGTCACTCGCCTCGAATCTTTTCGCTTACTTTTTGCCATATCATGTCATTTACATTTCACTCTATATCAAATGGATGTTGAGTTATACTTCCTCAATGGAATTTTAACTCAGGAGACCTATGTAGAACAACCCAAAGGGTTTATTTACCCTCATCACCCAAATTATGTTTATTGTCTTAAAAAAACTCTTTCTAAGATAACACAAGCTCCTAGAGCTTGGTATGAGAGTCTATCTACCTTTCTTTTAGATAATGGATTTAGGAGAGGAAGGAAGGACCAAACCTTATTTATCAAACATTTTTACAAAAACATTACTGTTGCTCAAGTTTATGTTGACGATATCATTTTTGGTTCCACCTCCCCTCTAGAAGTTAAGACCTTCTCTGACATTATGCACAAAGAATTTCAAATGTTACTTATGGGGGAGTTATAATTCTTATTAGGAATCCAAGTTAAACAAAATTCAAAAGGATTATTTTTATCGCAATCTAAATACGCTTCAGGGATTGTTAAGAAGTTTGGCCTAGAAACGGTGAAAGAAGCTAGGACTCCTATGAATTACCACTGTCAAACTTTCTAAAGATGAGAATGGAAAATATATTGATACCACCTTGTACCGTAGTATGATAGGAAGCTTTCTTTATATTACTGCCTCCCGTCCTAACACCATGTACTATGTCTCTGTGTGTGCCCGATATCAAAATAATCCTAAAGAGAATCGCCTTTTGTGCGTTAAAATAATTATCAAACACATCAAAGTCACTCTAAACATTGGACTTTGGTACACTAAAGACACCTCTAGTACTATAGTTGGTTACATCGATGCTTATTGGGACGGTTGTATCGATGATAGTTAGAGTACTTTATCGATAAGGAAGTACTGAAGCAGTACTCGATAAGTGCACTTCCTTATCTACTGCTGAATCCGAATATATTGCAACAAGAAGTTGTTGCTCTTAATTACTTTGGCTGAAACAAATGCTAAAGATTATGGTATCACAGAAGATAAGTTGCATCTATATTGTAACAATCAAACCACGATTAATATTTCTAAAAATCATATTCAACACTCTCGTACTAAACATATTAAAATTAGATATCATTTCATCTACGAGTTAGTTGAATCTAAGGAGCTAGAAATAAATTACCTTCCTACTAAATTTCAATTAGCTGGTCTATTTACTAAACCATTATATTTTCTTCGATTTGAATCTTTACAAAATGCTATTTGTATGGTCATGACAGAACATTGAATTATTATCTTTTCTAGTTTTTCTTTGCCCTTTTTCCACTTCAGACAAAATTAGGGAGAAATTTGAGTCCTCTTGGACATTTTGGTATTTTATCAACTAAAAATCTTGATCTTAGTTATCTTATTTTCAGGAATCAGTACTGTCAATTGCAACAGAATTTTGTTAGGGTATTGGTTTGTATATAGTTAAGTTATGTAATGTTTTCTTTCTAGGATATTAGGTCGATAGAATTGTTTGTATAGGAATAGGATTTTCTTATTTCTTGTGTATCCTTAGGAGTCCTGGTTGACTCAAAGGATATTTTGTATCATATTTACAAAGTGGGATATTAAAGCACCCTATATCTTTAACTCACTTGAGTCTATATTATATAGGTGCTCATCTAGTTTGGAAATTGTGATAAAATTTGAGTCCAATCCTTGTTGACCAAAGAACCTCAGACCCTACATTTGATTCTTCTACAAGTTCCTAAAGGTAGTATACCAACATCAGACACTAGGACTGCATGCATACATTATATCATGCTATATTTGGTTGTGTGTGAGCTAAATCCCTTAAAATTAATTTTCTACTATTTTTGGGAGGTGTTAAATAATTTTTAAGATTTTTGAATCATTTTTAGAAATTAGTTTTGGTTATAAATAAACCATAGGGCTGTTGTGGAATTTCTATTTATGGCTTAAAAGTTGGCTTGGGTAGAAATCGAAAGCACTAGAGACTTTAGGGTGTAAAACTTAATTATTTTGGTACGCGTTTTACAATGTGTATTATTCCAACACGTGTTGCTATCTCGTTGGTTGTTTATGTGTTTCTTGTGTTTAACAAAATTGTGTTTCTTTGAGATCCCTTGGATAATTTTTATCAACGATCTTCGTGTGTTTAGAATTAATCCAAGTGAATCCATTTTGGTCATTCAACGTTGGTTGTTTTCACCTCTTTATAGTAGCCATTAGATTGGAAGTCGAATGGTCAAATTTAATCTCAGCCACTGATTTCCCCTGAGATTATCGATCCTTTCTCGAGCACTATATAAACGACCTAAGGCTCAACCAAATGCGACTTTTGCCTTCGTCCAAACATGAGATAAAATAAGAGTTAGAGCGAGATAGAGAGAGAATGAGAAGTAGTTATAGAGAGAGAAATAAAAACCTAAACCTAACTCTACCCAAATCTCACTAGAAAACCCTTTTCTGAGAGTAACTAGTAAGAGATTTGAGAAGTTTATCCTCTATAGTTCTATATCTCTTTCTAAATTAATCACGTTGGTTAAAATCTATGTTTCATTTCATAGAATCGTGAGGTTAAGCCAATGTGATACAGATCGAGTTAGATAGATCTTTATCTCGATTTCTTATTTCGAGAAATCTTATTTTTGTTGGTTATTTTCAAATTGTTATCTTGATTTTAAACCCTAAACCAACAAAGTCCTTTCTAAAGCCAATTTAGTCAAATAGTCAGACTTTGATCTAGTTGAAATCTTGATTGGGGATTTCACTTTCTAATATTTTACGTTTTGTGAAATAAGTACATATTTTCAAATAAAGAAAGTGCATAGGATCTTATCTAGTTTTTATATCAAGATTCCCTCTTGATCTAGGGATAATTGAAAGATCCAAAGTCTGAGTAGTTTGAGTATATTGATTTTGGAATTCTTGCATTTCTAGTGATCTGTCTGTAAGTTTCTACTCATCCTGTCTATACTTAAGTGTGTGTGAGTTGCATGCATGTGAGTTAGATCACATCACAACATACACCTTCACACTACTACACTGAAAAGTGTTGGTATTGAGATATTTGACCTTATAGTCGACGTAAAGCTAAAAGGGGTAAAGTTACGAAGCTGGGAGAACATCAGCAACATCAGAACCTTGGGAGAAGTCAGAAAACGCCAAAGGAGTGGTACATTTCATAACTCAATTTTGGTTTGCTTGTGTATCTTGATTGTTATAAAGCTGGTAATCTGTTACTTAATTTTAGCAAACTTTTACTTTTGTGGCGTAGAGGTCACCGTGGATATTTCCCCAATAGGGTGGTGTTTTACCACGTTAAAATTGCTTATGTACACTTATAATACCCCGTAATTTTATTGATTTTTATTTAAGGGATTAATTGAATTAGATGAGAATTAATTGGGAATTAATCCAGATGTAAATACTAGCGAGACGTGAGTTGGGATTTGAGTGTGATGTTAAAATTGAATATTCCTGAGAATATATGGTAGTATATGAGGATTGAAAATATTAAAATTGTCATGAGGCAGAAATACGACAATTTGGGAAATTTAGTTGGGATGCGCGTGCAGTCACGTCAGGAGTGCATTTATTTAAATTAAATAGTAAATTATATTTTTATCAACCGAGTGATCATTTTGAGTGCGCCAATATCTCTGGAAGGGTCGAAATATTCAAAAAATACTAGCCGGGGATTTAGTCGGGGCATTTTTAGGTCAAACCGGCAACCTAGAAGGTTATTTTGGTAATTTTAAAAATTGAGGAATTAAAACCCACGAATTTTATTGGTTAATTATATATTATTTATGACGCCACTAAGGCCATTACCAACAAAAGATAAGAGAGTGGGCTACGGAGGTTTTGAGGGAAGTTAGAAAGAGGGTGAAAGAGGTTCCAAACCAAACCATCTCCCATCACCAAAAATCTGAAAGGATTTGTGACCGAAAAGAAGAGAGAGAGAAAACCTTGATCATCAACAACGAGCTAGAACATCGGATTTAAGTCAAGTGATTTGATGTCATTAGTTGCAATGAATATTTCCTCCATGTTTAGTGTAGAAACTATTTTTGTCTTGGAAGTTTTGATGAAAAAGACCCAATGGAATTATTATGAAACTCGTGATTTTGAGTAGGGATTTTCATGCAGAATGATTATGGACGAATTAAATACGTAAAAACGTAACTTTGGATGATTTAAAACTCGGATTAATAAGAGTCTTGATAGTCAATTAAATTATAAGTTCATGTTCATAGGGTTTGGGACAAGAATTGGGTATTTATGATTTTGGCATGTTGATTAGTAAGATTTGACCCCAAAAATATGTTAAGGAGTGACCTAGGGTGACTTCAAATAGTTTACAAACATTAAAACGTAATTTGGCTGATCTTAGTATGGATTTAGAGAAGAGAAAAATGAAGAAAAATGAGTTGGAAAATTTCTTGGTGTTTACCGCCATCTCGTTAGAAGACCTGCCCAGGTCGTTCGAACGACCTCGTTTGAATGAGATTCTATCGAGATGATAGTATCCCTTCTAACGAGTTCGTTCGAAGACTTCGTTCGAACGACCCTCGTTCGAACAACCTCATTCGAACGAGATTTCTAACGACTTGACATAACGGCCTTTTTAGGTCTGATTTGATTTAGAACTTCCAGTGGACTTATTTAATTGAGTGTAAACCTTCCCTTGTAGACTAGTGGGTATAGTTGTGTGATTGGAGTATGTGAGGATTAAAACATAGAATTTTGTAGTAAATCGGATGACAAATTTTAATGTATATTATTTGGGGATTTATAAACGTGCAACGTTTAATGATGGTATATGCATGTAAAATATACCTCTATTAATATTACAAGATATCTAAGATGTGTGACTGCTTAGTATATGTGGTTATCTGTGTATAACATACCTACCATACATGCTATTATTATTACAAGATATCTAAGATGTGTGAATGCTTAGTATATGTGGTTATCTGTGTATAACATACCTACCATACATGTTATTATTATTATTACATGCTACAATACATGCTATTATTATTACAAGATATCTAAGATGTGTGAATGCTTAGTATATGTGGTTATCTGTGTATAACATACCTACCATACATGCTATCCGGGGAGGTCGGCGATCGATCAAGCCATCTAATCTTTATGTGCTTACGGGGGGATTTAGATTGGTACCTCGAGGAAATAGATCAGAGAATAACTTATTGAGGAGTTAATAAATTTGCTGATCATGGGAGCGTAGGTATGTGCGTGACCCATGTGATGTGAACTATGTTCTCCGTCATTATGTGTGTCTGTTACTTGTTGAAACGATTCCTGAGAGATTCGGAATACATGATCCTTATGTACATGATGTACCGAGATTTGATAGCAGAGTATGTGTGCACCGCAGCTTAGCCTCAGGGTGCCATTATTGTATATTATGATGAGATTGACATATTGAATTATTGAAATGAACTGTTTATATAAGTACAAGTGTGAATTAATGTAATATCTTTGTAAACTTAAATATGGGAAAACTCATAATTATTATTGTAACTAATATGGGAAATCTCAGTTTATATTAAGACATCGGGAATTAAATCATGATTAGTATAGCAAACATCAGACATTGAATTGGACTAGTTTGATAGTAGAATAACGAGAACGAGTATGGGTACGATAGGTGTGCACAATTAGTTGAGAGGTGAGAAACTCATGTGAGTGCACACACTATCATGTATTTTATATTCACTGTTTAATGATATTAAACACTTTTTGTATTTTAAACTGTTTTCACAGTCGGGCTCTGACCCGTTTTCTTTCAAATTTAATTTCTTGTAAAAACCTTTTAGGTGCCCAGCCTGAAGGACACGAAGCGTAGGAGTTCCATTCCAGTGACATGTTGTAGCTGCTGTGGAAGTTACATGACCTCGATAGTAGACGTCTCCACTTTCTCTCTTGACTTTATTTTCAGATTTACTCATATGTTGGGCATGTCGCCTCTTTTCTTTTAGAGACATCTTACTTACTCTATTTTATTTTAGATTTTGGATTGTAATTATTTAGTGATTTAGACCTTGTATTCAATTTTTATTAAGTATTTTGAATTACTTCCGACGAGTGTTCCTCCTGTTTCATTTATTCCTTTATCATTGAAATGTGACTGTAATGTGGTTGTGATATCATTATTTCATAATTTAATACTTATTTCATGTTAATCGGATTTAATTAAAATTGAAAACTCACTTTTTAAATATTAGGTGGCTAGTAATTGTTTAAATGATTTCGACATTGATGTTATGAACTCGACCAACTTGACATTTTGTATTAATTTGAATAAAGGAGTAGCTACCCGGTATTTAATTAGTCGGGGTGTCATAACACTTCCTCTTACTCTCATCCCTTTCTTAAGGTTGTGTTGGTTTATTTTGTTTAAAGTTTTGTTTTTGAAAACTGGCAAACCTATAACTAAAATTACTCGTTCATACTGTTTTACCCATCTTGTGTTTAAAATTTATTATAAGAAAAGAGTTTCTTCAACAATCTATTCAGATCCATTTAGATAGTTTAATCTTGTATTAAACAACTTATGTGGTACTTTTTCAACTGAATTGTGAAAGTAACTAAACTATAGGTCATAAGTGTCACTAAATATCTATCTGAGATTGTTGGTAACTGATTCGTGCCTATATCCAAGTATTTAATCACTTGTTAAATAAACGGGTAAGAAATAATTATCTTTAGTTGGGCCGGGCAGTCCATTATCTTTTTTAGGTTGGTCGGCTGAACAGTTGGGCTCAAAATATGCCCCCACAGTTTGAATTTTTTTTATGTAGAGGATCATTATGTGGGTCTCATAATTAATTTTTGGCCACTTTCCCCCATTTGTTATCAATTATTAAAATCAGAAGTGGGTTTTGGTGCAGTGTAAATGTTTTGAAAAAATAAATTGGACCTTCAGTAATCATTTGTCTTCCCCTTCGTCCACCCAATTCAGTATATCCATTACCTCCCATTAATCTACCCATTATCAACCCACAATTATAACTACCACAGTTGGCTAAATAATATGAGTGAGATTGAGTTTGATTTGGGTAGCAATCGAAGAAAATAAATAAGAGATGCATGAGAGTTAAAAAATATGGCTCTATTTCAAACGCTCTCTATAAATTTCGCACAAAGAAAATTTATCTTCCACCAATTGTAATAATATGATATTGAGCAATTAATTTGTAATGGCTGTCAGTATGTCATATAACTACAGTGCATAGTTATACGAGACGGAGGAGATTATGGGCTTGTTTTATCCTGTGGATGACATTACTATTACACTACCGGCACAAAGCGGGTAGAGAAGCTAAATGTCTTAAAGAGAGCGATATAGTCCGCAACTCATCCCATGAATCGTCTTCTTCAAATTCCATAAATAAATGAGGTAATATTGTTTATTTTTATTCTTCAGTCTTTATTTCGATTCAAGGCATGTGATTCATATTTGTGATATACGTATGCGGTAACAATTTATTTGAGTAGTAGGTTAAAAAAATATGGTTTTATTTTTTTGGTTTATCCATAAAGAATAATGATATGAGTACAAAAATATCCCTTAAAACCTCCATCAAATGTGATGTGGATTCCACATATTCTCTCACCTACCTATTAAGTGTTGCCTTCTAGTATGGGACTAGCAAGGGCGCACACTTTATTACTTTTTGGAAGAAATTTGGGAAAGTTATTTGGAACTCATAACAGTACTCCTCGATAAAACAGTGTAATTTTTAATCACAATATCTAAATTATCCCAACGAGAACATGATATGATTCAGTTGCAATTTTAGTGCTTCCACGAGACACATCCATAGCCCTCCATTGCTTCATATAACGTGTATATTTTCTATTGCCACATACTGTGATTGGCAATCCCTACATGACAATGTAAATGGACATCTGGACATGACAAATTGGACCTCTTATGTTAAACTTCAACCATTGTGTGTGATACCTGATTTTGACATCCGGATTCAAAATTACGTCACCAGTTTTAGATAATAAGATTCTCCTAAATTTGTAATTGAAGCTCAAGTACCAACAAATGTTAATGGATAAAAAGAGAGTGAAAAGAGATAGCAGTGTTTGTGGTGAACGGTCAATGAAAGGATTTAGTCTAAAATAAAGATAAAGAAGCTAAACTTGGAAATGTTTTTTTATAATTTATATACATCTTAAAACCAAAATTTCTCTTATAGAATCAAAAGTAATAAAAATACTATATAAGTGATAGAAGGGTGTTATAATTGATAGAACCAATCGGAGACATACAATAACAAAACATTATAATTATATATAAAATTAGAACCTCATTCCTCATTAAGGTAAATTCTTATGAATGATTCGTGTTAGAATCATAAGGTTTTGGGGAGAAATTAAAAAATGTTAAAACCCAAAACTTCATATCAACTAGTGGGGGTGAAGTGACGCACTAAACGAAATTATAATTAAACAGGTGTGAAGAAGTGCCCATTTTATAGTATTGTGTGTTTAATTATCACAGGAAATGAGACTAAACATCTCCCATGAAAGGGCTTGCAAGGAAATTAAATTAAACAAGTGTTTTACAATGACGATCAAAAGATGAGATCAGACAAATCTGATCCCATTACATCTTATTAAATTGAATGGGTGTTTTAGAATGGAATTCATATACATAATATCTGTAAATTATGTACCATAATATACAACATCATTGCAGAAGGTTTGTCACTTCCCATTTTCTATACGACATTTGAACAAACAATCCAAATGCAACATAACACCATTAAAAGGTGATTTATCTTATGAAAATAAAAAAAAATTAAATAATCATGGTATAAATGAATAATATCAAGGAAACACGATTTCTTTGATAGGCCTTTTAGTCCATCAGTAAAATTAAAATGTTGCATAGTAGTAATACTCCACGCGGGATCACATAAAAGAGAGCTTCAGTCATTGTGAAGTAGTATTAGACACCAGTGTGTTCATCCCTCCATTAGCGAATAAGTACAAAAGATCGAAAGTGGGAAAAAATAAGGATGGCCTACACTTTTGCACCATAAAGTGTCGATGACAGCTTTTGGGACCAGAAAATGCAACCTCACAGGACATCATTTATGAGTGTGTTTGTCTCGTCAACATTAGAATAACAACTTCCACTAGTTAGTGCTTTGTTATCGTCGTGGGTATCTCACCTTATCTCAAGTCTATCATCATCTACTTCGTCTGTTGATCTAATATAGTCTGGAATGAACGAAAACCTACGCAATCGAGTGAGATTTTTGGATCAATGAGCATGATTAAGACATATCCATTATGATGGAACCTGTTCAATTATTACTTCCAAAAAAGTAATCCTATATTCATGGGAATGAAGGAATATATATTCTATGCACAAACAAGATCATCCACCGTACAGGTCTGTTCATCATGAACCTTCCTTCAGTTTCCATATTGCATGTGTTAAGTTGTGCTCATTGGAGACCTAGTGGTAGAAAACATACAGGAAGGTAATAATCCAATTAAATAAAAAAGTTATTGAAAAATCAAAAAGACTATAAGTTATGTATAATCGGAGTCCTTATAGCATATGTATTCTCCTTATAGTTCTCTTAAAATTTAGAAGTAAACCAAGTATACATAGTGCGTGAAATTCCACGGGTATAAGAAGATAATCACTACATTAGCGCATGAGAAATGCCACTATTATGAGAAAATAATCAACATGCGTATACAACATTGTAAAACCATATACGCTAGCACTTTCCAAAAAGTATCTTATTCAAAGCTAAATATAATTGAACATTAACTCATTGTTTGTTTACTCTACGTATGTAAAAGCAACTTGGAGAAATGTAAATCGATAAAAAAATCCTGATTTCGTTTTCAAACATCATGAAGAGTAAATGATTCTACGAAAAAAATTCCCATATGCCTGAAGTATAGAAAGAATTTCTAGAATGCCACACTTGGTAGTTTTATTCCATGGGGAAAGGAATATAACAAGTCTTATTAATGGATGCTACTGAAATTAAGGCTTAAAACATTGTCGGACAAAGAATGGTAGTAAACACTTGCAATGTGAGTTTTTATCTTCTTCATAACCAAATGATTGATGTTCACAACTTTTTTTATCAACGGGAAGTAATAGAAAGAAAAAGAAAAAAAAAACATAAACAAGGCACAAAGGCCTCAAACTAAGAATCAGCTTAGTGATATACATTGGCATTCCACTCAATGATTAGTGTGAATGAGGACAAAAAATCATGAAAGAAAAATAGCAAACTATTCAAAATCAAGGTTATCATTTTCTTATAAAAAAGGCATAGTTATGAATTGAAATTGATTTCAGAATTACACTACAGTGCTTATGAGTTAGACCTAAAAACACACTAAATGTTATTTATTGATTATGGAGCAGTTCAAACAAATTGAAGCAATTTTTTTTAATTTGATTTCACATTTGAAGTTGAAGGGTGTCCTAAATTTTCTATTAAAGCTGAAGCACCAAAAAATGTTTTTGGATAAAAAGAGGATAGTCGAAAGAGATACGAGCGTGTGTGGTGCACTATCAATGAAGATGAATTCTGAAATAAAAGTATATTAAAAACAATTTTCTCTTATAAAATCAAAAGTAATCAAAAGAGTACATACATGATGAATGGTCTCCTACTTCATGTAAATATCATCCATATTTTTAATACTCCTTGTATGTAGTAATGCCTCCCAAAATGAAAATGCCTGCAGAAACAAACTTTTTGATAGACCAATCCTAATCCTACACAGATTAAACATTATAATTATATGACAAAACAAACTCACATAATTGAGCGAGATATTGGATCACCGTCATCTAAACCTTACGTTTAACATATCCTGATTATACTAGTATGAATCCGCAATTGTTAATCACAAAGTATTCTCCACTATAACGAGAAAAAGAGCCTCAAATTTACATATCATGTTTGGGCTACATGTGTATTAGTAATTTGACAGCCATATTCTATCACCAAACAAATATTTTTGGAAATAAAAGGAGAGTGAAAAGAGATAGAGTGTGTGTGGTGCTGTCAGTCAAAGAGTTAAATTTTGAAATAAAAATAACGAAGTTAAACTTGGCAATGGTGTTTTATAATTTTCATATATGCTAAAACTAAAATTTCAATGATAGAATCAAAAGTGATCAAAATAGTACATAAATGATAAAAGGGTGTCCTGATTCATGTGAATACCCTCATATTTGTAGGGTACCAGTGAGGGCCCTTTCACTATTTATTTTAGGTGATTTAGACCATGTAAAAGTCTATTAATTTACAATTAGTGTTTTCTTTTAACAATATATTCAAAATAAGTACTGCAAGGGTAAATCTATCAGTAAGTTGAATTGAAATGCACATTTTTCTTGATTTCAATCGTTCCTTATATTTTATACAATTGCATATGACATTTTAGATTCTTATTGATTTCATGCAACAATGAATAAAAAGAAAAATTCATCTCCATATTGATCGATCAAAGCACAAGAATGGGTCATTGACATGTTCATACAACATTACCATCTGAATATAGAAATTTCTTACCCATTGTTTGATTTGAAACCTAGAATAGGAAGTAAAATAATACTTTAGGTTAATAGAGAAAAAAATAAGCAAACACCAACTTTAAAGAAGAATAATTTTATGATACGCATCTCATCTTCCACCGCTTCCAGTGATGAGTGTCAACCAATCCAATCCTTTGTTGTGCACTTACTGCTTTTACGCTGATTACTTGTTCGATAAGTGTCCATACATTCACTATCCATCCGAACCCACCATGTCCCACACGTATCCATATGACACTATTTCGGAATAACCCTCGGTGTATTGTCACAACATATCCAATACTGAGAGGTATAAGAACCCAAGATGTTCGTGTAGGCTTGATCCCCCTTCCATTCAATATGAATCCTAACCATATGTTGTGGATCCTCACGATTTTCGACGGTCGTCATGACAACCTAGTTCACCTCATCCCGATCAGTCCCCTTACTATGTTCCCCATGATTATACAACTTTTATCTCTCATGCGGACACTTACCTCGTGTATGATGAACTTCATTTTGTTCCTCCCACTTCATATGTGTATTCTTCTCATCCTAGTGTTTATAGAGAGTTGTGTGCACCTCAACCACCACCATGCCCATCCGCTATCGAAAGAATCTTACAAAAGTTCATCGTCGAACAAGATCACACTCTTAAATCTCTAAATGACTCCTACAACGACTTGAACAAACATTAATTTAATTTGAATGTGAGAAAGAGTCGGAGTTCACCCCAAGTCAACCCACTGCTTCCCCCACGTGGAGTGATGATCAGTCATCTTGTGACATAGATTGTGAGTGTGACCAATCCTATCATCCCAAGAAACTTGTCGTTGAGACAACCCTATGTTCGGGCGCCAATGTAAGGACACAAGTCTCCAATTGATTCATATGTAGTGTTGGCTCAATTTCGGAAAAAAAACATTTGAGTCATAGGATAGTGTTCTTGTTTATCCTTCAATCCTATGACAAGTTAAATTTGAAGACGTTGCGGCCTTGCTTTTCAAGAGAACATCATTGTCGAGTTTGAGTGCCTCGTTTCACATCATCAACTTCATATTTCAAGTCTACAAAGGTATGAATGATTTTATATATTTGTACGAGACTTGGAATAATTTTAACTGTTGAAATTTTATTTTAAAATCAATTTTATTTTCCGAAGGTTATTTTAGAACTTTGAATAAAAAGATTTTGGGCTCAAAATATGCCCACACAGTTTTTTTTCTAACTAGAGGATCGTTATGTGGGTCTCATAATTAAGTTTTGGCCACTTTCTCCCATTTGTTATTAATTATTAAAATCAGAAGTGGTTTTTGGTGCGGTGTAACTTTTTGAAAAAAAAAATTGGACCTTTAGTAAGCATTTGTCTTCCCCTTTGTCCACCCACTTAAGTATATCCATTATATCCTATTAATCTACCCATTATCAACCCAAAATTATAACTACCACAATTGGCTCAAAAAATATGAGTGAGCTTGAGTTTGGTTTGGGTAACAATAGAAGAAAATAAATAAGAGATGCATGAGAGTTAAAAAATATGGCTCTATTTCAAACGCTCTATGTAAATCTCGCACAAATAAAATATATCTTCCACCAATCGTAGTAATATCATATTGAGCAATTAATTTGGAATGGGTGTCAGTATGTCATATAACTACAGTGCATTTTTATATGAGACAGGAGATTATGGTCTTGTTTTAATCCGGAGGATGACATGACTGTACACTATCGACACAAAGAGGGTAGACCATCTAAATGTCTTAAAGAGATCAAAAAAGTTCGCAAGTCATCCCATGAATCGTCTTCTACAAATTTCATAAATAATTGAGGTAATATTGTTTATTTTTATTCTGCAATATTTATTTCAATTCAAGGCATGTGATTCATATTTTTGATATACGTATGAGGTAACAATTTATTTTAGTAGTAGACTAAAAAAATATGATTTTATTTTTTGATTTCCGCATAAAGAATAATGATATGGGTACAAAAACCTCGCTTAAAACCTCCATCAAAAGTGACGTGAGTTCCACATATTCTCTCACCTACCTATGAAGTGTCGCCTTCTAGTATGGGATGATCAATGGCACACACTTTATTACTTTTTAGAAGAAATTTTGGAAAGTTATTTGGAACTCATAGCGGTACTCCTCAATAAAATTGTGCGATTTTTAATCACAATATCTAAGTTATCCCAACAAGAACATGATACGATTTGGTTGCTATTTTAGTGCTTCCATGGGGCATATCCATAAGCCTCCATTGCTTCACATAATGTGTATATTTTCGATTGCCACATACTGTGATAGGCAATCTGGACATGACATTGTAAAGGGACATCAGGACATGATAATGGGGATTTAATGGGTTGGACTAAAATCCCCGGATAGAGTGGGAAGTGGGTGTTACTGTGTTTATCTCCATTATAACCAAATGGTTAATGTTCAAATTTTTTTATCAGCATGAACTAGCAGAAAGAAAAATAAAAAAAAAGGCACATATGCCTCAAACTAAAAAAATCATAGCAGTGTTATACATTGGCATTTCACTCGATGCTCAAAGTGCCCAAGGCAAAACAAATCGTGAAGGAAAATTATCGATGTGACAACCCGCTCAAAATAATAACGGGTGGGCAGCCCTATACTACATTAAATCAGGTATCCCAGATGGCACAGTCTCAACATGAACTGGCAATACTATATAATATAAGGCTAACTACTCGAAATCATTAAAAGTGGATTGTAAAAAAAATTTAAACTTTTATTTAACAACAATAACAAAACCAATAATACACATCTAACTATGATGAGTGATAAGTGCAAACTCCATTTATATACAAGAGTGCAAAACAATGTACACCAATTCTAAATAATGAAATTCCCGAGTATGCTGTTGAGTAACAGACAATACAATAATCTGAGAGAAATGAAATATGAAAGTGTTAGTCTACAACACTTGAGTACTAACTCAATATACAAACTGAATCCATAACTAGATATACAAAGATAGGAATCGACTAAAACAAAGTGCCGCGACAGTCCGATATTTCCACAGCTCCACGAATACCCTGGATGGATGGACATCAAAGGCGTCCTTACGGAGGAACACATGAAGTATCACCATATATATACATGGAGGAGAAAATATAAATGGGTCAGAGCCCGAGTTGAAAACGTTTTATAGCAAGTGTATTAAAATGTGTAACAAGTATAAATGCGTTATTACATGATTTAATGGAATCGAACTCTCCATACAATTCAACTCGCCTCTCAGCTAAAGAGCGCACTAAGCGTATGCACATGATCTCCAAATGGATGCCCAATTCTATTTAGGTAAAAGAATCTAACTTAAACCCAAAGGAAATATTTAATTGAAATCATCTAACATATCTCCCAATCTACACTTATCCCCATTATTTAATTTACATACATTGACTTAAATGTTATAGTTATCTTTATAATGTTAATTTGTTGAACATATAAAGTTACACAATCATCCTCATAACCACATCATCACAATGCGCCACATTCTCAGTTACTAGAATTTTTTATTCTAGTGATGCCCTTATATGGCATGTAATCATATATATAATATTCTATATGAGTTATTAGCATCAAGAGTTAAGGATAAAAATCCTCCCGATTCTCAATACGACACTACGTTTCGTGCGTGGGATCTCACCGAAGCGAAATCCAAACAAGGAACCCCCCCCCCCCCCCCCGTTACACTACTCCTGACCGTATTGATCCTCGAGGCTCATTAGGCCCTCTCTGCATGATGCATATAACCCAAATTATTATCTAATTTTAATTAATTAATATTACCAATTCTCAACATTACACGGTGTTACATACGTGGGACGTCTCGCCGAAGCGAAATCAAAACAAGGACTCCCCCCCCCCCCCCCCCCCCCCCCCCCGTTACACTACTCCTGCCACTGTCGATTGTCAGGATAGGTGATATATAAGTATGAGCATTAAGGACTAACTTATCCCCAAGCTCCAACATTACACTGCGGTTCATTCATGGGATGTCTTGCCGAGGCGAAATCCATACAAGGACCCCCCCGATACACTAATCATGGCAATGTAGGTCGTTGAGGTCCATTAAGCCCTCGATACCCAAGTACAAGCACAAGCAATAATTACCATACAACGGAGCTATAACTCGAAGGACGCAGGCTCACATGATATCATCTTCCAGTTACCCACATATCATAGCAAAATGGGGCCACATGCTGGGGTTCAACGGCACCCACCTCGTGATCAACTCACGCACACAACGTCCCAGGAAGCGAGCATAGCTCCTAACCGGCGAGTGATAATGACACATAGCCACGGCTTCTCACTCCCAAAATAATAAATATATATGTCATTTGCTGACCACCATGGATGACTATGACCTGGGGAATATTTACATACTGCTCATCGAGCCAGGGTGCTCACCCTCAACGCACGTAACTTCCCAATGATACCAAGAAGAGGGTATGCCTAACCATGTGTATATACCATCATATAGGGTATACATACATCCCACATAATAAATATATACCATCATGTAAGGTATACCTATCACATCATTTTCATTTTCATTCTACGCTCTTAGGTGCAATAGATTTAATGTCATTGTTTAGTATATCTCTCCCTTGATACACTAATCGTCAATTCTCACATCTCTTACCCAATTAGTATACACTATACTATTTCTCACTTGAATATTACATGTCTCTTCTAATATGAATTGTCTCCCAATTCTCTTTAAGTTAAGGATATTCTTTATCCTAATGCACATGAATTTACATGTATAATTCTTCCTCCATGATAGGGTTCAATTAATTTTATGAACCTCCGAAGTTATCCCATTTGGGATGTGATTCTAAGATCCAATATCTCTAAATTAATCTCATTCTTTCATATAAATGTAATTGTCATCTCTAAATGGAATCTCCAAACCAAGGTGGGCTTCCCCACTTAGAACATACCAAAATATATAATCGGTATTGCTCAAATTTAATCAATAAGACTTCAATAATTTCTTATAAGGGAAACTCTCTAAAACTCTACAAAATATACTCCAAATAACTCCTATAGAGGTTACCAATTGATAACCTCGAACAAAACGGGATGAAATTCTCCCTAGAAAAACATCCCTCAAAAAGCCCTGTTTTCGAATCGATTCGGTCGAGCGAATCGATTCGGCCAGGAAGGCGAATCGATTCTGGTCATCAGACCTGGGACTCTGCCTGAGGCCGAATCGATTCGGCTAGGGTCCAAATCGATTCGATCCCTCAGATCTTGGCACCTGCATATTTCCGAATTGATTTGTCCCTTCAGAAACCTCGAAAATGGCTACCTTTTGTAAGCCTAAAATACCAAAAATGCATTTTAATCATTTTCTCTCCATTCCTCTTCAACCCAATCACATATATATCATCAATAATCATCCTAGAACACATATAAACCAATTTCTATGCTCAAATCAAAGATCTACATATTTAATCTAGATTATACCCAAAAGTTAGGTTTTATTAAACTAAACCTAAAACCCATAAATTTCATCCACAAATCATGCAATAAATGGAACAGAATAATTATTTAGCAAGTTTAATCACTTTCCTCGGGTTCGCAGGGTCTGAATCAGCCTTGAGATCGCGTATTGGCCGGAAAATCTCCAGTTTCTCTCTCTTTTTTCATTCTTTCTCTTCTTCTTTCTTTTTCTTCCTTTCTTTCTTTCTCTTTCTCTTTCTCTTTCTCTTTCTCTTTCTCTCTTTGGAGAAATAAATCTCACGTAGGCTTAATAAGCCTTTCTCCCAAATGTACATAGCTTCAAATGATAATACACACTTTAAATGACTCGGTAACTTTAATTCGAGTCAAATGGTCCTAATTTATTTCGGAACCTAAATAGACCCTTACTATAGTCACTTCAACTTTTTGGACCCTTCCGGAAACAATGGTACCCTCAGAATTGCCATTCGACACACTTTCGAACAACTTCAAATTTTTGCCTCAATTGCCAATTTAATTATTCTCCAAATAAAATAATATTTATTTCTCCCAAAATAAATAAATCATCGTCTCCAAGACCTCGGGTTGTTACAAACTTCCCCACTTATAGAAATTTCGTCCTCGAAATTTTTGCTAAGCCTAATTCTCCAAACGTCAACTAATTCTACTAAACCCATTCTCGTTAATCCTATCTCCAAACTTCTAACTTCCCTCGACGAATTTATTTTAATTTACTTTATTTTAAGTTGATTATGAGTTTTATAGAACCAATTTCCACAACTAGGGCGCCCATAAACCCTATATATATGAGCTTTATGCTCACATCAATCATAATGAGACTTTATTTGCCTCCAAAATTCCACAATTTCATAGATATAAATAATACTAACATTTTAAAGAGTGTAAAAAATTCGAAGGGTCCAAAGAAATAACTCCTCTCAATTCCTGACATTCGCCACTTTCGTGCGGGGGAAGTCTCGCAAAAGCGAAATCCAAACAAGGAACCCTCCCAATACACTACTATGAGGTGACGTCGGGGATTGAGAGTTTTTTAAATCCGGACTAGAGTTTGAAAAAAATTAATTTTATGAAAATCATTTTCGAAGGGCCCGAAGGCCGATAAAAAGTTTTATTTGAAAAATAGTTTATTTTGAAAACGGTTTAAATAATATAATGTAATATAAAATTCATTATGTCCAACACAAGTTCTTAACAATCATCATATACATAACAATATGTAGCTCACAAAAATTAGCATAATTATGAGCTAAATTTTCCTGCGTCCAACAATCCACAATCTAAACTTTTATCAAAAACAACATCTTACATCATTTCAATATTTTTCCGTTTTATAAGGCTCATCCATATCTGAAATACAACAATTATATAAGTCTAACATGACTATATAAAAAGAAGTAGCTTTTATCATTACTACTTATCACCCATAACCATTCTTACAGTCACCATAAAGTTTATAGCTCTTTTTTAGCGCATTACAAATTTATTTATTCTTTTATAAGAGATAATAACACAAGAGCCTATCTTGCTCAAAATCCCCCCCTTAGGTTCATTACATACATAATAGGGCTATATCACTACCCTTTCATAAATATCTCCCATACGATATTCCCAAAACATTACATAGTAATTATCCTATTCATAAAGGAAAAATAACTTACCTTACCCATCTCTAGTTCGATTGCCCTTCCTCATCAATGGGTCCTAAACATAGTCCCCCGGTCTAAAATGACCTCGTATCTGTTGTAGGGGTTGTACTTCAAAAATTTCATCAAATTCTGGTCCTTTACCACTTTTAGGACAATCTCTCTTCTTATGACCTATTTCATTACAAAAGAAACACTTACCCACAAATCCTTTCTTCCACCTCGCATTACTAGCACTCTCTTTGCCAAATTTACTTGATGAACTCAAATCTCCAAAGTTGTTACCCTCTTGCGAACGAAGATGATATTCATGACACTTTAGTAGTGCCGCATTCACTACCTCGAGGAAAGTCTCTGCCCTGGGACTTCCTAACAAATGTTGCCGAATTTTCCAATCTAATCCTCGAACAAACTCTGATTTACGCTTATCTTCCATATCTACCTCATCAGGTACTAATTTTGCCCATCTAGAAAAATCTTCTTCATACTCTTCCACCGTTCTATGTCCTTGTAAAATCCCCATATTCCTAGTAGAGGAAGGTCAAAATCTGTTACTAAAGGCGTTTAATATAAAATTAAACTATTTAAGTAACTTCGAACAGTTTTTTGAAGAGACTCTTTTCTTTAAAATCAAAACTAATTAATCACATGATGGGTTTAAAAAAAATGTACGAGATTTGTTCAAGATATGATAACAAGTTTATTAAATCAGTTTAAAAATATTAAACACAACACAACCAAGAGTGAGATGAGGAGATGTAGAAATATTAAGAACAAGGATTTTTTACGTGGTAAAACCTCACCCAACTGAGGAAACATCCACGACTCCCTCTACGGAGTAAAACATAAATTCCACTAAAACAAATTTTAATAGTTACAAACTATATAACAAACATGCATACAACTCAGACCTATATAAGTTTAGGAATGTACCCTCTGGTGTCCTTATAACTTCTCCGCAGCTCTAATTGTTGATGTTGTTCTCCCAGTTTGATAACTTCCAATTTGTTCAAGTTCTCTACGTCCACTCTTATTCTCAAGATCTTATTACCAACACCTTTAGTGTGGTAGGGTGATAGTGTTTGTGGAGGTGCTGTCTAACACATACATGCACACAAACACGCTTTTTTCATACAACTAGTCCTAACAAATTACATATAAGAACTATATGCTGTGATATTTCTATTTATCTCTTCTCACAAAACTTAACCTTATTTGACCTTTATAATAATCCCAGAATCCACAGCTATCTTGCTCAGAAGATGTGTCAAGATCTTAATCAATCTCTGCTTTTGAAAAAAAATTTGAGATTGAAAATCACCAAGTGCGATTCCAAACTAGGTCAAAGGTCTTGTTTCAAGAGAACTAGAAACATAAAACATTATTGTTGATTTCAAAGTAAAAAACATTTACAGAAAAGAACCAACAACAGATTTCTCAAGATGAGAAACAAAATATGTAAATCTAAGTGAAATGTAACATAAAGTACTCAGATCTGAAATTTTTATAAAGCAGAAAGTTAGATCTAAAATATGTTTAAGTTGGACATAAGATCTAAGAACGAAGAGGTTACAACACCAAACAAACTAAACAAACCAACTCTCAACCTCTCAAACACTCAAGGTTTTGTTTGGTATATACATGACTTGAAAAGATGTTTAGGTTTGAAAAGGTTTAGACGATTTAGGGTTAGGGTTTCTAACTCTTTCTCTCTCTTTATGGTTTCTCTCTTTCTCTCTATTTTTCTCTTGTCTCTCTACTCTCTCTTTTCTCTCTAAAAGGACGAAATAACAAAAGTCTCTGATGGCTGAGGGTAAAGGTCATTTTTATAGGAGGCTGAGAAGATTCGAGAATAAGGTTAAAAATCAATGGCTCAGATTGAGTCAAGGTTTATTGACTTTGATCCAAGGGGTCACGATATGCGGTGATTAAAACTCTCCTGATTGGTTCATATGAGGCGCACATGGATGATGAAATAGCGCATGAAGATCGTTGATAAAAATGATCCTAGGGCTGTAAACAATCTCTGGTTTCCTCTGTATAAGGAAACATAAACTCAAAAAATCAGAATGCAACACATGTTGGGAAAACATAAGATAACAAATGCGGGTCCAAAATAAATACAAAACGCATCCTAAAGTCTCTGCCGCTTTCGAATTCTACCCAAGCAAACATTCAGCCAATATAACCACCAATACATAATTATAGATTGACCCCAAAAACTTGTAAAAACAAATTTTAATTAAAAAAACCTTATTTTAAAACATTATAAAATCCCAAAAAATTATTAAAAAGCAATTTGAGGGATTTAAACACACTCAACATATATACATACAATTATATGCAATATGAAATGTATGAGATTAATTCTACTGTGTGAGTGTTGGTAATTTTGTCTAGATCAATCAGGCAAGAGGTATGAAATAGCAAACCAAACTTTGGGGTTCTTTGGTTTCTAGGATAGACACAATTTTGTCACAATTTTCAAACTAGATGAACACTTATACAATACAGACTCAAGCGCGTCAAGAGTATAAAGTGCTTCATTCTCCCCCTTTTGAAATATGAGACAAAATATCCTTTGATTCATTTAGGACTCGTAGGGAAACAAGAATAAGGAAACCTATTCCTAAAAAAATCTATCAACCCATTTCCTAGAAAGCAAAAGTACATAACTCAACTAATTACACTTGAATACCTTATTACAACTCTTGAGAGTAACTGTACAAAATACTGAAATGAATCACTAAGATCAAGTTGTTTAGCATATGTCAAAATCATTAGACTCAAATTTCTCCCCCATTTTGTCTCAAATAGACAAAGGGAAAAAATAGAGATATCAATGAGATTAATCAGCACCCACCATTCCTATAGATTTACGCAAAGAAATAAATTGATTGTAATATAAGGGTTTGGTAAACATATATGCGAGTTGCAAATCAGTAGGAAGATAGTTGATTTCTAATTCCTTAGTTTCAACCAATCCGTGTATAAAGTGATGTCTTATTTTTATGTGTTTTGTTCGCGAGTGTTGAACAGGATTTTTAGAGATATTGATCGCGCTTTGATTATCACAATAGAGATGCAATTGATTTTCTTGAATACCATAATCACTTAGTATTTATTTAAGCCAAAGTAATTGAGCACAGCAGCTTCCAGCGGCTATGTATTCAGATTCAGCTGTTGAGAGTGATGTGCAGTTTTGTTTCTTATTACTCCATCCTACCAAATTATTACCTATATAATAACATGCTCCTGATGTGCTTTTACTATCATCAGTACACCAAGCACAGTCAGCATTAGTGTATCCAATTATAGTGCTTGGTGTGTCACTAGTTTACCAAAGTCCTAAGTTCAGAGTGCCTTTTACATATTTAATGATTCTTTTAACAGAAGATATATGGCTCTCTTTAGGGTTATTTTTATAACGAGCACATACACACAAAACATACATGATATCAGGATGCGAGGAAGTAAGGTATAGAAAGGTTCCTATCATACTACGATATAGAGTTGAATCTATAGATTTTCCAGTTTCGTCTTTAGATAGTTTTGCCATAGTACTCATGGGTGTTTTAGCATCTTTACCACTCTCAAGGCAAAATTTCTTTACTATCTCTTAAGTGTACTTAGATTGTGAGACAAACAATCCTTTTGAATTTTGCTTGACTTGAAGACCTAAGAAAAATTACAACTCCCCTATAAGAGATATTTGAAATTCTTTATGCATAATCTCAAAGAAAGATTTTACTTTTGAGGGAGAAGTTGACCCAAAGATAATACCGTCAACATAAACTTGAGCAATAATGATGTGTTTGCCAAAATGTTTGACAAATAAGGTTTGATCATTTCCACCTCTTTTAAAACCTTTATCTAGGAGGAAGATGGAAAGACGCTCATACCAGGCTCTAGGAGCTTGTTTAAGGCCGTACAAAGCCTTTTTAAGATGAAATACATGATTTGGATATTGAGGGTCAATGAACCCTTTTGGTTGTTATACATAGGTCTTTTCAGTCAACATTCCATTAAGGAATGCAGATTTTACATCCTTTTGGTAGAGTGTAAAATGCAAGTGGCAAGCTATGGCAAAGAGAAGGCGAACAGATTCTCAACGAGTAACATGAGAAAATGTTTCGTTAAAATATATTCCTTCAATTTGAGAGTATCCTTGAGCAACTAATCTAGCTTTATTTCTAATCATTATCCCACTTTCATCAGACTTATTTTTGAAAATCCAACGTGTGTCAGTAACCTTTTTGCCATTAGGCCTAGGTACAAGATACCAAATATCATGAATGACAAATTGAAGAAGTTCTTCCTGCATAGCAGAAATCCAGTGAGAGTCATTCAATGCCTCATTTACATTCTTTGGCTCCACTAGGGAAACAAAACATGCATAATGTGCATAATTTCTTAATTGAGATCTTGTACGCACAGGCTCACTGAGATTACCAACAACTTTATTAATAGGATGATCTTTAGAAACCCAGTTAGGTACTCCAGGTATCTCAATTGATAATGAGTCATCTATTTCAGGAGAGTCATTTTCTAAAACATTTGTGGTCTCTTCCTCTCTACAGTAGTGTAACTTACAATTACATTTATGGATTCCATCAAGGTTTTTGTGCGAAGATTGTAAATATTATAGGCTCTACTTTTAGGCGAGTATCGTAGAATAATAGCTTTATCTCCCTAGCTCTCAAATTTGGACAAGTGCTCCCTATCTTTACATACATAACAAGTACTACAAAAGGTTCTAAGGTACTTAAGATTGGGCTTTTTCTTATACCAAAGTTCGTAAGGGGTTTGTTTGGAATTCCTTCTAAGATAGACCCTATTGATAATGTGCCATGCAGAGCGAATAGATTCTACCCAAAAATATTTAGGTAAATTCTTGGCATGTAACATAACACGTGCCATCTATTGAAGAGTACGATTCTTTCTCTCGTCAATTCCATTTTATTGAGGAGTCTTAGTAGAACTAAACTCATGTTTGTAACCATTATAGTCACAATACTCTATTATACCAGTGTCCTTGAATTCTTGACCTCTATCACTATGAATTCTATTTACTTGAGTGTCCAATTCATTTTCAACCCGAAGCAGTATTTTTAAAAAGGTTTGAATAGTGTCAGACTTATGTTTTAAGAAGGATACCCATGTAAATCTAGTGAAGTCATCAACCATAACAAAAATGTAACTGTGTCCACATAGACTAACAGTTTGGGAGGGACCCATTAGGTCCATATGGATGAGTTCTAAGGGGTTAGAAGTAAGGATATATTTAACTTTCTTATGAGGTGCTTTAACAATTTTTTCTTCCAGACAGGAACCACATATAATGTTAGAAATGGATTTGATTTTTGGAACTTCTCTAATTATTTCTTGAGAAGTCAGTCTACTAAGATTATCGTAATTTATGTGACCCAGTCTTTTATGCCATATCTCATTGTCATCCATTCTGGCAACATTATAGATTTCAAAATTGTTCATGACAGTATAACAATTGTCAGGGGTCCTGAATCCTATAATTATGCATTCACCCTTTTCATTTAAAATCATGCAATTGTTCTTTGAAAAGGTAACATTATGATCTAAGTCACAAAATTAAGATATACTAAGTAGATTGGCTTTAACACCTTTAACTAGAAGAAATTTTCAAGAACAGTAAGTCCTTCTTCTTGGAGAGTTCCTTTACCTATGATCTGAGATGATACTCCATCACCAAAAATAACTTTTTGTCCAGTAAAGCTGGTTTTGTTCAAGAGTTTTGTATCATCTCCTGTCATGTGTTTAGAACATCCAAAGTCTAAATACCAACCAGACGATGTGTGTTCATCTTTTAAGGTAGTAATGACAATGTTACACTTCATCTGGGGTAATAGATCATCTTTTCTAACCCAAATTCCTCCAATTTTCATTTTGCGCTTATTACCTCTCAATTGATAAATTGCGAGCATTCGATTTTTGTTGAAAAATGTTTTGCGCATGATTTTGAGTTTTATGAAATACATGAGAATTTGGTTTAGGAAAGTGTTTAGGAATCCTTCTAGGGAATGTTCTTTTAGGTTTGGTCTTTCTCTTCCTATAGTTAGAGTTTTTGTCTGGTTGTCTAGGCAGAACATAATTGTTACGGCTTCTCCTAGAATAGTTAAAAGTCTGATAGATAGGAGGATTACAAACAGGTTTAACTAGTCTTCTGGCATAGCAACCATCAAAAGAATGACTGTATGTATCGCAGTAGGAGTAGCAAAGATTGCTCAAAGTTGGTATCTCCTTAGGAAAGTCTAGATAGTACATTCTTGAATGTAGGTTCACTCTTCCTAATTGAGGGGCAGCCGTATTTAGCCTCTGGTGAACTTTCATGTTTAGAGAAACTTAATTCCCCAATGTCAAAATTTTGATGTTTTGAGTTAAATTCAGTCTTTAAAGAATGAAAATATGGGCATGTTTCAATAGGTCTCTTACCTCCTGACACAAACTTGATAGATTCAAAAGTTTTTGTTTGTATCTTCAAATTGGGGCAAAACCCTATTCCAGTTCGATCATCAGAATTGGTTTTTGATTCAGCAACAAATCCATCAAAATAGTTTGAGTTATTTTCAAATTTTGTAAATTTTTTGAAAACAGTTGCTGTATTTTCTTTAGTTTGTTCCAATTCAAACAATGTCCCATTGTATTTTTTCTCCGGAGTCTCATTTGTTTCAGTTAAATTTCTCAGTTTTTGATCAAACATTTTTATTTCACTTTCATGATTTAGACATTGGGTAGTATACTCTTCAACATTGAATTTAACCATCAGGCTTAGATCTTCTATCTTCTTGGTGAGATCTTTCACAATCTTCTCTAGTCTAGTGCTTTTCTTTAGAGTTTTAGCATAAACTGTGTGAATATCTGGGAGATCTTCATTGTCCGAGTCACTAAGTGTAGTGTGTGAAGTGACCCCTGAGGCATCATTTCTTAGACTCACACACCCATTGGCATCGTCATTATCGCTTTCCCTTTGATTCACACACCCCGAGGTAGAAATAGAAAAGTTTTCAGTAATTAAAGCATCTAATCGAGTAACAGCATGATTCGAAACAACAGAAGTAGAATTACTAGATTCATCCTCACTAACAAACACATGCATATCATCATTATAGATAATCTTGGCAAAGAAAGGCATGAAAGGGTCAAAAACATCAGATGACTTAGGTTCCTCATTTTCAGAGTCACTTGAATCTTCTCATGTCTTGCAAATATTGGCTCTAGCGTGTTTATTTTGAGTGTTCAAGTTAACTCTATAATCTTGTGCAATGTGTCCTAGTTTTCCACATCTAAAGCATTCAGTCTTCTTAAGGTTTCTGTTAGGTCTACTTTGAGAGTCCTTTTGATGTTTGTCTTGACTTTTCACATGAGGTTTATGATTAGAGTGAGTCGGATAATTGGACTTGCCTTGTTTATTTTCCATTTTGTTTATAAACTTAATAATTTTCTTAAACTGTTTAGACATTATGGCAATCTGATTGTCCAAACTCTCTAGATTGCATTGCTCATCAGAGTCATCATTGGAAATGTTAAACTCAGGTTTAATAAACTTAGAAGAAAAGCTCAGATTGGAAATAGTGTATTTCCTATGGGATTGGGTTAATTGTTTCTTAAATTCTAGTTCCATTTCCACAGTTCTTAATTTACTACTGAGTAATTCAGGAGTGAGATTTATGTCACACATCTCCTCAATAGCATATCTTTTGTTGTCAAATTTCTGTGGTAATGATCTAATAATTTTAGAAATGTGACACCCCGACTAATTAAATACCGGGTAGCTACTCCTTTATTAAATTAATTCAAAATACCAAGTTGGCTCAGTTAATAGCATCACTGTCGAAAACATTTTAAAGATTACTAACCACCTAGTATTTAAAAAGGGAAGTGCCAAATTTTAATTTAAATCTGGTTAACATACAACAAGTGAAATGAATAAATAATTAACCCCAATCACCATACTGAAGTAAAATGAATAACCATCACAATAGAGTAAATAAAGTCTGGAGGAAAATCCTCACTACAATCCCACAACTGATAAGTAAAACAAATACTGAAACAAAACATACTAAAGTCTGAAAACTGAAATAGAAAGATGTCTCTAAATAGAAAGGGGCAACATGCCCTACAGCTGATAGATAGTGACTCTGGAATCCAAAAGATAGAAGCGTCTACAAGCAAATCCCTGTAGCTTCCACAAACAGCTACAGCTCGTCACCTGAATGAGTATCCTATGCTTGGTGTCCTTTTGGCTGGGCACCTAAAATGGTTTTACAAGAAAAAGATTTGAAAAGCAAACGGGTCAGAGCCCGAAAGTGGAGTTATATTTTAAAAACCTGCAAGTGCTTTAAAAACATTTAAAACATTAAATGCAAAGTACATGTTAGGACGTGCACTCACATGATATTCTCACCTCTCGTCTAACTGTGCACTCCTAACGTAAGCACCCATCTACAATGATATAAACCACTAGCTAAGTGACATCATAACTAGCTAGACTGTAATAGGACCTACCCTTATTAACCGGTTCTATTCACATACAACGCTCGTAATTAGATAGGGATTCAATGTAAACTCGGATGCACAATATGCAATATATATATATCACTAACCCGTTATGTGATTCTCGTAACAATACTGTAGTTATATTCACAACATTAGCTTGAAGGTTCCCATTAATTTAAGTGTATATTATTCACATCACAAATATACAATACAAGCACCCCGAGAACTAAGCTGCGGTGCACACATACTCTACTATCCATCCCGGTACATCACGTACATAAGGATCACATATTCCGAATCTCTCAGGAATAGCTCAGATAACACAAATCACAAATAGTGGAGGCGAACACAGTCACATCACATGGGTCACGTACATACCTACGCTCCCACGATCAGCGGACTTATTAACATCCCAATAAGTCTTTCTCTGACCTATTTTCATCAAGGTACCAGTCTATATCCCCCCCGTAGGCACACAAGGATTAGAGGGTCCTAAGCGATCGCAACCTCCCGTGATAGCAAGTATGGTAGGTATGTCATACACACAATCCATATACCAATGCTAAGTAAACACACATCTTAGTAATACCGTATTTTAATCGTAGTACATATCGCATTCTCGTACTAACTTTAATTATTACAATTTATACTATTCCGGTTTATCATCATACGCGCCATAATTAATTCTTACGTCGTAGTAGGCACTCACGTCTCAACCCAAACCATCCATTTAATACAACTCTCGTATATACTTTCCTTCTCATAATACCCAAATGTCCCAATTCTATCATTACTACATCTACGGAATGATAGCTATATCCTCGAATAAGTTTACGGGACTCCAAATAGTCGAAACAGTCCAAAATGGCCCAAACTGCCAGCTCGTTAGAAGTCTCGTTCGAACGAGTGTTCGAACGAGTTTGGACTGTCACCTCGTTAGAAGTCTCGTTCGAACGAGACTATTCGAACGAGATCCAGTTCGTTCGAACGAACTGTCCCTTCTAACGATATCTCGTTCGAACGAGATATCGAACAAAATCCCTACTCGTTAGCAACGACTGGTCAACTCGTTAGAAGCTCGTTCGAACGAGTTCGTTCGAACGACTTGGGGCTGCTTCTAACGAGCTACCAGTTTCGGCCCAGATTTTTCCCTTCCTCGTTTTTAACCATTTTAACACTTCTAATTTCATCCAAAGTTCATCCCAAACAACGTTTTATGGTCTCTAAGTGATCCTAAACATATTCAAGTCAACTACTAACATGTTTTCAAGGATTAAATCTCTTCAACATCAATCAGCATATGAATTTCTAGAATTTTCCCCTATTATCTCAAGAACATAAACCATAACATTTGGAATCAGGAATTTACCCAACAAAATCCGTTTTAATTTCTGTTTAATCATGAATATCATCAATAAGAACATCTACCTATCATTCTACATGCAATCCTTCTCAAATTTCTCAAGTTCTATGATCTAAACTACATGGGTTTTCATATTTTATCAAGAACAAACCATAAATCCGAATTTTCTAACATGGAGGAAACATTCTCTGAAATTAAATGGAATAAAGTCACTTGCCTTGTTTGATTTCTGACTTTGGTGTAGGTTAGATGAAATTTCTGCAGAATCTCCTCTCCCAAGCTCTTTCTCCAATGGTGGCTTAAGGTGGCTAGGGTTTTGATTTGGGAAATTTGGAAAACTTAAGTGATGACCTACGTAGCCTAATGAGTTAAAGTGGGTTGGTTATGGGCTTAGTGGATCAATATCCACATCAGATTAAAACTCCAATTTTCGTCACTTTTAATTCCTAAAAATGTAAAATTACCAAAATACCCTTTTATGGTGCCGGTATGGCCTAAAAATACCCCGGGACCCAAACTATACCCCCAGCTAGTGTTTTCTGACTATCTCGACCCTTCTGGACGCGTTGGCGCACTCAAAACGACCATACGGATTATAGATTTTCAATTCACTTTTATTATCAAAATATTACACCGTGACGTGGCGGTCCCACGCGTCTCAATAAAATTTCCAAATTGCCGTATATAAATCTCACGACAAATTTCATACTTCCAAATTCATATATAATCATATATGCACATAATCAAATACCAATTCGCATCACATTAGTATTTTAACCCGGATTAATTTCCAATTAATACACAATTAATTAATTAATCCCAAAATAAATATAGCCAAAAGTACGGGGTATTACATACTCCCCCCCTAATAACTGAATTTCGTCCCGAAATTTGAAACTAGAAAGTACCTGCTAAAAATAGCTCTGGATAACGTTCACGCATCTCATCCTCGCGCTCCCATGTGGACTCCTCGACATTGTGATGTCGCCACTGAACACGCACTAACGGGACTATCTTTGACCGCAGTTTCCTCTCACTTTGGTCCAAAATAGCAATTGGCCCCTCCTCGTAGGAGCTATCTGGCTGGAGATCGATGTCCTCCAGAGCAATGTGAGAATGAGCTAGATCATCTCTGAGATATTTCCTCAGCGAGGAAATGTGAAATACATCGTGAATCCGATGTAAATGTTCCGGTAACCCAAGTCTATACGCAACCAGTCCGATCCGCTCAATAATAGGAAAGGGCCCCACATACCTCGGTGCCAATTTCCCCTTCTTCCCGAAACGCATAATCCCCTTCATAGGAGATACTCTGAGCAGAACCTGGTCCCCCACTTGGAACTCTCGGAAAAACCTCTTCGCATCAGCATAACTCTTCTGCCGGTCTTGAGCTACCCGAATGCGACTCCGAATCAACTCAATTCTTGCCGAAGTATCCTGAATCACTTCCGGCCCAAGCAGTTTGTTGTCCCCCACTTCTAACCAACATGCTGGGGAATGACAAGGCCTACCGTACAATGCCTCAAACGGAGCCATGCCAATAGTGAACTGATAGGAGTTGTTGTAAGCAAACTCCACCAGTGGAAGATACTGCTCCCATCCACCCCCGAAGTCAATAATGCACATGCGTAGCATGTCCTCCAACATCTGATTGGTGCGCTCTGTCTGCCCATCGGTCTGCGGATGATAAGCCGTACTCAACCGCAATTCCGTGCCCATGGCCTCCTGGAAACTCTCCCAAAACTGCGAAACAAATATCTTGTCTCTGTCGGATATGATATTTAGGGGCACACCGTGGAGTGTCACAATCTCTGAAATGAAGAGCTGGGCATACTGTCCCGTAGTGTAATCAGTCCTTACGGGTAAGAAGTGAGCGACCTTGGACAACCTGTCCACAATTACCCAAACGGAGTCGTGACCCCTTTGCGACGTAGGTAACCCCGTGATAAAGTCCATGGATATGCTCTCCCACATCCACACCGGAACCTCCAACGGCTGTAGCAATCCTGCTGGTCTCTGATTGTTCACTTTTACAAGCTGACAAGTGGCGCATTTCGAAACAAACTCAGCGATATCTTTCTTCATACCGCTCCACCAATACTGTCGTCTCATGTCTTGGTACATTTTGTCCCCTCCGGGATGTACCGCGAACCATGAGCCGTGCGACGCCGCCATCACCTCGTGCCCCAATTCTTCCCCTTCCGAAACCACCAGTCTCCCATTGAAGCGTAATCCCCCATCTGAGCTGACGGTATAGGATTCGGCTCCCTCTGCAAGTAATCCAACTATCTGCTCCTGACAGAACGAGTCATTAGCCTGTGCCCGTACTACCTTCGTGACGATCTGCGGTGTAACGGTCATCACAGACATGAAAGATCGGTCCACTGCATCCTAGTGTCCTAATTCCTTCCACTCTGCCTTCCACACCTCTGCCAACTCATCTACTGTTCTACGGCTCAATGCGTCTGCTACCACGTTAGCCTTACCCGGATGGTAATGGATGTCAAACTGGTAGTCTTTCACAAACTCAAGCCACCTACGCTGCCGCATATTCAACTCTTTATGCGTGAACAGGTACTGTAGGGACTTGTGGTCCGTGAATAGTTGGAATTTCTCCCCCAAAAGATAGTGCCTCCAGATCCGTAGGGCAAATACCACTGCTGCCAACTCCAAATCATGCATGGGGTAATTCTTCTCGTGAGTCTTAAGCTTACGGGAAGCATAAGCTATGGCCTGTCTCTCTTGCTGCAATACACCTCCCAGTCCTTGCAAAGACGCATCGGTGTAAACCAAATACTCAACTCCCGGTCTCGGCAATGCTAACACAGGTGCTGAGGTCAATTTGTCCTTCAATTCATCGAATGCCAACTGACAGGCATCACTCCAGATATAGGGCACACCCTTACGAGTAAGATGTGTCAAAGGACCTGCAATCTTCAAGAAACCCCGAATAAACCTCCTGTAGTATCCTGCTAATCCCAAGAAACTACGAATCTCCGTTGGTGTCGTGGGCTGTCCCCACTACCTCACCGTTGACACCTTCCCCGGATCAACCGATATTCCCCGGTCAGAAATAATATGACCCAAAAACTGGACTTCTTTCAGCTAAAACCCGCATTTCTCAAACTTTGCATACAGCTTATTCTGACGAAGCGTCTGTAAAACCTGCCTCAAATGCTCGGCGTGCTCCTCCTCTGTCTGAGAGTAAACCAGAATGTCATCAATGAAGACAATGACAAACTGATCTAGGAAATCTCTGAACACTCTGTTCATCAAGTCCATAAACACTGCTGGAGCGTTGGTCAAGCCTAAAGGCATAACCCGAAACTCATAAGAACCATATCTCGACAAGAACGCAGTCTTCGAGACATCCTCTTCCCGGATACGCAACTGATGGTACCCCGATCTCAAATCAATCTTCGAGAAGAAAGAAGCGCCTCTCAACTGGTTGAATAAGTCATCGATTCGAGGCAACGGATATTTATTCCGTATCGTGACCTAATTCAACTCTCTGTAGTCCACACACAATCTCAGTGAACCATCACTCTTCTTCACGAACAACACAGGGGCACCCCACGGTGAAGTACTCCTCCGTATAAACCCCTGTCCCAACAATTGTTCAATCTGATCCCGTAACTCCCTCATCTCTGCCGGAGCCATACGGTACGGTGCACGTGCTATAGGTCTCGTACCCGGTAGCAAATCTATAACGAAGTCTATCTCTCGACTGGGTGGTAAACCTGGTATCTCCTGAAACACATCTGAATACTCCCTGACAACCGGGATCGAATCCAAAGGAATCACAACCTCCTTAGAGGTATCCTCCTCAATGTAATACAGATGAGCGGTCGATCCTCCCTCTGGGCGAGGCATCGCCACTACAAACATCTCTTGCCCTGGAATGGCAAAAACAATGCTCCCCCTGAAGCAATCAATCATGGCCCTATATGCGACGAGCCAATCCATACCGATGATCACATCGTGAACATGCATGTCTAACACTAACATGTCTGCAGGCAATACCAAACCACCAATCTCTACCCCCACTCCCCGGCATATAAAGAAAATAAGTGACCCACTCCCCAATGGTGAGTCGACACACGTCACTGTGCTCTCTGCCGTAGCTAACAATCCTAAAGATTTCGCGAAGTGTGTAGCAATAAAGCAATGTGTGGCACCCGTATCAAATAACACCCGACCCATAGTGCCATGGATAGGAAACGTACCCTCAATCGCGGGTGGTGCCTGTGGAACTGTAGCCTGGTTGACGTTGTAGACACGTCCGTACTGTAGCTGCCCTTGCTGAGGTGCTGGAATAATCTGTGGCGGTGCGGGAAGAACGGCGGGAAATATAGGCCTCTGCGGCTCCTGGCGAGCACCCTGCTGCTGCTGCTGTGGGGCCCTGCCCTATCAGGACAATCCTGTCGCTTGTGGCCAATCTTGCCACAGACGAAGCACTTCCCTGGGAAGTTCCCTCCCCTCTGTCCCTGCTGTCCCCGGCCTTGGTGGCCGTTACCATTCCTGCCTTGGCCCTGCTGGCCGTGATTCCCGTTCTGCCCCTGTTGGCCCTGATGGCCGTTTGGACCCTGATGGCCCTGACGGAAACCTCCCTGTCCCTGCCTGTAGTTCCGTGACCGGAACCTCTTATTATCCCCCTGCTGGGAGCCCTGCTCATTCTGTCTCTGCCCCTGACCCGATTGTGCCCCGCTGGCACCATGTCCTCCAGTCCTGCCCTGATGGCTAGACTCTCCCGACCTTTTGCCCTCGGCCATATGAAAACGGTGGTCGTGGCAGTGCAACAACGCAGCGTTAACCACATCATAATAAGTGGCCAACGATAGGTTCCCTAGCAGATGTTGACGGATCCTCCAATTCAACCCGTCTGTGAACTTCTCAATTTTCTTCTTCTCTGTTGGAATCTCGTCTGGAACGATATTCAACAGGTTAGTAAACTCGGCCTCATACTCGGCCACTGTCTTGCCTTCCTGCTTCAGACTCATCATCTTTCTCCTCATCTCTGTATGAACTGCCGACGGAAAGTATTTGCGGTCGAACCGCACCCAGAATTCCTGAATTGTGAGGGTATCCCTCTCCTCCGCGGTGGTAATGGACTCCCACCACTGCAGCGCAGATCCAACTAGCTTGAAAGTAGCTAGCACCTGTTTCTGAACATCCGTGCACTCATGCATCCTCAAGTGCCTCTGCATATCCTTCCTCCACTGGCTCGAGACTACCACATCTGAGCTTCCTGCAAACTCTGGCGGATGCGCTTTCTGAAAAGAGTCATGTACACGCTCCCAAGCAGACGGGAATGCATTTGCCTAAACTAGCGCGGCAACCGGCGCCTGAGGTGGTGCCTGCTGAACAACGGCAATCGCGGCATTTACCGCTTGGACTACTATAGCTGCAACCTCAACGGCGTTCATCATGCCCTGAACTGGAGCGGGCTGGGGTTCGGGCGTTGCATCCCTGGGAACTCGTCGTGCACGTCGTGGAGGCATCTGAAATAAGAACAAAGTTTATAAGTCTGCAGTTATAAACTTTAAAATAGATGAAGAACGAAACGTACACACAAAAAGAGTACAACAGTTCTAAAATATAGGGCTCTATATCAAAGAAACGTAGCGGAAAACATAATAGCCGTACAGATCCTAAAGGACGCTAGAACCTGATGCTCTGATACCACCTGTGATACCCCGACTAATTAAATACCGGGTAGCTACTCCTTTATTAAATTAATTCAAAATGCCAAGTTGGCTCAGTTAATAGCATCACTGTCGAAAACATTTTAAAGATTACTAACCACCTAGTATTTAAAAAGGGAAGTGCCAAATTTTAATTTAAATCTGGTTAACATACAACAAGTGAAATGAATAAATAATTAACACCAATCACCATACTGAAGTAAAATGAATAACCATCACAATAGAGTAAATAAAGTCTGGAGGAAACTCCTCACTACAATCCCACAACTGATAAGTAAAACAAATACTGAAACAAAACATACTAAAGTCTGAAAACTGAAATAGAAAGATGTCTCTAAATAGAAAGGGGCAACATGCCCTACAGCTGATAGATAGTGACTCTGGAATCCAAAAGATAGAAGCGTCTACAAGCAAATCCCTGTAGCTTCCACAAATAGCTACAGCTCGTCACCTGAATGAGTATCCTATGCTTGGTGTCCTTGTGGCTGGGCACCTTAAATGGTTTTACAAGAAAAAGATTTGAAAAGCAAACGGGTCAGAGCCCGAATGTGGAGTTATATTTTAAAAACCTGCAAGTGCTTTAAAAACATTTAAAACATTAAATGCAAAGTACATGTTAGGACGTGCACTCACATGATATTCTCACCTCTCGTCTAACTGTGCACTCCTAACGTAAGTACCCATCTACAACGATATAAACCACTAGCTAAGTGACATCATAACTAGCTAGACTGTAATAGGACCTACCCTTATTAACCGGTTCTATTCACATACAACGCTCGTAATTAGATAGGGATTCAATGTAAACTCGGATGCACAATATGCAATATATATATATCACTAACCCGTTATGTGATTCTCGTAACAATACTGTAGTTATATTCACAACATTAGCTTGAAGGTTCCCATTAATTTAAGTGTATATTATTCACATCACAAATATACAATACAAGCACCCCGAGAACTAAGCTGCGGTGCACACATACTCTGCTATCCATCCCGGTACATCACGTACATAAGGATCACATATTCCGAATCTCTCAGGAATAGCTCAGATAACACAAATCACAAATAGCGGAGGCGAACACAGTCACATCACATGGGTCACGTACATACCTACGCTCCCACGATCAGCGGACTTATTAACATCCCAATAAGTCTTTCTCTGACCTATGTTCATCAAGGTACCAGTCTATATTCCCCCAGTATGCACACAAGGATTAGAGGGTCCTAAGCGATCGCAACCTCCCGTGATAGCAAGTATGGTAGGTATGTCATACACACAATCCATATACCAATGCTAAGTAAACACACATCTTAGTAATACCGTATTTTAATCGTAGTACATATCGCATTCTCGTACTAACTTTAATTATTACAATTTATACTATTCCGATTTATCATCATACGCGCCATAATTAATTCTTACGTCGTAGTAGGCACTCACGTCTCAACCCAAACCGTCCATGTAATACAACTCTCGTATATACTTTCCTTCTCATAATACCCAAATGTCCCAATTCTATCATTACTACATCTACGGAATGATATCTATATCCTCGAATAAGTTTACGGGACTCCAAATAGTCGAAACAGTCCAAAATGGCCCAAACTGCCAGCTCGTTAGAAGTCTCGTTCGAACGAGTGTTCGAACGAGTTTGGACTGTCACCTCGTTAGAAGTCTCGTTCGAACGAGACTGTTCGAACGAGATCCATTTCGTTCGAACGAACTGTCCCTTCTAACGATATCTCGTTCGAACGAGATATCGAACGAAATCCCTACTCGTTAGCAACGACTGGTCAACTCGTTAGAAGCTCGTTCGAACGAGTTCGTTCGAACGACTTGGGGCTGCTTCTAACGAGCTACCAGTTTCGGCCCAGATTTTTCCCTTCCTCGTTTTTAACCATTTTAACACTTCTAATTTCATCCAAAGTTCATCCCAAACAACGTTTTATGGTCTCTAAGTGATCCTAAACATATTCAAGTCAACTACTAACATGTTTTCAAGGATTAAATCTCTTCAACATCAATCAACATATGAATTTCTACACTTTTCCCCAATTATCTCAAGAACATAAACCCTAACATTTGGAATCAGGAATTTACCCAACAAAATTCGTTTTAATTTCTGTTCAATCATGTATATCATCAATAAAAACATCTACCTATCATTCTACATGCAATCCTTCTCAAATTTCTCATGTTCTATGATCTAAACTACATGGGTTTTCATATTTTATCAAGAACAAACCATAAATCCGAATTTTCTAACATGGAGGAAACATTCTCTGAAATTAAATGGAATAAAGTCACTTGCCTTGTTTGATTTCTTACTTTGGTGTAGGTTAGATGAAATTTCTGCAGAATCTCCTCTCCCAAGCTCTTTCTCCAATGGTGGCTTAAGGTGGCTAGGGTTTTGATTTGGGAAATTTGGAAAACTTAGGTGATGACCTACGTAGCCTAATGAGTTAAAGTGGGTTGGTTATGGGCTTAGTTGATCAATATACACATCAGATTAAAACTCCAATTTTCGTCACTTTTAATTCCTAAAAATGTAAAATTACCAAAATACCCTTTTATGGTGCCGGTATGGCCTAAAAATACCCCAGGACCCAAACTATACCCCCGGCTAGTGTTTTCTGACTATCTCGACCCTTCTGGACGCGTTGGCGCACTAAAAACGACCATACGGATTATAGATTTTAAATTCACTTTTATTATCAAAATATTACTCCGTGACGCGGCGGTCCCACGCGTCTCAATAAAATTTTCAAATTGCCGTATATAAATCTCACGACAAATTTCATACTTCCAAATTCATATATAATCATATATGCACATAATCAAATACCAATTCGCATCACATTAGTATTTTAACCCGGATTAATTTCCAATTAATACACAACTAATTAATTAATCCCAAAATAAATATAGCCAAAAGTACGGGGTATTACAAGAAACAATTTCATGTTTTTCATATGTTATCCCATTAGCATGCAGTTTTGTCACAATATCAGTCAAGTTCTTATAGAAGTCATCAAATGACTCAGATTCAGACATAATTAAAGATTTATACTATTGAATGATCATTTGTGTTTAGCAGCCTTAACTCTAGTGTCACCTTCATGAGCAGTAACCGAATTGTCCCAATCTTCCTTACAAGTGGTACATGATGAGATTCTTTTGAACTCTTGTTCATTTATGGACATAAATATGGCATTCTTTCCTTTATTATTGTTATGAGAAACTTGTTTCTCTTCTTGTGTCAACTCACTTAATACTTTCTTAACCCTCTCATTACATCCTTCAGTGGATGGTTTAGTAGGAAAAATGTATCCATTTTCAACAATGTCCCAAAGTTCCTTGAATGAAAGCAATGCAAAATTGATTCCATCAAAGATAGGAGGTCTGGTCAAGTTACCAAATCTTTCATTTTTCTCGTCCATGTTTGATTTTTCGAAAATAATTTCAGAAACACAGGTTCTGTTTAAAAGAAGTTTACAAAGCTCTGATACCAATTGAAAATCTGTTACTAAAGCCGTTTAATATAAAATTAAACTATTTAAGTAACTCCGAACAGTTTTTTGAAGAAACCCTTTTCTTTAAAATCAAAACTAATTAATCACAAGATGTGTTTAAAAAATATGTACGAGATCTGTTCAAGATATGATAACAAGTTTAATAAATTAGTTTAAAAATATTAAGCACAGCACAACCAAGAGTGAGATGAGGAGATGTGGAAAGATTAAGAACAAGGATTTTTTACGTTGTAAAACCTCACCCAACTGAGGAAACATCCACAACTCCCTTACGGAGTAAAACAAAAATTCCACTACAACAAATTTTAACAGTTACAAACTATATAACAAACATGCATACAACTCAGACCTATATAAGTTTAGGAATGTACACTCTGGTGTCCTTATAACTTCTCGGCGGTTCTGATTGTTGATGTTGTTCTCCCAGTTTGCTAACTTCCAATTTGTTCAACTTCTTTACGTCGACTCTTGTTCTCAATATCTTATTACCAACACCTTTAGTGTGGTAGGGTGATAGTATTTGTGGAGGTGATTTCTAACACATACATGCACACACAAACACTTTTTTCATACAACCAGTCCTAAAAAATTACATATAAGAACTATATGCTATGATATTTCTATTTTTCTCTTCTCACAAAACTTAACCTTATTTGACCTTTATAATAATCCCAGAATCCACTGCTATCATGCTCCGAAGACGTATTAAGATCTTAATCAATCTCAGCTTTTGAAAATATTTTTGAGATTGAAAATCACCAAGTTCAATTCCAAACTAGGTCAAAGGTCTTGTTTCAAGAGAACTGGAAATAAAAAATAATATTGTTGATTTCAATTTTAAAAACATTAACAGAAAAGAATCAACAATAGATTTCTCAAGATTCGAAACAAAATATGTAAATCTAACTGAAATGTAACATAAAGTACTCAGATCTGAAATTTTCATAAATCAGAAACTTAGATCTAAAATATGTTTAAGTTGGACACAAGATCTAAGCACTAAGAGGTTACAGCATCAAACCAACTAAACAAACCAACTCTCAACCTCTCAAACACTCAAGGTTGTGTTTGGTATATACGGTACTTGAAAATAGGTTTAGGTTTAAAATGGTTTAGACGATTTAGGTTTAGGGTTTCTAACTATTTCTCTCTCTTTCTGGTTTCTCTCTTTCTCCCTCTTTTGTCTCTTCGCTCCCTACTCTCTCTTTTCTATCTAAAAGGACGAATGGAAAAAGTCTCTGATGGCTGAGGGTAAAGGTCCTTTTATAGGAGGCTGAGAAGAGTCGAGAATAAGGTTCAAAATCAATCGCTCAGATTGAGATAAAGTTTATTGACTTTGATCCAAGGGTTCACGATATGCGGTGATTAAAACTCTCCTGATTGGTTCATATGAGGCTCACAGGGATGATGAAAGAGTGCATGAAGATCGTTGATAAAAATGATCCTAGGGCTGTAAACAATCTTGGTTTACTCTCTATAAGGAAACATAACTCAACCAATAAGAATGCAACAGATGTTGGACAAACATAAGATAACAAACGCGCATCCAAAATAAATACAAAACACACCATGAAGTCTCTGTCGCTTTCGCATTCTACTCAAGCAAACATTCAGCCAATATAACCACCAATACATAATTGCAGATTGACCCCAAAAACTTTTAAAAACAAATTTTAATTAATAAAACCTTATTTTAAAAGATTATAAAATCTCAAAATAAAAATAAAAAGCAATTTTAAGGATTTAAGCACACTCAACTTATATACACATAATTATATGCAATATGAAATGTATGAGGTCAATTTTACTATGTGTGAGTGTTGGTAATTTTTTCTAGATCAATCAAGCAAGAGGTATAAAATAGCAAACCAAACTTTGGGGTTCTTTGGTTTCTTGGATAGACACAATTTTGTCACAATTTCCAAATTATATGAACACTTATACAATACAGACTCAATTGAGTCAAGAGTATAAGGTGCTTCAGAAGGAAAATACCTTTGATCAAAAAGTTCCGAAAATTTTATTATAGGTAAAGTATATCTCTGTTCAGATGTGGTGACAGACTCCCACAATTGAAGAGCTGCACTTGATAACTTAAAGATGGCTAAAAATTGGGTCTGCACCTCACTACACTAAACCATACGAAGGTTCCTCTATATATTATTCTTCCATTGGCTTGCGACCATTACATAAACTCCCCCTGGGAACTCTGGAGGATGCTTCTTACTAAATTCTTCCTTCACTCTGTCCGATAAGGACAATCCTAAATGGGGTTGGGCTGCTCGAACGACAGATTGTTGCGCCATCGTAGAAATGGCAGTAGTTACTGCTTGTGCCACAAAATTGGCAACTTCATCAGTAGTCACGTTCCTTTGACGTATACCTATTAAGGAAAAAATGTTGTGATAGGACCGATTAGGAAATACTTCATATAAATGGGACTTACTATGAAGATCCCCTATGGTATTCTTACAGAATAACTCTAGAGTGTCTATGTGTTAGAACAAAATATACCCTAAAGTTTATATGATTAAACATTGCACGGTTTCAATAGTTGAAGTTATTTTGATTCTATTTGATTTTACATATAAAGTTAAACTTCATCCATTTTACGTGATACCTGATTTAAAATCTAAATTCAATGTATCTCCCATTTCAAAAAGAAAAAAAAAACGTCTCCTAAATTTGAAATTGAAACTGAAGCACCAAAAATATTGTTGAATAAAAACAAGTGAGTGAAATGTCATAAATAGTTATGTCTAAAATAAATCTAAAGAAGATAAACTTTGCAATGGATTTTAATAACTTTTATACATATTAAAACCAATTTTTTTGTGACAGAATCACAAGTGGTTAAAACAGTACAGAAATGATAAAAAGGGTATCTTAATTCATGTAAATAACCCCTGTATATTTTTAGAGTACAACTAAGGGCCTTTTCATTACGTAATTTGGGCACTTTAGACTAAGTAAAAGTTTATCTATTTACTATTAGTGTATTCTTTTAAAAATATACTCAAAATAAGTGTGGAAAGAGTAAATAAATTAGTAACTTGATCTGAACACACACATTTCCTTGATTTTAATAGTTCCATGTATATTACGCAATTAGAAATGGGATTTTAATTTCTTAATGAGTTGATGAAACATTGAACAAAAAGAAGAAGACATGTGCACGATGATCGATTAAAGAACATTAATGGGTGATTGACATGTTCATATAACATTACCATCACAATAGAGAAAATCCCCACCCATTATTTGAATTGAAATTTAGAGCAAGATGTAAAATAATACTTTACGTTAATAAAGAGCAAAATCAGTAAAACAATGTTAGAAAAAATTAGGAGGAAACATTTAAAAAAAATAGAAGTGCCATTACTACAGAGAGTAATAAAATTATTTTTTACCAAATCTTGAGTTCCTAAACAATAAATCCAAAGGGACCTTACGATCATCCTATTTTTAATACTGATTGCAGGTAGGAAAGCCTTCGAAATTGGACATGTCTACAGAAACAAAAATAATGAAAGAACATCAATGGAGTATTCAAAATCAAGGATATGATTCTTTTATAAAGAGAAGACATAGCTATGAAATTATAATAAAAACAAAAATCCAGGTATCAAATGAGATTGACTTCCAAATAACACTGTAGTGCTTATATATTGGATCTAAAAACACACTGAGTTTTCTAATTCAAGATTTTTTGTTTATATTTGATTTTACCTCTTATCTTGAACTTCAACCATTGTGTGTGATACCTGATTTTGACATCCGGATTCAAAATTACGTCACCAGTTTCAGATAATAAGATTCTCCTAAATTTGAAATTGAAGCTGAAGTACCAACAAATGTTAATGGATAAAAAAAGAGTGAAAGGAGATAGGAGTGTGTGTGGTGAACAGTAAATGAAAGGATTTAGTCTAAAATAAAGATAAAGAAGCTAAACTTGGAAAAAATTTATAATTTATATACATCTTCAAACCAAAATTTCTCTTATTGAATCAAAAGTAATCAAAATATTATTTAACTGATAAAATGGTGTTCTAATTGATACACCCAATTTGAGACATACAACAACAAAACATTATAATTATATACAAGATCAGAACCTCATTCCTAATTAAGGTAAATTCTTATGGATGATTCGCTGTTCGAATCATATGGTTTTTGGGAGCAATTAAAAAATGTTAAAACCAAACACTTCCTATCAACTAGTGGGGGTTGAAGTGGCGCACTAAACGAAATTATAATTAAACATGCGTGAAGAAGTTCCCATTTTATAGTATTGTGTGTTAAATTAGCACATGAAATGAGACCAAACGACTCACATGAAAAGGCTTGCAAGGTAATTAAATTAAACAAGTGTTTTACAATGAGGATCAAAAGATGAGATCAGACAAATATCATCTCATTACATCGTATTAAATTTAATGGGTGTTTTAGAATGAAATTCATATACATAATATGTGTAAATTATGTACCGTAATATACAACATCATTGCTGAAGGTTTGTCACTTCCCCATCTTCTGTACGACCTTTGAACAAACAATCCAAATACAACATAACACCATTAAAAGGTGAACTATATTATGAAAAGAAAAAAATTAATGAATCATGGCATAAATAAATAATATCAAGGAAACACCGTTTCTTTGAGAAGCCTTTTAGTCCAGGAGTAAAATTAAAACGCTGCATTGTAATAATACTCCACGTGGTATCACATCAAAGAGAGCTTCAGTCATTGTGAAGTAGTATTAGATACTAGAGTGTTCATCTCTCAGTTAGAGAATAAGTATAAAAGATCAAAAGTCGGAAAAACAAGGATGGCCTACACTTTTTGCACCATAAACTGTCGATGCCATCATTTGGGACCAGAAAATGCAACCGCACCTGACATGATCTACGAGTGTGTATGTCTCATCAACAGTAGAATAACAACTTCCACTAGTTTGTGCTTTGTTGTCGTCGTGAGTATCTCACCTTATCTCAATTATATGATCTTCTACTTCGTCTGCTGATCTAATTGTTGGTTTTGGTTCTCCTATTTTTTCAGTTTTGGTTTATTTACAAATTTGTCATTTTGGCTCAAACCTATAAATACAAGTGTTATTTCTAGGTTTTGGTAGAGGACAAGTTTGACTGCTATTTTGAGAGTTATCAACGACAAAGAGATATAGAGAGCTACTTTGATCAAGGTGAGTTATTGAGGTTGGTTAGTGATTGACTTTTGAGAGAGATAAGTGAGGTGTGTGTATGTAACCATTGGTTCCTAGTCATTTATCTATAAAAGTAGATATCCTACCATTTGTGGATGTAGCCCAAAGCCTGGGTGAACCATGTAAATTTTTGTTGGTTTGATTGTTTGTTGCTTATATGTTCTTATTGTCACTTCATTGATGGTTGGTTGATTTGATTGGGATTTTGCATAGTAGTTAATTTATGGAACAATGTCTTGGGTGTTTTCCGCATACCAAGTGTTTGATAAAATTCCCGAGTGAGTTTTATCGTCTTGGTCGCTAGAGATAGTCTTACTTTAGCGCAACAAGTGGTATCAGAGCTTTGGTTGCATTGTTTTCCCAATTTTTTTGTTCGAGGTTGAATCAATTTTGGCATAACTTTTGTTTTTGTTCCAAATGACGGAAAATGTGGAGAGTACTTGAGAAACAACCTCTACGAGTGGAGGCTCTAAGAGATGGGATCAAAGTTATGGATCAAGTGGGTCAATGAATGTCGACATGAAGGCTTTTTATGAGAAGATCAATTTCGAGTTACGGTAAAGACGAATGCGAGGAGTTCTTGTCCAACAGAGGTTGCAATTAGCATGGTTGGGTGTAGAGGGACGGTCAGTAGGCATGACCGGTGCCGAGTGGATTAACATTGATCAAAGAGTTTCTTCGTGTATTGAGATGCTTATCATGGATGATGTGTGGAATAACGTGATAGTGGAGACCACGACTAAAGGCATGTGGGGTAAGCAAGAAGAGATTTATTTGGGAAAGTTACTGTCAAATAAATTATTCCTTAAGAAGAAATTCTTCAAGATTGAGATGAAGGAGGGTGAGGATATGATGAAGCATATCATTTTTTGTAATTCCTTGATAAATGACTTGAACCGGATAGACATTGAATTCATTGATGAGGATCGAACATTTTTGTTGCTTGCATCATTACCCGATTCATACGAGCATTTTGTGACCAATCTCATATTTGAGTAGTCTACGCTCTGGTGCAACGAGGTTTTGCAAGATATTCAATCTCATGTCATGATGAGAAAGAAGGAAGGTGGAAGTGATGGGTATTTCCATAATGATGGACTTATGGCGAGAGACGGAGGTGGGAAAAATGGTGGGAGGAAATCTAATCGTGGATTTAGTGATGGTAGTAGTTCTAGATCGAGGGGTGATGGTGGTAAAGGGACGAAATGCTACAAGTGCCGGGAATGGGGTCATATGATCTGAGAATTTCCTTTGTGGAACGACAAGGTTAAGGGAAAGGTTGATTCTGAGAGGGCAATGGTAGCGAGTGGGAATTATGAAGATGAATTTGGAGAACTTCTCACAATCTCCAAGGTTAACTCTCTTTACCAAGATGATTGGATATTAGATTCGGGATCGTCGAATCACATTTTTTCTAAGAGGGAATATTTTGATACTTTCACGGAAAATATAAAAGGTTCCATCTCTTTGGCTAATGGAGAGAAGGTTTTCGTTGAGGGTGTCGGGATTGTGAAACTCAAGATGTTTGATGGGGTGGAACTCACTTTGGGTGGTGTAGCCTATGTCCCAAAGTTTCGAAACAATTTGATATGCATTAGACGTTAGGATTCCAATGGTTGTCGGGTGTCGGTGGCGGGTGGAGTCTTGAAAGTCACACACGGTTGTATGGTACTAGCGAGGGGAGACGAGAGAGAGGGGTTGTATCTTCTAAATCAAACTTCAAGGAAGACAGGGAAGAGGTGTGCACAAGTGATCGAACGTTCGAGGCATGTCTCGTTTGTGAACAAAACGGAGACATTGGGTGCTAGGTTTCCGAGAGTTGACGATAGTAATGGGAGAATACCTACTAGTGGAGGGGATGGATCGAAGTCCCCCTCCAGGGCCAACGGGTAATGTTGACTTGGTTTTGTTACACACGTGCATTGGACGATTGGAATCGAGGAGGAGTAGGACTGTGATGGATTCGAGGTGTGCGTAGCTAGTTCAAGGAAGGTCGATGGGTGATTGTTTGCGAGCATTGGCAAATGGGAGTCTTTAATGACAAAGACTTGGTACATCTTTCGAGGGTGAGATTTGGAAGGTGTGAGAGGTGTGGAATATTCCCTCTCAACTATGGTTAATTTCTCGAGGAGGAAGATGGTGTTAATGTGTTTGAATGTTTCATGTAAAGAAGGTGTATGCTATATGTATTGTGTGGGGGTGTAATCACCGGGTTACATGAGGAGAGAGCTTCACCATATGGTTTGATGGGAATCATTCATATGCATGAGATGGGGAGTTCTTAGTTTAAAACTTTGTTCCTCGGTGGGTGGAGTCGTTTGGAGTCTTGGAGTGAAGACTTGCGGTATCTCACTTCATGTTTGAATTTTGGGGCGGCTTAGCGTCGGGTGGAACATATTGTCTTGTTAGACGTCGGTATGATCTTCGAGCGGATTTAATGTTTATGTTTCAAGTTTGGTTAGACCGTGAACATCGCCTGGGGGAATCGCATTAGCATGGTAGACGATGGGACGATCTTCAAGCAGGTTCAATTTCATCATTCTAGAGATTGGTTGGATCGTCAGGATCGCCAAGGTGGAGTTTGTTAGTTTTGGCTCTCCTATTTTTTCAGTTTTGGTTTATTTACAAATTTGATATTTTGGCTAAAACCTATAAATACAAGTGTTATTTCTAGGTTTTGGGAGATGACAAGTTTGAGATCTATTTTGAGAGTTATCAAAGGCAAAGAGAGAGAGCTAGTTTAAGCAAGAAAAGTTCTTGAGGTTGGTTAGTGATTTACTTTTGAGAGATATAAGTGAGGGGTGTGTGTAACCATTGGTTCCTAGCCATTTATCTATAAAAGAAGATTTCCTACCATTTGTCAATGTAGCCCAAAGCTTGGGTGAACCACGTATATTGTGGTTGCTTTGATTGTTTGTTGCTTGTATGTTCATATTCTCACTTCATTAATGGTTGGTTGATTTGATTGGGAGTTTTCACATTTGTTCATTTACGGAACAAGGTCTTGATTGTTTTCCTCAAAACAATTGTTTGATAAAATTTACGAGTGAGTTTTATCGTCTTAGTCGCTAGAGATTGTCTTGCTTTAGCGCAACACAAATATAGTCTGGGAGGAACGAAAACTTGCTCAATCGAGCGAGATATTTGGATCAATGAGCATGATGAAGACATATTCATTATGATGGAACCTATTCATTAATTACTTCCAAAAAAGTAAGACTATATTTATGGGAATGAAGGAATATAAATTCTATGCACAATCAAGATCATCCACTGTACAAGTTTGTTCATCATGAACCTTCCTTGAGTTTCCATATTGCGTGTGTTAAGTTGTGCTCATTGGTAACCTAGTGGAAGAAAACATACACGAAGGTAATAATCAAATTAAGGAAAAAAGTGGTAGAAAAATCACAAAGACTATAAATTATGTATAATCGGAGTCCTTGAAGCATGTGTATTCTCCTTAAAGTTCTCTTAAAATTTAGAATTAAACCCACTATTGATAGTGCATGAGATGACATTGGTATAAGAAGATAATCACTACATTAGCGCATGAGAAATGACTCTATTAATGGAATATAATCAACATGCATAAACGACATTGTAAAACCATATACACTAGCTATTTCCGAAAAGGAACTATTCAAAGCTAAATATAATTGACAATTAAGTCATTGTATGTTGCCTCTACATATGTAAAAGAAACTTAGAGAAATTTTAATCTACAAAAATATCCTGATTTCATTTTCAAACATCATGAAGAGTGAATGATTGTACGAAAAAATGCCCATATGCGAGAAGTATAGCAATCATTTGTAGAATGCCACACTTGGTAGTTTTGTACCATGAGGAAAAGAATATAAGAAGTCTTATTAATGAATGCTACTAAAATTAAGACTTGAAACGTTGTCGGACAAAATAACGGTAGTAAACACTTGTAATGTGAGTTTTTATCTTCTTCATAACCAAATGATTAATGTTCACAAAATTTTTTTATCAACGGGAAGTACTAGAAAGCAAAAGAAAAAAAAAACATAAACAAGGCACAAAGGCCTCAAATAAAGAATCAGCATAGTGATATACATTGGCATTACACTCAATGATTAATGTGAATGAGGACAAAAAATCATGAAAGAAAATTAACAAACTATTCAAAATCAAGGTTATAATTTTCTTATAAAAAAAAGGCATAGTTATCAATTGAAATTGATTTCAGAATTACACTACAGTGCTTATGCGTTGGACCTAAAAACACACTGAAGGTTATTTATTGATCATGGAGAAGTTCAAACAAATTGAAGCAATTTTGTTTAATTTGATATCACATTTGAAGTTGAAGGGTGTCCTAAATTTTCTATTAAAGCTGAAGCACCAACAAATATTTTTGGATAAAAAGAGGATAGTCGAAAGAGATATGATCATGTGTGGTGAACTGTCAATGAAGATGAAGTCTGAAATAAAGGTATATTAAAAACAAATTTCTCTTTTAAGATCAAAAGTAATCAAAACAATACATACATGATGAAGGGTGTCCTACTTCATGTAAATATCTTCCATATTTTTAATACTCCTTGCATGAAGGAATGCCTCCCAAAATGAATACGCTTGCAGAAAAAAAAAATTTGATAGACCAATCCTAATCGTACACAGATTAAACATTGTAATTATATGACAAAACAAACTCTCATAATTGAGCGAGATAATAGATCACCCTCATCTGATTCTTATGTTTAAATTCTTTTGATTATACTAGTATGAATTCCCAATTGTTAATCACAAAGTATTCTCCACTATAACGAGACAAAAAGCCTCAAATTTACATATCATGTTTGGGCTACATGTGTATTAGTAATTTGACATCCATATTCTATAACCCAACAAATATTTTTGGGAAAAAAAGGAGAGTGAAAAGAGATAGAGTATGCGTGGTGCTGTCGGTCAAAGAGTTAAATTCCGAAATAAATATAAAGAAGTTAAACATGGCAATGGTGTTTTATAATTTTGATATATATTAAAAATAAAATTTCAATGATGGAATCAAAAGTGATCAAAATAGTACATAAATGATAAAAGGGTGTCCTGATTCATGTGAATACCGTCGTATTGTAGGGTACTAGAAAGGGCCCTTTGACTATTTATTTTGGGCCCTTTAGACCAAGTAAAAGTCTATTTATTTGCAATTAGTGTTTTCTTTTAACAATATATTCAAAATAAGTATTTCAAGGGTAAATCTATCAGTAAGTTGAATTGAAATGCACATTTTTCTTGATTTCAATCGTTCCGTATATTATATGCAATTAGATATAAAATTTTAGTTTCTTATTGATTTGATGCAACAATGAATAAAAAGAAAAATTCATATGCATATTGATGATTCAAAGCAGAAGAATGGGTCAGTCACATGTACATACAACATTACCATCCGAATATAGAAATTTCCTACCCATTGTTTGAGTTAAAACCTAGAGAAGGAAGTAAAATAATACTTTATGTTAATAAAGAAAAAAATAAGCAAACACCAAGTTTGAAGAAGAAGAATTTTGTGATACGCATCTCATCTTCCACCGCTTCCAGTGATGAGTGTCAACCAATCCAATCTTTTGTTGTGCACCTACTACTTTTACGCCGATTACTTGTTCGATAAGTGTCCATACGTTCACTATCCATCCGAACCCACCATGTCCCACGCGTATCCATATTACACTATTTCGGAATAACCCTAGGGGTATTGTCACAACATATCCAATACTGAGAGGTATAAGAACCCAAGATATTCGTGGAGGCTTGATCCCCCTTCCATTCAATATGAATCCTAACCCTATGTTGTGGATCGTCACGATTTTTGACGGTCGTCATGACAACCTAGTTCACCTCATCCTGATCTGTCCCCTTACTATGCTCCCCAAGATTATACAACTTTTATCTCTCACGCGCACACGTACCTCGTGTATGATGAACTTCATTTTATTCCTCCCACTTCATATGTGTATTCTTCTCATCCTAGTGTTTATAGCGAGTTGTGTCCACCTCAAACACCACCATGCCCATCCTCTCTCTAAAGAATCTTACAAAAGTTCATCGTCAAACAAGCTCACACTCTTAAATCTCTAAATGACTCCTACAACGACTTGAAGAAACATTAATTGAATTTGAATGTGAGAAAGAGTCGGAATTCACTCCAAGTCAACCCATTGCTTCCCCCATATGGAGTGATGATGAGTCATCTTGTGACATATATTGTGAATGTGACCAATCCTATCATCCCAAGAAACTTGACGTTGAGACAACCCTATGTTCGGGCTCCAATGTAAGGACACAAGTCTCCAATTGAGTCATATGTAGTGTTGGCTCAATTCCGGAAAAAAAAACATTTGAGTTATAGGATAGTGTTCTTGTTTATCCTTCAATCCTATGACAAGTTAAATTTGAAGACGTTGCGGCCTTGCTTTTCAAGAGAACATCATTGTCGAGTTTCAGTGCCTCGTTTCACATCATCAACTTCATATTTCAGGTCAACTGATCCAATGCTTTGTTGTGGATCTACTCCTTTCACACCGATTACTTATCCAAAAAGTGTCCATATGTTCACTATCCATCCGAACCCACCATGTCCCACGTGTATCCATAAGACACTATTTTGAAATAACCCTCGGTGTATTCTCACAACATATCCAATACTGAGAGGCATGAGAACCCAAGCTATTCATGGAGACTTGATCACCCTTACATTCAATATGAATCCTAACCCTATGTTGTGGATCCTCATGATTTCCGACAGTTGTCATGGAAACCTAGTGCACCTCATCCCGATCAGTCCCCTTACTATTATCCCCATGATAGTAAACCTTTTTCTCTCATAGGGACACTTCTCTCGTGTATGATGAACTTCAGTTTGTTCCTCCCACTTCATATGTGTATTCTTCGCATCCTAGTGTTAATTACCAGTTGTGACCATCTCAACCACAACCATGCCGATCCGCTCTCGAAATAATCTTACAAAAGTACATCTTCGAATAAGAACACACTCTTAAATCTTAAAATGACGCCTACAACGACACGAACAAATATTAATTGAATTTGAATGTACGAAAGAGTCGGAATTCACCCCAAGTCAACCCATTGTTTCCCCTACGTGGACTGATGACGAGTCATCTTGTGACATAAATTTTGAGTGTGACCAATCCTATCATCCCGAGAAACTTGATGTTGAGACAGCCCTGTGTTCGGTCCTCATTGTACGGAGACTAGTCTCCAATTGAGTCTTATGTAGTGTTGGCTCAATTACAAACAAAAACATTTGAGTCATAGAATAGTGTTATTGTGTATCCTTCAAGCCTATGACATGTTAAATTTGAAGACGTCGCAACCTTTATTTTCAAGAGAACATCATTGTCGAGTTTTAGTTCCTCGTTTCACATCATCAACTTCATATTTCAAGTCTCCAAAGGTATGAATGCTCTTATATAGTTTTAGGAGACTTGGAATAATTATAATTGGTGTAATTTTATTTTAAAATAAATTTTATTTTCAGAAGGTTATTTTAGAACCTTGAATAAAAAAAAATTGGGCTCAAAATATGCCCCCATAGTTTTTATTTTTTATTTTTAAGTAGAGGATCATTTTGTGGGTCTCATAATTCATTTTTGGCCACTTTTATCCCATTTGTTATTAATTATTTAAATCAGAAGTGGGTTTTGGTGCGGTGTAAACTTTTTGAAAAAACAAATAGGACCTTTAGCAATCATTTGTCTTCCCTTTTGTCCACCCACTTGAGTATATCCATTATCTCCCATTAATCTATTCATTATCAACCCATAACTATAACTACCACAATAGGCTAAATAATATAAGTGAGCTTGAGTTTGGTTTGGGTAGCAATAGAAGAAAATAAATATGAGATGCATAAGAGTTAAAAAATATGGCTCTATTTCAAATGCTCCTTGTAAATTTGGTACATAGAAAATATACCTTCCACCAATCGTAATAATATGATATTGAGCAATTAATTTGGAATGGATGTCAGTATGTCATACAACTACAATGCATAGTTATATGAGACAGAGGGGATTATGGGCTTGTTTTATCCTGAGGATAACATGACTGTACACTACCGGCACAAAGAGGGTAGAGCAGATAACTGTCTTAATGAGAGAGAGATAGTCCGCAACTCATCCCATGAATCATCTTCTACAAATTTCATAAATAATTAAGGTAATATTGTTTATTTTTATTCTGCAGTATTTATTTCGATTCAAGGAATGTGATTCATATTTTTGATAAACGTATGATGTAGCAAATTATTTAAGTAGTATACTAAAAAATATGAATTTATTTTTTGTTTTCTCCATGAAGAATAATGATATGGATACAAAAACCTCCCTTAAAACGTCCATCAAACGTGTCGTGGATTTCAATTATTCTCTGAGCAACCTATTAAGTGTTGCCTTTTGGTATGGGACTAGCAAGGGCACACACTTTATTATTTTCTGGAATAAATTTGGGAAAGTTGTTTGGAACTCATAGCAGTACACCTCAATAAAACTGTGTTATTTTTAATCACAATATCTAAATTATCCTAACAAGAACATGATACGATTTAGTTGTTATTTTAGTGGTTCCACGAGACACATCCCTAACCCTCCATTGCTTCACATAACATGTATATTTTCGATTTCCACATACTGTGATAGGCAATCAGGACATGAAAATGTAAAGGGACACCAGGACATGACAATGGGGATTCAACGTGTTGGACTAAAATCCCCGGATAGAGTGGAAGTGGGTGTTACTGTGTTTTTCTTCATTATAACCAAATGGTTAATGTTCACAATTTGTTAAGCAGCACGAACTAACAGAAAGAAAAAAACAAAAACAAAAAAGGGGCACACATGCCTCAAACTAAAAAAATCATGTTAGTGTTATACATTGGCATTTCACTTAATGCTTAATGTGCACAAGGCAAAAAAAAAAATCGGGAAGGAAAATTATTGACTGTTCAAAATCAAGATTATCATTTTTTTATAAATATTTTTTACAAATATTCACTGACAGTCAGTGTTCAAAGGGTGAATTTTTACTAATTAGTCCCATTTACTAACTATGTAGTTCAATAGGTCCTAATATTTTATTTTTGCCCCATCAAGTCCCATGAAAAAAGATTTTTGTTCCAATAGGTCATATTTGTAAACATAGAGTGAATATTCAGTATATGTACATATAGGACTTATTAAGGAAAAAATGTTGTGATAGGACCGATTAGGAAATATTTCATATAAATGGGACTTAATAGGAAGATCCCTTATGATATTCTTATAGAATAACCCTTCAGTGACTATGTGTTAGAACAAAATACACCCTAAAGTTTATTTGATTAAACATTGCACGGTTTCAATAGTTGAAGTTATTTTGATTCTATTTGATTTTACGTATTAAGTTCAACTTCAACCATTTTACGTGATACCAAATTTAAAATCTAGATTCAAAGTATCACCCATTTCAAAAAGAAAAGAAAAAATGTCTCCTAAATTTGAAATTGAAACTAAAGCACCAAAAATATTCTTGGATAAAAAGAAGTGAGCAAAATGTCATAAATAGTTATGTCTAAAATAAGTCTAAAGAAGATAAACTTTGAAATGGATTTTAGTAACTTTTATACATATTAAAACTAAAACATATGTGATAGAATCACAAGTGGCAAAAACAGTGCATAAACGATAAAAAAGGTATCTTAATTCATGTAAATAAACACTGTATATATTTTTAGAGTGCAAGTAAGGGCATTTTCATTACTTAATTTGGGCACTTTAGACTAAGTAAAAGTTTATCTATTTACTATTAGTGTATTCTTTTAAAAATATATTCAAAATAAGTGTGGCAAGAGTAAATCTATTAGTAATTTGAACTGAACACACATTTCCTTGATTTTAATAGTTTCATGTATATTATGCAAATAGAAATGGCATTTTAATTTCTTATTGAGTTGATGAAACATTAACCAAAAAGAAGAAGACATGTGCACGTTGATCGATTAAAGAACATGAATGGGTGATTGACATGCTCATATAACATTACCATCACAATATAGAAATTCCCCACCCATTATTTCAATTGAAATTTGGAGTAAGAAGTAAAATAATACTTTAGGTTAATAGAGAGCAGAATCAGTAAAACGAGGTTAGAAAAAATTAGGAGGAAAGATTTTTTCAAAAACTTAAATGGAAGTGCCATTACTACAGAGAGTAATAAAATTATTGTTTACCAAATCTTGAGTTCCTAAACTATAAATCCAAAGGGCCTTACGGTCATCCTATTTTTAATACTGGTTGTAGGTAGGAAAGCCTCCAAAATTGGACATGTCTACAGAAACAAAAATAATGAAAGAAAATCAATGGAGTATTCAAAATCAAGGATATGATTTTCTTATAAAGAGAAGAAATAGCTATGAAATTCTTATAAATAAAAAAATCCAGGTATCAAATGAGATTGACTTCAAAATAACAATGCAGTGCCAATATATTGGATCTAAAAACACACTGAGTTTTCTAATTCAAGCTTTTTTGTTTATATTTGATTTTACCTCTTATGTTGAACCTCAACCATTGTGTGTGATACCTGATTTTGACATCCGAATTCAAAATTACGTCACCAGTTTTAGGAGTGTGTGTGATTCAAGATTCTCCTCAATTTGTAATTGAAGGTGAAGTACCAACAAATGTTAATGGATAAAAAGAGAGTGAAAAGAGATAGGAGTGTGTTTGGTGAACGATCAATGAAAGGATTTAGTCTAAAATAATGATAAAGAATCTAAACATGGAAATGTTTTTTTATAATTTATATACATATTAAAACCAAAATATCTCTTATAGAATCAAAAGTAATAAAAGTACTATGTAACTGATAAAAGGGAGTCCTAATTGATAGAATCAATTTGAGCCATACAATGATAAAACATTATAATTATATATAAGATCAGAACCTCATTCCTCATTAAGGTATATTCTTATGAATGATTCGTTGCTAGAATCATAAGGTTTTTGTGAGAAATTAAAAAATGTTAAAACCAAAAACATCCTATCAACTAGTAGGGGTGAAATGACGCACTAAACAAAATTATAATTAAACAGGTGTGAAGAAGTGCCCATTTTATAGTATTGTGTGATAAATTAGCACAGGAAATGAGACCAAACATCTCCCATGAAAGGGCTTGCAAGGAAATTAAATTAAACAAGTGTTTTACAATGACAATCAAAAGATGAGATCAGACAAAGCTGATCCTATTACATCTTATTAAATTGAATGGGTGTTTTAGAATGAAATTCATATACATAATATCTGTAAATTATGTACCATAATATACAACATCATTGCAGAAGGTTTGTCACTTCCCCATCTTCTGTACGACATTTGAACAAACAATCCAAATACAACATAACACCATTAAAAGGTGAACTATCTTATGAAAAGAAAAAAAAGTTAATTAATCATGGTATAAATAAATAATATCGAGGAAACACGATTTCTTTGAGAGGCCTTTTAGTCCATGAGTAAAATTAAAATGTTGCATAGTAGTAATACTACACGTGGGATCACATGAAGTAGTATTAGACACCAGTGTGTTCATCTCTCAGTTAGAGAATAAGTACAGAAGATCAAAAGTGGGAAAAAATAAGGATGGCCTACAATTTTTGTACCATAAAGTGTCGATGACAGCTTTTGGCACCAGAAAATGCAACCGCACAGGACATCATCTGCGAGTGTGTATGTCTCGTCAACAGTAGAATAAAAACTTCCACTAGTTAGTGCTTTGTTGTCGTCGTGGTTATCTCACCTTATCTCAAGTCTATCATCATATACTTCGTCTGCTGATCTAATATAGTCTGGGAAGAAAGAAAACTTACGAAATCGAGTGAGATATTTGGATTAACGAGCATGATTAAGACATATCCATTATGATGAAACCTGTTCATTAATTACTTCAAAAAAAGTAATCCTATACTTATGGGAATGAAGGAATATGAATTCTATGCACAATCAAGATCATCCACTGTACAGGTTTGTTCATCATGAACCTTCCTTGAGTTTCCATATTGCGTGTGTTAAGTTGTGCTCATTGGGAACCTAGTGGAAGAAAACATACAGGAAGGTAATAATCCAATTAATGAAAAAAGTGGTAGAAAAATCACAAAGTCCATAAATTATGTATAATCGGAATCCTTAAAGAATATGTATTCTCCCTATAGTTCTCTTAAAATTTAGAAGTAAACCCACTATTGATAGTGCAAGAGATGCCACTGGTATAAGAAGATAATCACTACATTAGCGCATGAGAAATGACACTTTTAATAGAAGATAATCAACATGCATAAACTACCTTGTAAAACCATATACACTAGCAATTTTCGAAACGGATCTTATTCTATGCTAAATATAATTGAACATTAAGTCATTCTTTGTTGCCTCTACATATGTAAAAGAAACTTAGAGAGATGTTAATCTTTAAAAAAAATCATGATTTCATTTTCAAACATCATGATGTGTAAATGATTCTACGAAAAAAAATGCCCATATGCCTAAAGTATAGCAATCATTTGTTGAATGCCACACTTGGTAGTTTTATTCCATGGGGAAAAGAATATAAGAAGTCTTATTAATGGATGTGTTGATACCAAATTTAGTCTGCTGACGTGGACTAATCACTTGAAGACACGTGGAGACCTACATGTCAAATACAAATACTTTAGACAAGCAACTCAGGCGCCTTGTGCAACTTAAGCGTACTGAGGAACTTAGGCACCCCGAGCAACCTAATCAGTCCGAGCAACTTAGCGTGCAGAGAATCTAAATCAAAAGAATCAAAAGACGGCTAGGCATTAAATGTGCATTAGTTATCGTAGAGATGTATATGTCTACTAGATAACAGCGAATTATCCTTTCATATGTAGAACCTCAATGCTATAAATACATGGTAACTCCCTCACACTCAGGGGAACTTTGGATCTCTGGATAAACCTGTTATCGAGATTCCAAATAAACAGTCAGCAATACAAATATAGTGGACGTAGGCCATTTTCATTAAGCTGAACCACTTTAAGAATCCTTTGTCTTATTAATTTATTTATATATGATTGATTAATTAGAGGTAATCTAATTTTTTACATCAACAGATTGGCGCCGTCTGCGGGAAACGACTGTATTTAGTGTTTTTCACCCAAATAATTCATCATCTATGGCTGATAATCTGGAATCCAGTAATCGAAACACTGGGAACCCTCCAAATCTTTCTACTCACCCAAATATTCAAGATCTGGCTGGTATAATGGCTAATTTAGCCCAAGGGAAAATGACCATATTGGAAACTATTCATCAAATTATACTAACGGTTCTAGGTGGAGTGCCGGCCCAATTAGGATAACGAAGTGTTCAGAGAAATGCCCATTTGCCTTCTTAAAGAACTAGACGAACGCTATTCCCGGATATCTCTCAACCTAGACATACTGGCTCATATCGTACTGAAAGATCTAGTGATCCTTCATATCAACCAGGCTGGACTTCATCAGTACGAGTTATTGATTCCCACCGAAATGTCACTCTCACCCCAGAAAGAACTAGTGTTATAGAGAGGTTGAGTAGAGTATCTCCTTTTGATCGATTGGGTCCTAGGAGGAATATGAGTTCTCCTAGGATTGCGTCGAGGAACTCTCAACGACCATTCGACCTAAGGGAAGGCTCTGCCCAGTCACGACCACCAGCCCGTATTGAAAGATCACAAGAGGAAAATTCGATGCGATCAGTTGCTCAGACGAATAGGACCGAGGTAGGAAACGATGCATGGAAAGTCTCTATTCAAAGATTCGAGGACAGATTAGGGGAAATGGGTAAGGCCAAGAATCCTCTATAAAGAACTTTTGTCTAAGGAACAACATTCGTACAGGCAATTGTGGATTTTCCCACACCCTCAAAATTCAAAGCTCCTACGGTGACGCCTAAATACGATGGAGAAACTAACCCTATCCTTCATATAAAATAATACCAAGCTGATGCCGACATCTATACAGTTCCAGATAATATGAAATGTCGGGCATTTTCATGTCCTCTCACCGGGTCAGTCCCAAATATGGTACCACAATCATCCTCATGGGAAGATTGTAACTTTCCTTCAGCTGGCAGAGTTGTACATATGGAATTTATGTCTTGGAGCGAAACCAATCAAACGAGTAGCACACTTATTGAGTGTTAGACAGAAACCAGAAGAAAGTACGGTAATACCCCGTATTTCTGAATATTCCAAATATTATATTTAATTAAATTGGAGAATTAAATAGGAAAATACGGCTTAACTTAAATTACGCAAGAGTAGAAATTTAATGAGTTTTATTTAAAAAAATTAATTATGGAATATTAATCGATAGGTAGATACTGATTTATATCGCCTCATTATATTTACTTAGTGCGGGTGGTAAAGAGTTCCTCAACGCGTGTAGACCGTGTTGGGGTGAGAACGAGTAATCTTTTTTAAGTGACTCAAATGATAATTTAGAGGTCACGGATGAGTCTGTAAGGGTCAAATTACTCAAAATAGTATAACCGGGAGTACTAGTTGAGTCTCGGGGTAATTCTCGACTAAATCGAGACCGTTCATGGGTGTTTTGGTCTTTTAACATGAAAGGGTGTGGAGACCTACGAAATTGAGAGGTTTATATCAACCGTATGATAGAGGGGTTAGGGTTACGAAACCCATGAAAACACACCATAGCCATTAGAGATAAGAGAGAAACCATTCTCACGGCAAAAGGAAGAATTGGGAAGGATTCAAAGGAGAATTTCACTACCAACTTGTTGGGGAATAAGGATTGAAGGATGAGGATCATCAATCATCAACAATAACCACGAAATTAGACCCTACTGATCATAAGGCAAGTTGTTTATTACAAAAATTATAAAGTTATAATACCCACGTGTAGGATTTTTGAATAGTCTTGTTTAAATCAATATCTTGATAGGAGAATAATGATATCTATACATGTTGGGATAGGAATCGCATGTAGAATGATTTAACTTATGTAGAGCATTAATATTCAGATTAGACATGATGATTTTTTGGAATAAAATCTGGATTTTGAATGAAAATATGGGAAGAACACCATAACTAGGGTTTCAAGAAATTCTGGGTTTAGTTCACCTTTTTCTTGAAAGGAATTGGAGTTTTGATGTATTTGACATGTTAGAAATTGTCCTAGTACATGTGAAAACATGTTAGGATCACTGGGTCGAAGTTTGGTGGACTATAATGGAGTTTGAAGATTTGTTGATGGAGGAAAAGCTTAACGAAGAAGACGAACTGCGTCTGTCCCTGTTCGATCGATCGATCTCGAACTATCGATCGATCGACTAGGTCGGTCGATCAAACACAGCAGTCGATCGATCGATGCAAGCTGTTTTTCCCCAATTTTTGTGTTTAAGTATTAGTTGATTTTCGGGAATAAAGGAGTATCCTAGGGTTTATAATATACTTATATGGGAGTGAGAATAAGACCAGTAGGTATATTGTTGAGGTCCGATAAGGCCATTGGGTGTAGGGCTTGGATTACGGATCAACGAGAATAATCCAACTTAGTAGAGTATTGGGGACATGGAAAATTGAGTTACGAGGCGAATAAATTCAATTTAAGTAATAGACCAGTAGGGTAAGCAATAATTACTGAAATTATAGGTAAGGGGTAACTAGGACCCTTAGAGTTATGTGAATACTCAAATAAACGCGACTAATGTGATAAATCATAAAGCGAATATTGTACGGTAAGACTGAATGTAATGGGGCTGGTGCAAGCCATAAGTGGAAACCCACTAGGGGATTTAATGATTAGATTCTAAGTTAGGACTGTTAAGTCCCATAGTGCACTCCTCTTGGTCAGCTGAACTAAAGGAAACAAAATGATAGTGTTTAGAATCAGGGCTACCATGTCCGAGAGGAGGGATACCCAAACCGGTCGGTGTGGCCAAGAGTAAGGGAATTTTTGAAAAGATGTCTAGTGTGGTTGTAGGGCCAAGCATTTTATTTTAGCTTGTAGTTATTTGAGGAAATAATAACTCCGTTAAGTTTTTCATTCCGGAGAGGACAAGCGTGTTAGGTCCGGAAACCATCAGAACCACCAGAGCGATGGACAAGGAAGTATATGGATTTTAGCCTCGAGTGAATGGGGTATATGACGATGCCTCACCTGAAGGAGGGTTGAGTTGTCATTATTCATCAGTATGTGAGAGACCTAGGAGATTATGAACATCTCATAGTAATTGATTCCGGTGTGTAGGAACTAAAATGATGTGATTCAAGGTATGTAGTATGACCGCTGAGTAGGGAGATCGAGCTCGCTGTTGTAATTAGTGCTAAGGACTTAGTGATAGTATAAGCGCACTGCCACTTGACTCCTTTAGAATTATTGGAGTATGGTTGCACATATTGTCGAAGAATGGAATTTGGGCATCTCGACTATGTGTTGTTCCAACAATACTCAGTATGAATGCATGGGGGAGAGGTCCCTTGTTTAAGTTCGGTTGCGAAAGGGAATACAACTGAATTTTTATGCACATCAGGAGAAGAGACATTATTAGGTGCTAGGACATCAGTGGAGCCGGTAGTGTTGTGGAGGAACAATGAAAGGCTTACTTCACCACGAAGGAATAAGTGTGAATTTATGGTCAAGGACTTATTCGTTGTCTATAAAGGATGGAGAATACCCGCAAGATTGTAGTCACGTCGTGTAGACTAGGCTAGAGTTGAGGAAAAACATGTTACGGGTGCGACGTTTGCAATGTTTTTGCAAATGTGCTCGGAGAAAAGGGTGTATGGGCGCCCTAGTCAACTGGCTTTCTTAGTCATCCGAAATAGAGAGATGCAAAAAGATGATGTTTAATAAGTGCGTCGGTGGGGAAGTTATGAGGCAAGTCGTATCGACGAAATGGATTGAGCGTTGTGAGAGATAGATGATGATCCAAGCTTATATGCTGAGAGAGCCAGCACACCCTATGGGCTAAGAATTAGTGGGAAGCCGTTCAAAGGTTATCTCTCGGTATGGGAGACCTAACTGTTATGAAGAAGTAACGCACGGTGCTACTTGACTGAGTCTTGAGAATGACTTACGCGTTACTAAAATGTTGATTCTTATAAAGTTACCAACCCCAAAAAGTGCGCCAATTACGAAGAGTGCACGGATTGTAAAGTATAGTATACCCAGAGAGAAAGAGAAATAGAGTACCACTTGAGGAAAGATGACTTAAGTTGGAAGTGGTGTTGAGGAAGAGACATAGTGATATTGTCTCTAGACGCACCACTAGTTGATAGAGAAAGATAGACTCGAAATGAGAAACCGGAATGTGGTGGTGAACCTACGCTTCCAATGATGGAAGGAGGAGACAAACTTATAAATTAATGATGGGCTGTGAACATCGTAATTAAGCCAACATTTCATGGGGGTAGCGGAATGGGGTGATCGGTATGCATTAGTATATAGTTAAAAAGGGAGAGTGCACAAGTACACGGTGCCGCTCTACATGTTTGTGAATCAGGATGAAATACTAAAATTCCACCCTGTGAGAGATGGTCAGGGAGGAATAGAGATAAAGTTTTATTTTGAGTATGTTGTGTTACCTACGACTCAATGTTAGTGAGTAAGGATGATGATACGCCCTTATGATAGTGGAATTTTGAAGAAATCCCACTGAGCAATCCATAGTTTGAATGTATACCTATATGAGCATATTTATAGTTAGCGTGAGTGCCTATATGGATTTTACATAAGGATTAGGCTCGTGGATACCTATTAATAACTTATGTGTACTTTGAGGTGCGGTTCGAGGAGATATTTCGAACATTTATCCCTTAACGCGTGATATGAGGACATTCTATCGGGGTTTGACATTTTATAATATAGGAAGTGTGAAATATATGGCACACAAATTGTCTACTCATGTGCGATGAGATATATATACTTATAATGTGCTCGAAGTGTGATTCCGAGGCAATATAACCAATCACTATTGGTGATCAAGGAGGGATTTCGAGCCAATAACCCCAAAAGTGTTATAAAAGGGGGGTGATTATGAAATAAATGTTGATAGTATATGTTATCTGTAAGATAGATATACCTATTGATTTCCTACTTATAAGTGATAGTAAGTGTGTTTAATCTCTGTATTGGGGTCGATGATGTTCCGTACCAATACAGGAGGGATCGATTTGGGGTCGATGATGTTTCCGAACCAAGTCGATGATAAATACTGCTATCGACGGAAGGTCTGAACCAACATATGCGTTACATTTACCTTGGGGTCGAGGGATTTCCGTACCAATGTAAGTGATAGGATTATTGGGGCAGATGATTTTGCCGGACCAATTTCCTTATAGTCTATATTGTGTGCGAAATATATACCTTATAATATTCTACTTATGAGTGATAGTAGACACATAGATGTTATATATAGAGATATACATCAAAAGGGTAAAATTAAGTAAGGAGGAACCAAATTTCAAGAGTTAACGTTAGATTGGGAAAAATCTATGGATAAATTAAGTAGTGAGACTTAATTATGATAGATGCGGCATGGGTAACATGCGATAAGAGTTTATAATAAAGCAAGGCATGTACATGGGACGAACGTTAGGATGATAGAGGATGCGATGATGTCTAAGGTCCTTAGTTTTAATACCAGCCTTATCCTAGTTTCGATGATGAAATTCCTTTGTAAGGGGGGAAGTATCTAATACCCCGTATTTCTGAATATTCTAAATATTCTACTTAATTAAATTGGAGAATTAAATAGGAACATACGGCTTAATTTAAATTACGCAAGAGTAGTAATTTAATGAGTTTTATTTAAAAAATTTAATTATGGAATATTAATCGAGAGGTAGATACCGATTTATATCGCCTCATTATATTTACTTAGTGCGGGTGGTAAATAGTTACTCAACGCGTGTAGACCGTGTTGGGGTGAGACGAGTAATATTTTTTAAGTGACTGAAATGATAATTTAGAGGTCACAAATGAGTCCGGAAAGGTCAAATTAGTCAAAATAGTATAACCGGGGGTACTAGTTGAGTCCCAGGGTAATTATGGACTAAACCGAGACCGTTCGGGGCCGTTTTGATCTTTTAACATGAAAGGGTATGGAGACCTACGAAATTGAGAGCTTTATATCAGCCGTATGATAGAGGGGTTAGGGTTAGAAAACCCATGAAAACACACCATAGCCATTAGAGATAAGAGAGAAACCATTCTCACGGCAAAATGAATAATTGGGAAGGATTCAAAGGAGATTTTCACTACCAACTTGTTGGGGAAGAAGGATTGAAGGATGAAGATCATCAATCATCAACAATAACCATGAAATCAGACCCTACTGATCATAAGGCAAGTTTTTTATTACAAAAATTATAAAGTTATAATACCTATGTGTAGGATTTTTGAATAGTCTTGTTTAAATCAATATCTTGATAGGAGAATAACGATATCTACACATGTTGGGATTGGAATCGCATGTAGAATGATTGAACTTATGTAGAGGATTAATATTTAGATTAGACATGATGATTTTTCGGAATAAAATCTGGATTTTGAATGAAAATATGGGAAGAACACCATAACTAGGGTTTCAAGAAATTTTGGGTTTAGTTCACCTTTTTCTTGAAAGGAATTGGAGTTTTGATGTATTTGACACGTTAGAAATTGTCCTAGTATATGTGAAAACATGTTAGGATCATTGGGTCGAAGTTTGGTGGACTATAATGAAGTTTGAAGATTTTTTGTTGGAGGAAAAACTTAACGAAGAAGACAAACAGCGTCTGTGCCTGATCGATCTCTAACTATTGATCGATCGACTAGGTCGGTCGATTGAACCCAGCAGTCGATGGATCGATGCAAGCTATTTTTCTCGAATTTGTGTGTTTAAGTCTTCGTTGATTTTTGGGAATAAAGGAGTATCCTAGGGTTTATAATATACTTATATGGTAGTGAGAATAAGACCAGTAGGTATATTGTTGAGGTCCGATAAGGCCATTGGGTGTAGGTCTTGGATTACGGACCGACGAGAATAATCCGATTAAGTAGTGTATCGGGGACTTTGAAAATTGAGTTACAAGGCTAAGTAAATTCAATTTAAGTAATAGACTAGTAGGGTAAGCAAAAACTACTGAAATTATAGGTAAGGGGTAACTATGACCCTTAGAGTTGTGTGAATACTCAAATAAACGCGACTAATGTGATAAATGGTAAAGTGAATATTGTAAGGTAAATATATGAGATTAAAATATTACGTACATATATAATTAATAGGTCGAGCGTGTACCTACTGAATTATGTGATCTTTTAGGTCGAGAGATTTTTACCTCAATTAATTATGTTTGGGTCAATGAGACATTCCGAACTAACATAAAGTATTATATGTTTGGGGTCGATGAGAAATGCCGAACCAAACCTTGAACTGGTGTCGCGATGAAAGATTCTCGAACCAGAATATGTGTCTATATATATATTTAAAAATAGTTGAGGTCGATGGATAATTCTGAACCAACTCTTACTTGGGGTCGATGAATCATTCCGAACCAAAAGTCCTTTACGTGTATAAAAAGGGCAAAATAGTAATGATTGATATTTAGTATATATCTTGTGTGTGAAATATATACTTGATGATATTCTACTTTTGTGTATTAGTAGAATGGTATATATTATGTATTTCAACATACCTACTGAATGAGTAAGTTAAGTAGTGAAATTTAATTTCGAAGTGTAATGTTAGATAGAGAATATCTAATTAGTAAATTAAGTAGGGAAACTTAATTTTAAAAGTGGGAAGATAGAAATTGTAATGATTGTCTAAATTTAGAAGTGAAACTAAATGAGAAGTTTTGAAACATAACATAGAGAAAATGTTACTTGTGTATTAATTAACCTTCGTGAGATGTTAAGGTAATGGATGTACGGTGTGGGAAATATGAGAACTTAAGTTTTGATAAGTTCAGATGAGAGCTTAGTCCTAGATAGCTTGGAAGATATGGCTAAGTAGGCTAAGTGTAGAACGTTAGGTGTGCACAAAAGATGAGGGGTGAGTAAACTGAAGAGAATGTACAAGAACCTAACATGTGTAATCAATAACCTCATTTTATATTGTGATAAACGCTTGCTAAATATTTTCAAAATGTTTTGAGTACTAACTCTTTCTATAAAATATTTTCAAAACCTTTTAGGTGTCCAGCCACAGGGACGTCATGCATGATGATTTCCTTCCAGGGACTCGAAGCTATAGCACAGTGGATGCTTACAGGATTTTGACTAGACGACATCTCTCATTCAGATCTAGTACAGGATCTCACACTATTCTATAAATGGACTTATGGTCCGGTATCAGTCTCAGATGTTGATTTCATACTAGTGGTTATTCTATTGTTGTTCAGGATTTTTAGTCGATGGTTTATTCGGAAATGCTTTTGTTCTGTTGTAGTTTTACTTTGTTGATTGGGTTATAGTACGTGATTATTTTTACTTTGTTCCGCATGGTTGATTTATCTGTTTTAAGAAAGATAAAATTTGGCACCGGTCTAATTTTACTTAAGGGATTAGTAATGAAAAAGTTGTTGACAGTGATGCTAAGAATGAACCATTTGAGAATCCTGTTTTAATTTAATAAAGGCCTGATCACCTGATGTTTAAATAGGCGGGGTGTCACAAGTACTAGGGACTACATTACTTGTTTCAATAACGAGAAGCTTGAGGTAATTGATTACAAGGAGAAAATAGCAATTAGTGCTCTGATGAGTGGGTTGTTTCTAGATAAGTTGTACTACATATTGGCCAAAGATCCACCTAGGACTATGACAGACTTGATGGAAAAGGAAGCCAAAATCATGAATTCCGAGGAGGCCATGGCTGCGAAGAAGAACACATAAACTAATGAGACTAAGGTTAAAGCTGGTAAAACAGAGAAAAAGGATCAGAAGAACAATGGTGGCAATAGACCGTCAAAAGGAAAGAAAGCACTAGAGAACATGAGGAAATTTGGAAATTATACTCCATTAAAAGTGGACATAAATCACATTCTGGAGGAGATCAAGAACAACGAAGAGCTAGCCTGCTAGGGAAAATGAAAGCTGATCCTGACAAAAGGGATAAGTCAAAATATTGAGAATTCCACAAAGACCATGGTCACTGACCAAACATAAATTCTTCAGAATTTAGCTCCTTAATTTAGTGATTTTAATATCTCGAACAATGTAATTGAACCATTTTTATGCCATATCACTCCATTATTTATTCCTAACAACTTTCCCTAGGTTTTCCATAAGTTGAATGAAGTTTTCAGGAATGGAATGCAAGAAAGAATCCAAAAGAAAAGAAAAGATGCAAGCAAGAAATGTCTAAGGGCAAAAGAGTAATTCCATTCAGAATTCGAAAGTGACACCAAAAGGGAAGTTGAAGAGAATGAGTTCACAAGAGCATAGGAAGAAACAGCATCCAAATCGGAGGTCTAGATAAGAAGATATGGCCAGTCAAAGCTCCAAGGAAAAAGTCAAAGAAGAAGAAATTCGGACCGATCCGGGTAGGATTCGGACCGATCCGATCTGCCCAAGTCCAGTGCACTCCGGATCAATGGCAAACCGATGGAAGCAATAACCGAACCGATCCGAACACTACCGGACCGATCCGGAAGAAAATAAAAGAACCGATCCGATGGATATCGGACCGATCCGATTAAGACCCGGACCGATCCGGGTATGCAAAAGCCTGGAATTAATTTGCCATTTATTGTGCAGATTCGATGAGTGCGTAGCTGTGAATCTTGTTCCACAAGCAAAAAGGGAGACAGACTTCGGATGATTTGTGCTATAAAAAGCCAAGTTCTACATCATTTTAAAAAGGAGCTAGAGAGAGGCTAGGGTTAGGAATTTTTAGAGAGAGTTTTCAGATCAGATTTTTAAGTCCAATTTTCATTTTCTTTCAAGATTTTCAAGAACCCTAGTTCCTATTCTGAATCTAAATTCCATTTTTGTGTTGATTTCAAGTAATACCATTCTAATCTCTTCTGTTTAATTTCTGCAAATTTCTTACAATGTTCTGCAATTTCATAGTTTCATATGTGAATTTGTTTTTCTACCCAATCATGAGTAGCTAATTTCTCAAGGGTTGGGGTACATGATCTCAATCCTAATACAAATTATTCGTATGGAAAATTAGAAAATAAATGAAAATATTGGTTGAATCGTGAATGAAAATCATATATGCATTGTCATATCTTTTAATCTCTCTTGCCCTAGGTACTTGGGATGTTTAAGAATGCGTTGTATGTATAATTTGTCATTCACCGCCTTATATTGATCTTTGATTTCATATGGTGCGGTCTTGAACCTCATATATGTAATGCTTAGTGATGATAAGGACTGGATTTAATCAATAATTTTGATTTATAATTTTAGTATTCTAAAGGATAATTTGTTAATGATTGAGGGATTGTACCCTACCCTAATTTTCTCTAAATTGTTAAACCCAAATTTTGCTGTTAATTTCCATTTGTTTTTCATAAGTAAAGTTTTAGAAATTTTCTCAAAAATCAATCATCTTTTTATTTCATTCAAGAAATCACTTCATGGTGTGGTAATTTTCCTTGTAATTGTTTGACAATTTTGATCCCTGTGGAGACGATCCCGACTTACCGGGATATTACTTGAGCGACAAGGCTTGCACTTGAGCCTAGATAAATACGCACTTTTGAGACAAATATTAAGTCGCGTCAAGTTTTTGGCGCCGTTGCCGGGGACCTAAAATTGTTAAATTTTCAAGAAAGTTATTGTTATTTACAAGTGATTTCATAAAAAAAAAAAAAAATATTCATCCTTTCTTTTGTGTGTTATATGCAGAATTCATCTCCCACCCAAATTCACGAAAATCCTATTGCCGAAGCCGGATCTGAAAATTCTGAGTCTTTACCTTTTTGGGTTCCACCTCCCTCGCCTAATAATTCCATCACCAGTCGTTCGTTGAGTCAAACCTTAAGTGAGAATTCTGAACCTTTCGGTAGCGATATGTCGGATCATGGTAGTGTCGGTGTTGGTGCTGGAGAGGATGATGTACCATATCAACCCATGAAAGATCTTTTATTTCCGGAAAGAACTGCTACCCCTGGTTGCATTTTATTCCCATATAATGCCGGTCAGTTCCACTTTCGGAATGGAATGATCCAAATTCTTCCTACATTTCATGGGATGGATTCGGAAAAACCATATCTCCATATTCGAGAATTCGAAGATACGTGTGAGACATTTGGAGACCAAACTTGTCCACAAGAAGTAATCCGGTTGAAGCTCTTTCCTTTTTCCTTAAAGGATAAAGCGAAAACTTGGTTATGGTCCCTGCCCCCAAATTCTGTTTTATCATGGAGAGATATGCAAAACAAGTTTATCTCTAAATTTTTTCCATAACACAAAACCAATTCTGTTAAAGCCCAAATTCAAGCTTTTCGTCAAAATGAGAATGAGGCTTTTGATAAGTGTTGGGAGAGATATCAGGAGTTAGTTAATGCGTGCCCCCATCATGGTTTTGAACCTCATCATCTGATTTCATTTTTCCATCAAGGCCTTACTGTAGCGTCTAAACAACTTGTTCAAACCATGTGTGAGAGACCTTTTTGGGAGTTGAGTACGAGCGATGCTGAGGCTCATTTGAAATATGTGGCGGAAACTACCCAAGCATGGGATACTTCTGATCCCAATAGTCAAAATAGAAATCGACAAGTGACCAACTTGCCTGCTGCGTCCGGTATTTATCACTTGGACAAGGACACTTTGTTGGATCGAAAATTTGACCAATTGGAGAGGAATTTCAGAGATATGTTAGATATGAGATTGAGAGATGTGTCTGGGCCTGTACAAACCGGGATGGAGAAGGTATGTGCCATTTGTAATGCAGGCCATTCTACCAAAGGATGTCCTACTATTCCTGCATACAAGGCCATGTACACTGAACAGGTTGATGCAATAGGAGGTTTTTGGGGAAATTATAATGCTCAGCAAGGGAGTGCATATAATCAATCGTGGAGGAATCCCGGGTACAATTATGGACAACCCCAAAGTGGGATGGTTCCTAACCTACAGATGACTCTACCACAACCCCCTCAATTTCAGCAAGTGGCAAATCCTATTCAAGTACCACCTCCCGGGCCTTATGTACCTCCACCTAGGAGAATTCTTGATGATAATTTCACTCAATTCATCCAATCCCAAAAAGAGAGAGATGCCAAATTTGAGCGAATGTTTGCTGAAATGCATACTAACATCTCTAGGTTGCAGTCTGCGGTCAATACTCAAGAGAAGGGTAAGCTTCCAGCTCAAGGCCAAAGACCACCTCTTCAAGGTCAACCCACGGTTTGTTCCACATCATCAGATTTGCAAGAACAATGTCAAGCTGTTACTACTCTTCGTAGTGGCCGCGTAATTGATCTAGCACCTAAATTGCCAAAGGTGAATGATGATGGAGTGGAACCCGAGATTGTGAAGGAATCTAAAATTTCCGAGTCTGAAGAACCTTCCTCAGATAAGGAATTGAAAGATGCGGAAGTTGAGCCTGATATTGAAGTCAAGTTGCCTACTGCTGCTCCATTTCCTCAACGCTTAGAGTCACCCCAGAAAGGTGCTTCGCGTATCGAGGTGATGGATGTGTTGAAGCAAGTAAAATTGAATTTGCCGTTCCTTGATGCTATTCAACAAATTCCAGAATATGCGAAGGTTATTAAAGATCTTTTGACTGTCAAAAGACGTCTTAAGGTGAAGAAAAATGTTTTCTTGGCACAGAATGTGAGCTCAGTTCTTCTCAATGATCTTCCACCAAAATTCAAAGATCCAGGTTCACCTACCATATCGTGTATCATTGGAGAAATGAGAGTGGAAAGAGCATTGCTTGATTTAGGTGCGAGTGTAAACATCCTCCCATACTCCATCTATAAGAAGCTTGATTTAGGTGATTTAAAACCTACCCGAATCACCCTACAGTTAGCAGATAGAACAGTGAAAGTGCCTCGCGGGATTATGGAAGACGTAATTGTTCAAGTGGATACGTTCTACTTCCCCGTTGATTTTGTTATTTGGGACACCAAGCCTGTTCCCTATACGAGAAATCATGTTCCAATTATATTGGGCCGACCGTTCTTAGCTACTGCTAATGCTTTGGTCAATACACGGAATGGCCAAATGCAACTCACTTTTGGAAACATGACTCTCGAGAAAAATATTTTCAATGTCGCTAACCAAATGGGTGATGAGGATGAGATTCTTGAAGTGGATCTTATTGAAGAAGTGGTGGATGAAAATATTGAAAAAATCATAGGAGGAGATGCTCTGAAAGTGTGCTTGGGGCAAAGTGATGCTCAAATGATGGATTATACTGAGTTTGAGAGAGAGGTGGAAGAGTTAAAGATATGGTTACAAGAGGAAGAAAGTTTTGAGAGTTTGAGAGTGGTTGACTGGATTTCTAGGTATGAAGAATTACCTCTGAGGGAGACACCCATGGTCCCCTCTGAACATAGATTTCCTAGTCTTGAGTTGAAGAAACTACCTTCCCATGTCAAATATGCCTTTTTAGGTGAGAATGATACATTTCCTGTTGTTGTGTCTTCCCATCTAGAAAAAGGGCAAGAAGGTATGTTGTTAGAGGTGTTGAGAAAGCATAGAAGTGCTTTTGGATGGACCATAGCAGATTTGAAGGGTATAAGTCCTTTGATTTGTACCCATAAAATCCATCTCGAGGAAGAAGTGAAGCCATCTCGTGAGATGCAAAGGCGGTTAAATCCAACCATGAAAGATGTAGTAAGAGCGGAAATAATCAAATTGCTAGATGCTGGAATTATATACCCCATTTCGGATAGTAAATGGGTGAGCCCAATTCAGGTCGTTCCAACGAAATCAGGGATGACAGTGGTTCAAAATGCTAAGGGAGAATTAATACCTCAACGCACCACCACCGGGTGGCGTGTTTGCATTGACTACCGAAAGCTCAATGCCGGAACTCGAAAGGATCACTTTCCCTTACCATTTATCGATCAAGTTATTAAACGAGTAGCGGGCCATCCTTATTATTGTTTTCTAGATGGGTATTCCGGTTATAATCCGATTGAAGTGGATGTTCTTGATCAAGAAAAGACGACTTTTACATGCCCCTTTGGTACGTTTTCTTATAAACGTATGCCATTTGGGTTATGTAATGCGCCCGCTACTTTTCAGAGGTGCATGTTAAGTCTCTTTAGCGACATGATTGAAAAAGGTCTTGAGGTGTTCATGGACGATTTCAGCGTTTTCGGTTCATCTTTTGACCATTGTTTAGCTAATCTTGAGAGAGTTCTATTCCGATGTGTGGAAAAAGACTTAGTCCTCAATTGGAAAAAAATGCCATTTCATGGTTACCGAGGGTGTAGTCTTGGGCCACATAATCTCATCTAGGGGAATTTAAGTTGATCGAGCAAAAATTGAAGTAATATCTGAGTTACCCCCGCCAAAATCACTTAAAGATGTGAGGTCCTTTCTAGGCCATGCTGGATTTTATAGGAGGTTTATCAAAGACTTTAGCGCCATCGCTAGACCTTTGAGTAATCTTCTCATGAAGGACACTCCATTTGAGTGGAGTAAAGCATGTCAAGAAGCATTTGATAAACTCAAAAGCATGCTTATTTCTGCACCTATCATGCAAGCTCCGGATTGGTCGCTTCCCTTTGAGCTTATGTGTGATGCGAGTGATTACGCGATTGGGGCTGTTCTAGGACAGAGGAAAGACAAGAAAGCTCATGTTATTTACTATGCTAGCCGTACATTATCTGGCCCTCAGCTGAATTACTCTACTACAGAGAAAGAGTTGCTAGCTGTCATTTTTGCTCACGACAAATTTCGCTCTTACGTTGTTGGGTCGCCTATCCTTTGTTTCACTGATCATTCGGCATTGAAGTATCTCTTGAGCAAGAAAGATGCCAAACCTCGTTTAATCAGGTGGATCCTACTCCTACAAGAGTTTAATCTCTCGATTCAAGATAAGAAAGGAGTAGAAAACGTCGTTGCTGACCATTTGTCACGACTCTCGTCCGACGTACCTATTGATCCCATTCCCATAGACGAGTATTTTCCGGATGAGAATCTATTTCCTACCTCTTCTCTCCCTTGGTTTGTGGATATTGTCAATTACCTTGTCACCGGAGTTGTTCCCTCTAGTTGGAATCCGCAAGAGAGAAGGAGGTTCATTACTTGGTCACGCATGTTCTTTTATGATGATCCATACTTGTTTAAGTATTGTGCTGACCAAATTATCCGGAGATGTGTAACCGATGAGGAAATCCAAGGGGTGATTCGATTCTGTCATTCGGAAGCATGTGGCGGTCATTTCTCTAAAAATAAAACTACTGCGAAAATCCTTCAAAGTGGTCTTTATTGGCCCATAATCTTCCGGGATGTGAATGCTTTTTGTAAGACTTGCGATAGATGCCAAAGAATGGGTGCTATTACTCGCCGTGATATGATGCCATTGTCCCCCATTTTAGTCTTGGAGTTGTTTGATTGTTGGGGAATTGACTTCATGGGGCCCTTTCCCCCTTCTTTAGGTTTTCTATACATTCTCGTCGCTGTAGATTATGTCTCAAAATGGGTAGAGGCTATAGCTACACGGACGAATGACAGCAAGGCGGTGATCAAATTTATTCAAGAAAATATACTTTCTCGCTTTGGTATGCCTAAGGCCATAATTAGTGATAATGGAACTCATTTTTGCAATAGGCCGATGGATAAACTAATGCGGAAGTATGGAATTGTCCATAAGGTTAGCACACCCTATCACCCCCAATCGAATGGCCAAGCCGAGCTTGCTAATAGGGAGATCAAGAATATCTTGGAGAAGACAGTTGATCCTAATAGGAAAGACTGGTCTCTTAGGTTGATTGATGCTCTTTGGGCTTATAGAACCGCATACAAGAATCCCCTTGGGATGTCCCCATTTCGTTTTGTGTATGGCAAACCTTGTCATCTTCCGGTTGAAATAGAACACAAAGCGTATTGGTCTATCAAAAGGGTGAACTTCAAAATGGATCAAGCCGGTGAAACACGTAAACTTCAGTTGAATGAGTTGGAAGAAATGCGCAATGATGCGTATGAAAGTGCCAAAATTTCCAAGGACCGAATGAAACGAGCTCATGACGGAATCATTCGTAAGAAAGAGTTTCATTTGGGACAGAAAGTCCTTTTCTACAACTCGAGGTTGCACTTGTTTCCCGGTAAATTGCGATCTCGATGGTCTGGTCCTTACATTGTGAAAGAAGTATTTCCCCATGGAGCCGTTGAGCTAATGGATGAGAAAGGGGGAACCACTTTTAAAGTCAATGGACATCGTCTCAAGCCTTATTTAGAAGCCATGGTCAAAGAAGCCGACACAATCTGGCTGTCGGACCCCATTTATGGGGATTGATTGAAAGAAGAGAGAGAGGTCGTCGCACCCCCGACATGTATGGGGTGATTGTTGTACATTTGAGTCGTAGGATGTAGAAGTTATAGGTTAGAAGTCTATTCCAAAGGTTAAGAATCCGAAAGGGTGCGGGTTGTTCGTTATCGATGAGTTGCGAGGTTAGTTGGAAATTTGCGAGAGTGAAAAATCATCATTGGAAGGAGTATGAGCATTTTCAGAAAGAGAGAAGAAGAATTCTGGGATCCTAAAAACCGGATCGGTCCGGTCAGAAAAAGAACCGATCCGGTAATCCGGATCGGTCCGGGGTAAAAACAGAACCGATCCGGTGAGGCGGATCGGTCCGGCCCAAAACCGGATCGGTCCGATTTTCTGCAGGTTTCAAATCCCAAGAGACCACCTCTTCATTTACACCTCTTCAATCCCCACCCATTCACTTCACCCAATCCAACCCTTTCTTCCAAAATTTCGTCCCCCCATTTCCCACCCATTCATTCCCTCCAATTCACCCCTTCATTCCTATAAATACAAACCTCCCCTACCCATTTTCTTCACACCTCCACCTCTCTTCTCTCTTATATCTCCATAGCTATCTCCTTCCTCCATACCACATGGCTGCTCCCCAGAAGTATACTTCCATTGAAGTACTCCCCAACGGCAATGGGAAGTATCGTTCCCGCCAAGAGGCAAATTGGTGCCGAAAATTTTTCAGTCCTACCCGCAAAATCCATATCGAGCGTCAAGTATTATGGGATCAAATGCCCAATTCTGTCACCGCTCTTTTTCGGTCACGGGGCTGGGGCCGTTTCTTTTATGAACCATATGAGGCCGTTTGGGAAAATGAAGTTCGTCAGTTTTACGGATCCCTCGTCCGAACGGCTGAATTTGAATCCCAAGCCTTTGTGGATTCCATACCTATCCCGTTCTCACTTGATCTCGTGGTGCGAAAACTCGAATCATATGGTGTGCTCACTCCCGATCAGTTTGACTATCCGAGTCCCGATCCCGTCCTCCCAAAAGAAGTTTGTATCTCGCGAATCCAACCGGGTGCGGTTTGGAACACCGAGACATTTCCCGTCGGTCGCTTGTCGGACAAGGCACGATTCACTTTCCATATCGTTTGTGCCAACATTTTGCAAACTTCTAATGATTCGGCGATGAGGCCTCGCCAAGCCACCATGGTGTATCATCTCTTCGACCCGGCGACCGTGATCAATTTGGCCCGCACATTTTACACCGATATCCTTTTTGTGGCCTATGATAAAAAGGGCCGCAATCCTCTTCCGTATGGTCGACTCATCACCTCAATGCTTCGAGATGCCGGTATCGCACCACTTCAGGATCTTGTCAAACTTCCTAAACCTTTAGGCCAAGAGTCCCGCACTCGAAGTGAGCATCAAATTCAGGTCGTTCGTGCTCGGCACGACGATGACTCTAGTGAGGAAGATGACGATGAAGAGGAGAACATCGCAGAGGAGGACGTGGAAATGGCGAAGGGTGAAGAGGCAGAATATGATGAGACGGCGGATCCGGATTACATTCCGGAGGATCCGGTCTTGCATGAGCGCGTTCTCTCTCTTGAGACGCGATTTGACGGACATATGTCCTCCTACGAGAGGGATATGAGTTTGGTCCTGCGTATGCAGGCAGACTTGTACCGTCTCCAAGCGGGACCCGAGCCCCCTCTTCCTCCCTACTATTATAATCCTTATGATCCGGCTGCTCCGAGTACTTCCCATCCCCCACCCGCCCCTTAGGATACCTTTCCCTTGTTAGGATTTTTATCCCTTTGTAATCGTTTTTCTTACACAGTTATTTCCACAGGTTGTTTGTAATCTACAGTTTTAATATGATATTGGCCTGTTTTATTTATCGCACTCTTTATGTTGTCTTCTTTTTATCTCTTATCTGTTTGATTGAGGACAATGCAAATCATTGAGTTAGGGGGGATGACAGGTGCGTATTCATAAAACTTCGCTTATATTCATATATATATATAAAATAAAAAAATAAAAAAAAAAAATCCAAAAATATTTTTTCTTCAAAATAAATAAAAATTGGAATTTAAATTTTTCAAAAATATCACCTTTATTCTATTTAAAGTCTCAAATTGTAAAATTTAATAATGCACTAAGCCAAAATTGACCAAAGATGGAAATTGAAAGAAAATTGACGACTTTACGAATAAGTGTGGAGATTAGTCCAACCCGGTGAGATTTTGAGCCTTTCAAATTTTTATGAGTTTTTAAAACAATCCGAGTTTATGATTAACTCAAAGTTCTTTTCAGTGTTTTAAATAAGTCGTTGATGATCTCAATCCTTTGTTTTGATCGGTTATGGAAATGTGTGAAATGTTGTCTCGAAATTCGTGCTAAATATATCTCTAAACTTAATTAATCTTGAGATGCATATGGTAATGTGATTAGCAATTTGGGCAATGAAGTAGGCCCTCATTTGTTACCCAAAAATATTAGCCATAAAAAGTTGTGAAAAATTATCCCTTTGCAACCCAAGTTGAGCCTAATAAAATATTTTCCTTTCGTTTGATAACCCGAAAAACCCAAATAGCCCGGAATTGTGAAAATTGAGAAAATTCATCAAATAAAGTCCAAATTGTGCAATAAAAAGGGGCAAGAAAAAAAAAATAGATATGCTCGACAAAAATAGCAAGAAAAGAAAAATTGAAAATTGAAAAAAAAAGAGAAAAATGAGCAAATGCCCAAAAAAAAAAAAAAAAAAAAAAAAAGAAGCAGTAATGGACGTCATAAAGACATTTTCCAATTCCGAACATTCCATCCATTCCCATTTTTACCCTTTACACCTTTTAACCCCAAAAAAGTCCTAACCGAGTCCGAATGGCGAAATTAATTACCGCATGGAGAGCTAAGACATGAAAAGATAATATGAGAGATTAAATGGTGTGAACTAGAGGTGATGTTCCCATTTCCTAATAACTGTATTCCGATGATGAGATCTTTTCACCATAAATTTCCTTCTTTTCAATTTTGTATGCATGAATTTGTGTCCATTGTATTTATTCTTTATATCATGCATACCGAGAGAAAATAGCCACAATCCGAGTGATTCGTTTGTGAGTGTAATCCGTAAGAATTTGAATCAAAACGAATTTTCGGAAAGTAACGTAATGCTCAATCAGTGGAAGTTTGAGGTTTAATTTTTGGCTTTGCACACACACACTATGGTTTGAGACAACTGAATATGAATTGATGGTGAATATTTTTAGAAAAGTTTAAACTGTACAATTTTTGAGTATTTTGAAATTTATTTGAGTCAATAAAGAATTTTGTGGGTGTATTCACTGCAAACCCTCACGAGACAAAACTCGTCCTACTAGGGTAACCTAGGGGTTTAAAGGCTTGTTGCATACGCTAAATGCAATCGCGTGCCTGCGAAAGTGGAATACTATTATAATAAAGAAGTTTTCAAGAAATGAATGATGGTTAGATTCAAATACATTGCCCGGGACGTGCAAAGTCCTAAGTTAGGGGGATTTGACCAAACATAAATTCTTCAGAATTTAGCTCCTTAATTTAGTGATTTTAATATCTCGAACAATGTAATTGAACCATTTTTATGCCATATCACTCCATTATTTATTCCTAACAACTTTCCCTAGGTTTTCCATAAGTTGAATGAAGTTTTCAGGAATGGAATGCAAGAAAGAATCCAAAAGAAAAGAAAAGATGCAAGCAAGAAATGTCTAAGGGAAAAAGAGTAATTCCATTCAGAATTCGAAAGTGACACCAAAAGGGAAGTTGAAGAGAATGAGTTCACAAGAGCATAGGAAGAAACAGCATCCAAATCGGAGGTCTAGATAAGAAGATATGGCCAGTCAAAGCTGCAAGGAAAAAGTCAAAGAAGAAGAAATTCGGACCGATCCGGGTAGGATTCGGACCGATCCGATCTGCCCAAGTCCAGTGCACTCCGGATCAATGGCAAACCGATGGAAGCAATAACCGAACCGATCCGAACACTACCGTACCGATCCGGAAGAAAATAAAAGAACCGATCCGATGGATATCGGACCGATCCGATTAAGACCCGGACCGATCCGGGTATGCAAAAGCCTGGCATTAATTTCCCATTTATTGTGCAGATTCGATGAGTGCGTAGCTGTGAATCTTGTTCCACAAGCAAAAAGGGAGACCGACTTCGGATGATTTGTGCTATAAAAAGCCAAGTTCTACATCATTTTAAAAAGGAGCTAGAGAGAGGCTAGGGTTAGGAATTTTTAGAGAGAGTTTTCAGATCAGATTTTTAAGTCCAATTTTCATTTTCTTTCAAGATTTGCAAGAACCCTAGTTCCTATTCTGAATCTAAATTCCGTTTTTGTGTTGATTTCAAGTAATACCATTCTAATCTCTTCTGTTTAATTTCTGCAAATTTCTTACAATGTTCTGCAATTTCATAGTTTCATATGTGAATTTGTTTTTCAACCCAATCATGAGTAGCTAATTTCTCAAGGGTTGGGGTACATGATCTCAATCCTAATACAAATTATTCGTATGGAAAATTAGAAAATAAATGAAAATATTGGTTGAATCGTGAATGAAAATCATATATGCATTGTCATATCTTTTAATCTCTCTTGCCCTAGGTACTTGGGATGTTTAAGAATGCGTTGTATGTATAATTTGTCATTCACCGCCTTATATTGATCTTTGATTTCATATGGTGCGGTCTTGAACCTCATATATGTAATGCTTAGTGATGATAAGGACTGGATTTAATCAATAATTTTGATTTATAATTTTAGTATTCTAAAGGATAATTTGTTAATGATTGAGGGATTGTACCCTACCCTAATTTTCTCTAAATTGTTAAACCCAAATTTTGCTGTTAATTTCCATTTGTTTTTCATAAGTAAAGTTTTAGAAATTTTCTCAAAAATCAATCATCTTTTTATTTCTTTCAAGAAATCACTTCACGGTGTGGTAATTTTCCTTGTTATTGTTTGACAATTTTGATCCCTGTGGAGACGATCCCGACTTACCGGGATATTACTTGAGCGACAAGGCTTGCACTTGAGCCTAGATAAATACGCACTTTTGAGACAAATATTAAGTCGCGTCAGTCACATGACCAAATGTTGCATAGCTCTCCAGAATGAAATTGAAGCAGTCATTAGGAGAGGAAAATTGGTTAAATATGTCGATCGCCAAAATGATGGAAAGACCAACAACCAAGGAAGGCAAAGATCTAAATCTCCCCGTCGAGCAGAAGAAGATAAGAAGAGAGATCACGAAGATGATCCAGAAGATGACCCCAATATCCCCAAAAGACCAAGGCAGCCAGAGTGTGATATATTTTCAATCCATTTTGGATCATTTGAATGCAATATTATTACAGGTGGAGACATAGGAGGCGGAGATCTGACTGCGGAGAGAAAAGATTACCTAAGTGAGGCTCAAGCTTGCTCGTACATACAACGAATAAACTTAGCTGAAGATGATCGACCGAGGAAGGTGAATAAGGGCAAACTGATCATTGGTTTCTCCAAGAACGACCTGGCAGGTGTACTATATCCTCATGATAACCCATTGGTAATCAAGATGATAATGAAGGAAGTGGTGATTTCACGGGTACTGGTGGATAATGGTAGCTTTGCAGACATCATATTCTACCCATGTTTTGACAGTTTGAATCTGAAGTTAGACCAGTTGGAACCCTATCATAGTCCCCTCCTCGATTTTACTAGTGAAAAGGTTTTTTGACTTGGGACGATCAAGTTGGATATGCTTATTGGTACTTGTCCTGCTTGTCGAACAGCAAGGGTACACTTCTTTGTAATGGATAAAAATGTCCAATAAGATTACAATATCATCATGGGAAGGGTAGGTCAGAAGAAGTTCAAAGCAGTAACATCTATTATACATCAATGTTTAAAATTCCCAACCAATTTTCTGAGTGGGAGTTGTGAAAGGTGACCAGAAAGTAGCTCGAGAATGCTACTATTCATCTACCGAACAAGAAGAACAAGAAGAATCCAGGAAGAAGACTACTACATACCAAGTAGATGAAACAAAAGAAGAAGATATTGAAACATTAGACCCTAGAGACAAGTCTGAGCTCGTGAATGGCCAGGTCATGGGAGCCACCGAAAGTATCATTCTGGACGACGAGCACCCAGAACGAATAACCCAAATTGGTTCATCATTGGATATATCAATAAAATAAGAACTGATAACATTTCTACGATGCTGAATATAGACTTTTGATAGACCAAAGTTTGTTATGCCACGAGCTCTATGTGAACAAGGAGGTCAAGCCGGTAAAGCAACGAACGAGGGTGTTCATCCCTGAAAATAACCAAGCTATATAGGAGGAATTGGAGAAACTGTAAAAAGCCTTATTTATTGAGGACGTCAAGTATCCTAACTGGCTAGTAAATGTGGTGATGGTAAAGAAGAAAAATAACAAGTGAAGGATGTTTGTAGACTTCACTAATCTTAATATGGCATGCCCAAAGGATCATTTTCCTTTGCCCCGAATTGATCAACTGGTGGATGCTACCTCGGGACACGAATTGTTGAGTTTCATGGATGCTTATTCTGGTTACAACCAGATTAAAATGAAGCATGAGGACAGGGAGAGTACCTCTTTTATCACCCCAAGGGGAAGTTATTGCTATAATGTTATGCCTTTCAGACTTAAAAATGCAGGTGAAACATATCAGCGATTATTGAACAAGGTGTTTGCGGAGCAAATCAGTCATAATATGGAGGTTTATGTTGACGATATGCTGACGAAGAGCAAAAAAGCTGATGATCATCTAGTTGACATAGGTCAGCCCTTTGATCAACTAGAGAAGTATCAAATGAAGTTAAATCCCACTAAGTGCATATTCGGGGTGCAAGAAGGTATGCTTGTCGGATACATTATTAACCAGAGAGGTATTAAGGAGAACCCCAAAAAGATCAAGTCCCTACTCGAACTGTGATCTCCAACTACGAAGAAGGAAGTCCCAAGTCTCACAATGCGAGTTGCAGCACTCAACAGATTTATGTCACGAGCAACATACAGATGCCTCCCATTCTTTAAAACACTCAGAAATTATTTTTGAGTGGAATGATAAATGCGAGAAGGCCTTCCAATAGATGAAGAAATATCTGGGGACTCCAACATTGTTATCTATACCAGTAATGGGAGAAAGATTATACTTGTATCTGACAGTTTCAGAGAATGCAGTTATCTCGGCATTGATAAGAGTGGAGGACGGAGTACAAAAACCAGTCTATTACACCAGCAAGGCCTTCCGAGGAGTAGAGATTAGATATCCAAGGTTGTAAAAGTTAGCACTAGCATTAATTTAAGCGAGCAGAAGAATGAGGCCATACTTTCAAGCCCATACTATAGTGCTGTACACTGATATGCCATTAAGACAAGCTCTGCATGAATCAGAGAAATCAGGAAGATTGATGTACTGGGCAGTAGATCATGGTGAATATGACATATTTTATGAGACTATGTCATCACATAAGGGGCAAAAAATAGTGAATTTCATTGCAGAGTTTACTCATTTTGATACTAAAGAGCAAGAGTTTAATACAGACCAACCTGTGGATGTTACGGGATCATCGAATTTAACACCCGATCAACTTTCATCAGTGGACGATCAAGAGAGGATAATCAGTGAGCAGCGAGAAGTGTTAGGGGAAGACAAAAGGAAGCATAAAATATTCCACCGAGGAATTATGACTGGTCATGATTTTGATAATAAAGTACCTATATGAAATCTTTATGTGGATGGCTCTTTGTGTTCCACAGGCAGTGGGGCAGGAATTGTTTTAAATAGTCCTGATAATATTGATATAGAATATGCTCTACGCTTTCAGTTTAAGGCCTCTAATAACGAGGTTGAATATGAAGCAATGGTCGTGGCTCTAAGTTTGGCGAAAACCATGAAGGCAGAGCAGGTCGTGGTGTTCAGCGATTCACATTTAATCGTAAATCAAATTCTTAGATTGTATGTAACAAAAGGAGAACTAGTGGTCAAGTATCATGAAAAATCAATGGTGGTTGTATCGAGTTTTAATGCAGTTCAGTTGATTAGAATACCGAGGTTGGAAAATGCAAGAGCAGACACGCTAGCTTGGTTAGCGTCAGCCACACGCACCGAGCTGCGAAGAACAATTCCAATAGAAGTCCTGGCTGATGGGATAATAGATGAAGATTTAATGATGAATGTCATTGCCCTTGATTTGTAACCTTCCTGGATGGATCCCATGAGGTCCTATATCGATGAAGGAATTATGCCACCTGATAAACTCGCAACTAAAAAACTAAAATTTAAAGCTGCTCGTTATGTATTGACCAGTGGTATTTTGTACAGAAGAGGAGTTATAGCAGGATTACAAAGATGTGTTCATCCCTAGGAGGTTAAAGACTTGATCAAAGAGGTTCACGAAGGGTCATGTGGAGCCTATATAGCAGGTCGGATGCTTTTGCAGAGAATAACGACACATGGGTGTTATTGGCCCATGATGAGGGTTGATTGTGCTGCTTACGCTAAGAAGTGCGATAAATGGCAACGCTTCTCTTCCATCTGAAGAACTCCTAAAGCATTGTTAACACCCATTACATCACCTTGGCCATTCGCTATGTCGGGGATAGACTTGGTCGGACCACTTCCAACGACCAGGGGAAGATTCAAATACCTCGTCGTCGCTCTGGATTATTTTACTAAATGGGTGGAATCTAAACCTATAATTGATATGACATATGACAAGGTCTATCAATTTATTTGGAAGAATATTATTTGCAGATATGGTTTTCACCATGCATTCATTACTGACCATGGAACCCAGTTTGACAACCAGGAATTCGCTACATATTGTCATCAATCCAATGTATAGAAAATCCACTCTGCGCCAGGCCATCCCCACAGTAATGGGAAAACTGAAGTGATGAACATGACCCTACTGAATGGTCTAAAAAAGCGGCATGATGATGCAAAGGGAAACTAAATCAACGAGCTACACTCTGTGTTGTGGGCTTATCGCACTACACCACTAACATTAATTTGGGAGTCTCCATACATGTGGACATTTGGAAGTGAGGCCCTCATACCTGCTTAATTGGGTTTACCCACACATAGGGTGCTGAATTTCAGTTCTCCTGTCAGTGACTTGATGAGACGATTAGACCACGATATGCTCAAAGAAGCTAGAGAAGAAGCAGCAATCAGGAATGTATCATACCAACAATGAACAACTTTGTTCTATAATAAAAGAGTGAAGAAGTGTGATTTGAAAGAAGGGGATTATGTACTGAAGAAAGTTATCCAAAATCATAACAAGATGGAAGCCAACTGACATGGACCTTACAGAGTAACTGAAGTTGTTTGTCCAGGGACATATAGAATTGAAACTTTGGAGGGAGAAGAATTCAAGAATGCATGGAATGCGGAACACCTACTCAAGTACTATCATCAATTGAAATTCCTATGTAATATAGTTTCGTCAATATGAATAAAGTGATGTTTTTCCCATATTTCCTTCTTTGTTAAATTTGTTTTCGAAATATTAGTGATACACACTACAAAGAAAACACCACCAACTCTGGTTGGTCGGTAACTAAGTACCACGAACTCTGGTTGGTCGGGAACTCAATACCACTAACTTTGATTTGTCGGTAAATCAATTACCACAAACTCTGATCGGTCGTAAACTTAATACTACCAACTCCCGTTGGTAGGTAAATCGATACCACCAACTTCGATTGGTCGGCAACTAATTACCACCAACTCCGGTTGGTCGGTAAATCAATTACCACCAACTTCAGTTGGTTGGAAACTCAATACCACCAACTCCGGTTGGTCAGCAACTAATTACCACCAACTCAGGTTGGTCGGTAAATCAATTACCACCAACTCCGGTTGGTCGTTAAATCAATAACCACCAACTAGTTGGTTGGTACCAAACTAGGCAAGAAGCTGGATGACCTCCTGGGGCATCCACTCTCTAGGCATCCAGGTAATCCATACGAGATTACTACAACTAAGCAGGAACATGGGATGAAAATCATTCCATTGCTTAGGCCCAAAGAGTGACCAGTCACTACAATCAAACAACAAATGGGATAAGTATATTATATACACATATATTTACCACCCAACAAACAAGGACATTCTATAAATTATTTTGAAGAAAATGAAATGATAAAAGACAAACTTTTTCTTCATTAAACTAAAGCAGATTACACAAGATATGAAGTCTAATTCATTACATAAAATATCCAATTATATTGGTTTCTTACCCTCTGCTTTTGAAACAGGTTCTACCCCAGTTGGAGGATCATCTAATGTATAAGGGGAATTTATAAAGTTTAGATCTCACAGCATTCTGACATTCATTAGGGATGGTCAATCAAGCAAGTATTCTAGACGAGCTATCTCAAAATTTGCATAAAGACTGTAATCATCGAGATACTTAGAAATAAGGCATTGAGGAATTGCACGAGCAGGAATCCAACTAATATTAAGATTAAAAGGAGGCACGAGAAAATTGAGCACTCCAGGCTCATAATAATCCCATAAATAGTGTCCCTACTTCAATTTTAGCACACACATAGCGTTCAAACATCCCTGCTTGTACCCCTCATTATTTGACTGCTGTACTCGAGCATCAAGATGGAACAGAGCTTCATTATACCTGGCCATCCAAAATTTTTTGTGTTATTTATGAAATTGATAAGTTAACCTCTCTATTTGCTCGTGGAGCATCTTTATAAGAATTTCTTTATTTTCAAGAGCAGAACTCTGGGTGGAGAGTTTGTCGATGAAATTCAAAATCTTTTTAGACATTGTTGCCAAGGCTTGGTTCTTCACCATCAACTGAATAACTTGATTCTCTAAAGAAAACTGAGTTATCGCTTATTCAATGGTGACCCGACCAGCCCTTGCTCATCCATGAGAAGATATTTCTTTACCACGAGTAGATGTGGAGGATACAGATGATTTCAAAGTTTTTAACTCTTCTCGTAAGGTAGCATTTTCTACCTCCAAGAAGGAAAAATCATCATCATTAATGGGGACCAAGGCTCCCGAGGAAGAGGCATCAGATTTGAGTTGTTTTATTTCCTCCTACAAAGAAATGTTCTCCTGCTCCAACAGCTTGGCGATATGCCTATGCTCTTCTATTCAAAGCTTCAAAACACTCTCCTTCTTCTCATGAGCAAAGATGAATTTGTCATACCCTTTGTCAGCACTCAATTTTTGATATTTTTTCTCGTATCCTTGATTCAAAAGGGTGGTGGATTCTTTATACAGTTGTTGAAGTTCCTCGATCGTTCCTTAAAGATCTTCAATCATTTCGTAGTAGGCCACATTATTGGCAGCACAATCAAGTAGGAACTTCGAGTATTGATAAACATCAACTATTTGTTCGGAGGCATCTGGTCCGAGGATGTCAACTATTTGGGCCTCAGTAAAATCAGCATGACTATCTTTGAAATAGTCATTACATTTCTTCATCAAATCTGTGTCATGAGCTGATAAAAGTTCCATTCTGGCCACAAACTACCAAAGATAAAACAAAATCAAAACCAATGATGTGAACAGAGTTAGTAAGACAGAAATTCAAGACGAACAACTAAAGTTCCAATTTTATTCCTCATAATAAAGGTAAACAAAGTTCGAGGTTACATTCAAGAAAGCAATCAAACAAAAAACCCGAATAACTTTACACCTTCTCCTTATTTCTTAATATTTTATTGGACAGTTGGGATGAAAGGTTGGTTACTCGCAGGGCAAGGATTGATGGTCAGCAGAAGTGCTGGCTGATTGGAGTTTCTTGGAAGGTCTAACAACAGGAATAGTAGGGACCTGATCTCCAGTCATCATAGAAAGTTCATCTGAAGAAGCTTCATCCTCTTCTTCTTCTCCGGGAGAGGGAGGTGAGCCATGAGTATGCTCGTGGAACAACTCAGAAGTTTTAGCAACCTTCAACTTCTTCAAGGCTGCTACCCATCCATTCCTAAAAATTTGACACTGGCATACTCTGTTTGTTAATACATGATAGCCGGTCCCTTATTCCACCCTTTGTCCCAACCAGCACTGAATGATTTTTTAACTGCAGTTTTCCTTTTTGCCTTCTTTGAGGAGGTCCTCTACCTAAGGAGATCTTTGGTAGACTTTAACTTTACTTCTACCTATGTCTTGTGTCTCTCGACATCTTAAAGCCTAGCAACATTCTCCTCAGAAGATTTAAGCTTGAACTCAAGCTCCTTGTTGCTCTGTTCAGACTCCTTTAATTTTTGCTCTAACTCTTTGGTGGCAGTTTCAGCCTGATCTTAATTCGATACAACAGACTTCAATTGTTTCTCCCTAGCAACTTTGTCTTCCTCATACTTCTGACAAAATTCCTTCAAAGACCGGGTTAGTCCAGCAAAAGCTTCTTCTACTCCACTCGAGGTGCTTGAAGCCTTGATAGCTTCATCCTTCTTCAAAATGCTATTCAAACACATCATAAGCTGAAAAAAAAGAACTTTAAGTCAATGCATGAACATAGTATTAAAAAATAAAGGTGTCAATCTAAAGATACTTACTGAAATAATATGTTGAGCATCCAATGTAGTAAGTTTCTCGTGAGAAAAGGTGTATTCAACACCTTGGGATTCTGGAACAGTCTAGGATCTTACCGAGCTCACAGTAGATCTCGGAGCAATAAGAGCTGGAACACTATCTTCAATAATTAAAGGTTGAGAGATAGGTTTATCAGGTCTCTCAGAAGAACTTCTTTTTAATCTCTTCATAGAAGCATAAGCATTTTCAATTAAATATATTATCTCTATTGGGGAGATGACAACAGTCTTACTCGGAGGCACATGGGGCTTCTCGCTGGCTTCTTTGGCAGTAGTGGGAGGGGGTACATCTATAGTCTTTGTCCCTTCTTCTGGTACATCTTGTTTACTTTTTTTTCCTTCATAGTGGTAGAGGCTGTAATACCCCGTATTTTTTGGTGACATTTATTTTTGGGATTAATTAAATTAAATCTGTATTTATTTGGGAATTAATCCGGATAACATACTAACGAGATGTGAGTTGGTATTTGATTATAGTGAGTATATATGGTTATATATGAATATTGACTTATGAAGTTTGTCGTGAGATTGAAATACGGCAATTTCAAAATTTTGTTGAGACGCGTGTGACAGTCGCGTCAGGAATATAATTATTTTATTATAAAAGTGAATTTAAATTACATTAATCGTATGGTCATTTTGAGTGCGCTAACGCGTCCAGAAGGGTCGAAATAGTCAGAAAACACTATCCGAGGGTTTGGTTTGGGTCCCGGGCATTTTTAGGTCATACCGGCAACGTAAAAGGGTAGTTTTGCAATTTTGAATTTTTGGGAATTAAAACCCACGAAAATTAGGACTTAATATCTGATTTGGACTTTACCCACTAAACCCACTAACAAACCTTAATGACCTAATAGACTAAAAGAGTTATTGGAATGAGTTCCAAAAGTTCCTAAGACAAACCCTAGCCTCCATTGCCACCATTAAAGAAGAGCTTATAGAGGGAAAGAGAGGAGAATTCTGCAGAGAAAGAAATAACAATTCATCAATCCAACACCGAAATCAGAGAAATACATAAGGCAAGTGGTTTAATTTCATTACTTTGCAGAGAATGCTTCTTCCATGCGTAGGAAATTCAAATAAATTGTATTGTTCTTGGAGTATGATGAAAACCCATTTAATTGGATGTAGAGATTTAAAAATCTATTGAGGAAATTGCATGTAGAACATTGATAGGATGATTAGTCAAATGGAATTACATCTTTTACATAATAAAAACCGATTTAGTTATGTCTATTAATGACTTGATTTTTTAGGGTTCATGTTCTTGAGATTTGGGGAATATGGTGGAGATTTGATAATTTGATGTAGTTTAGGGTGATTTGAACCCATATAAATGTCGTAATACGGTTGAAATATGTTTAGGAAGGATTAGATACCTTGAAACATTGTTGGAATGATATTTAGGTGAGATTAGAGGTGAAGAAAAGATGGAAAAACGGATTAAGGAAAACTGGGCTCGAAATTGGTCACTCGTTAGAAGACCTGTCCAGGTCGTTCGAACGAGCTCGTTCAAACGAGCTCGTTCGAACGAGCTTCTGATGAGTTGACCATTGACCTCTAATGAGGGTGAAGTTCATTCGATGACTGTCGTTCGAACGAGATCTCGTTAGAAAGCCCACTTCGTTAGAACGAACTCTCGTTCGAACAGCCTCGTTCGAACGAGACTTCTAACGAGTTAACAGTTTAGGCTTTTTAGCTTGTTTTGATCCCGAGTGTCCCGTAACCTTGATTATATGTAGAGACGTGATGATTAATATATATATTTGAGACATTTGGGGTATAATGAAGAGTGAAACCCAGAAGTGCAGTTCGAACCAACAGGAGATTTTGGATTAGGACGTGAGTGTCTATTACGATGCCAGTATTATTGACGGCCTAAATGATTGAAATAATCGGGAATATGTAATTGTGAAGCGTTATAAGTTGGTATGAGAATGATATGTGTACCACAAATTAATTATGGTGATTACTAAGATGTGTGCATACTTAGTATATGAATATGATTTTATGTGTATGACATACCTACCATACTTGCTATCACGGTAGGTTTACGTTCGCTTAGGGCCTTCTAATCCTTGTGTGCACGGATTTAGATTGGTACCTGGAGGACATAATTCAAGAGAACAACTTAATTGTGAGTTATTAAGTCAGCTGACTGTGGAGCGTAGGTATGTGCGTGACCATGGATATGTTGAATTATGTTCGCCTCCATTTTTGTGTGTGGTGATTATTCTAACAATTCCTGAGAGATTCAGAATTTGTAATCCTTATGTACGTGATGTACCGGGATGGATAGCAGAGTATGTGTGCACCACACCTGAGCCTCGGGGTGCGTATATTGTATATTTATGACGTGAATAATATACACTTAAATAATGGGAACTTGCATGTGGTGTTATGAATATAATTATGGAAATGTTTTGAGATAATATAACGGGTTAACCGGTAGTGAAATATTATTGCTAATAATTGAGAAATCTGAATTAAGTAAAGCCCTCTATTTAATTGATAACGTTAGAATGATATTGAGAATCGAGTATTAAAGGGGTAGAACCTATGACGGCCTAGCTAGGTTTGAATGCCACTTAGCTAGGTATGAATATCCTTTAGCTGGGTATATACGTTAGGAGTGCACATTTAGTCTAGGGGTGAGAATTTAATGTGAGTGCACGTCCTAACATGTATTTTGCATTTAATGTTTTAATGTTGTTAAAAAACTTGCTATCTGTAAAATACTCTCCGCTTTCGGGCTCTGACCTGTTTGCTTTCAAATCTATTTTTGTAAAAACCATTTTAGGTGCCCAGCCACAAGGACACCGTGCTTAGGATTCTCATACACGTGACGAGCTGTAGCTATTTTTGGAAGTTACAGGGCATTGCTAGTAGACGCTTCTTTCATCTTGACTCCATATTCAGAATTCATCAGTTGTAGGGCCTGTAATTTATTCAGGATAATTTGTTTTATTCATTTCAATTGTGGGATTCTTGTGAAGAGTTTTCCTCCGGACTTAGTATTAATTGTTAGTATTTCTATTTCTTCATTGTGGTGAATGGTTATGTTATTCTTTCATTATTCTTGCTCTGTATGTTAATCAGACTTAAATTAAAATTTGACATTTTACTTTTTAAATACTAGGTGGTTAGTAACCATAAAAAAGAAATGTTTTCGACAGTGATGCTAATAACTGAACCGACTTGTCATTTTTTATTAATTTAATAAAGGAGTAGCTACCCGGTATTTAATAAGTCAGGGTGTCACAGGTGGTATCAGAGCATGAGGTTCTAGTGTCCTTTAGGATCTGTACGGCTTATTATGTTCCCGCTGAGCTTTCTTTGATATAGAGCCCTAAATATTAGGAATGTTGTGTTCATCTCTATTCATTGGGAATTCGTACTTCCGCGATTTGCTTATTTGAATGATGAACTCATCCAAATGTACTTAAATTTTCAGATGGACCGTCAAATGTGCGAAGACCCCAAAAATTCGACAACAAACTACCCAAGACCGAGTCGATTCTAATCAACAACGTGGTAAAATGAAACATTTTCGAAAGAGGAATAAAGTTTCAAGTCTGCAAGGACGACACCGTCAGCAGCAGGGTCAGAGGGGGAGTAACTTCAGAGGCCGATGTTTTGTGTGTGGAACGCATGGCCATAAACGCCAGGATTGCCCAGGGGGTGTTAGGGCCCCCCAGCAGCAGGGTGCCCGTAATGATCCCCAGGGGCCACTTTTTACAATCGCTCTCCCAGCACCAGCTTAGGTACTAGCCCTACCAACCTTTCCAGTAGCTCCAGTGCAGCATGACAGTTTCAACAGGGCCAGTAATGCCAGGGCAGAAATAATAACGGTCACCAGGGCCGTCGTCAGCATGGACAGCGAGGGGGAAACTTCCAAAGGAAGTGTTTCATTTGTGGTAAGATGGGTCAAAAATTTCAGGATTGTCCTGATAAAGGCAGAACCCCACCGCAGCAGAAGCAAGGTGCTCGACACGAGCCACAAAGGCCTATGTTTCCCACCTCCCTCCCAGCACCACCACAGATGGCTGCACTACCACCCGTGCTAGCGGCCCCAGTTCAGCAGGGACAATTTCAGTATGGGAGAGTGTATCAGCTTCAGCATGTCGCAGCCCCACAGAATCCACCATCCATTGAGGGTATGTTTCCTATCCATGGTACTATAAGTTGGGTTTTGTTTGATACGGGGGCAATGCATTGTTTTTTAGCTACATATTTTGCGAAGGCCTTAGGGTTGGTAGCCACAACAAAGAGCACAGTGACGTGTGTAGACTCACCATTGGGGAGTGGGTCACTTATTTTCTTTATATGCCGGGAGTGGGGGTAGAGATTGGTAGTTTGGTATTACCTGCAGACATGTTGGTATTAGTTATGCATGTGCACGATGTGATTATCGGTATGGAGTGGCTCGCAACTTATAAAGCCATGATTTATTGCTTCGGTGGGAGCATTGTTTTTGCCGTTCCGGGGCAAGAGATGTTTGTAGTGGCGATGCCTCACCCAGAGGGAGGCTCGACCTCTCATTTGTATTACATGGAGGAGGATACCTCTAAGGAAGTTGTGATACCTTTAGATTCGATACCAGTTGTCAAGGAGTACTCTGATGTGTTTCAGGAGATTCCAGGCCTACCCCCAGTCGGGAGATAGACTGTTATAGACTTATTGCCAGATACGAGGCCTATAGCACGCGCACCGTACCGTATGGCTTCGGCAGAGATGCGAGAGCTACGAGATCAGATAGAGAAGCTGTTAGGTCAGGGCTTTATTCGAAGGAGTACCTCACCTTGAGGCGCTCTAATTTTGTTTGTGAAGAAGAGGGATGGTTCACTGAGATTGTGTGTGGACTACCAGGAGTTGAACAAGGTCACGATACGGAATATGTATCCGTTGCCTCGAATCGATGACCTATTTGACCAGTTGGGAGGAACTTCTTTCTTCTCGAAAATTGATTTGCGATCGGGATACCATCAATTGCGTATCAGGGAAGATGATATCTCAAAAACTGCATTCTTAACAAGATATGGCTCTTATGAGTTTCGGGTTATGCCTTTTGGCTTGACCTACGCTCCAGCCGTGTTTATGGACTTGATGAATAGGGTGTTCAGAGAGTTCCTTGATCAGTTCGCCATTGTCTTCATTGATGATATATTTGTTTACTCCCAGACAGAGGAGGAACACGCCGAGCATTTGAGGAAACTTTTGCAGACGCTACGCCAGAACGAGCTGTATGCAAAGTTTGAGAAGTACAGGTTTTGGCTGAAGGAGGTTCAGTTTTTGGGGCACATTATTTCCGACCTGGGAATATCTGTTGATCCGGGGAAGATATTCGCGGTGAGGGAGTGGGGACAGCCCACGACACCAATGGAGATCTGTAGTTTCTTGGACTAGCAGGATACTACAGGAGGTTCATTCGGGGATTTTTGAAGATAGCAGGTCCTTTGACACATCTGACTCGTAAAGCTGTACCTTTCATTTGGAGTGATGCCTGTCAGTTGGCATTTGATGAGTTGAAGGACAAGTTGACCTCAGCACCTGTGTTAGCATTGCCGAGACCGGTTGTTGAGTATCTGGTTTACACTGACGCGTCATTACAAGGACTTGTAGGTGTATTGCAATAGGAGAGTTAGGCCATAGCTTATGTTTCCCGTAAGCTTAATCCTCACGAGAAGAATTACCCCACTCATGATTTGGAGTTAGCGCCAGTGGTAATTGCCCTACGGATTTGGAGACATTATCTTTTGGGGGAGAAGTTTCAACTATTCACGGACCACAAGTCCCTACAGTACCTATTCACACAGTAGGAGTTGAATATGCGGCAGCGAAGGTGGCTTGAGCTTGTGAAGGACTATCAGTTTCATATCCAATATCACCCGGGGAAGCCTAACGTGGTAGTAGACGCGTTGAGCCGTAGGCCAGTAGATAAGGTGGCAGGGGTGTGGAAAGCCAAATGGAACTAGTTGGGACACCAGGAAGCAGTGGCCCGATCGTTCATGTCTGTGATGACCGTTATACCGTAAATTGTCACGAAGGTGGTAAAGGCACTGGCAAATGACTCGTTCTGTCAAGAGCAGATAGTTAGATTATTAGCAGAGGGAGCCGAGTCCTATACCATTGGTTCAGACGGGGGATTATGCTTCAATAGGAGATTGGTAGTTTCGTAAGGGGAGGAATTGAGACATGAGGTGATGGCAGTGTCGCACGGCTCACGGTTCGCGGTACATCCCGGAGTGGACAAAATGTACCAAGACATGAGACGACAGTATTGGTGGAGCGGTATGAAGAGAGATATTGCCGTGTTTATTTCTAGATGCACCACTTGTCAGCTGGTAAAAGTGGATCATCAGTGACCGACAGGACTTCTACAGCCATTGGAGGTCGCGATGTGGATGTGGGAGAGCATATCCATGGATTTTATCACGGGGTTGCCTACGTCACAGAGGGTTCACGACTCCGTTTGGGTGATTGTGGACATGTTGTCCAAAGTCTCTCATTTTCTACCCGTAAGGACAGACTACACTACGGGACAGTATGACCATCTTTTTATCGCGGAGATAGTGAGACTTTACGGTGTGCCCCTGAATATCGTGTCTGAAAGAGACAAGATATTTGTCTCACGATTTTGGGAGAGTTTTTAGGAGGCCATGGGCACGGAATTGCGGTTGAGTACGGCTTATCATCCGCAGACCGATGGACAAACCGAGCATACAAACCAGATGTTGGAAGACATGTTGCGTATGTGCATCATTGACTTTGGGGGTGGATGGGAGCAGTATCTTCCACTAGTGGAGTTTGCTTACAACAACTCTTACCCGTTCACCATTGGCATGGCTCCATTTGAGGCATTGTACGGTAGACCTTGTCGTTCCCCAGCATGTTGGTTGGAGGTGGGGGATAACAAACTACTTGGGCCGAAAGTGATTCAGGACACTTCGGCGAGGATAGAATTGATTTGGAGTCTCATTCGGGTAGCTCGGGATCGACAGGAGAGCTATGCTGATGCGAAGAGGTCCTTCAGGGAATTTGAAGTGGGAGACTAGGTTTTGCTCAGAGTATCTCCTATGAAGGTTATTATGCGATTCAGGAAGAAGGGGAAGTTGGCACCAAGATATGTGGGGCCATTTCCTATTATTGAGTGGATTGGACCGGTTGCATATAGACTTGGGTTACCGGAGCATTTGCATTGGATTGACGACGTGTTTCATATTTTCTCGCTAAGGGAATATCTTAGAGACGATTTGGCTCATTCACATATTGCTTTGGAGGACATCGATCTCCAGCCTGATAGCTCCTACGAGGAGGGGCCTTATATTAGTATACCGACCCCTCCCTTACTCAACAGCCCCTCGTTAAGTACACTTCCTTAAGTAACGTACACTCCTTTGGTCTCGGGTTTCAACTACATTCTTTTAGTTCAAACTGAGAAGAAGGCTTGCTTTTCGTTGATCTCTTACTGGTTCACCATCACTCGAACCTGGAACCGAAGGACTTGCCTGATTGCTATTTTGGACCAAAGTGAGCGGAAAATGCGGTCAAAGATAGTTCCGTTAGTGCGTGTTTATTAGCGACATCACAATGTCGAGGAGTCCACATGGGAGCGCGAGGATGAGATGCGTGAACGTTATCCAGAGTTGTTCTTACCAGGTACTTTCTAGTTCCGAATTTCGGGACGAAATTCAGTTATTAGGGGCGAAGTATGTAATACCCCGTATTTTTTAGTGACATTTATTTTTGGGATTAATTAAATTAAATATGTATTAATTTGGGAATTAATCCGGATAACATACTAACGAGATGTGAGTTGGTATTTGATTATAGTGAGTATATATGGTTATATATGAATATTGACTTATGAAGTTTGTCGTGAGATTGAAATACGACAATTTGGAAATTTTGTTGAGACGCGTGTGATAGTCGCGTCAGGAATATAATTATTTTATTATAAAAGTGAATTTAAACTCCATTAACTGTATGGTCATTTTGAGTGCGCCAACGCGTCCGGAAGGGTCGAAATAGTCCGAAAACACTAGCCGGGGGTTTGGTTTGGGTTCCGGGGCGTTTTTAGGCCATACCGTCAACGTAAAAGGGTAGTTTGGTAATTTTGAATTTTTAGGAATTAAAACCCACGAAAATTAGGACTTAATATCTGATTTGGACTTTACCCACTAAACCCACTAACAACCCTTAATGACCTAATAGACTACGGGAGTTATTGGAATGAGTTCCAAAAGTTCCTAAGACAAACCCTAGCCTCCATTGCCACCATTAGAGAAGAGCTTGTAGAGGGAAAGAGAGGAGAATTCTGCAGAGAAAGAAAGAACAATTCATCAATCCAACACCGAAATCAGAGAAATACGTAAGGCAAGTGGTTTAATTTCATTACTTTGCAGAGAATGCTTCTTCCATGCGTAGGAAATTTAAATAAATTGTATTGTTCTTAGAGTATGATGAAAACCCATTTAATTGGATGTAGAGATTTAAAAATCTATTGAGGAAATTGCATGTAGAACATTGATAGGATGATTAGTCAGATGAAATTACATCTTTTACATCATAAAAACGGATTTAGTTATGTCTATGAATGACTTGAGTTTTTAGGGTTCATGTTCTTGAGATTTGGGAAAAATGGTGGAGATTTGATAATTTGATGTAGTTTAGGGTGATTTGAACCCATATAACGGTTGAAATATGTTTAAGAAGGATTAGATACCTTGAAACATTGTTGGAATGACATTTAGGTGAGATTAGAGGTGAAGAAAATATGGAAAAACGGATTAAGGAAAACTGGGCTCGAAACTGGTCACTCGTTAGAAGACCTGTCCAGGTCGTTTGAGCGAGCTCGTTCGAACGAGCTTCAAACGAGTTGACCATTGACTTCTAACGAGGGTGAAGTTCATTCGATGACTTTCGTTCGAACGAGATCTCGTTAGAAAGCCCACTTCGTTCGAACGAACTCTCGTTCATATAGCCTCGTTCGAACGAGACTTCTAACGAGTTGACAGTTTAGGCTTTTTAGCCTATTTTGATCCCGAGTGTCCCGTAACCTTCATTATATGTAGAGATAACATTACCGTGATGATTAATTGATATATTTGAGACATTTGGGGTATAATGAAGAGTGAAACCTAGAAGTGTAGTTCGAACCAACGGGAGATTTTGGATTAGGACGTGAGTGTCTATTATGATGCGAGTATTATTGACGGCCTAAATGATTGAAATAATCGGGAATATGTAATTGTGAAGCGTTATAAGTTGGTATGAGAATGAGATGTGTACCACAAATTAATTATGGTGATTACTAAGATGTGTGCATACTTAGTATATGAATATGATTTTATGTGTATGACATACCTACCATACTTGCTATCACGGGAGGTTTACGTTCGCTTAGGGCCTTCTAATCCTTGTGTGCCCGGATTTAGATTTGTACCTAGAGGACATAATTCAAGAGAACGACTTAATTGTGAGTTATTAAGTCAGCTGACTGTGGAGCGTAGGTATGTGAGTGACCATGGATATGTTGAATTATGTTCGCCTCCATGTTTGTGTGTGGTGATTATTCTAACAATTCCTGGGAGATTCAGAATTCGTAATCCTTATGCACGTGATGAACCGGGATGGATAGCATAGTATGTGTGCACCAAAGATGAGCCTCGGGGTGCGTATATTGTATATTTATGACGTGAATAATATACATTTAAATAATGTGAACTTGCATGTGGTGTTGTGAATATAATTATGGAAATGTTTTGAGATAATATAACGGGTTAACCGGTAGTGAAATATTATTGCTAATAATTGAGAAATCTGAATTAAGTAAAGCCCTCTATTTAATCGATAACGTTAGAATGATATTGAGAATCGAGTATTAAAGGGGTAGAACCTATGACGGCCTAGCTAGGTTTGAATGCCACTTAGATAGGTATGAATATCCTTTAGCTGGGTATATACGTTAGGAGTGCACATTTATTCGAGGGGTGAGAATTTAATGTGAGTTCACGTCCTAACGTGTATTTTTCATTTAATGTTTTAATGTTGTTAAAACACGTGCTATCTGTAAAATACTCTCCGCTTTCGGGCTCTGACCCATTTGCTTTCAAATCTATTTTCGTAAAAACCATTTTAGGTGCCCAGCCATAAGGACACCATGCTAAGGATTCTCATACACGTGATGAGATGTAGCTGTTTGTGGAAGTTACAGGGTATTGCTAGTAGACGCTTCTTTCCTCTTGACTCCATATTCAGAGTTCATCAGTTGTAGGGCATGTTGCCCATTTCTAGTAGAGACATTTCCTATTTCTGATTTTTCAGACTATTTGGCATGTAATTGATTCAGCATAATTTATTTTATTCATTTCAGTTGTGGGATTGTTGTGAGGATTTTTCCTCCGGACTTAGTATTAATTGTTAGTATTTATATTTCTTCATTGTTGTGAATGGTTATGTTATTCTTTCATTATTCTTGCTCTGTATGTTAATCAGACTTAAATTAAAATTTGACATTTTACTTTTTAAATACTAGGTGGTTAGTAACCATAAAAAAAGAAATATTTTCGACAGTGATGCAATTAACTGAACCAACTTGGCATTTTGTATTAATTTAATAAAGGAGTAGCTACCCGGTATTTAATTAGTCGGGGTGTCACAGAGGCAGACTTGTCAAAAAAGGCAAGATCTCTTCTCTTCTTCATCAGATCAGTGATGGGAATGCTTAAGTCAGAGGAAGAACCTTCCACACTGGTTTCCGAGGTTGGTACTTGGTCAAGATCAACCACCACAGGAGAAGGATGAGCAATAAAATACAAAGTGTAGCTTCTGTATTGCAACAAATACAAATCAGATCTAACGTGCTCCTCAGGAACAGATTGATGCAAGCCCCAGATATGTTTTAAATGCATTATATTAACCTCGGTTTCTTTTGGAGGTTTCCTTTTACTGTTAAATATAACAAACAAAAAAACAAATGTCAGTGATGCATCTTATCAAATACAAAGAAAACAAGATTTCAAAAATAAAAACAACATATCCCATTGCTATAAAGTGGATACATCATCTCCATTTAATGGATGGTGTTTCCAATTTTTCATCACAACCCCATGATCAAAATAATCCCTATTGGCATCGAAAAGATTAACAACTAACGCTCTATTCAAAAACCTAGTTTTTAAATATAAAGTAGTGTCACTGGTAACCCATCTGTAGCAATACATAATCTCTGGAATCCCAAAAGAAGTTCCATGAAGTTGATTCAACCTATGTACGCCATTAACTATCCTCCATGTATTTTGAGCTACTCTTGCAGGCCCAATATCAAAATATTGGGAAAACTCCAAACAAAGGGGATTTGGAGGGAAAGAAAAGCCACATTCTTCTACAGAAAGACTTGGGAACCAATGTCCCTCAGCCAAAGAAAAATAATCAGGAGGACAAAAAATTTCTTCCAAGATAACCCACGAAGGGATTGAAAACTCAGACCGAAATTTGTCTAACGATTCAACAAGATAAACCATGGTGAATAAAGAAAATAAAGAAGAAGGAAGAAAATCTTACAGAGGAAATACAGATCAGTTGTCGATGAACGATGGAAAGAAATAAGGCACAAGATAGAGAGGAGATGAAGAGTTCAGAGATACATATTTGAAAAGTGAAAAACGAAAAGATTTCTTTCACACTTAAATACTTTACCTCAGGAATAGAGAAAAATAATGATTACAAGGAAAGACGTTTTCATTTCCGATGGCTAAAAGAGGAAAAGGGCACAATTATCGAAGTGGTCGTGAAAATTCAAAATATTTAACTTGATATTATGCGCTAAAAAAGGAATTATAAAATTTTCCTAAAATCCATGAAGATCAGTGATCCAAAAAGTTTTCAAGCAAAATGTTCCACATTCTTCTTCAACCTCAAGTGTGAAACATTGGGGGCTTCTATTGATACCAAATTTAGTCTTCTAACGTGGACTAATCACTTAAAGACACATGGATACCTACATGTCAAATACAAATACTTTAGACGAGCAACTTAGGCTCCCCGAGCAACCTAAGTGGTCCGAGCAACATAGCGTGCAGAGTATCTAAATCAAGAGAATTAAAAGACGGCTACGGATTAAATGCGCATTAATTATCGTACAGATGTATATGTCTACAACATAACAACGCATTATCCCTTCATATGTACAACCTCAATTCTATAAATACATGGTAACTCCATCACACTCGGGGGACTTTGGATCTCTGGATAAACCTGTTATCGAGATTCCAAATAAAAAGATAGCAATACAAAAATAGTGGACGTAGGCCATTTTCATCAGGCTGAACCACCTTAGAAATCCTTTGTCTTATTAATTTATTTATATGTGATTGATTAATTAGAGGTAATCTAATTTTTTACATCAACAGGATGCTACTGAAATTAAGACTTAAAACGTTGTTGGACAAAAGAATGGTAGTAAACACTTGTAATGTGAGTTTTTATCTTCTTCATAACCAAATGATTAATGTTCACAACTTTTTTGTATCAATGGGAAGTAATAGAAAGCAAAAAGAAAAAAAACATAAACAAGGCCTCAAACTAAGAATCAACATAGTGATATACATTGGCATTCCACTCAACGATTAATGTGAATAAGGACAAAAAAACAAGAAAGAAAATTAACAAACTATTGAAAATCAAGGTTATCATTTTTTATAAAAAAAAAAAGAGAGGCATAGTTATCAATTGAATTTGATTTCAGAATTAAACTATTGTTCTTATGCGTTGGACCTAGAAACACACTGAAGGTGATTTATTGATCATGGAGCAGATCAAACAAATTGAAGAAATTTTGTTTAATTTGATTTCACATTAGAAGTTGAAGGGTGCCCTAAATTTGCTATTAAAGCTGAAGTACCAACAAATGTTTTTGGATAAAAAGAGAATAGCCGAAAGAGATAGGATCATGTGTGGTGAACTATCAATGAAGATAAAGTCTGAAATAAAGGTATATTAAAAAAAAATCTCTTATAAAATCACAAGTAATCAAAACAGTACATACATGATGAAGGGTGTCATACTTCATGTAAATATCTTTAATATTTTTAATACACCTTGCATGTAGGAATACCTCGCAAAATGAATATGCCTGCAGAAAAAAAACTTTAGGATAGACCAATCCTAATCGTACACATATTAAACATTATAATTATATGACAAAACAAACTCGTAGAATTGAGCGAGATATTGGATCAACATCATCTGATCCTTATGTCTAACATCTTTTGATTATACTAGTATGAATCCCCAATTTTTAATCACAAAGTACTCTCCACTATAACGAGAAAAAGAGCCTCAATTTTACATATCATGTTTGGGCTACAAGTGTATTAGTGATTTGACAGCCATATTCTATCACCAAACAAATATTTTTTGAAAAAAAAACTAGAGTGAAAAGAGATAGAGTGTGTGTGGTGTTGTCAGTCAAAGTGTTAAATTCTGAAATAAATATAAAGAAGTTAAACTTGGGAATGGTGTTTTATAATTTTCGTATACATTAAAACTAAAATTTCAATGATGGAATCCAAAGTGATCGAAATAGTACATAAATGATAAAAGGGTGTCCTGATTCGTGTAAATACCCTCATATTTGTAGGGTACCAGTAAGGGACCTTTCACTATTTATTTTGGGCGCTTTAGACCAAGTAAAAGTCTATTTATTTACAATTAGTGTTTTCTTTTAACAATATATTCCAAATAATTATTGCATGGGTAAATCTATCAGTAAGTTGAATTGAAATGCACATTTTTCTTGGTTTAAATCGTTCCGTATATTTTATGCAATTAGATATGACATTTTAGTTTCTTATTGATTTGATGCAACAATGAATAAAAAAATTCATTGGCATATTGATCGATCAAAGCATAAGAATGGGTCATTGACATGTTCATGTAACATTACCATCTGAATATAAAAGTTTCTTACCCATTGTTTGAGTTGAAACCTAAAATAGGAAGTAAAATAATACTTTAGGTTAATAGAGAAAAAATTAAGCAAACACCAGATTTTAGGAATAATAATTTTGAGGCACACATCTCATCTTCCACTGCTTCCCGTAATGAGTGTCAACCAATCCAATGCTCTGTTGTGCACCTACTGCTTTCACGTGAATTACTTGTCCAAAAGGTGTCCATACGTTCACTATCCATCCGAACCCATCATGTCCCATGCGTATCCATATGACACTATTTCGGAACAACCCTCGGTGTATTGTCACAACATATCCAATCCCGAGAGGCATGAGAACCGAAGCTATTCGTGGAGGCTTGATAACCCTTCCATGCAATATTAATCCTAACCCTATGTTGTGGATTCTCACGATTTTGGACAGTCGTCATGGCAACCTAGTTCACCTCATCCTGATGAGTTCCCTTACTATGCTCCCCATGATTATCCAACTTTTGTCTCTCAGAGGGACACTTCTCTCATGTATGATGAACTTCATTTTTTTCCACCCACTTCATATGTGTATTCTCCGCATCCTAGTGTTTATAGCGAGTTGTTTCCACCTCAACCACCACCATGCCCATCCTCTCTCGAAAGAATCTTACAAAAGTTCATCATTAAACAAGAACACACTCTGAAATCTCAGAATGACGCCTACAACAACTTGAACTAATATTAATTGAATTTGAATGTACGAAAGAGTCGGAATTCACCCCGAGTCAACCCATTGCTGCCTCCACATGCAGTGATGATGAGTCATCTTGTGACATAAATTGTGAGTGTGACCAATCATATCATCCCGAGAAACTTAACGTTGAGACGGCACTGTGTTCGGGTCCCAATGTAAGGACACAACTCTCCAATTGAGTCTTATGTAGTGTTGGCTCAATTCCGGACAAAAATATTTGAGTCATAGGATAGTGTTCTTGTGTATCCTTAAAGCCTATGACATGTTACAGTTGAAGACGTTGCGGCCTTGCTTTTAAAGAGAACATCATTGCCGAGTTTCAGTGCCTCGTTTCACATCATCAACTTCATATTTCAAGTCTACAAGGGTATGAATGCTTTTATATATTTGTAGGAGACTTGGAATAATTTTAATAATTGTAATTTTATTTTAAAATCAATTTTATTTTCAAAAGGTTATTTTAGAACATTGAATAAAAAGTTTTTGGGCTCAAAATATGCCCCCAAAGTTTGTATTTTTTTTAAGTAGCGGATCATCATGTGTGTCTCATAATTAATTTTTGGCAACTTTCTCCCATTTGTTATTAATTATTAAAATCAGAAGTGAGTTTTGGTACGGTGTAAACTTTTTGAAAAAACAAATTGGACCTTTAGTAATCATTTATCTTCCCCTTTGTCCACCCACTTAAGTATATCCATTATCTCCCATTAATGTACCCATTATAAACCCACAATTATAAATACCACAATTGCCTAAATAGTATGAGTGAGCTTCAGTTTGGTTAGGGTAGCAATAGATGAAAATAAATAAGAGATGCATGAGAGTTAAAAAATATGGCTCTATTTCAAACGCTCTCTGTAAATTTGGCCCAAAGAAAATATATCTTCCACTAATCGTAGTAATATGATATTGAGCAATTAATTTGGAATGGGTGTCAGTATGTCATATAACTACAGTGCATAGTTATATGAGATAGAGGAGATTATGGGCTTGTTTTATCATGAGGATGACATGACTGTACACTATCGACACAAAGCGCGTAGAGTAGCTAAATGTCTTAAAGAGAGCGATACAGTCAGCAACTCATCCCATGAATCGTCTTCTACATATTTCATAAATAATTGAGGTAATATTGTTTATTTTTATTCTACAGTATTTATTTCGATTCAAGGCATATTATTCATATTTGTGATATACGTATGAGGAAACAATTTATTTGAATAGTAGACAAAAACAATATGATTTTATTTTTTGATTTCTACATAAAGAATAATGATATAGGTAAAAAAAACCTCCCTTAAAACCTTCATCAAAAGTGACATGGATTCCGCATATTCTCTCACCTACCTATGAAGTGTTGCCTTTTGGTATGGGACTAGCAAGGGAACACACTTTATTACTTTTTGGCAGAAATTTGGGAAAGTTATTTGGAACTCATAGCATTACTCCTCAATAAAACTGTGTCATTTTTAATCACAATATCTAAATTATCCCAACAAGAACATGGTACGATTCGGTTGTTATTTTTGTGCCTCCACGAGGAACATCCATAACCCTCAATTGCTTCACGTAAGGTGTATATTTTCGATTGCCACATACTGTGGTAGGCAATCTGGACCAGACAATGTAAAGGGACACCAGGACATGACAATGGGGATTTATTGTGTTGGACTAAAATCACCGGATAGAGTGGGAAGTGGGTCTTATTGTTTTTTTCTTCATTATAACCAAATGGTTAATGTTCACAATTTTTTTTATCAGCATGAACTAACAAAACGAAAAAAGAAAAAAAAAAGAGAGCACATATGCCTCAAACTAAAAAAATCATGGTAGTTTTAAACATTGGCATTTCACTCGATGCTTAATGTGCATAAGGCAAAAAAAATCATGAAGGAAAACTATCGACTATTCAAAATCAACTATATCATTTTTTTTTTATAAATAAAACACATAGTTATGAAAATTGGGTTTTTTACTAATTAGACCCATTTACTAGGTATGTAGTTCAATAGGTCCTAACATTTTATTTTTGCTCCATCAGGTCCCATGAAAAAGATTTTTGTTCCAATAGGTCCTATTTGTAAACATACAGTGAATATTCACTATATGTACAAATAGGACCTATTAAGGAAAAAATATTGTGAAGGACCGATTAGGAAATATTTCATATAAATGGGACTTAATAGGAAGATCCTCTATGATATTCTTATAGAATAGCCCTACAGTGTCTATGTCTTAGAACAAAATACACCCTAAATTTTATCTCATTAAACATTGCACGGTTTCAATACTTGAAGTTATTTTGATTCTATTTGATTTTACGTATTAAGTTAAACTTCAAGCATTTTACGTGATACCAAATTTAAAATCTAGATGCAAAGGATCACCCATTTTAAAAAGAAAAAAAAACGTCTCCTAAATTTGAAATTGAAACTAAAGCATCAAAAATGTTGTTGGATAAAAAGAAGTGAGTGAAATGTCATTAAAAGTTATGTCTAAAATAAGTCTAAAGAAGATAAACTTTGCAATGGATTTTAATAACTTTTATGCATATTAAAAACAAAATTTATGTGACAAAATCACAAGTGGTTTTAATAGTGCATAAATGATAAAAAGGGTATCTGAATTCATGTAAATAGCCCCTAAAGGGCCTTTTCAATACTTAATTTGGCCACTTTAGACTAAGCAAAAGTTTATCTATTTACTATTAGTGCATTCTTTTAAAAATATACTCAAAATAAGTGTGGCAAGAGTAAATCTATTAGTAACTTGAACTGAACACACCCATTTCATTGATTTTAATAGTTCCATGTATATTCTGCAATTCGAAATGGCATTTTTATTTCTTATTGAGTTGATGAAACATTGAACAAAAAGAAGAAGACATGTGCACGTTGATCGATTAAAGAACGTGAATGGTTGATTGACATATTCATACAACATTACCATCACAATATATAAATTACCCAACCATTATTTGAATTGAAATTTAGAGTAAGAAGTAAAATAATACTTTAGGTTAATAGAGAGCATAATCAATAAAACGAGGTTAGAAAAAATTAGGAGAAAAGATTTTTTCAAAAACTTAAATAGAAGTGCCTTTACTACAGAGAGTAATAAAATTATTGTTTAGCAAATCTTGAGTTCCTAAACAATAAATCCAAAGGGCCCATCCTATTTTTAATACTGATTGCAGGTAGGAAAGCCTCCAAAATTGTACATGTCTACAGAAACAAAAATAATGAAAGAAAATCAATGGAGTATTCAAAATCAAGGATATGAATTTCTTATAAAGAGAGGACATAGCTATGAAATTCTTATAAAAACCAGAATCCAGGTAAAAAATGAGATTGACTTCGAAATAACACTGCAGTGCCTATATATTGGATCTAAAAACACACTGAGTTTTCTAATTCAAGATTTTTTGTTTATATTTGATTTTACCTCTTTTGTTGAACTTCAACCATTTTGTGTGATACCTGATTTTGACATCCAGATTCAAAATTACGTCACCAGTTTCAGATAATAAGATTCTCCTAAATTTGTAATTGAAGATGAAGTACCAAGAAATGTTAATTTATAAAAAGAGAGTGAAAAGAGATAGGAGTGTGTGTGGTGAACGGTCAATGAAGGGATTTAGTCTAAAATAAAGATAAAGAAGCTAAACTTGGAAAAAAAATTATAATTTATATACATCTTAAAACCAAAATTTCTCTTATTGAATCAAAAGTAATCAAAATATTATGTAACTGATGAAAGGGTGTTCTAATTGATAGAACCAATATGAGACATACAATGACAAAACATTATAATTATATATAAGATCAGAACCACATTCCTCATTAAGGTAAATTCTTGTGTATGATTCATTGTTAGAATCATAAGGTTTTTGTGAGCAATTAAAAAATGTTAAAACCAAAAACTTCCTATCAACTGGTGGGGGTTGAAGTGGCGCACTAAACGAAATTATAATTAAACATGTGTGAAGAAGTGCCCATTTTATAGTATTGTGTGATAAATTAGCACAGGAAATGAGATCAAACGGCTCCCATGAAAGGGCTTGCAAGGTAATTAAATTAAACTAGTGTTTTACAATGAGGATCAAAAGATGAGATCAGACAAATCTCATCCCATTACATCTTATTAAATTTAATGGGTGTTTTAGAATGAAATTCATATACATAATTGCAGAAGCTTTGTCACTTCCCCATCTTCTGTACGACATTTGAACAAACTATCCAAATACAACATAACACCATTAAAAGGTGAAATATCTTATGAAAAGAAAAAAAATAATCAATCAAGGTATAAATAAACTAATATTAAGGAAACACCATTTCTTTGAGAGGCATTTAGTCCAGGAGTAAAATTAAAATGCTGCGTAGTAATAATACAACACGTGGTATCACATCAAATAGAGATTCAGTCATTGTGAAGTAGTATTAGATACTAGAGTGTTCATCTCTCAGTTAGAGAATAAGTATAGAAGATCAAAAGTCGGAAAAACAAGGATGGCCTTCACTTTTTGCACCATAAAGTGTCGATGCCATCATTTGAAACCAGAAAATGCAACCGCACATGACATGATCTACGAGTGTGTATGTCTCGTCAATAGTAGAATAATAACTTCCACTAGTTAGTGCTTTGTTGTCGTCGTGAGTATCTCACCTTATCTCAATTATATCATCATCTACTTCGTCTGCTGATCTAATTGTTGGTTTTGGGTCTCCTATTTTTTCAGTTTTCGCTTATTTACAAATTTGCCATTTTGGCTCAAACCTATTAATACAAGTGTTATTTCTAGGTTCTGGGAGAGGCCAAGTTTGAGTGCTATTTTGAGAGTTATCAACGACAAAGAGAGGTGGAGAGCTACTTTGAGAAAGGTGAGTTATTGAGGTTGGTTAGTGATTGACTTTTGAGAGAGATACGTGAGGTGTGTGTATGTAACCATTGGTTCCTAGTCATTTATCTATAAAAGTAGATATCCTACCATTTGTGAATGTAGCCCAAAGCTTGGGTGAACCACGTAAATTGTTGTTGCTTTGATTGTTTGTTGCTTGTATGTTCTTATTATCACTTCATTGATGGTTGGTTGATTTCGCATACCCAGTGTTTGATAAAATTCCCGAGTGAGTTTTATCGCCTTGGTCGCTAGAGATAGTCTTAATTTAGCGCAACAAGTAGTATCAGAATTTTGGTTGCATTGTTTGCCTGGTATTTTGGTTCGAGGTTGAATCAATTTTGGCGTAACTTTTGTTTTTGTTCCAAATGACGGAAAATGTGAAGAGTAATCGAGAAACAACCTCTACGAGTGGAGGATCTAAGAGATGGGATCCAAGTTATGGATCAAATGGCTCAATGAATATAGACATGAAGGATTTTTATGAGAAGATCAATTTCGAGTTATGGCAAAGACTAATGAGAGGAGTTCTTATCCAACAGAGGTTGCAATTAGCATTGTTGGAGGGACGATCAGTAGGCATGACCAGTGCCGAGTGGATTAACATTGATCAAAGAGTTGCAACGTGTATTGACATGCTTATCATGGATGATGTGTGGAATAACGTGATAGCGGAGACCACGGCTAAAGGCATGTGGGGTAAGCAAGAAGGGAATTATTTGTGAAAGTCATTATCAAATAAATTGTTCCTTAAGAAGAAATTCTTCAAGATTGACATGAAGGATGGTGAGGATATGATGAAGCATATCATTGTTTGTAATGCCTTGATAAATGACTTGAACTAGATATACATTCAATTCATTGATGAGGATTGAGCATTGCTGTTGCTTGCATCATTACCCGATTCATACGAGCATTTTGTGACCACTCTCATATTTGAGTAGTCTACGCTCCGGTGCAACGAGGTTGTGCAAGATATTAAATCTCATGTCACGATGAGACAGAAGGAAGGTTGAGGTAATGGGTATTCCCATAATGATGGCCTTATGGCGAGAGATGGATGTGGGAAAAATGGCGGGAGGAACTCCAACCATGGATTTAATGACGGTAGTAGGTCTATATCGAGGGGTGTTGGTGGTAAAGGTCCGAAATTCTACAAGTGCTGGGAATGGGGTCATATGATCTGAGAATTTACTATGTGGAACGACAAGGTTAAGGGAAAGGTTGATTCTGAGAGGGCAACGATAGCGAGTGCGAATAACGAAGATGAACTTGGAGAACTTCTCACAATCTCCAAGGTTTACTCTCTTTACCAGGATGATTGGACATTAGATTCTGGATCGTCGGATCACGTTTTCTCTAAGAGGGAATATTTTGATACTTTCACGAAAAATAGAAAAGGTTCCATCTCTTTGGCTAATGGAGAGAAGGTTTTAGTTGAGGGTGTCGGGATGGTGAAACTCAGGATGTTCGATGGGTGGAACTTACTTTGGGTGGTGTGGCCTATGTCCCAAAGTTGCAAAACAATTTGATATCCATTAGCTATTTGGATTCCAATGGTTGTCGTGTGTCGGTAGCGGGTGGAGTCTTGAAAGTCACACGCGGTTGTATGGTCCTAGCAAGGGGAGAGGAGAGATAAGGGTTGTATCGTCTAAATCAGACTTCAAGGAAGACGGGGAAGCGGTGTGCACAAGTGATCGAACGTTCGAGGCATGTCTCGTTTGTGAACAAAACGGAGACATTGGGTGCTAGCTTTCCGAGAGTAGACGGTAGTGATGGGAGAATACCTACTAATGGAGGGGATGGATCGAAGTCTTCTTCCAGGGCCAACGGGTAATGTTGACTCGGTTTAGTTACACACATGCATTGTCCGATTAGAATCGAGGAGGTGCAGGACTGTGATTGATTAGAGGTGTGTGTAGCTAGTTCAAGGAAGGTCGATGGGTGATTGTATGCGAGCATTGGCAAACGGGAGTCTTTCGTGACAAAGACTTGGTACATCTTTCGAGGGTGAGATTTGGAGGGTGTGAGAGGTGAAGAATTTTCCCTCTCAACCATCGTTAATTTCTAAAGGATGAAGATGGTGTTAATGTGTTTCAATGTTTCGTGTAAAGAATGTGTATGCTATATGTATTGTGTGGGGGTGTAATCACCGGGTTACATAAGGAGCGATCTTCACCGTATGGTTCGATGGGAAGCATTGATATGCATGATATGGGGAGTTCTTTGTTTAGAACTTGGTTCCTCGGTGGGTGGAGTCGTTTGGAGTCTTGGAGTGAAGACTTGCGGTATCTCATTTCATGGTTGAAGTTTGGGGTCGCTTAGCATCGGGTGGAACATATTGGCTTGTTAGACGTCGGTATGATCTTCGAGCGTATTTAATGTTTGTGTTCCGATTTTGGTTGGACCGTGAGCATCGCCTGGGGGAATCGCATTATCATGGTAGATGGTGGGACGATCTTCAAGCGGGTTCAATTTCAGCATTCTAGAGATTAGTTGGATCGTCAGGATCGCCAAGGTGGAGTTTGTTGGTTTTGTCTCTCCTGTTTTTTCAGTTTTGGTTTATTTACAAATTTGACATTTTGGCTCAAACCTATAAACACAAGTGTTATTTCTAGGTTTTGAGAGAGGACAAGTTTGAGAGCTATTTTTAGAGTTATCAAAGGCAAAGAGAGAGAACGAGTTTAGCAAGGTAAGTTCTTGAGGTTGGTTACTGATTGACTTTTGAGAGATATAAGTGAGGGGTGTGTGTAACCATTGGTTCCTAGCCATTTATCTATAAAAGAAGATTACCTATCATTTGTCGCTGTAGCACAAAGCTTGGGTGAACCACGTAAATTGTTGTTGCTTTGATTGTTTGTTGCTTGTATGTTCATATTCTCACTTCATTAATGGTTGGTTGATTTGATTGGTAATTTTCACATTAGTTCATTAACGTAATATGGTCTTGAGTGTTTTTCGCATACCAAGTGTTTGATAAAATTTTCGAGTGAGTTTTATCGTCTTGGTCGCTAGAGATAGTCTTGCTTTAGCGCAACACTAATAAAGTCTGGGAGGAGTGAAAACTTGCGCAATCGAGAGAGATATTTAGATCAATGAGCATGATTAAGACATATTCATTATGATGGAACCTATTCATTAATTACTTCCAAAAAAGTAGGACAATATTTTTGGGAATGAAGGAATATACATTCTATGCACAATCTAGATCATCCACTGTACAGGTTTGTTCATCATGAACCTTCCTTGAGTTTCCATATTGCGTGTGTTAAGCTGTGCTCATTGGGAACCTAGTGGAAGAAAACATACAGGAAGGTAATAATACAATTAATGAAAAAAGTGGAAGAAAAATCACAATGACTATAAATTACGTATAATCGGAATCCTTAAAGCATATGTATTCTCCTTATAGGTCTCTTAAAATTTAGAAGTAAACCCACTATTGATAGTGCATGAGATGCCATTGGAATAAATAATCACTACATTAGCGCATGAGAAATGACTCTATTAACGGAAGATAATCAACATGCATAAACAACATTGTAAAACCATATACACTAGCAATTTCCGAAAAGAATCTTATTCAAAGCTAAATATAACTGAACATTAAGTCATTGTCTGTTGCCTCTACATATGTAAAAGAAACTTGGAGCAATGTTAATCTGCAAAAAAATCCTGATTTCGTTTTTAAACATCATGAAGAGTAAATGATTGTACGAAAAAATGCCCATATGCATGAAGTATAGCAATCATTTGTAGAATGCCACACTCAGTAGTTTTATACCACGGGGAAAAGAATATAAGATGTCTTATTACTGAATGCTACTAAAATTAAGACTTGAAACGTTGTCACACAAAAGAACGGTAGTAAACACTTGAAATGTGAGTTTTTACCTTCTTCATAACCAAATGATTAATGTTCACAACTTTTTTTTATCAACGGGAAGTACTAAAAAGCAAAAGAAAAAAAAAACATAAACAAGGCACAAAGGCCTCAAATTAAGAATCAGCATAGTGATATACATTGTCATTCCACTCAATGATTAATGTGAATGAGGACAAAAAAACATGAAAGAAAATTAACAAACTATTCAAAATCACGGTTATCATATTCTTATAAAAAAAAGGCATAGTTATCAATTGAAATTGATTTCAGAATTACACTACAGTGCTTATGCGTTGGGCCTAAAAACACACTGAAGGTTATTTATTGATCGTGGAGAAGTTCAAACAAATTGAAGAAATTTTGTTTAATTTGATTTCACATTTGAAGTTGAAGGGTGTCCTAAATTTGCTATTAAAGCTGAAGCACCAACAAATATTTTTGGATAAAAAGAGGATAGCCGAAAGAGATATGATTGTGTGTGGTGAACTGTCAATGAAGATGAAGTCCGAAACAAAGGTATATTAAAAACAAATTTCTCTTATAAGATCAAAAGTAATCAAATCAGTACATACATGATGAAGGGTGTCCTACCTCATGTAAATATCTTCCATATTTTTATAACTCCTTGCCTGTAGGAATGCCTCCCAAAATGAAGATGCCTGCAGAAAAAAAAACTTTATGATAGACCAATCCTAATCGTACACAGATTAAACATTATAATTATATGACATAACAAACTCGCATAATTGAGCGAGATATTGGATCACCCTCATCTGATCCTTATGTTTAACATCTTTTGATTATACTAGTATGAATCCCCAATTGTTAATCACAAAGTACTCTCCACTATAACGAGAAAAAAGCCTCAAATTTACATATCATGTTTGGGCTATATGTGTATTACTAATTTGACATCCATATTCTATAACCCAACGAATATTTTTGGAAAAAAAGGAGAGTGAAAAGAGATAGAGTGTACGTGGTGCTGTCAGTCAAAGAGTTAAATTTCGAAATAAATATAAAGAAGTAAAACTTGGCAATGGTGTTTTGTAATTTTGATATATATTAAAAATAAAATTTCAATGATGGAATCAAAAGTGATCAAAATAGTACATAAATGACAAAAGGGTGTCCTGATTCATGTGAATACCCTCATATTTGTAGGGTACCAGTAAGGGCCCTTTCACTATTTATTTTGTACGCTTTAGACCAAGTAAAAGTCTATTTATTTGCAATTAGTGTTTTCTTTTAACAATATATTCAAAATAAGGATTGCAAGGGTAAATCTATCAGTAAGTTGAATTGAAATGCACATTTTTCTTGATTTCAATCGTTCTGTATATTTTATGCAATTAGATATGAAATTTTAGTTTCTTATTGATTTGATGCGACAATAATTAAAAGAAAATTTCATCTGCATATTGATCATTCAAAGAAGAAGAATTGGTCATAGACATGTTCATACAACATTACCATCCGAATATAGAAATTTCCTACCCATTGTTTGAGTTGAAACCTAGAATAGGAAGTAAAATAATACCTTAGGTTAATAGAGAAAAAAATATGCAAACATCAGGTTTAAACAATAATAATTTTGAGGCACGCATCTCATCTTCCATCGCTTCCAGTGATGAGTGTCAACCAATCCAATGCTTTGTTGTGCACCTACTACTTTCACACCGATTACTTGTTTAAAAAGTGTCCATGCATTCAATATCCATCCGAACCCACCATGCCCCACGTGTATCCATATGACACTACTTCGAAACAACCCTCGGTGTATTGTCACAACATATCCAATACCGAGAGGCATGAGAACCCAAGCTATCCATATAGACTTGATCACCCTTCCATGCAATATGAATCCTAACCCTATGTTGTGGATCCTCACAATTTTCGACAGTTGTCATGGAAACCCAGTTCACCTCATCCCGATCAGTCACCTTACTATGATCCCCGTGATTATCCAACTTTTGTCTCTCACGGGGACACTTCTCTCGTGTATGATGAACTTTAGTTTGTTCCTCCCACTTCATATGTGTACTCTTCGCATCCTAGTGTTTATTGCGAGTTGTGTCCACCTCAACCCCAACCATGCCCATCCGCTCTCGAAATAATCTTACAAAAGTTCATCGTCGAACAAGAACACACTCTTAAATCTTAAAATGATGCCTACAACGACTTGAACAAAGATTAATTGAATTTGAATGTGCGAAAGAGTCGGAATTCACCCCAAGTCAGCCCATTGTTGCCCTTATGTTGAGTGATGATGAGTCATCTTATGACATAAATTGTGAGTGTGACCAATCCTATTATCCCGAGAAACTTGATGCTGAGACAGCCCTGTGTTCGGGCCCCAATGTACGAACACTAGTCTCCAATTGAGTCTTATGTAGTGTTGGCTCAATTTCGGACCAAAACATTTGAGTCTTAGGATAGTGTTATTGTGTATCCTTCAAGCCTATGACATGTTAAATTTGAAGATGTTGCGGCCTTTCTTTTCAAGAGAACATCATTGCCGAGTTTTAGTGCCTCGTTTCACATCATCAACTTTAATTGGTAGGAGACATGGAATAATTTTAATTGGTGTAATTTTATTTTAAAATCAATTTTATTTTCAGAAGGTTATTTTAGAACTTTGAATAAAAAGTTTTTGGGCTCAAAATATGCCCCCATAGTTTTTATTTTTTATTTTTAAGTAGAGGATCATTTTGTGGGTCTCATAATTCATTTTTGGCCACTTTCTCCCATTTGTTATTAATTATTAAAATCAGAAGTGGGTTTTGGTGCGGTGTAAACTTTTTGAAAAAACGAATAGGACCTTTAGTAATCATTTGTCTTCCCCTTTGTCCAGCCACTTCAGTATATCCATTATCTCCCATAAATCTATTCATTATCAACCCATAATTATAACTACCATAATAGGCTAAATAATATGAGTGAGCTTGAGTTTGGTTTGGGTAGCAATAGAAGCAAATAAATAAGAGATGCATGAGAGTTAAAAAATATGGCTCTATTTCAAATACTCCCTGTAAATTTGGTACAAAGAAAATATATCTTCCACCAATCGTAATAATATGATATTGAGCAATTAATTTGGAATGGGTGTCAGTATGTCATACAAGTACAATGCATAGTTATATGAGACAAAGGGGATTATGGGCTTGGTTTGTCCTGAGGATGACATGACTGTACACTACCGGCACAAAGCGGGTAGAGCAGCTAACTGTCTTAAAGAGAGAGATATAGTCTGCAACTCATCCCATGAATCGTCTTCTACAAATTCCATAAATATTTAAGGTAATATTGTTTATTTTTATTCTGCAGTATTTATTTCGATTCAAGGCATGTGATTCATATTTGTGATATACGTATGAGGTAACAATTTTTTTGAGAAGTAGACTAAAAAATATGATTTTTTTTTGTTTTCTCCATAAAGAATAGTTATATGGATACAAAAACCTCCCTTAAAACGTTCATCAAAAGTGTCGTGGATTTCAATTATTCTCTGACCAACCTACTAAGTGTTGCCTACTGGTATGAGACTAGAAAGGGCACACACTTTATTATTTTTTAGAAGAAATTTGGGGAAGTTATTTGGAACTCATAGCAGTACTCCTCAATAAAAATGTGTTATTTTTAATCACAATATCTAAATTATCCCAACAAGAACATGATACAATTCAGTTGCTATTTTTGTGGTTCCACGAGACACATCCATAACCCTCCATTGCTTCACATAACATGTATATTTTCGATTGCCACATAATGTGATAGGCAATCTAGACATGACAATGTAAAGGGACACCAGGACATGACAATGGGGATTCAACGTGTTGGACTAAAATCCCCGGATAGAGTGGGAGTGGGTGTTACTGTGTTTTTCTTCATTATAACAAAATGGTTACTGTTCACAATTTTTTAATCAACATGAACTAATAGAAAGAAAAAACAAAAACAAAAAAAGTGCACACATGCCTCAAACTAAAAAAAATCATGTTAGTGTTATACATTGGCATTTCACTTAATGCTTAATGTGCACGAGGCAAATACAATCGTGAAGGAAAATTATCGACTATTCAAAATCACGGTTATCATTTTTTTATAAATATTTTTGACAAATATTCACTGACGGTCAGTGTTCAAAGGGTGAATTGGTACTAATTAGTCCCATTTACTAACTATGTAGTTCAATAGGTCCTAACATTTTATTTTTGCCCCATCACGTCCCGTGAAATTTTTTTTTTGTTCCAATAGGTCATATTTGTAAACATAGAGTTAATATTCACTATATGTACAAATATGACTTATTAAGGAAAAAATGTTGTGATAGGACCGATTAGGAAATATTTCATATAAATGGGACTTAATAGGAAGATCCCCTATGATATTCTTATAGAATAACCCTACAGTGTGTATGTGTTAGAAAAAAAATACACCCTAAAGTTTATCTGATTAAACATTGCACGGTTTCAATAGTTGAAGTTATTTTGATTATATTTGATTTCACCTATTATGTTAAACTTCAACCATTTTACGTGATACCTGATTTAAAATATAGATTCAAAGTATCACCCATTTCAAAAAGAAAAAAATGTCTCCTAAATTTGAAATTGAAACTAAAGCACCAAAAATGTTCTTGGATAAAAAGAAGTGAGTGAAATGACATAAATATTTATGTCAAAAATAAGTCTAAAGAAGATAAACTTTGCAATGGATTTTAATAACTTTTATACATATTAAAACTAAAACTTATGTCATAGAATCACAAGTGGCTAAAACAGTGCATAAATGATAAAAAGGGTATCTTAAATCATGTAAATAACCCCTGTATATTTTTAGAGTACAAGTAAGGGCCTTTTCATTACTTAATTTGGGCACTTTAGACTAAGTAAAAGTTTATCTATTTACTATTAGTGTATTCTTTTAAAACAATATTCAAAATATGTGTGGCAAGAGTAAATCTATTCGTAATTTGAACTGAACACACATTTCCTTGATTTTAACAGTTCCATGTATATTTTGCAATTAGAAATGGCATTTTAATTTCTTATTAATTTAATGAAACATTGAACAAAAAGAAGAAGACATGTGCACGTTGATCGATTAAAGAACATGAATGGATGATTTGACATGCTCATATAACATAACCATCACAATATAGAAATTCCCCACCCATTTGTTCAATTGAAATTTAGAGTAAGAAGTAAAATAATACTTTAGGTTAATAGAGAGCAGAATCAATAAAAAGAGGTAGGAAAAAATTTGGAGGAAAGTTTTTTTCAAAAACTTAAATAGAAGTGCCATTACTACAGAGAGTAATAAAATTATTGTTTACCAAATCTTGAGTTCCTAAACTATAAATCCAAAGGGCCTTACGGTCATCCTATTTTTAATACTGATTGCGGGTAGGAAAGCCTCCAAAATTGGACATGTCTACAGAAACAAAAACAATGAAAGAAAATCAATAGAGTATTCAAAATCAAGGATATGATTTTCTAATAAAGAGAAAAAATAGCTATGAAATTCTTATAAAAACAAAAATCCAGGTATCAAATGAGATTGACTTCGAAATAACAATGCAGTGCCAATATATTGGATCTAAAAACACACAGAATTTTCTAATTCAAGCTTTTTTGTTTATATTTGATTTTACCTGTTATGTTGAACCTCAACCATTGTGTGTGATACCTCATTTTGACATTGGGATTCAAAATTACGTCACCAGTTTCAGATAATAAGATTTTCCTAAATTTGTAATTGAAGCTGCAGTACCAATAAATGTTAATGGATAAAAAGAGAGTGAAAAGAGATATGAGTGTGTGTGGTGACCGGTCAATGAAAGGATTTAGTCTAAAATAAAGATAAAGAAGCTAAACTTGGAAATGTGTTTTTATAATTTAAATAGATCTTAAAACCAAAATTTCTCTTACAGAATCAAAAGTAATCAAAGTAGTCTGTAACTGATAAAAGGGTGTTCTAATTGATAGAACCAATCTGAGACATACAATGACAAAACATTATAATTATATATAAGATCAGAACCTCATTCCTCATTAAGGTAAATTCTTATGAATGATTTGTTGCTAGAATCATAAGGTTTTTGTGAGTAATTAAAAAATGTTAAAACCAAAAACTTCCTATTAACTGGTGGGGGGAGAAATGACGCACTAAACAAAATTATACTTAAATAGGTGTGAAGAAGTGCTCATTTTATAGTATTGTGTGATAAATTAGCACAGGAAATGAGACCAAACGACTCCCATGAAAGGGCTTGAAAGGAAATTAAATTAAACAAGTGTTTTACAATGAGGATCAAAAGATGAGATCAGTCAAATATGATCCCATTACATCTTATTAAATTGAATGGGTATTTTAGAATGAAATTCTATCAGATATACATAATATCTGTAAATTATGTACCATAATATACAACATCATTGCAGAAGGTTTGTCACTTCCCCATCTTATGTACGGCATTTGAACAAACCATCCAAATACAACATAGCACCATTAAAAGGTGAACTATATTGTGAAAATATAAAAGTTAATGAATCATGGTCTAAATAAACTAATATCAAGGAAACACCAATTCTTTGAGAAGCCTTTTAGTCCAGGACTAAAATTAAAACGCTGCATGGTAATAACACTACACGTGGCATCACATCAAAGAGAGCTTCAGTCATTGTCATGTAGTATTAGATACCGGAGTGTTCATCTCTCAGTTAGAGAATAAGAACAGAAGATCAAAAGTGGGAAACAACAAGGATGGCCTACACTTTTTGCACCATAAAGTGTCGATGCCAGCTTTTGGGACCAGAAAATGCAACCGCAAAGGACATCATCTATGAGTGTATACGTCTCGTCAACATGAGAATAACATGTATGAGTGTATCTCACCCTATCTCATGTCTATCATCGAGATCATCCACTGTACATGTTTGCTCATCATGAGCCTTCCCTGAGATTCCATATTGGTGTGTTAAGTTGTGCTCATTGGCAACCTAGTGGAAGAAAACATACAGGAAGGTAATAATCCAATTAATGAAAAAATTGGTAAAAAATCACAAAGACTATAAATTATGTATAATCGGAATCCTTAAAGCATATGTATTCTCCTTATAGGTCTCTTAAAATTTAGAAGTAAACCCACTATTGATAGTGCATGAGATGCCTTTGGTATAAGAAGATAATCACTACATTAGCGCATGAGAAATGACTATTAACGGAAGATAGTCAACATGCATAAACAACATTGTAAAACCATATACACTAGCAATTTCCGAAAAGGATCTTATTCAAAGCTAAATATAATTGAACATTAAGCCATTGCCTGTTGCCTCTACATATGTAAAAGAAACTTGGAGCAATGTTAATCTGCAAAAAAATCCTGATTTCGTTTTCAAACATCATGAAGAGTAAATGATTGTACGAAAAAATGCCCATATGCATGAAGTATAGCAATCATTTGTAGAATGCCACACTTCGTAGTTTTATACCATGGGGAAAAGAATATAAGAAGTCTTATTAATGGATGCTAATGAAATTAAGACTTAAAACGTTGTCGGACAAAAGAATGGTAGTAAACACTTGTAATGTGAGTTTTTATCTTCTTCATAACCAAATGATTAACGTTCACAATTTTTTTTTTTTTTTTATCAACGGGATGTAATAGAAAGCAAAAGAAAAAAAAAAACATAAACAAGGCACAAAGGCCTCAAACTAAGAATCAGCATAGTGATATACATTGGCATTCCACTCAATGATTAATGTGAATGAGGACAAAAAATCCTGGAAGAAAATTAACAAACTATTCAAAATCAAGGTTATCATTTTCTTCTTAAAAAAAAGGCATAGTTAAAAATTGAAATTGATTTCAGAATTACCCTACAGTGCCTATGTGTTGGACCTAAAAACACACCGAAGGTTATTTATTGATTATAGTGCAGTTCAAACAAATTGAAGCAATTTTGTTTAATTTTATTTCACATTTGAAGTTGAAGGGTGTCCTAAATTTGCTATTAAAGCTGAAGCACCAACAAATGTTTTTGGATAAAAAGAGGATAGCCGAAAGAGATCGGAGCCTGTGTCTTGAACCGTCAATGAAGATGAAGTCTGAAATAAAGGTATATTAAAAACAAATTTCTCCTATCAAATCAAAAGTAATCAAAACGGTACATACATGATGAAGGGTGTCCTACTTAATGTAAAAATCCTCAATATTTTTAATACTCCTTGCATGTAGGAATGCCTCCCATAATGAATATGCCTGCAGAAAAAAAAAACTTTGTGATAGACTAATCCTAATCGTACACAGATTAAACATTATAATTATATGACAAAACAAACTCGCATCATTGAGTGAGATATTGGATCACCGTCGTCTGATCCTTATGTTTAACATCTTTTGATTATACTAGTATGAATCCCCATTTGTTAATCGCAAAGTACTCTCCACTATAACGAGAAAAAAAGCCTCAAATTTACATATCATGTTTGGGCTACATGTGTATTTGTAATTTCACGGCCATATTCTATCACCAAACAAATATTTTTGGAAAAAAAAAAGGAGAGTGAAAAGTCATAGAGTGTGTATGGTGCAGTCAGTCAGAGAGTTAAATTCCGAAATAAATATAAATGAGTTAAACTTCGCAATGGTGTTTTATAATTTTCGTATATATTAAAACCAAAATTTCAATGATAGAATCAAAAGTGATCAAAATAGTACATAAATGATAAAAGGGTGTCCTGATTCATGTAAATACCCTCACATTTGTAGGGTACCAGTAAGGGCCCTTTCACTATTTATTTTGGGCTCTTTAGACCAAGTAAAAGTCAATTTATTTACACTTAGTATTTTCTTTTAATAATATATTCAAAATAAGTATTGCAAGGGTAAATCTATCACTAAGTTGAATTGAAATGCACATTTTTCTTGATTTCAATCATTCCATATATTTTATTCAATTAGAGATGACATTTTAGTTTCTTATTGATTTGACGCAACAATGAATAAAAAGAAAAAGTCATCCGCATATTGATCGATCAAAGCACAAGAATGGGTCATTGACATGTTCATACAACATTACCATCCGAATATAGAAATTTCCTACCCATGTTTTGAGTTGAAACTTAGACTAGGAAGTAAAATAATACTTTAGGTTAATAGTGAAAAAAATAAGCAAACTCCAGGGTTTAAAGAATAATAATTTTGAGGCACACATCTCATATTCCGCCGCTTCCAGTGATGAGTGTCAACTAATCCAATGATTTGTTGTGCACCTACTGCTTTCACGCCGATTACTTGTCTGAAAAGTGTCCATACGTTCACTGTCCATCCGAACCCACCATGTCCCACGTGTAGGGGTGGGCACGGTCCGGTCCGGTCCGGGTTTTGCCTATTTTTTGAACCGAACAGAATACTCGGTCATCAATTTTTTTGGACAGAGACCGGACCGATTAATTCGGTTAACCGCCTAATTCGGTCAAGGCTTTTTTCGGTTCGGTCCGAGTTAAAATTCGGCCCTTACCATATTTTATATATATGTAGTTTTTATGAATTTTTAATCTATTTTTCTCACAAATATATATACAAAAAAATAATACTCGCAACTCCAAGTGATATTTACATGGATTTTTTTAACCCAAATAAAAAAAATGTTTATACAAATGTAAAATGTTCCAAATTAAATTCATAAGTTATATACAATAATTCAAAAACTATATATAAGGTACACAATAACATTATTTATATTATATATATATAGGAATCGGTCCGGTCCGGTCCAAATCGGTCTTTTAATATAGTGGACCGCGGATCGGACCGATTTAATCGATTTTTAGTTTTTGTCAACCGGTTTTCGGACCGATTTCTAAATAGCCTTAATTTTCGATTCGGTCCATTCGGGTCGGTCTTTTTTTTGTCCACCCATACCCACGTGTATCCACATGACACAATTTCGGAACAACCCTCAGTGTATTGTCACAACATATCCAATGCCGAAAGGTATGAGCACCCAGGCTATTCGTGGAGGCTTGATCACCCTTCCATGCAATATGAATCCTAACCCTATGTTGTGGATCCTCACGATTTTTGACAGTCAACATTGCAACCCAGTTCACCTCATCCCGGTCAGTCCCCTTACTATGCTCCCCATGACTATCCAACTTTTGTCTCTCACGGGGACACTTCTCTCGTGTATGATGAACTTCATTTTGTTCCTCCCACTTCATATGTGTATTCTTCGCATCCTAGTGTTCATAGAGAGTTGTGTCCACCTCAACGACCACCATGCCCATCCGCTCTCAAAAGAATCTTACAAAAGTTCATCGTCGAACAAGCGCGCACTCTTAAATCTCAAAATGACGCCTGCAACGACTTGAACAAATATTAATTGAATTTGAATGTGCGAAAGAGTCAGAATTCATCCCAAGTCAACCCATTGTTTCCCCCACGTGGAGTGATGATGAGTTATCTTGTGACATAAATTGTGAGTGTGACAAATCCAATCATCTCGAGAAACTTGACGTTGAGACAGCCCTGTGTTCGGGCCCCAATGTAAGGACACAAGTCTCCAATTGAGTCTTATGTAGTATAGGCTCAATTCCGGACAAAAATATTTGAGTCATAGGATAGTGTTCTTGTGTATCCTTCAAGCCTATGACATGTTAAAGTTGAAGACGTTGCGGCCTTGCTTTTCAAGAGAACATCATTGCCGATTTCCAGTGCCTCGTTTCACATCATCGACATCATATTTCAAATCTCCAAAGGTATGAATGCTTTTATATATTTGTAGGAGACTTGGAATAATGTTAATTGGTGTAACTTTATTTGAAAATTAATTTTATTTTCAGAAGGTTATTTTAGAACTTTGAATAAAAAGTTTTTGGGCTCAAAATATGCCCCCACAGTTTGTATTTTTTTTAAGTAGAGGATCATTATGTGGGTCTCATAATTCATTTTTTTCAACTTTCACTCGTTTGATATTAATTATTAAAATCAGAAGTGGGTTTTGGTGCGGTGTAAACTTTTTGAAAAAACAAATTGGACCTTTACTAATCATTTGTCTTCCCCTTTGTCCACCCACTTCAGTATATACATTATCTCCCATTAATCTATTCATTATCAAGACACAATTATGACTACCACAATAGGCTATATAATATGAGTGAGTTTGAGTTTGGTTTGGGTAGCAATAGAAGAAAATAAATAAGAGATGCATGAGAGTTAAAAAATATGGCTCTATTTCAAACGCTCTCTGTAAATTTTGTACAAAGAAAATATACCTTCCACCAATCGTAATAATATGATATTGAACAATTAATTTGCAATGGGTGTCACTATGTCATATAACTACAGTGCATAGTTATATGAGATAGAGGAGATTATGGGCTTGTTTTATCCTGAGGATGACATGACTATACACTACCGGCACAAAGCGGGTAGAGAAGCTATAAATCTTAAAGAGAGCGATATAGTCCGCAACTCATCCAATGAATCAACTTCTACAAATTTCATAAATAATTGAGGTAATATAGTTCATTTTTATTCTGCAGTATTTATTTCGATTCAAGGCATGTGATTCATATTTGTGATATACGTATGAGGTAACAATTTGGTTGAGTAGTAGACTAAAAAAATGTGATTTTATTTTTTGATTTCTCCATAAAGAATAAAGATATGGGTACAAAAACATCCCTTAAAACCTCCATCAAAAGTGACGTGGATTTCACATATTCTCTCACCTACCTATTAAGTGTTGCCTTTTGGTATAGGACTAGCAAGGGCACACACTTTATTATTTTTTGGAAGAAATTTGGGAAAGTTATTTGGAACTTATAGCAGTACTCCTCAATAAAACTGTGATTTTTAATCACAATATTTAAATTATCCCAACAAGAACATGATACGATTCGGTTGCAATTTTAGTGCTTCCACGAGGCACATCCATAACCCTTCATTGCTTCACATAACATGTGTATTTTCAATTGCCACATATTGTGATAGGCAATCTGGACATGACGATGTAAAGGGACATCAGGATATGACAATGGGGATTTAATGTGTTGGACTAAAATCCCCGGATAGAGTGAGAAGTGGGTGTTACTGTGTTTTTCTTCATTATAACCAAATGGTTAATGTTCACAATTTTTTTATCAGCATGAACTAACAAAAAGAAAAAACAAAAACAAAAAAAAGGGCACACATGCCTCAAACTAAAAAAATCATGTTAGTGTTATACATTGGCATTTCACTCAATGCTTAATGTGCACATGGCAAAAAAAATCGTGAAGGAAAATTATCGACTATTCCAAATCAAGGTTATCATTTTTTTATAAATAAAAGACGTAGTTACGATATTATAGAATAACCCTACAGTGTCTTTGTGTTGGAACTAAATACACCCTAAAGTTTATCTGATTGAACATTGCGCGGTTTCAATAGTTGAAGTTATTTTGATTCTATTTGATTTTACGTATTAAGTCAAACTTCACCCGTTTTACGTGATACCTGATTTAAAATCTAGATTCAAGGTATCAACCATTTCAAAAAGAAAAAAAACGTCTCCTAAATTTGAAATTGAGACTGAAGCACCAAAAATATTGTTGCATAAAAAGAAGTGAGCAAAATTTCATAAATAGTTATGTCTAAAATTAGTCTAAAGAAGATAAACTTTGCAATGGATTTTAATAACTTTTATACATATTAAAAAAAATTATGTGATAGAATCACAAGTGGTTAAAACAGTACATAAGTGATAAAAAAGGTATCTTAATTCATGAAAATAACCCCTGAATATTTTTAGAGTGCAAGTAAGGGCCTTTTCATTACTTAATTTGGGCACTTTAGACTAAGTAAAAGCTTATCTATTTACTATTAGTGTATTCTTTTAAAAATATTCTCAAAATAAGTGTGGCAAGAAAATAGCTATTAGTAACTTGAACTGAACACACACATTCCTTGATTTTAATAGTTCCATGTATATTATGCAATTAGAAATGGCATTTAAATTTCTTATTGAGTTGATGAAACATTGAAAAAAAAGAAGAACACATGTGCACCAGGGGCGAAGCGAGGAATTTATTTTTTGGGGGGGGGGGGGGGACCACAAAAAAATCTGGGGTTCGGGGGCAGGAACCCCCGAGGCGATTTTTTTAGGATTATTTATATTATATGCAATATTTTTTCTCAACATTATAATAATTGCACCATGTACAAGATATCAATCGTAAGTATTTTTTTCCCAACAATATCATATATATTCGCCATCAAAATATAATAACTGCACCACATTAAAGATACAATTGTTATCAAAATAGAGGTACGACATTATAAACTAATTGTTGGAATATAGTAGAAAAATACTAGTAAAATTAATACTTATAATAGTACAAAAAATCCCTAATAATTAATAAGACTAAAAATTAATACTAATTACAATATGGGTAATAATTTTTTAATATCCGTCCCTAGTGAAATGAGTCCCTGTTTTTTTTTTAATATTAAATCAGTTCCTATTAGTATTAATACAGTAATGGTAATTTCTTTGAGAATGAAAAAGATACTGATATTAATGGATGATGAATGGAAAAAGATACATGTTGTTGCTTTCAGAATGAGGGAAATGTCGGTTGCTTTGAGAATGAGGTAAAGAGTATGTCTTGAATCTTGTTGTTAGGTTAAAAGATAATTAAGTGCAAAAGGCTTCTTTTATGGGTATACTCATGTGGACTTTTGGGATTTATAAGAAGAAAATTGGTATTTTTTTGTTGGGATTTAAAACTTAGGAGGGGATTGTCCCCCCCCCCCCCCCCCCCCCCTTACTTCACCTCTGATGTGCACGTTGATCGATTAAAGAACATGAATGGCTGATTAACATGTTCATATAACATTACCATGACAATACAAAAATTCCCCACCCATTATTTGAATTGAAATTTAGAGTAAGAAGTAAAATAATACATTAGGTTAACAGAGAGCAAAATCATTAAAACGAGGTTAGAAAAAATTTGGAGGAAACATTTTTTTTTAAAATGAAATAGAAGTGCCATTACTACAGTGAGTAATAAAATTATTGTTTACCAAATCTTGAGTTCCCAAGCTATAAATCCAAAGGGCCCTTACGGTCACCCTATATTTAATATACTGATCGCAGATAGGAAAGCCTACAAAATTTGACATGTCTACAGAAACAAAAATAAAGAAAGAAAATCAATGGAGTATTCAAAATCAAGGATATGATTTTCTTATAAAGAGAAGACATAGCTATGAAATTCTTATAAAAACAAAAATCCATGTATCAAATGATATTGACTTCGAAATAACAATGCAGTGCCAATATATTGGATCTAAAAACACACTGAGTTTTCTAATTCAAGCTTTTTTGTTTATATTTGATTTTACCTTTTATGTTGAACTTCAACCATTGTGTGTGATACCTCATTTTGACATCCGGATTCAAAATTACGTCACCAGTTTCAGATAATAAGATTCTCCTAAATTTGTAATTGAAGCTGCAGTACCAACAAATGTTAATGGATTAAAAGAGAGTGAAAAGAGATAGGAGTGTGTGTGGTGAACGATCAATGAAAGGATTTAGTCTAAAATAAAGATAAAGAAGCTAAACTTGGAAATGTGTTTTTATAATTTAAATAGATCTTAAAACCAAAATTTCTCTTACAGAATCAAAAGTAATCAAAGTAGTCTGTAACTGATAAAAGGGTGTTCTAATTGATAGAACCAATCTGAGACATACAAGGACAAAACATTATAATTATATATAAGATCAGAACCTCATTCCTCATTAAGGTAAATTCTTATGAATGATTCGTTGCTAAAATTATATGGTTTTTGTGAGCAATTAAAAAATTTTAAAACCAAAAACTTCTTATCAACCGGTGGGGCGTGAAGTGACGCACTAAACCAAATTATAATTAAACAGGTGTGAAGAAGTGCCCATTTTATAGTATTGTGTGATAAATTAGCACAAGAAATGAGACCAAACGGCTCCCATGAAAGGCCTTGCAAGGAAATTAAATTAAACAAGTGTTTTACAATGAGGATCAAAAGATGAGATCAGACAAATCTGATTCCATTACATCTTATTAAATTGAATGGGTGTTTTAGAATGAAATTCATATACATAATATCTATAAATTATGTACCATAATATACAACATCATTGCAGAAGGTTTGCCACTTCCCCATCTTCTGTACGGCATTTGAAGAAACAATCCAAATACAACATAACACCATTAAAAGGTGAACTATCTTATGAAAAGAAAAAAATTAATGAATCATGGTATCAATAAATAATATCAAGGAAACACCATTTCTTTGAGAGGCCTTTTAGTCCAGGACTAAAATTAAAACGCTGCATTGTAATAATACTCCACATGGCATCACATCAAAGAGAGCTTCAGTCATTATGAAATAGTACTAGTTGAAAACCCGCGCGATGCGCGGACAAAGCGCAATGAAATGATAATCCTATTTACTCAGTCACTACAACTTGCGTGCAAATATTCATGCGTGTTGGATGAAGATCGGAGAAACTATGGATGTTAAAAAAGATATATAACAAAAACATTTACAATCAGTGAACACATGCAATTTTTCATAGCTATATCACTTTAAACAATAACATTAAAATACTGAGATTTGTTTATGACAAAAGACTCAAATTTTTCATCATAATTCAAGCTTCCAGTTTGTACATAAAAAATAAGTCCAAATCTATGATTCCTTAAAACTTTTAGAGGATCAATATGGAAAACTTAAAATCAATTATTCCTTACGACTTTCACAAAATCAGTGGGTGGCATTCACACGAATGAATGGATGCTTGAGGATAATGAAAGATATTACTCCATTTTGGTCAATGGGTTTGTTAAACTAATGATGTACGACTGTTTTATGACCAATTCTCCAAATTTTTTCATCCAATGTGAATTCTTTAATATAAAATATAGTCTACATAATTGGGTGTTATCTTTGTCAACTATTTTCACGTAAATATACCCTATGTCTATTCTATTTCAAACAAATGGGAAAACCAAGGAAAATAGATGACATTGTATGATAAAAACAGAGTATGTTATATTTATATTTAAAGAAAAATTTTATCAAAAAAACTCTAAGATTATGCTGTAAAACATACCTTTTTGAATTAGCTATACCCATTGGTTGATTATCTCTTTTATTTCCATATCTTCTAACCTTTCATATTAAAGATGTTAGCTCAATCACTATCCATTTAAAATTCATTCAAGTTATTTATCCCATTCATTCCCGGTAATAGTTGTAGTAAAATAAAAATCAAGATTTATAACAGAAGATATTGGAAGACACACCCTATATGTTACCTGTCTGATTCTCGTACAATTGATTTTGGGTTCAAATTTCAATTTCAATTATTATTGAGTTTGGTTATTCTTAAAAATAATTAATAACAAATACAGGGCCGTAGAGTATATATGTGGTTCAAGAATACCTTATACCAAAAAATTATCTTTCAAATCATCAAATTACATACATATTGTGTGGATTCATATAAAATGAATACGTGTGAGATAGAGGAAAAATATATTTAACTGGAGAATTCGGATCTGAACTTTTTGGAAATACAAAGTTACACAAATACAACAAAACAGGAGAAAACAATGGACTCCCGTAGCTCACACAATACTTAAAACACATCTTCTTAAACAACCACACCCTCTCTCTTTGTCCACCTGGATTCAGAGGGACCGTGAGAGAGAGAGAAAATAATAAAACAAAATAGCATTGCTTTAACAAACCACAAATCACTCTCATTGGTCTTTCTAGCCGCCACAGTCATCCTCCTCGTGGACAATAATGCTGAAGATCGTCGCCACCAATTCGTGATCCGGTTTTTCCATAGAGCCCTTGATCCTTTTTTTTGCGCCTCAACTGTTACAGGAGCTAAAAAGTGGAGACATGGAGGTAATTGATTCAACTGTTGAGTTTATAAAATATGGCAAACCAATAATAGACAGTGTTGGGGCATGTAAGCAAACAAATGGTTTGTAAAATATGGCAAACCACATATGTTCATACTGGATCAGGAGCTATGATTGGACATGTTGTTTCTATTTGTTAGTCAATAAAAATAGGCTATACTCTATTTAACTTTTTCGTTGGCATGGTACTCTTGCTTTCATTGATTTCCAAAGAACATTAAAACTATAAGCAAATAGGTCATGATCAAAGATTGCCAAATGAATTACGATGTGCTTTATCGGAAACCTCACTGCTGCTTTGTACCAAGTCAAGAGGCGAGGAAATACTTTTATGTTATAAAGAAGGGTATGAGGTGTCATGTTGGAACTGAGAAATCAGAAGTAAAGAGAGGGATAAGAATAGGTGGTGGAATGTAAAGAGATGGAGAGTAATTATTAAGAGGAGATGGAAGGTCAAAAACTGCATAAGATATTTTTATAAGAATAATGTTTTGAAATAGGCATTTTTATGAAAAAAATCAATTTTTTCAAAATATACTTCTGTAAAAAAATACAATTTTTAAAAAAATTCAGTTTTTTCTACAAAAAAATATATTGAAATCCAATTGAACCTATTATGTACGTACCTAAGTAGATTAAAAAAATGCTTCTTAAAACCAAATCTAATAATTTGTGATAAAAATAGGATTACCTCTCAATTTAAAAAGAAAATGACAATATTTTAAAAAAAATGTATTTTTAAAAAAAAGAAAATAAAGAAAAAAACAAAAAAATTGAAAAATTGAAAAACACTTTTTTTTTTATTTATAAAAACTATATTTCAAAAAACTATTTATAAACCGTATTTTGTTACAAAAACTGTATTTTTAAAAAGAAATTACAAAAAAAATCTACAAAAAAATAGAATAACAACAAAAACTGTATGTAAAAAAAACGGTATTTCTTTATAAATAGTATTTTTTAGAAACTGTTTTTATTAAAAAAAGTTATAAAAACAAATAATGTTTTTAAATACGCATTTTTATTAAAAATTCAGTTTCAAAAAATATACTTCTATAAGAAAATACATTTTCTTAAAAATTCCATGTTAAAAAAAAACATCGGTGTACAAAATCCATACCATTCCAGCCAAAAAGACCAAAACCATCGGAGATAATAAGCGAAACTCCCACCATAACCATACAAAACCATCCAACAGACCTCAAGATGTAACCATGAGCCTTGAACAAAGAGAAAGGTGGCTGAATCGGTGGGACACTGATGTGGCTGGATCATTTTTTTTTTCAACGGGGGATGAATCAGTTGATATCTTTATTTTTTGTTTGGGAATCGGAGAGAGAGATGAAAGGGGCCATTTGTTTGTCAGATATTTTTGGATATATTTATTATTGACACGTGTCAGCCGAGATGGTCATCTAGTTCCTGTTTTGTTTCCAAAATCAATACTATGGATTTTATCCAGTGGGAGCGTAATATTTTATACCCGTCACAAATTTTTTTATTATTCATATCATTGATAAAAAAAATAGTTCATCTCACTAAAATCAATGTTAACCTAATTTGATAGAATGAGAGAACAAATATTAAGAGACTCACCAAGTGTGTTTTTCGGTCACACACATACACCAAACTCAACTAAAATATGGAATCCACCTACAAAACAGGAAAAAAAAATAATACTCGATTTTAGGAGCTTTCATCTATGGTTGTCCCAACTTATAAAATAAAACCCACAAAAATACAAAAACACAAATATATATGTATATACCTAAACCGTATATATATATATATATATATATATATATATATATATAAACTTCTCGTCCTCGAACTATTTTGAAAAAAAAACTAATTGGCTGAGAGTTTTGTATGAAAAATAACTTCAGTTTTTTTTTTTGAAACATAGACCATTGATTTATGAATCATTAAAAATCCATATCATTAAGAACGGCTTAATAAGTTTGATACAAAACAAACATGAACTCTCACACATACATATAACAGTACCGAATAAAAAAAAATTCATAGTAAATATGTTTGGTCAAAACCCATTTAAGATGCCAAAAAATATATATGTGAAGAACACAACAAAGGTCTGATAAAGAGATCATACCAAAAATGAGTGTAAGAGGTCATTTGTTTTCCAATAGAAAAACTCTTTCTAAATGGTGGAGCTCCACACCCGAGGTTCTAAATCACTTTGTTCATTGTTGTATATAGTCGTAAGGAATTTTGGGAAAAGGACATACCTTTGAAAGGGATTCACATATTCATTACCGATTGAGATAATTGAATGGGTATATATACAAACCCATTGGGAACTGAGGGGATGAATCATTGGGAATAGAGGGGATGAATCATTCCAACGACTATTGGATATAGATTATATAGATTAGTCTTAAATGCTTTGCCTACGTGGATAGGCTAATTGAAGAGGAGTCTTAATGCCTTGTTTTGCATTTTATAGTAATAAAAGATTAGATACCAGAGTGTTCCTCTCTCAGTTAGAGAACAAGTACAGAAGATCAAAAGTTGGAAAAAACATGGATAGCCTACACTTTTTGCACCTTAAAGTGTCGATGCCAGCTTTTGGGACCAGAAAATGCAACCGTATGTGTGCACCTCGTCAACATTAGAATAAGAACTTCCACTAGAATAATAATACTTTGTCTGCTAATCTAATATTGTCTGGCGGGAACCAAAACTTGCGCAATCGAGAGAGATATTTAGATCAATTGCATAATAGAGTAAAGAGATAACAATTATGAAAAATAGAAGTATTGTATTCTGTGCTGTTTTATTCGAATGACCTGTAGCACCTTATTTATACAACAGGACGGATATACTGATATATACGTTGGACTAACTGTTTGCTATTTTACATGAAAAGTTTAGCGTTATATTCCTATTTTGCTGGAGATATCTGGAACGTTGCACCCCTATTATGTTGGAGATGTTGGACTATTTCAAAATTCTCAACTTGACTATTGTAACTGATTGTGACCTTCTAATAATCGTGAGGTAATGAGTCAGCATGGTTGACTTGGTGAGTTCTTAGGTGAATATTACTTATCATTCCCCCTCAAGCTTGGTGTGGGAAAGGACCAAACACCAAGCTTGTCACGTAAATATGGAAATGTAAGAACTGATAGAGGCTTGGTAAAAATGTCTGCAAGTTGCTCATTGGATGGGACATATTAAGTGATCAATTCGCCTTTGGCGACTTTCTCATGAACAAAATGATAATCGAGCTCAACGTGTTTCGTACGTGCATGAAAAACTGGACTAGTGGACATATATAGTGCACTGATGTTGTCACAAAGGAGAGTTGGTGGAGAGACGAGTTGGATACAAATATCGTTGAGAACATATGATATCCAAATTAATTCGGCAGTAGCGGTTGCAAGTGCTCGATATTCTCTTCGGAACTTGAACGGGACACTGTAGGTTGACGCTTTGAAGACCATGAAATACATGTAGTACCTAAAAAAATGCAATAACCCAAAGTTGATCGTCTTGTGACAGGACATCCGGCCCAGTCTACATCAGAATAGCCATACAATGTAAGAGTAGAGTTATGTAAAAATGTCAAGCCGAAATACAAGGTGCCTTTTAAATAGCGTAGGAGACGTTTAACAAGAAAATAATCATGATGGGTGGGAGCATGCATATATTGACAAATGGTGTTAATGGTATGCGTGATATCCGGTGGAGTGAGTGTGACATATTGGAGTGCACCAACAATGGATAAAAAAAAGGAGTGGTATCAAGGTTAGAGAGGTTTTTGGTGGGGCTGGGTGCGGTGGAAGGGTTGGAGGAGAAAAGTTTGACCCGGTGAAGGAGTTTGGTAATATAAGAAGTTTGTGTAAGAATGAAACCATCTGAAAAGGGAAGAGATTCCATTCCAAGAAAATAGTGTGGATCTTTTAAGGCAAATTCAATACTAAGCGAAGTTATGAGGTTAGTGAGAAGGGAGGTTTTTGTGCCGTTGACAAGGATGTCATCCACATAAAAAAGAAGAATTAAAGTTTCTTGAGAAAATTTTTTAACGAAAAGAGATGGATCGGCCCTACTACATATAAATCCTAATTTGATAAGATATGTACTTAGACGATCAAACCACGCACGGGGTGCTTGTTCAAGACCATAAATGGATTTATTAAGTGCACCAACATGTGTAGGGAATAACGGATGGGCGAACCCAGGTGGTTGTTTCATGTAGACTTGTTCTTGTAAATTTCCATGAAGGAAGGCATTTTTAATGTCTAGTTGACGAATAGACCATCGTTGGGTAACAACAAGATGGAGGACAATGCGTATAGTGGATGGTGTGACGACTGGACTAAAGGTATCGCCACAATCAATGCCTTCAATTTGGTTATACCCTTGAGTGACAAGGCGAGCTTTGTGATGTTTAATAGTCCCATCGGGTTTGAGTTTTGTTTTAAATATCCATTTTGAACCAATTAAATGCATAAATGGTGTGCGGGGTAAAAGGGACCAAGTGTTATTTTGGTGATGGGCGATGAGTTCTTCCTGCATGGCATGGAGGCATTGAGGTTGTGTTAGATCCGCTTTAAAATTTAAGGGAGTATGTGGGATATGAATGTCCTGTGTTGAGGAGGATAGGGAGGTAGTATGTAATGAGTCAAAATGGGAGAGAGATTTGGTTTTATGTCGTGTAACCATATGGTGAATGTTAGATGTGTATGGAATTGGGTGGTCAGGTATGAGTTGGGGAGGAAACTGAGAGTGGTCCAAGTTAAGGGGTATATGTAGTTTCAGGCCATGTGGGTTGTAGACAGAATGCTGAGGAGTAGGACGGTGAGGGCTAGTGAGTGTGTGCGAGGTGGGACTAGATTGAGATGGTGATGGATCAACTTAGGAATTAGGCGTATGACAAGTAGGTTAGGGAGTCTCTTGTATGGTGTTTAGTGTAGGTAGAATAAGCGAATTACATGAAGGAGTAGTGTGTGGTATATCTCGGTTGGTAGATATAGTAGGGAAAAAGGTTTGTTGGGGATGGGTTGGCGGGTTGTCATTGTGAGACACCATGATTTGTGGGGAGTGGTCAATAGGTTCAATGTTAGGAAATTGAGGGTTGTCATAGGGGGCATATACGAGTTCATGTGTACCTGTTGGAGTACAGGCAGAAAAGGAAGTGTGAGATGGGAGAGTGGTTTGACAGGTTGTGTTATTAATATTAGGAGTGGCAGATAAAGATGTACCTTCACTGTTGCATTGTGTATCATCAAAAAAATCTTTATAGAGTGAGATATCAGTAGGTGAGGAATATTGATTCATATACCTGTCTGGAGTTACATAAGGCAACATATCTTCATAAAAAATTACATGCCTAGATATATAAACACGTTTTGTCAAAGGGTGGTAGCCTCTGTATCCCTTATGAATAGGACTGTAACCATTTAAGATACAAGGGTAAGATTTTGGAGTAAATTTGTGTTGAGTTTTCCCTTTGATGTATGGAAAACATCTGCAACTAAATACTTTAGAGATTATTATAATTTGGTTTTTGGTTGTAGAGTTCAAAAAAAGGTGTTTCTTTATGTAATTTTGAAGAGGGTAATCTATTTATGAGATATACAGCAGTAAGAAAAGCATCGACCCATAAAAAAGAGGGATTTTTGCATATAACATAAGTGTTAGTGCTGTTTCTACAATGTGTCGATGCTTTCTTTTGGCCACGCTGTTTTGTTCTGGCGTATTTGAACATGAAATGTGTCTAAGAATGCCACATTTTTATAAGTGAGTGGTGAATTCATTACTCCCATATTACCCCCACCATCACATTGAATTTTTTTAATTGTTTTTGAAAATTGTGTTTCCACTATTTTTTGAAATTGTAAAAATACAGTATAAAATTCAAATTTGTGTTTCAAGGGATATAGCCAAGTAAATCTTGTACAATCATCAATAAATACAACATAATATTTTATATTTTGAGAGGAATTGATTGGTGCAGGACCCCATAGGTCTCAATGAATTTTAAAGAAAGGTTCAGTAGCAATATTTGTATTTAAATGAAAAGGAAGTCTGCAACTTCTGCTCATTTGGCAACTAACACAAACATTGGGTTTTTTTTATTCCAATAAGTAACATTCAAGCACTTATTTTCATCTAGTAACTTCAAAGTTTCATTACTAGGATGTTCTAATCTCATGTACCAAACATGATCACTACTCTTGACTTCTTGTACGGAGGTTAAGGCTTCTAACTCGGGATCATTGAGCGCATATAAGGATCCTTTTTTAATTCCTTTGGCCATCACTTGCTTGGTCTTCTTGTCCTTAACAAAAAATTCATTGTTAGTGAATTCTATAATACACTCATTTTCTTTAGCAAGTTGAGATACAAAAATAAGTGATTTTCTTAATTTTGGAACAACAAGTACATCTTTTAACATTAGTCCATTTATATTTTTGTGACCCATGTATGTTATATCAAGTGTTGATCCATTTCCTACTATGACCTTATTATTCCCGCGATAAGAGTGTAAGTTATAAAGGTTACCTGTAGCATTTGCCATATGAGTAGATGCACCTGAATCCATGTAGAGATTGTTGTCAATCAGATATTGAGAAGATGCAACCATAGCTTGTGGACGATTTTCTTGTAACTGAACTGAAAACTCCCACCTATAAAAACAAGTAAGTGCTTTATGTTTGTTACATCCAAAAATTTGACATTCCCCCTGAATTCCAAGTGTCGTCTTTTTCTTGACCGTTTGGTTGTCTAAGGTGTCTTTGAGCAGGTGTGCTATTTTGTGAATGTTGAAAATTTGGCGCTTGAGAGTTTTGACCACATCTTGCATTATTATGATAAAATTTGGCTGGTCTAAAACCACGACCTATAGAGTTTAAATTTCCATAATTCAAATTGCCATAGTTATTTCTAATGTATCCTCCTCGTCCTCTTGATTGTCTTCCACGGCCTCTTCCGTACCCTTGATAGCCTCCTCTTTGTGCTATATAGGCCAACGAGTGATCCACGTTATTGGAAGTACGATCTTATATTGTGGGAGCTGGATCTTTTTCTTATCTCATATCAAAATCTCGCAATGTTGTTATGATTTGTGCAAAGGTTGGATAAGGAGGTTTGTCGATCATAACAGTGCGAAAAGTTTTGTATTTAGGGCCTAATCCTTGGACAAAGATGATAACCTTTGAGTCATCATCCAAAGGTTTGTTAATGGCCATTAAACCATCACAAACCTCTTTGAATATTTTAGCATATTTGTCAATCGTCTTTCCTTCCATGGATATGTTGTGCAATTTCTCTTTTAAAGAAAACTCTTTTTCTTTGGAAACCTAAAGATATTGATCTTCAAGGGTTTTCTATATTTGTTTGGCAGTATTAAACCCCACTATCAAGCACATCGATTCATCACTCATTGTTCCTGATATCCAGCTCCTTAAAAGATAGTCTTTTTCTTCCCAAACAGCATATGTGGACAGCTCCGTATCTACTTCATTGTTCTTGCCATTAGTGGGACGTATAGGTGGCTCATCATAAAGGAGATGAGTCACTTTCAAAGACTGGATGAGTTGCAACATTTGGGTTCTCCAAATAAGATAATTATTAGGTTTATGTTTGATGGCACAAATGGCTATCAATTGGTGAAGAGAACTCAAGGAGAGACTCAACTCGGATGAAGTCATTTGAATAGAGCTACCTTGCTCTGATACCATGTAAGCTTTTATATAATAGAGTAAAGAGATAACAGGTATGAGAAAAAGAAGTATTGTATTCTGTGTTGTTTCATTCAAATGGCCTGTAGCACGTTGTTTATACAACAGGATGGATATACTGATATATACGTTGGACTAACTGATTGCTATTTTACATGCAAAGTTGAACATTATATTACTATTTTGCTGGAGATATCTAGAACGTTGCACTCCTATTATGTTGGAGATATTGGACTATTTCAAAGTTCTCAACTTGACTGTTGTAACTGATTATGAGCTTCTGATAATCGTGAGGTAATGAGTCAACATGGTTGACTTGGTGAGTGATTAGGTGAATATTACTTATCAGCATGATTAAGACATATTCATTATGATGGAACCTGTTCATTAATTACTTCCAAAAAAGTAAGACTATATTTATGGGAATGAATGAATATAAATTGTATGCACAATCGAGCTCATCCACTATACAGGTTTGTTCATCACGAACCTTCCTTGAGTTTCCATATTGCGCGTGTTAAGTTGTGCTCAATGGGTACCTAGTGGAAGAAAACTTACAGGAAGGTAATAATCCAATTAAAGGAAAAAGTTGTAGAAAAATCATAAAGACTATAAATTATGTATAATCGAAGTCCTTATAGCATATGTATTCTCCTTATAGTTCTCTTAAAATTTAGAAGTAAACCAACTATTGATAGTGCATGAGATGCCACTGGTATAAGAAGATAATCACTACATTAGCGAATGAGAAATGACACTATTAATAGAAGATAATCAACATACATAAACAACATTGTAACACCATATACACTAGAAATTTTCGAAAAGGATCTTATTCAAAGCTAAATATAATTGAACATTAAGTCATTGTATGTTGCCTCTACATATGTAAAAGAAACTTGGAGAAATGTTAATCTGCAAAAAAATATTGATTTCATTTTCAAACATCGTGAAGAGTAAATGATTCTACGAAAAAAATGCCCATATGCCTGAACTATAGTAATCATTTGTAGAATGCCACACTTGGTAGTTTTATACCATGGGGAAAAGAATATAAAAAGTCTTATTAATGGATGCTACTGAAATTAAGACTTAAAACGTTGTCGGACAAAAGAATGGTAGTAAACACTTGTAATGTGAGTTTTTATCTTCTTCATGACCAAATGATTAATGTTCACAACTTTTTTTTTTATCAAAGGCATATAATAGAAAGCAAAAGAAAAAAAAAACACAAACAAGTCACAAAGGCCTCAAACTAAGAATCATCTTAGTGATATACAATGGCATTCCACACAATGATTAATGTGAATGAGGACAAAAAATCATGAAATAAAATTAACAAACTATTCAAAATCAAGGTTATCATTTTCTTATAAAAAAAGGCATAGTTATCAATTGAAATTGATTTCAGAATTACACTACAGTGCCTATGCGTTGGACCTAAAAACACACTGAAGGTTATTTATTGATCATGGAGCAGTTCAAACAAATTGAAGCAATTTTGTTTAATTTGATTTCACATTCGAAGTTTAAGGTTGTCCTAAATTTGCTATTAATGCTGAAGCACCAACAAATGTTTTTGGATAAAAAGAGGATAGCCGAAAGAGATAGGAGTGTGTGGTGAACCGTCAATGAAGATGAAGTATGAAATAAAGGTATATTAAAAACAAATTTCTCTTTTAAAATAAAAAGTAATCAAAACAGTACATACATGATGAAGGGTGTCCTACTTTATGTAAATATCCTCCATATTTTTAATACTCCTTGCATGTAGGAATGCCTCCCAAAATGAATATGCCTGCAGGAAAAAAAATTTATGATCGACCAATCCTAATCGTACACAGATTAAACATTATAATTATATGACAAAACAAACTCGCATAATTGAGCGAGATATTGGACAACCGTCATCTGATCCTTATTTTTAACTTCTTTTGATTATAATAGTATGAATCCCCAATTGTTAATCACAAAGTACTCTCCAATATAACGAGAGAAAAAAGCCTCAAATTTACATATTAGGTTTGGGCTACATTTGTATTCATAATTTGACATCCATATTCTATCACCAAACAAATATTTTTGAAAAAAAAGGAGAGTGAAAAGCGATAGAGTGTGTGTGGTGCCGTCATTCAAAGAGTTAAATTCCGAAATAAGTATAAAGAAGTTAAACTTGGTAATGGTGTTTTATAATTTTCATATATATTAAAACAAAAATTTCAATGATAGAATCAAAAGTGATTAAAATAGTACATATATGATAAAAGGGTGTCCTGATTCATGTAAATACACTCATATTTGTAGGGTACCAGTAAGGGCCCTTTCACTATTTATTTTGGGTACTTTAGACCAAGTAAACGTCTATTTACTTACAATTAGTGTTTTCTTTTAACAATATATTCAAAATAAGTATTACAGGGGTAAATCTATCAATAAGTTGAATTGAAATGCACATTTTTCTTGATTTCAATTGTTCCGTATATTTTATGCAATTAGATATGACATTTTAGTTTCTTATTGATTTGATGCAATAATGAATAAAAAGAAAAAGTCATCTGCATATTGATCGATCAAAGCATAAGAATGGGTCATTGACATGTTAATACAACATTACCATCCGAATATAGAAATTTCCTACCCATTGTTTGAGTTGAAACCTAGACTAGAAAGTAAAATAATACTTTAGGTTAATAGAGAAAAAAATAAGCAAAACCCAAGTTTAAAGAATAATAATTTTGAGCCACACATCCCATCTTCCACCGCTTCCAGTGATGAGTGTCAACCAATCCAATGCCTTGTTGTGCACCTACTGCTTTCACGCCGATTACTTGTCCAAAAAGTGTCCGTACGTTCACTATCCATCCGATACCACCATGTCCCACGTGTATCCATATGACACTATTTCGAAACAACCTTCGGTGTATTTTCACAACATTTCCAATGCCAAGAGGTATGAGCACCCAAGCTATTCGTGGAGGCTTGATGACCTTTTCCAAGCAATATGAATCCTAAACCTATCTTGTGGCATTACACCAAAACTGGCGATTGGTCACGGACAAAATCCCTTACCAAAGATGTGGGTTGCGGACTTGGGCCATGATCATTTCGTGCGTGACCATTTTCGTGGGTTGCAGCCCAAGTTTGTGACCAAAAAATGGTCACAGTCGAGAGGGGTCACGACAGATGGTCGCGGACTTAGGTCGTGACCCATGTCATGAGGGGTCTTCGCCCTCATCCGTGACCCACAACCGTGACAAATTGGTCACAGACAAAGTCTGCGACCCACAACCGTGATTAAAAAATAAAAATTGGTCGCGGAAAAAGTCCGCGACTCACGACCGTGACAAAAAATATACAAACAAATTGGTCGCGGTCCTCATCCGTGACCCACAACCGTGACAAATTGGTCGAGGCCAAAGTCCGCGGCCCACAACCGTGACAAAAAAAATAGTCGCGGTCCAAGTCCGTGACCCACAACCGTGACGAAAAAAATAAAAATTGTCATGGACAAAGTCCATAACCATATTTAACTGTAATTTTAAAAAATATATATTTTTTGGTCCAATCCTAAAATTGAGGGTCCTGTGAGTGCACCGTCTGTTGCTACGTGTAATGTTGGATGCGTACGAGGTGTTACAAATATTTATTATTGGCAAAACAATAAAAAAGTCACAAATTGCAAATCGAGAACGTTGTTAATAAACAAATATATATACAAACTTAAAAATATTACACGTCTTAATAATTCACAGACCAAAATGAAATTGGGCAGAGTTTCCTCTATTTTCTTGACATTTAAAAACTTGTAAATGTAAAACCTGGTTATTATAAAGCCCGCACGGCTGTAACACATAAAAAACAAAATCGTTAATGCCCACAACATATAAACAATCTTCATCTTGTAAACCATTACATCCTTCATTTGTTACGCATGCAAAAATACTACAAATGATAGGATACATAAAAAAAAATATATTAGTAACCAAGCAGTTTTACAAAAAAATTAATCAAACTGAAAAATTGCATATATGAGTTAAAATTATCAACATATCAATATTTTTATGCCTAAGTCTAGAAATATGCAAATTACCGTCGTATTCTCAAACCGGGAGTCCCGCAGCTGTGTGGTCAGTTTCTACGAGTTACATTGGTCCCGTAGAAGATGTTGGTGCCACCCACGGGGCCGTTAGGGGGTTGTTTCGAGTTTTCACCCTCTAACACCATGTTTTGCTTAAGTCTAGAAATATGCAAATTACCGTCGTATTCTCAAACCGGGAGTGTCGCGGCTGCGCGGTCAGTTCCTACAAGTTACATTGGTTCCGTGGGAGGTGTTGGTGCCACCCACGGGGCCGTTCTGGAGCTGTTTTGGGTTTTCACCCTTTAACGCCATGTTTTTAAGCCTAAGTCTAGATATATGAAAATTACAGTCGTATTCTCAAATCGGCAGTCCCACGGCTTCGCGGTCAGTTCCTATGAGTTACATTGGTCCCGTGGGATGTGTTGCTACCACCCACGGGGCCATTCGGGGGCCGTTTTGGGTTTTCACCCTCTAGCGCCATGTTTTTAAGGCTAAGTTTAGAAATATGCAAATTATCGTTGTATTCTCAAATCGGGAGACCCACGACTGCGGGGTCAGTTCCTATAAGATACATTGGTCCCGTGGGAGGTGATGCTGCCACCCACGGGGCTGTTCAGGGGTTGTTTCGAGTTTTCACCCTATAACGCCATGTTTTCCTTAATTCTAAAAATATGCAAATTACCGTCGTATTCTCAAACCGAGAGTGTCGTGGCTACGCGGTCAGTTCCTACGAGTTAATTTATTCCAGTGGGATGTGTTGGTGCCACCCACGAGGCCGTTCGGGGATTGTTTCGAGTTTTCACCCTCTAACGCCATGTTTTTATGCCAAAGTATAGAAACATGCCAATTACCATTGTATTCTAAAATCGGGAGTGCCGCGGCTGCGTGGTCAGTTCCTACGAGTTACATTGGTCCCGTGGGAGGTGTTGGTGCCACCCACGGGGCCGTTCGAGAGCTCTTTTGGGTTTTTACCCTATAACGCCATGTTTTTATGCCAAAGTGTAGAAATATGTAAATTATCATCGTAATCTCAAACCGGGAGTACCGTAGCTGCGTGGTCAGTTCCTACGAGTTACATTGGTGCCGTGGGAGGTGTTGGTGCCACCCACGGGGCCGTTCGGGGGTTGTTTCGAGTTTTCACCCTCTAACGCCATGTTTTTAAGCTAAAGTCTAGAAATACAGAAATTATCATCGTATTCTCAAATTGGGAGACCCGCGACTACGGGGTCAGTTCCTACGAGTTACATTGGTCCCGTGGGAGGTGTTGGTGCCACCCACGAGGCCGTTCGGGGGTTGTTTCGAGTTTTCACCCTCTAACGCCATGTTTTGCTTAAGTCTAGAAATACGCAAATTACCGTTGTATTCTCAAATTGGGAGTGTTGCGGCTGCGCGGTCAGTTTCTATGAGTTACATTGGTCCAGTGGGAGGTGTTGGTGCCACCCACGGGGCCGTTCGGTGGTTGTTTCGAGATTTCACCCTCTAACAACATGTTTTTATGCCTAAGTCTAGAAATATGAAAATTGCCGTCATATTCTCAAACTGAGAGTGCCGTGGTTGCGCGGTCAGTTCCTACGAGTTACATTGGTCCTGTGGGACGTGTTGGTGCCACCCACGGGGCTGTTCGGGGGCTATTTTTGGTTTTTACCCTCTAACGCCATGTTTTTAATCCTAATTTTAGATATATGCAAATTACCATCATATTCTCAAACCGGGAGTACCGCGGCTGCGTCGTCAGTTGCTACGAGTTACGTTGGTGCCGTGAAAGGTGTTAGTGCCCCCCACGGGGCCGTTCGGGGGTTGTTTCGAGTTTTCACCCTCTAATGCCATGTTTTTAAGCTAAAGTCTAGAAATATGGAAATTATCATCGTATTCGCAAATCGGGAGACCCGCGACTATGGGGTCAGTTCCTACGAGTTACATTGGTCCCGTGGGAGGTGATAGTGCCACCCACGAGGCGGTTCGGAGGTTGTTTTGAGTTTTCATCCTCTAATGCCATGTTTTGCTTAAGTCTAGTAATATGCAAATTACCATCGTATTCTCAAATCGGGAGTGTTGCGGCTGCGCGGTCTGTTCCTATGAGCTACATTGGTCCCAGGGGGTGTTGGTGCCACTCACGGGGCCGTTTGGTGGTTGTTTTGAGTTTTCACCCTCTAACAACATGTTTTTATGCCTAAGTCTTGAAATATGAAAATTACTGTCATATTCTCAAACTGATAGTGCCGTGGCTGCGTGGTCAGTTCCTACGAGTTACATTAGTCCCGTGGGACGTGTTGGTCCCACCCACGGGGCCGTTCGGGGGCTATTTTGGGTTTTTACCCTCTAACGCCATGTTTTTAATCCTAATTTTAGATATATGCAAATTACCATCGTATTCTCAAACCGGGAGTACCGCGACAGCGTGGTCAGTTCCTACGAGTTATATTTGTGCCGTGGGAGGTGTTGGTGCCCCCCACGGGGTTATTCGGGGGTTGTTTCGATTTTTCACCCTCTAACGCCATGTTTTTAAGCCTAAGTGTTGAAATATGGAAATTATCGTCGTATTCTCAAACCAGGAGACCCGCGACTACGAGGTCAGTTCCTACGAGTTACATTGGTCCCATGGGAGGTGCTTGTGCCACCCACGGGGCCGTTCGGGAGTTGTTTTGAGTTTTCACCCTCTAACGCCATGTTTTGATTAAGTCTAGAAATATGTAAATTATCATCGTATTCTCAAACCGGGAGTGTTACATCTGCGCGGTCAGTTCCTATGTGTTATATTGGTCCGGTGGGAGGTATTGGTTCCCCCACGGGGCCGTTCGGTGGTTTTTTTCGAGTTTTCACCCTCTAACGACATGTTTTTATGCCTAAGTCTAGAAATATGCAAATTCCCATCGTATTCTGAAATCGAGAGTGTCGTGGCCGCGCGATCAGTTACTACGAGTTATATTGGTCCCTTGGGAGATGTTGGTGCCACCCAAGGGTACGTTCGAGGGTTGTTTCGAGTTTTCACCCACGTACGCCATGTTTTTCTTAAGTCTAAAAATATGCAAATTACCATCGTATTCTCAAACTGGGAGTATCGCGGTTGCGCGGTCAGTTTCTACAACTTACATTGGTCCCGTGGGAGGTGTTGGTGCAACCAATGGGGCCGTTCAGGGGCTATTTTTTGTTTGCACTCTCAAATGCCATGTTTTTAAGCCTAAGTCTAGATATAGGTAAATTATTGTCGTATTCTCAAACTGGGACTTCTGCTGCTGCGCGGTCAGTTCCTACGAGTTACATTGGATCCGTTGGAGGTGTTGGTGCAACCCACGGGACCGTTCGGGGGCCGTTTTGGGTTTTCACCCTCTAACGATTTGTTTTTAAGCCTAAGTCAAGAAATATATAAATTATTGACGTATTCTCAAATCGAGAGAACCTCGAGTGCGGGGTCAGTTCCTATGAGTTACATTGGTCCCGTGGGAGGTGTTGGTGCCACCCACGGGGCCGTTCAGGGGCTATTTTTGATTTTCAGCCTCAAATGCCATGTTTTTAAGTCTAAGTCTAGAAATATGCAAATTACCATTGTATTCTCAAATTGGGAGTTTCGCGGCTGCGCGGTCAGTTCCTACGAGTTACATTGGATCCGTGGGAGGTGTTGGTGCCACCCATGGGGCCGTTTGGGGGCCGTTTTGGGTTCTCACCCTCTAACATTATGTTTTTAAGCATAAGTCTAGAAATATGCAAATTATCATCATATTCTCAAACCGGGAGAACTTCGAGTGAGGGGTCAGTTCCTACGATTACATTGGTCCCGTGGGAGGTGTTGGTGCCACCCACGAGATCGTTCGTTGGTTGTTTCGAGTTTTTACCCTCTAACGCCATGTTTTGCTTAAGTATAGAAATATGCAAATTACAATCGTATTCTGAAACTGGGAGTGTCGGGGATGCATAGTTAGTTCCTACGAGTTATATTAGTCCCGTGGGGGGTGTTGGTACCACCCACGGGGCCATTCGGGGGCTGTTTTAGGTTTTCACCCTCTAATGTATTATTTTTAAACCTAAGTCTAGATATATGAAAATTACCGTCGTATTCTCAAATCGGGAGTCCCGCGGCTGCACGGTCAGTTCTTACGGGTTACAATTGTCCCGTGGGAGGTGTTGGTGCCACCCATGGGGCTGTTTGGGGGCTGTTTTGGGTTTTCACCCTCTAACGCCATGTTTTAATCCTAAGTTTAGATATATGCAAATTTCCATCGTATTCTCAAACTGGGAGTCCCGCGGCTGCGCGGTCAGTTCCTATGAGTTATATTGGTCCCGTGGGAGGTGTTAGTGCCAGCCACGGGACCGTTCGGGGGCTGTTTTGGGTTTTCACCCTCTAACGCCATGTTTTTAAGCCTAAGTCTAAAAATATGCAAATTATCGTCGTGTTCTCAAACCAGAAGACCCGTGATTGCAGAGTCAATTCCTACGAGTTACATTGTTCCCGTGGGAGGTGTTGGTGCCACCCATGGGGCCGTTCGGGGGTTGTTTCGAGTTTTCACCCTTTAATGCCATACTTCGCTTAAGTCTAGAAATATGTAAATTACAGTTATATTCTCAAATCGGGAGTGTCGCGGCTGCGCGATCAGTTCCTACGAGTTACATTGGTCCCGTGGGAGGTGTTGGTGCCACCCACGGGACTGTTCATTTTTTTTTCGAGTTTTCACCCTCTAACTTCACGCGGTCAGTTTCTACGAGTTACATTGGTCCCGTGGGAGGTGTTGGTGCCACCCACGGGGCTGTTCGGGGGTCGTTTTGGGTTTTCACCCTCTAACGCCATGTTTTTATGCCTAAGTCTAGAAATATGCAAATTACCGTCGTATTCTCAAACTGGGAGCGCCGCGGCTGCGCGGTCAGTTTCTACGAGTTACATTGGTGCCGTGGGAGGTGTTGGTGCCATCCACGGGGCCGTCCGGGGGCTGTTTTGGGTTTTCACCCTCTAACGCCATATTTTTATGCCTAAGTCTAGAAATATGCAAATTACCGTTGCATTCTCAAACCGGGAGTACCGCGGCTGCGTGGTCAGTTCCTACGAGTTACATTGGTGTCGTGGGAGGTGTTGGTGCCACCCACGGGGCCATTCGAGGGTTGTTTAAAGTTTTCACCCTCTAACGCCATGTTTTGCTTAAGTCTAGGAGTATGCAAATTACCGTCGAGGGTTGTAATCGATTATCTTAAGTGGATTATGAATTCTACATTATATATTTTCACTAAAGGCATGATAGCGTACAATCAATCCCACCTAGATAATTGGAGTGTTACCTCATTAGGATATTTTACTATTTGAATAAAATATATCATAGGAGGGTACAATCTCAATCTAAACAAGGATTGTTATTATGCATTTGAAATGTCACAAAATTATATAATTGTTTTGGACACTAATGGATTACCTCTAGCAAGGATAATTGTTTATATATAGGTATAATGAAGCTTTCATTTCTGTCTTGATTACATTTATGTTAACTAGGAATAATTACTTCAAATAGGTACTCTCGTACAGAGTAGACAGGAATTTCTATGAGTATCAAAGCAACTGTATTTATTTTGTCTAAGAAATTATATTTAGAATGTGAAATGACGTTCACCTGTAATCAATGCATGCCCACTATAATGTCTCTTCCTGCCAACTGTTATCCTAAAAGATAACCCCAATCTTTATACCTACATTACCAAAGAATACAGAGACCTTAATCGGAATTACCTAAATAGTGTGAAATCAGTCATCCACAACAATTTGATAACATCATTCCACGAATATAAATGTAAAATTGAAAAATAAATGAAAACCAATACAAGTAGGCTATATGAAACCTCGATCATCTTGGTTTCAGTATGTAAACCAATCCATAGAGAATGCATATATGCAGATGCATATATGTTTGCATATATACAAATGCATATATGCTGCATATATGCAGCCTGCATATACGCGCAGTCTGCATATATACATCTATGCTGCATATACGCGCATATATGCGCAACCTGCATATATACATATATGTTGCATATATGCAGATGCATATATGCTGTCAGGTTTTTAAAACCATACATATAACGTGTTTTTATAAAACATGAACAAATGAATATCGATCCACATTGTCTAATTTAATAAAATAAAAGGAAAATTTACATCTATAGCGGGAGTTATCTGACACGAGATGCTGGCAGAAGATGTCATTCCTGGATAGGTGAAAAATATTGGAAATATACCTATTAGTTAACGGACGCTTTCACACCATTGGTTGGTACTATTCATTTCATACTCGAAGAGACGATCTTATTGCCGGTGTAGTAAATGAAGACAATCCTAATGGACATTGTGTCGGGTTTTTGCTTTCTAATGCCATATTTTTAAGCTCAAGTCTAAAAATATGCAAATTATCGTTGTATTCACAAATCGGCAGTCCCATGATCGTGCGGTCAGTTCCTACAAGTTACAATGGTTCTGTGTGATGTGTTGGTGCCACTCATAGGGCCGTTCGGGGACTATTTTTGGTTTTCGTCCTCTAATGCCATTTTCTTAAGCTTAAGTCAGGATATTTTCAAATTATCAACGTATTCTCAAATAGGGGTGGTCCCCTGATCGCGCGATTAGTTCCTACGATTTACATTGGTCCCATGCGAGGTGTTGGTGGCACTCACGGGGCTGCTTTGAGTTTTCACCTACTAACGCCATGTTTTTTAGCTTAGGTCTAGAAATATGCATATTATCATCGTATTCTCAAACTGGGGGTCCCGTGATCGCGCGATTAATTCCTACGAGTTACATTGGTCCCGTGCGACGTGTTGATGACACTTACGAGGCCGTTCGGGGGTTGTTTCGGCTTTTCACCCACTAAAGCCATGATTTTAAGCCTAAGTCTAAAAATATGCAAATTATCGTCGTATTATCAAACCGGGAATCCCGTGATCGCGCGGTCAGTTCCTACGAGTTACATTGGTCCCGTGCGAGGTGTTGGTGCCACTCACGGGGCTGTTCGGGGACTGTTTCGAGTTTTCTCCCTCTAAAGTCAAATGATAGAAATAAATAAATGAAAACATATATATTCTAAACAAAAGAACCGATAAATCACCTACCATTTGCACAAATAGCAGGACATTACACTTACAAGTAGATGAAATTCATAAATTAAAGTAAAGTGCTAATACAATATCAATATCATAATAGGATACAAATAAGATTGATGAGGATAAAATAATATTTTGATACTCAATCCTCCTCTAAATCAACTAAAAGATCCTTTAAATTAGGGTTGTCATCAAGAGCTGACTGGTACTCTTTTAGAGCCTTTAATGCGTCTACTTCAGTAGTCATACCCTTTGGTTCATGCACAACAATAGACCAATTGCCATCGTTTATGCACTTCGAGCATAATACCTTCTTTACGTTCTGAAAGGCACAAATAAAAGGCTCGTCGACTATGCGGTCTTTAGTCTTTAGCTTTGATAAATCTACCACAATAAGTTTGGAGTCAGGCTCAACTTTCCAAGCATTAGTTGTATCCTCCACCTTTAGCCAATCACAATAGAATACGATTTCTGTGAAATCCAAGTAATCAAGCTCTAGGATTTGTTGAATTATCCCATAATAGGTTAGCACTATATTCTTTGGATTTTTATCACTTTTGCTAGCGATACAGGTGGTCAAGGAAGAAATTGATATTCCATTGTTTTGCCTCAAAAGATTTTCCTTATATGGATATGAAATGAAATCAAAACCGTTGGTGCGAAATTCCTTAAACTCTTTCGGACGAAAACTAGGACCTTTTGCTGGGCGTACAAGTCTGGAAGAGACATCACCTCTTTTTAAAAGCTGCATTTATTAATGAATTTGTATTAGGTCATGTTTTTTCCACACATGAATAAATAACAGCACACATAAGATGTGAAAAGTACATCTTTTGACACCCATTCCCTAAAGTCAGTTGTCGTCCAATTTCTCCTTCGATTTTGGACAATTTTGTTCTCGTACTTCCTACCGAAAAATTATAGAGTTTAGATCATAAAATAAAAAATACATATAATCAAAAAAGAAGAATTCAATAGATACTCACTCTCTCCAGTCTTGGACTTAATCTTGCGATTCGAAGACATGAAGAGTTTCTTGCTCGTATTGTAGGTTTGTGAGTTTCACCTCTTTAGGGTTCCCAAACGATGATTCGTCCTCAAACTCGTTAGGTTCCTCTATCACTCGTTCTCCACAAGGATTAAACCTCCTCACCTCTTGTTCTGGCATATGTTACCTAGAGTATAGCGATGATTCCACCGTTACGTATTCCTTAGCAATCGACCCTCCAATATACCGTGTATCCTTTACATAATCTTTGAAGATTTTCATCAAGTGCTCAAAAGGATACATCCAACGATACCTCATGGGACCAGCAGGTGGATACTGATATCGAAGAATGACGGAGGAAAATATTTCTCTAATGCACAGACTGCCTCGGCTAAAGTTGATTTCGCAGCTTTAATGTGCCTTTTTTTTATCACTTTTGCACAAAGTAGGGTAAAGCACAAACTGATTTTTTATAATTGCCCGACGGAGATCTTTGTGTTCAGAGAAGCAATGCGGAAATAACAACTGGATTAATTAGATGATTACGTTACAGTCGTGAGACTTGCACTATTTCAAGTCATTTTCTTGCTAGCTTACTAGCCTACGTAAATTACCAGAATAACCGGTTGGAGTCTTCAAGTTCAACAACGTGTCTAAGAGGATCTTCTTCTCACTAGTAGTCAAAGTGAAAGCAGTTGGGGGGATAGAAATTCTTCATGTCGTTGGATCATTTTTTAACCACAGTCTCTTCTTTATTTTCATATCCTGTAGATCTCGGCGGTCCCTCTCTCCATCTTTGGAATGAGATCCTCCCATACATGTTCCTATCAAATATTCTGCAACATTCTTCTCTGTGTGCATCACATCAATTATATGCCTTACATGATGATCTTTCCAATACGACAAATCAAAAAATATTGATCGCCTGGACCACGGATTCGCTTTACTAGGGTCGTTTTAATCCTCCCTATCTTTAAGCTTCAGGTTTACAAACTGGGGGTGTTTGCCTACGTACCTATTCCCCGCAGTCGCAGCCGCTACCTTCTCCTCAAATTGCTGACTAGAAGGTCGAAAAGGTACCGTTCTGCGCTCGTGACCGACATAAAAAAAAGTTAGACTTATCGTTCCTAAAAGGGTGACTGGTCGACAGAAATCTATGATGACCTGTGTAACTCATCTTACCACTATGGGACATCCATAATAACCATGAACATTACAACCGGATAAGGTCCCATAAGCATGAAGTTCATGGATCGCCCACATCACCATTTCTTTAAGTGTGAACTCTTGATCCTTATGAGAATCGAACACCGTCACACCTTTATCCCACAACTCTTTAAGTTCTTCGATTAATGGTGCTAAGAATATATCAATATCATCATTGGGAGCCTTCGGCCCGAGTATCAATAAAGATAACAATGTGAACTCCTTTATTATGCATAATTTCGAAGGAAGACTTAAAGGCTCCATAAGAACTGGTGAGTAACTCTGACTAGTACTTAAATTACCTAAAGGGTTAAACCCATCGGTTGTGATTGCAAGACGAACATTGCGTGGCTCCTTTGAAAATTCATGGTGTTGTGCATTTAAAATTTTCCAGATGAGTGAATCAACCGGATGACTCATTAAATTCCCACCCACCTCGCATCGAGCATGCCATGTCATGACCTCCGCTATCCACGGTACAGTAAAAAAACATTTTAGTCGTGGCCCAAGTGGAAAATACTTCAAAACCTTTTGTGGGACTTGCGAGCACTTGTTATTTTTTGCATGTTTGTCATTTCCATTCTCACAAACCATATGTCTAGGCTCACTGCATACAGGACATTCATCCTTCTCTTCGTGCTCGTTCTGGTACAATATGCAATCATACTTGCAAGCATGAATAGATTTGTATTTCAAACCTAAACCCTTCAAACTCTTCTTCATGGTAGGATAATTGTCTTGTAACATGTTCTCTTTTGGGAGAATTTCTTTAACCCACTTAAGAATTCCGGTTACGCTGTTCCCAGACAACCCAAATTGACTCTTCAAATTATACAAACCAATCATTGCATATAATATCGAGTGATATTCATTGTAATCTTTATACAACGGTCTAGCCTCACCGGTTTTCAATCATTTGTATTCCCGGTCTCCTAGTAGTTCAGCATCAATTTGTTCATTTACTTGGTCATAATGCGCATTATTTGTATCCATAGGTTGGTGGTTTTGTTGGTTGTGAAGTCCATAAGCATCATCAATTAAGTCGATCAATGGACGATGTGTTGGTGAATCATGTACCACTTCTAGTCCCTGGGGTTTCGTTACACGGTCGGGTGCCGATAATTCTTCTAGAATATAAGGTACAACTTTTTCACCATGGTATGTCCATATTATATAGTCTTGACAGATTACCCACTTTAGTAAATGTATCTCAACAACTTCCAATGACTTATATTTTCCGTTAATACAATGAGTGCACGGACACAGAATCTTCTCACTTTCAAGATTTTTGGAAGTGTATTTAAAAAATTAATAAATGCCCGTTACATAATTATTTGATATCCGGTTAGTCTCTCCCATCCACTCTTTGTATTGTGGGAAATCCATGTAATAATCTTCAAATTTCAGTCATGTGGTAATAGGTTAAAAAATATTATTATAACTGAAACAAAAAGAATATTCTTACGACTGAAACAAAAAAATATCATTACAAACGAAACAAAACCAATATTCTTACAGCTAAAGCAAAATCAATATTCTTACAACTAAAACAAAAAAAATTATTACAATTGAAATGAAAGAAAATATTATTAAATCTTGGCCAATAGATAAACTGTCCAAGTAGGAAAAGATTTTTCATAATTCCTCAATTCCATCCCATCCCGCTGTTAACGTACACTGGTACATCTCCGCAGCCGTTGTATATTTCATCGACCATTATTCTAGCCTCACCCTTCTCCAAAGGTCGGTGATGTACTAGAGTTCCAGGAACCGTGGAGTTGAGTATGCACACGCCAACAAACCTCAAATTTCTCATGTCCTTGATATAGTACTCTTCACCATAGTCACTGTGAGTTATTGACGATGATCCGAGCCCCGTGATTGGCGGACGTGCAGGGGAGGGGAATGTTGGACGATGAGGCATTTGAGAGGGGAATGTTGGAGGGGAAGGATGTGTGAAACCTTGAGTAGGAGTAGGTTAAGGGTAACCTTGAGCAGGCATTGTGGGCCTATAACTTTCAAAAAAGTTCACAAGTATCCCAATTTGATTTGTCAATAATCCCAGGGTATTTTTAATCTCATTGATATCTCTATAGGTCTTCACCTGGTGCTCATTTTTGGATGAGATACAATTCTTCACCGAAGAAAGATCATCCACAAGAGGTTCAATGTGTTGAAGTTTTGTTTTTGGCATATGTGAGCCAACACCTTTCGTCCTCCCCCTTTTGTCCTTTCCAAAGGTTTGTGTCAGGGCATCATTTTCAAGGTCAAAGTCATCAGTAGGGCTCGAATCGAATTGACTGATGATGGCCTCTATTGATTCTAGTGTCTTAGCCAAGTGCGGTGGGAATTTATTATCTTCGTCCCATCGAGCATGAAGGAATAAATTGGACCGATTTGGGTTTTTACCGGCATCTGGACCATCTTTTGTCCTACTCTCCCATTCATTCTTCAAATCCTCATATGATTTGGATCTCAGCCTGTGGATATCAGTTTTTTGTGCCCTATTTTTTATTTTAATCACTCTGGACTAACTTTTTTTCCTTCGCCTCATTCTCCAAAAACTTATTCCACTGATCCAACGGCATTTCAACATTGGGAGGCACTCTCTCTTTGAAAGCCAAAATATCTGAGCTCGCTGCCTCTTTCAGGAAATGTTTCTTCCGAAGGTTTCTCGTGTATGCCCTCAATCCTTCAGCAACAGAGATAGAACCTTATTCTTGGAACGTTCAAGAAATGAGAAATTCTTGCAAAGTTGGTCATGTAGGTCATCTATAACAGATTGATCAACACGGTTCGAATTATTTGGTCCACCGACTCCCACGTTCATTTTTTCAAGCGACAAACACCGGGCTTTAAAGTTCAGCACGTCATTCCTGTCACCCGTCGGGTTATTCCCTAGAAGGGAGAAGACAATAAGTTCTTTTCATTTGAGAGAGAGGCATCAGGAGTGCTGGATGGGGGCGTTAAAGCAACGGGAGTGCTGGATTGGGGAGTAGGAGAACTTAGAGTTGGACTTGGTGAGGAGTGAACCATTGGTGGAGTTGTGATTTTCGCATCCATTGGTGTTGAGAATCCGGGTTCTGCATGAGATGGTGAACCTCGTTGTGGTGTCACCTCGGCACTTGGTACCTTTGGGTTGTTTCCTCTTGACATTATCTACAAAAATTAAAAAATATAAGTGACTTAATAATTATAGTAATATGAAATTATAACTAATTAATCAAGATTAATTTGTTATATATATATATATACACCTTTTCAAAGTAAGACTTTATAATAAGTTCAATGTGTCTGATCTCCATCCATTCGGTATTAGTTTATAAGAACCTATGAATTTTTGCACGTGTGCAACTAGGAGGAAGGGTATCTATGATTGATGTGTAGATGTCAGTGACATGAACTCGGAATCCCGTATTTCTCAACTTGTTGTCAAGATTCAATTTTACATGGATATGGCGCGAGACATCACAGTCTATGTCAATGCTCTCTGTATGCAGTTGTATCCATAACGGGTGGATTTTTTTTTCACCTTCTCCAACAACGTAACCAAGGTCAGGGCTATGTCGGGATTATGTGTGTGAAATATATTTTGTATAACGTCATCACAGTTTTTTGATAGAGAAAATAGAATACGATCTAACAAGTAATCTTGTTCGATATCAAATCCACGATTTACAAGGTAGTTAAATTGTTCGATCTTTTTATTTCTGTACCTGTAAATAGGAGTACCCTCTATATGACGCACGCTAATAAAAGAGTCATGTGTGCAGTCTAATTGCAACCTCTCCCACTCTTGTTGACATTAATTATCACAGTGACTCATTTTTCCTGAGAAAAGAATATGAGGCCATGAATACGAGTCCTAGTATTACGGTTTGGGTTTGAAAGATATTTAAAAGTATATGTGAAATCCTAACAACAACCCTCCATAATTGTTTATAACACATATTGTAGTACTTACACACATATTGTAGTGCAAAAAATCATGACATGCATATAACCCCTAATATTATATGATGGCACGTATATAACCCCCAATAAAATCACGTTAAGGTGGATGTAATTTTTTTTACTCATTAAAAATCCATTTAATTACATTTTTTCAGAAAAAATACGCACATATACAATCTAGGTTTATTGGCATAATTTATACAAACACACACATACAATCTAGGGTTTATTGACATAATATATACATACGCACCCATACTATTTAGGGTTTACTAAACCCTAATATTATTTAGGGTTTACACACATACAATCTATACATACACACACATACTATTTAGGGTTTACACACATACAATCTATACATACACACGCATACAATATAGGGTTTATTGACATAAACATACATATACATATAAATCTATACACACACACACATATAAATGTAAATCTATACATACACACACATACACACATACAAATGTAAATCTACAAATACATACACAAAAATTAGGGCTTTAGATAGAAATAACGAAATCCAAATAAAATCATAATGAATCAATACATACCAGGGTTAATCCAAATGCAAAAATGCCAAAATCCAACTCAAAATCGCCAAAATCGTTTAACCCTTGCATCGGCCAACTCTAACTCCAAATGAAATAAGAAAGTAGCGGCGGGAATTTTTTTTTAAGACTTGCAATTGGTCACGGCCAAGATCCGTGACCCCATATGCGCAATCCTTAAAATTAACGTTAGGCAGAGTTGGGTTCTCCAGACCTGGTCATGGCCTAGATCCGTGACCCACCATGCGAGACCCTTTTACATGCTCAATTGAGCCGTGACCCCATATGGGCAACCCTTAAAATTAACGTTAGGCAGAGTTGGGTTCTCCAGACCTGGTCACGGCCTAGAGTCGTGACCCTCCATGCGAGACCCTTTTACATGCTTGATTGAGGTATGGTCACGGCCAATAGCCGTGACCCATAGCAAGAAATGGTCACGGCCCAAAGCCGTGTCCCTAAATCTGTGATGCGCGACCCTTCTACATCAACTCTAGTGCTTGAATGAGGGATGATCACGGCCCATAGTCGTGACCCACACCCAGAAATGGTCACATCCCTAAGTTGTGACCCCCAATTAGGGGTGTGCACGAACCCGAATGGATCGAAAAAATCGAACCGAACCGAACATACTTTTGCGGGTTTTTTAAATTCGGTTTTAATTCGGTCTGAAAATGTGGAGGACCGCATTATTAGGTTCAGTCTCGGTCTCGGGTCATAAAAAACGGGTCTAGACCGGACCCGAACGCTTTTATTAAATATTTTTATATATTATTTTATATATTTTAAATACACTAAGTTGCTTATATTTCATACCCAAACCAAGCCCAACCCACGTATTAGTGCTTTCCCAGCCCAAAAACAAAATAGAACCCTAAAGATAAAAACCCATTTCCTTCCCACTTCTCTCACTCTCAGCAGCTGTACGCCTATCCACTCCACATAGCCTCCCTTCTCCCACCATCTCTTCTTCTTCATCTACTTTCTCTCTCCCTCCCTTTGGTCCTCCCCAACAACCCCCGACGATATAAACCTGCACCGACAACAATCCGGTCGAAATAACCCCTTCAGACCCAACCCCAAAGAGGCCTAGATAACTCATGCCGACATAAACCCACCGACCAGCAGTCGAGGTTGAACCCTTCCCACCCGCCGGTAAGTCGAGGTTCCCTTTCTCACTTCTCATTTTCCAATGTTTATTGCTTTGTGTAATAATATTTTTGTACACTTTTTTTAACAGTAGAATTTACTAAATAATGTAAATTACAATCATATATACCAACCCATTTAACGCACTACATTGATTCCAACATTAGAATATAAGAAAATTACCAAATTTATGGGCTTTGACTTTCAACATAAGGCATTTCCTTTGGTTGTTTTTCAACTGAAACAGGGGATTTGGGATTTGGTTTTAGAAATTTCGTGATGTTTATTTCTTTATGAAATAATATTTTTGTCTACCTTATTTCAAAAATTAAATTGAAATAATAAAAAGGCTTAGATGGAGGGGATTTTATATTTTTTTTTATATTAGTCATTTACGAACCGAATAGGATCGAGACCGAACCCGGACAGCCTAAAAACCGAATAGAACCGAGATCGTTTATTTTGGTCCGGTCTCGATCCATAATTTTCTAGGACCGATTAATGTGGTCCGGTCCCAAAAATACCTCAAAATCAGACCGGACTGGACCGCGCACACCCCTACACCCAATGTGTGTACTCTCTTCTTCGTCATGCCATGGGTCACGGACTTGGGTCGTGACCAATCCTCGACTAAACTTGGAGGGAATTTTGGCGCGAGTTCGGCGCTAAAATGGTCACGACCTGGTCACGGCCCAAGTCTGCGACCACTGTGGTCATGGACTTGGTCCGTGACCACTTCTAGAGCATCGATAATTTAGTGTGATAATAAATATGGTCATGTCAAATATTGAGTGGGTCACGTCCTAAGTCCGCCACCAGCTGGTCGTGGACTTGGGCCGTGACCACTGGGCATGACCATTCGCCGGATTTGGTGTAGTGTGGATCCTTACGATTTTGGACAATCATCATGGAAACCTAGTTCACCTCATCCCGATCAGTCCCCTTACTATGCTCCCCATGATTATCCAACTTTTGTCTATCACGGGGACACTTATCTTGTGTATGATGAACATCATTTTGTTCCTCCCACTTCATATGTGTATTCCTCGCAGCCTAGTGTTTATAGCGGGTTGCGTCCACCTCAACCACCACCATGCCCATCCTCTCTCGACGGAATTTTACAAAATTTCATCATCGAACAAGCGCACACTCTTAATCTCAAAATAATGCCTACAATGACTTGAACAAAGATTAATTGAATTTGAATGTTTGAAAGAGTCGGAATTCACCCCAAGTCAACCCATTGTTTCCCCCACGTGGAGTGATGATGTGTCATCTTGTGACATAAATTGTGAGTGTGAAAAATAATATCATCCCGAGAAACTTGACGTTGAGACAACCGTGTGTTCGGGCCACAATGTAAGTACACAAGTCTCCATTTGAGTCTTATGTAGTATTGGCTCAATTCATGACAAAAACATTTGAGTCATAGGATAATGTTCTTGTGTATCCTTCTAGGCTATGACATCTTAAAGTTGAAGACATTGCGGCCTTACTTTTCAAGAGAACATCATTGCCGAGTTTCAGTGCCTCGTTTCACATCATCAACTTCATATTTCAAGTCTCCAAAGCTATGAATGCTTTAATGTATTTGTAGGAGAATTGGAATAATTTTAATTGGTGTAATTTTATTTTAAAATCAATTTTCTTTTCAGAAGGTTATTTTAGAACTTTGAATAAAAAGTTTTTGGGCTCAAAATATTCCCCCACAGTTTGTATTTTTTTTAAGTAGAGGAACATTATGTGGGTCTCATAATTCATTTTTGGCTACTTTCTCCCATTTGTTATTAATTATAAAAATCAGAAGAGGGTTTTGGTGCGGTGTAAACTTATTGAAAAAACAAATTGGACCTTTAGTTATCATTGGTCTTCCCCTTTGTCCACCCACTTCAGTATATCCATTATCTCCTATTAATCTACCCATTATCAACCCACAATTATAACTACCACAATTGGCTAAATAATATGAGTGAGCTTGAATTTTGTTTGTGTAGCATTAGAAGAAAATAAATAAGAGATGCATTAGAGTTAAAAAAATAGGGCTCTATTTCAAATGCTCTCTGTAAATTTCGCACAAAGAAAATATATCTTCCACCAATCGTAATAATATGATATTGAGCAATTAATTTGGAATGGGTGTTAGTATGTCATATAACTACAGTGCATAGTTATAGGAGACAGAGGAGATTATGGGATTGTTTTATCCTAAGGATGACATGAGTGTACACTACCTACCCAAAGCAGGTAGAGCAACAAAATGTCATAAAGAGAGCGATATAGTCCGCAACTCATCCCATGAATCGTCTTCTACAAATTTCATAAATAATTGAGGTAATATTGTTTATTTTTATTCTGCAGTATTTATTTCGATTCAAGGCATGTGATTCATATTTGTGATATACGTATGAGGTAACAATTTATTTGAGTAGTAAACTAAAAAAATATGATTTTATTTTTTGATTTCTCCATAAGGAATAATGATATGGGTATAAAAACCTCCCTTAAAACCTCCATCAAAAGTGTCGTGGATTCCAATTATTCTCTCACCTACCTATTAAGTGTTTTCTTCTTGTATGGGACAAGCAAGGGCACACACTTTATTATTTTTTGGAAGAAATTTGGGAAAATTATTTGGAACTCATAGCAGTACTCCTCAATAAAACTTTGTTATTTTTAATTACAATATCTAAATTATCCCAACAAGAACATGATAAGATTCAGTTGCAATTTTAGTGCTTCCACAAGGCACATCCATAATCCTCCATTGCTTCACATAACGTGTATATTTTCGATTGCCACATACTTTGATAGACAATTCGGACATGACAACGTAAAGGGACATCAGGACATGACAATGGGGATTTAACGTGTTGGACTAAAATCCCCGGATAGAGTCGAAAGTGGGTGTTACTCTGTTTTTCTTCATTATAATCAAGTGGTTAATGTTCACAATTTTTTTATCAGCATGAACTAACAGAAAGAAAAAACAAAAACAAAAAAAGGGCACACATGCCTCAAACTAAAAAAATTGTGTTATACATTGGCATTTCACTCAATGCTTAATGGGCACAAGGCAAAAAAAATCGTGAAGGAAAATTATCGACTATTCAAAATCAAGGTTATCATTTTTTTATAAATAAAAGACGTAGTTATGATATTGGGGTTTTTATTAATTAGTCCCATTTACTAAATATGTAGTTCAATAGGTCCGAGCATTGTATTTTCGCTCCATCAGGTCCCATGAATTTTTTTTTTTCCAATAGGTCCTATTTGTAAACATACAGTGAATATTCACTATATCTACAAATATGACCTATTAAGGAAAAAATGTTGTTATAGGACCTATTAGGAACTATTTCATATAAATAGGACTTAATAGGAAGATCCCGTGTGATATTCTAATAGAATAACCCTACAGTGTCTATGTGTTAAAACTAAATACACCCTAAAGTTTATCTGATTAAAATTGCACAGTTTCAATAGTTGAAGTTATTTTGACTCTATTTGATTTTACGTATGAAGTTAAACTTCAACCATTTTACGTGATACCTGATTTAAAATCTAGATCCAAAGTATCACCCATTTCAAAAAGAAAAAAAAATGTCTCCTAAATTTGAAATTTAAACTGAAGCACCAAAAATGTTGTTGGATAAAAAGAACTGAGCGAAATGTCATAAATAGTTATGTCTAAAATAAGTCTAAAGAAGATAAACTTTGCAATGGATTTTAATAATTTTTATACATATTAAAACTAAAATTTATGTGATAGAATCACAAGTGGTTAAAACAGTGCATAAATGATAAAAAGGGTATCTTAATTCATGAAAATAACCCGTGTATATTTTTAGTGTGCAAGTAAGGGCCTTTTCATTACTTAATTTGGGCACTTTAGACTAAGTAAAAGTTTATCTCTTTACTATTAGTGTATTCTTTTATAAATTTACTCAAAATAAGTGTGGCAAGAGTAAATCTATTAGTAACTTCCACTGAACTCACGCATTTCCTTGATTTTGATAGTTCCATGTATATTATGCAATTAGAAATGGTATTTTAATTTCTTATTGAGTTGATGAAACATTGAACAAAAAAAAGAAGACATGTGCATGATGATCGATTGAAGAACATGAATGGGTGATTGACATGTTCATATAACTTTACCATCACAATATATAAATTCCCCACTATTTTTTGAATTGAAATTTAGAGTAAGAAGTAAAATAATACATTAGGTTAATAGAGAGAAAAATCAGTAAAACAAGGTTAGAAAAAATTAGGAAGAAATGTTCTTAAAAAAATTAAATAGAAGTTCCATTACTACAGAGTCAAATAAAATTATTGTTTACGAAAAAAATTAAATAGAAGTTCCATTACTACAAAGGGCCCTTACGGTCATCCTATTTTTAATACTGATTGCTGGTTGGAAAGCCTCCAAAATTGGACATGTCTACCGAAACCAAAATAATGAAAGAAAATCAATGGACTATTCAAAATCAAGGATATGATTTTCTTATAAAGAGAAGACATAGCTCTGAAATTCTTATAAAAACAAAAATCCAGACATCAAATGAGATTGACTTCGAAATAACACTGCAGTACCTATATATTGGATCTAAAAACACACTGAGTTTTATAATTCAAGCGTTTTTGTTTATATTTGATTTTACCTCTTATGTTGAACTTCAACCATTGTGTGTGATACGTGATTTTGACATCTAGATTCAAAATTGCGTCAGCAGTTTCAGATAATAAGATTCTCTTAAATTTGTAACTGAAGTTGAAGTACCAATAAATGTTAATGGATAAAAAGAGAGTGAAAAGAGATAGGAGTGTGTGTGGTGAACGGTCAATGATAGGATTTAGTCTAAAATAAAGATTAAGAAGCTAAACTTGGAAATGTGTTTTTATAATTTATATAGATCTTAAAACCAAAATTTCTCTTACAGAACAACCCAAAGGGTTTATTTACCCTCATCACCCAAATTATGTTTATCCTCTTAAAAAAACTCTTTATGGGTTAACACGAGCTCCTAGAGTTTATGTTGACGATACAATTTTTGGTTCCACCTACCCTTTAGAAGTTAAGACCTTCTCTGACTTTATGCACAAAGAATTTCAGATGTCACTTATGGGGGAGTTATAATTCTTCTTAGGGCTCCAAGTTAAACATAATTTAAAAGGATTATTTCTATCGCAATCTAAATACGCTTTAGACATTGTTAATAAGTTTGGCTTAAAAATGGCTAAAGAAGCTTTGACTCCTATGATTACCACTGTCAAACTTTCTAAAGACGAGAATGGCAAATATATTGATACCACCTTATATCCTAGTATGATAGGAAGCTTACTAGGACTATATTAGGTTACACCGATGCTGATTGGGCCAATTGTATCGATCATAGTAAGAGTACTTTAGGAGCGTGTTTCTACATTGGTAAGAACTTGGTAGGATGGAGTAGTAGGAAACAAAACTGCACTTCCTTATCTACTATCGAATCCTAATATATTACAGCAGTAACTGAAACAAATGCTAAAAGATTATGGTATCACAGAAGATAAGTTGCATCTATGTTGTGACAATCAAAGCGCGATTAATATTTCTAAAAATCATGGTCATCACTCTCGTACTAAACATATTAAAATCAGATATTACTCCATCCGCAAGTCAATTGAATCCAAGGAGCTAGAAATAAACTACCTTCCTACTGAGTTGCAATTAGCTGATCTATTTACTAAACCTTTAGATTTTATTCGATTTGAATCTTTACGTACTTCAATTGGTATGGTCATGGCAGAACATTGAATTATTATCTTTTCTAGTTTTTCTTTGCCCTTTTTCCACTTGAGACAAAATGGGGGAGAAACTTGAGTCCTCTTGGAGATTTTGGTATTTTCTTAACTAAAAAACTTGATCTTAGTTATCTTATTTTCAGGAATCAGTACTGTCAATTGCAACAAAATTTTGTTAGGGTATTGGTTTGTATCTATATGAGTTATGTAATTTTTTCTTTCTAGGATATTGGGTAGATAGAATTGTTTGTATTAGGAATAGGAATTTCTAATTTCTTTTGTATCCTTACTAGTCCTCATTGACTCAAAGGAGATTTTGTCTCATATTTCCAAAGGGGGATATTGAAGCACCCTATATCTTTGACTCACTTGAGTTTATATTATATATCTTATCATCTAGTTTGGAAATTGTGACAAAATTTGAGTCCAATCGTTGTTGACCAAAGAACCTCAGACCCTATAATTGATTCTTCTACATGTTTCTAAATGTAGTATACCAACATCACACACTAGGATTGCATACATACATTATCACATACTATATTTGGGAGGTGTTAAATATTTTCTAAGATTTTTAAATGATTTTTAGAAATTAATTTTGGTTATAAATAAACCTTAGGGGTTGTTGTGCAATTTATGTTTATGGCTTAAAAGTTGGTTTGGGTAGTAACCGAAAGCGCTTGAGACTTTAGGGTGTAAAACATAATTATTTTTGTACGTGTTTTACAATGTGTATTGTTCCAACACGTGTTGCTATCTCGTTGGTTGTTTATGTGTTTCTTCCCTTTCACAAAAAAATGTCTATTTGAGATCCCTTGGATCATTTTTATCAACAATCTTCATGTGTTTAGACTTAATCCAAGTGAACCCCTTTTGGCCAATCAATGTTGGTTATTTGCAACTGTTTATATTAGCCATTATATTTGAAGTCAAATGGTCAAATTTAATCTCACCCATTGATTGCCACTGAGATTCTATACCCTTCCTTGAGCATTATATAAACAACCTAAGGCTCAACCATTTGAGACTTTTTCCTTCGTCCAATCTTGAGAGAAAATAAGAGTTAGAGCGAGAGAGAGAGAGAAAGAGAAAGATTTAGAGAGAGAGAGAATATGAGTTAGAGAGAGAAATAAAAACCTAAACCTAACTCTGCCCAAATCTCACAAGAAAACCCTTTTCTGAGAGTAAATAGTTACAGATTTGAGAAGTTTATCCTCTATAGTTCTATATCTCTTTCCTAACTTAATCACGTTGTTTAAAATCTCTGTTTCTTTTCATAGAATCGTGAGGTTAAGCCGATTTGATACAAATACACTTAGATAAATCTTTGTCTCGATTTCTTATTTCGAGAAATCTTATTTTTGTTGGTTATTTTCAAATTGTTATGTTGATTTCAAACCCTAAACCAACAAAATCTTTTCTAAAGACAATTTACTCAAATTTTCAGACTTAGATCTAGTTGAAATCTTGATTGGGGATTTCAGTTTCTAATATTTCACATTTTTTGAAATAAGTACATATTTTCAAATAAAGAAAGTGCATAGGATCTTAGCTGGTTTTTATAGCAAGATTCCCTCTTGATATGTGAATATTTGAAAGATCCAAAGTCTGATTAGTTTGACTAAACTGATTTTGGAAATCTTGCATGTCTAGTGATCTGTTTGTAATTTGTTACTCATTTTGTCTACACTTAAGTGTATGTGAGTTGCATGCATGTGAGTTAGATCACATCACCACATACTCCTTCACACTACTACACTGAAAAGTTTTGGTATTGAGATATTTCACCTTAGAGTCGACGTAAAGCTAAAAGGAGTAAAATTATGAAGCTTAAAGAACATCAGCAACATGAGAACCTTGGGAGAAGTCAGAAAATGCCAGAGGCGTTTGTACATTTTCTGAACTCAATTTAGGTTTGATTGTGTGTCTTGATTGTTATATAGCTTGTAATATGTTACTCATTTTTAGCGAACCTTTTACTTTTGTGGCGTAGAGTTCAACGTGGGTGTTTCCCCAATTGGGTGGGGTTTTACCACGTTAAAATTGCCTGTGTACACTTCCTATTCCTCTCATCCCCTTTTTAAGGTTGTGTTGGTTTATTTTGTTAAAGTTTTGTTTTTCAAAACAGGTAAACATGTAAATGAAATTACTCGTTCATACTGTTGTACACATCTTGTGTTTAAAATTTGTTTAAAGAAAAGAGTTTCTTCAACAAACTATTCAGAGCCATTTAGATAGTTTAATCTTGTATTATACAACTTAAGTGGTACTTTTTCAATTGAATTGTGCAAGTAACTCAACTATAGGTCGTAAGTGTCACTAAATATCTCTCTGAGATTGTTGGTAACTGATTCGTGCCTATCTCCAAGTATTTAATCTCATGTTAAATACACGGGTAGGAAATAATTATCTTTAGTTGGGGGCTGGGAAGTCCATTCAATTTTTTGGGTTTGTCGGCTGAACAGTTGAGCTCAAAATACGCCCCCACAGTTTGTATTTTTTTTAAGTTGATGATCATTATGTGGGGCTCATAATTCATTCCTGGCCACTTTTTCCCATTTGTTATTGATTATTAAAATCAGAAGTGGGTTTTTGTGCGGTGTAAACTTTTTGAAAAAACAAATTGGAACTTGAGTAATCATTTATCTTCCCCTTTGTCCACCCACTTTAGTATATCCATTATCTCCCATTAATCTACCTACTATCAACCCACAATTATAACTACCACAATTGGCTAAATAATACGAGTGATCTTGAGTTTGGTTTGGGTAGCAATAGAAGAAGAAAAATAAGAGATACATGAGAGTTAAAAAATATGGCTCTACTTCAAACTCTCTTTGTAAATTTAGCACAAAGAAAATATATCTTCCACCAATCATAATAATATGATATTGAGAAATTAATTTGTAATGGGTGCCAGTATGTCATATTCCTACAGTGCATAGTTATAGGAGACAGAGGAGGATATAGGCATGTTGTATCTTGAGGATGACATGACTGTACACTACCTGCACAAAGCGGGTACAGTATCTAAATGTATTAAAGAGAGTGATACAGTCTGCAACTCATCCGATGAATCGTCTTCTACAAATTTCATAAATAATTGAGGTAATATTGTTTATTTTTATTCTGGAGTAGTTATTTCAATTCAAGGCATGTGATTCATATTTTTGATATACGTATAAGGTAACAATTTATTTAGTAGTAGACTAAAAGAATATGATTTTATTTTTTGATTTCTCCATAAAGAATAATGATATGGGTACAAAAACCTCCCTTAAAATCTGCATCAAAAGTTACGTGGATTCCTAATATTCTCTCACCTACCTATGAAGTGTTGCCTTCTGGTATCGGACTAAAAAGGGCACACACTTTATTACATTTTAGAAGAAATTTGGGAAAGTTATTTGGAACTCATAGCAAAACTCGTCAATAAAACTTTGTGATTTTAGTGCTTCCACGAGGCACATCCATAACCCTCCATTGCTTCACATAGCGTGTATATTTTCTATTGCCACATACTGTGATAGGAAATCTGGACATGACAATGTAAAGGGACAACAAGACATGACAATGGGGATGTAATGTGTTGGGCTAAAATCCTCGGATAGAGTGGGAAGTGGGTGGGACTGTGTTTTTCTTCATTATAACCAAATTGTTAATCTTCACAATATTTTTTATCAGCATGAACTACCAGAGAGAAAAAAAAGGGCACATATGCTTCAAACTAAAAAAATCATTGTAGTGTTATACATTGGCATTTCACTCGACGCTCAATGTGCACAAGGCAAAAAAAATCGTGAAGGAAAATTATCGATGTGACAACCCGCTCAAAATAATAACGGGTGGCCAGCCCTATACTACATTAAATCAGGTATCCCAGATGGCACAGTCTCAACATCAACTGGCAATGCTATATAATATATGGTTAACTACTTGAAATCATTAAAAGTGGATTGTCAAAATTTTTAAAACTTTTATTTAACAACAACAACAAAACCAATAATACACATCTAACTATGATGAGTGATAAGTGCAAACTCCATTTATATACAAGAGTGAAAAACATTGTACACCAATTCTAAACAATGAAATCCCCGATTATGATGTCGGGTAACAGACAATACAATAATCTGAGAGAAATGAAATTTGAAAGTGTTAGTCTACAAGACTTGAGTAGTAACTCAATTTACAAAATGAATCATAATCTAGATATACAAAGAGGAATCGACTAAAACAAAGTGCCGCGACAGTCCCCTATTTCCACAGCTCCACGAATACCCTGGATGGATGGACATCAAAGGCGTCCTTGAGGAGGAACACCTGAAGTAATACCATATATATACATGGAGGAGAAAATATAAATAGGTCAGAGACCGAGTTGAAAACGTTTTATAGAAAGTGTATTAAAATGCATAACAATTATAAATGCATTATTTCATGATTTAATGGAATCGAACTCTCCATAAAATTCAACTCGCCTCTCAACTAAAGAGTGCACTAAACGTATGCACGTGATCTCCAAATGGATGCCCGATTCTATTTAGGTAAAATAATCTAACTTAAACCCAAAGGAAATATTTAATTGAAATCATCTAACCTATGTCCCAATCTACACTTATCCCCATTATTTAATTTATATACATTAACTTAAATGTTATAGTTATCTTTATAATGTTCATTTGTTGAACATATAAAGTTACACAATAATCCTAATAACCACATCATCACAATACATCCACATTCTCAGTTACTAAAATTTTATATTCTAGTGATGCCCTTATATGGCATGTAAGCATATATATAATATTATATATGAGTTATTATCATCAGGAGTTAAGGATAAAAATCCCCCCGATTCTCAACACGACACTACGTTTCATGCGTGGGATGTCTCACCAAAGCGAAATCCAAACAAGGAACCCCCCGGTTACACTACTCATGACCGTATTAATCATCGAGGCTCATTAGGCCCTCACTGCATGAAGCATATAACCCAAATTATTATCCAATTTTAATTAATTAATATTCCCAATTTTCCACAGTACACAACGTTTCATACATGTTACGTCTCGCAGAAGCAAAATCCAAACAAGGACCCCCCCCCCCCCCCCCCCCGTTACACTACTCCTGGCACTGTCGATTGTCGGGATAGGTGATATATGAGTATGAGCATTAAGGATTAACTTATCCCCAAGTTCCAACATTACACTGCGATTCGTGCGTGGGATGTCGCACCGAGGCGAAATCCAAAAAAGGAACCCCCTCATACACTAATCCTGACAATGTAGGTCGTTGAGGTCCATTAAGCCCTCGATACCCAAGTACAAGCACAAGAAATAATAACCATACAATCGAGATATAACTCGAAGGATGCAGGCTCACATGATATCATCTTCCAGTTACCCATACACCGTAGCAAACTGGGGCCACCTGTTGGGGTTCAACGGCACCCACCTCGTGATCAACTCACGAACACAACGTCCCGGGAAGTGATCATAGTTCCTAACCGACGAGTGACAACGAAACATACCCACGACTTCTCACCCCCAAAATAATAAATATATATGTCAATTGTTGACCACCATGGATGACTATGACCTGGGGAATATCTACACACTGCTCATCCAGCCAGGGTGCTCACCCTCAACGCACGTAAATTCCCAATGATAGCAAGGAGAGGGTATGCTTAACCATGTGTATATACCATCATATAGGGTATAAATACATCCCACATAATAAAGATATACCATCATATAAGGTATACTTGTCACATCGTTCTCATTTTCATTATACGCTCTTAGGCGCAATAGATTTAATGCCATTATTTAGTATATCTCTCTCTTGATACACTAATCGTCAATTCTCACATATCTTCCCCACTTAGTATACACTATATTATTTCTCACTTGAAGCTCACATGTCGCTTATAATATGAATTGTCTCTTAATTCTCTTTAAGTTAAGGATATTCTTTATCCTAATGCACCTGAATTTACATGTATAATTCTGCCTCCTTGATAGGGTTCAATTCATTTTATCAACCTTCGAAGTTAACCCATTTGGGATGTGATCCTAAGATCCAATATCTCTAAATTAATCTCATTCTTTCATATAAATATAATTTATCATCTCAAAATGGAATCTCCAAACCAAGGTGGTCTTCCCCACTTATAACATACCAAAATATCTAATCGGTATTCCTCAAATTTAGTCAATAAGACTTCAATAATTTCTTATAAGGGAAACTCTCTAAAAGTCTCCAAAATATACTCCAAATAACTCCTATAGAGGTTCCCAATTGATAACCTCTAACAAAATGGGATGAAATTCTCCCTAGTAAAACTTCCCTCAAAAAGCCCTATTTTCGAATCGATTCGGCCCAGCGAATCGATTCGGCCAGGAAGGCGAATCGATTGGGGTCATCAGACCTAGGACTCTGTCTCAGGCCGAATCGATTCGGCTGGGATTCGAATCGATTCAGTCACTCAGACCTGGGCACCTGCATATTTCAGAATCGATTCGGTTGGAGGCCGAATCGATTCGGCCCTTCAGAAACCTCGAAAATGGCTACCTTTCGAAAGCCTAAAATACCCAAAATTCATTTTAATCATTTTCTCTCCATTTATCTTCAACCCAATCACATATATATCATCAATAATCATCCTAGAACACATATAAACCAATTTCTATCCTCAAATCAAAGATCTACATATTGAATCTAAATTATACCCAAAAGTTGGGTTTTGTTAAACTAAACCTAAAACCCATAAATTTCATCCACAAATCATGCAATAAATAGTACACAACAATTATTTAGCAAGTTTAATCACTTGCCTCGGGTTCGTAGGGTCTAAATCCTCCTTGAGATCGCGTATTGGCCGAAAAATCTTCACTTTCTCTCTCTTTTCTCCTTCTTTCTCTTCTTATTTCTTCTTCTTCTTCTTCTTCTTCCTCTTCTTCTTCTTCTTCTTCCTTGATTTCTTCCTCTTTCTCTTTATCTTTCTCTCTTTGGAGAAATAAATCTCTCGTAGGTTTAATAATCCTTTCTCCCAAATTTACACAGCTTTAAATGATAATACACACTTTAAATGACTTGGTAACTTTAATTCGAGTCAAACGGTCCTAATTTATTTTGGAACCTAAATAGACCCCAACTACAGCCACTTTGACTTTTTCGACCCTTCAGAAAACAATGGTACCCTCAGAATTGCCATTCGACACACTTTCTAACGACTTCAAATTTTAACCTCAATTGCTAATTTAATTATTCTCCAAATAAAATAATATTTATTTCTCCCAAAATAAATAAATCATCGTCTCCAAGACCTCGGGTTGTTACAAACTTCCCCACTTATAGAAATTTCGTCCTCGAAATTTTTGCTAAGCCTAATTCTCCAAAGCTCAACTAATTCTACTAAACCCATTCTCGCTAATCCTATCTCCAAACTTTTAAGTTCCCACAACGAATTTATTTTAATTTACTTTTTTGTAAGTTGAATATGAGTTTTATAGAACCAATTTCCACAACTAGGGTGCCCATAAACCCTATATATATGAGCTTTATGCTCACAGCAATCATAATGAGACTTTATTTGCCTCCAAAATTCCACAATTCCATAGATATAAATAATACTAACATTTTAAAGAGTGTAAAAATTTTGAAGGGTCCAAAGAAATAACTCCTCTCAATTCCTGACATTCGTCACTTTCGTGCGGGGGACGTCTCGCAAAAGCGAAATCCAATCAAGGAACCCTCCCAATACACTACTATGAGGCAACTTTGGGGATTGAGAGTTTGTTAAATCCGGACTAGAGTTTGAAAAAATTTCATTTTATGAAAATCATTTTGAAAGGGCCCGAAGGCCGATAAAAAGTTTTATTTTAAAAATAGTTTATTTTGAAAATGGTTTATATAATATAATATAATATAATATGCCTTATGTCCAACACAAGGTCTTAACAATCATCATATACATAACAATATGTAGCTCACAAAAATTAGCATAATTATGAGCTAAATTTTCCTGCGTCCAACAATCCACAATCTAAACTTTTATCAAGAACAACATCTTACATCATTTCAATATTTTGCCCTTTTATAAGGCTCATCCATATCTGGAATACAACAATTATATAAGTCTAACATGACTATCTAAAAAGAAGTATCTTTTATCATTACTACTTATCATCCATAACCATTCTTACAGTCACCATAAAGTTTATAGCTCTTTTTGAGCGCATTACAAATTTATCTATTCTTTTACAGGAGATAATAACACAAGATCCTATCTTGATCAAATTCCCCCCCTTAGGGTCATTACATACATAATAGGGCTATAGCACTACCCTTTAATAAATATCTCCCATACGATATTCCCAAAACTTTACATAGTAATTATCCTATTCATAAAGGAAAAGTAACTTACCTTACCCATCTCTAGTCTGATTTCCCTTCCTCATCAATGGGTCCCAAACATAGTCCCCCGGTCTAAAATGACCTCGTATTTGTTCTAGGGTTTGTACTTCCCAAATTTCATCACATTGTGGTCCTTTACCTCTTTTAGGACAATCTCTCTTCTTATGACCTATGTCATTACAAAAGAAACACTTACCCACAAATCCTTTCTGCCCACTCGCATTACTAGCACTCTCTTTGCCAAATTTACTTGATGAACTCAAATCTCCAAAGTTCTTATCCTCTTTCGAACGAAGACGATATTCATGACACTTTAGTAGTGCCGCATTCACTACCTCGAGTAAAGTCTCTACCCTGGGACTTCCTAACAAATGTTGCCGGATTTTCCAATCTAATCCTCGAACAAACTTTGATACACGCTTATCTTACGTATCTACCTCATCAAGTACTAATTTTTCCCATCTAGAAAAATATTCCTCGTACTCTTCCACCGTTCTATTTCGTTGCAAAATCCCCATATTCCTAGTAGCGGAAGGTCAAAATATGTTACTAAAGCCGTTTAATATAAAATTCAACTATTTAAGTAACTCTGAACAGTTGTTTAAAGAAACTCTTTTCTTTAAAATCAAAACTAATTAATCACAAGATGTGTTTAACAAATATTTACGAGATCTGTTCAAGATATGATAACAAGTTTAATAAATCAGTTTAAAAATATTAAACACAACACAACCAAGAGTGAGATGAGGAGATCTAGAAAGATTAAGAACAATGATTTTTTACGTGGTAAAACCTCACCCAACTGAGGAAACATCCACGAATCCCTATACGGAGTAAAATAAAAATTCCACTAAAACAAATTTTAACAGTTACAAAATATATAACAAACATGCATACAACTCAGACCTATATAAGTTTAGGAATGTACCCTCGGGTGTCCTTATAACTTCTATGCAGTTCTGATTGTTGATGTTATTCTCCCAGTTTGCTAACTTCCAATTTGTTCAAGTTCTTTACGTCGACTCTTATTCTCAATATCTTATTACCAACACCTTTAGTGTGGTAGGGTGATAGTGTTTGTGGAGGTGCTTTCTAACACATGCATGCACACACAAACGCTTATTTCATACAACCAGTCCTAACAAATTACATATAAGAACTATATGCTGTGATATTTCTATTTCTCTCTTCCCACAAAACTTAACCTTATTTGACCTTTATAATAATCCCAGAATCCACAGCTATCTTGCTCAGAAGACGTATCAAGATCTTAATCAATCTCAGCTTTTGAAAATATTTTTGAGATTGAAAATCACCAAGTGCGATTCCAAACTGGGTTAAAGGTCTTGTTTCAAGTGAACTAGAAACGAAAAGCATTATTGTTGATTTCAATGTTAAAAACATGTACAGAAAAGAATCAACAATAGATTTCTCAAGATGAGAAACAAAATATGTAAATCTAAGTGAAATGTAACATAAAGTACTTAGATATGAAATTTCTATAACGCAGAAACTTAGATCTAAAATACGTTTAAGTTGGACACAAGATCTAAGAACGAAGAGGTTACAGCATCAAACCAACTAAACAAACCAACTTTCAAACACTCAAACACTCAAACACTGAAGGTTGTGTTTGGTATATACATGACTTTAAAAGAGGTTTAGGTTTGAAAAGGTTTAGGCGATTTAGGGTTAGGGTTTCTAACTATTTCTCCCTCTTTCTGGTTTCTCTCTTTCTATCTCTTTTCTCTCTTCCCTCTCCACTCTCTATTTTCTCTCGAAAAGGACAAAATGGCAAAAGTCTCTATTGGCTGAGGGTAAAGGTTCTTTTATAGGAGGCTGAGAAGATTCGAGAATAAGGTTCAAAATCAATGGCTCAGATTGAGTCAAGGTTTATTGACTTTGAGGCAAGGGTTCACGATATGCAATGATTAAAACTCTCCTGATTGGTTCATATGAGGCTCACGGGGTTGATGAAAGAGCGCATGAAGATCGTTTATAAAAATGATCCAAGGGATGTAAACAATCTCTAGTTTACTCTCTATAAGGAAACATAAACTCAACCAATCAGAATGCAACAGATGTTGGGAAAACATAAGATAACAAATGCGCGTCCAAAATAAATATAAAACGCACCCTGAAGTCTCAACCGCTTTCGGATTCTACCCAAGCAAACTTTTAGCCAATATAACCACCAATACATAATTGCAGATTGACCCCAAAAACTATTAAAAACAAATTTTAATTAATAAAACCTTATTTTAAAAGATTATAAAATCCCAAAAAAATATTAAAAAGCAATTTTAGGGATTTAAACACACTCAACATATATACATACAATTATATGCAATATGAAATGTATGAGATCAATTCTATTATGTGTGAGTGATGGTAATTTTTTCTAGATCAATCAAGCAAGAGGTATGAAATAGCAAACCAAACTTTGGGGTTCTTTGGTTTCTAGGATAGACACAATTTTGTCATAATTTTCAAACTAGATGAACAATTATACAATACAGACTCAAGTGCGTCACGAGTATAAGGTGCTTCAATCTCACCCTTTGGAAATATGAGACAAAATCTCCTTTGATTCATTTAGGACTCGTAGGGAACCAAGAATAAGGAAACCTATTCCTAAAAAAATCTGTCAACCCATTTCCTAGAAAGCAAGAGTACATAACTCAACTAATTACAATTGAATACCCTATTACAATTGTTGAGAGTAACTGTACAAAATCCTGCAATGAATCACTAAGATCAAGTTGTTTAGCATATGTGAAATTCATTAGACTCAAATTTCTCCCCTATTTTGTCTCAAATAGACAAAGGGAAAAAAGAGAGATATCAAAAGATTAATCAGCACCCAACATTCCTATAGAATTACGCAAAGAAATAAATTGATTGTAATATAAGGGTTTGGTAAACATATATGCGAGTTACAAATCAGTGGGAAGATAATTGATTTCTAATTCCTTAGTTTCAACCAATTCGCGTATAAAGTGATGTCTTATTTTTATGTGTTATGTTCGCGAGTGTTGAACAGGATTTTTAGAGATATTGATCGCGCTTCGATTATCACAAAAGAAATGCAATTAGTTGTCTTGAATACCATAATCACTTAGCATTTGTTTAAGCCAAAGTAATTGAGCACAGCAGCTTCCAGCGGCTATGTATTCAGATTGAGCTGTTGAGAGTGATGTGTAGTTTTGTTTCTTACTACTCCATCCTACCAAATTATTACCTATATAATAATATGCTCCTGATGTGATTTTACTATCATCAGTACACCAAGCCCAGTTAGCATCAGTGTATCCAATTATAGTGCTTGGTGTGTCACTAGTGTACCAAAGTCCTAAGTTCAGAGTGCCTTTTACATATTTAATGATTCTTTTAACAGAAGATAGATGGCTCTCTTTAGGGTTATTTTGATAACGAACACATATACACACAACATACATGATATTAGGATGCGAGCTAGTAAGGTATAGCAAGGTTCCTATCATACTACGATATAGAGTTGGATCTATAGATTTTCCAGTTTCGTCTTTAGATAGTGTGATACCCCGACTAATTAAATATCGGGTAGCTACTCCTTTATTAAATTAATTCAAAATGCCAAGTTGGCTCAGTTAATAGCATCACTGTCGAAAACATTTTAATAATTACTAACCACCTAGTATTTAAAAAGTAAGTTGCCAAATTTTAATTAAAGTCTGATTAACATGCAACAAGTGTAATGAAGAAAAATAACACCATTCACCATACTGAAGTAAACAGAATAACCATCACATAATGTAAATAAAGTCTGGAGGAAAACTGCTCACTACAAATCACACAACTGAAATAAATAAAGGAATACTGAATCAGTACATGACACAGTCTGAAAAAACTGGAATGTAAAAGATGTCTGATAGAGATGGGCAACATGCCCTACAACTGATAAATGCTGAAACTGGAATCCAAACGATAAAAGCGTCTAACAGCAAATCCCTGTAGCTTCCACAAACAGCTACAACTCGTCATCAGAGTGAGAATCCTATGCTTGGTGTCCTTGTGCCTGGGCACCTAAAATGGTTTTACAAAAACAGATTTGAAAAGCAAACGGGCCAGAGCCCGGATGTGGAGTTATTTTAAAAACCTGCAAGTGCTTTAAAAACATTTAAAACATTAAATGAAAAATACATGTTAGGACGTGCACTCACATGATATTCTCACCTCTCGTCTAACTGTGCACTCCTAACGTAAGTACCCACCTACAACAACACAAACCACTAGCTAAGTGACATATTATCTAGCTAGACTGTCATAGGTCCTACCCTTATTACTCGGTTCTATTAACATAATAACGATCTCAATTAAATAGGGTTTAACGTAACTTCAGGTTCTCATACAAAAGTAATACAACTCGTTATAGCTATCCCTCTATATTATTACATAGTTATATACAATACCATATGAAAGTTCCCATTTATTAAGCGTATATCTTTTCACAACATTAATATACAATATAAGCACCCGAGACTAAGCTGTGGTGCACACATACTCTGCTATCCATCCGGTACATCATGTACATAAGGATCACATATTCCGAATCTCTCAGGAATAATTCACAGATAACCACATCACAAATAATGGAGGCGAACACAGTCACATCACATGGGTCACGCACATACCTACACTCCCACGATCAACGGACTTATTAATATCCCAATAAGTTTTCTATGACCTATGTCCATCAAGGTAACCAGTCTAAATCCGGGAAACACAAGGATTAGAGGGCCCTAAGCGAACGCAAACCTCCCGTGATAGCAAGTATGGTAGGTATGTCATACACACAAATCATACATCAATACTAAGTAAACATGCATCTTAGTAATCACCGTATTTTAATCGTAGTACATATCGCATTCTCGTACCAACTTATAATTATCACAATTTATACGATTCCGGTTTATAATCATACGCGCCATAATTTATTCTCACGTCGAAGTAGACACTCACGTCTCAACCTAAATGGATCATTGATTTAAATCGCTCGTATATAATTTCCTTCTCATAAATACACAAATGTCCCAATTTTATCATTACATCATCATAGGAATGTTATCTATATCCTCGAACAAGTTTACGGGACCCTAAAAATCAAAACAGTCCAAAAAGGCCCAGACTGTCAGCTCGTTAGAAGTCTCGTTCGAACGAGACTGTTCGAACGAGATTACACTGCCAGCTCGTTAGAAGTCTCGTTCGAACGAGACTGTTCGAACGAGATCCAGTTCGTTCGAACGAACTGTACCTTCTAACGAGGTCTCGTTCGAATGAAGTATCGAACGAAATTCCTTTTCGTTAGAAGCGACTGGTCAACTCGTTAGAAGCTCGTTCGAACGACCTGGGTTGGTTTCTAACGAGCTACCAGCTGCGAGACCAGAATTTCCATAATCATTTTTCACCCAATTTCTACTCCTCAAATCTCCTCTAAATTTCGTCCCAACTATGTTTTAAGGTCTCTAATCAATCCTAAATATATTATAGTCACATCCTAACACATATTAAAGGATTAATCCATCCTAACATCAACCAAATTTACAAATCTCTACACTTTTCCCCATTTTTTCAAGAACATGAACCCTAACGTTTTGAATCCTGAATTAACCCAATATAAATCCGTTTTAATTTCTTCCAATCACAAATATCATGAGAATAATCATCTACCTATCATTCCACATGCAATTCTCCTAAGGATTTTCAAGTTCTATGTTCTAAACTACATGGGTTTTCATATTTCACCAAGAACAACATAAATTTGATTTATCTAACATGAAAAGAACATTCTCTGAAATTAAATGGAATTAAGTCACTTGCCTCTGGTTTATCTCTTATTTAGATGTTGATTTGATGGAGCTTTTCCGCAGAATTCCTTCTCTCTCCAAGCTTTCTTCTCCAATCGTTATGGTGGCTAGGGTTTGCTTTGGGAAGATATTAGAAAACCTAATTCTAATAACCTACGTAGCCCTCTAGGTTAATATGGGTTGGTTAGTGTCTTAGTCGTTCAAATCCACATCAGATGTAATTAACCAATTTTCGTCACTTTTAATTTCCCAAAATACGAAATTACCAAAATACCCTTTATATTGTCGGTATGGCCTAAAAATACCCCGGGACCCAAACTATACCCCCGACTAGTGTTTTCTGACTATCTCGACCCTTCCGGACGCGTTGGCGCACTCAAAACTACCATACGGATAATAGAAATAAAAATCACTTTTATAATTAAAATAATATACCATGACGCGGAGGTCACACGCGTCTCAACAAAATTCCAAAATTGCCGTATATAAATCTCACGATAAATTTCATAATTCCAAATTCATATAAAAACATGTATGCACATAATCAAATACCAACTCGCATCTCGTTAGTATTTTTAACCCGGATTAATTTCCAATTAATACGCATTTAATTAATTAATCCCAAAAATAAATATAGCCCAAAGTACGGGGTATTACATACTCCCCCCCTAATAACTGAATTTCGTCCCGAAATTCGAAACTAGAAAGTACCTGCTAAAAATAACTCTGGATAACGTTCGCGTCTCATCCTCGCGCTCCCATGTGGACTCCTCGACATTGTGATGTTGCCACTGAACACGCACTAACGGGACGATCTTTGACCGCAGCTTCCTCTCACTTCGGTCCAAAACAGCAATCGGCCCCTCCTCGTAGGAGCTATCCGGCTGGAGAACGATGTCCTCCACCGCAATGTGAGAATGAGCCAAATTATCTCTAAGGTATTTCCTTAGCGAGGAAATATGGAACACATCGTGAATCCGATGCAAATGCTCCGGTAACCCAAGTCTATATGCAATCGGTCCGATCCGCTCAATAATAGGAAATGGCCCCACATACCTCGGTGCCAACTTCCCCTTCTTCCCGAAACGCATAATCCCCTTCATAGGAGATACTCTGAGCAAAACCTGGTCCCCTACTTAGAACTCCCTGAAAAATCTCTTCGCATCAGCATAACTCTTCTGCCTGTCTTGAGCTACCCGAATGCGACTCCGAATCAACTCAATCCTTGCCGAAGTATCCTGAATCACTTCCGGCCCAAGTAGTTTGTTGTCCCCCACCTCCAACCAACATGCTGGGGAATGACAAGGCCTACCGTACAACGCCTCAAACGGAGCCATGCCAATCGTGAACTGGTAGGAGTTGTTGTAAGCAAACTCCACCAGTGGAAGGTACTGCTCCCATCCACCACCAAAGTCAATAATGCACATGCGTAGCATGTCCTCCAACATCTGATTGGTGCGATATGTCATCCCATCTGTCTGCGGATGATAAGCCATACTCAACCGCAATTCCGTGCCCATAGCCTCCTGGAAACTCTCCCAAAACCGTGAAACAAATATTTTGTCTCTGTCAGACACGATATTCAAGGGCACACCGTGAAGTCTCACTATCCCTGAAATGAAGAGCTGGGCATACTGTCCCGTAGTGTAGTCATACCTTACGGGTAAAAAGTGAGCGACCTTGGACAACCTGTCCACAACTACCCAAAAGGAGTCATGCCCCTCTGCGACGTAGGCAACCCCGTGATAAAGTCCATGGATATGCTCTCCCACATCCACACCGGGACCTCCAACGGCTGTAGCAATCCTGCCGGTCTCTGATGATCCACTTTTACAAGCTGACAAGTGGCGCATTTCGAAACAAACTCAGCGATATCTCGCTTCATACCGCTCCACCAATACTGTCGCCTCATGTCTTGGTACATTTTGTCCCCTCCGGGATGCAGCGCGAACCGTGAGCCGTGCGACTCTACCATCACATCGTGTTGCAATTCCTCCCCTTCTGGAACTACCAATCTCCCATTGAAGCGTAATCCCCCGTCTGAGCTAATGGTATAGGACTCGGCTCCCTCTACTAGTAATCGAACTATCTGCTCCTGACAGAACGAGTCATTAGCCTGTGCCCGTAGAACCTTCGTGACAATCTGCGGTGTAACGGTCATCACTGACATAAAAGATCGGGCCACTGCATCCTGGTGTCCTAATTCCTTCCACTTTGCCTTCCACACCTCTGTCACCTCATCTGCTGGCCTACGGCACAACACGTCTGCTACCACGTTAGCCTTACCCGGGTGGTACTAGATGTCGAACTGGTAGTCTTTCACAAACTCAAGCCACCTACGCTGCCACATATTCAACTCTTTCTACGTGAACAGGTACTGTAGAGACTTGTGGTCCATGAACAGTTGGAACTTCTCCCCCAAAAGATAGTGCCTCCAAATCCTTAGGGAAAATACCACTGCCGCCAAATCCAAATCATGCGTGAGGTAATTCTTCCCATGAGTCTTAAGCTTACGGGAAGCATAAGCTATGGCCTGTCTCTCCTGCTGCAATACACCTCCAAGTCCTTGCAAAGACGCATCGGTGTACACCAAATACTCAACTCCCGGTCTCGGCAATGCTAACACAGGTACTGAGATTAACTTGTCCTTCAATTCATCAAATGCCAACTGACAGGCATCAATCCAAATGAACGGCACACCTTTACGAGTAAGATGTGTCAAAGGACCTGCTATCTTCGAAAATCCCCGAATGAACCTTCTGTAGTATCCTTCTAGGCCCAAGAAACTACGAATCTCAGTCGGTGTCGTGGGTTGTCCTCACTCCCTCACCGCGGATACCTTCCCCGGATCAACAGATATCCCTCGGTCGGAAATAATGTGACCCAAGAACTGGACTTCCTTCAGCCAAAACCCGCACTTCTCATATTTTGCATACAACTCGTTCTGACGTAGTGTCTGCAAAACTTGCCTCAAATGCTCGGCGTGCTCCTCCTCTGTCTGGGAGTAAACCAGAATGTCATCAATGAAGACAATGACAAACTGATATAGGAAATACCTGAACACTCTGTTCATCAAGTCCATAAACACTGCTGGAGCATTGGTCAAACCAAAAGGCATAACCCGAAACTCGTAAGAGCCATATCTCGACAAGAACGCAGTTTTCGAGACATCCTCCTCCCTGATACGCAACTGATGGTATCCCGATCTCAAATCAATATTTGAGAAGAAAGAAGCTCCTCTCAACTGGTCGAATAAGTCATCGATTCTAGGCAACGGATACTTATTCCGTATCGTGACCTTATTTAACTCTCGGTAGTCCACACACAATCTCAGTGAACCGTCCCTCTTCTTCACAAACAAAACTGGAGCGCCCCAAGGTGAGGTACTCCTGCGAATAAAGCCCTGACCTAACAGCTGCTCTATCTGATCTCGTAGCTCTCGCATCTCAGCTGGAGCCATATGGTACGGTGCGCGTGCTATAGGCCTCGTATATGGCAATAGGTCTATAACAAAGTCTATCTCTCGACTGGGTGGTAAGCCTGGTATCTCCTGAAACACATCCGAATACTCCCTGACAACCGGGATCGAATCTAAAGGAATCACAACGTCCTGAGAGGTATCCTCCTCTACGTAATACAAATGAGTGGTCGATCCTCCCTCTGGGCGAGGCATCACCACTACAAACATCTCTTGCCCCGGAATGGCAAAAACAATGCTTTCGCTGAAGCAATCAATCATGGCCCTATATGCTACGAGACAATCCATACCGATAATCACATCGTGAACATGCATATCTAATACCAACATGTCCGCAGGTAATACCAAACTACCAATCTCTACCCCCACTCCATGGCATATAAAGAAAATGAGTGACCCACTCCCCAATGGTGAGTCGACACACGTCACTGTGCTCTCTTCCATAGCTAACAATCTTAAGACTTTCGCGAAATGTGTAGCTATAAAACAATGTGTAGCAACCGTATCAAACAACACCCGACCCATAGTGCCATGGATAGGAAACGTACCCTCAATCGCGGGCGGTGCCTGTGGAACTGCAGCCTGGTGGACGTTGTAGACACGTCCATACTGTAGCTTCCCTTGTTGAGCTGGGGTTGCTGGAATGGGTGGAAATGCTTCCATCTGTGGCGGTGCGGGGAGAGCGGCAGGAAACATAGGCCTCTACGGCTTCTGGCGAGCACCCTGCTGCTGCTGCTGTGGGGCCCTGCCCCTATCAGGACAATCCTGACGTTTATGGCCAGTCTTGCCACAAACAAAACACTTCCCTGGGAAGTTCCCCCCTCTCTGCCCCTGATGTCCCCGGCCCTGGTGGCCGGTACCGTTCCTCCCCTGGCCCTGCTGGAACTGCTGCCCATTCTTCCCCTGTTGGCCCTGGTGGCGATTTGGACCCTGATGGCCCTGACGGAAACCTCCCTGTCCCTGTCTGTAGTTCCCTGACTGGAACCTCTTATTATCCCCCTGCTGGGAACCCTGCTCATTCTGTCTCTGCCCCTGACCAGATTGTGCCCCGCTGGCACCATGTCCTCCAGTCCTGCCCTGATGGCTAGACTCCCCCGACCTCTTGCCCTCGGCCATATGAAAACGGTGGTCCTGGCAGTGTAACAAGGCAGCGTTAACCACATCAGAATACGTGGCCAACAAAAGGTTCCCTAACAGATGTTGATGGATCCTCCATGTCAACCCGTCCGTGAACTTCTCAATCTTCTTCTTCTCTGTCCGTATCTCATCTAGAACGATATTCAACAGATTAGTGAACTCGGCCTCATACTCAGCCACTGTCTTACCCTCTTGCCTCAGATTCATCAATTTCCTCCTCATTTCCGTATGAACTGCGAAAAGAAAATACTTGCGGTCAAACCGCACCCAGAAGTCCTAAATAGTGAGAGTATCCCTCTCCTTCACGGTGGTAATAGACTCCCACCACTGCAGTGCAGATCCAACTAGCTTGAAAGTAGCTAGCACCTGCTTCTGAACATCCGTGCACTCATACATCCTCAAGTGTGTCTGCATATCTTTCCTCCATTGGCTCGAGACTACCACATCTGAGCTACCTGCAAACTCTGGCGGATGCGCTTTCTGAAAAGCGTCACGTACATGCTCCCAAGCAGACGGGAATGCATTTGCCTGTACTAGCGCGACAACCGGCGCCTGAGGTGGTGCCTGCTGAACTACGGCAATGGCGGCATTTACCGCTTGGGCTAAAATGGCTGCAACCTCAGTGGCGTTGATCATACCCTGAACTGGAATGGGCTGGGGTTCGGGCGTTGTATCCCTGGGAACTCATCATGCACGTCGTGGAGGCATCTGAAATACGAACAAAGTTTATAAGTTCAGAGTTTATAAACTTTAAAATAGCTGAAGAACGAAACATACACAAAAGAGTACAACAGTCCTAAAATATAGGGCTCTATATCAAAGAAAACATAGCGGAAACATAATAGCCGTACAGATCCTAAAGGACACTAGAACCTGATGCTCTGATACCACCTGTGACACCCCGACTAATTAAATACCGGGTAGCTACTCCTTTATTAAATTAATTCAAAATGCCAAGTTGGCTCAGTTAATAGCATCACTGTCGAAAACATTTTAATAATTACTAACCACCTAGTATTTAAAAAGTAAGTTGCCAAATTTTAATTAAAGTCTGATTAACATGCAACAAGTGTAATGAAGAAAAATAACACCATTCACCATACTGAAGTAAAAAGAATAACCATCACATAATGTAAATAAAGTCTGGAGGAAAACTCCTCACTACAAATCCCACAACTGAAATAAATAAAGGAATACTGAATCAATACATGACACAGTCTGAAAAAACTGGAATGTAAAAGATGTCTGATAGAGATGGGCAACATGCCCTACAACTGATAAATGTTGAAACTGGAATCCAAACGATAGAAGCGTCTAACAGCAAATCCCTGTAGCTTCCACAAACAGCTACAGCTCGTCATCAGAGTGAGAATCCTATGCTTGGTGTCCTTGTGCCTGGGCACCTAAAATGGTTTTACAAAAACAGATTTGAAAAGCAAACGGGTCAGAGCCCGAATGTGGAGTTATTTTAAAAACCTGCAAGTGCTTTAAAAACATTTAAAACATTAAATGCAAAATACATGTTAGGACGTACACTCACATGATATTCTCACCTCTCGTCTAACTGTGCACTCCTAACGTAAGTACCCATCTACAACAACACAAACCACTAGCTAAGTGACATATTATCTAGCTAGACTGTCATAGGTCCTACCCTTATTACTCGGTTCTATTAACATAATAACGATCTCAATTAAATAGGGTTTAACGTAACTTCAGGTTCTCATACAAAAGTAATACAACTCGTTATAGTTATCCCTCTATATTATTACATAGTTATATACAATACCATATGAAAGTTGTCGTTTATTAAGCGTATATCTTTTCACAACATAAATATACAATATAAGCACCCCGAGACTAAGCTGTGGTGCACACATACTCCGCTATCCATCCCGGTACATCACGTACATAAGGATCACATATTCCGAATCTCTCAGGAATAATTCACAGATAACAACATCACAAATAATGGAGGCGAACACAGTCACATCACATGGGTCACGCACATACCTACACTCCCACGATCAGCGGACTTATTAATATCCCAATAAGTCTTTCTATGACCTATGTTCATCAAGGTAACCAGTCTAAATCCGGGCAACACAAGGATTAGAGGGCCCTAAGCGAACGCAAACCTCCCGTGATAGCAATTATGGTTGGTATGTCATACACACAAATCATACATCAATACTAAGTAAACACGCATCTTAGTAATCACCGTATTTTAATCGTAGTACATATCGCATTCTCGAACCAACTTATAATTATCACAATTTATACGATTCCGGTTTATAATCATAAGCGCCATAATTTATTCTCACGTCGAAGTAGACACTCACGTCTCAACCTAATTGGATCATTGATTTAAATCACTCGTATATAATTTCCTTCTCATAAATACCCAAATGTCCCAATTTTATCATTACATCATCATCAGAATGTTATCTATATCCTCGAACAAGTTTACGGGACCCCAAAAATCAAAACAGTCCAAAAAGGCCCAGACTGCCAGCTCGTTAGAAGTCTCATTCGAACGAGACTGTTCGAACGAGATTACACTGCCAACTCGTTAGAAGTCTCGTTCGAACGAGACTGTTCGAACGAGATCCAGTTCGTTCGAACGAACTGTACCTTCTAACGAGGTCTCGTTCGAACGAAGTATCGAACGAAATTCCTTTTCATTAGAAGTGACTGGTCAACTCGTTAGAAGCTCGTTCGAACGAGATCGTTCGAACGACCTGGGTTTGTTTCTAACGAGCTACCAGCTGCGAGCCCAGAATTTCCATAATCGTTTTTCACCCAATTTCTACTCCTCAAATCTCCTCTAAATTTCGTCCCAACTATGTTTTAAGGTCTCTAATCAATCCTAAACATATTATAGTCACATCCTAACACGTATTAAAGGATTAATCCATCCTAACATCAACCAAATTTACAAATCTCTACACTTTTCCCCAATTTTTCAAGAACATGAACCCTAACTTTTTGAATCTTGAATTAACCCAATATAAATCCGTTTTAATTTCTTCCAATCACAAATATCATGAGAATAATCATCTACCTATCATTCTACATGCAATTCTCCTCAAGATTTTCAAGTTCTATGTTCTAAACTACATGGGTTTTCATATTTAACCAAGAACAACATAAATTTGATTTATCTAACATGGAAAGAACATTCTCTGAAATTAAATGGAATTAAGTCACTTGCCTCTGGTTTATCTCTGATTTAGAGGTTGACTTGATGGAGCTTTTCCGCAGAATTCCTTCTCTCTCCAAGCTTTCTTCTCCAATCGTTATGGTGGCTAGGGTTTGCTTTGGGAAGATATTAGAAAACCTAATTCTAATAACCTACGTAGCCCTCTAGGTTAATATGGGTTGGTTAGTGGCTTAGTGGTTCAAATACACATCAGATGTAATTAACCAATTTTCGTCACCTTTAATTTCCCAAAATACGAAATTACCAAAATACCCTTTATATTGTCGGTATGGCCTAAAAATACCCCGGGACCCAAACTATACCCCCGGCTAGTGTTTTCTGACTACCTCGACCCTTCCGGACGCATTGGCGCACTCAAAATGACCATACGGATAATAGAAATAAAAATCACTTTTATAATTAAAATAATATACCATGACGCGGCGGTCACACGCGTCTCAACAAAATTCCCAAATTGCCGTATATAAATCTCACGACAAATTTCATAATTCAAAATTCGTATAAAAACATGTATGCACATAATCAAATACCAACTCGCATCTTATTAGTATTTTTAACCCGGATTAATTTCCAATTAATACGCATTTAATTAATTAATCCCAAAAATAAATATAGCCAAAAGTACGGGGTATTATAGATAGTTTTACCGTAGTACTCATGGGTGTTTTAGCATCTTTAGCATTCTCAAGTCCAAATTTCTTTATTATCTCTTAAGCGTACTTAGATTGCGAGACAAATAATCCTTCTGAATTTTCCTTGACTTGAAGACCTAAGAAAAATTGCAACTCCCCCATAAGAGACATTTGAAATTCTTTATGCATAATCTCAGAGAACGATTTTACTTTTGAAGGAGAAGTTGATCGAAAGATAATATCCTCAACATAAACTTGAGCAATAATGATGTTTTTGCCAAAATGTTTGACAACTAAGGTTTGATCATTTCCACCTTTTTTAAAACCTTTATCTAAGAGGAAGCTGGAAAGACGCTCATACCTAGCTTTAGGAGTTTGTTTAAGGCCATACAAAGCCTTTTTAAGACGAAATACATGATTTGGATATTGAGGGTCAATGAACCCTTTTGGTTGCTATACATAGGTCTTTTCAGTCAATATTTCATTAAGGAATGCATATTTGACATCCATTTGGTAGAGTGTAAAATGCAAGTGGCAAGCTATGGCAAAGAGAAGGCGAACAGATTCTCAACGAGTAACAGGAGCGAATGTTTCGTTAAAATCTATTCCTTAAATTTGAGAGTATCCTTGAGCAACTAATCTAGCCGTCTTTCTAATAATTATCCCACTTTCATCAGACTTATTTATGAAAATCCAACGTGTGTCAATAACCTTTTTGTGATTAGGCCTAGGTACAAGATACCAAACATCATGAATTACAAATTGAAGAAGTTCTTCCTGCATAGCAGAAATCCAATGAGAGTCATTCAATGCCTCATTTCCATTCTTTGGCTCCACTAGGGAAACAAAACATGCATAATGTGCATAATATCTTAATTGAGATCTTGTATGCACAGGCTCACTAGGATTACCGACAATGTTATTCATGGGATGATCTTTCGAAACCGAGTTAGGTACTCCAGGTATCTCAATTAGTAATGAGTCATCTATTTCAGGAGAGTCATTTTCAAAAACATTTGTGGTCTCTTCCTCAATAGTTGATTCACCAGTCTTACTCTCTACAGTAGTGTCACTTACAATTAGATTTAAGGATTCCATCAAGGTTTTTGTGCAAATATTGTAAATATGATAGGCTCTACTGTTAGGCAGGTATCCTAGAAAAATATCTTTATCTCCCGGATCTAAAATTTGGACAAGTGTTCCCTATCTTTACATACATAACAAGTACTACCAAAGGTTCTAAGGTACTTAAGATTGGGATTTTTATTATACAAAAGTTCGTAAGGGGTTTGTTTAGAATTCTTTCTAAGATAGACCCTATTGATAATGTGACACGCAGTGCGAATAGATTCTACCCAAAAATATTTAGGCAAATTCTTGGCATGTAACATAACACGTGCCATCTCTTGAAGAGTACGATTCATTCTCTCAGCAATACCATTTTGTTGAGGAGTCTTGGAGAACTAAACTCATGCTTGTAACCATTATAGTCACAATACTCTATTATACCATTGTCCTTGAATTCTCCACCTCTATCACTACGAATTCTATTTACTTGAGTGTCCTTTTCATTTTCAATTCGAAGCAGTATTTTTAAAAATGTTTGAAAAGTTTCAGACGCTACCCATGTAAATCTAGTGAAGTCATCAACCATAACAAGAATGTAACTATGTCTACATAGACTAACAGTTTGGAAGGGACCCATTAGGTCCATATTGATGAGTTCTAAGGGGTTAGAGGTAAGGATATCTTTAACTTTTTTATGAGGTGCTTTAACAATTTTTCCTTCCTGACAGTAACCACATACAATGTTAGAAATGGATTTGATTTTTGGAACTCCTCTAACTATTTCTTGAGAAGTCAGTCTACTAAGATTATCGTAATTTATGTGAGACAATCTTTTATGCCATATCTCATTGTCATCCATTCTGGCAACATTACAGATTTTAAAATTGTTCATGACAGTATAACAATTATCAGGGGTCCTGAATCCTGTAATTACGCATTCACCCTTTTCATTTAAAATCATGCAATTGTTCTTTGAAAAGGTAATAGTATGATCCGAGTCACAAAATTGAAATATACTAAGTAGTTTGGCTTTAAAACCTTTAACTATAAGAACATTTTCAAGAACAAGAAGTCCTTCTACTTGGAGAGTTCCTTTACCTATGATCTGAGATGATACTCCATCACCAATAATAACTTTTCGTCTAGCAAAGATGGTTTTGTTCAAGAGTTTTGTATCATCTCCTGTCATAAGTTCAGAACATCCAGAGTCTAAATACCAACCAGACGATGTGTGTTCATCTTTTAAGGCAGTAATGACAATGTTACACTTCATCTGGGGTAATAGATCAACTTTTTAACCCAAATTGCTCTAGTTTTCATTTTACGCTTATTATCTCTCAATTGATAAAATTTGAGAGCATTCGATTTTTGTTAAAAATATTTTGCGCATGATTTTGAGTTTTATGAAAGACATGAGCATTTGGTTTAGGAAAGTGTTTAGGAATCCTTTTAGGGAATGTCGCTTTAGGTTTGGTCTTTCTCTTCCCATAGTTAGATTTTTTGTCTGGTTGTCTAGGCAGAACATAATTGTTTCGGCTTCTCCTAGAATAGTTAAAATTCTGATAGATAGGAGGATTACAAACAGGTTTAACTAGTCATCTGGCATAGCAACCATCAAAATAATGACCGTATATATCGCAGTAGGAGCAATAAAGATTGCTCAAAGTTGGGGTCTCCTTAGGAAAATCTTTAAACATAGGTTTTAAGGAATTTTGAGGATGAACTCTATTACTAGATAGTACAGTCTCGAATGTATGTTCACTCTTCCTAATTGAGGGGCAGACGTATTTAGCCTTTGGTGAACTTTCATGTTTAGAGCAACTTAATTCCCTAATGTCAAAATTTTGATGTTTTGAGTCAAATTCAGTCTTTAAAGAATGAAAATCTGGGCAGGTTTCAATAGGTCTCTTACCTCCCGACACGAACTTGATATATTCAAAAGATTTTGTTTGTGTCTTCAAATAGGGGAAAACCCTATTCCAGTTCGATCATTAGAATTGGTTTTTGATTCAGCAACAAATCCATCAAAATACTTTGAGTTATTTTCAAATTTTGTAAATTTTTTGAAAACAGTTGCTGTCTTTTCTTTAGTTTGTTCCAATTCTAACGACGTCCCTTTGTATTTTCTCTCCAGAGTTTCATTTGTTTCAGTCAAATTTCTCAATTTTTGATCAAACATTTTGATTTCACGTTCATGAGTTAGACATTGGGGAGTATACTCTTCAGCCTTAAGTTTAACCATCAGGCTTAGATCTTCTAGCTTCTTGGTGAGATCTTTCACAATCTTCTCTAGTCTAGTGCTTTTGTTGAGAGTTTTAGCATAAAGTGTGTCAATATCTGGGAGATCTTCATTGTCCGAGTCACTAAGTGTAGTGTGTGAAGTGACCCCGGAGGCATCATTTTTTGGACTCACAAACCCATTGACATCGTCATTATCGCTTTCCCTTTGACTCACACACCCCGAGGTAGAAATAGTAATGTTCTCAGTAATTAAAGCATCTAAACCAGTAACAGCATGATTCGAAATAACATAAGTAGAATTACTAGATTCATCCTCACTAACAAACACAGGATTATCGTCATTATAGATAATCTTGGCAAAGAAAGACATGCAAGGGTCAAAACCATCAGATGACTTAGGTTCCTCATTTTCATAGTCACTTGAATCATCCCATGTCCTGTAAATGTTGGCTCTAGCGTGTTTATTTTGAGTGTTCAAGTTAACTTTACTATCTTGTGCAATGTGTCCTAGTTTTCCACATCTAAAGCATTCTGTCTTCTTAACGTCTCTGTTAGGTCTAGTGTGAGAGTGCTTGTGATGTTTGTCTTGACTTTTCTCATGAGGTTTATGATTAGATTGAGTCGGATAATTGGACTTGCCTTGTTTATTTTCCATTTTGTTTCTAAACTTAATAATTTTCTTAAACTGTTTAGACATTATGGCAATCTGATTGTCCAAACTCTCTAAATTGCATTCCTCATCAGAGTCATCATTGGAAATGTTAAACTCAGGTTTAATCAACTTAGAAGAAAAGCTCAGATTGGAACTAGTTTGTTTCCTATGGGACTGGGTCAATTGTTTCTTAAATTCTTGTTCCATTTCCACAATTCTTAATTTACTACTGAGTAATTCAGGAGTGAGATTTATGTCCCACATTTCCTCAATAGCATATCTTTTGTTATCAAATTTTTGTGGTAATGATCTCAGAATTTTAGAAACAATTTCATGTCTGTCATATGTTATCCCATTAGGATGATGTTTTGTCACAATATCAGTCAAGTTGCTATAGAAGTCATCAAATGACTCAGATTCAGACATAATTAAAGAGTTATACTGTTGAATGAGCATTTGTGTTTTAGCAGCCTTAACTCTAGTGTAACCTTCATGAGAAGTAACCAAAGTGTCCCAAGCTTCCTTAGAAGTGGTACAAGATGAGATTCTTTTGAACTCATGTTCATTTATGGACATAAATATGGCATTCTTTCCTTTGTTATTGTTACGAGAAACTCGTTTCTCTTCTTGTGTAAACTCACTTAATACTTTCTTAACCATCTCATTACATCCTTCAGTGGCTGGTTTAGTAGGAAAAATGTATCCATTTTCAACAATGTCCCAGACCTCATCTCCCAAAGTTCCTTTAATGAAAGAAATTATCCTTACTTTCCAGTAAGCAAAATTGGTTCCATCAAAGATAGGGGGTCTGGTCAAATTACCAAATCTTTCATTTTTCTCGTCCATGTTTGATTTTCAGAAAATAATTTCAGAAACACAGGATCTCTTTAAAAGAATTTTACAAAGCTCTGATACCAATTGAAAATTTGTCACTAAAGCCCTTTAATATAAAATTAAACTATTTAAGTAACTCCAAACAGTTTTTGGAAGAAACTCTTTTCTTTAAAACCAAAACTAATTAATCACAAGATGTGTTTAAAAAATAGGTACGAGATTTATTCAAGATATGATAACAAGTTTAATAAATCAGTTTAAAAACATTAAACACAGCACAACCAAGAGTGATATGAGGATATGTAGAAAGATTAAGAACAATGATTTTTTACGTGGTAAAACCTCACCCAACTGAGGAAACATCCACAACTCCCTCTACGCAGTAAAATAAAAATTCCACTAAAATAAATTTTAACAGTTACAAACTATATAACAAACATGCATACAACTCAGACCTATATAAGTTTACGAATGTACCCTCTGGTGTCCTTATAACTTCTCTGCAGTTCTGATTGTTGATGTTGTTCTCCCAATTTGCTAACTTCCAGCTTGTTCAAGTTCTTTACGTCAACTCTTATTCTCAAGATCTTATTACCAACACCTTTAGTGTGGTAGGGTGATAGTGTTTGTGGAGGTGCCTTCTAACACATGCATGCACACACACACACTTTTTTCATACAACCAGTCCTAACAAATTACATATAAGAACAATATGCTATGATATTTCTATTTCTCTCTTCTTACAAAACTTAACCTTATTTGACCTTTATAAAAATCCCAGAATCCGCGGCTATCTTTCTCAGAAGACGTATCAAGATCTTAATCAATCTCATCTTTTGAAAATATTTTTGAGATTGAAAATCACCAAGTGCGATTCCAAACTAGGTCAAAGGTCTTGTTTCAAGAGAACTAGAAACAAAAACCATTATTGTTGATTTCAAAGTTAAAAACATTTACAGAAAAGAATCAACAATAGATTTATCAAGATGAGAAACAAAATATGTAAATCTAAGTGAAATGTAACATAAAGTACTCAGATCTAAAATTTTTATAAAGCAAAAACTTAGATCTAAAATATGTTTAAGTTGGACACAAGATCTAAGAACTAAGAGGTTACAACATCAAACCAACTAAACAAACCAACTCTCAACCTCTCAAACAATCAAACACTCAAGGTTGTGCTTGGTATATATGGGACTTGAAAAGAGGTTTATTTTTTATTTATTTTTTTTATTTTTTTTTATTTTTTTTTTAAAACAAACCACAAATTTATTAACTAAGGTAGAAATGCCCTACCAAGGCTTATACAAGCTAGAGAAAAGGAATTAATAAACATATAAGAACTGCATTATTTGAAAATTTTGATGGATTGAACACCTTGCAGATCCATTTTGTAGTGGCCTCTAGCTGAGAAAGGAAGATCACTGGCTTGACTGAAAGAATAGTAACCTTTAGAATCCACTCCATGATTTGCTAGACTGTCTGCTACCTTGTTATTCTCCCTCTAAGTATGCTAAAATTTGACTTGAATCTTGTCTTGTAAGAGCTTGATTTCATAAAATACTTCAATAATGGACCAGGGAATCGACTTCGTAATACCATTAAGCATGTCAATCACCAATTTAGAATCAGATTCTACAATGATATTGTGAAGATTTAATGATATACAAAGTTTTAATCCCCTAAAGATGGCCAAAATCTCAGCTTTGTTGTTGGAAATAAAACCTTCAAAAGAGGAGAAAGCTTTGATAAGCCGACCACTGTGATCTCTGATTATACCACCTGATCCGAAAAAACCTGGATTCCCTTTGGAAGCTCCATCACAATTCATTTTAGCAAATCCATCCGGGGGTTTGATCCAATGGAAAATGAGAAAGGAATTTGGGACATAAGAGGCAACATTCAACTTGAAAGATTGGATGATGAAATCAAAGTTTCCGGTAGCGGACTTGAAGGTTTTATTATAAGCACAAGATTGGATAAGATCATAAACTTGATGAATAATATCCTTGGCTATCATTTTAGCACCATTAAAAACACATAAATTTCTGGAAATCCAAATTTCCCAAATTATAGCAGCAGGAACAATGCTAAAGATGAATTTGAGATAATCTTGAGTGGGATACCTTAACCACCAGGTCATAAGCGTCATGTGGAGAGAAGAATAAGAAATATGAACACCAAGCAGTTGAGCAAAGTGTTTCCATACTGATTGCGCAATAGGGCCATTAAGAAACAAATGGTGCATAGTTTCAGACGAATTATAGCAACAATGGCATCTGGACGCTAGACGTATCCCCATTCCTTGAATAGTTTCATCTAAAGGGAAAATATTGTGTAGACATTTCCAAAGAAATATAGATATTTTTTCCGGGATACCTGGATTCCAAATGAATTTAAACACGATAGATACAGGTTTAGCAGATCTGAGAATCTGCCAAGCAGATTTAGATGAGAACAAACCATCTTGAGTGGGAGTCCAATATGTGTTTCCATTGATGACAGTTGAAAATTGATCAGAGATGCTTTTAAATTTTTGAATTCTACGATGAGAGGCTGAGCCGATTTGAGTAACACCTCCCTTGTATTTAGCCCTGTATAGATCAGACCAAAGGCCAGGACTGGTTTTCAGGTACCAATTAAGCTGTAAACTGGCTGAATTACAAACATCTTCCATATTTCTGAACCCCAAGCCACCTTCTTCAATAGGAAAACAGAGGTCAGACCATTTTTTCCAGTGAAATTTAGAACCAAAATCCTTAGTATGCCCCCATAAAAAATTACTGAAAAGATTATGGATAATTGAAATGGTCTTTTTTGTAGGGTTTAGAGCTGCAATAGTATGAACTGGGATAGATGATAGGACAGAAGATATTAGAGTTCTTCTTCCTGGGAGAGAAAGAAATTTAGAATGCCAAGAATCGAGTCTAGCTCTAATTTTAAGGATCAGGTCTTCGAAATAGGAATGATTACTTCTCCCATAATAAATGGGACAGCTAAGGTATCTAATGGGAGGTTTTTTGAAAGATAGTTTAGAAATTTTGGCAATGGTTTTAATTGTATTGGATGAGATGGAGTGATGAACAGTGAAACTGCTTTTAGAAAAATTTATTAATTGCCCAGAAGAAATTTCAAATTTTTTTAGGAACTTGATCAAGTTATTGATGCTATGAGTACCCCCATTGTAGAAAAGAATAGTGTCATCATCAAACTTAAGTTACTTATGAGGGGACTGTTTCTAGGGAGAGAATAAGGTTTAATAAGGCCATTGGAAACAAGCTTATGCAGACCTTCATTAAAAGTTTCAGCTACCAAAACAAATAGACCAGGAGAGAGGGGATCCCCCTTCTTGAGACCTCTAAAAGACTTGAAAAAACCAGCGCTTTGACCATTGATAATAGTTGAAAACCAGTTATTTGAAATAACCCTCCAAATTCTATCAATCCATATTTCAGAGAAACCAAATTTTCTAAGGGTTTTAATGAGGAATAACCATGAAACTCTGTCATACGCTTTTGATAGGTCTAATTTGATGACAACATTAGAACCAAAGGTCTTCTTACCAATGTTCTGCATAAGCTCTTGAGCAAGAAGAATATTATCAGTCACTTTTCTACCTTTGATGAAGCCAGCTTGAGATAGGCCAATAATGGAAGGCAGAACTTGAGAAAGTCTTGAAGCAAGGATTTTTGTAATTATCTTGAAACAGAAATTACAAACGCTAATAGGCCTAAAATCTATGCAAACTGAAGGATTAGAGGTCTTTGGAATGAGGATAATGTTGGTGCTAGTCCAGCTTTTAGGAAGTTCACCACCTGAAAAGAAATAACAAACAGCATTTATAAGGTCAGTTTTGATGATTTGCCAAAACGTTTTGTAAAATATTCCATGGTAGCCATCAGGTCCAGGGCAGCCATTTTCATTAAGGTCTTGGATGGCACTCCAAATCTCCCCTGCATTTGGTATATCATCTAGCATGAAGATTTGCTCAGTGGATAAAGAGAGCTCAATATCTTGAATGATGTCATCTTCCCCATCAATGATATTAGCTTTAAAACTGTCTTCAAAGTAATCTACAAAAGGTTTTTGCACCCCTTCAAGATTTTCAATCCAAATCCCATCTTTATTTTTAACTTTGTGGGTCATTTGCTTCAATCTCTTGGCCTTGAAAGAGGTATGGAAAAGTTTAGAGTTAGTGTCTCCTTCCAAAAGCCATTTACCTCTCATTTTTTGCCTCCAAAAGCTTTCTTCCTTGCTAAGAGCTTGGAGAAGATTTGCTCTAGAAAGAGCTAGCTGGTCCCTATTAGCAGAAGTTGGGGAGTTTTCAAATATAATTTCCTTTGACAGCACCTCATCTTCAAATCTGGAACTTTCTTCAAAAACATTCTTATATGAACTTTTATTCCAAGACACTAGAGAAGATTTAAGTCTTTGAAGCGTGGTAGAGAATATTATGAGAGGGTTCCCAATAGCCTCAACATTCCAAGAATTTTCAATAACAGATTTAATGTCCCTATGCTGGCACCAAAGATTTAAGAATTTGAAAGGCTTTTTTATTAAATCAGATTGGGAAAGAATATAGAAAAGAAGAGGGCAATGATCAGAACAGGTCTTGTTTAAATGAGATAAAGAAAAGTTAGGAAAAGTACCACCCCACTCAATTGATGCTAGGCTTCTATCAAGTCTAGACCAAATTCTATCACTATCTTTATTATTGTGCCATGTGAACTTAGAACCAGAGAATTTAACTTCCAAAAGAGCAGTTGTAGAGATGAAATTGTTGAAATCTTCTACAGCCCTGAAGTCAATCTCCTGACCACCCAACTTTTCATCACTCTTAGTAACAATATTGAAATCTCGAGTAATCAACCAAGGCTGGTTATTTGAGATATTTTTGTGCTGCAACAAGCTAGCCCACAAATCAGTTCTTTCCTGTCTGGTGCATTTTGCATAAACAATGGAGATGAAAACTTCACACTGGATATGAGGATGAGTAATTTTGACTAAAATGGACTGGTCATCATTCAATAATTAAACACAGGTAGTTCCAAACCTCCAAAGAAACCAGATTTTATTATTGGAATTAGTCAATCCTCCATCAAAATTAATGGTTCTATGCAACTGATCAAGCTGATCCAATTTGGATTTAGGTTCTAATATGGCCATAAATGGAAGCGAATGAATCTTGCAAAGTTTTTTGAGTCTCCTTTTAGAGGGCTTGTTAGAGAACCCTCTAATATTCCAACATAGGAAATTTATCATTCAGAGACAGTAGGTGAAATACCTTTTGAGAAGTTGGAAGCAGCTTTAGTTAATCTCTTGAACATTGGATCAGGAGGCCTGCGTTTTGGAGGTGCTTTTTTAATCAAGTCTGCTTCAGGCCCAACCACAGTAATTTTTTGAAAAGCTAATTTCTTATCAATCTCTTTAGAGAAACAAAAAAATTCCTCTATAAAAGGGGGTCTAATTGAATGATCCACTTCAGTATCAGATAAGACAATGGGTTTCATCAAGGCATCTTGCTTTTTAGCTGGCAGGACAGTTCCTTTTGGAGAAAGCATAAGGTTATCCAGAATCATCATGTCAGAATTTTCTAGATCTTCATCTTGGATTTTATTGATAAATTTTTGGATGACTGGGTAAATTTTGTTTGGGTTTAGGGTCTTGATCAGAGTTTGGTTGGGAATATTTGATGGAATTGATTGGGCACAAAGGTCTTGAATAGGTTTTGGGGTAGGGTCTTGGATATTTTGAGGAGAAGGGATTGGTTCAATAGAGAGGTTAGTGGTGTTATGATCAGTTTTTGATGTATATTGGTTGCTATGAGGAAGGTTGGTTTGACTTGGGGATAAGTTTTTGGAGGATTCACCATTGGTAATGAGGGGATTCAAGGGTTTGGGTATAGGGATTTTTTTAATGGTAAATTGTTGGTTAGGTTTTAAAAGTTCACCATTTCTGGTGGGGCCACGGGTTTTTTGAGTGTTGGTATTATAGGGTTTAAAGTTTTTAGGAGGATTTGTTGCAGCATTACTTGTGGAATTTAGCAGATAGTTCTTCCTATCATGGCCTACTTTGAAGCAGTCGATGCAATATTTAGGGACATAGTCAAACAAATTTTTTTGCCAAAAACCATCTTCACCACAACCAATCCAAAGCCGATCAGGTTGCGTATCGAGCAAATCAATCTCAACGCAGACCCTAGCTATACTAGGTCGATTGATAGAAGCAGTGTAACTGTCCAGTTTTAATGGCTTTCCCACAACTTGAGCAATAGAAAATAAAGAAAATTTGGAGAAAAAATGGATAGGTAAGGATGGAAAAGAGATCCATATTGGGACGACAGAACTTTCTTTCTCAGGTCAAAAATTGGGAGACCATTTAAATGTCCTCATAGGGCTTCTACCAATGAACCATTGATTACGTAACCATAACCTTGTGAAATCTTCTTCATGGAACAAACGAATGAGTATATGTTTTTGATCCAATAACCCTACGGAAAAGGAAGCTTTAAGATTCATTGTGTGTAGGGTCTTAGAAATATCATCGAGGGGAGGCCTGCCATGGGAAAACTTCCCAACAATAGAAAACTTGAACGGGGCAGCCAATATATTGATATCTTGAGAAGAAAACTTAACAGCAGGTTCTCCTTTGTAAGAGGTAACTTGAATGAGAGGTATATCAGAATTTATGGATTCTTTCACCACACTTGCAAAGGATTTACTCCATGCAACTTGTGGATCAGGAGGTTTTGGATTCAACGTGGTGGTAGTAGCCGTAGCCATGCAAACACTATGGAATTAGGGTTTACGTTAGAGAGAGAGAGAGAGAGAGAGAGATAGAGAGAGAGAGAGAGAGAGAGAGAGAGAGAGAGAGAGAGAATATGTTGAAAAAAGAGGTTCAGGTTTAAAAAGGTTTAGACGATTTAGGGTTAGGTTTTCTAACTCTTTGTCTCTCTTTATGGTTTCTCTCTTTCTCTCTCTTTTCTCTCATCTCTCCCTACTCTTTCTTTTCTCTCTAAAAGGATGAAATGGCAAAAGTCTCTGATGGCTGAGGGTAAAGGTCCTTTTATAGGAGGCTGAGAAGAGTCGAGAATAAGGTTCAAAATTAATGGCTCAGATTGAGTCAAGAACTACACCAAAATGACAAAATTATCACCTTTCATCCGGTCACCCTTGTCAAGCTCATTGACCGTGACAACAAACACTCATTTTGTGTCACAGTCATTGACCTTGACACGACCGTGATAAAGAATTGTCACGGTCATTGACCGCGACAAGTCCGTGACAAATTTACTTGTCACGGACTTGTCACGGTCAATGACCGTGAAAATTATTTAAATAATTGTCACGGTCAATGACCTTGACACGACCATGACAATGTTTGCAGCAAAAACCCTTTCCCCCTTCTTTTTTCCCTCCCGTCGTTCCCTCCCTCTCTCTCTCTCGACGCTACTCTCTCTCTCTCTCTCTTCCATTTATATATATATATATATATATATATGTTTGTGTGTATATATATGTGTGTATGTGTGTATATATGTGCGTGTGTGTGTGCGGGGGTAGGGGTGGGGCAGGGTGGGGTAGGGGGTGGGGCAGGGTGGGGGTAGGGTGGAGGCAGAGTGGGGGTAGGGGTGGGGCAGGGTGGGGGTAGGGGGTTAAAAATGTAATATTATTTTGATACAACATTAATCTGTGTATGAGTTTCATAATTATAAATAATATCCAAACATATTGGATAACAATTTATTTTCATTCAAAATAAATAAGTAAATTTCTACAAATTTCATAAAAAACTGAAGGCCGACTTAATATGTGATTTAAGTGTGAAATAATCGCTATATACTTATACTAATGGAGAAAAAAACCATATATGGCGTTTTTTTATTTTTATTAGATGAAAAATAACACATATAGGTATCACATGACTTTATATCCATCAAATAAAATTTTACCATAAAATATCATTTTGTGGAAGGCAAGATCTATTACAATATATTTACATACCTAAATGATTTTTTTTAAATGACATTACAAAAAAAAACTACAATAAGGGTTAAAATGGCATCCGAAATTGCTAAAAGCATGAAAAATAAAATATCATTTAGTCTATGTTGTTGAAAAATTTTATCAAATTGGTGAGCCCTTCATATTTTAAAAATGTTATTTTTATTCCTATTTAACTTTTCTTTCTATACACCCCTAATTATATTTAAAGTTTAATAAAATAGGAGTTATTGAAAGAAAAGTGGGGTTTAAATAAATACACTTTTTTTTTAAAATTTTAGGTTCTGGTGCATAATCTTACTTTGTCACAATTAATTTATATGCCTCAAAGTTCTTTTATCACTCTTAGTTTATATTTGTGATAATACTTTATGAACCACAACTTTAGGTTCATTATTTTAGAACTTAAACATCAAGATACAGCTTAGATATCTTAACAAAACACATATCTAACATTGAATAGAGGTGGGGTGTGTGTGTGTGTATGTATGTGGTAAGTGGGTGGTGTGGAGGGAGGTGTGTGTGTGTGTGTGTATGTGGTGAGTGGGTGTGTGTGTGTGTGTGTGTGTGTGTGTGTGTGTGTGTGTATTTGAATTAACCCATGAATTTGTATTTTTGTATTCGAATTAATCCATGAATTTATTTTTGTATTTGAATTAACCCATGAATTTATTTTTGTATTTGAATTAACCCATGAATTTATTTTTGTATTTGAATTAATCCATTATATGAAACATACTTGAAATTAAATATAGTGCGCATAGATACTAGCCTTCTTGTTCTTATGCGTACGCATTCAATAGCCCTTAGACCCGTTCGAGAGTCATTACCCCTGTAATGAGATGCCTCGAATTGTCCCGTTTGGATAGTTTGAGACTGTATAATTTCTATATAATATTCTTATTGGCTTAAAGTTGTTACTTTTGGAGGAAGTTCTGCAGTCGTATCTTAATGTTCTCTGGGTACATACTAGATTGACAAGTGTGACTGTTATTTCAATTGACCAATTGAAATAACACTCACACCTGCCAATCTACGTCGTGTACTTGGAGAACTACGGGGATATGCTGTCGAATTTTTTTCAAATCGTAACAATGTGCATGAGTTGTTAAGTATATTACAGAAAAATGCAGTCTTGAGTGGGATAGGAACACTTAGCCTTTAATAGGATAATTAAATGATGGGATAATTAAATAAAACATACTATAAATCTCAGTTTTGTTTACCTTTAATAGGTGTTTAGTTGTGGTAGTTGTGATGGGATATCCCAAATACAAAGAGTGGATGGCTGAGACTAATAAAATGGGGGATGCGTTTCGCAGAGGTGCTAACGAATTTTTGAAATATGCAAAGAGATGTCGTAATGATCAAGAGTTTCCGTGTCCGTGTGCTAGGTGTAAGAATTGTATGGTGTTTGAGTGGAAAACAGTTGAACTACATTTGTTAAGATCGGGTATGCAAGATAGTTATCGATTTTGGAGTTTTCACGGTGAATTGAAAGTTCCTTTTGTCCCCGACCAACCTTCACAACAACCTTCAACAAGTAGAATAGATGTAGAAGGGGATGACGTAGATCATAATATGTTAGAGGATTTAGTTGATGATACGTATGGAGTTTATGAAGTAGAGGAGAATGAGGTTACATGTGATATAGAAGATTCAAGTGCTCGTGAAGATAACACGATAAACATGACGATGACTACCAAAGTTTAAAATTTAAGGCGACCCAACCGTTATACTCTGGTTGTGAGAAAGATCAAACAACTTTACATGCCATGGTTGGTTTTCATAGTTTGAAGACGCAGTACAGTTTGTCTGGCCATAGCGTGACGCGATTTCCGAAACGGGTGAATGGCTTATTACCCAAGGTGAATAAACTTCCAAATAGCTATCCTGTTATGAAGAACAGTTTGAAAGGTTTGGGAATCAAGTATAAATCGATTCATGCTTGTGTGTATGACTGCATACTATACCGAAAGGTGTATAAAAATCTCGATCGTTGTCCAGTATGCGATGAACCTAGATATGTCCAATCTACTAGTAAGGAAGGCACAAGATCAAAAGTGCCTCAAAAAGTATTGAAATATTTTCCCGTTGGGCTTAGATTAAAGAGATTTTTCACAGTACCATGAATTGCAGAGGCAATGACTTGGCATGCTAGGGGAAGAAGTAGGGGGTAATATCATGCGTCATCCTATTGATTCAACTGCTTGGCAGAGGATGAATTTTGAGTATCCCGGTTTTCTCGAGAACATCGCAACATTCATTTGTCTATATCAACAGATGGTTTCAATCAATTTGGAAATCTAAGAACCAATCAGAGTGTATGTCCAGTGATCCTAGCCCCACTCAGCCTCCCTCCTTCACAGTGTATGAGACCTGAATTTTTGATGATGGCTTTGCTGATACTTGGGCCAAAGGCACCAAGTGATGACATTGATATCTACCTGGCTCCTTTGGTAGATGAATTAAATGAGTTGTGGGAAGAGGGTGTGCAATCATTTGACTCTTTTAGAAAAGAAGAGTTTACGCTGAGAGCTATGTTGATGTGGGAAATTCATGATTTTCCAGCTTATGGGACATTATTCGGATGTGTAGTACATGGTTATTTGGGGTGTCCTATTTGTGGAGAGGAGACTGAATCTCTTCGTCTATCCTCTAGCTTAAAAAATGTATACCATTTCCACATGAGGTTTTTACCCCCAGCTCATAGTTTCAGATTTGAGAAAGGTTCTAATTTTTTATTGGGCGGAGTTGAACATAGGCTACCGCCGAGACAACTTTCGGGTTCAGAAATTGAAAGTAAATCTTCTGAATGTGACCCAAATATGCCAGGTAAGAATCCCAAATTTAAGAATGTCAAGCATAAGAAGACCCCAACTGGGAATGAAACTGAGATAAGAAAGGCATGGTCTCGAAGGTCAATTTTATTTGACATGCCTTATTGGAAGAATAACCCGGTGCGCCATGTATTGTATGTGATGCATGCATAGAAGAACTTCGCTAAACATATTGTGTGGGTACTTGCGTTGGGGGGAGTCATTCGAAGGATGGAGAAAATGCACGAAAAGACCTTAAAACGTTAAAACTTAAGCCCCAACTATGGTTGAAAGAAGATAGTAGGGGAAGGACAATAATTCCCCCTGGTGCGTTTACTTTAACGAGTGGGGAAAGGAAGGTACTTCTAGACACAATATATAATTTGAAGGGTACATCTACTTTTTCGTACAACTTGCAAAGGATTGTGAATTATGCTACTCATGATTTACATAAGTGTAAGTACCACGATTGGCATGTGATCATGAAATTGGTTCCTCTATTGTTTAAGCACTGTTTCTCCAAGCACAAGGATTTGCGTATGGCTATTATGCAAATTAGTATTACCTTCTCCATCTTGTATGAGAAGGTAGTGAATCGAGAACACATAGTGGCCACAAAATTGGCTGTAAACAAAGAGATTTATGTATTAGAGAAGTACTATCCCCCAACATTCTTTGACATAAGTGTTCACTTGTTGGTACACCTATGCAATGATGCACTTATTTGTGGTCCGGTTAGATATCGGTGGATGTATCCGTATGAAAGATTGATGAAAATTTTTTAAGATTACGTAAAGAATATGCGATATATTGCAGGATCAATTGCAGAGGAATACATCACCGTGGAGTCATCAATATATACTCAGGAATATATGCCTGACTCGACCAGCGTTGATGACACTGATGAATTTGTCGATGATGGTGGTAATGTGATGGCAAAACGAGTGAAATTAACGAGTTTGCAACATGAACAAGTAGCTCGTTATCTATTTGACACACATGAAGATGTCGAAGAATGGAAAAAGTAAGTTTCGATTATTATAATGTTTAACATTATTTTAGATTATTTTAGATTATTTTATACATGATTAATTTTGTAATATGAAGTAAATATGAAACCTGTGAGAACAATAAAAGACAAAAAACAATGGTACAATCAGAGAACGAATTTAGGCTATGGTTGACACAAGAGGTAATTATAAGGAAAACAGTCATTATATAACGTTACATTACACTCAAATTTTACCACTAATATAATTAATTTATCTATATTCTCAGCTCCTAAAGATGGGTGATGCGACATCAAGGCTTGCTCATCTAGCCACTGGACCTTTGTTCGCGGCACAAGAGTACAAAAAGTATCGATTGAATGGTTATATTTTCGGTGCTAAAGTGTACGAGGAAAGTACAAATGTACAGAACTCGGGAATTTCATACAAGGCTCTTACTTTCTTTCGAGCGAGCGCAAAAGATAAAAACCTCGTTGAAGCTGAAATGACTTACTATGGTGTAGTCCAAAATATATTTGAATTGGATTATATAAGCTTCAAAGAGGTTGTATTTTACCGTGAATGGGTAAGAGTTGAGGATAAAAATGCTTGTAAAGTTGATCCTGTCACCAATTTGATCATGGTTGACTTGTCCATGTTGAAGAGAAACAACCATGTGAGCGATAAGCCGTTTGTTTGTGCATTTCAAAAGGGTAAGCAAGTGTTTTACTCAGAGTATATCAACAACGAGCCGTGGTCAATTGTCCAACACGCGCCAAGGAGTCTAAATAGTAGTGTGGATGACTTGGCTGCTCCTACCGAATATCAATCCATTTTTTATGATAACCCGAATTTGAAAGAATTTTTCAATTTGTAATAAATATTTCAATTTGTACCGAAACATCCATTTTTAATGCTTTTAATTAATCTGCACTTTATCATTTTCACTCTTGTGTAGTGTGCGTGTGTGGAGAGGAGATTAATACATAAATATTTCAACTACATATAAGTTTTGTTTATACTAATCCATGAATATACGCTTCTTACCTTTAATAGGTGATTAGTACATAGTTATTTGGGGTGTCCTATTTGTGGAGAGGAGACTGAATCTCTTCGTCTATCTGAACACTAAGAAATGCCATAATCCTATGGAGCGATGCTCTACAAATTCCTCCCAACCATTATGTAGCCAAACATCACCAGTTGAAGTTGTCAATTCCACTTTCCATACCCCACCACTTGGAAATTCTAGCAAAACATGGGAGACCATTGAAAGGTGGAATTGACAACTTCAACCGCTAATTTTTGGCTACACAACGGTTGGAAGGAATTTGCAACGCATAATTCCATAGGGTTATGGTATTTCTTAGTGTTTAGATATGAAGAGAATTATATTTGACACGACTACCCGAGGTACATTAGTTGGAAGGAGGTGACATATGAGCTCAAGTTAGTTATTTGAGTGACACTACAGGTAATGTATTTATATTTATATGTCAATTTTGATTTCGATTTCAATTACGATTTATATTTATCTATATTTGAGGGGCGGATACTAATTTTACTTTATTTCAATTAAGGGGACAGGGATTGGCCCTGAGGGTAGGCCACATATGCTCTATACTTATGTGGCTATTCGGACGAGAAGGGAAGGATAAGGAGGTGTCCCCGAGCGTCGCGGTACAAAATCTCTTTTCCATGCAAATAGTTTGTAGATTTGAGATAATTGATGGTGATGTTGTTTCTTCTTAAATAGTTTCTATTTTGAATATATATTTGCATTATCTTTCATTTGTTTGGATATATGATGTTTGGAACAGGTACAACGTTTCTATAACAGGTACAAATATACTGCTGGGCAGTGGCAGTGGCCATACTGCCCAACAAATTTTTTTTAAATTCTGCCCAGAATTGTCACGGTCATTGACCGTGACACGTCCGTGACAAAAGTTGTCACGGACTTGTCATGGTCAATGACCGTGACATTTTTTTAAAAAAGGGCCACGGTTATAAACCGTGACAAATGTTTCACGATCATTGACCGCGACACGATCGTGACACAAAACGCGAGGTTTGTGTCAAGGTGAATGACCGTGACAAAAAAATTTGTCTCACCTCGAAATGTCACAGTCATTGACCTTGACAAGTTGGATTTGTCAAGGTCAATGACCTTGACAATTCGGGAGATTTGGTGTAGTGAAGGTTTAATGACTTTTATCCAAGGGTTCACGATATGCGGTGATTAAAACTCTCCTGACTGGTTCATATGAGGCTCACATGGTTGATGAAAGAGCGCATGCAGATCGTTGATAAAAATGATCCAAGGGATGTAAACAATCTCTGGTTTACTCTCTATAAGGAAACACAAACTCAACCAATCAGAATGCAACAGATGTTGCGCAAACATAAGATAACAAACGCGCATCCAAAATATATACAAAACGCACCATGAAGTCTCAGTCGCTTTCGGATTCTACCCAAGCAAACATTCATCCAATATAACCACCAATACATAATTGCAGATTGACCCCAAAAACTTTTAAAAACAAATTTTAATTAATAAAACCTTATTTTAAAAGATTATAAACTCCCAAAAAAATAATAAAAAGCAATTTTAGGGATTTAAACACACTCAGTATATATACACACAATTATATGCAATACGAAATGTATGAGATCAATTCTACTATGTGTGAGTGTTGGTAATTTTGTCTAGATCAATCAAGCAAGAGGTATATAATAGCAAACCAAACTTTGGCGTTCTTTGGTTTCTAGGATAGACACAATTTTGTCACAATTTCCAAACTAGATGAACACTTATACAATACAGACTCAAGTAAGTCAAGAGTATAAGGTGCTTCAGAAGGAAAATACCTTTGATAAAAAAGTTCCCAAAATTTTATTATAGTTAAAGTATCTCTCTGTTCAGATGTGGTGACATACTCCCACCATTGAAGAGCTACACCTGATAACTTAAAGGTGGCTAAAAATTGTGTCTGCACCTCACTACACTCAACCATACGAAGGTGCCTCTGTATTCTATTCTTCCATTGACTTGCGACCATTACATCAACTCCCCCTGCGAACTCTGGAAGATGCCCCTCACTAAATTCTTCCTTCACTCTCTCCCATAAGGACAATCCTAAATGGGGTTAGGCTGCTCGACCGGCAGATTGCTGTGCCATCGTAGAAATGGCAGTACTTACTGCTTGTGCCACAATATTGGCAACGTCATCAGTAATCATGTTCCTTTGAGGCATTTGGGGTTGCGCTTTTTTAGCCCCTTTATTTTCCCTGCCTGATCGACCTCCCTTCGGTGGCATCTGAAACAAGAACAATTGTATCAGAACACCTTTCAAATATTTTCATATCGCAGAAGAAATATGGACGTATGAATATAACCGTCCTAACAATAAGTTTGTACATCAAGAACGCTTACGAAAGATCGTAGTAACGCACACAGATCCTAAAGACACTAGGACCTGATGCTCCGATACCATCTGTGACAACCCGCTCAAAATAATAATGGGTGGCCAACACTATACTACATTTAATTAGGTATCCCAGAGGGCACAGTCTCAACATCAACTGACAATACTATATAATATAAGGCTAACTACTCGAAATCATTAAAAGTTCATTGTCAAAAATTTTAATACTTTTATTTAACAACAAAAACAAAACCAATAATACACATCTAACTATGATGAGTGATAAGTGCAAACTCCATTTATATAAAAGAGTGCAAAACAATGTACACCAATTCTAAACAATGAAATCCCCGATTATGTTGTCGGGTAATAGACAATACAATAATCTAAGAGAAATGGAATATGAACGTGTTAGTCTAGAACACTTGAGTACTAACTCAATATACAAACTGAATCCTAATTAAGATATACAAAAATAGGAATCGACTAAAACAAAGTGCCGCGACAGTCCTCTATTACCACAGTTCCACGAATACCCTGGACGGATGTACATCAAAGGCGTCCTTGTAGAGGAACACCTGAAGTAATACCATATATATACATGGAGGAGAAAATATAAACGGGTCAGATCCCGAGTTGAAAACATTTTATAGCAAGTGTATTAAAATGCATAACAATTATAAATGCATTATTACATGATTTAATGCAATCGAACTCTCCATACAATTCAACTCGCCTCTCAACTAAAGCGCGCACTAAACATATGCACATGATCTCCAAATGGATGCCCAATTCTATTTAGGTAAAAGAATCTAACTTAAACCCAAAGGAAATATTTAATTGAAATCATCTAACCTATCTCACAATCTACACTTATCTTCATTATTTAATTTATATACATTAACTTAAATGTTATCGTTATCTTTGTAATGTTCATTTGTTGAACTTATAAAGTTACACAGTCGTCCTCATAACCACATCATCACAATACATCGACATTCTCAATTACTAGAATTTTATATTCTAGTGATGCCGTTATATGGCATGTAAGCATATACGTAATATTATATATGAGTTATTAGCATCAAGAGTTAAGGAAAAAACTCTCCCCGATTCTCAACACGGCACTACGTTTCGTGCGTGGGACGTCTCGCCAAAGCGAAATCCAAACAAGGAACCCCCCCCCCGTTACACTAATCCTGACCGTATTGATCCTCGAGGCTCATTAGGACCTCACTGCATGATGCATATAATTAAAATTATTATGCAATTTTAATTAATTAATATGCCCAATTCTCAACAGTACACGGCGTTTCATGCGTTGGACGTCTCACCGAAGAAAAATCCAATCAAGGAACCCCCCGTTACACTACGCCTAGCACTATCGATTGTCCAGATAGGTGATATATAAGTATTAGCATTAAGGACTAACTTATCACCAAGTTCCAACATTACACTGCGGTTCATGCGTGGGACGTCTCGTCCAGGCAAAATTCAAACAAGGAACCCCCAGATACACTAATCTTGGCCATGTAGGTCATTGAGGTCCATTATCCCCTCGATACCCAAGTAAAAGCACAAGTAAGAATAACCATCCAAGCGAGCTATAACTCGAAGGACGCAGGCTCAGATGCTATCATCTTCCAGTTGCCCATACATCATAGCAAACTGGGGCCACCTGGTGGGGTTCAACAGCACCCACCTCGTGATCAACTCATGCACACAATGTCCCGGGAAGCTGTCATAGATCCTAACTGGCGAGTGATAACGACACATACCCACGAATTCTCACCCCAAAAATAATAAATATATATGTCATTTGGTGACAACCATGGATGACTATGACCTGGGGAATATTTACAAACTACTCATCGAGTCAGGGTGCTCACCCTCAACGCACGTAACTTCCCATTGATAGCAAGGAGAGGGTATGCCTAACAATGTATATATACCATCATATAGGGTATAAATACATCCCACATAATAAATATATACAATCATATAAGGTATACCTTCCACATCATTTTCATTTTCATTACACGATCTTAGGCGCAATAAATTTAATGTCATTGTTTAGTATATCTCTCTCTTGATACAGTAATCGTCAATTCTCACATCTATTCCCCACTTAGTATACACTATATTATTTGTCACTTGAAGCTCACGTGTCGCTTCTAATATGAATTGTCTCTCAATTCTCTTTAAGTTAAGGATATTCTTTATCCTAATGCACCTGAATGTACATGTATAATTATCCCTCCATGATAGGGTTCAATTCATTTTATCAACCTTCGAAGTTAACCGATTTGGGATGTGATCGTAAGATCCAATATCTCTAAATTAATCTCATTCTTTAATATAAATATAATTGTCATCTCAAAATGGAATCACTAAACTAAGGTGGTCTTCCCCACTTAGAGCATACCAAAATATCTAATCGGTATTCCTTAAATTTAGTCAATAAGACTTCAATAATTTCTTATAAGGGAAACTCTCTAAAAGTCTCCAAAACAGAATCCAAATAACTCCTATAGAGGTTCCAATTGATAACCTCAAGCAAAACGGGATGAAATTCTCCCTAAAAAAACTTCACTCAAAAAGCCCTGTTTTCGAATTGACTCGGGGCAATTCCGAATCGATTCGGCCCAGCGAATAGATTAGTCCAGGAAGACGAATCGATTAGGTTCATCAGAACTGGGACTCTGTCTTAGGCCGAATCGATTAGGTTGGGGTCCGAATCGATTCGGTCACTCAGAAATGGGCACTGCATATTTTCGAATCGATTCGGTAGGAGGCCGAATCGATTCGGCCCTTCAGAAAACTCGAAAATGGCTACTTTTTGTAAGCCTAAAATACCCAAAATTCATTTTAATAATTTCTCTCCATTTCTCTTCAACCAAATCACATATATATCATCAATAATCATCCTAGAACATATAAACCAATCTCTATCCTCAAATCAAAGGTCAACATATTTAATTAATAATTATACCCAAAAGTTAGGTTTTGTTAAAGTAAACCTAAAACCCATAAATTTCATCCACAAATCATGAAATAAATGGTACATAACAATTATTTATCAAATTTAACCACTTGACTCGGGTTCGTAGGGTCTGAATCCGCCTTGAGATCGCGTATTGGCCGAAAAATCTCCATTTTCTCTCTCGTTTCGCCTTCTTTCTCTTCTTTCTTCTTCTTTCTTTCTTTATCTTTCTATTTCTCTTTCTCTTTCTCTCTCCCTCTTTGGAGAAATAAATCTCCCATAGTCTTAATAATCCTTTCTCCCAAATGTACACAACTTTAAATGATAATACACACTTTAAATGACTCGGTAACTTTAATTCCAGTCAAACGGTCCTAATTTATTTCGGAACCTAAATAGACCCCAAGTACAGTCATTTCGACTTTCTCGACCCTTCCGGAAACAATGGTACCCTCAGAATTGCCATTCGACACACTTTCTAACGACTTCAAATTTTGACCTCAATTGCCAATTTAATTATTCTTCAAATAAAATAATATTTATTTCTCCCAAAATAAATAAATCATCGTCTCCAAGACCTCGGGTTGTTACAATCTACAATTCAAAATCAAGGTTATCATTTTTTTATAAATAAAAGACGTTGTTATGATATTGGGGTTTTTACTAATTAGTCCCATTTACTAAGTATGCTTTTCAATAGGTCCTAACATTTTATGTTCGCTCCATCAGGTCCCATGAAAAAAGATTTTTGGTCCAGTAGGTACTATTTGTAAACATACGGTGAATATTCACTATATGTACAAATAGGACCTATTAAGAAAAAAAATGTTGTGATAGGACCGATCAGGAAATATTTCATATAAATGGGACTTAATATGAATATCCCATATGATATTCTTATAGAATAACCCTAGAGTGTTTATGTGTTAGAACAAACTAAACCCTAAAGTTTATATGATTAAACATTGCACGGTTTCAATAGTTGACGTTATTTTGATTCTATTTGATTTTACATATTAAGTTAAACTTCATCCATTTTACGTGATACCTGATTTAAAATCTAAATTCAAAGTATCTCCCATTTCAAAAAGAAAAAAAAATGTCTCCTAAATTTGAAATTGAAATTGAAGCACCAAAAATATTGTTAGATAAAAATAAGTGAGTGAAATGTCATAAATAGTTATGTCTAAAATAAGTCTAAAGAAGATAAACTTTGAAATGGATTTTAATAACTTTTATACATATTCAAAGCAAATTTTTTTGTGATAGAATCACAAGGCGTTAAAACAGTACATAAATGACAAAAAGGGTATCTTATTTCATGTAAATAACCCCTGTATATTTTTAGAGTACAAGTAAGGGCCTTTTCATTACGTAATTTGGGCACTTTAGACTAAGTAAAAGTTTATCTATTTACTATTAATGTATTCTTTTAAAACTATACTCAAAATAAGTGTGGCAAGAGTAAATAAATTAGTAACTTGAACTGAACACACACATTTCCTTGATTTTAATAGTTCCATGTATATTACGCAATTACAAATGACATTTTAATTTCTTATTGAGTTGATGACACATTGAACAAAAAGAAGAAGACATGTGCACGATAATCGACTAAATAACATTAATGGGTGATTGACATGTTCATATAACATTACCATCACAATATAGAAATTCCCCACCCATTATTTGAATTGAAATTTAGAGTAAGATGTAAAATAATACTTTACGTTAATAAAGAGCAAAATCAGTAAAACAATGTTATAAAAAATTAGGAGGAAATATTTTTTTTAAAAATTAAATAGAATGCCATTACTATAGAGAGTAATAAAATTATTTTTTACCAAATCTTGAGTTCCTAAACTATAAATCCAAAGGGCCCTTACGGTCATCCTATTTTTAATACTGATTGCAGGTAGGAAAGCCTTCAAAATTGGACATGTCTACAGAAACAAAAATAATGAATGAAAATCAATGGAGTATTCAAAATCAAGGATATGATTATCTTATAAAGAGAAGACATAGCTATGAAATTCTAATAAAAACAAAAATCCAGGTATCAAATGAGATTGACTTCGAAATAACACTGCAGTGCCTATATATTGGATCTAAAAACACACTGAGTTTTCTAATTGAAGCTTTTTTGTTTATATTTGATTTTACCTCTTATGTTGAACTTCAACCATTGTGTGTGATACCTGATTTTTACATCCGGATTCAAAATTACGTCACCAGTTTCAGATAATAAGATTCTCCTAAATTTGAAATTGAAGTTGAAGTACCAACAAATGTTAATGGACAAAAAGAGAGTGAAAAGAGATAGGAGTGTGTGTGGTGACCGGTCAATGAAAGGATTTAGTCTAAAATAAAGATAAAGAAGCTAAACTTGGGAAAAAAATTATAATGTATATACATCTTCAAACCAAAATTTCTCTTATTGAATCAATAGTAATCAAAATATTATGTAACTGATAAAAGGGTGTTCTAACTGATACAACCAATCTGAGACATACAATGACAAAACATTATAATTATATATAAGATCAGAACCTCATTCCTCATTAATGTAAATTCTTATGCATGATTCGTTTTTAGAATCATAAGGTTTTTTTGAGCAATTACAAAATGATAAAACCAAAAACTTCCTATCAACTAGTGGGGGTTAAAGTGGCGCACTAAACGAAATTATAATTAAACATGAGTGAAGAAGTTCCCATTTTATAGTATTGTGTGATAAATTAGCACAGGAAATGAGACCAAATGACTCCCATGAAAGGGCTTGCAAGGTAATTAAATTAAATAAGTGTTTTACAATGAGGATCAAAAGATGATATCAGAAAAATATCATCTCATTACATCTTATTAAATTTAATGGGTTTTTTAGAATGAAATTCATATTCATAATATGTGTAAATTATGTACCGTAATATACAACATCATTGCAAAAGGTTTTTCACTTCCCCATCTTCTATACGACCTTTGAACAAATAATCCAAATACAACATAACACCATTAAAAGGTGAACTTTCTTATGAAAAGAAAAATATTAATCAATCATGGTATAAATAAATAATATCAAGGAAACACCATTTCTTTGAGAGGCCTTTTAGTCCAGGAGTAAAATTAAAACGCTGCATTGTAATAATACTCCACGTGGAATCACATCAAAGGGAGCTTTAGTCATTATTAAATAGTATTAGATACCAGAGTGTTCATCTCTCAGTTAGAGAATAAGTACAGAAGATCAAAAGTGGGAAAAATAAGGATGGCCTACACTTATTGCACCATAAAATGTCGATGCCATCATTTGGGACCAGAAAATGCAACCGCACATGACATGATCTACGAGTGGGTATGTCTCGTCAACAATAGAATAATAACTTCCACTAGTTAGTGCTTTGTTATCGTCGTGGGTATCTCACGTTATCACAATTATATCATCATCTACTTCGTCTGCTGGTCTAATTATTGGTATTGGCTCTCCTATTTTTTTAGTTTTGGTTTATTTACAAATTTGCCATTTTGGCTCAAACCTATAAATACAAGTGTTATTTCCAAGTTTTGGGAGAGGACAAGTTTGAGTTCTATTTTGAGAGTTATCAATGACAAAGAGAGATAGAGAGCTACTTTGAGCAAGGTGAGTTATTGAGGTTGGTTAGTGATTGACTTTTGAGAGAGATAAGTGAGGTGTGTGTATGTAACCATTGGTTCCTAGCCATTTATCTATAAAAGTAGATATCCTACCATTTGTGGATGTAGCCCAAAGCTTGGGTGAACCACGTAAATTGTTGTTTCTTTGATTTTTTGTTGCCTATATGTTCTTATTGTCACTTCATTGATGGTTGGTTGATTTGATTGGGAGTTTGCACAGTAGTTCATTTACGGAACAATGTCTTGGGTGTTTTCCGCATACCAAGTGTTTGATAAAATTCCCGAGTGAGTTTTATCGTCTTGGTCGCTAGAGATAGTCTTACTTTAGAGCAACAAGTGGTACCAGAGGTTTGGTTGCATTGTTTGCCCGATATTTTGGTTCGAGGTTGAATCAATTTTGGCAAAACTTTTGTTTTTGTTCCAAATGACAGAGAATGTGGAGAGTACTCGAGAAAAAACCTCTACGAGTGGTGGCTCTAAGAGATGGGATCCAAGTTATGGATCAAGTGGCTCAATGAATATGGACATGAAGGATTTTTATGATAAGATCAATTTCGAGTTACAGCAAAGACGAATGTGAGGAGTTCTTGTCCAACAGAGGTTGCAATTAGCATTGTTGGGTGTAGAGGGACGATCAGTAGGCATGACCGGTGCCGAGTGGATTGACATTGATCAAAGAGTTGCTTCGTGTATTGAGATTATTATCATGGATGATGTGTGGAATAACGTGATAGCAGAGACCACGGCTAAAGGGATGTGGGGTAAGCAAGAAGAGATTTATTTGGGATAGTCATTGTCAAATAAATTGTTCCTTAAGAAGAAATTATTCAATATTGAGATGAAGGAGGATGAGGATATGATGAAGAATATCATTGTTTGTAATGCCTTGATAAATGACTTGAACCGGATAGACATTCAATTCATTGATGAGGATCGAGCATTGTTATTGCTTGCATCATTTTGGGTTGTGTGGCCTATGTCCCAAAGTAGCAAAAGAATTTGAAATCCATTAACCGTTTGGATTCCAATGGTTGTCAGGTGTCCGTGGCGGGTCGAGTCTTGAAAGTCACACACGGTTGTATGGTCCTAGCGAGGGGAGAGGAGATAGATGGGTTGTATCATCTAAATCAGACTTCAATGAAGACGGGGAAGCGGTGTGCACAAGTGATCAAACGTTCGAGGCATGTCTCGTTTGTGAACAAAACGGAGACATTGGGTGCTAGCTTTCCGAGAGTAGACGGTAGTGATGGGAAAATACCTACTAGTGGAGGGGATGGATCGAAGTCCCCCTCCAGGGCCAATGGGTAATGTTGACTTGGTTTTGTTACACACATGCATTGGCCGATTGGAATCGAGGAGGTGTATGACTCTGGTGGATTCTAGGTGTGCGTAGCTAGTTCAAGTAAGGTCGATGGGCGATTGTTTGCGAGCATTGGAAAATGGGAGTCTTTCGTGACAAAGACTTGGTACATCTTTCGAGGGTGAGATTTGGAGGGTGTGAGAGGTGAGTAATTTTCCCTCTCAACCATGGTTAATTTCTCAAGGAGGAAGATGGTGCTAATGTGTTTGAATGTTTTGTGTAAAGAAGGTGTATGCTATATGTATTGTGTGGGGGTGTAATCACCGGTTGACATAAGGAGATAGCTTCACCGTATGGTTCGATGGGAAGCATTCGTATGCATGAGATGGGGAGTTCTTAGTTTAGAACCTGGTTCCTCGGTGGGTGGAGTCGTTAGGAGTCTTGGAGTGAAGACTTGCGGTATCTAACTTCATGGTTAAAGTTTGGGGTGGCTTAGCTGTGACACCCCGACTAATTAAATACCGGGTAGCTACTCCTTTATTAAATTAAATCAAAAAGCCAAGTTGGCTCAGTTAATAGCATCACTGTCGAAAACATTTTATTATTACTAACCACCTAGTATTTAAAAAGTAAGTTGCCAAATTTTAATTAAAGTCTGATTAACATGCAAAAAGTGTAAAGAAGAATAATAACACCATTCACCAAAATGAAGTAAAAAGAATAACCGTCACATGATATAAATAAATCTGGAGGAAAACTCCTCACATCACAATCCAACAACTGAAGTAAATAACGAAATACTGAATACTGGATGAATACATGCCAAAGTCTGAAAACTGAAATGGAAATGTATCTAATAGAATTTGGGCAGCATGCCCTACAACTGAGGAATACTGAATAAGGAATCCAAATGATATAAGTGTCTATGAACAAATCCCCGTAGCTTCCACAAGCAGCTACAGCTCGTCATCAGAATGAGAATCCTATGCATGGTGACCTTGTGGCTGGGCACCTAAAATGGTTTTACAAAAAGATAGATTTGAAAGCAAACGGGTCAGAGCCCGAATGTGGAGATATTTTAAAAACCTGCAAGTGCTTTAAAAACATTTAAAATAGTATATGCAAAACACATGTTAGGACGTGCTCTCACATTATATACTCACCTCTCGTCTAACTGTGCACTCCTAACATTCCTGTACCCATTCATGTGTTATCTCATAACTATCTAAAGAGTTTCTAACACTTCTACTCGGTTCACGTTATAAGTTCCAACCTTAACAATTAAATAGAGAGTCCAACTTTAATTCCCGGATTCCCAATTATTAACTAAACTATTTATTGATAAAAGTTCCCTTTTTATCTTTTCAAAATATTAACATAACTATACTCACAATTTAACATAGTAAGTTCCTTCTCATTTAACCGTATATTTTCACATCATAAATATACAATACAAGCACCCAAAGGCTAAGCTGCGGTGCACACATACTCTGCTATCCATCCCGGTACATCACGTACATAAGGATCACGCATTCGGAATCTCTCAGGAATCGTTCAGATAACAACATCACAAATAGTGGAGGCGAACACAATCACCATCACATGGGTCACGCACATACCTACGCTCCCACGATCAGCAAAACTTATTAACATCTCAATAAGTCCTTCAATGACCTATGTTCATCGAGGTAACCAATCTAAATCCGGTCAACACAAGGATAAGAAGGCCCTAAGCGAAGGTAAACCTCCCGTGATAGCAAGTATGGTAGGTATGTCATACACAAAAAAATTATATACTAAGAATTAACACATCTTAGATATCTCATTATTAATAAAGGTATACTCTACTTCATTATACCATTATTCCAATTCCATATATTTCAAGTGCCCCGATAATATATAAATTAAATAGTCGACACGTCTCACGTCGTGATTTCTTAAACTTAAAACCTATCTCAAATAGACTATTAAGTTCCCATAATTCCCATATATAACATATTTATACTTAAGGTCTTTACTTCTGCCCCAAACCTTATTCCATCAAATTATTCAAATTTGCACTATTTGCCCAAATATTATCTCACGTAACGAATTTCATTAATTTAGAATAATTCCTCAAATTAAATTCCAATTAAAGTCCAATCTCATAATCATGCCTACTGGTCTTCCCTAAGGTTAAGGGTATTCACAATGTCTCCAATAATATTATCCAAGGGTTAACACCATTAAAATTCAATTAGGGAAAAACTTTATTCATTCTGGGAAGTTCGATGGATCGACCTTTGCCTTCGATCGATCGATGGTGGTCGATCGATCGACTGATGAATGTCGATCGATCGATTGCACAGGTATGGTTACGGACTGCTTCGTTTTGCAGTTACAGTTTCATCCCAAAACTCCATTTTTAAGCATGAAACTCCAAGATAAGGTTACTCTAACATTATACTAACATCCTACAATTGTAATAACATTCTAAGTCCCATAATTCATCATTTAAAAGCTTAGTTTAGATCAAAACTACATCAAAATAATTTCCAGAATTCTTCCATTCAAGAACATCATCAAACTTCTTCTAATTCCACTTTTAGATCATCAAGGTTCTGTTTATAACATATAAATTCGTCCAGAATATACTACATGCAATTCCTATATAAATCATGGTCTTTAACTTTCAATTCATGGGTCTAATTTATCTCCAAAAATCAATTTCGAAAATTCCTAAACATGGAAACATATCTTGAATTAAAAGAGTTTAAATCACTTGCCTTAATTTATCTCAGAATTTGGTGTAGAATATTGAAGTTAGGTTGTTCTCCCTTTGATTTTCTGCAGAATTCTCTTCCTTTTCTCTCTCTCTCTCAAGCTCTTCTAAAGGTTGAAGATGATGGAGTATGGAGGTGTGTTATGGTTTTTGGAAGTTGGAATGGTATATCAACTTCTCCCGTAGCCCATATTGACATATAGTGTGGTTAGTGGGTTAAGTGGGTTGAGGAAATAGTAAGATTGAAATCTCTATTTTCGTCACTTTTTAATTCCCAAAAATGCAAATTACCAAAATGCCCCTATAAGTTACCGGTATGACCCAAAAATGCCCCGGGACTCAAATTAAACCCCCGGCTAGTGTTTTCTGACTATCTCGACCCTTCCGGACGCTTTGGCGCACTCAAAATGACCATACGGTTAATGGAACTAAAATTCACTTCTTAATTTAACAACAAAATACCATGACGTGGCAGTCACACGCGTCAAGCAAAATTCCTAAATTGTCGTATTTCAACTACGTGACAATTTCAATATTACCAATAATCATATAATGCCAAGTATACACATTATAATAAAATACTAACTCACATCTCGTTAATATTTTTATCCGGATTAATTTCCAATTAATAGACATATAATTCAATTAATCCCCAAAAATAAATAACACAGAAAATACGGGGTATTACATACTTCCCCCCTAATAACTGAATTTCGTCCCAAAATTCGGAACTAGAAAGTACCTGATAAGAATAACTCTGGATAACGTTCACGCATCTCATCCTCGCGCTCCCATGTGGACTCCTCGACATTATGATGTCGCCTTTGGACACGCACTAACGGAACTATCTTTGATCGCTGTTTCCGCTCACTTCGGTCTAGAATAGCAATAGGCCCCTCCTCGTAGGAGCTATCCGGCTGGAGATCAATATCCTCCACAGCAATGAGAGAATGAGCCAAATTATCTCTAAGGTATTTCCTAAGCGAGGAAATATGAAACACATCGTGAATCCAATGTAAATGTTCCGGTAACCCAAGTCTATACGCAACTGGCCCAATCCGCTCAATAATAGGAAATGGTCCTACATATCTTGGTGCCAACTTCCCTTTCTTCCCGAAACGCATAATCCCCTTCATAGGAGATACTCTGAGCAAAACCTGGTCCCCCACTTGGAACTCTCTGAAGAATCTCTTCGCATCAGCATAACTCTTCTGCCAGTCCTGAGCTACCCGAATGCGACTGCGAATCAATTCTATCCTTGCCGAAGTATCCTGAATCACTTCTGGCCCAAGTAGTTTGTTGTCCCCCACCTCCAACAAACATGCTGGGGAACGACAAGGTCTACCGTACAATGACTCAAATGGAGTCATGCCAATGGTGAACTGATAAGACTTGTTGTAAGCAAACTCCACCAGTGGAAGATACTGCTCCCATCCACCCTCAAAGTCAATGGTGCACATACGTAGCATGTCCTCCAACATCTGATTGGTGCGCTCGGTCTGCCCATCGGTCTGCGAGTGGTACGCCGTACTCAACCACAATTTCGTGCCCATGGCCTGCTGAAAACACTCCCAAAATCGTGAAATAAATATCTTGTCTCGGTCAGACACGATATTTAAGGGCACACCGTGAAGTCTCACTATCTCTGCAATAATGAGCTGGGCATACTGTCCCGCAGTGTAGTCTGTCCTTACGGGTAGAAAATGAGCGACTTTTGACAACCTGTCCACAATCACCCAAATGGAGTCGTGACCTCTTTGCGACGTAGGCAACCCCGTGATAAAGTCCATAGAGATGCTCTCCCACATCCACATCGGGACCTCTAATGGCTGTAGGAGTCCTGCCGGTCTCTGATTATCCACTTTTACGAGCTGACAAGTGGCGCATTTTGAGACAAACTCGGCAATATCTCTCTTCATCCCGCTCCACCAATACTGACGTCTCATGTCTTTGTACATTTTGTCCCCTCCGGGATGTACCGCGAACCGTGAGCCATGCGACTCTGCCATCACCTCATGCCGCAATTCGTCCCCTTCCGGAACCACCAATCTCCCATTGAAGCGTAATCCCCCGTCTGAGCTAACGGTATAGGATTCGGCTCCCTCTGCTAATAATCGAACTATCTGCTCCTGACAGAACGAGTCATTTGCCTGTGCCTTCACCACCTTCGTGACAATCTACGGTGTAACAGTCATCACAGACATGAATGATCAGGCCACTGCATCCTAGTGTCCAAATTCCTTCCACTTGGCCTTCCACACATCTGCCACCTCATCTACCGGTCTACGGCTCAACGCGTCTACCACCACGTTAGCCTTTCCCGGGTGATACTGGATATCGAACTGATAATCTTTCACGAATTCAAACCACCTCCGCTGCCGCATATTCAACTCCTTTTGCGTGAATAGGTACTTTAGGGACTTGTGATCCGTGAACAATCGAAACTTCTCCCCCAAGAGGTAATGTCTCCAAATACGAAGGGCAAATACCACTGCCGCTAACTCCAAGTCATGGGTAGGGTAATTCTTCTCGTGAGGCTTAAGCTTACGGGAAGCATAAGTTATGGCCTGACTCTCCTGCTGCAGTACACCTCCAAGTCCTTATAAGGACGCATCGGTGTAAACAAGATACTCAACTCCCGGTCTCGGCAATGCTAACACAGGTGATGAGGTTAACTTGTCCTTCAACTCATCAAATGCCAACTGACAGGCATCACTCCAAATGAACGACACACCTTTACGGGTTAGATATGTCATGGGACCCGCTATCGTGGAGAAACCCCGAATAAACCTCCTGTAGTATCCTGCTAGGCCCAAGAAACTACGGATCTCTGTCGGTGTCGTGGGCTGTCCCCACTCCCTCACCACGGATACCTTCCCCGGATCAACCGAAATTCCCCTGTCGGAAATAATATGCCCTAAAAACTGAACCTCCTTCAGCCAAAACCCGCACTTCTCGTATTTTGCATACAACTCATTCTGGCGCAGTGTCTGTAAAACTAGCCTCAAGTGCTCGGTATGCTCCTCCTCTGTCTGGGAGTAAACCAAAATATCATCGATGAAGACAATGAAAAACTGGTCTAGGAAATCCCTGAACACCCTATTCATCAAGTCCATAAATGCTGCTGGAGCGTTGGTCAAACCAAATGGCATAACCCTAAACTCGTAGGATCCATATCTCGATAAGAACGCAGTCTTCGAGACGTCCTCCTCCCTGATACGCAACTGATGGTAACCAGATCGTAAATCAATCTTTGAGAAGTAAGAAGCTCCTCTCAACTGGTCAAATAGGTCATCGATTCGAGGCAACGGATACTTGTTCCGTATCGTGACCTTGTTTAACTCCCGGTAGTCCACACACAATCTCAGTGAACCATCTCTCTTCTTCACGAACAGTACAGGGGCACCCCACGGTGAATTACTCCGCCGAATAAACCCCTGACCCAACAACTGCTCAATCTGATCCCGTAACTCCCTCATCTCAGCTGGAGCCATACGGTACGGTGCTCGTGCTATAGGTCTCGTATCTGGTAACAAGTCTATAACGAAGTCTATCTCTCGACTGGGGGGTAGGCCTGGTATCTCCTGAAACACATCAGAATACTCCCTGACAACTGGGATGGAATCTAAAGGAATCACAACCTCCTTAGAGGTATCCTCCTCAATGTAATATAAATGCGCGGTCGAGCCTCCCTCTGGGCGAGGCATCGCCACTACAAACATCTCTTGCCCCGGAATGGAAAAAACAATGCTCCCACCAAAGCAATCAATCATGGCTCTATAATCAGCGAGCCAATCCATACCGATAATCACATCGTGAACATGCATATCTAAAACCAACATGTCCGCAGGTAATACCAAACCACCAATCTCTACCCCCACTCCCCGACATATAAAGAATATAAGCGACCCATTCCTCAAAGGTGAGTCGACACACGTAACTGTGCTCTCCGCTGTGGCTAACAATCGTAATGCCTTCGCGAAGTGTGTAGCTATAAAACAATGTGTAGCACCCGTATCAAATAATACCCGACCCATAGTGCCATGGATAGGAAACGTACCCTCAATCGCGGGCGGTGCCTGTGGAACTGCAGCCTGGTGGACGTTGTAGACACGTCCATACTGTAGCTGTCCCTGCTGAGCTGGAACTGCTGGGATAATCTGTGGCGGTGCGGGGAGAGCGGCGGGAAATATAGGCCTCTTCGGCTCCTGGCGAGCACGCTGCTGCTGCTGCTGTGGGGCCCTGCCCCTATCAGGACAATCCTGACGTTTATGGCCAGTCTTGCCACAAACAAAACACTTCCCTGGGAAGTTTCCCCCTCTCTGCCTCTGATGTCCCCGGCCCTGGTGGCCATTACCGTTCCTCCCTTGGCCCTGCTGGCCCTGCTGAAACTGCTGATGCTGACCATTTTGACCCTGCTGGCCCTGATGGCCGTTATGACCTTGCTGGCCATTCCGGAATCCTCCCTGACCGTTCCTGAAACCTCCTGAACGGAACCTCTTTTGATCCCCCTGCTGAGAACCCTGCTCTACCTGTCTCTGCCCGTGAAAAGATTGTTCCCCACCGGCACCATGTCCTCCACTCCTGCCCTGATGGCTAGACTCTCCCGATCTCTTGCCCTCGGCCATATGAAAACGGTGATCCTGGATGTGTAATAAAGCAGCGTTAACCACATCAGAATAAGTGGCCAACGAAAGGTTCCCTAACAGATGCTGACGGATCCTCCATGTCAACCCATCGGTAAATTTCTCAATCTTCTTCTTCTCTGTTGGTATCTCATCAGGAACGATATTCAACAGATTAGTAAATTCGGCCTCATACTCGGCCACGGTCTTGCCCTCCTGCCTCAGACTCATCAATCTCCTCCTCATTTCCGTATGAACAGCTGATGGAAAGTACTTGTGGTCAAACCGCACCCTGAACTCATGAATAGTGAGAGTATCCCTCTCCTCTACGGTGGTAATAGACTCCCACCACTGCAATGCAGATCCAACTAGCTTAAAAGTAACTAGCACCTGCTTCTGAACATCCGTGCACTCATACATCCTTAAGTGCCGCTGTATATCCTTCCTCCATTGGCTCGAGACTACCACATCTGAGCTACATGCAAACTCTGGCGGATGCGCTTTCTGAAAAGCGTCACGTACACGTTCCCAAGCAGACGGGAATGAAGTTGCCTGAACTGGCACGGCAACCGGCGCCTGAGGCGGTGCCTGCTGAACAACGGCAATGGCGGCATTTACCGCTTGGGCTACAATAGCTGCAACCTCAGCGGCGTTCATCATGCCCTGAACCGGTGTGGGCTGTGGTTCTGGCGCCGCATTCCTGGGAACTCATGGTGCACGTCGTGGAGGCATTTTGAAATAAGAATAAAGTCTATAAGTTCGCAGTTATAAACTTTAAAATAGCTGAAGAACGTAGCATAAACAAAAGAATACAACAATCCTAAAATATAGGGCTATACATCAAAGAAAGCTTAGCAGAAACATAATAAGCCGTACAGATTCTAAAGGACACTAGAACCTGATGCTCTGATACCACCTGTGACACCCCGACTAATTAAATACCGGGTAGCTACTCCTTTATTAAATTAAATCAAAACGCCAAGTTGGCTCAGTTAATAGCATCACTGTCGAAAACATTTTATTATTACTAACCACCTAGTATTTAAAAAGTAAGTTGCCAAATTTTAATTAAAGTCTGATTAACATGCAAAAAGTGTAAAGAAGAATAATAACACCATTCACCAAAATGAAGTAAAAAGAATAACCGTCACATGATATAAATAAATCTGGAGGAAAACTCCTCACATCACAATCCAACAACTGAAGTAAATAACGAAATACTGAATACTGGATGAATACATGCCAAAGTCTGAAAACTGAAATGGAAATGTATCTAATAGAATTTGGGCAGCATGCCCTACAACTGAGGAATACTGAATAAGGAATCCAAATGATATAAGTGTCTATGAACAAATCCCCGTAGCTTCCACAAGCAGCTACAGCTCGTCATCAGAATGAGAATCCTATGCATGGTGACCTTGTGGCTGGGCACCTAAAATGGTTTTACAAAAAGATAGATTTGAAAGCAAACGGGTCAGAGCCCGAATGTGGAGATATTTTAAAAACCTGCAAGTGCTTTAAAAACATTTAAAATAGTATATGCAAAACACATGTTAGGACGTGCTCTCACATTATATACTCACCTCTCGTCTAACTGTGCACTCCTAACATTCCTGTACCCATTCATGTGTTATCTCATAACTATCTAAAGAGTTTCTAACACTTCTACTCGGTTCACGTTATAAGTTCCAACCTTAACAATTAAATAGAGAGTCCAACTTTAATTCCCGGATTCCCAATTATTAACTAAACTATTTATTGATAAAAGTTCCCTTTTTATCTTTTCAAAACATTAACATAACTATACTCACAATTTAACATAGTAAATTCCTTCTCATTTAACCGTATATTTTCACATCATAAATATACAATACAAGCACCCAAAGGCTAAGCTGCGGTGCACACATACTCTGCTATCCATCCCGGTACATCACGTACATAAGGATAACGCATTCTGAATCTCTCAGGAATCGTTCAGATAACAACATCACAAATAGTGGAGGCGAACACAATCACCATCACATGGGTCACGCACATACCTACGCTCCCACGATCAGCAAAACTTATTAACATCTCAATAAGTCCTTCAATGACCTATGTTCATCGAGGTAACCAATCTAAATCCGGTCAACACAAGGATAAGAAGGCCCTAAGCGAAGGTAAACCTCCCGTGATAGCAAGTATTGTAGGTATGTCATACACAAAAAAATTATATACTAAGCATTAACACATCTTAGATATCTCATTATTAATAAAGGTATACTCTACTTCATTATACCATTATTCCAATTCCATATATTTCAAGTGCCCCGATAATATATAAATTAAATAGTCGACACGTCTCACGTCGTGATTTCTTAAACTTAAAACCTATCTCAAATAGACTATTAAGTTCCCATAATTCCCATATATAACATATTTATACTTAAGGTCTTTACTTCTTCCCCAAACCTTATTCCATCAAATTATTCAAATTTGCACTATTTGCCCAAATATTATCTCACGTAACGAATTTCATTAATTTAGAATAATTCCTCAAATTAAATTCCAATTAAAGTCCAATCTCATAATCATGCCTACTGGTCTTCCCTAAGGTTAAGGGTATTCACAATGTCTCCAATAATATTATCCAAGGGTTAACACCATTAAAATTCAATTAGGGAAAAACTTTATTCATTCTGGGAAGGTCGATCGATCGACCTTTGCCTTCGATCGATCGATGGTGGTCGATCGATCGACTGATGAATGTCGATCGATCGATTGCACAGGTATGGTTACGGACTGCTTCGTTTTGCAGTTACAGTTTCATCCCAAAACTCCATTTTTAAGCATGAAACTCCAAGATAAGGTTACTCTAACATTATACTAACATCCTACAATTGTAATAACATTCTAAGTCCCATAATTCATCATTTAAAAGCTTAGTTTAGATCAAAACTACATCAAAATAATTTCCAGAATTCTTCCATTCAAGAACATCATCAAACTTCTTCTAATTCCACTTTTAGATCATCAAGGTTCTGTTTATAACATATAAATTCGTCCAGAATATACTACATGCAATTCCTACATAAATCATGGTCTTTAACTTTCAATTCATGGGTCTAATTTATCTCCAAAAATCAATTTCAAAAATTCCTAAACATGGAAACATATCTTGAATTAAAAGAGTTTAAATCACTTGCCTTAATTTATCTCACAATTTGGTGTAGAATCTTGAAGTTAGGTTGTTCTCCCTTTGATTTTCTGCAGAATTCTCTTCCTTTTCTCTCTCTCTCTCTCAAGCTCTTCTCAAGGTTGAAGATGATGGAGTATGGAGGTGTGTTATGGTTTTTGAAAGTTGGAATGGTATATCAACTTCTCCCGTAGCCCATATTGACATATAGTGTGGTTAGTGGGTTAAGTGGGTTGAGGAAATAGTCAGATTGAAATCTCTATTTTCGTCACTTTTTAATTCCCAAAAATGCAAATTACCAAAATGCCCCTATAAGTTACCGGTATGACCCAAAAATGCCCCGGGACTCAAATTAAACCCCCGGCTAGTGTTTTCTGACTATCTCGACCCTTCCGGATGCGTTGGTGCACTCAAAACGACCATACGGTTAATGTAACTAAAATTCACTTTTTAATTTAACAACAAAATACCATGACGTGGCGGTCACACGCGTCAAGCAAAATTCCCAAATTGTCGTATTTCAATTACGTGACAATTTCAATATTACCAATAATCATATAATGCCAAGTATACACATTATAATAAAATACTAACTCACGTCTCGTTAATATTTTTATCCAGATTAATTTCCAATTAATAGACATATAATTCAATTAATCCCCAAAAATAAATAACACAGAAAATACGGGGTATTACATTAGCATCAGGTGGAACATATTGGCTTGTTAGACGATGGTATGATCTTCGAGCGGATTTAATGGTTATGATTCGAGTTTGGTTTGACCGTGAGCATCGCCTGGGGGAATCACATTAGCATGGTAGATGGTGGGGAGATCTTCAATCGGGTTCAATTTTAGCATTCTAGAGATTGGTTTGGGTCGTCAGGATCACCAAGGTGGAGTTTGCTGGTTTTGGCTCTCCTATTTTTTCGGTTTTGGTTTATTTACAAATTTGACATTTTGGCTAAAACCTATAAATACAAGTGTTATTTCTAGGTTTTGGGAGAGGACAAGTTTGAGAGCTATTTTGAGAGTTATCAAAGGCAAAGAGAGAGAGCTAGTTTAAGCAAGGTAAGTTCTTGTGGTTGGTTAGTGATTGACTTTTGAGAGATATAAGTGAGGGGTGTGTGTAACCATTGGTTCCTAGCCATTTATCTATAAAAGAAGATTTCCTACCATTTGTCGATGTAGACAAAAGCTTGGGTGAACCATGTAAATTGTTGTTGCTTTGATTGTTTGTTGCTTGTATGTTAATATTCTCACTTCATTAATGGTTGGTTGATTTGATTGGGAGTTTTCACATTAGTTCATTTACGGAACAAGGCCTTGGGTGTTTTCCGCATACCAAGTGTTTGATAAAATTTACGAGTGAGTTTTATCATCTTAGTCACTAGAGATAGTCTTGCTTTAGCGCAACACAAATATAGTATGTGAGGAACGAAAACTTGCTCAATCGAGCGAGATATTTGGATCAATGATCATGATTAAGACATATTTATTATGATGGAACCTATTCATTAATTACTTCCATAAAAGTAATACTATATTTATGGGAATGAAGGAATATAAATTCTATGCACTACCAAGATCATCCACTGTATAAGTTTGTTCATCATGAACCTTCCTTGAGTTTCCATATTGCGTGTGTTAAGTTGTGCTCATTGGCAACCTAGTGGAAGAAAACATATACGAAGGTAATAATCCAATTAACGAAAAAAGTGGTAGAAAAATCACAAAGACTATAAATTATGTATGATCGAAGTCCTTGAAGCATACGTATTCTCCTTATAGTTCTCTTAAAATTTAGAATTAAACCCACTATTGATAGTGCATGAGATGCCATTGGTATAAGAAGATAATCACTACATTAGCGCATGAGAAATGACTCTATTAACGGAAGATAATCAACATGCATAAACGACATAGTAAAACCATATACACCAGCAATTTCCGAAAAGGAACTTATTCAAAGCTAAATATAATTGACAATTAAGTCATTGTCTGTTGCCTCTTCATATGTAAAAGAAACTTAGAGAAATGTTAATCTGCAAAAAAATAATGATTTCATTTTCGAACATCATGAAGAGTAAATAATTGTACGAAAAAATGCCCATATGCGAGAAGTATAGCAATCATTTGTAGAATGCCACACTTGGTAGTTTTATACCATGGGGAAAAGAATATAAGAAGTCTTATTAATGAATGCTACTGAAATTAAGACTTAAAACGTTGTCGGACAAAAGAACGGAAGTAAACACTTGTAATGAGAGTTTTTATCTTCTTCATAACCGAATGATTAATGTTCACAACTTTTTTTTATCAAAGGGAAGTACTAGAAAGCCAAAGAAAAAAAAACATAAACAAGGCACAAAGGCCTCAAACTAAGAATCAGCATAGTGATATACATTGGCATTCCACTCAATGAATAATGTGAATGAGGACAAAAACTCATGAAAGAAAATTAACAAACTATACAAAATCAAGTTTATCATTTTCTTATAAAAAAAGGCATACTTATCAATTGAAATTGATTTCAGAATTACACTACAGTGCTTATGCGTTGGACCTAAAAACACACTGAAGGTTATTTATTTATCATGGAGAAGTTCAAAGAAATTGAAGTAATTTTGTTTAATTTGATATCACATTTGAAGTTGAAGGGTGTCCTAAATTTGCTATTAAAGCTGAAGCACCAAAAAATATTTTTGGATGAAAAGAGGATGGCCGAAAGAGATAGGATCGTGTGTGGTGAACTGTCAATGAAGATGAAGTATGAAATAAAGGTATACTACAAACAAATTTCTCTTATAAGATCAAAAGTAATCAAAACAATACATACATGATGAAGGGTGTCCTACTTCATGTAAATATCTTCCATATTTTTAATACTCCTTACATGTAGGAATGCCTCCCAAAATGAATACGCTTGCAGGAAAAAAACTTTATGATATTCCAATCCTAATCGTACACAGATTAAACATTAAAATTATATGACAAAACAAACTCGCATAATTGAGCGAGATAATGGATCACCCTCATATGATCCTTATGTTTAACTTCTTTTGATTATACTAGTATGAATCCCCAATTGTTAATCACAAAGTACTCTCCACTATAACGAGAAAAAAAGCCTCAAATTTACATATCATGTTTGGGCTACAGTAAGGGCCCTTTCACAATTTATAGGGCCGTTATTCATGTGAATACCGTCATATTTGTAGGGCACCAGTAAGGGCCCTTTCACAATTTATTTTGGGCGCTTTAAACCAAGTAAAAGTCTATTTATTCGCAATTAGTGTTTTCTTTTAACAATATATTCAAAATAAGTATTGCAAGGGTAAATCCATCAGTAAGTTGAATTGAAATGCACATTTTTCTTGATTTCAATCGTTCCGTATATTTTATGCAATTAGATATGTCATTTTAGTTTCTTATTGATTTGATGCAACAATGAATAAAAAGAAAAAGTCATCTGCATATTGATCGATCAAAGCACAAGAATGGGTCATTGACATGTTCATACAACATTACCATCCGAATATAGAAATTTCCTACCCATTGTTTGAGTTGAAACCTAGAATAGGAAGTAAAATAATACTGTAGGTTAATAGAGAAAAAAATATGCAAACACCAGGTTTAAAGAATAATAATTTTGAGGAACACATCTCATCTTCGACCGCTTTCAGTGATGAGTGTCAACCAATCCAATTCTTTGTTGTGCACCTACTCCTTTCACACCGATTACTTGTCCAAAAAGTGTCCATACATTCACTATCCATCCTAACCCACCATGTCCCACGTGTATCCATATGACACTATTTTGAAACAACCCTCGGTGTATTCTCACAACATATCCAATACTGAGAGGCATGAGAACCCAAGCTATTCATGGATACTTGATCACCCTTCCATGCAATATGAATCCTAACCCTATGTTGTGGATCCTCATGATTTCTGACAGTTGTATTGGAAACCTAGTTCACCTCATCCCGATAAGTCCCCTTACTATGATCCCCATGATTATCCAACTTTTGTCTCTTACGGGGACACTTCTCTCGTATATGATGAACTTCAGTTTGTTCCTACCACTTCATATGTGTATTCTTCGCATCCTAGTGTTTATTGCGAGTTGTGTCCACCTCAACCACAACCATGACTATCCGCTCTCGAAATAATCTTACAAAAGTTCATCGTCGAACAAGAACACACTCTTAAATCTTAAAATGACGCCTACAACGAGTTTAACAAATATTAATTGAATTTGAATGTGCGAAAGAGTCGGAATTCACCCCCAAGTCAATCCATTGTTGCCCCTACGTGGAGTGATGAGGAGTCATCTTGTGACATAAATTGTGAGTGTGACCAATCCTATCATCCCGAGAAACTTGATGTTGAGATGGCCCTGTGTTCGGGCCCCATTGTACGGACACTAGTCTCCAATTGAGTCTTATGTAGTGTTGGCTCAATTTCGGACAAAAACATTTGATTCATAGGATAGTGTTATTGTATATCTTTCAAGCCTATGACATGTTAAATTTGAAGACGTTGTGACCTTTCTTTTCAAGAGAACATCATTGTCGAGTTTTAGTGCCTCGTTTCACATCATCAACATCATATTTCAAGTCTCCAAAGGTATGAATGCTCTTATATATTTGTAGGAGACTTGAAATAATTTTAATTGGTGTAATTTTATTTTAAAATCAATTTTATTTTTAGAAGGTTGTTTTAGAACTTTGAATAAAAAAAATTTGGGCTCAAAGTATGCCCCCATAGTTTTTATTTTTTATTTTTAAGTAGAGGATCATTATGTGGGTCTCATAATTCATTTTTGGCTACTTTCTCCTATTTGTTATTAATTATTAAAATCAGAAATGGGTTTTGGTGCGGTGTAAACTTTTTGAAAAAACAAATAGGACCTTTAGTAATCATTTGTCTTCCTCTTTGTCCACTCAGTTCAGTATATCCTTTATCTCCCATTAATCTATTCATTATCGACCCATAATTATAACTACCACAATAGTCTAAATAATATGAGTGAGTTTGAGTTTGGTTTGGATAGCAATAGAACAAAATAAATATGAGATGCATGAGAGTTAAAAAATATGGCTCTATTTCAAATGCTCCCTGTAAATTTTGTACAAAGAAAATATATCTTCCACCAATCGTAATAATATGATATTGAGCAATTAATTTGGAATGGGTGTCAGTATGTCATACAACTACATTGCATAGTTATATGAGACAGAGGGGATTATGGGCTTGTTTTATCCTGAGGATGACATGACTGTACACTACCGGCACAAAGCGGGTAGAGTAGCTAACTGTCTTAAAGAGAGAGATATAGTCCGCAACTCATCCCATGAATCGTCTTCTACAAATTTCATAAATAATTAAGGTAATATTGTTTATTTTTACTCTGCAATATTTATTTCGATTCAAGGCATGTGATTCATATTTATGATATACGTATGATGTAATAATTTATTTAAGTAGTATACTAAAAAATATGAATTCATTTTTTGTTTTTTCCATAAAGAATAATGATATGGATACAAAAACCTCCCTTAAAACGTCCATCAAAAGTGTCGTGGATTTCAATTATTCTCTGAACAATCTATTAAGTGTTGCCTTCTGGTATGGGACTATAAAGGGAACACACTTTATTATTTTTTGCAAGAAATTTGGGAAAGTTATTTGGAACTCATAGCAGTACTCCTCAATAAAACTGTGTTATTTTTAATCACAATATCTATATTATCCCAACAAGAACATGATATGATTCAATTGCTATTTTAGGGGTTCCACGAGACACATCCATAACCCTCCATTGCTTCACATAACATGTATATTTTCGATTGCCACATACTGTGATAGGCCATCTGGACATGACAATGTAAAGGGACACTAGGACATGACAATGGGGATTCAACGTGTTGGACTAAAATCCCCGGATAGAGTGGAAGTGGGTGTTACTGTGTTTTTCTTCATTATAACCAAATGGTTAATGTTCACAATTTTTTAATCAGCATGAACTAACAGAAAGAAAAAACAAAAACAAAAAAAGGGCGCACATCACATGCCTCAAACTAAAAAAATCATGTTAGTGTTATACATTGGCATTTCACTTAATGCTTAATGTGCACAAGGCAAAAAAAATCAGGAAGGAAAATTGTCGACTATTCAAAATCAAGGTTATCATTTTTTTATAAATATTTTTGGCAAATATTCAGTTACAGTCAGTGTTCAAAGGGTGAATTTTTAGTAATTACTCCGATTTACTAACTATGTAGTTCAATAGGTCCAAACATTTTATTTTTGCCCCATCAAGTCCCATAAAAAAAGATTTTGGTTCCAATAGGTCATATTTGTAAACATAGAGTGAATATTCAATATATGTACAAATAGGACCTATTAAGGAAAAAATGTTGTGATAGGACCGATTAGGAAATATTTCATATAAATGGGACTTAATAGGAAGATACCCTGTGATATTCTAATAGAATAACCCTTTAGTGTCTATGTGTTAGAACAAAATACACCCTAAAGTTTATCTGATTAAACATTGAACGGTTTCAACAGTTGAAGTTATTTTGATTCTATTTGATTTTACGTATTAAGTTCAACTTCAACCATTTTACGTGATACCTGATTTAAAATCTAGAGTCAAAGTATCACCCATTTCAAAAAGAAAAAAAAATGTCTCCTAAATTTGAAATTGAAACTAAAGCACCAAAAATGTTGTTGGATAAAAAGAAGTGAGTAAAATGTCATAAATAGTTATGTCTAAAATAAGTCTAAAGAAGATAAAGTTTGCAATGGATTTTAATAACTTTTATACATATTAAAACTAAAACTTATGTGATAGAATCACAAGTGGTTAAAATAGTGCATAAATGATAAAAAGGGTATCTTAATTCATGTAAATAAACCATATATATTTTTAGAGTGCGAGTAAGGGCATTTTCATGACTTAATTTGGGCACTTTAGACCAAGTAAAAGTTTATCTATTTACTGTTTGTGTATTCTTTAAAAAAGGTATTCAAAATAAGTGTGGCAAGAGTAAATCTATTAGTAATTTGAACTGAACACACATTTCCTTGATTTTAATAGTTCCATGTATATTATGCAAATATAAACGGCATTTTAATTTCTTATTGAGTTGATGAAACATTGAACAAAAAGAAGAAGACATGTGCACGTTGATCGATTAAAGAACATGAATGGGTGATTGACAAGCTCATATAACATTACCATCACAATATGTAAATTCCCCACCCATTATTTCAATTGAAATTTAGAGTAAGAAGTAAAATAATACTTTAGGTTAATAGAGAGCAGAATCAGTAAAACGAGGTTAGAAAAAATTAGGAGGAATTTTTTTTTCAAAAACTTAAATAAAAGTGCCATTACTACATAGAGTAATAAAATTATTTATTACCAAATCTTGAGCTCCTAAACTATAAATCCAAAGGGCCATACGGTCATCCTATTTTTAATACTGATTGCAGGTAGGAAAGCCTCCAAAATTGGACATGTCTACAGAAACAAAAATAATGAAAGAAAATCAATGAAGTATTCAAAAATAAGGATATGATTTTCTTATAAAGAGAAGAAATAGCGATGAAATTCTTATAAATACAAAAATCCAGGTATCAAATGAGATTGACTTCGAAATAACAACGCAGTGCCAATATATTAGATCTAAAAACACACTGAGCTTTCTTATTCAAGTTTTTTTGTTTATATTTGATTTGCCTCTTATGTTGAACTTCAACCATTGTGTGTGATACCTGATTTTGACATCCGGATTCAGAATTACGTCACCAGTTTTAGATAATAAGATTCTCCTAAATTTATAATTGAAGTTGAAGTACCGACAAATTTTAATGGATAAAAAGAGAATGAAAAGAGATAGGAGTGTGTGTGGTGAACGATCAATGAAAGGATTTAGTCTAAAATAAAGATAAAGAATCTAAACATGGAAATGTTTTTTTTATAGTTTATATACATATTAAAACCCAAATATCTCTTATGGAATCAAAAGTAATTAAAATAGTATGTAACTGATAAAAGGGTGTCCTAATTGATAGAATTAATCTGAGACATACAATGACAAAACATTATAATTATATATAAGATCAGAATCTCAATCCCCATTAAGGTAAATTCTTATGAATGATTCGTAGCTAGAATCAAAAGGGTTTTGTGAGCAATTCAAAAATGTTAAACCTAAAAACTTCCTGTCAACTGGTGGTGGGTGAAGTGACGCACTAAACAAAATTATAATTAAATAGGTGTGAAGAAGTGCTCTTTTTATAGTATTGTGTGATAAATTAGCACAGGAAATGAGACCAAATGGCTCCCATGAAAGGGCTTGCATGGAAATTAAATTAAATAAGGGTTTTATAATGAGGATTAAAAGATGAGATCAGACAAATCTGATCCCATTACATCTTATTAAATTGAATTTGTGTTTTAGAATGAAATTCATATACATAATATTTGTAAATTATGTAGCATAATATAGAACATCATTGCAGAAGGTTTGTCACTTCCCATCTTCTGTACGACATTTGAACAAACAATCCAAATACAACATAACACCATTAAAAGGTGAACTATCTTATGAAAAGAAAAAAAAGTAATTAATCATGGTATAAATAAATAATATCAAGGAAACACGATTTCTTTGAGAGGCCTTTTAGTCCATGAGTAAAATTTAAATGTTGCATAGTAGTAATACTACACGTGGGATCACATCAAAGAGAGCTTCAGTCATTGTGAAGTAGTATTAGACACCAGTGTGTTCATCTCTCAGTTAGAGAATAAGTACAGAAGATCGGAAGTGGGAAAAAATAAGGATGGCCTACACTTTTTGCACCATAAAGTGTCGATGACAGCTTTTGGGACCAGAAAATGCAACCTCACAGGACATCATCTATGAGTGTGTATGTCTCGTCAACATTAGATTAACAACTTCCACTAGTTAGTGCTTTGTTGTCGTCGTGGGTATCTCACCTTATCTCAAGTGTATCATCATCTACTTCGTCTGTTGATCTAATATAGTCTGGGAAGAACGAAAACCTACGCAATCGAGTGAGATATTTGGATCAATGAGCATGATTACGACATATCCATTATGATGGAACCTGTTCATTAATTACTTCCAAAAAAGTAAGCCTATATTTATGGGAATGAAGGAATATAAATTCTATGCACAATCAAGATCATCCACCGTACAGTTCTGTTCATCATGAACCTTCCTTGAGTTTCCATATTGCATGTGTTAAGTTGTGCTCATTGGAAACCTAGTGGTAGAAAACATACAGGAAGGTAATAATCCAATTAAATAAAAAAGTTGTTGAAAAATCACAAAGACTATAAATTATGTATAATCGGAGTCCTTATAGCATATGTATTCTCCTTATAGTTCTCTTAAAATTTAGAAGTAAACCAAGTATACATAATGCGTGAAATTCCACGGGTATAAGAAGATAATCACTACATTAGCGCATGAGAAATGCCACTATTATGAGAAGATAATCAACATGCGTATACAACATTGTAAAACCATATACGCTAGCAATTTCCAAAAAGGATCTTATTCAAAGCTAAATATAATTGAACATTAACTCATTGTTTGTTTCCTCTACGTATGTAAAAGCAACTTGGAGAAATGTAAATCTGCAAAAAAATCCTGATTTCATTTTCAAACATCATGAAGAGTAAATGATTCTACGAAAAAAAATTCCCATATGCCTGAAGTATAGCAATCATTTGTAGAATGCCACACTTGGTAGTTTTATTCCATGGGGAAAAGAATATAAGAAGCCTTATTAATGGATGTTACTGAAATTAAGGCTTAAAACATTGTCGGACAAAAGAATGGTAGTAAACACTTGTAATGTGAGTTTTTATCTTCTTCATAACCAAATGATTAATGTTCACAACTTTTTTTTATCAACGGGAAGTAATAGAAAGCAAAAGAAAGAAAAAAATAAACAAGGCACAAAGGCCTCAAACTAAGAATCAGCATAGTGATATACATTGGCATTCCACTCAATGATTAATGTGAATGACGACAAAAAATCATGAAAGAAAATTAGCAAACTATTCAAAATCAAGGTTATCATTTTCTTATAAAAAAAGGCATAGTTATCAATTGAAATTGATTTCAGAATTACACTACAGTGCTTATGCGTTAGACCTAAAAACACACTAAATGTTATTTATTGATTATGGAGCAGTTCAAACAAATTGAAGCAATTTTGTTTAATTTGATTTCACATTTAAGTTGAAGGGTGTCCTAAATTTTCTATTAAAGCTGACGCACCAACAAATGTTTTTGGATAAAAAGAGGATAGCCGAAAGAGATAGGAGCGTGTGTGGTGCACTATCAATGAAGATGAAGTCTGAAATAAAGGTATATTAAAAACAATTTTCTCTTATAAAATCAAAAGTAATCAAAACAGTACATACATGATGAAGGTTGTCCTACTTCATGTAAATATCTTCCATATTTTTAATACTCCTTGTATGTAGTAATGCCTCCCAAAATGAAGATGCCTGCAGAAAAAAACTTTATGATAGACCAATCCTAATCCTACACAGATTAAACATTATAATTATATGACAAAACAAACTCACATAATTGAGCGAGATATTGGATCACCGTCATCTGATCCTTATGTTTAACATCTCTTGATTATACTAGTATGAATCCCCAATTGTTAATCACAAAGTATTCTCCACTATAACGAGAAAAACAGCCTCAAATTTACATATCATGTTTGGGCTACATGTGTATTAGTAATTTGACAGCCATATTCTATCACCAAACAAATATTTTTGGAAAAAAAAGGAGAGTGAAAAGAGATAGAGTGTGTGTGGTGCTGTCAGTCAAAGAGTTAAATTCCAAAATAAATATAACGAAGTTAAACTTGGCAATGGTGTTTTATAATTTTCATATATACTAAAACTAAAATTTCAATGATAGAATCAAAAGTGATCAAAATAGTGCATAAATGATAAAAGGGTGTCCTGATTCATGTAAATACCCTCATATTTGTAGGGTACCAGTGAGGGCCCTTTCACTATTTATTTTAGGTGATTTAGACCATGTAAAAGTCTATTTATTTACAATTAGTGTTTTCTTTTAACAATATATTCAAAATAAGTACTGCAAGGGTAAATCTATCAGTAAGTTGAATTGAAATGCACATTTTTCTTGATTTCAATCGTTCCTTATATTTTATGCAATTGAATATGACATTTTGGTTTCTTATTGATTTGATGCAACAATGAATAAAAAGAAAAAATCATCTACATATTGATCGATCAAAGCACAAGAATGGGTCATTGACATGTTCATACAACATTACCATCCGAATATAGAAATTTCCTACCCATTGTTTGAGTTGAAACCTAGAATAGGAAGTAAAATAATACTTTAGGTTAATAGAGAAAAAAATAAGCAAACACCAAGTTTAAAGAAGAATATTTTTGAGACACGCATCTCATCTTCCACCGCTTCCAGTGATGAGTGTCAACCAATCCAATCCTTTGTTGTGCACCTACTGCTTTCACGCCGATTACTTGTCCGAAAAGTGTCCATACGTTCACTATCCATCCGAACCCACCATGTCCCACGCGTATCCATATGACACTATTTCGGAACAACCCTCGGTGTATTGTCACAACATATCCAATACCGAGAGGTATAAGAACCCAAGATATTCGTGGAGGCTTGATCACCCTTCCATGCAATATGAATCCTAACCCTATGTTGTGGATCCTCACGATTTTCGACGGTCGTCATGGCAACCTAGTTCACCTCATCCCGATCAGTCCCCTTACTATGCTCCCCATGATTATCCAACTTTTATCTCTCACGCGGACACTTACCTCGTGTATGATGAACTTCATTTTGTTCCTCCCACTTCATATGTGTATTCTTTTCATCCTAGTGTTTATAGCGAGTTGTGTCCACCTCAACCACCACCATGCCCATCCGCTCTCGAAAGAATCTTACAAAAGTTCATCGTCGAACAAGCTCACACTCTTAAATCTCGCAATGACTCCTACAACGACTTGAACAAAGATTAATTGAATTTGAATGTGAGAAAGAGTCGGAATTCACCCCAAGTCAACCCATTGCTGCCCCCACGTGGAGTGATGATGAGTCATCTTGTGACATATATTGTGAGTGTGACCAATCCTATCATCCCAAGAAACTTGACGTTGAGAAAACCCTATGTTCGGGCCCCAATGTAAGGACACAAGTCTCCAATTGAGTCATATGTAGTGTTAGCTCAATTCCGGACAAAAACATTTGAGTCATAGGATAGTGTTCTTGTGTATCCTTCAATCCTATGACATGTTAAACTTGAAGACGTTGCGGCCTTGGTTTTCAAGAGAACATCATTGTCGAGTTTCAGTGCCTCGTTTCACATCATTAACTTCATATTTCAAGCCTACAAAGGTATGAATGCTTTTATATATTTGTACGAGACTTGGAATAATTTTAACTGTTGAAATTTTATTTTAAAATCAATTTTATTTTCCGAAGGTTATTTTAGAACTTTGAATAAAAAGTTTTTGGGCGCAAAATATGTCCACACAGTTTGTATTTTTTTTAAGTAGAGGATCATTATGTGGGTCTCATAATTCAGTTTTGGCCACTTTCTCCCATTTGTTATTAATTATTAAAATCAGAAGTGGGTTTTGGTGCGGTGTAACTTTTTGAAAAAACAAATTGGACCTTTAGTAATCATTTGTCTTCCCTTTTGTCCACCCACTTAAGTATATCCATTATCTCCTATTAATCTACCCATTATCAACCCACAATTATAACTACCACAATTGGCTAAAAAATATGAGTGAGCTTGAGTTTGGTTTGGGTAACTATAGAAGAAAATAAATAAGAGATGCATGAGAGTTAAAAAATATGGCTCTATTTAAAACGCTCTCTGTAAATCTGGCACAAATAAAATATATCTTCCACCAATCGTAGTAATATCATATTGAGCAATTAATTTGGAATGGGTGTCAGTATGTCATATAACTACAGTGCATTGTTATATGAGACAGGAGATTATGGGCTTGTTTTATCCTGAGGATGACATGATTGTACACTACCGACACAAAGCGGGTAGAGCAGCTAAATGTCTTAAAGAGAGCGATACAGTCCGCAACTCATCCCATGAATCGTGTTCTACAAATTTCATAAATAACTGAGGTAATATTGTTTATTTTTATTCTGCAGTAATTATTTCAATTCAAGGCATGTGATTCATATTTGTGATATACGTATAAGGTAACAATTTATTTGAGTAGTAGACTAAAAGAATATGATTTTATTTTTTGATTTCTCCATAAAGAATAATGATATGGGTACAAAAACCTCCCTTAAAACCTGCATCAAAAGTGACGTGGATTCCAAATATTCTCTCACCTACCTATGAAGTGTTGCCTTCTGGTATGGGACTAAAAAGGGCACACACTTTATTACTTTTTGGAAGAAATTTGGGAAAGTTATTTGGAACTCATAGCAGTACTCCTCAATAAAACTGTGTGATTTTTTATCACAATATCAAAATTATCCCAACAAGAACATGATACGATTCGGTTGCTATTTTAGTGCTTCCACGAGGCACATCCATAACCCTCCATTGCTTCACATAGCGTGTATATTTTCGATTGCCACATACTGTGATAGGCAATCTAGATATGACAATGTAAAGGGACAACAATACATGACAATGGGGATTTAATGTGTTGGACTAAAATCCTCGGATATAGTGGGTAGTGGGTGTGACTGTGTTTTTCTTCATTATAACCAAATTGTTAATGTTCACAATATTTTTTATCAGCATGAACTAACAGAGAGAGAAAAAAAAAGGGCACATATGCCTCAAACTAAAAAAATCATGGTAGTATTATACATTGGCATTTCACTCGATGCTCAATGTGCACAAGGCAAAAAAAATCATGAAGGAAAATTATCGATGTGACAACCCGCTCAAAATAATAACGGGTGGCCAGCCCTATACTACATTAAATCAGGTATCCCAGATGGCACAGTCTCAACATGAACTGGCAGTACTATATAATATAAGGCTAACTACTCGAAATCATTAAAAGTGGATTGTAAAAAATTTTAAAACTTTTATTTAACAACAACAACAAAACCCATAATACACATCTAACTATGATGATTGATAAGTGCAAACTCCATTTATATACAAGAGTGCAAAACAATGTACACCAATTCTAAACAATGAAATCCCCGAGTATGCTGTCGGGTAACATACAATACAATAATCTGAGAGAAATGAAATATGAAAGTGTTAGTCTACAACACTTGAGTACTAACTCAATATACAAACTGAATCCTAATCTAGATATACAAAGATAGGAATCGACTAAAACAAAGTGCCGCGACAGTCCGCTATTTCCACAGCTCCACGAATACCCTGGATGGATTGACATCAAAGGCGTCCTTGCGGAGGAACACCTGAAGTAATACCATATATATACATGGAGGAGAAAATATAAATGGGTCAGAGCCCGAGTTGAAAACATTTTATAACAAGTGTATTAAAATGCATAACAAGTATAAATGCGTTATTACATGATTTAATGGAATCGAACTCTCCATACAATTCAACTCGCCTCTCAACTAAAGCGCGCACTAAACGTATGCACATGATCTCCAAATGGATGCCCAATTCTATTTAGGTAAAAGAATCTAACTTAAACCCAATGGAAATATGTAATTGAAATCATCTAACATATCTCCCAATCTACACTTATCCCCATTATTTAATTTATATACATTAACTTAAATGTTATAGTTATCTTTATAATGTTCATTTGTTGAACATATAAAGTTACATAATCATCCTCATAACCACATCATCACAATGCATCCACATTCTCAGTTACTAGAATATTGTATTCTAGTGATGCCCTTATATGGTATGTAAGCATATATATATAATATTATATATGAGTTATTAGCATCAAGAGCTAAGGAAAAAAATCCTCCCGATTCTCAACAAGGCACTACGTTTCGTGCGTGGGACGTCTCACCGAAGCGAAATCCAAACAAGAAACCCCCCGTTACACTACTCCTGACCGTATTGATCCTCGAGGCTCATTAGGCCCTCACTGCATGATGCATATAACCCAAATTATTATCTAATTTTAATTAATTAATATTCTCAATTCTCAACAGTACACGGTGTTTCATACGTGGGACGTCTCGCCGAAGCAAAATCCAAGCAATGACCCCCCCGTTACACTTCTCCTGGCATTGTCGATTGTCGGGATAGGTGATATATAAGTATGAGCATTAAGGACTAACTTATCCCCAAGCTCCAACATTACACTGCGGTTTGTTCGTGGGATGTCTCGCCGAGGCGAAATCCAAACAAGGAACCCCCCCGATACACTAATCATGGCAATGTAGGTCGTTGAGGTCCATTAAGCCCTCGATACCCAAGTAGAAGCACAAGTAAGAATAACCATACAACCGAGCTATAACTCAAAGGACGCAGGCTCACATGATATCATCTTCCAGTTACCCATACATCGTAGCAAAATGGGGTCACCTGCTAGGGTTCAACGGAACCCACCTCATGATCAACTCACGCACACAACGTCCCGAGAAGCGATCATAGCTCCTAATCGGCGAGTGATAATGACACATACACACGACTTCTCACCCCCAAAATAATAAATATATATGTCATTTGCTGACCACCATGGACGACTATGACCTGGGGAATATCTACATACTGCTCATCGAGCCAAGGTGCTCACCCTCAACGCACGTAACTTCCCAATGATACCAAGGAGATGGTATGCCTAACGATGTGTATATACCATCATATAAGGTATACCTGTCACATCATTTTCATTTTCATTATACGCTCTTAGGCGCAATAGATTTAATGCCATTGTTTAGTATATCTCTCTCTTGATACACTAATCGTCAAATTTCACATCTCTTCCCCAATTAGTATACACTATACTATTTCTCACTTGAAGCTCACATGTATCTTCTACTATGAATTGTCTCTCAATTCTCTTTAAGTTAAGGATATTCTTTATCCTAATGCACCTGAATTTACATGTATAATTCTCCCTCCATGATAGGGTTCAATTAATTTTATGAACCTTCGAAGTTATCCCATTTGGAATGTGATGCTAAGATCCAATATCTGTAAATTAATCTCATTCTTTCATATAAATATAATTGTCATCTCAAAATGGAATCTCCAAACCAAGGTGGGCTTCCCCACTTAGAACATACCAAAATATGTAATCGGTATTCCTCCCATTTAGTCCATAAGACTTCAATAATTTCTTATAAGGGAAACTCTCTAAAAGTCTCCAAAAGATACTCCAAATAACTCCTATAGAGGTTAACAATTGATAATCTCGAACAAAACGGGATGAAATTCTCCCTAGAAAAACTTCCCTAAAAAAGCCTTGTTTTCGAATCGATTCGGCCGAGCGAATCGATTCGGGTCAACAGACCTGGGACTCAGTCTGAGGCCGAACCAATTCGGCTGGGGTCCGAATCGATTCGGTCACTCAGACCTAGGCACCTGCATATTTCCGAATCGATTCGGTAGGAGGCCGAATCGATTCGGCCCTTCAGAAACCTCGAAACTGGCTACCTTTTGTAAGCCTAAAATACCCAAAATTCATTTTAATCATTTTCTCTCCATTCCTCTTCAACCCAATCACATATATATCATCAATAATCATCCTAGAACACATATAAACTAATTTCTATCCTCAAATCAAAGATCTACATATTTAATCTAGATTATACCCAAAAGTTAGGTCTTGTTAAACTAAACCTAAAACCCATAAATTTCATCCCCAAATCATGCAATAAATGGTACACAACAATTATTTAGCAAGTTTAATCACTTGCCTCGGGTTCGCAGGGTCTGAATCCGCCTTGAGATCGCGTATTGGCCAGAAAATCTCCACTTTCTCTCTCTTTTCTCCTTCTTTCTCTTCTTCTTTTTTCTTCTTCCTTTCTTTCTTTCTCTTTCTCTTTCTCTCTTTGGATAAATAAATCTCCCATAGGCTTAATAAGCCTTTCTCCCAACTGTACACAGCTTTAAATGATAATACACACTTTAAATGACTCGGTAACTTTAATTCGAGTCAAATGGTCCTAATTTATTTCGGAACCTAAATAGACCCCAACTACAGTCACTTCAACTTTTTCGACCCTTCCGGAAACAATGGTACCCTCAGAATTGCCATTCGACACACTTTCTAACGACTTCAAATTTTTACCTCAATTGCCAATTTAATTATTCTCCAAATAAAATAATATTTATTTCTCCCAAAATAAATAAATCATCGTCTCCAAGACCTCGGGTTGTTACAAACTTCCCCACTTATAGAAATTCCATCCTCGAAATTTTTTCTAAGCCTAATTCTCCATACCTCAACTAATTCTACTAAACCCATTCTCGTTAATCCTATCTCCAAACTTCTAACTTCCCACGACGAATTTATTTTAATTTACTTTATTTTAAGTTTATTATGAGTTTTATAGAACCAATTTCCACAACTAGGGCGCCCATAAACCCTATATATATGAGCTTTATGCTCACAGCAATCATAATGAGACTTTATTTGCCTCCAAAATTCCACAATTCCATAGATATAAATAATACTAACATTTTAAAGAGTGTAAAAATTTCGAAGGGCCCAAAGAAATAACTCCTCTCAATTCCTGACATTCGCCACTTTCGTGATGGGGACGTCTCGCAAAAGCGAAATCTAAACAAGGAACCCTCCCAATACGCTACTATGAGGCGACGTCGGGGATTGAGAGTTTTTTAAATCCGGACTAGAGTTTGAAAAAAATTAATTTTATGAAAATCATTTTCAAAGGGCCCAAAGGCCGATAAAAAGTTTTATTTTAAAAATAGTTTATTTTGAAAACGGTTTAAATAATATAATATAATATAAAATGCCTTATGTCCAACACAAGGTCTTAACAATCATCATATACATAACAATATGTAGCTCACAAAAATTAGCATAATTATGAGCTAAATTTTCCTGCATCCAACAATCCACAATCTAAACTTTTATCAAAAACAACATCTTACATCATTTCAATATTTTTCCCTTTTATAAGGCTCAACCATATCTGGAATACAACAATTATATAAGTCTAACATGACTATATAAAAATAACTAGCTTTTATCATTACTACTTATCACCCATAACTATTCTTACAGTCACCATAAAGTTTATAGCTCTTTTTGAGCGCATTACAAATTTATCTATTCTTTTACAAGAGATAATAACACAAGAGCCTATCTTGCTCAAAATCCCCCCCTTAGGTTCATTACATACATAATAGGGTTATAGCACTACCCTTTCATAAATATCTCCCATATGATATTCCCAAAACTTTACATAGTAATTATCCTATTCATAAAGGAAAAATAACTTACCTTACCCATCTCTAGTCCGATTGCCCTTCCTCATCAATGGGTCCTAAACATAGTCCCCCGGTCTATAATGACCTCGTATCTGTTGTAGGGGTTGTACTTCCAAAATTTCATCAAACTGTGGTCATTCACCTCTTTTAGGACAATCTCTCTTCTTATGACCTATTTCATTACAAAAGAAACACTTACCCACAAATCCTTTCTTCCCACCCGCATTACTAGCACTCTCTTTGCCAAATTTACTTGATGAACTCAAATCTCCAAAGTTCTTATCCTCTTGTGAACAAAGACGATATTCATGACACTTTAGTAGTGCCGCATTCACTACCTAGAGGAAAGTCTCTACCCTGGGACTTCCTAACAAATGTTGCCGGATTTTCCAATCTAATCTTCGAACAAACTTTGATATACGCTTATCTTCCGTATCTACCTCATCAGGTACTAATTTTTTCCATCTAGAAAAATCTTCTTCATACTCTTCCACCGTTCTATTTCCTTGCAAAATCCCCATATTCCTAGTAGAGGAAGGTCAAAATCTGTTACTAAAGACGTTTAATATAAAATTAAACTATTTAAGTAACTCCGAACAGTTTTTTTAAGAAACTCTTTTCTTTAAAATCAAAACTAATTAATCAGAAGATGTGTTTAAAAAATATGTACGAGATCTGTTCAAGATATGATAACAAGTTAAATAAATCAGTTTAAAAATATTAAACACAACACAACCAAGGGTGAGATGAGGAGATGTAGAAAGATTAAGAACAAGGATTTTTTACGTGGTAAAACCTCACCCAACTGAGAAAACATCCACGACTCCCTCTACGGAGTAAAACAAAAATTCCACTAAAACAAATTTTAATAGTTACAAACTATATAACAAACATGCATACAACTCACACATATATAAGTTTAGGAATGTACCCTTTGGTGTCCTTATAACTTCTTTGCAGTTCTGATTGTTGATGTTGTTCTCCCAGTTTGCTAACTTCCAATTTGTTCAAGTTCTTTACGTCCACTCTTATTCTCAAGATCTTATTACCAACACCTTTAGTGTGGTAGGGTGATAGTGTTTGTGGAGGTTCTTTCTAACACATGCATGCACACACACACGCTTATTTCATACAACCAGTCCTAACAAATTACATATAAGAACTATATGCTGTGATATTTCTATTTATCTCTTCTCACAAAACTTAACCTTATTTGATCTTTGTAATAATCCCAGAATCCACGGCTATCTTGCTCCGAAGACGTATCAAGATCTTAATCAATCTCAGCTTTTGAAAATATTTTTGAGATTGAAAATCACCAAGTGCGATTCCAAACTAGGTCAAAGGTCTTGTTTCAAGAGAACTATAAACATAAAAAATTATTGTTGATTTCAAAGTTAAAAACATTTACAGAAAAGAATCAACAATAGATTTCTCAAGATCAGAAACAAAATATGTAAATCTAAGTGAAATGTAACTTAAAGTACTCAGATCTGAAATTTTTATAAAGCAGAAACTTTGATCTAAAATATGTTTAAGTTGGACATAAGATCTAAGAACAAAGAGGTTACAACATCAAACCAACTAAACAAACCAACTCTCAACCTCTCAAACACTCAAACACTCAAGGTTGTGTTTGGTATATACAGGTCTTGAAAAGAGGTTTAGGTTTGAAAAGGTTTAGATGATTTAGGCTTAGGGTTTCTAACTCTTTCTCTCTCTTTATGGTTTCTATCTTTCTCTCTCTTCTCTCTCTACTCTCTCTTTTCTCTCTAAAAGGACGAAATGGCAAAAGTCTCTGATGGCTGAGGGTAAAGGGCCTTTTATAGGAGGCTGAGAAGATTCGAGAATAAGGTTAAAAATCAATGGCTTAGATTGAGTCAAGGTTTATTGACTTTGATCCAAGGGTTCACGATATGCGGTGATTAAAACTCTCCTGATTGGTTCATATGAGGATCACAGAGATGATGAAAGAGAGCATGAAGATCGTTGATAAAAATGATCCAAGGGCTGTAAACAATCTCTGGTTTACTCTCTATAAGGAAACATAAACTCAACCAATCAGAATGCAACAGATGTTGGGCAAACATAAGATAACAAATGCGCGTCCAAAATAAATACAAAACGCACCCTGAAGTCTCTGCCGCTTTTGGATTCTACCCAAGCAAACATTCAGCCAATATAACCACCAATACATAATTACAGATTGACCCCAAAAACTTTTAAAAATAAATTTTAATTAATAAAACCTTATTTTAAAAGATTATAAAATCCCAAAAAAATATTAAAAAGCAATTTTAGGGATTTAAACACACTCAACATATATACATATAATTATATGCAATATGAAATGTATGAGATTAATTCTACTGTGTGTGAGTGTTGGTAATTTTGTCTAGATCAATCAAGCAAGAGGTATGAAATAGCAAACCAAACTTTGGGGTTCTTTGGTTTCTAGGATAGACACAATTTTGTCACAATTTCCAAACTAGATGAACCCTTATACAATACAGACTCAAGTGCGTCAAGAGTATAAGGTGCTTCAATCTCCCTCTTTGGAAATATGAGACAAAATCTCCTTTGATTTATTTAGGACTCGTAGGGAAACAATAATAAGGAAACCTATTCCTAAAAAAATCTATCAACCCATTTCCTAGAAAGCAAAAGTACATAACTCAACTAATTACAATTGAATACCCTATTACAACTGTTGATAGTAACTGTACAAAATCCTGCAATGAATCACTAAGATCAAGTTGTTTAGCATATGTGAAATTCATTAGACTCAAATTTCTCCCCCATTTTGTCTCAAATAGACAAAGGGAAAAAATAGAGATATCAAAGAGATTAATCAGCACCCACCATTCCTATAGATTTACGCAAAGAAATAAATCGATTGTAATATAAGGGTTTGGTAAACATATATGCGAGTTGCAAATCAGTAGGAAGATAATTGATTTCTAATTCCTTAGTTTCAACCAATTCGGATATAAAGTGATGTCTTATTTTTATGTGTTTTGTTCGCGATTATTGAACTGGATTTTTAGAGATATTAATCGCGCTTTGATTATCACAATAGAGATGCAATTGGTTTTCTTGAATACCATATCACTTAGAATTTGTTTAAGCCAAAGTAATTGAGCATAGCAGCTTCCAGCGGCTATGTATTCAGATTCAGCTGTTGAGAGTGATGTGCAGTTTTGTTTCTTACTACTCCATCCTACTAAATTATTACCTATATAACAACATGCTTCTGATGTGCTTGTACTATCATCAGTACACCAAGCACAGTCAGCATCAGTGTATCCAATTATAGTGCTTGGTGTGTCACTAGTGTACCTAAGTCCTAAGTTCAGAGTGCCTTTTACATATTTAATGATTCTTTTAACAGAAGATAGATGGCTCTATTTAGGGTTATTTTGATAACGAGCACATACACACACAACATACATGATATCAGGATGCGAGGCAGTAAGGTATAGCAAGGTTATTATCATACTACGATATAGAGTTGAATCTATAGATTTTCCAGTTTCGTCTTTAGATAGTTTTGCCGTAGTACTCATGGGTGTTTTAGCATCTTTAGCACTCTCAAGGCCAAATTTCTTTACTATATCTTAAGCGTACTTAGATTGCGAGACAAATAATCCTTCTGAATTTTGCTTGACTTGAAGACCTAAAAAAAATTGCAACTCCCCCATAAGAGACATTTGAAATTCTTTATGCATAATCTTAGAGAACAATTTTACTTTTGAGGGAGAAGTTAATCCAAAGATAATACCGTCAACATAAACTTGAGCAATAATGATGTGTTTGCCAAAATGTTTGACAAATAAGGTTTGATCATTTCCACCTCTTTTAAAATCTTTATCTAAGAGGAAGCTTAAAAGACGCTCATACCAGGCTCTAGGAGCTTGTTTAAGGCCATACAAAGCCTTTTTAAGACGAAATACATGATTTGGATATTGAGGGTCAATGAACCCTTTTGGTTGTTATACATAGGCCTTTTCAGTCAATATTCCATTAAGGAATGCAGATTTTACATCCATTTGGTAGAGTGTAAAATGCAAGTGGCAAGCTATGGAAAAGAGAAGGTGAACAGATTCTCAACGAGTAACAGGAGCGAATGTTTCGTTAAAATATATTCCTTCAATTTGAGAGTATCCTTGAGCAACTAATCTAGCTTTGTTTCTAATAATTATCCCACTTTCATCAGACTTACTTTTGAAAATCCAATGTGTGTCAGTAACCTTTTTGTGATTAGGCCTAGGTACAAGATACCAAACATCATGAATGACAAATTGAAGAAGTTCTCCAGCATAGCAGAAATCCAGTGAGAGTCATTTAATGCCTCATTTACATTCTTTGGATCCACTAGGGAAACAAAACATGCATAATGTGCATAATTTCTTAATTGAGATCTTGTACGCACAGGCTCACTAGGATTACCAACAACGTTATTAATAGGATGATCTTTAGAAACCCAGTTAGGTACTCCAGGTATATCAATTGGTAATGAGTCATCTATTTCAGGAGAGTCATTTTCTAAAACATTTGTGGTCTCTTCCTCAATAGTTGATTCACCAGTCTTACTCTCTACAGTAGTGTCACTTACAATTACATTTATGGATTCCATCAAGGTTTTTGTGCGAAGATTATAAATATGATAGGCTCTACTGTTAGGCGAGTATCCTAGAAAAATAGCTTTATCTCCCTAACTATCAAATTTGGACAAGTGTTCCCTATCTTTACATACATAACAAGTACTACCAAAGGTTCTAAGGTACTTAATATTGGGCTTTTTCTTATACCAAAGTTCGTAAGGGGTTTGTTTGGAATTATTTCTAAGATAGACCCTATTGATAATGTGCCACGCAGTGCGAATAGATTCTACCCAAAAATATTTAGGTAAATTCTTGGCATGTAACATAACGCGTGCCATCTCTTAAAGAGTACGATTCTTTCTCTCGGCAATACCATTTTGTTGAGGAGTCTTAGGAGCACTAAACTCATGTTTGTAACCATATAATCACAATACTCTATTATACCAGTGTCCTTGAATTCTCCACCTCTATCCCTATGAATTCTATTTACTTGAGTGTCCTTTTCATTTTCAATCCGAAGCATTATTTTTAAAAAGGTTTGAAAAGTGCCAGACTTATGTTTTAAGAAGGCTACCCATGTAAATCTAGTGAAGTCATCAACCATAACAAGAATGTAACTGTGTCCACATAGACTAACAGTTTGGGAGGGACCCATTAGGTCCATATGGATGAGTTCTAAGGGGTTAGAGGTAAGGATATCTTTAACTTTCTTATGAGGTGATTTAACAATTTTTCCTTCCTGACAGGAACCACAGATAATGTTAGAAATGGATTTGATTTTTTAAACTAACTATTTCTTGAGAAGTCAGTCTACTAAGATTATCGTAATTTATGTGACCCAGTCTTTTATGCCATATCTCATTGTCATTCATTCTGGCAACATTATAGATTTCAGAATTATTCATGACAGTATAACAATTGTCAGGGGTCCTGAATCCTGTAATTATGCATTCACCCTTTTTATTTAAAATCATGCAATTGTTCTTTGAAAAGGTAACAGTATGATCTGAGTCACAAAATTGAGATATACTAAGTAGATTGGCTTTAATACCTTTAACTAGAAGAACATTTTCAACAACAGGAAGTCCTTCTTCTTGGAGAGTTCCTTTACCTATGATCTGAGATGATACTCCATCACCAAAAATAACTTTTCATCCAGCAAAGCTGGTTTTGTTCAAGAGTTTTGTATCATCTCTTGTCATGTGTTTAGAACATCCAGAGTCTAAATACCAACCAGACGATGCGTGTTCATCTTTTAAGGTAGTAATGACAATGTTACACTTCATCTGGGGTAATAGATCATCTTTTCTAACCCAAATTGCTCTAGTTTTCATTTTGCGCTTATTAGCTCTCAATTGATAAAACTTGCGAGCATTCGATTTTTGTTGAAAAATGTTTTGCGCATGATTTTGAGTTTTATGAAATACATGAGCATTTGGTTTAGGAAAGTATTTCGGAATCCTTCTAGGGAATGTTCTTTTAGGTTTGGTCTTTCTCTTCCTATAGTTAGAGTTTTTGTCTGGTTGTCTAGGCAGAACATAATTGTTACGGCTTCTCCTAGAATAGTTAAAATTCTGATAGATAGGAGGATTACAAACAGGTTTAACTAGTATTCTGACATAGCAACCATCAAAACAATGATCGTATGTATCGCAGTAGGAGCAGTAAAGATTGCTCAAAGTTGGGGTCTCCTTAGGAAAGTCTCTAAACATAGGTTTTAAGGAATTTTGAGGATGAACTCTATTCCTAGATAGTACAATCTTGAATGTAGGTTCAGTCTTCCTAATTGAGGGGCAGACGTATTTAGCCTTTGGTGAACTTTCATGTTTAGAGCAACTTAATTCCCCAATGTCAAAATTTTGATGTTTTGAGTCCAATTCAGTCTTTAATGAATGAAAATCTGGACAGGTTTCAATAGGTCTCTTACCTCCTGACACAAACTTGATAGATTCAAAAGTTTTTGTTTGTGTCTTCAAATTGGGGCAAAACCCTATTCCAGTTCGATCATCAGAATTGGTTTTTGATTCAGCAACAAATCCATCAAAATAGTTTGAGTTATTTTCAAATTTTGTAAATTTTTTGAAAACAGTTGCTGTCTTTTCTTTAGTTTGTTCCAATTCTAACAATGTCCCTTTGTATTTTTTCTCCAGAGTTTCATTTGTTTCAGTCAAATTTCTCAGTTTTTGATCAAACATTTTGATTTCACTTTCATGAATTAGACATTGGGTAGTATACTCTTCAGCATTAAGTTTAACCATCAGGCTTAGATCTTCTAGCTTCTTGGTGAGATATTTCACAATCTTCTCTAGTCTAGTGCTTTTCTTGAGAGTTTTAACATAAAGTGTGTGAATATATGGGAGATCTTCATTGTCCGAGTCACTAAGTGTAGTGTGTGAAGTGACCCCTGAGGCATCATTTCTTGGACTCACACACCCATTGACATCGTCATTATCGCTTTCCCTTTGACTCACACACCCCGAGGTAGAAATAGGAATGTTCTCTGTAATTAAAGCATCTAAACCAGTAACAACATGATTCGAAACAACAGAAGTAGAATTACTAGATTCGTCCTCACTAACAAACACATGAATATCATCATTATAGATAATCTTGGCAAAGAAAGACATGAAAGGGTCAAAACCATCAGATGACTTAGGTTCCTCATTTTCAGAGTCACTTGAATCTTCCCATGTCTTGCAAATATTGGATCTAGCGTGTTTATTTTGAGTGTTCAAGTTAACTCTACAATCTTGTGCAATGTGTCCTTGTTTTCCACATCTAAAGCATTCAGTCTTCTTAAGGTCTCTGTTAGGTCTAGTGTGAGAGTCCTTGTGATGTTTGTCTTGAGTTTTCTCATGAGGTTTATGATTAGAGTGAGTCGGATAATTGGACTTGCCTTGTTTATTTTCTATTTTGTTTCTAAACTTAATAATTTTCTTAAACTATTTAGACATTATAGAAATCTGATTGTCCAAACTCTCTAGATTGCATTCCTCATCAGAGTCATCATTAGAAATATTAAACCCAGGTTTAATCAACTTAGAAGAAAAGCTCAGATTGGAAATAGTCTGTTTCCTATGGGACTGGGTCAATTGTTTCTTAAATTCTAGTTCCATTTCCACAGTTCTTAATTTACTACTGAGTAATTCAGGAGTGAGATTTATGTCACACATTTCCTCAATAGCATATCTTTTGTTGTCAAATTTCCGTGGTAATGAACTCAGAATTTTAGAAACAATTTCATGTCTGTCATATGTTATCCCATTAGCATGCAGTTTTGTCACAATATCAGTCAAGTTCATATAGAAGTCATCAAATGACTCAGATTCAGACATAATTAAAGAGTTATACTGTTGAATGAGCATTTGTGTTTTAGTAGCCTTAACTCTAGTGTCACCTTCATGAGGAGTAACCAAAGTGTCCCAAGCTTCCTTAGAAGTGGTACAGCACGAGATTATTTTGAACTCATGTTCATTTATGGACATAAATATGACATTATTTCCTTTGTTATTGTTACGAGAAACTTGTTTCTCTTCTTGTGTGAACTCACTTAATACCTTCTTAACCCTCTCATTACATCCTTCAGTGGTTGGTTTAGAAGGAAAAATGTATCCATTTTCAACAATGTCCCAGACATCATCTTCCAAAGTTCCTTGAATGAAAGCAATGCAAAATTGGTTCCATCAAAGATAGGAGGTCTGGTCAAGTTACCAAATCTTTCATTTTTCTCGTCCATGTTTGATTTTTCGAAAATAATTTCAGAAACACAGGATCTCTTTAAAAGAAGTTTACAAAGCTCTGATACCAATTGAAAATTCTGTTACTAAAGCCGTTTAATATAAAATTAAACTATTTAAGTAACTCCAAACAGTTTTTTGAAGAAACTCTTTTCTTTAAAATCAAAACTAATTCATCACAAGATGTGTTTAAAAAAATATGTACGAGATCTGTTCAAGATATGATAACAAGTTTAATAAATCAGTTTAAAAATATTAAACACAGCATAACCAAGAGTGAGATGAGGAGATGTAGAAAGATTAAGAACAAGGATTTTTTACGTGGTAAAACCTCACCCAACTGAGGAAACATCCACAACTCCCTCTACGGAGTAAAACAAAAATTCCACTAAAACAAATTTTAACAGTTACAAACTATATAACAAACATGCATACAACTCAGACCTATATAAGTTTAGGAATGTACCCTCTGGTGTCCTTTTAACTTCTCTGCAGTTCTGATTGTTGATGTTGTTCTCCCAGTTTGCTAACTTCCAATTTGTTCAAGTTCTTTACGTCGACTCTTGTTCTCAACATCTTATTACCAACACCTTTAGTGTGGTAGGGTGATAGTGTTTGTGGAGGTGCTTTCTAACACATACATGCACACACACACACACACTTATTTCATACAACCAGTCCTAAAAAATTACATATAAGAACTATATGCTGTGACATTTCTATTTCTCTCTTCTCACAAAACTTAACCTTATTTGACCTTTATAATAATCCCAGAATCCACGGATATCTTGCTCAGAAGACGTATCAAGATCATAATCAATCTCAGCTTTTGAAAATATTTTTGAGATTGAAAATCACCAAGTGCGATTCCAAACTGGGTTAAAGGTCTTGTTTCAAGTGAACTAGAAACGAAAAGCATTATTGTTGATTTCAATGTTAAAAACATGTACAGAAAATAATCAACAATAGATTTCTCAAGATGAGAAACAAAATATGTAAATCTAAGTGAAATGTAACATAAAGTACTCAGATCTGAAATTTTTATAAAGCAGAAACTTAGATCTAAAATATGTTTAAGTTGGACACAAGATCTAAGAACTAAGAGGCTACAACATCAAACCAACTAAACAAACCAACTCTCAACCTCTCAAACACTCAAACACTCAAGGTTGTGTTTGGTATATACGGGACTTGAAAAGAGGTTTAGGTTTGAAAAGATTTAGATGATTTAGGGTTAGGGTTTCTAACTCTTTCTCTCTCTTTCTGGTTTCTCTCTTTATCTCTCTTTTCTCTCTTCTCTCTCTACTCTCTCTTTTCTCTCTTTTCTCTCTAAAAGGACGAAATGGCAAAAGTCTCTGATGGCTTAGGGTAAAGGTCCTTTTATAGGAGGCTGAGAAGATTAGAGAATAAGGTTCAAAATCAATAGCTCAGATTGAGTCAAGGTTTATTGACTTTGATCCAAGGGTTCACGATATGCGGTGATTAAAACTCTCCTGATTGGTTCATATGAGTCTCACAGGGATGATGAAAGAGTGCATGCAGATCGTTGATAAAAATGATCGAAGGGCCGTAAACAATCTCTGGTTTACTCTCTATTAGGAAACACAAACTCAACCAATCAGAATGCAATAGATGTTGGGCAAACATAAGATAACAAACACGCGTCCAAAATAAATATAAAACACACCATGAAGTCTCTGTCATTTTCGGATTCCACCCAAGCAAACATTCATCCAATATAACCACCAATACATAATTGCAGATTGACCCCAAAAACATTTAAAAACAAATTTTAATTAATAAAACCTTATTTTAAAAGATTATAAAATCCCAAAAAAATATTAAAAAGCAATTTTAAGGATTTAAACACACTCAAAATATATACACACTATTATATGAAATATGAAATGTATGAGATCAATTCTACTATGTGTGAGTGTTGGTAATTTTGTCTAGATCAATCAAGCAAGTGGTATGAAATAGCAAACCAAACTTTGGGGTTTTTGGTTTCTAAGATAGACACAATTTTGTCACAATTTCCAAACTATATGAACACTTATACAATACAGACTCAAGTGAGTCAAGAGTATAAGGTGCTTCAGAAGGAAAATACCATCGATCAGAAAGTTCCCAAAATTTATTATAGGTAAAGTATCTCTCTGTTCAGATGTGGTGACAGACTCCCACCATTGAAGAGTTGCACCCGATAACTTAAAGGTGGCTAAAAATTGTGTCTGCACCTCACTACACTCAACCATACGAAGGTGCCTCTCTATACTATTCTTCCATTGACTTGCGACCATTACATCAACTCCCCCTGCGAACTCTGGAGGATGCCTCTTACTAAATTCTTCCTTCACTCTCTCCCATAAGGACAATCCTAAATGGGGTTGGGCTGCTCGAACGACAGATTGCTGTGCTATCGTAGAAATGACAGTAATTACTGCTTGTGCCATAATATTGGCAACTTCATCAGTAGTCACGTTCCTTTGAGGCATTTGGGGTTGCGCTTTTTCAGCCCCTTTATTTTCCCTGCATGAACGACCTCCCTTCGGTTGCATCTGAAACAAGAACAATTGTATCAGATCACCTTTCAAATATTTTCATATCACAGAAGAAATATGGACGTATGAATATAACCGTCCTAACAATAAGTCTCTACATCAAGAACGCTTACGAAAGATCGTAGTAACGCACACAGATACTAAAGACACTACAACCTGATGCTCTGATACCATCTGTGACAACCCGCTCAAAATAATAATGGGTGGCCAACCCTATACTACATTAAATCAGGTATCCCAGATGGCACAGTCTCAACATCAACTAACAATACTATATAATATAAGGCTAACTACTCGAAATCATTAAAAGTGGATTGTCAAAAATTTTAATACTTTTATTTAACAACAACAACAAAACCAATAATACACATTTAACCATAATGAGTGATAAGTGCAAACTCCGTTTATATACAAGAGTGAAAAACAATGTACACCAATTCTAAATAATGAAATCCTCGATTATGATGTCGGGTAATAGACAATACAATAATATGAGAGAAATGAAATATGAAAGGGTTAGTATACAACACTTGAGTACTAACTCAATATACAAATTGAATCCTAATTAAGATATACAAATATAGGAATCGACTAAAACAAAGTGACGCGACAGTCCGCTATTGCCACAGCTCCACGAATACTCTGGATGGATGGACATCAAAGGCGTCCTTGCAGAGGAACACCTGAAGTAATACCATATATATACATGGAGGAGAAAATATAAACGGGTCAGATCCCGAGTAGAAAACGTTTTATAGAAAGTGTATTAAAATGCATAACAATTATAAATGCATTATTACATGATTTAATGGAATCTAACTCTCCATACATTTCAACTCGCCTCTCAACTAAAGCGCGCACTAAACGTATGCATGTGATCGCCAAATGGATGCCCAATTCTATTTAGGTTAAAGAATCTAACTTAAACCCAAAGGAAATATTTAATTGAAATCATCTAACCTATCTCGCAATCTACACTTATCTCCATTATTTAATTCATATACATTAACATAAATGTTATAGTTATCTTTATAATGTTCATTTGTTGAACATATAAAGTTACACAATCATCCTCATAACCACATCATCACAATACATCGACATTCTCAATTACTAGAATTTTATATTCTAGTGATGCCCTTATATGGCTTGTAAGCATATACATAATATTATATATGAGTTATTAGCATCAAGAGTTAAGGACAAAACTCCTCCCGATTCTCAACACGGCACTACGTTTCGTGCGTGGGATGTCTCGCCGGAGCGAAATCCAAATAAGGAACCCCCCCCCCACCCCCGTTACACTACTCCTGACCGTATTGATCCTCGAGGCTCATTAGGCCCTCACTGCATGATGCATATAACCCAAATTATTATCCAATTTTAATTTATTAATATGCCCAATTCTCAACAGTACACGGCGTTTCATGCGTGGGACGTCTCACCGAAGCGAAATCCAAACAAGGAACCCCCCCGTTACACTACTCCTGGCACTATCGATTGTCGGTATAGGTGATATATAAGTATGAGCATTAAGGACTAACTTATCCCTAAGTTCCAACATTACACTGCAGTTCGTGCGTGGGACGTCTCGCCGAGGCGAAATCCAAACAAGGAACCCCCCGATACACTAATCTTGGCAATGTAGGTCATTGAGGTCCATTAAGCCCTCGATACCCAAGTACAAGCACAAGTAAGAATAACCATCCAAGAGATCTATAACTCGAAGGACGCAGGCTCACATGCTATCATCTCCCAGTTTCCCATGCATCGTATCAAACTGGGCCAACTGATGGGTTCAACGACACCCACCTCGTGATCAACTCACGCACACAACGTCCCGAGAAGCGATCATAGCTCCTAACCGGCGAGTGATAACGACACACACCCACGACTTCTCACTCCCAAGAGAATAAATATATATGTCATTTGCTGACCACCATGGATGACAATGACTTGGGGAATATCTACACACTACTCATCGAGTCAAGGTGCTCACTCTCAACGCACGTAACTTCCCAATGATAGCAAGGAGAGGGTATGCCTAACAATGTATATATACCATCATATAGGGTATACATACATCCCACAAAATAAAGATATACCATCATATAAGGTATACCTGCCACATCATTTTCATTTTCATTATACGATCTTAGGCGCAATAGATTTAATGTCATTGTTTAGTATATCTCTCTCCTGATACACTAATCGTCAATTCTCACATCTCTTCCCCACTTAGTGTACACTATACTATTTCTCACTTTAAGCTCACATGTCGCTTCTAATATGAATTGTCTCTCAATTCTCTTTAAGTTAAGGATATTCTTTATCCTACTGCACCTGAATTTACATGTATAATTCTCCCTCCATGATAGGGTTCAATTCATTTTATCAACCTTCGAAGTTATCCCATTTGGGATGTGATCCTAAGATCCAATATCTCTAAATTAATCTCATTTTTTCATATAAATATAATTGTCATCTCAAAATGGAATCTCCAAACTAAGGTGGGCTTCCCCACTTAGAGCATACCAAAATATCTAATCGGTATTCCTCAAATTTAGTCAATAAGACTTCAATAATTTCTTATAAGGGAAACTCTCTAAAACCCTCCAAAATAGACTCCAAATAACTCCTATAGAGGTTCCGAATTGATAACCTCAAACAAAACGGGATGAAATTCTCCCTAGAAAAACTTCCCTCAAAAAGCCCTGTTTTCGAATTGATTCGGGGTAATTCCGAATCGATTCGGCCCAGCGAATCGATTAGTCCAGGAAGGCGAATCGATTCGGGTCATCAGAACTGGGACTCTGTCTTTGGCCGAATCGATTCGGCTGTGGTCCAAATCTATTTGGTCACTCAGACCTGGGCACCTGCATATTTTCGAATCGATTCGGTAGGAGGCCGAATCGATTCGGCCCTTCAGAAAACTCGAAAATGGCTACTTTTTGTAAGCCTAAAATACCCAAAATTCATTTTAATCATTTTCTCTCTATTTATCTTAAACCCAATCACATATATATCATCAATAATCATCCTAGAACACATATAAAACAATTTATATCCTCAAATCAAAGGTCTACATATTTAATCAAAGATTATACCCAAAAGTTAGGTTTTGTTAAAGTAAACCTAAAACCCATAAATTTCATCCACAAATCATGCAATAAATGGTACATAACAATTATTTAGAAAGTTTAATCACTTGTCTCAGGTTCGTAGGGTCTGAATCCGCCTTGAGATCGCATATTGGCCGAAAAATCTCCACTTTCTCTCTCTTTTCGCCTTCTTTCTCTTCTTCTTTCTTCTTTCTTTCTTTCTTTCTTTCTCTTTCTCTTTCTCTTTCTCTCTTTGGAGAAATAAATCTCCCGTAGTCTTAATAAGCCTTTCCCCCAAATGTACACAACTTTAAATGATAATACACACTTTAAATGACTCGGTAACTTTAATTCGAGTCAAACGGTCCTAATTTATTTTGGAACCTAAATAGACCCCAAGTACAGTCATTTCGACTTTCTCGACCCTTCCGAAAACAATGGTACCCTCAGAATTGCCATTCGACACACTTTCTAACGACTTCAAATTTTGACCTCAATTGCCAATTTAATTATTCTCCAAATAAAATAATATTTATTTCTTCCAAAATAAATAAATCATCGTCCCCAAGACCTTGGGTTAATACAATCGACAATTCAAAATCAAGGTTATCATTTTTTTATAAATAAAAGACGTTGTTAAGATATTGGGGTTTTTACTAATTAGTCTCGTTTACTAAGTATACAGTTCAATAGGTCCTAACATTTTATGTTTGCTCCATTAGGTCCCACGAAAAAATATTTTTGGTCCAATAGGTCCTATTTGTAAACATACGGTGAATATTCACTATATGTACAAATTGGACCTATTAAGGAAAAAATGTTGTGATAGGACTGATTAGGAAATATTTCATATAAATGGGACTTAATATGAAGATCCCCTATGATATTCTTATAGAATAACCCTAGAGTGTCTATGTGTTAGAACAAAATACACCCTAAAGTTTATCTGATTAAACATTGCACGGTTTCAATAGTTGAAGTTATTTTGATTCTATTTGATTTTACATATTAAGTTAAACTTCATCCATTTTACGTGATACCAGATTTAAAATCTAAATTCAAAGTATCTCCCATTTCAAAAAGAAAAAAAAAACGTCTCTTAAATTTGAAATTGAAACTGAAGCACCAAAAATATTGTTGGATAAAAAGAAGTGAGTGAAATGTCATAAATAGTTATGTCTAAAATAAGTCTAAAGAAGATAAACTTTGCAATGGATTTTAATAACTTTTATACATATTAAAACCATTTTTTTTGTGATGGAATCACAAGTGGTTAAACAGTACATAAATGACAAAAAGGGTATCTTAATTCATGTAAATAACCCCTGTATATTTTTAGAGTGCAAGTAAGGGCCTTTTCATTACTTAATTTGGGCACTTTAGACTAAGTAAATGTTTATCTATTTACTATTAGTGTATTCTTTTAAAAATATACTCAAAATAAGTGTGGCAAGAGTAAATAAATTAGTAACTTGAACTAAACACACACATTTCCTTGATTTTAATAGTTCCATGTATATTACGCAATTAGAAATGGCATTTTAATTTCTTATTGAGTTGATGAAACATTGAACAAAAAGAAGAAGACATGTGCACGATGATCGATTAAAGAACATTAATGGGTGATTGACATGTTCATATAACATTACCATCACCATCTAGAAATTCCCCACCCATTATTTGAATTGAAATTTAGAGTAAGATGTAAAATAATACTTTACGTTAATAAAGAGCAAAATCAGTAAAACAAGGTTAGAAAAAATTAGGAGGAAAGATTTTTTTAAAAAATTAAATAGAAGTGCCATTACTACATAGAGTAATAAAATTATTTCTTACCAAATCTTGAGTTCCTAAACTATAAATCCAAAGGGCCTTTACGGTCATCCTATTTTTAATACTGATTGCAGGTAGGAAAGCCTCCAAAATTGGACATCTCTACAGAAACAAAAATAATGAAAGAAAATCAATGGAGTATTCAAAATCAAGGATATGATTCTCTTATAAAGAGAAGACATAGCTATGAAATTCTAATAAAAACAAAAATCCAGGTATCAAATGATATTGACTTCGAAATAACACTGCAGTGCCTATATATTGGATCTAAAAACACAATAAGTTTTCTAATTCAAGCTTGTTTGTTTATATTTGATGTTACCTCTTATGTTGAACTTCAACCATTGTGTGTGATACCTGATTTTGACATCCGAATTCAAAATTACGTCACCAGTTTCAGATAATAAGATTCTCCTAAATTTGTAATTGAAGTTGAAGAGAAAAAAATTAATGAATCATGGTGTAAATAAATAATATCAAGGAAACACCATTTCTTTGAGAGGCCTTTTAGTCCAGGAGTAAAATTAAAACGCTGCATTGTAATAATACTCCACGTGGCATCACATCAAAGAGAGCTTCAGTCATTATGAAATAGTACTAGGTTGAAACCCGCGCGATGCGCGGTGCATATGGTATTGAAAGCATAATAAATGATGCTATTTAAAAGTTAACAAATGCGAGGTACCTGTTGAAGCATGCGTGATGCGCAGTTAGAAGATAAATTAATGCACTATTAAGGCGTTGATTTGTTAAATTATAATTACAATAAAAGAACTTAAATATATTGAAATTGATGTATATCAGTGATTGTTAAACTCCAAGTCAAAACACATACAAAGATAGCCAATGTGTTACATTGTGATCGGAAAGAAATTAGAAATTAGATGAAGTTTTAATAAGGTGATGAAGAATGAGGTCTTGAAAATGAAGTTAAATCATCCTTTTTTTCCTTGAGTCCATGTTCCTACAAAGAAATTAAAAGATATGGTGAGAAAATATGATGAAAGTATTGTATAATAAATGTGAATATAATTTGAATGTAAAACAAATTTAAAATACCTTGAAGGAAGCTTTCGTTTTGGGTTAACTTCGCTTTCTACATAATTTCCATGAGTTGAACTGTCATTGTCTGCGATATTTATTGATTCTTCTGATGTTGAGAGTGGATTTGTTTCCTATTATGTAAATGAGATATGATTAGAGTAAGAAAATAAATTATAATAGAAATTTGTTATTGAGTATGTACCAAATACCTTCTGAATGTTGTGGTCAGTGAGTGAAATATTTTCGTCTGAAGAATCTTTAAAAATGGTTGAGACGGTGAAGTTTTCATAGCCACGTATTAAGTTGTAATTATTGAGCTTCAGGCGAAATTTGTTAGAGGTTCCGACGATCCTTGTGATTGCTAGTGGAAGTGAATCTTTTGGTAACTGTTGAAAATATTAAATATATTATTTTTGAAAAAGGACTATGTAAAATGAATGTATTGATAAAATATTAAAATTATTATGAACAACGTACGCAAACATCATGATTAATATTTGCAAGGTCAGAACATTGGACATTGATTAAAGATTCAGCTTCTTGGTTAAAGAGGACGAATTTGGTGGTAGCTGTTTGGTTCTTGACTGAGATTTGAATTTTGTACCTATTTATGGATAATTATATAATTGTCAAAATAGTTGTGTAGAGCGATAAATGAAAATAAGATGTATGAATAAAATACCTTGGAGAAGGAATAAGTTTGTCTGTGTTGCATGTTTCACAGAAGAAAGAAGCGATATAATGTTTAAGTTTCTTGTTGCAGTGATTGCATGCTGCATAATACCAACCACCATGTTCGTCTACACCTGTGATTGTTGCGTTGCAAGTGACATATATAACCTGTGAAATATATAATATTTATATTACAATTAGATATTGAAGGAGTCATAGGAAATGTATATTTAAAAGTGGTTACCTCATTTGGAGAGTTGGACCGAAGGGATAAGATTTCCTCAATGGATTTTGATTCTCCTTGAATTTGAATTTGTGAATTTTTGTCTTTGTTTGGATCAGTTGTCATGCTCAAAGGACGATTTTCGTTATGAAGTCTGTATATATATCATAAAGGTAAACCGGTAATATTTTAGATGTGAACAAATCCAATATGACTTTTAAAAATAACTGTAAAGAGAATTATAAAATTAATAATTGATTTAGATTATGAACTCAACTTTCTTCAATACGCAAAAGCACGACTACATTAATCAAGTAGAGAATGCAGAAGTTACACGTGTTTATCAGTCTTTGATTATCAATAAATAGTCGTCCAAGTTTGGTTTCAATATCAAATTAAATTCTTTCTATGTATTAATCAAGTGAAATGATAGCCAAGTACAAACGGCTCGCTCTCTAACAATCTGTCATGTTAATCCTACCTCACCTCCACCCATTGAAGCAGTTATCAAGATGTGCAGCTGTCGTCCATTGGAACATTGGAAACAGTAAAACCTATTGTCTTTGTGAAATAATTTTGTTGGCCGTCGGTCATTGGGTTTTATAGTACCTCCCAGTAGGGTGTGAGTTGTGGTGTTAGCCCCCTGAAACAGCCCCCTCCCTGGTGCTGCGCCACCAAGTTTGCACTGCCTACTGCCTTCATGGCCCCCATATGTGCTTCAGCCCCACCCTTTTCTCCCCTTGGCTACGTCCCCCAACCCTACAACCCCTACCCATCATTTGCCCAGGAAATTGCTAGATCAATTTCCCCCACAACTATGACCCTGCTACCTGCACACAGTACACGGGTCGCTGCAGACAGGCGACATGCCAGTTCCAAATCGTACCGGACCTGCTAGAGTCTAACAGGCAGCTTTTAGTCCCAATTTAGGACTTACCCTGATTTGAATACAATAAACATAAGTCAATAAAAGTTGCGATTAAAATTTCATATGGCTTAAAAAAGATAAACAAACCAAAATCAATAGCTTTCAAAGGAGAATTGTCATTCTTATTTGCAAACAAAAAATTCTCAGGCTTCAAATCCATATAAATAACCCCATGCTTATGACACAAATGCACCAGCTCCACAATCGTCCTCATCACTGCAGCAACAGCCTATTCTGTATAATGCCCGTGCGCAACAATCCTATGAAATAACTCTCGCCCCTCACACAACTTGATCAGCAAATGCACTGCATTATCATCATCATAAGCCTCCTTCAAGCTCAAAATAATCGAATTCTTAGACAAATGATTCATTATCGCAACCTCCCATCTCACATCATCAACATTCACAACAAACCTCCATTTTTTTTGGCTGCAAACAATTTGTTACATATCATTATAATATTGTGAGAATTTTCTTTATTTCCTGCAATGAGCTATCGCCTAGTTAAATTATTAAAGTCCATGTCTTCCAAGAGCTTCCCAGAATCTGATCAACTCTCCTCCATGTAACCTCCACGAACCCCTAAATTTAACCAGAAGAGTTACTGGAATTCCCTCTCTGCCTCTACTATACTTTAAAGATGAACCAACATAATTAACCTCTGCTTTGAATTGAGTTAAACTAATTGATACATTACATATGTTCATAAATAGAGGTCTACTTGTGAGTATGTTTGTCTGTATTACATATACACATGTTTGTGATTCTAGATCAAGGTAGGTACATAATTTTATAATAATATATGTCATGTAAAATACAAAAGAAATCTATACAGTTTATACGAAAAACCTGCTAGAAGAAATTTCAATGCTCACTTACTCCTTCAAGCCAAAATCAGTTGGAGAGTAGATTCAATCAACATTGACCGATGTTATGTTCGAGAAAAATCAATATATATATGCCTCTGGGCATTTGAACCCAATGAAATGAATATGTATGCATTTCGGTGCATTTCAAAACAACGAAATTTTTTGCATTCGTTGAAATTGTCCATCAATGGAACGTGAATGTAGTTTCTACTAACAGGACTGATAAAATACGTATATTATTGTGAATAAAGTCTTACTTGGTCATAAAGTCTTGAATGCATTGAACATCGGGATTTATATAGACTTTCGATGCATTGGTTGTTGACAATGAGTAATCACTTATGGAATAAAAGTTGTATGAATAATTAATTTTATTGTTTGAAGTCGTGAATATATAAAGATGATATTATTAAATCTAAATTCTTATCTCTAAATTGTTTGACCGTAGTTGATCTAACAGCCACAATCAAATGATCAGTGAAATTCTGGCATATGTCTTCAGTTATTAGTGCCGTTTCTTCGGCCCAAAGAGTGACGGAAATCCTTTCCCCCCTGTGTAATAGGTTTTGTGATTAATTGGAAATGAATAGTATATATTGGAAATGAACTAAGTTAATAATTGTAAAATAGGAAGGAATGACCTTTGATTTTCAAGCTTCAAAACCCTTTTCTTTACTATGGATCCCCTGACTGGTTGATCCTCCTCAGGTGATATAAAAGTCAAAAGGCCGAACACATCTAATTAAAACAAAAGTGAACAGATATATATAAAGAGAATTAAATGATTCTTGTTAATTGTATAATGAGTAATGAATATAAAATACCTGTGAGATATGTGTCATTGCTCAATTTAGATCTCAATTCATCAAATTCCAAAAATTGGAAGTGATATTTTGGAAGAATAAAATTGTCATCTTCAGAATGTAAAATTTTTGATGATGGAGTGAATTCAATCATTAGATTGTGTGATGAGACCCTATAGTTGTGCTTAGTATCCATTACTCTGAAATTTGTTATTGTGTAGACTTTTCCAACGTCTAGTGAATTGACGAATCTGGCAAATAAGTATTTGCGCAATACTGCATGTATTGAATCACCCTGTGCAATAAAAAAAATTATATGAATAATTGATAAATATTTATTAAATTTACGATATTTTGTGTGAGAAAACAATAATAAAAACCTCAATCTCTAAATTATGTACCTGGTCATCAACTAAGAGAAAGTCATCAGATATTTTTGGGTTATCGCCAGTTCGAGTCTTGGATTCCCATTTTCGAACGACACGTACAAAGATGGTCCAATCATCCCTGCCTAGTGAAAGATCTTCAAGTCTTGTCACTTCTTTCATGGTCCTGAAGTTTTTTCAGAGAAAATACATATTTGTTAAATGAATAAACGGAGTTATATCATAAGTAAAAGGATTAACTATATTAAAAGTATTGTGAATTACGCAAACATACCTATAGATAGAGATGATCGAACCTCATCGTACACAACATTTTTTGTGAAATGTCTTTCAATTTGTGAATCATTATTTATGTATAATTTTAGGCCGCTGCTTGAAGTAACTCTAGATATAGCGACATAGAGTTGACCGTGACTGAAAACAGGCTTGGGTAAGTATATTGAGACTTGATCGAGAGTTTGGCCTTGGCTTTTGTTAATTGTCATAGAAAATGCCAGACGAACTGGAAATTGGCGTCTCCTCAAAATAAATGGCCATTTGGAGTCTGTTGCAGTTATAATTATTCGTGGAATGAATACTTTTGCGCCTATATTAGAACCTGGGATAATTCTAGCCTCTATAACCAATGGAGATAATTGTGTAATGATCAATCTTGTCCCATTGCAAAGGCCGGCACTTTGATTTATGTTTCTCATTAGCATAATAGGTGAACCTATCTTTAGGTCCAAGTTATGGCTCGGTAGTCCAGCAAAGTTCAAGCTATTTAAAAATTCAACAGGAAAAAGCACATCCTGGTCACGAATGTCCCCAATAGCCTTAGATATTGAGTCTGAGCTGAAATAAGTTGTTGCATCTCCGGGAATGGCATTTAGTACGTACGCATTGATGGTGTCGACCATATGGTTTGTTGGAGTTAGAATAGCTCGACCCTTAATGTAATCTGGATCATTGTATCTCCTCACCAAATCGGGGTATGCACTTGAAACAATATCAGCAATTGGGTCATCGGGATGGGGTATAAGGTTTGAATTTTGGATTTTTACCCACGATGGAATTTCGTCATCTTGAAATGATTCTGTCTGCAGTTTCCCGTCACCTACCCTAGTGCCAGGACCCAATCTCTAAATGAAGTTGAATCTTGTATCTGCATGTTCTTCGATAGGTTGAATATATGGCACAAACTCCACAGCTTTGATTTGTTAATTCATGCATTTACAATTTCTTCTCTGCTTCCCTTATGAACAACAGGTAAGGTTTGACGAAAATCACCACCCAAAAGAATTGTAATTCCACCAAAAGGCTTTTCAAAAAATTTTCATCATTGAATCGCATTATGTCTCTTAATGTTCTGTCAACAGCTTCAAAACAATGACGGTGGTTCATAGGTGCCTCATCCTAAATAATTAGGGTTATTTTTGTAATGAGCTCTGCAAGATGAGTCCGTTGATGAATATCGCATGTTGAATCGGCGTGAATATCAATGGGAATCTTAAATCTTGAATGAGCAGTTCTTCCACCGGGTAGCAACAATGATGCGATCCCTGAAGATGCAACTGCGAGAACAACTTTTCCCCCTGAACGCAAGCGTGCAAGAATTGTTTTGTACAAAAATGTTTTACCCGTGCCACCTGCCCCATTTACGAAGTAAAAGCCTCCTTTGTTTTCTTTGACGGATCATACAACATGATTATAGGCATTTAGTTGTTCATCATTCAATTAGTTCAACATGTTTGTATGTTGTCGGGCCAAAGAATCTGCATCGTAAGAAAGTTCCTCTCTTAAAAGCCTATTATCCTTTTCTTGAATCATTGTATCATCGGGAAGTGGCATCGGCGAGAAATCTTTTAGGGTTTTCCCATTTTTGTTTAAAATATTATCAATCTCATGAAGAGCATAATTCTTCAATTGATTTTCACTTAGAATAAGATCAGGTAGGCATAAGATTTTTCGTTGGCGATGAAGAAAATCTTCTGATAAAATCTCCCAGTTGTCGTCCCAAAGTCTTTTTGGATCAGAAACTTCGCAAAAAAGAAGCATTACAGCAAATAGGTCACGTAATTGATTACCCGTAGCCCATTGAGAAGCCTGATCTAGAGCGTTGTGCCATTCTTTGTCTTCTTCTAACATTCCAAGAGCATAACATGCTTCTTTGCATGTTGGATAAACAATCCCATTAACCATCTTCACCTCGTTGTAATTTCTTGCTCCGCGGACAACGTTTAGGAGCATACGAAGGTAAAATCTCTCACCAGATGCTGGATGAGCATATACTATACGGCCTAAGAATGTGCCTAAATTTTTCCTTAGAAACCATTCCTTTGCCGTTGAGTCCCAAACCCATTTTGAAGGAAATTCAGCATAGGTTAACTCCCTTGCATCCTCATGGTTGCAATTTATGGTCATCCATTGTGTAAACATAGTCTTCTCAACCTCTATCCTGTCAATCACAGTATTTAGATTGTCCGAATCTTTAAAAGTGACAACTTGCTCATCCGGCAGATGGAAACTCAATCGCTCAACACCGATGCTTCGATATTGTACGTGAAACTGATTAATTCTCCAGCAAGCTTCACATGCAGATAAGTAACAACAATCGAGGAATGTTTTAATTTCATCAACGTCTAAGATTTCGTTGTTGCAATCATGATCATTACGGAAAATTGATTGCGTCAGCTCCATTATTGTTCTATCTGGTCCTTTATTAATGTACTTGAAAAGATACTTAATTTCCCTTGATTTATTACACCATTCCACATTTATGTGAGCTTGGTATTTGACGACTAAGTCAATATTGTGTGGAATAACAAATCTATTGTCAAGTTTGATTCCCATCTTTTTTACAAATTTCCTGTCATCTCTCCGTCTATAAATTGGGAATCCATTATCATCAAATTTTGTCATGGATGTGAATTTTTTGGGGAATTTTTTAGAGCAACATCCGTCTTCCATACATGGGGAACGGGGATTTGCGTGGCCACAGGGTCCATGCATCATGAATTGCGTAATAGATGCGTAGCCAACTGGGTCGCTAATACAATCAGGTAACTCAAATAAAATAATGTCATCAATATCATCTGATGTTGGTTGTTTTGCATCTGCATGTAGAAATAGAAGTATGTGGGCGTGTGGCAATCCCCTTTGTTGGAATTCAATTGTGTAGATAGCTGTCATAAAATGTAAACGTTTTTATAGCTATTGACGTTTTATAAAAGGTTAAAAAATCAAATAATACGATTTGTAATTTACAATCATTAAATATTAAATTTGAGTTACGTACCTGCCATTGCTTTCCCAAAGTGTTTTCCTTTAACTAAATCCTTCATTAGAGCATCAAGTTTGATTTTAAAAACTCTTGTGATAATATCTGGCCTATCCTCAGGCTTCTGTCCAGGAATCATATCAAGAAACTTTGTGATTTCTGGCCATTTAGGATTAGCTGTGAAGGTGATTAACAGATCTGGATTACCAAAGAATCTACAAATAGCCATTGCATCTTAGAAATTTTGAGCCATATAACGTGGACCCCCAGTGAAACTTGATGGAAGGACAATACGTTTTCCTACCGACGAAGGCGTTGAATCTCCTTCAAGAACAGCATCTTTCAAACCTTTATATAGCTCAGCCCTTAATTGCGGTTGGTTGTTTCTAATCCACCTCAACCTTTCATGTTCAATGCATGTATATGCATCGACAACATATTGTTGAAAAATTCTTCCGGAACGTAAAATGGTGGGAGATTCATTAATTCTTTGATGCAGACGGTATCCGTAATATTCTCTCATGGTCAAGCAATTTCGTTTAGTCTTACGTTTCCCATTATTTCTTCTATAAGTTATACCCAGTTGGTAGCCATCTTCACCGTATGGGAATAACAATGGGTATTGGATCGCCATAAGGGATGGATGAATATCGCTAATTCTTTGCAATCCATTTGACTTATGGTCAACAATAATATCTCTCATAACATTACCCTCAGTAAAATCACCAACAATGAGTGCTACTATTTCTGAAGCAGTAGGCAAATTGTAAATCGATGGGTCTTTTGAACGATTTTTAATCCACCTTATTCTCACAGGCATGACATTTGAATTCTCAAAACGCTCACGTGCCATTCGGAAAACTTTGGCAATTTGATTATGCTCATCAAGCATAAAAACAAATTTGGCAATAACTTCTACATCCAACTTTGATTTTGGTCTATCTCCTCCTAAAGATTTCATTATATTCCTCAATTCATTGTCCGTGTCATAAATATAAAGTTGTGCAAATTTTGGGCATTGGCCTTCAACTGGAACTAACGAACCAAGCAAATGATGGTTTTCTCCACTAATGCGATAGACATAGGGTCCAAATCCATTATTTATTTGATTATCAACTTTAGCGCCAGTAGAGGTAAATGCAAACATGGAATTGTATGCTCTAATGTTGTCTTTGAATTTAGTTGAACCACCATGATTTTCAGAATTCAGTAGATCGCTCAAAATATGTGGTGGTTCTTTTATAATGGGTAAGATGATCTTTCCTTCTTGGCAACACAATGAGAATTTAGGACAAGCAGGAGAACGATTCTTATCAATTCTCTCCTCATACCATAGAATTGCACTACAATTGTCACAAACAGTGCTTGGACCTCCAAAATCCCATGCTTCTTTAAACTTTCCTACAAATTCGTTAGATTTTTGAATTTATTAAACCATAATAGAAGTAAATACATATTTTTTTATGAGTATTTACAATCAACGCTTACTGATATCATACTCACTTTTGGAAATGCTATTTAAATGATCCTTAGTTCGAGTCGTATGCTCAGTTGTCGTTGTATCCCCTATATTTCCTACATTACATATAATAGGCATTAATTATATTATAAAAAAATATATATTTCTTTTTAATATATATATACATGTTACTATTATGTATAGTTTATAAATGACTTACCTGATCTAGTTACAGCATGGAATGATTCCAAAGCATGATTTACATAGTTAATGGTATATCCAGAATAGTTACTTGGATGGTTAACCAGATTAGATGAGTCATCAGTAAACGTTGTTGTCATGACATCTCCATTTTCTAGCACTTTTGTTCGAGACGTAATTGTCTTCCGCTTCTTTGGGATAGCATTGCCTTGATTCCTTACGTTGTTAGCATTAAAACTAAGATGCTGAATGGAAGACATGTCTTCTATCGTGGGAGGAAGATTATATGGCATATTACTTAGAGTAATAGTTGGCGTTGACGTACGACGTGCGTTGCTTGATCGCTTACGAAACATTATCAACCTACGATGGGATCTAGCAATGCGAGATTGGTATGCAGGATCCATCTAATTTGAATGAAAATAACAATTATGTTTAAATGGTTGGATAATATCATGATATATATATATAAACATTGCATAGAGACATCGGTTTATATAATTGTTTCTCTATCTATTTGTCTTATATTTGCACATAAGAAGATAAAGTCATTAATTTTTTAGTTTGGTTGAGAAAACCAAACTTTTATTCATTGTAACATAAAAAGTATTGGATGGGTTGCTTGGTAATACACTCTTAAGAAGATACCAATCAATATATATTTTACAAAAATAATTGAAGGCACTACCAAAAATTGACATTTAAGATGTCAAAATTGTTAGATTTGAAAAATTGATAGAGAGGATGAAATTAACATTTCATGAGTGAAATAAAAAGAATTACCGGATATTTTTTTAATACATAATTCCCAATACCACTGAACTATCATTGAATTATTTAAATAAATAAAAAAACACAAACATAATAAGAATCAAAAAACACTTCCCTAGTATATAGTGTACTATGTAGATTGGAAGAACTACTCTAAGAGTGTGATGACAACAATCGAGCGAAACATTGATAAAGAGTATGAATATCAAACGGAGGTGCATTATGTAATGACCGTTAAACATGGGGAGATTTGGGTATTGGATGTTCAGTCCATTGACGCTGGTGACTCGCCAATGTATGGTCACATCGTAGTATCCCAAGGGCCAGAGGTCGTAACCTCATTGTGTCATTTCAAACAAATCATAAATATAATCAAAATATAGAATAAAAATATCATGTTCAAATATCATGTTTAAATAAGAACATGCAGTTGAAGATGTAGTTGAACACAGGTAGTTGTAACTAATTGGAAAATATAAAAAAATGATGGTTTTGTCATTTAGGCAATTTAGGGCATTTCAAACGCACTAAGCAGAATACATCATCATAAACCGATTGAAAATCTAAAATTACATTATCTTAACTTTACGTTTCCTTTATTAAAAATATAACAATAAATATAATTTGAGAGGAATGGAAAATACCTTATTCTGAATGACGGTCCACAGCCAGAAACAGTATGCTCCAGAAAAAATCACTGGAACATACAATATATAACAATACAATTAATTTTATCAAACTATTTCGGATTTATTACATATGACAGGCCATTATACTTAGTGATAGAGCAGTTTAACAAAGTCTTCAAACTCAAACAACAATATGCATTTCACGTATTATACTGAAGTGATAATAAATCCCCATTCATTCAATTTCATGCAGACAAATTAAAATATGTGAGTCAACACAAAAAAAGGCAGATCAACTATTTTGAAATTCAGTTGGAGCTAAATATAAAAAAATGAAAACAATCAAACACACTAAGAATATGTTGGAACTCTATTCGACATTTTCTGAAACACCTCATGGGCATTTTTGGTTTCAATATAAATTGTTCAGTGTCAATGGTGAGACAGTTAATATGTTTTACAATAGTAAATCTAATTATAAATACAGAATGTAGAACCACTCATAGAAGGACTTAAACCTATTTAAATATAAAAGTTATATATTTGCGACTTTTATATAAAACTATCTTCAATTTGGGGAAATATCCAGATATATATAAAGTAAAAACATTGTCCGATGTGATTTTGGGGGTAAATGTGATTTTCGACCTAAATGTGAATCGTTCCCCATGTACATCAATCAAAACGAAGCTAATGACGATGTAAATGATCTTCATTGCCTATAATTACTGCCAGTACAGAGATTCAAATACACATTATTTCCTAATAAAACAAAACGGAGTTAACAACAATGGAACATCTGAATTTCAAAATTGGGAAAAACAGATTTGAAGGTTCAAGATTTCACATTTTAAAACATATTACATAATACAACAGAGCCCAGAGCTCATTAGTAAGCTACCTGGAAATGGCCTACTCTTTACGGAATTTAAACACAGGTTTGTGTTATCAATTTAACTTGGGAGAATAGTGGAATCTTCATCCTAGCCATCACATATCAGCAACATTTCCTAATTCTTATCTTATTATAAAAAATTTTTACCTACATTTCAACTTTCTCTACGCTTATCTTATAGTTCCCAAAGTAAAGTATATACTCTAAGACAAAGCATAGTAGTCACTAAAACCAAAATTCATGATCCATAATAATATTATAGTTGGGAAAATTTCAGCTTCGCAGAAAAAAAATGTTCTGCATGACATAGTCAATCTGATTCAGTAGCATATCCCTAATACTAGACGGCCAGTCAGAGGAGGTACACGAAAATGTTGAAGTGGGGTGATTTTTACTCTAAGACAAAGCATAGTAGTCACTTAAACCAAAATTCATGATCCATAATAATATTATAGTTGGGAAAATTTCAGCTTCGCAGAAAAAAAATGTTCTGCATGACATAGTCAATCTGATTCAGTACCATATCCCTAATACTGGACGACCAGTCGAAGGAGGTACACGAAAATGTTGAAGTGGGGTGATTTTTTTTTTCTGGATCTCAAGCATGAGTTCTTTTGCTGCACATGGACTGTTTATTAAAATGTCATAAAGTGGAGACCATTTGATAGTACTTAGTTAAAGCTAAAACAAATTATAACATTCATAACAGAATTTATTGTAAATACCCTCTATTCTTGTTAACTTGATATAAAATATTCACTATTTTAGAAGCTGCATAGAAAGTTTTTTTTCTTAATTATTTGCATTGGAGTGTTATGCGTAACATGTATATTTTCCAATCTGATTTCTTTAAAGTGTTAAATTAATTAGTTGTTATCATATGGCGTTAGACTTATATCGTGTATGAATTGCATGACCGTCTGTAGCTGGATTACAGTCCGTTTACTACTAATTTTTTAGATGTATAATAAATAGGTGTAAACCCACGCGAAGCGCAAGAAAGGCTATCGGTGGCAACCAATCTATGTTTGAGTTAAAAAAAAACAGGACAATAACTCACTTACAACCTGAGTATACCTTTAAATCTTTCGAAAAATTGTACTAAAAAAAATGTCTACATGGTTTTGACACCATTTTAATCATGAATCCCAAAAAGTATTACCAAACAACATGAATATTTAAAGGGAAAATTTCACAAAATCAAAACACATCAATTTCGTTCAGAGAACCATAGACTCAACCCATCAATGATACATCATTGAATAAAACGGACCGAACACACCAGAAAATTATACAATTCCTAAAGTATTAAATATTCACATGTACAAATGTACAAAGAGGACCTACACAGAAAAAAATATTTTCATAGGACTAATTATAAAATGTCTTATGTAAACGGGCCTTATTTGTCATGCTCTCTTGATTTTAAAATGATTTTTACTATTCCCTTTCGAAGTCTTTGCAGTTGATATTTTAAGTAGAAAATAAAATTGGGTAGCAATTGTACTTGATTTCTTATGGTTTGAATTAAACAGATAGATTAACATTCTTAATTTGTTTATCACTTTTTGCCCCTATCACTTTGTCTTATCATACTTTCACACTACACTGTAATTATAAAAATAAATCGAAATATGATAATTTAAATATGGCCCTAAAGCTAACTGTTTATGGAGAAATTACACATTCATGTTGAGTGCAATTTTGTTCAAAAATATATAATAAACAAAACTATTTCAACTACTGATGAAAAGTCGCTTTAAAGGCATATAGTAACTGTAAATCATTTTTGAAGAATCATCCAGAGCTAAATATAAAAAAATTAAAACAATCAAACACACAAATAATATGTTGCAACTTTATTCAACATTTTCTCAAACACCTCATGGGCATTTTTGAATTCAATGATTGAGCATTTAATCTCAAGGCCTCAAAGACCCACAACAAATTAAATCATGCAGCAACTAATTCATACATATCAGACTTATATCTGCTGTAATATGGCATTTTCCAAATCAAATGTTCATATACGATTTCTTGACTTTTTCTTCACATGTTGGTTACCTAAATTTCTCATACACCTTCAATCAAACAATGAAACATCAAATATGCAGTCCAAAGAGTTAAATACCTTGTTGGGGGCTAGAAATAATATGTTTCTGAAAACTCCTCTTGAAAAACAAAATCTTCTTGCAGATGAGGAGCCCTTGTACCCAGCCGCATCTCCAAAGATATATAACATGGGAAGAACTATACAACTTCCTTCGTAGAGAATAAGGGATGGGAGACGGAGGATGAATTTTACTGCACCTAAAATCGAGGGAGGAGAACGAACTAATGTGGGATGTGGGAGATGTAAGGAGATGGAAGGATGAATGACCAATATTTTGGATTTCCCAAAAATACGGCCATGTATCTGCTTCGGGATTTCCCAAAAATGGTGCAGTGTATCTACTTTGGCATTTAACGGGTATAATTAACACAAAGAGAGACGGAGTGCCACGTGGATGGCAAAAAACAAACAATAAATTTTAGGTGCCACGTGGATAGCCTAATCACAAACAATAATAAATGCCTTGTTTTACATTTTATAGTAATAAAAGATTAGATACCGGAATGTTCATCTCTCAGCTAGAGAATAAGTACAGAAGATCAAAAGTGGTAAAAAACAAGGATGGCCTACACTTTTTGCACCTTAAAGTGTCGATGCCAGCTTTTGGGACAAGAAAATGCAACCGTATGTGTGCACCTCGTCAACATTAGAATAACAACTTCCACTAGAATAATAATACTTTGTCTGCTGATCTAATATAGTCTGGAGGGAACGAAAACTTGCGCAATCGAGCGAGATATTCGGATGAATTATATAATAGAGTAAAGAGATAACAGGTACGAAAAATAGAAGTATTGTATTCTGTGTTGTTTCATTCAAATGACCTGTAGCACCTTATTTATACAACAGGACGGATATACTGATATATACGTTGGACTAACTGTTTGCTATATTACATGAAAAGTTGAACGTTATATTCCTATTTTGCTGGAGATATCTTGAACGTTGCACTCCTATTATGTTGGAGATGTTGGACTATTTCAAAGTTCTCAACTTGACTGTTGTAACTGATTGTGAGCTTCTGATAATCGTGAGGTAATGAGTCAGCATGGTTGACTTGGTGAGTGCTTAGGTGAATATTACTTATCATTCCCCCTCAAGCTTGGTGTGGGAAAGGACCAAACACCAAGCTAGTCACCTAAGAACTGATAGAGGCTTGGTAAAAATGTCTGCAAGTTGCTCATTGGATGGGACATATTGAGTGATCAATTCGCCTTTGCGACTTTCTCACGAACAAAATGATAATCGAGCTCAACGTGTTTCGAACGTGCATGCAAAACTGGATTAGTGGACATATATAGTGCACTGATGTTGTCACAAAGGAGAGTTGGTGGAGAGACGAGTTGGATACCAATATCGTTGAGAACATATGATATCCAAATTAATTTGGCAGTAGCGGTTGCAAGTGCTCGATATTTGGCTTCGGAACTTGAACGGAACTTGAACGGGACACTGTAGGTTGACGCTTTGAAGACCATGAAATACATGTAGTACCTAAAAAAATGCAATAACCCAAATTTGATCGTCGTGTGACAGGACATCCGACCCAGTCTACATCAGAATAGCCATACAATGTAAGAGTAGAGTTATGTAATGCAAGGTGCCTTTTAAATAGCGTAGGAGACATTTAACAAGAAAATAATCATGATTGGTGGGAGCATGCATATATTGACAAATGGTGTTAATGGTATGCGTGATATCCGGTCGAGTGAGTGTGACATATTGGAGAGCACCAACAATGGATCGAAAAAAAGTAGGGTCACAAAAAGGAGTGGTATCAAGGTTCGAGAGGTCTTTGGTGGGGCTGGGTGGGGTGGAAGGGTTGGAGGAGAAAAGTTTGACCCGGTGAAGGAGTTAGGTAATATAGGAAGTTTGTGTAAGAATGAAACCATCTGAAAAGGGAAGAAATTCCATTCCAAGAAAATAGTGTAGAGTGCCCAAATCTTTTAAGGCAAATTCAATACTAAGTGAAGTTATGAGGTTTGTGAGAAGGGAGGTTTTTGTGCCGATGACAAGGATGCCATCCACGTAAACAAGAAGAATTAATGTTTCTTGAGAAAAAAATTTAACGAAAAGAGATGGATCGGCCCTACTACATATAAATCCTAATTTGATAAGATATGTACTTAGAGGATCAAACCACACATGGGGTGCTTGTTTAAGACCATAAATGGATTTATTAAGTGCACAAACATGGGTAGGGAATAACGGATGGGCGAACCCAGGTGGTTGTTTCATGTAGACATGTTCTTGTAAATTTCCATGAAAGAAGGCATTTTTAATGTCTAGTTGATGAATAGACCATCGTTGGGTAACAACAAGATGGAGGACAATGCGTATAGTGGATGGTTTGACGATTGGACTAAAGGTATCACCACAATCACTGCCTTCAATTTGGTTATACCCTTGAGTGACAAGGAGAGCTTTGTGACGTTCAATAGTCCCATCGGGTTTGAGTTTTGTTTTAAATATCCATTTTGATCCAATTAAATGCATAAATGGTGTGCGTGGTACAAGGGACCAAGTGTTATTTTGTTGATGGGCGATGAGTTCTTCTTGCATGGCATGGAGCCATTGAGGTTGTGTTAGAGCCGTTTTAAAATTTAAGGGAGTATGTGCGATAGGAATGTCCTGTGTTGAGGGGGATAGGGAGGTAGTATGTAATGAGTCAAAATGGGAGAGAGATTTGGTTTTATGTCGTGTAACCATAGGGTGAATGTTGGATGTGGATGGAATTGGGTGGTCAGGTATGAGTTGGGGAGGAAACTGAGAGTGGTCCAAGTTAAGGGGTATATGCAGTTTCAGGCCATGTAGGTTGTAGACAGTATGCTGAGGAGTCGGACGGTGAGGGCTAGTGAGTGTGTGTGAGGTGGGACTAGAGTGAGATGGTGATGGATCAACTTGGGAATTATGCGTATGACAAGTAGGTGAGGGAGTCTGCGGCATGGTGGATAGTGTAGGTAGAATAGGCGAGTTACATGAAGGAGTAGTGTGTGGTATATCTCGGTTGGTAGATATAGTGGGGAAAAAGGTTAGTTGGGGATGGGTTGGCGGGTTGTCATTGTGAGACGCCATGATTTGTGGGGAGTGGTCAATAGGTTCAATGTTAGGAAATTTAGAGTTGTCATAGGGGGCACATACGAGGTCAGGTGTACCTGTTGGAGTACAGGTAGAAAAGGAAGTGTGAGATGGGAGAGTGGTTTGACTGGTTGTGTTATTAATATTAGGAGTGGCAGATAAAGATGTACCTTCGCTGTTGCATTGTGTACCGTCAAAAAAATCTTGATAGAGTGAGATATCAGTAGGTGAGGAACATTGATTCATATACCTGTCTGGAGTTACATAAGGCAACATATCTTCATAAAAAATTACATGCCTAGATATATAAACACGTTTTGTCAAAGGGTGGTAGCCTCTGTATCCCTTATGAATAGGACTGTAACCATTTAATATACAAGGGTAAGATTTTGGAGTAATTTTGTGTTGAGTTTTCCCTTTGATGTATGGAAAACATCTGCATCCAAATACTTTGAGATTATTATAATTTGGTTTTTGGTTGTAGAGTTTAAAAAAGGTGTTTCTTTATGTAATTTTGAAGAGGGTAATCTATTTATGAGATATACAGCAGTAAGAAAAGCATCAACCCATAAAAAAGAGGGATTTTTGCATATAACATAAGTGTTAGTGCTGTTTCTACAATGTGTCGATGCTTTCTTTCGACCACGCCGTTTTGTTCTGGCGTATTTGGACATGAAATGTGATGCCACATTTTTGTAAGTGAGTGATGAATTCATTACTAGCATATTCACCTCCACCATCACATTGAAATTTTTAATTGTTTTTGAAAATTGTGTTTCCACTATTTTTTGAAATTGTAAAAATACAGTATAAAATTCATATTTGTGTTTCAAGGGATATAGCCAAGTAAATCTTGTACAATCATCAATAAATACCACATAATATTTTATATTTTGAGAGGAATTGATTGGTGCAGGACCCCATAGCTCTCAATGAATTTTAAAGAAAGGTTCAGTAGCAATATTTGTATTTAAATGAAAAGGAAGTCTGCAACTTTTGCCCATTTGGCAACTAACACAAACATTAGGTTTTTTTATTCCAATAACTAACATGCAAGCACTTATTTTTATCTAGTAACTTCAAAGTTTCATTACTAGGATGTCCTAATCTCATGTGCCAAACATGATCACTACTCTTGACTTCTTGTACGGAGGTTATGGATTCTAACTCGGGATCATTGAGCGCATATAAGGATCCTTTTTTAATTCCTTTGGCCATCACTTGCTTGGTCTTCTTGTCCTTAACAAAAAAATCATTGTTAGTGAATTCTATAATACACTCATTTTCTTTAGCAAGTTGAGATACAAAAAAAAGTGATTTTCTTAATTTTGGCACAACAAGTACATCTTTTAACATTAGTCCATTTATATTTTTGTGACCCATGTGTGTTATATCAAGTGTTGATCCATTTCCTACCATGACCTTATTATTCTCGCGATAAGACTGTAAGTTATAAAGGTTACCTGTAGCATTGGTCATATGAGTAGATGCACCTGAATACATGTAGAGATTGTTATCAATCGAATATTGAGAAGATGCAACCATAGCTTGTGGATGATTTTCTTGTAACTGAACTGAGAACTCCCATCTATAAAACCAAGTAAGTGCTTTATTTTTGTTAGATCCACAAATTTGACATTCCCCCTGAATTCCAAGGGTGTCGTCTTTTTCTTGACCGTTTGGTTATCTAAGGTGTCTTTGAGCAGGTGTGCTATTTTGTGAATGTTGAAAATTTTGGCTTGAGTGTTGGAAATTTGGCGCTTGAGAGTTTTGACCACATCTTTCAATACTATGATAAAATCCGGCTGGTCTAAAACCACGACCAATAGAGTTGAAATTTCCATAATTAAAATTGCCATAGTTATTTCCAAAGTATCCTCCTCGTCCTCTTGATTGTCTTCCACGGCCTCTTACGTACCCTTGATAGCCTCCTCTTTGGGCTATAAAGGCCAATGAGTGATCCACGCTATTGAAAGTACGATCTTATATTGTGGGAGGTGGATATTTTTCTTCTCTCATATCAAAACCTCGCAATGCTGTTATGAGTTGTGCAAAGGTTGGATAAGGAGGTTTGTCGATCATAACACTGAGAAAAGTTTTGTATTTAGGGCCTAATCCTTGGACAAAGATGATAACCTTTGAGTCATCATCCAAAGGTTTGTTAATGGCCATTAAACCATCACAAATCTCTTAGAATATTTTAACATATTCGTCAATCGTCTTTCCTTCCATGGATATGTTGCCCAATTTCTCTTTTAAAGAAAACTCTTTTTCTTTGGAAACCTGAAGATATTGATCTTCAAGGGTTTGCCATATTTGTTTGGCAGTATTACACCCCACTATCAAGTATATCGATTCATCACTCATTGTTCCTGAGATCCAGCTCCTTAAAAGACATTATTTTTCTTCCCAAACAACATATGTGGACAGCTCCGTATCTACTTCTTTGTTCTTGCCATTAGTGGGATGTACAGGTGGTTCATCATAAAGGAGATAAGTCACTTTCAAAGACTGGATGAGTTGCAACATTTGGGTTCTCCAAATAAGATAATTATTAAGTTTATGTTTGATTGGACAAATGGCTATCAATTGGTGAAGAGAACTCAAGGAGAGACTCAACCCGGATGAAGTCATTTGAATGGAGCTACCCTGCTCTAATACCATGTAAGATTTTGTATAATATAGTAAAGAGATAACAGGTATGAGAAAAAGAAGTATTGTATTCTATGTTGTTTCATTCAAATGACCGGTAGCACGTTGTTTATACAACATGACGGATATACTCATATATACGTTGGACTAACTGTTTTCTATTTTACATGCAAAGTTGAACGTTATATTCCTATTTTGCTGGAGATATCTAGAACGTTGCACTCCTATTATGTTGGAGATATTGGACTATTTCAAAGTTCTCAACTTGACTGTTTTAACTGATTATGAGCTTCTGATAATCGTGAGGTAATGAGTCAGCATGGTTGACTTGGTGAGTGCTTAGGTGAATATTACTTATCATCATGATTAAGACATATTTATTATGATGGAACCTGTTCATTAATTACTTCCAAAAAAGTAAGACTATATTTATGGGAATGAAGCAATATAAATTGTATGCACAATCGAGATCATCCACTGTACAGGTTTGTTCATCACGAACCTTCCTTGAGTTTCCATATTGCGCGTGTTAAGTTGTGCTCATTGGGAACCTAGTGGAAGAAAACATACAGGAAGGTAATTATCAAATTAAAGAAAAAAGTTGTAGAAAAATCACAAAGACTATAAATTATGTATAATCGAAGTCCTTGTAGCATATGTATTCTCCTTATAGTTCTCTTAAAATTTAGAAGTAAACCAACTATTGATAGTTCATGAGATTCCACTGGTATAAGAAGATACTCACTACATTAGCGAATGAGAAATGACACTATTAATAGAAGATAATCAGCATACATAAACAACATTGTAAAACCACATACACTAGCAATTTTCGAAAAGGATCTTCAAAGCTAAATATAATTGAACATTAAGTCATTGTCTATTGCCTCTAAATATGTAAAAGAAACTTGGAGAAATGTTAATCTGCAAAAAATCATGATTTCATTTTCAAACATCATGAAGGGTAAATGATTTTACGAAAAAAATGCCCATATGCATGAAGTATAGAAATCATTTGTAGAATTCCACACTTGGTAGTTTTATACCGTGGGGAAAAGAATATAAAAAGTCTTATTAATGGATGCTACAGAAATTAACACTTAAAACGTTGTCGGACAAAAGAATGGTAGTAAACACTTGTAATGTGAGTTTTTATCTTCTTCATAACCAAATGATTAATGTTCACAACTTTTTTTTATCAACGGGAAGTAATAGAAAGCAAAAGAAAGAAAAACATAAACAAGGCACAAACGCCTCAAACTAAGAATCAACTTAGTGATATACATTGGCAATCCACACAATGATTAATGTGAATGAGGACAAAAAATCATGAAATAAAATTAACAAACTATTCAAAATCAGGGTTATCATTTTCTTATAAAAAAAGGCATAGTTATCAATTGAAATTGATTTCAGAATTACACTACAGTGCCTATGCATTGGACCTAAAAACACACTGAAGGTTATTTGTTGATCATGGAGCAGTTCAAACAAATTGAAGCAATTTTGTTTAATTTGATTTCACATTCGAAGTTGAAGGGTTTCCTAAATTTGCTATTAAAGCTGAAGCTACAATAAATGTTTTTGGATAAAAAGAGGATAGCCGAAAGAGATAGGAGTGTGTGTGGTGAACTGTCAATGAAGATGAAGTTTGAAATAAAGGTATATTAAAAATAAATTTCTCTTATAAAATAAAAAGTAATCAAAACAGTACATACATGATGAAGGGTGTCCTACTTCATGTAAATATCCTCCATATTTTTAATACTCCTTGCATGTAGGAATGCCTCCCAAAATGAATATGCCTGCAGGAATAAAACTTTACGATAGACCAATCCTAATCGTACACAGATTAAACATTATAATTATATGACAAAACAAACTCGCATAATTGAGCGAGATATTGGACAACTGTCATCTGATCCTTATGTTTAACTTCTTTTGATTATACTAGTATGAATCCCCAATTGTTAATCACAAAGTACTCTCCACTATAACGAGAAAAAAGCCTCAAATTTACATATTAGGTTTGGGCTACATGTGTATTCGTAATTTGACATCCATATTCTATCACCAAACAAATATTTTTGGAAAAAAAGGAGAGTGAAAAGAGATAGAGTGTGTGTGGTGCCGTCATTCAAAGAGTTAAATTCCGAAATAAGTGTAAAGAAGTTAAAATTGGTAATGGTGTTTTATAAATTTCAAATATATTAAAACTAAAATTTCAATGATAGAATCAAAAGTGATCAAAATAGTACATAAATGATAAAAGGGTGTCCTGATTCATGTAAATACCCTCATATTTGTAGGGTACCTGTAAGGGCCCCTTCACTATTTATTTTGGGCACTTTAGACCAAGTAAAAGTCTATTTATTTACAATTAGTGTTTTCTTTTAACAATATATTCAAAATAAGTATTACAGGGGTAAATCTATCAATAAGTTGAATTGAAATGCACATTTTTCTTGATTTCAATTGTTCCGTATATTTTATGCAATTATATATGATATTTTAGTTTCATATTGATTTAATGCAATAATGAATAAAAAGAAAAAGTCATCTGCATATTGATCGATCAAAGCATAAGAATGGGTCATTGACCTGTTCATATAACATTACCATCCGAATATAGAAATTTCCTACCCATTGTTTGAGTTGAAACCTAGACTAGAAAGTAAAATAATACTTTAGGTTAATAGAGAAAAAAATAAGCAAAACCCAAGTTTAAAGAATAATAATTTTGAGGCACACATCTCATCTTCCACCACTTCCAGTGATGAGTGTCAACCAATCCAATGCTTTGTTGTGCACCTACTGCTTTCACGCCGATTACTTGTCCGGAAAGTGTCCATACGTTCACTATCCATCCGATCCCACCATGTCCCACATGTATCCTTATGAAACTATTTTGAAACAACCCTCGGTGTATTATCACAACATTTCCAATGCCGAGAGGTATGAGCATTTTCGTGGGACATGGTGACCATTTCGTGCCTGACCATTTCTTGCGTGACAATTTTCGTGGGTCGCGGCTCAAGTCCGTGACCAAAAAATGGTCACGGACGAGAGGGGTCACGGCAGATGGTTGCGGACTTAGGCCGTGACTCATGTCGTGACGGGTCGTGGCCCTCATCTGTGACCCACAACCGTGACAAATTGGTCGCGACCAAAGTCTGCGACCCACAACCGTGATAAAAAAATAAAAAAAAATTGGTCGCGGCCCTCATCCTTGAGCCACAACCGTGACAAATTGGTCATGGCCAAAGACCGCGACTCAGGACCAAAGTCCGCGACTCACGACCGTGACAAAAAAATATAAAAACAAATTGGTCGCGTTCCTCATCCGTGACCCACAACCGTGACAAATTGGTCGCGGCCAAAGTCCGCGACCCACAACTGTGACAAAAAAAAAAAAAATAGTCGCGGCCCAAGTCCGTGTCCCACAACCGTGACGAAAAAAATAAAAATGGTCATGGACAAAGTCCATGGCCATATTTAACTGTAATTTAAAAAAAATGTATTTTTTGGTCCAATCCTAAAATTGGGGGTCCTGTGAGTGCACCGTCAGTTGCTACGTGTAACGTTGGATGCGTACGAGGTGTTACAAATATTTTTTATTGGCAAAACAATAAAAAAAATCACAAATTGCAAATCGAGAACGTTGTTAATAAACAAATATATATAAAAACTTAAAAATATTACACGTCTTAATAATTCACAGAACAAAAAAAATTGGGTAGAGTTTTCTCTATTTTCTTGACATTTCAAAACCTGTAAATGTAAAACCTGGTTATTATAAAGCCCGCACGGCTGTAACACATAAAAAACAAAATCGTGAATGTCCAAAACATATAAACAATCTTCATCTTGTAAACCATTGCCTCCTTCATTTGTTCCGCGTGCAAAAATACTACAAAAGATAAAATATATAAAAAAAATATAAGTAACCAATTAGTTTTACAAATAAATTAATCAAACTGAGAAATTGCTTATATGAGTTAAAATTATCAACATATCAATATTTTTACGCCTAAGTCTAAAAATATGCAAATTACCGTCGTATTCTCAAACCGGGAGTCCCGCGGTTGTGTGGTTAGTTTCTACGAGTTACATTGGTCTCGTGGAAGATGTTGGTACCACCCACGGGACTGTTCGGGGGTTGTTTCGATTTTTCACCCTCTAACGCCATGTTTTGCTTAAGTCTAGAAATATGCAAATTACGGTCGTATTCTCAAACCTGGAGTGTCGCGGCTGCGCGGTCAGTTCCTATAAGTTATATTGGTTCCGTGGGAGGTGTTGGTCCCACCCACGGGGCCGTTCGGGGGTTGTTTTGGGTTTTCACCCTCTAACGACATGTTTTTAAGCCTAAGTCTAGATATATGAAAATTACCATCGTATTCTCAAACCGAGAGTCCTGCGGCTGCGCGGTCAGTTCCTATGAGTTACATTGGTCCCGTGGGAGGTGTTGCTACCACCCAAGGGGCCGTTCGGGGGCCGTTTTGGGTTTTCAACCTCTAATAACATGTTTTTAAGCGAAAGTTTAGAAATATGCAAATTATCGTCGTATTCTCAAACCGGTAGACCCACGACTGCGGGGTCCGTTCCTATGAGATACATTGGTCCCGTGGGAGGTGTTGGTGCCACCCACGCGGCCGTTCAGGGGTTGTTTTGAGATTTCACCCTCTAATGCCATGTTTTCTTTAAGTCTAGATATATGCAAATTATCGTCGTATTCTCAAACCGAGAGTGTCGTGGTTGCATGATCAGTTCCTACGAGTTACATTGATCCCGTGGGAGGTGTTGGTGCCACCCACGAGGCCGTTCGGGGGTTGTTTTAGGTTTTCACCCTCTAACGCCATGTTTTTAATCCTAATTTTAGATATATACAAATTACCATTGTATTCTCAAACCGGGAGTACCGCGGGTGCGTGGTCAGTTCCTACGAGTTATATTGGTGCCATGGGAGGTGTTGGTGATCCCCACGAGGCTGTTCGGAGGTTGTTTCGAGTTTTCACCCTCTAACGCCATATTTTAAGCATAAGTCTAGAAATATAGAAATTATCGTCGTATTCTCCAACCGGGAGACCCGCGGCTACGGGGTCAGTTCCTACGAGTTACATTGGTCCCGTGGGAGGTGATGGTGCCACCCACTGGGCCATTCGGTAGTTGTTTCGAGTTTTCACCCTCTAACGACATGTTTTTCTGCTTAAGTCTAGAAATATGCAAATTATCGTCATATTCTCAAATTGAGAGTGCCGTGGTAGCGCGGTTAGTTACTACGAGTTATATTAGTCCCATGGGAGATGTTGGTACCACCCACAGGGACGTTCGGGGGTTATTTCGGGTTTTCACCCTAGTACGCCATGTTTTGCTTAAGTCTAGAAATATGCAAATTACCGTCGTATTCTCAAACCGGGAGTGTCGAGGTTGTGTGGTCAGTTCCTACGATTTACATTGGTCCCGTGGGAGGTGTTAGTGCCACCCACGGGGCCGTTCAGGGGCTATTTTTAGTTTTCACCCTCAAATGCCATATATTTAAGTCTAAGTCTAGATATATGCAAATTACCATCGTATTCTCAAACCGAGAGTTCCGCGGCTGCGCGATCAGTTCCTACGAGTTACATTGGATCCGTGGGAGGTGTTGGTGCCACCCACGGGGTCGTTCGGGGGCCGTTTTGGGTTTTCACCCTCTAACGTTATGTTTTTAAGCCTAAGTCTAGAAATATGCAAATTATCGTCGTATTCTCAAACCGGGAGAAACTTGAGGGCGGGGTCAGTTCCTACGAGTTACATTCGTCCCGTGGGAGGTGTTCCTACCACCCACGGGGCCGTTTGGGGGCCGTTTTGGGTTTTCACCCTCTAATGCCATGTTTTTAAGCCTAAGTTTAGAAATATGCAAATTATCATCGTATTCTCAAACCGGGAGACCCGCGACTGCGGGGTCAGTTCCTACGAGTTACATTGGTCCCGTGGGAGGTGTTGGTGCCACCCACAGGGCCGTTCAGGGGTTGTTTCGAGTTTTCACCCTTTAACGCCATGTTTTCCTTAAGTCTAGAAATATGAAAATTACCATCGTATTCTCAAACCGAGAGTGTCGTGGCTGCGCGATCAGTTCCTACGAGTTACATTGGTCCCGTGGGAGGTGTTGGTGCCACCCATGAGGCCGTTCGGGGGTTGTTTCGAGTTTTCACCCTCTAACGCCATGTTTTTAAGCCTAAGTCTAGAAACATGTAAATTACCGTCGTATTCTCAAACCGGGAGTGTCGCGGATACGCGGTCAGTTCCTACGAGTTACATTGGTCCTGTGGGAGATGTTGGTGCCACCCACGGGGCCATTCGACGGCACTTTTGCGTTTTCACCCTTTAACGCCATGTTTTTATGCCAAAGTCTAGAAATATGCAAATTATCATCGTATTCTCAAACCGGGAGTACCGCGGCTGCGTGATAAGTTCCTATGAGTTACATTTGTGCCGTGGGAGGTGTTGGTGCCAACCACGGGGCCGTTCAGGGGTTGTTTCGAGTTTTCACCCTATAACGCCATGTTTTTAAGACTAAGTCTAGAAATACGGAAATTATCGTCGTATTCTCAAATCGGGAGACCCGCGGCTATGGGGTCAGTTTCTACGAGTTCCATTGGTCCCATGGGAGGTGTTAGTGCCACCCACAGGGCTGTTCAGGGGTTATTTCGAGTTTTCACCCTCTAACGCCAGGTTTTGCTTTAGTCTAGAAATACACAAATTACCGTCGTATTCTCAAATCGGGAGTGTTGCGGCTGCGCGATCAGTTCCTACGAGTTACATTGGTCCCGTGGGAGGTGTTAGTGCCATCCACGGGTCCGTTCGGTGGTTGTTTAGTGTTTTCACCTTTAACAACAAGTTTTTATTCCTAAGTCTAGAAATATGAAAATTACCATCATATTCTCAAACCGAGAGTGTCGTGGCTGCATGGTCAGGTCCTACGAGTTACATTGGTCCCGTCGGACGTGTTGGTGCCACCCACGGGACTGTTCGGGGGCTATTTTGGGTTTTCACCCTCTAACGCCATGTTTTTAATCCTAATTTTAGATATATGCAAATTACCATCGTATTCTCAAACCGGGAGTATCGCGACTGGGTGGTCAGTTCCTACGAGTTATATTGGTGCCGTGGGAGGTGTTGGTGCCCCCCACGGGACTGTTCGGGGGTTGTTTCGAGTTTTCACCCTCTAATGCCATGTTTTTAAGCCTACGTCTAGAAATACGGAAATCATCATTGTATTCTTAAATCGAGAGACCCGCTGCTACGGAGTTAGTTCCTACGAGTTACATTGGTCTCGTGGGAGGTGTTGGTGCCACCCACGGGGCCGTTCGGGGGTTGTTTCAAGTTTTCACCCTCTAATGCCATGTTTTGCTTAAGTCTAGAAATATGAAAATTATAATCATATTCTCAAACCGGGTGTGTTGCGGCAGCGCGATCAGTTCTTACGAGTTACACTGGTCCCGTGGGAGGTGTTGGTCCCACCCACGGGGCCGTTCGGTGGTTGTTTCGAGTTTTTACCCTCTAACGACATGTTTTTATGCCTAAGTCTAGAAATATGCAAATTACCATCATATTCTCAAACTGAGAGTGCCGTGGCTGCGCGGTCAGTTCCTACGAGTTACATTGGATCCGTGGGAGGTGTTGGTGCCACCCACGGGGCCGTTCGGGGGCTCTTTTGCATTTTCACCCTCTAACGCCATCTTTTTATGCCAAAGTCTAGAAATATGCAAATTATCATCGTATTCTCAAACGGGGAGTACCGCGGCTGCGTGGTCAGTTCCTACGAGTTACATTGGTGCCGTGGGAGGTGTTGGTGCCACCCACGGGGCCGTTCAGGGGTTGTGTTGACTTTTCACCCTCTAACGCCATGTTTTTAAGCCTAAGTCTAAATATATGCAAATTATCATTGTATTCTCAAACTGAGAGTTCTGCGGCTGCGTCGTCAGTTCCTACGAGTTATATTGGTGCCGTGGGAGGTGTTGGTGACACCCACGGGGCCATTCGGGGGTCATTTTGGGTTTTCACCCTCTAACGTTATGTTTTTAAGCCTAAGTCTAGAAATATGAAAATTATCATCGTATTCTCAAACAGGGAGAACCTCGAGTGCGGGGTCAGTTCCAATGAGTTACATTGGTCCCGTGGGAGGTGTTAGTGCCACCCACGGGGTCGTTCGATAGTTGTTTCGAGTTTTTACACTCTAACGCCATGTTTTGCTTAAGTCTAGAAATATGCAAATTACCGTTGTATTCTCAAACTGGGAGTGTCGCAGCTGCGCAGTCAGTTCCTACGAGTTATATTGGTCCCGTGGGAGGTGTTGGTACCACCCACGGGGCCATTTGGGGGCTGTTTTAGGTTTTCACCCTCTAATGCCATGTTTTTAAGCCTAAGTCTAGATATATGCAAATTACCATCATATTCTCGAACCGGGAGTCCCGCGGTTGTACGGTCAGTTCCTACGAGTTACATTGGTCCCGTGGGAGGTGTTGGTGCAACCCACGGGGCCGTTCGGGGGCCGTTTTGGGTTTTCACCCTCTAACGCCATGGTTTTAATCCTAAGTTTAAATATATACAAATTAACATCGTATTCTCAAACTGGGAGTCCCACGGCTGCGCGGTCAGTTCCTACGAGTTACATTGGTCCCGTGGGAGGTGTTAGTGCCACCCACGGGGCCGTTCGGGGGCTGTTTTGGGTTTTTACCCTCTAACGCCATGTTCTTAAGCCTAAGTCTAGAAATATGCAAATTATCTTCGTGTTCTCAAACCGGGAGACCTGTGATTACGGAGTTAATTCCTACGAGTTACATTGGTCGCGTGGGAGGTGTTGGTGCCACCCACGGGACTGTTTGGTGGTTCTTTCGAGTTTTCACCCTCTAACGCCATGCTTCGCTTAAGTCTAGAAATATGCAAATTGTCGTCGTATTCTCAAACCGGGAGTGTCGCGGCTGCGCGGTCAGTTCCTACGAGTTACATTGGTCCCATGGGAGGTGTTGGTGCCACCCTTGGGACCGTTCGGGTTTTTTTCGAGATTTCACCCACTAACTCCATGTTTTTATTCCTAAGTCTAGAAATATGCAAATTATCGTCGTATTCTCAAATCGGGAGTGCCGCGGCTGTGCAGTCAGTTTCTACGAGTTACATTGGTCCCGTGGGAGGTGTTGGTGCCATCCACGGGGCCGTTCGGGGACTGTTTTGAGTTTTCACCCTCTAACGACATGTTTTTATGCCTAAGTCTAGAAATATGAAAATTACCGTCGTATTCTCAAACCGGGAGTACCGCGGATGCGTGGTGAGTTCTTACGAGTTACATTGGTGCCGTGGGAGGTGTTGTAATAGATTATCTTAAGTGGATTATGAATTCTACATTATATTCTTTCACTAAAGGCATGATAGCGTATAATCAATCCCACATATATATTGGAGTGTTACCTCATTAGGATATTTCACTATTTGAATAAAATATATCATAGGAGGGTACAATCTCAATCTAAACAAGGATTGGTATTATGCATTTGAAATGTCACAATTATATAATTGTTTTAGACACTAATGGATTACCTCTAGAAAGGATAATTGTTTATATATAAGTATCATGAAGCTTTCATTTCTGTCTTCAGTACATTATTGTTAACTAGGAATAATTACTTCAACTAAGTACTCTTTCGCAGAGTAGATAGGAATTTCTATGAGTATCAAAGATATTGTATTTATTTTTTCTAAGAAAGTATATTTAGAATGTGAAATAACGTTCACCTGTAATCAATGCATGCCACAATAATGTCTCTTTCTGCCAACAGTTATCCTAAAAGACAACCCCAAGCTTTATACCTACATTACCAAAGAATACAGAGACCTCAATGGGAATTACCTGAATAGTGTGAAATGAGTCATCCACAACAATTTGATAACATGATTCCACGAATATAAATGTAAAATTGAAAAATAAATGAAAACCAATCCAAGTAGGCAATATGTAAACCTCGATCCGCTTGGTTTCAACATGTAAACCAATCCATAAAGAATGCATTTATGCAGATGCATATATGTTTGCATATATACAGATGAATATATGCAAGCATATATACAGATGAATATATGCAAGCATATATGCAGATGCATATGTGTATATATGCAAGCATATATGCAACCTGCATATATGCGCAGCCTGCATATATACATATATGTTGCATATATGCGTAGCCTGCATATATACATATATGCGGCATATATGCAGATGAATATATGCATATGCATATATGCTGATATGCATATGCATATATGTTGTCGGGTTTTTAAAACCATATATATAACGTGTGTTTATAAAACATAAACAAATGAATATCGATCCACGTTGTCTAATTTAATAAAATAAAAGGCAAATTTACATCTATAGCGGGAGTTGTCTGACCCGAGATGCTGGCAGAAGATGTCGTTCCCGGATAGGTGCAAAACATTAGAAATATACTGATTAGTTAATGGACGCTTTCACACCGTTGGTTAGTACTATTCATTTCATACTAGAAGAGATGATCTTATTGCCGGTGTAGTAAACGAAGACGATCCTAACGGACATTATGTCGGGTTTTCGATTTCTAATGTCATGTTTTTAAGCTCAAGTCTAGAAATACGCAAATTATCATCATATTCTCAAACCGGCAGTCCCATGATCGTGCGATCAGTTCCTACAAGTTACATTGGTCTCATGTGATGTGTTGGTGCCACTCACAGGGTCGTTCGGGGGCTATTTTTGGTTTTTGTCCTCTAATGCCATTTTCTTAAGCTTAAGTCAATATATTTTCAAATTATCAATGTATTCTCAAATCGGGGGGTTCCGTGATCGTGCGATTAGTTCCTACGAGTTACATTGGTCCCATGCGAGGTGTTGGTGGCAGTCACGGGGTTGTTTTGAGATTTCACCTCTTAACGCCATGTTTTTTAGCTTAAGTCTAGAAATATGAAAATTATCGTCGTATTCTAAAACCGAGGGTCTCATGATTGCGCGGTCAATTCCTACGAGTTACATTTGTCCCGTGGGAGGTGTTGGTGCCACTCATGGGGCCGTCCGGGGGTTGTTTCGGCTTTTGACCCACTAACGCCATGTTTTTAAGCCTAAGTCTAGAAATATGCAAATTATCGTCGTATTATCAAACCGGGGGTCCCGTGATCGGGCGGTCAGTTCCTACGATTTACATTGGTCTCGTGCGAGGTGTTGGTGCCACTCACGGGGCCGTTCGGGGGTTGTTTCAGATTTTCACCCTCTAAAGCCAAATGATAGAAATAAATAAATGAAAACATATATATTCTAAACAAAAGAACCGATAAATCACCTACCATTTGCACAAATAGCAGTACATTACACTTAAAAGTGGATGAAATTCATAAATTAAAGTAAAGTGCTAATACAATGTCAATATCATAATAGGATACAAATAAGATTGATGAGGATAAAATAATATTTTGATACTCAATCTTCCTCTAAATCAACTAAAAGATCCTTCAAATTAGGGTTTTCATCAAGAGCTGACTGGAACTCTTTTAGAGCCTTTAATGCATCTACTTCAGTAGTCATGCCCTTTGATGCATGCACAACAATAGACCAATTGCCATCGTCTATGCACTTCGAGTAGAATACCTTCTTTACGTTCTGAAGGCACAAATAAAAGGCTCGTCGAATATGCGGTCTTTAGTCTTCAACTTTAATAAATCTACCACAATAAGTTTGGAGTCGGAATCAACTTTGCAAGAATTAGTTGTATCCTCCACCTTTATCCAATCACAATAGAATACGGTTTCTGTGAAATCCAAATAATCAAGTTCTAGGATTTGTTGAATTATCCCATAATAGGTTAGCATTGTATTCTTTGGATTTTTATCACTTTTGCTAGCGATACAGGTGGTCAAGGCATAAATTGATATTCCACTGTTTTGCGTCAAAAGATTTTCCTTATATGGATATGAAATGAAATCAAAACCGTTGGTGCAGAATTTCTTAAACTCTTTCGCACGAAAACTGGGACCTTTTGCTAGGCGTGCAAGTCTGGAAGAGACATCACCTCTTTTTAGAAGCTGCATTTATTAATGAATTTGTATTAGGGTAGGTTTTTTCCACACATGAATAAATAACCGCACACATAAGATGTGAAAAGTACCTCTTTTAACACCCATGACCTAAAGTCAGCTGTCGTCCAATTTCTCCTTTGATTTTGGACAATTTCGTTCTCGTACTTCCTACCGAAAAATTATAGAGTTTAGATCATAAAATAAAAATACATATAATAAAAGAAGAAGAATTCAATAGATACTCACTCTCTCCAGTCTTGGACTTGATCTTGCGATTCGAAGACATGACGAGTTTCTTGCTCGTATTGTAAGTTTGAGAGTTTCATCTCTTTAGGGTTCCCAAACGATGATTCGTCCTCAAACTCGTCGGGTTCCTCTATCACTTGTTCTCCATGAGGATTAAACCTCCTCACCTCTTGTTCTGGCATATGTTCCCTAGCGTATAGAGATGATTCCACCGTTACGTATTCTTTAGCAATCGACCCTCCAATATACTGTGTATTCTTTACATAATCTTTGAAGGTTTTCATCAAGCGCTCAAAAGGATACATCCAACGATACCTCACGGGACCACATAATAAAGCTTCATCACATAAATGCACAAGCAGGTGGATGTTGATATCGAAGAATGACAGGGGAAAATATTTCTCTAATACACAGACTACCTCGGCTAAAGTTGATTTCACAGCTTTAATGTGCCTTCTGTTTATGACTTTTGTACAAAATAGGGTAAAACACAAACTGATTTGCATAATTGCCTGACGGAGATCTTTGTGTTCAGAGAAGCAATGCCGAAATAACAACGGGATTAATTGGATGATTACGTACCAGTCGTGAGACTTGCACCATTTCAAGTCATTTGCTTGGTAGCTTACTACCCTACGTAAATTACCAGAATAACCGGTTGGAGTCTTCGAGTTGAACAACGTGTCTAAGAGAATCTTCTTCTCACTAGTAGTCAAAGTGAAAGCAGTTGGGGGGATAGAAATTCTTCCTGTCATTGGATCATTTTTTAACCACAGTCTCTTCTTTATTTTCATATCCTGTAGATCTCGGTGGGCCCTCTCTCCATCTTTGGAATGAGATCCACCCAGACATGTTCCTATCAAATGTTCTGCAATATTCTTCTTTGTGTGCATCACATCAATTATATGCCTTACACAATGATCTTTCCAATACAACAAATAAAAAAATATTGATTGCCTGGACCACATATTCTCTTTACTAGTGTCGTTCGAATCCTCCCTATCGTTACGCTTCAGGTTTACAAACTGGGGGTGTTTGCCTACGTACCTATTCCCCGCAGTCGCAGCCGCTGCCTTCTCCTCAATTTGCTGACCAGAAAGTCGAATAGGTACTGTTCTGCGCTCGTGACCGACAGGAAAAAAGTTAGACTTATCATTCATAAAAGGGTGACTGGTCGACATAAATCTACGATGACCCGTGTAACTCATCTTACCACTATGTTTTAACCAACAGGCTTCAGTTTCCTCCCCACATATGGGACATCCATAATAACCATGAACATTAAAACCGGATAAGGTCCCATAAGCAGGAAGATCGTGGATCGCCCACATCACCATTTCTTTAAGTGTGAACTATTCACCCTGTTGAGAATCGAACGTCGTCACACCTTTATCCCGCAACTCTTTAAGTTCTTCGATTAATGGTGCTAAGAATATATCAATATGATCACTGGGAGCCTTCATCCCGAGTATGAATAAATATAACATGTGAACTCCTTTGTTATGCATAATTTCGGAGGAAGACTTAAAGGCGCCATGAGAACTGGACAGTAACTCTGACTAGTACTTCAATTAGCGAAAGGGTTAAACCCATCGATTGAGATTGAAAGAAGAACGTTGCGTGGTTCCTTTGAAAATTCTTAGTGTTGTGCATTTAAAATTTTCCAGATGAGTGAATCAATCGGATGATGCATCAAATTTCCATCCACCTCGCATCGAGCATGCCATGTCATAGCCTCCGCTATCCACGGTATAGTAAAAAAATATTTTAACCGTGGCCCAAGTGGAAAATACTTCAAAACCTTTTGTGGGACTTGCGAGCACTTGCTATTTTTTGTATCTTTGTCATTTCCATTCTCACAAACCATATATCTAGGTTCACTGCATACATGACATTCATCCTTATCTTCGTGCTCATTCTGGTACAATATGCGATCATACTTGCAAGCATGAATAGATTTGTATTTCAAACAGAAACCCTTCAAACTCTTCTTCATGGTAGGATAATTGTATGGTAACATGTTCTCTTTTGGGAGAATTTCTTTAACCCACTTAAGCATTCTGATTACGTTGTTCCCAGACAAACCAATCATTGCATATAATATCGAGTGATCTTCATTGCAATCTTTATACAACGGTCTAGCCGCATCGACTTTCAATCATATGTATTCCCGATATCCTAGTAGTTCATCATCAATTTGTTCATTTACTTGGTCATAATGCGCATTATTTGTATCCATAGGTTGGTGGTTTTGTTTGTTGTGAAGTCTGTAAGAATCATCAATTAAGTCGGTCAATGGACGATGTGTTGGTGAATCATGTACCACTTATAGTCCTTGGGGTTTCGTTACACGGTCGGGTGCCGGTAATTCTTCTACAATATAAGGTACAACTTTTTCACCATGGTATGTCCATATTATATAGTCTTGACAGATTCCCCACTTTAGTAAATTTAGCTCAACAAATTGCAATGACTTCTATTTTCCATTAATATAATGAGTGCACGAACACGGAATCTTCTCACTTTCAAGATTTTTGGAAGCGTATTAAACAAATTCATAAATGCCCTTTACATAATTATTTGATATCCGGTTAGTCTCTCCCATCCACTCTTTGTATTGTGGGAAATCCATATAATAATCTTCAAATTTCAGTCCTGTGGTAATAGGTTAAAAAATATTATTAGAACTGAAACAAAAAGAATATTCTTACGACTGAAACAAAAAATATCATTACAAATGAAACAAAACCAATATTCTTACAACTGAAGCAAAATCAATATTCTTACAACTAAAACAAAAAAAATTATTACAACTTAAATGAAAGAAAATATTATTAAATCTTGGCCAACAGATAAACTGTCCAAGTAGGAAAAGATTTTGCATATTTCCTCAATTCCATCCCATCCCCGCTGTTAACGTACACAGGTACATCTCCGCAGCCGTTGTATATTTCATCGACCATTATTTTAGCCTCACCCTTCTCCAAAGGTCGGTGATGTACTAGAATTCCAGGAATCGTGGATTTGAGTATGCACATGCCAATAAACCTCGAATTTCTCATGTCATTGAGATAGTACTCTTCACCATAGTCACTGTGAGTTGTTGACGATGATCCGAGCCCCGTGATTGGCGGAGGTGCTGGGGAGGGGAATGTAGGAGGGGAAGGATGTGTGAAACCTTGAGTAGGAGTAGGGTAAGGGTAACCTTAAGGAGGCATTGGGGGCCTATAACTTTAAAAAAAAGTTCACAAGTATCCCAATTTGATTTGTCAATAATCCCAGGGTATTTTTAATCTCATGGATATCCCCATCGGTCTTCAACTGGTGATCCTTTTGGGATGAGATACAATAATTCAACGAAGAAAGATCGTCCACAAGAGGTGCAATGTCTTGAAGTTTTGTTTTTGGCATATGTGAGCCAACACCTTTCATCCTCCCCCTTTTGTCTGCTCCAAAGGTTTGTGTCAGGGCATCATTTTCAAATTCAAAGTCATCAGTAGGGATCTAATCGGATTGACTACTGATGGCCTCTATTGATTCTAATGTCTTAGCTAAGTGCGGTGGGAATTTATTATCTTTGTCCCGTCGAGCATGAAGGATTAAATTGGACCGATTTGGTTTTTTACCGGCATCTGGACTATCTTTTGTCCTACTCTCGCGTTCATTCTTCAAATCCTCATATGATTTGGATCCCAGCCTCTGGATATCAGTTTTTTATGCCCTATTTTTTTGTATTGATGCCTCTGGACCAACTTTTTTTCCTTCGCCTCATTCTCCAAAAACTTATTCCACTGATCCAACGGCATTTCAACATTGGGAGGCACTCTCTCTTTCAAAGCCAAAATATCTGAGCTCGCTGCCTCTTTCGGGAAATGTTTCTTCCGAAGGTTTCTCCTATATGTCCTCAATCCTTCAGCAACCCGAGATAGAACCTTATTCTTGGAACATTTAGGAAATGAGAAATGCTTGCAAAGTTGGTCATGTATGTCATGTTTGACAGATTGATTAACAAGGTTCCAATTGTCTAGTCCACCGACTCCCATGTTCATTTTTCCCAGCGACAAACACCGGGATTTAAAGTTTAACATGTCATTCCTATCACCCGTCGGGTTATTCCCGAGAAGGGAGAAGCCAATAAGCTTCTTTTCATTCGAGCGGGAGGCATCAGGAGTGCTGGATGGGGGCGTTAAAGCAACGGGAGTGCTGGATGGGGGCGTAGGAGCACTTAGAGCTAGACTTGGTGAGGAGTGAACCATTGGTGGAGTTGTGACTTGCTCAACCATTGGTGTTGAGAATTCGGGTTCTGCAAGAGATGGTGAACCTTGTTGTGGTGTCACCTCCACACTTGGTACCCTTGGGTTATTTCCTCTTGACATTATCTACAAAAATTAAAAAATATAAGTTACTAAATAATTATAGTAATATGAAATTATAACTAATTAATCAAGATTAATTAGTTATATATATATATAGATAGATATATACCTTTTCAAAGTAAGAGTTTAGAATAAGTTCAATGTGTCTAATCTCTATCTATTCGGTATTAGTTTTTAAGAACCTATGAATTTTTGCACGTGGCCGACTAGGAGGAAGGGTATCTATGATTGATGTGTAGATGTCAGTGACATGAACTCGGAATCCCCTATTTCTCAACTTGTTGGCAAGATTCAATTTTTCATGCATGTGGCGCCAGACATCACAGTCTATGTTAATGCTCTTTGTCTGCAGTTCTATCCATAACGGGTGAATTTTTTTTTCGCCTTCTCTAACAACGTAACCAAGGTGAGGGCTATGTCGGGATTATGTGTGTGAAATATATTTTGTACAACGTCATCACAGTTTTTTGGTAGAGAAAATAGAATACGATCGAACAAGTAATCTTGCTGGATATCAAATCCACGATTTACAAGGTAGTTAAATTGTTCGATCTTTCTATTTCTATACCTATAAATAGGAGTACCCTCTATATGACGCACACTGATAAAAGAGTTATGTGTGCGGTCTAATTGCAACCTCTCCCACTCTTGTTGACAGTAATTATCAATGTGACTCATTTTTCCTGAGAAAGGTATACGAGGGCATGAATACGAGTCCTAGTATTAAGGTTTGGGTTTGAAAGTTATTTAAAAGTATATGTGAAATCCTAACAACAACCCTCCGTAATTGTTTATAAAACATATTGTAGTACTTACACACATATTGTAGTACTTAGATACATATTGTAGTGCAAAAAATCATGACATGCATATAACCCCTAATATAATATGATGGCACGTATATAACCGCCAATAAAATCACGACAAGGTGGATGTAAATTTTTTTACTCATTAAAAATCCATTTGATTATATTTTTTCAAACAAAATACACACATATACAATCTAGGTTTATTGGCATAATTTATACACACACACACATACAATCTAGGGTTTATTGACATAATATATACATACGCACACATACTATTTAGGGTTTACTAAACCCTAATATTATGTAGGGTTTACACACATACAATCTATACATACACACACATACTATTTAGGGATTACACACATACAATCTATACATGCACACACATACAATATAGGGTTTATTGACATAAACATACATATACATATAAATCTATACACACACACACACATATAAACATAAATCTATACATACACACACATACACACATACAAACGTAAATTTACACATACATACACAGAAATTAGGTCTTTAGATAGAAATCACGAAATCGAAATGAAATCAAAATGAATCAATACATACCAGGGTTAATCCAAATGCAAAATCGCCAAAATCCAACTCAAAATCACCAAAATCGTTTAACCCTTGCATCGTCCAACTCTAACTCCAAATGAAATAAGAAAGTAGCGGCGGGACTTTTTTTTAAGACCTGGAAATGGTCACGTCCAAGAGCCCTGACCCCATACGCGCAACCCTTAAAATTAACATTAGGCAGAGTTGGGTTCTCCAGACCTGGTCAAGGCCTAGAGTCGTGACCCACCATGCGAGGCCCTTTTACATGCTTGATTGAGCCGTGACCCCATACATGCAACTCTTAAAATTAACGTTAGGCAGAGTTGGGTACTCCAGACCTGGTCACGGCCTAGAGCCGTGACCCACCATGCAAGACCCTTTTAAATGCTTGATTGAGGTATGGTTACGACCAATAGCCATGACCCATAGCAAGAAATGGTCACGGCCCATAGCCGTGATCCTAAATCTGTGATGCACGACCCTTCTACATCAACTCTAGTGCTCGAATGAGGGATGGTCATGACCCATAGCCGTGACCCACACCCAGAAATGGTCACGCCCCTAAGCTTTGACACCCAATTAAGGGTGTGCATGAACCCGAATGGACCGAAAAAACCGAACCAAATTGAACATACTTTTGGGAGTTTTTTAAATTCGGTTTTAATTCGGTCTAAAAATATGGAGGACCACATTATTCTGTTCGGTCTCGGTCTCGGTCTTGGGTCATAAAAAGCGGGTCTGGACCCGATCGGACCGCTTTTATTAAATATTTTTATATATTCTTTTATATATTTTAAATACACTAAGTTGCTTATATTTCGTACCCAAACCAAGCCCAACCCACATATTAGTGCTTTCCTAGCCCAAAAACAAAATAGAACCCTAAAGATAAAAACCCATATCCTTCTCACTTCTCTCACTCTCAGCAGCTGTACGCCTATCCACTCCACATAGCCTCCCTCCTCCCACCATCTCTTCTTCTTCATCTACTTTCTCTCTCCCTCCCTTTGGTCCCCCCAAACAACCCCCGACGATATAAACCTGCACCGACGTGAACAGCAATTCGGCCGAAATAACCCTTACAGACCCAAACCCACAGCGACCTAGAGAACTCCCGTCGACATAAACCCACCGACCAGCAGTCGAGGTTGAACCCTTCCCACCCGCCGAAAATTCGAGGTTCCCTTTCTCACTTGTCATTTTCCAATGTTTATTGCTTTGTGTAATAATATTTTTGTACACTTTTTTTAACAGTGGAATTTACTAAATAATGTAAATTACAATCATATATACCAACCCATTTAACACACTACACTGATTCCAACATTAGAGTATAAGAAAAATACCAAATTTTTTGGCTTTGACTTTCAACATAAGGCATTTCATTTGGTTGTTTTTCAACTGAACCAGGGGATTTGGGATTTCGTTTTAGAAATTTCGTGATGTTTATTTCTTTATGAAATAATATTTTTTTTACCTTATTTCAGAAATTTATATTGAAATAATAAAGAGGCTTGGATGGAGGGGATTTTATATTTTTTATATTAGTCATTTACGAACCGAATAGGATTGAGACCGAACCCGGATCACCTGAACACTGAATAGAACCGAGACCATTTATTTCGATCCGGTCTCGGTCCATAATTTTCTAGGACTGATTAATGCGGTCCGATCCCAAAAATACCTCAAAACCGGACCGGACCGCGCACACCCATACCCCCAATGTGTGTACTCTCTTCTTCGTCATGCCATGGGTCACGAACTTGGGTCGTGACCAATTCGCGACCAAGCTTGGAGGTAATTTTGGCGCAAGTTTGGTGCTAAGATGGTCATGACCTGGTTACGGTCCAAGTCCGCGACCACTGTGGTCATAGACTTGGTCCGTGACCACTTCTAGAGCATCGATAATTTAGTGTGATAATAAATATGGTCACGTCAAATATTGAGTGGGTCACGGCCCAAGTCCGTGACCAGCTGCTCGCGGACTTGGGCCGTGACCCACTGGGCGTGACCATTCGCAGGATTTGGTGTAGTGTGGATCCTCACGATTTTCGACAGTCATCATGGAAACCTAGTTCACCTCATCCCGATCAGTCCCCTTACTATGCTCCCCATGATTATCCAACTTTTTTCTCTCACGAGGACACTTCTCTCGTGTATGATGAACTTTATTTTGTTCCTCCCACTTCATATGTGTATTCTTCGCATCCTAGTGTTTATAGCGGGTTGTGTCCACCTCAACCACCACCATGCCCATCCTCTCTCGAAAGAATTTTACAAAAGTTCATTATCGAACAAGCGCACACTCTTAAATCTCAAAATAACACCTACAACGACTTGAACAAAGATTAATTGAATTTGAATGTTTGGAAGAGTCGGAATTCACCCCAAGTCAATCCATTATTGCCCGCACGTGGAGTGATGATGAGTCATGTTGTGACATAAATTTTGAGTGTGACCAATACTATCATCCCAAGAAACTTGATGTTGAGACAGCCCTGTGTTCAGGCCACAATGTAAGGACACAAGTCTCCATTTGAGTCTTATGTAGTATTGGCTCAATTCATGACAAAAACATTTGAGTCATAGGATAATGTTCTTGTGTATCCTTCTAGCCTATGACATCTTAAAGTTGAAGACATTGCGGCCTTACTTTTCAAGAGAACATCATTGCCGAGTTTCAGTGTCGCGTTTCACATCATCAAGTTCATATTTCAAGTCTCCAAAGTTCTGAATGTTTTTATATACTTGTAGGAGACTTGGAATAATTTTAATTGGTGTAATTTTATTTTAAAATCAATTTTATTTTCAGAAGGTTATTTTAGAACTTTGAATAAAAAGTTTTTGGGCTCAAAATATGCCCCCACAGTTTAAATTTTTTTTAAGTAGAGGATCATTATGTGGGTGTCATAATTCATTTTTGGCCACTTTCTCCCATTTGTTATTAATTATTAAAATCAGAAGTGGGTTTTGGTGCGGTGTAAACTGTTTGAAAAAACAAATTGGACCTTTAGTTATCATTTGTCTTCTCCTTTGTCCACCGACTTCAGTATATCCATTATCTCCTATTAATCTACCCATTATCAACCCAAAATTATAACTACTATAATTGGCTAAATAATATGAGTGGGCTTGAATTTGGTTTGAGTAGCATTAGAAGAAAATAAATAAGAGATGCATGACAGTTAAAAAGTATGGCTCTATTTCAAACGCTCTCTGTAAATTTGTTACAAAGAAAATATATCTTCCACCAATCGTAATAATATGATATTGAGTAATTAATTGGAATGGGTGTCAGTATGTCATATAACTACAGTGCATAGTTATATGAGACAGAGGAGATTATGGGATTATTTTATCCTGAGGATGAAATGAGTGTACACTACCGACCCAAAGCGGGTAGAGCAGCAAAATGTCTTAAAGAGAGCGATATAGTCTGCGACTCATCCCATGAATCGTCTTCTACAAATTTCATAAATAATTGAGGTAATATTGTTTATTTTTATTCTGCAGTATTTACTTCGATTCAAGGCATGTGATTCATATTTGTGATATACGTATGAGGTAACAATTTATTTGAGTTGTAAACTAAAAAAATATGATTTTATTTTTTGATTTCTCCATACAGAATAATGATATGCGTATAAAAACCTCCCTTAAAACCTTCATCAAAAGTGTCGTGGATTCCAATTATTCTCTCACCTACCTATTAAGTGTTTTCTTCTAGTATGGGACTAGCAAGGGAACACACTTTATTATTTTTTGGAAGAAATTTGGGAAAGTTATTTGGAACTCATAGCAGTACTCCTCAATAAAACTCGGTTATTTTTAATCACAATATCTAAATTATCCCAACAAGAACATGATACGATTCAGTTGCTATTTTAGTGCTTCCACGAGGCACATGCATAACCCTCCATTGCTTCACATAACGTGAATATTTTCGATTGACACATACTGTGATAGGCAATCCGGACATGAAAATGTAAAGGGGCGTCAGTACATGACAATGTGGATTTAACGTGTTGGACTAAAATCCCCGAATAGAGTTGAAAATGGGTGTTACTGTGTTTTTCTTCATTATAACCAAATGGTTAATGTTCACAATTTTTTTTATCAGCATGAACTAACAGAAAGAAAAAACAAAAACAAAAAAAGGACACACATTCCTCAAACTAAAAAAATTATGTTAGTGTTATACATTGGCATTTCACTCAATGCTTAATGGGCACAAGGCAAAAAAAATCATGAAGGAAAATTATTGACTATTCAAAATCAAGGTTATCATTTTTTTGTAAATAAAAGACGTAGTTATGATATTGGGGTTTTTACTAATTACTCCCATTTACTAAGTATGTAGTTCAATAGGTCCTAACATTTTATTTTTGCTCCATCAGGTCCCATGAAAAAATATTTTTGTTCCAATAGGTCCTATTTGTAAACATATAGTGAATATTCACTATATGTACAAATAGGTCCTATTAAGGAAAAAATGTTGTGATAGGACCGATTAGGAAATATTTCATATAAATGGGACTTAATAGGAAGATCCCCCTATGATATTCTTATAGAATAACCCAACAGTGTCTATGTGTTAGAACAAAATACACCTTAAAGTTTATCTGATTAAACATTGCACGGTTTCAATAGTTGAAGTTATTTTGATGCTATTTGATTTTATGTATTGTGACACCCCGCCTAATTAAATACCGGGCGATCACTCCTTTATTAAATTAAAATAAAGGTGAACAGTTGGTTCATTCTTGGTATCACTATCGTAAAAATAGCTTTTCCAATTTAACACCCTAATTAATTAAGTTAAGTGTCAAAACTATTTTTAACATTACCATCCAAATTTTATTTTTGAAAATAAAGATTTAATGATTTACAACAATCTAACATATAATGAATCACACCACAATAATCCATGAACATATAATCCAAATAATTTAACATTCGACAATTGAATCCCAATATTACAATTTAAAGTAAAACATCCAAACCGTAATAAATCCCAAAGTATCAATACTACAATACGGAATCACAATGTCCGAATGAAATAGCTAAATAATGGAAATGGCGACACATGCCCCAATAAATGATAATGATAGAAGTGGAATCAAATAAATGAAGTCGTCTAAGGAAGTGGCCTGCAACTTCCACCTAAGCTGCAGCACATTCCTTCCAAGGGATCATAAGCAAGACGCCCATGTGGCTGGGCACCTGTAATATGTACATACATATATATATATATATATATATATATATATATATATATATATATATATATATATATACACACAAAAGAGAAAGAGAAATAGATACGGGTCAGAGCCCGATAGTGTATATGGTTTAAAAATTTGTTTAGCAAGTATTTAAATTGATTACAGGCCAATGCAACAACATATTAGTGCGGAACTCTCTTGAGAAATTCTCACCTCTCTTCTAATGTACAAACCTATCGCACTAACCTTCCCAATGGTCTATCTCGTCATATACCACACTAATTTCCCCCAACGATTTAACTTAACTTAGGTTATTCGCAAGATTTAAAACTGAACAATACAATTGTTTAAAAAGAAAGATTTCAATTAGTAACCAAAGTTCTCATTTTAACTTCATTAATTAATAAAGTTTTCCAGTGTCATATTATACTTTCTCAAAACAAGTATTTACAATTTGAGTCATCAACCATGTCCTACTTACCATATCATAGTAGGCAGTTCCAAATTTTAGATTTTCATATATATATTAACTACTCGTATAATATATATATATTATAACAGCACCCTAAATAAAAACTATGGTTCGGTCATACTCTACTATCCAATCCCCGTATCACTCATACTGAGGGGAATACAAATTCGGAATCACTCTCGAATTGTACTAACCCATACACAAACAATATTGACGCGAAGCATAGATTCCAAGTCTCTAAGAGGATGGCACATACCCGCGTCTCTTAGGACCGTCTGAACTATCAATTCGATAGCCTGTACCAAGGATATCTATCTCCTAGGGTACGAGTCAATATCCCCCATAAGGCACACGAGATAAGATCGTCCCAGCGCGGTAACCTCAGGGATAGCAAGTAGCGTGGGTATGTTTTTCACACATAGATAGTATATGCATACACAATCATATAACTATACTAATATTACCATATCAATATTAGGTATATCTCAAATCCCATAGTTACGACATTTATTCTCATATCTCATTATTAGTTGTCACGTATAATTGTTCGTCCCTAACTTTAATTCGAAGTATTTTCCAACTTACTACCCGACCCTCATGGACTCTATCCTTCCAAATGTATGTAAGGACATTTTTCTCATGTCCGAAATGTTTCATTTATTTATGTCGTACGCCGCTACATTTGGCACGTCACCTCACGATCTCACATGACGGCCTCTATCCGAATTCCAGGAATCAAGCATGCATTATCTCCACTAATATGTCCCTCATCTGCATCAACGACTTCACGTTCCTTGATTGTAGGCTCGTAATGCAAGTGGAACGCAAGAGAAGTCAAATCAGTGAAACAGGGCATGATAGGGATGTTCAAGGGTAAATTGGTAATTTTACAGCAACCGTCCGGAGGACCGGTCAACTGGAAAGTTGAAGAGCTTGCCGCAACAAAGATACTGGAAGAAACCGCACCTCAATCCGAGCTACGGTGAACAAGTTATGGCCCGTTGAAAATGGAGATATGTTCATTGAAAATTCTGGGAATTTTTCTAAGTGTTTAAGCACTTGTTCCCAGCACACTTTCCCGAACCCAGCCCGGAACCGGTTCGGGGGGGCGAACCGGTTCGCAGGGCTACCCGAACCGGTTCGGGGTACCTATACGCTGGATAGAATTTCAGCATTTTAAGATCGTGGGTCTCTTCATGTATTTCCCTATAAATACCAACTTCGGGAGAGTTGATTTGCAAGACTTTAGGAGACGAATTTGAGAGTCCAAATACATCTAGTCTTCATATTTTTTAGTCCCAAGACTCATGTTTTGATTCACACATCCTTGCCAAATATTTGTGAATCCTTTTGCAACCCAAGAACACAACTTTGGTTTGTTCAACCCTTGTGGAGGAGACCGTTCTTCTTCTTCATTGCAGCCCTACTGGAAAGGGATAATTCCAGCCGCGACTACAGAATCCGATACCCGAGGGTAATTCTTAGTCAACTTGTATTTTCATTGTAATCCGATTGTAAGTCGTTTTCTTACAAATTATAGTGAAAATAAATGGTTTTGCCCCTGAGGGGGATTTTTCCTTAATTGCATGTGTTTGAATGTTCTTGCGTAGATTATCAATTTATTCAATCACATACTGCTGCATGTTTAGGGTTTGTTTGTGTTAAAAGGGTTTTATATATAACTTGATCATTTGAACGCGAGCACACACGTTTTTCAAGTTGGTATCAGAGCAGGTTACGCTAATCTATCGCCTATTCCTTTTTCCGCAAAATTTTTCTAAGATATCAATTTTCTGAAAAAAATTGATTTTTGAAAAAGTGCGTGTTCAAATGGAGAAGTCATTTTATAAAATGCCTGTTTTTGACGGGAAAAATTATGCTTATTGGAAAGCCCGTATGAGGTCGGCTTTAAAAGCCATTGATGAACATGTCTGGATTTTGGTTGAACGAGGGTGGACTCCTCCCACCGTGACTGTTGATAATGTGACCAACTCGAAACCTGACACTTCTTGGACTGATGAAGAATTTAAATGGTCATATTTTAATTCTAAGGGTCTAAGTGCTATTTCTGGGTCTATCACACCTGATGAGTTCAAACGCATAATGACGTGAACCACGTCAAAGGAGGCATGGGATGTTTTGCAACTTACCCATGAGGGTACGAACGCTGTTAAAGAATCTAAATTACAAAATTTGGCCAACCAATTTGAGACTATCACCATGTCTGAGTCCGAATGCTTTGATGAGTTTTTTGCACGCTTGTCGAACATTGTTAACACTAGTTTTAATTTGGGTGAGGTAATTGATAACACGCGTGTCGTTAAAAAGATTTTGAGATCTCTCCCAAAACGCTTTATTCCTAAAGTCACTGTTTTGAACTCTTTGGGAAATTTGAAATCACTTAAGTTGGAAGAACTTGTAGGAGATCTTCAAACCTATGAGATTGACATGTTTCCCAAAACCATTAAGGATAAGGATAATGGGCTTGCTTTAAAGACTCATGTTCAGAAAAAGAATGAAAATTGTTTTGAGTCCAAGTCTGAATGTGATTTTGACTTAGATGACTTGGCCCTGTTTGCAAAAAATTTCAAAAGAATTCTCAAATTCAAGAAAAGTGGAAATTTCAATGATAAAAGGAATGTTGAGAAAAATATTTTTGAAAAGGAAAATGAGAAAGATTTCAAAGACCCTCCTAAGAAAGACAGTGAGCGATGTTTTGAATGCGATGGTAAGGGTCATAGAGCGTTTGAGTGTGCCACCCGTCTGAATAGAGAAAAGGGTAAAACTGTCCTGAATACTACCCTTAGTGACGACAGTGAGGTCGAGTCGGTGGACTCAAGAGATGAGTCACCGCATGAGCATAACTTCACCGCGTTGATGGCAAGTCATGTGAGTACCTCCAATGCTTCTCACGACGATGAGGATGCTACGTCACAAGGACACCTCGACAGTAAGAGCGATGAGAGTGAAGGGGAGGATGAGGCAAGTGAGAGCGAGTGTGATCTCCCACGCGCTTACGCCGAGTTATATTCCGAGTTTTTTGAAACCAAGAAGCGTAATAATGCTTTAGTCCTTAGGATCACCACTTTAGAGAATGATTTAAGATTGTTTGGAGAGAGAGAGAGTTGTGGTGAGAATGAGAAAAATAAAAAACTTCAGAAGATAAGATGTTTTGAGTGCGATGGGACAGGGCACAAGAAATTTGAGCGTCCCACTAGACTTAAGAGAGAGGGTAAGAAAGTTGATATGCCCACTTCTCTAAGTGATAGTGAGGATGATAATGGTGATGATAGTTTGCTCCAAAAAGCCTTTAGAAAGTTGTTTATCGAGACCATGGAAATAAAAAGGACTAATAGGATCCTAGGTCTTCGGATTGGTGTGTTGAAGGGAGAGAATGATGAGCTTAAAAGGGAAAAATGTGGCTTGACCAACACGGTGTCTAGTCTGACGACACGTGTATCCCATTTCGAGGATGACCTCAAACAAGCACGGGAGGTTCGAATCACATTAGAGAATTCACCCGAGCCTATATCCACCATTGTGAGTGAGTCCCATGGGTGTCCGTCTAGGAATGTTCATCCCAAAATTGTTGATAAATTACTTCCTAGACCGGTTTATGTTTGCTCCCACTGCAAGAAGCGAGGACATCTTAGGGAATTTTGTTCTAAGTTGGGTTTTGTGCCATATCATGCCACTTCACACATTCATGCACATGCACCCACTCATGATACTTTGCCTGCTCATTTTGATAGAGGGTTTGCACATATTCGCGAGCAAGTGAAGTTTTTGATCAAGACTACACATGATCTTGTGGAGTTGGTTCAAAAGATGTCATCATCTTTAGAAAACTCCACCGCTACTCCCGGTTGAGATCTAGTCTTGATTGCTAGCATAGGTTGTTTATCATATTTTTTTACCTATTGGTAGCATGTATCATTAGTTAATTTTTCATTTTTTTTTTAAAAAAAAATTACAAAAAGATTTTCCTTTAAGAAAATTTTAAGAAAAGCACAAAGAGATTTTATTTTGATAATATTTTTTGAAAAAGGCCAAAAAGATTTTTCTCTTTTTGCACCTTTTATGGATGAGCATTTAAGTTAGCCAAGTCACAACTCCATTCCATATATCCATGTGACTGTTTGATAGAGATTTGAGAGGCTACATCATTTCATCCATGTGCTTTACATTGATTGGAGTCTTTGAGATGTAATTAGTGATATCTTCCTACATGTTTGACTCCTATATCCTTTATTGCACACATGCACGGCTATATTTGATTATTGCACTTATCTATCTCATGTTGGCTTGCGTGTTTTCATCTCAATCCTGTCTATACAATGTACAATATGTGATAAAACTTGACAAGATTGGAATGCATGTAAAAACCGTTTTGGTGAGACTGTGTGTTTTTGTATAATGGGGTGGGGCTGCGAAAGGTAATCATCTATCCTTTGCGCAAAAGCCACCGTTAAAAAGGACCTAAAAACGGAGGAATTCTAATATCCGAGGTCCAAAGAGGTTAAAAGAGCCCGAAAAAATTTACAGGCAATAAAAAGCAATTCATGCCAAATATGGGCCACTTAGGTTTCACCATCAATTCTCCAAAGTTTGAGAATTTAGAATGCCTCTATTCAAAATTATATCTGAGGGAGTTTGGTTGGAGAATCTTTAAACGGGTTTGCACTTCCTTGAAAGTACTGAAAAAGCATAAAATCATTTTGGACGTTATTGGTGTGAAAATCATTTTGAGCTTTGATTTGTTGATTTGATTGAGTCAATATCTTATACTGTCACTCTTTTACACCAAAGGAAGCCTTTGAGTTCATTCGCTAGGAATATCCAATATTCATCATGCACATATGTCATGTTTGTATGCATTGATTTTCCTATCGAATTTGATCACACCGCTTCATTTACGCTATCGTCAACTTGGTTGCTTTCTGTTTATTCATGGTGCGCTTTTATCCTAGTGACACCCCGCACTTGCTTATTTGATTTATTTCTCTAATTTGTCTATTTGGGGACATCATAAAAAGGGGGAGAATGAATTATGGTGGAGTTTTTGAAATTTGAGTTTGCTCATAAATTGATATATATATGTTTATCTCATCATTTCAAACTCGATATGTCACTTGGTATTTTTCTTTATCTCATGTGTGTAGGTACTACATTGATGATCTTTGAATTGCACACTCTGATGAGAAAAGATCTGTTATTCCTGAAGAATTGAAGACCAAACGATGAAGACTATTCATTTGTACCTTTTCCAGTTTTGGGTTCATGGGAGGGTAGATTTGTATAGGCAATTTCATATTTGATAATTCGGATTTTTTATGTATGTACCGGCATAGACATAGGGGGAGATTTGTAAGGACATTTTTCTCATGTCCGAAATGTTTCATTTATTTATGTCGTACGCCGCTACATTTGGCACGTCACCTCACGATCTCACATGACGGCCTCTATCCGAATTCCAGGAATCAAGCATGCATTATCTCCACTAATATGTCCCTCATCTGCATCAACGACTTCACGTTCCTTGATTGTAGGCTCGTAATGCAAGTGGAACGCAAGAGAAGTCAAATCAGTGAAACAAGGCATGATAGGGATGTTCAAGGGTAAATTGGTAATTTTACAGCAACCGTCCGGAGGACCGGTCAACTGGAAAGTTGAAGAGCTTGCCGCAACAAAGATACTGGAAGAAACGACACCTAAATCCGAGCTACGGTGAACAAGTTATGGCCCGTTGAAAATGGAGATATGTTCATTGAAAATTCTGGGAATTTTTCTAAGTGTTTAAGCACCTGTTCCCAGCACACTTTCCCGAACCCAGCCCGGAACCGGTTCGGGGGGGCGAACCGGTTCGCAGGGCTACCCGAACCGGTTCGCAGGGCTACCCGAACCGGTTCGGGGTACCTAAACGCTGGATAGAATTTCAGCATTTTAAGATCGTGGGTCTCTTCATGTATTTCCCTATAAATACCAACTTCGGGAGAGTTGATTTGCAAGACTTTAGGAGACGAATTTGAGAGTCCAAATACATCTAGTCTTCATATTTTTTAGTCCCAAGACTCATGTTTTGATTCACACATCCTTGCCAAATATTTGTGAATCCTTTTGCAACCCAAGAACACAACTTTGGTTTGTTCAACCCTTGTGGAGGAGACCGTTCTTCTTCTTCATTGCAGCCCTACTGGAAAGGGATAATTCCAGCCGCGACTACAGAATCCGATACCCGAGGGTAATTCTTAGTCAACTTGTATTTTCATTGTAATCCGATTGTAAGTCGTTTTCTTACAAATTATAGTGAAAATAAATGGTTTTGCCCCTGAGGGGGATTTTTCCTTAATTGCATGTGTTTGAATGTTCTTGCGTAGATTATCAATTTATTCAATCACATACTGCTGCATGTTTAGGGTTTGTTTGTGTTAAAAGGGTTTTATATATAACTTGATCATTTGAACGCGAGCAGACACGTTTTTCAAGTTGGTATCAGAGCAGGTTACGCTAATCTATCGCCTATTCCTTTTTCCGCAAAATTTTTCTAAGATATCAATTTTCTGAAAAAAATTGATTTTTGAAAAAGTGCGTGTTCAAATGGAGAAGTCATATTATAAAATGCCTGTTTTTGACGGGAAAAATTATGCTTATTGGAAAGCCCGTATGAGGTCGGCTTTAAAAGCCATTGATGAACATGTCTGGATTTTGGTTGAACGAGGGTGGACTCCTCCCACCGTGACTGTTGATAATGTGACCAACTTGAAACCTGACACTTCTTGGACTGATGAAGAATTTAAATGGTCATATTTTAATTCTAAGGGTCTAAGTGCTATTTCTGGGTCTGTCACACCTGATGAGTTCAAACGCATAATGACGTGCACCACGTCAAAGGAGGCATGGGATGTTTTGCAACTTACCCATGAGGGTACGAACGCTGTTAAAGAATCTAAATTACAAAATTTGGCCAACCAATTTGAGACTATCACCATGTCTGAGTCCGAATGCTTTGATGAGTTTTTTGCACGCTTGTCGAACATTGTTAACACTAGTTTTAATTTGGGTGAGGTAATTGATAACACGCGTGTCGTTAAAAAGATTTTGAGATCTCTCCCAGAACGCTTTATTCCTAAAGTCACTGTTTTGAACTCTTTGGGAAATTTGAAATCACTTAAGTTGGAAGAACTTGTAGGAGATCTTCAAACCTATGAGATTGACATGTTTCCCAAAACCATTAAGGATAAGGATAATGGGCTTGCTTTAAAGACTCGTGTTCAGAAAAAGAATGAAAATTGTTTTGAGTCCAAGTCTGAATGTGATTTTGACTTAGATGACTTGGCCCTGTTTGCAAAAAATTTCAAAAGAATTCTCAAATTCAAGAAAAGTGGAAATTTCAATGATAAAAGGAATGTTGAGAAAAATATTTTTGAAAAGGAAAATGAGAAAGATTTCAAAGACCCTCCTAAGAAAGACAGTGAGCGATGTTTTGAATGCGATGGTAAGGGTCATAGAGCGTTTGAGTGTGCCACCCGTCTGAATAGAGAAAAGGGTAAAACTGTCCTGAATACTACCCTTAGTGACGACAGTGAGGTCGAGTCGGTGGACTCAAGAGATGAGTCACCGCATGAGCGTAACTTCACCGCGTTGATGGCAAGTCATGTGAGTACCTCCAATGCTTCTCACGACGATGAGGATGCTACGTCACAAGGACACCTCGACAGTAAGAGCGATGAGAGTGAAGGGGAGGATGAGGCAAGTGAGAGCGAGTGTGATCTCCCACGCGCTTACGCCGAGTTATATTCCGAGTTTTTTGAAACCAAGAAGCGTAATAATGCTTTAGTCCTTAGGATCACCACTTTAGAGAATGATTTAAGATTGTTTGGAGAGAGAGAGAGTTGTGGTGAGAATGAGAAAAATAAAAAACTTCAGAAGATAAGATGTTTTGAGTGCGATGGGACAGGGCACAAGAAATTTGAGTGTCCCACTAGACTTAAGAGAGAGGGTAAGAAAGTTGATATGCCCACTTCTCTAAGTGATAGTGAGGATGATAATGGTGATGATAGTTTTCTCCAAAAAGCCTTTAGAAAGTTGTTTATCGAGACCATGGAAATAAAAAGGACTAATAGGATCCTAGGTCTTCGGATTGGTGTGTTGAAGGGAGAGAATGATGAGCTTAAAAGGGAAAAAGGTGGCTTGACCAACACGGTGTCTAGTCTGACGACACGTGTATCCCATTTCGAGGATGACCTCAAACAAGCACGGGAGGTTCAAGTCACATTAGAGAATTCACCCGAGCCTATATCCACCATTGTGAGTGAGTCCCATGGGTGTCCGTCTAGGAATGTTCATCCCAAAATTGTTGATAAATTACTTCCTAGACCGGTTTATGTTTGCTCCCACTGCAAGAAGCGAGCACATCTTAGGGAATTTTGTTCTAAGTTGGGTTTTGTGCCATATCATGCCACTTCACACATTCATGCACATGCACCCACTCATGATACTTTGCCTGCTCATTTTGATAGAGAGTTTGCACATATTCGCGAGCAAGTGAAGTTTTTGATCAAGACTACACATGATCTTGTGGAGTTGGTTCAAAAGATGTCATCATCTTTAGAAAACTCCACCGCTACTCCCGGTTGAGATCTGGTCTTGATTGCTAGCATAGGTTGTTTATCATATTTTTTTACCTATTGCTAGCATGTATCATTAGTTAATTTTTCATTTTTTTTTAAAAAAAAAAATTACAAAAAGATTTTCCTTTAAGAAAATTTTAAGAAAAGCGCAAAAAGATTTTATTTTGATAATATTTTTTGAAAAAGGCCAAAAAGATTTTTCTGTTTTTGCACCTTTTATGGATGAGCATTTAAGTTAGCCAAGTCACAACTCCATTCCATATATCCATGTGACTGTTTGATAGAGATTTGAGAGGCTACATCATTTCATCCATGTGCTTTACATTGATTGGAGTCTTTGAGATGTAATTAGTGATATCTTCCTACATGTTTGACTCCTATATCCTTTATTGCACACATGCACGGCTATATTTGATTATTGCACTTATCTATCTCATGTTGGCTTGCGTGTTTTCATCTAAATCCTGTCTATACATTGTACAATATGCGATAAAACTTGACAAGATTGGAATGCATGTAAAAACCGTTTTGGTGAGACTGTGTGTTTTTGTATAATGGGGAGGGGCTACGAAAGGTAATCATCTATCCTTTGCGCAAAAGCCACCGTTAAAAAGGACCTAAAAATGGAGGAATTCTAATATCCGAGGTCCAAAGAGGTTAAAAGAGCCCGAAAAAATTTACAGGCAATAAAAAGCAATTCATGCCAAATATGGGCCACTTAGGTTTCACCATCAATTCTCCAAAGTTTGAGAATTTAGAATGCCTCTATTCAAAATTATATCTGAGGGAGTTTGGTTGGAGAATCTTTAAACGGGTTTGCACTTCCTTGAAAGTCCTGAAAAAGCATAAAATCATTTTGGACGTTATTGGTGTGAAAATCATTTTGAGCTTTGATTTGTTGATTTGATTGAGTCAATATCTTATACTGTCACTCTTTTACACCAGAGTAAGCCTTTGAGTTCATTCACTAGGAATATCCAATATTCATCATGCACATATGTCATGTTTGTATGCATTGATTTTCCTATCGAATTTGATCACACCGCTTCATTTACGCTATCGTCGACTTGGTTGCTTTCTGTTTATTCACGGTGTGCTTTTATCCTAGTGACACCCCACACTTGCTTATTTGATTTATTTCTCTAATTTGTCTATTTGGGGACATCATAAAAAGGGGGAGAATGAATTATGGGGGAGTTTTTGAAATTTGAGTTTGCTCATAAATTGATATATATATGTTTATCTCATCATTTCAAACTCGATATGTCACTTGGTATTTTTCTTTATCTCATGTGTGTAGGTACTACATTGATGATCTTTGAATTGCACACTCTGATGAGAAAAGATCTGTTATTCCTGAAGAATTGAAGAACAAACGATGAAGACTATTCATTTGTACCTTTTCCAGTTTTGGGTTCATGGGAGGGTAGATTTGTATAGGCAATTTCATATTTGATAATTCGGATTTTTTATGTATGTACCGGCATAGACATAGGGGGATATTTGTAAGGACATTTTTCTCATGTCCGAAATGTTTCATTTATTTATGTCGTACGCCGCTACATTTGGCACGTCACCTCACGATCTCACATGATGGCCTCTATCCGAATTCCGGGAATCAAGCATGCATTATATCCACTAATATGTCCCTCATCTACATCAACGACTTCACGTTCCTTGATTGTAGGCTCGTAATGCAAGTGGAGCGCAAGAGAAGTCAAATCAGTGAAACAAGGCATGATAGGGATGTTCAAGGGAAAATTGGTAATTTTACAGCCACCGTCCGGAGGACTGGTCAACTGGAAAGTTGAAGAGCTTGCCGCAAAAAATATATTGGAAGAAACGACACCTCGATCCGAGCTACGGTGAACAAGTTATGGCCATTTGAAAATGGAGATATGTTCATTGAAAATTCTGGGAATTTTTCTAAGTGTTTAAGCACCTGTTCCCAGCACACTTTCCCGAACCCAGCCCGGAACCGGTTCTGGGGGGCGAACCGATTCGCAGGGGTACCCGAACCGGTTCGGGGTACCTGTACGCTGGATAGAATTTCTGCATTTTAAGATCGTGGGTCTCTTCATGTATTTCCCTATAAATACCAACTTCGGGAGAGTTGTTTTGCAAGACTTTAGGAGACGAATTTGAGAGTCCAAATACATCTAGTCTTCATATTTTTGAGTCCCAAGACTCATGTTTTGATTCACACATACTTGCCAAATATTTGTGAATCGTTTTTCAACAAAAGAACACAACTTTGGTTTGTTCAACCCTTGTGGAGGAGACCGTTCTTCTTCTTCATTGTAGCCCTACTGGAAAGGGATAATTCCAGCCGCGACTGCAGAATCCGATACCCAAGGGTAATTCTTAGTCAACTTGTATTTTCAGTGTAATCCGATTGTAAGCCGTTTTCTTACAAATTATAGTGAAAATAAATGGTTTTGCCCCTGAGGGGGATTTTTCCTTAATTGCATGTGTTTGAATGTTCTTGTGTAGATTATCAATTTATTCAATCACATACTGCTGCATGTTTAGGGTTTGTTTGTGTTAAAAGGGTATTCATTTTTGTTCTAACATAGCTCTCTTACGTGTCTCGCCCCTTTAATAAATACTTACATTGTCCCTTATGTAAAATATCCCAAAAATATAGATTTCGCCTTAAATTAAAGGTCCCTTATTCCTTAATGAATCCTACTGGTCAACATTATTTTCCAAATAATTTTAACAAGGATGTCTAAGGAGTTTTCTTCATTTCGAATCAACTCAATAGTTTTAAAAGGGAAACCTTAGTCTGCCAGGAGGGGTCGATCGATCGAGGTTAGGGGCTCGATCGATCGAAGCTCTTGGCTCGATCGATCGATCAAACAAGTATTGCGATTTCTGCAGTTTTGCAGTTACGGATTCTAACACATAACTTCATCTAATTCCAAGTTTTGCATTCCCAAACATCCAAAAATTTGTACTACTACATCCTAATACAATATTATGCATTTCCTACGTAAAACATGTCAATTTCTGTCACTAAACATGGATTAACAGCCCACAATTCATGTAAATATCAAGAACCCTAGAAATCTCTTAAACATGGTTCTAACAAATCTTTTTCCATAATTTCCTTCTTATAAAACATAAAAATTTCGTGGTTTAATCCTCTACATGACAAAGGGTTTCCAAAATATCATATAAATCATCACTACATGCTATTTCGTATCTCAAATTGGGTTTTTCTTCCATACAACTCATTCTAATTATTCCTAAACTTATATAAAGGATGCATCAATGAAATAATCAAGATAAAAACTTGCCTGGGATTTTTGGTGTTCTGGTTTGGTGCCGAATTTGGTGTGGTTGCGTTCCCCGTCCGCGATCTATGCGTTGGCGGTGGTGGCGGTGCAAACGAATGGGTTTTGAGCCTTGGATTGCCTTGAGAGCTCTCTCCTCTCCTCTCCTATGGCCGTTCTAAGGTTTTGAATTGTTTTAACCCTAGAAGATAACCTAGACATCCGATATAACCCCTTTAATTTTCGTGGTTTTAATTACCCAAAAATGTGAAATGTCCAAAATGCCCTCCCGGGGTACTAATTAGGCCTAAAAATGCCCCGAGATCCAAACTAAACCCCCGGGTACACTTTTCTGACTATTTAGACCCTTCCGGACACGTTGTTGCACTCAAAACGACCATACGAATAACTTATAAAATACACTTTTATTTATCAATATTTAGTCCCGACGCGACACGGGGGCGTCCCGACTCAAATTTCCAAAATTGTCATTTTATTCACTCGTGACATTCAATATAACCAATATTATATATTACTTTACTCATTAGTAATATTCAACAAATTTCCCATAATTACTAACTCTCGTCACGTTAATAATTATAACATAATTAATTTCCGGATTTTTATTAAATAATTAATTCACATTAAATTTAATAAATCCCCAAATTAATACAGCATAAAAATACGGGGTATTACACGTATTAAGTTAAACTTCGACCATTTTACGTGATACATGATTTAAAATCTAGATTCAAAGTATCACATGTTTCAAAAAGAAAAAAAAACGTCTCCTAAATTTGAAATTGACTCAAGCACCAAAAATGTTGTTGGATAAAAAGAAGTGAGCGAAATGTCATAAATAGTTATGTCTAAAATAAGTCTAAAGAAGATAACCTTTGCAATGGATTTTAATAACTTTTATACATATAAAAATCAAAAATTTATGTGAATGAATCACAAGTGGTTAAAACAGTACATAAATGATAAAAAAAAAAGGTATCTTAATTCATGTAAATAACCCATGTATATTTTTGGAGTGCAAGTAAGGGCCTTTTCATTACTTAATTTGGTCACTTTAGACTAAGTAAAAGTTTATCTATTTACTATTAGTGTATTCTTTTAAAAATATACTCAAAATAAGTGTGGCAAGAGTAAATTTATTAGTAACTTGAACTCAACACACACATTTCCTTGATTTTAATAGTTCTCTATATATTATGCAATTAGAATTGGCATTTTAATTTCTTATTAAGTTGATGTAACATTGAACAAAAAGAACAAGACATGTGCACGTTGATCAATTAAAGAACATGAATGGGTGATTGACATGTTCATATAACATTACCATCACAATATATAAATTCCCCACCCATTATTTGAATTGAAATTTAGAGTAAGAAGTAAAATAATACTTTAGGTTAATAGAGAGTGAAATCAGTAAAACGAGGTTAGAAAAAATTAGGAGGAAAGATTTTTTTTAAAAATTAAATAGAAGTTCCATTACTACAGAGAGTAATAAAATTATTATTTACCAAATCTTGAGTTCCTAAACTATAAATCCAAAGGGCCCTTACAGTCATCCTATTTTATTACTGATTGCTGGTAGAAAAGCCTCCAAAATTGGACATGTCTACAGAAACAAAAATAATGAAAGAAATCAACGGAGTATTCAAAATTAAGGATATGATTTTCTTATAAAGAGAAAACATAGCTATTAAATTCTTATAAAAACAAAAATCCAGGTATCAAATGAGATTGACTTCGAAATAACACTGCATTGCCTATATATTGGATCTAAAAACACACTGAGTTTTCTAATTCAAGCTTTTTTGTTTATATTTGATTTTAGCTCTTAGGTGGAACTTCAACCATTGTGTGTGATACCTGATTTTGACATCCGGATTCAAAATTACGTCACCAGTTTCAGATAATAAGATTCTCCTAAATTTGTAATTGAAGCTGAAGTACCAAAAAATGTTAATGGATAAAAAGAGAATGAAACAGATAGGAGTGTGTGTGATGAATGGTTAATGAAAGGATTTAGTCTAAAATAAAGATAAAGAAGCTAAACTTGGAAATGTTTTTTTATAATTTATATACATCTTAAAACCAAAATTTCTTTTATTGAACAACCCAAAGGGTTTATTTACCTTAATCAACCAAATTATGTTTATCCTCTTAAAAAAACTCTTTATGGGTTAACACAAGCTCCTAGAGTTTATGTTGACGATATCATTTTGTGGTTCCACCTCCCCTTTAGAAGTTAAGTCATTTTCTGACATTATGCACAAAGAATTTCACATGTCACTTATGGGGGAGTTATAAGTCTTCTTAGGGCTCCAAGTTAAACATAATTGAAAAGGATTATTTCTATCCCAATCTAAATACGCTTTAGATATTGTTAATAAGTTTGGCTTCGAAAGGGCTAAAGAATCTTGGACTCTTATGATAACCACTGTCAAACTTTCTAAAGATGAGAATGGAAAATATATTGATACCACCTTGTACCGTAGTATGATAGAAAGCTTACTAGTACAATATTAGGTTACACCGATGCTGATTGGGCCGGTTGTATCGATGATAGTAAAAGTACTTTAGGAGCATGTTTCTACATTGGTAATAACTTGGAAGGATGGAGTAGTAAGAAACAAAACTTCACTTCCTTATCTACTGCCGAATCCGAATATATTGCAGCAGTAAGTTGTTTCTATCAATTACTTTGACTGAAACAAATGCAAAAACATTATGGTATCACAGAAGATAAGTTGAATCTATATTGTAATAATCAAAGCGCAATTAATATTTCTAAAAATGATGTTCATCTCTCTCGTACTAAACATATTAAAATCAGATATCATTCCATCCACGAGTCAGTTGAATCCAAGGAGATAGAAATAAATTACCTTCCTACTGAATTGCAATTAGCTGATCTATTTACTAAACCTTTAGATTTTATTCGATTTGAATCTTTACGTAATTCTATTGGTATGGTCATGGCAGAACATTAAATTATTATCTTTTCTAGTTTTTCTTTGCCCTTTTTCCACTTGAGACAAAATGGGGGAGAAACTTGAGTCCTCTTGGACATTTTGGTATTTTCTTAACTAAAAAGCTTCATCTTAGTTATCTTATTTTCAGGAATCAGTACTGTCAATTGCAACAGAATTTTGTTAGGGTATTGGTTTGTATCTAGATGAGTTATGTAATTTTTTCTTTCTAGGATATTGGGTAGATAGAATTGTTTGTGTTAGGAATAGGATTTTCTAATTTCTTTTGTATCCTTACGAGTCCTCGTTGACTCAAAGGAGATTTTGTCTCATATTTCCAAAGGGGTATATTGAAGCACCCTATATCTTTGACTCACTTGAGTCTATATTATATAGCTTATCATCTAGTTTGGAAATTGTGACAAAATTTGAGTCCAATCGTTGTTGACCAAAGAACCTAAGACCCTATAATTGATTCTTCTACATGTTCCTAAAGGTACTATACCAACATCAGACACTAGGATTGAATACATACATTATCACATACTATATTTGGTTTTGTGCGAGGTAAATCCCTTAAAATTAATTCTCTACTATTTTTGGGAGGTGTTAAATATTTTCAGAGATTTTTAAATGATTTTTAGAAATCAATTTTGGTTATAAATAAACCTTAGGGGCTGTTGTACAATTTATGTTTATGGTTTAAAAGTTGGCTTGGTTAGAAACCGAAAGCTCTTGAGACTTTAGGGTGTAAAACTTAATTATTTGGGTGTGTGTTTTACAACGTGTATTGTTCCAACACGTGTTGCTATCTCGTTGGTTGTTTATGTGTTTCTTCCCTTTCACAAAAAAATGTCTCTTTGAGATCCCTTGGGTCATTTTTATCAACGATCTGCATGTGTTTAAACTTAATCCAAGTGAACCCCTTTTGGTCAATCAATGTTGGTTATTTGCAGCTCTTTATATTAGCCATTATATTTGATGTCAAATGGTCAAATTTAATCTCAGCCATTGATTGCCACTGAGATTATATACCCTTCCTTGAGAATTATATAAACAACCTAAGGCTCAACCATTTGAGAATTTTGCCTTCGACCAAACCTGTGAGAAAATAAGGGTTAGAGCGAGAGAGAGAAAGAGAAAGAGTTAGAGAGAGAGAATATGAGTTAGAGAGAGAAATAAAAACCTAAACCTAACTCTGCCCAAATCTCACTAGAAAACCCTTTTATGGGAGTAAATATTTAGAGATTTCAGAAGTTTATCCTCTATAGTTCTATATCCCTTTCCCAACTTAATCACGTTGCTTAAAATCTATGTTTCATTTCATAGAATCATGAGGTTAAGCTGATGTGATACAGATACACTTAGACAAATCTTTATCTCGATTTCTTATTTCGAGAAATCTTATTTTTGTTGGCTATTTTCAAATTGTTATGTTGATTTCAAACCCTAAACCAACAAAATCTTTTCAAAAGACAATTTACTCAAATGTTCAGACTTAGATCTAGTTGAAATCTTGATTGGGGATTTCAATTTCTAATATTTCACATTGTGTGAAATAAGTACATATTTTCAAATAAAGAAAGTGCATAGGATCTTAGCTAGTTTTTATAGCAAGATTCCTTCTTGATATGGGGATATTTGAAAGATCCAAAGTCTGATTACTTTGACTAAATTGATTTTGGAAATCTTGCATGTCTAGTGATCTGTTTGTTATTTGTTACTCGTTTTGTCTATACTTAAGTGTATGTGAGTTACATGCATGTGAGTTAGATCACATCATCACATACTCCTTCACACTAGAGTCGACATAAATCTAAAAGGAGTAAAGTTACAAAGCTTAAAGAACATCAGCAACATGAGAACCTTGGGAGAAGTCAGAAAATGCCAGAGGAGTTCGTACATTTCTGAACTCAGTTTAGGTTTGATTGTGTGTCTTGATTGTTATATACCTTGTAATATATTACTCATTTTTAGCGGACTTTTTACTTTTGTGGCATAGAGGTCACCGTGGGTGTTTCCCCAATTGGGTGGGGTTTTACCACGTTAAAATTGCTTGTGTACACTTCCTCTTCCTTTCATCCCCTTCTTAAGGCTGTGTTGGTTTATTTTGTTAAAGTTTTGTTTTTCAAAACTGGTAAACATGTACTGTTTTACACATCTTGTGTTTAAAAATTGTTTAAAGAAAAGAGTTTCTTCAACAAACTATTCAGAGCCATTTAGATAGTTTAATCTTATATTAAAAAACTTAAGTGGTACTTTTTCAATTGAATTGTGCAAGTAACTCAACTATAGGTCGTAAGTGTCACTAAATATCTCTCAAAGATTGTTGGTAACTTATTCGTTCATATCTCCAAGTATTTAATCGCATGTTAAATACACGGGTATGAGATAATTATCTTTAGTTGGGCTGGGAAGTCCATTCACTTTTTTGGGTTTGTCGGCTGAACAGTTGGGCTCAAAATATGCCCCCACAGTTTGTATTTTTTTTAAGTTGAGGACCATTATGTGGGTCTCATAATTCATTCCGGGCCACTTTTTCCCATTTGTTATTGATTATTAAAATCAGAAGTGGGTTTTTGTGCGGTGTAAACGTTTTGAAAAAAGAAATTGGACCTTGAGTAATCATTTGCCTTCCCCTTTGTCCACCCACTTCAGTATATCCATTATCTCCCATTAATCTACACACTATCAACCCACAATTATAACTACCACAATTGGCTAAATAATGCGAGTGATCTTGAGTTGGATTGGGTAGCAATAAAAGAAGAAAAATAAGAGATGCATGAGAGTTAAAAAATATGACTCTACTTCAAACGCTCTTTGTAAATTTGGCAGAAAGAAAATATATCTTACACCAATCGTAATAATATGATATTGAGCAATTAATTTGGAATGGGTGTCAGTATGTCATATTACTACAGTGCTTAGTAATATGAGACAGAGGAGGTTATAGGCTTGTTGTATCTTGAGGATGACATGATTGTACACTACCTGCACAAAGCGGGTAGAGTAGCTAAATGTCTTAAAGAGAGCGATATAGTCCGCAACTCATCCCATGAATCGTCTTCTACAAATTTCATAAATAATTGAGGTAATATTGTTTATTTTTATTCTGCAGTATTTATTTCGATTCAAGGCATGTGATTCATATTTGTGACATACGTATGAGGTAACAATTTCTTTGAGTAGTAGACTAAAAAAATATGATTTAATTTTTTGGTTTCTCCATAAAGAATAATGATATGGGTACAAAAACATCCCTTAAAACCTCCATCAAAAGTGACGTGGATTCCACATATGCTCTCACCTACCTATTAAGTGTTGCCTTCTTGTATGGGACTAGAAAGGGCACAGACTTTATTATTTTTTTGAAGAAATTTAGGAAAGTTATTTGGAACTCATAGTAGTACTCCACAATAAAATTGTGTGATTTTTAATCACAATATCAAAATTATCCCAACAAGAACGTGATATGATTCGGTTGCTATTTTAGTGCTTCCACGAGGCACATCCATAACCCTCCATTGCTTCACATAACATGTATATTTTCGATTGCAACATACTGTGATAGGCAATCGGACATGACAATGTAAAAGGACATCAGGACATGACAATGGGGATTTAATGTGTTGGACTAAAATCCTCGCATAGAGTGGGAAATGGGTGTTACTGTGTTATTATTCATTATAACCAAATGGTTTTCACGATTTTTTTGTTAGCACTAACTAACAGAAAGAAATAACAAAAACAAAAAAAGGGCACACGTGCCTTAAACTAAAAAAGTCATGTTAGTGTTATACATTGGCATTTCACTTAAAGCTTAATGTGCACAAGGCAAAAAAAATCGTGAAGGAAAATTATCGACTATTCAAAATCAAGGTTATCATTTTTTATAACTAAAAGACATAGTTATGATATTCTTATAGAATAAACCTACAGTGTCTATGTGTTAGAACTAAATACACCCTAAAGTTTATCTGATTAAACATTGCGCGCTATCAATAGTTGAAGTTCTTTTGATTTCATTTGATTTTACGTATTTAGTTAAACTTCAACCACTTTACGTGTTACCTGATTTAAAATCTCGACTCAAAGTATCACCCATTTAAAAAAGAAAAAAAAACGTCTCCTAAATTTGAAATTGAAACTGAAGCACTAAAAATGTTGTTGGATAAAAAGAAGTGAGCGAAATGTCATAAATAGTTATGTCTAAAATAAGTCTAAATAAGATAAACTTTGCAATGGCTTTTAATAACTTTCATACATATTCAAACCAAAATTTATGTGATAGAATCACAAGTCGTTAAAAGAGTACATAAATGATAAAAAAGGGTATCTTAATTCATGTAAATAACCCCTATATATTTTTAGAGTGCAAGTAAGGGCCTTTTCATTACTTAATTTGGGCACTTTAGACTATGTAAAAGTTTATCTATTTAATATTAGTGTATTCTTTTAAAAATATACTCAAAATAAGTGTGGCAAGAGTAAATCTATTAGTAACTTGAACTGAACACACACATTTCCTTGATTTTAAAAGTTCCATGTATATTATATAACAATTCAGCCACTTATTAACTGCTAATCAGTACAAAGAATAATAAGATATAAAAAGATATTTATTTTTAAAAATATAATTTGCGTGTATTCTATTTAGTCTTAAGCAATATCCAAACCTCATATATCCCCGAACCTCAACAATATCCAAAGCCAGTGAAATACGTGAAAAGAAAAATACAAAAATTCAAACAAATTCAAGGCATAATAGGAGCACAATATCAGGTAATATGTATAAAAATTCAGCTCAATCCAAATAGGAAAAATTCAGGTTTGCGAAAGAAAACAATAACAAAATAATTTTGTTTTACTTTAACATACTGAACTGAACTAAGTGTTACTTTCACATACTGAACTGAGTGAAAGAAAACAATATTAGTGTTACTTTCACATACTGAACTGAGTGTTCCAAAACAAAAGACACAATACATTTTCGTTGGTGCTGCTGCTATTAGACTCAAATCCGTGACATTCATAAATCCGTGGCATTCATGAACATACATTCGTTGGTGCTGCTGCTATTAGTGTTTTTTTTGGATTGTGGATTATGGAACTGTACATTTTTGCAACACTCAGTTTAAGGAGTCTTTAAATTTAGTTCAGTATAAGATAATGAAAAAATGAACCCAAGAATGCAAAAAATGTACAGTTTAAGGAATAAACCAAAGTCGTATTGGGAACATACCTTAACAACAGTGGCTAGCAGAGCATCTATCTTGAAAGAACGCTTCTTCGTAAACTCTAAATTTCCTCTATCAATACACCTTATGTACTATTTATTAAGAAGTCTAGTCCTATATATTTCAGTTGCCTTATTTGACATTTTACTCTAAACTCAACCCAAAAGCAATTGGGTATATAAAAACTCAACTATACAAATCTTTTGTGGAAGTGAGTTGCTGATAAATGGTGGTGTTGCTGGTGCCTGCAAGTGAAAAAAGGAAAAATGTTAGGTAATATCATTTTATTCATCAAGTTTCCATTCCCCAATAAAAATCATAAGAGTGTGGTGTTCTAAAATGCTTTTAGTTCATATAAGAAACTTAATTTAATTGAAGTGGTGACAATGAAATATGAATTAACTTTCCTCAGAGCACTAAATGAACATGCACTTCAAAAGTGGTATTAAGCCACGATTTATCAAAATTTCAACTAATTTGTGAATTTAGATAATTGAACGCTTAGAGGCATTTTCACATAAAAAAATCCTTCTTATAATCCTGGCATTTTAATAATGAAATTTCAAGAACCAAACCCAAAAATAGAATGAAGAAAAAAAGATTAGATCTGTAGAAGAAACTTTCCCAATCATGGAACGACACACACTGGGAAATCATGGCATGATACCTGCGATGTGTGTTCCCAGCCTTCAAAATAGGCTTCTATGTTCTTCCTCCTCCAGCAACCTGCCCAATCATGGAATGACACACACTGGGCACAATCTTTTTGGCTCCTGATGGGAGTTTAATCCTTGAGGTTCTATGGTGTTCAATGTTGGACATAATTATTAAAACATCTGAGGGTCAAAAATCACTATCAAAGTCTCATAATACATGATATGATATAACACTCAGATAACTAAGATAAGTAGCAATGCACTATTACTGTGATAAGATATTAAACTGAAGTAAAGAGAAATTTGTTAAATATTGAGAAGTGAATTAAAGTAAAGAGATACTAAACTAAAACATGTAGTTTACACAATGTTCAAAACATGTAAACATGTAGTCCAATGTGTAGTACTAAACATGTAAACATGTAGTCCAATACTAAACTAAAAAATGTAGTCAAAATTTGTGTTCAATGTTTATCTCTTTACTTTGTTTTAATCTAATGTGTAAACTGTAGTTTAGAAAGTGTTCTCTTTCCTTTGTTTTAGTCCAAAGTGTTCAAGACATGTTAAAGCTAAATCCCCGATGAAGAAATTCAAATAATAATTTTAGTATAGAAAAATCAAACCGCAAAGCCCTGATGTAGAAATTCAATTAAAAAAATCCCCACGAAGAAGAGATGTTCCACATATTGAGAGGTTAAAAATGAAGAAAAGATTTAGATACCTAAAGAAGATATAAAACGTTTCATCCTCAAGATCCAAAACCAAAATCCCAAGAAAGAGAGATGTGTACCCCGTTTGGCTGTGAGCTTCACTTCTTCTGACCTCGGACTTCTACTCAACTCTACCTGAGAAACCAAACCCTAAAAAATATTAACGCAAATCGAAACCCCAAAAAAACTAAACATCAAATTATATCTACAAATGGAAACCCCAAAAAATGTAAACATCGTGTGTTAACTACGCCGTCGAAGATTTAAAAATAAACACTACAAACACTGTATAGAAAGAAACACTACAACTGTTATGATCAGATATGAGCATATGTAAACTCTCCCACCTTGGCACCAATATAATTCTACATACATGATCATATTCTAATAGCTAAAAACTGTGTTTAAAAATGAAACCATCTATTAAAAAGTTCTCATCATTGTCACAGAACACACGTGATAATCATATCCCATGATTGAAATTCATAAAGCATTGAAAATGATATGAAAAAAGGAGATCTAGCCTCTGTAAGTTACATGTGCTTATCTTAAACCTACACCTGCTGAAAAAGGGAGGTCTAGCCTGTGTAAGAACCGCCTCACCAAACTCGATTCCAATTCCTACGCCTGCTGATTTTGTTAAGGTTGCAACCAATTCAGTAGCATGCTTCTCAACGGTGGAAATGGTTACCTGGTAGACAACACCAAAGTAGTAAATATGCATATTGAATCACATAGCATGGGTCCACTGGACCATCATCTTCAGTATACTACCAAATGAATAGTCATCAATTTCTTTTACAGAAAAAGGAGAAGATAATAAGCCAAGTCGACTGTACCAGGAAAGAATAAATATTCATCATTTACTCAAATGAGTATTGAATATACAAAAGCAGTATGTTTCTCTTCATACACATGCACAACAATTCACGTAGTAACAAATCGATTCATGTGTTAAGAAAGCCAATTCAATCTAGACTCTTTATAAAATTAGTAAGGTACTTAAGTATAAAAACAAAAGCAAATCGTATATGACATGCAAACGTACAACAAAAACAAGCAAGTCCTTAGCAAAAAAATGCATACAAAAGTGATTTTTTGGATAGAAAGTGGCAACAACAAAACCAAGTCCTTAACAGCAAAATGCATACAAAAGTGGACGACTACAATAATATTTAGTGCACCCATGAGATAATTTGACATCCAACTTGGTGGAGCTCGTAGAAAATAAGGTCTGATGGACTGAGAAAGCAGAACCGGCGTTGGATGGTGATGGGTTTGCACAGGTTGGATGGTGATGCAAAACTCAACCGTTCTACCAATTTCATTTAAACAACATCATCACATATAGATCTGAGAGATAAAAGAGGAATGTAAAGAAATGAAATCGTATGGTGATGCAGCATACCTCATGTTTTGCATTATTGCAGAATATACCATCCGACCTCAGTTCAACGTCTGAAAATTGTAACGATTACATGTATGACCATAGTTTGTTAAGAAAATTAAAAAAAGGAAATCAAATATTACAATGAAATTGAAACAACATAATAGATTCAAAAGTTAACAATTTGAAAACCATAAACAATGACAATCTGGGTCATTAAAATTATTACCCCAAAGACTAAGTAGATAAGAAATGGGTCACATTCACTCCAGTAAACCAATTAGGTTACTTGGAGTTAGCTTACCTGTTAGAAGTACGTGTGTAATTGTGGATGAGGAGAAAATGCAAAATTCTCAAACTTTGACTTATAACAAACCAAGATAAATAATAAGGTCTTACTTGTAGAATTTTCTATGAGATGATACACAGAGAAATAAAACTCAAAATCAACTACAAAAACTCTATTGCAAACCATAAAATTCTGATCAGTACACCCGGTGGTTACAATTCTGATTAGCTACAATCCAAAAACTTGGATGCTTGAAATCAGTATACCCGGTGGTAAAGAAAAACTTGGCAACGACTTTGCTGTTATCTATAAAATTCTGATCAGTTAAAGGAGGTTGAAGCTTACATTCAACATATGACGGAAACACATTAAAGTTACGAACATATGAGACAAATGATGGAAACGCATTCATTCATAAGATTCTTGGGTGATCCCACTGCTATTTAAGTTACTAACAAATGTAACGAAGTTTGATACCAAAACAAAATGTAATATTGATTTGAAGTGCGAAATAAAATCAGAACTTTAAAAATAGAACCAATGCCAAATCAGTTGAATCCCATTTCTAATAAAAATTTAAAAATAACAGGTGCTCTATATCATATATAAATGACACTTCTAGATCAAAACTTTAATTAACTAATGATAACGTGAGGTCAAATTGAATATCAAATATGTAGATAAATATAGTTTAAAATGTATATTTCATGATATGGTTTTTTCTTTGAAAGTTACATAAAGGAATTAACATAAAGCGTCGGAAGGTTAACTTACATGTATATAATATATAATATGAACAAGGCATTGTAAATTTCAAAACTATAGTGAGCCTTATGAAATTGTTGGATGCTGCTTTTGATGATGGAATGTCTTAATTTTTTATTTTTTAATATGAACGGACTGTTATATATCAAAGATTGAAAAAAATACATACAAAACCATCATTCAAAAAGATGAAATAAATAAGGTAAAACATCACCAAATCAAGTATTAGCCTCTGCATGCACCTTTTCGTACATCTCAATATCATCTGCTTCAAGACCTTTATTTATGTAGTTAGGAAATTGAGTCTGGTACTCCTCTGGCTCATCTTCCATCAAAGTCCTCATGTATGCAACAACATATCATCCATAAGCGTACTTGTGATGCACGATTGCCAGCGGTTTTCACACTAAGGCCAACATCCAAGAGATCACGAAAAGGACTCCTCTTGTCTGCAGGCTCCACAGAGAAATCCTCACGAGTTGTCTCAACATTTCCCTAATACTGATCGTCCGTATAAAGCAATTTCAGAACTTGACGAATCAAGATAAGTCCAGTACAATAAGCTGCAGCATAATTTGTAAAGCCCACGTCAAGCCCATAATGAGGTAGTTCACTTTGAGGGGGAAAAAAGTTTTTTTTCACTATCCATCATATAATAGCAAACTATAATGATCATACATGGGAAAAATATGCTCTACATGGAAATCAATTAGTTGGTCATGTTTGTAGGAAAATGCTTATCATGGTTTTGTTTACATCTTTATAACACACACATTTACATGTGCCTATCGGAAGGCCAATTGATGAATGATCACTATCTAACTATAGTTTTCATTTGATGCCATGGTGTCTTTAGGTCATCAAAAGGACGAGATAAAAACACTAATTCAGATTACTATATATAAAAGAAAAGAATCGTCCAAAGAAAATAGTTTAACAAAGAATCCATAGAATATTGAACACATATATTTGAACAAACATAATCATATATGAAAATGGTTTCTCACTACCAACCCAACATCAATTCGAATCTGTAGAAAACATCATATATAATACTTGGAAACAATAGTTATTGGTAGGCAAATACTCTCATCCTTTCTTTGTTTCTGTCTGGCCTCATATTTGGCCAATAGATCAGTATGAGCCGTCTACATCTTCACAACTTTGTGTTTGGCGATGCAAAAACTGACTCTTAAGGATTTATAGCATTGACGGCGCTTATCCTTGTAACCTTATGGATATTGTCGGTTAAGCCAATAATAGTTTCTTCCTTATCAATGACATTGTTAAGCATGTTGTTCACCTGATTTTGGAGAATGGTATTGTCCTCAATCAACCACGCAATTTTTAAGTAGTCATGAATGGAACATTGAATTTGCAACTTCTTCACATGGTAAAAGCTTAAAGGATTCAAGTATATAAGTAATACAACACCCACATGCATAGAGTTAAATTTCAATTAAATCTACGAAACCAAGCAAGGGTGTCGTACATATATCTCAAATGAAATTTTGGATTCATATTCATATGTTAAACATTAGTCTCAGCAATTTTATTATGAAAATCATTTCAAAAATTCTGAATGATAGGTTTTCTAGTTATCTTCCAATCATAGCTTCTATTACCCAAACTGGATTCATTAAGAGTAGGAATATATAGGATAATATTTTGCTTGTTCATGAGATGACTTGTATGCTCAATCAAATGTGCTATGGCTCTAGTGTTCTCAACAAATTAGATATGTAACAAGCTTATGAAAAGGTTGATTGGGCTTTTCTCATCAAAGTCCTGAGAAGATTTGGGTTTTGCAAGGGATTTATAGATTACATTTGGAGAATTATATCTTCAAATTGGTTCATAATCATTATAAATGGTAGACCAACTGGTTTCTTTCCTTCTTACAGGGGATTAAAGCAAGGATATCCACTTTCCCCTTCCTTACTTGTCCTGAATGCAGAGGTTCTGAGTAGAAGGTTATAATACCAAATTTTATCCAAGAAAACATGTCATTTCCCTCATTGTTCAAATTCGTCTCTTGTTACTAATCTTTATTTTGTAGATGATACTATCATTTTCATTAATGAAGGTAAAAGAAGTATGAATGATTTTATGAAATTCTAGAGTTCTTATAAATAAGCTTCTGGATAGCATATAAACAAAAGAAAAAGCTCTTTCTCAATCAATCTTAAAGCCCCTATGGTTAGAAGAAATTTTAGTGTTCAATGCCATGGTCTCAACTACATGGATCTTTTAATTAAATATATAGGATGCCCTTTTTTCAAAGGGAAAACTATAATTAGAGATTATTTTGATGTCATTTCAAACATCAGAGCAAAGCTTAAAGGGTGGAAGTTTAGATTCTTATCAGTAGCTAGTAGAATTATTTTGATTAAACATGTCCTGACCTCTATACCTATATATACTTTAGCTTCTTTAAATCCTCCTAAAGCTATTTTTAAAATGGTCAATCAGATATTTTGGAGATTCTTTTGGGGGTCAAATGATCAAGGGGTCATAAACATTCTTGGGTTAGCTGGATTTCCATATGCAGACTTGTCGATGAGGGTAGTTTATGGATTTATGATTTGAGTTCTGTAATTAAGGCTTTTGGTCTAAAGCTGGCTTGGAGATTTCATAATTCTGAAGGTATTTAGGCCTCATTCATGAGGAAGAAATACAAGTCTTTGTCTAAGCTAAATCAATCAGTGGTTTACAAGAGAATTAAACAAGAAGATGAATCTTTACAAGAAAACTCAACTTTCATTGATAATCAAATGATTTGGAAACCTTCAAGATTAGGGGAATTCTCTCTAAATTGTGTAGTTTCTATTTGTTCTCCTCCTCAAATTAAAAGCTTTATCTTTTCGATCAGATGCCTCCAATAATATCTGTTTTTTCGTGGAAATTACTTCATAATTCTCTTCCCTTAGATCCAAATTTAAAATCTCTATAAATTCTCAATGTTTCAAGATTTTTTTTTTGCCTTAAACAGGAAGAATCATTCAATCATTTGTTCCTTAATATTCCAATTGCAAAGGAAGTTAGGAAGTATTTTAACAATACTTTTGATATTTGCCTTACAGTTTCTTATATTCATTTTGTCCTTATGCCTTGGTGGATTATTAAATCCAATAACGACTATCTCAAATTCTTCCTAAAAATCTTGTCTATAACCATTTTGTGGGAATTGGGGAAAGCTAAATATAAGTCATGCTTTGAAGGAAATCCAATGGATTCTAAAAACATCATAAAAAACATTGTGTACAGTGTATTAGAGAAGGCTACTTCGTTGAAGTTTGTGAGTCCTATTTCGGTGATGTATCATTCTAAAAACATCATAAAAACATTGTGTACAGTGTATTAGACAAGGCTACTTCGTTGAAGTTTGTGAGTCCTATTTCGGTGATGTATCAGTAGATGATTGAGCTGTTTAGCATTAAGGTAAATCCTAAGATTCCTTTTTTCTCAATTACCAGATGTATTCCACCTCCTAGTACTGTGGTTATATTAAACTCAATGTTGATGGATCAAGTAGAGGTAATCCAAGAGATAGTGGTATAGGGTTTATCACCAGAGGCTCTAATAGTTGTTTGATTCAAGCTCAACATGTAATCATTGGTCATTCTGCAAGTCTGAAAGCTAAATTGATAGTTATTCTTAGAGGAGTCGAAGCTTGTATGAGAATTGGTTTTAATTTCCTCCTTATTGAAATTGACTCATTAACATCATTGAAGATGATTCAAGGTAGACCGAAGGTTCCTTGGATCTATAAAAGAATTATTCAGGAGATTATCAGTCTATTCAATTCTAACTAGATCAAAATTCAGCATATTTGGAGGCAAAATAATTCAGTTGCAGATGGCCTAGCATCAATTGCTTCGAAGTCTAAATCATCTAAGATTTTCTCTAATTTTCTTTATTTACCAAAGATGATCAGAGGTTTTATTAAATTAGATATATATGGTTTGCCAATTGTTATATTTTTTAGTTTCTTTGCTTATGTTCAATTTGCTTGTAAGACCACTTTGGAGAGGTTATTTCTCAATTATATAATAAAATAGGGCTTTGTGCCTTTCCCGAGAAAAAAAAATACTACCCATAAAGTGATGTAATCAATCATCATCATACTACGTAGTATTGGATATGTGTTTAATAGTCTATATCATTATACTGGGAAATTATCTTATTAATTTCCATAAATTTATATATATGTCCTTATATATATGCGACACTAAGGATTCTACCAATAGCATCTCGTTCGAGCTTCATTTGTTAGTTCAGAGGAGTCTCCTATCCACAACGAACATCATAATACACAAATAAGTGGGGCGGTATCTATGCATTACACCATTACATAACCCATACCAATCGCTGACACATGGATTCGAACATCAACACTTATCCTCCATAAGTGGCGTTGTCACGTAGTACCTAAAATATAACCTACGCAATGCCTATTCCACTTGTGCTGACGTGTGCTACGGTCCCAAACGTGCGTAACCCCAACCGATAGGACAGTCCGCAAACATAGGTATGTCCACATGAAATATAAATACATATTACCATATTTAAGGGTAATTACTCCATAATTACCCCCTCGTTGCGCTGCAATGAATATTCGTAATTATTCTTACTTAATAACTAACCATCACGTAATTTATTGAATAGGTCCCCGTGAGTTAATTCACCCTCTTAGGATAACTTATTTCGTATTTTAATATCTTATTCAAGTCCCAAATCCCAAGATTCCAAGTTATTGATGTGTTCATACCAAATCAGGTTTATATCTATAAATCCCCTAAGTTCTACCGTATGCAAGGGTTGTAACTAACACAAATATCATATCTTGAACATGGATGAAAGTTGTAACACCCCGTGCAAAACACGAGGCACTACTACAATTAAAACTAAACTAAATCCTCAACAAACACCCCTTTCACGCGTGAGGCGGGGGGAGGAAGGAGGACGGTGGCAATCAAGGGCATAAGCATAGCAGGGTTTCGAAAGGGGTGTTGTGAGGGATTTGTGATGTGGGGAAAGTGAAAAAAAGGAGAAGGTTTGGAAGGGGTTTGTGTATTCTCTCATTTTCCATGTCATATGTCTCCCCTTATGACATGGCATAATGTGACACCATTAGATCGCATTAGGAGATCAATCCACACCCGTTGGATCATTTTACTATTCAAACACCCCTCTTCCATATATATATATATATATATATATATATATATATATATATATATATATATATATATATATATATTAGGGCTGCTACATATATAGTAGCGTATTGCCCATGCCTGAGGGCACGAAAAAAAAATTCATATATTAAGTCATGTATAATTAAAGACGATAAGAACAAAACATAATAGTAATGAAAGATGGTCTATATAGTCTCCAAACAGTGGGAAATAATCTCAAAAAGGGGAAATGAACTACATACAACAATGAAAAAAGGAACTATTGACTTTAGAGTCAATTTCAATCCCTCAAACAGCGCCGAAAACAACTCGAAATGTAGTTAGCTAGGCACAAACGATAAGAATCCATAGAATATTAAACTCAGATGTTTGAACAAACATAATCATATATGAAAATGGTTTCTCACTCTATCCACCAACCCAACATCATTGGAACAAATTTCAATTCGAATCTATAGAAAACATCATATATAATATTTGGAAACAATAGTTATTGGTAGGGAAATACTCTCATGCTTTATTTCCTTCTGTATGGCCTCATATTTGGCCAAGATATCAGTATGAGCCTTCTACATCTTCATAACTTTGTGTTTGGTAATGCAAAAACTAACTCGTAAGGATTTATGGCATTGACAACGCTTATCCTTGTAAACTTATTGGTATTGTCGGTTAAGCCAATAATAGTGCCGTCCTTATCAATTACATTGTTATGCATGTTGTTCACCTGATTGTGGAGAATGGTATTGTCCTCAATCAACCACACAATTTTTAAGTAGTCATAAATGAAACATTGGATTTCCAACTTCTTCACATGGTAAAAGCTTAAAGGATTCAGTTATATTATTAATACAACACCCACATGCATAGAGTTAAATTTTAATTAAATGTACCAAACCAATCAGGGGTGTGGTACATATACCTCAAATGGAAATTTGGATTCATATTCATATGCTAAACAGGCATAAAACTACCTAACACTGACATTCTTCCACCGCGAAGCACATTGACCACTGATAAAAAAATAAAATAAAAGATGCAAATCTAGAATAAAACTAAAGTCTCGATATATCTATAACTTCAGCAAACTTTGAACTTGGCATCAATCATTTCGTAATGTCAAGTATTATAAGAAGCCCATATAGGCAAAAACTTAAATTGAAACCCCAAATTTAGTATCACGAGACTAGTTTTAAAACTCTAAAAACTAATTAAAACAACTAACAAATTAGATGGTCGATGACAAACCTTGTGGTTGAAAACTCTCAGGTGAGGGGAGTAAATGGTGATCGACGAAAATGTCTTCGAGTGACGTCGGTGCCAACCACATAGGCATTTCTCCAAACACCTATAATGAAGTTACAAAAATGTCCAGTTTTGTACATAAATTAATTCGAAAGTCTAAAGAAAGTACCCAATTTGTATTTCATGTAAAACCATCTTAAGGATTCATATTTTCATCTCTTTCATTGTTTTCTTCTAAAAAAAATATGGATCCAACAATAAGAAATGCCAAAAAAGGGATAAATTAACAAATTTACCCAACCCAAACAGATACGAAAAAAGATAAATTAACGCATTGAGCTGTAAATCAAAAACTTACATCGAGTGCCAAATGAAAGAGGAACTTAATAATGTTGTGAGAAGATGGAACTTGTTAATGTTGTGCATCCTTAGTTAATCTAGGAACTTAAAGACTAAGCACGTTGACCTGATTTTAATAACGGTCCAATTAAACTAAGAACCTTGAGCATACATAAATTAATAATAAACACATTTAATAAGTACAATTTAGTCTCGATGTATATGACCAGAGACACAATGTATAATTTTCAATACTTATTTCATCAGGCATAAACTATTTGTGAGTTCAGTAAAGTATATTTAAACAGTATTTATGAGGAAACATGGCCTTTGTTTTAATGTAACACTTACGGGTGATGTCTATAGTAACAATCAACGAGTAATTGACATAAAAGAATATAACATCTATACTAAAAATATTGAACACACACACGGACAAACACACATATACACTAAAATTAATTCCAATCTAGAACATCATACACACTAAAATTAATTACAGTCTAGAACATCATACACATTAAAATTAATAACAATCTAGAACACTGAACACCGAAGGATCTGAACATCAAGGCACACACAAACACATATACACAAATAGAATCAACAAATCGCAATCTAGACAAACAAATTCTTGCAAATCCATATATATACACAATTTTGGGCAATCCAGATATCTACATAAATTGAAATCCAAAAATAATAACAAAATCAAGAACAAATCAAACATAGATTAAAACTCAATCTGATAAACCCTAGAACTTTAAGACAAATCTTGTACCTGCGTATGGAGCTTTGTCGGGCCGAAGGTGGAACTCTATAGAGGGAATAAAGCGAGAGAGCTGCACGGGAGAGAGAGAGAAAGACTTGTGTGAGCGAGAGAGAGAGAGACTTGTACGAGTTGTAGAGATCTACATGTGAGAGAGCCGAGAAAGAATTTTGAGGAGCAAATTTTGGAGCGGGGGAAGGGAAAAAAAAGCTCCCGCTTATTTTTTCCATTTATCTCAGTTTTTACTTAAAGGCTAAAATAATTAACATTATATTTATGTCATTTATATATAAATATGAAATAAATAATTTATTTTTTATCTCAATTTTATTTAAATTGAAATAAAAATTTACCTTTAAAGTCAAATTGACATAAATAAATATTATTTATGTCAATTTACATTTGTCTGGCATAACGTCAATTTTTAAATTGACATAAATGATGTTTTTTCTTGTACTGCATGTTTTCAAGGCTAAGTTTAGAAATATGCAAATTATCGGCGTATTCTCAAACCGGGAGACCTGCGACTGCGGGGTCAGTTCCTACAAGTTACATTGCTCCCGTGGGAGGTGATGCTGCCACCCACGGGGCTGTTCAGGGGTTGTTTCGAGTTTTCAACGCCATGTTTTCTTTAAGTCTAGAAATATGAAAATTACCGTCGTATTCTCAAACCGAGAGTGTCGTGGCTGCGCGATCAGTTCCTACGAGTTAATTGGTCCTGTGGGAGGTGTTGGTGCCACCCACGAGGCCGTTCAGGGGTTGTTTCGAGTTTTCACCCTCTAATGCCATGTTTTTATGCCTAAGTCTAGAAACATGCAAATTACCATCGTATTCTCAAACCGGGAGTGCCGCGGCTGCGCGGTCAGTTCCTACGAGTTACATTGGTCCCGTGGGAGGTGTTGGTGCCACCCACGGGGCCGTTCGAGAGCTCTTTTGGGGTTTCACCCTATAACGCCATATTTTTATGTCAAAGTCTAGAAATATGCAAATTATCGTCGTAATCTCAAACCGGGAGTACCGTGGCTGTGTGGTCAGTTCCTACGAGTTACATTGGTGCCGGGGGAGGCGTTGGTGCCACCCACGGGGTCGTTCGGGGTTTGTTTCGAGTTTTCACCCTCTAACGCCATGTTTTTAAGCTAAAGTCTAGAAATACGAAAATTATCGTCGTATTCTCAAACCGGGAGACCCGCGGCTACAGGGTCAGTTCCTACGAGTTACATTGATCCCGTGGGAGGTGTTAGTGCCACCCACGAGGCCGTTCGGGGATTGTTTCGAGTTTTCACCCTCTAACGCCATGTTTTACTTAAGTCCAGAAATATACAAATTACCATTGTATTCTCAAATCGGGAGTGTTGCGGCTGCGCGGTCAGTTCCTATGAGTTACATTGGTCCCGTGGGAGGTGTTGGTGCCACCCACGAGGCCGTTCGGTGGTTGTTTCGAGTTTTCACCCTCTAACAACATGTTTTATGCCTAAGTCTAGAAATATGCAAATTACAGTCATATTCTCAAACTGAGAGTGCCGTGGATGCGCGGTCAGTTCCAACGAGTTACATTGGTCCCGTGGGACGTGTTGGTGCCACCCACGGGGCCGTTCGGGGGCTATTTTGGGTTTTTACCCTCTAACGCCATGTTTTTAATCCTAATTTTAGATATATGCAAATTACCATCGTATTCTCAAATCAGGAGTACCGCGGCTGCGTGGTCAGTTCCTACGAGTTACATTGGTGCCGTGGGAGGTGTTGGTGCCCGCCACGGGGCCGTTCGGGGGTTGTTTTGAATTTTCACCCTCTAACGCCATGTTTTTAAGCTAAAGTCTAGAAATACGTAAATTATCATCGTATTCTCAAATTGGGAGACCCGCGGCTACGGGGTCAGTTCCTACGAGTTACATTGGTCCCGTGGGAGGTGTTGGTGCCACCCACGAGGCCGTTCGGGGGTTGTTTCGAGTTTTCACCCTCTAACGCCATATTTTTCTTAAGTCTATAAATATGCACATTACCGTCATATTCTCAAATCGGGAGTGTTGCGGCTGCGCGGTCAGTTCCTATGAGTTACATTGGTCCCGAGGGGAGTTGGTGCCACCCACGGGGCCGTTCGGTGGTTGTTTCGAGTTTTCACCCTCTAACAACATGTTTTTATGCCTAAGTCTAGAAATATGCAAATTACCGTCATATTCTCAAACTGAAAGTGTCGTGGATGCGCGGTCAGTTCCTACGAGTTACATTAGTCCCATGGGACGTGTTGGTCCCACCCACGGGGTCGTTCGGGGGCTATTTTGGGTTTTTACCCTCTAACGCCATGTTTTTAATCCTAATTTTATATATATGCAAATTACCATCATATTATCAAACCGGGAGTACCGCGACTGCGTGGTCAGTTCCTCTGAGTTACATTGGTGCTGTGGAAGGTGTTGGTGCCCCCCACGGGGTTATTCGGGGGTTGTTTCGAGTTTTCACCCTATAATGCCAAGTTTTTAAGCCTAAGTCTTGAAATATGGAAATTATCATCGTATTCTCAAACCAGGAGACCCGCGGCTACGGGGTCAGTTCCCACGAGTTACATTAGTCCCGTGGGAGGTGTTGGTGCCACCCACGGGGCCGTTCGGGTGTTGTTTGGAGTTTTCACCCTCTAACGCCATGTTTTGCTTAAGTCTAGAAATATGTAAATTATCGTCGTATTCGCAAATCGGGAGTGTTGCATCTGCGCGGTCAGTTACTACATGTTATATTGAACCCATGGGAGGTGTTGGTGCCACCCACGGGGCCGTTCGGTGGTTTTTTTGAGTTTTCACCCTCTAACGACATGTTTTTACGCCTAAGTCTAAAATATACAAATTACCGTCGTATTTTAAAACCGAGAGTGCCGTGGCCGCGCGGTCAGTTACTACGAGTTATATTGGTCCCGTGGGAGATGTTGGTGCCACCCACGGGTACGTTCGGGGGTTGTTTCGAGTTTTCACCCACGTACGCCATGTTTTGCTTAAGTCTAGAAATATACAAATTACCGTCGTATTCTCAAACCGGGAGTGTCGCGGTTGCGCGGTCAGTTCCTACAATTTACATTGGTCCCATTGGAGGTGTTGGTGCCACCAACGGGGCTGTTCAGGGGCTATTTTTGCTTTTCACCCTCAAATGCCATGTTTTTAAGCCTAAGTCTAGATATATGCAAATTACTATCGTATTCTCAAACTGGGAGTTCCGCTGCTGCGCGGTCAGTTCCTACGAGTTACATTAGATCCGTGGGAGGTGTTGGCGCCACCCACGGGGCCGTTCGGGGGCCGTTTTGGGTTTTCACCCTCTAACGTTTTGATTTTAAGCCTAATTCTAGAAATATACAAATTATCGACGTATTCTCAAACCGGGAGAACCTCGAGTGCGGGGTCAGTTCCTACGAGTTACATTGGTCCCGTGGGAGGTGTTGGTGCCACCCACGGGGCCGTTCAAGGGCTGTTTTTGGTTTTCACCCTCAAATGCCATGTTTTTAAGCCTAAGTCTAGATATATGCAAATTACTAATGTATTCTCAAATTGGGAGTTCCGCGGCTGCGCGGTCAGTTCCTACAAGTTACATTGGATCCGTGGGAGGTGTTGGTGCCACCCACGGGGCCGTTCGGGGGCCATTTTGGGTTTTCACCCTCTAACATTATGTTTTTAAGACTAAGTCTAGAAATATACAGATTATCATCGTATTCTCAAATCGGGAGAACCTCGAGTGCGGGGTTAGTTTCTACGGTTACATTGGTCACGTGGGATGCGTTGGTGCCACCCACGGGGTCGTTCGTTGGTTGTTTTGAGTTTTTTCCCTCTAACGCCATGTTTTACTTAAGTTTAGAAATATGCAAATTACCATAGTATTCTCAAACTGGGAGTGTCGCGGCTGCGCAGTCAGTTCCTACGAGTTATATTGGTCCCGTGGGAGGTGTTGGTACCACCCACGGGGTCGTTCGGGGGTTGTTTTAGGTTTTCACCCTCTTATGCCGTGTTGTTAAGCCTAAGTCTAGATATATGCAAATTATCTTCGTATTCTCAAATCGGGAGTCCCGCGGCTGCACGGTCAGTTCTTACGAGTTACATTGGTCCCGTGGGAGGTGTTGGTGCCACCCATGGGGCCGTTCGGGGGCTGTTTTGGATTTTCACCCTCTAACGCCATGTTTTAATCCTGAGTTTAGATATATGCAAATTACCATCGTATTCTAAAACTAGGAGTCCCACGGCTGCACGGTCAGTTCCTACGAGTTACATTGGTCCCGTGGGAGGTGTTAGTGCCACCCACGAGGCCGTTCGGGGGCTGTTGTGGGTTTTCACCCTCTAACGCCATATTTTTAAGCCTAAGTCTAGAAATATGCAAATTATCATCGTGTTCTCAAACCAGGAGACCCGTGATTGCGGAGTCAATTCCTATGAGTTACATTGGTCCCGTGGGAGGTGTTGGTGCCACCCCCAGGGCCGTTCGGGGGTTGTTTCGAGTTTTCACCCTCTAATGCCATGCTTCGCTTAAGTCTAGAAATATACAAATTACCGTCATATTCTCAAACCGGGAGTGTCGCGGCTGCGCGGTCAGTTCCTACGAGTTACATTGGTCCCGTGGGAGGTGTTGGTGCCACCCATGGGACCGTTCATTTTTTTTTTTCGAGTTTTCACCCTCTAACTCCATGTTTTTATGCCTAAGTCTGGAAATATGCAAATTACCGTCATATTCTCAAACCAGGAGCACCGCAGCTGCGTGGTCAGTTTCTACGAGTTACATTGGTCCCGTGGGAGGTGTTGGTGCCACCCACGGGGACGTTCGGGGGCTGTTTTGGGTTTTCAACCTTTAACGCCATGTTTTTATGCCTAAGTCTAGAAATATGCAAATTACCGTCGTATTCTCATACCGGGAGTACCGCGGCTGCGTGGTCAGTTCCTACGAGTTACATTTGTGCCGTGGGAGGTGTTGGTGCCACCCACGGGGCCGTTCGAGGGTTGTTTCAAGTTTTCATCTTCTAACGCCATGTTTTGCTTAAGTCTAGAAATATGCAAATTACCGTCGAGGGTTGTAATAGATTATCTTAAGTGGATTATGAATTCTACAATGATATATTTTCACTAAAGGCATGATAGCGTACAATCAATCCCACCTATATAATTGGAGTGTTACCTCATTAGGATATTTCAGTATTTGAATAAAATAAATCATAGGAGGGTACAATCTCAATCTAAACAAGGATTGGTATTATGCATTTGAAATGTCACAAAATTATATAATTGTTTTGGACACTAATGGATTACCTCCAGCAAGGATAATTGTTTATATATAGGTATCATGAAGCTTTCATTTCTGTCTTGAGTACATTATTGTTAACTAGGAATAATTACTTCAACTAGGTACTCTTGCACAGAGTAGACAGTAATTTCTATGAGTATCAAAGCAACTGTATTTATTTTGTCTAAGAAATTATATTTAGAATGTGAAATGACGTTCACCTGTAATCAATGCATGCCACTATAATGTCTCTTCCTGCCAACTATTATCCTAAAAGACAACCCCAAACTTTATACCTACATTACCAAAGAATACAGAGACCTCAATGGGAATTACCTAAATATTGTGAAATGAGTCATCCACAACAATTTGATAACATCATTCCACGAATATAAAGATAAAATTGAAAAATAAATGAAAACCAATCCAAGTAGGCAATATGTAAACCTCGATCCTCTTGATTTCAGTATGTAAACCAATCCATAAAGAATGCATATATGCATATGCATATATGTTTGCATATATACAAATGCATATATGCTGCATATATGCAGCCTGCATATATGCGCAGCCTGCATATATACATATATGCTGCATATATGCGCATATATGTGCAGCCTGCATATATACATATATGTTGCATATATGCAGATGCATATATGCATATGCATATATGCTGTCAGGTTTTTAAAACCATACATATAACGTGTTTTTATAAAACATGAACAAATGAATATCGATCCACGTTGTCTAATTTTATAAAATAAAAGGCAAATTTACATCTATAGCGGGAGTTGTCTGACCCGAGATGCTGGCAGAAGATGTCGTTCCCGGATAGGTGCAAAATATTGGAAATATACCTATTAGTTAACGGACACTTTCACACCATTGGTTGGTACTATTCATTTCATACTCGAAGAGACGATCTTATTGCCGGTGTAGTAAACGAAGACGATCCTAATGGACATTGTGTGAGGTTTTTGCTTTCTAATGCCATGTTTTTAAGCTCAAGTCTAGAAATACGCAAATTATTGTCGTATTCTCAAACTGGCAGTCCCATGATCGTGCGGCCAGTTCCTATAAGTTACATTGGTCCCGTGTGATGTGTTGGTGCCACTCACAGGGCCGTTCGGGGGCTATTTTTGGTTTTCGTCCTTTAATGCCATTTTCTTAAGCTTAAGTCAAGATATTTTCAAATTATCAACGTATTCGCAAACCGGGGGGGGGTCCCGTGATCGCGCGATTAGTTCCTACGAGTTACATTGGTCCCATGCGAGGTGTTGGTGGCACTCACTGGGCTGTTTCGAGTTTTCACCTACTAACGCCATGTTTTTTAGCTTAGGTCTAGAAATATGCAAATTATCATCGTATTCTCAAACTGGGGGTCCCGTGATCGCGCGGTCAATTCCTACGAGTTACATTGGTCCCGTGCGACGTGTTGGTAACACTCACGAGGCCGTTTGGGGGTTATTTCGGCTTTTCACCCACTAACGCCATGTTTTTAAGCCTAAGTCTAAAAATATGCAAATTATCGTCGTATTCTCAAACCGGGGGTCCCGTGATCACGCGGTCAGTTCCTACGAGTTACATTGGTCCCGTGCGAGGTGTTGGTGCCACTCACAGGGCCATTCGGGGGCTGTTTTGAGTTTTCTCCCTCTAAAGCCAAATGATAGAAATAAATAAATGAAAACATATATATTCTAAACAAAAGAACCGGTAAATCACCTACCATTTGCACAAATAGCAGGACATTACACTTAAAAGTAGATGAAATTCATAAATTAAAGTAAATTGCTAATACAATATCAATATCATAATAGGATACAAATAAGATTGATGAGGATAAAATAATATTTTGATACTCAATCTTCCTCTAAATCAACTAAAATATCCTTTAAATTAGGGTTGTCATCAAGAGTTGACTGGAACTCTTTTAGAGACCTTAATGCGTCTACTTCAGTAGTCATACCCTTTGGTTCATGCACAACAATAGACTAATTGCCATCATTTATGCACTTCGAGGAGAATACCTTCTTTACATTCTGAAAGGCACAAATAAAAGGCTCGTCGACTATGCGGTCTTTAGTCTTCAGCTTTGATAAATCTACCACAATAAGTTTGGAGTCAGGATCAAGTTTGCAAGCATTAGTTGTATCCTCCACCTTTAGCCAATCACAATAGAATACGGTTTCTGTGAAATACAAGTAATCAAGTTCTAGGATTTGTTGAATTATCCCATAATAGGTTAGCACTATATTCTTTGGATTTTTATCACTTTTGCTAGCGATACAGGTGGTCAAGGAAGAAATTGATATTCCACTGTTTTGCGTCAAAAGATTTTCCTTATATGGATATGAAATGAAATCAAAACCGTTGGTGCGGAATTTCTTAAACTCTTTCGGACGAAAACTAGGACCTTTTGCTAGGCGTACAAGTCTGGAAGAGACACCACCTCTTTTTAGAAGCTGCATTTATTAATGAATTTGTATTAGGGCATGTTTTTTCCACACATGAATAAATAACCGCACACATAAGATGTGAAAAGTACCTCTTTTGACACCCATGCCCTAAAGTCAGTTATCGTCCAATTTCTCCTTTGATTTTAGACAATTTCGTTCTCGTATTTCCTACCAAAAAATTATAGAGTTTAGATCATAAAATAAAAAATACATATAATCAAAGAAGAAGAATTCAATAGATACTCACTCTCTCCAGTCTTGGACTTCATCTTGCGATTCGAAGACATGAAGAGTTTCTTGCTCGTATTGTAGGTTTGTGAGTTTCACCTCTTTAGGGTTCCCAAATGATGATTCGTCCTCAAACTCGTCAGGTTCCTCTATCACTCGTTCTCCATGAGGATTAAACCTCCTCACCTCTTGTTCTGGCATATGTTCCCTAGAGTATAGCGATGATTCCACCGTTATGTATTCTTTAGCAATCGACCCTCCAATATACCGTGTATTCTTTACATAATCTTTGAAGATTTTCATCAAGTGCTCAAAAGGATACATCCAACGATACCTCACGGGACCACATAATAAAGCTTCATCGCATAAATGTACAAGCAGGTGGATACTGATATCGAAGAATGACGGAGGAAAATATTTCTCTAATACACAGACTGCCTCGGCTAAAGTTGATTTCGCAGCTTTCATGTGCCTTCTGTTTATCACTTTTGCACAAAGTAGGGTAAAACACAAATTGATTTGCATAATTGCCCGACAGAGATCTTTGTGTTCAGAGAAGCAATGTCGAAATAATAGCGGGGTTAATTGGATGATTACGTGCCAGTCGTGAGACTTGCACTATTTCAAGTCATTTGCTTAGTAGCTTACTACCCTACGTAAATTACCAGAATAACCGGTTGGAGTCTTCAAGTTGAACAACGTGTCTAAGAGGATCTTCTTCTCACTAGTAGTCAAAGTGAAAGCAATTGGGGGGGAAAGAAATTCTTCCTGTCGTTGGATCATTTTTTAACCACAGTCTCTTCTTTATTTTCATATCCTGTAGATCTCGGCGGGCCCTCTCTCCATCTTTGGAATGAGATCCACCCATACATGTTCCTATCAAATGTTCTGCAACATTCTTCTCTGTGTGCATCACATCAATTATATGCCTTAAATGATGATCTTTCCAATACGACAAATCAAAAAATATTGATCGCCTGGACCACGGATTCGCTTTACTAGGGTCGTTTGAATCCTCCCAATCTTTAAGCTTCAGGTTTACAAACTGGGGGTGTTTGCCTACGTACATATTCCCCGCAGTCGCAGCCGCTACCTTCTCCTCAAATTGCTGACCAGAAAGTCGAATAGGTATCGTTCTGCGCTCGTGACCGACAAGAAAAAAATTACACTTATCGTTCCTAAATGGGTGATTGGTCGACAGAAATCTATGATGACCCGTGTAACTCATCTTACCACTATGGGACATCCATAATAACCATGAACATTACAACCGGACAAGGTCCCATAAGCAGGAAGATCATGGATCGCCCACATCACCATTGCTTTAAGTGTGAACTCTTCACCCTTATGAGAATCGAATGTCGTCACACCTTTATCCCACAACTCTTTAAGTTCTTCGATTAATGGTGCTAAGAATATATCAATATCATCACTGGGAGCCTTCGGCCCGAGTATCAATAAAGATAACAATGTGAACCCCTTTCTTATGCATAATTTCGGAGGAAGACTTAAAGGCTCCATGAGAATTGGCTAGTAACTCTGACTAGTACTTAAATTACCGAAAGGGTTAAACCCATCGGTTGAGATTTCAAGACGAACGTTGTGCGGTTCCTTTGCAAATTCATGGTGTTGTGCATTTAAAATTTTCCACATGAGTGAATCAACCAGATGATGCATCAAATTCCCATCCACCTCACATTGAGCATGCCATGTCATGGCCTCCGCTATCCACGGTACAGTAAAAAAACATTTTAATCGTGGACCAAGTGGAAAATACTTCAAAACCTTTTGTGGGACTTGCGAGCACTTGCGATTTTTTGCATGTTTGTCATTTCCATTCTCACAAACCATATATCTAGGCTCACTACATACAGTACATTGATCCTTCTCTTCGTGCTCGTTCTGGTACAATATGCAATCATACTTGCAAGCATTAATAGATTTGTATTTCAAACCTAAACCCTTCAAACTCTTCTTCATGGTAGGATAATTGTCTGGTAACATGTTCTCTTTTGGGAGAATTTCTTTAACCCACTTAAGAATTCCGGTTACGCTGTTCCCAGACAAACCAAATTGACTCTTCAAATTAGACAAACCAATCATTGCATATAATATCGAGTGATCTTCATTGTAATCTTTATACAATGGTCTAGCCTCATCAGCTTTCAATCGTATGTATTCCCGATCTTCTAGTAGTTCAGCATCAATTTGTTCATTTACTTGGTCATAATGCGCATTATTTGTATCCATAGGTTGGTGGTTTTGTTGGTTGTGAAGTCCGTAAGCATCATCAATTAAGTCGGTCAATGGACGATGTGTTAGTGAATCATGTACCACTTCTAGTCCTTGGGGTTTTGTTACAAGGCCGGGTGCCGATAATTCTTCTAGAATATAAGGTACAACTTTTTCACCATGGTATGTCCATATTATATAGTCTTGACAGATTCCCCACTTTAGTAAATGTAGCTCAACAACTTCCAATGACTTATATTTTTCGTTAATACAATGAGTGCACGGACACGAAATCTTCTCACTTTCAAGATTTTTGGAAGCGTATTTAACAAATTCATAAACGCCCTTTACATAATTATTTGATATCCGGTTAGTCTCTCCCATTCACTCTTTGTATTGTGGGAAATCCATGTAATAATCTTCAAATTTCAGTCCTATGGTAATAGGTTAAAAAATATTATTAGAACTGAAATAAAAACAATATTCTTACGACTGAAATAAAAAAATATCATTACAAACGAAACAAAACTATTATTCTTACAACTGAAGCAAAATCAATATTCTTACAACTAAAATAAAAAATATTATTACAACTGAAATGAAAGAAAATATTATTAAATCTTGGCCAACAGATAAACTGTCCAAGTAAGAAAAGATTTTTCATAATTCCTCAATTCCATCCCATCCCGCTGTTAACGTACACAGGTACATCCCCGCAGTCGTTGTATATTTCATCGACCATTATTTTATCCTCACCCTTCTCCAAAGATCGGTGATGTACTAGAGTTCCAGGAACCGTGGAGTTGAGTATGCACATGCCAACAAACCTCGAATTGCTCATGTCCTTGATATAGTACTCTTCACCATAGTCACTGTGAGTTGTTGACGATGATTCGAGCCCCGTGATTGGCGGACGTGCAGGGGAGGGGAATGTTGGAGGATGAGGCATTTGAGAGGGGAATATTGGAGTGGAAGGATGTTTGAGATCATGACTAGGAGTAGGGTAAGGGTAACCTTGAGGAGGCATTGGGGGCCTATAACTTTCAAAAAAGTTCACAAGTATCCCAATTTGATTTGTCAATAATCCCAGGGTATTTTTAATCTCATTGATATCCCCATCGGTCTTCACCTGGTGCTCCTTTTGGGATGAGATACAATTCTTCACCGAAGAAAGCTCGTCGACAAGAGGTGCAATGTGTTGAAGTTTTTTTTTTGGCATATATGAGCCAACACCTTTCGTCCTCCCCCTTTTGTCCTTTCCAAAGGTTTGTGTCAGGGCATCATTTTCAAGGTCAAAGTCATCAGTAGGGCTCGAATCGGATTGATTGTTGATGGCCTCTATTGATTCCAGTGTCTTAGCCACGTGCGGTGGGAATTTATTATCTTCGTCCCGTCGAGCATGAAGGAATAAATTGGACCAATTTGGGTTTTTACCGGCATCTGGACCATCTTTTGTCCTACTCTCCCATTCATTCTTCAAATCCTCATATGATTTGTATCCCAGCCTGTGGATATCAGATTTTTGTGCCCTATTTTTTTGTTTTGATACCTCTGGACCAACTTTTTTTCCTTCGCCTCATTCTCCAAAAACTTATTCCACTGATCCAACGGCATTTCAACATTGGGAGGCACTCTCTCTTTCAAAGCCAAAATATCTGAGCTCGCTGCCTCTTTCGGGAAATGTTTCTTCTGAAGGTTTCTCCTGTATGTCCTCAATCCTTCAGCAACCTGAGATAGAACCTTATTCTTGGAACGGTCAAGAAATGAGAAATGCTTGCAAAGTTGGTCATGTATGTCATCTATGAAAGATTGATCAACAGGGTTCGAATTGTTTGGTCCACCGATTCCCACGTTCATTTTTTCCAGCGACAAACACCGGGCTTTAAAGTTCAGCACGTCATTCCTGTCACCCGTCGGGTTATTCCCGAGAAGGTAGAAGCCAATAAGCTTCTTTTCATTTGAGCGGGAGGCAACGGGAGTGCTGGATTGGGGCGTAGGAGAACTTAGAGTTGGACTTGGTGAGGAGTGAACCATTGGTGGAGTTATGATTTTCTCAGCCATTAGTGTTGAGAATCCGGGTTCTGCACGAGATGGTGAACCTTGTTGTGGTGTCACCTCGGCACTTGGTACCCTTGGGTTGTTTCCTCTTGACATTATCTATAAAAAATAAAAAATATAGGTGACTTAATAATTATAGTAATATGAAATTATAACTAATTAATCAATATTAATTAGTTATATATATATATATATATATATATGTAGATAGATATATACCTTTTCAAAGTAAGACTTTAGAATAAGTTCAATGTGTCTGATCTCCATCCATTCGGTATTATTTTATAAGAATCTATGAATTTTTGCACGTGTGCAACTAGGAGGAAGGGTATCTATGATTGATGTGTAGATGTCAGTGACACGAACTCGGAATCCCCTATTTCTCAACTTGTTGGCAAGATTCAATTTTACATGCATGTGGCGCGAGACATCACAGTTTATGTCAATGCTCTCTGTATGCAGTTGTATCCATAACGGGTGGATTTTTTTTTTCGCCTTCTCCAACAACGTAACCAAGGTCAGGGCTATGTCGGGATTATGTGTGTGAAATATATTTTGTATAACGTCATCACAGTTTTTTGGTTGATAAAATAGAATACGATCGAACAAGTAATCTTGTTGGATATCAAATCCACGATTTACAAGGTAGTTAAATTGTTCGATCTTTTTATTTTTGTAACTATAAATAGGAGTACCCTCTATATGACGCACGCTAATAAAAGAGTTATGTGTGCAGTCTAATTGCAACCTCTCCCACTCTTGTTGACAGTAATTATCACTGTGACTCATTTTTCCTGAGAAAAGTATACGAGGGCATGAATACGAGTCCTAGTATTAAGGTTTGGGTTTGAAAGCTATTTAAAAGTATATATGAAATCCTAACAACAACCCTCCATAATTGTTTATAACACATATTGTAGTACTTACACACATATTGTAGTGCAATAAATCACAACATGCATATAACCCCTAATATAATATGATGGCACGTATATAACCCCCAATAAAATCACGGTAAGGTGGATGTAAATTTTTTTACTCATTAAAAATCCATTTAATTATATTTTTTCAAAAAATATACACACATATACAATCTAGGTTTATTGGCATAATTTATACAAACACACGCATACAATCTAGGGTTTATTGAGATAATATATACATACGCACACATACTATTTAGGGTTTACTAAACCCTAATATTATTTAGGGTTTACACACATACAATCTATACATACACACACATACTATTTAGGGTTTACACACATACAATCTATACATACACACGCATACAATATAGGGTTTATTGACATAAACATACATATACATATAAATCTATACACACACACACATATAAACATAAATCTATACATACACACATACAAACGTAAATCTACAAATACATACACAGAAATTAGGGCTTTAGATAGAAATCACGAAATCCAAATAAAATCATAATGAATCAATACATACCAGGGTTAATCCAAATGCAAAATCGCCAAAATCCAACTCAAAATCGCCAAAATCGTTTAACCCTTGCATCGACCAACTCTAACTCCAAATGAAATAAATGAAATAAGAAAGTAGCGACGGGACTTTTTTTTTTAAGACCTGGAATTGGTCACGGCCAAGAGTCGTGACCCCATACGCGCAACCCTTAAAATGAACGTTAGGCAGAGTTGGGTTCTCCAGACCTGGTCACGGCCTAGAGCCGTGACCCACCATGCGAGACCCTTTTACATGCTTGATTGAGCCGTGACCCCATACGCGCAACCCTTAAAATTAACGTTAGGCAGAGTTGTTTTCTCTAGACCTGGTCACGGCCTAGATTCGTGACCCACCATGCGAGACCCTTTTACATGCTTGATTGAGGTATGGTCACGGCCAATAGCCGTGACCCATAGCAATAAATGGTCACGACCCAAAGCCGTGACCCTAAATCTGTGATGCGCGACCCTTCTACATTAACTCTAGTGCTTGAATGAGGGATGGTCACGACCCATAGCCGTGACCCACACCCAGAAATGGTCACATCCCTAAGTTGTGACCCCCAATTAGGGGTGTGCACGAACCCGAATGGATCGAAAAAACCGAACTGAACCGAACATAGTTTTGCGGGTTTTTTAAATTCGGTTTTAATTCGGTCTGAAAATGTGGAGGACCGCATTATTCGGTTCGGTTTCGGGTCATAAAAAGCGGGTCTGGACCGGACCGAACCGCTTTTATTAAATATTTTTATATATTTTAAATACACTAAGTTGCTTATATTTCATACCCGAACCAAGCCTAACCCACGTATTAGTGCTTTCCCAGCCCAAAAACAAAATAGAACCCTAAAGATAAAAACCGATTTCCTTCTCACTTCTCTCACTCTCAGCAGCTGTACGCCTATCCACTCCACATAGCCTCCCTCCTCCCACCATCTCTTCTTATTCATCTACTTTCTCTCTCCCTCCCTTTAGTCGGCCCTAACAACCCCCGATGATATAAACCTGCACCGGCGTGAACAACAATCCGGCCGAAATAACCCCTGCAGACCCAACCCCAAAGCGGCCTAGAGAACTCCTGCCGACATAAACCCACCGACAAGCAGTCGAGGTTGAATCCCTACCACCCGCCGGTAAGTCGAGGTTCCCTTTCTCACTTCTCATTTTCCAATGTTTATTGCTTTGTGTAATAATATTTTTGTACACTTTTTTTAACAGTAGAATTTACTAAATAATGTAAATTACAATCATATATACCAACCCATTTAACACACTACATTGATTCCAACATTAGAGTATAAGAAAATTACCAAATTTTTGGGCTTTGACTTTCAACATAAGGCATTTCCTTTGGTTGTTTTTCAACTGAAACAGTGGATTTGGGATTTGGTTTTAGAAATTTCGTGATGTTTATTTCTTTATGAAATAATATTTTTTTCTACCTTATTTCAGAAATTTATATTGAAATAATAAAGAGGCTTGGATGGAGGGGATTTTATATATTTTTTATATTAGTCATTTAAGAACCGAATAGGATCGAGACCGAACCTAGACAGCCTGGAAACCGAATAGAACCGAAATCGTTTATTTCGGTCCGTTCTCGGTCCATAATTTTCTAGGACCGATTAATGCGATCCGGTCCCAAAAATACCTCAAAACCGGACTGGACCGGACCGCGCACACCCCTACCCCCAATGTGTGTACTCTCTTCTTCGTCATGCCATGGGTCACGGACTTGGGCCGTGACCAATCCGCGACCAAGCTTGGAGGGAATTTTGGCGCGATTTTGGCGTTAAGATGGTCACGACCTGGTCACGACCCAAGTCTGCGACCACTGTGGTCATGGACTTGGTCCGTGACCACTTCTAGAGCATCTATAATTTAGTGTGATAATAAATATGGTCACGTCAAATATTGAGTGGGTCACGGCCCAAGTCCGCGACCAGCTGGTCGCGGACTTGGGCCGTGACCCACTGGGCATGACCATTCGCAGGATTTGGTGTAGTGTGGATCCTCATGATTTTCGACAGTCATCATGGAAACCTAGTTCACCTCATCCCGATCAGTACCCTTACTATGCTCCCCATGATTATCCAACTTTTGTCTCTCACGGGGACACTTCTCTCGCGTATGATGAACTTCATTTTGTTCCTCCCACTTCATATGCGTATTCTTCGCATCCTAGTGTTTATAGCGGGTTGTGTCCACCTCAATCACCACCATGCCCATCCTCTCTCGAAAGAATTTTACAAAATTTCATCATCAAACAAGCGCACACTCTTAAATCTCAAAATGACGCCTACACTTGAACAAAGATTAATTGAATTTGAATGTTTGAAAGAGTCAGAATTCACCCCAAGTCAACCCATTGTTTCCCCCACGTGGAGTGATGATGAGTCATCTTGTGACATAAATTTTGAGTGTGACCAATCTTATCATCTCGAGAAACTTGACATTGAGACAGCCCTGTGTTCGGGCCCCAATGTAAGGACACAAGTCTCCAATTGAGTCTTATGTAGTATTGGCTCAATTCCGGACAAAAACATTTGAGTCACAGGATAATGTTCTTGTGTATCCTTCTAGCCTATGACATCTTAAAGTTGAAGACATTGCGGCCTTACTTATCAAGAGAACATCATTGCCGAGTTTCAGTGCCTCGTTTCACATCATTAACTTCATATTTCAAGTCTCCAAAGGTATGAATTCTTTTATATATTTGTAGGTAACTTGGAATAATTTTAATTGGTGTAATTTTATTTTAAAATTAATTTTATTTTCAGAAGGTTATTTTACAACTTTGAATAAAAAGTTTTTGGGCTCAAAATATGCCCCCACAGTTTGTATTTTTTCTTCTAAGTAGAGGATCATTATGTGGGTCTCATAATTCATTTTTGGCCACTTTCTCCCATTTGTTATTAATTATTAAAATCAGAAGTGGGTTTTGGTGCGGTGTAAACTTTTTGAAAAAACTAATTGGACCTTTAGTAATCATTTGTCTTCCCCTTTTGTCCACCCACTTCAGTGTATCCATTATCTCCTATTAATCTACCCATTATCAACCCACAATTATAACTACCATAATTGGCTAAATAATATGAGCGAGCTTGAATTTGGTTTGGGTAGCATTAGAAGAAAATAAATAAGAGATTCATTAGAGTTAAAAAAATGTGGCTTTATTTCAAACGCACTCTGTAAATTTGGCACAAAGAAAATATATCTTCCACCAATCGTAATAATATGATATTGAGCAATTAATTTGGAATGGGTGTTAGTATGCCATCTAACTACAGTGCATTGTTATAGGAGACAGAGGAGATTATGGGATTGTTTTATCCTGAGGATGACATGAGTGTACACTACCGACCCAAAGCGGGTAGAGCAACAAAATGTCTTAAAGAGAGCGATATAGTCCGCAACTCATCCCATGAATCGTCTTCTACAAATTTCATAAACAATTGAGGTAATATTGTTTATTTTTATTCTGCAGTACTTATTTCGATTCAAGGCATGTGATTCATATTTGTGATATACGTATGAGGTAACAATTTATTTGAGTAGTAAACTAAAAAAATATGATTTTATTTTTTGATTTCTCCATAAAGAATAATGATATGGGTATAAAAACCTCCCTTAAAACCTCCATCAAAAGTGTCGTGGATTCCAATTATTCTCTCACCTACCTATTAAGTGTTTTCTTCTGGTATGGGAGGAGCAAGGGCACACACTTTATTATTTTTTAGAAGAAATTTAGGAAAGTTATTTGGAACTCATAGCAGTACTCCTCAATAAAACTTTGTTATTTTTAATCACAATATCTAAATTATCCCAACAAGAACATGATACGATTCAGTTGTTATTTTAGTGCTTCCACAAGGCACATCCATAACCCTCCATTGCTTCACATAGCGTGTATATTTTCGATTGCCACATACTGTGATAGGTAATCCGGACATGACAATGTAAAAGGACATCAGGACATGACAATGGGGATTTAAAGTGTTGGACTAAAATCCCCGGATAGAGTGGAAAGTGGGTGTTACTCTGTTTTTCTTCATTATAATCAAATGGTTAATGTTCACAATTTTTTTATCAGCATGAACTAACAGAAAGAAAAAACAAAAACAAAAAAAGGGCACACATGCCTCAAACTAAAAAAATCATGTTAGTGTTATACATTGGCATTTCACTCAATGCTTAATGGGCACAATGCAAAAAAAATCGTGAAGGAAAATTATCGACTATTCAAAATCAAGGTTATCATTTTTTTATAAATAAAAGACGTAGTTATGATATTATAGAATAACCCTACAGTGTCTATGTGTTAGAACCAAATGCACCCTAAAGTTTATCCGATTAAACATTGTGCGGTTTCAATAGTTGAAGTTATTTTGATTCTATTTGATTTTACATATAAAGTTAAACTTCAACCGTTTTACGTGATACCAGATTTAAAATCTAGATTCAAAGTATCACCCATTTCAAAAAGAAAAAAAAAACGTCTCCTAAATTTGAAATTGAAACTGAAGCACCAAAAATGTTGTTGGATGAAAAAAAGTGAGTGAAATGTCATAAATAGTTATGTCTAAAATAAGTCTAAAGAACATAAACTTTGCAATGGATTTTAATAACTTTAGTACATATTAAGACCAAAATTTATGCCAAGTGGTTATAACAGTACATAAATGATAAAAAAAGGTATCTTAATTCATGTAAATAACCCTTGTATATTTTTACAGTGCGAGTAAGGGCCTTTTCATTACTTAATTTGGTCACTTTAGACTAAGTAAAAGTTTATCTATTTACTATTAGTGTATTCTTTTAAAAATATACTCAAAATAAGTGTGGCAAGAGTAAATCTATTTGAAACTTGAACTGAACACACATATTTCCTTGATTTTAATAGTTCCATGTATATTATGCAATTAGAAATGGATTTTAATTTCTTATTCAGTTGATGAAACATTGAACAAAAAGAAGAAGACATGTGCACCAGGGGCGAAGCCATGAATTTATTTTGGGGGAGGCACAAAAAAATTGGGGGTTCGGGGGCGGGAACCCCCGAGACGATTTTTTTTAGGGTTATTTATATTATATGCAATATTTTTTCTCAACAATATAATAATTGCACCATGTACAAGATATCAATCGTAAGCATTTTTTTCCCAACAATATCATATATATTCACCATCAAAATATTATAATTGCACCACATACAAGATACAATTGTTATCAAAATAGAGGCACGACAATATAAACTAATTGTTGGAATATAGTAAAAATACTAGTAAAATTAATACTAATAACAGTACAAAAAGGCCCTAATAATTAATAACACTAAAAATTAATACTAATTACAATATGGGTAATAATTTTTTAATATCCGTCCCTAGTGAAATCAGTCCCTATTTTTTTAATATTAAATGAGTGCCTATTAGTAGTAATACAGTAATGATAATTGCTTTGAGAATGAAAAAGACACTAATATTAATGGATGATGAATGGAAAAAGATACTTGTTGATGCTTTTAGAATGAGGGAAAAGTCGGTTGCTTTGAGAATGAGGTAAAGAGTATGTCTTGAATCTTGTTGTTAGGTTAAAGATAATTAAATGAAAAATGCTTTTTTTATGGGTATACTCATGTGGGCTTTTTGGGTTTTGGGCTTTATAAGAAGAAAATGGGTATTTTTTTTTTGTTGGGTTTTAAAACTAAGGAGGGGACTGTGGCCCCCCCTGCCAACCTTTAGCTTCGCCCCTGATGTGCACGTTGATCGATTAAAGAACATGAATGGGTGATTGACATGTTCATATAACATTACCATCCCAATATAGATATTCACCACCCATTATTTGAATTGAAATTTAGAGTAAGAAGTAAAATAATACATTAGGTTAATTGAGAGAAAAATCAGTAAAACGAGGTTAGAAAAAATTAGGAGGAAAGATTTTAAAAAAATTAAATAGAAGTGCCATTACTACAGAGACAAATGAAATTATTGTTTACCAAATCTTGAGTTCCTAAACTATAAATCCAAAGGGCCCTTACGGTCATCCTATTTTTAATACTGATTGCAGGTAGGAAAGCCTCCAAAATTGGACATGACTACATAAACAAAAATAATGAAAGAAAATCAATGGAATATTCAAAATCAAGTATATGATTTTCTTATAAAGAGAAGACATAGCTATGAAATTCTTATAAAAACAAAAATTGAGGTATCAAATGAGATTAACTTCGAAATAAAACTGCAGTGCCTATATATTGGATCTAAAAACACACTGAGTTTTCTAATTCAAGCTTTTTCGTTTATATTTGATTTTACCTCTTATGTTAAACTTCAACCATTGTGTGTGATACCTGATTTTGACATCCGGATTCAAAATTACGTCATCTGTTTTAGATAATAAGATTCTCCTAAATTTGTAATTGAAGCTGAAGTACCAACAAATGTTAATGGATAAAAAGAGAGTGAAAAGAGATAAGAGTGTGAGTGGTGAACGGTCAATGAAAGGATTTAGTCAAAAATAAAGATAAAGAAGCCAAACTTGGAAATGTTTTTTCATAATTTATATACGTATTAAAACCAAAATTTCTCTTATTGAATTAAAAGTAATCAAAATAGTATGTTACTGATAAAAGTGTGTTCTAATTGATTGAACCAATCTGAGACCTATAATGAAAAAACATTATGATTATATATAAGATCAGAACCTCATTCCTCATTAATTTAAATTCTTATGAATGATTCGTTGCTAGAATCATAAGGTTTTTGTGAGCAATTAAAAAATGTTAAAACCAAAAACTTCCTATCAACTGGTGGGGGGTGAAGTGACGCACTAAACGAAATTATAATTAAACAGGTGTGAAGAAGTGCCCATTTTATAGTATTGTGT